>OY282498.1:35309436-40109436 GCA_958295605.1 Ajuga chamaepitys | reverse complement strand
TTTTTACGACCGATCCATCTAAAATACTGGGTGAGTTGAGCAGCGCATAATGCTACGATTGCTCAAGAAAACCAACATATCCAAGTCGGGCGGGCTGAGCTGCCGATGGATGTCCCTCAAAACGACGGTGATGAGCTTCGGGGACGGCTCCCAGGGTGCACTCGGCCTCACCACTTCCCCAATTGGGCTAAGCTCCGACGCCTACGAGCCCACTGCTATCCCCGCTCTGCCGCCCGACGTTTGCAGCATTTCCGCCGGTCACTACCACTCTCTCGCTGTCACTTCTCAGGGCTGTGTCTGGTCCTGGGGTCGTGATACTGAATCACAGCTCGGCCGCGGCCACATTTCCCCCAGGTTTTTCGGTTCCATTTGATAATATTTTGTTTCTGCTATATTTTTAATTTATAAAATCTGCTCATGTGGCGATTAGTTAGTGGTTGAGAATTGTGGAGGATAAGCATATGCTGATTCTGATCATCTAGGTTATTCCTAATGGAGCTGACATCCGTACCTGTTATATCAGAAATCATCTTTCTTTGCTTTAATGCTAAAATATCAAATTTGGGTTGAATTTGCCGTCTCTTGTGCCTAGAGTAGGGGTGGCAATTCGGATTGTCGAGTCGGAGCTGATTGGATTTATATATCAAAAGTTAGTTAAAACATATGATTATTACATTTTTTAAACAATTATTGGTTTCAGGTTGGTTGGGTTAGAACTGGGTTCATCGTGTTTATGACGGGTTGGTTTCGGGTTCTCAGTAAATGCGGGTCGAGTTCGTGATTGCCTCCCCATTTTATGTTTGTGCTCGATTTTGGGTTGATTCAAGTTATATGTTATTTAAAATATATTGTTAGTTTTAATCAATTATTGATTTCTTGTCAATTTGGGTCATTATCGGGTTAATCGTATTCGTGTCGTGTTGGTTTCGGATTTCTCTTAGTAAATTCAAGTCAAATTGGGTTCGTGTTGTCGCGTGGGGTTAGGGACCGCCACCCCTTTAGAGTCTTTAATGCTTCTTTTTTAGTATGTGTTGTTCCATGAATACAACCAATGTTCAACTTCAGTCTAATTTTTCTTGTTCCATGTTTAGTATTAGTTTTTTGAGCACTTGATTTCGAGAGATGTGGCAAAAATTCACAAAATTTTGCATCTGGTGTTGTTTTAAGGATCATTGAAAATCTAATCATTTTGGTAACTGTTTAAAATTTCACATTCTTTTTAGAGAGAAGTGGGATAAACCACAAAAAGTTGAAGGATTGGATCAAGTGAGGGTTATAGCTGCATTTGCATCTGGTGTTGTATCTGCTGCGATTGGAGATGACGGCACTCTGTGGGTATGGGGAAAGTCCAAGCGCGGGCAACTAGGTCTTGGAAAAGATATTACAGAGGCTGTTTTACCAGCTAGAGTCGAATCACTTCTTGGACAAGAGATCGTTAAGGTGGTCTTCATATCATGTCTAAGGTAGAATAAAATTAGTCCTTTGGAATCATTAAAGAAGCATGCTATGTACAATAACCAAACCCCTGCCTATCCCGCCTAGGCCCTGCTTAACCCCCGCTAGCTCTCAGTTTGTCGCTCGACTATCAGCTAGCGCCTTTTACAGCATTGACAATAACAAACTTAAATATTATGGTTTTTGAAGAGGTAAGAGAGTTTGTGTAAATCCATGTGCTGGCGGAATATCCTAACGCTTTTCGGTACAATCATTTGTTGCAGGTATCACTGGGTTGGGGACATGCTCTTGCTCTGACTAAAGATGGGAAATTGTTCGGCTGGGGTTATTATGCAGATGGTAGATTAGGGAAGATTGGAAAATCTTTGGTGGCGTCACCACTAGATTCAGTTGCTGGTAAAGCCAAACTGTCGAGTGAAAATTCAAATTCGATAGTTGAAGCAGCTGAGAAACTGGTCTTAGAAGCAATCGAAAAGGAAAAGGAAATGCCGGTAGTCTGGGAACCTACTGTAATTGAAGAAGTGAGCGATGTTGAAGTTGTTGACGTTGCTTGTGGGCTCGACCATTCCCTAATTTTATGTAGTAAGTCACTGCTATCCATCAGTATGCATTTCTTTTGGTTCTATAATTAGGAAAAATTGCAATGTGGTCGTCCTATAAGTATGACCATATCCCCCTTTTGGTGTACTAAATTCACAAATTACAGTAATTGTAGACTAACTTTCAACTTTTCTGCACATTTGGTACTTCTTGCTTGAAACTACCGACATCTACTGATGTGGACAAATTCTAGCAAAATGGACCAATTGTGAAGAAGTTGGAAAAATTGTATATTTGTATTCGTGGACTTGGGGCATAACAAACAGGGCATGTAATTTCCACGGATGACTAAGCTAAACTTCGAGTCAATTTTCAGGCGATGGTACTCTTATAAGTGGAGGGAGCAATGTGTACGGCCAACTAGGTAGAGTAAACAAGGAATTAGGGTTGCACGAAGTCGACATAGGCCTTCGGCCTATCAGTATAGGATCGGGACTAGGTCACTCTTTGGCGATTTGCAGGGATGCTTCAACAGGAGATGGACCAAGTGTTGTTACATGGGGATGGAACGGGAATTCTCAACTCGGGAGAGAAGGTCCGGAGAATGTTCCTCTTGTGGTTGACGGATTGGCTGGTGAGGAGTCGATTTCTGTCTCCGGTGGGCGAGTGCATTCTGTAGCAGTCACTGCGAACAAGGAGGTTTGGTCTTGGGGATGTGGTAGAAATGGACGGCTCGGATTGGGTAGCTCTATTGATGAAAATGAGCCTATGTTGGTTGAATGTTTGGAGGGGGTTGAGGTCTTGCAAGCTGTTGCTGGATTTGATCACAACCTTGTTCTTGTAGCTGGATGATGTGAGCTATATTTCAATTAAATTTTTGCTCGAAATGTATTAACAGTTAGAGTAATGTAGTTAGTGTCCTGCTCCATAACAGAATGGATCCCCCCCACCCAAAAAAACTAAAAGAAAAAAATTACAATAGAACTTTGATATCAAATTTGTGTTAAAATATGTGATTTTAATTTAAGTGCAAATGTTCACTCACCTATGGAGACATGTTAGGTACATAGTTGATACATCAATATTATATTTTGGGCTTGTTCATAATTCTATTGGGTCGAGAATTAGTGAATCCAAGATCGGTTCATCCTAAAATATTCTAAGTTTTTTTAGGCCAGCCTATGACTCAGTTGGCTTATTTGCCCATCAGGTCTAGTTTGTTGGATTTGATGGTATTTCGAGCCAAAATTTATATATTAAAATTTGTTTTTATAACGTTGGGTGAGTTGGGCTAGCCCATACGCGGGATCAATGTTCGAATAATCTTAGCATCAAATCAAGACAAGATAAACAATTCATAGAAATGGAGAAGATAAAAATTTCAAAAATGATTTTTTATTTCTTTTGTTTTTGTCCCAGAAGACCAGATAAGATAATCCTGTCTGGATAGCAAAATTGAGATGGAAGCAAGAATCTGGCCAGTAGCATGAATGTCAAAAATTTGCAGGGCTATCATCCAACTGTTTCTCATCTTCTATATCCACCTCCAAGATTTCCTGAGATAAGAAACAAGCCCATATGACCTCAAAATCTTATAAACAAATGATTTTAAGTAGTGTATAAAATTACAGAAGTCGAAAACTATACAAACATACAACATACAAGATCTTCTGTTCAAGATAGTATTAGATTTTGTATTTTAAGTTCATCAATACGAAGGGCGTACATAGAAATATATAAGCAGTAAATATGCAATCAGTGATGGAATCAAATTTTAGGCAAGGAGTCTAACTATAGTGTTAAAATAAACTAATATATATCAACTTTAAATTAAAAATATAAATAATACTACTATATAAAGTCAATAAATAAATATAAATGACTAAATTCACTTAACCTGATAATAAAAAATATATAAGATAATTAATATGAATAACTGTTACTCACGTTTTTTAGTCAAAAATTAAAAAATATTTACTCCATAATTTTAAATGTAGCTATTAATAGTCAATGAAGATATAAGAAAACCAATACGGAAAGATAATCAACAAACATATTAAGTAAGTTTTTCGAAATATTCTTTTAGCTTAAATTATCTTTTCCCCCTAATTTTGATCTACCATATGTAATGTTACATTAAAATACTCCTTTTTAATTACTATAAATAATTAATTATTATTTGTAAAGGTATAAGTGTTTGATGATTGTGTAAGTTGTATATAAGAATAAAATAGTTATAATCAAACAAAATACATTAATTTGAACGGTTACATATCGTACGAGATTATCAATCAAAACATAGCTATTTTTTGAGTAAATATTTTTATTCCTTATCTAATCATAGTAAATATTACCTTATAAAAATTATTAAAATTCTTGATTCCCTTGGGCCTGATGTGGCTTCGTCCTTGCACGCAATGTGTATTAATGAAGTTTGAATAGAAAACTTAAAAAAATTAATAGACTTACAGGGATTCTCTGTTTCAAGTAATTGCCAAGCCTGGCTAAGACCATTGAACGTTCATGCCAAAACCGGCCACTTAGTCTGATCGTCACGTATGGTCCATCTAATTCAGCAAGTTCTGCTTTTCCTGTGCCGCCATTTTCCCCACATCAATACAAAAAAAATAAAATAAATTTCATATAACAGGATCAACAAATTGTGAAATCACCTGTTATGTTAACTGAAGCGTCAAAAAGTTGCGCCAACTGCAAGGATCAAATTGTGAGGCATTAGTAACATTCCTCAGATCTGGATTGAGGTATTTGAAATGCAAAAGAATTAGATTTCAGTTCCATCCGCAAATCAATTCGTCCAAACACAACTTAGATTAGGAAACAATTACAGAGAAGAAGACAACTTGCCTCTGTTCTGGCATCAGCTAGGACCTGGTTGATGTTTTCCTCGGTTAAATCGAGCGGTGCAGATGAGGCTGAAATTATGGCGGTAGATGATCTCGGCCGTTGGTTCCGGTTTCTCGACGTTGTTGCTCCATAATTAAGCTTCAATGGCGTCGGAACAATGAAGGAATTGGATGAGAGACCATATGGTGGATTGAGAGGTTTTGCTGTTGGCAGTATTAGAGCGTGGAAATGATGAAGTTTGAGTGGCATCTTTCAGGTTTCTCTGTTTTTGTTATCCAATTGATTTGCATTAGAAATGTGTGGTCAATAAGGAAAAAGTAGGACGTTACGGCTAGAGATGGCAAAATTGGCCCGGCCCGAAATATAAAGTGGGCTGGGTAAATATTAGAGGCTCGAAAAAATTCCGGTTTTTTTGCTTGACCGGAACGGGCTTTTCTTTTGGCGGGCCAAGTTCGGCCCTGCCCGGCCCGATGGAATTGAATTTTTTTCCCCTCAATAATCAAATAAGAAAAAATTAAGAATTAGGTAATATCTTGTGTACTATTTGAAACATGTTTTTCTTTTTTCTTTTTCTAGCAGAGCATAAATGTATCTATTTACCGAGAAATTAAAACATTTGACTAATTTAATACTCTATTTTTTCAGTTTTATTAGCCGAAGATGAAAAATAAATTGGATCCGAGCATGCTCATTAATTATTATGTGTCGAAAAATGGAAAAAAGATTAACATGTAGTATAGTACGTACACAAAAATTAAATAACTTGTGACGTGTAGTATATAACTATATATCATCATCCATTCCTTCTTTTATTATTATTATTATTATTATTATTATTATTATTATTATTATTATTATTATTGTTATATCTGGGGTTTGAGACATGCCTATAAATTAATAAATATCATTCCATATTGCAAAGAATAGTAATATATTATCTTCCGATCAAGTTTTTTCTTAAGAGAATTAAATTGAAGTTCGCCTCATTATATAATTCTACTTCATGGTTAAAGTAACAAAAAAGAAAAGAAACAAACTCATTGGTGGACTTTTTTGGCCCGATGGGGCGAGGTCCTCCGGGCCGGGCCTAGTATTTCTAGGCCCGAAATAAATCGGGCCCGACCCGGCCCGAACTTCCCATTGGCCCAACTGGGCCCGGTCCGGCCCGACCAGGCCGCCCGAATTGCCACCTCTAGTTACAGCTGACTTATAACAATCTTGGGTGATTTTTTATAATTTAATGTAGTGACGAAATTACCTTTATATACTTGAGTTTATAATAGGATGAAATTTTCTAAAAAGTTTTCAGACCATAATAATAATAATAATAATAATAATAATAATAATAATAATAATAATAATAATAATAATAGTGATACTAAATTGTGAACATAAAAAAATGTCCATAATTTTATCAAATGTTATGGTTCGTTTGCTTAAGATTGTGCTCAGTAGATTCAGAGGAGCGAATCCCGATAAAACACATTCATTAATCCCTCAGTTAGGTTTGGCCAAACACTCCCCAGTATTAAGCAAACAGACCCTTAGTTTCTCCTTATATTAGTAAGTCTCCATACCAAAGGGAAGTTATTGTAATAAACAATAGTTTATTAATTCATATAAAGTCAAAATGAAACTACTAAAATACATAACTATATTTTAACTCTAAATTTATTTATTTTTAACCAAAAAAAACTTAATATGCACAATCAGTAATTTTTACTTTATTCCGTAAGACAATAAGTTTCCATACGAGAAGAAAATTATTGTAATAAACAATAGTTTAGTAATTCATATAAAGTCAAAATGAAATTACCAAAATAAATAACTATATTTTAACGGTAAATTTTAATTCATATAAAAATAAAATAAAACTATTGTAATAAATAATAGTTTATTAATTCATGGAAAGTCAAAATGAAACTACTAAAATACATAACTATATTTTAACTCTAAATTAATTTATTTTTAACAGAAAAAAATTAATATTTTAACTCTAAATTAATTTATTTTTAACAGAAAAAAATTAATATTCACAATCAGTAATTTTTATTTTATTTACTTTATTTCGTAAGAAAATAATGATACTAAATTGTGAACATAAATACATATCCACAATTTTATCAAATATTAGTTTCTCCTCGTATGAAGACTATATTATTAAGTCTTCATACGAGAACGAAATTATTGTAATAAACAATAGTTTATTAATTCATGTAAAGCCAAAATGAAACTACCAAAATGCATAAGTATATTTTAACTCTACATTTTAATTCATATAAAATCAAAATGAAACTATTGTAATAAAAAGTAGTTTATTAATTCATATAAAGTCAAAATGAAACTACTAAAATACGTAACTATATTTTAACTCTAAATTTATTTATTTTAAAAAGAAAATTAATATGCATAATCAGTAATTTGTATTTTATTTATTATAAGATAATATTTCGTAAAATTATACGTTTCATGTGCGGAGCACGTGCACCTTACTAGTATTCTAAAAAATGCTAGACACTAGTCGGACATCACACTGAAGTCTAGTTCCTAAATACTGTTTAGATGGGATTAATTAGGTGTAAGCAGAGATAAACGGAGAAGAATCAGGGAAAAAGCATGGGCGACCATCTAGCGTCTAGATGGTGTATAATCAGAAATACACGGAAACTTTTAGAATAGAGCCCTATAACTTTGCCTGCAATGGTTTTCTTTAGAGTGTCTTATTCACACCATAATAACCTCTAGCCACCACAAAAAGTTTTGTACAAAATTGTCCTTATAACAAACTAGTATTTCTCCCGTGCGTTGCACGATTTGTAATATTTTTGATAATACACACACACATATATATATATATATATATATATATATATTATATTCGACTATTCGTAGATGAACGAAGCAATACACATATTTTTTTTCGAACCCAA
Source organism: Ajuga chamaepitys (assembly GCA_958295605.1). Taxonomy (NCBI): domain Eukaryota; kingdom Viridiplantae; phylum Streptophyta; class Magnoliopsida; order Lamiales; family Lamiaceae; genus Ajuga; species Ajuga chamaepitys. Next base: position 40,101,646 of record OY282498.1, on the reverse strand, counting down.
CCATGTTAAATATTTTTAATAATTATTACTAGAAGTCACATATTATAATTATTAATATTTGTTATGGATAGGCAGAATCATAGTTAGTTTCCTAATAATATGAGAGGTAAATTATATATGTTAATTTTTTGCGTATTTTGTTTTATTTGACATTTGTATCATTAAAAAGGGTTAATGGCAGAAATATGAAAATAACAATAGTTATGCATGAGTCTAACTTCGTTGATTATAAGAAGGCTTAGAGAAAGATATAAATTCTGAATAAAACATTAGTTTTTCTATTTCATCAAATAATCAACAATCTAGATGAATATAGAATACGCCTATTTATACTAATAGTTTCAACCATACATTCCTAATGACAATAAATTACTATCTAATAAATGAAAGGAAACAAATTAAGAAAAATATTCTACAAAATACAGTAGAACAAATTAAATGTATCTTAGCAATAAAATACATTCAAATTATACTTGCATCTCCACAAAAAATTTATCAAGTTATATAATATTGATACTCGCACCACCATAGTCCCTCATTTGATAAGTTAACAAGATAGCGTAAATATGAACAAATAACGTGCTTAAAAAATGTGTCAAATAAATATTAAATTCTTTATTGTGAACTGTTGATCATTTCAATGCGCGGAATTACTTTTGGACAAATATCAATTAATATTCCATAATTGAAAGCCATAAACATATGATGTTAAAAGAAATATCTATATCTTTCTTATTATATATGAATTAAATACTTTATTTCAAAATACTATAATTAACCGTACATCACAAACGATTGGAAAGGAAAAACTGAAATTATGATGAATGAGCCTATTCTTTTTTTAATATCTTTCAACACATATATATATATGTGTGTACACATAGGTGTACATACCAATAGCTTTTAAGTTATACTCCTACTAAATAGACTCACATAAAAAGTTACCAATAAATAAAATTAAAACTCCAATTATTTAAATCTTGTAAATCAACATCCAAGCCCCAAAAATCTCTTAATTAAAATTATCCAAAGAATTAAATGTAACTACAAAGTCGGGGTTCTACAAAAATGTTTTTAATTGGTCAAACCAACTCAATTCATCTAAACCAAACAAAAATTTATGGTTATAATTATGTTGGGTTGATTACTGTTCAAAAAATTAGCAACCCAAATACTCTTATTTTATGGTTCAAGAGGATATAAAAATAATCCGAACTAAACTAAACTACATATATGATATGAAAATAAAAAGTTGAGATATTATTTTAGACAATACTATGCTAGCTTAGAATTATTTTCCAATATAAATTATGGCTTGCTAATTAATTTTTTGATTGATAGTTAATTTGACAATCTTAGACATGATGTGAAGTTATTCTCACATATAAATTATAGGTTTGTATGTTAGTTTTTTCTGTTATGATATGTTGGTTTTTTAAGATCTCAAAATATATATATATATATTAGTTTGATTTTATAACTTTGATTATTTAATATTTTTTGTATGCTTGATTGCTTACTCAGAATATGAATTTGTACTTTTAATTACTAATTATATTAGTATATGTAAATCTCTTTAAGTATTTATTTACACAACCAATATTATGTAAAAAAATTAATAATTTGTTTCATTCTTGAATAAATAAAATTTATAAAAAATTCATGGTTCAAACGGCAACTAAATTAATTTAAGTCAACTAAAATCGATCCGAAACCATTGATTTTATGAAATATTGTTTTGGTCTATGTGTCATAGTTTCACAAACCAAATAGTTAGTTGATGTAGGAATGTCTGGAACTGTACGATAAGTTGGTCCGGTCTATTAGGGATTAATTATTTGTAACTCCCCCATTTTGACCTAGTGTCTTTCTGGTGTTATTGTTGTCATTCTGAATAATTATGTATATATGAAACTTCTCTTCTACCCGTAGACGTAGCTAACACATTGTTAGTGAACCACGTAAATTATGTATACTACTTGTTGTTTTTCATTATCTTTCTTGCATATGAATTCTCTCCTCTACCCGGGTGGACGTAGCTAACACATTGTTAGTGAGTCACGCAAATTATATGGACCTGCTTATCGCTTTTCATTATCTTTATTGCAGCCATTATAACAGTTGATTTGATTTAGCATTTGTTTTATAACAGTTCCAATCAACCCATACACCCCTACCACCTTTAGAAATTCAATGCAAATTGCCCTTTTCCTTTTTCTTTCTTGCACATCCTACAAATTCAATAACCATTACAATATAAACCCAATGTATACATTTTTAAAATCAAATAAAGTACTGTTGTGATAGTTTTTTCTAGCAAAAATATTTAGCGGTTGATATGTTTGTTTTTTTATCAAAAAATAAATAAGCAATTAAGTTTTGAATAAACTACGCTAGCTGTCACTCAATTGCTTTAGAAAATACTTGTTTTGAGTAAGTGGTTATTTTAATCAATTTACTTTTTTACTAAAAAAACTTTACTTTTATTATAAATGAAAATAGAAAAATCCTATGTCCTTTTCTAACTCTAGTTCGATATTTTCCAACTCCAAAAAATCATTGGAACATGGTAAATTTTTGTTGGAATTTCAATTCCAGCGACAATTTCAACGGTTTTTAGCCGTTAGAATTTTATTTCAACAATTAAGTTCTAACGAAAAAATGATTCCAACGGCAATTCCAATGGAATCTCTTACCATTGGAATTTTTTCCAACAACTATTTCAATTATTTCAACGATTCTTTTTTTGCCGTTGAATTTTTTTCCAACAACTATACCAACAACTTTTTTTTTCCCGTTGAAATTTATGCTGGAAGATTTCAAAGGCTCATCTTGTCGTTCGAATTGCCGTTGGAAACTGTAAATTTCCAACGGATTTGTGTTCCATTGAAATTTTGCAGTTTTTTTTTTTTTTTTATAGTGGCAATCTAAAAAAATTGGTGTCTTTTTTTCCTTTTTTTACCTATAACCAAACGTTAATGTTAAAAATTTAATTATGGTCTTCACAAATAATTTTTCATTTTGAATTTTTAATACATTCATAAAATAATTAAATTTAGAGAGGAAAAATATTTATGCGAGAATCATTACCAATTTTTAAATGCTCACCCTATGCTTTGTTTGTGACATTTGTGAGCCATTAAATGCCTATATGACTATATAACGCTGAAAAGCAGCAATTCATTAACAAAAAAAAAGTATAAAAAAGAAAGATAACATTACAAACCAGAAATTGCAGCAGGAGTACTCACATCCCCTAGCGCGTGCGTCAACATTCCTCTAATTTTCGGTGGTAAAATGGCAATATGGTAAATATCCAGAACTGTCTTGCTTTTATATAGTTATAGATGTCTAACTTACCCTTTTTCCCTAACTCCCAACCCTCATACCTTCTTCCTCTCACCGAAGCAATGGGCCGCAAGATTAAGAAAATGTACAAATTGGTTAATACAATCCTTTATATAAAGATGAAAATGCTCGAACCGAAAAAGAAAAAGAAAATCTAGTTTGCACTATAAAAAGGTGTTTCCTCCGTTTTCATCTTTTTCAGACTAGGAGATGTTAAAAAAAGCAGATTAGCTTTCACGGAGGTTCGATTGAAGCTGAACTACTCATTTTCAAATGATATCCACATTCTTCACAAATATTCATTTTTGATTTGAAAAGTTTCTTATAATTTAATTCATAACAATTTTCGCATTGAACCCACAAATGCCTATATTTTTGAGTTGCATCCAGATCACTAAACCTTTCTCTTAGAGTTTCCACCACTCTACCACCCGGCCAATTCTGTTCTGAACATATAGAATTTTGTTCAGCGAGTACCGAATAAAAATAATCATCCTATTACTATTCAAACAAGTCGCATTCGGCCACTTAGTCTTGAACATTCTTAAACTTGTCCGACAAATCAGTAGCAAACGAGACTATTATCATTATTTGTTCAGATTTTTTTTTTTTTTTTTTTTTTTGGCAGTCCTGCATCATTAGAACACCATACACCGTATAAAATTTTCAAACAAGTGCTCGTTTCCTTTTTAACATAGGGGTGGTTTAAAGAGGAAAGAAGAAGAAAGTGGAGGAGGTTGCTAGAGAGAGGTGGGGAGAAAGTGGTTTGGGAAGGGTGAAATTGTCAAGTAGTGTGGTGAGTAAAGTAAAAAAAGTTATACTTCCTCCGTCCCGGTTAACTTTGCAAGTTTGACCGGGCACGGATGTAAAGAAAAAATAGTTGGCTACTTTTTCTTTGACTTTCCAGCTAATTTTAATCAATTTTTATGCGAGGGATTAATGTGTTAACACTTCCCCCCCTTGTTCTAAACTAAAACAATCTGAATAGTAAATCTGCGAAAAAAAAAAAAAAACAGATTTGCAGAAATTAAAAAAACTAGAAAGCTAGAAATTATATTCAAAATTTTTGGGGCAAATTTTCCACTAAAATCCAGGCTCTCAAATTATAACAATGCCTCTAAAAAATTTGAAAATACATTCAAAATTTCCCTCTCAAAACCACACTTACAATCAAAACTTACCTAACACACACTATAAAACTCCCTAAATTTGTATTGAATGCAGTTTCAGACTTTCAATTACAGGTTCTAGAAGAAAACCACAAAATATGACAAATACTAAGAAAGGCCCACAAATGCCTCCATCACATGACTTCTAATAGCTTAGGCTCTTCTTGCAAACAACAATAATGGAGTTTTGAAGAATGGCAAGGCTAAAGAACTAGCATCATCATTTGAAGTATCGGTTTGGACTTTTCGGTTCATTTGGCAATCTGCAAAAAAAAAAAAAAAAAAAAAAAAAAAAACCATATTTCAGAGGGACAACCTGCATCATTTTCAGAAATAGACATAGATCAACTTCATCAAAGGCTGTTACATTGGATAAATAAACCATGAAAGCCACACCGTTTTCCAAAAGAGGCACAATCAGAAGACTTGCAAAAGAGCTAGAGATGAACAAAAGTCAAGTGGGCAGGTGGGTTAAATCAGGGGACATAAACGCCCACACAAATGCAATTATGCCACAACTCAGTGATTCAAACAAGATTCAAAGAATGAAGTACAACCTCAGCTTTTTACATATAGGCATCAACAATCACAAAATCAGGTATGAGAGTATGCACAATGTGATTCACATAGATGAGAAATAGTTTTATACGCAAAAATCACGTGAGAGAGCTTATAAGCTTGCTGTAGAGGAAGATCCCTATAGGGCATGCACAAACAAGCGATTATACCCAAGGTCATGTTCATGTGTGCAGTGACAAGGCCACAATACACATTAGAAGAGAAATTGTTGTTTGATGGGAAAAATAGGAATTTTCCCATTTACCACACTACAACCTGCTCTCAGAAACAGTGCAAATAGAGCTTGAGGGATTGTAGTCACCAAACCAATTGAGTTCATAACCAAAGAGGTCATTAAAGACTGTCAATTGGAAAAGTAACACTAAAACAATCCGAATTTTATCGTCATTTAGTTTATTGTTGTTAGTAAGTCTCCTAATTCTTTCTTAGCAATATGATTATCTATTGGGAAAAAATGGTGACATTACTAACACAATTTTTTGTATAAAAGCACAATGTTTCATCATTTGGGTAAAATCAGATTATCCCAGCTATTAAGTCCAAATGGCCAGCCCATGCAAGCAAACAAATCATCATTCAACAGGATAATGCAAGACCACATCTAAGCAATTTTGATCCAGATTTCAGAATGGCTGCAACAGCTGATGGGTTTGATATTCAGCTTATATGTCAACCACCAAACTCACCAGTCACAAGTGTGTTAGACTTAGACTATTTCAGGGCCATTCAGTCTTTACAAATAGAAACAAGGAGCTATAATGTGGAAGACTTAGTGTTTAATGTTCTTAAATCTTTTGAAGAACTTGAAACAACTAAGTTGAACAATGTTTTCCTTAGTCTACAAGCTTGCATGATTGAGGTGATGAAGGCTAAAGGAGGCAATAATTATAAACTGCAACACATAGCCAAAGCAGCCCAAACAAGAATGGGTTCATTACCAATTGCACTTGAAGTGGAAGAACAATTAGTAAGAGAAATCATTGAGTATCTATAGGCAAATGAACAAGCATCAGGTACTTATGACATAAGAGGGCTAATGACAAAACTTGGGTATTTATAACTTAGGGCAGAATATGCTAGCTTTTGTTTTGTTGTTTACAGTGTCAACACAATTAATGTGTTCATTTTGCTTAAATTGTAAACAATGTGATCAGGTGAAGTGTTAATTCACCATTCAATGAAATTGTGTTCTTTTTTTTTCCTCAGAAAAATTTCATCATTGGGATGAATCAGTATACCCCATAGGTTGTTAATGGCAGCATTAAATTTGTCATATAGGACTTGATTAAGCTACCATAATCAACACCTGTTCAATTTCATTTCAGATTGCAAGTTCAACCAGCACTATCTGTTAGGCAGCACAAATCAATCGAGACTAACACACCATTTTGAAAAAGCCACCATGCAACAAATACACTTTCAGCATATAATTTCTCAGAAAAGACCAATTTCAGCACCAATACAGAATGAACATACAACAGCCAAGCAACAATCACAAACTGAGTTCAATTCATCACCGAAACAGTAGCTTTGTCACTCAGTAAAAGACCGAACCTCAATCTCAACAATATCAACAACACATGCAACAATATCATCAAAAGACAAAATTACCACAACATAGATTTAGGGTTTGTTCTTCAAAAGACAGAATTACCACAACATAGATCTAGGGTTTATTCACCAGAAGATAAAATATATATAGATCTGCCACGATATCACAATTTCAGCACATAAAAATTGATTTTTCCCCAAAAAATTTCACATAAAAATGGGTGAGAGTACTTTAACATTCCAATCGACAGAAACCAAACGACAAGGCAAGCAAAGAAGTATCTTCGCAACTCCAATGAACTGAACCACCCACCGTCAGAGGCACAAACTTCGATCCCCAACGGAAGAGCTTCCACAGCCTCAAATCTAGGAGATTCACCACTATCAAAAAATGTTTCTACCATGAAAGATTCCTCGAAATAAAAAAAACATAACCGTCATCAAAATTGGGCGAAGATTGATCCATGACAGAATAAAAAAAAAAGAATAAAGGATGATAGAGGAAGCAAGATCTGAAATCTGAGTGGGTTTCCAGATCTGAGGAAGATCTAGAAGAGCAGCGTGAAGAGAGAGAGGGAGATGATAGAGAGAGAATTAGGGTTCGAGAGTGTGAGTGAGGAGAGGAGGAGGGGGAGAGGGGGGGGGGGTGTTGAATCAGTGAAATGATTCTAGATCAGGGCAAGGAGTGTAGGGAGAGGGGAGGTGTGTGTGTAGTTTAATCAAGGTTGCAGAAGTCGAAAATCGCTAGTCGGGCAATTTCCAAGCGACTAGCGACTAGGCCGACTAGTCGCCGACTAGTCCCACTGATTTTCTTTTTAATTTTTTTAATTTTTTTTTTTGGCATGACCTATATATAATTATATGTACAGAAAAATAAAAAAAAGTGGAGAATACTCAGAATATAATTATACTAGTCCCATCAATTCAAGCGATTACATACTACCTAAAAATATAAAATACACATCAAAGTTCAAAATTGATACATATTAACCAATGAGTCACTAAAGCCACATAATAAGTAATAACCATTTAACCACCAACTACCAAATGGGAAAATACTTCAAATAGTACATGATACATAATAAACCAAATAGTCAAATACTAAAGTCATAAACACATTTTTGTTTTTAATCCAAAATGACATCAAATTCATATTTCAAAAGTTACGAATTAAATTAGACAATAATAGTAGCTCCTTCTATCCTTGAAGAGGAACTTGAGACCAAATAATTCTTCTCCATACTCTTCCAATACACGATCTTCATCTTCCGACTCAAACTCAACCTCAACATCGACTTCTTCATCATCGGAAAAAAAAATCATCTTCATCAAGCTCTCTAATTCTAGCACTTCTTCGCAGCATCATTGAACCATCTCCAATATCATTATCATCACTAGCCACTTCACAATCCAACCCCATCAACAAGCCAATCTTGGGCACAACTTGCATCATCCTTTTCTAGTAATACTTCAACACCTTTCTCTTTTTGCTTATTTTGCTTATTCATCAATTTTGCATTGAATTGGACATATAAAAGATTGTTCAATCGCCGTGCATCAAGCCTATTTCTTTTCTTTGTGTGTATCTAGAAAAAAAAGTTCAAATCTTTCGATAAAGAAGTTAAACTTTGTAAATATTAAATAATAAAATAATTTCTACAATAAAAGAGTTTACTCACCCCTTCAAATGCACTCCAATTTCGTTCACATCCCGAGGAACTAGTTGTCAAAGAGAGGATCCTCATAGCTAACTTTTGTAAGTTGGGAGTTATTGAACCATAGTTCGACCACCAATTTACTACATAAATGAAAATTGGAAACAATAACCAAAATATACAAAAATAATAATAAATATCATGAAAAAATTCAACAAAATAAATAAATAAAGAAGCTACCTGGATCAAATGTGTGAATGTTTGAATTCTCCATGCATGCAATGACCACCACTTCTTTTCCGAAAAGACACATCTTGTTCTTATAAATTGGGAGCTCTTCATTCATGATTTTATTCTACATCTCAATATTCCTGGGATATAGAACATCGAAAAAATCAATAACCCCAATGACAACATCATGATCCAAATGGATTAGAGGATCTCGATAATGGTAGAATGGATTCAAGAGGTACGCTGTCAAATGAACTGGACTAGTGAGCCTGTCTTTTATCTTTGCATCAACAATGTCAATGATAGGTTGGTAATTCTTGGCAATGCTGTTGAGGGAAGCTTTAACCTCCCCCTTTACCTTCATAAGCTCACCATACACAAAACCCATAGACGACTTCTTGTCACCATAAACTATTCGGAGCACTCTCATCAAGGTCCCCAAGACCTTCAAACATAAGGATGTCCATTCCAGAAACCCATGCTCAACACTGTTGTGTAACTTGCCTTCCCTTTGGCCATCTTTGAAAATTTGCATTGTTCCCACTCAATGCTAGTAAATATTACCCTCAATTGGGCCCTTTCCTCAGATAGGCTCTGCAAAGATAGAAACGCCGATGTAAATCTAGTCACCCCCGACCTCACTATGTCTCTCTTCTTTGTGTGCACCCTCATCATTGCTAAAGTTTTATGGTGTGCATAGATGAACATGGTCAATTCCTTAGCCTGATTAATGACCTTCTTGACCTTGGTAGGTTAGCGATAAATTCAAGCATAAGGTTCATTGAATGAGCAACACATGACGTCAAAAGATTTGAGGCCTACGCACTTTCAACAACTTTGCGGTTGCCATGTTGTTCGAGGCATTGTCAGTTACTATTTGAACAACCTTATCCGAACCAACTTGTTATTTATCACAAGTTCACAACCGATATTTCTTTTTATTATCACAACAAATATAAAATTATAAATAAATAATGCGAAAGAAAAGAGAGAATTAAAAGTAAGTGATCAACCTCTTAGATGTACTTCTCAACATATTCGTGGATTACTTGGCTTGTATGTGCAATGTCCGAAGATTCTCTAGATGAAAGAAACACAGTGCCCAATCTAGAATTCACACACAATTTCATGATGCTCCTCCTCTTTCTATCATTCTAAGCATCAGTCATAATTGAGCACCCATTTTTTGCCCATTCTTCTTCATGTGGCTTTAGTGACTCCTTGGTTTTTTCAATTTCCTTTTTAAAAAAGGACTCACTCAATTCATATCTTGTAGGAGGCTTACACCATTCCCACAGTGACCGATAACTGCGACACTCTTGCAACTATCCAACTCAAAGGCATGAAAAGGAATGCCTGCTTCATATGCCCACTTACAAACAGACTCCTTTATCCTATCTAGCCTTTCTTTGTCAATTTCTCTTTGATGCCTTGCTCGTGTATATTCTTTCCCAAATTTAAAGTTTCCTCAGGATTGATTTGGGTAGAAAACTTGTCCATCGGTCCACTGGAATTTTGAGATTTAGATCCAACAGACTCTCTCATAGACATGTTCCACCCCATCATCAGTAACCATATCATCAATGTTTACTTCTGCTCTAATCTCATCATCTTCTTTCACCTTATCCATATTCTCTCTCTTTGCATCATTGATTGCATTTCTACACTTAATCTGATCCTCTTTGGTGGATTTCGAACTTGAAGCAACGTTTTTGGAAATGCCTGCTATATGTTGTTTCATCCTATGAATCCTTCCAAACATAGGTTTCTCGCAAAGGATGCGTTTCACCTTATCCAACTTATTAGGATCAATTAAAACTGCATACTCCCACCCCACGTCATTTGAATTTCGTTAAGCGAGTTATTTGAGGTTGCAAATTTAGAAACCCTATCTGATGCAGTAGTTGAAGAAGTTGCCATTTTTGAAGCTACAATTTAAGTATTCAACAACTCAACCAATAAGATCATAACTATCATAGTTCAATAATTCATAAATCTCTTATCATGAATACAGTAACTCATTTAGTCAAATATAATCAACATAATAGTAAAATATAATCAACATAATCTTAAATCATGAAGATAACAACTCATTCTCCAATGGAAGAAATAACTCGGCATAATCTAATATAATCTAAATATAATCAACATAATATAAGTTTAATTTATAGTCAAGTACAGACATTTATACCTTAATGTGAATTATACCTCAAATCCGCAATATAATCTAAATTAATGCTTCAACAATCAAGTATCAACTATCAACACAATGTCATAGACTCATAATTTAAGAGTAAATGAGTAATAGAGTATAAGACTAATAGTCTAAATGTTTAATACAGAAACAAGATTGAAACAAAAAAGGTTAACAAACTTATAGTTTCAGAGGCGGATGACGGCGAGCAACGGACTGGCAAATAGACTGTCGCTGAGCAGCAGTGGCCGGCGACTTCCAGGCGTGCAGCGGTGGCGGTGACTTCAGGCGTGCAGCGGCGAGCAGCGGTGGTGGCGACGTCAGGCGTGCAGTGGCGACGACCTTCAGCCCTAGTTTTTCACTCTCATTCTAATGTTTTCTTTTCCCCATTTTTTGTGTTTAGTTTAGGAATTTAGCGTGTAATGATCTTCATTTGAATCTAATTAATAATTCTAATTATAATAAAATAAAATAAAATAAAAAACAAAAAGGGAGAGGGGAGGAGGGGGAGAACTTACTAATCCGAGTAGTCGACTAGACCGACTGGGCCGCTTAGGCGACAACTAGTTCGCCTAGACGGAGATATTTTTACAGCAGCGCCTAATTGGGGCGATTTTATGCAAATCGGATCAGTTGGCTACTGACTAGCGCCTACTCGGCGACTAGTCGGCTGACTTTGTAGTCTATATAGAATTAACATTTTCTTTATTCATTAATGTATCTATGTACTAAGATTTTGATCCAAGCTGGAGGCTCTTTCTCAATTTTTTGGAAAAAAGTAGAATTTGTTAAACAAATATTATTAATAACTTTCAAAAATAAATTATTAATTTTAACATATATATATATAGATATTCCTGGGGATAAATAAAATGGATCGTCCAGTCCTCTCCTGGAGAAGGGCCATAGGCCCACAACGCGGAATGGTTCGACCTTTTGTTATAGATTTTTTTTGGGAAAATTAGGAAAATGTTATTTAAGTTTACCATAATTAAAAAAAATGTCCTTTAAAATTTGGCACTTTAAAAATTACATTATAAATTTAAAAATATTGATAAAAATGCCTCGTCACCCGCTATTACTTGTTACCCAGTCGTTAACGAGTTGGCGTGACTTTAGTAAACTGATTTGGCAATATTTTTTGACATGTTTTAAAGCAGAAAAAATTTAATACTTAGATATTTAAATTAAAACGTAATAATAATGAAAATAAAAAGAAGAAGAATTAGTGAAAAGAAATGGAAAAAGAACTGATAAATCCCCACCACCATGATCTTCACCACAGATGCGCCACCACCATTATCTTCAGCCAACTCCCGCAACCACCCCTCACTGCTGGTGTCTTATAGTGGCTCTCAGTCCGACGACATCCCCAACACCTCCTACATCCCGCCGTCGGAGACTGCTGAAGACGAGGGGTGGCCTGCGTGTATTTTTATCAATTCCATCCATTCCAAAATACAATTAAAGCTTTCATCATCTGTAATCTCACTTTGAAAGGTATATGACAAAACATGAAACTATTTAAATTGGATCATAAAAGCAAATCATGAAACTAGAGACTCTAATTTTTTTTCTTTTAATTCAGAGAAAATGAATAAACAACACTTCCTCACTAAAACTCATAGTGGGGCAGCAGAATTCCATAAAATAACTTTTCCGGCTCTAATTGAGGAAAGAAAAAATAAATTCCAATTATGAAATTAATTTTCCAGAAAAAAACGAAGTAATTAAATAGGTAAACAATCCTCTTAAAAACATATACCAAAATAAAACAAAAAAAAGAAAAAAAGAAAAATGAAAGAGGGCGGAGGGTAAAAAAATAGTTACCTCATCTGAGGAGTTGTGGCCAAGCCATTGCCGAACTGCAAAATCCCATACTTGGAGGTGTCATAAAGTTTAGCTATGGATCTTTCTTGCTGCAAAGGTAATACTCTAGTAGTAATTGCAATGGCAGTGATATATACACATAGTACAACTGTAACTCCGACATAACTAATCGCCACAAATGACAGTAGACTATTTTTTATGGGAAATTCTATGCTACCCCATGAGGTTGTGCAGCAATCCCGTTGGGTGTAAGACATGTGGCAAAGTTGTTGAAATCAGAAAAAAGTATGACCATTGAATTTTTATCATGTAACATGTGACATACATCCAAACGGCTTACTGCACTACCTCATGAGGTAGCATAGAAGTTCCCATTTTTTTTTTACAGCTTTTTGAGGGAGAGAGAAATAATAAATATCGGGGGGAGGCGAAGGAGAATATGGAATCCGGTGGGGGCAAGAAGAGTCCTGAGAAGTTGGTGCTAGTGGTCATGGACACGAGGGTGGGCTCCATGGCAGCGATGCGGTGGAGAAGGGAAGAAAATGTGGGATGAGGGTTGTCTTCCTTCGAGTAAATAGTACTCCTGAAATGTTCAGGATATGGAGGCAAATTGGGAGGTGTGATAGGCTGATGTAGAGGGTGGTGGAGGTAAGGATCCGGCGGTGACGGTGGAGGAGGATGAGGGTGGTGGAGGTAAGGATCTGGCGACAGTGGTGGAGGAGGACGGTGGTGCTGGTTCTCCTAAAGATGATGATGTAGCATTTTAGATTTTTTAATTTAATTACTATGAATTTTCTGCTTTAAAATGTGTTTAAAAACTATGCCAAATTAGGCTCCTAATGCCACGTCAACCCGTCACCGGCTAAGTAACAGGTAATAGCTGGTGACAGGGCCTTTGTATCAAGTTTTTTAGACTTATGGGGTAATTTTTAAAGTGCCAAACTTGAAGGGTAATTTTTTTAATTATGATAAACTTAAATGACACTTTTACTAATTTCTTCTATTATTTTATTTCAACAATTTTGAAGGATAGGACATTTATTCAACCTCAGAAAATTTTTAAGGGTGTGTTTACTTATGATTTTCCTCAATCCATTAAGGAGTCCAAACCTCAATAAAACATCCTCATTAATCTCCTCAGTCAAATTCGACTCAACATTCTCCAACTTTAAGTAAACACACCCTAAAATATGAAGATACTTTTAGAAAATCAAAATTCAACCTCAATTTACAAGAACTCTAAAATATTAAGATACTTTTAGAAAATCAACCGATTTCAAGGGTTTGTTTCGAGCTAATATGGTTGCACCAGTAAAACTGTAATTTCGGTGGGTTTGTTCGATTTTCTATTAAGATCTCATTTGTAGAAGGAAAACTATGATTCTTGAAGAACTGACTGGTAGCTTCACTCCTGATTACTAGAGCTGACAAAATAGGTCCGATTTGATGGATTGGCTCGTTTAGTCCAAAATATAGAGTGGACTGGGCCGGAATATTAGAGGCCCGAAAAAATTCGAATTTTTTTGGCCCGGCCCGAACAAACTTTATTTTTTGGCGGGTTGGGGACAAGCTGGCCCACGAGCCGGCCGGTAGAATTGAATTATTTTTTTTAGCTTATTAGCTAATAGTTGGTGTATGTTACCAAATTAACTGGACCGAGTTATACCTACACATTGCTATGATGAAATAAGAGCACATAAGACACAATTCTTTAGCATATCTTATCTTGATACATAAGTGTTTTTAGGAGATTATTAATATTAAGGACAAACTATATTGAGTTTTTAGTAAACTTTCATGCCGTTGTTCTTATATTTCTGTGCTGAATGGGACACTTTGTAATGTGAATACTTCTGCCACAAATTTTCTTTGGGCGGGTCTATCTGTGATTACTATTCTTATTTGGCTCCATTTACTTTGGTAGATAATTTAGGATAGAGACATTTTATCTAGCTTTATTTAGCGTTTATCTTGGTGGAAATAAAAAGCCGGGTTATCATTCTGACCTAGAGTAAAATGCTAAAAGTCAGATAAAAACCTTAGATAATAATCTATGCTCTCCCTTAGGGTAGTTTACCCAATACTTGGGATGAAATTTTACTGAACTATTCCCACTAGGCTTTTTCTTAAGAGAACTATTCTTCATTTTTTCTTTTCATTTTTTTTTTTCGTTTTGGATGATGTCAGCAGATCCACACCACCCATAGGTTAGTCTACGTGCTATTATTGATTTATGATTTGTGGTTTTCACACTTGTAATCTTATGAGCAGGCAGCTGATTCAGCTCCTCACCATCTTTTCTCTCATTTTTTCAACTAAACATCATTATCCGGAACACAATTATTTTCCAACCTCAGGGGAGGTGGTATCAACTATTACTCCATCTTTCACTAATTCCAACCCAACTTATTAAAGATCAGGAAATAAAATCATATGCAAACAATCAAAGCACACTTGACAAGCTAATCTGAACAATAAACATCAGACACAATGTTATCCTTTCACATAGTCTCGGAGTTATCCGATTTTTCAGCAAATTTAACCAGAATTCACTAATTTAATCACTCCGACTTCTTCTACTCAAATGAAACACCCCAACAATCAAAACAATGCTCGTGTCATTATCACATGTTCCTACTCCTTTATCTCCTTTTTCTTTATTTTAACAGAAAAAGGGAATGTGCGAAATGAACCCTAGACTATAAATATTCACAAACCTAAAATACAATCTACATGAGAATATTAAAAAAAATGCTATGTTGCAAATCACAGGTGTACTACATTACGTGCAATTAACTTCCCCCCTCCCCAAACTTAATTCCTAATCATCTTGTGCAAGTACATCGAAATAAATAAAAGAGGATTGCAGTAAAGTAGTAGTAAAAGGTCACCGGGTTAATGAGGACGAGTCCTGAATTTTTTTCTTTCCTAATAAAGGCGAGCCACCTCAAGTCTTCTCTAACCCTTTGTATCAAGTGACAACTTTTGCCTTAAATTTACATTAGAAAGAAATTATGCATAAGTAAATTATACTATTGCGAAATTACAAGAAATGAAGCACTAAAGAAAAAAATGAAGTATGGGTTGCCTCCCATATAGCGCCTTTTTTACGTCGTTGGCCCGACTCAATATGTTTCTTTTAGAAAAGAAACCAAGGAGGTTTATGGACTGGTCTTGATGGTTGTGGCTCCTCCGCTACCGCTATGTGTTTTCATTCTAACGTGTTTCCTTCTCAGATATGCAATTAAAGCTACATTCAAATTATACGATCACTTTAATTTTTTTTCACAGACTTTCTATAGCACATTGGGTGACCCAATGTGCGTCTTGAACCCAATGTCCGACGACGCACTTGATAATCCAATGTTCGTCTCGCACACAATATCTAATGGCACATTGGATGACCTAGTGTGTCTCTTGCGTCCAATGTGCATCTGCTCAATATGACTTCTGTTGCCCTCTTCAATCTGCAACACTTTTATGGGTTTTTCATCTCCTCTAGGTTGTTATCCACTACTCAAATTCGAGGCATTTTCATTCCTCAGATTTTCTACGGGCTGGGATGCCAATTTTTCATTATCTTGGCTTTCTAACCAGCTTACTGTGGTAATCAATTTACTTATTTGAGTCTCAAGATTCTTTATTATCGATCGCATCTCTTTCTGAAATTGTAGAGTGTTAGAAACCAAGATTTTCATCATATCTTCCAACGACATATTGAAATTTTGTTCTGCTAGGTGATCATCAATAAAAAAAACTCAACATCTGAATAGGCAGACCAGATGATCCAAGTGTTATCTGCTTGCTAATGTGCAATAGCGTTGAAAGAAAAAACAAACGATTTTTTTGTTCTTCTTATAAAATGACTCTGACACGTAAATAAATCTACAAACACACACAAAAGACTAGACCCTTACTCAACGCCACAAAGAAACTAGTAAATTCGAATCACTCCCCAGCAACGGCGTAAGAAAAAACCAAATTTTGACCTTGTTGTTGAGACATGCAAAATTAATAACCTTATCTTTTCCTCTATTAACTAGTAGCAGTGGCAAGTAAGGGTCGATTCCATAGTGAGCGGATGTATTAATTCAATTTCTAGTATTAATTAACAAACTAAAGTAAATTGGGGGGAAGGGGGGAGGGGGGAGGGGGGAGGGGGATTGGTTTTGATTTAATCTAATCAACTAATTAACTATCAAATACATAATTCAAAGACCTAAACAAAAAAAAATCTAGAAACAAGCAATATAAGAAAACATCAGTTCTCAGTTCACTATCCTCCTACACTTAATCCTCATTAATTAATTAATTGCATCTCTCAATCTATTTCGCAATTCTCTGTTGCTAGACTGACAACAAGCTTTGTTGGCCGAATTGTCTCTTAATTTTTGTTAACTAAAACAAACTCTTTAGTTAGCCCTATTAACTCAAATAGTCTAGAACAAGCTCTCCAGGTTTATTTTGTTAAATGTTTTAATTACCAAGGTGATAGGACATACTAGACTCCAAATTCACAAGCTCGATCCGGATGACCTAAACTCATGTTACCCCTGCCGAATTAATCGTTATTTTATACTCGTGAATAAAAAATCATGATAATTACGGATTATGATCCTATAACCTAGTGATAGATATACTGACAACCTAATATAATGGACCCTATCAAATTGGGTTAACAATGCATCATAAATAAAGGGTTACAATTCAACATCTCCTTGAACTGGTAAAAAAAACTAGCTACGCATCACCGTGACTCAAACCAAAACTAGAACTAAATAAAAGATATAAAACAATTAAATAAAACTAAAAAGTAAGGAAAAGGAACAAAATGCAAAATCTCATGTCGCTCTTGATGAATTTTCAAGTCTCTACCTTTTCTTTCACGAAATCCTCATCGCTGTCAAGATGCTTCTTCTTTTTTTTTCTTTTTTTTTTTCATTCTTCTTTCTTTTTACTATGAAATAGGAAACTAGGTTGGCTATTAAATCTGACTTCGTATCGAGGACCACCCCCTCCCCCCCTTATTCTCCATTTTTTTCTTTCTCTTACCTATGACAACCCTTATTTTGCCTACTTTGCTAATGTGTCCGCTATCCATGAACCTACCTAGCTCTTATAAAGAGGCTAGTGAACAACAGGGTTAGGTGGATGCAATGAATACCGAGTTAGAAGCTCTTGAGAGGAATGAGGCTTGGGATCTTGTTGTCTTACCTCCAAACAAGACTCCAATTGGTTGCAAATGGGTTTACAAGGTAAAACTGCATCAAGATGGTTCTGTGGACAGATTGAAAGCTCGATTGGTAGAAAAAGGCTTTAATTAGATTCTCGATTTGGATTACAATGAAAGTTTTTCCCCCGTAGCCAAGGTTGTGAACGTACGTCTCTTTATTGTTGTTGCAACCATGAAAGGTTGGCCTATTCACCAATTGGACGTGAATAATGCCTTCCTTCATGGTTACATGCACGGCGCAATATATATGCACCCTCCGCCGGGTACAATAAGACATCCCCTAGGCAAGTTTGTCATGTGAAACGGAGTCTTTAGGGCTTAAAACAAGATTCTCGAGAGTGGAGTTCTGCACTAAGATGTTACAGTTTGGTTTTGATCAGTCGGTCTATGATCACTGTTTTTTCTTTACTAGTCAGGGTACGCATTTTGTGACAAGTGTTATTTATGTTGATGATCTTCTGGTCAGAGGCACTAATCCCTCTTTGATTCAACAATTTAAGACGTTTTTGGATTAGCAATTCATCATAGAAGATCTTGGGCTTGCTCGATTTTATTTAAGAATGGACATTCGTTTCACAGAAGAAGTACATCTCAGATTTGCTACGAGATACGGGGATGGATGATTGTAAGCCCGTTGCAACTCCTTCGCCTCAATGATTACATCTACGGGAACGTCAAGGCACCCCGCTTTCTGATCTTGACAGGTTTCACAGACTCATTGGCTGACTCTGGCATCTCGACTTTATAATACCTGATCTATCTTATGCGGTTTAAAAATTGAGTCAATTTATAACCGAACCTTACACAGAGCACATGGAGGCTGCTCATCAAATTTTTAGATACCTGAAACACACTAGTGCCTTGGGCTTATTCTATTTGAGTGTTCCTAATTTCAGATTGTTGTCATAAGTGATGTCGACTGGGCATCTTGTAAACTTACCAGGAAATCAGTCACCGGATACGGGGTATTTTTGGGTGATTCACTTATCTCTTGGAACAACAAGAAGCAAACACACGGTGGCCAAATTCTCTGCCGAGCCGAATATGGAGCCCTTAGCACTACCGTTAGTGAGCTGATTTTTAGCTGACCATTCCCCTTCCGGTCTCTCTCTTATGTGACAATCATGATGCTCTATACATAGTTGTCAATCCAGTATTTCACGAGAGGACTAAACACTTGGAAATTGACTGCCATGTGGTGAGGAACAGATACCAGGAAGACTTCATCTACCTTCAACATGTGTCTTCTCAGCTCCAACTCGCTGATTTATCTACCAAATTCTTTGCTCCGAATCGTTTGCAATATCTTTATACAAGTTAGGCATGGCTTTGATAACCTCATGCCAAACTTGAAATGAGGGGGGTAGCAGTACTGATATACACAGTACCAACTAGCAGCTTCTAGAAGGGAGACGGTTATTCCTCCTAGTAGTATAAATACATTGTAAACATTTCTATTCAGCTTGTATCATTTTTTACTATCAATGAAATGTCTTTTTTCTCTCTCTACAGCTTCAACTATTAACAATTACAGTACAGTGATAAAAATTTCCAGAGATTTTTGCACTTTTGGTCCCATAGGACATCTGGTTTTTTCATTTTGGTCCCAAAAGTTGCAAAACTGACCCCATTCGACTGACCAGTTGCAAAAATAGTCCTTCTGTTACGGAAACCATTAAATTTTTTGCAATTTTAGTCCCAAACGCTATATTCAAGTTTGTCCCCCTGTTACAGTTGCAGAATTAGTCCCAATTTAACATGCAAATCCAGTCCCAAACGTTACTAGCTGCTTAGTTGGAGGGAAAAAATGCATTTGTTTGGAGGGAAACTTCCTTCTTTTTGGAGCCAAAACCTGTTATACCTGTTATATATACTCCATACATTCATTGAAGGCTAGAATAAAACATCAAACACAAACAAGCACTCAAAACTGATCACTAAACATGTCATCCTCATCATCAAATAGGCAAAGACCATATCCTCCCCCCCATCCCGGTGTTGTATCCCATTGTGGCCGAGCAACACGTACTTGGTCATCATCGAGGCCCAACAACCGAGGACGAATCTTTTACGGTTGCCCGAATTGGAACAATGGCAGCTGGAAGTTTTTTGTTTGGCAGGATGAGGTGGAGAACCCACCAAATGTTCATAGGGAGCCTACTGCAGCTGAAAGAGTGATGCAGAGGGTGGATGGCCTGGTTGAGCTAGAACGTATCCTAGCTCAAAGGGAGAGGGAAGCAAGCCAAGTGGTCCAAAGCACAGAGGCCATAGTTGGCGATATGAGTGAGGAGATGAGAAGAATGACTGGGGAACCTGCTGCTCTCAAGAGGATGCTCAAGCTGCTGTTGTGTGTGTTTAGTGCAGTGTCTGTTCTTATTGTTGCTAAATTGGTAGTTTGAGTGTGTAGGGTGCCGAAAATGTACCTGTTAGTGAAATCAACTCTTGAACACACAACACCAAGAAATCTGGAATTTGCACAAAGAACAATTTGAAATCACACATGCAGTTCGGCCAGAGTTGTGGCCGAATTGAACTTGCGCAGAACAGGAACTGAAAATGAATCAAACACCGATTTAACGTGGTTCGTTCAAGATGAACTACATCCACGGAGGCAAGGCACACCTCAATCCACTAAGAACACCAATCAATTACAGAGAATACACTCAAGAAATGAAATGCCCAATTCTGTTGACAAATTAGGGCACGAACACTCAATCTCTAAATACTCTCTCTAATCTAAAGAACAAGGAAATTACTCGACGTAGTGATCTTCTCCTTGATGAGAACTTTTCAATGATATATGGATTGAAGCTCGAATGTAACTGCACAGGAAGTTCTAACTGAAAGAAGTTGAGCTGAGCTACCGGACAAATGTGACGGTTTTCTTCGTCACTAAACTGCAACTGCTTCGTCACAAATGACGGTTATTCCAAACCACCTCAAACCCGGTTTATTCTGACTAGCTTGTACTCTTGATGCTAAAACCCGGTTTATTCCTCCGGTTCTTCACTCCCTGATTCCGGTTCCACATTCCTAACACACCATATTACAAAGTATAGCTCACTTGATGATATTGAACATCACCTCACAAATCTCCACCTCAATGAATCAAGTGTGCCTCTTCCTGCCTCACCCCTGCCTTGTCTTGTTAATGCTCTTCATGACATTGCTCAAGCTGCAGCAGGCTTGAGCAATGCTCCACTTTGTTCCCAGGTACACCCTTAGTAAGAAAATCAGCAGGGTTATGCAATGTGTGCACCTTCTTCACTTCTACAGAACCAGAATCAATGATATCCCTAGCAAAATGCAACCTAACATCAATGTGCTTTGACCTTTCATGAAATGCTTGGTGTTTCACAAGATGTAGAGCACTTTGATTATCACAGTTAATCGCCACACACTTTTGCTTGATGTTCAAATCTCTCAGAATCCCTTTAAGCCAGATTGCTTCTTTGATAGCTTCAGTGAGAGAGATATATTCTGCTTCTGTTGTTGACAGTGCTACAACTGACTGCTGTACACTTCTCCAGCTGATGGCTGTTCCAAATAAGGTAAACACAAATCCAGAAATAGATTTCCTCGTGTCTATGTTTGCTGCAAAATCAGAATCAGCAAACCCCTCCAATGCAACAGTGCTTCCATTCACTTTCTTCTCAAACTTCAGTGACCAGTTCACTGAACCCTTCAAATACCTCATCACATGTTTCAAAGCTTCCCAATGCTCAACTCCTGGGTTTGACATGAACCTGCTTACTAAAGAAACAGCATAGGCCAAGTCAGGCCTGCTACAAATCATTCCATACATGAGACTTCCAACTCCACTTGCATAAGGAATATTGCTCATATGTATGACTTCTTCTTCAGTCTTTGGGCATTGTTCTTTGGAGAGTTTCTTCTGTAGATTAACTGGAGTGGAGAGAGGTTTGGATTCATGCATATGGAACCTCTCCAACACCTTCTGTAGATATTGCCTCTGAGATAACCAAAGAACTCCAGCCTCTCTGTTCCTTAGAATGTTCATGCCCAAAATCTTCTTGGCATCTCCCAGATCTTTCATATCAAATTCAGTGTTAAGTCTGTCCTTCAACCATTGTACCCTCTTCTTGTTCTTGCTGGCAATTAGCATATCATCCACATACAATAGAAGAAAGACTTTATCTTGCTTTGAACCCTTGTTGAAGTAAACACAACTGTCATACAGACTTCTTACAAAGCCAACACTGATCATGAAGTCATTGAACCTCTTATTCCACTGTCTTGGACTTTGTTTGAGTCCATACAGTGACTTCTTCAGTAAACAAACTTTGTCTTCTTGTTCAGGAACAACAAAGCCTTCTGGCTGTTTCATATATATCTTCTCAATGAGTTCTCCATGTAAGAATGTTGTTTTTACATCTAGTTGTTGTAGTTCCATGTTCTCTTGAGTAACCTTTGATAAAAGCAACCTGATTGAGCAATGCTTTACTACTGGAGAGAAGACTTCATTAAAATCAATCCCTTCCCTTTGTGTAAAGCCCCTAGCCACCAATCTTGCTTTAAACCTCACCTGTTTGGATCCTGCAGTCTCTAGTTTCTTCTTGTATATCCATTTAGAACTCACAAGTTTCTGACCTTTTGGTTTATCCACCAATATCCAGGTCTCATTCTTTTCCAGAGATTCCATCTCTTCAACCATTGCCTGAATCCAGTGCTCTCTTTCTTCACAGTCTAGTGCTTCTTTAAAACTACTAGGCTCTTGTGATTCCAGGTCTTCAGCAACACTCAAAGCATAGTAAACACTCCCTGCTTGACCATAGAAGTCAGGTCTATTGATTGTTCTTCTAGGCCTGTCCCTTCCAATGCTATATTCTCTAACATTTTGTGAAGGTCCAGCTTGTTCTTCTTCTTCAGATGATGAATCACTATCTTGTAGATTCTCTTGTGGTTGAGATGTGTGATCATCTTCAGCAGGATGCTCCACCTGAATTGATATCTCTTCTGTCTCTTTAGCACCATCAAATTCTTCCTTTGAGCCTGTTGAAGTATAAGCCATAACATTCTCATTAAACTTTACATCTCTACTTGTGATTATCTTCTGATTTCCCTTCTCTAGACACCACAATCTGTAGCCCTTTATTCCATCTGGATATCCAAGAAATACACACCTTAGAGCTCTTGCATCTAACTTGTCTTGCTTGACATGGACAAAAGCAAGACACCCAAACACCCTTAAACCTTCATAACTTGGTTTCTGTCCACTCCACACCTCTTCAGGTGTTTTGAACCCAATCACTGATGAGGGTGACCTGTTAATGAGATAACATGCTGTAGCAATGGTTTCACCCCAAAATACCTTTGGCAACCCAGCATCCAACAGCATACACCTTACTCTTTCAAGAGGAGTCCTATTAAGTCTCTCAGCAACCCCATTCTGTTGAGGATTCATTGGGACAGTCCTATGTCTCTTTATTCCTCTTTCTTCACAGAAGTTTGTGAACTCAGTAGAGAGGTATTCCAATCCATTATCAGTCCTAAGGTGCTTCAGCTTCTTCCCTTTGACATTTTCCAGTTGAATCAACCATGTTTTGAACTTATGAAAAGCATCACTCTTATTCTTCATCAACATGATCCACACCTTTCTACTGTAATCATCAATCAAGGACATGAAATACCTTGCTCCACCATGAGTCTCTGTCCTTGCAGGACCCCATATGTCAGAGTGGACATAATCTAAGGGCTCTTGAGTTGTGTGAACACCCTTTCCATAGGGCAGCTTCTTGGACTTGCCCAAAGCACACTGATCACAAAACTCCAGGTTTTGGTTTCCCATGTTTCCAATTACACCACTTCTTGACAACTCCTTCAACCCTTTCTCTCCTATGTGTCCAAGCCTCTTGTGCCATTTAACAAGCTCAGAACTGCTCAAGACCATATCAACACTCCCAACAACAGGTGAACCAATCAAGATAAACAACCCATTATGCTGTCTACCTTTAATCACCACTTTATCGTGTTTTGTGATATGCAAGAAACCATCCACTGAGCTAAACTGACAACCACTAGTTACCAAAGAACCAAGAGATAGAAGATTTCTTTTGAGGCCAGGAACATATCTTACATTTGAGATGATTCTGACCACACCATCAAACATTCTTATGCTTACTGATCCAACTCCTTTGACCTTGCATGATTGGTCATTTCCCAGGAGAACATTTCCACCATCTTCTCTCTTCAGTTCATCAAACCATGACTGGTGTGGACACATATGAAAGGAGCAGCCTGTGTCCAAGACCCATTCCTTTACCATTCTTGATTCAGTAACATTTAATACCTCTGGAGGATCTTCTTGATGGTCAATGGCAGCAGCTTCTGCCCCTTGATTTCCACCTTTCTTGTTTCTCTTAGGACAATCCTTCTTCAAGTGACCAGGTTGCTTGCACTTGAAGCATTTCCTTTTCTCAACCCATTCATTCCCCTTCTTTGGATTAGAGTCTCCTGCCTTGGGATCCTTAGCATTCTGTCCCTTCTTCCCTTGCCAAGGTTTCTTGAATTTAACATTCAAACCTTCTCCAGATTGCACCATGCCTTTATCACCTTGAGTCTGGAAACATTTAGACCTCAGAGCCTTCACTATCCCATCATAAGATAGCTGCTCATCTCTCCCATACATCAAGGCATCCTTAAAGCTTTCCATGGATTTTGGAAGAATGTTTAACACCATCAATGCTTTATCATCCTCCTCCAATTTCACATCCAGGTCTTCCAATTCCTCAACCATCTTAATAAACTCATCAAGTTGATCAGAAATTACCTTATCTTCAGTGATTTTGAAGGCTAACATCTTCTGCTTCAAGAACAGCTTGTTGGAAACTGACTTAGATTGATACAGATCTTCCAATCTCTTCCATGCTTCTGAGGAACTCTTGCATCTTGAGACCTCTCTTAGTGGTTTATCCCCCAAACACAGAAAGATAAGACTGAGGGCCTTCTTATCTACTGATGCAAACTTGGGTTTCTCACTTTCTTCCCACGAATCAAGAGGTATCAAAGCAAGATCAAGGCCATTGTGAACCAAAACTGCATTCATCTTGATCTTCCACAGTGTGAAATCATTTCTCCCTGTAAACTTCTCAAAGTCCATCTTCATACCAGCCATTCCTTCCCTTCTTCAAGCTGTGAGAGTTGATTCCCACAGACGGCGCCACTTGTTAGTGAAATCAACTCTTGAACACACAACACCAAGAAATCTGGAATTTGCACAAAGAACAATTTGAAATCACACATGCAGTTCGGCCAGAGTTGTGGCCGAATTGAACTTGCGCAGAACAGGAACTGAAAATGAATCAAACACCGATTTAACGTGGTTCGTTCAAGATGAACTACATCCACGGCAAGGCACACCTCAATCCACTAAGAACACCAATCAATTACAGAGAATACACTCAAGAAATGAAATGCCCAATTCTGTTGACAAATTAGGGCACGAACACTCAATCTCTAAATACTCTCTCTAATCTAAAGAACAAGGAAATTACTCGACGTAGTGATCTTCTCCTTGATGAGAGCTTTTCAATGATATATGGATTGAAGCTCGAATGTAACTGCACAGGAAGTTCTAACTGAAAGAAGTTGAGCTGAGCTACCGGACAAATGTGACGGTTTTCTTCGTCACTAAACTGCAACTGCTTCGTCACAAATGACGGTTATTCCAAACCACCTCAAACCCGGTTTATTCTGACCAGCTTGTACTCTTGATGCTAAAACCCGGTTTATTCCTCCGGTTCTTCACTCCCTGATTCCGGTTCCACATTCCCAACACACCATATTACAAAGTATAGCTCACTTGATGATATTGAACATCACCTCACAGTACCTCTAGTATCAAATGTGCCAATAGGGCAACCTATGTAGTGTATGACTAATGATATGTATTAAAATGTAGTTTATGACAAATGTTTTCTGCCCACCTATGATATCAATGCAGAAAATTTTCCATATCTGTCACTTATGCTCAGAAAAAATCACAATTGAGCTATAATCATAACCTGGACACAATAATACTAAAAATTGAGTAAAACACTCTTAAAACATAACACCAACAACAGTTTTTAGCTAACTGTTTTAAAATCCACAGCAAAGTTGCACAAAAGATTAACACAAACAGTGTTTAGAACTGCACAAAACATAGTGCACAAAAAGTAATGCTGATTGTTCCACATCAAACTTGGCACAAAGCACCTCAATCAACCCACACTCTTACACCCTATCCTTCCCCTTGACATTTTTTTCAGTTGCTTTTTTCAAACTTGACATGGTAACAAACTTCTTACCTTTGGACCTAATTACCTTCATTCCACTTGATTCATTTTCAGCAGCTGGTAATGGTTCTTCTCTCCCAAGATATGAATTTGGCCTGAATGACATGGGATGTGGTGCCCTTATGTTAGGACCTTTACGCCTTGGGGGTAGGCAATTCAGTGAGGTGGCCATTGTGTATGCCACACTGCTCTTTGAGTTGGGCTTCTGATATCCAACACCTCTGCCCATTTCAGCTCTTTTCCTTGCCTATTTCAAAAATCACATAATCACAACAAAATCAGTTTAAGTGATTAAAAATACATACTTCAACAAATTGAGGCCAGTTTGATTCTTACAAGTGTTCTTCTCTCTTCTACTATTGTTGGCCTCACTTTGTCTGATTTTCCTTGGGTTTCCTCTTCAATTTCTCTTAGCAGTGCTTCCTCATCTTGAGAAAGAGATGGATACTCCTCTTTGATGTCCATCTCCTCTGGCTGGTTGCCTTGTGTTTCTTCACCAGGTTCAGCAACCTACAACCATGATTCAAGTGAATTTCAAAATCTCAACTAATGAGCATAAAAAAACAAAAAACCTGGAACTGGCTTACATCATTGGCAGCTGCTGATGATGTTGATCATGGGAAAACTGATCCAAGAGAAGCAATTTGAGCCTTTCTCAAGTCACAACCCAGTTTGTTATGCCCAGCCTCCCCACAGTGCTTGCAGGTTACTGTGAATGACTGTTTGGGCAATTTCTCTAGGCTTGCTTTTAGTTTCTTCTTTCCTTTTGACTCCTCAACTGAAACGTCAAACCTCCTAGCCTTCCTTGGTCTACCTGCCTTCTTTTTCCCAAAATTTGGGGGCGATGGTGGTATGTAGCCTGTTTTTTTCCAGAGCTCCTCACCATTCATGGGTTCAATATGATGAGCATACACATTGCGGTAGGTTTCAACATAATAACAAGTATGAACATAGTCTTCTGGATCTACCAGCATAATTGATTGCACTAACTGCATGGTTGCATGAAATACCATTAACATCCCACTTCCAAAAATCACAAGATTTACCCAGCAAGTCAACAGAGTACCGAGATCCATTAGAGCTATTCACTTCATACATATATTCATTTGATTTCTGAGGAGTGCAATTTGCTGAGTCATCCATCATTTTTCTCAGAATCTTCCTGAGCTAGGACAAATTAACTGTCCCTCCCATCTCCTCTCACATCTATCCTTGTTTTTTTGTAGCATAGACATACAATATTCTCTGATCCACTCTAACATAGTCATGATTGGCTTCTCCCTAGCATCAAGCAAGGTTGCATTCCATTGCTCACACATATTGTTGACTAGAGTATCACAATTTACAAAAGTATTAAAATGTGACATAGACCATTATGATGGATGTTTTTTTGTCTTTAAGCCATGCTACACATCTCTCATCTAACTGCCCAATCTGCTCCATTGAAAGTGCTACACACCTCTCATCTAACTGCCCAATCTGCTCCATTGCCCTTTCAAAAGCTGGAACTATTGTTGCTCTGGCTACCTTCCACAACAGTCTCTTGAATTCATTCCCTCTAAAACCTTTCCTCTTCATATTGCCATGTAAATGCCTATCACAAAATCTGTTTTCAACCCTAGGCATAACCTTTTCAAATGAATTTATCAACCCTTTTTGTTTATCAGACATAAAACATAAACATCCTCCCTTTCACCCATAAAATATTCCCCTAATCAAATTCAAAAACCAAGTCCAGTTATCCTCATTCTCTACCCCCAACAACAACATAGGATAGTGAATAAGGATCATTGTTGGGATCTGATAGGTATGGCCCAATCTCCCTGGGTCGGTCTAGCCCGCCAGACGGGTCAATTGGGCCAAAAAGCGTAAGCCCAACATAGCTAAGCCCATCCGTGGCATCTGGGGAAGTTAGGAAAAGATCCCCATGATCTTTTCCTAAACGGCCATGCAGATATGCTTGCTGGAGTTTTAGGGATTCTGTTAGGATTTCAATTATATAGTATAAATAGGAGAATTGTAGATGGATTTAGGGTTCCGATTTTGTATTCTAAAATTACGGCCTGTAATATTGTACTCCAACATTGAATGAAAGATAGTGAAAGCACCCCGGAAGGTTATTGTCTTCTCCCGTGGACGTAGATCTCCGGATCGAACCAGGTAAATCTTGGTGTCATTTTAATTCTTGCATGCTGTGATTGTGATTCGTTTGATATTCGGTTTTAAGCCTTATCAATTGGCGCCGTCTGTGGGAAACGATTGAAAGGCGAACCCTAGTATACCTCACAGTTGATTCACGTCAGCCATGGTGAACACCCGTCGATCTGCTAACCCTACTCAGTCTCATTGCAATTCCCCCGTGGATCAAAACCCTCCGTTGCCACGTCAACAGAATCAGGATCCACCTGCGGAGCAAATTGACGCGCAGCATCTCGCACCCGCCAACGCGCCAGCACAGATTAACCCTCAACCTGCCCCCGAATTACTGCCGGCACAACAAGCCTTTCTTCGGGAGCATGCCGCTCTATTCCAAGAATGAGCTGATGTTCTTAGCAAAATAGCCTCCGTGGTTCCGTCAAATATGTCTTCGGACATAATCGTCGAAGAAGCTACTCACCCTTCGATTAGTGAGTTGATGATCTCTGTATTGACTGATGCCGATCCCAATTGGATGACCCCTATCATCCAATATCTCCGGAATGGTACCTTGCCCGAGGATAAATTACTCGCTCGGTGGATAATTCTCAAAGCACCGAAGTACACATTTCACGACGGCATCTTATACCGGCAGTCCTACTTGCAGTCGAGTCTCCGATATCTTGACCCGATCCAGGCTGACTATATTCTTCGGGAATTCCACGAGGGGGCGCGTGAGCGAGTCATATTGGCTCACGAACGTTGGCCAAGAAAGTACTTCGGTGGGGATACTACTGGTCCACCCTGTTTAATGATGCCCACAATTTGGTATCAAGGTGCGACAAATGTCAACGGCACTCCCGAGTGAAACACCTGCCACAGACCGAACTCATTGGCATACAAAGTGCCTGGCCATTCATGCAGTGGGGAATTGACATCGTGGGACCGTTCCCAGTTGCTCCAGGGGGATTGAAATTTCTTATGGTTGCAGTGGATTATTTCACCAAATGAGTCGAAGCCGAGCCTCTTACTGCCATAACTGGCCAAAATATCCTGAAATTTGTTTGGTGTAACATCATATGCCGCTTCGGTATCCCAAGTGCCATTATCTCTTACAATGGCAACCAATTCGCAAATGATCCCTTTAAGTCCTGTTGCGAGGAATTGCACATCAAGCAAGTTTTCACCTCGGTAGCTTATCTCCAAGCTAATGGCCAGGTGGAAGTCACAAACCGAACTCTCGTCAATGGTCTAAAGAAGCGATTAGATCAAGCCAAAGGTCTCTGGGCTGAGAACCTTCCGCAAGTTTTCTGGGCCTATCGCACTACGCCACATTCTTCCACCGAGGAAACTCCATATAGCCTCACCTATGGCTCTGAGGCTGTCATTCCTGCCGAGGTGGGAGTGCCCAGCCCTAGACTCGTACACCTCGACCCCGAGGCTAATGAGGAAGCACTCCGTACCAACTGCTCGAGCATCTCCGCTAACAATCCTTCATCCGGCAAGCTAAATGTAAACAATAGGCGGCTCAGTATTACAACCTCCGGGTTCGGGGTATACAGTTCCAAGTTGGAGACCTTGTACTCTAGCTAAATTCGGCCAGCAAAGCTGCCCCCGAGGGCAAACTACATGCCACTTGGCAAGGGCCTTATCGCGTCACTGCCGCCCATGCCTCCGGGAGCTATCAGTTAGAGCATCTGGACGGAACACCGATGCCTCGCACCTGGCACGTTAGCAATTTGCGGTGCTTCTATCTATAATTTCCGTTGTCAAGTACTTTTTCTTCCTTTACGTTTTGTGTACATACTTTCATTTTCATACCATGGTACTTTATTTTTCAAGTTTACACTTGTATTCTTCAATTGTTCTGACAATCACTATGAATAAAAGTTTTAACTTCCAAACATATACTGCTTCTCTTCTACGCCGCGGGGACGCCCCGGCCTCGAATATTTATTGTGACGAATCATTATTTGTCTTCGGACACATCGGTCTCTCGCCTGATCGGTCCGGAGAGACCGCACACTTGGTCCCCCGACATGTATTCCCTCTCGCCTGATTTATCCGGAGAGGTCAATAACTTTGTTATTAAACGTTAACTCCTGCCCGATCCGTCCGGGGAGACTCTAGGCCTTGTTTCCGAACAAGGGCTTATTTACGCCTCGTACTCCCGAGTACTAACTACCACATTATTTTCATCATGATATATCAAAATAATTTAAAGCAAATTGCATCATGCCAAAGTACTTAGCTACTCTATTTTATTTGCAAAACGTACTTGTTGTATATGTCAAATATTTTCACTAAAGTTTTATTTACAAAGAGTACTTTACAACTACAAATGATATGTTACAACACAACATCTTTATTTATCTACGGCCCCCTACCCAATACTCCGCGCTTCGGCGTTGAGACCTGTCCCGGGAACTCCTCCTTTGCGTCCTTCGGGA
The DNA here is from genome assembly GCA_958295605.1 of Ajuga chamaepitys. Lineage (NCBI taxonomy): Eukaryota > Viridiplantae > Streptophyta > Magnoliopsida > Lamiales > Lamiaceae > Ajuga > Ajuga chamaepitys. The sequence goes on along the minus strand of OY282498.1, from coordinate 40,070,973 downwards.
TCTGGAAACACCCCGGGACTCGGCTCCGGCCCTCCCCCTACTCTGGCCTCCTCGAGCGCGAGGACTTGGTTGATGGCCTCTTTGCGCATAGGGACTTGGTTGCCGAGCTGGCCCTGAAGTATTAGCCCATTCCAATGGATCCCACTCTGCGGGGGCCATCACTTCAATCTCCTCGGCCAGTTTTTGCACCACCTCTTCGGCAACCACCACCGGGGTCGGTTCTCGGATTATAATACCGGTCGGTATTTTCACCGACCCCTTTTTACTTCTTCGCAGAGCCTTTAAGGAGTTCCCCCGGCTGGAGCTGGCGATATTTTCCTCCGTAGTACGACGCCACCTTCTGCGGCCTTTTAAGTCCTCGTACATGCTGAGGAGTATCTCCAGCACTTCCCGCTTCCTCATTAGCTCAGCGGACTCAGCATGCCCGGCCTCTATGAGTACTGCAATCTCTTTCTGAATCTCGGTAGTTCGCTCCTCGACCTCTTCAAATGTAAGAAGACCGAACTCCGACAAGATTCGCTCATACTCTCTTTGATGCACGAAGAGTCGCTCCAACTCGGCACATTTAGACAAGTACTTCAGCTTGTGGTCTATTGCCTTTTCCGCAGCCTTAGCTCTTGCCTTTTCAGCCTCAGTTGCCCTCTTCTCCGCCGAGGCTATTTTTTTCTCCAACCAGGGCACAACATGCTTCTGCAAGTTCTCCTTCTCACCCCGGAACCATTCCAAGGAACGCATAAGCTTCTTTATCACCTTGTGTAGCTCCTCGGTATTCTCCTGTTAGCAGCACAGATTCAGTACTACATACATCACAGTCAAAACAGAAGCAAAAGCGCAGTAACTCAACAATATTTATCCAACAATTACACTTCATTATCCAGAAGACTATCACATACACATTCATTTTACAATACATCATGACAAAAATACAGATTTTTCCTACCAACTACCATATTTACAATTTATCAAAATTGCGGGGAACTGACCTCCCCCTGGTCTGCCCCCTCGGCCGCCTCTGGCTCCTCCTTCCCCTCCTTCTGCTCCTCTTCCGGCACAGTTTAGTTGACCCCCGCATCGCCCTCCGTTGCCTCTGCAGGGATTTCCATACGCGGGGGTGGGGCCCTTGTTCGTGGCTCCAAAGTGAACTCCCCCCGCGGAAAGGCCAGGAACTCTCCATCCTGGTCGGCGTTGCAGGCAGCAATCTCCTCGGCACTCAGTAATGTGCCCTATTCCGCCAGCGCCTTCACCAAAGGCCACTCCGGGACCTGTGCCAGTGCCTCGTAGTACGCGTCCTCCACGGCGCCCACGGAGTCGTAATCATATCCGAACTCTGGACGGTATACATCCACTTTCGGATAGACCTCTTTTACCTTCTCTAGCAACGCGGAGCGCGTTGCCGTGTCGCCAACAGCCACGAACCTCATTTGGTAATCGAGGAACGTGCTTGTCTGCAGCAGCTTTTCTGCAAAGGTCTTCAGCACGGCACCCTGGCTCTCCACTGCAGCCGTCTCCTTCGCCTTCAGCTCAGCGCGTAGCTCCGCCACCTCGCCACGAAGCACCCCGGCATCCGCCTCAACCTCGCGCAGCCGCGCTACCTCCTTCTCCACCTCGGAAGCTCTCTTGCGAGCCTCGGACAGGTCGTGTGATAACTTGTTATTTCGAGACCACAGCTCCCTTACTGCCTCGGCTAACTCCTCCTTAGCCTCCCTCTCACTCCTTCGGTCGAGGTCCATTATCCCCTGAGCTAGGCGTAATAGCTCCTCGGCCTCGGGCCCCTCCAGGCCCAGAACACTTGTTTGGCCCTGCAAACCACAAAGACAAAGAGGAGTCTCAACACGGTACGATTTCCTGAGAATATAACTATCCCTACTGTACCTCGGGGGCTGTGTCCGTGCGAAGCCTCTTAGCCTCCGCAGGTGGGTCGAGGAGGGCTCCGGCCTCTTCCTCGACCTTGGTGTCAAACCAGTGACCATCACTTCATCCTCCGTCCCTTGTGACGGCCTTGGGCTCGGCGACACCCTCACTCTCGGGGCCACTTCCGTAGTGGTCCCCTTTTTCTTCAAAGCCGGAGGCACCGCCGGGCTTCCCGAAGTGTCTTTTCCTAAGCGTCCCACTGCAAGAGAAATAATGGTTAATATCATACAATCTCCACAAAGTTCATAAACATTAAAATTCCCTACCCTCCTCGGATGCCCCGGCTGCCGAACCCTGCCCCCGAGTGGGATCCTCCTCTGCTCCGCCTGAGTAGTAGAGGCTTAACCCTGCCTCCTCCAGCTCCTCCTCGGTGCAAAGCGTCTTGAACGTACCCACGGTGCGGAAATCATCAACAGACTCCGGCTCCACCACCGGTGCATTATCAACGACCTCCTCCCTTCTCCACCTCGGGAGGGCCACACCAACCTTCACATATATAAAATTCTCCTTCCAACCCTCCACCTTACTAGGGTTTTTTACCTTAAACCCACCTCGGGCCCTCGGGCTAAAAGAATACCACCCCTTCGATTTTCCGAAGGCTTTAAGTTGGAAGAAAAACCTAAAAATATCTACATCCGGCTCTCTTACATACTACTAAAAACCCAACGACTTGCCTTACCGCGTTGGGCGCTAACTGGCATAGGGCAATGCCGTAAAACCTCAGCAGACGCACTACGACACTATCTTCAGGTGGTCTATATACACCCCAATGAACCCCCTGGGTGGACAACAAGCTCGGTCACTAGACTCCGGCACAATGTATTCTAAGTTAAAGGGAAAATAAAATGACGGTATAAGGGCTTCTATTTGCACCCGCGACATCCGCAGCGCCTCCGCGGCAACCTCGAAATCCTCCTCACCGCAATCACTAAAACCTACTGCCCGAGTGCCGGATTCCATACCGTCTGCCCTATATACAGTCCTAATTTCCCTTCTCTCAAGGATAATAAAGCGCAAAGGTTCTACATTTAAAGGGGCTTTCGTCGTCCCTACTTCCCTAATCGAAGACGAAGACGAAGAGGAAGACATACTTACTTATTTTCGATTTGAGATTGCTCAAAGACTTGGCACATATGATTCTCTCTTTTTCTCCCGCTCTTTGTCTATCGCGAATCGCAAATGAGAGTGATAAGAAACTTCCTGTACACGCCTTATATATATACTCAGGAATCAACGGCCCAGATCTTGACTTTTCAAATTCAGCGTTTGGGATGTGCGCGTGGCTGTCACGCACATTACAATTACCTAGGCGCGTGGGGAACACGCTTCTTGGGATTTGCAAAAACATCACTTCACATCCCTTCAACTCATGATGGCTCTGTCACCTCGGCTACCACTACTTCCGTTCAACTCCGGTTGCCTCCTTTACCCCGGGAGTACTTCAGTCCGACTCCGGTTGATTCCTCCTCCCCGAGGGTACTCCAGTTCGACTCCGGTCGATTCATTCACCCCGGGGGTACTTCAGTTCAACTCCAGTCGATTCCTTCCCCTCGGGGTACTTCAGTTTGACTCCGATCGATTCCTCCCCCCCGGGGGTACTTCAGTTCGACTCCGGTTGATTCATTCACCCTGGGAATACTTCAGTTCGACTCCGGTCGATTCCTCGCCCCCGGGGGTACTGCAGTTCAACTCCGGTTCATTTCGATTTCCGATTGATTCTTGTACCCCGAGAGTAGTTCAGTTCGGCACGGGATTGCCTCGTTCACCAAAGGCTTCCGATCCTACTCCGACTCAACTTCGGCTACAACGCATATACCTCAGCCTACAAATCCTTCTTTTTAACCGAAGCTCTTACCTCGCTCCAGCTGGTGGAGGGGCATCTGATAGGTATGGCCCAATCTCCCCGGGTTGGTCTAGCCCGCCAAACGGGTCAATTGGGCCAAAAAGCATAAGCCCAACATAGCTAAGCCCATCCGTGGCATCTGGGGAAGTTAGGAAAAGATCCCCATGATCTTTTCCTAAACAGCCATGCATATATGCTTGCCGGAGTTTTAGGGATTCTGTTAGGATTTCAATTGTATAGTATAAATAGGAGAATTGTAGATGGATTTAGAGTTCCGATTTTGTATTCTAAAATTACGGCCTGTAATATTGTACTCTAACATAAGGAAAGATAGTGAAAGCACCCCGGAAGGTTTATTGCCTTCTCCCGTGGACGTAGATCTCCGGATCGAATCACGTAAATCTTGGTGTCATTTTAATTCTTGCATGCTGTGATTGTGATTCGTTTGATATTCGGTTTTAAGCCTTATCAGGATCCATGCAAACAGCTGTAAGAAACACTCTAGGTGTAGGCCCTCTCAAATGACGGCCATCCACCCTAATCCAAGGTCTACAATCTGCTTTGAAGCCCTATTTCAGTGCATGTAAACAAATATACACCCTCTTAAATCTGTTTCCAGCTGGTGTATTGTCAACCTCAAGTTTTACTGTGGATCCTGGATTCTTCTCAATCAAAGTACCAACATAGTCCCATAGTTTAGCATATTGATTAGTGCCTTCACCTTCAATCATTTTCAATTCCTTCTGAGAGGTAGCAATCCAGTTTTTCAGTGGCTTCCCTTCTAAACCCCTTCACACTTCTCTTTGGATCATATCTGAATTCCTTCTCAAACTTCTTTGCCAGCCACCTTGAATTTGCATTGTGCACAGTATATTGTTTTGAACATGTATGAGTCAAGTCCATTTGCCTAATCTGAAAAGATTCTTCATTTTTCACCTTCAATGCATTTATATGCCATTCACACCCACTCTGTTTTACATCTGACATATATTCTTCTCCCATTATTCTTGGTGAACCTTGAGGCATAACCCACATTGACTAAACTATTAACAGCTTGTTTGAAAGATGTCTTGTTGCAGAAGATCTGTTCAATCCTGAACTCAGGATTCATTGCAGAGGATGCTCTAAACACTATCGCATCCTGATTGTTTGCTTCATCCTCATCAATGCAAATAGACTCAAAATCTGATTCTTTGCTGTGTATATCATCTCCAAAGCCTTCAATCTCAGATTCATCATCCTCTTCATTAGCTTGTATTGCTAGCCTAAGACCCAACCATTCAACATACATGTCACATTCTCTTGGTATATAATATCATCCAGCAACTTATCACAACTATCCTCCTTCTCTTCATAATCCTCATCCTCACTGCTCCCTTCAACTTCATCCAAGTCAACAATTGCAAGTTGTTTTCCCAGATTAGAATCCTCAAGTGTGTGTTCATGTGGTAGAGCAACCTTCTGATGGTGCTTTATTTTCCTTGGCTTTTTGAGTAGAATTATCTTCCTCAGGTTGTCCACAAGATCCTCCACTTTATCACTCTCCTGCAGCAACACAAACTCACCCTCAATCTCTTCTTCTTGGTCAGGAATTTCAGTCTTAGTTTCTTCAAGGAAGAGTGTGAACTCTTTCCCCTTCCCTCTTTGAATGACCATCCACATGTCATATTCATTCTCCACTTCCTTCAACCTAATTCCTTCCACCATGCCATAGAACTTTTTACTGCCCATGTAGCCCAACTGTTCAGCCAAACCTTGCAGATACCTTATGCTAATATTTCTTGAGTCTACACAATCCCAAGCAGAACAGGTCCCTTCTATCCACTTCAACTCCTCCCAGTCATTTACTACAATACCCCCATGTTTAAGTTTAAAGGTGTACCAATAAGGGGTACCACCTGTCAAATAATAAATAAAGGGGTCAAACACCCACCCACTCAATCCAAAGACCAATGAAGCCATAAAGAAAACAGAAAATGCATTAACAATGAAAATAGCAGCACAAGTGGGACAGACTGTCCTGTAAAAGGGAGCCTATTCACATGGGTATGGACCACACTAAAAAACAAGCATATAAAGATGCAGTACACATGCATACAAACCTCGAAATCAATCATGGAAAGCTGAGAAAACACACATTAACACTACTACACTAAAAGTTTGGGGGCAATGGTGGTGAAAAAACGACTTCAATTGCGCCTAATCTGAAAACATTGCTTGAAATCACCAAAAAACAACACAGAATTACAGAATTGAAGTGAAAAACTCACGTTCTTCATAATCTGGAGCTGGATAGTGGACCATCCACTTTCTACGCATCACCATCTTGCTGATTTCGTTGTTAATCATTGATTACCCACGAAAATTTGGAAGATTGATGACAATCTTTGTAAAATTTGCATAAATTTTGGGTGTAAGAAGTTAGGGTTTCGCAAATGGGGCAAAATCTACCCCTTTTTTTACCCTTTTTTTACATTTAATGTTTTTTTATTTAAATATTAAATTTATGACGTCAATTTTATTAAATTTAAAATGATTATGGCGTCAGCAAACAAGCACGTGCCAGACACGTGGCTTAAACATTTAGAGGATTAGGTTTGGGACTATTTTTGTATTTTTTTTGAGAATATATTTGCATAAAATAAAGAAAAATGACTATTTTTGCAACTGACCAGTCGAATGGGGTCATTCTGCAACTTTTGGGACCAAAATGAAAAAAAACAGATGTCCTATGAAACTAAAAGTGCAAAAATCTCAAAAATTTCCACGAGTTTTACGCTAATTGATTTTTTATTTTTCTAGATATGAAGCATCGTGAACATGGGAACGGGGACAGCTAATAGAATGGTGATAGTGTGAGTTGTACCTCTCAATTTTATTCTAAAATTTCAATTATATAATCTGGTCAACATTTATGGTTGGAAGTGGTGGTCATTGTTGTGGAACAACCAAACAAGATGTTCAATCATATATATGTTTTAATTATATAATCTGGTCAATTATATAACGTATTAATCTTATGTTCTTGTTGCCATTTATCATTATATGTGTGAGACTGATTACCTCAAATTCAGTTAATTTGGTTATAAACTGATTAAGGACAATTCTGTTATATTGAATATTAGTTAAGGGTAGAATGGTCATTATGTGTTCTGATTTGGGGAGATTTTGAGCCCTAATTGCATTAGACATTTAATGCTTCAACTGTTACTCCTCCAAGTTGGAACCGATTTTTTCAGGCATTCTTGAGTCGTCCAGTTAGTACATATTCAACGGAAAAGCAAGAGCGTGGATTGAGTGATTGTAACTTGAATTCAAAGAGGATCACTTTCGATTATTTGAAGCTTCTTGTAAACACTTTTATAGTGGAGTAATAAGATTGATTGTTTGGCTCTCCGTGGACTAGAATCTGTTTATCAGATTCGAACCACTAAATCTTGGAGTATTGCGTTTTGCTTTCTGTTTTAAGTTCCTTGTTTAGAGTTTGCTGTATTGTGTGTGATTGCTGTGAGTTTGTTGTTCAGATTAACCTACAATATGCCATATGCCAACTTCGTTTTTAAAAATGTCACATGGATCTTACTTAATTTATTATATGATGATATCACTAATACATCAAAATTAGTTATGCCAATAATTATGTTGTATGATATATAAATCGTTGTAGAAGATATTAGACCAATGATTGTAGAACATTCGAATCAATCTTCGAGAATATTAAATTGTTATAAAAAAATGTCATTTTAAACCCCATCCCCTCCCCCCACACCCAAAAAAAAAAAAAAAAAAAAAAATAACAGTTCTTCCCTTCTTATCCTTAAACAACCTACTTAATTTAATTGATTATTTCTTTATTCCCCAAAATATATCCGTGTTAAAATGAATGGTGTATATAATAATGATGTCATAGTATGTCGTATTTAGTACTAATAAATTAAAATCGTTCACCTAAATTATATCAATTTCAAACCCCCCGAAAACAAAAGCAATTTGATAAAGAGCATATAAAAACATGTAAATATATAAGTGAAAATATAGTAGTTGTTTATACGTGAATGTACATATATAGTATGACCAAGATTTGTAAGAAATTGGGATAGTGTGGAGTTGGTGAGGAACGCTTGAACTTCTATTGCCATAAACCATGGTACTCATCTACCTCCATGGCCTCAACATAATCACAAAATTCTACATAATAATTCTCTGCTCCAACAAATTCTACCACATTATCTATCTCATCTACAAAATCACTAATATCATAACGCATCATCAACTCCTCATCAAAGTAGATACAATGATCACCCGATGTCAAACAACTCTCAAAATCGGGAAATTGCTGATCCAGAATTGAATTCTCGTTTACACTCTCTGTTTCAAGACACCGAATCGCGCCTCTCAACCATTCGTCATCTTCTCCTTCGCCTACATGTATGTCGTCGAGCAAAGACATGACAAGTGAACTGTCGATATCTGGTAACTCAATTTCGTACAAATCATCAAACGAGCATACTTCACTACCTGTCGTCGCATTCGCCATATTCAGAAAATGAGTTTTTTTTGGAGAAATATTTGCTATATATTTATAGAGAGATTAGAAAATAAATTGAGAAAATGTGACAATGAAGTGAAAGTGAGGAAGTGCTTGTATTTATAGTGTGATTATGTTACAAATAAGTACTATGGTTGCATTTGCATGTGCAGTTGTTACACCTAAAGGTTGCAAATTATTGTTATAGTTTTGGAATTGAAGCATTGGCCATGTGGACAGCTATAATGAAGATCCTACCATTCATGTGCATACACAATTATATATTTTGCATATGGGGTATACTCTTGTACGATTATCACGTTTGGCCAGACAGTCGGCCGTGCAATCTCTGTATTAGTATGATATTATCTGATTAGTCGAGCAAACACCAATTTATATTGGGCTAGAAGCCCATACCAATAGATTTATCCTTGCCTTTATATTTTTAGGAACATTGTTTTGTATATCCCATGTAGAATTTGTTTACAACCGTATTAGTTTTAAAAGTAATGATCGATGATAATTTTATATATACTATAAATTATATAATACTCCTCTATCACATAATCAGAATCTTGTTTGAAAAACTATTTTTCCTAAAATAGATAGTCATGTTTCAAAAGTTAATAACTCGTTTTAGCAATCAAAAAATAAAGATTAGAAGTTCTACTTTCACGAATTAATTACATATGATTCAATAAGTCAAATTAAAATAATGATTTTTAAAAGTTTTACCTTCATCCAATTGATTAAAATAAAAAGTTGTATTTTTCAATAAAAGACTTTCAATATGGAATAGGGGGAATATTTTAATTTTGTATAATACATAGTGGAGAAAAATATTAGATACAGATTATCGGTCACATTATAATAAGAGTTCAGTTGATAAGATTCAGATCTTCAGAATAATTAGGTGTTTTAATATAAATATGAAAGATTAGATCTTATTAATTTTGTCAATGATGGATGACTTTCCAGGAAAGCAAGATCCTAATATTTCTATTAGACATATTAATTGCAAAAATCAAATTTAAAGTGCTTTTAGGATTCCTGTTGCCCATTATGGCAATAAAATAGAGTTTGTGGGCGTGTTAAAACTATATTCTCCCTCCATTTAAAAAGAAAATTATTTTAGAGAAAATAACTTTTTTCATAGCTTATTTTGTCATAAAGTGGTACTGTTAAAAAATCTTAAAACAAATACACTACTTTTTGAAAGTTTTGAAAACTGAGCAAAAAGTCGCTCCTAAGAAAGACGACCTATTAATCCATCTTTATATGGATAACAGGTATAGTTATTATCCATTTTATTCTTAAAACTGCCTACACGAATTCAAATCCTGTATTTTAAATTTTCGATTCAGTCCAGTAATTTTTAATATTTTATTATTTTGTCCCATAAATTTGTATTATGCATAATTTGGTTCTTAAAATGTCTCATCATGTGATATCAGACCTCACACATAAAATGATATCAGAGCTCCATGTTTATTTAGAAATCACAAATTATATATTATGTTATGTATTATTCTAACGGAGGAGACGTCACAAGATATTTATGGATACCAACAAAAGTTCGAGAAAGAAAACTCTACAGGAATATTCGAGCGAAAGCTCAAGTAATAACAACAGGGAATATTTTCAGATCCTGGAAAGACAAAAACAATATTTCTTTGGAGATTTACTCCACATATGTGACAAAATTCTTGAAAGAAGTGATCAGCTTAGCACGAGCTACAACAGCCTTTCAAGATGCCAAGTATGGATGAAATGGGAGAAGAAATGCGACAAAAGACCCTTGAGCAGGCGATACTTGTAGAAGGGATGCAGCTGATTTCATCCACTTAAACAACGTCCATGGAAGATTTCCTACGAGAAGGCGTCTCAACCAGTCCCCATCCAAAATCCAGAAACTTCATTTGCATTTCTACAAGAAAATATGATGAGACCCACTTTGGGTTGAAATTAGTGGAGAAAATTCTAAGGTTACTAATCTTAGAGAAAGCCAAAAGACCGTCCAGATCGAGTTATGGAGAGGTCATCCTCAACCACCAGAAGGAGATCATCGAAACACTCAAGGATCTTTAAAAGAGATTGGCCATCTTGAAAACCGAGCCAAGTACATCAAGAAGAAGGGAATGAGGATGGATACCACCGTCATTCAGTACAGAACCTCTGTTGCATCAAATTGGAAAAGCTCCCGAAGTTAAAAGGATGCCAATGGATAGTGAAAAAATGATTGTTTTTCTAAACTGGAAGAATCTATCTTAATATATATGGATAGAGTTATTTTGGAGGATGTACACGACCTTGCACAATCCTTTGCAAGACTAGCTAGGTCTTGTAGATTTAAAAATGCTGGATAATGTGTTGCCGGGGCAACAACTGATCCCCATCAATACACCTCAAATACCAACCAATGCAGCAGAAAGTATGGGATCCCTTGATCCACCACCAGATTTCAACATGCCACATGTTGGAGATTTCACTGCAGGAGGAAACATTGACCATCCCACAGGAACTGGAAGGAGAACTCAAAGGCCAAACCTCACTCAAACGCCTTATGGAAAATTCCAATTGGATCCAATTCATCCATATGGGTCAGTACTAAACCTAGATATATTCAACTTCAAGAATAGAGGACTACTCATTGATAAGTAGTCATCCGCAATGCAAATTGCAGCTGGAACACTTGATCTAAAAAATAAAAAGGTTTCATCTCACTTCTAAAGATGAGCCTCGATGGATCGGTAAAAATTGCTTCGGATGCTGCTAATCCCAAAATAAGAGAAAATATTTGGGCAGGCGAATCATAATCTGATATCGTCCAAAAAAAAAAAGGTCCAAGTAACAAAAATTGGTTTGATATGAATCGGTTACTTCGAAGGAGTCGAAGAAGAAAAGTCCAGATGATACATGCAAACACTTCATAACCTAGAGTTACGTGATATTTATCATGTAGACAAGTTCATCAAGCTCTTTCGCTAAGTATAGATGGAAGTCAAAGATGGAGGAGAATGAGGTCATTCCATTGTTCTTTGCCAAGATTCTAAGTCCATAGAGGGAAAATGATTATCAGAGAATATCAGCTACCTCCAAAGAATATTGTAGATACCATGGCAAGGAGAATGTCATTTCTCAAAATAAAGCTTGCGGAGTGGTGTTATCAAGCGGCACTCCACAAGAATTATAAAAAGGCTCAGAGGAATAAATAAAAGTGTTCCTATATGTTATTGAAACGATATCCCTACTGTCATTGGAGGTCAACCATTCAGGCAAAACAGGATAAAAATGAGAAATCATCCTTATGTCGTAAGAGATGGTAGCAAACGATCTAGATCTTCATGGAGACCTCGAAAGTTCTGGTCCAAACAGAAAGCGCGAAGTTACAAAACAGGGTAGAGGTCAGGACCAAGCAGAAGCAGAGCTTCTTCCTCAGGCTCAAATCAAATGAGGACTAAAAGATCATCATCAACAAGAAGAACTTTCAGGAGCTCATACAAGAGCTAATGAAAGTTTCAAGATTACAATTGTTGGAAATGTGGTGCTAAAGACCACATATCAACTGATTGTCCATACAATAAAAAACGAGGAGTTAGAAAGTTTGAGACAACTCCAGAGATGGAGGAAGTTGTCTACTTTCATGATCTAATTCAAGTATATCAGTTCGAAGGTATTTTGTCGGATGAAACCATATACGAAGAAGAAGAAGATTACATGAAGATGAGTCTTCGGAATCAGAATCAAACAGAGGAATAAGACGTCTTCCGTCAAGAGACAAGCGAAGATCTCTCTGGATTCTTCGCACAAATGTTAATTTCTCATAAGAAACTTATGAAAATTAAGAGAGAGGACCCAAAACTCCAAATATATGATGGGTTTTCCGTTGGGAGATTGGACAAGACTTTGGGACATTTCCTAAAGAAGAGAAGGCATCATAGTATTTACAAAGTCACAATAGGGGAAATTTCAATTCCAATAGAGCTGGCAAGTAAAGTGATAGAGATGCAGCCATTTCCTATGAGAGAAATCAGAGAGGAACTCAACTAAATGAATAAAGAGATTGCTCAGAAGATGCAACAGATCCATATTAGAGCCCTCAGAATTCTGATCAAATCAACATTCAAAGAAGGAATTGATTCTCCGATTATTATTGCTATATGAGAATCAAGTGTCTGCGTATGTGAAGAAAGTCTAGGATGAATCTCTAGCAATCTTTATGCCGGGTAGTTGGCGTCCTATATTTATCCAAGGATTGCCTATATCTTGGCAGATCGAGATTTTAATAGAGTTCTAATCCTTCATCAAGATTTCAAGAATAAGGAATTGATGGAAGGAGTTCATCGAAATACCAGATATCTTTGAACATGTTGCACATGTAGCCCGTACGGAGATTATAGAGTTATCGCCAATCAATGAAATGAATATGCGGTCGCAGATCAACCTATTTTGACAAGAGCAACAAGCTAGAGGTTCGGATCAAGAAGAGTCTCTTTTCATGATAGTAGAATCATGAGCCAAAGCAGAGAAAAGAGACCCATTTTCCAAGAGAAGCTAAAACTAGAGAAATTCATGACCAAAGGTGAATTACAATGTCCAGAAGGTTGGATGAAAGTATAGATAGTATTTGATATCACGCAAAAGGATAATATATTTCCTTATGATATCTTGTATTATTTACAACAACCTTCACCTAGGAGATACAAAGGACTCCTCCAGTGATTACTTTGTGTGTGCATGCATTTAGATCGATTTATAGTATTCTTTTGGTGGCATTTGCATATATTGGTTGATTTTTGTTGATATTGATTATCTTGAGCTGAATGACGTGTTTGCTCATTTTGTAGTAAAATTTGTATATTTTAGGACCAAACTTCATTAGAATGAGGCCCGGAAGAAGAAACAAGATGATTAGGGGCAAAAAAACAAGTATATGAAGTTGGAAGATGAACCGGCCGAGTTACAAGTGACCTGATCCAGCCGAAAGTCGAACCGGCCAAAAAGGGAAACCGGCCTGGCCGGGCAAAAACTAAGACAACCAGGCTAAAATGACTCTAGAAACGTGACTTCTCGCTAGGAACAATGGCCTGTAGGGCAAAAAACTAAATTTGTCGGGCAAAGCTTTTTAACCGATCGAGTAGGATTTTATAGGCTGACTGCGCGCGTTTGCAGTGCACGCGATTTTAGTATTTTATGAGCCGTTTTTGGCCCGTTCCAACCTTATCTTCCCAAACTTATAAATAGACTCTTTCAAGTCTGAAATTGAATATTAATCATCATATAATTCATCATATCATAGAGCTTGAAGGTTTGAACTAGAGAGCAAGGAACAAGAGGCGAAGAAGATCAAGATCCCGAACCGATTTCCAGGTGTAGTCGTTTGTTGTTGGTTTTTATTCCTTTCAGTGATTGTCAATGAACAATTTTTAGTTTTAATTATGAACATGAGTAGCTAAACTCCATTGTATTCTAGTGTTAGAAAGTAGGTTTGTTCGACTATTTTTTATTATCTTTTCTTTTATTCTACGCCCCGTTCTATATTCGTATCATATGTGTTTGTGCTTATCTTATGAATTTTTCAATCTGATCAGATGCTAGATTCTACTTACTTAATAATATGATGCTCAAGAGAGGAGGGATATTAATAGGCTTACGACACATAGCATATGTATCAATAATCATCTGAGAGGAATGAGATACTTGTGTAGGCATTGGTCTTAGGATTCCTTTGGAGTTACATACCTGATAGTTAGCCTAGGAAGGTAATTATTCGTATTTAATCTACATATTAGCATAGTCTGAGAGGAGGCTTAACTAGAATAGTAACCTCTTAATAAGAGCTTAAATTTGGTTTAAAGGTCTACAATATTAGGGTAATTTAACATAGGAGACCGTAGCTGAAATCGAACCCTAGGATACGTCTTTAATATTTGATTTCTTCTCGATTGTTAATTGTTGATCAATTTTGAGCATTCTAAGTATTTATTTGTTTCTTTACAATTTTTGTTTTAGTTTAGTCACAATAAATCATCCTTAATCAGGAGTCCAAATAAAGTTGGATTATTGCATTCGCGTATTTTAGTAACATAAGTAACAGTCTCTGTGGAATCGACCTTTCTCACGTTCTACTACAGTAGCACCGTATACTTGAAATTGTTAAGTTTATGGACGAGTTGATAATCTAAGGAATAGTGGGACTAGATAAAGGGCGTCTTATTAGAATTTCTCGAGGATCACAAACCTTGGGAAAGGAAACCAGATGGAGTGGTATTCACAGTAGCTCATAGAAAATATCAGATCCAATGATATGCTCGGGGCTCTTTACAAGTTCTGATGGCCACTAGTCCATTCTCCATATACATCTCTATCGGGATGCTATATGAAAAGTATCAAGCAGCCTACATTGATTCAGGCACAAGACTATGCACGACCAAGCTAGAAGTCTTTTCTACAGAAATTTGAGAAGATCTACCAGTTATTGCAGGAAGAGATTTCTCAAAGAGGATTCTTATCCTCAAAAGAGGAATTAAACAAGAGAAAATCATGATCGGAGGAGTAGGAGATACCCCATGGTATAAAGTCCAGACTGCACCGATCTATTTTCGTGATACCAGTGCAAATATTCTGTTGGGAAATAATTTCCTACCAGACATTTAAGTGGATCACGCTAGAGAATGAAACAAGAAGGCTTATTTTCACAACTCAATGTGATCATAAGATTATTGTTTAGAGATAATGGAGGCATTTCACAGAAAAATACACCCATTAATTTTCGCAACAAGCGTGGTGATGAAGGAAAGTTGAGTCACTCAAAGATGAAGTATCATCGAAAATACAAAGATGCACTCCTTCAATAGCGGGCTGAAACACTAGGAGGAGATGTGGATGAGCCGATGTCTAATGAGACAATCCAGTTCCTCAAGGTGTCTATGGATTAAGCTACAAACATGAAGTAATTAAAAATATGTCAATATTAGGCTATACTTATAGAGAAAAATAGGAATTTTGATAATTTTTTTAGTTAAAAAGTTATATCATGTATTTACCATCTATATTAAATCTATAAAATAATGTAATACAACCAATCAAAATGGAACACATGACATAAAGGGGAAAAAATCATACACCGTCCCATAACTATAGTGACTTCCACTAAATATCTCGTATCTATCTGCTTTTTCAATTTCGTCCCATATCTTTTTAGATTATCCGATTTTCATCCTAAAATTCAAAATTTCGTCGGAAAATGCATGTGACGGACACGTGCCGGCCAAAATTTGGGGGTTTTCTGCCACGTGGCATCGGGAAAAAATCATATGTCCACTATATATCCTACAACTTTCTGTTTTTCTAATTTCATCCCATATGTCCTGAGATTATCCAATTTTCGTCCCAAAATTCAAATTTAAGCCCAAAAATACACGTGTCGGACACGTGCCGGCCAAAATTTGGGGATTTTTTGCCACGTGGCGTCGAAAATCTGAGCTGGATTTGAATTTACCTTTTTCTTTTTCTTTTTCTTGCCATATTTCTCTAAAATTTTACTCCCTTCCAATTTATATTTTTCTTGTACAACTAGGGTTGAGATACCCTATGGAGCTCGCAGCGACGCTAACAGTAGCGGCCGGCATGCCAGTGATGGAAGGAGGGTGCGAGCCGTCTTAGAAGCAAAGGTCAAAATAGAGGAAAGATGGGGTGATGAAGATGAAGAGTATGGATGGCAAGCCATAGTGCTCGACAGCGATGAAGTGGCAAAGGATATAGGGGTCTGGGCCGCCTCCGTAAGAGGCGGGGGGAGGGAGATTTCCGCCACCGTGAGGATGGCGGGTAGATTTCGGGTTGAGGCTAGTTTCACCTTCATCGGAATTTGCAGAAGAGAATTGCCTACGCCGAAATGAAGCGGCATGAGGAGGGGAGTTCTGCCGGCACATAATGAACACCGGTAGAGGGTGGGGGTTGTTGGCGATTTCTGTCGGGGAAGAGCAGCGATAGACGGAGCTGCAGGAGAAGAACAACTATAGGAAAAAGAAAAGAAAAATGTGGCAAGAAAAATAAAAAGAAAAATGTAAATTCAAATCTAACTCAGAATTCCGATGCCATATGACAAAAAACCCCCAAATTTTGGCCGGCACGTGCATTATTTTCCGGCTTAAATTTGAATTTTGGGACGAAAATTGGATAATCTCAGGACATATGGGATGAAATTAGAAACACAAAAAGTTGTGGGATATTTAGTGGACATATGATTTTTTTTCCGACGTCACGTAGGAAAAAACCCCAAAATTTATGTCGGCACATGCATTTTCCGGTGAAATTTTGAATTTTAGGACGAAAATCGGATAATCTAAAAAGATATAGGACGAAATTGAAAAAACAGATAGATACGGGATATTTAGTGAAAGTCACTATAGTTATGGGACGGTTTATGAATTTTTTCCCTGACATAAAGGATGACTTGGATTATTTGACCAACATATATGGGCAAAAACTTGTGTGCACCCAACACACAATAGCACTATTGTGCACTTGCCGGTTTATTTTTAATTTTCGCTGGTTCAGACCGGTCCAAACCGGTCCAGACCGGTCCGAACCGGTCCGTTTTTTACCCTTAGTGAAAGTGCAGTTTTTACCCTAATTACGTTTGAAAAATTTACAGCCGCGCCCATCTTCTTCTTCCTCGCGCTTCTTCTGCGCTGTTCTTCTTCGCCGGCGTTTCTTCGCGCTGCTTTTCTTCTCGCTGCTCATTCATCTTGGTGTTTCGAAGTTGCTTCATGTTGATTCCGACGCACATATTGTGGTTTTTCGAAGTTTAGGGCGTAGGTTTTTGGAGTTGGTTCAGTGGTTGCGATTTCTGAGCCCACAATTTATTTTCGAAGATTAGGGCTTTCTATGTACGTTATTTACTATGTGCATGTTTCAGATTTTCGTTTTCATTTTAGTCTCTTGTTTATGATTTGAATGCTCTAATTTTGAATGCCCTGTTTTTTGTTTCGAGTGTTCGATTGTCTGAAAGCGGAGTTGGATCGCAATCGGAGGACTCGCAGTCGAATCGCAGTCGAATTCAGGTATAGTATAAATGTATTGAGAGTGGGGTTATAGATTTTGTGAATTTTGTGATTTTTTAATATGTTCACACCAATATTTGATCATTTTTCGCTTTTTCATCTTTTCGGACTCCACACTCAGTCTTCCATTTACCAGCGTTGTAAATTGCACGAAATGATACATTTATGAACAAAGTTCCTATAGAACAGTCTTTGTGTCTTACCCTAAGATTGTTTGACAATAGATCATTTTTGTGTGTATATTTACACAAGAAGAATGGTTTCTTCATTTACCTCTTTCTGCTGTTGGAGAAATCATTGTTGTGGATAGTGCTAAAGCATCCATTGTTGTGCATTGTTGTGGAGAAATCATTTACATAGATGCATGGTTAGGAATATAACCAAATGAAATTAATATACACAATTATGCTACTGCGTTTTGTGTATATTATGGTACTGTAATGTTTCATGTAATAATCATCTTTTGTATTTTCCAATTTGTCTTCAATCTGATCTCGAACTTGCATTTAGTTGACTGACCCAAAGTGATGTTCAAAACTTGACGTGAAGAACTGTAATAGTTAATAATTAACATGAGCAATATGAAATTTTCTTACTTAGATTCGGTTCAAACATCTTTCCTCCACCATAAAAAATATAGTTTTGTTTAAGTTGAGCAATATGAAATTTTCTTGTAGTTTAGGTTGGATGAAATATTGATGTTATTGTTTTTATGTAACAGGTTTATATTTTTGACCTTGAAATGGAAGAAAAATCTAATGAACCACCGAAGAAAGTGGGTCGTTTTAAGCAAATGATTCGTAAACCTCCTAGAATTAAGAAAAAGGTTCTTAGATCCACTATTGCTAAAAGTATTGAAGATTCTGCCAAATTATTAAGAACGAGTAAGAAGGGCACTGGTGGAAGTCCTTCAAAGGAGAAATCAATTGGTAAGGAGAAGAGTAGTATTGAATCTGCCGGGAAAGGGAGTGTGAAGTCCAAGACTAAAGTTTCTGCTGTAAAAGTTGTCAAGGAGAAAGTTTCTGAAAAGAAAAAGACTCCTATTGGATCTCGTGGACAAGGTTCACAAGAGAAATTGGTTAGTGAGGGCAATGTTAGTATCGATTCTGCTGAGAAAATGAGTATGAAGTCCAAGACTAAGGGTGTTGATGTAAAAGTTGTAAAGGAGAAAGTTTTTGAAAAGAAGAAGGCTCGTATTGGATCTCGTGGAGAAGGTTCACAAGAGAAATTGGTTGTTGAGGGCAATGTTAGTAGTGATTTTGTTGACAGCCCTCAAAAGAATAAGAAGAGGAAAGAAAGGGGTGAAGGGCAATGTGTTGAGGAACAAACTAAGAAGAAAAATAAAGCAAAAGGGAAATTTGTGCAAGGTGAAGCTGGAAAGAGAAAGAAAGATGAAGGAAAATATGTTAATATTGATGAAGCTGAAGATGAAAAACCAAGGTAATTTAGTGTCTAGTTTTATGTTATCTATTGTTGTTTATATAGTATATCTTTGAAAACTGTATAGTGTAAAGATTTTAACATATAGTATGTGTATTTTTATATTTGTAAAGTATTGTGTTTGTTATATACTGCCCTGTTTTTCTGGTTCAAATGTGTTCGGCTGATAGTATATATGATTTTCCTGATAGTACATATCATTTTGCCTGATAGTATATATGATTTTGCCGGGTAGTATGCAAGATTTTGCCTGATAGTATATATGATTTTGCCTGATAGCATATAAGATTTTGCGTGATAGTATATATGATTTTAGCTGATAGTACATATCAGTTTGCCTGATAGTATATGTGTATTATAATTAACAGAATATTCAATATTAAGCTATACTACAGTCTTTATTTTATGTAGATGTTTTTATCATTTTCATTTGTAATTAACAATTTATTCCTTTATAAAATTGCAGGGGTTTAACTTTCCAATGTAGACCAAATGGCTTATTTAAGGTCATAGGTAAGTTGACGGATGCTCAAAGAAGGGATGTAGAAAGTATGGGCTTTGGGGGATTGCTTCATATAAATATCAGCAATAATCGCCATGCAGGGATGTTGGATTGGTTAGTAGACAATTTTGATCCTAGTAGTAGGATGATAAGAATTGATGATTTTAGGAAATTTCTTGTGACAGCTGATGATGTATATGATGCATTTATGATTCCTAGGAATGAGGGAGTTGAGGTCCCAATCTATGGGTTTTCAAAAGAGAGCCCTGCACTTGTTTCTAGGCTTGAATCTGAGTATGGCATAGCTTCTAGTGTATTGTTGAGTAAGTTAGAAGTTTTGTTTGTTGAGAGGTTGAGTAATGGAGGAGATGATTTTAAAAGAATTTTTTTGTTATATGCTGTTTGTTCTTTCTTGGCCCCAGCACCAAATAGGTTGTTGACTATTGGTGTTTTAAAAGCCACCGAGGATGTGACTCTGATTCCAAAGTTGGATTGGTGTACATATGTTATTGATAGACTGTGCTTGTCTGTTAATAAGTATATGAAGTGTCGGGGTGCTTATGTAGGTGGTTGCACATTTCTATTGCAAATCATGTATCTTCACAGGGTGAAGTGGCATGGTTTGGCTGAGCCATGCTCTTTACCACTTATCCGTCATTGGAATGACAAGAATTTGTCCATGAGGTGTAGTCAAGAGTCCAAAGCAAAGAGATACGGTGATGGTGATTTAATTGTGGATAAATATCCAATATCTAGAACTGAGGTGGGGTCTAGAAGTAATCGGGGAAAGGGAAATGGTGTTGAAACTGATGGTAGGAAGGAAAAAAGTAATGTTGATGAGTTGGAATACATTACCTTTTCTGTCCCAAACACAGAATTGAAGAATTCTGAAATTCAAGCTGTAGCTACTGATGTAAGTATTGTTTTTATTTATTCATGTTTTTTATTTATAGTATATGTTCTTTTATGTGATATAATTATTGTATTGTTTGCAGCCGCTTCATGAAATTCTTCTATATTTTAAGAGGGATGTTTCTATTGTTTCCAACTATTACATGACAAAATTGTTGAAAATTAAGAAAAGTTCAGTAGATGAAGCTGGGAATTCTTCAACCCCCGAAAACTTTGATTCACAGAAATTTTGGTCGGATGAAAAAGTGCATAAAATTATTGACGATGTTGTCAATAATTTTATGAATTTTAAGAAGATGGATTTTGATGGACCGACATTTGACATTCTTACCCCATCACCCGAGGTCGGAAAAGCTAGAGAAGGAGTGGAAGTTGATGATGAACCTGCATCGGCTAAAGAATTAGATGAGGCACTGAATTCTGTCAGTGTAAGGAAAAAGGATGCAGCAGTTGATTTGGATTTCAATTCATTGCAATTTGATGAGAATTGTGAATATGTGTCTGAACTTTTAGTTTCATTCAATCACTTGTTCTCTTCGATGGATCGAAAGCACAAAGAAATCATTGACTATTGCTTGTTTAGTGAGGAACCTGAGAAGGATATGTAAGTTTTTTGTTTTTTTTGTTTTAGTATATTTAATTCCAATTTATAGTATTAGCTTATTAGTGACACAGTATATGTTTTCTTTTGCAGCACTGTTTGCTTTAGGAATGGGAACACTCATATTGTTCCCAAGCAAGATATGATTTGTTTGAATCCATTAAATCAAGTTTTCAAGTCTATAGTTGATACATGGAGTTTGATGATTAATCGTGGAGAAGGGGATGCAAATCGACGAAGCCGGTTTATTTTTAATACCGAGCATACTGTAAGTTGAAAATTATGTATCTATTATTTATCTATTTGTGTAATTATAATTATAATTTTTTTTTTTAATAGGATTCATTGAGGAGATTGATTGAAGGTGTTGGTGAAGCAGGAGAGAATGAAAATGAAATAATAAATTCTTTGGAATTGTGTGCTCGAGGGAATATAAATTTGTTAAAAAACGTTGATATGGTTAGTTGTATCTTAATTAGTTTTTTTATTGTTTAGTTGTTTTAGTATAACCTAACCTATTATTTATGTTGTAGATTTTTGTCCCATTTCTTCTTGGAGCACATTATGCTTGTGTTGTTGTTAATTTTGTTGATTTGAAGTTCCATTATTTGGACAATCGTAAGTATGAAGGTGATGACAATGTCTTCTTTGAAGCTGCAACATTATTGGTAAGACAATAGTTTTTTTATTTACTACAGTACATTATATAAAACATGTTAGTATATAATTTTCAGAGTTATAGTCTGTGTATAAAACATATTAGTATATAATTTTCAGAGTTATAGTCTGTCTACTTCATGTGTTTTATTCTAATCCATTTCCATTTTATTCTTTTTATAGCAATGTCATATTTCAAAATTGCTTGATCGAATTGGACATTCTAAAGCCAATGAAATTTTGAACTATGGGTTCGATAATGTGCAATTTAAGTGGCAAACAAAGAGGCATGATCAAGATTGTGCTATTTACATGATGCATCATATGATGAAGTTTGATGGTCTTGTATATCATGAACCCAATTTGGTCAAGGTAATTCTCTATTTATTTTTTAAGTCATTCCTTTATTTTGTTTTGATGACTCTTGCTATTATTAATCTTATTTTATTTTTATTTTAGGCTGATGTCCGTCGTGCTTTGCGAGGTGAATTTTGTGTTAAGATTGTTCTATCACCACTAAATGAAAGAAAACAAGAACTTCTTCGAGATGTGCAAAATTTTATCAATGGAAAGGCGGATATGATTGCAAGAATTGCCGAAAAAAAGAAAAAATCTGCTGCTGAAAGAGGTAAAACTGTTGCTAGGAATCCTCGAAATAAAAAGAAGACATTTAAAGGTAAAAAGAAAGGCGGGGAGTGATGTGGATTGATTGGAGGCGGGCAAATATTGTAATAGAACATATGTTTTCGTACAGGTTTCTATACGTTGTTCATATGTCTTGAATGTGTGTATTTTGATGATGTTTTGGTACAATGTTGAATATGTTTTGCTATATATTTTGGATATGTGAATTTTGATATCATGAGGCAAAATGAAATGTACTATCAAGCAAAATGAAATCGTTACTGGGGTTTCTGGCTTTTTACGTATACTGTCAGATACTATAACATATACTATGTTTAAATATTAAATAAACAAAGAAAAGTTAGTATATTAAAAATATATTATCACGCAAAGTGATATTTACTATAAGGAAAAATGATGTATATTATCAGGCAAAATGATATGTACTGTAAGGCAAATTTTTGGTTATATTGAACAAATCTTTGACCGGGTTTTGGTTCGTCGACTTTATTGTGCGCATATTAGTAGATGAATGTACTATTTTAAGTAAGTAATATTATGTATTCCATAAGACAAGAATAATGGAAAAATTTATATATCGAATTATACAAAAATAAAATAATTATATCGAATTATAAAAAATAAATATACTGTTTATCATTTGGGCATATACTACGACACAATAAATATGTGTATTTTGATGATGTTTTGGTACAATATTGGATATATTTTGTTATAGCTTTTGGATATGTGAATGTTGATGAATTTTAGTATAATTTTGGATATGTTTTTGGTACAGGTATGTGTAGTGTAAGATATGATATCACGCAAAATGATATGTACTATCTGGTTAATAATGTACACTATCAGGTAAAATGAAATGTACTATCACGCAAAATGAAATCGTTAATGGGGTTTTGATACATGCTAGTTTTACATTCATGGTCAGAAAATATGACTCGGTCGAGTTGTTTAGCACCTCGGTCGAGTGAAAAATGAAGAGCAAAACGAAAAGTTGGTCAGAAAGTCCAACTCGGTCGAGGGGAATCCCAACTCGGTCGAGTTGAATACCAACTCGGTCGAGGACGATTATGACTCGGTCGAGGCAGCTTTCTGAGTTTTTACATGCATGGTCAGAAAATCTGACTCGGTCGAGTGAAAAATGAAGAGCAATACGAAAAGTTGGTCAGAAAGTCCAACTCGGTCGAGGGGAATCCCAACTCGGTCGAGTTGAATACCAACTCGGTCGAGGGCGATTCTGACTCGGTCGAGGCAGCTTTCCGAGTCCAAACTGAATATGCGCGTGTACTGTCAGATACTATAACATATACTATGTCCAAATATTAAATACACTGCGAGGCTTCAAAAATAATTGATGAGTAACAAAAATTGTATTTATAGAAAAGTAAGTATATTAAAAATATACTATCACGCAAAGTGATATGTACAATCAGGCAAAATGATGTATACTATCAGGTAAAATGATATGTACTGTAAGGCAAAATTTTGGTTATATTGAACCAATCGTTGTGTCTTGTTAAACTTGAAAACAAGAACAAGATTATTAGTAACATTTACAAGAAATTTAATTTTTTAATTAAAAATAGAAAGTTATAAAACATCACGACATTATTGTGTGGTCAAAGGGGGTATGATAAGATCCCCTGAAATGGTTGCAAGAAAGTCATCATTATCGGGTTTTTGTTCGTCGACTTTATCGTGTGCATTATTAGTAGATGAATGTAGTCTATAAGTAATATTATGTATTCCATAAGACAAGAATAATGGAAATGCGAGTTGGGAAAAATTAATATATCGAATTATACAAAAATAAAATAATTATGTTTTAAAGCCTCACAGTATATATAATGTTGTGTCATAGTATACAAAAAACGGGAAAATAAATATACTGTTTATCTGATAAACAGTATACTATGACACAACATTATATATACTGTGAAGCTTTAAAACATAACACAACATATAATGTGAGAAAGCATAACATATACTATTACTGAACAGAATAATAATGTCATTAGTTTAACAATATTACTAAAAGAGATATATTCAGTACATATAACTAAATGATACGAACATTGGGCGTTTTTGAACCGAATTCATTGTTCTTGATTTGAGTTGGTTCTCTTGCTTTCTTCTTCCTTCGTCTTTCAAGTTGAGACTTCGCCCTTTGTGCTTTCCTCCCTTTTGTATTTGATTGAGGTGGATCAAGGATGGTATTAGTTGATTCTGTGGGTTCTGTTGGCTCTGAATTGTCTAAGAAAGCATCAATAGCTTCCTTATCTCTCACATACCCTTCTTCCATGATTCTTCTTGTTTCCTCATGTTGTTGGCTTGTCAATATCAAGTTGTAGTAATTACGTACCAATTGATGTCTCCATTGGATGGTTACTTGATGTGCTTCAATGGCTGGATTTGACTTGCTGTTTTTCTCCCAAATGGTTGATTTTGCCATTTTTGTCCATCTTTCTTTTATGTAGATCTCTGGAATGCTTTGGACAGAATTTATATGCAATACTCTCAAGCAATGGTAACATAGAATTCCACACTCCTCAAATTTCTTGCAAGTACAAGAAATTAAATCCATGCTTCTGTCATATATTACTATGCTTTTCTTATTGTCAACCATATGGGATGAAACATGATAAATCATTGTACTATCTTGGCATCCAACAAGAATTGAGTAACTTGAAATGCATTTTCTGAATTCTTCTTCAAAATCTTTGAAAATTTTTGTAGTATATACCTCTGAAGCTTGTTTTATGATCCCTGTCATGTCCAAATTTGAGGAAGGCTTTGATGTTGCACATGTGAACTCATCAAGTTTTTCTGTGCTCCGCCAACGCTTCACGATTTCTTTGAAGATACCATAGAAATCAGTCAAGGATGTTGTCTTCTTTGCATTGAATGATATTACTCTGTTTGTGCTTTCACTTCTTTGAGAAGATAGTATTCCAGCTGAAAAGAAATCTTTGCTCAATGCAGTGCACCACTTGTCTTTTAAGCTGTACAATCTTGCAAACCAATCATTTTGTTGAAGTCCATATGTTGATATCATATTTTCCCAACATGTTTCAAATTCAACTTCATCAACACACCCGGACAAGCACTTTGTGAATTCATCCTTGAAACTGCTACTACTTTTTAGACGTGCAAACCTTGTTATTGCATTCTGGTAAAGATGTCATTGACAAAGGCGATGTCTTGTATCAGGAAAAACCTGCATTGGAGGTTGAAAATTATAAATAAGCCAGTTACTAGAAATATTATAAACTTGACACAGTATATTTTCAGAAACACTGTAGTATATGTTTAAAACAGTATAGTACATATTTTTGTTTGTGGATGCATAATATGTCTATAGATGAAAGTTTATACTATAGTTATGAAACACACATAGTATATGTTTATAGAAGTCATAGTATACAAGGAATACTAAAACAGTATGGCTTTAGTGATAAGACTTGTGTACCTTTTCAATTGCTTTTGCAATTGCAAAATCTTGATCTGTGAATATTGTTACTGGAGATTTCCCCCTCATTGATTTCTTAAATGCTGTGAAAAGCCACTCAAATGACTCCAATTTTTCATCTGATAGAAAAGCACAACCAAACATCACATTCTTCCAATGATTGTTTATGCCTATAAAAGGAGCGCATATTAAGTTGTACTTATTTGTTCGGTATGTTGTGTCAAATATTAGAACATCTCCGTATACACTAAAATCTTCCATCATCATACCATCTCTCCAAAAGATATTGCATAATCTTCCATCTTTCATCTTCACTTTGTAAAAAAAATCAACATCTTCTTCATTTTCCTCTTGTATAATATCTACCACAGTTTCGGCATCCCCTCCTTCTATTGCTTCCATTTTCATTCGGCTAATGAAGTTCAAGTGATCTTTCATGGTGTGCCAACACCCTCTTCTCCACCAGCTTCATAAACCATATATCTGTAAGAATCCATTGGCTTTATTCCAGAAGTAACCATACTTTCTATCATTTCTGCCTTCTCATTTGTGATTTTCCTCTCAGAACGATGTAAGTGGTTGAGTTCTGGCCTAGTTAGTTCATGATTGTGAATCATACAATGTTTCACAACTTCAAATTGCCCCGCTTCATTCTTTAAAACTCTCATAGAGGCCTCACAATTTGTTCTGATGCTTGGTTTCCTTTTCCTCTTTTCCTCTAAATTTATTTTCTTTTCCCCAGCCTTGGAACACACAAACAATTTTCCCAAGATATCTCCTTTAGATGAGAATCGATTGCTTGACTTTCGAACACTGAAACCCAAGATACGAGCATGCGTGCAATACAAATCATACATTTCAAGGATTGTGTTTCTCTGAAACCCAAGTAGTGAACCAGAAACATCTATCGTTTCATTTGCACAGTCTGTCAAAAAAAAGTGAGCAGATAACATATACTGTTATGCAACTAACAATATACTATTATTTATAATAAAGTATACTATGTCAGTCAAACATTAATTCATTTGCACAGTCTGTCAAACATTAATTCATATGCATGTTTTTATTGTTACCTTCATTGATGTTCGAACCATCATCTAAGCTCAATGTGGTATGGATTTCTTCTGAACTCAATGTTTGAGTTTCAACCTCAATTTCAATCAGGTTCGAATCTGAAACTAAAAATATGAAACAAGTTTGACGTCAATATTTATAATTTATATTTAAAAATTATTCGACATCAATTGTTTGAAAATGTTACCTTGATGGATTTCTTGCCCCACGTTATCATCGAACACTTCAATATCAAGTGTTTCTTTCAATACTTCTATTAAAGATCATGGAAAAAGTCAGATACTAAACAACTTTGTTGGAAAAAAAAACCTATACTATGTATGTGAAAAAAATAAGGTACATTTATTTCCTTCTTTTTAACTTCATTGTTGTTCAATCAATCATCTAAGCTCAAGGTGGGGTGTAGTTGTATTGAATTTAATGTTTTAGTTTGAAGCTCATCTTTAATCAAGTTTGCATCAAAAACAGAAAACATGAAACATTTTTTAAATGTATATAATTTATGTTTACATATTAAAGAACATTTTTTTGAAAATGTTACCTTGGTGATTTCCTTGCCCCACTTTATCACTATGCAGTTCAATATCCATTGATTCTTTTACTTTTTCTGTTAAAAATCAGAAAATAAGCAACATTAACGTATACAATGTTTACCATGCACAACATTTTGTATAGTACAATATAATATTGAAAGTTTAACAAATGAGACGAGAACTGACAGAATCAAGATAATCCGAAATGCATATTCCAAGTGTCATTTGCACAGTCTGTTAAAAACAAGTGAGCAGATAACATATACTGTCATTCGAATAAAAGTATACTATTATTTATAATAAAATATACTATGTTAGTCAAACATTAATTCAAAATGCCCTGTTTCATGCTAATCAAAACACCACCATTACTATTTAAAACTGAAATTTCTAAAAGCATAGTACAAAGTTAAAGTATATAGTCTGAACGGCATATTCCAATTATCAGAACCGAAGTGTTAAGAAATCAATGCAACAAACAAATTAAATCGAGAAATCAATCCAAAAAATTGAGAAACACTATTATGAAAATTTACAGATTTCATATACGAGTTTCAGGCTATTCGCTTGATTCATGCTATTCTCTTGATTCATTGCTATTCTCTTGTTCTTGTTGTTGGAATTCATAAAGAAATTAATACAAACACAGAATTCAAAATGTAGAAGAAGAAAGAGAATTGTACAAACTGAACTTCCCGATGCGGAGGCGCGAACTTCCCGAGGCGACGGTGCAAACTGAACAAGACGGTGGCGCTAATTGAACGAGGCGGCGGCGTGACGGAGGAAATGGGTAGAAGAAGTCGCAGCCAGCTGAAGTGAGGGAGAAGAAGGCGCGGCTGGAGATGGAGGGAAAGAAGTCGCGGCCAGCTGAAGTGAGGGAAAGGAGTATGGGCTTTTTTTTTTTACAGTTTTTTGTTTTAACTTAATGGGCTAATTTTTACCTAGTGGGTTAAATTGAGGAGTGGGCCCTAACAAGTGCACAATAGTGCTATTGTGTGTTTGGTGCACACAAGACCCACTCACATATATGACCACCGGTTGTGCATATTCATTTTTCCGGTCAATTTTTTTATCATATTCCTATAACCCAACTTCTTGGATTGTTGATAACGATAGCCTAAGGTGACAGCCTAATTAAAGGTAGCCGGGCTTTTTTTTAGAGATAAATATTTATGTATAGTAAGTTTACATGTTAAAAGTAAGTCGACCCACATTCAATGTATTTTTTAATCATGTTGAGTTTGTGTCAGGTCGAGTATTAGAACCCATATTACCACCCTTACTCTTGTCTAGTTTATACTCCTTATTTTGACGTTTATTAAAATACTCGTGAAAATTATATTTGTATCCATCATATACCTGATTTAACATGAATATAAGAGAGAGTTCAATATTTTTTTTCTTTGTCAAATTATAATAACTTTCCATGTTAAAGATTATTCAATTTCTCTAAGATATTCTTACTTAATGTTTGCTTATTTGTTTGTTTGTTTTTTAGGGGACTTACTTAATGTTGATTAGGACTAATCATTAATTCTAAAAAATTAAAAATAAATAAGAGTATAAAAGAAATTTTATGGGTTAAGTTTTCTTTTTTAATACAAGTTGCTGAAAAAGAAAACGTCTCCAAATTTAATGAAAGTTCTCCAACGGAAAAAATTGACTATCAAATGTACAGAAAAATTATAAAACTAAAAATATACACATATAACTTCTCAATTTGGTAATTATGTAGAGATGTGCGGGAAATAATCGGATGAAATTATCTGTTCCAAAATGTGTATTCTATTTTGTGTTCCATACACTGAGAATGTGACACATGGTTCATGATTTTATAATTTAAAAAGTTATGAGCATGTGTCACCTCTCCGGTGTGTGGAGCACAAAGTGAAATACATATTCACACACTAAGTGGAATACACATTTTGGAACAGATTATTTGATGTCGGAAATAATGTCACTAGCATATAGTTTGCTTTAATCTCCTCCTCCGCATCCACCACAGCCTCCACCATGGCCGCCACCATCTCCGCCATGGATTTCCGCCACCGCCACCACAATGTCCGCAACCGGTGCGCCGTCCAAAACGACCATATTGCCATCCCTTTCATCCGTTTTTGATGGCTTTTTGTCGCAGGCATCGAGCAGACAACATATACACACCACAATTATGACGCCGACGACGATTCCTATGGCTACGCCTGGATCAACTCCACTGTTACACATACAAATATATACAACGATAAGAATAATGTGGTAGAAGTAGCTAGGTTTAGTGGTGAAAAAAAATATTAAAATGCCGAAATACCACCCTTGTGTACTGAAATATTTGCAAAACTAAATTTTTTGGTAGATGTAACGGTATAAGAATTAAAAAATCTCGAAAGATATTCGGGATATAGATTTATATTGGTATATAGAATAACTTTTGGTATTTGATAGTTGGTTATTTGGTATATATCAGTATACCGAATAAAATTCGATATTTTAAAATACCAAATTTTCAATACCAACATTAATGGTGAGTAACTGTATATAATGATATGAGCACACAAATTTGGTGTAGTGAACTTATCGTTATGGAATCTGTATCTATCGATATCGTCTCTGAATTCGGTAAATTGATATACTAAAATTTTTGGTATGGTAACAGTATGAATTTTTTATAATACCAAAAATATTGATATTGTAACGATATGAATGATTTGATAAAATATATCGTAACGAACCATTCCTAAATAGGTGTTGGCAGCGCAGATTCATGATTTTTCTTACTATCGGGGCACAAAATCGATAATCCTAGCCAGAATAGGTTGGAAGTTCTTTAACATTACTAATTGCTACTATTATAATCTTTTTCTTTTTAATATGATAGAAAATAAGTTGTGATACTTTTCTATAATACCTTATTTTAAAATACTTCTGAAAAAATGAGAGTAGTTTTACTTTATATTTGTCAATTTAAAAGTATTCTTTATTGGTGGTATTTTTCACTAGCTATAGTACTTTTTTTATTTTTTATTAGTTCGGCTATAGAAAATCATAGATGCAAGCTGCAAAGTTATTATTTTAACTGTAGAGTCTAGTGAGATAAATAAAAAGGAGCATAACAAATATTTCTAACCTTATTACTATTACAAACTTAAGAATATTTATTAATACATAAAACAAAATAAAAAACGTTATGCGTCCATAATAGGATACATAGATCCGTCAATGATTGCTGGTTAGGCTACATATTAAGATCTATTGTCTAGTTAGACCTAGACACAGATTATTGATGTGGTTAGGTGAGGAATAAGAAAAAAAAGCACTAGCAAAAGCATAATGCTAACACTATGGGGGTGTTTGCAATCCCAATAACACTCCCAAAATCAATTTTCAAAATCACTTCTGACAATTAGTTATATTTGCAAACTCATGTTATATCTCCAGAATTAATTATCAGAAGCATTTTTAAGCTACTTATAAGAATCAATGAGAGAGTAGCTTCTGTAATCAATTCTTAAAATCACTTTTTTTTTTTCCAAACACTATCAATTTTTTATTTTACTACAACAATCAATTTTAATCACTTTTCCACAATCAGTTTTGTTTGCAAACACCCTCTATATCTATCAACAATCCAAAACAACCCAACCTACAAATAAAATATTTATTTTTATCCCATCCGCCACACAACCTTAATCCATCTCAATGCAACTCCAATTTTTTTTTTTTTTTTACTTTATCAACAAATCAACCCAACTCAACATCTTAATAAAATATTAATTTATGTCATTCACATAGACAACCTATTTCCTAACCAAACCTAATAATTTTTAGCCTATTATTTAATAATTGCATATTATTTTGGAAGCCTTTTTAAATATGGTTAACTTCGCGCAAACCAAACTATGTTGATTTTTTCACTTTACAACCTAAACATTTTATTTTTTCCGATTGCAACATGTATAATGCGATTGTTACACCTTGAGGCCATTTGCCCCTCAGATGACCTATTTTCTGTTTTTTCATTTTTTCATTTATTTAAAAAAATTAAAATAGTTTATAAAAAATAATGCTCTAAAAATCTGAAAAATAATTTATTCTAAAACTCTAAATAATTTTACATAAAAATCAGAAATTTAAGAAATATTGGGATTTTTATAAAAAATAATAAAATATTGAAATTATTTGTAAAAGATATATAAATTATTTAGAACCTTTTAAAGAAAATTCGAAATTGTTTGGAAAAGAACTTGACGGACAATTTTAAAGTTTTCTTAACTTTCTCTTTTAAAATAATTTTTAAAAATAAATTTTTAATTTTCTTAAAATTAAATGAATTTTAAATTTTTTTTGTTAAATTTTATATTTATTTTATGAATTCTTTGATATTTCAATTTTTTTAGAGAATTATTTAGAGTTTTATATAAATTTATATTTTTAATAAATTATTTAAATAAATAAAAATAAAAATATTTTTTAAATTTATAAAATATAACATTTAGTGAGTGTAAAAAAATTAAAAAGAAGAAAAAGGAGGTTATGTGAGGAGCACATGGCCTATATAGCTGATAAATATGGTCGGAGTTGCAAAGTGTAACAAATCAACTGTAAGGTTGCAATCGGGAAAAATAAAATGTTTAGGTTGCAAAGTGAGAAAAACCCGTGTAGTTCAGGTTCCATTCTGAAATCAACCCTTTTAAATATATTAAAAAAAAAAACATAAGAAGTAGATTTAAAAAAAAAAATTATATTTTAATTCTGAATTTTAATAATGAGATTTTTTTACCATATATACACTTAAAATAACATGCAAACACATTAAATAAATTAAAATTGGAATAGTTGGAATTCAAAATCGAAAAAAATTAATTAAGCTACAAAAAATGAATCAATTGAAAATATGTTAATATTAGGATCTACTTATAAAGAAAAAAATAGGAATTTTGATTAATTTTTTAAAATCTTTTAATTAAATAATATCTCATTAATTTACCATCTATATCATATCCATAAAATTATTGAATACAACCAATCAAATGTGACACATGACGTAAAATATGACTTGAGTTGTGGAGTGGGTTGATTGACCAACCTATACAACAATAGTTGTGCATAATTCATTTTTTGTCAAATTTTTATCATTTGTCTACAACCCAACTTCTTGGGTTGTTGATAACCATAGTCTAAAGAGACGACTAATTAAAGCTAGCCGAAAATTTTGACAATAGATACAAAAAATTATGTATAATAAGACTATATAAATACGTCTCTCTTTGAACGAGCTATTACTCCCCCCGTCCCAAAATAATTGTCATTTTAGTAATTGTCACATGCATATATCAAGGAACCTAATAAAAAGACTCATATATTCTTATTTAAGTGTAATTATTAAGTTGTCTCTTTTAAAAGTTGTGTTTCTCTATCATACTAACCGCCAATTTTTTTATTTTCAAGAGTCATTTATAATATGGTTAATATTGGAAGATGATTCCAAATTATGCCTGAATTCTTAAAATAATAATTATTTTGAGAGAAAATTTTCTTGCTAGAATGACAGTTATTATGGGACAGAGAGAGTATTTATCAACATCTTAAAGTGCAAGTTCAAATTTTTCCAAAATAAAAAAAAAAGGAAAAAATTAAATCCAATTTGGTGATGGGCCTTACTACTCTATGATATATATGTTTATGTAGGTGGGCTGAGGCCCAAATCTGTTTGGGTATATTTGTTTTTATGTTTTCTTGGCTTAGAGAGTCCTTCACTTTTCATTTATTGTTTCTTTACTTTCATCTTTCAATCCAATACAATAATTATTTCAAACTCATTCGCATTTACTTTTGATAATCTTACAATAATTTAGTTTCAATTATTAATTTGACATTTAATAATTTATAAGGGTTCATACTTAACAAAATTCAATATACACATGAAGAATTGCCCGATTACACTTAAAGCAACCCAATCTCACCTATCATATTCCTTTTGCTCGTATAATTTGGTTTTCAACACCCTATAAAATTTCAATTAGGTTTTTTCC
The DNA here is from genome assembly GCA_958295605.1 of Ajuga chamaepitys. Classification (NCBI taxonomy): domain Eukaryota; kingdom Viridiplantae; phylum Streptophyta; class Magnoliopsida; order Lamiales; family Lamiaceae; genus Ajuga; species Ajuga chamaepitys. The sequence continues at coordinate 40,037,764 of OY282498.1, read as the reverse complement.
AACCCCTCGATTTCAAACAAATCCAATTAACTCCTTACAAATATAACTTTGGACCTACAAATGGATCCAGATGTACACACTATTTTTCAAGTGTATTTCTAATTGTGTCCGCTTTATAAAATGTTTTGGAGCTTGTTTGTTTGTCAATCGATTGAGCTCAACACTACAAGAAAGATGGTTTCTGAGACAATAAAATGTTGTTTCAAACAGTGACGGACTCAGAAATTTAGTTGAGGGGGGCCCACTTATAGATCGATTTTGGAGTTCGTCTTACAAAATAATTTTTTTTAACTATGCTTATGTGACAAATATCTACCAAACTGGGGCAGAGTCTGAGTAGGCTAAAAATTAATTTCTTTTATATAATTAGCCCATACACTTAAAATATTGGATAAATTATAGGGATAATTACAAAATGGCAACCGAATTATTAGCATTTTTTCACTTCGACATATAAACTATTAACATTGGCTAAACCGCCGCCAACCTATTTAAATATTACTACTCGAAAGCTGCCGGCCATAATACCGCCCAAATTCATTGCACACCTAATTTTGCAAAACCACCTTTTGGGATAGAATTTGGGCTGTATTCTGGCCGACAACTTTCGAGTAGTAATATTCAAATAGGTTGGCTGCGGTTTAGTCAATGTTAATTAATAGTTTATATGCCGAAATGAAAAAAATGTTAATAGTTCAGCGACCATTTTGTAATTATCCCTAAATTATATGATAATATCTTAGAAATTAAAGGAGGAATACCGTTGTGCGCCCCTAAATATAATCAAATGTATAAATAAAACTAAAAAAGTATTAACAATTTAGATAAGATTAATAAATTGATTTACTCACAAAAAGAAAACAAATCAAGATATAATGTTTCAATATTCATGATATTTTCTAACATCTTTATTTCTATTGCTTATACATAACAAACATTCATCTTCTTCGAGTTAAACAATTGAATTATTTATATTGATTTACTTAAGTTATATTAAAGTCAACTAAAATACACATATATAATAACATATTATAACTAAATCAATGGAAACACACATATATAATAGCACATTATGACGGAGTCAGGGGGCCCAGTTCCCCTCTTGGCCCCAATATAGGCCCGTCTCTGATTTCAAATAAGAAATACTCCCTCCGTCCCGGCTTATCTTGCACAGGGGGGTCGGCACGGATATTAATAAAAGTTACTTTTTGGTTGTTTATTGACTTTTTAAAGGTGAATTGAAGGTGGAGATTGAAAGTGGAGATTTTGAGGGTGGAGATTATGTTATAACTTTCCTTTTTTAGGCTGTGCAAGATAAGGTGGGACGGCCGTTTAAGGAAAGTGTGCAAGACAAGGTGGGACGGAGGGAGTACCTATTACGACTACATTAGTGGAGATAATATATTTTCACTAATCAGTTATTTAATAGTCCCGTCGCATGTAATATAGGGACTAACGTGTCTGGAATATTTATGAAACTAACTAATTATAGAAGTAGTCCGAAAAGAAACATTCAAAGATAAGAAAACTACTGCAGGCGTTGGCCGGTCTTAAAAATAACTTGGTGCTAATTTCTAATTATGGCAGCACTCAACATGAACGAATTTTAATTAAATCGAACGCCAGATTGGTTTGAGCAGTGTAACGCATATATGCATGGTTGCGGGTGTTCAAACAGTTTAAAAACCGAAATCGAATCACAAAACTAGAAGTCAGCGGTTCGAAAATCGTTGACAGATTGACCTGGTTTTTATGAAACTGTAATTTTTACTATTATTTTTGTTTGATTTCTTATAAATTATATTGTGATATACTCCGTGTGTAATATAATTTTATAGTTTGTTAGTTGTATCTTTTTATTTGATTTTAATATACACTCAATTTCATTATATAATAATATATACTACAAAGAAAAAATTAAAATTATAAAAAGCAAAAGGAAACAAACCGTCCAAACAATCGATTACGGTTTGAACCGCTAGTTCAGAACCGTAATCAAAACGGTGTATAATACAATTCAGTTTCGATTTACCTTTAAACAATTTTTCGATAGTTCAAATTATTTGAACACCTCCAAACTTATGGGGGAAGGGAGGAAGAAATATGAAAAAAACACAGTATGCAAATTAAGCGGGATACCTCATTTATAGTGTATATCGTCTTGCACAAGATATTTCTGACTTGTTAATTTGACCAATTAAGCTTTCTTAGCAAATGATTACCCTGATGTTTAATTTTTGAGCTTCTGAGTAGTAATTAAGCTGTTTTATATATAGCTTCGAATTAATGAACTTTCCAGGAAATGTGTAATACAGACACTCATCTTCTATTTTTTTATTTCTGAGTATCTTAAGATTAACCTAAGGACAACTAGGATATGGATCTTCTAGAGTGTCCCCTATATTATAATTTTTGGAGAAAGAATTACATATTTTACATGTCAATAAAAAATTATTTACAAAAAAATTGTCAAATTTCAAGGGAATACAAATAAGTTGAAATTCTAAAATTTTCAACGGCAAGATAAATCGTTGGAATCTTCCAACGTCTAACATAAAAAACAATTGTTTGCCGTTGGAATAACAATTGGAACGGTAAAAGATTTCATTGGAATTTTATTGTTGGAATAAAAATTCCAACTACCACTTTTTCAACGGCTCAAAATCGTTGGAATTGAAATTCCAACGAAATTTACCATATTCCAACAATTTGTCTATCGTTGAAATTTTGACAATTTTCTTGTAGTGAATGTGTTTTTTTAGAAAAAAATATGTTATTAATTAATAAACAATATGTCACTTTTTCTCCGAAGTTTACCGCAAAATACTTTAAAGGGTCTAAATTCGAATACCCATGGCATGAATATAAGTTCAGTGCTTTAAGTTGGCTATATTTTCAAATTCCGTCCTTCAATTGTTCATCTGTAATTGAAGCACATAATTCTTAATCGATTCTGTGACAATACAATCTATCATCATGGACTTATTAACCAGTAATTTTGAAAATGAAAAGATCTGTTTTCTTTAGGTTTCACTTAAAAAAATATTTTCAAACTTTTTTAAGACAGATTTGATTCACGGCCCAGTCTCGTGGGATCATATAATGGTTTACGATTTCATGAGTTTCATGTTTAAATTTTGTTCTGAAATTTAAACTTTGTAATATGCTATATATATTTCATAGTTCACGGTTTCATCATTCATGAAGTTATAGTTTACTATTGATTTTTCATGGATTTATGATTAATAATTTACACATTTAGAGTTCACAATTTATAGTGCATATATACACTTTTAATTTTGGTTTGAAATACTAAGGTATGATTAGATTGGGATGTCCTCATTCGAATGTGGTATGGGTCGTCCTTACGTATTTTATTTTACATCAGATGACCCATCCCTCTACATCCACACCCTATAATTTACATCACCTTTTACAATTTTCAATACACATTATACCATTAAACTAAAATACATTTTTGAATATTTCGTCCATCAATGTGTCCCATCAAACGTGGTACATGCCACTATATCCCAATCCAATCATCGTAAGCGAAACAAATGATTTGGTTTGTTAACCACAAACATTAATATCCGAAAAATAACCAACAATTAAAATCATATATAATTAAGCGGTGGACAAATTGCAAAACTCATCACAGAATTTATGGATGGTTCTAAAATAAGTTTTTTACCTTTTAACTTTGACAATTTCCGTCTTTTAACTTACTAATTGCTCAAGTTTGATCATTTTTAGTAGAAATATGAAATACTTGTAGGATAATTGTACGAGTTGATTTGCACGGTACATAACTTCATCAAATTAAGAGCCCGCTTGGTTGAAAATTTAAGGGTAGGGAATAAGAATGAATGACTATCCATTCTCATTTACGGTGCTTGATACATAATGAATAAGTTAATCAATACCTTATTTTATTAACAACTCTTCCCACATTATTCCATAATATGATTGACCCCTCATTCAAACTCATTACCATTATCATTGATGATTTGCAACCAAACGGACCCTAAGTTTTTCATTAATGCAACATTTTAAATGATGTGTACGCGCCACCTTGGTAGACAATAGGACGTCAAACATATAAAAAATGAGAGAGACTTGGGTGCACCATCACCATGTACACAATAGTATCATGATGTCATTCATACAGTAAATTTTTGGGCACTTAAGGTAAGGTTGATTTACTCATACAGAATGTTTGATTTACTCATACAGTATGTCAGAAATCAGTATGGTTGATTTACTCATGCAGTATGATTGATTTACTCATGCAGTATGATTGATTTACTGACTCATACAATATGGTTGATTTGCTCATACAATATTGTGGTGCACAATAAGTCTATTGTGCACACGAGTTTTTATCACAAAGAAATGTAGTGCTCAACCTTTAAACTAAGGTTGTCTTTACTCATAACTGGAGGAGGTTGGTGTAGACTGTGAGAAATAAAACGAAAAGAGGAGATTGAGATAAATAAATGAGTGTTTGATTTTGTTGGTTGAAAATTGAATTGAGGTCCGTTTTTAGTGTAAAATGTGAGAATAAAGTGGTGTAATGTGTGTAAATATATCGCCAGCAACTTAAAAAAAAACACAGTTCGATTAACTCAATCATCAATAAATTGGATCAAGTGAGAAGTAACACATGATCAAATATCAACTCTCTGAACAATAATATGAATGCCTATATGCTAGAAGCTCAAATTTAGAACCTAATGTTAATATAATTATTTCCTAAAATATTTAATTCCAACTTTAGATATAAATAATAAGAATGTTACAAATTCAAAGAAATCCTAAACTACTAAAATGAAGTGCTAAAATTGCCAAAACAATAGAATTAAAAAATAAAGCTTATAAATGTCTTTCTTCACAATTATTTTTAATACTACCCCTAAAATTTCTATTTTTCTAACATATCGTATTCGAAACCACAACTTAATGAAAATAGACATAGACATATACATAAAGGAAGGAAAGTTAAAAATTTAAGGGATTAAACTATAATATATATATAGACTAGAACCCTAAACTTCTTGATTTTAAACAAAACATAATGTCATTGAACTACAGGATTCTCGGCAGGGATTAAACTAATTTAACTAAAGGTTTATTTGTTTATTCACTTCTGTCTTAGTTTTTTATTCAAGCCTAAAATTGTATCTGAAAAGCCGGAGGTAGTATTAATTACAAACAATTTAAGTTGGAGTAATTCTCTTGTACACTAAATCCATGCAATATGGGCCATAAGAAGATTTCTGCAAAATATATCGGTGTTTATACTGAAATGTATTATTTGTTCGCAAGAAATATATCATGTTGAAAATGTATTAAAATGTATGCTGGAAGATATTACTTGATGTGATTATTCTTAAATGTAATATTTTTCTTCAGAATAAGTAATACTTTTTCATATTAATAATGATATAGTTTATATATTTTTCTTTAACTTGGATTACACGAATTTAAAATGCGTTATGTTTAGTGTGTAACAAGGTTTGGTCAAAGCATATGAATATTCTTCCGAAATCCAATTTGAAAATAAAATGCGTACGCGGTGGAATCTTGAAAATATGCTTGCCCTTGTCCTCGTACTGTTTTGTCTGTTTAATTTAACTTAACCATGTTCTTGTCTTCACCTGTTTGTAAATGATAATATAAAAATGGCACGGAGATAAATTATTGGTTTTATCCTTTTATTTATTATTTTCATTCGATTGATACTAGATTGGGTTAAACTCATTACAAGGAACTTTTCTTGAGCACCTCATGACTTCACATTTGGGGTAAGAGTAGTTCTTTTTATATGAATTGAACGAATAGGTTATGAATTATAGGTGAATAAGCTTGATTGGAAGGAAACAAGTAATTGGGCTAAAAAGAAATATTAAATCGATCTATAATGAAATTGGATTGACTTAGTAGAGACAACAGAAAAGCGATTAACAGAAGAAATATTTGCTCGACGGGATACAAATCTTGCCCGGTCATCCATTCGTGTCGGTGGCGGAATTGCTTATGCATGGAGCATTTGCATGATAGGGAAGAAATCTTGCCCGGCCGCCGCCATGAAGAAATAAGCGCGTGGAAAGGGCTTTTATCCGATTTGGTCCCTACTAACCTAGTGTTGTATAATATTATATGTACGTAGACTTAGTTTTATCAAAGTATGATCCTATACATTATCATAAGGAGTTCTAGTAGCTAATATCAATTTTGTTAGAGAGGTTTTAGAGCATAGTTAGGGAGTCGAGGAAGAGAAATGGAGATTCAAACTGTCGCTTTTGTGGGTGAACTGCTGTATTTCTTACTTTATTGTTTTGTTCAATGGTCTTTTTGGATCAATTACATAAATCAACTTGTACTATTCACGTTTTGTCATTTGGAACCTAAACTTGTTTTTTCTTTTTACGATTGCAACCTGTACTTCACGTCTTTTACAAATTGCAACCTCTGACAACAATTAGCGAGAAAATTAAAAAAATTATTAAAAAAATTAAAAACCATAAAGTTATTTAAGAAATCTGAAATAATTTCTAAAACTCTCAAAATTCATTTAAAATAGACTTGAAAATATTGGAATTATTTTTAAAATTTTCAATTTTATTCAAATATTTTAAATATAATTTTAACTCCATTTAACGATTTGGGCTCCATATATGGGCCTAATTGCGCCGAGAACAAATATCAAGATTGAAGAGTTGGGGCGAAATCGGTAACATTTGATTTGGTCTAGAAGTCCACACATCTTCTACAGGACCGAAATCATGTTCTTAGCTTCCTTTTGCAATCTGCATTCTATTCGTTTGTTAAAAGTTCTCTTTGAACTTTGTTTGTTTTATTCTTGATTCATGGCGTCTAATGCTGCTGTTAATGAAGGAGCTCCGGCTTACAATGTTGTTCCTTTGACAATGAATAATCCATTGTTCTTATCTCAATCTAATAATTTGGGCATGATGCTCGTTTCTCATCCGCTGAATGGTACAAATTACATTTCGTGGAAGATGTCCATGCTTTTAGCGTTGAGAGCTAAGTCTAAATTGGGTTTTGTCACTGGAAAAGTTCCACAACCACCTGAAAGGGTTCAACAACGTATGATGCGTGGAAGAAAAGTGACTGCATGCTCATTTCTTGATACTCAATAGTATATCCAAGGAGTTTGTTGAGGCATTCGTTTATGCCAATAGTGCACAAGAGCTTTGGGACGATATATGTCAAAGGTTTGGAGAGAGCAATGACCCTATTCTTTACCAACTGCAGAGGGAAATTGCAAGCATCTCTCAAGGTACATAATTGGTTCAAGTTTATTTCACACGCCTTCAAAGGTTATGGGATCAGTTTGCGAGTCTGTCTCCGCTTTCTGTTTGTAATTGTGAGGTTGGCAAGAATGTGGTTGAACAAGATGCCCAAACTAAATTGATCCAGTTTTTGTGGGTCTCAATGATACTTTTAACAATGTTCAAAATCAGATATTGCTTATGGAACCATTGCCATAGGTCAACAAAGCTTATTCTATGGTGATGATGGTTGAGAAACAAAGACTTGTTCAAGGGGCCTTCCCTGATTCTACAGATCAGATGGACATGTTAGCTAAGGGATTTGGTTCTTACAAACCAACAACTAATAAGTTCAAGCCAGGCCCAAGGAAAACTAAGGAGGAAAGGGCCTGCTTAATCAGCACTGATTATGGGGGAAAGAGGTATGATGCATCAGAATGTTTTAAATTGCATGGGGTTCCTGTGTGGTACAAGAAGATGCAGGAGCAGAAAGAGAAACCTATGGCTAATAATGTCTTGTCACAGAGGACAATAAGTTTGTATCTATAGCTTCAAGCTAACTAGTGATTTTTCAACTATGATTCAAACAGAGTTGGCCAAATACTTTGCTTCTCAAAAGTCTGCTCCCATCCCTGACTCAGATATGAATTTTGCACATTCAGTCTCATTTGCAGGTACAATTTTACACTCTCCTCAATCATATGTTGCATTTGCTACTCCTAATTGTTTGGCGAGTGATTCTTGGATTCTTGATTCTGGAGCTAGCAAGCATATGTGCTATGATAAGATGTTGTTTACTAATCTTTATCCTATTTCATCAAGAAATACTGTTTTACTTCATGATGGTATATCTAAATCTGTAACACATATTGGCATTGTTCATATAGATAGCAAGATAATTTTACATGATGTTTTATATGTTCCATCTTTTAATTATAACCTGCTGTCTATAACAAAATTGACTCAGAATTCTGATCTGCTTTGCATTTTTTCATCTGCACAATGTGCTTTGCAGGACCAGAGGAGTAAGGAGATAGTAAAGCTTGGGAAAATTATTGGCAAACTATACATATTACAATCTGATTCTAGGAAGTCTAGTATTGTTTCTGCCAATAGTTCTATATCATAATCTCATTGTAACATTTTAGTGTATTGGTATAGGGTATTAGGCCATGCTTCTTTGTCTACATTGTCTCATGTACCTTTTCTTAAAGTGCCTTTTAAACAATCTGATGTTGATGAAATATATTGTCAATCATGTTTTCAAGCTGAACAACACAGATCCTCTTTTACTTCTAGTACAATTACTTCTAAATCTATTTTTGAGTTGATTCGTGTCGATATTTGGGGACCTTGTCAAGACAAATGTGTCACAAATACATCCTATTTCTTGACCTTAGTTGATGACTATAGTCGAGCTACTTGGGTGCATTTGATGAGTCATAAGAATTAGGTTCCAAAGCTGCTTAGAAAAATTGTCTCTGTGGTTCATAATAAATTTCAGACCACTGTGAGAATAATAAGACCTGATAATGGTTTAGAATTTTTAAGTAAAGAATGTCAAGAGTATTTCCAAACACTAGGCATACTTCATCAAACGACTTGTGCCTATACTCCTCAACAAAATGAGGTTGTAGAAAGGAAGCATAAACAAATTTTGGAATTAGCTCGAGCACTATTATTTTATTCAAAACTACCAATTATTTTCTGGTCTTATTCTGTTTTACTTGCTACGCATATCATGAATAGACTCCCAGCTTCTCTCTTACAATGGAAACTCCTTTTGAGATATTATATTCCAAGAAACCAGATTATCAGTCACTAAAACCTTTTGGATGTTTGACTTATGCCACAAACACCTTACCACATAAGTCCAAGTCTGAGACTAGATCATTAACATGCATATTTCATGAGAGATAATATTTGTATAATCTAAAAAATCCTAACAATTTAATACACAACGGGCAATATCATTACACCTTCAATGCATATTTAACAACTGATTGGGCTAATTTATTGCGCTGCAAGTTTATTCAACAATTTTAATTAGTAGGCCCTTTCTATAATTGACGGACTAATTTTTTGGTACAAGATTTAACCATATATAACTGTTGTACGTAAGATAATTAATCTTTTTATATCATATTGATATTCTGATTAATTTATTTTTTAATTTGATATCTTCTATTAAAGATTACCTTTTAAATTTCAGCGTAGATAATTTTCTCTTACGGCTTCATATATGCTAGGAAAATAACCAGAATAGAGGATAATCAGTATCTAATGTTCGTCTCATCTTCGAAAGTTAGTTATTAGTCACAAATAATTATATATAAGTTTATCAAGAGTTATGACTTGCATAAATGAATATTCTTATTTGTGATGAAGAAAAAAAACATATTAATTCAACCGTTAATATTATATATAAGGAAGTTATTTGTAAGTTTTAATATGCAAGATAGAACTTTGATCTTACTTTTTTAGTACAATAATCTTTTAGTTTGTTGTGTTGTTACAACTTACAAGTTTCAGTGTTAAGATTGATGACGAGTCACAAGGGTGAAATTTGTTGGGATCCATAGACCCACATTCATCTATAAGGACAAGTAGGAAATAACTTAGAAATAAGAGAACAATAAACACAACCCACAAGGTAAGGATTTACGTCATACCACATCTTTATGACTCACACCCTTCTCCCACTCTCCATACCGAATAATACAAGAAAAGAATTTAAGAAGAATCAAATACAAGATTATAGTGCATTTGACCGTGCACTTGAAACAAAAACTAATGGGTCTATTAAATTGCCATATAAACCGCCAACCTTTGATATCAAACCCATTGTGGGATAAGCATCTCTTAAATAGTCAAAAGAGAACCTCAACATCTTCTCTAAAAGCGAAGGGGACATTCATGTCCTTTAATTTTTGGCACCAAACACAACAAACTCCACCTTGACAAAAATAAAAGAAGATCCATTATCTTCATCGATAATCATCATTTTCAAGTCAGAGAACGATCCACCATTGTCTACACCGAAAATCATCACTCTCAAATCAGAGAATGATCCCACTCCAACATATGAGTAGATCATTTAGAATCACCTATTATAAGAATTTTACAGGCATATGTCGAAAAAACCTTGCTGAAATTTATGGTGCCACTCCCAGCTCTTGGCTCTTTCCCTGGAAGTTCTTCAACCATCGTCAAAACACCCACCACACACCCTGCGTATATGCCAAGCCAATGCCTTGTGTACAATTATGTGGATTAGCTAACACCATCATATCCTTTTTCATGACAACTCCATCATGCCATAAGAATGTGCATCCCCTCCCAAGAGGAAATCTTCTTCAATCATGATGATAGCAACAGAGTTATTTGCCTTACCGCTCCACCTTGATTTTCATATATCAAGCACTTGATTTTCATAGATCAAGCACATCGAAGATAGGAGTTGGAGATCGCGGAGATAGGAAGAAATGAAATCAGTCGAGATTGGTGGAGCATGGGAGAGGAATGCGACGGTGAGCGGCACAGCGCAATGTGAGCGACGGTGCTCGAGGTGAGTGAATTAGCTAGGTTTTCATTCTTTTCTTTTTAATTAATATACTGATAATACTGGTTCTGTCTTTTTCTATGACTTAAATAATAAGATTTATTTATGATTGAGACATTTTTTTATTAAAGTGTGGGGGTATTTTTCTCCTAATATGCACTAGCAACTAAAATTTCATTGGTACCTAGTGAATATCTTATTTGTCAGTATATTTTTTAGAAAAAAATCCGTTATTAGATCGGTCGATAATTTATCGTATAGAAAATTAATACATTGTTTCCTACTAATTACCAACACAGAAAATCAGTCCCTAAAATAATATTGTTAGTCTGTCGGTAGTCTGTCTGCGAATTTTATTTTTTAAAGTTTTCTATTATTGTCGATATATGGCCGCAATTATGTCGGTACTTCATGACAAAAAAAAAATATGTCACTAAATTTGTGGCTATTATACAAATTTTTGTAGTGCAAAAGTAAAAATTGAATTTAAAAACATAACATGACCTGGAGATGGCAATTAGGGCGGTCTAGTCGGGACGGGCCCCGGCTGGGCTAACATCATATTTCAGGCCGGGCCGAGTCAAAATTTAATCGGGTCTAAAATTAGTTGGTCTACCCAGACTTATTCCCTTATAATATATTAAGATTATAGGACCGACCCGAGTTTTTTAAAATAAAATGCAATATATAAAATAACATCATAATTATTATTTTATTTCAAATATATTATTAATTATTAAAATTACGATGAAGAGTTTATTAAAATATCTAAAATATAATTTTAATGAATTTTAAATAATACAACATATTTTTACAATATAATAAAAGTATTGTAAATTAAAATGCTTTTTTTACAACGATTTCCCAAAAATATTGACAATAGTGTTGTATATTTGAGCAATGTATTGGCAATAGACGAAAGGTTAGGGCAATCGTCGTTAAAAGTGTTGTCTTTCTGTGGAAAAAGGCGCTAACAGTCGACAGATGCTGAAAACCGTTGAAAAACTGTTGTCTATTAGCACGTCTTGTCGCTAATAGGCAACAAATTGCGGTAAAATTGTTGTTAATTCATGAATACACAACACTACTGGAAAAAACTGTTGTCTATTTATGAAATTATTGTAATGTGAAATGTGTGAATTTCCAAATACAAAGAATTGAAAATCAATCCTTTACTTTTCAAATCCTTCTATCCAAACACAACCTTATATTAAAATGAAGAATTTATATAAAATATTGTTTTGTCTTTTTAAAATAGTTTTACGGAAATTGAACCGTTACACATTTACTACGAGATTTATGTTATACGTACGACCAAGATTTTACTTAGTAAGACTAAGTGCATGTTTGGTTGGGGTTGGCCCAACCGATAATTGGTTGGGCCAACCCAACCCTATGTTTCTTTGGCCGGTTGACCCAACTCCCTCTAATATCAGGGTTAGGGGAACAAAAGCTGACAACCCCTCTAATCCACTTAACTTCAGTCTCCCTTTCATCTCCCTCTCCCTCTCTCTACTACTCTAATTTATCTCTCATCTCTTGAATGTTTTTCGCCCTCCTCTCCCATTTTAACAGAGTATTTCTCTGTCCCCCATTTTCAGCCTTATCAGCAATTTGGTCCGGATCTGTGCAGCGATGATGATGAAATCGGAGTTGGATCGGGCATGGAGGCAAATCTGGCCCGTATCTTGGCGGGGCAAACCTGCTGCACTTGCGTTTTGCAGCCATGGCGGCGCCTCTGCCTCTTTGCCTGCCGGTCTGGACCTCATAGCCGGATAAGAGGAGTCGTCTTCTATAACCTTTGGTGGTTGTTGCAGTGTTGAGGAAAAAAGAAAAAGAAGTCGGATGTAAAAATCCTTCCATTAAGCTCTCTCTCCTCTCTCACAAGATGTTTAGATTTGTTAGAATGGTGTCTTAATTAAAGCTTGAAGTTATATGACATAGATTCTGCTACTCTTGCCTATATCAAAAGAGGAAATAGGAAATAAAGAAAAAGAAAAACAGATGGAAGAGGAAGAAGAGAGAGAGAGAGAGAGAGAGAGAGAGAGAGAGAGAGAGAGAGAGAGAGAGAGACAGAAAAAATAGGAATTATGAATTAAAGAAGAAGAAACAAACGGAGAGATTCAAAAAGAGGGAGAAGAGAGAGAGAGAAAGAGGAAAGAGAAATAACCACTACAACAATTTCATAAATAGACAACAATTAAAAGACAACAGTTTTTTTCAGCAGTGTTGTCTATTCATGAATTAACAACAATTTTACCGCAATCTGTTGTCTATTAGCGACAACACAGGCTAATAGACAACAATTTTACAACAACTTTCAATATATGTCATCTTTTAGCGCCTTTTTCCACAGATAGACAACATTTTTAATGACATTTGTCCAAATATGTTGTCTATTGGAAATACATTGCTTCAATAGAAAACATTATTGTGAACATTTTTGAAAAACAGTTGGAAAAAGACATTTTAATTTAAAATACTTTTGTTATGTTGTAAAATTATTATTTTAATAAAGTCTTCAATGCAATTTTAATAATTAATAATATATTTGAAATAAAATAATATTTATGATTTTATTTTATAGATTGCATTTTATTTTAATAAAATCTTCATTGAAATTATCAGGCCGACCTGATAATCTTAATATATTATAGGGTAATAAGATAGGACGGGCCAACTAATTTTAGGGGATTAAATTTTTATTCGGTCCGGCCCGAATAAATTTTCGAGGCTCCATCATCAATTTTAACAATTCACTATTTCATAATGCCCATTGTATGATTGGTTATTTCACTAAGCCTAAATCTAATAGTTCATTGAACAATTCACTATTTCATAAAGCCCATTGAATGATTGATTATTTCACTAAACCCAAATCAGATATCCACCCACAAGCCCAAATCTGAAAAGCGCGCAATCTGTGCCGCGCCACAAAATTTTCATTCTGACTATATTTGACTCTTCTTCTTCCATGAATCTCTCTTTCCCTACAATTCTTCTCACTATCATCATCAGCTTCCTCTGAATTTCAATTCTCAAACCTAATAAATTATGCAGAAAATCAAGGATCAGCGGCCTAGATCTTCGAAACGTACCACAATTCACACCTTTGCGCAATCTGGAGACATCAATGCCTTTTTGAAGCTGCTCCGCGACAATTCGTCACTTCTCAATGAGCATAATCCTGTTGTAAGATCCTCAATTATCTCTCTCTCTCTCTCTCTAGGCAATATTCGAACCAGAAATGCACATGCCTCTCTCTCTCTCTCTCTCTCTCTCTCTCTCTTATTTGAGGAATTTTCTGATTCATTAAGAGAACCTTGTTTTGTTTTAATCACTTCTCAATTTCGCCTCTCTCACACAAATTCGAGTTCGATCGCCGAAAATTTAGCCTCTCTCACACACATAGGAATTCGATCGCTGGAAATTTTGCCTTTTTCACACACATACGAATTCAATCGTTGGAAATTTCGCCTCTCTCACACACATATCAGTCAATCGAGCAATTTTTAGTGCGAAGAATAAGGTGCATTTTGAATTTCTGTTTTTCATTTTTTACTATAAAAGATATGGCGAAATGGAAACTGAAAGAAGCTTGATTTTCCTTTATTGATGCTTGTGAATCTGTTTAGGATGATTAGTTTGATCATCATAGGTAGATGGAATAAACGTGAAAGAAATGGTCATTTAGGGACATTTTGTTGAATTTCTTTTCTATGTGCATGACAATTGCAAAAGTAGAGTTTAGTCTATTTGATTTGTTTGATCTGTTTACATGTGATGGCGATCGTTTTTATAGAACTTTAGTATCTACTCATAGTGAAGAATAGTATAAAAGTTGGTATTGAGTTGGCTGATATCAGAAGTTTGTCTCTACTGTTTGATAAAATTACAGCAAATTTTAGTTGTAAAAGTAAAATTTAAGCAAAATATAATGGAAACACAAATCATTCATAGCTTTTGCAAGTAAGAAAATTGCCATTTTCACTTCAAAACTATGGATAAATTGCATCAAGAAACATAAGATTACAACGGGGAAATAAACCTTGCTATGGATATTCATTCATTCCTTCATTTTACTTGTGTTTTCTTTTGATGTATTTGAATAAGTTGGGATTTTATTTACTTTTCATTAGTCTTTGTTTTTCTTCATATTTAATGAATGAATTAGTAATACGTTTAATCAATTTCAATATACTAAATGAGGAACTGCACTTTACTTGCTTCAGTATAGCATTAAGACCTTCTGATATATTTGGATAAAATTTATTATCTCATAACTTGCAAAGGATGCTTGATCTTTCAACCTTCCTCAGTTTTACAGAATTCCGTTTTCTTTAGAGAGAGAAACAACAAAATGAGTCATTGACAAAGACAAATGTCATGGTGTAATTTGATCATGGCTTGACTTTTCAAAACCTTTAGAGCTGATATTTTTACGACATTGTTTTTACTTTCTTCATTTTTCCGGGCTATCACCGTGTGTTACATGAATATTAGTCTTACAAAGAAATAAACTTATCATATTAAAATTATAAAGGTATGTATATATAGTTTGGATATTATTTTGTTTGCCACAATATGTGTTTGATGGTGTGCGGTTTTGGGAATGTGAGAATGAGAATGGAATGAAAGGTAGTGATTGGTAAATGCACATGTATAGTTTGATATCCCATTTTTAGGTGTTGAGCCATATCCCTCCCTAGTGTGGGGAGGTGTATGAAGCCCATAGACCTATAGTTTTCTCCTATTTCCTAAATCTATCAAATAGAAAGACTATGTAGACAATACACTATGAAGTTTAAATTAGAAAAATTATGTATACTAAATACTTAAAATTATAAAAGTTAAGTACTTTAACTACTTTAGAAGATAAAGATAGTATCCTATACGCCTTAAAATAGAAATATGTACACTAACTTCAAAATAGAAAACTAAGCATATACTCACCACGTACTCTAAAATAGAAACCTATGTATATTATTCCATCATTTATGATGCTTCAAAGTTAGATACTTTAACTCCCACTGATTTGCAATAACATGCATAAATTGCTGATTTTGGGAAAATTAAGTTGAGTAAAACAGATTCTTTAATTGATTTTGGTGTGTATGATAGGAAACCCTGGACTAAGATGTGGTTTGTGTTTATTGATTTGATCTTGAGTGGCTTAGGAAGTTCTTTTTCTTTGTTATTATTTGTATTTATTACAGCTACTTCTGTCAACGGCGCCCTCCGTTCTTCAGCTTAAGATGGTGCTTCCATCATTTGTTAGACGGTCTTTACGATTTTTTTGTTGTTGCCTATGTATTATCAGGAGTACTGACTGTTTCCTATCTACTGAGTACAAGAGTCAAAGTTCTATGGGACAGTTCATTGTCGAGCAGATCGTTTTCTACATTGGGAGTTTTATCGTAATTCTTTGTTGGGAACTAAGTCATCATTTGCAGCAGGTTTCTTGTCTAACTATAATTTTCTGCTGAAATGTCTATTCTTGTTTAATTTCTTAGAATATTCTGATATACACAACATCTTGAATATGTAATTCTTGCTAGTTTATATAATCGTAAACTATACCCGTGGCGCTATAGGTTCTACACACGAAGAGGTTTATGTTTGCACCACCTAAAGGATCAGCAGCAGCAGAAAAAAAATCCAAGTGAGCCGCTGCTGGCTACAATAGAGGAAATTACACCAAATTCACTAATATAAAAGAATTTATTTTCTAGCCTACTTAGAATATGTTTCCTTTTCGGAAAAAAAATTCCACATAATCTAGAGCATAGTGAAAACAATTATCCCGTAAGACGAACTCTTAAATGGTCCCTTCGACTAAAAGTATTCAGGATCATGTTTCTTGAAAGGCTTGATTGGAATTGGATATTTTGGATTTCTTGACTATTTTGGTACTAATATAATCATTTTTCTTCTTGGTGTTTCATTGAGGGTATATATGGGCCTCTTTCTTAGGTGGAATGAGCCACTTTCTTAGCTCCAAGAATGCTTCTGAAATATTTGCAAAAAATTATTTGTTTAGTTTTTTTTTACGTTCTTTATTATCATGGAAATCTCTTTCTTGAAAGTTCTGTTACCTAACTTTTATTTTTTCCTTCACTGTATGTGTTTCCTCAGGCGTTCCATATACTGCTCAAATTGAGATTCTTTATTCTTTCTCACATACTTGTTCTCAGTTAGATGAGAGTTTAGCTCATCCAGTCCTTGCATATTTTCCATCGTTTTTGTTCCACTAGCATGCGATAGCCAGGTTTCAGAACCTTTTTCTTCTGAACATTTTAGCTTTTATTAACCATTTATTAGTGACTTCCGGAGTTCTTTCACAAATAGAATGCTGCAAG
Organism: Ajuga chamaepitys; assembly: GCA_958295605.1. Classification (NCBI taxonomy): domain Eukaryota; kingdom Viridiplantae; phylum Streptophyta; class Magnoliopsida; order Lamiales; family Lamiaceae; genus Ajuga; species Ajuga chamaepitys. Next base: position 40,020,545 of record OY282498.1, on the reverse strand, counting down.
TTTCTACATATTTGTTGCTAAATTATTAGATTTGAAAATCTGTACTTAAGTTATGCTAATTTGGCCAAATTCATGCTCTTTCTCTCGTGCTAAAGAATGTAAGGGTGGCTGCCATGAGCTGCCTTGAAGAACTATTTGCGATAGTTTTATTCAGACTTTCATTTGTTTTCTGATTTAGGTTACTGTTGGAGCATCTTTTTGTCTCAGACAATAGCCTTACAGTATTCTACTACCGTGAAATTCGAAATATGGGACATAGCTGGGTGAGAAAGGTATTTTATGGTTCTGACAAGCATGATTTGTTAGAATGCGATATGTGAAACAACTCCCCCTTTTCAGTGCCAAATTTCGCTACAAGATTTCCTTGTATGTCTTCATTGGCATTGGATTTGCTAGCGAAGATGCTCGTCTTTGATCTGAACCAACGAATAACTGGTAAAGATAACTCTTACATCAATTTCGAGTTAAATTTCCATATATTATTTTTTCCATTTATTTTTTTTATCTAAATTTCGGAAGTTCTGGAACCTGATGGTGTTGAAGAAGAATAAAATCGACCAAGTATTACATTATTATATTTGCAAATTAATTTTCGGTTAATTTATGAAATATATAAGCTGTTTATTTTTCAAGAACTTTTGAATTTTTTGTGGTTAAGTTTGGGGGCAGTATTAGCTAACTTGTGAATTTAAATTTATTATCATTTTATTAATACACTTTTTTGTAGTATTTCTTGCCATTTGTAGCCTATAGGAAAATTAACCAAATTGAGCAGGCTGGTAAGATCATTCTCATGTTTTATTCTTGTTGTTCTATCTTTATATTTTTTATTTAATATGAAATTCGAGAGTGAGAAATATCAATATAAATAACATGTTTGAAGTAATTTTACCTTTTTTCTGGAAAAAAATCATCTAATGAATTTTAGATGTTAATGGCAGCCATTGTGTGTAAGCTTGTAAAATAATATGAGAAAGCAAAGGATGCATTTGAAAAAGGTTCAAAAGGACAAGAGATGCTCTCTACTTGTTCCCTGATGGAGTGTCCTAATTGATATCAAATTGTTAGCCAACTGATACGATTGTCTTATGCTATGCAGCCTAGTGGATCATGCTTTCAGCCCAACACTTTGTTTGCACAACATCTTATGCTTTCAATAGTTATTGGCAGTGAATTAAGGTGGTTGGTGGTAGCTTTGATTTTGGAGGAACACCAGTACTTGTTACTGTAGATCCAAGTAAGTGATCATCATTTTAATTTTTGAGCACCCATATTGTTTTTATCACCATATCATCCAAATCTGAATTTATGATTTCTATAATTTGAATGAACTTCATGAAACTGTATTTTTCTTCATTTTTTATACAATTTAAGTTGGCTGCCATCTAATTTGTTCTTGTAGTTCATGATAATATTCGAATTATATCCTACTTCCTTGTTTTGATTATGTAGGTTCACTACAACAATTTCATAAATAGACAACAGTTAAAAGACAACAGTTTTTTCCAGCAGTGTTGTCTATTCATGAATTAAGAACAATTTTACGGCAATGTGTTGTCTATTAGCGACAACACAGGCTAATAGACAACAATTTTACAACAGTTTTCAACATATGTCATCTTTTAGCGCCCTTTTCGACAGATAGACAACATTTTTAATGACAGTTGCCCAAATATGTTGTCTATTGGAAATACATTGCTCCAATAGACAACATTATTGTCAACATTTTTGAAAAACAGTTGGAAAAAGACATTTTAATTTACAATACTTTTATTATGTTGTAAAATTATTATTTTAATAAAGTCTTCAATGCAATTTTAATAATTAATAATATATTTGAATAAAATAATAATTATGATTTTATTTTATAGATTGCATTTTATTTTAATAAAGTCTTCATTGAAATTATCGGGCCGACCCGATAATCTTAATATATTATACGGTAATAAGACAAGACAGGCCAACTAATTTTAGGTCCGATTAAATTTTTGTTCGGTCCGACCCGATTAAATTTTTTAGGCTCTATAATCACTTTTAACAATTCAGTATTTCACTAAGCCCAAATCAGATATTCACACAAAAGCCCAAATCTAATAATTCATTGGATAATTCACTATTTCATAAAACCCATTAAATGATTGACCCAAATCAGATATCCACCCAAAAGTCCAAATCAGGTCTCCTCGAAGTGCTTGAGGGATTATTGGAGTTTAGTCCTGACACATGCTTTCTGGAGCAGGATAATTGGAGTTAGAACCCTCTTCTAATTCCAGTGTCTTATTCTATTTTATTTGTCATCGTATTCCAATGTCTTTTCATCAAACCCTCGTCTTCAACTCTACACACGCGCACACCTGGCTGGCTCGCCGCCTTGTCGTCGGCCGTAATCTCTCCTCGTCGTCGCTACTGCTCGCTGTCCATCGGAAAGAGAATATCCCGACCACCTCAGAATCACGCAATTCTAATCCTGACAAGTAAATCTCTCCTCTACGATTTAGTGGCGTTTCTCTTTCTTTTTTTTCCTCCAGGAATTGAAATTTATCATTTCCTTATCGTGTTTTTGGGGATTTCGGAATGATATATACTTGCTTCATCTGAACTTTTGTACCTTGTAACATCCGATGATGAATTTGTGGTTTTAAGTAACCTTTGTAATTTGGAGCAAGGCAGTAATTTCTTCATCAAAATTTGGACTCATTTGGTATTATTTGTTTTTTCTTCCCTCGATTAGAACTGAAAATCCAGAAGGCCATATCAGCGGTCGTTGCTTGACTTAGAAAAGCTATCATTGTGTTATGCATCTCCAAGTAGAGGTATGCATGTCGAACCTTTGGTATTGCATTGGTGAAGCATCATTTTTACTGCTGGTTTAAATTATTTTGGGGCATTGTGGCAATTTGCTTGAGTTAGTACTTATGTAGCTTGATTCATACACTTGTCAAGTTAAATTTTAAGTATCAATTACTTATTAGTGCAACAAAAGTAAATTGTGAGGGCTTTATATAACCAGTCTCTTTTCTGTAAATCAGGTACCAGCATCATTATGCGCAAAGTCTTGCGATGCATGCAGACATTCTAACGTAGTTTCTAAATATTTGGAGGAGCTTACAAGTACTATCACTTCTCAACATAGAAACGGGTCATCACGGATATACATAAGCAGGTTACAGATTCGTTGTTTGTATTCAGGTCTAGTGATTCTTTCTTTGTTGAAAAAGGATCACTTGTTTATCTGCTGCTTGTTTTTATTGCTCGTTCCATTTAAGTTAGAAGTCGGGATTTCCTAATATCATTCAGTAAGTGCTGCCAATTACCATGGTTAGTGTAATTTATAGTTCTTTATAGGTTTGACCTAGAACTGTGTTGATGAGGTAAATGGTAACTGAAAAAAACATTGTTACTTAAATTTCAAAAATGTGTTTCATGCAGCCATGTGGAGAAAGGGAATCCCTACACCTGATACCAATCATTGTACAGTGGATTAATTTATCATTTTTTGCCTAATAATTTATAGAATTGTAGTTAAATACAATTCGTGGCTAATACTTTTTTTGAATATATTCCAACTTGATTGATTCAGCCTCTTATATACCGAGTTTTGCAGGACGTTGTTGTTTAGTTTTTCCCTAGTAAATTACGCTTTAATAAGTTATGAGATAGAGTATATACCTTCTGATATAGATGGAAGGATGTTGTGGAAGTCATAGAACAAGCCAAGTTGTTCATTTTTCTTTTTTTCTTTTTTTTGTTTCTTCAGTCCAATTTCTGCCATGATGAGCAGAAGATGCAAATTTTGAAACTAAGTCATTTAAATCAAGGTTCTCCTCGAAATTAAGTCACTTGAATCAAGTTGGCAGCATGATGTGGCATTGATCTTTTGTTTCCAATATGTTTTACTATGGTGACTTCTTTCCAACACTTACTTGCAGTGATGTGTGAGTTGTTAATATGCCTGGCAGATAATCATATCCATCGCATGAAGCAGGCGAAGGCTCCTTATGATGTGTGCGTGTGTGTGTCTGTGGGGTGACTTGAATGGAAACCAATCATTTCTTTTGTTGGGGGAGGGGGCACCACCCCTCCCCCTAAAATCATTTACCACAGTTTCTTTAATAGACAAATAAAAAAGAATATGTCTAAAATCTGCCCCTAGTGGATCAAAGAGTGCAGTTTCCACATCAAAGTTAGGTTGGGAGCAACCGTAACCTGCATATATATTACTTTCTCTGTTTTGCAAAAAAAAAAAAAAGATATTACTTTCTCTGGCACCCTCTTGACAAGTAACTGCTGAAGGAGTTATCTCCTCATATTTGTGATAGTTTTAGAATGTGATCATGGTATCTGTATTTATTGACCAATCTTCATTTAGCTTACAAACTTCCATTTGTTTGCCTTTACTGACTCATTTATGTATATCTCCAGCAGTTGTTCTGATTTCTGTGACGAGGGACAAGTGTTAGAGTTCTGGGATCGTGATGATGAAGCAACTGGATCTGAAGAAGATATATCCGATCCTGATGGTATTTTCTAAATTGTGAACTGAATATTGAGCATCTAAGCGATTTTTTAGTATATTTGCTTGCTTTTACATGATCTAGCTTGGAGTGCTCGTTCTCTTTATTTTCTTGTTTTTGTTGACATGTTGAGATGTGGTTTAGATGCCGTAGAAATTGCAAAGAGTGTAGCAGATTCAAGTGTACCATCTGACCGGAGATTACGTGAAAGGATGGAGTCGTTGCAGCGTGCAGAAGAGAACCATTACCGGGGTAAAAATTACCAAGACAAGCAGGTGAACTTTGGGTTCATTCTCTCAATTCGTTGGAGTTTCTTTGTTAGAATTATGCATTAAGCTAGTTTGTCATGGTGGGTACGATTAAATAGGGGATGCAAGCAGAATTCACATTGAATTATTAATTTGAGTGATGATAGAATTTAGGGGGTGGGCTTTCAAGAGGCGGGTTCGGGTACCCGACCAGACCCGCATGGGGTTTACCCAATCGGGTTCGGTATTTTCTAGTCGTGCGGGTTTCAGGTTTTACCCGACCCGCGCCTTTCGGGTTTAAGTCGGGTCTGGACGGGGGTTTTCGGGTGCCCTATGTTAAAAAGTTCAGCCATAATTGTTTAGATCTTTCAATAACTTAAAGAAGCAAAAACAGATTCAATCCCAAAAAAGTAGCTTTGAGAAAATCCGATATCCACGGGAGCGGGTACCTGCAAGATCGGTGGAAAGATCAAGTTTTCTTTACCGGGTACCAGACAATCCGAAACACGCAAAAACCTGGCCCGAACCCACCCCCATTAGAATTTATTCTTAAGGTTGTTTGTAGTTGTTTGGATATCACAAATAGTGCAGGGTATATATATTTTACGACGTGTTTGTGCCATAATTGTGAACTTGCACTTTCCCTCTCGAGTTTTCTTTGTAGAATTTGCATATTTGTAGTTTAAGAGAAACCATTTATACTTACAAAATAGGTGAAAGACTATCTGCTTGTACAAGCGGCTAATTGTTGACTTCTTTCTTTGATGTATATACGTCCCTGCGTCCATAAAAAGAGAGTCCTATTTAAACAAGGGACAACTTTTTTTAGTTTTTGTCAATTAGGTGAAGGTATAACCTTCAAATAGCCGTAAATTCTCACTTATAAGACTTTGTATATTATTTAACTAACTTATTTTCAATCATTCGTGAAATTGAAATTTCAATTTTTTCTTTGACTAATAAAACGAGCTGTTCACTTTTGAAACCAAACTGGACAAAATTGTTTTTGAAACATGGTTTTTTTATGAGTAGATTGTAATTCTGCATGTCATTGTGCAGTTGATGATTGATTTTCTCTTACTTTACATAGATTTCCTAGGATTCTTGAGTAGAACAATGTCGTGATTTCCTTTTTTGAGCCTCGGCTTGCTATTAATCTCTCCTCGGATGTTCATAGGCCATCAAATCTGACAAAAATGCGGTATCTGCTACATTAAGAGAGTCGGGGAAGCAGAGGCTTCTAAACGCGATGAAGCAGAACCCGGGGCTTCTCAGCAATTTAAAGTACGGTACAAGGCCAACCCTCGTTTTTATTAGATTATCTGATCTTTAACTCAAGGTGAAATCTTTTGTTTTGGTCATCTTTTGTGATCAGCCGCATGTCTCAAGAGTTCATGGTAAGAGTACTTCTAAAATCATTTGCCGGGTATACTTTAATAAGGTTTTATTATTGTTAGCACTACTGATAGATGCAAAAAAATTGGTTTAGGCAGTTGCCAATGATCACTGGCAGTTTGTGTTGGATCCGATTTTATGGTAAACGATAGTTTTAGGTGTTTTCTGAATCTAAATAGACTAGCCGGGTAATTATTCTGTTTATACGGACGAAATTGATTAGTTGACCCTGAACGGCCTAATTTCTAGACACTCCTAAAACACCTAACTACCAATTTGGAAATTCTAGAAGATTGGCACGACTAGTTATTTAATTTGGTGAATGATGGAGGGCATGCAGGACATGAAAACTCATAGTCCAGACTAAAAAGAAAATAGAGTTTCTGGAACTATAGGCAAGATTGATTTTGTGTGGTTTCATACCATTTGGACCATTTCAATTTACATTTCATTCTAGAAATCTGAGATCAATTTATAATGATTTTTTTTTTTTTTTTTTTTTTTTTTTTATGTTTTGTCTTGATGCTTCGACTTCATTCTTTTGTTAACGTACTCGTTTATTATATTTCCATTGGCAGGAAGACAAAGAAGGTACATATCTTTTGAAGAAGTTGTTGTGGAGTTTCAAACATTTTTAGAAGTCGTCTTAGATTCAAATTAGTTGATATTTTGTGGCGTAAAGTGGCAAGGAGTACACCTGTTACCCTTTTTGATGAATTGCACATTTTTAGATATTACACAATCATGTTTTATCTTGGATTGGAGAGATTTATTTTGATATATGAATGCATATTTGAGAGACGGGTAATTATTTTTAATTTATAATTATTTTTAATAAATTATCTGTTAAATAGACATGATTTAAAATGAAGAACAACGGGTAAAAGACAACAGCTAAAAGGAGCTGCTAAATTCGAAAATAAACACTAAATAAACAACGATTTAAATTGTAGAACAACGGAGAAAAACTGTTGCTAAAACTAACAAAAACAACGGTTTTAAGATTAAACAGATACAAACTGTAGTTAAAATTAACAAAGACAACAGATTATGTCTGTTATATGAAGTGTTGTTGTCCATGGAACAGACAACGGTTTTTACTTGTAGTTAAAATGGTACTTTTAACAACAGCACTATTAATAACAGACTTATTTATAACTGGACAACAGCTAAAATCTGTTGTCTATTTCAAAAATTCTTGTAGTGGTTGTATGTTATATATTGCTACTCTTATATATCCATCTTGTGTAGCTTGTATAAAAAATAATTTTCTTTTGTTTCAAAGTGATGTTATCTTGTTCTATAGGTGTCTTATTAGTGTCTTTAAAGGTGCTTTTCATTTTTAGGAGAAGAGAATGACAGAATTTTGGAGGGTATAATTTGTGACTAGCAGCTGAACACGAAATATTTTTGCATCGTACAACAGGAGATTAGATGACAACAATGCTAGAAAACCTACATATGGATTGTGTTGACAACGTGAAGGTGCACATCGGAACATCAGAAACATAAAATCTAGCAGGCATTAGGTGAATAGATAATGTCGCATTTTGTTTCTTGGTTTCATTCTAAGACTGATTTAGTTTGAAGAATCCAGATTGTATTATAGTAATTAATTTAATGTTGATGAGTTTATTGACATTTGTTTTGTATTCAATGTTCCGTAAATATTTTATGATGTTTTGACTATTGGGTGTTTCATATGAGAATATGTATTTAAACAACAATATTCAATAATAAAACCGTTGTCTTTCATTGAAAGGCAACGATTTTTTTTTTTGTTTTCTTTGCTTAAAAAGACAACGGTTTTTATCTGTTATCTTTACTTATAAAGACAACGGTTTTACAAGAATGTCAACTGTTTTCCACTGTTGTCTGTAATTGAATAGACAATTAACGGTTTTGCACTGTTGTGTACACCGTTGTTTATTAATGAACAAACAACGGGTTTTTATTGTAGTTAAAATAGCACTTTTAATAACAGCACTGTTAATAACAAACTTATTTATAACTAGACAACAAATAAAATCTGTTGTCTATTTTAAAAGTTCTTGTAGCGAACAATAAAAAATTCTGATTTTTTTTAAAGTGGATATATATATATATATATATATATATATAATCTGTTTCAATTTTTCAAATAAAATTTTCAATAATAGAAAAGGGAAAGGTATAAAAGAAACATAGAAGTGGATAAATGTTTCTTCAATTAAAAATTTTGAATTTTTTTAATAAATATAACAATAAAAATGAAAAATATTTTATTCATAATTATACAAATATAAACAAATTAAAATGACTTGTAAATACTTTATTTCAATACCACTTTAGTCATTAAACCAATCATCAATAACAACCTCTTACACATTTCACATCACCTTTAACAATTAAATAATACTACCTCCGTCCCGGCTTATTTTGCACATTTTCCCTTTTCGGCCGTCCCACTTTATTTTGCACACACTCCAAAACAGGAAACTTCTCCCATAATCTCCACCCTCAAAATCTCACCACTCAATCTCCATCTTTAAAAAAGTCAAAGAAAAAGTAAAATCGGTTTTTTCTTAACACCCGTGCCCGATCATCTGTGCAAAATAAGCCGGGATGGAGGGAGATCTAACACTACAACCCACTACCCAACCACCCAAACAAACATTATTCTTTTACTTTTCCAGTCACTACTCCAACCACTTTCTCCAGCTAACAATGCCTCAGCCACCCTCAATCCCAACCCCAATCGTATCCTAACATATGTAGTACAGACAGAAGGATAAAATTTGAAATCTTTGGCTAGAAAAATATGTAACTCAAGTTGAGTAGAAATCAATTTTTCTTTATTGCTAAAACCGATCCAAATTTAATAAAAGTTCCCCAACAATGTAAATGAATCATAATCACGGAAAAAAGTATCAAACTATATATACATATAACGTCTTAATTTGGTAATTATGTAGAGATGTGTCAAAAATCTGACTCAAGCAAATACTCCCTTCGTCCCGGCTCAATTTGCCTGCCTTGATCGGGCACGGAGGTTAAGAAAAAATAGATTTTGTGGAATCTTTGACTTTTTTAAATGTGGAGATTGAATGTGGAGATTTTGAGGGTGGAGATTGTGAGAGAAATTTACCATTTATGGTTTGACAAATTAGATTGGAACAAAAAAAAAAAAAAAAAAAGGCAAATTAAAGCGGAACAGAGAGAGTAGTTTGCTTTAATCTCCTCCTCCGCCCCCACCACAGCCACCACCATCTCCGCCATTGCCATCGCCGCCATCACCATCTCCGCCATGAATTTCCACCACCGCCCCCGCAACCTGTGCACCGTCCAAAACGACCATATTGCCGTCCCTTTGGTCCGTTTCTGATTGCTTTTTGTTGCTGGCGTCAATCAGACAGCATATACACAACACGATTATGATGCCGGCGACAATCCCAAAGGCTGCGCCTGGACCAACTCCACTGTTGCACATTCAATTATAAGAATTAGGCCATTTTTGATTGGGGTGGGGTGACTGGACTGGGAAAATGGGCTGGAATTAGTGGCTGGGGGTGTTAGAGAGTGATGTTTGGTTGGGTGGCTGAGGTTGTGGTTGGAGTGTGAAATTTAATTATTAATTGTAAATGTGATGTGATATTGGTAAGAGGTAGTTATTAATGATTGAGAGAATAATTAAAATAATGTTTGGATTTGTGATTGATGTCCCCCCACTAAACTCTAATACCCCGACTTGGCCAAATTAAGCCAAAGAAACATGAGGTTGGATTGGCCAAATTGATGAGAAGTTGGGCCAATCCCAACCAAACATGCCCTTAATGTTGTAAAAGTAGCTAGACGTCTAGCTAGTGTCTAGTCAGACCTAGACAAATCCCAAATGTGATTAGGCAAGGATGATTAAAGAAAAACCGCTAATAAAAATCTAGCGCTACAGAGCCAATTAATCAGAATTAATTGAAAATTTTCACTTAAGAATTCATGTACGACTATAATTAAAATATACAAACATGACCATATTTTTAAACGGAGATAGTATTGGTCAACAAGTTAAAGAGGGTGTTTGCAAATAGTTGTGCTTTTAAAGAAGTGATTAGAATTAATTTTTGTGGAAACATTAGAATTTGGTAGTGTTTGATAAAAATACTACTTTAAAGCTAAAAGCTGATAGAAGTTGGGTGATAAGAATCTGACTGATTAGATTTTTTTCAATTCGTTTTGAATTATCAATTATTCTTATATTGAATTACTATAGTATTGATTACTGTTAGAATTATTTTATTTCTTATAAAACATGATAGTTTAAGTGTTTAGAAAAAAGAAGACAACAGTAAAATAGTCATCTACAACTTTAATTAGCAATTGAATTCTTTTCTGATAGTATTTTAATATGATAGTAATCTAATATAAGTGTTAATTGCAATGTAAACGAAGATATAATAAGAAAAATCTGGCTGCCCAATATCAGGCCATCTAGAAAGGCCCTATTCTTTTTGCTAGTCTAATATGGCTCAACATTTCCAACAGGTGTCTTTGCTTATGATTTTCTTTAGTGAATTGGGGGAATTAAATCTCAATAAAGTATATTCATTAATTTTTTCAGTCGAGTTTGACTCGGTATTCACTCAGAAACTAAATAATGGCATGCGTGTTCTGTTCTAAGTATAACTAATTACGTACCTCATGAAATCTCAAGATAAATATATTTATACAATTATAAGGATTTCCCAACACCTCGATTTCAACGTCATGATTTTCTCTAATTCAAGTTTATTCGAAATTGTATCGAGATTTATAAAATGTTTTGGACCTTGTTTTTTTTCAATTGATTGAGCTTTAACACTAGAAGAAAAGTAGTTTATTGAAAAAATGAAAAAATGACCTCATATAATAAATCTTTGTTAGAACTACACCAGTAGAGACAATATCTTTCACTAATTAGTTATCCAAGAGTCCTAATCACAAATAATATGTTAAAGACGATTGCATCTCAAATATTTTTGCAATAATTAATGATAGTAGAGGTGCGATTTGATCCGGTGGGTCCAATCCGATCCTTGGGTCACAACCACATACGAGGACGGGTTGTGTCAGTCAAAATTCAACCAGGCCAATAATTATTGAGCTCAGTCCAATTCATTTTCTTTAAATATATAAAGACTTTTGGGCCGAGGCGCATCTAAACGGTGACCTAAACTTAGACTGTTACGATTCAATTCATCTAAAATATTGGGTGGGTTGGGGCAACGGCTCTAGGTAGAGGTAGTCTGAAAAGAAACATTCGACAAGATGAGAGAAGAGCAATGAAATTAATGCAGGCATTGGCCGGTCTTAAAAATAACTTGGCGCTCTTGGTAGCTGTTTCTTTGGCTATCATTTTGTCTGACATATATACCTTTTTTATTTTTATCGACTATGAAGATAAACACAACATACACTTATATGATGTGTTTACTTATTCATTGCACATACTAAATTACATCATGCAACTTATTTGTAATCTTTCCTTACTGTCATTAATAAAATAACACACTAATGATTTCCTAAATATGGCTTATTTTGGAACACCAAATATTTTTGAAACCTAGACATAAGATGTAATTGTTTGAGGGACATACTGTTAACCCAGTTTCGGCTTCAATTCGGAACTGAAACTCTAACTTTTACAATTTTTTTTATTTAATTTCTATATAATATATATTATGTGATAAATTTAATTTGTATTGTAATTTTATAGTTTGTTAGTTGCATCTTCTAATTTAGCATTAATATACATTCAATTTTAGTATATAAATAAAATAAATTAAAAAAGAAACAAATCGTGTGAACCGGTGGTTACGGTTTGAACCGTTAGTTCAAAACTGTAACTGAAATCTTATAATAGTTCGGTTCTCAATTTGGTTTTAGATAGTTTTTTAATCTGAGGTTCGAACCATTTGAACACCACTATACTTATGGGGGAGGGGAGAAAGAAATATGAATAAAGCAGAATATGCAAATTAAGCGTGATACCTCATTTCTACTGTATATCTTCTTGCGCAAGATATTTCTGTCTTGTTAATTGGCCGATTAAGCTTTCTTACAAAATTATTAACCTGGATGTTTAATTTTTGTGCTTCTGAGTAGTAATTATGCTTTTTTATATATAGCTCGAAATTAGTGAACTTTCCAGGAAATGTATAATTCAGACACTCATCTTCTAATTTTTAATTATTTCTGAATATCTGAAGATTGACCTAAGGACAACGAGGATATGGATCATCAAGAATGCTCTACAGTAGGATTGTAAATAGGAATGACAATGAGATGGCTTCAAACTCGAATCAATATGAAATCCGTTTCAATCAAATTTGTTAAACCTCAGTTAAAAGAATTTTAGCGAGTTTGAAACGAGTAAAGTCGTTATGTCTTGGAACGATGGCCAAAGACCGCAAACACTTGTATGCAGGGCAATATCGTCTTACGAACAACGAGTTAAAATCGTGCCTCGATTTTATTAGTCCCGTAATTTTTAGAGTCATTTTCAATAAGTTTTAAATTTTGTGATTTCTTTATAAAAATATGTGTTTTAACTTCTTTTTTCTTTTTTAATTTTCTTATATTGCCCCTATTAATATTCTTAGAAAATCTGTGATTTTCTAAGCTATCCTATTCAATTCAACAAATTAATAGAAATAGAGAATATGAGGGAGAGACAGCGAAATTTAAGGGATTCGAAGAATTTAGTGAGGGCTTATTTATCTTTTCTCCTCTTCGTTTTTTTTTTCTTTTTTTCTTTTTCACTTAAAATTAAAACTACATCTAAAAAAGAGAAGATAGTACTAATTAGGGCCAAATTAAGTCGATTGCTCAAAGCCTATGAATATTCTTGTGAAATCCAATTTGAAAATATTACCTCCATTTTTCAGATGCCACTTTAACTTTTATATTTTGTTTATAAGTAATTTCGGTTTATTCTTTTTTCTATATTTTTAAATATTATTCCTATAAGTATTTTAAAATAATTTCTAATTATGTAATAAGTTATATCTATATAATCATATTGATAGTTTATGAGTAAATTTTTTACACCTTAATTTTCTTATTGAAGTCTTAAAAGACATTTAAAAGATGAGAGATAGTATAATACAGATACGGTGGAATCTTGAAATATACCCTTCCTTGTCCAGTTGTCCTCGTATTATTTTGTCTGTTTTGTTTAGCTTAACCATGCTCTTGTCTTTACCTCTTTGTAAACGTAAATGAGAATTTAAAAATGGCGTAGAGATAAATCATTAGTTTTCTTTTCGTAATTTTTTAATTTTTGTTTTCATTCGATAAATTTTTGGTTTGTTGAATACTAGATTGGGTTGCAGTCGTTACAAGGAACTTTCTTGAGCAGCTACCTCCTCGCTTATACACGAATTGCACGGATATATTACAATTTATGGGTGGATCTACTTGTTTATGAGTAGGTGTTGAAGATAAAAATTTTATACGTTGGTCACACGAATTTTATTTCGTACGAGGATCAACTTAAATATAGCAAAAAAGAGATGGATAAATGGGGCACAATCTTCTTCTCTTTGATTTGGGTGAATATGGCCCCGTCACACAAAATAAGATCCGTGTGACTGTCACACACAAGACTTACTCTTTCATGAAAAAAAAAATTGTATATGGTGGCCATACGAATCTTATTTCGTATGAGAGATCAACTTAAATATAGTAAAAAAAAGATGGGTAAATGGGGCACCGTCTTCTTGTCTTTGATTTGGGTAAATATGACCCCGTCACATAAAATGAAATTCGTGTGACTGTCACACACAAGACTTACTCTTTTATGAAAAAGGTATTAGTGTTTGTGCTGAAATATATTATTTGTTCTGAAGAAATTTATTATGCTGAAAATGTATTACTCCCTCCGTCCCGACATAACCTGCCTAGGTTGACCGGGCACGGAGGTTAAGAAAAAATAGATTTTGAGAATGGAGATTTTGAGGGTGGAGATTGTGAGAGAAATTTGCCATTTATGGGGCTGGCAGGTTAAGGTGAGACAAACCAAAATGACAAGTAGGCAGGTTAAGTTGGGATGGAGGTAGTAATATTTATGCTGAAATGCATTACTTCTTCAAAACAAGTAATACATTTATAATAAAAAATCAACACAATCCGCGGAACTGTAGGTGATCCATATCTTATCCCTGCACCTGACGTAAATGAGAATTTATGTTCAGGAAAAAGTAGTGTTTCGATCTCGTTTAGTGTGATTAGTTAGGCGTTGTTTGTTATGTAAAATGGCGAAAATACCCTTCACCTCTCTAAAGTAATTTAAAATTATATTTTAACTTAAATTTTATAACTAAGATATATATTATAATTGTAATTGATATATGAACTTAATTTATATACTAATATAAAAGTGCCTTAAGTTTCAATTAGTTTTCGTTTGACCTATTTTATCCCCGTTAAAGTAAGATAGTTCAAGGACTATTATGTAAGTCCTATCCTAATCACTAATATTAATAAATATAATTAAATTATATATAATATATAATATATAATATATGATATATATTACTAATATAAAAGTTTGAATGTTTCGTCTTTCATTGTGAAGATTATAATACTCATGTAAAATATTAAATTTCAAGGATTACTAATTAAGTAATTTTGTCAGATAATAAAATATTATAATATATCCGCATAAGATACTAAAATATTCCAATATAGCCACATAATATAATAAAACATTTCAATATAAATCCAACATATCTAAACTGCCTTCCAATTCTATTAATACTAATATTCCACCACGCTTTAAGAGCTGCAAGCCCATAGCTATAGGAATTAAAGGTTCAAACTCATGTTGAAATAGGAGTTAGTTTAACATGAACTTAAATCGAATTAATCTACGGAGTTAAATCGATTCATTTAATTATGAGTATATTTTGATGTCTACTTATTATTAGCGTCTCCTAAGTGCCAAGATTTCACTGGGTTAGATGTTGAACTTCCACTCCATTATTTAATTTTTATTTACTTGAATGCAATTTTTTTCCTCTACTCCTATTTAATCATTAAACTACCTAATTCCTTATCTTATTTAATATTGAATATGTATTATATTTTATGTAATATATACAAAATCTTATATTGCCACATTAGGGTACGTATATTGCCCCCACAAAGAACAAATTTATGGGAAAAAAAAAATTAATAAAAGATTCAATCAAGTTAGGGTATGTACATACATGGTACTTCAATATTTTTTCTTTGCTTTGATCAGCAGTGATTTGAGATTTAACTTAGTTTGTCCCTCTTATATAAAGATTGTGTAATTCCCACCCTAATCCAACTCTAAGAAGGTGTTTGGCTAAACTTAGGACCCGTTTGGTTGGGGGGTTCAGGGGGTAAGGAAGGAGAATGAATGAAGACTCATTCCCAGTTATGGTGCTTGGTACATAATAAATAAGTTAATCACTACCCTTTTTATTAATAATTTCCCCTATTTCATTCCACAATATGATTGACCCCTCATTCATACCCATTGCCATTGTCATTGATGATTTACAACCAAACAGACCCTTATTCAAAATATCTTATAGTTTTTACATCTTATAAGATGTTTTTAGAGTTTATAAGTTGTATGGTCTTATTTTAAAATAAGCTCTAAAAGTGTTTAGATTAAATAACTTATAAGATCCCTTCAACATCTTATAAGATATTGATGAGTTTGGTAAATAAGATCTTTTTGTAATTATAATTACCAAAAAAAGATGTATTTAAAAAAAGCTTATGAAAAAAAAAGTGGAGGGGTGGTACTTTTTTTAAAAGAGTTTATAAGTTATTGAGGAGCTTAATTAGACATCTTATCTCCCTATCTTTAAAAGTATGAGTGATTTCTTACAAATTAATATAGTGACAAAAATGCCCCTTTACCATACAAGTATATGTAAGGGATAAATATGTAATTGAACATCTTATTAATATGCATTTATTACAAGGAATTAATAAATCAACCCATCAATTACTTAGTTATATATTGTCTACTTGTATTATTAATAATTAAACATGAGGTATCATCAATCTTTTGTTTTATTAAATATTCACAAGCTTTATTTTTCTAAAATATATTATTTAACATGAAAGTTTTAGAAAAATATATGCTAATCCAATATATCATAGGGAGTCTCCTTAATTACCAAAAAAATAATCATATGGAGTAAAACATGGAAGGACAATCAATCAATTAAATTTAATATAACTTCAAATTTTGGTATAAATTGCAAAGTAATTATAATGTAATGTTTCTTGCCAAAAAAGATACACTTATGAGGCAAAGAACAAAAATAACATAAAATCATGTATCGTAGTTTTGATGCTGAATAAAAAAGTAGTTTTAACCTTTAAGATAAGAAACACCTAAAAAATTATTAAAAAAAAGTTTAAAGATTTATTATTTTAATTTTGTACCTGTGTTAAATGATTTGTTCGATAACCTTTTGTGTTGTATACAATTTAAGTATTAGTAAAATTTATTTTTTAAACATATTTATTGATCAAGTATATATTACAAGTAAAAAAATGTGAATTTATTGATATAAAAAGACAAATTGATAAGAATGTACTTGAGTTTCACACTAATATAAAATCACGTATTTTTTTACAAACACTAAATGAGATTATAGAGTTATTTTATAATGAGAATATTTCATATATAAGAGTACTTTTTAGCTTGTCACTGTTTTAATTTTTATAATATTTCTTCTTATCCATAATTAATGAGTTATTATCGATATATGAGTCAACTTATTTGTTTATGTTTTTTAAAGTGATATTTCAAACTCAAGTGGAAAATATGCTTGATATTTATATTTTTATTTGTAGAAACTAATATATTTTGATAACTAAGTTTTTATTTATCTATTTATTTCTATGATTAATTATTAATTAACTATAAATTAAGCAAACGTTAGTTAAGTTTTGTAATACTTCTTAATCTTTATATTATAATTATTAGGTCACAATCTCAAGCAAATATATTTGAAATATATATATATAATTTACAATTTTCATATTAAACTGTTAATCCATATCTGACACTATTTTCTATAACATATGAATGAGGTAATTTTAGTGAACATTAATATAATATAGGTGTTACATCAAGTAACTTTAGTCAAAGATGATATAGTACAATTTGATTGTTAATGAGATAACTAAATGTATAAAATTTTTATGACTCTTCTATATTATATTTTTTTATTATTTTTTCATATAAAAATGATTGGAAGATGTACAAGGGAGTGTAAAGATGAAGTAATTATATTTGTAATATTTATCTTTAAAATTATCAAAATTAATAACTTACGCTACCCGCAATCCTAAAAAAGAATCATGATTGACAAATGTATAATTTTTTTATATTTTGCCAATTATTAAAAAAAGTATAACCTTCTAAAATGATAAAATAACTAATTTAGAAGGAGAAGATTTCAAATAATATAGCCGAACTTGAGAATAAAAAAATCATAAATTTTCTAATGCATGTCTAATAATAACAAAAACAAAAACACGGAAAAGTGACCATCTGAACTCAAACTTATGAATCCATGAAATATATATATATATCCCTGAAACATATATAGCCCGAGACTTCATGTCTGGATCAGGTATTTTGTGCTTCTTTATTATCATTACAGTTCAACAATATGTCAAATAGTATATTCATGGACTATACATTGATATATAATATCAAATAAAAGCAACAATGAGCATGTCAGATTCACGGACTAGGACTAGACCAGGGAGGAGTAATAGAGAAGAATTATGTAAATTAAATTGTAGTATATAAATCGAGTGTAAAATAGGATAGATTTCATGTACATATCTTGGGGATCTTTTTGTTGTAACTTTCCCCTGATTTTCGGTTGTACGTTGTTGTACTCTTTTATAAATATAGTGGAAACCCAATCACCTAGATTAAGGTGAATCATATATTCATTATCTCATGGTATCAGCCTAAACACCTCCGAAACCCTAATTCTCTCTTTCTTCTGCTCGCTCTTCCCTCTGCTCTTCTCTGATCTTTCTTTTCTTATTCATGGCGTCCGACAGCAACTCCCTTCCCCTCAATACTATGTTGCATCTCATTAATATACGGCTGACTTCTTCTAATTATATTCTTTGGCGAGAACAAGTCCACGCCATGCTTAAATGTGACGGGCTTCACGTCTTTCTCGACGGCTCGTCTCCTGAACAACCTGTTTTTCTCCCTCCTGCAGCGACTCTCTCGCCTGACACTGCTCCTGCCGCTGCATCTCTCACCGGCGATAAGCCTGCTTCCCTGCCGAATCCGGCCCATTCGTTGTGGGTTCGACGCCATGATCAGGTCCTGAGCCTCATTTTCTCCTCTCTCTCCGAGGAGGCGATGTCGGAGGTGATTGGACTCCGGTCTGCTGCTACTGTTTGGGCAGCTTTAGAGGCTGCGTTCAGCCCGAACACCCCATCCCGGGCGAACCAACTTCGTGATGAATTGCAATTTCTGCAACGGGTTTCTCAGTCGGTTTCTGATTTTGGTCGTCGCTTTAAATCTTTGTGCCACCAACTCGCTGCCATCGGCCATCCCGTTTCTGAACCCGACAAGTGCCGATGGTTCCTTCGTGGTCTTGGTCCGGAATTTCGCTCGTTTGTCGATCTTCGTCTTGCCCTCCCATTCCCTCTCGTTTTCACCGATTTAATCAGTCAAGCCCGCGACCAGGAACTCCGTGATAAAGCAAAAGCTGCTGCTGATGCAGTACCTGCTGCTGCCGCTTTTTATTCCCATCGTGGCGGCTCCGACCGAGGTTCGCCATCCAATCGCCCCTCAGGTCGTGGTGCTACAGGTCGAGGTGGTTCTGGTTTTGGCCGTGGTCACACTGGTAACAATTCTGGCCGTGGCAATTCTCCAGGACAACCTACTTCCGGTTCTGGTCGCGGCGGGTACCAGCAGCCCCGTCGGCCCCCTCGTTGTCAGATATGTCAAGGAGCTCATTACGCTAACAATTGTCCCGACCGCTATCATCGCCCTTCGTCTGACTCCGCTAACCTTGCTCAGGCTTTCGGCGCTCAATGCTCGCTTCATTCATCTCCCTCCGACTGGTATGTCGACACCGGCGCAACCGCCCATATGACGTCGTCCATAGATGCACTTGACGAGTTTGCACCTTATACTGGTAATTCTACGGTCACCGTTGGTAACGGTGCCTCTCTGTCTATTTCACATTTAGGTTCTCGCTCTGTTGCTAACTCTTTACCTTTATCCGATGTTTTGGTCGTACCTCATATCACTAAAAATTTACTATCCATTAGTAAACTGACTGCTGATTTACCTGTTACTGTTGTTTTTTCTAACGACTCTTTTCTTGTTCAGAATCGCCTAACAAAGCAAATTCTAGCAAAGGGGCGGTGTAAGGACGGTCTTTATATTCTTGATCAGGGCTCCTCTGCTTTTGTTGCTGCATTAAGTTCTCGCACTCGCAATTTTAGTTCTTCTTTCGAATTGTGGCATTCTCGTTTAGGACATACATCTCTTACAGTTATTCAATTGTTAAAAAGATTGGGTTATTTATCTGTTAATTCTATTTTGCCCAAACCCAACTTGTGTACGTCTTGCCAAATGGCTAAAAGTACTCGTCTTCCTTTTTCTTTGAATGACAAACGTGCATCTCGTGTTTTGGAATTAGTGCATTGTGATTTATGGGGTCCTGCCCCCATTGCTTCTTCATCTGGCTTTAAATATTATGCTGTCTTTATTGACGACTTTTCTCGTTTGTCATGGCTTTATCCGTTGCGTGCTAAATCTGAGTTTTTTAATGTTCTCCAACGTTTTTTATCTCTTGTGCATAACCAATTTCCATTTAAGGTAAAATCATTTCAAAGTGACGGCGGTGGTGAATTTGTTAATAAACGTATCTCAACTCTTTTTGCTTCCCTTGGTATTTTGCATCGTTTATCATGCCCTTACACGCCACAACAAAATGGTAGAGCGGAACGTAAACATCGCCATATTACTGAAACTGGTCTCTCTCTTTTATTTCATGCACATGTTCCGGCTGAATTTTGGATTGATGCGTTTTCTTCTGCTGTTTATATTATTAATAGACTTCCCAGTCCTCTTCTTAACAATAAATCCCCTTTTGAAATTCTGTTTAATTGTGTGCCTAATTATAATCTGTTTAAAGTATTTGGCTGTCGTGTCTTTCCTTATCTTCGTCCCTACGTTTCGCATAAATTGGCTCCTCGTAGTTTACCTTGCATATTCTTAGGATATAGTAGTTCACACAAGGGTTTCAGGTGTTACGATCCTCTTTCTCGTCATATTTACATTACTCGTCACGCCCAATTCGATGAACAAATTTTTCCTTTTTTAAATAATTCACATTCATCATCCACTGATCTCTTGGATTTTTCTAGCTTTTCTGAATTTCAGGTTGATTCCACTGGAAGCTCACACTTTCGGCCCACTCCATGTCACACTAGCAATCCTCAATCCACTTCCATTTTGGGCCCTATTCCTTCTTCTACATCAGCCCATTCTCGGCCTTTCCTTGTACTGGATGAAGATCAGCCCACTTTTCCTAACACCTCTATCGCTAGCCCACCTGCTCCTCAACCCAATACTGCCTCCAGCCCATTAATCCCTTCTCTAGCCCATTCCATGTCCCAACAGCCTCCTGCAGCCCAGCCCACATCCCCTCTCTCTCCGGTCCACTATCCCAGCCCTCACTCCCCTACGTCCACTGCCTCTCCTTCGCATGCGGAGCCCACTTCGTCCCACGACCCAATTGGGCCAAATTCCGTCGCTCCCACCACTGTTGAGTCCACTCAATCAACCGGGCCGCCCTCTGCCGACTCCACCGCTTTCCCCGCTGCACCACCGGTTGCTCCACCTCCCACCCAGGTTACGATATCCACACATCCTATGCAAACACGTGCGAAATCTGGTATTGTTAAACCTCGTCACTTTGTTGATATTGCTTCTACTGCCCTTCTTGCGTCTCTAACTTCTTCTGCAGAACCCAAAGGATTTAAATCCGCCATGAAATCTCCTCATTGGTTGCGCGCCATGCGCGATGAAATGGACG
This sequence comes from Ajuga chamaepitys, assembly GCA_958295605.1. Classification (NCBI taxonomy): domain Eukaryota; kingdom Viridiplantae; phylum Streptophyta; class Magnoliopsida; order Lamiales; family Lamiaceae; genus Ajuga; species Ajuga chamaepitys. The sequence continues at coordinate 39,999,290 of OY282498.1, read as the reverse complement.
CATTGCATTCTAATGGTACGTGGGATCTCGTTCCACGCCCTCCTCACGAGAATATCGTTGGCTCCAAATGGATCTTTAGAACCAAATATCACTCGGATGGTTCGATTGAGCGTCACAAAGCTCGTCTAGTTGCTCAGGGCTTCACTCAGCTCCCTGGATTTGACTTCGCTCATACCTTTAGCCCTGTTGTTCGGGCCGCCACCGTTCGCGTCATCCTGTCTCTTGCCACTCAACGTTCTTGGCCGCTACATCAGTTGGATGTCAAGAATGCCTTTCTCCATGGTGTTCTTGACAAACCAGTCTACATGAATCAACCTCCAGGTTTTATTGATCCACGTTTTCCTCACCATGTCTGTAAACTAAAAAAGGCTCTATACGGCTTGCGTCAGGCGCCTCGTGCCTGGTTTGAGCGCTTCAATTATTTCTTATTTTCTTTAGGGTTTATTCGTAGTCGTTCTGACACCTCTCTATTTTTTATTCACGGTTCTGACTTTACAATTTATCTACTTCTCTACGTTGATGATATAATTGTTACAGGTAGTAGTCCCGCTCACCTGCGCCGCTTTATAGCTCGAGTCAACTCTGAATTTGCGATCAAGGATCTTGGTCAACTTAACTATTTTTTGGGTCTGGAGATATCTCATACGCCCACTGGCCTGTTCGTGTGTCAAGCTAAATATGCTCATGACATTTTGTCTAGAGCTCAACTTCTTGACTCCAAACCGGTTTCCACTCCTCTGCCTGCTGGTGAATCCTTGCAAAGCCCTGGTGATCCTTTTGCCGACCCCACTCTTTATCGATCTCTAGTTGGGGCTTTACAGTACCTAACCATCACACGGCCGGACATCTCTTATGCTGTAAATCATGTCAGCCAGTTTCTACAGCGTCCGACTATGGATCACTTCACTGCCGTCAAGCGAATCCTACGCTATGTCAAGGGCACAATTCACTATGGTCTATCCTTCACTCGCTCTTCGGATTTCACATTACTCGGTTACTCTGATGCTGATTGGGCCCGTTGCATTGAAACTCGTCGCTCGACTTATGGTTATTCGATCTTTTTGGGAGGTAATTTGGTTTCTTGGAGTGCCAAGAAACAACCCACTGTCGCCCGCTCGAGTTGTGAATCCGAATACCGTGCACTGGCTAATACTGCTCAAGAGATGGTTTGGCTCTCCCATCTTCTCTCTGAATTGCGTGCACTACCTTCTTCTCGTCCGCTTCTACTTTGTGACAACAAAAGTGCATTATTTCTCAGTCAGAATCCCATCGCCCATAAACGTGCCAAGCATATTGACTTGGACTGTCACTTTATTCGTGAGCTAGTAGCTGCGAATCAGTTGGAAACTCGCTTTGTTCCCTCTCATCTCCAACTGGCGGACATCTTCACAAAAAGCTTACCTCGTCCCTCTTTTGAATTCATTCGTTCCAAGCTTTGTGTCGATCTCAATCCCACACTTCGCTTGGGGGGGGGGGGGGGGGTAATAGAGAAGAATTATGTAAATTAAATTGTAGTATATAAATCGAGTGTAAAATAGGATAGATTTCATGTACATATCTTGGGGATCTTTTTGTTGTAACTTTCCCCTGATTTTCGGTTGTACGTTGTTGTACTCTTTTATAAATATAGTGGAAACCCAATCACCTAGATTAAGGTGAATCATATATTCATTATCTCAAGGAGGGGGGTCACCTTTTCATTTTGAGCATATATACTTCCGGACAAACTAAATACAGACCGGGAACAAATTAATATGAGTAGGTTGATCGAAAGATTGACCTGAAAATTACGGAACATAGGAGAACTTACATATTGGAGAAGACCTGGCAGCCAGTTAAGTGGGACCACGTAAAATTGTTGTACAGTAGATCCCAACGTTAATTTTCGTAATCAATATGTCATATAAATCGAATAACGACATTAACACATCTTCTTTTTAGATTACTATAGTTTTCTATGTTTGCAAATATTCCTCAGATATTTCCCCTATTATCCAAGATCCAACCAGGTACCTCTCTCAAGAGACTCCAGTTAGCGAGTTGTGAGATAAAAACCTACAAGCAAAGCATAAATGTTTTAACTCAAGATACAATTTTTTCTCAACTGTAAAAGCTATAACTAAAATTTAAGAAGGAGACAACAATATCTTTAATCAAAAGCCTTTTTGAGGTGTTTATTGAATGAAACGTCTGCTGATCTCCTTACCTTGTCTATTTTCTATGTGGATTCATCAGCCAGAGGTCAGTTCTCATGCTAGATTCATGATCAAATTCTCAGCACCCAATTCAAATATTTTATGATGATTGGTGCAACATCTGCTATAACGGTTGCACTATTTGTGTTATTCTATACAGTTTCATGTATTGGTGGAACTATTGCAGGAGATGTTGCGCCTATTACTATAGAAAATTCGAATTAGGATAAGTATCTCATAGTTAAACTTGATTTCGCATCATTTTTCTGTCATATTTAGTTTTCTCTCCTCTATGGGTTCCCCAATATGTTGCAAGATAATGTCTTTTTTAAACACTTTAAAAACTTTGCTCTTTGGAGATTGAGACTGGCGTCCAAAAGTGCACTTCGACTGATTAGGATGGATTCAATCGAGCTGCAACCAAATTCCTTTGGAACACAGTACATGCTGGAATTGAAATTTGTAAGAACACGCCAGAGAAACTTGGGAGCGGACAATCTGACACTCAGATTAGTGGAGTATTCGAAGGTTCAGTTCAAGTCTTCCAAGAATGTTGATGAATATTCAAGGAAATAGACAAAATTGTTGAATCTGTAATAGTGTTGTTTGAAATATAAGTGCATCGTACGTTGTTGAAACAAGTAATTCCCACGAGGTCTGATATTATTATGTACCGAAATTGGGTTAACTCCATCTTTATTTTAACAAATAATAAATCAATAGATAATATAATATATAAAATACAAAATTATAAGATCGCTAGAGAAATCAAAGGTTCAAAAGTCTAGGGTTCTTACACTAAAAATATCTTATATTCAACAATATTACTGTCTCTTTTCTGCATAAAACAACACCCAAATAGAAATCAAGAATACCAATTAGTTGAAAATGGTATTTTAGTGGAGCAAAATAAACTTGTGGATCCAAACAGTTCAATTTCAAATGACATTCAGCGTGTGCAACCATATTTAGGACTCTAAAATAGTCGAGTCCGGTTGAGCCACACATACTAATCGAGCTTGTTTGAAATACGATATCGTATGTCAAATAATTTAAAGAAACTAACATAATAATGAATATAATAATTAAATTGAAGCAAGCCCAAGTCCGTCTTCAATGCAATTTCCCCCTGGTTTATTTTTTTAGTCATACTAGGTGCCAATAAATTAGTTGATATGGCTTCAAAAAAAATTAGTTGTCAAAAAAATAAAAAAATAAAAGGATAAGTAAGATAAATGAGAGCCAAGTCCATAATCTCACCTTCTCTAATCTGATGTACATCAACAACATGGGACTCTTGTTCATGAAGCATGAAAGCTATAGTACAAAGAAAAGGATAAGAAAGATAAATGAGAATTGACAGTTGTAAGATGGTTACACTAATGAGAAACTTTCATCAAGCTCATGGCTTTGATACAGGCAAATCTATTCAATTGTACCGGAGGTTGACTAGGGGGCACAACAGGGAGCAAACATAGAAGGTCATCATAAAGTTATTGATGTTTGTAATGAAATAAAGATATGTGTAAAAATGTCACCCAACTTCTCACCATATTCGAGAAATTTCACCATATTAGTATGTATAAGCATGTACACTTACTTGATGAATTTGAGCATTAATATTTGCATTGATTGACAGCAATACAGTTGAAAGTGCAAGTGGTCCAACCATTATCACAAACAAAAAGGCATGGATAAATTTGCACTAAAGGACAAGACGAATGCCCTCGTATGGAAAAAGATGCTCACCAAATACAAATAAAAGCTAATATAGTGTATAGATATATATCATACAGAATATACCATTAATATATAGAGGGAGGAATATAATTTTATAGTACATTTAGGAGAGAGTATATACATCTGCTGCTGAAACGGCAAGGACACCCGAAATTCAACCCCTATACGCATTTCCTGACTTAGATGCACCTAAAAAGGTAAAGATGGAACTCTTCCTTTGGCAGGAAACTATAGCCGTTGTAGTTGCTGCTCGCCCTCCTCAAATGCAAAAATTCCTTAGCGTCTTTTTCATGCAATACTTGGCATATTTTTAAGCACACATGAATCATCATAAATCACTAAGAATTCAGGGAATAATTCTTCTATGATCTTCTACAGACTAAATGCATAATCTTTATTAACTAGGTAATTCAATTCGCACATAGAGAGGAAGAAATATAGGTGTGAAAATAAGTTGCCCACAATAATTGCAGAAAAACATCAAAATAAAAATTTGCATTTTTAATCCGAAAAAGGGCATGATAATTACTTCGAAACGATAATAAAAGTGGTTGATAACAAAATGAATTGGAATTGTTAGTATACGGAATTCTCGTTTTTCTCCTCCAATCGGGATAAAAAAACACAAGCAACGAAATGGAGAACTATCAACAGGATTTACCTAGACGTCGATGTACAACGACAACAACAAGCTCCTCAATATTCACTAAATTGTCTATATATACTCTCTGGACAAGACAACTAACATGGCATCTAACCGAAATGCTGAAAAATCAATGATAATATGACATCGGAAACTAAATAGTAAGAAAATAAACATCCCAAAAAAGTAAGAACAATGTGACCTGGTCCTCCAATTGCATATGGTAGAAAATGATCACTTTCTTGTAAGATTGAATTTTGAGCGAAATAACAGTTTGGGCAAGTGCATAGCATGCTCGAAGCACAAGAGATGAATTAGAGTTTACCAGTTTTAGATATGGCTAGTCCTTCCATATTCGGAATACAAAATGAATATCCATAATAGAACATTTTAGACATAAAATAAGATCTAAACATTAGTTCCTATTAAAATGGTAAACTGGACCACTTATTGAATGCATACCTTTCGATGTTGCACAATAAAGGCCCTCTCTATTTCAAAAAACAAGGGATCTGTTGCATCAAGAAGATAGGTATAGACCGTAAAACACCATCTTGGATCACGCCTAACAGTAGCCTAAAGAAGGTGCATAAATGAAGAAATGATTTAGATAAACTTTACAATTTATTCAGCAAACAAAGATCAACTTCCGTTATTGTTATGCAAGTCAACCTTTAGTAAGTCCCATAAATATATTGAAACCTTAAAAGAACTTTTAGAAATCATGTCTTTGTAATAGAAACCAATGTTATCTAGATATATTTTTGACATGTTCGCATGTTGGCAAAAAAGGATTTTCCGGGTTGCCTAATTAGCATAGTATTTCTAATATATTGCCAAAACATCTAAAATTAACTTACCAAATCCCAAGGCGTGTTATTTGTTTTGAAAGATATACATGTGTAAGAGCTGCTGGAACATTACCAGAGAAGGCTGGAAGGAACATAACACAATTAATAAAAGAGACATGAGCATGTCCCAAAATCAGCTCAACAAAAAAATTATTTCAAAAGATTATATTATTAATTGAAAGTAGCAATATTTCAAGCATAAGAATGGTTCAACATTCAATCTAATAATCTTAGAAGTAGCTTATCTTATCGTTTGGCATGTGTGGCATATTAAACGTCTTTGATACCGGACTATATTAGGTGTTTTAGAATGTATCGATGCAAATTTGAAGCTAAAATATATGGGCACTGTGAGTTCATATATAGAGGCCTTTGATATATTAATTTGGGGAAAATATTTTTTTCTGAATAATGAGTTCTTAGTTACGTGTTATACTTAGAATATTGTTATAATTGAACTTATAATACATGTATGATAATGTGAGATCAAAAGATAGAAGATTGCTTTTGTGTATTCAAGAAATCAACACTTAGCCCACGTAAACACTAATTAGAACCTGAATTCATTCCAAATTCGTACATTCTGGCAATAATTTTATTAGTTGTTGATCCAACCAACTTTATGGCAATGGACCACCTCACCTGCATTTTAAGCCCAATGGGACAAGGGAACTAAATTGGCAAATAAAATCAGGCTTGTAGTTACTTTTATAGAGTTTGTGCACTGTAAGCTTACCGATATAGATTTTTCATATGTGACCATGCAAGAAATACTGGACGTCCAAAGAAATCACCTATCAGGTTTTTTTTTATATATGAACCCCTAATCATGCAAATTGATCATCTCAAAACATAAAATTTATGTACCGCTGTATTTTTTAAGCAGCTTATGTTTCAAGGAAAAAAACTAAACCTAGTAGTATAAACAGGCATGTTTAGTCTGAAACTACTGGGGGTTCTCTAATATTTTCAATTTGTCGCAGATTACATTAATTAAGATTCAAAGTAGTAAGTACCTCAATTTCCATTTGAATCCCTGCAATCGCGTTATTGCTTCCACCAATTGTATCCACAATTGAGAAAAGATAAAATTACATATGTGAGTACAAATAGACATATGTTAAAAAAATTGACTCAATACTTAAGGGAAAAAATACAAATGGTCCCATAACTTTTTACTTTTTCGGATTTAGTCCCATAAGTTATTGCTTTTTCGATTTAGTCCCACAACTCTAGTAATTGCTCAATTTTAGTCCAATTTTGACCCAATATTGACCAACTGACCGGAAAAGGTCACGTGACTTTTACGTGCCGGCGTAGTTTTGGAAATTCCGGCTAAAATGGTCCCATAACTTTTTACTTTTTCCGAATTTAGTCCCATAAGTTATTGCTTTTTCGATTTAGTCCCACATCTCTACTAATTGCTCAGTTTTTGTCCAATTTTGACCTAATGTTGACCAGCTAACCGGAAAAGGTCACGTGATCTTCACGTGGCCGCGCGATTTTGGGAATTCTGACGACTTATGACACGTGTCGTCGGACTTCCGAGGTGGAATTTTAATTTTTTTATTAGGAGACTACATCAGCAAATTATTTACCTTGTCAGCTTATATTTTTCTTTTACCTGAATTGAATTAAACTCCAAAAAATACAAATGCAAAATAAGAAAATGTAATATTTTATCGATCTAACCCTTAAATCAGAATTAGCATCCCTTCTTCTTCTTCTTCTTCTTCTTCTTCAGTTCGCGTCCTTCTACAAGAAAAAGCTCAACTTTTCTCTTCCAATCTTTTCTATTAGAAAGTCGCGGCTTCAACTCCCCCAAAATTGGAGAACACACGAAGACAAAGAACCATGTCCCAATCTAGGAATAGCTTGCGAAATAGTATTGTGTGTGCGAATTCGTAGCCCTAGCTCTCTTAGCTCAACACAATTGATTACAGCAACAATCAAACAATCAAAACAAGCAATCAACTTGTTTCAAGAACACACTTGTATGCAAGAAAGTTTAACAAAGAAGAAAATATAAAATCAACAAAGAGAGTTACGTGGTTCTCCCTTCAATACACTTGTTGCCCCCTCTATATGGAATGACAAGAAATATATATGTATCAGAGATGGAAAAAAAAACCGCCTTAGAGAACAACGGATGAGATTAAATCAAGAAACCGGATCACAACTCCTCAAGTAACAAACTAACTGCTTTCTGCAAACAACAACAGTTGAAAGACCACGGTTTGAATAAAAACCGTTGTAGAAGCTGAATAACAGAAATAACAGAATTAGTTTCCTGAAACAGAATTTAGTTGTTATGAAATCATCTTCAATCAATTTACACTTAATCCTGAGTTGATAAGCCATATCTTTAACAGTGTGCGACTAAGGTTTGAATTCCCCCATTAAAACCTCTTGGAAAGAAGAAAATGTTGGGCGTAGGTTCTACGGCTGCTCTCACGATACCTGATATGGTTTTTAGTTCTTGCTTCAATTTTATTAGTTTATTCAAGGTTGAATTGAATTAATTGAAACATACTGGATATAATTTTGGCAGAATGAAGGTCATTGTACGAGTTTTAGGTGGATAGATGCACTTCTATGTGGTAGAAGCAAACACATAATGAGAGGGCTCTTGTGAAGGCCTAACGAGAAGAACGCTGAAAATGAGGTCTTGCATAACGCCCGCATGAATCTCAAAGAAATTGTTTCCGTAACCGAGATAGATAATGAGAGAATGAGCTACTCGTTAAAGAAAAAAAAACAGGTGGAGTTAAAGAACAAGGAGTTGGAGTCCATCAACAATGAGTTGATAAAACATAAAAGTCGGCGGAATTTTCAAAATCGCGTCGGCACGTGAAGGTCACATGACCTTTTTCGGTCAACTGGTCAACATTAGGTCAAAATTGGGCCAAAATTGAGCAATTACTAGAGATATGAGACTAAATCGAAAAAACAATAACTTATGGGACTAAATTCGAAAAGGTAAAAAGTTATGGGACCATTTTAGCTGAAATTTTCAAAACCGCGCCGGCACGTGAAGGTCACGTGACCTTTTCCGGTCGGTTGGTCAACATTTGGTCAAAATTGAACCAAAATTGAGCAATTACCAGAGATGTGGGACTAAATCGAAAAAACAATAACTTATGGGACTAAATCCGAAAAAGTAAAAAGTTATGGGATTATTTTGGTTTTTTTCCCCAATACTTAATGTACCACTGGGAAAACTTGATCAAACAGCAAAAAAAACCACTGGAGAAAGTATAGGAACCATTCCAAGTGGACTGCAATTACTTGGCCTGCATGCTTGATGCCCCTATTAGTGCACTTTATATCACTCAAATTGTATTCAAAATCTCTGTAAGTTGAACATTAACCTATCAATTTTGTATAAGTTATACAAATGCACCACAATGGACATACATTTTTTACATCAAACTTAAATAAAAAGGTAAACTGGCCATTTCTCAAAAATAGAAGCTAGCAGCTAGGTTACATAAATACACAGTTCTTAACCTTCACATCTATTAGAAAATTACAACAAGATTACATAAATCAAACAAACAAAAACCTAAAAAGCGAAACAAATTGAATATTGGTAGAGCTTTGTGAGAGATCTGGTCTAGATGGGGTCTTGCTCAATCTTTTCGGAGCTCACTTCTATCGAATCTCTTTTAACCGCAAATTTCGTTTAATAATTTCAAGAAAAAAAATAAATAATCGATTAGTTTCTGAATAAAATCGAGCTTAGACAGAAAATCATCAATTAGTTTCTTAAATGCACAATGAGATGAATAGATCATTACAGTCCGTCGACCGAGAGATGCATGACGAGCTTCCATTTCTCAATTAATTCTTTACATAAGCAAGCGATTTCGCAAATATGTTAGAGAGAATGATACGGGGTGGAGAGAGAAATCGGGTAATGAATTAATTTTGACCACTTCGTGTTCATGATTTTGAACACCTCACCTGAATGTTGGACCTCAACAAACTTTGCAAGCAACAACGTTATAATAATCATGAACTGAGAAATAGAAAGAGAAATATGTATGTACCTGAATAGCAAAGTGAGTCTACACTAGAAGGAAGATAAAACGTTTCTAGCCATGGACGTAGCTTTGCTACTAGACGATGGGTGAGGAGCACGGTGACGGTGACGAGAGGGCGGGGCGACCGCGGCTAGGGGAGTTTTCTACTGTAGGTGTAAATTCTAAATTGTTACATCGTTACATATAAGTTAGTTTCTAAAAAGCTAATATAAAAATATTTTTCCTATTATTATGAGTTCAAAAAAAAATTAAGTCAAACTAAAAAAAGACGATTTTAAAAGAAAGAAAGCGATTAAAGAAAAAAATGATTTAAAGAAAAAAGTGATTTAAAGGGAAAATGTTTGGAGGAGAAAAAATTGGTTTAAAGAAAAAAAAAGTTCAGGCCCAAAACGAAAACGTCAGTACAACAACGGCTTAGGATAGCCGTTGTTGTTCAGCGAATTTTTCTACAAAACAACAACGGCTTTAGAAACAACAACGTTTAGTTGTTAATAGACAACGGTTTTGAACTTAAATCGTTGTTTGAGGGGCGTTGTTGTTTAGCAGATTTCTTTTAGTGTACGCTAAAGACCGGCATAGGGGTGTAGTTCCTATACACGCGACTAAACCTAAAGCCAAGACCCCCTAGGCTCTACTCCCCCTTTCGATAGGTCTTCTCCTCCATAGGTCTCCGTCCTATAAATTGGGTCTTGATTGATTTACGTTCCCGGATTAAATTTCCCTTCCTTAACAATCTAAGGCACATAAATTCAATCCTAAGCTCATTTAAGATCAAATCGAATTTTCTCGAAAGGCTCGCAAACCCTGGCCTAGGTTCCAATTATCCCTTCTCAAATGCACAATCATACAAAAAAAGACTAAGTTATTGAAAGCTCAAGCCACCGAGTCAAGCCTATAACCAAAACCCTAATTTCATATGAAAATATAACAAATCAATCAAATCCAAGCCCTAGGTTACCACAACTCACAAAAATCTAATAATCAATCAACTAATCGTCAACCCCAAAGCTTGGGCTACTCCTGGGCTTCGGGAAACACAGAAATTACTCACAAATCATCAAAGCAATAAAAGACACCATCAACATCAAGAAATAAAAACAATAAAAACTGAAAACAAAGAGAAGAGATAGGAAATTTTTAATGTATTGAAAAAAACCCTCGAAAACCTTTGATGAAATAGTCGGGTGTGACAAGCCCACGAGTAATCCCCGAGTTCTCCTCCAAAGATGGCTTCCTCCTTGAAGAGGAGGAAGAAACCCTAACTTTTCTAAGCTAATGTTGTTCTTTTTTTACGAATGAGAGGGGAAAGGATATATATAGGTCCCCCCAACCCTCAAAGTCTGCTAAAATATAAGCCCTAGTAAGGGCAACAGTGTAAAACTATAAAAGGGAGTGCTTGGTCCTTTAAGTTGTTGAGTCGAACCCCTTGTGCGCGCTCTACTCGTCCTTCTTGTGAATTTTGGGAAAAATTCGTCCAGAATCAGCCTTTGACATCAAGCATAGAGTTGTAGATCTTCATCTCAACTACACGTGGCAACTTGAATCACTCAAACCGGAGCTCAGACAAGGAAGTTACGACCGAAATACAAAAATAGCACGCTAAAAAACCATGCTCGCGCGCCAACCGCCAGAACCGCCGCCGCCGGCTGTGACGTCCTTATCTCAATGAAACTTATATTTATTAGAAAAATGGACAACATCACTAAAATCTATAAAAATCGTTGAACTTTAATTGATGAAAATTTATTTTTCTAGCTCGAAATAATAAATACTCAAAAGATGTTTGTAAGTCACATTGACGCAATCTTAAAACAAGCGGAAGTTCATAATTACTTCAAGATAGTTCAACATAACTTTTAAATAAAGGTCGCATAGTTTGAAAAAGTAGTTTAACAAAGTTTAAAGCGGAAGTGCGTAACAAAATCTTCACAGTTTGCTTACATGACCCACAAAATAGAGTTTAATAAAGTTCTTTATCAATTATCAGTAACTTTCACTTCGGACGAGGGGGTGAGTGTTCGAGAAAAACACTCCGTGGGTTCACTCGGTTGCCCACTTAGATGTCATACAAAGAATTGCAATAATGGACAGTTACATAAACAATGCATATACCATCAACACATAAAACACACCCGAAAACATGTTGGACTCTAAATTAAAATAAATATACACATATATACATACTATATAGATACACATAGGAGCACATAGGTGGGGCACGTGTTGCCCCGCTCGAGCAGCATAGCATATTCGGGAGCGACCCGAGGGTGATCTTTCGATCCATAACATGTACGGTGTTACCCGTAGAGCATAATCATATACGGTTTTACCCGTAAGCATAATCATATACAGTTTTACCCGTAAGCATAATCGTGTACGGTTTTACCCGTAAAGCATAGCATGTACGGTTTTACCCGTAAGGTTTTTTTGAAAAGCATAGCATGTATGGTTTTACTCGCAAGGTTTTTGAAAAGCATAGCGTGTACGGTTTTACCCGTAAGGTTTTTGAAAAGCATAGCATGTACGGTTTTACCCGCAAGGTTTTTGAAAAGCATAGCGTGTACGGTTTTACCCGTAAGGTTTTTGAAAAGCGTAGCATGTACGGTTTTACTCGTACAATTTTTGAAAAACATAGCATATACGATTTTACCCGTAATGTTTTTGAAAAGCGTAGCATGTACGGTTTTACCTGTACGGTTTTTGAAAAGCATAGCATGTACGGTTTTACCCGTAAGGTTTTTGAAAAGCGTAGCATGTACGATTTTACCCGTAAGGTTTTTGAAAAGCGTAGCATGTACGATTTTACCCGTAAGGTTTTTAAAAAGCATAGCATGTACGGTTTTACCCGTAAAGTTTTTGAAAAGCGTAGCATGTACGGTTTTATCCGTAAGATTTTTGAAAAGCATAGCATATTCGGTTTTACCTGTAAAGTTTTTGAAAAGCATAGCATGTACGGTATTACCCGGGGCTAAAATCATTTTTGGTCCCGTAACTCTTCACTTGTACAATTTTGGTCCCAAAAAAAGTTAAAAATTCAATTTAGTCCTGTAACTTTGGAATTGGTTCATATTTAGTCCATTTTCTTTTCGATAGTGACCAATTTAATTGGAAAATTGTATGTATCATTCACATGACTCATTTTTCCAACAGAATTTTTAATATGTGGCACCAACAAGTGATGAGAAATGAGAAAAAATAAAAAAAATCATTTTTCTTTTAATTTTTTAATTTTTAATGTTATTTTACTTCAAAATCACTTACCGATGTTAGGTATTTAAAAATTGGATGGAAAAATGAGTCTGGTGGTCAGTACATGCAATTTTCCAGCCAAATTGATCACCGACGGCGAAAAAAGGGACTAAATTTGGACCAATTCCAAAGTTACAGGACTAAATTGAATTTTTAACTTTTTTTGGGACCAAAATTGTACAAGTGAATAGTTACGGGACCAAAAATGATTTAAGCCCGTATTACCCGTACGATTTTTGAAAAGCATAGCATATACGGTTTTACCCGTAAGATTTTTGAATAGCATAGCATATTCGGGAGCGACCCGAGGATTTGTACGGTGTTACCCGCAGTCCTAACATAGCTAGTACGGTATTACCCGTATACAATACACATAATATGGTTTTACCCATAACTTCACATAAATTTCACACAAGTTCACATAAATTTCACATATTTGTCACATAAACATAGGCGTATGCAACACTAATGTAAAAGCCATTATGACAATAATTTGCATGAAAACAAGTAGACAACATAAAATAGCCACATAGAGATTCCCCACCTAGAAGTGTGTACGACTAGTTGGTTGTATAGTCCTTCTCTAGACAGAGGTCCTCTTCTACTTCAACCTCTTTTAGTCCTACAATATAGAATACTTGTCTTAGCAAAGGTGGATCCTAGGCCTTAAACATAAATTGAAGAATTGGAGCAAAATTTGTAATTTTATAAAAGTTGAGGGGCCATTTTGTAATTTCTAGAAAAATAGTGGCAAATTTGTATAAAAAGGGAAGTGGCATTTTCGTAAATACATGGATTTGTTGACTTCCAAAAAAAGGCTGATAGAAATTGAAATAAAAAATTGCATTTTAGCCCTTAAAGAATATCTAATTTTTTTTTTTTTTTAAAATGGTACAAGAATTTCTGCAGCAATTTTGACCAAACTTTACCGATGACTCGGTTGTCGGAATTATAATTAAGACACGGCTATGGAAAGCTCTCGTCAAGAGATTTCCAGAATGACCTACCACAATAGAATCGGAGTTTGGAACAACAAGCTATGACTCTTTGAAGGTGGTTCGGTTATATAGGTTTCGCCTAAACTTTGACCGGCCATAACCGGAGTTCTAGAGCTCGGATTGCAATTCCGAAAACAGTTCCGGAATCCTCTTGCCAAGCACTATAATATTATATAATAAAATATGGGGTTTGATAAAGGGACGAAAATGAAAATGGGGCAGTAGCTGATCCCACGAGTCTAAAAAGCCGTCGGGTCAGTTTTCCGGCGACTTCGCCGTATTTCGGTGGCTGGGGATGAAACATTTGAGATGAAAAGAAAGAAGACTTACCAGCTATACTTTGTGGGATAAGAAAGGAAGACTTCAAGCTATGTTTTGGTGGGAGGAGGTGATGGAATGAAGACTTCCTCACACCTCTATTTATAGACCTATCAAGCACAAAACTGTGGGAATGAAACCGTGGCATCGGCTGCTAGTTTTGAGCAATAATGTGGGTATAAAATCCATGGAATTTAGCCATTGGTTTGGAAAATATTGTGGGCATAAACCATGGAATTTAGCCATTGATTTGGGAAATATTGTGGGCATAAACCATGGAATTTAGACATTAGTTTTAGGAAATCTTATGGGCATAAAACCATGGAATTTAGCCATTAGTTTTGGGAAATAATCCTATGGAGAGGACTTGCCATAAAATGTAGACTTGTCTTATCATTGGGTAATGTAGCGTCTAAGTGTTGTCTAATTAACATTTCGTATCCCGATCCGTTACAAAATATTATTCATACCATTACTTACAAGGATCAATAATTATGCACGTGTAAGAAAATAATCACAACAAGTATAATGCGCACACAAATAATGCAACTAATATATATTCAAATAAAATAATGCAACTAGAAAATTCGAGTCGTTACACCGGCAGCTGGGCCGGAAGTATGGGTGGCTGTCTTAAAATTTATTTCTAATAGAGGATATTTTGTAGGTAAACTAATAAAATATTTTATATAAGAATAATCCTTAAGAAATTTCTTGTTTTTGTTTCTAATAGAAGATGTTTTGTAGCTAATCTAATAAAAATATTTTATACAAGAATAATTCTTAAGAAAATATTTGTTTCTCAATTCTATTAACTGATATTGGATTTGAAACCTTTTGTTTCTCAATATGTTAAATGATATCGGATTCTGAATTATGTATCTTCGCTTTATTTGTTATTATCAATCAGTGTGATCTATTCAAAATTTATCATAATTTAATATGAATATTATGGTGGAGACAACAGAAGCTAAAGAAACGTATGGAATAATTTTGGGAAAAAAAATCCACAATAGTGGAAAAAAATTATTTTCGAAAACTAAGATACGAGGAAGAAATTTATGAAAAAATAAAAAAATAAATGTAGCGTGTTTTAATTAGCGGTAAAAGCTGATTTTTCAGAGTAAAAGACGAGGAAGGAATACAAAATATATGGGGAAAAACTAATTTTCGAGTAAGAGATGAGGAAGAAATATAAAATATATGTAGAGTATTTTTGTTAGTGGAGTGTGTTAGGGCAAAAACTCGTATGTGACTGTCACACAGCCGTCACACGGTGTGACCGGGAAAAGTATCACTTTTTGTGGTAAAAGTATCACGTTTATCTGTAAAAGTATCTTTTTTTAACAAAAAAAAGTATAACTTTTTGTAGCAAAAGTATCACCTTTATCTGTAAAAATATCAGTGAAGTAAAAGTATCATTTTTTCCTGTAAAAGTATTACTTTTTCCTGTAAAAGTATCAATGTTTTCTGTAAAAGTGTATTCCGTCACACGTGTGACCGTTCACACACAAGACTCACTCGTGTGTTAGATGACAGAACATATGCTCTATAAAAAAATCCACCGGTATGTTCCATATCATTATTGTATATATATATATATATATATAATCATTATTGTATGTGTGTGTGTGTATGTGTATGTATGTGTGTGTGTGTATATATATATATATGCATACGATAAATAGAAGCACACTACTTATGGTAAGTGTATATTTTCCTTCAAAAAGTTAAGTTACTGAAAGAGAAATTTTTACTCTTTTTTTTTCCAGCGAAATTAGTTAATTAGATTAGATATAACATAAAACTTTTGAATTTTGAATATAATGGCAGTTGCATATTATAAGGCTTTATTAACAAAATATGCTCTGTAATTGGAAATGAAAATAATGAACATCACAATTTTTGCCTCTATTAGTGAGCAGGTTGTGGGACAAAAAATCTTTAAAACAATCCATTAAATAAGAAAATATTTTAACTAATTAGGGAAAAATTATTAAATTATTATATATTAGACTCTAAATTTAAAATATTGAATAAATTACATTTTTTAAAAAAAATAGAAAATTTAATAGGGAGGACTACCGTCGTGGGCAAATATGTCAATGAACCTCAATAATAGGCAACTCTAATCATGTACATTAGAAAATACTAACAATTTTGATAAGATTTGATTTAATTATAAATAACAATAACAATAACAATAACAATAACAATAACAATAACAATAATAATAATAATAATATGATAAGATATTTCTATATTCTATATATTTCCTAATATTTATCTCTTTTCCCACTTTAAGACTACGAATGTTGTGATAAGAAGATATTTTTAAATTTGTGAAATTGTTTTTCCCTATAATGTTTTAAATAATTGTTAATTTAAACCTTCTATTAACTTCATTCTATTTGCACTTGCTAAAATTATGTTAAATAACACTGAAAAAAAAAGAAAAAACAAAACTTTTATTTGTAACAAATTTTAACCATTTTTTTGTTATATATTATCAAATTAAAATGCATTTTTAATAAAAATATTGTTAATGTTAATGTTAATTTACTCCTAAAAAAATAGTCCGTGTGTCGTACGAGAGCATTTATTAGTAACAATAATGAGGGTAATCTCAGGCAAAATGTGAAAAACAAAATATAAATAAAAAGACGAAATTTCAAAATATTTCATAAATTCTAAAACAGTTGAAATTAAGGGAGGTAACATATTAAAAACTCCGATTCGAATTCTCTGTTACAATGGATGTTTCATCCTCTGTTATACTCAATTCACTATGTAATACATATTAATTTGTGACATCATCCACATACGTATCGATTAGTGAATGTAGTGAAACACCAGATGTACCACCAAGTGTAACAGATGATCTCATGGGTAAAAACCCAGAACAATTAATCTCCTCCGCATCCGGCGCAGCTACCACCGTCACCGTCACAATAGCAACCCGGCTGGATATCGACAACCGCCTCAGCGAGCTGTCCACCGTCCACAACCACTAAATCGCCGTCCTTTTCGCCGGGTTTTGGCTCTCCATTTCGTTTACATGCACAGATCGCCAATATTATTACGGCCACACATGCTACCGCGAAAAAGATTATTGCTAAAGTGCGTTGCTCATGGTTCTGGTTATCATCGTAGCTACTATACATACTAGCACATATAATAATTGTTGAAATTAATTAGCATTGATTGGAAAAAAAAATAGAATGTGGCTAGTGCCAAATCGTACAAGCCGTGGGATAAAAGATTTTTAATTCACTACTAGAAAATTAGCCTGTTAGGACACCTCTATTAGGACACTTCCATGCTAAATGTCCCATTAAATATATAATAGGACACTTGTCTAAGAAAAGTCCCAATAAAACATATTCCCATATCATGTAGAATTATAGGACTCTTTTGTGAGTGTCCTATGATGGATTGTGTCCCATATTCGTCTCTTTATAGGACACTTTAGAGAGTCCTATATAAAATAAATTAACAATTATTGAAATAATTCTAAAATTATATGATATAATATATTATTATTTTGAAAATAATTAAAGTTAAATATTATTTTGTTAAAATAAAAAATACATCCATACGCCCCAGGACTCTTGCTCATTTTACTATGCAAACAAATATTTACTGTAAAATATATTGGAGTAAAAATGTAAAATGTTCCTTTAAATAGCCTATGTTTGGCAACAGAAACAAAGAAAATTGACGTTAACCTTATTTGGCTTTTTAGATTTTTTTTTATTTTTGTTTTATTTTAAGGTTAGTATTGTAAAAAAAAAATGATAAAAAAGTTAGAATAATAATTATTTACAAACAAACCAAATAAGTTAGAGTGACAACTAAAAAAACGGAGGAAGTAATTCAATATGCCAATTTTATCTTCAATTTTATGTGCTACGTTTTGCGTTACTTGAAATAATTTCCTTTAATCTTTAATTTGTATTAATTTTTAGTGATACTTTGATTATTAAATTAAAGACTAATTTACTTCTTTATTTTCAGTAAATTATCGTTCACATTTGTGTAAAGTTTTCTTTCTGCTTCAGTGTACAACTCACAAGAATGCCCTAGAACACTCATTTTTAACTCTATCTCATCTTTCTCTCAAAACTCCCTCGTTCTCTCTCTCGTTGTATAATAAAATCGATCTCAATGTGTGGATCCATTCTTTTCACCTATCTACCAGGCACCAGCAGTAGATGATACTTAAGAATTTCCGACGATGGCGACGATTCTCGATATCCACTTGCGGCGAATGTGGTAGCGGAAATACTCGAATCCAGCAGCGACACCAGTAATTTCGTTGAGTCGCAGTCATTGGCTACGGAGTTCCTCATATTGGCGAGACTGAGTCCAATTTCACCAAAAGTAGCGCCATATTGATCGATCTTTGATTTAGTGAGTTGTGTGCCCTAATTTTTCTAATTTGTGTTTTTCTTGTTGAGTATCTTTCTAGCAAAGATCTCTATTTCTCTTATTCAAAATACGAGTTTCTTCAACTCAATCCTGACTATTTGCCTATAAAATCCCCAATACATCTTGCCCCTGCATTTGCGATAACGTATTACTTACTGTTTGTAATCATTTGCTCCTGGATTCTGTGTGCATGTGAGTGTATTGATCATATACTTTGACTTTAAGTTTGATTAGAGGGAAAATGTACTTCATCTGGTCTTTAATAGCCATATCAGGTGATTACAATAGGGGAGCATGTTGCTGAATGGCAGCTTAGAAGCATGTATATCAAAAAAATTATGTGCTTTCATATATATGTATTTCTGGTATCTGGCCTTATCTGCAGATACTTTTATGAAGAAGTGTTTAGTAGATACTTATCTAAGAGAAAAACTGATGAGAACCTGAATCTTCTTCACACCATTCTTTTTGGGAAAAAGCAAAGTTTTAACTAAAGTTATGATCTATATATAGTTTTTAAAGTTTGAGATAGATGTTCTTCTGTTTTTTGTTGTTCCTTTTCAATTTTGGATTTGGTAAATTTTTGGTAAGGTAGAAAGTGAAGGATTGATGAGATTTAATTGTAGGTGTGAGTTGTGCATTGCGTTATTGTAGAGAATGTTTTGACCATACGTACATTGATATGAGTACAATGGGATAATTGGCGTGCTTTGAGCTGTAAGTAGACTGTCCACCAAAAGTTGATGATGACTCCACTTTTCATTCTTATTGCACCTAAATAATCACTTACTTTACTTTAAAAACTTGAGGATGGTACATTGCCTAAAACATGATGTAACTTTTTATCACAGAGGCATCTGTAATTAAGGAATTCTATATTTTTGTTTTCAATAATCTGGAATTCTTTCAGTGGTTGTTCTTTATATTCATATTTTTGTGATCGGAATCTTTCCCAGACCCTCAACTCGGACACGGTGGATTCAGTAATAAAGGTATAAGTGTGTTTGAGTATGTTTTAACTTTGTATAAACTATCTATGTTGACTCTATGGCCTACAGACCTGCAGCCCTTTTCAGTAATGGATTAATGTGCCTCTGTTATAGTTTGAAGTTTTTCTTTTCTTTCTTTTTTATTTTCAAACTTCTCTCTTTTATTTAATTGAAGATCAATTTTCGTTTCACAGTTTGAAATGAAAAAAAAAGAGGCCGAGGGCAAGCGGTGAAACACCAACTAAAGCTACATCATCACAGTCTCAAGCCACAAAAATTTCTACTGAATTCTATGGTATTTGGTTTCTGAATCAAAAGCAGCATCAACATTTGTTATTATTTTTAACTTCAGTTTAAATTGACATTTCTTTTTATGGTTCTATAATTGCAAGATATTCTTCCTCAAATCATTCACCAATTGGGTAAGTGTCATTTTCTTTCCTTTATGGATTCTTCTTTTTTTTTTTTTTTTTTCAGTTTCTTCATTAACGCCAACTCACAAGGTTTCATTCTGAATAACTCAGCTCCAGATGATTTGGAGCATTTGAAGAGATTAGCGGATCAACTCCAGAAGAAGGCACATATCGCTGGTAGTGGTGAAACTTCTAAAGCTACTGGGCCACCTGAAGATGACGATTTTGATGTGTCAGAACTCGAACCTGGTGAGGAATCTATCATAATTTATATTCTTATTCAGTCACTTTAGGTGCAATCATAATTTAGAATCTGCAAGAATGTAAATCATTCCGGGTACTTGTTTCCCTAATTTGTTTCAAATATGGATTTAGTTTTTCTTTATGTGGCTATGAATCTGTCAATTGTTGATGGAAGAATACAAACTAAGGATTTTTTTTTTTTATGTGGCCAAAGGTTATGTTCGTAGTGTGGATCCAGATCAAGAAGTTGGAGGAAAACGACTTGGCTCAAATTGGTACGAAGTTAAAATTTCGTGCCCCTTTGAATGGGATGAAGACCTGATTAGACCATATTCAGATTTGTCAACAATTGGAGATGCATTTGGTAGTTGCGTTGCATGGCCACGGAACTTGGTAAGTCATCTAATTTCTTAATGCTTATGCTTTTAGCAGTGTGTCGTTTATTGGTATGCATTCGTTTGTGAGTTTCTGTAGTTTATTTTCTGTTGGTAATTGACAAGATAAACTCTATAACATTGTCTTTATTGATACTTATTGAGCATAGTGTATTTTTGGATTTTGCATTTCCTTTCAACTTTTCCAGTTGGTTATATATGCAAGATTTTAGTTTGGTTCTGATTATCATTGTTTTGGATATAGGTGAGTCATGCCGAAGATGCAGAATGATTTGTATTTGGTGGTGGATTGAACTGGAACTCATGCAGTTAGAGTAAAATTGGAAGTTTTGTGGAGTGATATTCATTTTGTTATAAGAATGAACATACAGGCTGTATCAATTGCTCTATTGCTTATGTAGATTTGGAATATTTTAAATACGGTTTTATATCACTTCTAACAAATTGGAAGTTTTGTAGAGTGATGTGCATTTTGTTTTAAGAATGTTCAGGTTGTAACAGTTACTCTATTGCTTATGTAGATTTGGAATATTTTAAATAGGGGTTTATATCACTTTTAAACACAGATCTGTGATGTTCAAATTTTGGCATAATTGAATTACTTATAAGGTCAATTTATTAGAGCACATATCCATGTATTTTCGGTTTGTATTATTTTATATGAAACATATTATGGAAAGTGAACATGTAATAGGCCATTTGTAGGTGTAATAGGACGCCTACAAGGGTCCCAATATATTAATCTAATAGGACGCTTCGAAGCGTCCCAATATCTAGTCTGACAGGGCACTTGCAAGCGTCCCAATATCTTAGCCTAATAGGACGCTTACAAGCGTCCCATAAAATAAAACGTCCTATTATGCCTATTGTGTCGCCTATATATAGGACACTATTAAAAAGTGTCTTATTGTCTGAAGTGTCCTATTACAGCTCATAATGGGACGCTTACAAGTGTCATATTAGGGGTTTTTTCTTGTAGTGATTGAAGGCCTACGTGGTCGTTCTGGTCATCTTCTTTGCTACTATACATACTAGCAGAACAGTAATGGTAACAATATAGCATGACCACTATTCTTTTATGAATGAAAGAACTAAATATTGGGGCAAATTGTAAACCTCGTCATGTAATTTAGGAAAACATACTTTTTTAATTTATGTTTCGCCTACTTGCTATTTAGTGACTCTCCATTTGCTGTTTTGTAATTTTAATCATTTGACAAAAAAAATTATTGCAATTTCAGGACTTTTATTGCTGTAATTTGTTGATGTCGCCGGAGATGCGCTCATGTGACACACATGATCTACGAATTCTGGCACAAAAGTTCTAAAATCGCAATACGTTTTATTATTAGAGACCGAAATTGCAAAACAACTAACACAAAACTCCCAAAAATATAACTAGGTTAAATATAAAGAACTAAAAACAATAATTTTCCATGTAAGTTACGAAGAATTTCAAAATCAATCTTTTATCTTTTGAAATTCTCAAGTTTGGTCATTTAGTTGCTCGAATTTGATTCTTATTAAATCGAAATTTAATTTTTTTACCGGATATTTATACGTATGCCGCATATAATCGCGTTAAATTGAAATTTTGCATTTTTCCAACATTGAAAATAACGTGGAGTGGACTTGTCATCCTGATAAACTTGACAAAAAATATACCAAAATTAACCATGGAGACCACAAATTCATTGAAAAAATAAGAATCTCCCATTTCACACGATCATTTGTGGTGCTGCAATTATTCATTTGAGTTCCGGCTAAAAATGATCAAATACGAGAAATTAAATGATAAAAGACTAATTTTGGACTACCCATAAGCAAGGACGGAGCCAGAGGGGTTGGGACCCCCTCATATCTTGATAATTTTGTAGGGTATTTTTGTAATTTAAAAATATTTATTTTATTTAGCTAAAAATAAAAACTCCATTCTAAAAAAAGTAACTAGGTTTTATATTAAATTAAATTAGTATGTCTTATTTGAATTTAGCTATGTTAGTATTTATACACAACTTACGCGCATAATTACTAGATACATAGACATAGCCTCTAGAAAATAGAATTAATTATTTCTAAGTAATTTTTACGAGCATTTCTACTACAAACATTAAATGTAATGCATTAAACTTAGAGGGAAAAGTACCCGGGAAATTATTTGTAATTTTTCTTTATAATTAATGTTTTGTTACTTATCTTTCTATATTGAGTTTTTACATTTTTTTTACTATTAGTAGCCACATTTAAAATTATGGAGTATATTGAGTTTTTACATCTTTTTTACTACTAGTAGCCACATTTAAAATTATGGAGTAATGATTTCTTAATTTTAGCTAAAAGGATTGAGTAAGAATTATTCAGTACAATCTTCTTATTATATAGTTGATTATCTAGATATGTGAATGTAGTAACCTATATTTATTTTTATTAACTTTATACAAATAATATTTTTTTATATTTAAATTTTAGAATTGATATATTATTTTATTTTAATACTATAATTAGACCCCCTAAATAAAAATCCTGGCTCCGTTACTTCCCATAAGTTACGGACCGGTAAAGCAGAAAATGTAAAGATTTTCAGTTGTTCATTCTGACTAAATTGGCCGAGTTAAAGCTTGTTAATCTTGTAGCCTGAAATAATCTGTCTCTTGCTTCTTAGGTGTAAACTGTTATATACAGCTTAGAGTGACTGTCGAGGAAATGACTATACAGACAAGTTAATTTCAAGAGAAGACCACATGAAATTAACTTTATCATGACCATGATGATAATAACTAGAAAAATATGCGCATATTATAATAACAATAACTTTTTAACTTTATCATGACCATGATGATGATAACTAGAAAAATATGCGCATATTATGATTTAACTTTTTCTTTTTTTTTTTTTTTGCGAGTTACTAAAGTAATTTAATAATTTGTCTTGTTATCAGGACAAATATTTCACACATAAGCATTAGCATTCGAAGGCCTAAATTTATTAGTCAAATTCCAGCTAAATTGGTCTTCGGTGATGGTCAGTGTAATTAAATTGAACAAATTTTGGAACATACATGACTAAAATTAAAATTTTCTAACATACAGGAATTTACTAGACAAGGTCTAACATACAGGACTAAAAATAAAAAATTTCTTATGAATATGTAACCATGTAACACTTTTGTAAAATGTGCGAATATGTAATACATTCATGTAATACTTTTAAAATATGTAACACCTTGGATGCAACATTTTTTAAATAGTAACACTTTTAGGTGTCACTTTTACATAGTTAACACTTTTGAATAAGTAAAACTTTCATGTAACACTTATAAATAAATAATACTTTCTAGGTAATGCTTTCAATTGATAAAATTATATATATTTTTTATTCCAAAATAATAAAATATCTTTAAATTTATTCTTCTCATGTGACTTTTGAAGAATTAAAATATTTTAATCACTTATATTTTACAAATGACTTTTTGAGGTAAAGCTTTATAGACATGTTACTTTTGATACATAAAATTTGTATCCAATTAAAATGCGCCACACAATAAAATATAAGTTGAAAATCAATTTTATATTGATTATTTTAATATTAGGAATTAATTAAATAAAATTCCTAAGTTATATAATCAATTTAATTGGTGATTTACTATATATTTTATTGGCTAATCGGAAGCCGCCAAATGTCAAAGATGATGCAGATATTACTAAATTAAATTAAATTAATTAGTAATTATCCAAGAAGATGAAGATAAACATCAAGTCATGGTGGACCAATCAGAATGCTCCATGTGTCAAATTGTTGCAATAATTATTAAATTAAATACAATTAATTTAATAATTATCTTATGGATAATGATATTATGGAGGACCAATCATATCGCTCCATTCAGGCTCAAGTCCGTTAGGGTTTTCCATCCTACAACTATAAATAGGGCTACATTCTCCACCAAAATCATCAACACCACAAGTTAAGAATCAAGTGAAGAGTTCCGGTACAAAGGAATTTCAAGCAAAGAATTCCGGTACAAAGGAATTTCAATGTTCTTCGGTGTTCTTCGACGTTCTTCGAGGAAATCGGCAAGAAACGACGTTTAATCCAAAAAATTAAGCTTACAAGCTTTGGATTAGCGTTGTTCAAGTCAACAAAATTGAAGACATATACAAAGAGAAGAATCAGAGGCGAACTAGAGATAGGGTCTACGAAGTTGTAAAGTTCATTCATTTGATCCGAATATTTTACTTTGTACATCTTTTTCGTGTTTATACATTTTATACACGAAATTTGTTGTTACAGATTTGGCACGCCTAGTGGGACCATCTCTACCTCTCATCTCTTCTCTTCAACCAAAATTGAAGGCATCACTATGACACTTCACAAGATCATAATTACGAAAGCCGCTGCAATAAATCCTCCAACTACAGACGTCAATGTTGTCACAAGGAGTATGTCAAGCAGCTCGCGATCATTAGCATCTTCAGAGGAAAATACTTCTTCCGGGGCTACTAACAAGGATTTGCGAGACATTGCTGATAGCAATAGGGATGATAAGGACAACTCTGCATGTTCTACACCTCGTTCTTCATCAAGCTCAGAAGCAGCTCCGATCATGACAACAAATACTTCAACTCTTGAAGAACAACTCGTGAGCTTGACTAAAGCTATTGAAGGACATACGAGACATGCACAAGAGCAAATCTCCTTGATCGCAAAACTGATAAGCAAGGTTGATAGCGGTACTACAATCGCGCTCCTGGAAAAGAACTTGTTGAGGAACAAGACGAGGCGGAAGAGTCTGCGGGGCATCAATATCAACAAAACAAGAAGGAAAGAACCACGGATAAACTGCAAGTGTCCACTGATGGTATGGTCCATGTCGACCAACTAAAAGAGATCATCTTGGGAACCCTTAAGGACAAGTTTGACGAAACGTCTAAGTCATCTTCAACTTACACCAAACCATACTCTCTGAGGATTGACAACTTGAAGATGCCTTCCGGTTACCAACCTCCGAAGTTTCAACTTTTCGATGGTAAAGGCAGCCTGAAACAACATATTGCTCATTTTGTCGAGACATGCAACGAAGCCGGGACGTATGGCGATCATTTAGTAAAGCAATTTGTCCGCTCATTGAAGGGGAATGCATTCGACTGGTACATAGACTTAGGAGCCAATTCCATTGATAGTTGGGAGCAAATGGAGCAAGAATTCCTCAACCGCTTTTACAGCACTAGGAGAACCGTAAGCATGATTGAATTGATCAACACGCGTCAATGGAAAGAGGAGGCCGTAGTTGACTCAACCGATGGAGGAATCTAAGCCTCATTTGCAAAGTTCGTTTGTCGGAAGCTTCCGCGATTGAAATGTGCACCCAAGGAATGCAAAGGGGTCTTCGGTACATCCTCCAAGGAATTCGGCCAAGGACATTTGAAGAATTAGCAACTAGAGCACATGATATGGAGCTATGTATGGCTGCAAGTGGAGTTGAAGGACCACTGACCTTTGACTTCCCATAATCCAGAGAAAGACAAGAAGCCAAGAAAGGGGGCAAGCCATTTGTCAAACCGTCAACCAAAGAATCCATGGCGGTAAATGTTAAATCCATCAAGTTTCGAACAAAGAATGATGATAAAGAAGGCGAAAAGCAGAACATTCCTCGAGAGACAGGACAAAGAAAGTTAATCTTGAAGGAAATGCAGAACAAACAATACCCTTTCCTAGATTCAGATGTTCCCCGGATTTTTGATGGCCTGCTCAAGGAAGGTTTGATCGAGTTGCCGGAAATGAAGCGACCAGAAGAGGCTGGAAGAATCGACGACCCAAGGTATTGCAAATACCATCGGCTGTTGGGTCACCCGATTCAAGATTGCTTTGTATATAAAGACAAAGTGTTGCGGTTGTCTCGAGAAGAAAAAGTCCTTTTAGAGGAGGATGCTACGACAAATCTCGTCAGTGTTACATGTTCCACAACGAATCATCAAAATGAAGAAGTCTATCTATCCGAGACAGAGGATCGCTCTACTGACAGTGACCATACTTCAGCAATCACTTTCACCGACGAGGATTTGCAACTCGGCTCTGATCCACATAATAGGTCGATATTTATGACTGCATACACTCGTGAGAAAAAGGTGAACAAAATACTCCTTGACGGAGGCTCTGCCGTGAACATCATGCCTCTACGAATAATGAAAGAGTTAGGGATCTCCACAGATGAGCTTGTAAGTAGTCGACTAATGATCCAACGAGCTCTTGGAGTTATAAGGCTAAACTTGTTGATGGACGAGATGACTTCGACGGCCTTGCTTTATGTGATCGATGCTAGAACATTATATAATATGCTCCTCGGCCGCCCATGGTTGCATGAGAATGGGGTAGTTCCATCTACTTGGCACCAGTGTTTGAAATATTGTGAAAATGGTGTCGTAAGAACAGTAGTTGCTGACGATAAGCCTTTCTCTGAGGCTGAATCACATTTCGCCGATGCCAAATACTACTTCAAAGACACAAGAACAACAAAAGCCAAAGAAGTTCTCTCAAACAAAAAATCTGAGAAGGGTCAAGCTATTAAAGACGAGCCATGTAAACCTTCACCTCGTTGCGATAGAAAGATCTCAAAGGGAAACATGCTCCTTTCCCTAGAAGAACCTCTGAAAGTGTTGACCTTGCCACTACACAAGCTTGATGCAACAATCCTGTTAAGTCAACCGCTTGAAGGATTCGTCTATCCGACATCGGAAGCTAGGACTGAGCATGGAACACTTCCATTACCTGATGACAACAAGCATTACGGTCCTAAAGCCTTCAAACTTCTTGTCCAAGCCGGGTATAACCCACAAGAAAGTAGCTCCAGTAAATCCGATGTTGTCACGAATACAGTAAAGAAGGCTGGCCATGGTGGCAAAAGTTCCAAGATAGGTCTCGGTTATACGCCAGCAAATCCTGTTCGCATCACCATCAAAAGAGCAACCACTAATTATGTCATTGAGGGAGAAGTCTCGTCAACAGAAGACACTTTTGATAGAAATTGGAGGAAAGTACGTCGGGTCTCCGTCTGATAGGTATGGCCCAGTAACTTCGGGTCGGATTGACACCCCGGACCAGAATCAACCCGACCCGAGCAACTGAGCCCAGGAGGATAAGCGCAACAACCGGCCCAGAAATGTGCGCTCAAAATAGTGTGGCCCAATTGCGGCGTACCCAAGGGCGGCATATTGGGGAAACAAGATTCCCACGTTCTTCTCCCACGATCTGCTCCCAACCTCCATGCAACGATAATAGGCGCGATTGTAGGGAGTTAGTTAGGGTTTTGAGTTGAGTAGTATAAGTAGGAGAATTGTACTCAGAATGAGGGTTGGCATTTTGTGTTCTGAAACAGTTGCGTGTAATTTCAAAAGGATAGTGAAGAAACACCTCGGCAGGTGATATTTTCAGCCCGTGGACGTAGATCTCCGGATCGAACCACGTACATCCTGTGTTCTTTAAGTTTCTTGCATTGATTTACGTTGCGAAAGGGGTTTTACATTCGGAGTTTATTTGATAACCAGATTACGCTTTATCACCGTCTTTGAAAGACTTGGCCCAGTGAAAAGGCATGGGAGAAACATTCGTTAAAGGATAAATGCTGCCAAGTTACAAAGGGGCAATGAGAAAAAATCCAATCAAAGGATTAGAAGCTTAATCCCGTCCCATATGAAGAGGTGCACCACTTTAATTGTGTCATGTGATAAAGAGCTGAAGGCTAGAATGCAAACAATCATCTTCACAAAAACACAAGATGAAGACGATAGAGAAAGTGTGGCTTCTTCATACTTCGTCAATAGTGGCACCCAGCATGTCCCTCAACGTGCCCCTCAGAGCATTATAGAAAACCTAAGAAGGAAAATCATTCGACTAATCAGAGGTGGCTACATCAACGAAGGGAATGGTACTATGCGCACAATCCAAATAAGGCAAAGGAACGGGCAAATGAGAGCATGCGTGAACTTTAAGAAAGATGAAGAGGTAAATGAGGACGTTGCTTCAACAAATCACATTACCTTGAGTGAAGAGGTCCATGAAGCGGAAGAAGATGCCGAAATTGCGCCCTCAGAACTCGAAGGAGTGAAATCAACAGCGGACGAGCTGAAAGAAGTTGACCTAGGTGATGTCGATGATCCACGACCAATTTACATCAGCGCCCTATTGACAGCCAATGAAGAAGAGGCATACATTGAATTGTTGCAAGAATTTAGAGATGTATTCACATAGTCAACAAAGAGATGCCTGGATTAGACTCGAAGGTAGCTGTCCACCATTTGGCCATAAAGTAAGGCACTCGACCCGTGAAACAAACTCAATGTCGCTTTAGACCTGAATTGATCCCCCCGATAGAAGCGGAAGTAAACAAACTGATCGAAGTTGGATTCATTCGAGAAGTCAAATATCCCACATGGATATCCAACATTGTCCCAGTAAGAAAGAAGAATGGACAAATCCGAGTTTGTGTTGACTTCAGAGACCTAAATGTGGCATGCCCGAAAGACGATTTCCCACTGCCGATCACCGAGCTCATGATTGATGCGACTACGGGGCACGAAGCTTTGTCCTTCATGGATGGATCATCGGGATATAATCAAATTCTCATGTCACCCAAAGACGAAGAGTTGATAGCCTTTCGAACTCCGAACGGAATATACTGCTACAAGGTGATGCCATTTAGATTGAAGAACGCTGGAGCTACGTATCAAAGGGCCATGCAAAAGATATATGATGACATGCTCCATAAGAATATTGAATGCTATGTTGATGATGTGGTGGTGAAGTCTAAAAGGCGAGAAGATCATCTGAAGGACTTAAGGAAGGTGTTTGAACGCCTTCGAAGATACCAACTTAAGATGAATCCCCTCAAGTGCGCATTTGGAGTCACGTCTAGAAAGTTCCTCGAATTTGTCGTCCGCCATCGGGGCATAGAAATTGAGCAAGCTAAAATTGATGCAATTCTGAAGATGCGTGAGCCACGAAACATTCACGAGCTTAAAAGTCTACAAGGGAAGTTGGCATACATTCGAAGGTTCATATCAAACTTGGCCGGACGATGTCAACCGTTTAGTAGGCTCATGAAGAAAGGCGTTCCATTTGAATGGGACGAATCCTGCACCAATGCTTTCAAAAGCATCAAGGACTACTTGACGAAGCCACCAGTGCTAGTCGCGCCAGTGTCTGGATGTCCCTTGATTCTGTACATCGCTGCACAAGAACGATCTGTAGGAGCTTTGTTGGCACAAGAAAATGACAACGGCAAGGAAAATGCTTTGTACTATCTAAGCAGGACGATGACGCCAAACGAACTAAACTACTCAGCAATAGAGAAGATATGTCTAGCTCTGATCTTTGCAATTCAAAAGTTGAAGCACTACTTCCAAGCTCACACCATTCGCCTTGTCTCAAAAGCAAATCCTTTAAAGTATGTTATGTCAAAACCAGTGCTCTCCGATAGACTTGCAAGATGGTATCTCCAGCTGCAACAATTCGAGATAGTTTATGTTCCCCAAAAGGCAGTGAAGGGACAAGTGTTGGCCGACTTCTTAGCTGATCATCCTATCCCAGCTGAATGGGAATTATCGGACGATTTGGCAGATGAAGATGCTTTAGCCGTTGAAATCTCTCCTCCTTGGAAGATGTACTTTGACGGAGCAGCACATAGAGAAGGAGCTGGTTCTGGGGTTGTCTTTATGACACCATATGGTGAAGTACTTCCATACTCATTCACTTTAACTCAGAGTTGTTCGAACAATGTTGCTGAGTATCAGGCACTCATACTTGGGCTTGAAATGGCAGTGGACACAAAACGACTACATCTCAAAGTGTATGGAGATTCCAAGTTGGTAATCAACCAGCTAAGCGGAGAATATGAAGTTAAGAAGCTCGAATTGCTACCATATGTCACCTATGCTCGGAAACTTACTGGGTGGCTTGGAGATGTAGAACTTGATCACGTTCCAAGAAAGCACAATAAACAAGCAGATGCACTTGCTAAGCTTGCTTCAACAATTGCTATGTCTGATGTCGAGGTGCGTGTACCAATATGTAAAAGTTGGGTCATTCCACCAATCTTTGAAGATGAATATGATGATGAGAAGAAGGAAAGTCTCGCCGTTGAAGTATATGAGATTGAAGAAGAAGATTGGCGTCAAGCCTTTGTGGATTATTTAAAATATGAGAAGCTACCGAATGACCCTCGCCAAAGGGTCGACATACGACGATGTGCATCACGTTTCATTTACTTCAAAGGGACACTCTATAGACGATCATTTGATGGAGTTTTTTTGCGATGCTTAAGTAATGAAGAATCTGTCCGAGCTATGGAAGAAGCTCACTCCGGGATTTGTGGAGCTCATCAATCGGGTCCAAAACTACACTTCCAGATCAAGAGAATGGATTACTACTGGCCAACCATGGTGAAAGATTGCATAGATTATGCGCAAAGGAGTCAAGCTTGTCAGTTTCATGCAAATCTCATTCATCAACCACCCGAGCCCCTACATCCTACTATTGCTTCATGGCCCTTTGACGCTTGGGGTTTAGATGTAGTTGGACCAATGACAAAGTCTTCGGGTGGACATTTGTATATCCTGGCAGCGACTGATTATTTCTCCAAGTGGGCTGAAGTTGTGCCTCTGAAAGAAGTAAAGAAGGAAACAGTGGCTGATTTCATCCGTCGTAACATAATCTATCGGTGTGGGGTACCAAGATACATCATCACCGATAACGGAAAACCGTTCAACAATAGCTTGATAGATAATCTCTGACAGAAGTTTGGATTCAAGCAAAGAAAGTCGTCCATGTATTATGCTGCCGCCAATGGTCTTGCTGAGGCATTCAACAAAACTTTATGTAATTTGTTGAAGAAAGTGATTGCAAAGTCAAAACGTGATTGGCATGAAAGAATGGGAGAAGCTCTATGGACATACCGGACTACACACAGGACGTGTATGCAAGCAACTCCTTACTCGTTGGTCTACGGGGTGGAAGTTGTTCTTCCTCTTGAGCAGCAAATTCCGTCATTAAGGATAGCCATGCAAGAAAGGATAACTGAAGAAGAGAATGCACGGTTGCGTCTCGAAGAGTTGGAGGCTCGCGATGAAAAGCGGTTGGAAGTGCAACAAAGACTTGAATGTTACCAAGCGCGTATGTCAAAAGCATTCAACAAAAAGGTACGAACGCGCTCGTTTCAAGTTGGTGACTTGGTGATTGCTGTTCGGAGGCCGATCATCACCACTCACCGAGTGGGCAACAAGTTCACATCAAGGTGGGATGACCCTTATGTTGTGAAGGAAGTTTACACGAATGGTGCTTACAGGTTGCTCTCCGAAGATGGAGTACGGGTTGGTCCCATAAATGGGAAATTCTTGAAGCGCTACTACGCTTAGGCCTGCTACAAAAAAAAAAAAAAAAAAAAAAAAAAAAAAACTTCTGGCCCGAATGAGGATAAACTGTGCACGGCGACCACCAAAGGTAAAGTATGTGGTTAGAATGCTAACTTACCCCACTTTGGCTAAAGTGGTTAAAGAATAGTCACTCCTGGCCCGCATGAGTATAAACTGTGCACGGCACCCCCCCAAAAACAAAACACAAAGTGGAAACTTGAACTACGTTATGACTTGATCCCTCTCATCGGGGTACGTAGGCAGCTTAGAATTATTCTAAGTTCAGTCATAAATTGTGTTTTCCTTTTCTTTGTCATGACGATATTCGATTGCAAAGTTAAAACGCAAAGATTTGAAAAGAGAGATCAACATTACAAAGATGCATTACGCAGAGCAAGAAATAAATTTCATTCAAGATTCCAAAAGAGTCCATGCAGAAGAACAATGTGAAAAGTAAATCTAGCGCTAACATAAAGCAAAATCCTAACTAAAGCGGAATGAAAAAAATCTAAAACAACGCTTAAGCAAAAGGGTTTAAGTTCTGGCACTCGGCTTGCATTGACGCCAAATCAAACTGGGCAGCCTTCAACTCTTCATCATTCAGTGGAGCAGTCTCTTTGATAAGGAGGATCTTCTCATCAATGGCTTTAAGTTCATCCTTAGCACTTTGAAGTAACTGCTTGTGCTCCTCGATCGCTTGAGACAACTCCTTCTTCTTTCTATCAAAATCTTTCTCCAATTGTGCTAATTCAAACTTAGCAGATTTTACTCGTTTAGCCTCTTCACTTGCTCTTGCTTTGGCCTCGCGAAGATCATCCCCAGCTTCAAATAACCGATGTGCAAATTTCTCTTTGGAAAGTTTCCCGGAGGATTTGGATCTAACGTTGTCATAGGCATCTGCCTTCGAGAACAACATCTTCAGCCGACCTTCAAGGTGAGAGAGGTCAAACGTGCTAGAGGACTTCATCAAGTCAAGTAGATGGAACACTTCATCTCGATGAGAGGACACAAAGTTCACTGGCGTATTTGCAATCTTTTCACGTAGGCCTTCCCACAAACCTTGGAGGAATTTCCTTTGGTGATCATGAAAGAACCTATCAACTTCAAATTTAGAGACTACATAAGAATGAGCCTTTCGGTCAATATTGGGATCTCCTTTTGATGTCTCATGAAGAGGAGAAACACCAACTTGTAGAGTTTCTGTAATTGATCCTTGGCTCTCTCGTGACTTGTCTTCAGCATCAACATCCACGACGTCTATACCTTTCTGGAAAATAAAAAGAGAGAGTGTCACGTATTAACAATGCAAATGGAAGGAAAACTACAAAGCAGATAAGCTGACCTTTTTAAGCTTCCTCATCAAGCACGGAATGGCTTCAACATAATCTCCAAGGTTGACCTCAATGTCATCCTCGAGGTCGTCCCCACCATCACCTTTAGAATCCATTACAACATCATTCCCAGTAAGCTGCGGCGAATTGAAGTCATCCTTACGTCTCTTTCCATGATGGATGAAGTCATTTATATCCTTCTTCTCCATAGAAGGAAGGGAACGTTTCCGCTTGTCACTCTTGGGAGATCCACTTCTGGAAAAGGTATCGTCTGGTTTGGGGTTGGTTAAACGACCTATGTTCTCTTCAAAGTAATCCCCATGAACTTGGCTCCACCAGTTTTTGTCACCAGCAGAAGAAAGCCTCTTTACACTCAACAGAGCATGTGGAAGAAACGCCTTTGACATCGATTATGTAACATACCAGGCGCCAATACTGGACCCCTTGCTCCAAGGAACCATCACGGATATTTTTATTGAGCACCCCGGGCAACTCTTGGTAATAGCCAATTGACGGCTGAATCTATGAGGACTGTAAGGTTCAATAATGAAAGAGTTATCCCGACGCCAAGGAAGGTAATTAGAACGAATTGCCATAAAATAGTTCAACTTTCGTCCTAGAACGCATCCGTCATCAAGAAAAGTAAAAGCTTCATCTTTCTCAGTGCATTACAAGCCCAAGAGGCATTGTCGCCTTTGTGTATTCTTCTACGAGCCTCTGCAGGATCAAAGTACTTTGCCGCTCCTTCACCAGAGTATTGCACCATTGGAGGCCCGCGCCCAGTAAGCAAAAAGTGTGTTTTAAAGTAATGGGCAACCCAAGTGTAGACAAAATGAACAGGAAATGCCGACTGCATTTGAGATGGCTTTGGAAGGTTTGAGATTTTATTCAAACCGGCATAAATACTTGCCAAGACAGGAACAACAAGGCACACTCTCCGACCTACCGCAATCAAGCTCGCCATCTTGAAAATAGTAGGACGTACTGTGTTGACATCTTCATTTGGAAGGACAAACGAACAAAGCCAACAAGCCAGAAATGCGGCCAAGTATGTTTCTTCTCGATATTTTGGATCAATACCGACCTTCTCAAATATAGCTTCCTCTTCTGCAGTCCAAGCTTCGAAGTCGTCAAATCTTCCGGAAGGATTGTGAGACTTAGGACGACTCTTGTACTTCCTTTCATTACGCGGAGGAGGATGGTTTTTAGTGACCAAAATTTGATCCACTCTATAGTAGATACTGGAGAGGGTCAGGACTTGTCAGCATTTTTTTGGAGAAGATGGTAAGCGTGAAATAAATAGCTACAGCTTCGAGGCAAGAATAAATTATCACGCTCATCGACACTAAAAAGCTCTGTCGAATGAGGAATAACTTCGTCAAAGAGAAGTCCGGTCACCAAAAAACTCGCCAAAGTATGTAAGTCCCACAGAGAAATAGACATCTCCCCAAGAGAGGTCAACAATGTGTTTGTCGAAGGAGACTATGCTTCGCAAGAAGCCTAAATCACCTCAGCACTGCGATCGTAAGTAAAGAGAGATGCATACACTGCATCATAAACTTCAGCACCAAGTAGTGTCTGTCTGCATCGGCTAAGTACATCCTCCGCCCATTCCCAATAGCCTTGAGTGTACCGAAATTCTCCGGCGAATTCAATAGGGCCCTCCCATGCGGTTCTGCATTTAATGATATCTCTTCCTAGCGTCGGTAAGAAATTTGAATCTTTAGTTCTCCGGTGGTGGGTTGCCTGTAAAGCCCACGCTTTCGAGGTTTTAGTCAAGTGAATTTCTTCCGTCCATGACTTGGTGTAGAGGGATTCGTCAATTTTCCCCACGAACTTGCATACTTGCAAATAAGAGCTTCATAAACCACTAGGCGCGTGCCCTTTTCTATGGATTGATTTTCGTCGTCAGTTATTACCAAGTATCGTTTCCCCGTGGCGAAAGTAGCATATTTGAAGTACACCATCGTGACAACTGACCAATAAAAAATGGGTTAGATATGTTATGTGAGGAAGTAACATGCGCGCTCATATACCTAAAAAAAAAAACAAAAAAAAAATACCTGCTTTTCTTCTAGTGCTATTAGCTTCAGGGTTCCTACTAAAAAAAACGACCTCAGTACAAACTCGGTAAATTTTCAATCTCACCTCTCTACTACCCTATCAGTTCGGGGCTGTCAAACAAATATTGTACTGGAGGACGAAGATACCAATCTTGAGGAGAAAATTCAGCTGAGACATTAAGACAAATTATCCACAGAAAATTCAACTCTGACATTATTAACGAGATTCTTGCAAAATACGTTGGCCAAGCTAGTTCCAACAAAGAGAACGAGAGATGAGAAGCAATTTTGTTCAAAGATGTAATTCACGGGCCATCAGAAAGTTGGGTAAAGTTTGATAATAATCTCAAGAAACAAACAGCAAAAGAAGAAAAGAGAAATAAGAGATAAAAAGGGAGAAATACATGCCTGTTACTTGCACCAGATTCACGCAGGGAACTTTTCACGCAAACAACCAAGTCCGGGTGCTGATGATTAGGTTGGAGTTCAGCCGACAGGAAGCCTCTTCCCGGCAACCGTCGATTAAGCAACTTCTTTGTAAAGGAAGTTCGAACCGCCGACGATAAAGTCACTCCTTTGTACAGGGAGTTTAGACAACTTTCGATTAAGAAGCTTCTTCGTACAAGAAGTTCGGACCGCCACCGATCAAGTCACTCCTTTGTACAGGGAGTTTGGACAGCTTTCGATCAAGATACTCTTTTGTACACAGAGTTTGGACCGTCGTCAGGTCGAGATACTCCTTTGTGCAGGGAGTTCGGACCACCGTCGATCGGGATATGCCTTTTGTATAGAAATTTCAACTGCCAATGTAAACGCCTTCTAGATTTGAGGTGTCGTTGGTGTTCTGTCTGTTCGACCGAGATGGAGTGAAGAAGTATCGAATGGAGCAGGCTATTTATAATATGTATATACTTGAGGGCCAAGAAATATATGCTTATCCACGGGAAGAATGAGATCACGATTGAGACGTGAATATTACCTCAAGATCAGGATGATCAAGTATATTAGCATATCTAATACACATATACGAAGATATATATGAATCCTGCATGAATTAAGATTCCTTATATGTCAAGGGAATTGATATGTGTAAATCCTTTTGGTATTACGAATATTAAGGTGTATATCGTAATTGGACGACGGTGTTATTCTCCCAGATCTTTCAAAATATGAATTTGTAGTGGTTTGGTATTCTAGATACGAAGAAAATCATGCAAAATCAGCATATCATGCATGCAGGCTCAGATAACTACAACAAATTGTTGGATTGGGATTCTTCTTACACGTGGAAGACATGTTGACATGGGGTGCAGCGTGCAATCATATGGAGCAGCAAGAAATTAAGGGATTATGTTTCATTTGGCTTCTCTGCACATAATGAAGAAGTAGGCTTTTTTCTTGCATATAAATGAAATGGGCTAAGTTTCCAACTTAGAGCTCTCCTTTTCCTCTCTAGTTATTCTCTCTCGCACTAGCAGCAACTAGGTGTATCTTCCACGGCCGGCGGCTGTCGCCGGCGGCAGTCGCCGGCCAACTTTTGCTTCTCATTTTCGCTTTTATTTACTTGTTCCTCTTTCTCTACTGTTTTTAAATCAATTTCGTCCAGGTTTTAGCTATTATCTCATCATTTTTAGGACGGAACTTTTTGACTTCTTGTCTGATTTTTTGGCTTCATATTTGAATACTTCACTGTGAAGTCTTTCGTCTCTGTCTTTTGGTCCTTTTTGGGGCCTGTAGGCTCTTAGTTTTCCTCCGTCGTGCCTCACCGGAGTACTACCAGACCTTCTTCTTCCTTGTGTTGAAGATTCAGATCTGCAGATTTGGACCTTTCTTGCCCTCCATGAGAGTCCAGTTATAAGGTCATCCATTTCATTTCGCGACTCCGCCATGGAAGGCTACCTGAGCCGTCGTCACACTGCAGCTTGGTCGGCGTTTCAGTTCCGAGATCTCTTGCAGGCGGTCTGAAATTCCGGGTCCGTGATCTGGGTGGCTCTCGAGGTTGCGATTCAAGGACAGCTTGGATTCACAATCTCGCTGTTCTTGATGGCCGTGGTTGGCGCCTGGACATCGCCATGCTTGGGCTCACTGAGTCAGATGCTGCTGAGTCAACTCAGTGAGTCGACTCTGTACCGGGTCAGTGGGCCGTCCACTGCGCTGAGCTGGATGCTGCGAACTGGGTGGCCTGGCTCTGGCTTCACTCGCGACTGTTAGTACCTCACCGATCCGTACCAGCGGCGGCCTCCCTCGGCTTATCGACTCCGGGCCTTCTCCGACAACGGCGGCCCGTCTTCTCTTTACCCGGATTCTGGGGTTGGGTTGTCCTGTTGCCCAGCTTGGATACGGATTCTTACTTGGCTGCTGCGAACAAGACACTGTTCTTTACCCGGACTTCTCTCGACGGCGGTCAGCATCCCCGCCTGATTCTACCGAGGTTCGATCGGTTTTGCTGCTGGGACCCTTCATCCTCCAGCACCATAGTCGCGCCTTGCCATTCTGTCCAATTGGTTAATTTCCTTTGCTATTTGGCTCGGCAATCCCGGGCTTTGTTTGGAGGCAGTCCCTCCATTGTTTTTTAGCAGGGTTGAATTGACTATATTTCCAACGTCTTGGCCCGGCAATCCCGAGTTTTTTGTTTGGAGGCAGTCCCTCCATTATTTTTAGCAGGGTTGCTTTGCGTATGCGATTTTTTGGGATACTGTCATTTGGTTTTCACTGATTTTGATCATGGGGCTGCTCATTATTTTACATAGACTGCACTTACTTTGCAATCCTGCCTTTTGGTTCTGTTCAATTGGGTATCGTTGATTATTGTGTAGAACAGATTATTGTTATAGCTGGGTTTGTATGTTGATTCCATGTCAACCTGTCGCCTTTGTTTTGACTTTCTACTGCTCCTTCGGGACTTTGATTTGTTTAGCTGGAATCTACTGGGTTAGTGTTGAAGATTTGTACACGTCTTGGGATTTGTTGTTGGGCCACAATTACAGATTTCACGGCTCTGAGCTAAAGGCATTGAAATCCTCAGAGGGACTTTTAGACTCACACCGATGTGAGGAGCGTTGCTAATCCCCCACGCTCGGGTTTCGTGACATAGAGCAAAATGATCGGGAGCTCGACCTCTGTAGTTTGCTCGGCGACAGT
This sequence comes from Ajuga chamaepitys, assembly GCA_958295605.1. Classification (NCBI taxonomy): domain Eukaryota; kingdom Viridiplantae; phylum Streptophyta; class Magnoliopsida; order Lamiales; family Lamiaceae; genus Ajuga; species Ajuga chamaepitys. The sequence goes on along the minus strand of OY282498.1, from coordinate 39,960,842 downwards.
TCTATTTTGGTTCTTCTCTCCAAACCGAACCGGTCATTTCCAGTTTTATTTACACTAAATTGGCTTCGTTTTGTAATTTCTTAATTTTAATTAGCCATTTTTAGTTTATTCTTATTACCTTTATCTGCCGGCTTGTGGCATGATAAGATTTTCGCTTGACCCTTGTGAGTGACCAAAATGTGGTCTCCACATTTCTTATTCCCTTTATTTTTCTTTTCTTTATTTATAATACTACCTATTTAAAAAAAAATGAAATGGGCTAATACTTGTACATCGGCCTACTTAAAGAATAAAAGAATAGCTAGACCACTTGAGCACAATTACCATGGCAACCAGTTTGTACTTCGACGTACAAGTCCAAATCCAAAATGAAGTTGGTAATTAACATTCAACTTCAAATTCAATGCTCGTTGATATGAGTATAAACTATCAACATATATCAAATTTAAGAACTCATTGATAAGAGTATAAAATATCAAAATGTTCCAAACAAAAATTCAAAATACAATTCGAGACTCATCCACTTCAAGATGCTTCGTCCGTAAACAAGTCTCGATGGGGCATTTGTTGATACATAAAATTTGTATCCAATTAAAATGCGCCACACAATAAAATATAAGTTGAAAATCAATTTTATATTGATTATTTTAATATTAGGAATTAATTAAATAAAATTCCTAAGTTATATAATCAATTTAATTGGTGATTTACTATATATTTTATTGGTCAATAGGAAGCCGCCACATGTCAAAGATGATGCAGATATTACTAAATTAAATTAAATTAATTTAGTAATTATCCAAGAAGATGAAGATAAACATCAAGTCATGGTGGACCAATCAGAATGCTCCATGTGTCAAATTGTTGCAGTAATTATTAAATTAAATACAATTAATTTAATAATTATCTTATGGATAATGATATTATGGAGGACCAATCATTTCGCTCCATTCAGACTCAAGCCCGTTAGGGTTTTCCATCCTACAACTATAAATAGGGCTTCATTCTCCACCAAAATCATCAACACCACAAGTCAAGAATCAAGTGAAGAGTTCCGGTACAAAAGAATTTCAAGCAAAGAATTCCGGTACAAAGGAATTTCAACGTTCTTCGGTGTTCTTCGACGAAATCGGCAAGAAACGACGTTTAATCCAAAAAATTAAGCTTACAAGCTTTGGACTAGCGTTGTTCAAGTCAACAAAATTGAAGACATATACAAAGAGAAGAATCAGAGGCGAACTAGAGATAGGGTCTACGAAGTTGTAAAGTTCATTCATTTGATCCGAATATTTTACTTTGTACATCTTTTTCGTGTTTATACATTTTATACACGAAATTTGTTGTTACAGTTACATCTTAACTATCACTATAGAACATTTGTAACATGAGAAGATGAAAACAAACAACTAAAATAACAATTTATCATCGCCTACATATTTACTTATATTAGTATATAACATAAATTTTGTTAGTGATATATTTTTTTTTTTTTTGTGTGTGTGTGTATGTATAGATAATCATATTTTACTAACAACGAGAAATGAGGTTTGTCGCTTAAAAGTTTGAATACATTTTTTGAGTATTTGACTTATAATTTTATGTCATGTCTTTCATGTTAGTAAGTTTATTTTTTTAATTAATTTTATATTCTATAAAACACAAAAAAATAATCAATTAGTTAATTTTTCTATTTGCCTTAAAATTATCTACTTATTGCAATTAAAATTAATGATAATGTCTTAATATTTATATAAAATAATTTGTTGTAACAAGTTAGTATGATATTGAATAAGTTATAAATATATGTGTGTGTGTGAATGGAAGAAATTGAAAAAATAATCAATTAATGAAAATTTTATATCAAATTAGATACTAAAACATGCTAAATAAAATTAAGTTAGGTTGTAGTTTGGTAATAATTTAATCATGAGAATAGTCTATTCATCATACAGCTAAAATTGGGGTATATATATCTTTTCACATAAAATAAAACAATATAGTTATTATAGCCTAGTGGTTTGACAGTTGCAGTTAAAGATCTTGTCGGCTCACAACTGGAGTTCAAATCCCAACAATGTTATGTCTTCAACATTTTTTATTTTTAAAATGATGTTACATAAAGAGTTATATGTATATAATATTTTTTAGTGTTACCATGAAGTGTTACAATTCAAAATCTAATATAACACTTATGAAAAGTGTTACTAAGACCATCCAAAGTGTTACTTTAGACTTTAGGTAGCAACGATAAATATTGTAACACCAATAAAGTGTTACCTAAAGTCTATTGTAACACTTTTCGGTATATATGTAATACTTTTTAGGTGTTACATAATCCCATTTATGTTGTAGTGAATTAATTTTAGAAGTTAACGTCTAATTGTATTTGTTAAACTAAAATATAATTTTATAAATAAGTAAAATCAAATAAACAAAGTCATATTAGTAAGAATTCATGATTTTTAGGAGATTGCACCTTCTGCAATTAACCATTAAATAATGATCATTGAAATTTATTTTATTATATTAGATAAATTGATGGTGATGTGATACAAAATAAATATTTAATTTAAATGTAATGATTGATTTGAAAAAAGTATATGGATAAAATGGTAAAACAAACATGATTTGTATGTTTAACATACAAAGAGCTCTGATGCCACTATGACATGCGAAAAAAAAAGGACAATTGGAGACCTTCGAACTCCGGAGCCTCAATCATCGAAGGAAACTAACCACTTCCCCAAGGGGAACTAACCCAAAAACTACAATTACAATCCAATCGACAAAGTTTCCTTAAACCTAACTAAAGAAAGTCTGCACTGATGCCATACATTCTACAATCCCAACCCACTCTAGAAAATGTCAAAAGAACTTCATCATAGATGTAATAATCAGCATCAAACAAAAGAAGAAGAAGAAAAAAAAATAAGAAACAGAAAAACAAAAGAAAATGCAGATGGAAAAAAAAGCAACATGAATCTTCCCCCTTCTTAGACCTATAAGATCTGCCACCACCTTCGCACTAGCACCTCCTCCTCATCCACAAACCCAAACTCTTCAGAAAAATATCGCTGGCGAACTCCGGCCGAAAATCGGACAAGACAACGTGAAGACGACACTCCCATATCCGACGTCACTAGATCTCGAACTTAGGTCCACCGTTGAGGTTCCCCGCCGTCTGTGCCACTACAGATGCGAAAAGGAAAACCAAGACATTGGACGAGCAAAAAATGACGAGGAGTAGGGAAAAGAGGTGTTAGATTTTATATAATCCATGGACATACAAGCACAAGAGGGAAATCATTGATCAATTTGTATGTATTGAAAGTGTATAATAAAGGACATAAGGGACCTTTTATATAGGGCCAAAGACAAAAGAAGGAAAGGTAAGTTTCCTATGTGGGACAAGGAAAACAAGAAAGACAAATAAAAGCTACTAAAATACGAAGTGCTAACATATAATCTAACATCCCCCCTCAAACTCGCGATGGTGTCGTGATAAACATTGAGAGTTTGTCTAGAAAGAACTGGTGTCGTGGGAGGGTGTGTGCCTTCATAAAGAAGTTTGCAAGCTAGCTACATCGAAGATGAGACAAAGGGCAAGGAAATGGTGCCTTGCTCAAGATGATACTGAGTAATGTGACAATCAATCTCGATATGCTTGGTACGCTCATGAAAGACAGTGTTGTGCGCAATGTGAATAGTACTCTTGTTATCACAATACATCGGTGTTGGTCCATCAAGAAAAATACCCATATCAGCCAACAACCATCGTAACCGTACAATCTCGCAAGTGGTAGAGGCCATGGCACGATACTCTGCCTCGGTGGAAGAATGAGAGACAACATCTTGTTTATTACTTTTCCATGAGATGAATAAATCCCCTAGAAAAACATGGTAGCTAGTAGTGGACTTCCGGTCAGTTTTGTCACTGGCCCAGTCTGCATCTGAAAAGGAACGAAGCTCCAAAGTTGATGTAGAAGGTAACAAGAGACTCTGATATAGTGTTCCCCGAAGAAAACGGAGAATACGCATGATCCCAGCCCAGTGAACAGAAGTAGGAGCACAAACAAACTGACTGACAATATGAACATCATATGTAATATCAGGACGCGTAATGGTAAGATAAATCAGACTACCCACCATAGACCGGTACAAAGTAGGATCAAGGAGAGGTTCTCCATCAGTAGGAGTGTAGCGAACATTGACTTCAAGAGGAGAGTCAGCCATACGGGTATCTGTGTGACGAGCCTGTTCAAGAATATCTTTGGTGTACTTAGACTGAGAGAGAAGATATTCCTTTTCAGAATAAGCTACCTCAATACCCAAGAAATAGCGAAGATGACCTAAACCTTTCATCTCAAACTGACAAGATAAAGTATCTCGAAGACCTGTAAAGTATCTTCAGCATCATCACCTGTAATACTCATATCATCAACATATAACAAGAGCATAATATGACCTGCAGGGGAGGATCTGACAAATAAAGTAGACTCATTGGTACTTTGAGTAAAACCAAGTGACAAAACAACAGCGGAGAACTTATCAAACCAAGCTCTGGGCGCTTGTTTTAAACCATGGAGAGCCTTCTTGAGTTTGCACACTTGCCCCGGATGATGAGGAACGCCCAATGGCGGGGCCATGTAGACTTCCTCCTTAAGATCTCCATTCAAGAATGCATTTTTAACATCCATCTGTGGAAGAGGCCACTGTCAAACAGAGGCAACACCAAGAAGAACTTGGACAGTGGTCATCTTAGCAACAGATGAAAAAGTCTCCTCATAATCTATGCTATACTCTTGAGTAAAACCCCAAGCGACCAACCGAGCTTTGTATCGCTCAATAGAACAATCATACCGAGTTTTAATCTTGTACACCCATCGTGAACAAATAACCTTCTTACCCGGAGGTGGAAAAACTAAATCCCAAGTACCAGTTTTGTTCAAAGCAGACAATTCCTCATTCATAGCTTCTTGCCAAAGGGGATCACGGGCTGCCTCAGAGTAGGAGGTGGGCTCACAAACAGAATTAATGTTGACAAGAAAAGCAATGAAAGATGGAGAATAACAGGAATAATCAAAACCAGAAACCTGGGTGGATTTACGAGCACGTCTAGGGTAGCTAGGTGGGTTGGGATCTGCAATCTCAAGAGGTTCTTGAGCAGTCATAGGAGGGGAAGTGGTATCTATGTTAGTGGACCTGCAGGAGACGTTAGAAGAAGCGGAAGATGTAGGTGGAGGATCAGATGCACAATAAGTAGTAAACGGTTCAATATGGAGAAGATTATATTTTGACATATCATGAGGGGTGGGTGGAATAGAGAAGAAGGGAACATGCTCAATAAAGGAAACATTTCGAGACACATACAATTTTCCAGAACCAGGGTCATAACAACGATAACCTTTCTGCCCAATCCCATATCCAAGAAAGACATATATAGCAACACGAGAAGATAACTTATTGCGTTCAACATGTGGACGAAGAACAAAACAAGTGCAACCAAAAACCCCTTAAATGTGAATATCTGGGTTTGACCAAACAACCGAGCATATGGTGAGATCCCAGAATTATGAGAAGTAGGAATTCTATTTATAAGATAAATAGAAGTAAGAACAGCCTCTCCCCAAAATTCGCTAAGGACACTAGCTGACAAAAGCATGGATCTAGGAACCTCGATAATATGCCTATGTTTTCGTTTGGCTACTCCATTTTGTTGTGGGGTATCAGTACAAGAAGATTGATGTATAGTACCATCAACTTTGAAAATACCAGAAAGGTCACCACTAGTATATTCTCCCCCCAAGTCAGCTCGAAAGCAATTAATAGTGGCAGAGTGTTGGGTTTTCACATAAACTTGAAATTCAGCATAAGTATGAACAAGATCAGAACGACGCTTAAGTAAGTAAACCCAACAACAACGAGTGTAATCATCAATAAAAGAAACATAATATCTGGGCCGCCCTTGGTGGGAATAGGTGTCGGCCCCCAAACATCAGAATGAACCAAGTCAAAAGGTGCAGAAGATGTAGATGTACTCAGCTTAAAATGCAAAGAAGAAAATTTTCCAAGTTTACATCCACTAGAATAAAAAATATCATCAGAAGGTAAGTCTGAACACCAGACTTACACATAAAGCGTAAACGAGAACCCGATTCATGACCAAGTCTAGAGTGCCAAAAATAAAATTTAGAAGAAGAGATGTCAAATGAAAAACAGACAAATTTACAGGCATAGTTGCTGCATGGATAGGAAGATGTAGCTCATCCAAAACATAGAGACCTTTCCCCTTTCTACGCCCTGTCCCAATCACTCTCTTGGATTTTAGATCCTGCACATAACAAGAATTTGGGAGAAAACCAACAAAGCATCTAGAATCACATATTTGATCAATAGAAGCAAGATTCATACGTAACTTAGGAATATAATAAACATCAGGTAAGGAAATGGTGGAGGTATGAACTGTTCCAATGCCTATTAATGGCATAGGAGTGCCATCAGCAGTCACAACAGTGGTGATTGGTGTATTACAAAACATAGATATGAAGGTAGAAGGGTTAGGAGACATGTGATTTCCTGCTCCAGAATCTAATATCCAAGAGGATGAGGTGATACCTAAGCCAAGAAACGGTGGTGAAGGACATGGAACAGACAGAGCATGTGCATTAGACTGAATCGAATTCTGGTACTATTGGAAGGCGAGGAACTGCTGAGATTGATCAGCTACATAATCTGTACTCGCAGTAGAGCTAGGGATGATCCGTAGAAGGCGCCAAGGCAACTGGAGTCGATGTGGACTGTCCCCCAAAGTACTGCTTCTGCTGCCCACCACGGAATGGTTGTGTGGGTTTTTGTCCTTGCGATTTCAAGTGTGGAGGTTTCCAACCTTACCCCGACTGTTGGGTTTTCCAACCGGACCCTTTTCGCAGCTCAGGACATTGATTCTTCCAGTGACCCGATTGCTTGCAATAATTACAATTTCCAACAACAGAAGTCTTGTGCGGATTTGTGGAAGCAACAAGAACAGGGGCAGATGAGGGAACTCCCAAAACCGAACTAGAAGCAATTTGTACCCCCTTTAGAGTCTTCAAACAAGTTTCTTCGGCCATGAGTTCCTTTACCACATCTTCAACATATGGCAAGGGTGTTCGGTGCAAAATCCCCGATCGAGAATTATCAAATTCTGGACGAAGACCCATCAAAAGTTGAACAAGTCGGTCTTCATCCCTACACTTCACATAAGCAGCACATGCTTGCAATTCAACAGATTCTGTCAAGGCTAACTGATCCCAAAGAGCTGTCATAGCACAAAAATAATCCTGAATCCCCAAATCATTTTGAACTAATGCCCGAATTTTCAATTGCAGCTGATATTTAATAGCAAAATTATTCTGCACAAACAATCTTAACAAGTAATCCCAAATCTCTTTTGCAATTTTAAATTTAGCTAGTTGGGCCCCAATTCTTTGTTTAACAGAGTTATTAACCCAAGTAATAATCTTCGAATTATTTGTCTCCCAAATACGAAATAGTTCATCATATTTCTCATCATCAGACTTAGGGCTTACTGCCTTTCCAAAAACATAATCCCACAATCCTTTTCCCTTCAAGAAATTTATCATAACATAACTCCAATACCCAAAAAAATTCCCATCAAGACGAACCCCAATAGACTGCAATGAATCATCACCCCCAGCCATCACAAATAACCAAACAGAGAACAAAAATACAATTTCAAGAAAAGTGGAAGCAATAAAACCTGGTCATGACGACGAACAGTGTTCCCGAACCCTGTTGGATCCGCGACCCCGTTCAACATTTTAACTAGCTCTAATGTCATGTTAGATTTTATATAATCCATGAACATACAAGCACAAGAGGGAAATCATTGATCAATTTGTATGTATTGAAAGTGTGTAATAAAGGACATGAGGGACCCTTTATATAGGGTCAAAGACAAAAGAAGGAAAGGTAAGTTTTCTATGTGGGACAAGGAAAACAAGAAAGACAAATAAAAGCTACTAAAATACAAAGTGCTAACATATAATCTAACAAGAGGAACAAAGAAGGCTTCCAACGACGTAACTTCGCCGGAAGAAGATGGAGAGGAGAGGATGAGGGCAGTAGCATCTGAGGGATGATAGGGGCTGTCGAAACTACAATTAAGCGCTCGGTTCAATTATTGCAAGATGGAAGCTATTGAAATTGATGAAAATCTAAACTTCTTGGTTCCTACAGACAGCTACAGCTAAGTGTGAGCTCCCCAGGTGCTAGGTTTTCTCCTATGCGGCTGGTGTCTAGGTGTTTCAACCTAGAATTTCCTGTTCTTCCTTCCTCTGTCGTCCTGGTTTTTCTTTCAATTCCTTGTTTCTTTTAGTTGTTTTTGCAGGTCACTCTCGGTATTTTTGAGTTGGATTCGGTGTATTTCTGCTTGGGTTCCTCCTCCTACGCGACTATCCTCAACCTTTATCCATCCATGGCCGACCCTCTTGAGAAACTTTATTCCCGCCTCACTCTTTCCCAGTCTGAATCTGAAGCCATTGTTATGAATAACTCTCCTCTTGAAGGCATCGACCGGAAATCGTTGCTGATTGGCAAAATTCTCTCTCCAAAACCGTTTACCACTAAACAGCTCGATGAAGTTTTCCGACCGTTATGGTCGCCCTCCTCTATGGTGATCCGATCTATTGGCGATAATATTTTCCTTTTCACTTTTGGGGCTGCAGAAGATGTTTTACATGTATTAAAGGGTGCTTCCTGGGCATTCAATCGGTACCTGCTCATTCTGAGAACAGTAGATGTTGCTACCATTGTTTGTCATTTGGAGTTTAAATTTTCCCCTTTCTGGATCCATGTCTCTGGCATTCCTCTGGGACTTATGTCTTTTGATTTCGCAACAACTATTGGCAACAAAGTGGGAAATTTTCTCTCGGTTGATCATGATAAGGATGGTTCTGTCATTGGTCGTTTCCTTCGTATTAGAGTGGATTTGGATATCACCCGCCCCCTTACTCGTGTGGTATCAGTTTCTTACCACGGATCGGTTTACCGTTGTTACATTCAATATGAACGCCTTCCCACGTTTTGTTTCTTTTGTGGATGTATTGGTCATCAAGATAAGGAATGTATAAAAAAATTATCCATACCCTCTAGTGCCCCTTCTGCTTTGCCATTCAGAACATGGCTCCGGGTTGCTCCTAATACATCTCTATTTCAATCTCCTCGCCCACCCTCTCCCAGACGTCAACAATCCTCTCCATCCCATAATTCTGATCACTCCCCTGATATTTCCTCTCCATCTCAAAATCACACCAGCCCTTCTAAACTCACCAACCTTAAGTCATCTAATATTCCCACTTCTACTCCATCTCTCCCCATAACTTCTGTTCCATCATCCGGAATAGCTCCCTTCAATCCTAATTCCTCTGCACTCACATCTTCTGTTATAATCTTGCTTCCCCAAGACTCTCTTAACCCCAGCTCTTCTTCTGCCCCTCCTCTTATGATCACTCCTCAGCCCACTCAACTTTTGCTCCCGCCTGCTCCTATTCCCCCTCCTTCAACTGATCCTGCAACTATCACCAGTAGCCCCTTCCTCATTCCAGTAAAAATCGACATGGACTCTCCTGCCAAGATAATTTCTCGCAAAATCAAGCGAGCCCACAACCGACTCAATCCCTCTTCTGCCTCCTCTGTCCCTCTCATTCATCCTGTTACCACTAAACGCAAGCTCACCAATGAATCTTTGACCTCCCCGTCCTCCCCCCCTAGTAAACGTCCAAAATCTGATTCCCCTGCTCCCACATCTCCTCTCATTCCTCTTTCTACACTGCAACAACTTTGTTCAGCGGCGGCGACTGGTGGGAAAATCCAATCCCGCCGATCATCATGAATCTCCTGAGTTGGAACTGCCGAGGGCTTGGGAACCCTCGGACAGTTCGGGAATTACGCGATTTAATTCGTGCTAAGTCGCCTAGTCTTCTTTTTCTCTCTGAGACAAGAAGCCCTTGTACATATATTGATCAGTTAAAGTCCCAGCTTAATTTGTTCGGATTCTCGGTTCCTCCGACGGGCCTCTCTGGAGGCCTAGCTCTTTTCTGGAAAAAGAACTTGGATGTATCTTTGGTTGCTATGTCCTCTCGTTTTATTGAAGTTATTGTCCGTTTGGATGATTGTCCTTGCCGTATCACTTGTTATTATGGAGAACCGGAAGTCTCTAGACGACGGTCTGCCTGGGCCGATTTCAAGAATCTTTATTCCTCTCCTGCTCTTCCATGGTTATGTGTGGGCGATTTCAATGAGGTTCTCCTTGTTTCAGAGTTTGAAGGTTCTCACCCTAGGCACTCTTGGCAAATCTCCAACTTCCGAGATGCTCTCACACATTGTAATCTACATGACCTCGGTTTCTCGGGCCACCCGTTTACTTGGTACAGAAATTACATTGCCCCTTTCTCTCAACGCGGGCGACTTGATAGAGGCTGTTGCAATCCTGAATGGTTTTCATCCTTTCAATCTACCTCTGTTGTGCATGTGCCAACTATCTTCTCTGATCATGCTGCCTTGTTGGTTCGAGTCCTTAAAACGACTCGCGTTGCTTTGAGTTCTCACGATCCTAAACCATTCCGCTTTGAAGCGGTATGGCTTAAACATACCGATTGCTACGAGACTATTAAAGCTGCATGGGAGGATTCGGCTTCTGATCCTCTACCCATAAAAGTTGATAAATGCGCCGTGGGTCTTATGCAGTGGGGGAGTAACATGGTCTCTGATGTAGTTGCTGAAATTAAAGAAATCAAAGAGAAAATCTACACTCTCAAGCAATCCACTCTCACTCCAGAATCCAGACAGTCTCTAATGGAACTTAAGGCCCATTTGGAAATTCTTTTGGATCGCAAAAATCTTATTTGGAAACAGAGACCAAAACAACATTGGTACCAAAATGGTGATCGCAACACTGCTTTCTTCCATAATCATGCCTCCCAGCGTAAGGAAATCAATCATATAGCCTCTCTTAAAAATGAATTTGGTATAGTCTGCTCCGGAAAACAACAATTAGAGCAGATTATATTAAATTATTTCGGGAACATTTTCACCTCATCTTCTCCTGACCCGTCCAACACCCACCAAGCCCTTAGTCGTGTAAGGAGGAAACTCTCGTCGGATATGCAATCGGCTCTATCACAACCATTCTCGGGAGCTGAGGTTGTAAAAGCACCAAAAGACATGCACCCCTTCAAATCTCCAGGACCTGATGGTATGAACCCAATATTTTTTAAAAAATTCTGGAGTATAGTCGGTAGCGATGTGATTAAATTTGTGCTGCATTTTCTTCGCTTTAATGTCTTTATTCAATCTGTCAATTCTACTTTCATTGTGCTTATTCCTAAATGCAAAAAACCTGATCTCATTTCCCAATTTCGTCCTATCAGTCTATGCAATGTCATATATAAACTTGCCTCTAAAGTCCTTGCTAATAGACTTCGCCCCTGCCTATCTCATATCATTTCGGAATCTCAATCGGCTTTTGTGCCTGGTCGGCTAATCACTGACAATATTTTAATTGCTTATGAGATTCATCATTACATGAAGTCTAGGAGTTCATCAGCTTGTGGCCATATGTCTATTAAATTAGACATGAGCAAGGCTTTTGACCGAGTGGAATGGAGTTTCATTTACGATATTTTAGTTGTACTTGACTTTCCTAAATCCTTTTGTGATTTGATTTATTCGTGCATCTCCTCTGTCTGGTTCAGTTTCCTTCTAAATGGGCGCAGGTTTGGTGATCTCACTCCCCAAAGGGGAATTAGGCAAGGAGACCCGCTATCCCCTTACCTCTTTATTTTGTGTGCGGAGATTTTTTCATGTATTTTGCAGGATCTCCAGTTATGTGGGCGTATCTCTGGCATTAAAATCTCGCGTTCTGGGCCCGCTATATCCCACTTATTTTTCGCCGACGATACCTTGATCTTTGGTCGAGCTTCCGCCGAAGCAGCGTCCAATTTAAAGTTTGCCATTCAACTTTATGAACGCATCTCAGGTCAGCGTATTAATTTGGACAAATCAGGAATCTTATTCGATCCTTCTGTGTCTTCGGATATCGCCAGCTCAATTTGCAATATATTGGGTATCAAGCGAGTATCTTCTCATGAGAAATATTTTGGGCTGCCATCTGTTATTGGCAACAAAAAATCTGATGTATTCTCGAGCATTAAAGATCGGGTTTGGCAGCGAGTTTCAGGTTGGAAAGAAAAGATGCTTAGCAAGGCTGGTCGGGAAGTGCTTATCAAATCGATTATTCAATCTATCCCGACCTATGCTATGTCGTGTTTCAGGATCCCGGATGGAGTATTATTGGAGATAGAAGCTATGGCGAGATCATTTTGGTGGGGAGATGGAAATGGTAAATCAAAAATCAGATGGGTCAGTTGGAGTCGTTTGTATACAAGTAAATCTCACGGTGGGATTGGGTTTCGAAATCTCAAAGCATTCAATATTGCCATGTTGTCGAAGCAAGCTTGGAGATTACTTACAAATCCTCACTCTCTACTAGCAAAAGTTTTCAAGGCGAAATACCACCCAACTTGTGATTTCCTCGATGCTTCTTTATCCAACCGACCGTCGTTCACATGGCGTAGCATACTTGAAGTCCGACAAGTCTTATCCAAGGGATGTTGACGCCTAATCTGTTCTGGTTTGCAAACCCGAATCTGGAAAGATAGATGGATTCCTTCCGCTTTTAACTTCGTGGTTCACTCGCCAATACGCATTTTGCCACATGATGCTACGGTTTCTATGTTGCGTGTCTCACCATCTGGCGGCTGGAATATTAATTTAATCCGAGATATCTTCCTCCCACACGAAGCACATGCCATTCTCTCCTTGCCTTTACACTCTTTTTCTGCTCGAGATAGATGGATATGGCACCCGCATCGTAGTGGTAAGTTTTCTGTTAAATCAGCTTATCATTTTATTTTGTCTGCTGCTCCGGAACTTGTTGGGGAAACTACTCTGCCTTCTGGCAGTTTAGGACCAAACCCTTGTTGGAAGACTCTATGGAAGATGCGTTTGCCACCCCGTCTCCTTCATTTCGCATGGAGATGTTGTACTAATAGCTTGCCCACTGCTGAAAATCTTGCTCACAGACACCTCAATGTTGATGGTTCTTGTCCTTTTTGCTCTACAATTGATATCTCCAACAATCACATATTCTTTACATGCCCCTTTGCGGTTTCGGTTTGGACTATTTCTGGATTACTTGACATTATTTCCAGCTTCTCTCAAGATTCTTTTGGGCTTTGGTGGCAGTCCTTAATCATGATTGGAAACCATCAGATTACTGAATATATCATCACTTTGGCAAATTTTATTTGGTATGGGAGAAATCAATCCATCTTCACCACTACCCATTTGCAAGCTCATCATCTAGTTATGATGGCCTCTCGGTTTCTGATTGACTATCGTCAAGCTCTTCTGATTTCTGTGGAAAGTCAGTTCCCTAATCAGATTCCATGCAATCCGCCCCATTCGGATAGCATCTTAGTATTTTTCGACGGTGGGACTCATGAACCAACGAATTGCTGTTTTGCTGGGGTATATATCCGTGCTGCCAATAACTCTTTTATCCATGCGGCTGTTCGGAATTTTCCCGGCAATACAGACCCAGAACTTTGTGAATTTTATGCGCTCCGGGAAGCTCTTCTTATAGCCCGTAAACTTGGTATTTCGGATTTCCAGGTTAGAGGTGATTCGAGTATTGCTATTCTTGCTAGCACGGGGGCGGTCGACTGCTCGGGATTATGCATACCTATCCTTGAAGATATTAAAATTCTGCTATCTTTTGTTCCGAATTGTCATCTCTTTTGGATTCCTCGTCTTGAAAATTTTATGGCGCATAACTTAGTTGTTTTTGCTAAGAATGGTAATTTGGAATCCCAGTGTTGGGATTCTCCACCGTACTTTCTTTGTCAATCGAAGCTGGCCGATTCCAGCATATAATGAATTTTCTCTTCTCTCAAAAAAAAAAAATTGATGAAAATCTTGCTATTCCTGGGACTATGATTTCCACAACATTTCTCCATAAAAAATGAGTTTGCCTATGGCCATGCCGTCTGCAACCAAACACTGACGAGTTCCGATTGCCTTATAGCCGCCAAACGAGGAAGAACAATATGATCAGTTTTTAGAAGAAAAGAAATGTAGAGTTCGATGAGTATATAAGAACAGGATTTTGTTTCTTGAAAAAAAAAAAGATGAAGAATTTGTTCAATAAATAAGAGGAAGATAGGTTTGTGTTTTTGCAGAGAACAAGAAAATATTAATGATTCGATCAATGAAGAAGAAGAAGATGAATTGTTTTCGAGATTTTGATGAACACGTCTGAAATTATTCAGAATAATAATGTAATTATTCGTCAATTAATCAAGAGGTGGAACCGGAAGTATAGGTAAAGAAACTAACTTTTTGATGCAACAGTTAAAGATAGAACAAATCCTAATCTATTAAAAAACAATCTCATTTTAGATACTTTAAAAATTTTCACAATAAGTGTCATTTATCAAGAAAAATTATAATTCTTCCAATATTACCTTAAACAACCTATTTAATTTAGTTGGTTATTTCCTCATTTCACAAAACATACCAATTAAATATCAATTCTTAATTTCTCAAAAAATAGTTAAAATGACATTTTGTTTTCAACGGAGGAAGTAGTACTTAATAATCCAGGTACACGGTATTTTTGGTGCATCAAAATGTGACTCTTATTTTCCATATTCTTTCAATATAGAAGGTACTTTTACCTCATATAATTAGTTAACCAATTAGAGAAAATAACTTACAGAATTAAATTCTGATATACTTTTGACATTATTAAATATTAATGCTTACTACTTCCCATTTTCTTAAACTTGTTGTTTTAATTAGTTTGGATAAAAAACTTATGAATGATATGAAATTGATAAAAATACACTCCCTAGTCAATTTTCTTTCTCCCTCTCAATCCCCCATTTTGCTCCATTTCTTTCTTTAAAATGTATTATCCCTCTTTTTCATATTTCCAGTCCCACAAAATTACGTTGCCATAAAAAAATACGAGGGTAATATTAGGCAAAATGTGGAAAACAAAATATAAATGAAAATACGAAAATTATAAAATATTTCATTAATTCTAGAAAACTTGAAATGAAGGGAGGTACTTCAACGATCAATCTCCTCCACATCCGCCACATCCACCACCGTCACCGCCTCCATCGACGCCACAACAGCAACCCGGCTTGATATTAACGACCGCTTCGGCGAGCTGTCCGTCGACGTCCACGACCACCAAATCGCCATCCTTCTCGCCCTGTCCGTTTTGTACTTTTTTACAGGCAGCACAGATCGCCCATATTGCTAACGCCATAGATATTACGACGCCAAAGATTTTTAATTGAAGGCCTACGTCGTCGTTCTGCTCAGCTTCATTGCTAAACATACTAGCAGATACAATAATGGTGACAATATAACATCATCACTTCACTTTTATGCGTAATGAACAACTATATATTGGGGCAAGTTGTAAACCTCGTCATGTGATTTAGGAAAACTGTAGTTTGTGTTCCGCCTAGTTGCGATTTAGGGATTCTCTGTTTGCTGTTTTGTAATTTCTATCCCTTAACAATAAAATTTATCATAATTTTATGATTTTTGTCACGATAATTTGTCGGCATTGCCGGAGATGCGCACGTACGATGCACATGACCTACGAATTACGACAACAAAAGTCCTGATATTGCGATAAATTTTATTTTTAAACGATTAAAATTGCAACATAATCAATATAAAGTCCAAAAATACAACTAGGTCAAATATAAAGAACTAAAAAAATTAATTTCCATGTGATTTATGACCATTCTCAAGTTTGCAATTTAGTTGCTCCAACTTGATCGTTTATTAAATCGGAATTTTTTCAAATTTTTGCAAGACAAAGTTGGATAGCTCAAGTAGCAGAGCATCTACTACCTAGACCTTTGCTCCTGGGTTCGAGTTACCGTGGAGGGAGGGGAGGGTTTTTTCTTTCTTTCTTAGATTAGGAGAAAAAAAATTTAATTTCAAATTTTTGCCGGATGACTATACGTGCGCTATACATGACCGCATTAATTTAAAGTTATGCATTTTTCTAGCATTGCAAATAACGTGGACCTGCCACCTTGATGAACTTGAAACAAAAAAAGAAAAAAAAAATTAAATTGACCATAGAGACCATAAATTCATCGGAAGAATAAAAATCTCCCATTTTACGCGAAAAAAATTAAAATTGACCATAGAGACCATAAATTCATCGGAAGAATAAAAATCTCCCATTTTACGCGATCATTTGTAGTATACGTGCAATTATTTATTTGAGTTCCGACTAAAAAATGACCAAATTCGAAATTAAAATGATAAAAGACTAGTTTTAGACTACCCATAAGTTAGGGACTGGGAAAGCAGAAAATGTAAAGCTGTTACCTGAATAATTTGTACTCCTTGGACAAGATTTCAGTTGTTAATATTGTAACTAAATTAGGCGAGTTAAAGCTTCTTAATTTGTTTAGCCTGAAATCATCTGTTTCTTGTTCCTTAGTTGTAAACTGTTAAATACAGCTTAGAGTGAACTTTCGAGGAACTGATTATGCAGATAAGTTAAATTCAAGAAAAAAGGACATAAAATTAACTTTATGGTTATGATGATAACTAGAAAAATATGCGTATATTATAATACCAACAACTTTTTTATACATTAATATTTCTCGTGTACGTTGCATGGATTGTACGTACACGGATTGTAGTACTTCATTAGTCTTATAAAACGAGTCTTGGTTTATATATATCTTTAATTAAAAAAGTATTAATTTTAAAAATTAATATCTTATTTTATTTGTCAAATAAACAAAGCCGTATAAGTAAGAATTCACGATTTTTTGGAGATCGTAACTTCTGCAATTAACCAATAGCAAAACGTTGTTATTCTTGTTTTTTTTTTTTTTGGATAGAGTATCCCTTAACCCTTATATATATACTAATAAGTAAATTACTTTGCCAAGTGTCATTCTCTCAGCCACTTTGTTAAGTATCATTCTCTCAGAGTTTTGGCAATATAAAATATATTATAATATTTTAATACTTAAGAATTTTTTTTTTATAATCCTGAATAAGGTTGATATATACAACTATTGCAACTAATGATCCATATTTCTCTGTTATGCATAGTTGTGATTTGAAAATATTTTTAAATTCAAAATTTCTATATTTTTTATTTTCCTTAGATAAGTTCATTAAATAATTTTATATCTTCATTTTACTTACTTAATGTTTTTGTAAATGTTTGACTCGATTCACCTCAAATGTTATTATGACAAAAAGGCAACTTGCGTTTCGCACTACAACAAAAGTGATCTTTTGTATAAGACCTTTTGACACCACAATTGCGGTCACTAATAATAAATTATTTGTGACCACTTGTTGTCACAAATCTCTCTACAAATTATTTGAGACAACTTTAAGACTATATTTAGAGACAACTAGTTGTTGCAAAAAATATTTGAGACGCATTTGAGACCACTTTTGTGGTCACAAATATATTATTTGCGACCGAGTTATTGAGACCACAATAAAGTTGTGACAAATACTCATTATTTGAGACCACTTCTCATAAGTTGTGGCAAATATTCATTATTTGACACCACTTTTTTTGATCTCAAAAGACTATTTTTGTTGTAGTGACGATAATGAAAGTAATTCATATTGTTTCTATTACTCCTATCTTTTTAAAATGACATTGCATAATTCCAATCTTCCATGACTTTTTTTTGTATAGGTAGCAAATGTAGTATTAAAACTATTAGAAGAATATAAAAGAAACAAATAAAATTCGATGATACAAAAAAAATATAAATACTAGATTAGATCACTCAAGTAAAAATACATTTGCTTAATTATTATAAACGCAACAATAAAATCTTTCTTAAAAATAATATAAAAATAAAATTCTTCAAAAATTTAATTCTTATGGAAAAATCCCTTATATACTAAAAGTAGGGGGTGAACAGAGCACGGTTCGAAGCGGTTTAAAGATATGAAAATTTCAGAACTGAACTAAAGTTTGGAGATATTCGGAGATTTTCAAAACAAAATCTCCAGAGCCACTACGTTGATTGGTTCAGTTCCTTCCGGAGATCGGATTTGTTCGGTCTGGTTATATGGAGTTGTTCAGAGTTTTTCTTTTGATCTTATTAGCAAAATGCCCGAAAGATTTATAGTGTTGTCTTTACTATGATACTATATTGTTAAAAAAATGTAATATTAAACAACTTATAGGTTATACATTAAGATAAGTTCCAAACCCTAACTTATGAAGCAATTAGAAATTACTAAAGTAGGTATCCCGTATAAAAAAGAATAGAACTAAATTATAAAGTTATCAGCTATCAATAATCTTTTTGGGCATTTTATCGATTAAGCTCTAGTCGTATATATACATATTGTCAATAAATTTTGTCTTATACACATGTTTCTTATTTTTTTTTGTTACAAATAATTGCAAATAATATGGAGAAGAATATACTATGAAAGTGAAAAAGTAAGCTTAATATGATTAACAATAGTAAAATCGAAGTTGATTTCAAGAGAAAACAATGTGAGTGCACGAGAAAAATGAAGAATCAAATAAGAAGAGAATGGGCAAAAAGCCGCTACTAGTATTTATCTTTGGTGGAATTCAAATGTAGAGTGGTAGCTATGTGCAGTGACTTCGACTCTAGAATTTTGACTTTATATATGAAAATAATTAAATATTAGATATAGTAATAAATTTTAATGGTTTGATTAAAGGAATGTAAAGTCAAATTTAAATATATCATGTAATGTATTTCTTTATATAAGCTATAAATACATTAACCATTCATATATCTATAGTCAATAGATATATGTTTGTTGTGAAAATTATTTATTATAAATATTTTACTCTATTATTAATTACTAAAATCTTTTATGTTTAAAACAGTAGTAATATTAATATTAAAATTTACTAAAATTCATAATGATTCAATATCTTAATATAAAAGAAATAAATGAAATGATATATATAATCGGCTCTATTACGGTTTTTCGGTTCTAACAGGTTCGGGTTTACAAACAAAAAATTCGGATTTGTTTTGTTAAGATAAAGTCAAATAGTCAACATATATTATCGGTTCGGGGTGCTTTCGATCTAAAATTCAATTCTCACCCCTAACTTAAAGAGATACCACTTTGACAAGTATATAACACTCTTTTAGAATTTTGGGAATATAAATTATTACTGAATCTGCCGAGATAGCTTTAACTAATTATTGCTTACTTAAGTTGTTTAATTATTTCAAAATGCTTGATTTGTTTCCTCAATTTTCAGAATTCAGTTTTCTAGATTTTGAAATTAATTATTTTTCTAAATTTTTCCGACATACTTCCTTCTTTCTGTATGTATCTCTCTTCCGTTTTCTTAATATGTTTTTGTTTTCACTGGTAGAAGAAAAATCAAATTAGAGACGGAAAATTATTTATAACGACATAATATCCGTTTCTAACAAAAAAATAGTTATAAATTTAAGATGAAATAGTTGGTCTTTACAACATTTGTCTCCAAAATTTAGAGACCAATTTATTCCGCCTCTAACTTTAATGACGGAATTTATGTCTCTATTGTAAAATTAGAGATCAAATTGCCTACATAATAGGGACACACTACAAGAAAAAATTGTATTTGCCGCTACTCATTTTGCAACTACAATAATGGTCACTAAAAATAACCCATTCTGTAATTATTAGTGATTACATAAAATATTTTATTCAATTTAACCAAAATTTACTACAATATGAGAAGCTCTTTTGTAAATACATTAGTAACTACAAAGTAGTTGCAAAATCTTTTTTTGCATCTTACTATAAGTAGTTATCCTATAATAACCACATGTAGACATGTGGTTAATAAAAATATTTTTTGTGACCATTCACCATTTTTTGAAATTACATTTTGTAGTGACAAATAACCTTAATTCTAGTAGCGGCAGATTATGTATGTCTCTCATATTCGATTGTTATTTCGTTATTAATCGAATACTAATAATTTTTTTCGCTTTCGATTACTATTCTATTTCTATTTCATTTTATTTAATAATTAATATTATTCGTTATTAATTTGCATCTGTAATATAAAATTTCTTGTAGTTTTTCCTACCATTATGCATGTACTTTAATTATTCGATGTGGCATATGCTGCGATGCACCAAACACCGTGGCTCTCGAACGTCTTTTCAAGTGGTGGTGCTATTTAATTTCTACTATAACAATCAACCAAAAATAAGGTTGCGAATATACAATAACTTATTTAATAAACAACTTAAATATAATCATAATGAATATATCAATAGGATCAGTACTACTGCGCTGATATTGAAGGATTCACATGATCCTCTATTCTTTATATTTAAAGACAAACTAAATAAATGTGTGTCATATTAAAAATTAATTATTATAATATCTCACAACTTTATAATTAAAATAATTTTTAAATCATTTAAATATGAGAAAATTGAATTTCATAATTTTACGTTGATAATTGATGCAATACTAAATGTTTTCCCTTTTTCAGAAAAATATAAATATATTCATAAGTTAACAACTTCTTTATAGATAAAACAAAACTAATTGACCCGCGGTAAATATTATTCAAGAATAATGTACTAGTAGCAACACAAGATATAAATTTCTAATGTAACATCCATAATTCCGACGTCGGCTGAGCTCATAATACTTAGCCACATTACCAAGTTTTCTTTTCTTTTCAGGAAATAGAATGGACGCAAATGTAAAAATGTTTGGAAGTTATTCTATTACTTTCTCCGTCATATAAAAAAGTTATATTTAAAAATGTAAAACTATTTATTTTTAATAAATTTATAACTCTTTGAAAATCGTCAATTTATGTTTAGGCTTTTTTTTAAAAAAAAAAAAAAAGTTAACTTATTTAGTCATATAATATAGTAGTAACTAATATGCTAAATAAATATTTTAAAATTTCTAGTTGGACTTCTGAAAGTTTGAAATAAGGTGTATTAGGGTTGCGCCTAGTTTGGGTTATATATAAATAATCCTCTGATTTATTATATTTATTATCATCGAAAATTTAATAAATCTTTTGGTTTGGTGGTGTCCCTGGACGTAGTCATTCATGACGAACTAAGTTAACAAATTTGTGTCTATTATTTTTCGTCTTATTAAATTCTCAACTAATTGCGGCCTAATCTACTTCTATTATAAACGTGTGAGTTGTTTCTTACAAAAATTGATTTGCCTATTATATCCTTAATGAATTTTAATTTTTAAGGTTAGTTTGGTAACTATATTTTAAAGTTTTATTTATAATCTATATCTTTGAATTTTTATTTATATGGTTAGACAAAATTTGATTTGCCTATAATATCATTAATGAATTTTAGTCTTTATTGTTATTTTATTAACTATATTCTCAAAGTTTTATTTATTTGGGTAGAGCCCTAATAGTTCATCTATCAATTCATGGATATAATACCCTAAAAAAAATCACGGATATGATATATAATTCATCTAATGGCATAAGTTGAACCTACATATTCTATATTTTTCTTTATTTTTAACAATATACATAACATTATTATTTTTATTTTTAAGTTTCTTTTTAAATTT
This sequence comes from Ajuga chamaepitys, assembly GCA_958295605.1. NCBI lineage: Eukaryota > Viridiplantae > Streptophyta > Magnoliopsida > Lamiales > Lamiaceae > Ajuga > Ajuga chamaepitys. The sequence goes on along the minus strand of OY282498.1, from coordinate 39,939,122 downwards.
CTTATCTCTTTTATAATGAGATTGATTTATATAATTGTTAAAAAGGAAAACTGTAGAAAAAGAAAAAAAAACCATTAATTAGTAAATTTTTAACGCTAATTTAGTAACTTTATTTTTTAAAGTTTTATTTATTTAGTAAGATCCATTTTATAATAAAAATTCATCTCTCAAGTCTCAACTTATGAAATTTTCTATCACATTTCATATAATATATAGTTCAACTGATGACATAAGTTGAACCTAAATATTCATAATATCTTATATTATTATTCCTTTGTAGTAAAATATATTATATTATTCTTTTTAGTTGTTTATATTTTATTTGATTCTTCATAAATTTTTGATAATTTTTTTAATTGGTTTCTTCTATAATTGAAGAGAAAGGAGAAAGACCAAGTAGCACAAATGTATTTACAATAAGTATAATTACTTTAGTATATGATTCTCATGATATTGAATAATTGAAGTTACAAAAAAGATATTTATGTATTTATAAGAAAATTATAGAAATTTAAACATATTATAATGACTTTAGTAACTCCAAAGTTTGACTCTTTTACTAGGATAATGATTCCAAGACTTTTAATTTCAAATAGTGGTACTTTAGAGTTATTTAGATATTAAATGTTTGCAAAACTATCAAGTTTTGGTGTTTCCATTGTGGAAAAAATACTAAAAGGTTTTACGATTAGCAAAAACAAGAAAAAAAAAACTATACACATAAAAATTAGAACAATTGAATAATAGTGAAAGCTCTTATTTATCATTTTTCATTTTAGAACTATTTTTTTTTAGTTTACTTTTTCTTTTTAATTTAGGTACGTAGTTATAATATATATCTATACTCATTCTACTAATCATAACCAAAAAAAAAAAAAAAATATATTGACAAGACAACTATAGTGTATCATATTCCTTTTATTTAGTCTTAATTTTTTGTGAATCGATCTTTCTCCTTTCTCTACAATTGTAAAAGAATCCAATTAGAAGAACTATGAAATTTATGAAGAACTCAAGAAATTATATAAAAAAATTAAAAAAATGATATAATGTATATTACTAAAAAGTTTTAAGAACATAAGATATTATGAATATTAAAGTACTTTAGTTTATGATTCTCAAAATATTAAATAATTGAAAAGTACACAAAAGATATTTATATATATGTATAAAACTTATAGAAAATTAAACATAGTTTAGTAGGAGTTTAATAGCTCCAAACTTTAACTTCTTTGTTAGGTTAATGACCGTAAGAATCTTAACTTGCAATAGTGGTATACCATAAATGTATTTAGGTATTGGATGTTATATTAAGTTTTTGTGTTTTCATGGCGAAAAAGTACTAATAGATTTTAGGATTAGCAACAAGAAGAAAAAACCATATACATAAAAATTAGAACAATGAATAATAGTGAAAGCTCTTATTGATTTAATTTATCAACTTTAATTTTCTGGAGATAATTTTTTTAGTTTACTATTTTTAATTTAGGTACGGTACGTAGCTATAATATCTATATACTCATTCCAATAACTACAACAAAACAACGATAGCACATTATTTAATATTTAATTTACCAGAATAAGTAAATGACTTAAGATTAATGATACTGACATGAGAAAACATTTAAAATATGTAAAATGTAATAGTTTAATATCATTTCAATAGTTATAAGTTTGACTTCATAGTCGAATAATTGACACAAGATTGTTGACATATGATCGTACTTATATTTTTATATTATATAAAAATGATTGAAAGTTAAATTAAAAAAATGCCATAAAAGAATTTTTTGGAAAAAAATAGATGAGATTAAATTACATCTTTTAGTTCATTTAAAAAATGTAAACATTATATGTCAGAACAATATGTAAATGATTCACAATGATTTATATTACTATGTATAAATTATTAACAAATTCTTACATAGTGTTTGATCATAAATAAAATAGTCAACTCTTATTATAAATATAAATTAGAATAATACTTATCTAATAGTAACAATTTATTTGTCTAAATTTGAATATTATAAATTTTCTACTTGCAATAATCTCCATAATTTTCTAAATTATTGAAGTATCATTGTTACAACATTGAGAAACAATAATAGAATTTATATAAGTTATCTAATGAAAAATAAATTTTGAATATAGAATCTTTAGACTAAAGTGTAAACTATTGAATTGATCAAGTGTTAGAGCTTAATGCGAATAGTATCTTAAACTTCATTATAATATAAAGTTGAAGCAAATACTGAAATCAAAGAATAAAATGACTTGCATGTGCAATCGCTGAGATTATATTTTAAAATTAACTTTTGAGTGAATAAAAAGACATGACAGAAAATTGTATTTTTTTTTTTTTTTTTTGTATACCATTTTATTAAAGTCCAACAATAGAAAATAATGTCAAAATAATTGAATAAGAACTATATGATGATAAAATGAATAGAAGTGAGAAAATGCATTGTGAAGAAAGATAACACAAACTTATGAATAGACATTATTATTAGTGGATATAACTTTTTTAACATAATGAACAAAATTATAAAACAACTAACGTAAAAATTATAAATATTAAAGGGTCTAAGTGAATTTTCATTATAAAGAAAATTATAATAGACGAGTGTAGGTAATATAATAGAAAAATCAAAGAATAAATTAATGTGGTGGAGTCAGATATATTATACTATGAAAAAAGAATACAAAACAAAAATTATATACATACATACATATATATATATATAGTTAGATGTCCATACAAGTTAATTATTACAATGTAGTATTTCAAAATTTGGATTAAACTAGGGATACATTTAGCCATACTGTTTAAATTTAGATTAAACTAACAATATATATATATATATATATGTTTACACGCTAAATTTCTTTGTATGAGCATTACTAAGTAAATATAAATTGAATTATTATGCTTGTAGGAAATGAGTAGAAGAATGAATCAATATACTTCATAAGTAACATTTATAAAGGAGGGTTATACTTAATAATAAAAAAAATTAGAAAATAACATTCATAACAAAAGTTGGATGTTGGACCTTGATACTAAATTGTTGGAAGTTTTTCCTCACATTAAAATATGTAAAGAATTTCATTTGCAAATGTATGTTGAAATCGAAATTATTTATTAGAGAATTATAGAAAAGTACGTTGATAGGTATACCCCAGCAACTTCGGGTCATATTGACGCCCCGGACCATATCAACCCGACCCGAGCAACTAAGTCCAGGAAGATAAGTCCAACAACCGGTCCAGAAGCGCGCGTGAGCCTGAAGTGGCCCAATCGCGGTGCAGCCCAATCGTGGTATATGGGGAAAGTAAGATTCTCACGATCTTCTCCCAACCTCCATGCAACGAAAATAAGCGCGATTGTAGGCAGTTAGTTAGGGTTTGAATTGAGTAGTATAAGTAGGAGAATTGTACTCAGAATTAGGGTTGGCATTTTGTATTCTGAAACGGTTGCGTGTAATTTCAAGAAGATAGTGAAGGAACATCTCGGCAGGTGATATTTTCAGCCCGTGGACGTAGATCTTCGGATCGAACCACGTACATCCTGTGTTCTTTAAGTTTCTTGCATTGATTTACGTTGCCAAGTGGTTTTACGTTCGGAGTTTATTTGATAACCGGATTACGCTTTATCAATTGGCGCCGTCTGTGGGAACCGGAAGGCAAGAAATCCCTAGTTTTTCATCACAGACGCAATGGTGAATACTCGTAGGTCCACTAACCCTACTCGGTCCCGTCGTGATCTTCCTGTGGACCAGATTCCGTTGCCCCGTCAACGAAACCAGAATCTGCCAGCGGAGCATACTAATATTCCGAATCATCCTCCTGCTGATGACCCAGTGCAAGTTAATCCCCCGCCAGCTCCCGAGCTGTCGCATGTGCAGCAGGCCTTCCTTCAGGAACACGCTGCTTTGTTCCAAGAATGGAATAACCGTCGCGCACACTCCGGTGAGCGTGTCAACAATGGCGCTGAACGAGTAAGAAATCCGCCTCGGGACTCATCGCGTGACTTGGATGAGGATCCCCCTCATCGAGCGAGACTTGAACGCCGAAGACAAAGGACAATTTCTCTGGTGGATAATCGCAGTTCTAATGGTTTGAGGCCCCGAGACGTATATGACGGTGCACATCGCCGTCGACCTGCTGACGTTCCGAAGCGTCCTCGTCTTGACCCATCTCGCAGTTCTAATGGTTTGAGGCCCCGAGACGTATATGGTCTTGGGCCTTGATGCTAATGGGGAAATTATCACCCCATTCTCGGACGAGATTCTTGCGGCCCCACTCCCTGATGGTTTCAAACTCCCCCCAGTGGCTGTATACAATGGCACTGGGGATCCGAGTAATTTCCTGAACGCCTTTAAGTACGCTATGTTCAATCGCAACTGCACTCCTCACCATCTGTGCAAGGTGTTTCCTGAGTACCTCCAGGACGAGGCTAGACTTTGGTTTGACTCTCTACCACGGGGTAGCGTTACTTCTTTTCGCGATCTTGTCGAGCAGTTTTGGGCGCGTTTTCATACGCAGGCGAAGCCCATGGCCACTTTGGCCGACCTCATGAATATGGAACAACGGGATGGAGAAACCGTTACCCAATTTCTTGATCACTTTACAGCGGAGAGTCTTAAAGTAGGAAGCCGGTCGGATGATGTTATCATCAATGCCTTCATGAATGGCCTTCGTCCCGGACCGCTCTACACCGAGTTGGTTCGAAACCCTCCGGTCACAACCCGGGCTTTGTTTAATACTGTGTGAAGATATGCTAAGGCCGAGGAGCAGACTCGTCGTAAGCATGAGAAGCATGCTAGCAAACGACAGTCTGATAGGGCACCAGCTGGGCCCAGTACGCGACCTAGTGCCTTTTCTCGTCTAAACCGGGGACGTCCAGAATCTCGAGGAGATATTCCACAACTTACCCCGCTTACAAAATCACGGGCCGAAATTCTTTCTGTTCACAAGAACGATCTGCGGCCGTGTCCGCGGATGACTGCTCCAGCTGAAAAGTGAAACCGCGAGAAGTGGTGCGCGTACCACCATGATTATGGACATGATACAGAGGAGTGTCGAGAGCTCGGCAAGGAAATTGAAGATTGTCTAAAGAAAGGTTTCTTGCGACAATACGTTGCTCGGACTGACGACAAGCCTCGGTCAAGCCAGAATGGAGGTTCGTCACAAAACCGTGGAAGCTATAATGACCGTAGTTCACGTCAAAACAGGCCGCAATGGCAGAATAACAGGCCGGGGACAAACAACTATGCACGGCAGGACCACGGAAATCGTCAGCAACCCCATTTTTTGCCACCACCGCCTCCTTTAGGAGGACCCGGAGACAAATTGCCTACCCATGTCATAAACGTGATTTACGAAGCCCTCCCTACCGGGGCTTCTCGGAATGCCTTGAAGGCAGAGGCACGCCGTCCTCCTCCCGAGGAGCCGCGTCACAAGCGCCTCCACCAATCTGAGACTGTCAGTTTTACAGATAGAGACCCCGTTCCCGAGCTTACCCCCCATACCGACGCCATCGTCATTGACATGGCCGTAGCCAATGTTACAGTAAAGCGAGTCTTTGTAGACAATGGAGCCGCAGTTAGTGTCATATTCACCGACTGTTTTCAAAAAATGGGGATTCCTCGTGAGCAGCTTCGACCGGCCCCCGGACCGTTACAGACCTTCACCCAGGGTGAAGTCCAGCCCGATGGAGTTATTAATCTCCCGGCATCCCTTGGAACTTATCCGGCGATAAAAACTATTTTTGTGGATTTTTACGTGGTTAACTCTCCGTCCCCATACAATATGATTCTGGGTCGGGACTGGCTTACTCCAGCAAGAGCCATATGCTCCACATATCACCTCGCACTGAAATTCCCTACATCACATGGCGAGGTGGCTATCCGCGGCAGTTAGCGGGTTTCTAAGGAGTGCATGTACGTCGCACTAAAAAAGACAGCAAAGGTTCCTCCTAAGCAGCAGCTCCAGGTAACAACCTCGGCTCTCGTACCTAATTCATGTACATCGCTGGAGGACACCACTGTTCAGGTGCCGCTTGATCCATCCAAGCCCGAGCAAACTGTAACCGTCGGCGCTGTGGACGTGCCGTGGTTACACCGTGCCATCATTCAGACCTTGCGGGAATACTCCGACGTCTTCGCTTGGTCTCCCTTGGACATGCCCGGGGTCTCTCCGGATGTCATAACCCACAAGTTGAACATCGATCACAATGTCAAACCTATACAACAAAAGCAAAGAAAATTCGCTCCGGAGCGGAACGCAGCCATTCGAATTGAAGTACAACAGCTCCTAGATGCAGATATCTTGTTTGAAGTCCATTATCCCTCTTGGCTATCTAATCCGGTGATGGTAACAAAGTCCAGCGGGACATGGCGAATGTGTGTCGATTTTTCCGATCTTAATAAACAATGTCCAAAGGATTGTTATCCTTTGCCCTCTATCGACCAAAAGGCCGAAGCCATTACCGGGCACGCGGCACTTTGCTTCTTGGACTTATACAAGGGATACCATCAAATCCACATGGACCGACAGGATGCCCTCAAAACGGCATTTATCACTGACTTTGGATGTTTTGCCTTCAAGAAAATTCCCTTCGGGCTCAAGAACGCGGGAGCCACATACCAGCGTCTTATGGACCGCGTTTTCCGAGGTGAAATTGGTCGTAATGTTGAGGTTTATGTGGATGATCTAGTCATAAAAAGTACCACTCAATCTTCATGTGTGCAAGATATTGTTGAAACGTTGAGTACTTTGCGGCGTTATAATTTGCGTCTCAATCCAGCAAAATGCACCTTCGACGTTGGCTCCGGAAAATTTCTCGGTTATATGGTTTCGCAACGCGGCCTCCAGGCCAATCCGGCCAAGATTCGGGATGTGTTAGACCTGCAACCACCGAGGACAGTAAAAGACGTTCAACGCCTCACTGGCGGTTTGGCGGCCTTAAACCGTTTTTTGTCTAAGGCCGCGGAGCGTCAACTCCCATTCTTCAAAATTTTGCGGCAGGCGAAGTTATTTGAGTGGACCCCGCAGTGCACCGAAGCTTTTGAGGCTCTAAAGCATCATATTAAGCAACTGCCCACTCTGTCCGTTCCTCTCTTCGGAGAGCCGCTTTATATATACTTAGCCTCCGCCGAAGAAGCCATTAGCGCGGCTCTTGTGCGCGAGGCCAATGGTGTCAACATCCGGTGTATTTTGCAAGCCGAGTACTTCACGGGGCAGAAACTCGGTACTCCACGGTGGAGAAGACAGTGCTCGCTCTCGTCATGGCGGCCCGACGTTTGCGGCATTATTTCCAAGGACGCGAGATCAGGGTTCTTACTAATCACCCCATTCGTCAAATTCTTGTCAAGCCCGAGGTGTCAGGGCGCCTCGCTAAGTGGGCTATCGAGCTAGGAGAGTATGATATTCAATTTCTCCCACGCCGAGCTATCAAGGGTCAAGCACTAGCAGATTTTTTGGCCGAGACACCAGTGGATAATCATGAATCTTCCGCAGATAACGATAGTCCTCACCCTGCTGCCCTTGAATCTCCACCCTGCAAGTGGCAACTATATGTAGATGGCGCTTCCACGGCTCGAGGGAGTGGTGCTGGGGTGCTTCTCATTGGCCCCGAGGACGTTGAAGTTAAATACGTCATTCGGTTTAAATTTAAGGTAACTAATAATGAAGCGGAATACGAGGCGGTTCTCGCTGGGCTCCGGCTCGCTCAATCCTTTGCAATCCCCATCTTGGGCTCTTCACGGACTCCGAGGTTGTTTCTAATCAGATCAAAGGCACCTATACCGCTAAGGATGAAACGATGATCAGGTATCTCGCTTTGGCACTTAAACTTATGTCAACTTTTGATTCGGTTGATATCCAGAAGGTACCACGTAAACAGAATGTCCAAGCCGACGCTCTAAGTAAACTGGCCTCCGCGGTTCTCACTAATGTGTCTCCGGATATCATAGTCGAAGATGCCTTTCATCCGGCAATTCATGAGGCAACGGTCTCAGTATTGACCGAAAGTGGTCCCAATTGGATGACCCCCATCGTCCAGTATCTCCGGGATGGAACGTTGCCGACTGACAAGCTGCAAGCTCGGCGGATAGTTCTCAAGGCACCCAAGTACACACTCCACGACGGAATCTTGTACCGAAAGTCGTACTTGCAACCGAATCTTCGGTGCCTCGCTCCCACCCAGGCTGATCGGGTTCTTCGGGAGGTTCACGAAGGGGCCTGCGCCAGCCATATCGGCTCACGGACGTTGGCCAAAAAAATTCTTCGGTGGGGGTACTACTGGCCAACCTTGTTTAACGATGCCCATGAATTAGTGACCAAGTGCAGCAAGTGTCAGCGACACTCCTGTGTGAAACATTTGCCACAAACCGAGCTCACTGGAATACAAAGTGCCTGGCCATTTATCCAATGGGGAATTGATATTGTGGGCCCGTTTCCAGTCGCTCCGGGTGGACTTAAATTTCTTGTAGTCGCTGTTGATTACTTGACAAAGTGGGTAGAAGCCGAACCTCTTACTGCAATTACTGTTCAGAACATCTTGAAGTTCGTCTGGCGTAATATTATATGTCGCTTTGGCATCCCGAGCACCATTTTTTCAGACAACGGCAAGCAGTTCGCCAGTGATCCCTTCCGGTCATGGTGCGAGGAGCTTCACATTAAGCAAATTTGCACCTCGGTAGCTGTTAGTGAAGAACAACTCAGAAACACACAACTCCTAAGAATCTGGAAATGTACGAAGAAAAACAATCTGAATTCAAACAAACAATTCGGCCAGAGTTGTGACCGAACTGGACTTGCGCAGAACAGGAAATAGAAATGGATCAAACACTAATTTAACATGGTTCGTTCAAGATGAACTACATCCACGGAGGCAAGACACACCCCAATCCACTAAGAAATCCAATCAATTACAGAGAATACACTCAAGAAATGAAATGCCCAATTCTGTTGAGAAATTAGGGCACGAACGCTCAATTCTAAAATACTCTCTCTAATCTAAAGAACAAGGAAATTGCTCGACGTAGTGATGTTCTCCTCAATGAGAGCTTTACAATGATATAAGGATTGAAGCTCGAATGCAACTGTACAGAAAGTTCAAACTGAAAGAAGTTGAGCTCAGCTACCGGACAAATGTGACGGTTTTCTTCGTCACAATTCTGCAACTGCTCCGTCACAAACGACGGTTACCTTCAACTGCCTCGAACCCAGTTTATTCTGAACAGCTTGTCTTCTTGATGCTAAAACCCGGTTCATTTCTCCGGTTCTTCACTTCCTGATTCCGGTTCCACATTCCCAACACTCCATTTTACAAAGTATAGCTCACTTGATGATATTGAACATCACCTCACAAATCTCCACCTCAATGAATCAAGTGTGCCTCTTCCTGCCTCATCACTGCCTTGTCTTGCTAATACTCTTCATGACATTGCTCAAGCTGCAGCAGGCTCGAGCAATGCTCAACTTTGTTCCCAGGTACACCCTTAGTAAGAAAATCAGCAGGATTATGCAATGTGTGTACCTTCTTCACTTCCACAGAACCAGAATCAATGATGTCTCTAGCAAAATGCAACTTAACATCAATGTGTTTTGACCTTTCATGAAATGCTTGGTGTTTCACAAGGTGTAAAGCACTTTGATTATCACAGTAAATTGCCACACACTTTTGCTTGATGTCCAAATCTCTCAGAATCCCTTTAAGCCAGATTGCTTCTTTGATTGCTTCAGTGAGAGAGATATATTCTGCTTCTGTTGTTGACAGTGCTACAACTGACTGTTGTGCACTTCTCCAGCTGATGGCTGTCCCATATAAGGTAAACACAAATCCAGAAATAGATTTCCTTGTGTCTACGTTTGCTGCAAAATCAGAATCAGCAAATGCCTCCAATGCAACAGTGCTTCCATCCACTTTTTTCTCAAACTTCAGTGACAAGTTCACTGAACCCTTCAAATACCTCATCACATGTTTCAAAGCTTCCCAATGCTCAACTCCTGGGTTTGACATGAACCTACTTACTAAAGACACAGCATAGGCCAAGTCAGGCCTACTACAAATCATTCCATACATAAGACTTCCAACTCCACTTGCATAAGGGATATTGCTCATATGTATGATTTCCTCTTCAGTCTTTGGGCATTGTTCGTTGGAGAGTTTCTTCTGTAGATTAACTGGAGTGGAGAGAGGTTTGGCTTCATGCATATGAAACCTCTCCAACACCTTCTGTAGATATTGCCTCTGAGATAACCAAAGCACTCCAGCTTCTCTGTTCCTTAGAATGTTCATGCCCAAAATCTTCTTGGCCTCTCCCAGATCTTTCATGTCAAATTCAGTGTTAAGTCTGTCCTTCAACCATTGTACTCTCTTCTTGTTCCTGCTGGCAATTAGCATATCATCCACATACAATAGAAGGAAAACTTTATCTTGCTTTGAACCCTTGTTGAAGTAAACACAACTATCATAAAGACTTCTTACAAAGCCAACACTGATCATGAAGTCATTGAACCTCTTATTCCATTGTCTTGGACTTTGTTTGAGTCCATATAGTGACTTCTTCAGCAAACAAACTTTGTCTTCTTGTTCAGGAACAACAAAGCCTTCTGGCTGTTTCATATATATCTTCTCATTGAGTTCTCCATGTAAGAATGCTGTCTTTACATCCAGTTGTTGTAATTCCATGTCCTCTTGAGTAACCTTTGATAAAAGCAACCTGATTGAGCAATGCTTTACTACTGGAGAGAAAACTTCATTAAAATCAATTCCTTCTCTTTGTGTAAAGCCCCTAGCCACCAATCTTGCTTTAAACCTCACCTGTTTGGATCCTGCAGTCTCTAGTTTCTTCTTGTATATCCATTTAGAGCTTACAAGTTTCTGACCTCTTGGTTTATCCACCAATATCCAGGTCTCATTCTTTTCCAGGGACTCCATCTCTTCAATCATTGCCTGAATCCAGTGTTCACCTTCTTCACAGTCTAGTGCTTCTTTAAAACTACTAGGCTCTTGTGATTCCAGGTCTTCAGCAACACTTAAGGCATAGTAAACACTCCCTGCTTGACCATAGAAATCAGGTCTGTTGATTGTTCTTCTAGGCCTGTCCCTTCCAATGCTGTATTCTCTAACATTTTGTGAAGGTCCAGTTTGTTCTTCTTCTTCAGATGATGAATCACTATCTTGTAGATTTTCTTGTGGTTGAGGTGTGTGATCATCTTCAGCAGGATGCTCCACCTGAATTGATATCTCTTCTGTCTCTTTAGCACCATCAAATTCTTCCTTAGAGCCTGTAGAAGTATAAGCCATCACATTCTCATTAAACTTTACATCTCTACTTGTGATTATCTTCTGATTTCCCTTCTCTAGACACCACAATCTGTAGCCCTTTATTCCATCTGGATATCCAAGAAATACACATCTTAGAGCTCTTGCATCTAACTTGTCTTGCTTGACATGGACAAAAGCAAGACAACCAAACACCCTTAAACCTTCATAGCTTGGTTTCTGTCCACTCCACACCTCTTCAGGTGTTTTGAACCCAATCACTGATGAGGGTGACCTGTTAATGAGATAACATGCTGTAGCAATGGTTTCACCCCAAAATACCTTTGGCAACCCAGCATCCAACAGCATACACCTTACTCTTTCAAGAAGAGTCCTATTAAGCCTCTCAGCAACTCCATTCTGTTGAGGATTCATTGGAACAGTCCTGTGTCTCTTGATTCCTCTTTCTTCACAGAAATTTGTGAACTCAGTAGAGAGGTATTCCAATCCATTATCAGTCCTAAGGTGCTTCAGCTTCTTCCCTTTGACTTTTTCCAGTTGAATCAACCATGTTTTGAACTTATGAAAAGCATCACTCTTATTCTTCATCAACATGATCCACACCTTTCTACTGTAATCATCAATCAAGGACATGAAATACCTTGCACCACCATGAGTTTCTGTCCTTGCAGGACCCCATATGTCAGAGTGAACATAATCTAATGGCTCTTGAGTTGAGTGAACACCCTTTCCATAGGGCAGCTTCTTGGATTTGCCCAAAGCACACTGATCACAGAACTCCAGGTCTTGATTTCCCATGTTTCCAATTACTCCACTTCTTGACAGTTCCTTCAACCCTTTCTCTCCTATGTGTCAAAGCCTCTTGTGCCATTTAACAAGCTCAGAACTGCTCAAGACCATATCCACACTCCCAACAACAGGTGAACCAATCAAGATAAACAACCCATTATGATGTCTGCCTTTAATCACCATTTTTCCATGTTTAGTGATATGCAAGAAGCCATCTACTGAGCTAAACTGACACCCACTAGTTACCAAAGAACCAAGAGATAGAAGATTTCTTTTAAGGCCAGGAACATATCTTACATTTGAGATGACTCTGACCACACCATCAAACATCCTTATGCTCACTGATCCAACTCCTTTGACCTTGCATGATTGGTCATTTCCCAGGAGAACATTTCCACCATCTTCTCTCTTCAGTTCATCAAACCATGACTGGTGTGGACACATATGAAAGGAGCAGCCTGTGTCCAAGACCCATTCCTTTACCATTCTTGATTCAGTAACATTTAATACCTCTGGAGGATCTTCTTGATGGTCAATGGCAGCAGCTTCTGCCCCTTGATTTCCACCTTTCTTGTTTCCCTTAGGACAATCCTTCTTTAAGTGACCAGGCTGCTTGCACTTGAAGCATTTCCTCTTCTCAACCCATTCATTTCCCTTCTTTGGATTAGAGTCTCCTGCCTTGGGATCCTTAGCATTCTGTCCCTTCTTTCCTTGCCAAGGTTTCTTGAATTTAACATTCAAACCTTCTCCAGATTGCACCATGCCTTTATCACCTTGAGTCTGGAAACATTTAGACCTCAGAGCCTTCACTATTCCATCATAAGATAGCTGCTCATCTCTCCCATACATCAAGGCATCCTTAAAGCTTTCCATGGATTTTGGAAGAATGTTTAACACCATCAATGCTTTGTCATCCTCCTCCAATTTCACATCCAGGTCTTCCAATTCTTCAACCATCTTAATGAACTCATCAAGTTGATCAGAAATTACCTTATCTTCAGTGATCTTGAAGGCCAACATCTTCTGCTTCAAGAACAGCTTGTTGGAAACTGACTTCGATTGATACAGATCTTCCAATCTCTTCCATGCTTCTGAGGAACTCTTGCATCTTGAGACCTCTCTCAACGGTTTATCACCCAAACACAGAAAGATAAGACTGAGGGCCTTCTTATCCACTGATGCAAACTTGGGTTTCTCACTTTCTTCCCACGAATCCAGAGGTATCAAAGCAAGATCAAGGCCATTGTGAACCAATACTGCATTCATCTTGATCTTCCACAATGTGAAATCACTTCTTCCTGTAAACTTCTCAAAGTCCATCTTCATACCAGCCATTCCTTCCCTTCTTCAAGCTGTGAGAGTTGATTTCCCACAGACGGCGCCACTTGTTAGTGAAGAACAACTCAGAAATACACAACTCCTAAGAATCTGGAAATGTACGAAGAAAAATAATCTGAATTCAAACACACAATTCGGCCAGAGTTGTGACCGAACTGGACTTGCGCAGAACAGGAAATAGAAATGGATCAAACACCAATTTAACGTGGTTCGTTCAAGATGAACTACATCCACGGAGGCAAGACACACCCCAATCCACTAAGAAATCTAATCAATTACAGAGAATACACTCAAGAAATGAAATGCCCAATTCTGTTGAGAAATTAGGGCACGAACGCTCAATTCTAAAATACTCTCTCTAATCTAAAGAACAAGGAAATTGCTCGACGTAGTGATGTTCTTCTCAATGAGAGCTTTACAATTATATAAGGATTGAAGCTCGAATGCAACTGTACAGAAAGTTCTAACTGAAAGAAGTTGAGCTCAGCTACCGGACAAATGTGACGGTTTTCTTCGTCACAATTCTGCAACTGCTCCGTCACAAACGACGGTTACCTTCAACTGCCTCGAACCCGGTTTATTCTGAACAGCTTGTCTTCTTGATGCTAAAACCCAGTTCATTCCTCCGGTTCTTCACTTCCTGATTCCGGTTCCACATTCCCAACACTCCATTTTACAAAGTATAGCTCACTTGATGATATTGAACATCACCTCACTGTAGCTCATCCTCAAGCCAATGGTCAAGTTGAAGTCACTAATCGCACACTCCTTATGGGTTTAAAGAAACGTTTGGATCACGCTAAAGGTCTTTGGGCCGAGAATCTTCCGCAGGTTCTTTGGGCCTATCGTACTACGCCGCATACCTCCACTAGAGAGACCCCCTATAGTCTAACTTACGGCTCCGAAGCCGTCATTCCGGCAGAAATCAGCGTACCTAGCCCTCGCCTCATGACTTTGAATCCCGAGGATAATAACGAAGCTATCCGTACAAACTTAGACGAGCTTGGATATCGTCGTGAACAATCTTTCATCCAGCAAGCCAAGTGTAAGCAACGTGCTGGTCAATATCACCACCTCTGGGTTCGGGGTACTCGGTTTAATGTCGGGGACTTGGTACTCTGGCTCAACTCAGCCAGCAAGGCTGCCCCCGAGGGGAAATTGCATGCTACCTGGGAAGGTCCTTATCGCGTTGTCGCTGCGCATGACTCCGGGTCCTACCAATTAGCGCATCCTGATGGAGCCCCGCTTCCCCGAAGCTGGCATGTTATCAACTTAAGGCGTTTCTATATATGAACACCAAGTGACAAGTATCGTTCCTATCTTTACATTCATTGTACATTTCTTTTTCGATTATGCATTCTCTTTGTATTTTTTACTTGCGAATCTTACTGTACTTTCTTCTACGTTACGGGGACGCCCTAGCGTAGTCGTACTATTATTATTCGTCTCCGGATAGTTTGATCTCTCACCCGGTCCGTCCGGGGAGATTCACATTTGGTCCCCGGACTTGTATCCCCTCTCGCCTGTTTAACCGGAGAGGTTTTTTCACTCCCGCCCGATCCGTCCGGGGAGATTCTATGCCCTGTACATATGGTGCTCCCGAGCCCCTGTTAAGGCAATTATTACTGCATTCTAACTAAAAGTTCATTATTTTCCTTTCAAAGTACACAACTTTACAGGCCAAAAAGGTTTTTTACATTTTTTGATTACATGCCAAAAGGTTCTTTACATATTACTTAGAATAAACAAAAAGTAAAAACTATTTATGGCCTCCGAGCTAGTACTCGGCGCTCCGGCTTTGAGACCCACTTCGGGAACTGCTTCGTGTCCGCCGGGATCCTGCGGCTTCTCGGCGTTAAGCCCCGGCTCTTTCCCTGTTACGGCTCCCTCGGCGTCGCGGACTCACTCTTAGTACTTGTCTGGGGGCCTCGTACTGCCCCGAAGATTCGGCTGCGATGTAGGCCTCGGTGTTTGGGCCCATTTCACGGGATTCCACTCCGCGGGGTCCATCACTTTGATCTCCTCAGCCAGCTTCTCGACTTCCTCTTCTGCGACAACCACGGGGCCTTCTTCGACTGCAGTTATCGAATCCGGCTCTTGAATTACAATCCCCTGACTTTTCCCCGCTGGTTTCTTTTTACCCTTCCGGGGGGCTTTTGTAGTACCTTGGCCCCGGCTAGAGCTCGTGATGTACTCCTTGGCGGTGTGCCGCCACCTGCCGCGGCCTTTCAGTCCTTCATACATACCTAGCAGTAACTCCAGCACCTCTCGCTTTCTTATCAGCTCCGAGGACTCGGCCGAACCCGTCGTCATCAGTGCTGTAATTTCACCTTGAATCTCGGTGACCCGCTCATCAACTTCCTCAAAAGTCAGCAGGCCGTACTCTGTCAGTATACGGTCATACTCCCTTTGATGGATAAGGACGCGGTCCAGTTCGGCCACTTTCGACAGGTACTTTAATTCCTGGTCTCTAGCCCTCTCCGCGGCTCTAGCTCTTGCCTCCTCAGCCTCCTTAGCTTTTCTCTCCGCTGTGGCCACCCGTCTCTCTAACCGCGGCACTACTTGCCTTTGCAAGTTATCTTTCTCTCCGCGGAACCAATCTAATGATTGCATCAGCTTCTTTATCGTGTTATGCCGCTCCGCGATGTCCTGATCGGGCAACAGAATCAGTGGGAAAGATGAATTTCAAACACATCGCTGGACATCTATTCAATTATTCAACAAACACACTTCTATTCAACAAAACAAGTGTACATTGTCAATAGTGTGGTACAAAGGATTTACAGTTATTCCTATCATCTACTATATAATGATAGGTATCAAATTTGCGGGGAACGACTGACCTCCCCCTCCTCGGTCCCTTCAGTGGCATCGGGCTCCACATCGACCTCCCTCTCCACCTCGGGCTCCACATCCTGCCGATCTCCCGTCGTTCCTGCCTCCTCTCCTGTAGCCTCCGCGGCAATCTCCATGCGGGGGGGGTGGCTCTTTGTTTCGGGGCTCGGGGACGAAGTCACCCCGACGGAATGCCAAGAACTCCTGGTCTTGGTCCACCTCGCAGCTTGAAATCTCTTCGGCCCTTAAAATCTTTTTCTTCTCTGCTAGGGCCTTCACGAGGGGCCACTTCGGGAGGCGCATCAAGGCTTGATAGTAGGCCTCCTCCATCCCGGCCACGACATTGAAGTCATACCCGAACTCTGGACGATACACGTCCACGTTCGGGTAGATTTCCTTGATTTGCTCCAACAATACCGATCGGGTGGCCGTATCCCCGACAGAGACAAAGTTGGTCTGGAAGTCGAGAAATGTGCTCGTTTGGAACAACTTCTCGGCGAAAGCTTTTAGCATTGCCTCTTGACCTTCAACAACTGCCGCTTCTCGGGACTTCATCTCTGCCCGCAGTTGAGTCGTTTCACCACGGAGAGCCCCGACCTCCGCCTCCACTTCGCGCAATCGCGCGATCTCATTCTCCCCCAAGGCCGCCCTCTTGCGCGCTTCGGCCAGATCATGAGTAAGTCTATCGTTGCGTGCGCGAAGCTCCCTTGCCACCACGACCAGCTCTTCTTTGGCCTCCTTCTCACTTCTCCGGCCGAGCTCCATAATCCCCTGTGCCAAGTGCAGCAGCTCCTCGGCGTCCGCCCCTTCCAATCCGAGCAGACTTGTGGGCCCTTGCCCCTTCACGAATAAAATACCGGGGTCAATACTGGTAACATACAATTAACTTGAGCAATAGTTACACCTCTGAGATCAGTTATGTCCGCTTTACCTCGGCGCTTTCCTCCGTGCGGAGTTTTTTGGCCGCCGCCGGCGGTGTCCCGGATGGTTCCGACCTCCTTTTTGTTCCGGGGGTTGACCCCGCCGCCACCACTCGCTTCTCCGACCTAACAGAGGGTCTTGGACTGGGTGACATCCACTCCCGGGGAGATACATCAGCCGCTTTCCCTTTCATCTTTGCTGCCGCAGTTACTGCGGAACTTCCAGCCGGTTCCTTTCCGAAGCGTCCCACTGCATACAGAAATTGGAGTTAGTCCTGCACAAGACACCAATCTTATACACATATAAGAATTCCTACCCTCCTCGGCAACCCCAGCTCCTGACTCCTGTCCCCGGGCGGACACCCCCTCCGCATCGCCCGAGTAGTATGGGCTCAATCCTGCCTCCTCCAGCTCCGCCTCGGTGCAAAGGGTCTTGAAAGTCCCCACTGCACGGAAAGGGCCCACCACCTCGGACTCCGGTTCCCCCACCGGGGCATTATCTAACACCTCCTCCCTTCTCCACCTCGGGAGGGCCACTTCGGTCTTCACGTAGATGAATTTCTCCTTCCACCCCTCCACCTTGCTGGGGTTTTATACTTTGAAACCACCTCGTGCTCGGGGACTGAAGGAGTACCAGCCTTTTGATTTCCCGAAGGCTTTCAGTTGGAAAAAATACCTAAACAGCTCTACAGTTGGTTCTACCCCGACATTCTTACATACCACGGTGAACCCGTCTACTTGCCTCACGGCATTGGGCGCTAATTGGCTCAGGGCGATATTATAATATCTCAACAGCCGGATAACAACGTCCCAAAGGGGGAATCTCAAACCTATCCTCAATGGGTCTATATATACGCTAATGAAGCCCTTCGGCGGGCAACAGGCCCTATCGCCGGGCTCCGGCACTATATACTCTAAGTTAAACGGAAAGTAAAAGGAGGGGATCAGGGCTTCTATTTGCACCCTTGTCATCCGCAGTGCTACCAACGACACTTCGTATTCCTCCTCCAAACATTCCCCAAATTCCACTGCCCGGGTGCCGGCCTCCATAAAATCAACCCTATACACCATCCTATTCACTAGTCTTTCTGGAATAATAAAGCGTATCGGGGATACATTTAATGGGGCTTTTTTAGTTCCTACTTCCCTAATCGAAGAAGAAGACGATGAAGAAGACATACTTACTTGATTTTGGTTTGGGATGGATAGAAAGTGCACAGATGATTCTTCTTTTTTTCCCGCTTTCTGAAACTTGCAATCGCAAATGAGGAAGATGAAGTATACTGTGCACATAGTCATATATATATATTTTTGAATCAACGGCTTAGGTCTGGCCTTTTCTAATTTCGCGTCTCAGATTCGACCGTGCCGCTCACGCGCTTTCCAGTTCCCAAGGCGCGTGGGGAACAGGCCCCTTGGAAATCCCAAAGCTCGTCACTTCACATCCCTCTCTCTCATGATGGCGCCGCCAATCACATCAACCTCATTCTTGGCCAGGAAGTTTTGGAAAGCACTCCGGTGTCTCCTTCACCTCGGTCACATTACAGGAAGTTTGGGACGGCACACCGGTGTCTCCTTCACCTCGGCCACATTACAGTTCGTCTTTGCTACATTTTATTGCCCTCGGGGTACTATAGTTAGGTTCCGGTCGACTTCCTCCTCCCGGGGTGCTTCACTATGGATCAATGCTCTCCATCACCTCGGGGTCATTCAGTACAGTCCATTTGGTCCCCGCGGATCCCATCACTCCGGGGATGGATTATCTCAGCTCCAGCCAATTCTCGGATCCTAGGAGCACTTCAGCTCACCGTTGACAACAATCCATCCTGTTTGCTGCTTCGCTGCCTTGCTCAAACTCGGCACCTGTTACGCCTCACCCTGCTTATAACCGTAGCTCCTTCCTCGCTTCGGCTGGTGGGGGGCATCTGATAGGTATACCCCAGCAACTTCGGGTCGGATTGACGCCCCGGACCAGATCAACTCGATCCGAGCAACTGAGCCCAGGAAGATAAGCCCAACAACCGGCCCAGAAGCGCGCGTGAGCCTGAAGTGGCCCAATCGCGGTGCCGCCCAATCGTGGTATATGGGGAAAGTAAGATTCCCACGATCTTCTGCCAACCTCCATGAAACGATAATAGGCGCGATTGTAGGGAGTTAGTTAGGGTTTGAGTTGAGTAGTATAAGTAGGAGAATTGTACTCAGAATTAGGGTTGGCATTTTGTATTCTGAAACGGTTGCGTGTAATTTCAAGAAGATAGTGAAGGAACACCTCGGCAGGTGATATTTTCAGCCCGTGGACGTAGATCTCCGTATCGAACCACGTACATCATGTGTTCTTTAAGTTTCTTGCATTGATTTACGTTGCTAAGGGGTTTTACGTTCGGAGTTTATTTGATAATTGGATTACGCTTTATCATACGTTATGCCTAATATTTTGTGTGTATATAACAAATAATTAACTTATGGATATCAGTTAATGATGTAATGAGACAATTAAAAAAATATTTTTCTTCAAATGCCAGTGATTTGGTACAAAACATAAAAATATATGTCTCATTATTACGTATATATTTTTCCAATCATTGTATAACTTTATTCAAGATATATTAATGATGATCAAGTCTCTGTATAATAAGAAGTAAACAATAGTTTGAATAAATCAAACTTTACATATATAATAGAAAATTTTAGTTGTAAGATTATATATTTCTACATTATATCATGGTATGTCGTTTTTTATGAATCTTTTAACGTTAAGTTTTATATCTTGTTTTATTAAGACTAAGGTTATTTAACTTTTCTATTTCTCTTTGTGATTCTTTTAATTTTTAGTTGATTCAAAATTACATTTGTTCAATGGATTAATTTTTATTAAATCGAATAATCTACGAAGTTGTGTATATATATTACAGTGATCACAATGTATAATTATTTTACGTTTTAATTAATTTTTGTATTAAATAATAGTAATAAATTATAACCGCGTGCAACGCACGTGCGGTGTGCTAGTTCGTAATAGGGCCGGGGCAAATCTTTTTAAAGGAGGGGCCGGTGAGAGTTAATTCCTAGCCATTGACCAAAGACACAAGATCCTAGACCAATTAAATTACGATAAATTCCTTGTACTAACCAATTTTTTAATACAAAATCTCATTATGCAAGGGAGTGAGTAGTATTTTACATTATTACAGCTTCTTAGTTGCAACCGAAGTCCACGCGAACAAAACAATGAACTTTCATGACAGTCCAATATATGAAAAGGCATACTTACATCGTAAAATCTTGATATGAACGTCAACTTCAAAGGGTGAAACACGTCTGTTTTGTTGTTCCAGTTAAGAAAATATAATAATAATAATAATAAATTATAAAAAATCCATTCAAATATATCTATCTGTCTGCTCTTCTTGATTGTCTTTACTGCGAATATTGTTGGGGCAAAGAAACAAATCATACATAGACTAAATAAAGGAATGATTATAAGAAAATATGGATAATATTGTAGGGACAATATCATGTCAATGTCAGTATAAGAACATATGAATTTCATAGAAATATGCGGGCAATATCATACTAATTATATCGATGCAGGACATGCCATAAGGACGAATTTCACTAATTGACCATCTTTTATTTGAAATGGACATAAATTACTAAATTAATTATTCAATCAGAAACTGGGTTGCATTTCCTGAAGTTTATGATTGTCGTCTGCAAAAAAGGGGTTTAGCATGATCTAATCCTAATTTGTTGTTTTGCATTCTAGAACATCCAAATATGGGATTATATATCATATATGTACATGAAAAACTGCAAGCTTGGAGGCGAGTATCGGAATATGACACGGACAAGACCAATGTGCGATGATGTGAGTAGGGTTGTCAAGATAATCCTGCCCGTTGCACCAGTCCCTCAATCAAAAATTAAACTAGGCTGAGATAAGTTTTTATTGGTCCAATTTTTTTTTTTCTTTTTTCTAAATATTATATATATATATATATATATATGGAAAAATTCGTTTTTGGTCCACTAATTTAGAGCGAGTCCAAAATTGATCCATTAACTACAATATTATCAATTTTAGTCCAGTAACTTAGGACTGAGTCCAATTAAAGGACAAATTTCGCGGAATTAACAAGTTGGCCGGAATTACTCACGTGCATGGTACGTGGTCGTTCAATTTGGGGCTTTCCGGTGAAATTTGTCCTTAAATTGGACTCGACCCTAAGTTACCGGACTCAAAATGATAATATTGTAGTTAGTGGACAAGTTTTGGACTCGCCCTAAGTTAGCGGAACAAAAACAAAATTTTCCTGCTGCTGCTGAAGAGCATCTAGACCAAGATCTGTACAATGTGTTTAGTAAATGACATACGCCTCCTTTAGGGAAATGACACATTGTAACGTGCATTTCATACTGCATGTGCTTGTGACCAAGTGGATAGTGAGAAATGAGTCCCTATTCTCTCATTGTGAGATCCAGAGGTTTGGATTACCTCATAGTATATCCTTAAAACTTTTTCCTATGCCTTTAGTCTTCTTCTTAGTGTTGCTACTTTAGCATGCTCCCAATAACCACAAAATTATTCGGCTATGCAGGACATGTCTAGGAAAGCAGCTAGATGAAAGACTAGGAGGTATAAGGAAAAAGAAAGACCGTTACTGCCATCAAAGTTTAAAGATTCACTGGCGCCAATCATGTTTAAGGAACGTAACAGTGAATGTAAAACGGAGTGATGAATCTGGTATGCTCCTTAATTAATAAAGGGACAAGGAGGCATACTGATTCTTGGCATTGGGTAACGAGTCTGGGATATAACGAGTTCGTTGTCCTCAAATTCTTGATGTCGAGCTGTTATACACCTTAACCAGTGTATAACTATATGCTCTTGAGATACTCGTGGGTCACACGATCCATTAGCTAGTATGATCTCGGTGAGTTGGAAAGATCACGAAGGGTTAGGTCTCAGCCCTCATGGACGAGTGGGAGATGTTGGTTTGACCTGGACCATGGGCTCGGTTTACCTTGGCTATTGGGCCCAGTCGAAGGCCGCCCAAGTGAGCTGGCCCAATTATAGGAAGTGGGCTATTATGGGAGGCACATCTCCCATAATTGGAAGCCCACCTCTCCCCTATATAAACCTCATCTAGTGCACAGGGTACACTTGATGAGAGAGAATAGTGAGAATTATTTCACTTACGTGAGAAACAGAAAGAGGAGAAATCAAAAGTGATTTCTCCCACACCTAAAAGTGATTTTCCAAAGCCTCCGGAGATAGCTTTTGGATTGTGGATCGTGGTGGATTTTCGATTGTGATTTTCACCCCGATCGGAGAGTACGAATCATCGAGGTGAGGCCGTGGTTCGACCCGTATATGATCCGGGTTCAAATCCCCTGCAATCGAAGGTACCCGACCCTAAATTCCAACAATAAATAATCTCAGAACATAATTAAATCAAATATTTACCAGAATAATTACAAAAAGAATATCGTTATAGAGTTCAACATGGTTAAAGACAGAAAATAAAGGCTTAGCCGATAATAGCGATCGCTAAGAACAAACTACTAATGAAAGACATAATACTAGAAAACCCTAGATACCGAATCTTGACTCTTCGTTCTCTTCCCAATTCCCAAGTCCGTGCTATCAAAATTAATGTAAAAGTTGTATTTTCGGACTTAGGGTCTTCCTTTTATAGACGGGGATGAATTAGGCTCAATTTGGGTTGGAAAAAGAGTATCTACGAGCAAATCTGAACTGGGCAGCCTCTTGTCTCGGCCGAGCTCTATGTATTGATTTCTCGGCCGAGAATCAGTGTCTCGG
Organism: Ajuga chamaepitys; assembly: GCA_958295605.1. Lineage (NCBI taxonomy): Eukaryota > Viridiplantae > Streptophyta > Magnoliopsida > Lamiales > Lamiaceae > Ajuga > Ajuga chamaepitys. The sequence continues at coordinate 39,916,120 of OY282498.1, read as the reverse complement.
CCGAGATTCCTCAACAACCAATTTTTTTGGTTTTCTCTGACCTTCTGTCTCGGCTGAGCTCTCCTCGTCCAGGCCGAGACCAATTTCCTGAAGCTTTGGCTCGATTTTTTACTTGTGGAACTTTTTTTCAACATCCATCTTTAGTCGAGTTCGACTTTTTGGTCTAATTTCACCCAAATAACTTCAAAACAAGTTACAAATATCAAATTGTCCAATAATGCAAATAAGAGAAATACACGGTCAATTATGCATGCAAATGTCACTAAGTGAACATTTAAATCGACTTATTATGCACGCATAATCCCGTGTACCACTCATCGGTTCTATACCCAATTCATAACTAGAAAGTTTCTTCAACCATTTCTTAGTCGGGGCTAAAATCCAACGAGCTTATAGTTAGACCGTTAGCACGGAAAGTCTGTCTTTCTTGCTCTTAAGAGAATCTAAAGTCTCTAGTCAAGCTTGTGATGACTGCAGCTCCCCAAAAGCTCATCTGGCTCCAGGGCAGTACATATCCTATAAAAGCGGTCAAAATCATTAATAGGAAGATGACCACTCTTTCAATCAGTGATCAGATAAAGTAGATAGAAGAGCCCAATCAGAGCATATATATTTGAAAGATATAGATCGATGGCGTACACCTGCCACCTTTATCTTGACTTTATTAAAAGGCTCGAGCTCGTCCGATTTAGCAGACTTATGCTAATGTTAGAGAGGCCCTTGTCTGAGCCGCGAACCTAGTCCAGTGATGAGCCAGACTGTGGAATCTGCAAGGCGAGCTCTTAGTGAAGAGACCTTAGGATAAGTTGCTAAAAGGAAGAAAGGGAGGAGGGGAGTATCGACCTGTTCAGTAGAATTTTGTGGCATACCTCTACCGTGCATCTTTCTTGTGGCGGGAATAGAACAACAGGGAAAGACCCGGTCGACCCGCCTTTCTTTATAAAGCTCGAGGGCGAGCTTTATTTATTTTAGAGAGAATGGAAAGTGAGTCGAAAGGCTTCCATTCCCATTCTTGGCTTGGGGGCTTTAGGTCCCCTCTCGATCCCACGTCAAGGTGACACTCTACCTTTGAGCCATATCCCTTCCCTGCCCCCATTGAGAAATAAAACTGACTAATCTAAGTCAAAGAGTCCAGAGACCAAAAGCTTTGTTTAAAGTCATTTTTAAAAATACCACCAAAGCTGCTTTGGCAATCCCTACAATAAACACTGCTGACTCGGCAGTAGGTGTCGGTCTCGTGAAACTCTCTGCGTGTCCGGCTAAGGCTGATTCTCATGGTAACAACAACTAGATGTAAGTTGTAACTAAATGGTAGCAACAATCTTACTTGAAGCTGGAATGGAGAGCAACGAAGGATGAGGCTAGGCCAACTGCTCAAGGGTTTTAATGGGAAATCCAAAAGATTTGGTGATTCTCGTCCTGGGCAATAGATTCTCCTTGTCAAAAGATTGAGGGCATTAGTATATCTTGATCACTAGGTGGGTATCCTCTCTTTGACTTGCACAAAATATGTATTGGTCATCATTCTCCACCTCACCAAGAAGGGTGATTGCAAGCTGGATATAACTCGAACACCACAAAAATACTGGAAGCTTAAAAGGCTCTCGTTTTCCACGTGCGCAGAAAGGAGTGACATACAAGTCATCTCCAATGATTATAAAACTTCCACCAAGATCTGTTTGAAAAATATTACTATTTCAAAGATTTATATCTAATTATTATTATTATTATTATTATTATTATTATTATTATTATTATTATTATCATCATCATCATCATCATCATCATCATCATCATCATCGTCACTTTTGTCACGTTCTCCAAAATACCAAGTCAATACCGATATTTCAGCCACTATCCTAATTTTAAGGGAAGGAACGTGAGCAAAATTATAAAAAAAAAAAAAAATTCTTTCTTTGATACTGAGATACAAGACCAATTTTTTTCTCTTATACGTATTATTGTTAGGTAAGACCTATTAAAATAAACTAAAAGAACTTATTGTATCCTGGGAGGATTACACATTTGTAAATAAGGAAAATGCAAAGTTACACTTGTAAATAAGGACAGTGCAGTTACACTGCTCAAGTTTATTCGATTTCTTCTTCACCTATTTTTCTCCTATCTTTTATAACACGACATACGTCTACTAATGCGGGGGGCATCACCGAATGTTCGGATGGTTGGTCTAGGGATCGGAGATCAAGAGAATACATGGCACAATCCGTCCGAACTAACAATTTACTATTTTTCGTGACAAAGGCCAAAAATTATTTTTGATTATGTAAGTATTTGTTTTTTCGATTTTAGTCTCATAAATATCTGTTTTTTTAATTTAGTCCAGTAAGTGATAAAATTGTCCAATTTATTGACAATTTTCACCCCAAAACACCAAATTTACAGGAAATAGTCACGTGCAAGTCAGGTATAATAATTAATAAAATCCAGCGACTCGTAGTTACGTGGCAAAAATTAGCTGAGTTGGACTTGTTTCTCTGTCAAATTTAAATTCAAAATAAAATTAGTATCCATGTCATTAGAGAAAAATAGAATTATTTGTAAAATTATATTAAACTAACCCAATTAAACATTAAACATCAGATAAAATAGAGGACGTCTTTTCATCTGTCAATACACATTGTCGATGAAAAGTCGTTCTCTATTTAATATGATGTTTAATGTTTAATTGGGTTAGTGTAATATGATTTTATAAATAATTCTATATTTCTCTAGTGATATGCATAATAATTTTATTTGAATTTAAATTTGAAGGAAAAGGCCAACTCAGCTAATTTTTACCACGCCATTACGAGTCGCCGGATTTTACTAATTATTTGGGTCACGTGATTATTTTAAGTCGATTTGCTGTTTTTGGGTGATAGCGCTTACGAAACTAAATTGAAAAAATAGATATTTATAGGATTAAAATCGAAAAAACAAATATTTACGGGATAAAAAATAATTTTTGTCCTCGGTGACAAAACGACTTGAGTCCAAAAATGGATAGTCTAGGAAAGCTCTTCCATGTTCCAGTGTCCGGGAGCAGTAATTCAAAGTCGCATATATCCGAAGGAATATTTTGGCCCATGAGATCATCTGTTACACTTTGGTGTTACATTTTAGTTGAGAAAAGCGAAATGTTAGCATTGGGTGTTGAGGTGGCTACAAGATGTATTTTGAGGGCACAACCATCCACCAGTCTTTATAGGAACGCCAAACCAATCATACTTAACCATGTACGTATCCTTGAAAACATTCTGGATAAATCAACGACATAAATATCGTAATCAAAATCAGATTCACGTGACGCCGACTTTGGTCATAATTATGCCGCTGCCGGCAGTGGAATTCTTTTTCTGTTTCTATGTAGGGATCCAATTGATGTTGAGGAGAACTATACTCATCTATCTGTTCCTCTTGGAGATCTAATCGTACTGTGATTGTCTTTACTTCGATTTTCTTGAAATATTCAAACAAATCACATATCAACTAAATAAAGGAATATAATCAAAACATGCATGCGCGATAAGGATGACTTTAACTGATTCACCATCTTTTATTTCATTTTTTGTAATGGACATAAATTATTAATTAAATTAGTTATTCAATCCTAAACTGGGCTCCATTTTCTGACAAGTTTATGATTGTCGTCTGCGAAAAGGGTTTTAGCATTATCCAGTCCTAATTTCTTGTTTTTGCAATATTCTAGAAGATCCAAATATGGCATTATAAAATCATATATGCATACGAAAAACTACAAGCTTGGGGGCGAATATGACACGGATAAGATGAATATGCAACGATGAATAATCCACCCAGATTGACCAGCCCCCCAACTCAAAAAATAGACTAATCGGTTAGCCTGAGTTTTCATTAGTCCTTAAAATTCTGGCCCAACTCGAGCACGTGATGCGCCGGATGATCTCAGCCTGATTTGATACGAAAAACTTAGGGCTGGCCCGATTTTTTTCTAAATTTTTTAGATAGAAGACTCAACACTCGCGAAGAAGTGATTTTGAGACTTGGCAAGTTTCTTCCACATAGTTTCTTATGAAGAAAACGCTATTTTACGATCATTGAGAGGGATTTTAATTCAGTATTTATTGTTTTACAATTGACGAAGTCGTTTGATTAAAATAACACATGTAAGTTTCTTTCTGTTTTAAATAAAAATTAACATATATATAGGTGCTAAACCACAACACTACAACAACTTTAACAACTGTTGTCTTTACCAAGTAAAATTAAACTAGTTTGAAAAATTGAGAAGCAAATAGACTACGGTAAAACAACAAGCGCAGAAGTAAATCCAAAACGGTCAAATAGCAACAGTTGTTGAAAACCTATTCTTGAGCTGAAAATTTGCACAAAGACAACAGTTAAAACTAAGACAACTGCTATTTTAAATAAGACAATGGCTTTAGCAATAACCGCTGTCCTGCAATTTTGTGAATAATTTTTATAGTAGGTACGATTACTCCTATTCTTTTAAGCGATCCCAAAACTAGTTTTGTATATTTTATTTTTATTTTTTATAATTAATCCTCTGTTACAAACGGTACATAACTCAAATTTTAATTATGTATATGTTTGTACAAGTTCTGATAGGGAAGAGGTCGGTCATGAATAAAACGCAACCAGCTTAACTTTAGGAAAACAAAATTATAAGAAAATAAGGTAGCCATGAGCTTTAATCTCCTCCTCCGCATCCACCACAGGAGCCAGCATCTCCAGCGCCACTGCCGCCACCACAACAGCAGGCCGGCTGGATTTGAACTACGGCTTCAGCAATCTGCGTGCCGTCTACAACGATCATATTGCCGTCCCTTTCACCGGTCTGCGGTTGAGCTGCGGTGCTCTTACATGAATTGGCGACACAAGTTAATGCAAAAATCGTAAACACGGCGCCAATTGTTAGCCCCAGGATCAGGCCCGCTCCATCTCAATGGATTTGGAACGAACAGTATATAGTAAAAGAAATATGAGTAGGTCTCATCTAGTAAAACTAATTTAATCATTTTTTTTTTTGGCTGAAATCATTTTTCGTGCTATTACTTTCTGCTTTATCGATTTTCGTCCAAATTTTGTATTTTTTTCAATTTCGTTTAATAAGTGAAAAAATTGCTTGTATTTGGACTAATTTCCGTCGACAATTAGCACATCAGTCGGAAAAGTACACGTAAATGTCACGTGACACTAACTGCCAGCCAATATTAGCTGATGTGGCACTGCCGCTAACCTTTTTTGGGATGAAAAGTTACGTGCGCTTTTTCGATCAATTTGTTCATTGACAGCGAAAATTGATCCAAAATACGAGCAATTTCTTTAATTATGAAATGAAATTGAATAAATAACAAATTTTAGGGCGAATATCAAACGAACAGAATATTATGAAACAAAAAATAATTTTAACATAATTTGTTTTGTTTATTTGAAGTTTGTTGCTTCATACGCATGCACCAAACATGTAAAGCGTCATACCTCATTTGTACCAATACATATAGCTTGCCGCACAACCAAATTTGCCTACTTTATAGGCAAATTTTCTGTCTCTCTCGTTTCGTGATCTTTTATATAGTAAACTGTTTTTATAAAACTGCTGGGATGGACTTGCCTAGCAAGTGTAATTATGTATATATGTATGAATATATTTGGCAATATATATATTGACAGCATGGTCCATTAAAAAAGATAGTGACATTGACTTGTAACTAATGACAGGGTAAACTTACCTTATGATCTCACAAAGATAGTTTTCTTGGGTATGTTTGTTTATGAATTTGGTCGTCTAAATAGAAGGCGGACTAATTCAGGCTTAAATTTATGCTGAACTAAAATTAGGATCTCTCAACCCACTTATATCCAAGCCTATATATACTAAACATGTGAGTCGTTAGGGAACCTCTTTAACTAGTGCCAAATGAAATCTCTCTAATTTGTAGTCTGTTTTTTGTCTTCAATACTCTCTCTCTCTCCGATCACTATAAGAAAAAAAGATATTTGCCTTTACTTTTTTTGCAACTACCAATGTGGTTACAAAAAATAAACATTTTGTAACTATTAGTAGTTATATAAAATATTTTATACAATTTTAACCAGTTTTGTTACACTATGACAAACTCGTTTGCAACTACTTGTAGTTACAATTAAATTAGTAACTACAAAATACTTGTAAAAAAACTTTTTGCATCTTTCTATAAGTGGCTACCCTATAGTAACTACATGTAGAATGTGGTTACTAAAAATACTTTTGTATCAACTCTCCCTTTTTTGTAACTACATTTTGTAGTGGCAAAATATCTTAATTCTAGTAGTGGATACTCTCTTCGACTCTCGCCATGACTCCTATTCATTATTTTTAACCATAATAATTGCACCTTTTATAAATTCTATTATATTTCATCCTAAAAAAAATACTAGATTTACACCAATTTAGATTCATACGTCCCAGAAGTTGCAAGCATGATGCACCTAAACAAAAAGCCTTTGGGTCTAATTGCTTACTTCGAGTCCAAAATCGAAATTTCGACTATCCAAGCTACATACGTATAATCATAAGATACTTACAAATACCTAATTAAATGAAAATAATTTGTGTAATTATTATGTTTAATGATAAAACAATAACATTCGCATTTAATTGGGGGTCAAAAGATTCATACAATTCCACGTATCTAACTCGGAGGGATCAAAATCTCAATTGCAGGCTCCATGTCTATAGTTGGGGCCCAAAACTTGTTTGAGTGCATTAAATTGAAAATTTTATAAAAGTTGGTGTATTTCTATGTTACATATAAAAAGTTATATTGTGAATGAAAATTGACCAAAAATTTGAAATTTTACGTGATTACCCAAAAGGAAATAAGAATTGTTTTGTGAGACGAATTGAATACTTAAAAATCATGTATGCTAACCCCAGAGAAATCAAGAACCTCACATCATTTGCATCTGTAAGATTAAGTTTTTTGTAGTATTTGGATTCATTTTATTCCTGTATTAAATTTATCTTAGTGAGATTGCATTTTTCAATGTACAAAGTTATTAGTGTTGATTATTGCAAGTAATTTATTAGCTTTTCTATGGATTTCATGTACTTCTGTGCTGAGCATCAAACATATAATGCTGCTATCTCATGAAATATGGTTATTATTGCGTTGTAGATTCTTTCATGAATATTTAACTTTATTATGTACATGTAGTATATTAAGTATTATTTAATGTTACTTTTTACGTAATTACGAAAGTATCACGAAGATTATATTATATACATATTTGTACCTTGGTATTGCTTCCGCTGGCTCATCGTAAACATGTTGCATATTGAAGTAGTTTCACTTTTGTGTACCGACCCAGTGCAAATTTTGCAAGAGTCACACCATATTTTTTTCTCATTTACAATGCCTTCAACCATTCCGATGAAATAGTAGTAGGTATCCTATTAATAGAACCACTGTTAAATTAATCGATTTCTTAATTTGTCCGAAAGATACTTTTTAGCAGATGTGTTAATATATGTTTTTAATCAACATTAAAATGGACGGCTATGTATATTTTGATTTTAATTTTTTTGTTATATTTTATCATCTACTTGTATGTTTTGTTATTTTTACCTGTGTCAAACCTTCCTTTCATTTTATGAAATCTTCAAGTGTTTTGCACTTTTTATCCTTTAGATCATTGATAGTTTGCATGTATCTGACAAACCTGAATAGTGCATAACCTGCACAAAAATTAATATATTAACTATTCGTATAGACGTTTTCTAAAATAATTAACTCATACTATTTGTGTTCAAATTATATGTATAGTTCTTACCCTTGTTGCATATCTTCAAGCTCTTCATAACGTGGATTACTTTGTACATGTCTTGGTCCGGTATACTTCGGCACATACAAAGTTATCATATTGACATAGGGAGTTGATTTATATCATGGCGTCAATATTATAAGTATATGGGCATGCAGCAATCCTTGCTTTTGAAATTCAATTACATAAACATGGGTAGCCATCCATCTAAAAATATTTTTCTTGAATAATTGATATTTCAAATCTTATAATTTAGCTCGGAACACTCTTATTGTTAAATCTGGCCGATCTTGTGCTTTGTGACCTTAGTACAAATTTTCTTATATTTTTTTCCAATCAGTATTGCAGGTCATTGTAATAAAGAGATCGTTTTTTTAAAAAAAAATTATGAACAAAGGCTAATAAATCAAGATACCTACGTTGCATATCTCGTGGACCACCAAAAAATAACGTAGGAAGAATTATCATGTGACCAACTTGACTACCTCTTATTTCTCCTTTGAAACCACTGTCAATGATACCTTGATATAATTTTGTCCGCAATTTTGATTGGTTATTGCGGCAAGAATCTAATCTTATCGTCTCCAATTTTATATAATGACCAACAACATATTGTTGGGTCATCCTTTAGCAATTTGTAAGAGTAATATTCTCTGTATGACACTTTTTTGTCACTCTCGTTCTCAACAACTGCGAGTATCACTACAAGAAAAACGCTTATAGACAACAATTTTTAGCCGTTGTGTATGACCGAATTGAAGTGTTGTTGAATCTAGTGTTATTTTTTACTGCGGTGAAAGACAACGCTTTTAAACTGTCGTATTTTGTAATACATTACAACGGTTATGCGACGTTTGATAATCGTTGTGTTTCATTGAAAAGACAACGGTTTCGACAACGGTTTTGAACCGTTGTATTTGCAAACAACTACAACGGTTCTGCATCGTCTTATCACCGTTGTCTATTTTATTTACAATAACGTTTTAACAACGGTTTAAGACGTTGTTTTTCTGTTTATATACAACGGGCAGAAACCGTTGTCTTCCCAGCCGTTTACAACGCTTATAAAATGTTGTTAATCATAGTAGTAAAAGACAACAGTGGCTTTAACAACATTTAAATTTAATGAAAGACAACATTTTTAATCTGTTGTATTTTACAGTTATAGACATTGTGTTAAATGTGTCGTGTATTACCTCTTTAAATCGATTTTCATTAATAGACAACGCTTTTTAGCCATTGTCAGTTTAGATTGTATGAACGAAGTGGGTGTTGTCTTTCAAAATTTTATACATTGTATTTTTGGGTGTTTTACGTACATACATTAAGTAAAATAAACAAAGCTTTCTTTATTTTTTGTACAATTACATCATTACAAGCCATAGTTTCGAAAAAAAAAACACGTATCTTCAAGAAACTTATAAAATCAAATCCATAAACAATTGAACCAAAATACTATGTCCATAATAATATTTAGAGGTTCAATACCATCTTAAAATTGAAAGTGTGCATTCAAAATCCGGACATGACAAATACGTAAAAGTTAAACTAAAATGCTAGCCATAAACCAACTGCAACATTGACTTGGATAGCGCATCAAAATTACTCCATAAGCTACAAGTACCATCTGTGAAAATAAAAAATATGACTCTATTAATAGGATAGTAGTAACAACAACTTTGTATAGCGCATATTCATATTTTGGATAACAAAAAACGAAAAAGATTAATGTTATACCTTTTCTATTCATAAATATGCTCTTGAATGCATTCTGCCCATTCGGTACGCACTACATCAATATCATTTGGAGAATATTCATCGGTATGTGCAAATTGTAAGGTAAACAAAATTATTTAGGTAAGAAAACAACTACCAAACATATGAGATTTTTTTAATATGTAGAGTTTCTTACAATTAAACGAAGCGATGTCAAGTCGGTTGTTATAAATTATTTGTCTCATATATTGCATTACAAAAAACCCATATTGCTTGTCATCGGGTTGAGATGGTAGCTACATCAGAATCAGTGAGGATTAATGAAAAAGAAATAATTGGAACACATAATCACATGTTATAAATCTTACCTCCTTGAGTACTTCCCAGGTGGGTTGCTTTCTCCCTTTTTTTCGATTTCCATATTAAACATTCTCAGAGCCCTTTGTTTGGAAAGGAAAAAGGTGAATAATCATTGAAGGCAAATAAAAAAGTTTAAATTAATAATAGAGAGAACTTGATTAGTACTTACAAGTCCACAACATTTTTCCAAGTTTCATCACGCAATCGTTGACTAAGGGGATCCAACAAATACACAATCTCTTTATGGGGGTTGATGACGGTTAAAATGCAATGACCCCTATACCAAATTTAATAATTAAAGCATGTAAAGCATACATTATTCACAATTTAGAGCAATAATAATAATAATAATAATAATAATAATAATAATAATAATAATAATAATAATAATAATAATAATAATAATAATAATAATAATAATAATAATAATTGATAATGCGCGATCCGCTTATCCCAGGAATTCGAATAAAAGCCCGATTAACAACGCTGCCAAACGCAAGAAAAGTAAAGGACACAAGATATATGTTGTTCGATCCGGAGATCTATGTCCACGGGCGCAAACAATCACCTGTCGAGGTATTTTTCACTATCTTCCTTTCAGTCTTACACGTTGTAGTTTTGGAGTACAAAGTGTGAACCCTAAATCTCAGTACAATTCTACTATTTATACTAACCCTAACTAAATCCCTGCAATTGCGCTCACCAAATCTGCATGGGAGTTGGAAGGAAATCGTGGGGATCTCACTTTCCAAATATGTCGCGATTGTGCTGCGCCAGATTCGTGCGCGCTTCTGGGCCGGCTTGGTTCTGGGCTGTGCCCGGTTGCTCCGGGGCGGGTCAATCCGACCCGAAGTTACTGGGCCATACCTATCAACAATAATAATAATAATAATAATAATAATAATAATAATAATAATAATAATAATAATAATAATAATAATAATAATAATAATAATAATAATAATAATAATAATAATAATAATAATAATAATAATAATAATAATAATAATAATAATAATAATAATAATAATAATAATAATAATAATAATAATAACTTACCCCACATTACATGGTGCCAAAACCAATTGGTTAGCCAAGGTACCATTTAGCCTAGCTGCTAAAGCACGGGCCCTTCCTTCCATTGCTTTCTGTAGAAAACTTTTATTGGTATTTTTTTGATGGTATATGGCCTATTGCATACGAATCCACAAATTTGAAATTATCATGCTTGTTTTCTCTCTTTAGCCTTTTGTAGAGATGCCTGAGCCAACAATATTCAAAGAACATTAGAAATCGTTTCCCAAAAAAAAAAAAAGCCATTAGAAAGACAATTTCAATTTTAGTAATAATAATATATGAAGTGATTAACAAATTTCAAGTCACCGTAATGCTTACCAGATGTAGATAACAATACATGTGTACGGAATTGGCTCCAACTGACAAAACGGCACCATATCTTCAACATTAACAAAGATGTTGTATTCACGACCAAACACATCATCATCAAAATTTACCACCACATTACCACGATGTTGAAGAGTAATCTTAAGATAGCAATACAATATATATATATATATATATATATATATAGTGGTTTTAATTTATTACACTGACTAAAAGAGAAAAATATTAATTTTAATTATTCTTTGATGACTCGATATTATGTCAAATCTCAAATGCCGAAGGACCAAAATTAAAATGAACTAAGGTAATATTCTTAAATAAAAATGGTGAAGTTTAATGGACTATTAATCCTGAAGATAGTAAAGTTAAGTTTATAATATAAGATAAATATTCAGTTGTGTCATAAATAAATCTTACAATCGTCAATATATATTTGTATTATGACACCCAATATTTATTATCTTACTTTAGTTCTTGAACTTTTAAAGTCTTAGTTTTGGTTGAAAGTAATATCAGGTGACTGGCTTATTGGGTTCAGAAGAAACAATTTTAATGGAAATTGGAAGAATTGTTAAATAGCGATTGGACTCTGAAGTAGAAGTCAAAAGGCATTCATTAAAAAAAAAAAAGCAAAAACGACTAAAAATAATTTGCAACTAATTACACCAATTTAATCAACAAACACAGTTTCTTTCAAACACGATGAGGGTGCTTTTACACCTAATGGCAACACTAAAATCACTTTTTAAATTTCCAAATTAGTTTGAAGGCATGTTTGCAATTTTATATTTGAGGTCTCAGATCACTTTTATCTTTTCAGCTATTCAAAAACAATAAAAGGTGTTTGATCCTTGCCGTTTCTACTTTGAAAACAAATTCTCCCTAAAAGCATAAAACAATTTAGAAAGTTCTTTTACTAGGTTTTTTAACTTCTATAATTTTTATCACCCTTTTAATCTAAAAGCTATTTAAATAACAAACACCTACGTTTACCAAAAGCACTTGTATTTTCAAACACTACTTACTTTTTATTAAAATCAATTTTACTACGGTCTTTACATTGAATCACTTAATCAAATGCAAAAGCAAACAAAAAACAAAAAACACCACTTAAACTCCATTAGCCTTTTTTGAGAACCACACCCCTACATGAATATTCTTTTTCACTTGTCAAACCCCATTATCATCTGCACACCACTCCATCTTAATATATACCTCACAATTTCAAATGCTTTATCATCCTCTGCTCTCTCTCATACGGGAATTGCAGGCTATACCACTGAAAAATTCATTCGCTCAAAACTATTTCATTATCCAACACTAAAAAACGCACCAGACCTGACCATGATTCATTCGTTCAACATTTACTCACCAAAATTACACACATTATATGATCAAAAGTACTAATAGAGTATTATTCTATCCCCCTTCTCTCTCATCACTTGATTTATCGAAAGATCAGGATTATTATTCTACCTAACTTTGGGATTCTTGGTGTTTTGGGGACTAATTCGACGGGTACTAGATGGGGGCGATGGTGTTTCTGGGATTAATCGAAAGGGTAATATCAAGCCAACATTTCACAAAAGTCAGAATAACCCGTCGCAAAACTGGTGCGTAATCCGAAGAAGCAATGAATTTGGGTAAAAGGTAACATGTTACGATTTCAATTTCGATATGTATATTCTTAGACGAAATATATGAGGACGTGAAATATTTTATTTCAGGGATTCAAAATCGAACTTATACATTGGTGAAGGCACAAACATATATCCCCTGAGTCGTATATGACAGATACAGAAATCATTCGAGTTTATACAACGCAAGTCTTAATAACTGAAAACGCAAATAATCGATCAAACATGTTATTCACGGGATTCACAGATATATTATATCAATCACAGCCCTAAAGACAAAATCAGTAACCATTCGAAAAACGTACCTTGGATGACTCTGCAAACGATGAGGAGAAGGAAGTCGTAGAAATCGTGATTCTCTGCAACTATAACCGCTGCACCACTGACGTTGAGCCCTCGTGAATGAGATAACCAACGTATTTTGATGCAGACGACCAAAAACTGACGCAGAGAGAAGCAGGGTTGCACGCAGGTTTGGACACGGGATTTGGCAGAGGGAGCGACTGTTCGTCTTCTTTGTTTCTGGTAAGTAATTACGCTAATTAACCCTTTTAAAAATGTTAATGAGTCATATAATATCCCCTAAATCAAATACATATATATATGTGGTAATTAATTAACAATATATATAACATATATCCCGTCAGAAAACTATAATATATATGATATATGGTATTGAATCTTGTTTATTCTATACATATTAAATAAATAAAGATTGGATCTAATATGTATTAGGATACCAAATCTACATCATATATAATCCAATATATATGTATAAGGTAGAATATATAAAACATAGACCTATATAAATACATATTTTTATTAGAAAAATTTATGTAATTATTCGACTTTTAATATACCACTAAATTTATTAATACCTCCACTTTAATTTAAGAAATATAATCGACTTCCTCAATATAACCCACCTTATTTCGATCTTGCTCTTAAATCAAATTAAGTTATCAAAACATTCAATTTTTTTTTTAATTATGTAATTCAACCAGTTAGAATCAGGGTGATTTTGACGAATTATTGATGTGTGAGCTTTTCTTATAAGAAAGCAACTGCATAAATCCTAAATGGTGATATGTATGAAAAAAATGGAGCAGAAAATTGATTTATTAGGAATTTAAAATTTTCTAATAATTGAATCTACATTTATTAATTAGAGTATTTTCGATTTTTTAATAATGTAATTTATTAGGTTAGCTCTAGATCATGACTGAATTAGCAGTGAAGACGAGGAAAAATCGATGAAGACAAGAGGCGTTTCGGCGAGTGGAAAGCAGCGACGACTCGGCGAGTGGAAAGCAGCGACAACACGGCGAGTGTGAGCGCGGTGGATGAGGAGCAGCGACAGTCAGATCACACTGGAAAGCATCGGAAGCCGCGACCGAATGGTACATATGGCGTGTGCGAGCCAGGAAGTGCGACTTTTGTCGGCTAGTAAGCAGCATATCGGAGAGGCAGCGTATCGGTGCGGGAGCATCGTTCATCAGACCCTTTTTATTTCTCTTATTATTTTGTTTTAAGTGAGTGACCGTCTATATATTGATTCAATATCGTTTGATTATATTACCGTTTGTTTCATAAAAATTACATTACCATAAAGATATATATTAGATTACCTGAAAATATTTTGATTGATTTTTTAATAATTATATTACTAAATTCAAAAGTACAAGTTATAATTAAAGTGAGTCATCACCGACACGACCCACAAGAAAAATCCATGCATCAGGTATTGTATTTTTAGTTTTTTTTTCATTGAGTGGTCATATATCACACAAACTTTTTAGTGTTTTACTATTTTCTCTTCATTAACGCTCAAATCTTTATATTGGGAGTAATTAAAAAAAAAAAAAATTCCTAAAATTCAAGTTTACCAAAATTAATATTTACAACTGAATTCATAAATATAAATTTAATAGCACTATTTAAAAAAAAAATCAAATAGAAAAATTAAAAATATTATGTTAAAGTTGAAATCCTCGTATTATTTTATTAGTACTTTAAATTATTACAATTTTTATATTAAGAAATAACTAATGTACTATTTTCCTATAGGTGTAAGGGTACATTGTGCAATTGCAGATTTTTCTTTAATTTATTATAGGCTATTATTCATTGAAATCAGTAGGATAACGTTTCCCAAAAACGTTGTTTAAATTGTTGTCTTTCAATATAAATTTCGCTAATACACAATGTCTTTTGAAATCGTTGTAAAAAACGTTGTCTATCCGTGCAAACATAAGGTAAAAGACAATTGTCATAAACTATTGTTGTCTATTATCTTCAGACCATTGTGTATTACTGCTCTGTTTTCGCTAATATACAACGGTTAAAAGACCGTCGTAAAACGTGTTGTGTATCAGCGCAAAAACTTGGACATAGACAACACTCCGAAAAAACTGATGTAAAATGCATGAAGTCCGTTGTCTATAGCCGCGTTTTGATATTAAACACAACGGCTTTCTCAAAATGTATTGTTGAAGATTAAAAGACAACACAACAACCATGAAAGCGTTGTGTTTCAAGTATTGTTAATTGGCATATTTGTTGTAATGTATCAACAATTTTATAAATATAAGATTTTATAATATATGTTATGCCAATTTCTAATAATATTAATATTTATTACTTGAAAAAGTCGTATGATCGATACGATCTTTGGTAGACTACCCATAACCATTACAACGGGTATGAGATCATTACATTATTTCAGAATCTCCTGTTTCACTTATTAGCTTAATTGCTTAAAATAAAATATCTTTGGAATATTAAATGCGTC
Organism: Ajuga chamaepitys; assembly: GCA_958295605.1. Taxonomy (NCBI): domain Eukaryota; kingdom Viridiplantae; phylum Streptophyta; class Magnoliopsida; order Lamiales; family Lamiaceae; genus Ajuga; species Ajuga chamaepitys. Next base: position 39,900,406 of record OY282498.1, on the reverse strand, counting down.
TAATAGGAAAATTTGTTTTATTTATAGGACTTATCATCTTTTCTTCTTTTAAAATTTAGTCTTCAATTTAAAAGAACTTAAATTGCACATCATTACAAGTTTAAGAGAAATTATATTTAATCTATGTTGGAATCGCCGATTATTATGTCACTACTATAATAATGATTTTAAGTTTATAAAACTACTTCAAATATACAATCATATATAAAGCAATTAATGGAGTGAAAATAGAAAGAACAACATACATATCTTTCTGCTCTTGACAAATAATATCCTTTGTAGAAGAAAAACTTTTATGTGAAGAAGTACCATTATTCTTTCGGGGATGATTTGAAAGTAATTGATTTATTGTAAAAATTAGACGGAGATTATGAAATTTCTTTATGGGAAGAATTCATTTTTAGTCTTGTATATTAGGTCTTGTCTAGTAAAAATCATGTGTGTTAGAAAATTTCAATTTTAGTCCTGTATATTTCAAAAGTTGTCCAATTTAAGGACGCTGACCATCAGAAAATGACCAATCTGGCCACAATTAATCACGTGCGACGCACATGACTAATAAATTTGAGAAAGATGAAGAAAGAAATAAAAATAAAATAAAAAATAAAGTGAAATGTATCTCATACGGAAATTAGGGTTTACCTTTTTCTTTTCTTTTTTGGCTAGCTACTAAAGTAATTTAATGATTTGACATATTATTTAGACAAATACTTAACACGTAAGCATTAGCACTCAAAAGCCCTAAATTTGTTAGTCTAATTCCGGCTAAAATCGTCGTTGGTGATGGTCAGTGTCCTTAAATCGGACAACTTTTGAAACATATAGGATTAAAATTGAAATTTTGTAACATACATGACTTTTACTAGACAAGAACTAACATACTGAACTAAAAATGAAATTTTCCCATTTCTTTATTGTTACATTAAACAACACAACTGGACATAATTACCTACTTTGGGTATGATTCATTTTTTATTCATATTCTATAACATGAAGAAATCCCCCATTAAGGCAAAATAATTAAAAACATCTATACTAACCAGTAAACTACATAAAATAGTGTATGTTCAGCATATGAGTGTATTAAACTAAATAAAATTGCATATATTCGGCATATGAGTGTGTTAATTTCTTTTTGAAAAAAATGATTGTTTGACATGACATGTATATATATACTCATAAATCAATAGAAAGAACAAGAAAAAATCAACAAAAATAATTTTAAAAGAAGACAAGCACAAGATGTACCTTGTTGACTATTAAAGGAGACTCTTTTAATATTTTGATGCCATTTTGTTTCCCCTCAAGGTAGAATAAGTGGGTATTAAAATGGATCACAACACCCAAAGTAATGTTTTATTCTATGTTGCTTGCTTAAATGTCTGTGAACTAAAATTTCTGATTTTTTCAATTTTAGCCAAAAATCGAGAATGTTCTCCAAGAAATCTTGTTCAATAAGCAATTCGAGATTGGATTCGTTTCTTGATTTCGCTGGGGTTAGCAAAAAAATAGAGTCTGATGAATAAAAAATAATTTCAAATTTTGATTATGATCTTGTTTTGGCTGTTGGGCTTGTTTCTAATATTCGAGTATATAGTAATTGAATGGTTGGTTTAGCTGATTACTAAATTTTCTGTGAATATAAGTTGGATGATCATAATTTCTAGGTAGCACGATATTTGATATATAAATAGGATATGGAATTAGAATAAAATTTTGATTAAAATTAGGATCAAAATATAATAATTAGGAGATCTACTATGCTTGCTTCAATCCATATAATGACTTCTTGAGAAAACATACTTTCTCTTCATTTCCTGGCTGCTTCAGATAAATGTTCTCAACTAAGTCTCCATGTAAGAAAGCTGTTTTCACATCCAGCTGCTGTAACTCCATATCCTCTTGTGTTACTATTGACAAAAGTAGTCTGATTGAACAGTGCTTTACTATAGGAAAGAAAACTTCATTGAAATCAATGCCTGCCCTCTGAGTAAAACCCCTCGCTACCAACTTTGCCTTATACCTTATCTTGTTTGAGACTCCAGCTTCAAATTTCTTCTTGTAAAGCTATTTGGAACTTACCAGCTTTTGTCCCTTTGGTTTATCCACCAGTTTCCAGGTGCAATTTCTTTCCAAAGATTCCATTTCTTCCATCATTGCACTAATTCAGTGTTCACTTTCATCACCACTGACTGCTTCCTTGAAGTTTTGTGGTTCATGATTTTCTATTTCTTCTGCAACACTAAGTGCATAATGTACACTTCCAGCCTGTCCATAAAAGTCTGGTTTCTGTATTTGCCTCCTTGGTCTGTCTCTGGCAATGCTGTAATCTCTCAGGTTTGGATTTCTGGGTGATATGTCTTCTTCTTCTGAAGAACTATCACTGGAGTGATCAGTCAAGTTTTCCCCTCTCTGTGTTTCATGATCCTCCTGTACCTCCACCTGAACTGATACCCTTTCAGATTCAGAGCATCCATCCTGCTTTCCTTGATTCCCAGAGAAATGATATCCCATAATTGATTCATTGAACACATCTCTGTTGATCATCAATTTCTGATTCCCAGGTTCCATGCACCATAACCTGTAACCTTTGATTCCCTCTGGATATCCCAAAAACACACACTTGTAAGCTCTAGGATCAAGTTTATCTGACTTTATGTGAGCATATGCCGAGCATCCAAACACCTTTAATCCTAAGTAATCTGGAACTCTTCCATTCCATGGTTCTTCTGGTGTTTTAAACCCCATAGTTGAGGTTGGTGATCTGTTTATTAGGTAACATGCTGTGTTTATTGTTTCTCCCCAGAACACCTTTGACAAACCAGCATCAAGTAACATACACCTTACTCTTTCCAGAACAGTTCTGTTGAATCTTTCTGCCACACCATTCTGTTGAGGATTCATGGGGACTGTTCTGTGTCTGGTAATTCCCCTTTCATTACAGAAGGTTGTGAATTCAGTAGAAAGATACTCTAGGCCATTATCAGTTCTTAAATGCTTGAGTTTCTTTCCCTTCAAGGTTTCCATTTGAAGTAACCATGTCTTGAATTTAGTGAAGGCATCACTCTTGTTTCTTAAGATAAACACCCATACTTTCTTACTGAAATCATCAATAACAGACATGAAATACTTTCCTCCTCCATGAGTTTCAGTCCTAGATGGTCCCCAGATATCAGATTGAACATAATCTAGAGGTTCTTGAGTGATGTGAATCCCTCTGGCATAAGGCAGTTTCTGTGATTTTCCCAATGCACATTTGTCACAAAATTCAAGTGTTTGATTCCCATCCTCTCCTATTATCCCTCTTCTGGATAGCTCTTCCAGTCCTCTTTCACCAATGTGTCCCAACTTCTTATGCCACAAGGTTAGTTCATCCTTAACCAAGATATTCCCTACACTCCCAACCACTGGTTTTCCTATCAAAATAAACAATCCATTGTGTTGTCTTCCCTTGATTACCAGTTTATTCTCTTTGGTTATGTGTAGTTGGCCATCAACTGACTTAAATTCACACCCAGTAGCAATTATAGATGCTAGGGAGATCAAATTACTTTTAAGTCCAGGCACATACCTTACATTTGTAATTTGCCTGGTAACACCATCAAACATGTTGATGCTTACTGATCCAGTGCCTTAAACCCTGCAGGATTGGTCATTCCCCAGCAGTACACACCCTCCATCTTCTTTCTTGAGGTTTTGGAACCATTCTTGATGAGGACACATATGAAATGAGCGGTCTGTATCCAGTACCCATTCCAACTCCATTTTTGACTCAGTAATATTCAAGACTTCTGGTGTGTCTTCTCCATGTTCAACAGTAGCAGCTTCTCCACCATGGCCTTCTTTCTTCTTCATCTTCTGAGGGCAATCTTTCTTTAGATTCCCTACTTGCTTGCACTTGAAACATTTCCTGTTCTCTATACATTCTCCAGGTTTCTTTGGAGCAGTGTTGCCAATCTTGAGATTCTTTGAGGTTTGACCCTTCTTCTTTTGGTAATTCTTCTTGAACTTGACATTCAATCCTTCCCCAGATTGAGTTACCTTCTTGTCTCCTTGATTCTGTAGGCATTTGGTCTTCAAGGCAGTGATTATTGAGTCATAACTCAGTTTATCCTGCCTCCCAAACATCAAAGTATCTTTGAACCCTTCCATGGAACTTGATAGAGCATTTAACACCATTAAAGCTCTGTCATCATCCTCCATAGTTACTCCAAGATCTTCTAGCTCATCAAGAAGTTTTGAAAACTCATCTAATTGATCAGAAATGTTCTTTTCTTCCACCATTTTGAAAGCCAACAACCTTTGTTTGAGAAACAATTTATTTGATACAGACTAGGACTGATATAGATCCTCCAGTTTGGTCCAAGCCTCTATTGCAGTCGAGCACCTTGAAACTTCCCTCAATAGCTTATCTCTCAGACACAGGATGATTAAACTCAAAGCCTTTTGGTCCATTTCTGCATACTTAGGCTTCTCTGTCTCTATCCATTCATTTTCAGGCTTGAGAGCTCCTACCAGCCCGTTTTGAACCAGAATAGCCTTCATCTTGATCTTCCAAAGATGGAAGTCATTCCTCCCTGAGAATTTGTCCACATCCATCTTCATTCTTGACATCTTTATCTTCTGGTTGCGTGAGAAGGCTTCCCACAGACGGCGCCACTTGTTATGATTCAATCACACTCACACACAAACAATACAAAACCAGTATTGAATGAAAAACAACACAAAAATCGGCCACTAGAAACCGAACCAAGAACAGGAAAGAAAAAATGATGAACACAGGGATTTTACGTGGTTCGATTAATATGATCTACATCCACGGAGGTTCTATACACCTCAATTCACTTCACTAATCAATCAATTTCAAGAATACATCTAGAAAACCAGAAATCCCAATTCACAGCTTGAATTGAGCATAAAACCCTAGCAATCTAATTCTCTTGATTGAGTAATGTTTACAGAGGGAAAGAATCATTAATCAACTCGCAAATTCAAGTGTTTACAATGTATATAAAGGCCGGAGCTCGAATCAGGGAATAGAAGAACTTGTAACTAATTTTGACTCAACTGCTCAAAACTGTTGTTGCGGGCTTTCTACAACGGTTTAAATCTGTTGCGAATGGCAGTTATAACAAACTCGAACCCAGTTCCCATTCTAACCTCTTTCACTGATCTGGTTAAAATCCGGTTCTCTGACCCGGTTCTCCACATTCCAAACCCGATTCTAGAATCCTCAAAACCTCTACTACATTCCATGAACACTTGATGATATTGACCTAACATTTACATATGATGACTCTATGATTTTAGAATAATGATTGGCGGTCTAGACAATGGTGGATCGTTCTCTGGTTTGAGAATGATGATCGTCGGCTAAGACAATGGATCTTTTAATTATTTTTGTCAAGGTGGAATTTGTTGGGTTTTAGTGCCAAGTTCAAAGTAGATGACTATCCCACATTGCTTTGAGAGAAGAAGTTGGAGATCTCTTATGACTATCGAAAAGATGTTTGTCCCACATTAGTTTTGAGATCAAAGATTGGGGGCTTCTTATGGTAATTTAAGAGACACATTAGTTTTGGTTTTACGTGCAACAATTAAATGCACTATAATCTTGTATTTGATTTTTCTTAAATTCCTTTTTTGTATTCTCCGGTATGGAAAGTTGGGAGAAGGGTGTGTATAACACCCATAAATTATTATTATTACTATATTGAACTTCATATTATTTTAGAGTCAATTATTTTTGGAGACCATGTTCTAAAATGAAGCCCAAGCCCATGATTTTACTTAGGAAATAAGTTATAGTTCAATTAGGAGTCCTAAAACCCTAGGATATAATCTACATATATGAATTCCTCTCATAAGCCAAAATCACCACCAAATAACTTGATTTTATCAGTAAACGTTCGTTTATGTCATGCCAAGTATTTTCTTCTACCGACTTTGTGCCTAAATCTTAACTCCTTCAAATAGACAGGTATTTCGTTTTAAATTTCGTTCCACTATCTAAATATTTCCAAAGCTTATGAAATTTTATTATGTCGTGTACTTTTATGCCTATAATGTTCTATGAAAATTTCAAGTTCATTGAAAATGTATTTTATTTTATATGATTTTTATACTACATCAGTGCAAAATCTGAAAATTCCTCTGTTCTAATTTATTAATTTCAATTTATATAAATATATATACTCCTTAAAAAATTCTGATTTTTGGGTATGTTTTCTATATACGTGTTTTCTATCGTCTTGTAAAATTACAATGAGATCCAACTAGTATTTTTCGTTTTACATAGTTTTTACTATCGCTGCATAGAATTTTCAGTTTCAACAACTCCGAATTCAAAATTCAGAATCCATCGTTATACTTCTTGAGAAATTCCTAAATGTTAATATGATCTTCTTAAATGTTTATATTATCTACTGGTAAAGTTTCAAAATTTTATAACGTTTATTTTATTAAATAAAAATTATGTATTCATTACTATGCAGCAAATCCATTTCTACAAATTCTCAATTTCTTTCAAAATTTCCTAAAGTCTCCATGAAGCCCTAAACTCCCAATTTCTAAATCCCATATATATTTCAGAATAAGATAGGTTCATGCGTGTCTAAATGAAAGGAAGAAGGAGACTACAAAAAGGCTATGGACAATGGGACATCTTGCATCTACATTCCAACTTTCATCTTTTTTAAAGGTGGGAATATTTCTAAAACTATGGGTTATTTGTATATTTTAAATTCTTTGATTGGGATGTTAATGTCTAAGCACAACATTTCATAGGCTATAGGCAATAGGCTATATACTATGCTATGCTAGGTTTTGTGTTGTACTATGCTAATCAACAGCCAACAAGTTAATTACATTCCATGTTATGCTACGCTATGCTATGTGCTATGCTCAACAGGCTACAGGGCTATGCTATGCTATGCTATGTGTTGCGCTATGCTAACTTCTATTTTACAGTGTGTTGCATGCATTCATTATTTATTGCATGACATGTATTTAAAATTGACAAACATCTCCCACTGACCTTGTGGTTTGCTCACCCCATTCCATTTCAGTTTCTACAGGCCATTGGAGCTAGATCGTGGTACAAGGACGCGGTGGATGTTATGGTCAAAATGTTGTCAAAGAATCAAATAATTACTTTTTATTTATTTCTAGGTCAAAAAGTGATTTATACCGATGTTTGATTTTGAGTAAAAGTAAAACAAGGTTTCTATTGATGTTCTAGTATAAATAATTTTGAGTCAAGTTATATAATTTTTATTCAAATTACGCTTCAGCCAAAATGTTCTATTCAAAGATGTTTCAAATTGATTTTTTTTTTCTCTAAAATTATGTTATTTCACTTTCAAATTTGTTTTTTCAATTGATCAGACATGTTTTATCTATAGTGACTAGCACGTGATCTGTCAAAAATATATTTTATTTAAAGCTATGAAGATCGGGGTGTGACAATGTGAGTCATAACGATTTGTAGTAGTAGTAGGAATGGGGTCAGGAAAAGAGTGTGTGAATGTAAAGTTTTAAATTATAGTATTTTTTTGTTGTGGGTCATGGTTTTTCTGCGATTTTGGAGTTTTCTATGTTAAATTCTTGTGTTGTGGGTTGTCGGTTTGGAGTTTTCCATGTTAAATTCTTGTGTTTTGGACTGTGTTATTTTTTGGCTTATTTTTTATTATTTTCTTCTTGCCCCTGGGCAAAACTAATAATATAATTTATGGATTATTTTCAAAATTTAACTTCTAAAATTTCGTCTTTTAACTTTCTAAATGCTTAAATTTGATCATTTTCAGTAGAAATATGAAATAACCGCAAGATAATTGTATACGTGATGTGCATGATATTAGGAATAATGTTGTATGTGTATCGTGTGGAACTGATCATGTATTCCACATTGTAAACTTAGCTCTTGTATTAGGCTTTCTCTTATGTATTTGTACATCTATTCTTGATATATAAATTATTTTTGGATCAATATCTTTATGGTAACCAGAGCCTAATTGCTAACGCCTTTTTTTTCGATCCTACATTATTTCTCCCGATTCTCTCCAATTTTATTGGAAACCCTTTTCTTTTCTCTCATCCCGCCCATCCCACCTCACGCACCTTATATTGCAGTCCACGACCTTCTGCCTCTGCAAAAACATGACCACGTCGCCACTATCATCCTCCATCGCTACCAGATCGGAATCGTCCTTTTCCGCTGCTCTCGCCACCTCACCATCATCCCTTGTGGCGTTCAACACTACGTCACAAGCCCCGCTGAAACTCACGTTGGTCAATTTTGTGGCTTGGAGTTTCCAGATTCGCACACTTCTCGCCAGTTACGATCTCGTCAAATTTCTTGACGGCACTTTCCCGTGCCCTGCGTCCACTGTCACCACTGACGGATGTTCTCAACTGAACCCGCTGCATCTCTATTAGGTTCGCCAGGATCAATTGATCCTCAGCACCACCATTGGCTCAATCAACCATACGTTGATTTCGTTTATTGCGTCTGCCAAAACCGCGCAAGACGCCTGGACCACCTTGACATCTATCTACGGCAAGTCTTCTCGTGGCAAGATATTGACTCTCAAAAATAAACTTCTTAATCCTCAGAAAGGAACCTGTAGCATTACTAATTTTATGCTTGAGATCAAAGGTTCGTCGACGAACTGTCGCTTCTGGGCATCTCCACTGATAATGAGGATCTTGTTCTCAAAATTTTGAATGGCCTTGATGCCTCCTTTAAAGAGCTTGGTAATGCAATTCAGGCCCGAGAGACGTCAATTTCGTTCGATGACCTTCATGAGAAAAAACATACCACAGAATCACAGCTCGCATCCAAAGTTGTTGCTTCTCCAGCCCTGCCGGCGACTGCCTACGCAGCTGGCTCTCACCAGCATCGTTCGTCTGCTCCGCCCAAATCGGGCCAGTTTCTCGGGTCGTCCTCCACCTCAGTCGTGCCTCGTCCCTCACAGCCTCATCCCTCTTCGGCGGCGGCTCGCCCCGGCTACCAGGGTCGGTGCCAATATTGTGGAACCCATGGTCATTCGGCTCGTCGTTGTCCAGATATTCAGGCTCTCACCACTGCCTCTCAATCCCATCGTCCACTTGGTCCCGCAGCCTACACGTCTCCCTCGGCTCATGCTGCCACCTAAGCCCCTTCTTCGCCTGGTTGGATTCTTGATTCGGGCGCCTCCCATCACATAACGACTGATTTGGCCAATTTGTCTCTTCACACCCCGTATGATGGCTTAGATGGTGTGATTGTTGGTGATGGTAACAAATTAAATATTTCGCACTCTGGAAGTTAAATGTTCTTTGATTTACACTCTCTTCGTTTTTCTGAGACTTTACTTGTTCCGTCCATGTCGAAAAACTTGCTTTCTGTCTCTCAACTGTGCCAGCAGAATAATGTTTCAGTTGTCTTTTCTGCTTCTGATTTTCAGGTGAAGGATTGCCACACGGGGGGTACGATTATTCGGGGCCCGCGTGTTAATGGGCTTTACGTGTGGCCGCGCTCTGGTCCTCCTGCTCAGACTCCTTTGCTTCATTCTGCTGTCAGGTGTTCTACTTTCGTCTAGCATGCTCGATTGGGTCATCCCTCACTAAAATATTTACAATCTGCCTTGTCTAGCAATAATTTTCCTATGTCTAAGACTCCTAGTTTTAGTTGTGTTTCATGCAAATGTATTCAAAGTCATAGACTTCCTTTTTATGATTCGTCTTTAACATCTACCATGCCCCTTGAGTTGGTTTTTTCTGATGTTTGGACTTCTCCATTATTATCTTATGATGGTTTCAAATACTATGTTAATTTTGTGGATCATTTTACGAAATATATCTGGTTGTATCCGCTTAAACAGAAATCTGATGTTCTGCCACTTTCATTGCCTATAAAACCTTGGTGGAAAATTATCTTAAAACCAAAGTTAGTAATTTTTACTCATGATAATGGTGGTGAGTATCTTGCATTACGCCAATTTTTAACCACTCATGGAATCACACATCTCACTACCCCTCCTCATACTCCACAGCATAATGGTGCCTCTGAACGGCGCCACTGGCATATTGTTGACATGGGTCTAGCCATACTACATCAAGCCTCTATGCCATTCACGTACTGGCCCTGCGCCATCTCCACAGCCACATATCTCATCAATCGTCTCCCCAAGGTCGATCTCAATATGATATCTTCCTTTGAGAAACTTTTTCATCACCCACCGAATTTCACAAAACTACGTGTGTTCTGCTGTCAATGTTTTCCTTGGCTTCGACCCTACACATCTCATAACTTGAAAACCGCTCCACATCATGTGTGTTTGTTGGCTATTCCCCTAACCAAAGTGAATATCTCTGCCTTGATAGACTGTCCAACAAAATATATACCTCTCGTCATGTAACATTCGTATAACATATCTTTCCTTTTTCCACTCCTGCTCTCCCTCCTCCCCCCTCCATCCCATCAGATGACTCGTCTATTCCTTCCCCTCCTATACCAGTTCCTTCACTTCCCTTTGTAGGTCCAGTGCCATCTTCACCCCCCGATCGACCTCCTTCACCAGTGCCTTCGGTGGCACAAGCGCCTTCTCATCCTATGGTCACCCGCTCTCGCAACAACATCACTAAACCCAATCCACGGTACGGTCTCACTACATCTTTAGCCCCTGATGTTGAACCTACCAGTGTTATGCAGGCACTTTCAGATCCTCGTTGGCGTCAGGCCATGTGTCTTGAGTTCAATGCTTTGTTAAATAATGGCACATGGGACTTGGTTCCTCCTACTGACTCTCAAAATGTCGTCGGTTGTAAATGGGTGTTTCGTATCAAACGAAAGCCCGATGGTTCCATTGGAAAATTCAAAGCCCGCCTAGTTGCTAAAGACTTTCATCAGCGTCCTGGCATTGTCTTCTCTGAGACATTCAGTCCTGTTATGAAATCCATTACTGTTCGCATTATTCGCAGTCTTGCTGTCTCTCGTAATTGGTCCCTTCGACAGTTTGATGTGAATAATGCCTTTCTCCATGGCTCACTCTCTGATGAAGTTTACATGGCCCAACCTCCGGGCTTCTCTGATCCAAACCATCCCAAGTATGTCTGTCAGCTTTGTAAGTCCATCTACGGCCTTAAACATGCTCCTCGCACTTGGTACAATGCTCTCCGAACTTTCTTGCTTTTTGTGGGTTTTATGTGTAATCAGATGAATCTTTGTTTGTTTACAATTGCGATGGTATTACTACCTATTTCTTGGTGTATGTGGATGATCTTATCCTTACAGGTAGTGACAATCAGTTTCTTTCTGGTATTGTTCGCAGTCTGGCTGCTCAATTTTCTGTGAAGGATCTTGGAGAACTTTCCTATTTCCTTGGTATTGAGGTACTGCGCAAGCCTTTCTCCTGTTTTTTATCCCATTATAAATATGTCACCGACCTCTTGGTTCGACACAACATGCTTACTGCTAAACATGTTCAAACACCGCTGGCCTCCGGTGCAAAACTCTCTCTATGTGATGGCAGTAGTGCATGTGATGCTCGGTCCTACCGTCAAGTCCTTGGCAGTCTTCAGTATCTCCTGCTTACCCGGCCTGATATTGCATACACTGTCAATAAACTATCCCAGTTTATGCATGCTCCAACTGAGACACACTGGGGCGCTGTCAAACGCTTGCTTCGATATCTTGCTGGTACTCGTCATTATGCTCTTCATCTTCGCAACAACAGTTCTCTTTCTCTGCACAACTACAGTGATGCTGACTGGACGGGGAACTCTGATGACAGTACTTTTACAGGGGCATTCATTATCTTTCTTGGATCCAATCCGATTTTCTGGAGCTCTCGCAAGCAGAAAACTGTTGCTCGCTCCTCCACTGAAGCTGCACCGAGCTATTGCAGCGGCTGCTGCTGACATGCAATGGGTTCGCTCTATACTGTCAGAGTTGGCTGTATACATTTCTTCCTCTCCTCCTACTTTGTACTGTGATAACATTGGCGCCACATATCTTTGCTCTAATCCTGTATTTTATTCCCTTATGAAGCACATCGCCACTGATTATCATTTTGTTCGTGATCTGGTCAAAACTGGACTTCTTCGTGTTGCGGATGTCTCCTCTGCTAATCAACTAGTTGATGTCTTAACCAAACCACTTTCTCGGCAGCGGTTACTACTTCTCATGTCCAAGATTGGCGTTGTCAATCGCCCACCATCTTGAGGGAGCGTATTAGGAATAATGTTATATCTGTATCGTGTGGAACTGCTCTTGTATCCCACATGTAAACTTAGCTCATATATTAGGTTTTCTCTTATGTGTTTGTGCATCTATTCTTGATATATAAATTATCTTTGGATCAATATCTTTACATGATACATGACATCATCAAATTCAGGTTTTCAATTGTCCACCAATATTTTAAATGATGTGTATGCGCTCCCTTTGATAAGCAAGATGACATTAAACATATAAAAAAAATCCGTAGTGGTCAACATTTAAATTAAGTAAGGATTATCATATATCAAGTGTCTGAACAATAATGTGAACACATATATAAACAAAAAGCCCCAAATTTAGAACCTAACGTTAATATAACTATTTCCCAAAATATTTAATTCCAACTTTAGATATAAATAACAAGAATATTAAAAATTTAAAGAAATCCTAAATACTAAATGAAGTGAACTAAAATTGTAAATCAGTCGTAACTCAGTTGGTAGAGTATCTTGTAACCTAGTTAATTGAATAGGAGTCTAGGACTGAATTATCAACGACTCCACCCCGACCAAAATTTTACTAAAAAAAGTGAACTAAAATCACCAAAACTACCTATAAACAAAATTAAAAAAAAAAAATTAAACTTACAAATAAGTAATTGCTCAATAAATTTTCGTAGGACATGAAAGTAAAGTAATACTCCCTTCCCTTTATACTAATTGATGTTTTGCGATGAAAGGAAATAATTAAGAATTAAATAACTTGACAAATTTATACTCACCAATTATGGGGTAAAGATTTGACAAAATATGTGATACGTTAAAAGATAGATATATTTTAGGATTAAGTTTAGGGAGAAAATTGGCAGATTTTGTGAAAAAATTAAAGTATATAAACATCAATTAATTGGAAAAAAGAATATCAATTATTATGGAACGGAGGAAGTATCCCCATTTTTTCAATGCAGTTTAGGTTTCGAGATTTGTTTCTAAATATATGTCTATTAAGTTTTTGGTAATTATTTCTAATGCTACCCCTATCATATACGGATTTGACCACATGCCCACCGCTTATTTGACATGCCAACTTATATACCACTATCTCTAAAAATCTCTAATGTTCTAACCTGTCATATCATTTACAATACCACAATTAATGAAAAAAGATATAATATAAAAGAAAGAGAGAAATTCAAGGGATTAAATTAAGTTACATGAGAGTTTATTTGTCTATTCACTTCTGTGTCTTCATTTTTTTTATCTAATGCTAAAATTATATCTAAAAAGCCAGAGGTAGCATTAGTTACGAACCATTTAAGTCGGAGTAGTTCTCTTGTACACTAGATCTGTGTAATCCAGGTCATAAGCAGTTCTTTATGAGAATATATTAATGTTTATACTGAACTGTATTAGGATGTATGCTAAAAGATATTATTTGATCGGAAGAAATATATTATACTGAAATACAATACATTTCTTCTTAATAAGTAATATTTTTCGTTTAAATAATGATACATTTCATAGATTTGTCCTTTAACTTGGGTTATACAGATTTAAGATCCGTGTTATCTAGTGTAGAGTAAAACCTCTATAAATTAATATTTGATGAATTAATAACCCTTCTTTCTCCGGTCCTAACTTGGATGCCTTTAGTAAATTAATAATTTCGATAAATTAATAAGATAATAATTTTTTTAAGACCCTAATATAAATATATATGATCCCATCAACATAATAAATTAATAATCTCCAAAAATTACAAAGATAACTAGGATAATTTAGTAAAATATGAATCTATTATTGTTTAGGTTTCTTTTTTTTTTTTTTTTGAAATTTAAATCAAAACGAATTCCATCTGTAACATTACAACATTTAAAAGCCCTGGTGTGTCTATATAGTGCCTTACATATTTGATTTGTCATGGTAATATTTTTGACATATTTTAGATGAGAAGCCATTGTAGTTGTATGATTTTTTAACTTTTTATTTTGTTTATATAATAGTTTTTTCATCATTTTAGTACATCGAATAACTAGATTTATGTTCCTAATATTTAGTCAAGTATATTGAATAACTAGATTCTAGTTTATTGTATATTTAAGATTCATGTTTGTTCACAAAAAAAGTTCCTAGTATTTAATTTAATGGCATCAAATAACTATATTCAAGTGTATTTATATATTTAGTATTAATGTTTGTTCCAAAAAATATTTACTTCCTTCATTTCAAAATAAGTGATGTTTTAGGATGAAAACGAATAATTTAGAATTAAATAACTTGACAAATATGTCCCTCAACTAATTCTCATTTCTCACTAATTAATCCTAAAATCACGTTGCAATAATTATATATACCCTCTCTCTCTCTCCCCCTCTCTCACTCACTCATGTTTTGTTCTCTCCCTTTGATACAAAAAATAGTAAGAGAAATTTTAGGATAGTAATAGAGTTAAAATCGAAGGAAATCGTGAAAAATATTATCGATTGATTAATGAAATTTTGCAATTTCAATAATACTAATTTAGCGAGGATTTACAAATATTCTCCCGCCGAATCAAATTTGAAAATAAAATATGTACGCGGTGGAATCATGAAAATATTCCCGTCCTTATCGTCGTTCTATTTTGTCTGTTTTTTTAACTTAATCGTGTTCTTGTCTTCACCTCTTTGTAAATGATAATTTCAAAAATAGCATATATATAGAGATAAATCATCCGTTTCCTCTTTTCACTTTTTTTATTTTTTCTAATTCTATTTTCATTCGATAAAATATTGCTTTCTTGATACTAGATTGGGTCTCATTACAAGGAACTTTTCTTTGAGCAGCTTCGGAAAAGAGTAGTTGTTTTGTATACGGATAAGTTACGATTTATGGCCGGATCTACTTGATTATGAATAGTTTTTCATGAAAAAATATTAGTATTTGTACTTAAATGGATTATTTATTCTGAAAATATTTTATGTTGAAAAAATATTAATGTTCATGCTCAAATTTATTACATATTACGACGAAAGCTTGATAATATATTTATTCAGCCGTGCAGCTCTGAAGTATGACAAACAAGCTGACATCTTGGATCAGCTTTTAGGGCAATGCAGGGGTGAGGATTCCAAAGGTCAACTTTGGTCATGCTAACCAGTGAAGTAAGGAATGCCCCCTTGAGCATTATCACTTGCCACCACTAAAGGTGGGCTCAGCCTTGCGACAGAGCTGTGACCGTTGTGGTTTGGGGGCTAAAATACGTACTCCCCAACACTCTGACCTGAGTGACATATAACTGTTAGTCTTTTTGAAAAAAAAAATATTGTATGTTCTAACACTGCCGTCAAGTACAGAGGAACAGGTGGCACAATGTTACCGGGTAGCCAAAATGACCCTTTAACCCTTTGCTGTAGAAAGTATAAATAATTTTTCATTCAATTGTCAAAAGGTTACACACTCTTATTTCTCACTATTACGTTGCTTTTCTTGCATCTGACTCTTAGTGAGCCGATTTCTAACTCGAGCGTTGGAGGATTTTCGGCGGGACATCTCCCGGCTCTATTTTGTAGATTCACGAACGTCTGAGAAGAAGTGATCTGTCCTTATTCGTTGGCGAAAATTCGAATGCTTCATATGTGTATTTTAATTCCCAGCATATTCAAGCACTTCAGGCTGTGGCCAAATAACCCTATCAATTATGTATATGTTGGTACAAGTCTTGACGGAGGAGAGAATGAGAATTCACATGGAACACGGAAAAACCAACGGTAAATCTCATATCATATATTAAAAAAAGAAAAAACAGGAACCACCTTAGAACTATAGGAAAAAAATTGTAATATTTTATTTACACATATAATTTATGCTTATGTATATAGACTTAATTATAACATAATTAACAGAATACGCTAGGCATGAGCTTTAATCTCCTCCGCATCCACCACAGCCGCCAGCATCTCCGCCACTTCCGCCGCCACAACAGCAGGCCGGCTGGATTTGAACTACCGCTTCAGCAACCTTCGTGCCATCCACAACGATCATATTGCCGTCCCTTCCACCGGTCTGCGTCGACCTTCCGATCGGCGATTTAGCGGCAGCGCTCTTACATGAATTGATAACACAAGATAATGCTAATATCGTAAATATGAAGCCAAATGTTACCCCGATGATAAGGCCATCTGGACTGTGGCGCATAGATAGCAAAAACAATTATGAACATAATCGGAACGAAGAGTAGTATATAGTAGAAGAAATATGAGTAGGTCTATTGTATGATCTAGCAAAACTAATTTGTACAATTAATTGTGTTTATTTGCAGTTACGTACACATATAACAAAAAATGTATAGCGTCATACCTCATTTGTATATATAATATCTAACTTGCCACACAACCAAATTGGCTAACTTTCTTGGCAAATTTCTCTATCTCTTGTTTCCTGAGATTTTCAGTGGTAAACTGTCTTATAAAACTGCTGGGATGGACTTTCCTAGCAAGTGTAAATATGATGCAGAAAAAAAGATATATAGTAACATTGACTTGTCTTTTGGTTTTTTTTTTTTTTTTTTTGTTGTTGTTGTTGTTATTCGAGTTTTCTATTTTTTTATTATAAATGTACAAGTAGTCATAGTTTGCAGGAGAAGTTTAATTCATTGAGCAATAATGATAATTTACAATTATTTAGAATTATTTTGTCTTCATATATTTAAAACTGCAAACAACGTTGTTTTTTTTTCTTAATTTGTACATCTCCTACCATTATGAATTATGATTAAGTTTAGATTGATTTTTTCTAGTTATTTGGAGTTCTTTGTACGTGAAGATTTTTCTATTTTTTTGTCAAATAAGCCTCAAGCTCAATAAACAAACATTGACCTGTAATTAATGATAATCAAGGTGAAATATAATTCATCGTCTCACAAAAATAGTTTCCTTATAAATTTGACACAAAGTAAAAAATAATAATTTAGTATACATGTAAAATATTGTATGGCCTTAATAATTTTAATGATTCATTTAATAGGGGAGCATGTTAAGAAAATAATCATATATTACACCCTTAATTAATTACATGAAAATTCATGAGTCAATTATCATTTGCAGTATAACATTTTAAACATAACATAAAAATACATCATATTTATGATTTTTTCAGTTCGATGCACCGAAAAATGTTTGTCTCCAATTGCTAATTTGGAGCCCGATGTTGGGATTTTGTTTATCCAAGCTATATATGTGTAATTATAAAAGAGAAAATTGTTCTTTTGGTCCCACAGGATACGGGGCTGTTTCATTTTGGTCCCAAAAGCAATCTTTCTCGCATGATTAGTCCCACAGTGTAGCAACTTCAGTCCCAAGTCGTCCAAAATTAACGATTTTGCTCATGTGATACTCACATGGCTGTTAAAGAAAGACTAAATTAAAAACTGAGAAACGTGTGTTTAATAATTCAATCAAATTATCCTAAATTTCTATCAAACAAGAACCCTATAACACACTCTCATCAACTACATTTTACCAAGAATTCAACCTGAAGATTTTCTAGGGTGATGAGAGGCCATTTACCCAAGCTTTCTCTAAGGTTTTTAATTCTTTTTGTCCAAGGTTTTTCCCATTCCCCCCTTTGAAATAGCCGCAACCGTGCTACAGATCCCTAAATTTCTTTAATTCTCAGTTTTTCGATTGCCGCTTTCAGACGGGCAGAAGTATCCGCTTACCATCACGACAGAGACATATATTCTGGGAAAGATAGCTAGAAACGTTTGACCTCCATCTTGAGGCCCGTCAGAATGTCTCCTTCCTGGAAGAGTTTGTAGCGTCTGATACCGTCAATGGCCCCATAGTATGTATATTTATTTAATGTATGGTTTTGTGTTATTTGTTTGTAGTTTGAAGTTATTTGTTTTTTATTCATTCCTGTTGTATAATGAACTTCGATTGCATTTAGATTATGATTTGAAGTCAAACTTAAAATCCTCAAAATTAGTTCAAGATTAGAGTGATGAATTAGATTCTTTGCCTGGTTACAATGCTCAAGGTGCCTGCAAATTTGGCTTCTATGAATTCTTCAATTACTACAGTGACCTTGCTGGACTAGAAAATGCATCTAAATACAAGATTGTCATCTATCTTGTTGGTTCTACATATGCTGAGGTAATTGCTGATATTGTTCATTGCTTCTTTGAAGTTGTCACCATTGTTGTATCACCTGCTTTCTGAAAATAATTTATAGAAATTGTGGTAGTTATGACTGAATTTTGATTGTTAAAATCTATGTTACTGGTTTCTAATGGAATATCCTATGATTGTAGCATTAAAATGTCTTTGATTGACTAATGTTTGACTGAATTGTAGTGTGAATTGTTGGGGTTAGCTAACTTATTTGATCTTATTTCTAAACCTGTCTTTTGTGAATTCAGACAGACCCGTTACAATCTAGTTGACATATTTCCTGGAGCAAAATAACTAGACTACCACACATTGCATTGTAAAGGACCAACTGACTGAGAAAGTGCTAGTTATTGAGCAAAATTTTCAAAGCCTTTTTTGTTGCATGATATATTTTCCTACTTTCCCAAAGGCTACCAGAGGCTAACAGTTTCTAAATACCCTCTACAAAATCTTTTCGGTGATTCAAACTCAACAACCAGTATTTATGCGTTCTTGAAAAGACTACTTATTCTCAAGAATTATGGGCACGAATTTGTAGCTACTAGAGATGAAGTCTAAAGTTAAGTTTACAAATAAATAAATATAATGCACTACTATTGCACTATATTACTCTAGTCAGAGGACTCCACCAACCAGAGAGAAAAAAAAAATAAGGATTGCAATATATGGTTGTCGAATTTCAGCTCTTTGATTCTGCTTGCTAGTTTCTTTCAACAAATACATTTCTGCATTCCATGTTTGTTTCTGTGGAGAAAATGAATGAATGGACTCTCCAGAGGCACCTGTAAGTTAAATTTAATAATTACATCATCTCATTATTAACTCTATCACCCTCAGATTTTAATAACTTCACTTATATTATCTTACTTAATCAAGGTTTGATTTTCGTTTTGAAGGAAGAGTGACAGATTCAAAACGGATGGTAATACATTTAGTACAATCTTTATTGACAAAATTCTTGCGTTTAATCTTGTTGTATTCTAATCTCAACCTTCGTTGAGGATAATCACACCATGTATGTGTGAAATATTTGTGTGTGTAGGGGGATGGTGGAGGCCAACATGAAGAGATAGGTATGGCCTGCCCCGATTGGAAGAAGAAGACGGCATTGTTGTGTTTTTTCTTTATGGTTTTTAGAGTGTACGGTGTTTTAGTGTTCATTTTATTTTTATAAGTTTGTTGTGGTGATTAGAACAACAGGTTTTAGCTCCAAAATGGGCAACTTTCTCTTCGAGAATGCATTTTTCTCTTCAAACTGTTAATACAACATTTGGGACCAAAACTGCAAATGCATGCGTGTGGGACCAAAAATGCAAAAGAATTAACGGAAAACGTGATGTTGGGACCAAAAGTGCCATAAAAAAATTTTTGGGGTCACTTTTGCTAGGGTTGGGACCAAAATGAAACAGCCCCGTGTCCTGTGGGACCAAAAATGCTATTTTCTCAATTATAAAATATTTATAAATACCTAATTCAATGAAAATGATGGTAAGAAATGATTAAGTTTAATGATAAAGATAATTCATTTGCATTTAATTATGATTCAGAGGAATTTTTTTAATACATGACTCACTGAATTAATTCAGTGGGTCAAAATTTTGATTTCGGGCTCTATGTCGTTGGAGCCCAAAACTTATTCGAGTACTCGAATTAAAAAAAGGGTTTACATGAAAATTCATGACCTTTTAGTTAATTATCATTTACAACATGATTTTTCACATATAACATAGAAATGCATTACCTTTATGGTTTTTTCAATTCAATCACTTGAGTAAGTTTTTGGCTTCAATTGCTGATGTGGAGCCCGAAATTGAGATTTTAACTCGCCTAATTGTATAAGTGTAGTTGAACGAATTCTTTTAGACCTTAATTATATGAAAAAATCATTATTTTATTGTTAAACATAATCATAAAATGTTATCATTTTTATTCAATTGGAGCTTTATAAATACTGAATGATTATGCATCTGCAGTTGAGATAAACAAAATTTCAAATCCGGGATCCACGTTAGCAATTGTAGCAAACAATTTACTCTGGTGTATTGAATTGAAAAAACTATAAAAATGATATATATTACATTACATTTATAAAAAAAAAAATTAGACTTGTTCAACAAGAAAAATTTAGAAAATGCATTTTTTATACGATAATTGTCGTCACTAGCTAATAATAAATTTATGTGACTACAATTACCATAGGACATTGTACGAATGATTTAGACACTTTTATACTACTTTTAGAAATAATTAGATGGAAAAAAGAAAAAAACTTCAAAAAAGTTTTACCATGTAAGATGACTTTGTTGTCTAAATAAATTTATTTGCAAAACAGAATTTTTGTTTCGATTGTTCTCTGCGCTATTAGTGAAAACAAATAACATGCATGCTTGCAACAATTTGCTATTATTTGAGACATTTTTGTTGTCTCAAAGTGCCTTTTTGTTTCAATTATTTTTGGATTGAGAGAATTATAATTTATTAAAACCAAACTGGACCAGTATATGATGCAGTAAACCTATTTATATAATCAAGGATTAAAATAAATTAATTAGAATAAAAGTAAAACTAGAAAATTATTATTATTATTATTACTACGATGACGACGATGAGGACTTGGATCAAGATAAATTTAATGGATGAGAAAGAATATATTTTGTCAATGTACAAAGTAATCCATTTTTATTTATATATTTGGTAATTATAGTTCCTTTTTAAAGAATTTAGTATGTATATAGTACTAGTACTAGTATTAATTTATCTCATACGATGTGCGAAAAGTTATTTCTAAAATAATATTTAAATAAACTATAAATATTATTGGATGTAATATTTTAAGTCATTGTAATGGATTTAAATATTAAGCAACTGACCAAAGTCCACGCTGGATATTAACCTGTAAACTTCCGTGAAAATCTTATTTATATGAAATTCGAAACCGCGTTTCTCTAAAATATATATTAATAGTTTTCATCAATCCTCTCCTCATTGTCTTTACTTATTTGTATATATTAATGACTACTCATCATAAAAAAAAAAGGGATATCGCATAGTAGATTAGTGAGACGATGTCAAAAAAAAGGGATATCGCATAGTAGATTAGTGAGACGCGTTTCTTAACACGTTTCGGTCCAAGATTTGGCCTTATATCATTATTGCATGTAAGATAATTAATCTATTTCTATTATATGTTCAAGTTTAGTGTGATTAGTTTACTTTTTTATTATATATACTTCTTTCGCTACATAATAAGTTATATTTAAAAGGTTTAATTTCAGAAAGCAACATGTATTATGGTCATCTTTTTACTTTCACAACTTCAATTTTTTTTTCTTCGACGGAACCTGTATAATGCGTTTTTCCAACCTCCGACTGTCTAGACCATGTGCTTCGCACATATATCTTTTGGGCCAACAAGATGGCCACATGTAGCAACAAATAAAAATGTAAAAAAAAAATTAACATATAAAACATATTGGGCACTAAATTTCATAACGCAACCCATTTCTTAATGCAACATACTTATATTTAAATAATTATTACATATTTCTTAATACAGTCCACGTAGTACCGGTTTTACCCTACGTTATAAAATTAAATTATTTAAATAGAATTCTAAAAAAAAAAATTGAAATACTAAAAAATAGAAAAAGGAGCAACGCAGAAGAAAATCAAATATTTCTATTGATAAAGATTTGTTCTTCTGTAATCACGTTAACCATTTTGTCAAAGAGTTCTTTCTTTTCCAATTTCGTTTTCTTTATACAGTTTGAATCTGAAAAGAAAAGACAGTCCTTCAAATGAGCGTATGGAATGAGCGTTTTGACAACGGTGACTGTCGTTTGATAATCGCAACTGTATGGATTAAACATCGTTCGAACTTTGTAATCGAACAAGGTAAAAGTCGAATGATCGTAACTGTATCGAATGAGCGTCGTACGAACTTTGCAAAATGATCTTTGACCCTGTGTAGCAGAATGATAGCCATGAAAAGTCCATTTTCCAGATTGAAAATAAAGAAAAAGATCGCGATAACAATACATAATAACCGTTAAATTGACGAAAATAAATAAAAGGAGGTTTTGCCCGCATCAGATGATTCTTCGTTTTTCACCCTCCATTAATGGGACCTTGAAGAAATTAGAGTTTATGCAGGTTCAATGGAGAGAGACGCTTGGACGGAAGAGATTACGTGGAAGAAGAAATATTAGATTTTTTATTTTTTTCTAATTAAATTATTTATTTATTAATATTATTAAGGGTATTCTCATCATTTTATAATATTATTTTAATTTATTAAATTAATGAGCTATATTAAGAAATTTAATGGACTGAGAATAGTCGCCGCCAACATATTTTAGAAATTTAGAAAATTCATTTAAAAAATTCAAAGAGTTTAAAAAAAAGCCAGAAAGTTTATTTATAATACTAAAAATCAAATAATATTTCTAAAATTAATTTAAAAAATTCTTGTAATTCAATTAAATTCATAAAATTCATTTCAAAATAAAAAATAGTTTAAAAATTAATATAAAAATCATGGAAATTGATTTAAAATTCTGAAATTTGATGTAAAATTCTAAAATTGACAAAAGTTAGAAAATTTACTTATAATCCAAAAAATAATTTTTTTTATATTCGATCAGAATTCGAAATCGCCCGATCTTCAACAAAATGTTACATGTCGATCTTATAGTGCCTATCGTCTGGAAAATCCGACTAGCTTCTACAGATCATCCTGATCGCGTCAGAATCCGCCAGGCTGAGCCTAAAGAAGAAAGGCATGCACATTGTGCCGTAGCACAAAGCCGAATACATGAAATCTAAATGGTTCGGCTTGTATACTCGCATCACACAGGTAGAATCAATCGAAGCCCAGCCCAAGGCCGAACCTGAATCCGAAACCAAACCCGATGTTGTGGAGGTTTCTGGAAGCGAGTGTGGAGAACTGGATTTTATTTTTGGGAAGGAAGCCTCGTCGTCGTTTCATTGGAGTTTAAATTGGAAAAGACCAATTCACCAATGAATTTTTCCGGTGAGATTTCGCCATCAATGACGTGGAGACTGTCGGAACTGAAATCGAAGAGTTTGGAGAGGGGGAATAAGATGGTGGTCACAGGCTAGCTTCTCTCCTCAGAGAAAAACTCTGAAATAACATAAATAAAAAAATGATAAAACGGAATTTTTTTTTCTTTTCCAAGAAGGTTCTCCTAACCATATTTTTATTTTTTGGATTATAAGAAATTTTTGAATTTTTATTTAATTTTATAAATTTTAAATTAATTTTAGAAATATTCTTTTACTTTCTGGATTTTCATTCAATTTTCTTAAATTTAAATCACTTTTCAAAATTCTTAAATTAATTTCAAAGATACTTTTCTAATTTTCTGAAATTTTAAGTAAATTTTATGAATTTTTCATTTAATTTTTATGAATTTTACACCAATTTTCAGAAATTTTAAATTAATTTCAGAAACATTATTTTAATATTTTTGTATTATAAATAAATTTTATGAAATTTTAATTGAATTTTCTGAAATTTTTAAATGAATTTTATGAATTTCTAAAATATTTTTTATAGGTTATTTTTTATATTTTTATTCATCGCCACGTGTCACCATCTTATTGGCCCAAAAGAAACATGTGCGAAGGACATGACTTATATAGCCGAAAATATAGTCGACAATTGGTGTTGAAAAAAAAAAAGATGCATCATACAGATTACTGTAGGAAAAAAAAATTGAGGATGTAAAAGTAAAAAATGGACATAGTACAATTGTACAGATTGCTTTCAGAAATTGACCCTATGTAAAAATATATAAATTATATATTTTCGCCCAATTTGATGAAGATACAACTTTAAAAAAACTATCAATTCTTATTTTCACTGCTTTTATATATATATATAAAAATCAAAGCATGTAGAAGTAGTTTGAGAAATTAAAAATGAAATAAAAATTTAATTTTTTTACTTTGACTATCGAAACGAGCTATTAACATTTGAAACAAGATTTTTATTTAAGAAACAAAATCTTGATTCAACTTTGTTGAAGACAAACTCAGAAATGATTAAAAAGTCACATTACTCCAACTTCTCAAGAAACACTTAAACTCATTAACCAAGAAACTTCTTACTTGATATAATACAACAATATCTTGAAGTATATACCCAAGCTTTGAGTAAATAAAATAAAAATAAGTTCACACATTCTTCTCAAGAAACACTTAGACTCATTATCTAAGAACCTTCTGACTTGATAGAATATAACAATATTTTGGGGTATATACCCAAGCTTTGAGTACATAAAATAAAAATAAGTTCACACTTTCTTGTATCATCAAAGTGATTATCATTTAGTTGGTTAAGCACTTTATAATCTAGATCAATGATTACAGATTAATTTTCACCTATCTTCTCCTATCAAAATTTGTACACAAAATGACAAAATAGTATACATAATTTATTATACAAGAGATCACTGTTGAAATTTCAACTTTCAATCACCGATGTACTCATCACCACCGCGACCACAACCACCATTACCGGAATCACCTGCAATGAAAGCAACAGCCGCTGCAACACCACTGGCACCTCCCAAAACCACCATATCTCCATCGTAATTGCGTCTTTGCCCCATCTCAAAATGACGTTGAAGCGCAATCGGAGGCAGCGACAGCCGTGGCAGCACCGGAAACGGGGGCTAAACTCCTCGTCGCGACCTAAAGAAATATGTGAGAAGAAGATAAATACATACTATTGCAACTATGGTTATGACTACAGAAAGGACGGCCCATTCGGCGGTATCCATTTTTTCTTTTTATGAGTGAAAATTAGTTAAACTCGAGATATTTATAAAATATAAAGAAATATTGGGTTGACTTTGAGAAAATTGTGATTTTGGTTCCACGGGACACATGACAGCTGTATTTTGGCCCTAAATTTTTCATATTTGATCCCACAAATATAAAATCGAGCACTTTTAGTACCATGAGAAATCTCACAAGCATTCATAGTCCCAAGTTTTTGCATTTTCAGTCCCATAATGTTTATTATTAACGTTTTCGGTCACGTGCATATCACATGTCCGTTAAATGATGGAACTAAAACGAGAAAATTGTACTTTTAGTTCCACAAGAGACGGGGCAGTTGCATTTTGGTCCCAAAGTTTCACTTTTGATTCCACAAATTCAAAATTGAGCACTTTTAGTCCCATAAGAAATTTCACACACTACAACATAAATGAGTTAATGTAACACCCAGAAAATGTTACATATATACTAAAACATGTCACTATAAACTTTAGGTAACACTTTATTGGTGTTACATTTGTCGGTGCTACCTAAAGTCTAATATAACACTTTTGATTATCTTTAATAACATTTTTAGAAAGTGTTACATTAGATTTTAAATTGTAACACTTTATGGTAACAGTTAAAAAATATTACATATAATCCTTTATGCAACACTTTTAATTGAAAGAAAAAATTGAAAATTTGTCATTGCTGGGTTTCGAACCCAGGTTGGTAGATTGCAGGAGCTTAAGCGCAAAGTCTTAATCACTAGGTTACAATAACTTTATTTTTTTAAGAAAAACAATATATACACAAGATTTTATTGTAACATCAATAAAATACACTCAAAATTAAGTTCTCATCGAACTATAACTAACTTAATTTTATTTAAGTTATTCATATCAATTTGACACAATGTTTCCATTAATTTTTTTTTTCTCATTTTCATATATATATAAAACTTATTTTATATATATCACATTAATTTTATACATCTAGTTATTGTATATAAATCTTAAGGCATTATCATTAATTTTAATTGCCATAATTTTATGTATTAAGACACCTTAATTATTGTGTTTTATATATTTTAAATACAAAAATAAACTTACAGATATGAAGAGACATGACCAAATGTCCCAAGTCTAGGTTCTCACGCTTAAGAAATGTATACAAATTAATTTGAGAAAGTATAGTATATTAAAATAGAGGAGACTGTTGATGATCCCACGTACGAGGTATTTTTTTTGTTGGAATTCAAATGAATTTGAATTTGAGAATGTGGAGACATGAGATGTTACATTTTTACAGACCATTTTTCATACAATTATACAAGTACAAATGACTAATAATGAAGATCTTTTCAGATCCTACAACTTATAATCAATTTTTTTAGATTTTCAAAAGCTAATTTGAATGTTTTCATTTAAATGAAATCCATAGAGTAGCAAATCTTTTGTTATTTCGATGTTCATGAATTTGAAAATTATCAAAAAAAATTAACTACGTTCCAATGTTCTGTTTGGTTGGGACTGAAAAAGAACTTTGCTTGACATTTCTCATTTATATAGGATATATATATGTTCAATATAAGGTTCATGATCCATTATTTTGCATTCATAATATCCACAAAAAAGGTTGAGTATTGTACCATTATTCTGCTTCACATAATTTTCATGATATGTGTGTTTAGATTATAGAGAAATGTTGGTTGTAAGAGATGAAAGCAAAATAGCAGAAAGATTCTTGTTTTCTTATTACATCTCCATAGCTTACTCACGGAGAATCAGTTTATATTAATACGATTTTTTGGTTAAGTGAGACTCGGATGAATTGGTGTAGCAAAATCTAATTGCAAGCAAAAACTAAGAGGCGAGATTCAGTTACTTTATATTGGTGATTTATATATTTAATCATATTTCTAAGTGTGTCATATATTAATCAAAAGCTCCAAATATTTCAGATATTGACAGCCAAGTCTGAAGACAAAAATGCAGGTTGATGTAAAGAGGAGCATGGAAGGAGAGGAAAAGAGATTCAATCAGCTATCAATCGAAAAATTAATTTATTGAGGGAAAAAATGGTTGTTTGGTTTGGGACGAAAAATGCAAAAATCTTGAGACTAAAAGTACTTGTTTGATTGAGACCAAAAGTGCACAAAAACTTTGGGACTAAAAGTGCTAGCAAAGTTAACAAAAAAAGTGATGATGGGACGACTAAATCTGCTCGATTTCGTATTTATGAAATTAACATATAAAAACTTTGGAACTAAAATGTAACTGTCATGTATACTGCAGGATCAAAACCACAATTTCCTCGATTGACTTTGATGGCTATAACTTGTCATGTTCACTTAATATTAATTTATAGATCGAATCATTCTCTTCAAAAAATTGACTTTGTAAGGAGAAATTGTTCACGTATTCCTACACACAAGCATACTCCTTCCGATTGCTTTTAAAGCCCGTTTCTGAGTTTTTTTTCAATTTGCACGGATGTAAATGACTTGAATGGAGTTGAATATACTGTTGCATGTTTACAATATTATTAAACTTTTAATATTATGTCTGAAGTTGTTTGATTATTAATCGAATCAAACATGAGCGACTTTGAACAAATCGAATACGAATCGAGTTTGAATAGTTCAATATTTTTACACTAGTTTTAATATTTTTTACTTATCGAGATCTTTTATCAAACATAAAGATATGTTCAACCTTAATTGTCTAATATCTTTGCCGATCCTAGTTCAAAGAATTTTTAGCAAACAATCTTAAATCAAGTAACGAGTCACTTAGTTTGATTTTTCAAACTTAGCAAATGGCATAATATCTCTCTCTACATTATTATCGTACTATCCATCTAGCATTTTTCAGGCTTAGCAAATGGGATAATATATCTCTCTCCACATAACTATCTATCTAAATTTAAAACAAAGAGGGAGTACATAATTATGACATTAGATTCTCGTGGGGCCAACTAGTGATCATGTCAAACTGCACGGCCCTTCAACAAATTTGCAGATTATACACAGTAGCGAATAACACTTTTTAATGACTAATAACAAAATAACGAAAAGTGGGCATAAAACATTAGAAATGGACATAATAACGAAAAGTGTCTCATTAATCTGTGACTTATTTTTTAAATTAAGAAGTTGTAAAATCTACTTTAACGTTTAGCTTTGGGCTGCTATTAAAGCTGGAGGCAACCAAAAATTCAATAAAGTATCACTTTGCTGCAAATTAAATCTTATTGATTGTACATAACTAATGCACATGTGTCATATAATATTTCAATGAAAAATAGTTCACCATTTGTAGTAGAAGCACATAACAATATCAATCACCACCACACCCGCCACATCCACCACACCCGCCGCCACAGCTCCCACCACCGTCCGCCACATCCGCCGTGGTGGCAGCAGCAGCTACAGCACAACCCGCGACACCTCCCAAAACCACCATTCCACCGTCCTTGCTCTCTCTTTCACCCATCTCCACGTCAGCGCGAACTCTTGCCGGCAGTTCCGCCGGAGGTACGTAGGGCCACTTCCCAATCCGACGGATGCGTGGACTTGGCGGCGGATCTCTAAACTGGCGCCATAGCTGGTATAAAAATTGACATAATACACACAGCGCTATTGTCATACCAACGACGAAAATCAGACCCGAAAACACCACTACAACTATTTGACCAGCCTTCATTTTTGTTTCTTAAGAGATGTTAGAGAAGGGCTATGTTTTTATATTAGCTTGACTTTAGATCAAAGTCTAATCTTTGGTATCGTGGATCTTACGTGTTAAATGTAATAAATTAATGTGCTAGTTTACTAATTCTAAGTTGCATATATACTACTTTAGAAAATTTCATGAATAAATATTTATATTAAAAATAATAGGAAAAATTGTTAAATTTGTCCATTATTTCATATAGGGTGGACATACATAACCGTTATTTTTAGGGGTGACAAATTTTATCCAACATAATCTATTATAGCTTAATTTGTACCCAGTTCTTCCCGGAAAATGTAAAATTGCACGTTGAACATCATGTGACTGTAACAACATTTCACGTATTATATAAATAAAGATGAGCACATATACACAATTGAATTTCTTTGAAGAGAGTGAATAGAATTTACAACTTTGTCACTTTCTATATCTAATTCTCCTCTGATTCTTCTCTTCAATACCTTAACGCCTTCAAACTCGAAGTTGACTTTGATCTTCCTAGGTTCCGGACTTTGACTTGAGCAACATTAATTCAAATGCTTGTAAACTTAATTTGGGATTAAAAGATACTTTTTGATGAATATGCAAAGAATGTCTTCGAAGATGTTGACGAACAACAAAGAACATCTTCCATGTTTTGACTTGAAAATATCGATCGGAGGGGCTCAGCACCTTGATCTTGGATCAAACATTGAAAATCTCGAGA
The DNA here is from genome assembly GCA_958295605.1 of Ajuga chamaepitys. Lineage (NCBI taxonomy): Eukaryota > Viridiplantae > Streptophyta > Magnoliopsida > Lamiales > Lamiaceae > Ajuga > Ajuga chamaepitys. The sequence continues at coordinate 39,870,824 of OY282498.1, read as the reverse complement.
TTGTCTTTGCAACACCTTAAAAATCTCAAGACCAGAGGCTGGCTTTTTAACGCCTTGAAATCTCAAGATCGGCTTTGAACGCCTTTAGAACTGGCTTTGTAACACCTTAATCCCAAGGTTGAGTTTTTAACACCTTTCTTGAGCTTGTGTTCTTGTTGGTGAAACAATGAGGCTCTATTTATAGTTGTAGGGTGTAACGACCCGATTTTCAAAAAGTAATTTAATCTTAATTAAATTTAAATAAATCAAATCATGGAACCTTTTTTTTCTCTCTATCTATCTATATATATAAAGACACGCATATATATAAAAGTCAATTCTTAGTTGGGCCATTTAAGGAACCACATAAACACACCAATACTAATCTTCCTATCACATGTAGGAGCGAAATAACATTGGCATCTCAAACTATAACTGAAACGTTTATTAACTAATAAAATATTATGAAATATTACTTATATATATAATCAAATAGGCAAAATTATTTCTAGACATGCTTCTAACAAAACTAATGTAAAATTAACAAACCTCCATATTATAGTTTCATATTAACCTAAAGATTATAAAAGAATAAATCATGCATAGTAGCGGAACTTACTAAACACATACGACACAGTATCACAAATAAATTATATTTTTAATCTCCTCAAAGCTAACATCCTAAGAAATTAATAATCCATGAAATACTTCAATGATCAACTTATAAATAATTATTTAAATAACAAGCTTAAGTATTATTCCATGCTTCAAGATAAATATATAAAACTCCTTCTAATCATGCAACTAGTGAAGTAGGCTTCCCCATTAAACTCACAACATAGAAAATAATTTCGAATCCATGTCAAAGATTTCATTTGATTTATATCTTAACAACAACACTCCTTAAAAATTAACTAGTCAAATAACATAAACAAGTAATAACACATTATCAATTAAATAGTCATCTTGTATAAAATTGCACCAAAGTAGTCATGTTGTCATATGCTTCGGCTCCCCAATAAAGGGTTGGGGTGAGCTTCCTTCAGCTCGTGGAGGATCACAATTCATAGCAATCATATACAAAATTAAGAGCATAAAATATAAACAGTCATAACTTGTAACTTGTAACTTGCAACTTGAATATTATATTCAATGAATTGAATATAAACTTGTAACTTGTATTCCATGTACTCACGGAAATCTTGAATTTGTATATCAAATAAATTGAATATACACTTGTAACTTGTAACCTGACTCAATAAAGGGTTGGGGTGAGCTTCCTTCAGCTCGTGGAGGATCACAATTCATAACAATCATATACAAAATTAAGAGCATAAAATATAAACAGTCATAACTTGTAACTTGTAACTTGCAACTTGAATATTATATTCAATGAATTGAATATAAACGTGTAACTTGTATTCCATGTACTCACGGAAATCTTGAATTTGTATATCAAATAAATTGAATATACACTTGTAACTTGTAACCTGGCTCAATAAAGAGTTGGGGTGAGCTTCCTTCAGCTCGTGGAGGATCACAATTCATAACAATCATATACAAAATTAAGAGCATAAAATATAAACAGTCATAACTTGTAACTTGTAACTTGCAACTTGAATACTATATTCAATAAATTGAATATAAACTTGTAACTTGTAATCCATGTACTCACGGAAATCTTGAATTTGTATATCCAAATAAATTTGAATACACACTTGTAACTTGTAAATATAACAGATATATTCACACAATTAATCAAAAATATAATTGACATAAAAAGTAAACCCCCACCTGAATTGTGATGCAACTCGGAATGTAGATGCAATTACTCTATTGTTTGTAGCACTCAGTAGTCTCGTCTCCTTCCTACTTAAGCATGCATGACTCTATATTGATCTCCAATTAAATATATGGGATTTGGAATTTAGGGTTTGGTTGATGATTTAGGAAATTTTGAAAATGGATTTGAAAGAAATAGAGAACTTCTAGGAATGAATTTGCCGCGCAGCAGCAGATAAATAATTTATTTTTCATAAACGGTAAGAGATAAAACTTTGAAAATTTTACAGAAAGAAATAAAATTTCTTGAAAGTATCATACTAAAATTTCATGATTTTAGAAGAATTTTAACTATGGGTTTTGAATTTTTGAAACCGAATAAGTCGAAACTGTAAATTCTGTACAGCGGTGGAAAAACTTTAATAACTCGAACATTACTAAAGGGATCACTTTGAAATTTTACAAAATAATAGAAGACATGTATATATTGTACATATCCAAAAATCATAATTTTTCCACATGTATAAATATGTTTTTCGAATTTCTTAATTCAGAAAGTAGAATATTTCAGATCATGTGCAGACGTGATAGAAAGATTATATAAAATAAAATATAAGTTGAATGGATTTGAAACTTTTATATAAAATAGATAACATACTGGGGAACAATATATTCAAAAATAAGATTTGAAGACATATAAATATATATCACGAATTTTCTAGATGGAATAACATAATATTTACAATCTGAATCAGCAGAGATAGAAAATTTATATAAAATGAAATACGACTCATATGGAGTTGAAATTTTTACTGTAACTTGAGAACATATCATGGAATAACATACTAAAAATTTATCGAAAAATAATATGTATTGGCATAAATTTCGAATTTTTCAAAGAAGATACCTTGAAAATAGAGTGAAAGAGGAAAATGAGGTTGACGGCTCTCGGAAGGGCTTCTAGGGCTTATGCACGAAATTCTTAAGAAAAATAGATGATTTGGATTGCGATTATGATTTATGACATGAATCCCTTATTTGTTGATTATATTTCTAGGTTTAGAACTCCTATTTCTTGTTACCTAAGTAAAAATCATCATGGGCTAACTTGGGCTTGACTAATGCATTGGGCCAGGATCCAAATTAAATATTTAAAAGTCTAATAACATGAAATATAATTTTAGCCATAGCTTAAAATAATTTTCATAGTTTACGAAAAATAAATAATTCTCATTGGACAAAAATAGATATTGAATATAATAATAATTAAATAATTTATGGGGCTTTACATAGGGTGGAGAACTCTAATAGGCCTAGGATCTGAATGGAGCAATTTGAGATCTATAAAATATCTTTGAGATAATTATAGAATTAATTATATTAATTTAATAATTATTGCAACATCTTGACACATGGAGTCTTCTGATTGGTCCATTATGATTTTATATCTATCATAATCTCTTTGGGTAGTTATCAAACTGATGTAATTTAATTTAGTAATATCACATCACTTTGACATGTGCCGGCTTTTGATTTGATACAAAATTTGTGTATCAATAGTGACATCCATTTTAGGTGAATCTCGACTGGCAAGGATCATGTGCCATCCTACGTGGATTGCAGCTGGGCTTTTGGAAAAATTCTGCACATCATACTTAATAACATGAATAAATAAATAAAAATTATTGATTTTTTTTTAATAAATGTATAAAATAAAGTTGCGTTTTTTATCATTGGAAACCAGAGAAAAAAAATATTATGATTCTACTTAGAAATAAGAAATTGGCCCTCCAACCCCCACCCCACCCCCCTTGACAACCCTTCTTTCCCATACATTACAAAATATGAAAATACATTCAACTAGCTTGCTTAGAATACGCAAAGAATGCAATATTATTAGATCTTCGTTTTCTCATAGAAAAAACAAAATAAATGCAAAAGCATGTTTATTCACGGTGAATCCTTGATTTAGAAAAGGGGTTAATTAAATCAACATGTAATATATGTGTTTTATTACTTTGCTAACATAAACTTTATTTTTTTTTCTCAGCAACCTGCCCTCCTCTTTGTTTTTTTTTTTTTTTTTTCATTTAACGATCTCTAGTGAGGTTCGGCGAAAAAATTTTAAAAATTTTAAATCAAATTATTTCGAAAAATAAAAGAAGTTATTTAAGATATCTGAAAAATATTGAAATTATTTTAAAAAGTTTCATTTTAAATTTATTTAAAATAATATATAACAAAATATTCATTAGGTAGAAAAGTGAATTAAAGAAAAATCTAATTTTATATAATAATTAGAATTTTTTAAAATTAAAAAACATTATTAACCCATTAACCCTTTGGATGTTAGAAAATATATTTTTCAAAAGAAATTATTTATATATTATAGTAAGTTTTATTATGTTGTTATATACTTGTAAAATTAAGTATTTGAATTATTAGTTATTGCTCTTTAATTACTCATTAGTATTATAATTATTAGCTAATGATTGGCTACAATATTAGTAACATATATGACATTAACCAACATAATAAAACTGCATTAAAGGTTGTATTTGATGATGTTTTTATTATATCTTGCAATACACACAATTTTGGCATATTCATTAATTAATCAATTATAATCATGAACTTATTAACAAAGTCGAAAATTAACAAAGATTCGTCGAACCTAATTATCGGATTGGATTAACGTTAATCACACGGAAAGGATTATGGAAGATATGATTTTGCATCTGTAGACATCAGTTCAATATCATCAAGTGATCATGAAATGTAGTAGGGGGTTTGGAGTCTAGAACCGGGTTTAGAATGTTGAGAACCGGGTGAGAGAATCGGGTTTTAGCCGGATCAGTTAAAGAGGTTAAAATGGAAACCGGAGTCAAGGTTGTTATAACTGCCGATTGCAACGGATTAAAATCGTTGCATGTAAAACCGTTGTGGAAAGCTCGCTGAAACAGTTTTGAGCAGTTGAAGACAAAATTGGTTACAACTATTTCTTCTTCCTGATTCGAGCTCCGGCCTTTATATACATCGAAAACACTTGAAGTTGCGAGTTGATTCACGTTTCTTTCCCTCTGTAAATATTACTCAATCAAGAGAATTAGATTGCTAGGGTTCTTAAGCTCAATTCGGCCTGTGAATTGGGGTTTCTAGTTTTCTGGATTAATTCTTGTAATTGATTGATTAGTGAAGTGAATTGAGGTGTATAGAACCTCCGTGGATGTAGATCACATTGATCGAACCACGTAAAATCCCTGTGTTCATCATTTTCTCTTCCTGTTCTTTGTTCGGTTTCATGTGGCAGATTTCTTTGTTGGTTTTTAGTCACTACTGTTTGTGTATTGTTTGTGTGTGAGAGGAACTGATTCATAACAAGTGGCGCCGTCTGTGGGAAGCTTTCTCACACAACAAGAAGACAGAGATGTCAGGAATGAAGATGGATATGGAGAAATTCTCAGGGAGAAATGACTTCCATCTTTGGAAGATCAAGATGAAGGCTATTCTGGTTCAAAATGGGCTGGTAGGTGCATTAAAGCCTGAAAATGAATGGACTGAGGTTGAGAAGCCTAAATATGCAGAGGTGGATCAAAAGGCTCTAACTATGGTCATCCTATGTCTAGGAGATAAGCCATTGAGGGAGGTTTCAAGATGCTCTACTGATATGGAGGCTTGAACCAAGTTGGAGGAACTATATCAGTCCAAGTCTGTGTCAAATAAACTATTTCTCAAACAGAGGTTACTAGCCTTCAAAATGGTGGATGGAAAGGACATTTCTGATCAACTGGATGAGTTTTCTAAACTTCTTGATGAACTGGAAGATCTTGGAGTAACTATGGAGGATGATGACAGAGCTTTAATGGTATTAAATGTTCTACCAAGTTCCATGGAAGGATTCAAGGACACTTTGATGTTTGGTAGGCAGGATAAACTGAGTTATGACTCAATAATCACTGCTTTGAAGACCAAATGCCTACAGAATCAAGGAGATAAGAAGGTGGCTCAATCTGGTGAAGGGTTGAATGTAAATTTCAAAAAGAATTACCAAAAGAAAAAGGGCCAAACCTCAAAGAATCACAAGACTGGCAATTATGCTCCAAAGAAACCTGGAGAATGGACAGAGAACAGGAAATGCTTCAAATGCAAGCAAGTAGGGCACCTAAAGAAAGATTGCCCTCAAAAGGTGAAGAAGAAAGAAGGCCATGGTGGAGAAGCTGCCACTGTTGAACATGGAGAAGACACTCCAGAAGTCTTGAGTGTTACTGAATCAAAAATGGAGTTGGAATGGGTACTGGATGCAGACTGCTCATTCCACATGTGTCCTCACAAAGAATGGTTCCAAAACCTCAAGAAAGAAGATGGTGGGTGTGTACTTCTGGGAAATGACCAATTTTGCAGGGCTCAAGGCACTGGATCAGTAAACATCAATATGTTTGATGGTGTCACCAGGCAAATTGCAAATGTAAGGTATGTGCCTGGACTTAAAAAGAAATTTGATCTCCCTAGGATCTCTAATTGCTACTGGGTGTGAGTTTAAGTCTGTTGATGGCCAATTACACATAACCAAAGGAAATAAACAGGTAATCAAGGGAAGACAACACAATGGATTATTTATTTTGATAGGAAAACCAGTAGTTGGGAGTGTGGGGAATATTCTGGCTAATAATGAACTAACCCTGTGGCATAAAAGATTGGGATACATTGGTGAAAGGGGACTGAAAGAACTATCCAGAAGAGGGATCATTGGAGAGTTTGGAAATAAGACACTTGAGTTCTGTGACAAATGTGCATTGGGCAAATCACAGAAACTGCCTTATGCCAAAGGGATTCACATTACTTAAGAACCTCTAGACTATGTCCACTCTGATATCTAGGGACCATCCAGGACTGAAACACATGGAGGTGGGAAGTATTTCATGTCTGTAATTGATGATTTCAGTAGGAAAGTATGGGTGTTCATCTTAAGGAATAAGAGTGATGCCTTCACTAAATTCAAGACATGGTTTCTTCAAATGGAAACCTTGAGAGGAAAGAAACTCAAGCATCTAAGAACTGATAATGGCCTAGAATATCTATCTACTGAGTTTAATACCTTTTGTAATGAAAGGAAAATTACCAGACACAGAATAGTTCCCAATAATCCACAACAGAATGGTGTGGCAGAAAGATTCAATAGAACTGTCCTAGAAAGAGTCAGGTGTATGTTACTTGATGTTGGGTTGCCAAAGGTGTTTTGGGGAGAAACAATAAACATAGCATGCTATCTAATAAACGGATCTCCTACATCAACTCTGGGATTCAAAACACCAGAAGAAGTATGGAATGGAAGGATTCCAGATTACTCGGGATTAAAGGTGTTTGGATGCTTGGCATATGCTCATATGAAATCAGATAAACTTGATGCTAGAGCCTACAGGTGTGTGTCTGGGATATCCAGAGGGAATCAAGGGTTACAGGTTATGGTGCATGGAATCTGGAAATCAGAAGTTGATGATCAACAGAGATGTGAAGTTCAATGAGTCCATTATGGGATATCATTTCTCTGGGAATCTGGGAAACCAGGATGAAGGCCCTGAAACAGAAAAGACATCTGTTTAGGTGGTGACTCAGGAGGAGCATGACATATAGAGAGAAGAAGATTTGGCCGATAATTCCAGTAGTAGTTCTTCAGAAGAAGAAGACACAACACCCAGAAATCCAAACCTGAGGGAGTACAGCATTGCCAGAGACAGACCAAGGAGGCAAATAAAGAAACCAGATTTTTATGGACAAACTGGAACTGTACATTATGCACTTAGTGTTGCTGAAGACATAGAAAATCATGAACCACAGAACTTCAAAGAAGCAATCAGTGGTGATGAAAGTGACCACTGGATTGGTGCAATGATGGAAGAAATGGAGTCTTTGGAGAAAAATGGCACCTGGAAACTGGTGGATAAACCAAAGGGACAAAAGCTGGTAAGTTCCAAATAGATTTACAAGAAGAAGGCTGAAGCTGGGGTCTCAGATAAGATAAGGTATAAGGCAAGGCTGGTAGCAAGGGGCTTTACTCAGAGGGAAGGCATTGACTTCAATGAAGTTTTCTCTCCTGTGGTAAAGCACTGTTCCATCAGATTACTTTTGTCAATAGTAACACAAGAGGACATGGAGTTACAGCAATTAGATGTAAAAACAGCTTTCTTACATGGAGACTTAGTTGAGAACATTTATATGAAGCAGCCAGAGGGATTTGTGGCTCCAGGAAATGAAGAAAAAGTATGTATCCTCAAAAGGTCATTATATGGATTGAAGCAAAGCCCAAGGCAGTGGAATAAGAAGTTCAATGAGTTTATGTTAAAAGCTAGTTTTGTTAGAAGCTTGTATGATAGTTGTGTTTATTTTGATAAAAGTTTAAGAGCTGATCCTGTATACTTGTTGTTATATGTGGATGACATGCTCATTGCAAGCAAGAGCACTCACAAAATACATCAGCTTAAGCAGAAGTTGAGCTATGAATTTGAAATGAAGGACGTAGGAGAGGCTAAGAAGATTCTAGGTATGAACATAATTAGAGACAGAGCTGCTGGATGTTTATGGTTGTGTCAGAAGCAGTATCTTCAGAAAGTGGTGGAGAGGTTTCAAATGCATGAGGCCAAGGCACTGAGTATTCCAGTAAGTCAACGACTCAGATTAACCAAGGAGCAGAGTCCTAAGTCAGCAGCAGAAGAGTCATACATGAGAAGTGTGCCTTATGCTAGTGGAGTTGGAAGTCTGATGTATGGGATGATATGCAGCAGGCCAGACTTAGCATATTGTGTGTCCCTAGTCAGCAGATATATGTCAAATCCAGATTAGGCTCACTGGGAGGCTTTGAAGCAGGTGTTTAGATACTTAAAGGAAACAACAAGTATGGGGTTGAAGTTTCAGAAGCAAGAAAAATTGGCTATTCCTTTAGAAGGATTTGCAGATGCTGATTTTGCTGGAAATGTTGACACCAGAAAGTCAATCACAGGCTATGTTTTCACAGTATATGGTACTGCAGTTAGCTGGAAAAGTGTGCAACAATCAGTGGTGGCTTTCTCTACTACAGAAGCTGAATACATGGCTTTGACAGAGGCAATCAAGGAAGTTGTGTGGTTAAAAGGCATTCTGAAGGATGTAGGGATAAAGCAGGACTGTGTTGATATATTGTGACAATCAAAGTGCTTTACATCTAGTGAAACATCAAGCTTTCCATGAGAGATCTAAGCACATAGATGTCAGATTGCATTTTGCAAGAGATGTGATTGATACAGGGTCTGTGGAGGCTAGGAAGGTCCATACAAGTGAAAATGCTGCTGATTTTCTAACCAAGGCAGTGCCTGGGAGTAAGATGGTTCATTACTCAAGCCTGATTGGGCTTGCACGGTGTGATTAAAAACCTAGAAGACAAGGCACGTTGAGGTGATGAAATACACTCGAGTTCATTGAGGTGGAGATTTGTAGATATCAGTTCAATATCATCAAGTGATCATGAAATGTAGTAGGGGATTTGAGGAGTCCAGAACCGGGTTTAGAATGTTGAGAACCGGGTGAGAGAACCGGGTTTTAGCCAGATCGGTTATAGAGGTCAAAATGGAAACCGGAGTCAAGGTTGTTATAACTGCCGTTTGCAACGGATTAAAACTGTTGCATGTAAAACCGTTGTGGAAAGCTCGCTGAAACAGTTTTGAGCAGTTGAAGACAAAATTGGTTACAACTATTTCTTCTTCCTGATTCGAGCTCCGGCCTTTATATACATTGAAAACACTTGAAGTTACGAGTTGATTCACGTTTCTTTACCTCTGTAAACATGACTCAATCAAGAGAATTAGATTGCTAGGGTTCTTAAGCTCAATTCGGCCTCTGAATTGGGGTTTCTAGTTTTCTGGATTAATTCTTGTAATTGATTGATTAGTGAAGTGAACTGAGGTGTATAGAACCTCCGTGGATGTAGATCACATTGATCGAACCACATAAAATCCCTGTATTCATCATTTTCTCTTCCTGTTCTTTGTTCGGTTTCTTGTGGTCGATTTCTTTGTTGGTTTTTATTCACTACTGTTTTTGTATTGTTTGTGTGTGAGAGGAACTGATTCATTACAGCATCAATTTTGGAAGGTTGAATGAATGTATCCATTTCAGATTTGGACAAATTATGCTAAATGTGGGGCAGTTAATATTGAATGGAGGTAATAGTGAATATATATATATATATATATATATATATATATATATATATATATATTTATATTTATATTTATGCCACTACCTTCTCAGAGAACCGAACGTGAGACTTCCGCCTCATACGGCTCCGCCCCGAGCTTCCATCGTCGGCCTTGGCATTAGACCACTATCTATGCAATCAACATTGTCTGAGCTCTCGAATCTTTTGCTTCTCGGGTGGCGACAAACAATGGTCTTGCGTTAATATATATATATGTGTGTGTGTGTGTGTGTGTGTGTGTGTGTGTGTGTATTACAATATATTTGTTGAGTTTGTACGAATTCGTTGTTCCTACTCCTGGTAATGCTAGACGTTCTATTGTAACCTGAGGTGTTACTTAAGTAAATTCTTTAGGAAAACATTAATATAACACGCCTCATAAATTTCTCTTTTCTACTACATTATATTTTCCCAAAATGCCAACATTGAAAATTAGAACAAAAATGAAAGATAAATTGTTACTCTTGGGTTAATTCTGTGCATTCCACCATGGCGACATCATGATTTGGGAAAGATTATCTAAGGTTGCTTGGGTTGAGGAAGACGAGAGTAAGGGTTGGGAAAGATGATGGAAGAGGTGGGGTGGGTGGTGGGGGTGCAAGAGGTTTAAAAAATAATAAATTTATATTATAATTTTCATGTTTGTTATTACTTTCCAAATTTATAATTAATTTTCATATATTATAATTTTCATGTTTGTTATTACTTTCCAAATATATTATAATTTTCAGACTTTTATGATGATTCTATATTTTTGCCGTAACTTTTATTTTCATATAATTTTTTTTATCTTTTCTTAATTTTACTGAAATTATTCTTCTGAAAATTATATCAAGTAAATTATTAAATAATTATAAAACTAATCTCGATGATTTAATTCTCAACTTTTTGTTGTCACACTCCGATTTTCCTAGCTTAAAATAAAACACATTTTTCTGAAGGGATGTGAGCTAGATCACATGTTTTGAACTTATAACTCTTTTCTGCTTGATTGAAAAGACAACTTGAATGTAAAATAACATAAACTTTGAAAAAAATCCTATTTGAAACGTCTTAGAATAGAATATTTTGGCTGAAGCGTAAACTGGATACAACTACATAAGTTTACTCAAATTTTTTATACAAGAACATCAATAGAAACATTTTTTTTAAGCATCAAATACACATGAAAGGTTTTACAGCCTTTGATCAATAGCATCCATCGTCTCCTCGTACCACAACCAAACTCCAGTGACCTGTAGAAACTGAAATATAGAGCGTGAGCAAGCCACAAGCTCAGTGACATGTTTGTCGACTTTATATACAATTCATGTAATAATTAACGAATGCATACAACACATTGTAAAAATAGATGTTAGCATACACATCATATAGCATAGCATAACATATAACCTATTATCTGTTGAGCATAACATAGCACATCACATAGCATAACATAGAATGTAAGTGTAAGTCGTTGCCTATTGAACATAGCATAGCACAACACAAACCATAACATAGCATATAACCTGTTGCATATAACCAATGAAATGTTGCGCTTAGGCATTAACATCGCAATCAAATCAAAGTATTTAAAACAGACAAACATAACCCATAGAATAAAAAGTCTCCACCTTAAAAATGGATGAAATTGATGCATGTTCTTATTGTCCATAACCTTCGCTAGCCTCGTTCTCCTCTTCACTTACGCATGAATGAACCTACGTAGTCATCAATATATATATATGGGATTTGAAAATTGAGAGAAATTTGGGAATTCAGGGCCTAGTAGAGACTTTAGGAGATTTTGAAAATAAATCTGAAAGAAATAGGGAACCTGTATGTATTGATTTACTGAGTAGTATTATATAAATACTCTTTATTTTACAATGATATGGAATAAGACTTTGAAAATTATACTCTAACTAATAGACATATGTAAAATGATCATATTAAAAAATCCGATTTTTTTCAAGAGGTATAACTATGGATTTTGAATTTTTAAACTCGAAATTGTTGAAACAGAAAATTTAGCGCAATGATGGGGAAACCTTTATAACTAAAAAACCATTGGATGGATCTCATTGAAATTTTACTAGGAAATAGAAAACATGTATATGAAAAAAATATCAAAAAATCAGAATTTTGAACAACTTTAAGCATATATTTCAAATTTATGAACCGGATAAGAAAATTTTTTATATTCTGTACCAAAGTAGAAGAAAATAAAATAGATGTTAAATGGACTTGAAATTTTTACAGAATATCATTGAAATCGAGATACATAACATACTAAAATTTCGTAAGTTTTCGAATTTGTTGAAATAGGGAAACATATTTTTTAAAAAGGGTACTTGTCTTTTGGGAGGAGAAAGATTAAAAGATGAAGATGACACCCTAAAATTCCCTACCATGATATAGACAAAATTTGAGAGAAAATCTAATTATTTGGGTTGTGATCTTGATTTATGACATGAATCCCATTTATAAAGATTATATTCCAAGGGTTTTAGGACTCCTAATTGGACTAGGAAAAAGTTTTTGTGTTCCCTAAGTAAAAATCATGGCCTTGATCTTTTACTCTAGACATGAGCTCCAATAGTAAACCATAACATTAATTAAAAAATATAATTAGATCTTAAAATAATATGGAGCTCAATTTAATAATAAAAATATTTTACGGGTGTTACAAACTACCCCTCTTAGAAAAATTTCGTCCTCCAAATTCTGTAAGCAAAATATGAGTTGACTTCACTATAACAATGTACATGTCATTCCTAACTTGACAATATAAATCAATATCCTCTATTTTTATGTGATGGTAATAGCTCCTGTAGCTAGTATGATATGTACGCAAGAATGACAGAATATTGGGCAAAACTGAATTTTATTGAAAACTGTAGAAGTAGAATAGTTTTGCATTGTAACATAGTGTGTGGTATGGCGGAGGTGGATGATCATAGATAGTATTGAAGGAATCTGATTCGGGCAGAACACGAAGTGTCGCACAAGGTGTTGCAACAAGTACTGCAACACTTTTGGGTTAGTTTGTGCAGAAAACAACGGAGCAAATGAACAACAACGGAATTGAACAAACACGACAAAAAGATAAAGAAAGAACAAACATAATAAGTCTACATCTCAAGCAAACCAAAAGCTTGAGCAAACTTCATCACTCAATAAACAAAGTACATTGTGGATACATCCCAAAATGAAAAGAAAGATCTCCACTGATCTATTTTCATAAACTAATTTGCACACTTACACAAAAGACTACGACACAAGGATCACACAACCCACAAAGAAAAAGTGGGAGTGTGTGTTGGCAACTTGAGGTGTTGCTGCAAGTGCTGTAACATTGATATGAGACAAGAACCTTGACGGAGTGGTTCAACTTCTATCTTCATGGGAACTTGTATTTATAGAGTTCCACACCTGCAGAACGGTTACAAGAAGTGAGAAAAAAGTGGGAGAGAGAGAAAGAGAAATGGAGCGAAAAATATCAATGGATAAGGAAGTTAAATATAACTTCCACATGATCTTATCCACATAGGAGAGAGACAAAAACATGGAGAGGGAGAGAGGGACGAATTTATAGTTATATTACTTTTGGATAATAACTTCTTTGGAAGTTATCTTTTGGATAGAAACTTCCCTTGGAAGTTACTAAAGAAAAATAACAATATATATAATTATGAAATTAAAACAATAAAACATGAAAATGATCAGTAAGATAAAATAACAAATAAAATACATAAATAATGTGTTGTAGAAGGTGTTGAAATACTTTCTGTAACACCTTATTTCCTCAACAATCTCCCCCTTTTTGTCTTACTAATAAAAACCTGCAAACATCTAACAAAAGAGAAAGATTAGACAAACATGAATGTCTAGTAAGGCAAATTTTTTTTTACAAAAGAACGAGATAGGAAAAGTGTTGGAGCATTGTGTTGAGACACATTACACTACACCATTTCCAAACAATCTCCCCCTTTTTTCCTTACTGGACAAAAGCTACAAAGCAAAGCAAAATTCTAAGATGTTACAGAAAACACACTGGAAGTAACAAAGAAAGAGTGTGAGACTAAAACAGTCACACCCTCTCTTAATTATCTGCCCCCATGTAAAACAACTTAAAGACCATATTCTGCAGCATCATTCTCAACTTCTGTACCATCTAGATTTTTGCACCTCTAGACACACCAGCAACAACACAACACAACTTTCTCACCCTTTTGTCCAGGAAGCATATTCAGTACATTCCCTCATTTTATAAATGAAAGAATATCCAGTTCAACACATTAGTGTTGAGGATGGTGTTGCAACACTATCTGGAATCATGTTGTAGAACACACAATTTGGTTAATGGTGGTATAGAAATACCATCTTCATCAATGGTCAGATCTACAAGAGAAACTTGCTGAAAGATTCATGAGGCTGATCAACATTTTCTCACAAATAGAATAGTTAGTTGTCATAGGAAATATAAGTAGTAGATTTTTCAATAAGAGTACAAAACATATGCAAAATAACCTACCTTATCTCTTCTACAATAACATATTTTTTTCATGAGTGGCGACGGAGTTATTTTAAGATAGTTGAATCAAACAATTTTGTGGAAGTTATCATATATGAGTAAGTGAGAAAATGGTAGAGTTGGTGTTTTTAGCCACTTTGTTATAGCACCTCCAGTTGAGGCACTAATAATGATATGTTGGAGTTTTCTAAGATTTATCATTAACCAATGAGACTTCAAAGAAGAAACTGATGATATAGAACATTTTCATAAACAATCTCCTTCACTTAGATAACACCAAAACCTAATATAACAAATCATATCCACACTTTTCATCAACCAACAAATTCCCATCACAACACTTCTCAACAATAAAAACAACTATTATTACCCAAATGATAGAGTGAATGTTTCTTTGAAATAAACCATCATATTCTAATAAAATAGTCCATTTTCTATCCATTACTTTAACGTAACAGAAAATGAAGTAAACATTCATACCTTAGTGACTCATGTTGATCAACTAGACGTGGTTCCTTTTCTTCTTAGCTTCTCGATCTTCTCCTTCCTTTTCTTCAAGACATTCTTCTTCCCCCTCTTTTTATTCTTCTTCCGCTTCATACTCATAACCAATGAATAGAGAATATGAGGGAGTAGAATGAGTCTTCTTGTTGAGTGCTTTCTTTAGAGAAACTATGAGGTCGGCTAATATGGTCTCCATGTCAATGTCTTCTTCAGTGAAATCATGAATGATGTTGTCATTGTGAAAAACTGATGTCACATTTTTCAGTAACACTATTCGAAAAACCTTCTAGAACTTCATGGATGAGGTGTTGGAATAAGTGTTCTGACACCCTCAGCAACATCTTCTGCATCACTTTATGGAGATTGAGCATATTTCTCTAACACACTCAAGTCATGTTCTCTTGTAACAACTTCTTCCATCCATAACCTGATTCAGTAAGTGCAGGAAAAAATCCTCTTTTCCATTTTCAAAACTCTTCTCATGGGTTGGTCTTTCATCAACCAAATAAATTCCTTGGATTTTGATAATGAACATAAAATTAGATGGAAATTCAACATTGACTGGATTTTCAGGTTCTCCATGCAATTGGAAAGAAGCTACTTCAGACAATATAATGCTTCAAGTTCTTGCCTGAAACTGTTTGGGTTACATACGATGTTCCAGCACCTTGCATCGCACCTCCGTTGTGACACCTTCATATTCATATCGAATAAAGAAAAGGGTTGAGAAGATATGGATTTTGATTTATAATCTGTAAAAGAAGATGAAATGATAGGAATTGACAGAGAAGGTTAAGAGTTAGATTGAAATTCAATATACAAAGTATGCTATAAATGAGTCAAGAGTATTAGCCACTTCATCATCCAAATTTGTCATGACTACACAAAGCTATAACCACAAAAATTGACTCAAGTAAACATAATTTCAAGTAAATTGTATAGTGTGTGAAATGGATGACAAATTTTTTAACCTATACACATACACAATCCAACTCTCGTGATAAAGAATTATACTTTGGATTTTATCGACAACCTACTATTCCATACAAAGCAAGGCCACAATAAGAATGAAGTGGGTGATTACTAAAGGGTCCATGTCTTTGCACAATCAAGGAGTTCATGAAATCAATCTTCCTCAAGCTTCACCTAAGATCAACACCTACATGACAATGCAAAAATGTTTTGTTTTCTTCATATTTTTTGTTTGTTTTTTTATTATTATTTTTCTTTGTCTCTTCTTAAAAAAAAATACATTGAATTCAATCAGAATGCAAACTTAAAAATAGTGTGAGTAATGAAAATCTTAGAAACTATTTTGTAGATCAAGAAAAAAATTATTGACTCCCAAGTGATCCACCACCTTGCACAACACTTTTGATCAGAATTTTCCGATCACGTTTTGCAAGATGATACTCCATCTCTGAAAATATATAAAAGATGAGACTTACATAACCTTGGACAAATAGTCATCACCAAGAAAAGTCTGAATGAAGGAAGAAAAAATCAGGTAAAGGTGATGGCATAAAAAAAGTCATAAGGTTAGTAAGGGATTTGCAAAAGTGACAACAACCTAAATCTACAAAATATTTAAACTTTTAACAATACTCACCCATTCAAAAAGAAAAGCATTCTGAAATCTCAATGTAAGTTGAAAGAAAATAAAAACAAGAATAGAAAATATGCATGGAAACGATAGTGTTATAACAATGATGTACAAGGTGTTATAGCAGTTACTACAAAACTGTTTACAGAATACACAATCCATGAGATTTCCTCAAGAAAGAAAATCTCTAGAAGTCTAAGATCTTGGTGAAGATATAAGTCAGTTGTTTCTCTCTCACAATGTGCTTCATCAAAATTACTTTCATTCCCACCAAAGCACCCAAAATATGAGGCCCTAAGTTTATGTGTTTGGTGAGGGAGTGTGGTATGGGATTCTACCAATGATCCAAGATGGAAACACCCCTAAAATTCTTCTTCCAATCATCCAGATCCTCACAAAAGCTAAGCCAATAAACTCCCCAAACTTTGTAGTAATGTCTTTAATAAACCATATTACAAGATCATATGCACCATAAGCAAACTAAAATAATGCTTTCAACAAAATTTAGGTGATTGACTATAGGGTCAAAATGGTACCTAGCATAAACAAAGACGCTAAAATAAACATAGAGTGTGTTGGCTTTCAGAAGGATCCCTATTGTACTTCTATAGAAGGTGTCATTGATAAATTCTACATCACGTTCTGACACACCTTCTAGCAGGATCCTAGGGAGGTTTTTCATGTCCATCAAATTCTCAATGGTAAACCTTTTTCACAAGAAATCTAGCATATATATTATAAGGCCTTCTTAAGCTTGTAAGCATAGTTAGGCTTATATGGATCAACAAATCCTATAGGCTGTTCAACAAAAGTTTCATCAACAAAATTGTTATTCAAAAAGTCTCTTTAAACAACCATTTGGTAAAAATTGATATTGTGAAAATACGGCACAACAAGTAGGAACCAATTTTGTTCAAGTTTAGGTAAGTTGGCAAATGTTTCATCAAAGTCCACTTCATCCACATTTGCATAACTTTAGCAACAAATCTGATTTTATTGCAGGTTATATTACGCAACTCATCCATTTTGTTCTCATTATAAAGATATTTTCAAAACTTGGAACAAAATCCCATACATCACCTCTCAAACAGATTTAGCACATCATGAAAAAAATTGATCCAAATATCATTTAAAAGATCAATCATATTCTTTAGTTCAATGTTAGACAAGAAAGAACAAGAACATACCTTAGTGAATGCAAATGTGAGCCATAAAAAGTATTATCATGTTAGAGTAGTTACTCTATCTTTTCCTCCTAGTTCTTACTCCATCATCACCAAAAACCTGAGTTAGAGGATTATCCATTTGTACTCTGTTAGTAGGGGACTATGGTAAGTATGTCGTTCCTGGTAGAGTAATCTTATGAGCTTTGTTCTCCATCAGTTTCTGATGCCAAGGATTTACTTCCTTGGCATCAGTCATCAAATGTTTCTAGCACGGACAAAATCATGCAAATCTCATCAAAACATTGAGCTGCAAGAAAAAACACAACAGAGGAATCTCTATAAAAAATACTAACAATTTCCTTGGCCAGACCCACGTATCCTTTGCAAGAAATGTGGTGTGGGTACTTGTTTCCTTTCCTCATATTCCATTGTTCCTTGCTCAACTTCTGCAAATATTAAAATGGAATTTGTTAACCCGTATTTTAGTCTACTAAAGGAGAGGGAGTAAGTAATCTAAATTTCTTACTTTAAATCCCTCGGACACCGACTAATCACAAATTCGCTCCAAACGGCCAGTGGAATTTTGTAGACACTCGGTGGTTTACTCAGTTTCTCAGAATCATCCTGGTGCAGATTGATGAATTTCTAGGTGAGGGAAGTTTTAAATTAGCGCCACTACTCGTTGCCTCCACTCCTAGTAAATATTGTATTTCAACTACAACCGATGAAAGAAAAGATTACCGCACGTATAAGAAACAATATAAAAACTTAATAGCAGGAAATATAACATGTTCAGCTTAGTTAAACAGCATACATTCACTGACTCTCAGACCAAATCCTTCAACTATTTTGGTACTTTTTTCGGGTTTTGTAAGTGATAACAAACTTTGCTTAAACAAGGACGCCAATGTAACTCTGCATTTCATCGGCAACGGGTCCTTCAGGCTGCCCAAGATCGTTAAACAACACATCCTTCTTAATGCCCTGGGTCCTCCGAACAACAAGTCGATCTATGTAGCACACACCTATAAGTGACCTTTGGGTCTCTTTTGATTCCAGGTCCGAGTTCTCAGCATAACTTTCAAACACAGCTGATCGATGCCTTGTGTTAGGCTTGTTTGTCATTTGCTGACTAAAGACTTTCCCTCCGTGGATCCTGGTGACAATGACAAACATGAACCTTCATGGGTTCGCACGGACTGGGTTTTTATCCTTTGCACTAGAAACTTTCGTTACTTTAGCTAATATAATGTGGCAAAAATGCTATGGAGTGAAAGCATGAGTAAAACTGTTTACTCACCTGATGACGAAACCATTCAATGAACGTTCGGTTATGCTTATTTGCTCTTTGCTTTTTGAGGATAGGATGCCTTCAAAAATGACATATGTTCACTGTGAGAACAAAAAATTATTAGACATCATACAATGTATACAATGAACTACAAGATTATAAGGAGGTAGAAGTACTCACTCGATGCATGGATCAATCTCATGATCGTTAATCAATATGTAACGATGGTTAACAATGTACTTGATTCCATTTATCTTGGCTAGATTGGTGTATTTGAGCTATTGAAATAGCTTAATAAGTTCTATTCCGTGATGAATTGATGGGATACCAGCCGTGTGTACATCTGGTAGGTACTCAGATAAAAATAAAGGCTTCCTCAGCAATATACCACTCAACTATACACCATTCGGGTCGACTGCGGTTACGAACATATCCTTTTAAGATCTTCATGAATCTTTCAAACGGGTAAATCCACCTATACCACACCGGCCCACACAGTCTCACCTCACAAACAAGATGAACTGTTAAATAGACTGTCACATCAAAAATGATGGGGGGAGGGGGGGGGGAAATGTTTTTCTAACAAACATAACGTGGTCACGATTTGCTTTTTGTTTCATCCAACTTTAACACAATTACCACCTTTCCAAAAAAGAGCATTGAAGAAGAAGTATAACCGACTGATGTTGCATCTCACAGGTTTTGGCATGAATGGCCACTAAAAGCAGTTGCTGCAATAGAGTGTTGAAGTCATGTGACTTGAGTCCAACTAATTTTAGGTCTTTCATCGAGACAAGATTGTTGATATTAGATGAGTAACTGGTGAGAACTTTCACTCTCGGTAAAGAGCTACAAACTCTCTTCTTCACGTCTTTACTGGTGTATAACAAGCCGGTGGTAAATAAATCTTGTTACCCTTTTCTTCTGGTACTAATTCATCCCTTACCTTCATGTCCACGAGGTCCAATCTTGCTAATTATCCATACTTGGTTTTACCTGGGATATTAAGTAGTGTCCCAATAAAATTTCCTACCACATTTTTTCTCAATGTGCATCACATTGAGTACATGATGAATTTGTAGATGCTTCCAATGTTCAAGTTCAAAGAATATTTATTTCATCTTCCAGCATGACTTTCCATCATCCTCCTTTGGTTTCTTCCTGCCACTACCCTTCCCTGAGCAATGTTTAATCCCTCGAGCAGCCTCTAGAACTTCGACTCCTGTTAGTGGCTTTAGAAGAGGATCAAGTTCTTGGCTCTCATCAAATGCCTTCTTTTGTTTAAGGTAGAGATGATTTACTAGTAAGAACCTTCGATGGCATATGAAAGTTATCTTTCTCTCATACTTCAACCTTTTGGCATAGGTTTTTTCAACACAGACAGGGCAAGGGCTATATCCTTTGACAATGCAACCTGATAGGTTCCCGTATACCAGAAAATCGTTGATTAATTGAAAGCTCACAAGCATCATATGCTTTGACACGTGTGTCCCACAAAGCTTCAAGCCATCAAATAGAACCTCCAAGTAAATATCTATATCATTCCCTGACTACCTGGTCAGAATTTAACATACTTAGCATCATGAACTTTCTCTTCATACACAACCATGGAGGTAGATTATAAGTGACCGTCACAACTGGCCAACAATTGTACGTCGAACTCATTGAGCTGTGCGAGCTGATCTCTTCAGCTGATATGCCTAATCTCAAATTCCTTGTTTTAAAAGCAACGTCAGGCCATTTTCTATCCACCAGTTGCCAAGCAAGCGAATCAACAGGATGGCTCAAAAATCCATCACAAACTCGCTTGTCTACATGCCAAGTTAAGCTTCATCGAATTCTTTGGCCTGTTTAGGGAGTTGCTTCCGCTTCTGAATCAAATACAACTGTTTATGTATGCTGTAGATATCAGTTCAATATCATCAAGTGTTTGTGGTATGAAGTACAGGTTTTGAGGATTCTAGAACCGAGTTTGGAGTGCAAGGAACCGGGTCAGAGAACCGGATTTTAACCAGTTCAGAAAAAAGGTTAAAAGGAGAAATCGGATCTGAGTTTGTTATAACTGCCATTCACAAAAGTTTTTAACCGTTGCATGAGAAATCGTTGTAAAAAGCCCGCGGCAGCGTTTTTGAGTTCTTGAGTCAAAATTGGTTCCAACTTCCTCAACTCCCTGATTCGAGCTCCGACATTTATATAAATTGTAAACACTTGTAGTTGCGAGCTAATAGACGTTTTTTCCCTCTGTAAGCACTACTCAATCAAGAGAATTAGAATGCTAGGGTTTTCTATTCAATTCAAGCTGTGAATTGGGGTTTCTGGTTTTTCTGGATAATTCTTGTAATTGGTTGATTAGTGGAGTGAATTGAGGTGTATAGAACCTCCGATGTAGATCACATTGATTGAACCACGTAAAATCCTGTGTTCATCATTTTCCTTTTCCTGTTCTTAGTTCGGTTGCAAGTGGCCGATTTCTTGGTTGTTTTTCATTCAATATAGTTGTGTGTTGTTTGTGTGTGAGATTGAGTTGATCATAGCATATGCTGCTAGGAAAAGTTTATTTGTTTTAGGGATAAAATACGAGAAGATCGATACCTATGAAGATAATATGGTACTTCCCACCTATTCCCAGATTCCAATGAATGTTTCGAAACAAGAAATTATCCAAGGCATCAATTGCAGCTGGAGGAGTTATAGCTGTTCATGTGGCTGCCATGAGGAATTTTGATGGAAATGCAGGAAATAACAATCAAGGCAGAGTAGGATTCATATCCAATGGTAGAGGTACGGCAAAAGTAACAGACCTATATGCCAGATTTGTGGGAAACCTAACCACGATGCTCTAAATGTTTCAAGAGATTTGACGAAAATTTTCAAGGAATTTCTGGTGGCACTAATCATTTTTTCAATATTACACAAATTGGTCCAGCTAATTTTTCAACAAGTGAATGAAAATGGTAACTACAGTAATCAAGAAACACACTCTAATGGTACAAGTTCTGTTTACATTGGGGCAGGATCAACTGATGAACAAAAGTTTATAGATTGACCGAACACCTTGCAACTCGTTCGGCTGCTGTTTCTGGCTGAATAGTCTTCACTGAAAAACAACGCACTCCTCCTCACTCGACATTGAATGCTCGCCCAACAGTAGACAACATTCTTGCGTACAAAAGGACTCGAGATGATTTTTGGTCATTTGTCAAGTTCTCTGGATGAAGAATGAATACCAGATGAACTCTTCTGATATTACCTTCTAAAATAGGCAAAGCAAGGAATTGGTATATCTTAGATTGCTCTGATCCTTGAAAGAAAACTCTATCGAAGCGGAACTCATTTTCCTCTTCCTTTTCGTCCTACACCACATTCGTTTACACACGTCAAACACTCTTAACTATTTAACTATTTTTCTCTTTTGGAATATTTCTAATTTTACAAAAGAAAAATATTGTGCTATTTGTCGACCAAAATACATCCACATTAATTCTGAAATCTAATAAGTGGTTTGTGACATGCATATATAGCCATAGCAGTATAGCACCATATTTATTGCTCCACAATAAAATGCTTTTCTTTTCAAGAGATGCGATTCATTTTCTGGTTCAGATCTTGTAACCGAACTTCAGAAACAACCAAAGCACTATTAACATTTTCTTCTTCCTTCTTAAGCAATAGAGCCACAACTCATTCTGGTTCCATGTCTAATGGAGCTTGTCCAGCTGCACTTTTTATTGAGATGCAAGCTCTGAGCCTCTTCCCATGATAAATGGTCCCTACCCTTGCCAGTAGCTTCCTCAAGGGCCAGTTGTTGTAGTTAGACTCAAGTTCAACCGCAGAAGCTCTCTCTATCCCAACCTGAATAAGCTGATCAAGAGCTGTAACTCCAGATCCCCGAACTTGGGAGATGGATCCACGAATATCCAGGATATCAGAACGTATGAAATAACAGATGGATCAATGTTGCATCCAAACATTTCAGATGGATTATGTGTTGGGCAGAACATCTATAACTGAGATGGGCCTTACACTTCTATCTCAGACCTCACTTCCTTTCCGATTTTGTGGGATGCTTTTGTGGCAGCTACTTACACAACTCTATATAAGGATATTCTTCCTCATAGAGTGAAACTGTTCTACATGAATAAACTATAGCCAGTAACGATGTATTTAGAGGATCTAAACTGAAGCTTAGACCGGTTTTTAAGGCCTAAAATATGCAAAGCAATCAATCTTTTATTTCATCTAATTCTGATGTCATGGATATTCTACTATCAGGTGTGCAAGTTAGATTGGCAGTTGACCGGTGCAAATTTAAGATTAGGAAAATACATCAGTTATTTACCTCTGAACGATGACCGTTCTGTTACTAGACGGAAATAAGTGAAAGATTAATTTCTTCTAAAAGTTTCGAGAAGCTTGAAATATTTTTTGTTTTTGCCAGAAACATGATGTATTTACTTTCCTCCTTGATGAAACTCAATCGAGCCGACGATATAGAAGAGACACGATTCTGTTTAGAGGGAAGAGACATGATTCTGTTTAGAGGGATTCAAAAAGCAAGGGATGAGATCATTGGATTTTAATCACCACAAAATGAGTGCATTTTCGAAACCATCCGAATTCCTAAAAAACTGGTTTACGTTAGAAGTAATATATTCTAAATAACAATCAATGCCGGGTCAAGTCTGAGACAGGAACCGGCACAGATGCAGCAGCATTGCTCTCTTCTTAGCTTCTTCCTGTAATTTCGTCGTCATCTTCCATCGCGTGTCACTCCGCCCAAATTTTTCCTTCAGATCATATAACTTCGAAAGAGCATACAACTTTGAAAATGTAAGGCAGCCAGGATACAATGTTTTCTCCACATCCTCAAGTAGTTTTCTTATTTGGTCTAAATCGACATTACTTTTGCACGCAACGTGTACCATTCCAACTGGTTCCTCAAAGAAGCTCTCTTCACCTTACCCAACCACATCTTCTTCATCTGTTTTCCTCATTTTTCTGAATTCTCTGCCCATGCCATATCCATGTATGATATATTCTATTCATACCATGTGCACCCAAATCCACCCTTACAACATCAACTCTATTAGACTTCAGATTACCACATCGTGAGCAGGGACATGACATTGAATTAGGGTCACAACCATTTTGCAATGCGCAATCTAGGAAATTTTCAATGCCAACGACATAGGCACGGGAAAGCAAGGGTCCACTCTTTATCCATTCTTTTTCTACACACAATCTACAAAGGCTAATAGGATAGGATGAATAGTATGTGGCCTTGTTTGACCTATCACCCGTAACCTCCAAGGACTCGTAATCGTCCTACCAAGGAGGCAGTGCGGGGTGCAAGGTTGCCAGCCTATATACTATTTTATCCGGACATAAAAATAAGGCACATAATTGAGAAAACCTAACGTTAAACATGTTGACACACAATTGCAACACTTGTAACTCCACAAGAAGGAGAGACCTCACAATAAACAGTTTCAGAAATATAAACACAACAATTCTAATAAGATTTAAGTAACAAACAAAGCAACATTGTATGAAAGGTTCATGGCCTTGTTTGACCTTCACCCATGTAACAAACAAAGTAACATTGTATGAAAGGTTCATGGCTTTGTTTGACCTTCGCCCATAACCTCCAAGGAGTTGCAATCATCCTACCAAGGAGGCCATGCGGGACGCAAGGCTACCAGCCTATATATCGTTTCATCAGGGACATAAAAATGAAAAAACAAAAGGGCACATAATTGATAAACCTAACTTAAACAAATTGACACACAACTGCAACACTTGTAACTGCACAAGAAGCATAAACCTCACAATAAACAGTTTTAGAAATATAAACATCGCAATTCCAATAAATTTTAAGTAACAAACAAGGTAACATTGTATGAAATGTACATAGCCTTGTTTGACCAATCGCCCATAACCTCCAAGGAGTTGTGATCGTCCTACCAAGGATGTCGTGCGGGACGCAAAGGCTCCAGCCAATATTTCATTTCATCCCAGACATAAGAAAAATAAAAGGGCACATAATTGATAAACCTTACATAAAACAAGTTGACACCCAATCGCAACACTTGTAACTGCACAAGAAGGACATATCTCACAATAAACAGTTTCAAAAATATAAACACCACAATTCAAATAAGTTTTAAGTAACAAACAAGCAACATGGTTTGAAAGGTGTGTGGCCTTATTTGACCTAACGCCCATAACCTCAAAGGAGTCGTAATCGTCCAACCAAGAAGATCGTACGGGACGCAAGGTTGCCAACATGTGTACCATTTCTAAAAGGGCACATAATTGATAAACCCAACATTAAACAAGTTGACTGTTACACCCACCCTTGTAAAAACTTATTTTATACTAACTTTTAGCCTTCCTGTATATTTTTTTTTTCAAAATTAACGTTTTAGAATACTCCTTCAAGACCAAAATCTCACCTACATATATTTACATAGGTTCTGATCGAGTACAAAAGTGTCACACTCCATTCAACACCATATTTACAGAAATATACATATTAATGTTCCTTAATTTGAACATGTCCAAAAAGATTATTAGAATACTAGCAAAAACATAGTGAGTCCAAGGTTTAGCCCCACAGGTCGTCATTCATATACACATAGGCTTCAGAACTTGCAGAAACTCCAACAGCATGCCAGATCAGTCCACGAGCTCATGCGTAGTCAAACTCACCTACAATGCAAGAACTACGTGAGCTAAAACTCAGTAAGCAGAAATCATGCATGACAAATGCGTGAATGGTGAGATGCAATACACAAAACCATTTCTTTCAACTCTTTCTCAAAAAAATCATATTTGGTGGGAATTGGCTGTCGTCATTGTCACAAACCTCCCCAAAATACCACTCATTGGCCATACTCGTGACTACCAAGGGTCCCTCCTCCCCCCTTATAGTCCACCCGAGATATCCGTGATGGTTGGTACGACCAAGTGACTATCCTCCCGAGACTACCAGGGGTCCGCCTCTTACCTGCCCCCACAGTCCACCGGGAAGTCTACCTCTTCCCGTACCCCTCATCACAAAGGTGCTGAAGTGGGAACCTCTTCCGCGTGCACACTCGTCACCGGAAGCATCCCGAGAGACACCATATATACATCATGGAGACTCTCAAAGTACCAGTGATGACCAACCCCAAAACATTTTCAACTCCCAAAATCATGCAATTTTGACTTCCTTTTTGTACACATGCAATACATTGCAGATGCTAATGCTCATGATTGATGCACATTAGTTTATTTTTAGCAACGGATCAAAACACTTGATACGAAGGTATACAACAACACATATAACAATCAATTACCGCAAACAATAAGCACAAATACTATGTTCAAGCATTGTAATTGTAGATGGATTTCTACTTACCTCTCTTCCGGAGTAGCTTTTGAAATTTCCTATTCCAAAGTGGTAATCAATCTACGACAAATTTTAAATCAAATCAAAGCACAATTTATTAAATTCTAGATTGTTACGTACTTTTACTCCGATAGTTTCAGCTTCGTCGCATTTTGGTAATAAGGCTCTTACTTTTTCTACAAAATTGATATTTGTATGATTCAAGTTGGGTTATAAAGCTAACATATCGTACTACAACTTTTATGTTTCGCATTTTTCCAAATTCAGTTCGCACAATGGTCGAAATTGGCTAATTAGCTGACATCCAATTCTAAAATCTGGACAGATTTAACACAAATTTAATCTAGGTTATTTTGATTATCAAATAACATATGAACATTATCATATACAAATATACTCAAATTTATTTAATAAAACTAATATAATACACAAACCTAAGAATCTGATATATATGTATGAGTAAAGATAAGAATAATCATGAGATTATAAAAGTGGAATTCATGATTGTTTTCGTAGTCAGACTTTTCATTTGATTATATGTTAATGGAGAAGTAGTTATCTATTTTAAATACCCACATGGATTTAGCTTGAATTAGCTGAATTCAATAATCACGAACTTAGGAAAGGAGTATTAATTGAAACGAACACAGTTGCTTACCAGGCTAATTGTGACCTCGACGTGTTACTCTAATATGTGATTTGTAAGGTTTTCCCCCAAATAGCATGATAAAGACCTCCCCTTTATACACCACCTTTCCACCGCCTTTTTCTTTTCCTTAATCCAGTGGATTATTATTATTATTATTATTATTATTATTATTATTATTATTATTATTATTATTATTATTATTATTATTATTATTATTATTATTATTATTATTATTATTATTATTATTATTATTATTATTATTATTATTATTATTATTATTATTATTATTATTATTATTATTATTATTATTATTATTATTATTATTATTATTATTCTTGTTGTTGTTGTTGTTGTTGTTGTTGTTGTTGTTGTTGTTATTAGTATTCTGACAATAAAATCCTTTACATATCTAATACTTCTATGTACCAAATAATGTTCCACATTTTAAACTTGTCACGCGTAGTCTTAAATTTTGTAGCATGTCCCAATAATTTAGACTAGGGGATTCTTGACTACCAAGGTAAACATGTCCAAATTAGTCGCAAAATATAAAATGACGTAATAAATATAACAAATTAATTACTATCAAACTATCACGCAAATAGCACATAACAATATGGAATGCATGAAATGCAAAAATTATATTGGCCAGTGAGTTGTGAGAGGCGCGGGTATTACATTGACACACAATTGCAACACTTGTAACTACACAAGAAGGAGATACCTCACAACAAACAGTTTCAGAAATATAAACACCGTAATTCTAATAAGTTTTAACAAGCAAAGCAACATTGCATGAAAGGTACATGGCCTTGTTTGACCTATTGCCCATAACCTCCAAAGAGTTGTAATCATTCTACTGAGGAGGTCGTGCAGGACGCAAGGTTGCCAACCTATATATCGTTTCATCACAAACAAGTAAAACAAGACCGCTGCACATAAGTATGACCCTAACATTACACTGGTTACATAATCCAACTAGGGTACTTTCAGTTCCCATAGACAGAAATATAAGCAGTCAAAACATTCGTATCCACAATCATTGCAAATCGAACATTTAGGGTTAAACAAAAGCATTTTCCAGGAATAAGTACAAAATCATCAAATTGGGTCAGTATAGAAATATGGAACCAAGAAAATATAACTTTTGAAAAAATAGATTGTACCTCTCCCCTCGTTCTACTCCTAGCCCTCATTGAAACTAGGGAAAAATGGTAATTTAATGGCGGAGGCAAAGGAGACGGCGACGGTTAATTCAACCTGAGCAAGACTGGAAGAACAATGGATGCACAGTAAAAACCCCTAGACTGAAATTTTTGTTGAAGTGATAAAACGAGTGAATGAAATGATCCAATCCTGATTCAAAGGCTAGCAGAAAATGTATTTTAATTAATCAACTTATGTTTTTCAATTTTGGTCCAAAGTTGCAAAAGGGTGTAACAACTTTAATTTTCGTATTAAGAAGAAACATAAAATAAAATAAAAAATATTAACAACGCCACAAGACTATGGTTTTGGGTGCGAAGTGTATCATTTTTCGTAGATACACTACGCTTGTATAAACCGTTGACCAAGAAGTGTAGTCTATTAGCAAGTTTTGGAAGATAGAATATAGTATATAAAAGCCATAGACAAAACCGTAGTTTATTAGAGCAAATATTCGCTAATAGACTACACTTACAAAAAACCGAGGCACAACTGTAGTCCATTAGCGATTTTTGCGCTAATAGACTACACATTTACCCAAAAATGTAGTTAATGCTCCAACACACTTTAGTTTCATAAAAAAACAGAGGTCTAATTGGGTGTAGTCTATTTGCAGTTTTGTTGTAGTGTCTCATTTATGCAATTCATTTACCGTCTTCTTTCTTCTTTCAATTAAAATCATATACTACAAGAAAATCAAGTTATAATTAGGGGGAATTTGGTCATTAAATGTCAAAAAAATTCATCATTAAAGGTCTTTAATGACGGTAGTTTACCGTCATTATCGAACTCCTAGTGAATAGTTATCAATGACGGTAATGAGAACCTGTCATTATTGCCATGTAATTTTCAATGACAATACAATACCGTCATTAAACAGCTCATGTATATATATGACAACAAATTTCCTCATTAAATGTCACTAGCCCCTCACTATATGTCCTTTAATAATGAAATATCTCCTCATTGTTTATTCAGTTTTCATCACTATTTATCAAAATGCAATAGATTTTTCTCTCATTAAATCACTAATTATCCTCATTAATAGCCTTTTGTAAAGTAGTTTATAATCACAATGGTATATTGTTTAATATAAAAAGATCTAATTACTAATAAAACCAAGTATATCAATGAATATTTGAAACAACGATATAGTATGTCAAAATATTTTATATATGCAAAACCTCATCTACATGGATCTATAAATTCAAAATACACAAAAATATAAATTATTCAAAACATGGATCCTTCTAGATGATATCTATGTACAAAAAGCATTTAAGTCAAGGATGTTGTTCACATGATTGTTCCTTCAAAATATGATATCATGTTGGTTGATTTACAATGCATTCTTTTTTGAAGCAACCTACAAGAAAATTGAAACGAAAAAAATTAATTAATCAACTAATAATTAACCTGCGATGTATATCCACATTTTAGATGCAGATGACAAATTACTTCCACCTACAAGTGTTTCACACTTACACCATCTACAAATTTTATATTATCTGAAGCTTAAAAGACTAGGGAGAACCACATTAAAAAAATCATGTTGGATAGTGCTAACAGAATTTAGCTCAGTGGAGAAAAAGTCATTCTTGAAATGAGAAATTAAAGATCTTTGATGGGGATTTGGGTCCACAGGAACCCTGCTGGCAACGGAAAGTCTCATGCTGCGAACCTTGTAAAGGATCAATATAATGACTAGGCATTCACCAAATAAAGAATGACATGGAGTATTAAGACTATAAAGCTAGATTGAACAATCAAACCTTCACTTTCTTAGACTTTCTGAAGCAATATTAATGTTATGCTCATCTATAATACAGTCCATCTTCAAAGACATTTCTTCATGAGACCTGCAAGCATCATGCAATATTTAATATAACGGTAGTTTTTTTTTTAACAAAAACAAAATTCTGAATATCACCTCAGAAGGAAGCCAGTATTGTGTTCGTAATAAATGAAAACTCATTAATATAACATCATAGAATTCATCATTGGCAAATTCAGGTTAACAGAGACGAGAAACAAAGCAATTTTTCAATAAAAACATCAAAAAGGGGGAAAAATATATACAAAAAGTGATGCACACCTACCTAAGCAAACCAGTCCAGATATCACAAGTTCATCTTTATTATTACAAATATATGTTATAGAAATATCTCCAAATCATGTCTAAGTAGATTTATCATTTATATATCCATGAATTGCATTTGATAAATACCAAAACATAGAATATTAGCTCTCTAGTGTACTGAAAGCCTAAATTAACAATTTTAATCATCAATATTTGATAGCCAAAAGAAGTTACCTGTTCAGGGGTATCGCCAAGGTCACCGGTGGATAACAAAGGTGTTCTTCGCTTTCTCTTTTTATTGATTGTTGGTATGTTAACTGCCATTGGTTCCAAATTTGGTCTTCTCCATATAGCATTTTCCAAATATTTGTGAAATTAAGATGGCTTTATTTCAGCGGTGTTGTTGTGGTGTTGAAATAATAGAGTCTATGGCTTCAAAAATGGTAGAGAAATTTGATAAATATTGGTCTAGGGTCAATGAGATTATGGGAGTGGCAGTTGTTCTAGACCCTAGATATAAAGCTGATTTGTTGGAGTATTACTTCGGAAAGATTTATGGTGGTGATGCTAAAAATGAGGTACAACATATTTTGATTTTATGTCGTGACTTGCTTGAACAATATGAGAAGAGAAGGGGAGATGGTTGTAAGAGTGGTTCAATGGATGGTCAGACTAATGCAGCTCCTGTTGATTTGGTTTCACTGAGTGATTTTGACTTATATGCATCTAGAAAGAAAAGAAAACATGTGAGGTCAGAGTTGGATCAGTACTTAGAGGAGGATATTTTACCCCACACACCAGATTTTGATGTCTTGTCATGGTGGAAGTCAAATAAGCATAAATATCCAATTTTAAGCCAAATTGCAAAGGACATTTTAGCAATACCTATCTCTACAGTTGCTTCGGAATCTGCTTTCAGTACCAGCGGAAGACTAATTGGTCCTCATCGTAGTAGGCTTCACCCCACAACCATAGAGGCCTTAATGTGTGCTCAAAGTTGGTTATCAGCTGAATTGAAGGGTAATTACTTTTTTCTTATTAACTTAATGTATTGCAATATAACTCCACTTATATTTTTTGATATGATAACTGATATATAGGTCACCCATCAGATGGACATGCAAATGCAACTGTATTCTATGATTCAGATGATGAGAAGCCTGAAGTTGAGGTAATTTTAAATTAATATTTCTATAAGGCTGATTGTTGACTTTGGTTTATTTGGAGAAAACATTGCTTGAGATTTCTTTTATGTTTGTAGGATTAATTTGTAGATGGATGCAACACGGAGAAAATAGAGTTTGCAAGCTTTGATCTTATCTGTTGGAAGATGCAGTTTTTTTGTAATTTGGAAGAACATTTATTTCTTTACATCTACTCTACTTTACATCTTGTAATTAGACAGAAGATTTTATAGGCTAGTGGGATGCTAATTAGCTTACTTAGAAATTATTATTTAATTATTTAATGTATTTGATAAGTTTTTTAATGATGCCTTGATAATATCTTATAAATGTTACCACATTCTATTTTAAAATGGACAATATATGTAGACTTTATACAACCAAAACGTTAGCATATGCCAATTAGAATCTTCTCAAATGGTGTAACGTCTCCTGTAACAATTGCATTATTGGACAACACGTGTATAAAGTAATAGATCATAGCTAATTATGTGTCTTCTAATGGTACAATTATTGCAGAAGATGTTCCACAATTGGAAGGAGCATATTCAGATTGAATTACATAGAAGACTCGTTGATCAAATATTAGTATTACGAATATTAGTATAATCATCTCTGGTGCTAGTAAGTTAAAATTGCTCTATCTATAAATCTAGTTGCATCTAATTCTATTACAGAAAGGGGAAAAAAGGGTAAGTTTAGTTTAAATTTATTTTAGACATTATGAAGTTCAACCCATATATACTTCATTTCTAATTCACATATTCAATTTAAAACGCTCGTGAAATAATAAAACCCAATAATCTATGATAAAAAAAATAACAGAGACTATTTTAAGCCAATTAACATTATGTTTGGTTTTAGGTCCCATTCATCCCAAACAAGTTTCAAATTCAAACAAGTTTATTTATGTGAAAAATCTCCAAGCCTGAAAACCTGTTATTTATTTTAGTGTATTCCATATTAGACAAAATTTCGCACAATGGGTTTTCATTTTACAGACGTTTGTACCGGAATTAGACTTATTCTATCCTATCCAAGTGGGTAGTGCTCAAGTGGGGAACTACCTTACAATTGGGAAATGTATAGAGACCCAAAAAACATTACGCGGTAGATTACCATACACTTCCCTAGTGGATGGTGACTTCTCCACTTGGGCACTACCCACTTGGGTAGGATATTGAAGATATAGCAATTGAATAACACTTATTTTTTTTCTTTATTCCAAAGGCAGTATATAGAAACACCACAAAGTATGACCAAGAATATTATCCACAATTTTTGTCTTTCATTGGCTCGACTGCTTTGAGTGATTAGGGATGATAGGACAAAATAATCACCTCTAATCTATTGGCTACTTTTATGGACATAATTTTCGGGCTATACCCCTGCCCGAGTCATTTTCCCAAAATAAGGGACTGTTGGAGTGATTCCTGTCCCTCCTCATTAGGAGGGACACAATTAGTCATGTTTACTGTAGCTAATGAAAGCCCAAAAGTACCCCATATTTTATAATGTGGATTTACAGAATGGATTCCTATCTCTCTTCATTAGTGTAGCAAATGAAGTTTTTTCTACAAACATGGTATCCCCTTGTATGCATGCAATATCCTGTCCCATAATGAATGTCAATAAAGCCCATTCTGCAAACATGATATATTTCTGCAATTGCTTCCTGAAAACCAATTCCAATTGCTCATACAAACTCCCCAAGCAATACCCTATTTGATTATGAATGTTAATGAAGCTAATGATATTGTATCCTTGACCATTGCAAAGCCTTATTTTGACAAAACCCCAAGCAATATACAATTTCAATGCTAATAGCAGAAGCAAAAAATCAACCATAATGCCTTATTTTTTAAAATATAATACAAACACCTATAGATAGTCATATTCAATTGAATAGAAATCAAATCTGAGGTTGTCATACAGTTTCAAGATATGTAACAAATAGAAATTCTAATAATTGCTAAGGTTTAAGAAATGACAAGAAAACGGCTTTGGAATGGGATGAAAGGGTCGTAGAAGGGTCTTACCTTGGGGAAAACGATGATTCAAGTGGTGCGCTACGGTGAAGAAACAATCATGCATATATGAAACACCTGCACAATGAAAAAATGCTAGAAATTAATTAGAATAGAAAATCTAACGTCAATTTATTTCTTGTGGAACATTTAAAATGGAGTTTTTTACGTTTACCTAATCTTTCTCATCTTGTAATCTGCTTCGATTGGGGAAGATATCGTCGACTAAAGGAAGAAATTGAGGGTTCCTCTGGAAGATGGGTACTTCAGAAAGGGGATTCTTATTTCCTCTTCTTTTCTTTTCTTTGGGGAATGTTTTTTTTTTCCTTTGGGATAAGTCAAGAGGTTCCTCTAATTTTGTTAAACTTTATTACTATTATTATATTTATAATTATATTTATATTTGATACTAGTGCTAGAATTCGATACCAATAATGAGGGGAATAATTTCTTACTGAAAGAATGACGAGAATAACTATGGCTACGCTTGTTTATGATTGTGGATGGCTAGAGTACTATAAACAAATGAGTTGATTTATATTATAAAAGGTGGTAAAGGTGATTCGATG
This sequence comes from Ajuga chamaepitys, assembly GCA_958295605.1. Lineage (NCBI taxonomy): Eukaryota > Viridiplantae > Streptophyta > Magnoliopsida > Lamiales > Lamiaceae > Ajuga > Ajuga chamaepitys. The sequence goes on along the minus strand of OY282498.1, from coordinate 39,836,648 downwards.
TGTGTAAAAGGTAGTTAAGAAATGATTGGTTATTGATTATAATTGTATTGAGAATTAGGTTGGATTGGTGATGTGTGTAAGGGATAGTTTAGGAATGATTGGTTATTGATTAAACTTGTATTGAGAATTGGGTTTAATTGATGATATGTCTAAAAAGATTAGGGGCAATATATTGCCCTAAACCCCCATAAACAAATGTAAGTTGGGTTGGGAACAATCAACAACGGATTGTCCCAACCCTAAACAAACGCAACCTATCAATAGTGAGGGGATTAAGAATTCATCATTAATGAATACCTATTTAACTACGGAACTTTCTTTCCCCTCTTTAAAATAATGAAGTTGATAAATTTAATGATGGTACCTCATCATTATAAGCAAGTGTTCTTGTAGTGATAGCATATATCCACACCTCTTATTGCTTCTGTACTAGCAGGCATGGTGATACCGAAAATTAGGGGTGAGCACGGTCCGGAGCAGTTTGGAGATATGGAAATCTTCAGATCAAACCAAAGTTCGTAGATATTCAGAGATTTCCAAAATACTCCAGAACCGCTCCATTGATCGGTTCAGTTCCTTTCGGAGATCGAATCTGTTCAATCCAGTTATTCGGAGTTGGTTGGACTTTTCCCTTTAATATTATTAGCAAAATGGGTAAAAGAATTATAGTGTTGTCTTTAAACTAATACCATATTGTTAATAAAGTGTAATATTAAAAAACTTAAAGTAAGTCTTATGTGTGGCGGTCACACGGTGCTCATTAAGTGTGGCGGGGCCTTATTTATCCAAATCAAGAAGAAAAAGACGGAGCCTCACTTATCCATTTCTTTTTTACTATACTTAAGTTGACCTGTCACACGGAATGAGAATCGTGTGACCGCCACATACAAGTTTTTGTCAACAACTTATAGATTATATATTAAGACAAGTTTCAAACCCTAACTTATAAAAACAATTATAAGTTACTGAAGTAGGTACCTCATCTAAAAAACAATAGCACTAAATTATAAATTTATAAGCTATCGATAACCTTTATCGACTATTTTTCATCGATTATTTTTCATCGATAAAGCTCTAGATGTTTACATTGTCGATAAGTTTTGTCTTGTACACATGTTTACTTTTTTTGTTACAAATAATTGCAAATAATATGGGAAAAAATAGACTATAAAAGTGAAAAAGTAAGCTTAATATGACTAACTACAGTAACATCAAAGATGACTTCAAGAGAAAAATGTGAGTGCAGGAGAAAGATGGAGAAACGGAGAAGAAGGGAATGAGCAATTAGCGGCTACTAGTATCTGTCAGCGGTGAAATTCTGGTGTAGGATAGTAACATTGTGTAGTAAGTTCGAGTCTAGCATGTTGACCTTTATATATGAAAATAAATAAATATTAGAAATAATAATAAATTTTAATATTTGGATTAAAGAAATGTAGAATTAAATTTCAACATATCATGTAATTATTTCTTTAAATAAACCATAAACATATTAACTGTTCATCTATTTATAGTTACTAGATGTTCGCCCGTGCAATGCACGGGATAAAATATTCTATTACATTAATAATATGTGATTAAATTCTAATATTACTACCAGTCATTATAAAACATATATAAGTTATTATACATGTGTGTATATATTTTACTATATTTTATGTATTAAAATTAAGTAAATATTAACATTTATTTTTTTATGTAAGTAATACGAATTTTAAACCCAATTTCACAAAAAAATGAAATAAGTTATTTGAAGTTTTGTAGTATACCATATTTTTTTCTAACATGAAATAAATAATTGGAAATAAATACACATAGGATGTGTTTGCTTAAGGTTGGGGAGTGCTGAGCCAAACTTGGCTGCGAAAGTTAATGAGTGTGCTTTATTGAAATTTGGTCTCCTAAATCTACTGAGAAAAATTATAAGCAAACATACCCATATTTTTTTCTAACATACATTTTTTGTACAATTGACCAATGTAAATCCAACAAATTTATTATATCTAATATAAATATCTATTTGAATATCGTGAGATAATGATTAATTTGATATATTTTTCATCAAAAATTAAATTGATATGAAAAGTTATAAACATTCAAAATTTTAAGTTAAAAAGAAAAAGAATTGAAGAGAGAATTTTAGTGATTGGTATATTCAATTCTTTTTTTTCCTTTTAAAAATAAACTCCTACCGTCTATATGATTGACACGTGTTTTTTTTTTTTTTTTATAGAGTTATTATATAAATGACATGTGTGTTACTCTTACTGTAATAGTAAAGGGGATTTTTTACTTACAATTTTTGTTCATAAATTTTTTTATAGAAATAACCACATGTTAAAAAACTATTATAATGAAACAATCAATATTATAAATTTAAGAATTGGATTAATTTTTTTTTATAAAATTTAAATTTAAATACTTGTGGCTCAAACCCATAAAAGTAATTTAATTATGTACATATTACAAAACTAAGTAAATAATTCAATACCATAAAAAATTATAGTTCATATTTTAGGTCTAATATTTTGTTCTTAAGTAATCGGTTTTTATATATTTAATATAGGTGTCAAACTAAAGATCCCAGCAAGAAAATTAATTTGATATATTATTTGGATTATAGATTAAGAACGAAAAAGTTATGTGCAATTTAAATTATAGTTGAAAATATCAAAATATCAAAAAAAACAAAAAATGAGAGAGGGACGTTGGTTGGTTTCTTTTCTTTTATATATATATATTATAATTTTTATTTAAAGCCTAGAATTAAGGTGATGAAGACACATCACCCTAAATTATCCTACTTTTATATTAAGTAGGGATAGGGATTAGACATATGTTTCTTATGAAAATTATTTATTATAAATACTATACTCTATTATTAATTACGTAAATCTTTTATGAAATTCACAATAATAATCTTGCTGTTAAAATTTACTAAAATTCATAACGATTCACTATCATAATATAAATGAAATGAATTAAACAATATACAAAAAAAAAATTCTATAGTTCATTACTTAGAGTCGGTTCTACTCGGTTCTATTTCTGTTTTTTGGTTCGGAGCGGTTCGGGTTTACAAAAAAAAAAAAAAAAAAACCGGATTAGTTCAGTTCGAATAAAATCAAACAGTCAATGGTATAATAGGTTCGGGGTGCTTTCAGTCCGGAGTTCGATGCAAAGTGGATTATCTTCGAGATCCATGCTCACCTCTACCGAAAACCATAAACCAAGGAAAAAAACTTCAAACAGAACACTATAAAATCTGCAGCAAATTTAAATAATACCGGAATGGAAGTTTATTTTACAAATTAAATGAAGTTAAAAAAAAAAAAAAAACAAGATAGTGGTTGATGAAGATGAAGATATATTTAGATAATATTATATTTATTAATTATGATTTGATATGTTTTGATTTTATCTTTGACTTGTTAGGATATCTTTTGATTTATTTTTTCTTTTGATTATATTAGTTTCTTAGGGCCCACGTTAATCTATTAGTATAAATAGGGATCTTCTCTATTGTATTAGATGGCTGAATTTTGATATGAAATAGAAAACGGGTTTATTTCCAATTTTCATCTCTTTACTAGTATTCTTTAGAATCAATGGAGTTAGAACTCACGTATAATTGTTTATTCCACGCTTCTCGCTGCATCACTTGGTAATCAAAGACCAGTTACGATCTCGATAACGATTCCGAGGTGTCAACCATATCTTGATTCTACTTTGATGAGGAGTTGCGGGAAGACAAATTTATGCAAACCTGCCAACAAATCAACTTGTTGGCAATTGATCATGGTGGTTATGATGGACCACCAATTTTCGATAAGGAATTGGATGTCAATACAACTTTAATTGACGATCTATTTTTCTCATCATGTAAATCCCTCTCAGATGAGATTGGTGACGGTGGCTATGATAGCCCATCAATTTTTTACGAGGAGATTGGTGTTACAATTTCTCACGATGAAATTGTTGATACTTGTTTGGAGGTTATCCATGGTAGGTATGATGAACTACCAATTTTCAATAATGAGAAGGTCGATGAGGAATACGTCGATCAATTTTTGGATGTGTTAATCTTCGAGGTAAGATTCCTTCAAGCAGTTCAGTGATTGTGGATGTTGCATTTGTCATTTTATTTCTTCCTCAAGTGGAGCTTAAATTTATTGATGTTTCCAATACTCCTGGGTTTCATGAATTTAAGAATGTTCAAATCGTCCTACGCACCTTTGAAATTTGTCTCGAGATCAAGCACAATTCGAGGGCAAATCGTCATGAGGGAGAAGAGAATGATGAAGATTGAGATATGTTTAGATATTATTATATTTATTAATTGTGATTTAATATGTTTTGATTTTATCTTTAATTTGTTAAGATATCTTATGATTTGTTTCTTATTTGGATCATATTAGTTTCTTAGGACCCTAGCTAATCTACTAGTATAAATAGGGATCTCTATTATATTAGATGGTTGGATTTTGATATGAAATAGATAACAGGTTTATTTCCAGCTTATGTCTCTTACCAGTATTCTTAGAATCAACGAATTTAGACTGCGTGTATGATTGTTATTCTACACTTCTGCCTGCATCAGTGGTTCTATTTTTTCTTTCTCATTTATGCACATTATGTCACCGAAAGTTGTTAATCCCAATCAAGAAATTGATGTACTTGTAATACAAAAGGATACATGTGGTATAAAGTTTGCTCATTTTATTTTTGACTTTATTCAGGGCACCCTCCAAAGAATTGTCCAAGTTATCCACCACCACCGCCTTGTAGCCTCCGAGAAGAATCTACGCCACCGTGTGACTTTCAATGTAGTCGAAGATTGGTTGCTGATGGGTGCAGTCGGCGGTGTAGTTGTGAGCAGGACGACTTTGTCCTCTAACATGGGTTTTTTGTAAGAGACGATGTGTGCGTATTTTTTCTGATATATTATTTGCCGAAGAAACCGATTACAGATTTACTCCTTAAAATTCAATGACCAGTTTAGCTGGTAATGAGTAATTATGGAAGATTAGATTTGACGGTTAAAAGGTCTCTTAATTTAAGGGTCTATAAATTATGTATATTAATACATTGAGTGCATTATAGAATGATCCTTTATTTCGGTCCTATCTCCTTGATTCATTATTTTGTCTCAATGTCGTATATGTAACAATAGATATAAGTTTTGTCCACTGACTTGCTTTTAACTCATAATTGTATTACAAGTACTCTCATCTAGTCAAAGTATTTTATGCACCAGACGTACAGTGCAATTCGAGTTATCCATGAAAATATATCACTGTTTACTTATTCTAAAGAAATATATAATACTGAAAATGTATACGTATTTATGCTAAAAAATATTATTACTTTTGAAAATATATTAATGTTTATACTGAAAGATTTTACTCGCATTATACTGAAAGATTTTACTCGCATTAGGTTCAGCATAAACACTAATACAGTTTTAGTATGATATATTTCTTCAAAACATGTAATACATTTAAATATAAACACTAATACATTTTAATAAAAAAATTATTCATGATCTGGATTACACAACCGTGCAATCGATGTACAAAGACCTACTCTCTCATCTAATGGGTGTTGGCCCAATTAAGAAATAATGGGGTATAAAAATAATAGTAATGCTCCCTCAATAACTATTGTGGATCAGTCGTATTATTTTTTTATTTTGGGTTATATATTTGCTTCTCCAACCCAACTTTACTTCACACTATTAATTGGTCCATAAACCTCTTTCTTTGTACTAAAAAATACTATAAAATCACTAAAATAAAAAATAATAAAAAAGAAAACGAAACAATCAAGTAATTTTAACTAAAAATAAAAAAATGTACATGTAGATACAAATACTAAAAAGACATTAAAAACATATTATAATCAAAAGTTATGCCTATTATTGTCCTTCGAATATCTATATATTTAGGGGATAATTGGACTAGGATGTCCCCATCCGGATACGGCATGGGACATCCTTAACGTATTTCATTTTACACTGGATACCCCCGTCCCTCCACATCCGCACCCTATTACATATCTCACCTTTTACAATTTCCAACACACCTTTTACAATTTTCAATACACCTTTTACAATTTTCAATACATATTCTACCCTACTATACCTTAAATTAAAATACTTTTTTGGATGTCCCGTCCATGAATGTGCTCCATCGAATGTGGTACATGTCACTACATCCCAGTCCAATTATCCCCTTAGCCTCCTTTTTCTTTAGATAGGATAGGATGTTATAAATTCCAACATGATATATATTGTTCAATCTAGTTAACCGTGACACAGAACACTCCACAATCATCACAAGAAAAGAAGAGAAATTTGTAATTTGTAATATATACAAAATTCACAAAGTAGCTAACCACTGCGCACGCGCCATTGAAAGTCTCAGCATTACTTAGTATCTCACTGGAATATCACCGGTTCAAACGAGTATGAACAATTAACCTCCACAACCACCACAACCGCCGCAACCGCCGCCGCCGCACCCTCCTCCTCCGCCCCCACCGCAGCAACACCCTTGCGACGTGTCGTCACTTTGATCGGCGGCAACGACCACCGCAGCTGTGGCGGCTGTAGCAGCGCCGGCAACACCTGCTCCGGCGAGAACGGCCATGTTTCCATCCTTTAAGCCGGATTTCCCAACCTTATCATTGTACCCGATAGACGGCGGCGGAGCTTTTGCGTTCGCGACTGCCGGGCGATCATCGAGTTTGCCCTCTTTGCGGCCTCTTGTGCGCACACAGCAAAACATCTTTCTTCCAGTTAATGATTGAACTCAAAGAAGGGATCTTGTTTTAGTTACAGAGGTTTTGACTGATTCTACAGAAATTGTGTTGTTAGGGTGTGTAAATGTGCGGAAATATCAAGGAATTTCATTCAAATATCATTGTCGACTTCGTTTTTCCTATTTAAACTTATCCGTGCTTCATAATATTAATTCTGCATAGATTTGAGATTTTATATTTATATTTTAGGGAATTAAATAGTTGACTTTTACAAGTCAAGTAAACGGGTGTTTGCATCAGCTTAAACGTGTTATTAACCGGAACTAGTTATCCACCCGAATTTTTTTATTAAATTATAAAAGTAAATATGTATAATAATGAGAATTAAAATAAGTAAGGAATAAAATATATTAGAGATATGACTTGTATGAAATTTCTTATCCCTTATCTCTTATATACTAAAAGAGAAACTACTTGGACAAGTGTCACTCTCTTAAATTTTTTAGACAAGTGTCATTTTCTTAGAATTTTGAAGACAAAAACTCATTTTTTACATTTAAATCTTCAGAATTTCTATTTTTTATAACCTAAATATTCAAGTTTTTAAATTCAAAATTAGCCATGATTTACATAGTCTATCCTAGCTAGATTTGATACGAAATTTAGTTATGATTTTTTGAATGGTCTATTAATTCAAATTTTTATTTCTAATACCTGAAATTTTTATAAAATAAAATAATTTATCAAAAAGTGGATGATTAAAGATTGATAACACTACATACGTGACTAAAATACTATTTTCATCATTGCATGCATGATATATATATATATATATATATATATACATATGTAAAATTATATATATGCCTATTTTATAAAACTCATATCAAGGTTTACGATAATTATAATTTAGGTGTATATATATAATTATAAAAACCGTAAATATTTGGGGATTCTTGAAAAAGGTTAGGATATGCAAACATTCTATATTTATCGTTACATTTCTTTCATTTATTTATAATTTATTTTAAAATATGCAGTTGTATTCAAAAGCTATTATGTTGTGGACGCAATATATAGAGACCCTCTAAATAGATTGTTCATATCTGCTAGATATTTGATTCCCTTAATGGTTTTTTTTAATTTAAATCAGTGATTATTAATTATCAAAGAAAAATTGAAAAAATTGTCTATATGATTTAAGAAATGTACTGAATTTACCGCTGATATGATATAGTGTCGTGAAGAAAAATTTATACAAATTAATAACAAAAAATAATGAATTTAACATTATTAATAATGCAATACCTATTGAATGTTTTATCCAAAAGAAAAATACTATATGAAAGCAACTCAAGATTATTACTCACTTATATATACTTTTGAATTATATAACCATGATTGGTGAATATATTAAATCCGATTGGTCTCCTAATTATTTTATGTTTTAAATGATTCTTGAGATTTGATAATCTAAATTCTTTAAGAGATATTTTATACCATAATAATCGTATAATTCATACATAATTAATTGTAAATATTTTGCTACTTAACTTATTTCTACTATCATAATTAGCTGAAAATATATGACTTCAAGTATACAATAAAATTATTTATTGAACAACTCAAATCTGATCATAATGATTTTATCAAAATTCACATGATTATCTATTCTTTATATACTGACAAACAAAGAACATGTGCCATGCTGAAAATTATTATATATCTCACAATTATAGGATTAAAATAATTTAAATTTAAATAATCATTATAATAATTGTTTACGTATTTTCCCCCATTTTTAGAAACATTAATATATTTATAAATTAAAAATATTCCGAAAAATAAACAGACCCGTGAATATTATTCACGGGTACTGTGCTAGTGTTGTACTATAATAGGTAAAAATTTGATATTACCTCCGTCATTCCTAATTTTGAACGGTTGACCGTGCACTTATATTAAGAAAAAAAATATTTTTACTTTTTAGTTGACTTTTTCAAAGATGAAGATTGAAAGTAAATTTTCTTTTTTAAGAGTGTGCAAAATTATGTGGGACGGATCAAAAGAGAAAATACAGAGAGCATAAAATATATTGCATGACACTGGTTATGCGATAATTGTATATTTGTGATATTTAAATGATATAGCAATTACATATTCGTATAAGGCGAAGCAATGTCAGAATTCAGAAATATTATATTTCGTATTTAGTAATATTAGCATGAAAGTGCGCAATGATATTAGTTCATTAATCAATGGTGTCAAAGTATATAATATTATGACGTATTTAAAGAAAAAAAATCAATCTATTATAATTATAACATCATTTTTCTTTTCACAAAAGAGGCACTAATTCAGTCCTCAAATCATTTTAACTATTATATCTAAACTTTTGACTGTAAATTGTAACTTTAACAAATCGACCCAAGAATTTCTGTAGAATAAAATGATTCACCAAAATTATTATAATATGAAAAAATTAAAATAAAAGAAATTAATTTTCAAGAAAAGAGTAGATAATTTTTCAAATAAAATATTATTTTGATAATATTTGGCATTTCTATTTTATATACAAAAAAAATTCAAATTGAAATGTACTCCCTCCGTTCCATAATAATTGACGTTTCAGGAGGTTCTTTTCTTTTCTTGTTAATTGACGTTTTACATTTTTTTCACTAATTTTACCAGTTTTCTCCCTGGACTCCATCCTTAAAAATCTCTACTTTTAAATCTATCAGAAATATCTTTATTTGGTTAAATCTTTATCCCCTAAAATATTCCCGCTTATTATAGGGCATTCTTCCCTCTCCCTCCTTATTGCACGCGCCTTATTCCCTCTCCCTCCTTAATTATTTATCTCTCTTATATGACTCCTAAAATTTAGCATCTTTAAATATTTATCTATTTAATGGCTGACTCTAATTTTCAGTTTGATTTAATTCTAATTTTGGTGGGGTAAACTTCTGAAGTACCAATACATTTTCATGTTTTTCGAGTGAAAGCTTTTCTTGCCGAGTTTCACTCTCCAACGATGATGAGAGAAGATGGAATTTCAGAGAGAGAAAAGATAAATATTTAAAGATGCTGGAGTTTCACTCTCCAACGATGACGAGAGAAGATGGAATTTCAGATAGAGAAAAGATAAATATTTAAAGATGCTAAATTTTAGGAGTCATATAAAAGAGATAAATAATTAAGTGAGGGATAAATTTGTCAAAAAATTTCATTCTTAATTCTTCCCTTTCATTCTAAAACGTCAATTATTATGAAACGGAGGGAGTATCATAATAATCTTAAAAAAGGTAAGTTACACTTATAAATTAATATTTAATATATGCATAATGAATGTCAAATCGAAGATCGTGAAACGAAGATTAATTCAGTATATTTTCATAAAAAACGAAATTGAGTCGAAAAAATTATACGGACTTTTAATTATTATGGAGAAAAGCAAAAAAAAAAAAAAAAAGCAAAAAAGTGTGATTGGTTGGTTTTTAACCAACTCCCTCATATTTCTATCTGTTCTACTATTTTTTCTTCGGCTAGATTAGTAACTATTGATAGATAATTTTTTTTAAAATAATTAAAACTAGGAGAAAAAGACACCCATCTAAGTTAAATTTTCAACTCATGAAAGGAAGATCGCTGCATTTAAATATTTTAAGAAAAAGGATAAGATTGATGAGTTCCGTCATTAGAGAACTAATATTCCATTCCAACTGCTATTCTATTATTTTATCACATGTTATTTGTTAATTAATAATGTTATCAAATACACGTAAAATAATAATTGAAAGACTGAATATAAAGAGAAGCAGTCCAAATAGTTGTATTTATTAAAAAGTAAAAGAATATCATTTACATATGAAAAACCAAGGAGAAATTCCATAGGCAGGAAAAAGAGATTCAGTTGTACAAAAAAACCTACAAAAATCGAACGAATTCAGTTTATATATTATTGTTAAATAGCGTTAGAATATCAGCAGCGGTGTCAAGTAGGGTTGGTACAGAATCAAGTCGAACTCTAAGCAATTGAATTCAAATTCACAAATATTAATTTGAAGTAGAATTGAATTCGAATATTAACATAATTTTAAAAATATTCTATATTCGAGTTGATTCGACATTCAAAAATATTTATTTTTATTTTATATTTCTAATTGAAACTCTTAATAATATATAATATCTATATAAATTATTTCAAATATATAGTTCTATATATATTATATATTTCCCCATTTCAAAATAAGTGCCGCTTTAAATAAGATGAAAATTTTCAAAATAAGTGTCGCTTTAGCAAAAAAACATAATTTTTCTAACCTTACCATAACCAACATACTTAATTTAGTTGATTATTTTCTTATTTCATAAAATATACTCCAATTAAATGAATTATGTATGAAGATTTTTGTCTTTTGTAGTCATCCTTAATTTTTCCAGAACAAGCCACATCGACACTTTAAAAAGGAGGGAGTATATATTTTGTATTATATTTATATTATTAAAATTTATATAAGTGAGTCGAATATTCAAATCAAATATAATTATATTTATATTTGAATTTGAATCTTAAACAAATCTAAAAGTTAATTCGAATTCATATTCGAATTCGAAATTTTGAATCCGAATCATTTTAATCGAATTCGAATGATGAAACAAATTAAAATTCTTAATCTATTTACGACCCTAGTTTCAGGTCGGGTGCCACCATCCACAATATATGTATCATAAAAAGTTGCTCTATTTGATGTTCTTCGGCTAAAATTGTCCTTAAATTGGATAATTTTAGCATTTACGGACTAAATTGAAAAAATAAGTACTTATGAAACTAAAATCGAAAAAATAAATACTTACCGGACCAAAAATCATTTTTGGCCGTTATATTTGTTTATTTTATTATGCATTTTATATTGTTTAACAAACATCATATATATTCTAAAGAAAAAAACATCACATATATATATATATATATATTAAATGAAGTTATTAATATAGAATGTAACTGGTGTGACAGAAAGTGTAATATAAGATCCTGAATGAAATCAAATGAGCCAATACAATTCATTTAAAAAATGTACTTAGGGTTGACTTTTTTGGTATACAACTCACTTTGCAACTTGGGCATTATTCCATTAAACAAAGCCACCACATCCACCACCACCACCTCCGCCACCACAACCACCACCGCAGCCGCCACCACAACCACCGCCGCCACCACCAGAATCACCTCCGCCTACAGCCACCTCTACCTCTACCTCTACACTGGGCGCACCAACAGTGAATCCACCTGCAGCAGCAACGCCTAAGATGACCATATTGCCATCGACCTTACTACCCATCTCCACGTCAGCACGAGCTTTTGAAGGCGGATATTGAAGTGGGGGTGCACTCTGCCATGGCGACGGAGGTGGCTGCCGAGATCTTCGTCTCCACGTAATGCATTTTTTAAGGGATTCGAAGCCTTCTTTAAGGAATTCGAAACAATCTCTGCCAGCAAAATAGAACCATCCAACAAAAAAAAGGGCAACAAACACAACGAAGATGACTAAAGAAACTATAGCCCCTGCTTCCATTTTTGCTACAGATGAGGTCAACACTAATTAAACTCAAGCTTTCATTTTTTATTAGCTTTACTGCCTGATTTCAAAAGTCATAAGTCTTCTAAAAACTTATATGGTCCTAGCTAATACGCTTCTTCCCGGAAGCTTCCAAAAGCAAACTAATTAAATTCTATAGAATTAGAAATGTAGTGCCTATTATCTATTTTATTTTGTATCACCGAGAATAAAACAGTAAATATAATAATTTTGAATAAAAATTGTATTTTATTATCTCGCGTATAGAAAATCATGAATCAAATGGGATATTTATAAGTATAATTAGTGAACATAATAGCAATTTGTAGGCTTTATATAAAATCTCTAATATGTTTAATGTATTCTAAGTAAGAAAACAAGCTCATAAATCTTTACCAGAAATATAATGAACTTAGTGTATTGAATTTAATATAAATAAGCCCATTACAGAAACAACTCAAAATTGGGCATATATGCACATCAATTTTTAACTGCTCAATCTAGTTATTATTGAATCGGATTCGAAATACTTGCATGATAATTTCATATATACTCATATGACCATGTTAAATTGAAGATTTATACTCTCCAGAAAATGTTATTGTGCCCCATAGTTAATTTTTTATATGTAATTAATGTTATTTTGAGAAATAAGAAAAGTGTTCAATTTAACACGTCCTCCTTATAAGGTGCACATACATCTTCTAGCGAAAATTCAAATGTTTGGCTGGAAAATAATTGAATTTAAGCAATTAGAACGGTAAAAAGCGAAACTGTTAAAAGTAAAAAGATAAAGGAGTAACTTTAGACCAAATGATGACTTCAATCATCACAGCCACCACATCCGCCACAATCACCACCGTCGCCGCCTGAAATTGTAGCAGCGGTTTCCAGAATGATCATATCTCCGTCCTTTTTGCGACTTCCACCCTTCTCCAAATCTACACATGGCGGAGGCACCGCTGCCGTCTGGGAGGCTGTCCGACCGCTTCGTCTGGAGGTAAAGCAATCAAAGTAGAAGTGCCAGGAGAATCCGAGATAAAAAATAAGACTTGCTATAACAGCAAGCGTACCGTGCACGGATAAAAACACCCAAAAAACTATTTCACCGGCCTTCATTTTTCTTCATCAACTGAGGACCATAAAAAAACCATATGTACATTAGATATATTTTTATATTAGTTTACTGGGTTGACTTCTTGGTATTTGCTTATAAAACAAAGTAATTTGTTCCTTCCCGTAAAGTTTACAACCATATATAATTCTACTCGTTTCAAAATAAATAATTTTTAAAAAAATTTAAAAAATTAAGAAATAAATATATTACCATACTCGTAAATTTTGTGGTGATAAGATTGGCTGAAATCTAGTATGAGTGGAAAATTAGAAAGTCAAAGATATTTTGAATTTACATATGGACAAAATTAAAAGAAATGGTGGAAAAATACTTAAAACATCAATTATTTTAAAATGGGAAATAGTATAAGTTCGAATATAACCCCGTTGAGTTTATCTTTTAATAAAAAGGGTTAATTACGTGAAAATTCACGACCTTTTGATCAATTATCATTTACAACATGACCTTTCAAACCTAACATAAAAATTCACCACCTTTATGATTTTTTCAATTCAATACACCCCAATAAGCTTTTTGCTCCAATTACTGACGTGGAGCCCGAAATCGAGATTTTGACTATCCCAGCTCTAGACGTGTAATCATACAATATTTGTAAACGCCTAACTAAACGAAAATGATAAGGTTTAATGCTTATGTTTAATGATAAAATAATATTTTCTTCCTTCAAATTAAGGGTTAAAAGAATTCGTACAACTATACCTATGCAATTGGACACATGTTAATTTCACAATATCGAGCTCCACGTCAGTAATTAGTGCAAGAAATTTGCTCGCGTGCATTGAATTAAAAAAATTATAAAGGCGATGCATTTATTCGTTACAGTTAAAAGGTCATGTTGCAAATGATTATTAACTAAAAGTTCATGTATTTTTATGTAATTAACCCTAATAAAAATAAGGCGGCGGCTATTCGCAGCCCACAAAATTTTTCATCTCAGCCCATTTCTTAATGCAACTCATTTGTATTTTAAATTTAGTATAAAAAATTTAATACAACCCACTAAATGTCAACTATACCTTTTCTTTATTAAATTGAAATATTATAAATAAAACATTAAAAAGCAAAAACAAAAACAAGAAAGACCAGAATTAAATAAATATAATTATACTGAAAGAAATGGCGATTTCGCTGAATCAATTTAGATAAATTGAAGGCTTAAAGAAGATGAATTACCTCACCCATTTCACGATTTTTTTCCTTGTTGCTGTGTAGAACCGAAACTGGAGAAAAAAAGAGAGAAAATGAAGGGATCAAATAAATAAAAATTGTGTAGGCGCAAACTTGTCTCTCCATCGTTCTCTTAACAGACTGTATAAAATTATTTGCTTGAGAATCATGGTTCCAAAACCATATCTTGTTCAACGGAATAAGGGTGGTGTCAAAAACATTCAGGACAAAGAAGCCGATAATACATGAATTATTTTACATTTTTCATAATCAGTAAACCAGTGGTAATGAGAGATCATTACAAGAAAAATGGTCTTTTGAGATCACAAAAAGTGGTCTAAAAAAATGAGTATTTGCCACAACTTTAGTGAAGTGGTCTCAAATAATGAGTATTTGTCACAGCTTATGAGCATTTGTTACAACTTTATTGTCGTCTCAATAACTCGGTCGCAAATAATATATTTGTGACCACAAATGTGGTCTTAAATGCATCTCAAGTATTTTTTGCAACAACTAGTTATCTCTAAAAGTAGTCTTAAAGTGGTCTCAAATAATTTGTAGAAAGATTTGTGACAACAAGTGGTCACAAATAACTTATTATTAGTGACCACAATTGTGGTGTCAAAAAATGTCTTACAAAAGATCTCTTTTATTGTAGTGGATGCTAATACTTCAGTGAATGATGGAGTACATTTGCAGAAAATTTGGATCTGAAAACGGGTAAATTCCTGTTCTTGCGGTTAAATATTGATGAATCAAAATTTGATCTTTCAATTTACGCAGCAGATTGGGGTTGAAAGGAAATTTCGATGATGGATGTGAACTCTAATATTGATAAAGAAGATTCAGTAATGATTATCGTTACAGAGTGATTTTTGGTTGTCATTTATCCCCTCCGCTTGATGAACCTTATAGTAAATATGACTTATAAAATTCTGAAAGAAAAAAAAAAAAAGAGAATAGACACAGAAGAAAGAAAACTTTAATTTTTTATGTTTCTTACTTTTTTGAATTTCATATATATATATATATATATATATATTATTTTTAATTGATTATATTAATTTTTCATTAGCGACATTGTAGTCTTTTATTAATAAAATTTTAATTTATTAAATTAATGGGTTGCGTTGAGAAAATTTGTGATCTACAAATAGTCGCTGTCAAAAATTAAATACTTGAACAATACCAGTGTGGGGCCGATATACTCACATTAGCGGAACTTTTATAGGACTATTAAAATAATAGGGTCAGAGCAACTTACTCGGACCAAAGAATATAATAGAGCTGAGCCGAAATGACTTAAATTTATCGGGCTAATAAAATACTATTACGCCGAAAGAGAAAATCCCCTTGGCTCGAATATCCACCATTTTCCTCATTATGTTAATTTAAAACAATTCATTTAATTTAACGTTAAAAGAAAAAATTCACTGTATGGATTAATCGTTAATTTCTCTTTATCTCCAATTAACTCATCGTAAGAAGAGAGAGAATGGTTTATTTTTGTTTATATATACTTTATTTCTTTTGTTTCTTACTACATGTTTGGTTGGAACTGTGAATAATTGGGGTATTATTAACTGAGGATAGTAGCTGGAGTTAGTGAATGAGAGAGTAAACAAATGATGTTTGTTTGATGATTGAGGTATACTACAACAAAAATGATTTTTTGAGACTACAAAAAGTGGTCCCAAATAATGAGTTTGTCACAACTTATGAGAAGTGGTCTCAAATAATGAGTATTTGTCACAACTTATGAATATTTGTCACAGCTTTATTGTTGTCTCAATAACTCCGACACAAATAATATATTTGTGACCACAAAAGTGGTCTCAAATGCGTCTAAAATATTTTTTTTAAACAACTAGTCTCTAAAAGTAGCATTAAAGTGGTCTCAAATAATTTATACAGAGATTTGTGACAACATATGGTCACAAATAACATATTATTAGTGACCACAATTGTGGTCTAAAAAAATATTGCACAAAATACCTCTTTTGTTGTAGTGAAGTGATTGTATAGTGTAGGATATAGTTTTCAATTGTAAAATATGATGTGATGTGACTAAGAAGTTGTAATTGATGATTGATTTAATAATTAAAGAGTACTGAGATTTATAATCAATTGATAATGTATATGATTGTTGATAGGTGATGTTTAGTTGTTGTTGGGTTAATATTATTCATATTTGATATTTTTTAATATGTTCAATGATTATTATATAAATAATATTAATGTGAGTAAAAAACATTTTTGGGGAATTAATTTTATTAAATATAAATAAGGTGAAAAAAATATAAAATGACTTTTTGTAATTATTTTTTATTTTATTTTATTTATTTTTGTTTTTTTCCCAAAAAAATAATTAATTATTTTCTTTCTTCTATTTACTAAATTTGAATTACTGTCTTTTAACCTTTCAAATTAATTTTTAATTAAAATTTTTTCTTCTTCGAAATGAAAGTAATTTATATTATTAATTTAATCAAGTTTGCATTAAAAAAAATTATAAAATAATTATTTTATTAACAAATATTTAAGTTTTTACAAAGTTGAATGTGTAATTATAACACTATTACACACCTATCAACTGTCGTTTCCATTGAAGTTTGCATGCTATATAATAAAGGATTAATTACATAAAAATTCATGAACTTTACCTTAATTTTCATTTACAACATGAACTCTAAAACATAACAAAACAATTCATCAACTTGATTTTCTTTGCAAATTGATACATCAAGTTTGAATCAGACTCCAATTACTGACGTGGAGTCTGATACATTTGACGTGTAATAAAACGAAAAGAAAAATACACATCATCAAGAATGACGTGATATCTCAGTTTTAATCCCAAAACATGCCAACAATATCAGGAGAGATTTTCACGGCTCCAATTCATCATTCAAACATAAAAGCTATTGAGAACACACACACATATGTGCAAGAGTATTTAAGAAGTTGGCAAGAAAGGGAGAATTAAAGCTTCAAATTATATTAGCTTACATTGCAAACAAAACACGGTCCATTCAATTAATCCAAAAAGTAAACTTTCAGAAAAAGTAAATTATCAGATTCCTCCCGTAATCAAAATGATCAGAATTCTTCAACAAGAAGCTCTTGCAGGCGTCCAACTTCATAGGAATCGAATGGTTCGAAAAGAGATGTTTTTTTTCAAAAGGAGGCATGGATGACAAGAAGAACTCATTAACTAGGGCTCTTTATTTGGGAAAAAGAACCAACGGATTTGGTTAATATGTCATATTTCGTTTTTATGTGTCACACATTTTATCTTATTTGGTTTTTCACTTTTTTAAAGATTTTGGTTGAGTTTGAGAGACACCTCAGTTTCAATTACGTGTATATAAGGAGTCTATTTTTTACACGCAAGATGTTATCTTGGAAGATCGAGCTCCATGCCAATAATTGGAGCCCGATTTTAAACTCCATGTATCAATTTGCAAAGAAAACTAAGTTGATGAATTATTTTATTATGTTTTAAAGTTCATGTTGTAAATGAAAATTAAGGCAAAGTTCGTGAATTTTAATGTAATTAACCCTATAATAAATCATAATATTTTTTTTAGTTATTTCGGGTGTCTTATTTAGTGAACTTCAAGTTATGCTCCATTTAATTTAGTACGCTAAAAAAATGTAAATAATAAACACATTAACAGATAAAGGCGATAAATAATCCAACAAATTGAGGAACAAAATTGTAGTCCTAATTGGTCGCCCATAAGTTTTTTAAACAATTCAACAAAACACACAACACATACAAAGTAGTCCAAATTTGTCTTATAGCTGGCATGCCACTTAATTCAACATAATCAACACACTATCCAGGCCACTCAATGTGTTAGTATGTGGTGTGGTTCCACATCTGACCTACACATTGGCAAGCACCCAACTCTATCTCTCCTTAGGGGTCATTACTAGGAAGAGACGAGTCACTCAATGGGTTTCGTGGCTTCAAAGACGAGCCAATTTGTTCTTCGGGATTACAGAGAGCACAACAACTGTTTCTCTTCCTAGTCCGTAGAGAATAAGGCCAGCAACTTCGAGTTGTGCAAGGTGTGTGGGGCTTTTTTTTTTTTTTTTTTTTTTGCCTAGATCTAAAATTATAAGGTGGAAAGGAGGAAGAGGATTCGATAGAAGAGGGGTGTGGGGGAGATTGCACCATTATATAGGCAGATCTACAATCAAAGACCAGCAAAGACGTACAAACTTAAATATGCTCATACAGAAACACACAACACCATTGATACAACACATAAAGTCAATTAAAGGATTCATTCTAGGTTGTACAACCCACGCTACACAGTAGCGAAGTAGAGAATTTATGCATAAGTTGGAAGTATAAGCAGAACTTCCATGGCAGATATTAAAGGCAAAACCACAGATGGTGGTTGAGCTTATGTCATGACTTTATTTCGAAGTCACGAATGAGCATACTTCCAGTCAAAGAAATTATAAAAACAGATCTCCTAAGATTATCATGTTAAAGACTGCGAGGAAGATAAAGATGTGAGAGAGAGAGAGAGAGAGAGAGAGAGAGAGAGAGAGAGAGAGAGAGAGAGAGAGAGAGAGAGAGGGTTTCGGATGAGATAGGTTTAATAGGGGTAGGGTAGTGGAAAAGATGGTTTGGGGGGGGGGGGGGGGGGGGAAGAGGGAGAGAGTAATTGGCTGTCAGGCTCTCAGCGCCGTAGTTGTTTTTATTCCCCCAAACCTTAATAAATGGGGGATGCTACAACCGGGCCAACCAAACAACACTTTGGGGTTGGCCCAATCGATTATGGGTTGGGCCAACCCCAACCAAACATGCCCTTAGTTTATATCATTATGTGGAATGGTGAGTTCATATGTATGGGCGCTGGTTTATAGTTGATATCTCTATTTACTTTGGCAATAGTATTTGAATAATTCTAAGTAATCAATTGACATATGTTGACTTTGCATCTCAATTGTAATTAGACGTTTCCAATAATAACTAGTAATATATGATTTTTCAACTCAAAAGAAAAAGTAATATATGATTTTAATAAAGAAATAAATAAAACATACTATGGTCACTTAATTTTTAAAGCAGGAAAAGAAAAATATTATTATATTCTGTTAGAGAATCTTCGCAAAAAACAGAAAATTGAGATATTTTATGAGATAAATAATCCTCGAAAAAAAATAATACATACAAAGCCAGAACTGAGATTTGATCTCAGGTCCAAGCGACATGAAGCTAGCGCTCTATCTGCTGGAGCAACTTGCCTGCTTGCTCAAAGGTTTTTAATGAAATTTATATATATATTTATATTTAAGATAATTTGGGGTCTCTAAAAAATTGTTAATTTTCCGGGCCCTAGTCGATGGACACTTCCAACTAACGGAAGGTCCAACCCTTAGAATATGATTGTAGGCTTTTATTTTTCCCATTTTCTGCTACTTTTATTATTTCAAAAGTCATTTAATTGGCAAAATGAGTTAAGCCCTTTAATCTTCTTCTAACTTCTCCATCTTCTAAAATTTTAGATATCTTCCTTCTTCTTCCATCTCTCTTCAATCATAGGAGAATGGAGGAATACTTAATTCTAACATGTTAGTGATTATTTATTTGAAATTTTATTTTATTTTTGTCTTTGTTGTTATTTGTTTTTTTCTCTCCATGGATTTTCCTTTATGAGATTTTTTTTCGCCTTAGTACTACGTCCACGCCTTGTGCAACCTCCATACTCCAATTTTTTTATGGATCTTCCGGCTTTCGTTTGATGTTGTTAGAGGCTTCTTATTTTCTCTAGTAGTTGTGCAAGAATTCACGGTCTACTAGGAGAAATTAAATTCGTTGAGCACATAATTTGCAGCTATTTAATTAGTATTTTTTGTCCTCATAGTTTAAAATTGCAAGCAACATGGTTTTTTTTTTTTTTTTTTTCATTTTCTACTCACGATGGGGTTGAATTGTCCATTTTCTTCCTCACTATTAGGTTGAGTTGTCCATCTTATTCCTCACGATATTCTCCATCTTCATCCTCATGATTGAGTTGAGACTTACATTTCGAGTTAGATAGAATTATTTGTGAAAGAATTTGTGCCCCTAATTTACATGGTGTTGCATAGAGTGTTGCAACACGCCAGAATAACCATCCGGAGTTGAAGCAAAAAGTAGTACACAACTTATGAGATAAATCAGAGGGAGAATTCAAGCAAAACTCAGACAACATAAAGTCTGAGCAGTCTTTCTTCCAAGCACGGTGGTATACATTATTTTGCACATCAAACACTTATTTGAAGAATTAATTGAAGAAAAAAATCTATCAATTCTACTATCTCTTAACTAATCAAACACACACTAAAAGAGAAGTTTACATCAACAGATTCTTACATTAAAATGGAAACATTAAAATCTTTCATAGCCCTTCTTACAACTTCATAACTACAGTGTCCTAATCTTTGATGCCATATATCTAGACCAGGGTATTTTCTTAGGGAAATTGAAAATACATTGGAATTTAAAGTAGACCTAGGTAAATCAGAATTAAAGTTGGAAATAGGAACAAGATTGGATGAGATGTTGTGATGCATGAGAGGTTGAAGGTTGAAATGGTAGAGTCCGCCGTTAAGATTCCCTTGGAGTAACACATCCTAAGTTACTTGGTCCTTGACAAGATAAAAAGATGGGTGGAATTCAAAGAATACATTATTGTCAAGAGCAAACTAAGATACACTTAACAATTTTTTGGTAATGTTTGGAATATGCAACAGATTTCTTGGAATACAAGCTCTAGATTTGTTAGAGGAGGAAATAAGAATGTTACCAATATGAGAAATTGACTCACCCGTATCATTGCCCATTTTCACCTTAGAAGATCCGTGGTATTCACTCATGTTATTGAGATTGAGATTACTGAAGTCATTTGCAACATGGTTTGAGGCTTCTGTATCCGGATACCAACTGGTATCTCCTCCAATATCAACACAATAGTTTGGACTTGAACCATGTTAAGTGAAGGATTTCTTAATTGTTGTAGTTTTAAGTCTATTGATTATTCTTTGTCCTTGATAAGAAGTGTCAACCCTATACCAACACTTGTCTGCTGTATGACCTTGAATGTAACAAATTTGACATATCACTTTTCCTTGGAAAAACCTTCCACAACGTCCACCTCTGTATCCTCCTCTGTTGTTATTGATCCTTCCACCATTTCTTCCTGCAGAATTGTTGTTGTTGTTGTAATTGTTGCCTCTGCCTCCTCCTCCTTGGTAATTGTTTGCTGGAAATGTTCCTTTGGTAGTTTGAGTCACTGAATTGACAGAGATTTGAGAGCCATTAGAATTGGTAAGAGAGGGTTGGTTACTCTCCAACCTTGACTCAAAGCTTAACAAGAGAGCTTGTAATTTTGGAACAGTAATGGGATCTCCTCTGGATGCAATATTCATCATGACTGAGTCATATTCTAAGCCTAGACGTCCAAGGATGTATAGAATCTGATCTGGCTTAGATACTTCTTGTCATGCTGGGGCAAGTATATCAAAGTATCCCGTCATTTTGATCAAGAATTCCCTCATGGGAATTCCAGCTTTCTTAAGATTATGCAGCTGCAGCTTATGTTGCATGACCTTCCCCTTGTTTTGACTGGAAAAATTAACTTGAAGTGTGTCCCACATCTCCTTGGACGAGCTCAGACCAACCATGAGAGTGTGTATGCTGTTAGAAAGAGATGACAAGATCCAAGGGGCAAGAAGTTGATCCTATTTGGTCCAAAGAGCAAAGATTGGATTAGGCTCTTGTCCAGTGGTTGTGGTGTTGAATTTCTGAGTCTTTTCTTCCTTTCCAGTTATGTATCCTTTGAGGCCATACCCACGAAGGGCTGTTAGGACCTGCTGCTTCCATATGAGGTAATTAGACTCATCAAGTTTGAGAGAGATAAGCCGACTCTGAAGCTAAATGATAGGATTCGCTGTAGCATTTTGAGGAGTTATGGTTGGGACAGCAGTAGTAGGAACATTGGTGGTTTCATTGTTTTCAGCTGCCATGGTTAGAGGTTATGGATGGAATTGAGATTATCGAGAGGAGGTATTCAGAACCAGGCCCTAAGACCTGCCCTGATACCATATCAGAAAAACTATGAATCTAGCTATGAAAGGCATAGTGAAAGAAAATTATTGCAGCTCTAATATTTTCTTTGTATATTGCTTGTCTTGATAGTTTTTAAAACAGTGATGTATCATCTATTTATACATGAGAAATCTCTAGTAGCTAGGTTAACAAGCTGGTAGCTAACTACAACAAGAAACATCAAACAAGTTTGATCAACACACAAATAGCCGTTAGGTTGGTCTTAGTGTACTATTGATTCTACAGTTCATTAATGAAGGTTGCTGCATGGAGTTTGCCTTCTTCCTAGAAGTTTGGTGACACTCCATAGATTGCACTTGGCTTCCATTTAAAGAAACATCAGTTAGGTTGACTAGCTGATGCATTGTATTTCTTGAGGCACAAGAATGCTGACTCATCTTGCCACTCGAGATCTGATGTGGATGGACAATGTGACAAGATGCGACATAAGCTATGGGTGTGTGAAGTGGAACTGCATGAGCTTGTATCTTGACACCATACTCACTCCCCCTTAATATAAAAGTATTTAAACATAACCACAACACACAACCAAAATATTATCTATGCATGCAAGCACCAAGACAAGTAATTATTTGATAAACACTTTCACTAACAACCATGAAATAGGTCATCCCACTTTTGTGTAACTCGGTTCAGCTCCACTTGCACTAGATGTTCCTGCTGCTGCAGTACCTCCTACATCACCTTCTCCATCACCAGCAATACCACCTTCTCCATCACCAGCAGCATCACCAGTTGCTCCCCCCTGTTTGGCCAGAAAAGAGGCCTTTAAGATTATTCTCCACTTGAGTCCAATATCTGACATCTATTTCTGCATCATTACGACGGGATGTTACCATCTAGGTCCACTTCATGACTTGAGAAACAGGAATGATGATTGAAACAGAAGATGCCGAAACACTTGTAAAAATTTCTTCTAGTTCTTCAGAGAAATGAGAGAAGAGTCCACGGAGAAATGAGAGGTGGCAGGAAATCGTAGCATTTAGTTCTTCAGCATACCCCAAATAAGGCAAGGAAATGAAAGTCCTCCTAAATCCAATGCACATTCAGCTAAGATAAAACATTATCAAAGATTAACTGGCCAATGTTGAATTTCAACCATTCCTAATCTTGTACAGTAGTTTCATTTGACCATGTGTGATAATGTTGCAGTTTGTGGATGGTAGCCAATTATAACAAGCAACTTTATGCAAAATGACATACTTAGAAGTGAGTTTAAATATAGGGGTCTTTTTGTTCCTAGGCCATTATGAGATGTTCCGACCATTAAGATGACTAATGATAGAATTTAAATCCTCACTAAGCACATCATCTTCTACCAGAGGAAAAACTAAGAATTCATTTATCAAGGAGGGAGTAAACAAAAACATTTTTTTCCTTAAAAACACTTGCCCAAATCGGGGACTAGTGGGCTCTTTCATGGACTGACTAAGATTATAATAGAATGCACAAATGATTTCCTTAACAAAACTACAAGTGACAGTGAGGGTTTTCCCTAAATAAATTGATTTGAGAAATGAGACATACCCTTATTTTTTAAATTGATTAGTGTCCAACTGCCTTTTAGAGATGGTTTTCCTATCATTGTAAAAGCCCCAGTGATTAAATGCATCCAAGGAATGGAAAAGATTTGAATATGCTTTGTTTACCTCAAGTGTTGCAACACTTCGTGTAGCACGTTTGAGACCTTTTACAGGTGAATCAGATTTTGTTAGTTCAGTCTCACTTGAATTTTGAGCATCTGAGAGAACAATGTCTGGATCGCTAAAGTTGTCTGGTTCCTCAGAGAGGTCTTCTTCTAATTCAACAGAATTCAGATCATCATCTATCTCCTACGCAAACTCTGCTAGATTTTTGTCTTTCTCATCAATGGGTTGAGGCACATACTCCCCTTGAGTTCGTAAATGCTTCTTTAGATTTTGTAGGATGCATCCAAATTATGATCATTTGCATATCCTGGAATTTAGTACTCTTCAGGTGATGAAGATCGTGGCATAGTATATGGGTCAGAAGGGCCCGCGGCACTTGACTAATATCAGAAGTTCTCTTTCTGGTCATTTCATCAAACAACTTCTGGGCTCTTTTGGGGTCCCTTCTTTGTGGCAAGGGGACCATCTTCACTAAGGGTTGATGAAAAACCTCTTTGCCATTTAGAAACTCTAGTGATCGGACCAGATTGTGCTTGCACAGTAGGTTTGATTGGAGCGAAATCTGGTAAGTCTTCAACATCTACAGGATTTCCAAAATCTCTCGGCAATAGCATGTTAAGAAATGCATCTGAGGCACAATCTTTTCAAATGTCATCGAAGCACTCGGATTAGAGAATGAAGAATTTGTGGGATCGTCAGAGGAAAGTGTTGTGACACCTTGTGTAGAACCAGTAACTGTTGGGCGAGCATATTCAGAGCGAATGTCAAGTAGATTTTGGAGAGGGTCTGCCACGGGAGTTGTTTGAGGGTTTTCTGCAGTGGAGGAAGAGTTGAGAGACGGCGAGGATAATGAGAAATGGGAAAGCAGTGGGGGCAGTTTTGTCTTTTAAAGCCTCCTTCATATTGGCAATTATAATAGCAATTTCTTCTCCATATTCTGTCACTGTGAAGTTAATATGAGAAAACAAATGATGGAAATGATAGAGAAAATGAATATATACAAAGGAGGGAAAATAGAGACAAAAATGTATGGGGTTTATCAATTAGAGAGATGCAACATATTTTCAAAAGATCTAGACATGGCTAAGAAAAATAAAATACGAGGAATTTTTTTTTTTTTTTAAATAGGCAAAACGTGAATGACAAAATATTTAATTTATTTACTGATTTAAAATTAAGAGAAGAGGAAGGGAGAAAATGGTGTGTAAAGGTCATTAAAAATATAGTGTCTCTCTTAGTGATCCAACACGTTAAAGTAAGATACATAAGGAGACATCTGTATTTAAAGTGTCACTCTTGTATTACAGAGACTTACCTATTCCTCTGATTTTATCGTAAATCATCATAAATAAATCTGAAGGAATAGTAAAATCAAGACAAAAGATGATGACAAGATAAAATCAACTGGAAGAGGTAAGGGATTTGAGAGAAAAACCACATCACCAATATAATCTATAGAACTTAGAAGCCATCCCCTCTCCTACTTAACATGTAGAATCTGTACAAATTCATAATTTTGTCAAAATGACCAGCATACAAAAATACAAAACTAATAAAATGAAGAGAGTGCTATGTATTCAGATTCAGCTGTGGACAGGGAGACACAGTTTTGCTTTCTACAATGCCAAGAGACCAAATTTTTACCCAGGTAAAAACAACCTCCAGAAGTTCTTTTTTATTGCCTAAATCACTAGCCCATACAGAGTCACGAAACCCCACAAGGTTAGAGTTTGTGTCCTTTAAGTACCGAGTCCCTAAGTCAGAAGTACCATTTACATACTTGATTATCCTCTTAACAACATTTAAATGGGATAAGTTAGGATCAGATTGGTACCTGGCACATACTAAAACACTATAACAGAGATCAGGTCGACTAACAGTAAGATTAAGAAGACTGCCAATCATACTCCTGTACAAGGTGTTTTCAACACCTTGTCTAGCACTGTCTTTGCAAATTTTCAGACTGGAACTCATGGGAGTTTTCATGTGCTTAGCACTCGGAAAATAAACTTTTTCACAAGAGCTTTTGCATATTTTGACTGAGACACAAATGTACCATGTTCAAGCTGCTTGATCAGCAACCCTAAGAAAAAACTTAGTTGTCCTACAAGGCTCATCTTGAATGTAGATGACATTTGTTGGATAAAAATTCCAAATGTTTTTCACAAGTGGATCCAAACACAAGTCATCTACATACACTTGAGCTATGGTAATTTTTTAGTCATGTCTTTTTATGAAGAGAGTTTTATCAACACGACCACGTTCAAATCCAAGAGATTTCAAAAATCTAGCTAGATGATCATACCAAGCTCTTGGAGCTTGCCTTAAATCGTACAAAGTCTTTTTTAATTTGAAAGCATGATCAAGCTTGTAGGGATTAATAAAGCCTTTAGTTGTTCAACAAAAGCCTCTTCATTTAAAAGAACAATTAAGAAAGGCCCTTTTGACATTCATTTGAAAAAGTTTTATGTTTAGAAAACAAGCAATGGCAATCAAAAAATGGATTGATTCGAGTCTAGCAATAAGTGTAAAAGTTTCGTCATAATCAAGCCCTTATACAAGTGTACCCGTAGGCCACAAACCTGGCTTTATTACGAACTACTTTGCCTGATTCATTCGTTTTATTATGAAAAATCTATCTAGTGCCAATCACATTCAGATCACGAGGTCTAGGAACTAAGTCCCATACATCATTTCGGCTGAATTGGTGAAGCTCTTCGTGCATGGCTTGTATCCAAATTTCATCACGAAGTGCTTCATCAACCATCTTTAGTTCCACATTTGACATAAAGCAGTTTTCATGCAATATTGAGAAAGATGAAGAGAAGCAAGCGAGCTTTATCATTTTGGAGTAATCTCGTCTTTCCTTCATACGAATACGAAGACTATCATGTGCATTACCTATGATTGTGAGATAGGATGATTTCTTCGTATTCTACCAGGAGATCCCTTCTTACCACCGAGTCTTCATGAGAAACAACATTACTATATGAGCTTTCAAGTAAATGATCACTTCCTTGATCAGTTTGTTGTGAATCTTGCTAAGGTTGATTATGTGTCTCAATAGGTGTTGTACCGCCTACTTCAACAATTTCTTTTCAGATTCCAATCTTGGACTTTTACCTCTTTCTATCAAATCCTAAATTTGATCTCTTCTCTCTTCCCCCAATATCCAAAAAGTCATCAAACACAACTTTCACACTTTCTTGAACAGTGCAAGATCTTAATTAAAGATCCAAAAAGCTTGATTGTTTGATGAGTAGCCAAGAAAAAGTTCCTTATCACTTTTTGAATCGAATTTACCCAGTTGTTCTCTATCATTTAGAATGTAGCAAATGCACCCAAATGCATGAAAATACTTAAGGTTGGGTTTTCGACCTTTAAGTAATTCATAAGGTAATAGTACTTCTTGATCTTAGGTAAACTCAATTTGAAATGTGACAAGCAATATTAATAGCTTCAGCCTAAAATCTTTTCGAAAGATTTTTTTTCACACAACATTACATGTGCCATTTCTCGAAGCGACCTATTTTTCTTTCGGCTATCCTATTTTGGTGAGGTGTTGTAGGAGCTGAAAATTCTTGTTTATACCCTTTTAACACAAAACTCAGAAAATGAGATATTTTCAAACTCCCCTCGATGATCAGTTCGTACCTTTTGATCCGACAACCATGTGAAGTATGTATTTGAGTAACAAGAATTTTGAAAGATTCAAATGTGTCGGATTTTTCCTTAAGAAAGTACACCCATGCAAATTGTGAAAAATCATCAACACATGCAAGGACATACCTCTTTCCTCCTAAACTATCAATCTCGATTGGACCCATGAGATCCATGTGACAAAGTACAAAATAGTGAGAAGTACCAAAGTGTTGCAACACTTTATGCATACCTTTGGTTGGTTTACCTTTAGCACACAAGTTACAAACTTTCTCAACTTTACCAGTCATTTTAGGAAGACCCTTCACAGCCTCTAGGTTAGCAAGTTTCTGTAATTGCCTGGAATTGACATTCCCTAACTTTTGGTGCCAAAGATCCACTTCGTCGATTTGTGCTTTGTGGCACATCACTCCTTCTTCAATTGAATAGCAATTATTAGAAGCTCGACAACCTGTCATAATGCACTCATTCACACGGTTAAACACACTACACATGTCTTTTTCAAATTTTACATGGAGATTTTCATCACAAAGTTAACTAATGCTAATCAAATTAGCTATTAGTCCCTTGACATGAATTTTTTTTTTAAGATTAGGAAGACCATTAACGTCTATGGTTCCTTTTCCAACAATTTTACCTTTAGCACCACCTCCAAAAGTCACTTTCCACCATCTATTTTCTCATAATCTTTTGGAAAATATTTTTTTCCCGTTATATGACGAGAACAACCACTGCCAAAGTACCAAATGATAGACACATCATTACAGAAAGATGTATAAATTATGTTGCAACGCTCATCAGCCCAAGATTTTTTATCAGGTGGAGAAACAATTTTGGGCTTTGAACAGTATGATGGAGGGTGTTGCAACACCATCTTAGATACCTTTGTAATTTTTTTATGCAACAACTTTCTCTTTTTCTATAACAAAATGGTTTAATGTGACCAGGAACTGAACATAGATCACAAATGAATTGCTTCTCACCAGAATCAGTTCCAGCTCCGAGTATTTTCAATCTAGTTGAATTGGCAAAAACGTTATAGTTTTTGTTCAAATTGTCAAGTTCAACATATGGAACAATTGTACTTGAATTTGAAATATTTAATCTCTCTGTTCTTTCATTAGGATTCACCATTTCAGAATCATAATCCAATTTCTTTGGCCAAGAATTATCATGAGACATGTGTTGTAGCCTATGCATCTCTTTTGTTAAAACAGGAGTTTTGTACTCTTCATTTGAAAAAAAAAAAAAACTCTTTGACTTGAACTAGTATAACCTACTCCGGAATGATCATGTTGTTGAACTGATAATATTTCATTCAACTTTGAAGTTCCAGAATTGAATCGACTTAAACATTGTGATTTCAATTTCAATTCATTGATTAACTCTTCAAGAGCTTTGTCCTTTTGAGACAAACTTTTTTCCAAATGAGTTAGTTTTACCTTGAGATTTTCATTTTTTGTCCTGACTTCCTTGAGCTCTTTTAAAGTCATCACAAGCTCTCCATGCATTTCACTGAAGGCTCTTAACAACAATTCATATTCAGTCACTTCTGAATCATCTTCACTGGACAACATTGTTTCATCAGGTGTTTCAACACCTTGTACAATACTCAATTCGTCCACCCTTGCCATGAGTGCTAAAACTTCTTTAGAATTTTGACTCTCTTTCTTATCATCAATCACATCTTCGCTCAGTCACCACAAAGTTGGTACCTCTTTTCGTCAGGTTATTAGCACATTGATTAGCGTAATGTCCAAACCCTGAACACGCTCTACATTGGACATTTTCTAGTTCCTTGGGAGTATATGTGCCTCGATTTGTGTTGTTGAAACCAGGATTTTGATTCTGACCACTTGATCTGGTGAAATGCTCTCTTCCTACACTATGACCTTCAAATCCTTTCGTGACAGGATTAGAACACCTTTGTTACCACCTTTTTTTTCCCGATAAAAAATCTTAGATATTTTTTGGTTAGGTAAGCAATAGGATCATCTTGATTTTCATTCAAAATAATACTGCCCCCCTTTAAATTTAAATTTGAATCTTCAAATTGAGAAGGAAATGCAATTGTCTACTATTTCCTCTCATTTGTTATTGCTGATTCAAATTCAATTCAAAGCTTTGAAGAATTCCAATGAGCTCTGTTGGTTTTCGGTGTGGTGTACTTGAACGGCTGAGTCAATTAAACTATTGGCAAAGTTGGTACACGTGTTTATGCATGCATATTAGGTCGATTTAAGTGTCCATTTAATGACATTTGCATGCATAATTGACTGTGATTGGCTGATATTCGTACTATTGGGCTATTTGACGTTCATGGATTTGTTTTTGAGTGATTCAAGTGATTTAAGGCCAGATAGTTGCATTCGACTAAGGAGGGACGAAGAAACGAGTTTCGAAAAGTTCAAAATGGAGGAAATCGAGCCAAGTGTGAAGAAGTTAGTTACGGCCGCGACCTACTTGCACGACCGAGATAAAAAAGTTTGCTAAAAAGGGCTAAAAAGCCCTGTGGACTCTCCGCGGCCGCGACCGGGCTATTTGAAGACGAGCGTAGCCGCGACCAGGCTATTCAAAGACGAGCATAGCCGCGATTTGCATGCGCGGCCGCGACACTTAAAAAGCAGATTAAAATCCTTGGACTAGAAGAATTCCTAAGTTGAGCCCAATGTAGCCCCAACTTGATCATGGCTATAAATAGGAGCCCCTAGGTTCGAAAATACATACTTGAACTTGGTTTTGGGAGGATTCCAGAGAAGACGAGCAAACGAAGATCGACACTTTTCAGGTTTTTCTTTCTAGTTTGTTTATGTTTATGCTTTTTAATAGAATTATGTCTTTTGTCGCCACCATGAGCAGCTAATCGTTTATTTAGGTCCTTAATCGATGTTGAACCCTAGTTCAGATCTCTTGTAATTTTTACAGTAATTGTGTGAAGGTTTAAGTTTTGAGACGCTTTATGTTATTCGAGCTTATTTAAATTCTTATGTGCATTGTTTATTAGATTGATCACCTAGGCAGTTAATCGCATAATTATCGCTAGGTCATAGTCATAATACATAATCGTTACGAACATATGCCCATTAGTAGCAAATGCTAATTTAATCACAAGGATAGCATAAGTCGCGGTTCCTTGTACAGAGCTTGCGAGTCCAACACCGTGTCTATCCCGTTACCTTAGTGCTCTATGCGTTTGGTTAATGAGGTCTAGAGAGCTTATTCTAAGATCACTCAATTGGATAGGCTAATCAAATAGCTTGTTTTGGTTAGTTAAATGTAAGGGGTAACAAGGTTATTAGAGCTTGTTGCTAATCTTGGGATAGGAGTTTCATAACTAAAACTGGGGAACAATTGCATTAATTATAAGGGTAATTCGACTAGGGGGAGAATAGAGTAAGGGCTGAGATTTCTATCTTATTTGAGTTTAATTCAGTCTTTGTGTTATTTGTTTAATTCTAGCGTCTAAGTTAATTAATTCATCTAATCCAATTAACCCCCATTTATATATATTATTAGTATTTTAGGTTGTTATATAAACACGTTAAATTTTCTTGCTCTCTGTGGGTTCGACCCTGACTTGCCACTTCTACAAGTTAGAAGAAGAAAGTTATGTTTATTAATTTTACTGCACCTCGACAGTGCGGTCAAAAGTTGAGGCACGAGTTTGACTCGCTATCCGTAAGATGATATTGCCCCGAATTTTAGTGCTTTCGGTCTCCGGCAATCGTCCCCAAGATACAAAGACTTTTAACTTTGGGATCGCAACACATCAAAACCAAAGGTTTTGGCAAACTACTCGATACTCAGGACTTTATTATTCAGAATTAGGGAGGGCTAGATTTTCTAAAATGCAAATGCAGATTGAATGTTGGAGTCAATTGAAATGCAGATTCTGGGGTCTATTTATAGTTTTCGAAGAGTTATAGTGCCTTTTCGTAAAGGCACCTCTTGACCTTTGGCAGCACCAATTCGACCAATCCCAAACCGGTTCGGACCTGGACCCACTCGTTCTCTAGGCGATCGCACCTGCAACCAGACTCGCACCCTGTCGGGCGACGAGTTGCACCCGCTGGCGACCAACCGTACTGTTTTGCAGATCCGAGCACGTAACCGACCCGATCTGCTTTGGTCACTGGCTATCGGTCCAACCCGACTCGGTGCACCCCGTTCTCACTGGTGTGCCACGTCACCACACCCTGTCCTGAACTGCCGCGATCCCACGAGCCACCTGTTCAGACCATCTAACCAAAACTTTAAGTCTCCTCCAGCTTCTCGCGACGACACGTACGTGTAAAATCCGAAGTGCGGCTCTAAAGCAACTTAATGTGAGGTGCGCACCCGTCTCAGGTCTATTTAACCAAAGGTTAAAATCCCACTAGGGTCCACCATAAGAGAGCTCACTTGATAACTCCTTATCAAGTGCTCCTCTTAATAAGGAGTTCTACTTACTCCATAAGTCCTATGTCGGACAAGTTTCCATGTTTAATGCAACTTTTAGGCATTAGTTTCTCATTAATCTGATGAGAATATAAATACATTAAAGTCATCTACTCGAAACATAGATCGTAAATTTTCAACTTAATTCCATTTATTGAAATGGAATCCAAACTTTAAATTGCTCAAAGATAGGTCAACACCAATCTTCCAAAGCCAATTTTCAACAAGTTCATCTAAAGAAATTTTAGATATATCACGTGAATCCTCCAAAGAGTACACCTTTATATTAAATCTTTCAGAGAGAGATCTCAATACCTTATTAACCAACCTTTCATTGTTGATGGGATCACTTAGAGCATGTGATTCATTTGCAAATTCACATAATCGAGCATTCTAGGAGGACATAGTTTCATTTTTCCATCTTAAGTGTTCCAAAACTTGGTCCAATCATCCTCAACTTTGACTTTCTAACTTTTTCCTATCCTTCACATTATTGCTGCAAAGTTTCCCATGCATCTTTTGCTGAAATACAGTTTTGGATCATCCTA
Organism: Ajuga chamaepitys; assembly: GCA_958295605.1. Classification (NCBI taxonomy): domain Eukaryota; kingdom Viridiplantae; phylum Streptophyta; class Magnoliopsida; order Lamiales; family Lamiaceae; genus Ajuga; species Ajuga chamaepitys. The sequence goes on along the minus strand of OY282498.1, from coordinate 39,803,574 downwards.
AAAAGTGATAAATTCACAGATCCAAATATTGCATTGATTGCTTTCGAGTTGTAGCACGATAAAATGAACTCATCATTTATCCATTCTGTCTCGGATATAGGAACAAAGTCTCCATCTTCATCTTCCTTTTGAGGTGATGTCTATCCAACAACAATCGATCTCCGTGCACGTTTATCAAGGGATTTTATGTAAGCCCTCATTTTGATTTTCCAAATTGAGTAATTTGATACATCCAAGATGGGTGATCACATTACTGCCGCTCCAGGGACATCCATAATTCTTCATTGCAGGATCACACTTGGTGTCGTCAAGTGAAGGCTCTAGATGCCAATTGAAAGAATTTGTGCCCCTAATTTACACAGTGTTTCACAGAGTGTTGCAACACATCAGAATAACCATCAAAGTTGAAGAATAACGTAGTACAAAATTTATGAAATAAATCAGAGGGAGAATTCAAGCAAAACTCAGACAACACAAAAGTCTGGGCAATATTTCTTCCAAGCACAATAGTATGCATTCTTTTGTACATCAAACACTTATTTGAAGAATGATTGAAGAAAACAGTCTATCAATTCTACTATTTCTTTACTAATCTAACACACACTAAAGATAATTTTACAAGAGAAAATTCTCCACAAGTCTCACAAGGAATAAGTGAAAAAGTATGTGAGAAGAATTCCAACTCTGTGATGAAGCTCAACACTGTAACTTTTCTTCTTCTTTTTCTCTATTTTTTCTTCACACCTTTCACGACATTCTTCTTCTTTTTTGTACTCATCGATCAACGGTTACCTGTCAAAGAAAAACAACGAACAAAACTTCCTTTTGGATGTTTATCAGTTAGATCCGTTAGAGATAGGATTGGTTTATTTGGATAATGATAAGCAAATCCTTATCCAATACTCCCTTCATCCCGAATGAACTTGCATACTTCCCTAATCTGGGTGTCCCACCCCTTTTGCACACTTTCCATTTCAGGAAATAAAACTTTACATCTCTACCCACATTAATCACATAATTACAAATCTGCCATCACATAAAGGTAAAAACAGATTTGATTAAGTCAACATTTATCAAAAACGACTTTTCTTAATATGTGTACCGGGGGGCCAGTGCAAGTTCATTCGGGACGGAGAGAGTATTAACTATTCTAAATTAATAATTAAACGGATATATAGATATGGGCATCACAAAATAAGAATATACAGTAAGGTGAGAGCATCTCCAACAGATTGCTCTACTCTCCAGCAGATTTTGCTCTACTTTACAGCAAAATTTGCACTCCTTCTCCAACAGTTTGCACTACTTTTTAGTTTTTTTGCACAAAAAAATGAATATTCCTAAAATTCATTTTTAAAAATTAATTATATTACTTTATTTATAAATTATATTATGCATGCCATATTATTACATAAATATTATATATTATTTTACGTGCAAAATAAACTGAAAGTTAATTGAACACGGAAAAAATAAATTAAAATTCATAATAATATTCGAACCGAACATACATTACATTGCTTAAAACGAAGAATTACCCAGTTAGAACTACAAATGATCTTGAATTATTTTTTATTAGATTAATTATAAATAAAAAATAAAAACACAAATACCATCATAATTAAATATAATACAAAAGATTAAAAGAAAATAGGAAAGAAGTAGTAGCGCAACGCAAGGGGCTGCGCCACTACAATTGGGGGAGGGGCTCTGAAAACAATACAAGAGATAAAATCAAATTGTATTTTAAAAGATGTTGTAACACTCTGTTTTAATACCAGGTGTTAAAATAACTCGTGAAATCCAGAATTTAACAATTTGTACTCGTAGGTTTTTCGACTTTTCTTAGTTTAAATACATCTCCTACGGAAAAAAAAAAAATGTTTTAATTTCTTTAATTAAAAAAATCAACTGGTTTACATGCCACTCGCCCACTCCAGCTAAAATATCATGTTAAATTTCTTCCATTTTCTAGTAAAATCTAGAACATTCGAAGATAATCCACAATAGTATTGTGGACAAGGTTTCTACTATGGCATCTAAAGATTCGTACACGTTGTGGACAGTCCATCCTGTAAATTTGTGGCCTCAATTCATCGCTAGGTTCTATATCAACAAACACTACTCTTTCCAGTAAAACTTAATCACGAACTCACATTTGTAAAATGGCAGCGTCTGATCTGTTTAAGCTATCATTCCTTCTAAATCTTCTCTCCAGTTCAAATCTGAGCCTGTCGCCGGCGAACAAGGGCGGCGATGTTGGCATTTTCCCGCCGACGTGCAATCGCATCGAGTGCCCCAGCTACGACGTCCTTCACACCGGAAATGGCTTCGAAATCCGGCGGTACAATTCAAGCATGTGGATATCCACCCAGCCAATTGATGATATTTCTCTTGTTTCTGCTGGTAGAACAGGATTTCTCCAGTAAGTTTAACTAATTTCTTCAGATTTTATTCGAATTCGTGTTTTTCTTTGTTAACACATATGGAAGGATTATAACTTGCCGTTCTTTTGGAATTTTAAGCTAATACCGACTTCGAAATAAGATAAATAAATCTGCAGAATTCGTCTTATAGATTCGGGAATGTGATTAGTGTAATAAATTTGGTTTTGTTGATTTAATTTGTTTTCGACTGATTTATGGTTCATAATTAATGTATAAATCAGTTGCTGATAAAATTTGGCTTGGATAAGATTCTGCGTAACTTCGTGGATGAGATTATATAAACGCTCTATTCTAAATTCTCGTTTAACTCCTACCTGACTGTCGTCCACCGCCTAACTTTTTTCTCCGACTCCTTCCCACTTAATCCCTTGCAAATATCGCTTAATCCTATCTATGCTCCAACTAGCCAAAGTTCGCTTAATCCTATCTATGCTCCAACTAGCCGCTAGTCCTTAGTCTGTCCGACGGATTGTCTAGCATCTTTTAGAACATTGTATAATGACGTACTGGAAGAAAACTTAACTCGAATAGGTTTCTAAATTTGGCTTCTGTTCTAATTCACGATTGCAGCCTGCAGGGTTGATATAAAACTCAATATTTGGTTGTTTGTGGAGCCAATTTTAATGCAAAATATTAGTACTTCGTGTTGTAAAATCATAGACACAATTCTATATAATATACTAATATTTTCCGTTATATTTAACTCTATACTAATCCAGATTATATTGGGACTTTGCAACATAGACAACTTATATCGTAGCCTTATGTGAAGTTGAGTTTTAGAAAATTCCAGCAAGAACTCTTGCTACTAGCTCGAGACCAAATCTATGACATATCTTAGTGTCAATCTGATCTTTAACGTGGATTATTTTCAAATCGAGCAATCGGTTTGTTAAGTAGTTTCAGTATCAATATCTTCTTGCCACAAAGTCATTTACAAGGATTTTGTGGAATAGAAGGATTGCTGCCAATTGATGTTCGTCATTGTAATTGTTCAGCGTCTGCTATTAGGTTTCTAAATTTAGCTCGTGTGAGTCGTGTCTTAACGCTAAATCTTCGTTTGGTGGCGCATTGTGTGTCTGATTTAAGAAGTTTTAGATCAAGTCTGTGATCATCGTATGCTGGTACGAGTCTGATTTTCAACCTGTCGAATTATGTTCTAGTTAACCTGTTGTTTTTGTTACTTAATTAGTTAAAGACAAGAATACAAATAGTATCCTGCCTCAACAGAGCAAATTCTTGATGCTCGTTGATGTTTATTATCTCCACGATTACAGGCTATTTGACTACATCCAGGGCAAGAACGATAACCAAGAGAAGATAGAAATGACAGCTCCAGTGATGACTGAAGTGAAACCCAGTGACGGGCCCTTGTGTGCTTCGTCTTTCGTTGTAAGCTTCTACGTTCCTAAAGAGAACCAAAGAAACCCACCTTCAGCTAAAGGCCTCCATCTCCAAAAATGGGGGCCAACCCATATAGCTGTCAGGCAGTTTGGTGGATTTGTAGCTGACACTGATGTTGGTGAGGAAGCCGCGGCCTTGTATGCAAGTGTTGCTGGAACTGTTTGGGCCGACGCCATTGACAAGAGCCATGGTGGTGAGGCTGCAACCGAGTGCATTGTCGCGCAGTATAATTCGCCATTTGAGTTTCGGAACAGAGTGAATGAAATCTGGTTGACGTTTGATTGGGGCCAAGACAATATTGCATTTTGAAACTAGCAATTTTGTGGTGCCTGCACCCGGTGTATTGCGCCATTGAGTTGTTTTTGGTTGTTTTGTGTTGCTTACTTTCTTTGCTCACCTTGTTATAATGTATTGGTGTGACCTGTTTTGTATATTGAGACATATGTAAAATGAATAAACTAAGCAACATTTTGACACAGGGTGGCATTTTGTTTGGCCAGCAAAATATATAGTAATATATCAATTAAATTGGCTATTTAATTTAAATTTTCGTCACATTGAGATAAATAATATAAAATTGATATTCAATATTTATTTTAATATATGACTATTTTAATTGATTGATCGAACATCGTATTCTTTTTTCCTTTTTATAGAGGTATTTATTAGGAAAAAAAGCAAAAATATAAATAAAAGGGAGATTAGTATTCTATAAGAAAATAAACTTGAGAATGTGAACTAACTATTAGATTGGATGGTAATCCTTTTCACTTTATCAATGTCGTTTTCCCTTAACTTCTAATGTGGGCATATTTGGTTTTATGATCTTACTTCTTAACAAAATTTGATGGTAGTGTTTTGCTTTGAAGCAGCATGAAAAGAAAAAAAAAAAAAAAAAAAAAAAAAACCCGAGCATCAGATATCGCAAAGTTGATAGAACGAACGAAGTCATCAGAGGACCAGGCTAAAGAAGCATCTCGACCGAGACAAACATAGATCTAAGCGGAGACATCCATCCAGAGGAATTGGAAAAAAATCAAAGTTCAAGAATCTCAGCCGAGACAAGCACAGATCTCGGTCGAGACAACCTTTCAGGGGAAAATGAAGATTCTCAAGTTCTCAAGGCTTTGCCCGAGACGAGCGCTGATCGCGGCCGAGGTGATCCATAATCCCTAAACCTTGAAAATCCCTTCCTTACCGCCTCGGCCGAGACGAGTACATACCTCAACCGAGGTCAGCCTTCGAGAAGAAACCCTATCTGCTTCATCTAGGCCGAGACCAACCTATGTCTCGGCCGAGATCTGAACCCCTGTTTTAAATTGCAGACGCATTTTTGCTTAAAAATCACCTAGCAACTTCTCCCCTAAATATATAACCTCCAATTCAAATTCTAACCTATCTTGGGCCATTTTATCATCCATTTCCAGCCTCCATTCCACCAAGAAAAAGGATTGGGCAAGAGGATTGAAGATCATCTTCTCCAATCACCATTTTTGGATTCTTTTATCTTAGTTTTATGTTTCTTTGCATTTCAATCAATTTTCTGCTTGTAATAGTTAATATGGGTGAGTAGCACCCTAATATCTACCCTTTGATCGAATATGGAACTTCGAGTCGACATTATTTATGTAATTACGGTTGATGTTACCTTTTGATTGTGTATTCAAGTGTTTTTATACTATTTGCTATTATTGACTTACATTTATGAGTTGATTTGAGGATTGATCACTCTTTAAGAAGCTTATAAGTGTATTGCTAGAAATCGGGATCACTATCCGTAATTGTAGGGTTTTCATTTCATGTGTAGCAAACAATGATTAATTCATTAGTGATAGTATAAAGTTTGACCTCTAAAACCGAGCTTGTGAGTTTTAAATCTTATCTATCTCGTTGTCTTGGTACTTCTGTCGTTTGGTTATCGAGCCGGAGAGAGCTTGTTCGAAGGTTGGATTAAATCAAATAGGTTAGTTGAAGAGCTCGTTTTGGCTAGCTAGGATTAAGAGACAACAAGGCTATTAGAGCTTGTTAATAGTCTTGAGATAGGGACTTGAATTGCAATTGATTAGGCATCAACAATAGTCACGATAAACCAATTAGACCGAAGGGAAACGAGATCAAGGGTGGATCCTTTTATATATTCGACAAACTGAAAAATCAATTTATTTGTCCTTGATTGCTTGTTATGTGAATCTTAATATTAATTGTTTTCTAGTTTATTTGTTGGTTTTGTCAATTGTTAGTAGTCGATTAGTTGGTAATCACAAAAGCCCTCCCCCTCTCCCCACAACCTTTATTCCTCTTGCTTGTTTGTTACTATTTCTATTTCAAATTCCTAGTTGTTTGATTAATCGAAACAATACTATTTCTCCGTTCCCTGTGGGATTCGACCTAACTTGCCACTCTACTTAGTAGAGTTGAGAGTTCGGATATTAATTTGATAACGTGTAACGACACGTGTTCTACGCATTAGCTTTGAACCATCCAAAAACATGCTTTTAAGAACAGTTGTGCGAACAATGACATAATTTAGCGGTCCAGATTCTGAAAAGAATACATGTTATTGATTCGATGGATGGTTAGACAGTCCCTCAACTGGTGGCTCTTTGTATTGGATCTCATATCCAAAAATCCTCCACGCAGCTTCACACAGAGAGATGTGTCGGTAGTCATAGTAGTGTTTTCACCACTATCTACATTTCCACTATTGTAAAACCCAACAGTTATCCGATCATTACTTTTGTTCACATATTTGAATGGGTACTTTATCGATCGAGACTGATTATACCATTCAACATTTAAGTGTGCTTTGCATCTAAGTTAGAGATACCAATTATGTGGAACGACAAATTTGTTGTCGAGATAAGCACCATATTTCATATCCGTTCTTCCTGTATCGCGACGCTTGTAAAAGGGTTACCATCATTGTCCACATTTATTGTATCTACAAATTTCTTCGAAAAATGTTTGGTGCAGGAGTCGTTCGCTATGCACGGGGAATTTGGCTTTAGAGCTCCACACGGACCGTGAATCATGAAATCTCATACAACAGCATACTACTTCGGATAATCTTTATGTTCTGGGATTTCATTAAAAATAATTCTATCAATGTCATTCCCAGTAGGATACTTGTCTTCTTTCGCCAAAGAAAAGAAGAATATGAGCATGGGGAAATCATCACTTCTGAAATTCAACCGTGTGTATGACTGAAAAAAATATTGTGCTTTAGAATCAAAACATATTATGCTGAGTATTAGAATTCAATGGTGTATTAAATTTAAATGTATTGACATATTAAATAATCATAATGTCTCTATTCTTACATTGAGATGTTTAAATTTTAGAGTCTTACTTCTACGCAACGGTTGCATTGGTGCAACTAACGCATTTCAGCCATAGGATCATCTAAAATTTAATCCCAACCATTCATTCAACTAGAAATATTTAATAAAAGAAAAAGGGTAAAAATGTCATTACACTTATAATCATTCCCAATAAAACACAAGTTTCAAGAGAAAGTATTTAAAAACAACTTCAACACACACTCTCTCTCATTCATCAGCTAATTCGAACAAGTCTCACCCACACTTCCATTGCTACTCAAATTCGTTTACCTCTCCCCACATCTCCATTGTTGCTCAAATCCAAGAAACTCTCCACCACTTTCAACGTTGCGAAAAATACAAATTTAATGATTAATGGAAGCCCGGCGTCAGACAGTACCAACGCTGCGGCTGTCCAATAGTGCAACCCTAGGCGCCTCGATCTGCCACTTTTTCGCTGTCTGAGGTTTGATTATGAAGAGAATGAGAGAAGGTGTTGGTGTAAGCCCTCGCTTAGGACTCCGATGTAGTTCTCGTGGCCTTGGACGACGGTTCTTCAACTGTCCTAATGAATCGGTACATTTATTTTATTCAATTGGACATTTACTTCAGTTTTTAGAATTTCAAAAAAAGAAAAAAAAAATCGATGAGATTGTCCCGTTCTTTACTGATTTAAATTGTCTCTCATTACCGATTAAGATGTGAATTGGATTATTGAATGTGTTTTTTTATGGTAGTGTGGCTTGTTAGTTTTTGGGTGATGTTGCAACTCGTCATAATTCTTCGCTAATTATTAAAGTAGTTATCCTAGGAGGATCTGAAAATGCATGATGTGGAATTCTGACATGGGGATACAAATGGTAGGGTGGAGGTCTTAGTATTTCATTGCAGCTTCATTTGTAGTAGATGTAGTATTCAATTGGGTGGGGGTAAGCCGAATTCCAAAATTTACTCATAATAAGGTAGTTGGTTCTGTAGAGTTCTGTGGGGGTCGATACGTTGGTTAATTTTAACAAATTTTCAATTAGCAGTTGGTTCACCTGTTTTGCCTTCATATCCGTTTGTAGTCTGTCACTCAATTTTGTATACTCTAAAAATTTTGTTAGAAAATATACACAATTGTATCGAAAACAAGGTCGCTCCTTGTAAGAGAATTGTGGCTATATTAGTTGTTCCTTTTTTGTTACCAGTGGACTTTCTCCTGTAACTCCCGATGATGGAAAAACCACCTATTTATATTCAGTATCCCTGCTATGTACTCCAAATATCAATTTTTTCCTTAATCTATTAAATGATTCTGAAAATTGTAATGTTAGCTCTATAATTGTTTGCGATCATAGATTTGGAGACTGTGATTATTGCTTTTGTGTTTCAACTTTATTATAGAATTCATTAATGAATTAGCACGTATTTCAAAGAAAGCTAGATTTATGTAGTTTGTTACTTGACTTTTAATTTTAGTTGCCGGCATATCTTCTTCGTCGCCAAAATATTTTAACGTTACAATGTGGCATGAATTCAACAACAAAGGCAATACATTGGAAATATGGTGCGAAAGGAGTTAAGATTGGTTTCTGATTATTTGCATAGGCTCCTAGTCGTTGATCTGATTTGTAAATGCAACGGAATGGATTATTCTTACAAATTTAATTTTTCTTTTCATTTTAGATTGAGAATCCTTGGCACCGAATTGGGTACCTTCTGTGGGAATAGCAACACAGTAACTGTCTTCAAGTCCCGTTTGGTACAAATGATTCCAAGTTTTAGTCAAAGAGCATTCTAATTTCGTATGCCAATTCCTGTTCAGTTAATTGGGAAGCCTATTAATTATTTATTTTTCATTTTTGTCTGCCTAAAGTTTTATTGAATTGGGAATGTGGTTGCATTTCTAATGGGTTTGTTACTCTTTTCTCATCGTTTGGCTGTGATTTTGTTGTTGAGGGTTAAGGTTAACTACTATATTTTGATGGTACACTGCTACACATCCCCCAATACTGGTGGTCTCAGTTAGTTACAATATTGTCTTCAACTTTATTGTATAAATACGAAGGAGTTATAGAAATGCTGGCTCCCACACCTATTTCATTCCGTAATATGCAAGACCCTTTATTGTATTGATATTCAGTGTTAAATGCATTTCTTTCCAATAACTTGTAATATTTCCTTGTCTAGAAAAAGGATAAATGCCTTTATTTTGAGTAGTACGATGAACCCTTTTCAACACGTGCTGTGGAGATTATTAATGGTATGAGGAGGGAAAAGGCGATGTACAGGCACAAGATCAAACGTCTCATGAATAATGGATGTGAGCACTGCCGACTTGGGATAGCTGCTCAAATAGACGAGATAAACGATCTGAAGGGTGCTGTGAAGGAACTGGACGGCCGTGTTTTACGTCAAAAGAGATACTTGGCAGCTATGAGTTTGGCCTTGTTTCTGTCTTTTCAAGTTTTAATTTGGGTTATGTTGTTGAGGTAAAGGTGTGTAGTGAGTTGGGGAGTCCTATTTGGAATTGTTGGTTTACCGGAATTTAAGAATGGTTGGTGTTTTTTACCATTGCCCTTCTGTGGCTTTGGAATGTTTCCCTAGCTTTCAGAATGTGAATCTTGTTTTTGTGGTGAACACATGATTGTAACCCACATAATTTTAATATCTTTGCTCGCTTAAGTCTTTGTTTTATTTACTATCTATGTTGTAGTTAGTATACACTGAATGGTTAAGTTTATTATGGCTTTGTCAGCTTAATTGGTGATTTGTTTCCAGTTTCATTTGCAACTTTGTTCATTTCGTCTGTGTCCCAGCATGTATGCCTTATGTAATGAGTCTTGCACTACTTAGAATATGAATGTTACTGCGATTTATTGTGTATTAGCTATTACTGAAAAAATTTACATTTATCAATCCGGAATTACTAGAATAGTTGCCAGATTTGCAAGACTAGATTATATAGTCTGATGGATATCCACATTATTACAATATACATTGTCCCCTGCAAATAGCTTATTCTAGAAATCACACATTGTATACACCCCAAAACTGAAATCCTAGATTTTTGAGGTTACTTCACACCTAAAGCAAACCAAGTCAACTTAAAAATCTAAACTGAGAAATGAAAGGACCAATGCGAACATGTCCAAAAATCAAAAGGACAATACTCCACACACAATAAAATGGTTCATGGAAACTAATTAGAAAATCGACCTCCAATTCATTATAATATCTAAAGTGCATTAGTAAGGTTCAAACCGATCAGAATTTAAAAATGATCCCCCAAAATGTAGTTGTCTTGAGATAAACAACCACCATTAGTATCAAACCAAACCTAAAAATCGCTCGCCCTATCCACAAGTCCCCCACAAGTTCTAATGTCATAATAACGATAGTTTTTTACATCGATCGACAAAAAATTGTACATTAAAAGAAACATTCTCGCCAGAAGATGAACTCGGTCCAAGTTCGAAAATCCAGACATCTCCTTCAGCCAGTTGATTTTGGACATAAAAAGAGTTCCATTCATAGCCAAGTCGGAGGTGTAATTTTTGTTTGCCGTCCACAATAACCTTTATGTTCGTAACACAGCCATCAGGGTCTTTAAGGGCTGCCAGGCTAGCCCTCCATTCGATGTTGGCTCTCACGAAGTCAGTCGGAATAGTCTGTCAAAAATGATATTAGCAAATAAGTCTCAACGTATGATCACCACAGTTATAACTTAACTAGAGAATGGTAACACGACATAAATTAAAATTGCTAAAACTTAAATCTTAACAGAACTCACCGGTCTACAAGTGTGATTTCCATGATAAGTCTGCTGGCATTACGTAATAATGGTTCTCGCTGGTAAAGGCCGCTGCCTCCTCTGCAGGACTTTTATCTTTTCAAAGAAGTTGCAAAAAAAAAAAAAAAAAAAAAAAACTTATATTAGATTCATTAATAGTGTAATTATTAAAAAAAAAAAAATTCAAAATCTTTAATATTACTAACCGCTAAAGCTATTAGTCCACATTGCATCCTCTAAAGTGTCATCTTCGTCATAGTCGACCTCACAGCAACTTGGATCAAATATGTGGACATTAAAGTGCAAATGGCCCGTGTGTTTGAAGACTAGAAAGTATCCAAGACTAATCCCGTGGTCTTCTACAAGCTTGGGCCAGCCTTCCTTCAGGGTGATGCGGCGCGTTTGATCCCTAGACACTTTAATCTCCCAGCTTTTGATGGGGGTTTTCGATGAGGCCCGGTTAGCTGTTTCTTCAGCAACTTCTCGACAGAAGAATGGTGGAAGGGCCTGCATTGAGCGACGTCACGCGCAACAAATGGTGTTAATTTTTAATCCAAATGTAAAATTGGTAGATTATTGAAAAAACAAGCTGATGAATTACTAAGTTAAGGCATATGAAGTTTTTTTTAATGTTTTATTAAAAAAATTGTGAGAAATTTTTTCCACGACATTTTTTATCTTAGGCTAATTTGGTAATAAGTACGTAGTAGGCATCATATCTAGCGACTTCCCGAAAATAGAATTTAAAATCTTAGTAAATTCAAAATTCGAATACGATATTGCAAACAACTGAAGTGCTGGAAGAACTACCAAAAGGAGAACTGAACCCCAGAAATATATTTGCCTATACGAGCCCCTAAGAATCACTGAAAATTAAGGGATTGGGTGGCGTGTTTCTGGATTATGACATTGTTAGTAGTTCATAAATTGTAATATGCGGCCCCCTTTAATCTCTCTTTACAATCAACAAATCGAAAGAGTGTTTCGGATATTCACACATGAACACCCCCTTATTAAAGCCTTTTGTATACAAAAATAACACTCTAGGATAGAGATACTAGCATGGTGATTAGTTTTCTAAGCGACGCGCATATACGATACTAAAACCAAAAATATTTCCTAGCCTATACGCTAAACTCTACTAATTTCTGTGAAAAAATAAAAACTCAAATTTACCAAAATTACCTATTTCTAAAACACTCACCTTTATTATCACCAGTCATAACAAATTCTACAATGTTAATCACTTTTTGCTAAAACTGGAACAACAAAAATTAAAACTACCAAATGTAGCAGCAAGCACACGTCCTTCCTTCCGTAGGAATTGACTAGTGAATTTCATTCTGTATTGTAGTTATTATAAGAACCCTGTATTTAGTTGCTTTTCAGATTGGCAGTATGAATTTGTAATTGAACTTTTGGTGCAAGAATTTATTACCAGGCTATCGAATAGGCAATTCAATAGTTATTGCAATTTTATAGATAATTACCAAACACACATTTGGGGAACTTGTTTAGTGTATAGGAAAGGGAGTACGTTACTAGAGTGTATGTTGAAACTCTATATCGAATTCATCCGCAACACGTAACAGCTAAAGCTAATGTTTGACTCCGTTGTATATAAAGATACTCAGAGATTAAAATCACTCGAACATGTGGATACTTTATGATCATAAGTTACGATACTGAGGCGCGAAGGGTTTATTGACATTGCCAATTAGTCCATGTAATACATGGCCGGCAATCATTGTTTACGATAAAAACAAGTACCAAAGAGAAGTGGAGGGAAACTATGGAAAATTGTAAGATGTAACAATATAGTTTACAATTAGAGTCTACTGTTCTCTAAGTATATCGTTGTAGCAACAAGGTTTAAATACATATTTCTATACGGTTCGAACCCAACATATCCGCCGAATTAATCTTTTTAATTGTAATACCTAAAAAAAATTAACGAGTAAATACAAATCAAGACATTTAGTACTTAAATCCTTGATAAGACATACTAAGTTTAAGGTCAAGATTATAAGGAGTAAGTTGTGATGGATCGGTTGAGATTCCCAAAAAGACCACCAAATGATTGGGAATTAGCCATAGCAAAGGATAAAATAATAAAAAAACATGGAGATTTAAACTAAAAAGATTATAAGGTTAACAAAGATATCTATAATCATTTGAGCCGACTATTCTCTAAGTTTCTTGTTTTGGTAAATTGTTTAAATAAATTTGATTAAACCCATTCAACCTAACTCTTCATATTTACTTGAAGAATGCTAGGCCCATCACTTTATCTTCTAACCTCGTTACAATATACTACCTCCGTCTCGCTCTAATTTGCCTACTTTTCTTTTCTGTTTTGTTCCAACCTAATTTGTCAGAAAATGGTAAATTTCTCTCTCAATCTCCATCCCCAATCTCCACATTTGAAAAAGTAAAAGATTCTACAATATCTGTTTTTTCTTAACCTCAGTGCTCGGTTAGGAAAATTAGGCCGGGACGGAGATAGTATCTTTTTAACAAATTTCTAAAAAACTTAAGCAAAAAATCACACAAAAACATTAATCTCAGAAAATTGTAACTGTTATGATGGTTTATGTCATTTTTAGATCTCACTGGTTTCTCAAAATTCATGTAGCCATGCACATCGGGAAGACAGTGCTAATAAAATATCGCAACTCAGAAAAAAAAGTAAACTAATTAACCCAAAATTCAACATATTAACCAACCAATTTTCCATCGTATCCCGCCAAAAAAGTTGACAAAACGCCTAGGTTTCCCCTCTGTTTCGCCCAAAACACTTGTTTGTCGGCAGTGTGGCATTCATGAGATTGCACAACTGTATACATAATTTTTAAAAAAGTTAGCCACTTTTCTTTGGAAATAAGAAGAGGCACATAGCAGATCACAATTTGAACTTAAAATAAAGCTTTCTTTCCAATAATCCTGGAGAATTAATAAGACATCAACGCAGAAGCAGCTTGACACAGTTAAAATTTATAGGAATCTTTGCCTATGGTATCCGAAATAAATACATTTTCAAAGGTCACCCTATGATTGCTCAATGGCCGCACAAATTTTCTTCCACAGTTACATCCAACTTCTTTCTATTTTTCCTAAATGGCTTTTTGTAAATCATTTTCGGTACCTAAACCTCAAAACCCTCACACACTTAGCAATCTTTGAAGAATAATTCTAAGTGCCACCGCTCTCAATTAACCTCAGGTTAAAATCAGTCCTCTTTTGAAAAATATAATATTTATTAAGAATAGAAAACTAATTAGGCGGTACACTGCAAAAACAGGGTGTGTACTAAACTAGCTAGAAATGCACAAATTTAACAACATAGGTTATGCAAATTGACAAATTCTCAGAAAGCATAGTACAAAGAACCAATCAAAGGCAAGCGGTCTATCTACAATAATACGGAGAAATAGATAAAAACTATTATGTCCCTAATCAAAATAGTTTGTTGGGATAGAATTCCTGAACTTTCAACCTATATATTGGACTTGTATAGAAGGAGGAAGAAGGAACTATGCCGGAAAACATGAATATAAATTCCGCCGCTTTGCTTAGCAATTCAGGCGGTGCGAAGGGCGGAAGAGAAATGGTGTGTACCACATTACCTGAGACGGTAAACGACGGCAATGTCTTGAACCTGAGACGGTGGACAGTGGGCCGGAGCCAATGGCATAAATATATGGAGTGGAAGAGGCGGGGAATGGAAGATTTCGGTGCAATAGAAGTTTCAATTAGAGAGGGAGGTTGCTCGATTGGGTTACTAAGGGTCATTTAGGGCAAGCAAATTGGTAGCTTTTATGATAGCTTAACAGAATTAATATATTCAAATTAAAAGATTCAGGAGCTTTACTGTTAGAAGCATTTGGTCTACTGGATAGAACTTGGGGGCGTTTCTTAGAGGGTGTTTGGCTAAGCTTATTTTAAACATCTTATAAGCTCCAACATCTTATAAGTTGTTTCAACAGCTTATAAGATGTCATTTTTAAGGAGCTTATAAGTTAACAAAGTGTTTGGATAAAATAGCTTATAAGTTTGTAATTGAATATAGTGATTTAGCTATAAATTTGGGGTCTAATTTAAATATTAATATTAAACGCACATTTTGATTAGTGTGTGGAATGTATGTAGTGTGTGAAGTGTGTATAGTGTGTGAAATGTGTGTAGTGTGTGTTGTGTGTGTAGTGTGTGAAACGTGTGTAGTGTGTGTAGTGTGTGAAGTGTGTGTAGTGTGTGAAGCGTGTGAAGTGTGTAGTGTGTGAACTATGTGTAATGTGTGTAGAGTATGTAGTGTGTGTATGTGTGTGAAATGTGTGTGAATTGTGAGTGTAATAATTAAGATCTTAAAAGATAAGATGGAAATAAGTTGGGGCATAGCAACTTATTTTTTTTAGTTATAAGCTCTTAGAGCTTATTTTTTGATCTTATAAGCTGCTAAACATCTTATTTTGCCAAACACTTTGCAAGAGCTTATAAGCTCCTAAACATCTTATAAGATGTTTTTAGGAGCTTATAAGCTCAGCCAAACACCCTCTTAGAAGTCTTTGGTTCTCGAAGCTCATTAGTATCTGCTTTATAAGCTTATATTTTTCTTTCAAAAACCTATTTTTTATATATTCCCTTCTCATCAAACTAGTATAAACTCTCGTGCATCAAGTTTATTTAAAATGTACTCCCTCCGTCCCGTTCAGATTTGCACACTTTTCTTTTCGGTCTGTCCCACTCAGATTTGCACACTCTTAAAAGGAAATTTCTCAAGTTTGAAAACCCTCAAAATCTCCATCTTCAATCTCCACCTTTGAAAAAGTTAACAAAAAAGCAAAAATCAGTTTTTTCTTAACCTCCGTATCCATCCCTACGTGCAAATCTGAGCGGGATGGAGGTAGTAATTATTTGGGAAAATTGGTAAAAATGTCCCGTAAGTTTTCCTTAATTAAGAAAATATCCTTTAAGTTTGGCACTTTTTAAAAATGTCTTCTAACTTACAAAAAATTGATAAAAATGCCTCGTGACCGGCTACTGCAGGTTACCCATCACGTCATCCATGAGCTGACTGTTTATTTGCTTATGTAGCACTTAATTTTTTGACTTTTTTTGTGTTTTTCCTGCTTAGTCACTGATGCACGTTGATTATGCATGTAATTAGGTCGATATATGGTATTATTTTATAGGAATTATGCGCATAAATGGTTAGAAATTGTATGAAATGTGATATAAGTGACCAATTGACGTACTCGACTTGTTTTAAGGTATTTTGAGCATTTTCAGGCTAAAAAGTTGTGATTTACGACTACCGGACAAGAAAACAAGTTGAAACAGAGTAAAAATCGGCCCAAAGTAGTGAAAATCAGTGAGAACCGGCCCGAACCGTCCAAGAACCGGTCCAAACCGGTCCGAACCGTCCAAGAACCGGTCCAAACCGGTCTGAACCGGTCCAGGAGCAAAACGGAGCAAGAACCGATGTGGCCGTGTCACATAAGCAACACGGCCGTGTCAAAAGTGGTCTGCAACGCTCAAATTGGCTCTGGAATAGAACACGGTCGTGTCACAAAGCAACACGACCGTGTCAAATTGTTGCTGGAAATAGGAATTTTGCAAAGCGACACGGCCGTGTCATTTAAGCAACACGGCCGTGTCAAAAGGCTCGTCGATTGTTGAAATCCTGTTTTAATTGAGGATTTGATTTCCTAATTCAATTGGGATTATCTAACTCTATAAAAAGGATTCAAGTGCTTCTTAAAAGAAGACAACACACATATTATCCAAGTTTGAGGCACGAGACGACTTGGACGACAACGAAGATTCGATCAACGGGACGATTTACTCGGGTTTAGTAATTTTTTCTAGTTTAATTCTTTAGAATGTTTTGTCTTAAATATTGTATTAAATTGAGCCTAGGCATGAGTAGCTAAGCTATTAGTGTCCTAGGGTTAGAAAGTAGGAATTATTTATAACAATGTTTTGATTTATGTTTTAACTTATTGAATTTCGTTCTTTGATGTGTTTATCTTTATATCTGTTTTAACAACTAAATTTGGACTGGCCATCTAGGTTTAGTAATTTCGTTTAACAAATCCGCTTCGAGAGAAGGGGTTTGTTATTAGACGTACGATATTGAGCGCAGTTGTCTATGACTGTGTAGGCATAGGTTTATGAACTGTTTGGAGTTTCTAGGATTAATTGACTCAAGAGGGTGATTGTCTTAGTTAATCAACGATCTAATTACTTCGAGAAGAGAGTTAGGTTAATATTGCGCCGCTTAATAAACATTAGATCGGTTAAAATTAATAAGTTAATTCTAATCATCATTGGAATAAATATTCTGAAATCGATACCCTAGGATGCTGTTTTCCCTTGATTGTTAATTATTCGTGGTTTTCAACTTTGAATTTAGAGTTAATTAAGTATTTTAATCAGTAAAATCAATCTTTTCTGAATTAGTGTCTAGTTAGGATATTCCTAGAATATTGAGGTATCAAACTACCTAAAGACCCTATTCCTTGTGGGATCGACCTTGACAATTGTACTACACCTACATCCGTACACTTGCGGAACACTAGGTTAGAAACCGACGTGACAAGTTTTTGTTTATTAGGATGGTAAAGAAAATTTATATTTTTTTTTAAAAAAAAAAAATATATATATATATATATATAATTAATATAATATTAAAATTTAGATATAAATGATAATTAAATTTATATAATATTTAAAAATTTATAGTTTTGAATTCTAATCTGAGAAATTATTTTAGTAAATCTTTAAAAGGTTAGTTTGAATTAATCTAGATTGTAAAATATATAAAATATTCAAAATAAATTATAGAATGATTTTAAAACAAAAATATACAGATATATGATTACTAAAATCTTTAATACTAAATTAATTTTTTTAATTTTATCTATAAAGTTAGTAAAATTATTTTAGTAAATCTTAAAGTAACTTGAAAATTTTTAAAAGTAATTTATAAAAGTAAAATTAATTTTTAGAAGAGTCTTAAATCTTAAATTATTTTATATATCTAAATATAAATTATAGGATGATTTATAAAATCAATAAAATTATATATCTCAAAATTATCTTAAATTATTTTATATATCTAAAATTATTGTAAATTATAAAAATCTAAAAATTATCTTAAATTATAAAAATCTAAAGATAATTTTTTGATATATAAAATAATTTAAGATTTAAGACTCATCTAAAAATTAATTTTACTTTTATAAATTAATTTTAAAAATTTTCAAGTTACTTTAAGATTTACTAAAATAATTTTAGTGATTTTATATATAAAATTAAAAAATTTATTTTAATATTAAAGATTTTAGTAATCATATATCTATATATATTTTTGGTTTTAAATCATTCTATAATTTATTTTGAATATTTTATATATTTTACAATCTAGATTAATTCAAAATAATATATTAAAGATTTATTAAAATAATTTCTCAGATTAGAATTTAAAGCTATGAATTTTAAAATTAATTATAAATTTAATTATCATTTATATCTAAATTTTAATATTATATTAATTTATATGTGTGTATATATATATATATATTATTTTTATTTTATTTTTAATTTTTTTACCAACCTAATAAGTGACTAAGCAGGAAAAACACAAAAAAAAAAGTAAAAAAATAAAGTGCCACATAAGCAAAAAACAGCCAGCTCATGGATGACTTGATGGGTAACCTACAGTGGCCGGTCACGGGGCACTTTTATCAATTTTTTGTAAGTTAGAAGACATTTTTAAAAAGTATCAAACTTAAAGGATATTTTCTTAATTAGGGCAAGCTTACGGGACATTTTTACCAATTTTTCCTAATTATTTTCACTAAATTAAATATAAGATAATCTATCTAATATTTAAAAAGGTGATCATTTTATCCTATAAAATAAATATTTAAAATTTTTAAATTAAACATAAATAAATTATAAGTAATATAAATATAAGTTCTTAATTACCTACACGGTCGTATTAAGAAATAACCAATACACTGAAGTAAGCTAACAGTACTATTCTCCATATTGGTAATGAAATTTTAATTTTTGGGGTATTTTAAGAATGGGAATCAATATAACTTAGTTAGCCTCAATTGGTCTATTCGTTTTGGCTACTCGTGTTAATCTCCTTTGATTAAGGATTGAATATTTCAATCCGACAAATTACACTAAGAAAAATCAATTAAAACGATAGTATTTCAATTGCACCGCCTTTGCGGTGCGGTTTTACTTGAAATAATTAACCACGGTTCATCTTAAAAAAACATGTATAGCGGTGCAATTCGGTGCGGCTTCGACGGTTCGGACGGTTTTTTAAAATTATTGTCCAGCCCTAGATTGTAATGATGTTAGTTTTGCCAGTAAGTTTAACAAGGGGTCCTATCACTAATATGATTGGTGCTTGTAATAGGTCCAATCAATAAACACCTCTTTAAGATAGCAATCATTACATGTACATGTGGTTGATTGGTTATTGAAGTTGGCCCAATGAGATAATTAAGTTAAAAAAAAATAGTTTATTTTTACATCTTGAGATTACTTAGAGTGACTAGGTATTATAGATTGCAAATCATTTCAATTTCCCAAGTTAATTGAGTGACCCACACTTCAAAGATCTTCATTAACTTGTAGCCATTGGATGAAATATGAGGCCCAATAGGATTGCTTCTTTTAGAACATAGTGATTTGATGGTAGGATTATTTTGGGGTCCTAGTCCTAAGTTGATTGGCTATTGTTCGTGGTCCAATCATATAACACATTCTTGCTTATTAAAAAATTTATGGATGCAAAAGGCGGTCTAGGCGGCCGCCTAGGCGCCAGGCGCCGCCAATCCGTTCCGCTTTTGCCCAAACCGCCCTCCCTAGGCGTTTTTTGCCCTAGGGACCTCCTAGGCGGGGCTAGGCAGCCTAGGTGGTCCCATTTTTTATTCTTTTTTTTTATTGAAAATGCCGTCGTTTTTTAACTTTAAGCAATTTATTAAATTAACAAGATAAAACTTAAAAGTTAAAACGCTCACTTTCCTCATAATTCGAGTTCCTCCATCGCCTCTCTTTTCATTCCATCTTGCATTATTAATTAACTATATGAACCTTTGTAGTAAAATTTGGTCTACTTTAAGTATAAACCTTTAAATTAGACATGTAAAAATTAAATTTGAAAAAAAAGGAGGAATTCTCTATGCGCCGCCTTGGAACCGCCTAGGCGGTCTAGGCGCTAGGCGGCCCCAAACCGCTTCGCCTCCGCTTTCCGCAACCATGAAAAATTTACTAGTCCTAAGATCATTGGCCATTGTTAGTGGTCTTATCATAGAACACAACCTTGATTATTAAAAATTACAATAAAGGTTTGAGATTGGCTAATAACAGTGGCCTATTTTTTTAGCTAGGTAATATGCATACTGTTTTGTATCTATTTATTATTTGTGTGAGATAAACCAATAGACCAGGTGAAAATTAATCCAAATTTTAAAAGTAATTCAGTCATTAAACATACTAGGGTTTTTTCGAATTTCGTCAACATTAGATGACATCTGAGTCCAATGGGCTATAAGTTTTTCATAAATAAGAGAATATTAATAGTTTACTTAACGATCGCTATACAAATTCATAAGATGTTGTACTAGGCCTAACCGTAAAGCTAATGTACTACAACGGAAAATTGGAAAGAACGGTTCTTTATGATTTCCATAATTAAAATATTCTTATATGTTTATCAATTCAATTAAATGTTCACAAATTTTACCGAAAAAGTTGGCACTTACGAGTAGTTACCGACAACACCATCCCGTCCAATAAAAGGGTACCTAGGATGTCTTTTACATTTAATTATACTATGTATTTTATACATAAGCTTGCAGAAAACCCCTAAAATTTTGAAGAAGCGAACTCTCTTCTTATTCCAAAGTCGATGTCGAGCAGCAGCAACATGAATTGAAGAGAACAAAATGTCTTATCCCCACACATCTCCTGTCGGGTATCTGATCTGCAATTGCGGTATACGAGCTGTAATTCAAACTTCCAAGAAAGAGCCACAACGTGGCAGGAGGTTTTATGGATGTAGGAATTGGAGTGTATGGTTTCTTCATTCTTTTATAGTGTGTTTTTTAGCTAAATTGAATGATTTAGGGTGAAAATAAAAGACAACTGAATTTTGCTTAGCTTTTATTCAATTTTTTTGTAAATTTTCTCATTCATTGTTTTTTGCATTTTTCGCAGACCGGTGGCTGTTTATTTTTTCAGTGGATCGACCCTCCCAAATCAGCTGGATCAAATTTAGTGGTGGTCGAGTAGAAGGCTGAACTGAAGGAAATTACAGCCAACCTCGACAATATGCAACAGAAGCTCGACAAGATTGCCAGAAAGATGAAGTTAATCAAGCTCATTTCTACTGTATCAGTTGTGTTCCTACTGGCACTATTGATAAATTTGTGGATGTAAGAAGTGGAGTGGAAGGTTTTGTCTACTTAGATATGCAATCGTCAGTGTTCACTACCATCTGAAACTTAAGGAGATAATAAATCGTAATACTTTTCATGTTATTTTGGACTGCACTATTTGGTGTATTGTAGCTACCGCAATTCACGAAAGGAAGATTACAATTTGTAGAGATTTGTACCTGATGTATTTTAGGTAGACTTTCTTTGAATTGTGTCAAAACGGGATTGTTGTATTTCCAGACGGAATTGTAGAATAAAATCGGTATTTCCTTATCTATTTGTGGTTTATTGTTGAAATATACAAATTTCATGGTATATGCGATTCAGTGGGTGCGCAAATTGAGTACGATTAACTAATAAAGGTTGTCGATTTGTGCAACCAAAAAAGCGCTACTTAAAGGGACAGTACGCACATCATTCGTTGGACCTGAATACGTTATCGAAGAAAAAAATAGAACGTGGCAAGAACCAATATTGAAATCTTGATAAAAGTTTGCCTCGCAAACTGACCATTCGACTTTAAAATATGAATTTTCGGTAATGCAATCTTTCCCAATTTATAGTGTAGAATGAATCAGTACTTACAAGTTTCGAATAGTCCAGAGATAATCATAATTTGGATTCCTTGTGATCCACTAGCTCATGGAGCTAAGTGATCCTTAGATATTTTCTTCACGGTTAACTTTAAATTATGTACTGCATGGAACTCTAGTGGTCTAAATCTTCCAAATATAAAAAAAAGAATCCCCCAAAAAGAAGCACAATTACCAAAAATTTGACAAACTCTTTACCTTCTTATACTTTCCAAATTAAGATTTTTCTTTTCCAGTTTTCCTAGTTTAAATTTAGGAACTTCATATGATGCACAATAGTTCTTAACGTACTTCCGGATCCAAAATTGCGCTCCGGCCATTCTGAATTGGCCTCAATTTTTTTATATTTTTTTTAATGTTTTTGTTCTTATAGTAGACTTATTGTGATTTTACAGAAGATTTATTATGTTCTTGTAGTATACTCCCTCCGTCCCGAGATAATTTGCACACTTTCCTTTTCAGTGTGTCCCGAGATAATTTGCACACCCTTAAAAAGGAAAATTTCTCTTACAGCCTCCACAATTAAAATCTCCACCTTCAACCCTAAACCCTAAACAACTCTTTCTTATTCCATGTGCCGGGAGGGATGTGCAAATTTTTTCGGCACGTAGGGTGTATTAATTTTGTGCTTAGAGTATACTTGTTGAGTTCAGACAGTACCCTACATCGATTTTTTGCAGTATACATTTTCTCACTTAAAAGTAGACTTATTGTGTTCTTACAGTAAACTTATTGAGTTCATGCAGTATAATTTTAATTTTTTTAAATAAAATGTGCGACACGCGCACAGACCCAGTTCGCAGACGCATTTTTTTTATACCATATTTCAACGGTTTTTTGGATTCCATGTGTTAAAGAAGAGTGATTTACAATAAGCCTATTGTATAGCATATGCACATAAGTCTTACTCATTTTTTTCTTCTTAGTATTCTTACTTATTCATCTACTGGTTTATTTCCTTAATTTTGCAGTGCGTCCTACTCCCAACATTCTTTATTGATCGACGTTTTAGGATCATATTTCTCTTCCAACTTAATCTACATATATATCTAAGTATGCATATATCACAATGTAGACATACATACAGAGGTATGAATATTCGTAAGTTTAAATATATATAGTATTAAACTGCATTTTTAAAAGTAAACGTAGAACCCAAAAACAATCTAAAAAAAAACAGAAAACTAGTTGAGGGTGTAATTAAAAAAAAAAACATGAAAAATTGACAAATTTTCAAAATTATAAAGATTGAGACCATTTTTTATGCCTTAAAAGGAGACAAAAATTGTATAATTTCTAAATTAAAAAAGCCTACTTATGTAATAAAATTAGAATATCTTAAAAATTTATTCTTTGAGCTACAATTTTTAATAGATTCTTCCACTACTTTTTTTTAAAAATACTTCCAACTTTTCATAGATTCTTGCACATATTACACTTGATATTCTTTAGATTTCAAAATAATTCATAGATATTGTCAACCCAATTTGGATAATCCCTTTATAAGCCCTCGAAGCTTTTTGCCTTGTTCTAGAATTTGAACAATTTATTTAAAAATAATTCGAATAAAACGTGTTAGATTACTGTCCTCAAGCAGTATGTTATTAAACTGCGTATGCCAAAAATAATTAATTGGATTTCAAGACCACTTTACTTGTTTTTTTTTAAAAGTGGATACCCACGGAGCATATCGTTTAAGTGATATTTTCACCTGATTCGTACCACAAACTGATAAATAGTAATAATAAAAAAAAAAATAGATTGAAATCCACAATTGTTCAGTTACGCTATGTAAGTATGAACGCAATGTCGGAAGTAGATTTAATAAGAATATAATTCTCTTAAAAGAGTTTAAAGTATTATTTGAAAGATAAAAGAATATTTAGAGATTCATGAATATATTAGTGAGCATTATCTAATTTTATAAAATAAGTATAGTATGTCTTTTTTTAAATTCAGTTTATTTAAAAATATTAAACAACATAAAATTTACTCTTTGTAAAATTTCAAGGATATTCTAATCCTTCATATCTCTAAATTTTTTATTGTTAGCCGTCAATCATATGTGGCCGAAAAGATGATTGGAGTACCTTTGCCATATTCTTAGGACCTTTTATACGAAAATCCTCTTATTAGTCTTGTCAGAAAATCAAAATTTGTCATTTAGAATAAGTGTTAAAGTATTGTATTGCTATACGTGGTCGCCATTTTATTAGTTTAATTCAAATATATTTTAACTCAAATAACTTCACAGTGATGGATGAAGTGTCTCTTAATCAAAACTAAGATTAGTTAAGTTATGTGTGTTTTCTGTTCCCTAGTTTTTATCCGATGGTGAAACAACTGCATAATTTGTACGTATTTCTGTAAGGTGTATGATAAATTTATGTTCTGGACAGCATTAGCGACGCGTTAATCAATAAACATCGCCTGTTGTTTTAATATTAAACGTCAGTGTAATAAATTTTTGTTTTGGTGATTTCCCGATTACATTGTGCGACAGTTTAATGAAACTGTTGTTGTATTGTTAGATGATGGAGGTATTCCGGAAATCCGTACGGACTATCAATTTTCATAATGATTCTGATATACATTTATATATATATATATATATACACACACACACACACACATATATAACTGCCCTTTTTTGTTAATCATAAAAACAATTACAAAAACCACAAAACTAAGTATATATGCATATATTTAACTGGTGCGACGGTTGTCTCAATACAATTAAAACTTATACTTACTATAGCAGGCTATAGATAATATTTGTCACATAAGGACCTATTTTGGTTAATAACCGCCGCCATACCCCTCGTAGATATCAACATTTCTATTTTTTTTTACTTTTCGTCTTTTTTATTTTTATTTTTTATATATTTTAGATTGATGTATTTTTTAAGTATATTTTCCAGATTATCTTTAATATGTCCATTAACAAACTTATGTGTAACCCTTTTTCTACTTGGATTTAAATTCCCATGTTTTCCATGATAAGAGTGTTTTGTATCGATTCGAAAGATAATTTCATACTTAATTTGTTGTTAAAAAAAAATACCAGACTTTGAAATCAATAAAATTTCAGGTTCGATATGTATTAGTATCTAAATTTTTTTCGAAGTTGTTGTAGGAACAAATTAATTTTCCTAAAAGTATTTATAGTAATTTATGAAACATACCAAATTATAACCAAATTAGGAGATAATGTTTGAAGAAAATCGAATTTCAAAATTGAGTTGTAATCCGCCTTTTCTTTTCCTATTTTACTTCAAGAAATTTTATAATTTACGACAATCTACACTTCATAAGTTTTAAAAATTTTAAAAAATTCTTAATTTTCTGGTGACCTAGTTATTGGCCACTAGCCGTCATTCACACTATTTCAAAAATTGTTGCGACCACTTTTGTCATATACTTGGGACCAATGATGCAAATTTTTGGCGATTGAGCCTGAACTTGCAACGTTTAAATCGTCAATTTTAAAATATATGTTGTAATTATAAGAGTGAATGAATAACTAAATCGCGAATTTTAATATATTGGTTGCAATATTTATAAATTGATGATATCCCTTAATTGTTAAAAATAAGAAAATACTGGGTGCATTAACTAATAGGCAGTGCTATTTTTCAGTAGGCAAAGTTTTTAAATCTAACCTACAAGTTGTCTTAGTTAAAACAATTCCTTTAAAAAAAAAGAAGATATCTCTATTTTAAAATACTAATACAAAGTTTTTTAAAACAATTCCTTTCACTAAATCTAATGTTAATATCTCGAGTCATTAATTAAATAACTTAATGGCGGAGGCCCAAGTTTGAAAATATCACTTTTAATTCAACTAAGCGTGGTGCTGTTTTTCATACTGGATCAGTTTCCCACTCCACCTTCATTTCCGGAAAATAAGTTTACAAGCTTAAGATAATAAGATGTTTTACCATATCTATAAAGAATTTCTTTGTTTGGTTATTTATATAAACGAGCTTGTTCATGAATTGTTCATCCGAATCCATATTATGTGTAATCCATACATAATTTCGTAAAAACCAGCATAACCGTTCTTCGTCGTATTAGCCTGTCCTAGTGTACCCTAAACTAGGGACCAATGATGCAAACTTTTGGCGATTAAGCCTGAACTTGAACGTTTAAATTGCCAATTTTAAAATATATGTTGTAATTATAAGAGTGGATGTATAATTAAATCGCCAATTTTAATATATTGGTTGCAATATTTACAAATTGATGATATCCCTTAATTGTTAAAAATAAGAAAATACTAGGTTCAGTAACTAATAGGCACTGCTATTTTTCAGTGGGCTAAGTTTTTAAATCTAACCTACAAGTTGTCTTAGTTAAAACAATTCCTTTCAAAAAAAAGAAGATATCTCTATTTTTAATATAATAATACAAAGTTTTTTTAAAACAATTCCTTTCACTAAATCTAATTTTAATATCTCGAGTCATTAATTAAATAACTTAATGGCGGAGGCCTAAGTTTGAAAATATCACTTTTAATTCAACTAAGAGTGGTGTCGTTTTCCATACTGGATCAGTTTCCCACTCCACCTTCATTTCCGGAAAATACTACAACATAAATGACTTTATGTAACACTTCATTTGTAACTCTTTTAAAATTTTGACTTTTATGTAACACTTTTATAACACTTATGAATATGTAACACTTTCATGTAACACTTTTGTAACATTTGCGAATATGTAACACTTTTGTGTAACACTTTTAGAATATGTAACGCTTTGAACGTAACACTTTTAAATTGTAACACATTTAGGTAACACTTTTAAATAAGTAACACTTTTTATGCAACACTTTTGAATAAGTAACACTTTTTATGCAACACTTTTGAATAAGTAACACTTTTATGTAACACTTATAAATAAGTAACACTTGTAAATAATAAAATTATTTATTTTATTTTAAACTAATTAAATATTTGTGGATTATTTTTCTTATGTGACTTTAATTTTTATTTTTTCTCATGTGTTACATCTTAATTATCACAATAGAATATCTGTAACATAAGTGGTGAAACCAATCGACTCAGACCTACAAAAATAACAATTTATTAGAGCACCTAAAGATTTACTTATTCGTTATTAAGAATAAATTAAATTTTATTTGTGACTTATTTGTGTATGTATATAGATATACACACATTAAATTTTTACCAAACAATTACAAAATAAACTTGTAGCTTTAAGAATTTGAATACATTTCTTAAGTGTGAGAACCTAGACTTGGTATATTTGGTCATGTCTCTTCATGTTAGTAAGTTTATTTTTTTATTTAAAATCTATAAAACACAATAATGAAGGTGTCTTAATACATAAAATTATGGTAATTAAAATTAATGAGAATGTTTTAAGATTTATATACAATAACTAGATGTATAAAATTAATGTGATATAAAACAAGTTTTCTATATATATATATATATATATATATATATATGAGTGGGTGAAAATGAAAAAAAATTAATGGAAACATTGTGTGAAATTGATATGAATAACCTAATTAAATTAAGTTAGATTGTAGTTTGATGAGAACTTAATTTTGAGCGTATTTTATTGATGTTACAATAAAATCTTGTGTGTATATTGTTTTTCTTTAAAAAATAACTAAAAAAGTTATTGTAGCCTAGTGGTTAAGACTTTGTGTTTAAGCTCCTGCAATCTAGCAACCTGGGTTCGAAACCCAGCAATGACAAATTTTCAATTTTTTCTTTCAATTAAAAGTGTTACATAAATGGGGTTATATGTAACATTTTTTTAGTGTTACCATAAAGTGTTACAATTTAAAATCTAATGTAACACTTATTAAAAGTGTTACTAAAGATCATCAAAAGTGTTATGTTAGACTTTAGGTAGCACCGGCAAAGGTAACGCCAATAAAGTGTTACCTAAAGTTTATAGTAACATATTTTAGTATATATGTAACACTTTTTGGGTGTTACATTAGCTCATTTATGTTGTAGAATAAGTTTACAAGCTTAAGATAATAAGATATTTGACCATATCTACAAAGAATTTCCTTGTTTGGTTATTTATATAAACGAGTTTGTTCATGAATTGTTCATCCGACTCCATATTATGTGTAATCCATACATAATTTCGTAAAAACTAGCATAACCGTTCTTCGTCGTACTAGCATGTCCTAGCGTATCCTAAACTAGGCAATTAAAATACTGAACCTGGTTGTCTACGGTTGCCCATATTGCAGAAGTCTAGGCCAAACAACTCAGACCAGCTAAATCGTCAAATAATAGGGTGGTTTAGTTAGGAAATAATAATAATTTTGGCTAAAAAAGTAGACAACACCCAACATCTATAGTTTCTGGTTTGAAATTATCTTATTTGCAAACACTACCAAATTCTGAGATCGTTGACTATTAATTTCTAGCATACTACTTATCTGGTCCTATTTTTAAAAAATTCATCCTCAAATTATATATTTTATTTAAAAGGTTAATGTCTAGTATACTAATAAAATTGAAAAAAAAAATTAACAAGTTAATTACATATAATTGAATGAGTGAAATGAACAAATAAAATAAATCATGCTCCTGAAAATTGATGATATTCAGAATTGTTTCTTCATTAATCCAACCCAAAACAGAAGTCTAAGAAGTAATAGGTAAGGCTAAACTTTATAAACTCGGCTTCAAAATTTTAAGGCTAAGTTATTCAAATTTACCGATCAATTTATGAGTCCTACTTTGTTTGTATTTTTTTGGTAAACTTTTTAGCTTATTTGTTTTGTTCTAATAGTTGTCATTCTGGCTAATTTAACAATATTTTTTCCGGTACTAACCACATAGTTATTGAAAGTCTCAACTAAATAATAAGGTAACGAATAAAAAGTCAGAGGATTCAAGGTGATTACTATCCCCTTTATTCTTCAAGATTTTTAGTCCTGTATTTCTCTTATACGAAGCTAGAATGACTACAACCAAAATTAAACAGAGGTAGTACATAACTCTTCCTGTTGAATGGGGGTGCATCATTTAAGGCTATGTTATTCAAACCCGACTTTTTCTGTGTACACTTTTTCCCATTTTTCTTTACACAAGTATACCGTTATCACATAATTCCTAATCTTCTAACTATTTTGCTCAAAAGACAGCCTTCTTTCTATTACCAAAGGTAATTTAGTAATTTACCTAAATCGCGAATTCCTACACTAGCATACGGCAAATCAGAAAAGAGACCTTTCAAGTTACAGTCATCAGTTTATCAGAAAAAGGAAAAAAAAAAAGGTTTTGAAGATAAATATGTTAAATAACAAAATATCAGCAGATGAATAATTCATGGGCCAACCTTTTAACAAGTCAATCTTTTGACTCACAAAAAAAAAAAGGCAAGTTCAAAATAAAGACTTGTCCAGCTTTAGAACTAATGCACTATGAACATCCCTTCACAGATTTTCTAGTTGACCAACTAGACCCAGAATTGCTTTACGCATGGTTACAAAATTAGAGAAGATTGTTATGCTTATATAAAAGCTTGCGTTTATACGACACACTGACTCCCATTAAAGCTAGAAATATTCACAAAAATATCCATAGTGCTACTGATAAATCATGATTGACGAAAGTACCATTCTAAGGAAACATGGTCGCGGTAAGGTGCCCTGTGTTTTCCGGGGTACCCATCATTAAATTCATAGTTTTTAAAGCCTGGACATAAGCTCCTTTAAAAAGATTGTCAATCTGCACACAATGTCTCACAGAGTTATGGTTAAGGTAACGGTAGAGGTTGCCAGCAACGAGTTTGTGTTATAAATTATTAGAAAAAACAAACTTACATCAGAGATAATGATTGCTCTGCCAGAGATCCAATCAGGAAACATGTTCATCAAGCAATAATTGGTACCCCTTACATGCCGAGTATGAGGGATTTCGTTCTTGTTAAACAAAATGACGAATTCTTCTTTCTGTACAAATAGAATCCCGTTAAAAATAGTAACCACACAAAATAAGTTGTCAAGATCCTCAATCAGAACTATACGAGTGGCGGAAATTAGCTTCGATTTATTTAATTTACAAAAACATGCTATTTAGATGGATCAACCACTGAAACAGACCATCCATTTTATTTCTGCAGATGAAGCACATTCAGTCAATTTTGAAAATCAAATATCAACCATTCACATACAGGTTTTATGTTGTTTATTTCTTGCTTCCCAATCTTTTGGGCCCAAACTAGCGATATGCAAGTAATTTTCAAAGTAGAATAGCAGCAAAGAAACTTGGCTGAATACCTCGTACAATTTCATAGTGCTGATGCATATTCTCAACTGATGCTACAAGGGCAATCTCAATATAAATCGTTGATTGCATACCACGACTCTGGATGTCATAAATGGAACTTTAGAAATATATAACATTATTCATCATACTCCACAAAGGTCAGCCAATATTACCATTGGTATTAAATGTGGGGTGAAGCTGACAGTGACTCTCGATTTGGCAGCCTCAGACAAATCCTTGTTCGATTACTGGCACTGCATAATACCAATAGAGAAACCAAGTTAGTCTTCATGGTTGGAACGTAAGATTCTGCAATGCTGTAAAGACATCGAAAATTCGGTTCTAACCATGGCGATGCCTGGTCACACCATAAGAATACATAACTTAAGTCTTATGAGACATCAATATATTTTTTCCTAGATATGCAGAACAATTATCCATTTTTTTCCAAATAAGATGGTTCCGAATACTTTGGGAAAAAATGGGATAACAGCTAGCTCTCCTTTATTAAGGGGATAAGGGGAAGCTGCATATAAGTTGGATAATAACCAGGAATTGCAACTAGGCATGTACTTAGGCTTTCAGATCTCGATATCTCTGTCAAGCCGTACACAATTTCCTTATGCATTTTTACTTTTTTATTTTAGAAAGCATAGCTAGACGAGTCCAAGAAATAAGCTTTGCACTAATTACAGAATATCAACAAATAAATAAATGGTCTCCAAAATATATTACTCGCCATATAACGGAGCCGAAAGTCCTACATAACCATCATTGAAATTAAATCAATATATTCAAAGTTACAATTATAAAACGAAAGATATGCTTTTCAAATCAAGACATCCTGCCTGTAAAATGGATCTAGAGCATACCACAGAGACATCAACTATCTTCAAACTACTAGGGAGACCTTAGGTTTTATTTCCTGCTTATAGGAGGATTATTATTACAATGTATAAATAGCAACAACCATGAATATCAACATTAAACCTGTAAAGGAAAAAACGGAAAAAAAAATTACAACTTAATGAAATACTAATTCCAACATGATCTGCAAAGTCAGAATGGTGCTACTTTGTATGAATCATATTCGTCGAAGCGGAATTATGAAATACGCTCCTGCTTCTTCTTTGAAAAAAACACCTAACCCCTAACATCAGCAACAACCTAATTTCCGCAAAGAAGAAGATTGATTTTTGTTCGAAATTGTCCAGAAATAAGCATCAGCTACTTGGACAATAGATACCTGTATGGCGTAATATCTTCAACTGTTTGTTTGCCCCTAATCTGAAGGTTGAACAAAGAACTTTTAATGCATTTCCTTCACTAAGATCCACCATGACCCCCTCTCTCTCTCATGAAATCGATTAGAGTTAATTGCGGGGGGGGGGGGGGGGGGGGGGGAGATGGACTTTAAAAAACCAAATAGAACTATAAATATGTATAAAACTGTAATTAATGCACACTTCAAGAAAAATAGAGGGTCCCTCTAAAAATATTAAAGTAGCTAATTTATGTTGAAAAGACATAAAAAACCCTTTGGTTGCACCTATGCAACCATTGCATGCTACAATGACCCTAAATTTTATATTTTGTTGAAAAAGTTATACTTTTGACATATTAAATAATCATAACGTTAATATGTTTTTGTACCCTAGTAAGTGCTCCCGTATGATGCACGGATATATTATTAAATTTCTGAATTTATTTTGGGTAATATATTTTAAGAATTCAAATGTTAAAAAAATTCACTTTTTTTGTACATAGATTTAATAGTTTGTGCTCAAATATGCATATGTAAAACTATTACTACTATCAATACACCATCATGCATCTCATCCAACTTTTATGTTGTAAAAACGAACACAAATGTAATGATTAATGATTTTACGAATGATGGTTGTATCTGCACCCCTTAGATGTGTGGCATGTAGGAATGTTTGGAAAATAAATAATTAACGATTTCTAAAATTTCAAACACGTGTCAAATATCATTGTATAACATTTTCAGAAAATACAACCCAAAGAAAAGTCTCACTTCAACGTTTCTGAAAGTAGTGTTCTGGGTACCATGAATGCAAACCTCAAGACAAAATCTAAGCCCCAACCCGCAAAAAACATATAAATAAATATAAGATATTACTTTAATATTTCCTCGTAGTTCCGCAAATTTCATAAACAATTACTTATGCAATTACACAATATCATATATTTGATGAAAAAAGATGGCACCTATACACCAAGAGTAACAAGTTTTAGCTCCCAGAACGTGGTCATAAACAACAGAAACCAAATCATGCAAACACTTCTTCATATACGTGATAAAGAGTGTTGTCCCTGACTATCTGTGATACCCATTTCTTTTTTTAAATTTTTTTCTCCTAATCTAAGAATAAAGAAAAAATCCTCTCCTCCTCCCACGGTGACTCGAACCCAAAATCAAAAGCCTAGGTAATAGATGCTCTGCCACTTAAAACTTGGATCATACATTTAACGATGAGAAGAGGTCTTGCATTTGACATTTTCACTTCTAATTTTTGATACATATGTATAATTCCTCTAGTGAAATGGAAAGTATAACAGACGTATTCAATGCAATGTCAATTATAAGGAACTTGGTTTCTCAGAACTTGTGGATGACTGGGTCAAATTCACAGCAAAATTTTTACCATTACCCTTCATGAACTTTTTTTTTAATTAGAAATTTTAAATAAGATTTTCACTTTTTGCAACATAATATTTTTTTTTTCTTTGCGAGAAAATGTTGCTTCATAAAAGTATTATCTTTGGACTCTTTATACACATAGACACATATATACTCCCTCCGTTTCAAAATAAGTGTCGGTTTAACTTTTTCTGTAAAAATTAAGAATTCATAAAAATGAAAAAATATATCCATACAAAATCCATTTAATTTGGTATATTTTGTGGAATAAGGAAATAATCAGCTAAATTAGGTAGATTGTTTAGGATAAAATTGAAAGAATTACAGTTTTTTTTTTTTTTTTTTGGTAAAATGACACTTATTTTGAATTTTTTAGCTTCTCTTAGATGACACTTATTTTAAAACGGAGGACGTATAAAAGACATATCAGTAGGTACTCATGAATATATTCACCGTATATTAACTTTTGAATCTTACATCCAAAATGGGGGTTTATTAATGTGCCTGTGTATCTTACTTGTAAAAGGCATCTTTCGGCCATTATTGGATTTGCAATGCAAACCAAATATTTAGGGATGTTAAGTCTACCATATATAAATTAGATCCCCAAATATTAGGTGTAAAATCAATTTAAAGAAAGAAAAGAAATAGTAAAAAAAAAAATTATCTCATTTAGTAAGCATAATAATTTCACCGAAAATGTGCACCTACTATAAGTAGTGCACTTGACTTTTAATTAATATATGTAGATATATAGTTCATGTACACGTGTAATTGTATAGATCTAATTTCAGATTATCCATCCTCGACAAAAAAATTAGTATTCTCAATACTGAAATTACGTCTCTCTAATTCATCATTAATACCTTTAGTAATGATCACATATATGTGATTTTAGATGTTGCTAATTTATGTTTGATTTTTAAAAGTTGTAGGACATTTGAAACATTCATGACTTAACCGTCGTAAATTGAACGTGAACAAAATTAACAGGTATAAATTGAAATGTTGCCAAAATGAAATTCATTAGATAAACTGCCACATTTCATTACAAATGTGCTGTCCTCTATTATCCACATATTCAATTATTTAATATAAATAAGCACTAATGTTTTTTGGCAAAACTTCATAACAATGGGTGACATTCAACCTCAAGAGAAGAAAATAAGAATAATAGAAAGATGTCCCACAACAAAATGAGAGAAGAAAATACAGATGAAGGCAAATAAAATGTTAACTGAATTTAATATGTTCACCTAAATATTGACATCTATCTAAGAATTTGTTTCCATATTGAAAAGTAAGGGGGTTGAGAGGGAAAATAATGAAGCAATCTTAAATGTAAAATCCTGCTTAACATGTCTAAAAATAATTATAAAAAATAATTATCCTGAACAGATCGATGCTACTCCCAGCTGGATATATGTAAAATAAATTAAATATTTTTAATTCGATTCGTGATTCAAAATCGATTAAGGTAATTCGAATTTGAAAAGTTTGAATATGAATTCGAATTGATTATTAGATTCGTATATTATTCGAATTCGAATATGTTGGTTGCATCCATATCTGATGGATCCCAATATGGTTGGGATATATATCTGACGAGATATTTAATATCTTATTAGATATATTCCCAATAGGGATGGAGATATTATCCATAATAGGAGATAGCTCTCCCATACTAATATATATACGAATATATTGGTATTCGTAGACTACGGAAAAATAACACCATAGAATACATATTTCTCCATTTTCTCTCTAATTCACTGTCTTGGAGAATCACCGGAGTCCTCCAAGAGTCTAGGGTGTGAAGTAGACGGCGAATGCTAGTAGTATTCGTTCAGACGGGCTTGTAGACGAATCAGTGCACGATCCTTCAGTTTTGGGAATCAACCGAATACTTTCCGCTGCAAATCAACTGAGGTATACCGATTCCCATATACGTGTGTAAATGATTTACGTGCCTAAATTTCTAACAGTGGTATCAGAGCCAGGTTTATTGATTCGTCTCGCCTGAATTAATAACTGATCTGTCTGTTCCGGTTTTTATTCAAAATTGAATAAGAAAAAAAGGGTTTAGTTTTTTAATGATTAAAGATGAATCTTGTTCTTTTAAAAAAAAAAACATGAACCCTCCCCTGTCCGATTGAACGCGCATGCAAGGTTAGGACACATAGGGCGTGAAAGGATGACTAGGTTAGCTCGAGAAGGCCTTTTAGGCAATCTCGCTAAAGTCAACCTTCCTGTGTGCGAACCATGTCTGGCAGGAAAAGCCTGCCGGAAGCCTTTTGGAAAGGCAAAAAGAGCTACTCAACCTCTAGAGTTAGTTCACTCAGACATATGCGGACCCGTAAATGTGAAGGCACGACACGGTGCATCTTATTTCCTCACATTTATTGATGATTATTCGCGCTATGGTTCAGTGTATCTCCTGTCTCACCGCTTGGAAGCGCTTGATTGTTATAAGCGATTCTTAGCGGAGGTTGAGAACCAAAGAGATAGGAAACTTAAAACGTTACGCACTGATAGAGGGCGAGAATACTTGTCTGATCAGTTCAGGCAATACTGTGAGGAAAAAGGGATCATAAGGCAACTGTCAATTCCTTACACTCCGCAACAAAATGGTGTTGCAGAGAGGAGGAATAGGATACTTCTGGACATGGTCAGATCAATGATGGCGCAAGCAAATCTACCAATATCATTTTGGGGAGATGCAATCTTAACTGCTGTCTACATATTGAACCGTGTGCCGTCTAAATCAGTTCCTTCGACGCCGTATGAGTTGTGGCATGAGAGAAAGCCCAACTCAGAAGGTTTGCGCCCTTGGGGGTCAGCAGGGTTTGTTCATAATACTTCCCATAAGCATGGGAAACTTGGTCCTAGAGCAGTCAAACATATCTTTATAAGATACTGTGACCACTCGAAAGGCTATGTGATGTATGGTGAACATCCTGACAGAGGAATGACAGAAATTGAGTCGCGCAATGTCAATTTCCTCGAGGAGGAATTTCCAGCAATTGGAGAAGTTAAAGGAGATCTTAAACTTTATGAGTTACAAGATCCCGAAGACAACGCTGGAATTCCTGGCGAGGATGCGGTTTTACAACCAAATCCAGCAATCGACGGGAATAATGAGAGCGATCTTAGAGTCGGTGGGATAATTCCATTGCATGAAGACTCTCAAGATCTAGAGTTGCGCAGGAGCAAGCGTGGAACGGTTCCCCGAAGACGTTTTGAACTCGAAGGGGAATCTTTCATGTGCGCAACAATGGATGTTGATGAGCCAGCCACTTATGAAGAGGCTGTAACTTCTCCAAATGCTACAGAGTGGATAAGCGCTATGGAGGAAGAGATGAGTTCGATGACTAAGAACTAAGTTTGGGAGCTAGTCGATCTACCGTCTGGACGCAAGACAATTGGGAACAAGTGGGTTCTCAAAGTCAAGCGAAAAGCAGATGGCTCGATAGACAAGTATAAGGCTCGCCTAGTGGCGAAAGGCTTTACCCAAAGAGAAGGTGTGGACTATGAAGAGACATTCTCCCCGGTGGTGAGGTTTACTTCTATCCGTCTCATTTTAGCAATTGTCGCCCATCTTGATTTTGGAACTGTTCCAAATGGATGTGAAGACAGCATTTCTCAATGGAGAACTGGGTGATGAGATCTATATGGATCAACCTAAAGGTTTTCAGGTAAAGGGACAAGAGCGCAAAGTGTGCCGCTTAAAACGTTCCATTTATGGACTGAAACAATCATCCAGACAGTGGTACCTTCGATTTCATCGAGCTATCACTTCGATAGGCTTTACGATGGTTGAGGAAGATCACTGTGTGTATGTCAAAAGGGATGAGAAGAATTTCACAATTCTCTCATTATATGTGGATGACATTTTGCTGGCGGGAAATGATACGGAGATGATTGTCGCCACTCAGCAGTGGCTATCATCTACTTTTGAGATGAAAGACATGGGAGAGGCAGAATACATACTTGGTGTTAAGATACACCGAGATCGCTGAAAGAGACTCTTAACTTTGTCTCAAGAGACTTATATTAAGAGGGTTCTGGAGCGATTTCGTATGCATCACGCTAAACCCGTTGACACGCCTATGGAAAAATAATGTATTCTTAGCAAAGATCTATGCCCAAAAACAGATGATGAAAAAGAAAGCATGGCTAAGGTTCCTTATGCAAGCGTGGTAGGAAGTTTGATGTACGCAATGATGTGTACTCGACCAGACTTGTGCTTTGCAGTAGGGATGGTGAGTAGGTATCAAAGTAATCCCGGACGCGCTCACTGGGCTGCAGTCAAAGCTTGGATTGTCCCACTCACACGGGAAATCGCCCTGGCGCTTTGGTAAGCGAGCAGGATGAGACTGGCGGATCAAACACTTGAGTGATCACCTTCGTGAAAGGAACAACACGAAAGGTTGTTGCCCATAGTCGCCTTGGCAAGAGGCCAAGATGAGATCATACTTGATCGATTATGAAGAATGTCCTAACTTCATAAAAGCTTCTTAATAAGCCGAGTGTGCGAATCATTAGGAATTGTGTTGGAGACAAATTCCTAAGTGGTCCGCAGGTCAGACGCTAGAAGAGTGACTGGACTAAGACTCGTATGATGTTCAGAGCGTGACATGCCCAAATTTGAGTGGGAGCTCCATCATAGCATGTATTCATACTACATGTGCTTAATGACGACCTTAGTAAGAGGAGTGACCGAATAGATCCCTGCTTCGTCACTGTGTGAGCTCTTATAGTGTTTTATGTGCCCTTTGGGACTTTGGACTTTGTCATGAAGTGTAAGCTTGATGACGCTACTTTAGCATGTGTTCAATGGCCATGGTTGATACGGTCTGTCGGAGCATGACTAAGAAAGCAGTCAAGTCCAAGCAGATTGACATTAGGGGCCAAGGAAAAACTAAGCTGGTAATGCACTTGTGTACTATGGCTCATAG
Source organism: Ajuga chamaepitys (assembly GCA_958295605.1). NCBI lineage: Eukaryota > Viridiplantae > Streptophyta > Magnoliopsida > Lamiales > Lamiaceae > Ajuga > Ajuga chamaepitys. The sequence goes on along the minus strand of OY282498.1, from coordinate 39,765,679 downwards.
GCCGGCCGACTAAGTCGAATTAGTTTTTGACATAGTCATGAGCATAGATACAAGTTAAGGGGTCAAACATGCTCTATATGAATACGAGGGGTCAGAGATGTTTGGTCTAGTGCAACCACGTAGTTTGGGGTACACAGCGAGTCTCCTGAGTTGATGAGTTATGTTAGTTGGGTGATAACTTAATATAACTCTCCTCACTTTGTTCCATTTTGTTCTCGCTCGGTCGCACGCCTTAGTCTCTGTATGAAAGAAGAGATATGATGATGAGAATTGTGGAGTCTTTCAGATTCGAGTAAGTCGGATCAGATTTGTATGAGTGGGAGATGTTGGTTGCATCCATATCTGATGGATCCCAATATGGTTGGGATATATATCTGACGAGATATTTAATATCTTATTAGATATATTCCCAATAGGGATGGAGATCTTATCCATAATAGGAGATAGATCTCTCCCATACTAATATATATACGAATATATTGGTATTCGTAGACTACGGAAAAATAACACCACATAATACATATTTCTCCCTTTTCTCTCTAATTCTCTGTCTTGGAGAATCACTGGAGTCCTCCAAGAGTCTAGGGTGTGAAGTAGACGGCGAATGCTCTAGTAGTATTCGTTCAGACGGGCTTGTAGACGAATCAGTGCACGATCCTTCAGTTTTGGGAATCAACCGAATACATTCCGCTGCAAATCAACTGAGGTATACCGATTCCCATACACGTGTGTAAATGATTTACGTGCCTAAATTTCTAACAGAATACAATTATAGTTGTATTCAATTCGTATATATATAAAATATATTTTTAAAATTAAAAAATACATATATAATATTTATAATATAAATTTATATAACTATATATTTAAAATATATTTATATATAATATATATTATTAAAAGTTGTAACTGAAAAAAATAAAAAAAATTAATATTTTAATATTATAAATTTAAAAAATGTCCAAAATTTTAAATAAAAAAGAACTTTTTGAATGTCAAATCAAATATGTGGGAATATTTTTCACGAATTCGAATTATCATTTATAATTCGATTAGAATTCAATTTTCTTAATATTCGATTCGATTCTGTTCATTTATCTCACGACTCCCAGCATATTGATCAATCATAAAATATGCCCTTCTTCTTTTTTTTTTTTTTTTTTTTGCAATATTTGTCAATATAATGACCATGTTGTATCTCGGATGGCATATCGGTGAAATATGTTGAGTCGCTCGAGTAACCTTCCTATGAATAATTCATCTCAATTCATCTTACGTAAAATAAAACTTGTATCTCTAACGACCAACCATTAAAAAAAAAAAACTCATAGATACCGGTCCATATAGAAACACACACAACACGCATGTGAAAAACTTTTGTCCAATTCGTAAGTTATGTAGACCGGCACTTTTCTTTTCTTTTTTTTTTTTTTTTTTTTTTTTTTTTTTTTGAGGTTGGGGTTGGGGGTTGAGGGACAAACATAAAATTTAGAAACACAATTTTAAAGCCAAAGCAACTAAAATTAATTGATACATGATAAAGATTTCCAAAACATAAAGTTATACACCAACAAAGATGACTTAATACTTGATAAATCTGTAGAATTTGAATTACAAATAATCCAACTAAACATTGCCATAAGATTAATTACACACTAATGAAGATAAATAAAGGTCGTCAGATCAGTGCTGTTTGACTTCATATTGGTGGTTTTCGCATCATGTCGTTCGCCCTCTTTTTTTGTGAAATAAAATATATCTCATATTGATTCATCAACTTCTTTTTTCTCCCTTCATCGTTTCAATTATAAAAAAATCACCCTGACCCGAACTTTGTCTCCTTCTGATTCTGATCCTGTAACAGAAACTTAATTAAGTAGAAATGAAAAAAAGAAATCGATTAACAACTATCTGAACAATCTTGACATTGGCACAACTATAGAATTCTGATAGAACATAATAAATCATTTACAGCCTAAAGATTTTGACTGATGCTCAGCCCGTTTCGCAAAGAAGCAGATTTTCTTGAACAATGGGTTACGAACCCAGAAACTGATTTGGTTAAGAAGACATTTGAGAGAGGTTAAGAAAACAGATGAGTGCCTGCAATATTGATTTGATTGCAGGAGGAAATGGAGGATGCAAAAACTTATTGATACGCAAGAAAACGTATTTGCTGTATTCTGGGTAACCAAAAAGATATCAGCAACCTAACTTTTTTTCTTTTACATTCTCGAAAACCCATTGATATAAGCTGTAAGCATATAAATATTAGAAAAATGGATGTATCTCTTTCAAGATTTTTCGTGGATTTTTTTTTTTTTTCATCACTCCTGAACAAATTAATTTAAAACGCGTAATTCGGCATACTTCTTTGTTAAAAAATAATAAAAATTTCAAGAATTTCAAAGATATCATAACACATATAATTTGCCATATTTTATAGGAAAATAATTTGTAATAATCGCATGAATAAAAACAGCTATTTCAAAATTTTAAAAAATTACCTCATTAGTAAGCATATTTTTTGGCGGGAATAAGTACACTTACTAAAAGTAGTGTACTTCGCTTAATATATATATATATGGCAAAAATTCATATGTGACCGTCAAATGGCCATCACACAGTGTGAGGGGAAAAAATATCACTTTTTGTGGTAAAAATATTACGTTTATCTGTAAAAGTATCACCTTTTTTGAAAAAAAAAAAAATATCACTTTTTGTAGTAAAAGTATCACCTTTATCTGTAAAAGTATCAATGTAGTAAAAGTATCACTATTTCCTCTAAAAGTATCATTTTTTCCTGTAAAAGTATCAATGTTTTCTGTAAAAGTGTATTCCGTCACGTGTGATCGTTCACACACAAGACTCACTCTCTCTCTCTCTCTCTCTCTCTCTATATATATATATATATATATATATATATATATATATATAGATATGTTAGTAATTCTCGACTACATATAATGTACGCAACGGAATAACTAATCGAGAATATTGATCGTGATTTATAACTGATTTAAACGTTGAGCATAAATTACACTAAAGTTGGAACAACTTACTTGTTGCGTAATTGATCGGACCGAATTGCGCGATTGATTCACCACTTCAGGTATCCACGCGTATATCGTCCGCCGCAGGAACAATCCTCGGTACAATTATTCGATAAGTGATCGCTAGGAAATCACTTATCAAATTCTATAGCGCCTCCAATTTTTATCTGATAAAAACCCTTGATTCTCTACTATAGAGAATATGTATATATAGTACCATATAACCCTAGGTTTATGGGCCTAATATCCATGTCCACTTAATTAATTAATTAGTCTGCCTTATTAATTAATAAAGCTCACATATCCTAATCTAGTCCATATATTTCAATCTCCCACTTGGACTAGCATTAGATATAATTCGAAGCACTAACCTTGTACCCTTGAGCGGAACAATAATACACATAAAGTGTGACCCTTCAGGCCCCCATTATCGACGATAATCTAAATAAAGTCTGCACAAAACTCCTAGACTGCGTTGCGCAGCGAACTCGATATATGAAGGACGTTTACGTGAATCTAGTAAACAAACCTTTATATGAAGTTTATGTAATATCCCTTCATTCACGAACCACCTGATTGAGCCTAGGATCTGCCATGTGTCTATCCAAATAGCTCAATCATTTTTCTCATCTTTATTATATGACACATTCGATCATATTCAATTACTTTAATTGAATATATCTTTTGCATTGGCCAATGACTTTATTGTCAAATAATATAGAGAAATATGAGTGTTCTCTCGAGTTTCAATCGAGGAATGAATCCCATTCTTGGCTCAACTACCATTTTCATTTGCCTCATGATGAACCCAACACAAGACGTGTCTTATCCTCCTTTGGGAGGCAAGCGTTGTACTTGGTCAAAGTTCATCACTTAACAAACAAAATGAGTATTGACCTCAAGTCAAAGGATCATCACATACTCCACACACTAATAAACCGTAGACACCGAAAATAAACGGTTTAATAGTAGGGTATACCAATACTCTCCAAAGTACCCATGTGTCCATCACGGATATCTAATATCTCGTAGTCGTGAGACCTACTACATTCTCTGAGAATGTGATGCAGACCACATGTTAACCTATCGCGTGTCATCAATATCCCATTCTTGATGACCATCGGTTATGGCAATTTTAGAATCATACTATATCATTTATGTCTCACACCATAAATGACAGTCATGATTTAAGGGAACAGTTATAAGAATAATAACAAACCATCAAAATTATTATTCTAATAAATGCATAAACTCAAAAGACTATCAAAATGTCATAGAATGCGATCGAGAATGAATGTCTCAAACATAAGGTTTCTTAGATATGCAAACTATAAACTCCCACTGAATCAAAGCCAACTACCACTGTGACAAGCTCTCAAAGTGCTTGTTGTGCCTTGCTATACACAACTGTTTGGTTGAAGGATTAACCAAGTTATCATCAGTGGATACTCTATCTAACTTCACATCTCCCTATCTATTATTCTCCAATCAGATTATATCTACAGGGAATATGCTAATTTCAGTTCGCGGCTCTCGGTTCCTTTTGTTAGAGCAACCGCACTTACCGTTGTCACAATACAACGGTATTGTACGGATGGCACTTGGAACGACACCTAGTTCTTTTACGAACTTTAACAAAGCAACAACCCCTTTTTGGCAGCTTTAGATTTAGCAATATACTCGGCTTTAGTGCTGGAATCGACAGTTCTACTATGTTTGGAACTATTCCGATTCACTGCACCACCATTTAGAACGAAAACATATCCAGAAAAAAACTTGAAGTCATCATGGTCCGTTGGAAGCCAACATCAGTATACACAGTAACTGATGACTCTAGCTGCCCACCATAGACTTTAAGAAATATTCTTTAGTCCTTCTAAGGTACTTAAAAATAGCCTTGACAGTTCTCCAGTATTCCTTACCGAGATTTTGCTGAAATCTTCTCTTTCACGGATTGCAACATGGAATGATTGCTCCCCATTATCAGTATATTGTCGACATATATGATAAAGAAGACAACATTTCATTCTTAAGTTTACTATAAACGCATAGATCCTATTTGCTTCTGACAAAATCAAAAAATTTGATAGCTTTGTCAAAACAAATATTCCAACTCCTAGATGCTTGCTTGAGTCCACAAATGAACTTCTTTAACTTGCACACTCCATTCGATTTTTCTTTGGATACAAAACCTTCAGGCTGTGACATATACACAGTGCCTTCGATTCTCCATTGAGAAACGCGGTTTTAACATCCATTTGCCAAATGTCAAAGTCATAGTATGCAGCTATTGCAAGTAATATCCTAATGGACTTGATGTTAGTGACTGGCGAAAAGGTTTCATCATAGTCAATGCTCTTGCGCTGACTATAACCCTTTGCCACCAACCTAGCCTTGTAGGTTTGTACCTTGCTACCTGCATCTCTCTTCTTCTTGAAGATCCATTTGCAGTCTATGGGACGAGCCCCAACTGGAAAATCAACTAGTTCCCGGACTAGTTGAGGTACATCGAGTCCATTTTAGATGTTAAGGCAGCCAGCCACATCTTCGAAACGTTGCCCGACACAGCTTCGATATAGGTCTTAGATTCGTCGTCTTCTGAATCAACTTCATCATCTTGGTTCTCAACCAATAGATTTAGTCTTTCAGGTGCACGACGGTTCCTTTGAGGCCTATTGAGTTAGTTTTGCGTTGGTTCATTCGGTTTATTCTGATCGTGAGTTGGTTTTCAACATTTTAGAATATTCTCAAGAATTTCACTATGATTCTCTTGAGGTGGGACTGATACAATATCTTGTCTTTGATGCATCTTATTGTCTTGAAGTGACCCTCTAAGAGTTGTTTCCCCTCCCAATAGATCATCATAACTCCCACTGAGTTCTTGTCCACTCCATTGGACAAGACCTCATCCTCTATGTTATCTTGCGGGTTTGATACAATATCTTGTTTTGATGCATCTCATTGTCTTGAGGTGACCCTCTAGGAGTCGTTTCCCCTCCCAATAGATCATCGAAAACTCCCACTGAGTTCTTGTCCACTCCATTGGACAAGACCTCATCCTCTATGTTATTTTTGTGGTTCTTGAATCTTTTCAAGATCTACCTTGTTGTGACCTTGTTCCTCGGAGATATAATTATATTCAAGAAACGCCACATTCTTGGAACTATCACCTGGTGATCTCCAGGGCAGTAGAATTCATATCCTTAATTTCCCGAGGATATCCACAAAATAGCATTTCTCACTTTTAGTCTCCAATTTATCAGTCGTCATCTTCTTAAAAAAATAGGACAACCCCAGGTTCGCATATAGTTAAGACTCGACTTCTTGCCACACCATAACTTCTATGGTATTTGCGTGACTGATTCAAGAGGAACTCTATTCAGAACATAACCATCGGTTAGTAAGACATAACCCCAAAGGAATAAGGAAAGACTGATGAAACTCGTCATGGATCGAACCATATCTAATGAAGTTCGATTTCTCCTTTCGGATACTCCATTCATCTGTGGTGTACTCGGAGGTGTCCAGTCTGACCAGATTCTATGTGATTTCAAGTAATCAAGAAACTCTCGGCTTAAGTATTCCCTCATCGATCTAATCGGAGAGTCTTAATACTTCTCCCAAGTTGTTTCTCAACTTCTAACTTAAACTCCTTAAATTTCTCGAAGGCCTCAGATTTGTGTTTCATGAGATACACATATCCATACCTTGAAAAATCATTAGTGAAAGTTATGAAGTACGAATATTCGCATATTGCTTAAGTTGGAACGGTCTGCACACCGCTGTGCGGACCAACTCGAGCACAACCTTGGCACGTAACCCTTTTCCCAGAAAGTGGTTAACTTGTCATCTTTCCTTTGAGACAAGATTCGCAAGCACCATATGATTCGAAATCAAATGATGTGAGATAGTCTAACTTTCTCAATCTTGCTATTCTTTTCTCATTGATATAACCAAGTCTACAGTGCCACAGGTAGGTTTTATTATTCGTATTACTTAGCTCAGGCTGTTTGTTCTTGTACATTGAGAGTATTTTGTTCACATTCAAGTATATATATTCCATTCAAAAGAAAGACACTTCCTTAAAACAATCCATTAAGCAAAACAAGCATCTACTGTTTGCAAAATAGAAAGAAAAAGTCATAAATGTCTAATATTAGAATGGAGATAATATTCTTTGAAATCTCTTGAACAAAATATCAATTATATAAATCTAATTTATATCCCGAAGGAAGATCTAATCTAGTCTAATTTCAATGTACAAAATAAACTACCTAAGCTCTCATCCAATGCACCATGTGCTTTGAACTTCGGGCAGTCTCTCTTCCAGTGCCCCTTCTCATTGTAGAACAGGCATTCATCCTTTGGTATTCTCGGCTTCTTTTGAACCCCTCCACTCTTAGGCATCAAGGCTGCATCCTTAGATGCTTTCTTCCCCTTCTTCTGCTTATTCTTCTGTTTGGAAGATCTCGCAGAAGAGCTCACCATGAGCACAGAGTTGCCTTTAGAAGTAGATGATTCGTAGGTCTTGAGCATGTCGTGAAGCTCTGGCAGTGTTGCCTTCGTGTTGCTCACGTTGAAATTCACTATGAAGTTTTCAAATGAACTTGGAAGAGACTGCAAAATTAGATTTATTGAGATACTTGAGGGTAGCTTCGTTCCAATCGATTCCAACCTCTCAATCAATCCGATCATCTTCAATATATGTTCAGAGACCTGGCCCCCATCATGAAGCTTACACTTGAAGAGATCTCTGAGTATCTCATACTCCATGGTCTGAGCTTCTGAAGCGTACAGACTCTCCAAGTGTTTCAGCATCTCATAAGGGAACATGCTCCAATGTTGCCTATGCAGTTCAATACTCATAGAGGACAACATTAAACATCGAGCCGATGTGACATCCTCAACATGTTTCTTATGAGCTTCTTCGTCTAACGTAGCGTACTCAGGAGAATTCTTGTCAGGGATGACACTGATTGGTTTGTCCAAGACATACTCAATCTTATCTTGCCTAAGCACCAATCGCAAACAACGGAGCCAATCCGTAAAGTTTGACCCAGTCAACTTGTTTGTTTCCATCAAACATTTATAAGCCAAAAACGACATTTTATCTGACGAGAAAATAATAAAATGGGAAAATAAATCAGAATAAAGTAAACAAAGATCACATTCGTATCACTAATCAAAACAAGAGTTTATTGTAATGATTAGCTCCCACTAATTTTAATATATTTTGCGCCCCCAAACACAAAATACGGATTTATAACAATTATAAATCTTAGTGGTCCAAGATCGAAGTTTATATTACTGCAGCCTCTGCTTTGGTTGATGACTACAATAATATCACTAGGTAGGCCTCTAAGCCAATTGCAACAACAATTTGCAATTTTTGGTTTATTAATCCAATTCATATTGCGTCCTCAAACTATTTTGGTCGCTTTGGCGTCTCAAAATAATTTAAGCAAGTCAATTCCATCACACGATGTCAACCATATATCTATGAATGAGCCCCAGTCTTGTCGATTTAGATTAAATACTTTGGTGTAAAACCCGTGGTCGAAAAGATTAGGAATCTCAACCAATTATGATGGACGACGCATTTTGTTTCTAAACAAGACCTGGTTTTTAATGGGGAATTATTATGTGATACTAATTGTTTAAATTTAATATCCAATGTTAAATTATAACACAATTACTGGGTGCCGCCTACCCAAGCATAAGAAAATGCGGACCACACGCCTACCATAAATATTGTCGCGGACTGCATGTATTTGGGCGCCGCCTACCCAAACATAATGCGGACTTAACTACTATAGTAAATGGAATAAGCATAAAATCAAATAATAGCTTATCACATAAGATATCAAATAAATGCTCAACGAATAAAGTTATTAATCCAATTAAAATTTTATTCTTTAATTAAATGTGGATTAGAATTATATATTAATTCTAAATTAATATAAATATACATTTAATATTAATTCTAAATTAATATAAATATATAAGTCTAGTATTATTCTTTCAAAATTAATAATACTATTATAATTTATTAATCTAATTAATAAATTAATATTAGTCTATTAGATTAATATATTAATTCCAAATTAATATAAGTATACTTTTAATGTTAACTCCAAATTAACATAAATGTATAAGTCTATTATTATTATTTCAAAAAACAATAATAATTAGATTCATTAATCTAATTAACTAAATAGAATCAATTTTTTTTTTTTTGTGTGTGTGTGTGTGTGTGTGTGTGTGTGTGTTAGGCTGATATTATAAAACTGGTCCATCCCACTCCAGAATTTTATAAGTCCAGCCCAATTAAAATAATTAAAAGCAAGCCCAATTAAAACTGATCCAGAAGACCCAGCCCAAAACAAAATCTGGCCCAAAATTAGCCCAGCTAAATTAAATCCTAGCCCATTCCCGGTCCAACCCAGACCAATGATCCAGGTCTGAATCGAGCCAAGCCCAATAGCTCAGTTCACCGGCGGCCCAGACCAGGAGACGGGCTTGGCCCAGCTGGCAGACCAGTTAGGTTTAGGGTCGTCTTCTCCGCAAAGTCGCCGCCGCTGACGAACGACGTCGTTGCGCAGCAGCAAGGCCACTGTCGCTGCCGCCGTCGCGATTTTCTCGCATAGCAGCAGCGGCAAACGCAGCCACCACTACCACCACCGTCAAACCGATTGCCGCCGCCTCTCACTTGCACAGAGCAGCGCAACAACCGCGTCACATCCGTCGATCGCCGTTGCCACCGCTCACTCACGCAGCAGCAGCCCTGGTCCCTTTGTCGCCCGCCTCGCGCAGTCGCAGCGCAGCAGCGGCGAACGCTGCCGCCGCCGCTGCTGTCGCTCCGGCAGACGGACAGTAGGTCCAATTTGGTTTTAGACGATAATGGAGTTTCTAAAACCAGTTTCATTCATTCAATTTTAGTTTCGTACAAAAACCCAATGTTTCGAAAATTATGCAAACTAATCTCCAAAGTTAATTATGCAAAACTAATTTCCCAAACAAAATTGCAGAATGTCAATTATTAAATTTTTTTTTAATCCACAATTAATTAGAACAATCAATTATAAATCGAGCCCCGAGCTCTGATACCACTGTTAGAAATTCTCGACTACATCTAATGTACGCAACGGAATAATAAATCGAGAATTATGATCGTGATTTATAACTGAATTAAAACGTTGAGCATTCATTACGCTAAAGTTGGAACAGCTTACTTGTTGCGTAATTGATCGGACCGAATTGCACGATTGATTCACCACTTCAGGTATCCACGCGTATATCGTCCGCCGCAGAAACTATCCTCGGTACAATTATTCGATAAGTGATCGCTAGGAAATCACTTATCAAATTCTATAGCGCCTCCAATTTTCTGATAAAAATCCTTGGTTCTCTACTATAGAGAATATGGATATATAGTATCATATAACCCTAGGTTTATGGGCCTAATATCCATGTCCACTTAATTAATTAATTAGTCTGCCTTATTAATTAATAAAGCTCACATATCCTAATCTAGTCCATATCTTTCAAGATAGATAGACAGATAAACAATAGAGACACAAATTTTAGAAGATAGAATAAATATAGGAATATTATATCTTGATTGCTTTTTGTAATTGAATCAATTTACCGATCTTAACAAATTTTTAGTTACTTTCAAATTTTATTATAGAGTTGAGAATTGTTGAGGCTTATGTACATATTTATGGGACGCACACCGGTATTTCTTCCTTTAAATTTTCTAAATATTATTTTTAGATGTAATTAATCCAATATTTTAAGTTTACAGACTAATAAAAGGAAACTGCTTTTTAGCTTACTTAAAATATGCCCCCCATGTTGTGAACCAGAATCTTAGAGCATAGTTAAATTTTTTTTACTCCATGAAATAAACTCTTAGATCCGTTTATAGATGGTTTTCCCTTAGCTAAACTTCTCGGCCATCAGATGCATACATGCTCGGAGAAACTAACTTCTATGAAATTTTTTGTTTTATTTTCTGTAATTATTGCTTTCAAATAAATAATGTTATTAAATGAGTTGAAGTTGGGATCAAGAAAGGTCCACGTACTACTAAGAAATCATTTTGGTGTCCGTATATTCAAGAACATCGTCTTGGAAAATAGATGGCGATACCCATATAAGTTACTTTTGCTCATGTTTAATGTCCAAGTTTTAGAGTGTATTTTTCTTATATTTTTTATTTATTTACTTAGTTATTTATCATTCATCTTATTGCACAAATGGGATTTTATAGCTGGAAGTGGAAACTAAAAGTGAAAAATGCTATTTTGTGGGATATTCTAAAGAAACTACAGGATATGAGTTCTATTGTCCTGAAGATCATAAGGTGATAGTATCCAGGAATGTGACGTTTCTTGAAGATAACTATATCTCCAAGGAACAAGGTCACGACATGGTAGATCTTGAAGAAATTCAAGAACCACAAGATAACATGGAGGATGAGGTATTGTCCAATGGAGTGGACAAGAACTCAGTGAGAGTTTTTGATGATCTATTGGGAGGGGAAATGACTCTTAGAGGGTCACCACAAGACAATGAGATGCATCAAAGACAAGATATTGTATCAATACCACCTCAAGAAAATCATAGTGAAATTCTTGAGAATATCCTAAATGTTCAAAACCTCAACATGCAGAAACTTCATCACGATCAGAATAAACCGCCAGAACCAACACAAAACCAACTCAATAGGCCTCAAAGGAATCTTCGTGCACCTGAAAGACTAAATCTATTGGTTGAGAACCAAGATGATAAGGTTGATTCAGAAGACGACGAACCTAAGACCTATATCGAAGTGGCGTCTGGCACGGATTCGAAGATGTGGCTGGCTGCCTTAACATCTGAAATGGACTCGATGTACCTTAATATATGGGTACTAGTTAACTTGCCAGACGGGGCTCGCCCCATAGGCTACAAATGGATCTTCAAGAAGAAGACTGATGCAGATGGCAAGGTACAAACCTACAAGGCTAGGTTGGTGGCAAAGGGCTATAGTTAGCACGAGGACATTGACTATGATGAAACCTTTTCGCCAGTCGACAAGATCAAGTCCATTAGGATATTACTTGCAATAGCTGCATACTATGACTTTGACATTTGGCAAATGGATGTCAAAATCGCATTTTTCAATGGAGAACTCGAAGGCACTATGTATATGTCAGAGCCTGAAGGTTTTGTATCCAAAGAAAAACTGAATAGAGAATGCAAGTTAAAGAAGTCCACTTATGGACTCAAGCAAGCGTCTAGGAGTTGGAATATTTGTTTTCACAGAGCTATCAAATTTGTTTGATTTTTTCAGAAGCAAAGAGGATCCATGCGTTTATAGTAAACGTGAGAATGGTAATACTGTCTTCCTTATCATATATGTCGATGATATACTGATAATGAGAAGCGATCGTTCCATGCTGCAATCCGTGAAAAATTGGTTGTCTAGCTCCTTCACGATGAAGGATCTGGTAAGGCTTCCTACATCCTTGGAATTAGGATCTATCGAGATAGACCAAATAGGATGTTGGGATTGTTGGGATTGTATCAGTCCACTTACATAGACAAACCGCTGAGACGCTTCTTAATAGAAAATTCCAAGAAAGGATTCTTCATATGGGACATGGTATTATATTGTCTAAGAAAGGTTGCCCTTCTAATGACAAAGAAATGAGTTACATGAAGAAGATCCCGTACGCTTTGGCTATAGGATCTATTGTGTATGCCATGATATGTACTAGGCCAGATGTGGCTTATGCACTCAGCTTGACATGCAAATTTCAGCAAAATTACAGTAAGATACACTGGAAAACTGTCAAGACTATTCTTAAGTACCTTAGAAGGACTAAAGAATATTTCTTAGTCTATGGTGTGCATCTAGAATTATCGGTTACTGGGTATACTGATACTAGCTTCCAAATAGCCCATGATAACTTTAAGTCTCAGTAGGATATGTTTTCGTTCTCAATGGTGGTGCAGTGAGTGGAATAGTTCCAAACAGAGTACAACTGCCGATTCCACCACTACAAGAAATCACACATTTTGTGACGATTTTTTTATCGACGCACAAATTTTTGTCACTTTTTGTTGCTTAATAGCGACGAATATAATTTCGTCGTAAAAATATTCACTTTTGTGAAAAAAAATTATTTTTATCGTCACTACTTTAGATATATCATGACAATGACTTGAAATGCGTTATAATAAGTTCTAAAGATAGAATTTCGCACCAAAACTTTGGAGGAAAACCTTTTAATGACAAATAATAGCTAGTGATGACATTTAGTGTCACCAATTGTTTTTTTTTACGACAACGTTATATATTGTCATTAATTGTTTAAAGAAATTAATGACAATATTTTCCAATACTTATATTAGTGGCGATGTGAATCAATTTGTCAGCACTTTATTTAAAGACAAAATAAATTATCAACTTAGGACGATCTTTATCGTCACAAATACTTATTTGTGTATGTCAAGATATTGTTTCATTATTAATTAGTTGTATGAATAGGTGACAAAATTATTTTGTTTTATTTAGTTAAATTTTGTCATTAACATTTTAAAAAATTAAGTGACAATATTCTTCCGTCATAGATGTTCATATTTAGTGACGACGAGTATCAATTCATCACCCTTTTTATTTATAGACAATAAAATTATTTCACAAATAAAATATTTGCTGACAATGTAAACTATTTCGTCACAATTTACTATTTTGTTGCGCTATAACGACTAATACGATTTTCATCACTAAAATATTTACATTTGTGACAATTATTGAAAAATTTATTTCGTCACTTATTAGTTCGAACACAAGTCCTCCAATAATACTAATAAAGACATGAACCAGGAAAAAATTAAAAAAATCGTTGGAGATGTCTGAACATAGGGACCCCTAATTATAGTAACCAAGCTTTTACCACCTGAGCTAAAGATACTATTCTTCATGACTTATTAATAGTAAATATATATGAGAAGTTAAATAAAAGTAACCAAGATTTTACCACTTGAGCTAAAGTATACTATTCTTCATGACTTATTAATAATTAATAATAAATATATATAAGAGGTTAAATAAAAGTAACCAAGCTTTTATCACCTGAGCTATATATACTATTCTTCATGACTTATTAATAATAAACATATATATAAAGATTAAATTTTTTACAAAACATTTGATGGTATATCGAGTCGAACTCAGGACCTACTAAGTTGCTTACCGAGCTTTTATCAGCTAAGCTAAAGCAACTTTTGTTGGTGACTTAATAATATATATATATATATATATATATATATATATATATGTTAAGTAAAAGTAAAACTTTATAAAAAAACTTAACATTATATGGAATCGAGCTAAAGACCTATTATATATTTGTACAATACCCTACCAACTCTGCTATCCAAGAGGCTTGCTAATTATTGTTACATTTTATATAAGTATGCATGATACTTTCTGCAATCTTTACTTGTGTACCTTTAGTTTCTTGCATCTAGCCTTCCCTTCTATGGGCTATGTTGTTGCTTCTATATACATTCAAATGTTTTTAGGGGCCAAGGTAAATATTTTCAGCTTGAGGAGGGGTTGTATTGTACTCTACACATTAGGGCACGTTCCTCACTTTTTCAAAGTCCGCCCCTTTGATTATTATACCTTATAGTAAACTTTCATTCTCATACTTTATGTTATAAATAAGAGAATTTTTCCTGACCAAAATCTTAGATTCTTGTAATTTTACAAAGTGAAATACTAGTACAACAATGGCTATTCTAATGTTTCTGTAACAATTTAAATATATTTAAATTAATAGTAAGAACTAAAAAACATGCTATAGATGTGTGTCCAACACACGGCCTCTAGCAGAGGATACAACGAGGCATCCACCACTTTAGCTAGAGCCGTCAACATTTTACAACTATATATATTAAGATTTTATATTTCTTGAAGTTAAAAAAAATAAGTGAACAAGGCTACTACTAAATTAAACGACCGACGTCACAGAGGGGAAGGGAAACTCTTACCTATCCTTAGCATGTAGGGTAGTGCCACGAGCTGTCGGAATGGGCCGGAGCCCATAGGCTGTGTTGTATATCTAATACTTCCTCCATCCCACTTGAAGTTGCACACCTAAGTGTGCACGCATTTTAAGAAAAAACTGCTTTTTGCTTTATTATTGACTTTTCAAATGTGAAGATTGAGGGTGGAGATTTGATGGTGAAGATTGTGAGATAATTTTGTTTTTTAAAGGTGTGCAAATTATTGTGGGACATACCGAAAAGAAAATTGTGCAACTAATTCAAGTGGGACGGAGGAAGTATAATGTTTGACATTATTTTTAATATATATATATATATATATATATATATATATATATAAAATAGATTTATATGTTGTAATATATTATATTTAATTAATGATATATGCTCAGATTAAAAAATCTTGGACAGAAACTAAGTGATTTTCTTGATTACAATTCGAATTGGAATTTACTTATTTGGATGCGTCATTCGGTATAAATATTACGTCTATTTCTTTTGAATTCAGACGCATCATTCGGTATCTAAGACAATACGTTGATTTCTTTTTTAATATTCACCAATAGACTTCTTCTTTCCAATGAATAATTGTGTCTGTTTAAGAAGTCTCGTAAAGCTCTTTTTAAATACAGAACAAATGGTGGGCTCTGGTGGATTATATCCCACCCGCCCCGCCACCCCTTCTGACAGTTCTAGTAGTGCCCCCATACTATTGAATGTAAAATACATGGGTAAAAAAGATAAAAGAAAAAAAAGTTAGTCTTTTACCCTATGTATCATGCATCCAGTGGTATGGGGTGCACAACTCTTCCGGGTAGGTAAGAATTTCCCGAGATGAACAAGGCTACTGCGAAATTATTTGTTGAGCAAAACAATCACCGCTCGTTGTCGATGTGAGATCCCTAATATAATTGTCCATCTATGTGGCTGTCGACTTTACATTACCGGGTAGCACTGGCGGTTAATCGATCTTTGGCATGATACACTACAACAAAATTTACATATTGCGCCACTTACTTTTTATGAAAATTTTGTTAAGTGACCTACAAGAAATTGATTCTTTACCCACATATAATTTTGCTACACATATTTATGTGTGGATATTTAGCCACACATTATTATCCTATGTGTGGGTAAATCATATAGGTTTATATTTTTTTCTTATCCACATTTGATATTAGTAACTGAAGCTTTTAAAAAACATTTACTCTCTGCGGAGATGGATTTAATCTTATTTTTCAGAACTAAGAGAAGAAGATCTAATGTTTTTCTTATGTGGCATTTTTTTTCTACTTAACCACCTATATTGAAAAATGATAAAAACATCGCAAAGCTAATTAATCTTGAAGAGAAGAAACAAATACCCTTTTTAGCCTACAATTTTTGGGGCCATATTAAATTTTCATAAATTTTTAAACATTTTTTAACTTCCCTCCCAGTGTACTATCTTTTTAGTGGAAAATCCGTACTCAGAATTGGATTTCTATCTCTTTCAATCCCGTCTCTCTCTTAATTCGATCCTGGCTCCAAAACCCTAACATAACCTCCGTCTCTTTTGGCTTTCTACTCCCTCTCACACTCGACATTTCCCACCTGAAACCCCATTTACCGTGAAGAATGCCGCCGAAATTTGATCCTTCATAGGTTGTCGACGTCTTCGTGCGCGTTACCGGCGGAGAAGTTGGCGCCGCCAGTTCCCTCGCGACTAAAATCGGTCCTCTGGGTCTTTGAAAGGGCCTCAATGTCACCGTCAAGCTCACCATCCAAAACCGTCAGTCGAAGGTCACCGTCGTACCCTCCGGCCCGACTCTGGTAATCAAGGCGCTCAGAAGGTCACCGCCGTTTCCTCCTCCCAATAGCGATGCATCAACTGCAATAGTTTGGTATTATTGCTATTCCTTTTCAGATTTATTTCTTTTTTTTATTCATGAAAGTTTTATGGATGTCAAGCGATCCGATTGATCCCCTGTTTTTGGACACATTCGACTAATGTTGAAGTTATAGTAGCAAGAAATTGATAATGTTTTCTTTTTCTATTATAAATTTGTAGAAAACATTTTTTTGTTTTGAGTCTCAAGCTTATGTTATTTCATTTCCGTGGAAAATGAATTAAGTGCTTCGACTTATGATTTGAATTCAAGTTTATGTAGTTTCTAATAAAAGTGTTAATGTATAGGAGAATGTTGCATTTAATTTTCAATTATATTTGTGGATGCAGGGCCCTCAATATGTATACACACACTTTTGGATATTTATTTGTATCACATGCGGTGGAATACAGTGAGTTATAATAAAAAATTGCAGGGCCTTAAGCCTCTCCTTTTATAGTTGATGATGTTAATGTTAGATTTTATATAATCCATGGATATACAATCCACAAGAGGAAAACTATTGATCAATTTGTATGTATTGAGCATGTGAAATAAAGAACATAAGGGACCCTTTATATAGGGCCAAAAAGTAAAAGGAGGAAAAGTAATCTCCTCTAAAATGACCTCCACTAAAATACATAAATAACCTCCACTAAATTACATGAATACTAACATATAATCTAACATCCCCCCTCAAACTCGCGATGGTGTCGTGATAAACATCGAGAGTTTGTCAAGAAATAACCAGTGTCGTGGGAGGGTGTGTGCCTTCGTAAACAAGTCTGCAAGCTACATCGAAGATGAGACAAAGGGCAAAGGAAATGGTGCCTTGCTCAAGATGATACCGAGTAATGCGACAGTCAATTTCGATATGCTTGGTACGCTCATGAAAGACAATGTTGTGTGCAATATGAATAGCACTCTTGTTATCACAATACATCGGTGTTGGCCCATCAAGAAAAACACCCATATAACCAATAACCATCGTAACCATACAATCTCGCAAGTGGTAGAGGCCATGGCACGATATTCTGCCTCAGTGGAAGAACGAGAGACAACATCTTGTTTCTTACTTTTCCATGAGATGAGTGAATCCCCTAGAAAAACACAGTAGCCAGTAGTGGACTTCCGGTCAGTTTTGTCACTGGCCCAATCTGCATCTGAAAAGGCACGAAGCTCCAAGGGTGATGTAGAGGTGGTACACGTGTTCCGTGCACGCACTTTAGGGCACTTTTAGTGTCATTTTAGTGTCAATAACGTGCATAATTATGTATATTTTGCTTTTATATGGGCAAAATAATGCGTTTGAGCTATTTTTGTATTAAGACAGGTGTAAAAAGGGTCGAAATCGAAGATTAAACGACCGAGGAGTCGAGGGATCGATCGAAGCAAGAAAGGAAGAGCCAACTGAAGATCTCGGCCGAGACAGGATGTTAATCTCGGCCGAGATGAGCCTCCAGGGTTTTTGTGAAATTTTGCAAGACTGAAGATCTCGGCCGAGACAGGATGTTAATCTCGGCCGAGATGAGCCTCCAGGGATTTTCAAGAGTTTTGCAAGATTGAAGATTGAATCTCGGCCGAGATGAGTCTCCAGGGAATTCTTGAAGAATATCAAAGATGAAGATCTCGGCCGAGATACAATCCAATCTCGGCCGAGATGAGTCAAATCCCAAAAAGCCCTAATTTCCCCTATTTCACGTCTCGGCCGAGATACAACCCAATCTCGGCCGAGATTGACCTTCGACCCAAAATTCTTGAAAACCCTTTTTCACATCTCGGCCGAGACACACTCCCGTCTCGGCCGAGATTCACTACCCTGTTTTAAAATCCTGAATACATTTTTGCCTATTTTTGTGAGTAGCAAACAATAATTATTTATTGGGGATAACACAAAGTTCAACCACTAAGACCGAGCTTTCGAGTTTTATGTTGAATTTATCTCGTTGTCCTAGTGTTTAATGCTTTTGGTGATTGAATCTAAGAGAGCTTGTTCGAGGATTCGGTTAAACTGAATAGGGTTAGTCGAAGAGCTTATTTTGATTAACTAAGATTAAGGGACAACAAGACTATTAGAGCTTGTTAATAGTCTTGAAATAAGGGCTTAAATCACAATTAAATCGGGCATTAACAATAGTTGCATCAATTGTTCAAGACCAAGGGGAAGCATGATCAAGGGTGACTTGTTTTACTATTTGAAAACTAAAACTGAAAAAGATCTCTTCTAGTGTTTTTGAGTACTTGTTTCTTTTAATTGTGTCTATTTCCTTTTAATTGTCACTAATAGATTGTTAGTTTCCCATCAACCCCCCATTATTGCTTTCTTAAGTATTTATTTCTTGCATTCTTAATCATAAACCGCTTGACATCGTAATCAAAATTGTTCGGCCGTTCCCTGTGGGATCGACCCTTATTTACCATTCTACTAAGTAGGATAGTCGGTAAGGTTTAAGTGTATTTTCATACACGATTTAATTTGGTAGCAAGAAACGACGCTACCAAGAGGGTAACAAGAGACTTTGATATAGTGTTCCCCGAAGATAACGAAGAATACGCATGACTGCAGCCCAGTGAACAGAAGTAGGAGCACAAACAAACTGACTGACAATATGAACATATGCAATATCAGGACGCGTAATGGTAAGATAAACCAGACTATCCACAATAGATCGGTACAAAGTAGGATCAGAGAGAGGTTCTCCATCAGTAGGAGTGTAGCGAACATTGACTTCAAGAGGAGAGTCAGCCATACATGTATCTGTGAGACGAGCCTGCTCAAGAATATCTTTGATGTATTTAGACTGAGAAAGAAGATATCCCTTTTCAGAATAAGCTACCTCAATACCCAAGAAATAGCGAAGATGACCCAAATCTTTCATCTCAAACTGATGAGATAAAGTATCTTTAAGACCTGTAATGCCTTCAGCGTCATCACCTGTAATAATCATATCATCAACATATAAAAAGAACATAATATGTCCTGCAGGGGAGGATTTGACAAATAAAGCAGAGTCATTGGTACTTTGAGTAAAACCAACTGACAATACAACAATGGAGAACTTATCAAACCAAGCTCTGGGCGCTTGTTTTAAACCATAGAGAGCCTTCTTGAGCTTGCACACTTACCCCGGATGATGAGGAACAACCGGTGGCGTGGCCATGTAGACTTCCTTCTTAAGATCTCCATTCAAGAATGCATTTTAAACATCCATCTGTAGAAGAGGCCACTGTCGAACAGAGGCAATAGCAAGAAGAACTCAGACAGTGGTCATCTTAGCAACAGGTGCAAAAGTCTCTTCATATACCATGCCATACTCTTGAGTAAGACCCCTAGCGAAACCGAGCTTTGTATCGCTCAATAGAATAATCAGATCGGGTTTTAATCTTGTACACCCATCGTGAACCAATAACCTTCTGACCCGGAGGTGGAGAAACTAAATCCCAAGTACCAGTTTTGTTCAAAGCAGTTAATTCCTCATTCATAGCTTCTTGCCAAAGGGGATCACGGGCTGCCTTAGAGTAGGAGGTGGGTTCAAAAACAAAATTAATGTTGATAAGAAAAGCAACGAAAGATGGAGAATAACAGGAATAATCAAAATCAGAAACCTGGGTGGATTTGCGAGCACATCTAGGGTAGCGAGGTGGATTTGGATCTGCAATCTCAAGAGGTTCTTGAGCAGTCGTATGAGGGGAAGTGGTATCTATGTTAGTAGACCTGCAGGAGACGTTAGGAGAAGTAGAAGATGTAGGTGGAGGATCAAATGCACAATCAGTAGTAAAAGGATCAATATGAAGAAGATCAGATTTTGTCATATCATGAGGGGTGGGTGGAATAGAGAAGAAGGGAACATGCTCAATAAAGGAAACATTTCGGGACACATACAATTTTCCAGAACTAGGGTCATAACAACGATAACCTTTTTGCCCACTCCCATAACCAAGAAAGACACATATAGAAACATGAGAAGATAACTTATTGCGTTCAACATGTGGACGAAGAACAAAACAAGTGCAACCAAAAACCCTTAAATGGGAATATAGAGCGGTTTGACCAAACAACCGAGCATATGGTGAGATCCCAGAATTATGAGAAGTAGGAATTCTATTGATAAGATAAACAGAAGTAAGAACAACCTCTCCCCAAAATTCGCTAGGGACACTAGCTGACAAAAGCATGGATATAGCAGTCTCGATAATATGCCTATGTTTTTGTTCGGCTACTCCATTTTGTTGTAGGGTATCAGTACAAGAAGATTGATGTATAGTACCATCAGATTTGAAAATACCAGAAAGGTCACCACTAGTATAATCTCCCCCCAAGTCAGCTCGAAAGCATTTGATAGTGGCAGAGTGTTGGGTTTTCACATACGCTTGAAATTCAGCGTAAGTATGAACAAGATCAGAACGATGCTTAAGTAAGTAAACCCAACAATAACGAGTGTAATCATCAATAAAAGAAACATAATATCTAGAGCCGCCCTTTGTGGGAATAGGTGCTGACCCCCAAATATCAGAATGAACCAAGTCAAAAGGTGCAGAAGATGTAGATGTACTCAGATCAAAAGGCAAAGCAGAAAATTTTCCAAGTTTACATCCACTACAATCAGAAATATCATCAGAAGGTAAGTTTCCTAGAACACCAGACTTACACATAAAGCATAAACGAGAACCCGATACATGACCAAGTCTAGAGTGCCACAAATAAAATTTAGAAGAATTTACAGGCATAGTTGCTGCATGGATAGGAAGATGTAGCTCATCCAAAACATAGAGACCTTTCCCTTTTCTATGCCCTGTCCTAATCACTCTCTTGGATTTTAGATCCTGCACATAACAAGAATTTGGAAGAAAACCAACAAAGCATCCATAATCACATATTTGACCAATAGAAGCAAGATTCATACGTAACTTAGGAATATAATAAACATCAGGTAAGGAAATGGTGGAGGTATGAACAGTTCCAATGCCTGTTAATGGCATATGAGTGCCATCAGCAGTCACAACAGTGGTATGTGGGGTATTACAAGACATAGATATGAAGGTAGAAGGGTTAGGAGACATGTGATTTCCTGCTACAGAATATAATATCCAAGAAGATGAGGTGATACCTGAGCCAAGAAACGGTGGTGAAGGACATGGAACAGACAGAGCATGTGCATTAGACTGAGTCGAATTCTGGTACTGTTGGAAGGCGAGGAACTGCTGAAATTGATCAGCTACAGAATCTGCACTCACAGTAGAGCCAAGATGATCCCTAAAAGGCACCAAGGCAGCGGGAGTCGATGTGGACTGTCCCCCAAAGTACTGCTTCTGCTGCCCACCATGGTATGGTTGTGTGGGTTTTTGTCCTAGCGGTCTCAAGTGTGGAGGTTTCCAACCTTGCCCTGACTGTTGGGTCTTCCAACCGGACCCTTTTCGCAGCTCGGGACATTGATTCTTCTAGTGGCCTGGTTGCTTGCAATAATTACAATTTCAAACAACAGAAGTCTTGTGCGGATTTGTGGAAGCAACAAGAACAGGGGCAGATGAGGAAACTGCCAAAACTGAACTAGAGGCAATATGTACCCCCTTTAGAGTCTTCAAATAAGTTTCTTCGGCCATGAGTTCATTGACCACATCTTCAACAGATGGCAAGGGCTTTCGGTGCAAAATTCCCAATCGACAATTATCAAATTCTGGACGAAGACCCATCAAAAGTTGAACAAGTCGGTCTTCATCCCTACACTTCACATAAGCAGTACATGCTTGCAATTCAACAGATTCTGTCAAGGCTAACTGATCCCAAAGAGCTGTCATAGCACAAAAATAATCCTGAATCCCAAAATCATTTTGAACTAATGCCCGAATTTTCGACTGCAGCTGATATTTAATAGCAAAATTATTCTGCAAAAACAATCTTGACAAATAATCTCAGACCTCTTTTGCAGTTTTAAATTTAGCTAGTTGGACCCCAATTCTTTGTTCAACAGAGTTATTAACCCAAGTAATAATTTTTGAATTATTTGTCTCCCAAATACGAAATAGTTAATCATATTTCTCATCATCAGATTTAAGACATACTGCCTTTCCAGAAACATAATCCCACAATCCTTTTCCCTTCAAGAAATTTATCATAACATAAGTCCAATACCCAAAAAATTTCCCATCAAGACGAACCCCAATAGACTGCAATGAATCATCACCCCCAGCCATCAGAAACAACCAAACAGAGAAAGCAAAACAATTTCAAGAGAAGCGGAAGCAATAAAACCTGGTTAAGACGACGAATAGTGATCCCGAAAAAAAAAAAAAACAGGATTTCGGGGCTCCGCCCCAAACCTCGGCAGTGGCGCGCTGCCCCCTGCTACTCCCAGCCAACTTACTGCGGAGTTGTGATAACACGTTACTTATGCATGTATTTTGGTCGATTTAGGATCATATTTTATATCATTTATGTGCATATTTGACCGGCATTTATTTATATTAATAATATTTGGGTCATTTGACGTGTTTTGACTTTTTGAAGTTCATTACGTATTCTTATTCCATTTGGATGAAGTTCGAAGAAGAAACAAGTCAAAATAGGGTTAAAACGGATGAAAAGGGAGTTAAAGGAGTCAAAGGGACAACACGGCCGTGTCAAAAATGGCCTAGAACATGTAAAAACGCACTGCCAACCAACACGGCCGCGTCAATAAACAACACGGCCGTGTCAGAATGTGTCCCGAAAGTGGAGTTTTCTGTCAGCTTGACACACCTCTAGTATTTTGACCATATCTTGAGATTTACAACTCCGATTGAGGTGAAATGGGTGGCGTTAGAAAGCTGATTCAAAGGTCTACAACTTTTCTAGAATAGACAAATCCCAAAACCGACTGGAAGACCCTAAAAAATGGCTTGGAAGTCAGACCTAAAAATCTGCCCCGGAAAAGCGGACGCGGCCGCGTTGGCCTTCAGAAAGGTTTTTCTGCGAGAATTTCCTAATTTTAATAGGATTTTGATCCTATCTTCCCCAAGATTCGTCTCCAACTCTATAAAAAGGACCCCAAGCTCTAGGAATCAGAAGAAAACATCGAGAACATCAATTATATCATTATTCTACCTAGAAGGAGTCTTGGAGGACAAAGAAGACGAAAATCATCGAGACGGATTTATCCGGGTTTAGTCGTTCTTTCTTAGTTTTATCTTTTACAATATTTTTTCGTAGAATTTTGTATTGGATTATTGCTAGGCATGAGTAGCTAAGCTATTCGTGTCCTAGGGTTAGAAAGTAGGGATTATTATGACAATGTTTTAATTTATGGTTTAATTTATTAATTTCGTTCTTTATGTGTTTTATCTCTATGTTTGTGCTTAAAATTGAATTTAGCTTGATCACCTAGATTTAGTAATTTAGTTTAGCAATTCCGCTTCGAGAGGAGGGAATTGTTATCAGACTTAGAACATAGAGCGCAGTTGTCTATGACTGTGTAGGCCGTGGCTTAGGATCGTTTGGGGGTTATTAGGTTTAATTGACTCGAGAGGGTAATTAGCTTAATTAATCAACGGTTTAATCGCTTCGAGAGAAGGATTAGATTATTGTGGTGCCGCCTAATAAACATTAGAATTGGTAAATTTATAGGTTAATTATATTCAACATTGAATTAATATCCTGAAATCGAAGCCCTAGGATACCCTTTCTCATTGATCGTTAGTTCTCTTTGTTTGCCAGTTATTAGTTAAAATCCTTAATTCTTGTTAAAATCAACCTTTGAAACTTAGTATCTAGTTAGGACATTCCTAGAGTATTAAGGTATCAAACTACCTAAAACTATTCCTTGTGGGATCGACCTTGACAATAGTACTACACCTACATCCGTACACTTGCGGAACACTAGGTTAGAAACCGACGTGTCAAGTTGGATCCGCGACCGCATCCAAAATTTTAACTAGCTCTTATACCATGTTAGATTTTATATAATTCATGGATATGCAAAGCACAAGAGGGAAACTATTGATCAATTTGTATGTATTGAGTATGTGAAATAAAGAACATAAGGGACCCTTTATATAGGGCCAAAAAGCAAAAGGAGGAAAAGTAACCTCCACTAAAATGACCTCCACTAAAATACATAAATAACCTCCACTAATATAACCTCCACAAAATTACATGAATGCTAACATATAATCTAACAGTTAACCGAGAAGATCAACGGTTTAAACAAACTGTTGCACGTGGAGATAAAGGAACTGATGAAAATGGAGATGACAGGTATGAGATGATTGTTAAAACAGTTTGTACGCAATTTGTATGAATGGAAACTACATAGATATGTTCATTTATTTGGACTCTCTTTTACATTTATGCGGTCTCTATGCTAGTTCTATCTTGATCAATTTTGCATTAAAATTTATCATGTTTCATTTGGTTCATTTGATCTCTTTAACACATCTATTTCTATTTGGTTTAGATAATTTAGGGATGCCTACTTATTCTTGCTCTCCCTGTTTCTACTTATGATAGTTGTCATTTTCATCGTCACCTTGATTCTCTTATTGTTATGGTTGTTGAGCTGATGAGATTTAATAAAAATATCTAAATTTTATTTTTTATGGCTGATTCATCTTGATTCTTGGAATTGTTATATACAAAAATTAAATCTGAGATATAATATCTTTATCATAGCATGAATGAGGTAGTCAAGATAATCAATTTTGAGACTCTAATAGAAAGAGAAACCTTAAATAAGAAACTTGACTTTGCATATAGATATTCCATCATTCGATTTGTCAGGGAGTTGTCTTTTGAGAAATGAGATTTAGTCTAGCTAGAGAGTAATTATTGGGACATTTATCACTTAAGTGAAACTTATTAGAAAATAAAAAATAATTACCTTTGACTTTTATATTACTCATTAATCCCACATTTTCTTAAATTTTCTACGTTTATATTGCTCATTAATCCCATTTTTTTTCCTAGATGACAATGATAATTTCACATTTTCCCCAACTCCTCTCTCTCTCTCTCTCTCTCTCTCTCTCTCTCTCTCTCTCTCTCTCTCTCTCACTCTCACTTCACACACAAGTTCGCTGTGATACATCACTGATTCTGCACTTGCATAATCCTTGTTTCATCACCACCAGGCACACTTTAGACATAGAAAAGGCTGCGCTCTTTCTCTAGTTTTGCTAGAGTGTAGCTTGATTATATATCTTGAAGTTGTAAAATGCAGTTTTACGTTCCCTATATTACAAAAACTTGTATTTTGTAGGTTCCAGTTTCCTTTTTTTTTTTTTTTTTTTTTTTTTTTTTCTTCAGTTTAGTTTAGTTTAGTTTTAGTTTAGTTTAGTTTAGTTTAGTTTAGTTCAGTTTAGGTTCAGGCTCAGTTTAGTTTAGTTTAATTTAGTTTAGTTTAGGGTTCAGATTTAGTTTAGGGTTCAGTTTAGTTTAGTTTAGTTTAATCTAGTTTAGGTTCAGATTCAGTTTAGTTTAGTTTAGTTCAGTTTAGGGTTCAGGTTCAGGTTCAAGTTCAGTTTAGTTTAGTTTAGTTTAGTTTAGTACTAAACTAAACTAAACTGAACCCTAAACTGAACCCTAAACTAAACTAAACTAAACTGAACTAAACTAAACTAAACTGAACCCTAAATCTGAACTAAACTAAACTAAACTAAACTAAACTGAAACTAAACTAAACTAAACTAAACTAAACTAAACTAAACCTAAACTGAACCTAAACTAAACTAAACTAAACTAAACTAAACTAAACCTAAACTAAACTAAACTAAACTAAACTAAACTGAACTAAACTGAACTAAACTGAACTAAATTGAACTAAACTAAATCTAAACTAAACCTAACTAAACTAAACTAAACTAAACTAAACTAAATCTGAACCCTAAAACCCTAAAATCTGAACCGAGAATGATCATGTATAACATGATGCATGTTTCCAATGAAGAAAAAGAATAATTATAACTACTTATATTTTTTGTGGGGGCCGAAAAAAAGAAAGTAAGAGAATGTGACAACTATTATTCTTTATTAGTGTACTTTTTCCTAATGGTCTTCTTGACTTGGTAAAATAATGGAAACTTTTTTGTACACCAAATTGTGAGTGTCTATGAAGTAGGAACTATAATATATTTTTACCTAAAATTTATCGAGATTGTTGATGAAGTACATATATATGGTTGCCAAATTTTGATTCTCTTATGAGTTCTCTTACTAATTACTATTATGATTATAAAATTTGCAGTATTGCGGTATTTGAGTGCGCAAGTACTTACTACACATTAGATTTACACTACAAGAAAAACTGCATTTAGTGAGAGGAAATTCCGTGGTTAAAGCCCCAAAAACCGTCATAAAAGACATTTAGTGACGGGATATATACCGTCACCACCCCTGGCTACAGCTTCCGCCACTAAAGGTAAATAATGACGGGAAACCAGTCCGTCACTAAAAAGTATTTAGTGACAGTAATAACCCGTCACTAAAAAGATGTATAATGACAGTCAATTCCCGTCACTAATTGCACTAATCCCCGTCACTAATAACTTAATTATGGACTAATTTTATAACTAAGTAACCCGTCACTAATAACACTAGTCATAGTAATATACCGTCACTATAGAGTTTATATAGTGACTGTCAATTCCCGTCACTAATTACACTAATAGACTCTCATTATAGAATAACATATTAAATAACTAACCCGTCACTAAATCTAAATTTTTCGTCATTATATCAAATATTTCCCGTCATTAGTGGTATATTTTAGTGACAAAGTACTCCCCTCACTACATAAATAACTACCCCGTCACTAAAAAATAATTACTATTTAGTCATCAATTATATATATAT
This sequence comes from Ajuga chamaepitys, assembly GCA_958295605.1. NCBI lineage: Eukaryota > Viridiplantae > Streptophyta > Magnoliopsida > Lamiales > Lamiaceae > Ajuga > Ajuga chamaepitys. The sequence goes on along the minus strand of OY282498.1, from coordinate 39,737,870 downwards.
ATATATATATATATATATATATATATATATATATTATATAGATATATATATATATATTATCCCCCCATAAAAATACTATACATTTTTCCATTTATATATATAACAAGATGCAATCATAATTAAACTCTACAAAATGCATATTCGTGATCACTAATAAAATTGAATTACAGGTTAATAAATAAGAATTTGATCTAAAATTCAAGTACAAAATGGACATTTCCGATCAATTTATAATACAACCAAAAACTGTCATTCACCTTGGAAATTTGCTTTCTGAAGTAAGTTAATCTAGGAGATTTCGCTCCGTGAAACCCGTAGTCAAAACTTACATTTTCAGTGTAAATAATACAATCAGAAAACAAAATTCATCTTCAAAAGATGCTTTCCAGAATTAGTTCAAAATCAACACAATACATATTTGCCAAAAGATCTTCCACCTGTTAAATAAAAGCTGATATAAGTGAAGCATTCATAGATTATAAATTATTATGTGTAATCTGCATGGGAAAAGTAAATGACATTGCATATAACAAATGATCATAGTAAATGGCATGCATATATTCAACTTCATAAACTATTGCACAGATTACAAAGCCAACAACAAGAAGAAGACAAAACAAAATTTTGTGCAAGTTAATACAAGGGGAACCACATAACAACTTAATTCTTCCGCAAGAAAAGAAAGTCAACAAACAGAAAACTTTAAACCATAGAAACAAGATTAATCAACTCAAAGACAGTCATTCCAGTTCACTCTTTTTCGAAGTAATATTTCAATCTAAACGTCCATAATCTCTCTTTCCCACTGTTCTCTGATTCCTAAAGCCATATTACAGAATAAGCTCAAATACATTTCCGCCATAATCTCTCTTTCCCACTGTTCTCTGATTCCTAAAAGAGTGAACTGGAATGGCTGTCTATACATCCTATATCTATACAACATAACCAACTATAAAACTAATGAACATACAAATCTGATAAACACTTCCAGAAAATACAAAGCCAACTAGAAATGTAATTACCGATATTATTGTGCAAGATGAGGAAATATTACCTACATGAATATCCATCAGCCAAAAACAGCAATTTGCCCATCAAAATATCAAGGATCCTACAAATACAATATTTCGTCATTATATTATAGATATACTTACAACTTTAAGATAAGAAAGTGAAAATTTATAGTTTCTACCTGATGAAGGTTATTACTAGTAGGAACTACAGTTTGAGGTGGTTCAGCAGAGCCTTTCTCGATCTGAAGTAACCTACCCTCAATTCCATCTAAACGCCTCCTAAGGTCACGATTTTCTTCTTCCTTCTCGTGAAGCTCAGCTTCAAGCCCTTTGATATTTTCACTGTCCGAGTCTTTAAATGTTTTTCGCTTCACTCCACCACCATAACCATATACATGACCATGAGATTGTGGTCCAAAGTTTTTCTCAACCACCTCAATGGCTGAAAGTGTTGGATTAGATTGGACCGTCTTCACAATTTCATCCTGCATCATAAATACATTAAAGGATCAATTATAAAATTAACAAAAAAAATATGCCACAAGTATTATACTTACGTATTTTTTATTTACATCAGCCCCAACTAGTTTCCCATTTTTCTTTCTAGTCTCAAAGAAAATTACTCCCATATTAGGTGGCTGGTTATCTTTGCCCCCCTACATGTTACGAAAGAAAAATTTGAATAGAGATATATTCCAAAACATGAAATCATCAATAACAAATATAATCTTACTGGATGCCCAATTACCTTTTCATAGATGATATCTCTATGTGGTTGGCTCCCAGTGAGATGAGGCATCAATGTTTCTGATGCAACACGGTTCTTAGCATTTTGCTCGCTCATGTTCTGCCAAATAAGTTGAAGAACATTATATTTTATATACGTCCTCAATACACCAATACATTGTATGTTATGTAATAATTTACACTATTTTTATCATACCAGAAACTTTTCGGATAGAAACTTCTTAGTAACAAGCCACTCCCAATCTTCCTTTGTGATTGCACGTGGAAAATTCTTCAAAGCTTCAATCCGACTTTTACAATCTTCCTTCCGTACGCCGGGAAGTCATTAATTGTCCATAACAAAGAAGCATGCAATTTAAAGGTTTGGCAGCTTGAAGCATCATATGTGTCTACACCTACTGCCCACAACTCCTTTAGCTCTTCTATTAAGGGCTTAAGGTAGACATCAATTGCATCACCAGGTCCATCAGGACCCGGTATAAGTGATGATAGAATAAAATTGGACTCTTTCATGCACATCCAAGGGGGTAGATTATACGGAATGAGTATTACGGGCCAAATGCTATATGATGTCTTGGAATGGGTAAAGGGTTGGAATCCATCACTAGCAAGGCCAAGTCTTACGTTGCGAGGCTCTAATGAGAAATCTTTATGGATTTCGTCAAAAGATTTCCATGCCTTAGAATCAGCAGGATGCCTCATTGCTCCATCATCTACTCTTGATTCATGATGCCATCTCATTAAAGACGCTGTCTTCCTAGACATAAATAACCGCTTAAGCCTAGGCTTTAAAGGGAAATAACGCATGGTCTTCTTAGGTATTCTCTTACCATTCTCTCTAATTTTTACTTCCCCACTACGGTTATCTTCTTTCCATCTTGAAACACCACAAATTTTGCATGAGTCAGACTCTTGATCATCCTTCCAATACAACATACAACTATTAACACACGCATCTATTTTATCATAAGAGAGACCTAGGTCTTTAATGATTTTTTTCGAGTCATAATATGACTCTGGCAAGGTTGAACCAATTGGGAGTATTTCTTTCAACAATTGTAACAACATATTAAATGACTCATTACTCCATCGACCGACACTCTTGATATACAACAGCTTTACGAGGACAGATAATTTGGAGGATGCACAACCTGGGTAAGCGGGTTGCTCAAACTCACTTAACAATCTATAAAATATTTTTGCTTCCTCGTTTAGTTCGCCTACATGCTCAGTTTGACTCGACGAATCAGCCCCTAATCCAGTCCTATCAAAACCTTGATAGTCAGGATAGAAATCATGCAAAATTTCTTGAATATCCTCTTCACCTTCACTATCTTCTATATCTACATTTTCAGATTGAGCCTCACCGCGCCTTTCACCGTGATGATACCAAAATGTATAACTTGGCATCATCCCATACACATTTAGATGCATTTCAACTAGTTCTCGGGATCCTAGACCAGTGTTCTTACACTTGACACATGGGCATCGTATTTCATTCTCCTCTAAGGTCTTGGCGAAAGCATAATCTAAAAATTGGTGTATGCCAAGTTTGTATTGATCATTCAACCGATCATTGAAAAGACTTATCCATTTTTTGGAAGGTGCCATCTTAAAGATAACTAGAGCTTCCTAACACAAGCCTGGAATCGATTTAAGAAACAATTAATAATTAACAATTGGAAATCCTACTTGGAAGAGAAAATGTTATAAAATTTCCACATAAAGTGGCTTAGCAGTTAAAAACCTAAGATATTGAATATTCTATCCAAATATAAGATTTCGTAGTACCTTTTCCGTTTTTCTTCGTCAAAGGCGACCTATATTGGCTGCTGCACACTTGATTAAATATCTACAAAATAACTCAAAAAATGAGATTGAATATATAAAATATTATGGAATATAATTTCTTGAATTTCTACTCCTTAGAAGGACATTTATTTAACATAATCTTTGGATCAGAGGTTAAACATCAACATTGTGTTTGATACTTGACTTCTATTGATCACACAAACTAATCAAACAAATTTCTCCCAAATATTCTGTGTTTATTAATACTCATTTCGAATCAATAATTGATAATCACAACAAGATCATTTTAGAATGATAAACAGATGCTTGAAAGGTGTTTGAATTCTGATACCCTACACTTACCCTAATTTTGAGCTGATGTAAAAACCCTGAAATTCTTCGTCCCAAGTCCAATCTACAAGAGATACCAAACAAGATACAAAATCTCAGCCCTAAATAATAAATCAAGTAAGAAAACAATAAATAAAGAAAACTCACCACCAGTTTTGACGGTGAAGGAGCAATTGGGGCCACCCAAGGCTGGAAATAATCGCCTACTACTAGATTGAGTTTTAGATCAGTGGCGATGTGCTAGATCGAGCTGGTATTTTAGACGGGAATCGACGGGATGATTCTGACTGGAAGAAAACAAGATTCGATGGGAAGATTTTGATTGAGCTTGAATTTTAGATCAGTGGGGATGTGCCTTTTGGTGGATTTCAATCAATTCCATGGAATTAGGAAGCTGCATCTTGACCTGCAATTTTAGTTGGAAGCTACAAGGGTTTTCCTGAGAGTGGAAAAGATGTGAGGGAGAGAGAGAACGTTGAGAGAGAAATTGGGAGTGAGAATAAAGTGTTCTGTGATATTCTGTATTCTTAATATGTCCGCGTCAACGATCTCGGCCGAGATCACTCCCTGTCTCGGCCGAGATGACTTCCAGCAATAACTCCCAGTTTTGCCTGCCTTCTCGTCTCGGCCGAGATCACTCCCTGTCTCGGCCGAGATGACTCTCCAGCAATAACTCCCAGTTTTGCCTGCCTTCTCGTCTCGGCCGAGATCACTCCCTGTCTCGGCCGAGATGACTATCCAGCAATAACTCCCAGTTTTGCCTGCCTTCTCGTCTCGGCCGAGATCACTCCCTGTCTCGGCCGAGATGACTCTCCAGCAATAACTCCCAGTTTTGCCTGCCTTCTCGTCTCGGCCGAGATCACTCCCTGTCTCGGCCGAGATGACTCTCCAGCAATAACTCCCAGTTTTGCCTGCCTTCTCGTCTCGGCCGAGATCCTTCCCCGTCTCGGCCGAGATTACTTTCCAGCGAGAAACATCCCTGTTCCCCTGTTTCGTCAATCCTGCCTCGGCCGCGGCCTCTCGCCTCGGTCGAGTTGTTCCTAGACGACTTTTGGGCTCCATACTCAACAGTTTTGGTGGGAAAGTTCAGCGCCATTTTTTCAGCTCAATAGTGAGGGTGAATTTTATTAAATTTCTGAAATTTATATTTAGTCACCAACAACCAATATTTGTAGTGAGGGTATTTTTTTACTCTCATTAAATGTAAGAATATAGCACATTTAATGAGAGGCTTTTCTTACCCTCACTATTTTTTTGTGACTATAAGTGGCTTTTCTTGTAGTGTTAGTGGCAAGGTCATTTTCTGCTCATATGTGTGTTGTAGCAGGGACATGGTGTGTTAGTGATTACTTCCAACCATTTTTTAAGAATGTATAGAAAGGAGCATGAAATTTTCAATATGTCCATAGTTCACCATTTTTGTTTTTTGTTTTTTTTTTCTCATTTAAAAACTTTAACTTTTATTTCACCATGTTAACTTAGAAGTACTCAAGTTTCAAATTGTGATTGTTATTTTATCGCAACAAGCACTTTGTAGACCACACCTTTATTTAATCAATTATTCTAGTGCAACTGAGAACCAATTTATACTACAGTTTGGAATGATAACTATTACATTTAGTTATTTGACAACAGTAGTGTATATGAATTTGAATTTATCTGTTAAGTGCAAATGTAGTATCTATGGTCAAAAGAATATGTTCAATGCATGAATGTGAAAGTGTGTTGCTACATAGTGATTCGAGTATGTCTTGCCATATAGTTTTTGTAAGATTTATTATAGTTTTGGTGTTTTAATTATAATCAGGTTATTATTCAAATTCAAACTCTGAAGTTTCTGTACTTCAGTCAGTAGCCAACAGTAGGGCCAAAATATATATTATTTTTATGTTGAACTATTAACTTTATATAGTTTTCTCCTCTATTATTTTTTGCCTTTTCAGATTTGATGCAATGGTGAAGAAGATGATGAATGAGGATTTTTCGTCATTTGCATTTTGGAGCATAGAAACAGAGTGAAGTTTGGAAATAAGTTTTACGAGAATCATTTTGCATTTTTCTAGGTATTCATAGTTCCTTTTATTTTTATTTTATTTTATTTTTAAATGATGATAGTTAGCAACTTTCTTTTTATATTAAAAAAGTGTTCTTATTTTATAAATCAAACCTTGATGTTTGACTTTTTTTTTACTATGCTTATTATTATGCTAGTGTTTTTGCTTATTCACAATTTCTTTTGCACTATTTAGTTTTATACGTTTATCGTTGCATATAAATTTAATATCGTATACAAATTTATTAGATGATGGTTTGAAAAAGTTGTCACTAAAAATTAATCATTCGGGACAAATAATGTGTCAACCGACATGTATATAGTATGATGAAGAAAATATTTTGTCGCTAGATATCATTCTATATTGACAAAATATATTGTTACTATATCTAAGTCTTTAGTGACGATTATTGTCGTTACATATACAATTGTAGGGTGACAAATGTATGTTGTCACCATTTGTACTCATTTAGTGACACTAAATTTTTGTCACTAGTTGTCACTTTGCAATGCCAAAATATATATAGTCGACACATCTAAGTCTTTAGTGACATACAATTTGCGTCGATCCAGATAATTTTATTGTGACACTACATGCCGTCACCACTTGTAGATATTGGTAAAATGACAATAGATATTTTGTAACTATAAAGTAATTTTTTTTGACGACTTATTATAAACATGACGAAATAATGAATTTAATTATGACGATGAAAATGTTACCAAAGTTTGATGAGTTGGCTAATATATTGATTTTGTTCACTAAAATTTGATGTTTTGATGACAAAAATAACTTTCGTCACATTATATGTTTACTTTTAGTGACGAAATACAATATAAGATAACAAAATTTGGATGCTAAAACTAACGAATTAGGCGTCACTATAAATTATAATATATGGCGAAAATGACATTAACGTCATCAAAACGCATGTTTTTTGGGACGAATTCAAATATTATCACATATACCTAATACCATGGACATACCATGACGATCGTTGTGACGCTAAAATTTCGTAACTAAATACTTATAGTGACGAAATATGACTTTTATATGACGAATTTTATCGTCACAAAAACTTAGATTTCTTGTAGTGCACCACTAAAGCCGAATATATTGCTGCATTTGAAGTTGTAAAAGAACTAGGTGTCGTTCCAAGTGCCAGCAATGCAATACCGTTGTATTGTGACAACACTGGTGCGGTTGCACAAGCAAAGGAATCGAGAGTCACGAACAGGAACAAACACATTCCCCGAAAATATCATCTGATTAGAGGAATAATAGATAGGGGAGATGTGAAGTTAGATAGATTACCCACTAATGATAACTTGGCTAATCCTTTCACCAAGCCGTTATGTATAGCAAAGCACAACAAGCACTTTGATTCAGTGGGAGTTTATAGTTTGTATGTCTTAGAAACCTTTTCGTAGAGACATTCAATACTTGATCACATTCTATGATAATATTTTTATCTTATGGGTTTATGCATTTATTAGAATAATTATTTTGATGGATTGTTAATATTCTTATGATTATTCCCTTGAATCATGATTGTCATTTATGGTTTGAGACATAAATGATATAGTATGATTCTAAAATTGTCATAACGGATGGTCATCAAGAATGAGATATTGATGACATGCAATAGGTTAGCATATGGTCTGCATCATATTCTTAGAGAATGTGGTGGGTCTCATGACTACGAGATATTAGATATCTGTACATGGACACATGGATACTTTGGAGAGTATTGGTATACCCTACTATTTAACTGTTTGTTTTAGTGTCTACGGTTTATTAGTATGTGGAGTATGTAAATCTCCTTTGACCTGAGGTCAGATATCATTTTGTTTGCTTAAATGATGAACATTGACCAAGTACAATGCTTGCCACCCAAAGGAGGACAAGACACGTCTTATGTTGGGTTCATCATGAGGCAAATGGAAATGGTAGTTGAACCAAGATTTGGATTCATTCCTCGATTGAAAATTCGAGAGAGCACTCATATTTCTCTATATTATTTGACAATAAAGTCATTGACCAATGCAAAATATATATATTCAATTAAAGTAATTGAATATGATCGTGTGAGTCATATAATAAAGATGAGAAAAGTGATTGAACTATTTGGATAGACATATGTAGATCATAGGCTCAATTGGGTGGTTCGTGAATGAAGGGATGTTACATAAACTTCATATAAAAATTTGTTTACTGGTATATCGAGTTCACTGCACAACGTAGTCTAGGAGTTTTATACAGACTTTAATAAGATTATCATCGATAATGAGGGCCTATAGGGTCACACTTTATGTGTATTGTTGTTCCGCTCAAGGGTACAAGGTTAGTGCTTCGAATTATGTCTAATGCTAGTCCAAGTGGGAGATTGAAAGATATGGACTAGATTAGGATATGTGGCTTTATTAATTAATAAGACAGACTAATTAATTAATTAAGCAAACATGGATATTAGGCCCGTAAACCTAGGGTTATATGGTACTATATATACATATTCTCTGTAGTAGAGAATTAAGGATTTTTATCAGATACAACTTAGAGAGACACTGTAGATTCAATAAGTGATTTCCTAGCAATTGCTTATTGAACAATTGTACCGAGGATAGTTCCTGCACTGGATGGTATAAGCGTGGATACCTGCAGTGGTGAATTAATCACACAATTCCTTCCGATTAATTATGCAACAAGTAAGTTGTTCTAACTACTGCATGATTATTGCTCAACGTTCAATTTAATTATAGATCACGATCATTAATCTCGATTAATTATTTTAATGTGCACATTAGATGAAATTGAGGATTACCAACAATTGCTACGTACATGCCCCACTAAACAAGCAATGACATCAAGAGTTATTGGAAGCTGGAACACATTGGGAGAAGAAGCTGAAGAAATTCAAATCAAATAATAGCGATAAGATAATATAATCCTTCAGAGCGTGCTGCAGTCAAATTAAAAGGTTAGTATTTCCATTTTTTACTTGTTCATATGTTGAGCATTTTATTCTAAGGGCTGAATCCATCAACATTTATTCAATTCGCTTAGTATATTAAGTATGTTTTTTAGGACTAACCTAACGGGTCGGGCTTGTTGGATCCGATAGTACTGTCGACTAAGATTTCTATAGCACATTGGAAAAAAATCATAAACCGTCTCATAACTATAGTGACTTCCACTAAATATCCCATATTTATCTGCTTTTTCAATTTCGTCCCATATCTTTTTAGATTATCCAATTTTCGTCCTAAAATTCAAATTTTCGTTGGAAAATGCACGTGCCGGCCAAAATTTGGGGTTTTTTTGCCACGTGGCGTCAGAAAAACATCATATGTCCATTAAATATCTCACAACTTTCTGCTTTTCTAATTTTGTCCCATATTTCCTGAGATTATCCAATTTTCGTCCCAAAATTCAAATTTAAGCCGAAAAATGCACGTGTCGGACACGTGCCGATCAAAATTTGGGGTTTTTTTTGTCACGTGGCGTCGAAATTCTGAGCTGGATTTGAATTTATATTTTTCTTTTTCTTTTTCTTGCCACATTTTTCTAAAATTTTACCCCCTTCCGATCCAATTTATATTTTTCTTATACAACTAGGTTGAGATACCCTATGGAGCTCGCGGCGGCACTAACAGTAGCGGCCGGCATGCCGGCGATGGAAGGAGGGTGCGAGCCGTCTCAGAAGCAAGGGTCAAAATAGAGGAAAAATGGGGTGATGAAGATGAAGTGTATGGATGGCAAGTCATAGTGCTCGACAGCGATGAAGTGGCAAAGGATATAAGGGTATGGGGCACCGCCGTGAGAAGCGGGGGAAGGGAGATTTTCGCCACCGTGAGGGTGGCGGGTGGATGTTGGGTTGAGGCTAGTTGCACCTTCACCGGAATCTGCATAAGAGAATCGCCTACGTCGAAATAGAGCGGCAGGAGGAGGGCAGTTCTTCCGGCACAAAATGAACATCGACAGAGGGTGGGGGTTTTTGGTGGTGTCTGTCGGGGAAGAGCAGCGATGGACGGAGCTGCAGGAGAAGAACAGCTACTGGAAAAAGAAAAAGAAAAATGTGGCAAGAAAAAGAAAAATGTGGCAAGAAAAAGAAAAAAAAAAGGTAAATTCAAATCCAGCTCAAAATACCGATGCCACGTGGAAAAAAACCCCTAAATTTTGGCCGACACGTGTCCGACACGTGCATTTTCCGGCTTAAATTTGAATTTTGGGACGAAAATTGGATAATCTCAGGACATATGGGACGAAATTAGAAAAAAAGAAAGTTATGGGATATTTAGTGGACATATGATTTTTTCCTGACGCCACGTGGCAAAAAACCCTCAAAGTTTGGCCGACACGTGTCCGGCACGTGCATTTTCTGGCAAAATTTTGAATTTTAGGACGAAATTTGGATAATCTAAAAAGATAGGGGACGAAATTGAAAAAGTAAATAGATACGGGATTTTTAGTAGAAGACACTATAGTTATGGGACGGTTTATGATTTTTTCCATAGCACATTACATATAAAATATCAAGCGTGTTGGACCGGGTCATCACGCTGGGTCGATTTTGTTAGGGAACTTAAAAATAAAGTTTAGGATCAGTTCGTTTGATGTAAAATCTTTCTTTTTTCTTTCTGTTTTTTTATTTTTACTTTTTTATTTTTTTTTAATAATTTTTGGAGATTGTAGGCTCAGGTAAAAAATACTATATGTAGCCTTTGACATTGAGTTAATGAATTAGTGAATCATATATCATGTTTTCCTAGGTTAGTTGATATTTGTATGTGTATTATTAGGAGATTGTAGGCTCAGGTCAAGAATACCATATCCTCTTATTTGCTACACTTATGTTAGATGGCATGAAGTCTGCAAAAAAATGTAAAGATATTGTCATAAAAGTAAGGATATTAAAATGATGTTGGGTTTAAAGGTGGTCAACTGATTTTCCATTTAGGCGTTAGCATTTCTGCTTATGCAAATGTTAATTTAGTAAAACTCATTATTTGTTTCAATAAGTTATTGCCGAACGACTTTATACTAAATAGCAATACACTTATTTATCATTGCACTTGTTTTGTGTCATTATGTTTCTTTTAATTGTCTTACTAGTTTTAAGTTTTGCTTCATGTTCTTGTGTTCAAAGTAATCACGTATATCTTATTTCATTACATTCTTCAATAGTTTTACTCGATTTTGGACTATGCAATGATTCAGCATGCTATTTTTGATGCTTTAATATACAGACATATAAGTAAAAATCTCAACGTGCAAGATTGGACTATAAATAGAAAGTTAGTTTTGAACTTTAACCATGTGTAGTTTTTTTTTTTTTTTTTTTTTTTTTTTTTTTTCTTTTTTTTTTTTAATCAGAATTGAGAATTTAACTCTTGTCTTCTTTCTCGAATCTGTTTCGATTTTGTACGGATACTTTGGTGAAATGCTTCAATAAATTTAGGGTGATTTTTCATATTAGGTGTCTATTGTTTATTTTTATATATGACACTATATATTAGCAAATACAAAAAAAAATAAATTATATATTATATTTTTTAAAAACAGGTTATGAACCGTTGTCATAGTAGGTTGGTAATCGTAGTCATACATATCGTAGTTGTAGATGTTCATATTACGACAACGGTTATATACAGTAGTCGTTATCGTGAATTACTACGTTTGAGATCGTAGTTAAAGAAAGTCACAACCGTGGTCATACATACCGTAGTCGTAGATGCTACTATTACGATAACGGATATCGACCATAGTCTTTATTGTTAATTACTACGGTTCATTAACTGTAGTTATTGATAGTAGGTCTACCACTACGGTATCTACTACTACGGTCGCTTTACCCCTTTAACTACTGTTAACAACCGTAGTCTTTTAACTTTTTTGTAGTAGTGTTAATTTTAGTTGATTCAAAATTATGCTTGTTCAATGAATTAATTTTTTATTACATTGAATAATTTACGAAGTTGTGTATATATATTACAATGAACAATTATTTTACGGTTAAATAACAGTAAAAAATATATAACACACGTGCGTATTGTTAGTGTACTAAATTTCGAAGATCCAATTATAATAATGAAGCATTACCACACTAACTTAAAAACTTTTCTCCAGAAATTAGAGCCCACTCACTCATCGCAATGCCTACGTCCAATTATCGATTTGGAATCCGAATCGCAGAAACTTGTGGAAGCGTCCAAGGAGTGGGGATGCTTCAGGCTAATCAATCACTTCGTCTGTTTTGGTCACAGCTCTAACCTTCTTCTCCGCATAGGTTCTCTCTCTCTCTCTCTATTTAGAATAGTGTCTTCAGCTTCTTTTTTTTTTTTTATGCGGATTAGAGGCTAAATCAGCAGATAGTCAAAGATTAAAAGGATGGTAAATTTCAATAGAAAGTTGAACGATAGCATGAAGGCACAAATTATTTGTAGCAGTTATTACATAAATATAATACAGAAATTCTAGAAGATTGCAGTGTTGTTATGGAATTGTCATCCTGAACTGACCATGCGAAGGAAAGCATCAGCCATCATGGTGCCAAGTTGGACTTGTGCTGGCGTCGTCAAATGTATGCCGTCGGATTCTAGCGCTAGTCCCTTTGCATCCACACAACTTACATTTTCAACTCCACTTTGCAACTGAGCTTTTCTTATTGTTTCTTTATAACTCCCTCCTGATGTCAATGCCACCTACCCAACATATACATACATACCAAATTAGGGAACTAAAATCATGGACCTAGTCTCTTGTGCATCTCAGTTGTAAGATCTTAGATACATGTAATTGGGGTTATGAACAAAAATGTATTAATACTCAAGTTCATATTTTGGATAAAGGTATTACAATGAACATGTATTAATATTTATGCTTAAAGGTATCACTTGTTCCGGGCGAAGACAATACCTTTATCTGAACGGATGATACCTTTAAACATGAATCATGACATCCACCCTGAATTGCATCGTCCAACTAGTGCATATGAAATTTTGTCGGAACTAGTATTTCAATTTCAGACATACATACCTGAATGATAGGGAGATGGGGCCACTGAAGATCAGATCGTACATCACTAAAAAACTTTACTAGTCTGCTTTTGTACAATACTGCGTTGCTGTATGTCCCTGTATCCGACTCCCCTTGGTACCAAAGGAGAGCCCGAAGTTGTTCGCCGTTTGATAGCGCGGCCCGCACCCGAGTCAACATTCGGTTGTAGAGGCGGGAGCCACGCTTCCACTCGCTTATATTTGTTCCAGGAACAGCACAAGGGACGAGGCCAATCTCCCCAATGCTGCCTGGATACTTCTTCAATACTGAGTTCGCAAACGGCATCCCAGGCCCTATACCATCTTTGTGAAGAGGCTCTCGGGCCTCTTCCCATGAAAGCGTGTCGTTGAGGCGGAGAATTAATGGATTGGGTTGGCACGCTGACGGAACAACTCCGTCCCATACGTTATTTGTCACTCCTCCCATTCCCGCCATATTACTTTGGCCTGCAAGGATAAAGACGCTCGTGGTGCTCTCCGCCACTTTGGCGTAGGCCAAAACCCTCAACCATAAAAGGATCAACTCAACTGTTCTATACATAACGGTTAAGTAGGAATGTTTTTTGTAGCCAGTGAATTAGGGCAGACTTGTATGCTTTTTCTTGCACAAATTTCAGACATTTATATTGGACTTATTTAGCTATTTATAGTTGTGACGTTGGCTCTAAGCTTCCCAACTAACTATGCATGTTTCTCTATTTATAGTTGTGACGTTGGCTCTAAGCTTCCCAACCTTTTCTATTTAATATTTGGGAGATCTCTTGTGCAACGGGTCATGGATAAAAAAAGTATTACTGTCTCCATCCCGGCTAATTTTGCACTAAGAGGGTTGACACAAGTATTAAGTAAAGTTATTTTTTGGATTTTATTGACTTTTCAAAGGTTAATTGAGTTGGAGATTGTGTTATAACTTTCCTTTTTAAGGGGTGTGCAAGTTCACCTGGACAGACGAAAACGAAAAGTGTGCAAGATGAGTCGGGACGGAGGTAGTACTAATTATGCCTAAATGTATTACATTTAATGGGTAAAAGTATTATACTGAAAAAGTAACACGATTTATGCTTGAAGGTAGGACATGTAATACCTTTAAGCATAAACCGTAATATTCAATCTGAATTATACTGTGCAACTGATATACATGAGACTTTGCCTTTAATACTATAGAATAACTATTATAGGACTATGTTATGTTAATTAATGATGTTATTAAACATATCTAGTGTGTGCTTGTTACCCTGACATAATTGAAAATAGAAAATGCCATTGTAAATATATACATATATATAAAATAATTATGTTGCATGAATTCTAAATCAATGCAATTCGGATCGTCGGTAATTTCTCATGAAAATATATTAGTGTTTATGCTGAAATTTATTACTTGTTCTGAATAAAGATATTATGTGAAAATGAAGAATTTGGAAAGTGAAGGATTTGATTTTCAATTCTTTGTATCTGGAAAATCACTCATTTCAAATTACTTATTTAGATGTTTAAATTCAAATGAGTGGAGTTTCAATTCTTTCTTAACATTTTTTAAAGGTTGATGGTAATGCAAGTGTGTGTAGTTTTGTGAAGTGTGTGTAGTATGTGGGTCGTGAGTGCATGTAGTATATGTGTGTAGTATGTGAAGTGGGTGTGAGGTATCTGTAGTGTCGGTGTGCGCGCGCGTGTGTAGTAGTGTTGTGTGTTAAGTGTGTGCGTGTGTCTGTAGTTTTGTTGTGTGTGTAGTTTGTGAAATGTGTGTGAAGTGTGTGCAGTGTGTGAAATACGTGTGAAGTGTGTGTGTGTGTGTGTATATGTGGTATGTGTAATGTGTTGCGTGTGTAGTGTGTGAAATGTGTGTGATGATGTAGTTATACATATATGATAGGTAGGATGTATTTAGAAATGCTAGGTTGCTGGATGAATTTGAAAGTCATCCAAAATGAACTCGAAATTTAGGTGGAATCTAAAATCTCTTGATTGATTTTTTTTTGTCAAACAAGTTGGGTGGATTTGATGATGGATTTCTAAATCCACCCTTCAAATCACTTCATCCAAATGGACCTTTTGTGATCATGTCCATATACAATACTAGTTTAAAGAAATTTTATTATGCTGAAATGTAATACATTTTCTATAATAAGTAATACTTTTCAAAATAAACAGTACATTTTCATAAATTTATCTGCAACTTAAATTACACGAATTTAAAATTTGTGTACATTATTAGTGCAATATAAATTTTAGAAGGATAACTTCTGTCCAAATACCCTTTCATAAAAGAAAATATTTTACCTACTTTTTAGCAAGTACTAGATTTGCAAACGGGTAATAATTCTTTTGCAAGCTAAACCATATTTTTGTGTTACTTAGTTGATATGTAAAGCTCAAAGTCAATAGGGCTTTATCTAGTAATACCTTTTTATACTGCATTCCCTCTTTAA
The DNA here is from genome assembly GCA_958295605.1 of Ajuga chamaepitys. Taxonomy (NCBI): domain Eukaryota; kingdom Viridiplantae; phylum Streptophyta; class Magnoliopsida; order Lamiales; family Lamiaceae; genus Ajuga; species Ajuga chamaepitys. Next base: position 39,722,430 of record OY282498.1, on the reverse strand, counting down.
TTTTTTAAGAAATGTAGCTTTAAAGAATAACAAATTACAGAAGATTTTGTATAAGAATATTTGGAGGCCGAATCAAACACAAACCCATCGAAAATACTTAAATTCAAAAGAAATATCTCAACCCGTAAAAATATATATTAAGGTGTAACATTAAATGATAAAATTCAATAAAAAATTATTTTTATATTTAGTAATTATTATAGTTTAGCCCGAACTCATTGCATGCAGATAACCCACTACAGACTCATACTGAACATACATATTCAAATCAAATACAAATAATTCAAAGTAACAGAAAATTACATTTCATGTGTACAGTTCTAATATTTCGGTTCAATAAATTAATATGATTGTCAAATTAAATCTTGGAGAAAAAAATTGTTATATTATACATCATAGTCGGATTAAGAAAATTTGAGATTTGAGGCGAGAATACTTATGTAAAGTTTATGCATATTTTTAGTTTCGGCGGCAATATTTTTTTTCCTAGTTGATTATAAATAAGATCTTAATAATTTTTATTTTGAAATTTTTTATTGACGGAATAATTGATCGAAAATAAGATTTTAATAACTTTAATTTTATAAATCTTCTTTCAACGGAAACAAATGTTATAAGTTCTATTATTAATATTTGTAAAAATTGGTAATAATGCCCTTTAAATTTACCATAGTTAAAAAATTTCCCTCTAAGTTACACACTTTGTAAATTACCCTATAATATAAAAAATAATGATAAAAAGGTCCCTTCATTGGCTATTACCTGTCAATCAACCGGTGATTGGATTATGTGGCACTATGAAGTTGTTCTATTGCTGTTGTCAGGCATGATTTAAAGCAAAAAGTTCAATATGAATCAAAATAGAAACCCAAAATGCCATACCATCATCTTTGAAGAGGGAAAATGATGTCTTTCCCTCCAATTTCTATTCCATCCTCAATCCTTAGTATTACTTTATAAAATCTGCCTTCTTCTCCATTGATAGACATGTACTGTCAAGAAGGCAAACAATTGCAGCCTAACTTCTCCTTCAATATTGTCCTCAAATGCATCTCAGGAGGAATTTGTTGTATTTGATTGTGGTATAAGAGTTGTGCTTCAAATGTCTAAAAAAGAGGAGAATGGAGGACAAAATCCCCGATGGTGACTGGTTTGTGCTCAATGCATAAAATTAAAACCAGCAACAAATTCCAATTCTACCCCAAATCATCGATTTCTTGTTGCCTCTGCCCTAATCTCGATGACGTATTCAAGCCGACAACGATGCCCAATGGGCACATCTAGTGTGTGCTATTTATGTGCCTAAAGTGTTTTTCGTTGATTCATAAGGTAGGAAAGTAATTGATTGCAGTCAAGTCCCAATGAGGAGAGCAGGAAGGAAGTGCTATATTTGTATATCAAAGAATAGTTGAGTGGTTGATTGTTTTGTGCCAAAATGTCCATTAGCATTCCATGCAACCTATAGATTGCAAGAGGAGCTTTGTGTTGAGTATAACCAAGTGAGAATAAGAGTGTCATCGTTGTGGCATTTTGCAGACATTTGAAGAAATCGTCTTTCTTCTTTTATTTTGTGTTTCAGGATATTATGCGACCAAATTAGAGGTTGCTCATCATTTTTCGTTACCCTAGTTTGGTCATGTGTTTCCCATCATGACATGTTTTCCCTCCTAATTCGCCACATAGGACAATACATGTCCAATCCAAATAACATTCCTAATGCCACGTAATCCCATCACTGACTGAGTAACAGGTAATAGCTGGTGACAAAGCATTTCTATCAATATTTTTCAAGTTACGAGGTAATTTTATAAAGTGTTAAAGTTAAAGGATAATTTTTTAATTATGATAAATTTAAAGAGCATTTTTACCAATTTTTCCTTAATATTTTATGAGTAATGTAATTATGACTCAATTGGATTGTTAGTTTTATGTCTCAATCTCCTAAGGTGTGGATCAAAATAGCCTATTAAAGCAACTAGTTTTCCTCCCCCGCGAGACTAGATTTTTTTCAAGGGAAAATTGTTAAAATTGCCCTATATTATTCCAGTATTTAGGAAAATACCCACTATATTTCTAACTGTTGAAAATGCCCAACAACTTACAAAAAATTGGTAAAAATACCATGTCACCGGCTATCAGCTGTAACTAATCCGGTAACGCGTGACTTGTCAAGTAAACGCTGACCTGGATTGATTTTTCACCTTTTTTTATTGAGTTGGAATTTTAATTAATAAATAATATGAAAAATGTTTTAGGAGGTCAGAAATCAGCTCCCCAATCAAAATGATTGGAATGCAAATCCAACACCTTCAACTGTTGTAAGTTCCGAATGCCACTAGGCAACCATCTAGAGAAAATGTTGTTCGAAAAATTGACATAATGTAGGGCCCACAGTCATGAAATCGAGATGGAATCAGGCCGTAGAATTGATTCCCAGACAGATCGATTACTTGGAGAGACAACATTAAGCCGAGAGTTGGCACGAGGCGGCCAATGGAGGAGTTTCCAGCTAGGATTAAGTTCTACAGTTGCTTCAATGGAATTAGAGTGATGAATTTAAGATCTTCTACCAAGCCAAGCTGGTCGAGAGCAATGGCGACAACGGAGGCGGCGTCAGGGTCACAAACAACGAAGTTAGTAGGGCAGACAGAGGCATTGGAGGGGAAGAGCCAAATGGAGAAGATGCAGTTCAAGGAGTCAGATTTGATTCCCTTTTTGAAGTCAAGTAGTTATCGGACTTCTTCCTTGGAGGCGGAGCAGCCATGGATGAGGAGAGAGAAAGTGAGGCATAGAGTAAGAGAGAGAGTCAACTGTGGAGGTGCAACAATGGTGGTGGAGGAGTAGAGTAAGAGAGAGTCATGTTTCTATGTTAGTTATTAATTAAAATTCTAGGTCAGTAAAAAAAACTGAGAAATTGATCCAGATCAGCGTTTACTTGACAGGTCACGCGTCACCGAATTAGTTACAGTTGATAGCCTGTGATGGGGTATATTTATCATTTTTTTGTAAGTTGCTAGGCATTTTCAATAATTCGAAACATAGTGGGTATTTTCCAAAATACGGAAACCATATAGGACAATTTTACCAATTTTTCCTTTTTTTATTAAATTATTATTAAATATAAACGTAAATATGCATATTAATGGATAACAAAATAAGTAATGAATAAGATATTATAAGAGTTATATGAAATGCTCTACAGTAATCGATAAAACTTTGATATGTAAAGTTACACGCCTAATTATCCTAAACTATATGAAGTAAAAATCGTTATAAATAAGATAATGGTCCAACATCGAATCAGATACAAATAGGCTCGAACCAATTATGTGTAATTGTTATGTTCACGTGCGATTTCGGGTTTTCTTGTAATTCCGGGTTGATTTTCTTTTTTAATATGATTTGATGCCTCTTGGGTGTTTTTTAGTCTTATTTTGAAGTTTAGGAAACTCGAAGGAATATAGAAGATTGTTCGAGTTCATTTTCACACGCCAGCCCGCATCCCGAGGCCCAAACGGGTCCAAAATGGGTTCGGCTTAGGGCCAAATTAAATATCATCAAGCCACGAGAAAATTTTGTGAAGAACTCGGGCCGAGAAGATGGATAGAAAAGCCCCCAATTGAAGAAGGAAGGAGACAAGGGCGATCGCACATGCTTCATGTTCAAGACTGCAAACCAAGGCCCAAACGAAACTTAATCAGACCTGAAAAGAGCTCAAATGAAAGTTTGTTGAGTCACAAACAAAATTTGTGAAGGGGTCAGTCGAGAAAACGAGAGGAAGGGCTTCGAAACGACGACGAAAGATTGAGGTACAAAGCAGGAGCAACTGGCCAACAGCCGCAGCCACAACTGGACCGGCTGCCGGATTGGCTGGACCATGGGCAGTTGATCCAGTGAAAGACCAGAAATTCAGCCACTCACACTACCGGCCCAGCTGCCAGACCGGCTACCGGACCGGCGGCAGTTCAAGGCCGGTTCCCCTATTTCGTGCAGTGTATGGTTTTTACTGTAACTTCTTCATCCGAACTCCGATTTGAGTAATTCAAGCTTCCACGTGTAGTCAAGATAAAGACCTACACCTTTCATTTTTGGACCTTGAGCCAATTCTAATCTAATTCATCCCAGAATTCCCGTGAAGGTTGAGTCCAGTGCACGAAGAGGGGTTCGACCAACAACTTATAATCCCTTGTGTTCTAAATTGCTTTTGAATATTTTACCCTTACTTTTGAGGGACTATTCAGCAGATCTTTTAACCTTGTATGTGTGGGAAGTGAGTGTCTATAAAAACCCTCTCCTCCTTTTGTTCCAAACAATTAGTTACTTTCAATTATAGATTTAGAGTTTACTTCTCACTTGCATTTTCAGATTTTCAGTTAGGGTTTCTTCTCTCTTAAAGAAGGAAACTCCAAGGGGGTGACAACCTTGAACTTTTATCGAAGATTTCCTTATTATTATCATTAATAAGCTTTTCTTATCCATATCTCTCTCTATTTTATTTTATTTTATTTTCTTGCTTGTTGATGATATTTATTGGGTTATTGTTGATGATTCATGAGTAGTTCTTCTTATTTTCCAAAGCAAGGGAGTAGGCCGAGCTTCGGGGTTGATGTCCATGTTATTTTGATGGTTGATTTAAATTGGGATTGGTAACCTAGTGTTTGGATTTAATTGATTTGTTATCATTTTCATATGAAATTAGGCTTGATTATAGGTTTGACTCGGTAGCTTGAGCTTTCAATAATTTAGCCTTCTTTTGTATGATTGTGGATTTAAGAAAGGATGATTTTGAACCTAGGCTAGAGTTTGCCATCCTTCCGAGGAAATTCGATTTGATCTTAAATGAGCTTAGGATTGGAGTTATGTGCCTTAATTTGTTAAGGAAGGAAATTTAATATGTGAACTTAAATCAATTAAAACCCGATTTATAAGACGGAGACCTATGGAGGAGAAGACCTATTGAAAGGGGGAATAGAGCCTAGGAAGTATCGGTTAGGATAGACGATGGTAGTTTGGTTGTGCGTGTAGAGAAATCACACCCCTACATCTGTCTATAATGTAGTAGAAGATACACTAGATTATTTTAGTTTACTTAATCGGTAATCCAGGGCCCGAGGTTAACTTTGTTTGCTATCCATTAGGTATTTTTTATAGAACCCTGTTTATTCTCCAACTCCAGGGGGATATGACACCTAAACCATATTCCGGGATTTCTACCTATTGGGACGCTATTTATGTAGGAATTCAACCATTTATTTCCCTTTTATCTTGACTTGATTGTGTTGGACATAAACCCCTCAAAATCGGGTGAAATCGAGTTTCGAGAAGCATTTTTCATCATTTATCTATCTCAATTCCAATTCGCTAAACTTAAGAAATTATGGCTCAGATAGTTCACACGGATGTCCTCCTTGTGGTTCGACTTATTACTACCAGTGTCTGATCTCGTATGCTTGATAGAAAGAAAAGCTATTCGAAAACAAACGTTTTTAACAATTTTTCCGGACAAGTTCACCTTCTCCTCATACTGGCATGATCATTTGTGATGCCATTTATAAATGCTTGTAAGAATGGTCTATTGAAGGGAAAGTGTGGACAATTACGGTGGACAATGCTTCGAACAATGATTCAACTACGAAGGTGTTACAAGATAGCATATCATTCCATAGAACATTACCACTAAAGGGTCGTTTATTTAGCATTAGATGTTGTGAACACATATTGAACCTACTGGTGCAAGATGGTCTTTCTGAAATTACGGGCATCATTGAGCGTGTGTGGAAAAGCATAAAGTACATCAGTACCTCAACTCATCGTGTACAAATTTTCAGTGAAATTTGCAAACAACTTCAGATGCCTAATAAGAAGTTGATCTTAGATTGTTGCACTAGGTGGAATTAATGAAACACATTCTATGTTGTCATGTGCGATGGATTTCAATATAGTATTCCCTCGATATTCTCTAAGGGATACAAATTACAAGCATTTACCTTGTGATGATGATTGGTACAGAGTAAGAGATTTATTCTCTCTTGCTACATTTCAATGAAATCACTAGAATCATCTCAGGTAATTTAAATTCTTTTAATTTTTTTCTACATTTGATGGTATATGCTATATAATTATGATTATCCTAAATACTCATTTATTTCATCAAATAGGTTTCGAATATCTAACTACAAGCTTACTTCTTTCTGAGCTTTGGAGTATCAAAGAGCTACTACATCATAAATCTTTGAGTGAGGAAACTTGGTTGAGAGCTATGTCAATGAAGATTCAAACAAAGTTTGACAAGTATCGGGGGTAATATTAATCAGTTGTTGTCTATTAATGTTGTCTTAGATCCTAAGAATAAGATGACTTTAATTGAGTTTGTTTCCCCCCTTATCTATCAAGGTGGTAAAGCTACTAAACAAATTGGTATTGTCATGATAACTTAAAAGAGATATATGAGGTGTATGTGAAAGAACATATAGCAACAAAGGATAGCCAATAACTGGAACTTGATTCGTAGTCAGGCAATGCAACCAAGAAAGGTTCAAGAGATATTGGGAAGGGAAAAGTTGTTGAAACAGGGAGGTCAAAGTTTGAGAAGTATGTTAGGAGTGTTGACTCAGTCCCACATCTAAAATCTGAACTAGATACCTATTTAGAATAAAGGGCGTACATATGCATGGAAAACTCTAGCGACTTCAATGCCTTGGAGTGGTGGAAGTCAAATAACTTGAAGTTTAAAGTTTTATCCAAGATGGCTTGTGAAATCTTAGCGATTCCTATACCATGGTGGCTTCGGAATCGACATTTAGTGCTGGTGGTAGGGTCATCGATACATATCGGACATCTTTGGGAACCGATACTATTCAAATGCTACTATGTGGCAGCGACTGGTTACGAAACTTGTACTGTCTCAAAAGAAAAGGAAAAGTGGGTATCTCTAATTTGTTAGTTTATCTATTTTAACTTTGTAATTCCTATTCATATATATATATGTGTGTGTGTGTGTGTGTGTGTGTGTTGTATATATGTGCAGTTTAACGAGGACATGAAGGAGATTTCATTAGCATGAACTTTTTAGGTAAAAGTCTTAAAAGTTTACAATTTTAATATGCCTTTAATTTTTAACTTTTAGATAGTTTTCTTCCTAATCCTAATGTTTTATTGTTGAAGGTGGAGCAAAAGCAGTTAAAGCCAAGGAATCTGTTATTTTATCTCACTTCTTGCTTTTGTTGGTCATTTAGAAGACTAATAATTTCTTTACCTGGTTATTGAGAAGATGTTTGTAATTTGGCTTGGAGGAAACTAATGTTGCACCACCATGAATTATGTGCTTTTGTTGGCTTCAGATGTTTGTATTTGGATTTGGTAGATGTATGATTTTGGAGATTTTGAAGTTTAATATTTCTTATTTATTTGCATTTTATTTAATGCTCACATTTATGAACAATAAATGTTCATGAACATGTCTCTACGTGTTCGTGAACATGTTCGTGAATTTAATCGAACACTAATTATCGAGCCGAGCTCGAACAAACATATGTAAAAAAATTAATAAGCTCGAGCAATACTAAAAATTATCAAACATTTGTCAAACACCCCAAAGCTCAGGTCGGATCGGTTCGCTAACAGCCCTATATACAACATTAACAATTGAATTATTCTTTTTTATCTCAATCGTATATGAGGATCTTTAAGCCACGTCGATTTGTAACTCTTGACAACATAAGAGAAAATTGACGACGCTGAAAATCTTACCTCAGATGGAGTCAATAATAATATTGAAATCAACACCTTTAAAGTACATACACACCTAGTGTGATGATGATCAACATTGTACTGTTATACAATCTAAGAGTACAACCAATAAACTTTATCAAATCTTTTTAAAACAAAATGATTCAGACAATTCAAAATTATTACGAAAAGGCTTAAGTAAAGTAAATAATTTAATCTTCTGAAAAAAGTAAAAAGAGTAAAAAAACTTTATCTGACATTTTATTCTTTTCAAAACAAAATGATTCAGACAATTCAAAAATCTATCTGATATTTTAATTTGAGAAACAAAATTTTTAAAATCGAAATATATCATACTAATTAAAAAGAGTAACTTACACTTAGAAATTAACATATATATCCAGAATGGATGCCAAATTGAAAATCATGAAACAAAGATTAACTCGTTATATTTTTTCATTAAAATGGAGATGAAACGAAAAAGTTATATGACTTTGAAATATTGAGGGGGGAATAAAAATAAAATAAAAAAAGAAAAAAAATCTTATTGTTTGGCTCATAGCCAACTATAATAATTTGTAGAAGTAGAAAAAATGAAACCTCAAAACCCCCATAAAAGAACACATCATCTAATTTACTTAGGGGTGACAAAACTCAACATGACCTGATATAATGACACGAACCTGCATGATATTTTGGGTTTGTGGGTTCGAATCGTTATCAGATAAATCCGATAATGGGTCTGATAACTCTTTTTAATTTAAAACTTTCAATAGTGGGGGATTTAGTGCTCAAAATCTTAGTTGGAGATTTACTTAGATGAACCTTATATAGGTAGCACTTCTACGACTTTATTAGGATAAATTAATTTGTAATTATGATACTTATAAAATTCTATTTCAATGTTATGTACTCCCTCCGTCCCGGTTAAAGCTTCCACTTTGACCGGGCACGGATGTTAAGAAAAAACAGTTATTTGACTTTTTTAAAGGTGGAGATTGGGTGGTTGAGATTTTGAGGGTGAGGATTGTGGGAATAATTTCCTTTTTTGGGCTGGCAACTTTAAGTGGGACGGACTGATAAGGCAAGTAGGAAGCTTTAACCGGGACGGAGGGAGTATATTTTTTAACATGATATTTATTTTTTAAGGTTGGAGTTGATTGATCTAAAGGAAGAAATTTACTTGAAGAAAAGTTTGAAGACATGGACCTAACTGTCTAGAGGGGAGATGTTATTAGGGAATTTGAAAGAATTTTGTTTAATGAATATGTCTTTCCTTTTTATTCACTTATTATGTGAATTGAGATTAAGTATAGAATATGTGTGCAACTTATTTGAATGTTTTAATTTATTTTCTTACTTTTAAAAATATCAATAATAGTAATATATTAGTGAGTCTGAACAAAACAATAAGACATAAATATACATTCTAGTATTAACAAACATATCGGGTCAAGTTGGATTATCGGGTTTTTATTGGTTCGGGTTAAGATTTTCAACCAATAAACTTAATAGGCAGATTTAAGTTAGCTTTTACCGCATTACAACAAAAGAGGTATTTTCTATAACATATTGTGGTCACTAATAATAAGTTATTTATTACCACTTGTTATTACAAATCTCTATAAATTATTTAAGACTATTTTAAGATTACTTAGGGACAACTAATTGTTACAAGAAATATTCTAGATGCATTTGTGACCACTTTTACGGTCACGAATATATTATTTGCATCCAAGTTATTGAGACGAAAATAAAGTTGTGACAGACACTCATAAGTTAATACTCATTATTTAACACCACTTTATATAACACTACAAGGAAATGGGTCTTTTGAGACCACAAAAAGTGGTCTCAAATAATGAGTATTTGTCACAACTTAAGCAAAGTGGTCTCAAATAATGAGTATTTGTCACAACTTTTGAGAATTTGTCGCAACTTTATTGTCATCTCAATAACTCGGGCGCAAATAATATATTTGTGACCACAAAAGTGGTCTCAAATGTGTCTCAAATATTTTTTGCAACAACTAGATGTCTCTAAAAATATTCTTAAAGTTGTCTCAAATAATTTGTAGAGAGATTTGTGACAACAAGTGATCACAAATAACTTATTATTAGTGACCACAATTGTGGTGTCAAAAAATATTATACAAAAGACCTCTTTTGTTGTAGTGTAAGTTGTATCAAATACTTATTATTTAAGACCATGTATCGTTGGGTCAAAAGACCATTTTTATTGTAATATTGTTTAGAACTTATTGGGAAAATTTGATAATGGCCTAACCTGATAATGACCCAATCTGCACGATTTACCACCCTAAATACAAATACTCGTGTTAAATCGTCTTACACTGAGTTAATCTATAAATAATAGTACGTTTTGGGGGTTGGGGATGCTTAATTTTTTAAAAAGAAAAACAATATTCTTATTAGAGATACCTGCTCTTTTTAATTAATGATACTTTTTTACAGGAAATGAGAGAAAATTATTGGGGAATAAAAAAAAAAGGATAATTTTTTAATGTGATTGCCTTATAGTGAGCAGGTCTTAAAAAATCTCATATTACAAAAAAAACAAATAAAAAAAAGTGAAGGACTTTATAACTTGAGGATCATCATTGGTGGCATAGAATTAAAAGGTTCTCGGTTCCAACTCAACTTTAAAGAAAAGAAAAAATCAGTTATTCTGATAAGGTAAGATTTCATTTTGTTTTCTACATTAAACCATGCAAGCAGCATCCATTCCATTTGCCATTCTTCCCTCAAAAAGCAGCCACCAACAAACCACCCTTAAACATGCACGTATATACGGATATAATTAAATGATAGAATAAGTATTATAGAGTATGTTAATGTGTGTGTTAATTAGAGTGTTTGCACATGAAATTAAATAGAAGAGATATCAATAGAGTGAACTTATTTTGTTACATGGAGTTGGTGGGGGTCTTCTATTGGTTATTGTGAAGGAGATAGTATTAATTAAAAAAAAAAAAAAAAAAAAAAAAAAAAAAAAAAAAAAAAAAAGAGGGAAATGAAATTGTTGGTGGGCGTGATGGAGGAGGTAAGAAAGAGTTGGTGTTGTTTGACTTTTGCTCAATTTTATTGTGGTATTGTTTTGTTGAGGAGTCTTGCGAAGGGACGGTGGATTGTGGTGCACAAAAAGAGAATTTAGTTCCCAAGCTTAAATATCATAAATTTACAAACTTAACCTCGAGTCCCCCATTCCATTCATCCATGACCAACCTTTCCAAATATTACACAATCTATTTATTTCATTATCCAAGATTTTCTTTTAATTTTCATTTTCATTAATGAAGAGTAAATAATACTAATATCAAATATACATGTCTCAATGTGTAGGTTGAAATGGATCACGACTTAGCTTTTGCATGACATCTCATCAATTTTCTTCAAGACATTTCGGATGAAAATTTTACTGTTTATTACTTTGATTATATTTACTTGACCGCATACATGTCTTTTATTTTCATCATTACTTGTCAATATATACAAGTGATTTTCAATTTGTTACTTGTCAATACTGTGAGAGTTAGCACACATATATATATATATATATATATATATATATATATATATATATAAATTGGCACACTTGTAAAATCTGGGAAAATACAAGGGCAAGATTGACCATTCACTTCAAAAATTCAGGGAATTCAGGGAATAGGTCATGGGTTCGATTCCTGCATGGGAAGTCTGAAGAAGTTATGCAACTGCATGAAGTTTGTTAAAACAGAAGCCGTTGTGAAGCAGTTATTGTTTCTTCCAGAATCAGTTTCCATAAATTGTGTGATTGTAATCAGTTGAGAGCACATTCATGTAGAGAGATTGCACTGGAAATAGTGAGAGAAACCTTGAGTTAAGAAGATCAATATCATCATATTGATCTTGAGAGTTTTAGCTATTGTGTGTTTTAAGATCTCTTGTAATTGGATGTTGTGAGCTGTTATTAATAAGATCTTTGGTGGTGTTTGCTCCGTGGACGTAAGGCCATTTCTCCAGGCCTGAACCACGTTAAATCGATTGTATTTCATTTCCAGTTTATGTGTTTGATTCTTGTTTCGCGTTTCTTGAATTGTTCGGCCACACAAGTGTTTGTATTTTGGTCTGATTGAGGTTTAAGTGTGGTATTGCTGCTGCTTTGGTGTAAAATTTCTTATTCAATTTCTACAATTGGCGCCGTCTGTGGGAAGATCATGGGCTCGGCACGATTTGATGTTGAAAAATTCATCAGAAAATGGAGACTTTGGCCTTTAGAGAATAAAGATGAAGGCTCTCCTGGTTCAACAAGGCTTGGCCATAGCCTTAGAAGGTGAAGAATGATTACATGTTACCCTCAAAGCTGAAGAAAAACAATTACTGCTGGACAAAGCACATAGTACCATCATACTTTGTCTAGGAGATAAGGTCTTCAGAGAAGTTGCAAAAGAATCAACTGCAAAAGGGATATGGCTCAAGCTGCAAGAAACTTACATGGAAAAATCAGTAGCAAATCGACTATACATGAAACAGAAACTGTATGCATTCAAAATGGCTGAAGACAAAGGGATATCTGATCAATTGGAAGACTATCATAAAATCTTGGATGATCTGGAGAATATAGAAGTTAAACTGGAAGATGAAGATAAAGCTCTCTTTCTATTAAGCTCTCTTCCTAAGCAGTTTGAAAATTTTAAAGATGCAATCCTGTTTGGTAGAATAGGGAAGGTGACTTTAAATGAAGTTGAATCAGCATTGAGATCCAAGGAACTACACAATGGTGTTGAGTCTGTAAAACAAGAACAGATTGGAGAAGGTCTGATGATCAAGAAGCAGATACATAAGAGATTTCAAGGTCAGAAATTGAAGCAACAAGGAAAGAAAGCTGATAACAGCAACTCTTCAGGTCAAGAGACCAGAAAGTACTTTAAATGCCATGTGGTAGGACATCTTGCAAAAGACTGCCCCAAGAAAGGCAAGCAGAACCAGAAAAGTCACAATACTACTCAAAACCAGAAAAACTACAAAGGCAAGAATACTGTTGATTTACTGGAGGCTAAAGATGGCTATGAATCAGGAGAAGTACTAACTATTTCTACTTCCTCTGATAATAGTGATTGAGTATTAGACTCTGGATGCTCTTTCCATATATGTCCAAACAGAGATTGGTTTCACAGTTTTGAGTATAAGGATGATGGGATGGTACTGCTGGGAAATGACCTTGAATGTAAAGTGAAAGGTATGGGATCTGTAAAACTAAAAATGTTTGATAACAAGATCAGGATTCTGGAAAATGTGAGATATGTCCCTCAATTAAGGAGGAACTTAATTTCTCTTGGCATTCTTGATTCTATGGGATATAGTTTCCATTCAGAAGGTGGAAATCTGAAAGTTTCGAAAGGATCTCATGATGTGATAAGAGCTGTAAAAAGAAATGAGTTATACTTTCTAGTGGGTAGTACTGTTATTGGTGAAGCTTCAACCACTACAGGGGTGAACAAGACACTGATATGGCATAAGAGGCTTGCTCATATAAGTGAGAAAGGACTTATAGAGTTGAGCAAACAGGGCCTGCTAGGGAAAACCAAAATTCAACCACTAGGTTTATGTGAACACTGCATCTATGGTAAAGCTCACAGGAAGAAATTTCCTAAGGCAACACATGTTACAAAGGAAAGAATTGACTATGTGCACTCAGATCTGTGGGGGCCTGCAAAGACACAAACCAAGAGTGGAGGGAAATATTTCATGTAAATCATTGATGATTATTCCAGGAAAGTATGGGTCTACATACTAAAAGCCAAAAATGAAGCATTACTGAAATTCAAGGAGTGGATCACTGAAGTGGAAAACCAAACTGGCAGAACTGTTAAGCATTTAAGAACTGACAATGGTTTGGAGTTTGTCTCAGAAGACTTCAATCAGTTTTGTAAGGAGAAGGGTATTATCAGGCATAGTACAGTAGCAGGCACACCTCAACAAAATGGATTAGCAGAGAGAATGAATAGGACACTGTTGGAAAGAACCAGGTGTATCATATCCAGTTCAGGGATTAGGAAGAGTTTTTGAAGAGAAGTGGTGACTACTGCTGCTTATCTTATTAATAGATCACCATCCACTGCACTCAATTTTAAAACTCCTGAAGAAATGTGGAATGAAACACCTGTTGACTATTCAAATCTCAAGGTGTTTGGTTGTCTTGCTTATGCACATATAAACCAAGACAAGCTAGAGCCAAGAGCTCTCAAATGTGTGTTCATAGGATATCCAAAGGGTATAAAAGGCTAAAAACTATGGTGCATAGAACCAGAAAATAGGAAATGTATCATAAGCAGGGATGTTACTTTTGATGAAGAGACAATGCCATTAAAGAATCATCAGGATTCTGGAACTTCTAACACTAAAACTGATAATACTCAGTTGGAGGTGGAGACTGAGAAGATAATGAATTCAACAGATTCAGAGGATGCTCTTGAAAGGAATCAAGAACAAACATCTCCTGAATCAACAGATTGCAGAAATTATCAGTTAGTCAGAGACAGAAGGAAGAGACAGATAAATCCACCACAGAGATTTGGTCCTGCTGACATTGTTTCTTATGCTCTATTCACTGCTGAAGAACTAGAAAACTATGAACCTGGATCTTATGCAGATGCCATAACATGTCATGAAAAAGAACAGTGGATTCAGGCAATGCAAGAAGAGCTAATGTCACTTGAAAGGAATGATACATGGGACATTGTAAGAAAGCCTACATGACAAAAGCTAGTTGGTTGCAAGTGGATCTACAAGAAGAAATTAGAAGCTGGAAGCACTAATAAAATCAGGTTTAAAGCCAGACTAGTGGCTAGAGGCTTTACTCAGAAGGAGGGAATAGACTATAGTGAAATATTCTCACCAGTTGTTAAACACTGTTCAATCAGGGTTATGTTGGCTTTAGTAGCTCAGTTTGACATGGAGTTACATCAAATGGATGTTACAACAGCATTTCTACATGGGAGGTTACAGGAGACAATATATATGAAGATTCCAGATGGAATTGAAGGTATAGATTTAGACAAACAGGCTTGTTTACTCAAAAGATCACTGTATGGATTAAAACAAAGTCCTAGACAGTGGTATTTGAGATTTGATGATTATATGATGAAGATTGGATTCAGAAGAAGTATGTATGATAGTTGTGTATACTTCAAAGAAGAATAGGACAAAACACATATATATCTTCTGCTGTATGTAGATGATATGCTGTTGGTAAGTGAAAACATGGATGGAATTCTGAAAATTAAAAGACAACTGAAGGAAGAGTTTGATATGAAAGATCTTGGGGAAGCCAAGAGGATCTTAGGGATTGATATAGACAGAAATAGAGAGAAGGGTGTTTTATTTCTGTCACAGAAAGCATACATTGAGAAGGTGTTGCAGAAGTTATATATGCATGAATCTAAAAGTGTAGCAACTCCACTTGGGCAGCATTTCAGATTATCATCACAGGATAGTCCAAAAACAGTTCAAGAGGAGAGTTATATGAATAGAGTACCCTATGCAAGTGTTGTAGGCAGCATGATGTATGCAATGGTGTGCTGCAGACCTAATCTTGCACATGCCATGAGTGTAGTGTCAAGATATATGGGAAAACCTAGTAAAGTTCACTGGGAAGCAGTTAAATGGATGCTGAGATACCTAAAGGGATCTTGCTCAAAAGGATTAAGGTTTAATAAGCATGGTGATTCAAGTAGCTGTTTGGTAGGTTATGTTGATGCAGATTATGCTGCAAATTTAGATACCAGAAAATCTCTTACAAGGTATGTATTCACAATGTTTGCCACAGCCATAAGTTGGAGATCAACTCAACAATCAGTAGTAGCTCTTTCAACTATAGAGTCGGAATATGTAGCTCTTACAGAAGGAATAAAAGAAGCTCAGTGGTTAAAAGGAATCATAGAAGAGTTTGGTCTGGTTCAAAGCAATGTTTCAGTTTTTTGTGACAATCAGAGTACAATACACTTGTCAAAGCATCAAGGGTTTTATGAGAAGACCAAACACATTGATGTCAAGATGCATTTTGTGAGGGATGTGGTTTCTAAAGGTATTGTGAATGAAGTTAAAATTCCTACAGAAGTAAATCCAGCAGATTGTTTTACAAAGGCATTACCTACGGCTAAGTTTGAATTATGTTTGAAGCTTATTGAACTAACAAACAAGACTGAGTCCTGTTGAGATACAGCAGCAGGATGAGGGTGAACATCATTACTGATTCTTGGATGAAGACATATATGTATATGAGCTAAAGGTGGAGAATTGTGAGAGTTGGCACACACATATATATAGGAAGTGGCACACTTGTAAAATCTGGGAAAACACAAGGGCAGGATTGTCCATTCACTTCAGAAATTCAAGGAATTTAGGGAATAGGTCATGGGTTCGATTCTTGCATGGGAAGTCTGAAGAAGTTATGCAACTGCATGAAGTTTGTTAAAACAGAAGCCGTTGTGAAGCAGTTATTTGTTTCTTCCAGAATCAATTTCCATAAAGTGTGTGATTGTAATCAGTTGAGAGCACATTCATGTAGAGAGATTGCACTGGAAATAGTGAGAGAAACCTTGAGTTAAGAAGATCAATAACATCATATTGATCTTGAGAGTTTTAGCTATTGTGTGTGTTAAAATCTCTTGTAATTGGATGCTGTGAGCTGTTATTAATAAGATCTTTGGTGGTGTTTGCTCTGTGGACGTAAGGCCATTTCTCCAGGCCTAAACCACATTAAATCGATTGTGTTTCATTTCCAGTTTCTGTGTTTGATTCTTGTTTTGCGTTTCTTGAATTGTTCGGCCACACAAGTGTTTGTATTTTGGTCTGAGTGAGGTTTAAGTGTGGTATTGCTGCTGCTTTGGTGTAAAATTTCTTATTCAGTTTCTACAAATACAAATTTAGCTCATTGTCATTATGCTACTTGTCAATAAGTTTTGTTATTACCAATATGCTACTTGCAATACAAGTTTAAGCATTACCAGTATGCTACTTGCCAACACAAGTTAGCTCTATATGTCTTGTCAATACAAGTGCATCATTATAATAAACATTACATTATATGCTTCTTTGTATTTATAATTAATGTGATAAACTATGATTCCCACGAGTTGAAAAAAGCTCACCATAACTTATTATTGAGTCTTTCAAGTTATGTAGTGAGTGGATGCAGTATGAGACGGAGCTGAGCGCATATGATCGCTGAGAATGCAATTTCATTGATATTAATGCAAGATGAGTTGATTGGTGAAATGCTACTTTGCTTATTCTACTTGGCTATCTAATTTTTATAAATGATATTCGTAGAGCTTTAGCTTAATTACAATCTACAATTACTCTCATGATGTAGAAATTAATCGAACCCATTTACATTATTTTTTCTATATTTTGACTTTAATAAGTACCAGGTGGCAAAAATATGATATAAGATGCTTGTTTAGGTGAATTGACGAACTGCTTATTTGTGACATGTTTATTTCTATTTTATGTCTAATAGTTTAATTAATCAATAAATTGTTTGTGATAACTTAATTCCGAGCATACTTTATTACGAATTTTATTTGTATTTTTGTTATCTCACATGATTCTACTTTTGCTACAAATAAAGTTAGGTTGATACTTACTTAATCATTTATGACTTATGTTTCTGGGGCCACATTTTGTTCATGTTTGAATTTATTTAGGTCATCAGTATTTAGAAAGTTATGGTATGAAGTCAGTCATGTTCAATATTAATTGGTTATAAGCATGTGTACGTATAGTTGTTGAGTGACTCATTTATTGATCAAGATATGTAAGAATGAAATATGTCTGTTTGGGTTATGTTGTTGGTATTTGTTTCATTAAGTTAATATGCTTGATTGTGTTGCCTAAATTTTCTATGGTTCAACTAAATTTAGTATTAAATATTGACTAGAGTATTATCTTACTATTGATTGTTTGACCGATTATGGCACTAAGACAACTCACCAATGTTACTAAAAATCTATCTAGTTAATATTAAGAAATGTAACTTAGAGAAAATCATGATTATCATTTGAGAGTATGTATTGGAATAATTTTTTTTATTTGATTTGGATTTATTACTTTGTCATGGTCACTTTTTGGTTAATAAATAACAAGATTAGAATTTATTATCTTGTTTATTTATTCCATTGTTATATGAACTTTAATATTTTCTGGTACCTAATTGGCACCCTGTGATATCATTTTATATTATTGATTAAAATTTTGGAATTAAATATTCAATAGGGAAATAAATTCAAATTTGTGTTTATGTGATCCCTTTAACAACCTAATTAGTAATTGTCTTTTAAAAAAACTCTTGATATTAATTATTGCTATTTTTTCAAAATATTTTTAAAAAAAAAAAAATTTGAAGATCGAATCGTTACACTTTCAAAATAAACAGTACATTTCATAAATCTATCTGCAACACACATTATACAAATTTAAAATTTGTGTACCTGATGTACATAAGAACTGGTACAATATAAATTGTAGAAGGATAACTCCTGTCTGTGTGCCTTTTCATAAAAGAAAATATTTTACCTACTTTTTACCAAGTACTAGATGTTCAAACGGGTAAGAATATTTTTGCAAGCTAAACCATCTTTTTGTCTTACTTAATTGATATGTAAATCTTAAAATCCTAGGGCCTCAACTAAGTAATACCTTTTTATACTGCATTCTCTCTTTAATTTTTAAGAAAAAGCTTTGATGGATAACAAATTACAGAAAATTTTGTATTAGAACATGTTAGGATCTATGGTTCTGAGATTTTTTTTATTAATATTTATATTTGTCTATGGTTATTTTTATTTGTTGATTTTTAATATTTTATTGAGTACAGATAACAAGCAAATTCAGTTAAAATAAGGAGAAAATAAGGCAACATTAGATCTTGAAGCTATGATAAAGTTGGATATCTTACAAAGATTTTGTGGGAATAAGACATACATTATTAAGGAAACAAAATCCTCCATGATATGTTAGTATGAAGAGCGTGTGATTTGTGAAGACAAAAAGAGAGAAAGAAGCGTTAAGATATAAAAAGAGAGAGAGTAGAAGATTGGCGAAACAAATCTTTGAAAATTATGTTCACATTGTAGTAGCCTTATCGCACATGAAAAAGGCCTTGGACTTTCTTAATCACCAAGTCACGTTGTATATAAATATGAGGATGAGTATTCATTGGAGGCATCGAGTATTTTGAGAGAAAAAGAATAGAAAATATTCTATATACTCCAAGAGTCATAGACGATGATTGAAAAACTTGAAGCGGAATCCTATGAGAAAGATCGAGTTATAATCAGTCTGAAAAGTGAACATTAAAAGTACCAGGACAAATATAGACGATGAGGTGGCAGTTAAAGTCCTTGCAACAGAAACTGTGTGACAATATTTGTTGGGTGAAAAAAAGAAAGAGATGAAAACTCTCCAGATTGAACTTTAAAATGCTCAAACTGATCTTATCTCGTGTAACTATATCTTTGGAATAAAAGAGTAAATGAGAGTAAATGATTGATCTATCTACAGAATTGGAACAATCCAAACAAGTTGTCAAATAAATGAACTCTGGTAAGGGCACTCTAACTGAGGCTATCAATTTAGATAAGAATCACCGGAATGTAATTGGTCTTGGATATGCAGGGGAGTCATCTAATGTTGTGTGCTCAGTGTGCTTTTGTGCAGTCGTACCAAAATGTTATAACATAGGTTGAGCATAGGAAATTTACAGAGCGATCTGGAAATATTCCCAGATACTCATATCCTACTGGACAATATAAAAATGTCAAGCATACTGCAAGGAGAAAAGGTCATCAACCAAATAGAATGTTACAATATTCTGGGCAGGGTTTCGGAAATAACCCTTGTTCATTTCCATTTGGCATTACTGTTGTATACCTGGACATTTTCGCCCTAATGTTATAAAATGAAAACTGACTATTTGTATACCTTTTCAGGTTGGAACTACAACGGTCGTCCTCGAAGAACACCACGAAGGAAGGTGGATGTGAGACTACCACAACACTCGAAGACACGCCAAGGTTGGGTTCCTAAGAATAATTATTGTTTTAATGTCAATCTTTCTTTAAACTCTATTATTTCAGGTGCTTGGTATTTTGACAGTGGTGCTCGTGTCATATGACTGGAAATAGATCAGACTTGGTTAACATAGAATCAATTTTCAATGAATTTGTCACCTTTGGCGATGAGGTTAAAAGTAGAGTACTTGGAAAGGGTACACTTAATTTATGAGGATTCCCTAAATTGAGTGATGTTCTATTGATTGAAAACTTGAAAGCTAACCTTAGTAGCATTAGTCAATTGTTGTGATCAAGGTTTGCATGTTAAATTTACCAAAGACCAATGCTCAGTTTATTCTAATAAGGATAAATGTGTGTTAACCGGTGATAGACTTGCTAATCTCATTTACATGTTGAAACATGAACATAAGAGCCACAAACAGGCAGAGTGTATAGCCACAAGGGGTTGTTGCACGCAACCTGTAAGGATGAGTCAAGGTTGTCAGTCTATAATGTTGAGGTAAGTATTTCCAATCTTTTCCGTAACAATATCAGTCTAATATCCATATAAAATGTCCGGTCCTACACTCTCCAATAAAGCACATAGATATTAGACACCGTTATTTCGAGAACTAATAGAGTAAGGAACCACTATCATGAATCATGTTCCAACTAAAGATCAATTAGCAGATATTTACTTTAAGGCCCTGGATTTCAGTGATTTTCCACACTCGGAAACTTAATAGGTACATTCTGTAAAAAAATGTATGTTATAACATGCATCTAAGATCTGCATTAGGCACTTTTATTCCATCCTCGTGTTATACACACTAGCTCATATCTCACTACACTCTCATATATCTTTCATATAAACCCTAGTCGTCATAATCATCCATCTATCTCTCACCATGGCTAACGTTGAATCCACGTCGAGGAAGCGCAAATGTATAGTCTCTCCCATGATCGAAACAAAGCTCTATCTATTGTCATCTAATAACGGCATCCCGGTCACATAATATAGTGGTACATTTTTTGTTTCCATGTTTACTGTTATTATTAATTTCTTCTGCAATGTCTCTATTTCATGTTCTGTTTTGAATGTTATAACATTATCGTCATGATTTGCATTTTATGTAAAAAAAATAGGGAGAAGTGTTTGGGGGGAGCTTCAGAGACTCCCCTATATAGGCAGAGATGGTTATGTTCTTTGTTTTTTTGCTTGTTTAGTTGTTTTGAGTTTTTATGCTTTTGTGCAGGGGGGGTCGAATATCTTTTTTATTGTTTTTGGTCTTATATTAATTTTAGACAAAAATGCCCAAAAAAGGGAGAATGTTAGGGTTTATGGTTTTCAATTTTTTGTCATTAATATTTATATTTATTTATGGTTATTAACTTGTTTATTTGTTGGGTTTAAATATTTTATTGAGTACAGATAACAAGTAAATCCAGTTAAAACAAGAAGAAGATAAGGCAACATTAGATCTTGAAGATATGGTAAAGCTGGATATCTTATGAAGATTTTGTGGGAATACAACATGCATTATTAAAGAAACAAAATAATCCTTGATATGCTAGTATGAAGAGCGTGTGATTTGTGAAGAGAAAAAAAGAGAAAGAAGCGTGAAGATAAAAAGAGAGAATAGCAGATCGGCGAAACGAATCTTGAATATTATGTCCACAACACATGGAGAACTACTTAGGCTTTCTTAATTACTGAGTCAAGTTGTATATAAATATGACAAGTACTCATTGCAGGAATCGAGTATTTTGAGAAGAAAACAGCAAAAAAGATTCTATATACTTGAGAAGGTTGTTTTTGTGAGATTCACATCCAACAATGCTATAACATAGTTTGGGTGTCGAGTATTTTGAGCAAAACTGAATTGAGGAATTGAGTTGTATACTCGAATGAGTCAATAAGTTTCATATAGTTATTCGGCCTTCAGTGGTTTGCGGTGTCAGTGTTGGTCCGCATGAGTATAAACTATGCACGGCAACCACCAAAGATAGAGTATGTAGTTAAAATACTAACTTACCCCACTTTGGCTAAAGTGGATAAAGAATACTCACTCCTGGCCCGCATGAGTATAAACTGTGTATGGCACCCTCTTAAAAAATAAATGCAAAAGTGACAAAATGAACTACGTTATGACTTGATCCCTT
Source organism: Ajuga chamaepitys (assembly GCA_958295605.1). Taxonomy (NCBI): domain Eukaryota; kingdom Viridiplantae; phylum Streptophyta; class Magnoliopsida; order Lamiales; family Lamiaceae; genus Ajuga; species Ajuga chamaepitys. The sequence continues at coordinate 39,700,484 of OY282498.1, read as the reverse complement.
TCATCAGGTCACAAGCAGCTTAGAAATTTCTAAGTTCAATCATATCTTGTGTTTTTCCTGTTCTAAGTTGCCTTATTGCTTTATCAATTAATTGACCGAGTGCAAATTGAAACAAGAAAGGTCAAGGGGAAGAGTCGTCAATGATTACCTTTCAATCCAAAGGATCGCGATGGTGAAAACCTCCTAGATATCATGAGTGTCTTGATCTAAAGTTAGCTCGCGTGTTTTGGTCGGCAAGTTGATGAATATCCAAGGCGTCTAAGTTGGTGAGTGTCTTCATCAGCATGAGTCCATCTAACACTCCCAGTCTGTCAAGAAGAATCGTCAAGCCCAGCTCCATCATGTTAGTTGGAATGCTCTGGATTATTTGTGTACGACAAGTTCACCTCACTTGAATCTTTAGGACAGATCCGCTTCTTTAAGTCGAGTATGTCGGGTGTGTCTCTTCAAGTTGAATCCATCTCTAAAGTCTTCGAGATGAATTCGTCCCTCCCAAGTTGAGGTTGTCTCCGGATTCTCCTTGACAAATCCGCTCCCAAGTAGAGTATGTTCGGTGCATCTCTTCAAGATTGAGTTCATCCTCTTCAAATCTTCGAGATGATTTCGTCTCTCCAAGTCGTGTCGGGTGCGTCTCCCCAAGTCGAGTTAGCGAGTTCGTCGAGTTCGTCTCTCCAAGTTGAGTTTGTCGAGTTCGTCTCTCTCTTCGGAATGCTCCGTCTCGAGTCAAGCCTGTCGAGTCCGCCTCGCCAAGTTGAGTTATCTCCAGATCTTCGAGACTGAATTCGTTCTCTAAGTTGAGTCGGGTGTGCCCCTGCAAGTCGATTATGTCGGGTTCGCTATGAGCCAGATTCTCCTAAATCGAGTCTACCTCTCGAATCTTCAAGATAACTTCGCCTCTCCCAAGTTGAGTATGATGGTCCATTTCTTCAAGTCAAGTCCACCTCTTGGTGCATTGAGATAAATCCCTCCACGTAAAGTCTGATGGTTTGTCTCTCCAAGTTGAGCTCGCTTCTCTAAATCTCTGGATGAATCTTCTACTTGATATTGAGCCTGTTGACTTCGTCTCTCTAAGTCTCATTCGTCTCTTCAAGTTTCAGGATGAATCCGTCTTTCCCAAGTTGTGTAATTTGCACCTCCATGTTGAGCCTGTTCACTTCATCTCTCAAAGTCGACTCCATCTTTCAAGTCTTCAAGATGGTTCTGGTTCACCAAAGTATAGCTCGCTGCTTTAATGATGCCGTAAGTTTTATGTCTCTTCTTATCATGGGGATGCGTTTGCTTCTTGGGTGCATATCTCTAAGTCAGTTCACCACTTTGAATCTCCAAGAGGAATCCATCTCTCCAATCACATTCGAATACCTTGGTGGAGATCGATGCTCCAAAAATCCGACGATGGCGTTCGAAAGGAATTCGAGTTGATAACGACGTCGACCAAGAATTTCCTTCATGGAATGCCGACCCCCGGGAAACTCTTTCAAAGAGACGATTCATGGCGCTGTCGAAAACGTCCGAGCATGCACCTTTCAAGTTCCGCTTCAAGTGTTGTCGGTTGGCTGATGTATCGCAGGTCTGATGAAGAAATGGTGAATCGAAGGTACTCTCGAAAATAAAAGATAAATAAATAAAGAAGAAGCAAAAGCAACAAGAAAGAAGAGGAGAAACTGTTGGTTCTTGTAATGCAAAAATAATGGTTCAAGCTCAATACCAAAACTTAAACTGTCGGCAAATCTGAAAACCGAAACGGGTTCTAGACTGCATGAAGCTACAAACCTGCAAAGATCACGTAAAAGGTGAAATAAAGGATTCCGACAATAAAAGATAAACAAAAGAAAAGAGAAAGAAGGAAGAAGAGATCACAAACTGATGTGATTATGGTTATTGAAGGGGGTTGGTTTTATAGTTGACGTAGAGGTGAGTGTTTAGAAATTTCCCTTCAACAAATCGTTCCAGAAAATGAAGCAAATCCTACTAAATCAACTTGTTCCATTGTTAAAAGATAAGGAGAAAATGCACATATTCTTATTGATATAAATCTGTGGAAGAGGCAAAATATGTGCTAAAAATAAAAGGCCTTTTTTGGTGCATTTAGGAGCATCAGAAGGTAGATAAATCTTTTTCTCTTCTTAGTTTGATTTTCTTTCTATTATAACCTTGAGCAGATTTGTAGAATCTCCATACCAATGGAAAATAAATCATGTACATGCTACAACTTTTATACCTTATGTAGGAAAGATGCTCTTAATTGTTTGTGGGACACATCGTTGAATACTTGTGGAGAATGGAAAGCCAGGAAATCATCCAAGTTTGGAAAATGTTTTGCTGCTGATCATGAGATAAAAGGGAATGTGTTGCAGTTGGAAATAAATATCTACCATGCATGGAATTGAAGAAGGCCCCAATGTGCGTGGTGAATGGCCATGTGAATTTTGGAATAAGATTTGTTTCCAAACTTTTGATTCGTGATGATTGCCCTCAATTAAGCTTAAGCTTTCTCTTTGATTGGTTCATCAAGCCCACAAGTCTTTTGAAGTTTATTTTTGCGATCCATTCACTTCAAGACTCGGTGTCCATGAACATATTGCAAGGGGACATATGTAGATAAATAAAATCCAATTAAATGGCGACATGTGTTAATTAAATATCAATAAAAAAATAATATTATGTCCTGGAAATTTAATTAAATTAATTCCTAAGTATATAGTATTATTGATATTTAATTTACGCCAAAATAAATTATCTACCAACACTTTGACAAGATGATCTTATCAAATCAAGAAAGACCCAATCAAGTCAAAAGGGGCTCTACAAATAAAAAGGCCCAAAAGTCAGCTTGGCCCAACCAAATCAGGCCAAGTCAAGCCAGGCCCAACCAAATCAAGCCTAAACCAACCAAATCAGGCCAAGTCAAGTCAGGCCCAACCAAATCAGGCTTAGCACAACCAAATCAAGCCAAGCCCATCAAATCAATGGTGGCCAATCAAATAGCCCCACATGGCAAAAGAAATATGGAAAGAGCTCCTCTCCACACCTATAAAAGGAAGCCTCTATTCATTCATTCAAGACACAAATGGAGAGCTTCAAGAAGTTGGAAAACTCCAAGAAATCTAGATGACTCAAAGCTCTTGAAGATTTGATGACGTTCTTGAATATTCGAAGATATTCTTCAAGATTCGAAGACGTTCTTGAAGATTCGAAGATATTTTTCAAGATTTGAAGAGGTTCTTCATCAAAATCGCCAAGAAGTAGGGTTCGATCCAGAATCAAGGCGTTCGCCTTCAGACAAACATATTGAAGAGCGACTTAAATGGCGGAGGAGATCAGGAAGAAGATTTCACTCCAAATTCTCAAATTCAAAGAAAACATTTGAAGAGAATAATCAGAGGATTGAAGAATAGAGATTGTAACCTACAAAGTTCTTCATTTAATCCAGCTAAAATTAATTTGTACAAGTATTTTGTGTTTGTTAATTTAAAACGCAAAATTGGTTGTTACAGTACCCAATGTACCAGATGCGCCTTAAATACCCAAACGTACGAGTGACTTCTCGTACCCAAATTATTCAAAACAATGGGACATCAATAGCTTTTAACAGCAGCAGAACAAACCAAAGTTGAACCTTGCATTAACTACAAAATTCCCCTTTTGACGCCCTTCAAAATCACATCCGAACCTTTGCAGATGTTTAAAATTCCACCTTCACCTTTGAAATTGAAACCCCTGCTGTCTAATCGACTCAGTGAAATCAGATTCCTCGTCATAAGTGGAACATGCCTGACATCGTTCAACGTGCACAGTCTACCATCATGTGTCATAACCTTTATTGAGCATATTCCAACCGTTTGCATTTGGAACCATTGGCCAAAGAGATATTGCCACCTTCCACCTACTTATAGGTTGCGAACTACTCCCTACGCGAACATATGTGGCAAGATGCCCCAGAGTCGAGAACCCACGCATCAGATTTATTTGTTTGTTTTTCAGCAACTAGGACCGAATCGTTATAGGAGTCGTGTCAACTTCTTCAACAGCATCAACAGTGCTTTCCTGTTTCTGCTTCAACTTCGGACATGTAAACTTCCAATGCCCTGTCTCCCTATAGTAGTTGCAAATATCTCCTGGCTTAGGACCTTTGGAGGCTGAATTCTTCTTGAACTTCTTCCTCCCCAAATTTCCCGAACCCCGATCACCACTGACTCCTAGCACAGTAGCCTGATCTCCAGTTGGAACAATCGCTTGATGGTACAACTCTCTAAAATGCAGCGATGATATCACCTCTTCCAGAGACACATAATCTTTTTCAATAACAAATAACTACACAAAATTCTCATACGACGGCGACAAAGAAACCAACAAGATCAAAGCAACATCCTCATCTTCTATTTTTAACATCAATGTTATGCAATTCTAATAGGATTTGTTTAATTGATCTAAGTGTTCACGAAGAGACTGACCTTTGTGCATACGCGGCCCGATCAAAAGTTGCTTCAAAAGCAACTTATTGGTAAGCAACTTCATCATGTACAAGCTCTCTAATTTCGACCATAACCCCTGTGTAGTTTCTTCCTCTACTACCTCGGTGATGATGTCGTCTTCGAGACACAGCATGATCGTTGAGTGCGTTTTTTCCTCCAGAATGGCCATCTCGGCAGACACCAGGACCTCGGCCTCTTCCCTATCCACCGCCTTGCCCTTGTCCTTCTTTGGCTTCGGCATCAGCGGCGGCCACAACCCTTGTTGTTTCAACAAGGCTTGCATCTTGATCCGCCATAAACTAAAATTGTTCCTCTCTTTGAATTTTTCGATCTTCACATTTATCCCAGACATCTTTCCTACCAAATTTCAAAAACTCGAACCAAGCTCTTCATACCAGTTGTTGGGAAAGAATAAACACATAGCAACAATAAACGAGAAAATCGACAATGCAAAACACACCAAAAGTTAAACGTGGTTCGCTAACAACTTGTTAGCTACGTCCACAACCAAACGAGAGGAACTTAATTCAATATATCAGAGCGTTACAATATAGGACTTCACTATCCTAACAAATGGAGACAAATCAAGTACCAATTGATGGATACTCAACCAAAACAAACTCTCCACACTCTAATAACCAAAATCAAATCAAATACTAATCTCATACTCAAAAGACACCAATGGGAATATTTATAAGCCCCAAATCTGACCTAGACTCAAAATAGACCGAATTGGGCCCAAAACGCGTACGCCCAACGTTTGCACGACCTAACCTGTCGCGGCCGCGACCATCACTTGTCACGACCGTGACCTAACTAACTCAAGGTGGAGAACATCCATATGTCACGACCGCGACTAGTCCACAACTTCAAATTTAACAATGCAGCAACAATTTATCGCGGCCACGTTATTCCAACGCATCCAGAATTACATCAAAGTGTTCTCCACCTTGACACGAGTGTCGAACCAAACCAAAACCGATTCAAGGCACAATCCCAACAATCGCTTTAGCCTACTTGATTAATTACTCATGCCCGAGAGGGGAAAGTCACTAATAAGCTTATGGCTTATAACATATATGTCAATATCAACTGAGAGGAGTAGGGTACGTATTTGTATAGGCACTGGTCTTAGGATCCCTTGGGAGTGGCGTATGTGATAGTTAGTCCAAGAAGGTAATTATCCATACGTGATGAACACGTGAGCGAGACGATAGGTTAACTATAGTAGTGATCGCCTAATAAACACTCAAATTCTGTTTAAAGGTCTAGAATATTAGGCTAATTATAAATAGAAAATCGTAACTGAAATCGAACACTAGTATACATCTTTTTATCTGATTTATTCCCACTTGTTAGTTGTATGCTATTTTAAGCATTTTAAGTGTTTACTTGTTTTCTGCAAGTTTAGTTTAATCAAACAAATCACCTCAATTCAGAGTCAAGATAGAGTTAGATTATTCCAACTAAGGTATTAAATTAATATACAACACAGTCTCTGTAGGATCGACCTTACTGACTTCTATCTACAGTAGCATCGTTCCCTCGCTGCCATACCAGGAGTTACAAATAGTGTATCGGGCATTTCGCTATTTATTGTAACAATGTAGGAGTTGCTATAATATTTCTAGGTTTAAATACTAAAATAAGCATGTACTTTGCGAGTTTTTTGACCGATTGCAACCTAAAGTCCACTAATTGTACAAGTTACAGCATTTGTCGAATTTTTTCGGCCAAATATCAAAAATATGACAGTCACATGCCAAATTGGGAGAATTATTGCGATTTCTATTATGTTAAATAGTCCAACTTGGCATGTAATTGTCATGTATTTAATATTTGGTCGGAAAAATTCGACAGAGGTTGCACCTCGTACAATTCATGAACTTCAGGTTGCAATCAATATAAAAATAAAATTTAGGTATTGAAGTGTAAAAACTTACAAAGTACATGTTAATTTGAGTAGTTAACCCATATTTCTATCGTTCAAAAAGAATATGGGTAGATATTTAGAGACCCTTGATGTCAGATAAAAAATAGAAGTAATAAAGTTGTACGAGGAAGAATTCATTGTACTAAAAAAACTTATACCTTTGTCTAATTCATAAAAGAATAAAATAGCTGTATTTTTACAAATATGACTTTTCTTTTTGGACCAAAAGAGTTTATTATTAGGAAAATTTTCACAAGTAACGCAACTACTTCTAGAGATAATCTTTTTCACTTTATTTGCAAGTGTGTTAGAAATTCATGATGGTCTCCCCATTTCCACGTAATGTATTTTAAAAGAAAAGTTTTCAGAATTGAAGTAACTATGATTTATGACAATCTTTTCCATTTACCACCGTCAGTAGTTCATACTTCATATGTTTAGTGTGGGCATTATAACAACTCTTAATGGTCCCCAACTAACTAATATGTTGCAATATAAATGCTTGTGTTAAATCGTCTTACACTGAGTTTATCTATAAAAAGTAATACTTTTTAGAGGTGGGAATGATTCATTTTTGAAAAAAAAATATTTGAGATGTCTATTTGTTTAGATTTATACTTATTGACGGAAAAATGAGAGTTTTCGTGAATAAAATAAAAAAGAGGATTTTTCGGGAATAGAAAAAAATGAACAAATAAAAAGTCGTGAACTTTGAAACTTAATGAAATCACTAGTGACATGGAATCAAGAGGTCCTCAGTTCGAAACACCTCTAAATTCAGTATTTAATCTTAATCACATCCGTAAATTCTTAGGTCTAAACTCAGTCTTACCCTAAACTTTTTGCTCAAAAATTAATTTTCGTCCTATAAATTTAGGCTCGTTCAATTTTCGTTTCAAAATTTATTGTTTTATTTCAATATTATCTCATAATTAAAGAAATTAATCGTATTTGGCCAATTTTTTCCGCCAAGATCAGACGGAAAAGCACAAATGACTATCACATGAAATTACTTTTCATTCCATACTTTCCGCTCGTTCCGTTTTTCGTCCCAGAAACTATCCAACACCAACGCCACGTTTAATTAAAATAAATCAAAAATCGGTGTCACGTAACAGTCTGTTTTTTCGGCCTATCTGCTCATGGGCGGCAGAAATTGCTTCGGAAAAGCAAGCAACCAACCACCCTTAAACATACATACACACAGACATGGTCACGTGTGTATATTTCAGCCGGCACGCATGTATTAAATTCCGAAGATCCAATTATAATAATTAAGCATTACCACACTAACTCAAAAACTTTTCTCCAGAAATTAGAGACCACTCACTAATCGTAGATCGCAATGTCTACGAATCGAAGTGTTCCAATAATCGATTTCGAAGATTCCGCATCCCAATCTGAGAAACTCCTAGAAGCATCCAAGGAGTGGGGATGCTTCAGGCTAATCAATCACTCGATTCCCCCAACATTAATGGCGGAGATGAAAGCTACTGTGAGAGCTCTACTGGATCTTCCGATGGAAATGAAGCAGAGGAACAAAGATGTGATACCGGGGAGTGGATATATGGCTCCAAGCAAAATCAATCCTCTGTATGAAGCATTAGGTCTTTATGATATTTCCTCTCCTGAAGCTGTTCATGATTTCTGCTCACAGCTCGAAGCTTCTCCTGAGCAGAGGTCAGTCCCCCCCTCTCTCTCTCTCTCTCTATATATATATATATATATTTATAATAGTTCTCTTCGGCTTCTTAAGATCTGATGAATACTTTCGCGGATTAGAGGCTAAATCAGCAGATAATGAAAGGTAGATTGATTAAAAGCTTGGTAAATTCCAATTGAATATCGTGTGATGTAAATGAGAATACATCAGACTTTACCAGAATTCGTGTTCGGCTCTGCTTCTTCTCTCTATTAAAGGAGAATTCCGGTACAACTCCTTTTCCACTATGGTTGCATGCTTGTATTCTCGGCTAAAATCAATTTTCGTAAAATTAATTTTTGTCACGTAACTTTTCCTTTTAATTAAAGAGATGGCTCGTATTTCTACTATCGATGGACAAATCGACCATGTGTTTGTGGAGTGTGGACAACAAGAAATTTTACGTGACACTCATGTGCATTTTTCCAGCTGTTTTACTCATAGGCGGCCGAAATTGATAATGCGAGTAATTTCTTTAATTATGAGGAACATGGAAAAAGTAATAAATTTTGAGACGAAAATCGAACGCGTCCAAGACAAAAAGTGATTTTTTTGCCATATGCTCGGTGAGTGAGTAGTTTTTTTCTTCAAATAAAAAAACCCGTCCCTCAACAATAGCCTTACAAATATTTCTACACTAGTTTATATAGTTAAAAATTTTAACTTTATTTTTCTTCAATATAGAGACAAACATGAAAGCCAACAATAATCTGCTTAAAACAGTAAACTATTCCACATGTTGGAGGAAATATATAGTAGTCCAGTTGGATTTTAGTGTTCCCATTCTGTTTTATTACAGGCTTACAGCAATTCAGGTCATCTAACCGGGTCCAATAAGATCCAATCCATCATGATCAATGTTACTTGTCGGGTTTCAACCCGAAAATTGGAGAACCAAATTCATTGCAAAAATGCACTAAGATTTATAGGGACAGCCGTCTTCTAAACTATTGGGCTATTGATCTATCATCAAGTTGGGTCAATTAAGCCTAATTATATTTGAGGTTAACATTTTTATGGTCAAACATGCTAAAACGTCGAGCAGGTTATTTTAGCTCATTAAGCTAGAGACACGTGCATTGCACGTGATCCATAAAATTTACTAAAAATATATTATTATATATTTTTAAATAAATATCTTTAAAAAATGTATAGTTATCAAGATAAAAATAAATACTCCTTAATATATGATTTTATAGTTGATTAAAATACGAATCTTATATTAAAGTCTTACATAACAAAAAGAGGCTTCTCATCAAAGTGAAACGATGATATTATTTATAATTACGTCCATGTGGTCCATAAAAATGTTGGGTTATGGAGCGTGAGAGACTGCTTCATGGTGATCCAACTTGCCGGTGAGTTGGCAAGGGTTCAGGGGCAGGGACCTCGAGGAATTTTTTTGGGCCTTAAAAGCAGTATTCGAGATGAATGGGCTTTTAGAGTTACGACCTAACTTGAGTTATAAATAACCCTATGATTCATTGTATTTGTTATCACCGAAATTATTAGTTATCTCCTGGCTTGATAGTGCCCTCAAACATAGTCATTCTTGACGAATTGGGTTAACAAATTTGTGTCTTTTATTTTTCATCCTATTAAATTCTCAATTAATTGCACTCTAATTCATAACAAAGAGAGCCTTGTTTAAAAGTCACTTTGTGCAATAGAAAAAGAAAAGACAAAGCATTATTTTAATTGTTAGTCAAAGCAAAAATATTAAAATTATGTATCGGTTAATATTGTTGAATAAGTCAAATGGAAAAAAAATGAAGTTGTATAAATGAGAATTCATGATTTTAGAAGGTTATACTTTTTTTAATAATTGACAAAAAATAAAAAAGTTATACATTTGTCAACCATGATTCATTTTTAGGATTGAGGATAGTATAAGTTATTAATTTTGATAAGTTTAAATATAAATATTGCAAATATAATTATTAATGTTTACACTCCCTTGTACATCTTTCAATCATTTTTATATGAAAAAAGAATAAAAAGATATACTATAAAAAAGTCATAAGATTTTTATATATTTAGTTATTTCATTAACAATCAAATTGTACTATATAATCTTTGACTAAAGTTACTTGATGTAACACCCGTATTATATTAATGTTCACTAAAATTACCTCATTCATTTTATGAAAAATAGTGTCAGATGTGGATTAACATTTTAATATGAAAATTGCAAATTATATATATATATATATATATATATATATATATATATATTTCAAATATATTTAGTTGAGATTGTGACCATATTTTTCAAGTAATTATCAATAATTATAATGTAAATATTAAGAAGTATTATTAAGCTTAACTGACGTTTGCGTAATTTATAGTTAATTAATAATTACCCATAGAAGTAAATAGATAAATAAAAACTTAGTTATCAAAATATATTAGTTTCTATAAATAAAAATATAAATATCAAGCATATTTTCCGCTTGAGTTTGAAATATCACTTTCAAAAACATAAACAAATATTGACTCATATATCGATAATAACTCATTAAATATGGATAAGGGAAATGTTATAAAAATTAAAACAGTGACAAGTAAAAGAGTACTCTTATATATGAAATATTCCCATTATAAAATAACTCTATAATCTCGTTTAGTATTTGTAAAAAATACGTGATTTTATATTAGTGTGAAACTCACATACATTCTTATCAATTTGTCTTTTTATATCAATAAATTCACATTTTTGTATATACTTGATCAATATATATGCTTTAAAAATAAATTTTACCAATACTTAAATCGTATGCAACACAAAAGGTATCGGACAAATCATTTAACACAGATACGAAATTAAAATAATAAATCTTTAAACCTTTTTTTAAGAATTTTTTAGGTGTTTCTTATCTTAAAGGATAAAACTACTTTTTAATGTGGCATCAAAACTACAATGCATGATTCTATTTTATTTTTGTTCTTTGCATCAAAAGTATATCTTTTTTTGCAAGAAACATAATATTAGAATTACTTTGCAATTTATACTAAAATTTGAAGTTATATCAAATTTGATTGATTGATTGTCCTTCCATGTTTTACTCTATATGATGATTTTTTTGTTAATTAAGGAAATTCCCTATGATATATTGGATTAGCATATAGCTTTCATGTTAAATAATATATTTTAGAAAAATAAAGCTTGTGAATATTTAATAAAACAAAAGATTATTGATACCTCAAGTTTAATTATTATTAATACAAATAGACAATATATAACTAAGTAATTGATGGATTGATTTATTAATTCCTTGTAATAAATACATACTAATAAGATGTTCAATTACATATTTATCCCTTATATGTACTTGTATTGTAGAGGGGTAATTTTGTCACTATATCAATTAATTTGTAAGAAATTACTCACACTTTTAAAGATAGGGAGATTCCACTTTTATGTTTTTCCATTTCTTTTTGGATTTTCAATTTTTTTTCTCGTTTCTATTATCTTTCTCAGTCCAGGTCTCTGGCATTTTTCTCAATTTAGTCATTGTAATTGAACTATATGGAAAAATTGAACTTTTTTATTAGTGCGTTTCAGTAGCCTGTTTTTATTGGTATTTAATTAATGATGTATTAGTATTTAAAGGATGGAGGGGTTCACCTATCTATTCTTGCAGAGAGATACTGAGCAAGTACTCGGAAGCTGTTTATGAACTAGCCATGGAGATAGGTCGCAGGTTATCGAAAGCAGTGGGACTAGACAGTACCGATTTGTTCAAAGGATGGCCTTGCCAGTTCAGAATCAACAAGTATAGCTTCACTCCTGAAAGCGTCGGAACATCCGGCGTTCAACTTCACACGGATTCTGGATTTCTAACCATTTTACAAGATGATGAAAATGTTGGTGGTCTTGAGGTGTTAGATGAGAAATCTGGAACATTTGTGGCCATTGATCCGTTGCCTGGTTCGATTCTTGTCAATTTCGGAGATCTTGCCAAGGTCAGTGAAGCTTTGATCTCTTTTCTTGGTTAGTTTCTGAAAATGGTTTTCATCTCTTTCTGCAAATATATTTGAGTTTTTAGGCATGACACTGATTTGTGTATATTTGGGGGTGGGCCCGGCTCTATTCACGACATATAGCATTGGCCCCGCAGGAAACTAAATGATATAACCTCTCTTATGAAATTCTTCACCTGGCTCCAATTAGTCTCTTATAAGTGCTAGACTGTCCTTAACCAATTACTTCTTTTTCTCGACTCATCCGTAGTTAGTCCTCACTAGACCTTGCTTATCCTTAACTAGGCTACTAAAATTTTGGGGTCTTTTAAAATATTGAACGAACAAACTTTGCCCATCACTTACGTCTTTCGTTACAATTTCTTACAAAAGTTAAGTTAAAAATTCTAACATCTAGAAAAGCTGAAAGCAAATTTACTGTTGAAAAGCCCCAATATATTGTGACTTGCATGGGAATAGAGGTGACAATTCTGAAAGCTCGGCCGGTCCAAGCCAGTGAACCAATTTTATATGTTGACCTGGCCGGAAATTCATTCAATCCACGAAAATAAGAGCTAAGCATGGCCACCCTCATAAGAATAATTAACTATATTTGGCTGGGTTGGCTCATGCGCTGTCGGACTTTTGGCACATCATTTGGAGCCTGTCATTCCCAATAGTACTTCGGAACGTGTAACACAATCTGTTTAATTCCTCTTATGTTTATACAGGTGTGGAGCAATGGAAGATTCCACAACATAAGGCACCGAGTGCAATGCAATGAAGTGGGCATTAGAATTTCAGTAGCTGTATTTGTTTTGTGGCCAAAGGAGGCGGCGGTGGAGGCACCACCGGAGCTGGTGGATGCCGACCACCCCCGCCTCTTTGTCCCTTTCAATTATGAAGATTACAGAAAGCTTAGGCTTTCCACGGGACACCAGGCTGGTGAAGCTTTGAATCTCTTGCGCACCCCGTCTTAGGTAGTAGTTGCGTTCTAATCTCGGTGTTTCATTTCATTCATGCCTATAGTAGATAGTTGTTGTGACGTCTATTAAATAAGGAATTGGAGTACGCTAGTTGATACTTCATCGGAAACTTGGTTGATATGGTTTCATTGGTCAATTGGGAAACGATAAATATTTTTCACAAACTTTTTGTTATTGTATTTATAATCAGTGTAATATCTATGTGGTACGTATATTAAAGTCTTTATAGATGCCGTCTTATATTATATATACTAGTAAATGCACTCGAGTGATGCACGGATTTATTATGTTTTTTTATTATGATATTAAAGAACAAATATCATATAGTGCTCAAATATATAGGTATTAAAGAACATATACTTCATAACAATTTAAAGAAACAAATTTGGAAGTAGGTATATATAGTGTTCAAATATGCATGGTGCAAAATTATTACTATTTTCAATTCACAATCATAAGTCTACTAAGAACGAACAATATGCAATGTGTATTACAAATTATGGAATATCATTGTGCAACATTTCTAATCATTTGATTCGTTTGTTAATCCTTGTCACAAATATAGAGAAGAAAAAAAATTAGGTATTTATGAGTAGTGACTGTTGAGACAACAATATTCAACTGGTCCTAAAATCTTACTTTCTCTAAAAATGTCAAAGTGAGACGACAATTTTCTGAGTAATTAAAAGGTGTATGATTGAATCAAGTACATAGATAGATTTGAATTAGTTTTAGAAAGAAAAGGAAAAAAAACACGTAATTTAAAAGTAAGGTACTATTTTGTTTAAACTAATTTTGACTTACCATAGAATTATCTTTATTAATTATCCAAAATTTTCTTAAGATGGTTGCGTAAATGATAACATATTGAAGATATTTAATGGATGTTAAAAAAAAACTATTTTCTTTTTAAAACGATTGATGATATATAATTTATTAGAAAGATAATTATGTTTCCGTTGATACTGGTACTGGCAAGTTACACAGGATGCGCGTTGACTTCTTAAATTTCAAGGTAAAACATGCAGTTAATGGAAAAGAACGTCTATATATTATTAGTTTTCCGCCTTCTAAATCATATAATATCATTAGGTTTGAATAATGGAAAGATTTCTCATGTAGATTAGAAGTAAAAGAGAAGATACATGATTGACAAATGGGCTTAATATTTGTTGATTCAAACCAATAAGTGCGCCCGCGGGATGCACGGGATATTATATTTTTCTATGAGTTTTTTTTTTTTTTTTTAATGGTGTAAAAAGAATTCTAATACGTAAGAAGTCAATTTTTTAAATAGCACGTATTCAATGTGTACTATAGATAATTCTGAAATATCTCCCTGTATACAACATTCACAATCATATTAGTACAATTACTGTCTTTGTCACAATTTTTGCTTAAAAGGATCACCTTTATGATTAGCGACTCTTCAAGCTGCAATATACATTGATCGTGACTGAAATTTAATTTCCTGAATAATAAAAATGAAAATAAAAATAAGCATGAGCATTTAGGCTGAAACCTAGCTTCCTAAAAAATAAGAAAACTAATAAAGCATGAGATAACCATTCAGGAATAGAACCAGGAATTTTAGATAAGGGGACCGATATAAATTTTTTCTTGAAATTAGGGGAGGGGATGCGAGTTTCTGAATCTCGTGGGGGCAAAACTCAAATTTCCTTTAAAATTACTATATATATATATATATATATACTCTCTGAATTTATTTTAAAATTGAGGGAGTGGCCGCCTCCACCCGCCACCCCTTGCTTCCGTGTAACCATCATCTAAGTTAATATATGTGTGTGTGTGTGTGTTACAATGAACTAATTATACTATGAGGGTGTCTGAGTCAGCTTATAAGCTCTCCAAAACATCTTATAAGATGTTTAACCACTTATAAGTTCATTCAAAATGTTTGCCAGTATTTTCTAAATAAGATCTTATTTTATTTTAAAATAAGTTGTCAACAACTTATAATTTTTTTTTTTTTTAAATAAAGTACGAAAGGTCCAACTTATTTTTCAAATAAAATCTTATTTTTATTATTTTAATTACAAAAATGTCATTAATAACAACTTATAAGCTCTATCATCTTATTCTAACATAACACTTCAATAACTTATTTTTTTGAATAAGAATTAACATCTATAAGCTCTAAAAACTTCTTATAAGTTGTTAGAGCTTATAAGATTGTTTTAATAAATTAAGTCAGACACCTTCTATAGTCATAGATGGACTTATGTTGGAGAATTAAATGGATGTACTATTATGCATAAGCGATAATACTTAAGATTTTAGAAATAGATTGAATATAGAAATATTATATCTTGATTGCTCTACTTCTTTCTCTTTTTGTAATTGCATCAATTTATTGATCTTAAAAAATTGTTATTACTTTCTAATTTTATTTATAGAGTTGAGTATTGTTGAGACATTGACATATTTATAGAGCGCATAATGGTAGTCTTCTATTTTAGATTTTATAAAAATATTATTTTTCAATGTAATTTATCAAATATTTTAAGTTTAGATTCTATATAAAAGAACTTGCCTTCTTGCCTACTTAGAATTCGTCCCCTATTTTGTAAAAGATTGCCACATAACCTTAGACTATAGCTAAAAAAAGTTCCCCGTGAGACGAACTTCTAAATCCGTTTATAAATGGGCCCCCCTCGACTAAATTTCTAGGTACGTCACTAATTATAGCAATAGAATATTGGATTCCAACAAATTTAATAAAGAAAATACAGAATCTTAAAAAATATTGGATTCCAACTAAGCATTTGAAATTTGAAAATTTACCTGATTTAGTAATTACTACCTCCGTCCCAACTTAACCTGCCTACTTGCTATTTTGGTTTGTCTCACCTTAACCTACCAACCCCATAAATGACAAATTTCTCTCACAATCTCCACCCTCAAAATCTCCATTCTCAATCTCCATCTTTAAAAAAGTCAAAGATTCCACAAAATTTGTTTTTCCTTAACCTCCGTGCCCGGTCGACCTAGACAGGTTAAGCCGGGACGAAGGGAGTATAATTTTTGACGAAAAAATAAACACTTACTGAAAATGGTGTATGTCGCTTATTATACATATAGAGAGATATTTGATCAATACGATTGTCATGCTCTGTTTAAGATGGCACGCTAAAGTAGTATCTTTTAGCTGAATAAATCTTGCATTCAACAACCTAACAACCAACCATTATAAAAAGTTAAGACGGGCCAATATAAAAACACACACACCCCACACATAGAGATGGCAAAATCAGCCCGACCCAACGGGCCGGCCCAGTAGACCCTATATTTTAAATGGGCTGGGCCATGGAAATATTGACCGAAGTACTATTTGGCCCGACTAACCCCAGGCCGGACCGAAAATCTTAGTATATTATAAAGAAATACCCCAGGCCGAACCGACTAATTGTAGGCCCGACCAAAATTTAATTTGGTCCCAAACATGATGTTGGCCCGAATGCCAGCTCTAACCACACATACGGAAAAAGTTGATCCAATTAGTAAATTATGCAAACTTTCATTAGATTTCTTTCTTTTTTCTTGTTTTAAGGGGCATTGTGGGAGGAAGGACAACATAAGATTCAGAACCACAATAAGAGATGCTTTAAATTTGAACAAGAAATCATGTTTATTGAAGACCTATACATATAAGACTTAAAAAAGAACGTGTTTTAATTGAGTTGTGGTATAAAAAGAGAAAAGCATGCTGCAATGATCAAGTAGACTATAAAACCCAACGTAATACTTAGAAAAAAATTAAAATACAAAGCAACTCAAATCCACCAATTAAAATCACTAGTACGACGAATGTGTACAATTTTAATAGCTAATAATTCAATACAATATCGCATTTTGAGAAACAATCATTAGAGACGCACTAATGAGGGTGATAACAAACAAACTTGATAAATCTATAATGCAATACCCTGATGCAAACTTTGACTCCTTTTGATTATAACCTTGTAACAAAAACTTATGTACTCCCTCAGTCCCGGCTTATTTTGCACAGTTGATAGGGAACATATGTTAAGAAAAAAAAATAGATTTTGCTATTTCTTTTACTTTTTAAAGGTGGAGATTGAGGGTTGAGATTTTGCGGGTGAACATTGTGGGAATTAGTTTCTATTTTAGGGGTGTGCAAAATAAGCAGGGACAACCAAAAATGAAAGTATGCAAAATAAGCCGAGACGGAGGGAGTACTAAAAAATGGAAAAGAAAAAATATAAAGAAAAAGAAAAAAAAATAATTAAATCAACAACTATCTGAATGATCTTTACACTGGCATAAGCATTGAATTCTTGAAGGAAATGATTAATCAGTTAGACCCTAAAAATTCTAACTGTGAAGATAAGACAAACATCCTGCTAAAATTTTCTACTGCTCAGCCCATCCTACAAAGAAACTTATTTAAAACTGTGTTGTAGGAATTTCGAAAGTAAAATAAAAAAAAAAAAAAAATTATTAAGCAAGGTGTATCAAAGATATTGTCTTACAATATTATTACCACTGAAGTCCTAACTCAAACGCTCAAACCTGTCCGGAGACAATGCCCAAAGTTTAATCTTATCACCCCATATAGTGTGTTCTAAAAGTGAGATGAATTTAATTAAATTGGGTAGTGAAAATCAACAATCAAATTTAAGATTACTGAATTATTCTTATGTGTCTAATTCCAACCAATTCACAACATATTTATAAATGTGAAACGGTCAAATTCACAACACATTTGTTTGAAATGATACAATTCTTCAATTTAAACAGATGACCTGGTTGTAGAGGAACGGAGACGTTTTTTTCCGCTGCAAAGCTGTTGTTCAAGATGGAAGAGGCTAATTGGGGAAAAAAGTACAAATGGTCCCATAACTTTTTACTTTTTCGGATTTAGTCCCATAAGTTATTGCTTTTTCGATTTAGTCCCACAACTCTAGTAATTGCTCAATTTTAGTCCAATTTTGACCCAATATTGACCAACTGATCGGAAAAGGTCACGTGACTTTCACGTGCCGGCGCGGTTTTGGAAATTCCGGCTAAAATGGTCCCATAACTTTTTACTTTTTCGAATTTAGTCCCATAAGTTATTGCTTTTTCGATTTAGTCCCACATCTCTACTAATTGCTCAATTTTTGTCCAATTTTGACCTAATGTTGACCAGCTAACCGGAAAAGGTCACATGATCTTCACGTGCCGGCGCGATTTTGGGAATTCTGACGACTTATGACACGTGTCACCGGACTTCCGAGGTGGAATTTTAATTTTTTTTATTAGGAGACCACATCAGCAAATTATTTACCTTGTCAGCTTATAATTTTCTTTTACTAGAATTGAATTAAACTCCAAAAAATACAAATGCAAAATAAGAAAATGTAATATTTTATCGATCTAACCCTTAAATCAGAATTAGCATCCCTTCTTCTTCTTCTTCTTCTTCTTCTTCTTCTTCTTCTTCTTCTTCTTCTTCTTCTTCAGTTAGCGCCCTTCTACAAAGAAAAGCTCTAACTTTTCTCTTCCAATCTTTTCTATTAGAAAGTCGCAGCTTCAACTCCCCCAAAATTGGAGAACACACGAAGATAAAGAACCATGTCCCAATCTAGGAATAGCTTGCGAAATAGTATTGTGTGTGCGAATTCGTAGCCCTAGCTCTCTTAGCTCAAAACAATTGATTACAGCAACAATCAAACAATCAAAACAAGCAATCAACTTGTTTCAAGAACACACTTGTATGCAAGAAAGTTTAACAAAGAAGAAAATATAAAATCAACAAAGAGAGTTACGTGATTCTCCCTTCAATACACTTGTTGCCCCCTCTATATGGAATGACAAGAAATATATATGTATCAGAGATGGGAAAAAAACCGCCTTAGAGAACAACGGATGAGATTAAATCAAGAATCCGGATCACAACTCCTCAAGTAACAACCCAACTGCTTTCTGCAAACAACAACAGTTGAAAGACCACGGTTTGAATAAAAACCATTGTAGAAGCTGAATAACAAAAATAACAGAATTCCTGAAACAGAATTTAGTTGTTATGAAATCCTCTTCAATCAATTTACACTTAATCCTGAGTTGATAAGCCATATCTTTAACAGTGTGCGACTAAGGTTTGAATTCCCCCATTAAAACCTCTTGGAAAGAAGAAAATGTTGGGCGTAGGTTCTACGGCTGCTCTCACGATACCCGATATGGTTTTTAGTTCTTGCTTCAATTTTATTAGTTTATTCAAGGTTGAAGTGAATTAATTGAAACATACTGGATATAATTTTGGCAGAATGAAGGTCATTGTACGAGTTTTAGGTGGATAGATGCACTTCTATGTGGTAGAAGCAAACACATAATGAGAGGGCTCTTGTGAAGGCTTAAAGAGAAGAACGCTGAAAATGAGGTCCTACATAACGCCCGCATGAATCTCGAAGAAATTGTTTTCGTAATCGAGATAGATAATGAGAGAATGAGCTACTCGTTAAAGAAAAAAAAAAACAGGGGGAGTTAAAGAACAAGGAGTTGGAGTCCATCAACAATGAGTTGATAAAACATAAAAGTCGGCGGAATTTTCGAAATCGCGTCGGCACGTGAAGGTCACATAACCTTTTTCGGTCAACTGGTCAACATTAGGTCAAAATTGGACCAAAATTGAGCAATTACTAGAGATATGAGACTAAATCGAAAAAACAATAACTTATGGGACTAAATTCGAAAAGGTAAAAAGTTATGGGATCATTTTAGCTGAAATTTTCAAAACCGCGCCGGCACGTGAAGGTCACGTGACCTTTTCCGGTCAGTTGGTCAACATTTGGTCAAAATTGGACCAAAATTGAGCAATTACCAGAGACGTGGGACTAAATCGAAAAAGCAATAACTTATGGGACTAAATCCGAAAAAGTAAAAAGTTATGGGATTATTTTGGTTTTTTTCCCAGGCTAATTGCTTTTGAATATAATGTGCCGCTATGAACTACGAAGCCGTCATTCAAGATGCAGAGGGTAATTGCTTTTAATGTTGTTTTTTGCTGTAATTGCTTTCGAATGGTGAAAACACAAGAATGATTCACTTTTAATAATCTAACACTTATTTTGTTATTTTATATTTAATTATAGATATTATTAATAAAAAATAATTGAATATTTCCTGTATTCTAGGTACTATATTCTCGCTAACTAAAACTAAAATATTAGCAACCTGTATTTTTTTTTTTTTTTTTTTTGGAAACCATATGATATACGGTTAGCATGGAAATATTAAAATAATGAATATATCTCTTTACATATTTTTTTGAATTAACTAGTATCGCTCCCGTGCGATGCACGGAAATTTATTTAAAAAGTAATTATTTTATTAAATTAAATATAATATTATCTAATATAAAAGAATAGATTTATTATATTCTAACTAAATGAATATTTGAATAATCATTTTTTTCTATTTTACGATCAACTGAACTTTGCGATTTTCCACCTTTGTTAGCAATTTTTGGAGAGGAAATAAACTATTTAAAAATAATAAAAATATTTAGAAAATACAGTATTTATTTTTAAATTCTAAAAAATTATTTAAAATATCATAAATTTAACTGAAAAAATGTAGAAATTATTTTAATAAAAAATCAATTTTCATAAAAAAAGATCGAATAATTTTGATATTACTTCAAGTAATTTTAAATAATTTTAAAAGGATTTTACTTTTTCAAAAAAATAATTAAAAAGATACTTATATCATAAAATTAGACTTTTCATAGATACTTCCACATCTTCAACTACTTCTTGTGCAGGTTGCTGCTTTAAATTTGGATCAATGTGCTTCTAACTAACTTTTGTTGGTCCATCTCTAAAATGTTATTCACCTTTCTAGGTTGATCTCGTTCATCTGGCCACCGCTAATTATTAGCAGTCATCTCATCTAATACGGTGAATGTTGCACTCGTGCTTCTGGAAAGAAGTGAACCATTTGTTGTTGCATCTATCAATACTCTTGCGAACCCAAGTAGCCCTTTATAGAATTTGCATACCTGCTGATCTTGTGAGAATCCATGTTGAGGGTAATTTCGGAGAAAATCCCGGAACCGCTCCCATGCTTCCCCGAAAGACTTTCCTTCTGACTATCTGAATTGAGTGATCTCGGATTGTAATGAGAGCATCTTGGCCGGTGGGAAGTATTTTAGCAGAAAGCGAGTGCTCAGCTCATCCCATGTAGTAACATCTTCCAGTGCATTAAACCACTTCAAAGCCTTGTCTTTCAATGAGGGAATAACCGTAACTTTACCTGATCATGTGGCACTTGGTTAACCTTCAGTGTCTCGGAAATTCATTTGTACCTGCCTAGATGAACATTTGGGTTTTCTTGTGGACCTCCACCAAACTGATTAAGTTGCACTATAGACATTAGTGCGGGTTAGCTCAAAATTGCTAACCTGAATTGGTGATGCTTCGGCTTCTCTATATCGCTGATTCGACATGGGATGCAAAAAATCCTTAATAGCTGCCTAATTATCAGCTTCTTGCTCGGCTGGTACTAACGCTGGTGGCTGATTCTGCTGTCTTATATAGTTCATGTCGGCCCGAATAGTGTTAATTGCTCAAGCTATCTGACCATGTCTTCCATGGTCAAGTTTTCTGGTGGTGCAGCCATGTCTCTATCTTGGTCTTTCTTTATTCTGCGTCTACGAGTAGTCGCTTCAATTTTTGGGTCGAAAAGGATAAATGTATCTTTTTCTTTTTAACGGGTATGCATGGACTACCTGAGATCACAAAAATACGAAAACCAGCGTAAAATAAAAAAGAAAAAGAAAACTAAAAATAAATATGCAGAAAATAATGTCTAGTCTAGTATCGAGATATTTATCAAAATATAAGCTTAACACAATCGCCAGTCCCCGACAACGGCATAAAAAACTTGTTGCACTATTTTATACCTAATTATCACTAAAATAAGCACAAACACGTCATCTAGCTCAAGATAATGAATTTAAGCACATTCCGACTAAATACACATGCAAATGATATCAAATATATCTCTAAATCGACCTAAAATGCCGGAATAAACGACGTGTATCAACACTATATATATATTCGCGTTCTAAAGACATAAAGCGCTAGTCGATGATAGACAAGGATCAATTATTTGCAACTAAAAGCCACCTTTTTAAAATCAAGAATTACTTTTTAGTGTCTTTGCAACATTATATTGGATGCCCAAAACTACTTCTAAAAAGTAATCAAAATGTGATTGATTCTCAGAAGTTGTATAACACCCGACTTCTACCAATTTTAGTTTTAAATTACTTTATCACTAAACATTACTAAATTCTAACTTTTCCAAAAAAATAACTCACATCACATCTCTAAAAACACTATTATTTGCAAACACCACTTAAGTGGAGAGGAATTCAAAAACAAGGTGATCGGGAACAACAAAAAGTTTAGACGGTGACTAATCAGTTGTGATGAACTTTTGTTTTTATAATAGAGATTTACATATAATATACACATGTGTGGGTCTTGGGTGCACCCAATGCACAATAGTGCTTATTGTACACCTACCTAAAATTAACCTACTTGATAAAAAAAAGGGAAACAGTCGAAATAAGGGAAAAAGTAAAAATTTGCGCGCTACCTCCTCCTTCAAAATTCATGCCAATTAAAAGAGTTTTTTTAGATAGTTTACCATATAGTTTGTTCAGCCTAATAGTATAGTTTACTATGCCTAATAGTATAATATTATATTCAGAGTTTATTGCGACATTTTACAGTGTAGTTTAGTTGATACAATATAGTTTGTTGAGTCTAATAGTATAGTTTACTACGCTTAACAGTATATTCTTATAACTAGAGTTACAATATTAAAGATAAACTTATATTATAACAAATCAGAAACTATACTACAAAGAATAAGTAAGCATACTATAACTCAAGTGTAAATAATATCAATGTCCAGGGCACAATATTATGAATATTTAAAACTATACTATATAAAAAATAAACTTGTACTATAACAAATGAGAAACTATACTGCAAAGAATAACAAAGTATACTATAACTTAAGTGTAAATAAATATCATTGTTAAGAGCACAATTACGAATATTTAAAACTATACTATACTGAAAATAAACTTATACTATAACAAATAAGAAACTATACTACTATAGATAAGAAAATGTGGAAGTCAGAATAAAAAAATAGAATAACAAAGTTGTTCAGAACTAATATATACAAAATTATACTTTACTGATACTGAATTTATACTAAAAAGAATAATAAACTATACTATAACATAAGTGTGAACTATAAATTTCGAGTTATGTCAAAACCACCAAACTTAATAAGTTGTTCAGGACCGTTGCCCCGACCCGCAAACCGCATAGAAAAATGGAGTTCAACGAGTAAATATGAAACAACGACATAAAGCAGAGCATGACATCCTTGCCGTGTATATACAAATTCGGATTCTCATCGTCGACTTGCTGCGCCGCGCTGGTTACCAGCCCTTTATGCGTCAGCGACACCCCCTTCGGTAGCCCCATCGTGTCGAAGGAGTAAGGCAGCACCACCACATCGTCAGGCCTCACCTCCACCTCCTGCATGTCCCGCTAATTAGCAGAGGTCAGCTCAGAAAATCTCAAAAACACTACATAGCAACAACAAAATGCTAACATTGATTGATAAGACCAGACTCCCTTAGCAATGGTGGAAGAGGTTGCCGTTGCATCAGTATCAGGATTAAGAGGGGCGTTAAGGTCAGTGGTGGTGGCTTCGTCATCGAGATCGTAATCTGGATTAAGGTTGCGATCTATAAATTGAACGAACCTAAATTGTCAAAAAATCACATCTTACATCATATTGAGAGCTTGGAGCCTTAAATTGAGAGCAAGAAACAAGAGGTGAAAAAGATCAAGATGCAAGACAACTCTGGGTTTTGTCGTTTATTGTTTATTTTAATTCCTTGTCAATATTTGTCTATGAAAATATAATGATTTTAATTATAGAAACAAGTAGCTAAACTCGTTATATTCTAAGGCTAGAAAGTAGGTTGCGATTAACTATATTTTAATAATTATGTTTATTGTAGACCCCGTTCTATGTGTTTATCGTATAAGCTTGTGTTTATTTTATGAATTGATCAATTTGGCAATTGCTTTATTCTACTTGATTAATTATTCGACGTCCGAGAGGGGAGAGTCGTTAATAAGCTTATGGCATATAACATATATATCAATATCGCCTGAGAGGAATGAGGTATTTGTGTAGGCAATAGTCTTAGGATCCCTTAGGAGTTGCGCATGTGATAGTTAGTCCGAGAAGGTAATCATCCATACGTGATCAACACGTGAGCATCGTCTGAAATGAGGGTTAACAATAGTAGTGATCGCCTAATAAACACTCGAATTCGGTTTAAAGGTCTAGAATATTAGGCTAATTATAAATAGAAAATTGTAACTGAAATCGAACAGTAGTATACGTCTTTTTATCTAATTTATTCTCA
Source organism: Ajuga chamaepitys (assembly GCA_958295605.1). Classification (NCBI taxonomy): domain Eukaryota; kingdom Viridiplantae; phylum Streptophyta; class Magnoliopsida; order Lamiales; family Lamiaceae; genus Ajuga; species Ajuga chamaepitys. The sequence goes on along the minus strand of OY282498.1, from coordinate 39,675,934 downwards.
CTTGTTAGTAGTTTGCTATTTTTAAATGTTCTAAGTGTTTACTTGTTTTCTGCAATTTTATTTTAATCAAACAAATCACCTCAATTCAGAATCTAGATAGAGTTAGATTATTCAATCTAAGGTATTAAATTAATATAGAACACGGTCTCAGTAGGATCGACATTACTGACGTCTATCTACAGTAGCATCATTCACTTGCGAATATACCAGGAGTTAGAAATAGTATATCAGGCAGTTCGCTATTTATTGTAACTATTTAGGAGTTGTTATAATATTTCTAGAGTTAAATACTAAAATAAGCATGTATTGTGCGAAATTTTTGAGCAATTGCAACCTGAAGTCCACTAATTATACAAGTTGCAACATTCGTCGAATTTTTTCGACCAAATATCAAACACGTGACAATCACATGCCAAATTGGGAGAATTATTGCGATTTCTATTATGTTAAATAGTCCAACTTGGCATGTGATTGTAATGTATTTGATATTTGGCTGGAAAAATTCGACGGAGGTTGCAACTTGTACAATTCATGGACTTTATTTTGGAATCGTTAAAAAAATGAAATTTTAGGTATTGAAGTGTAAAAACTTGCAAATTACATGTTGATTTAAGTACTTAACACATATTTCTGTCGTTCGAAAAAAATGTGGGTAGATATTTAGAGACCCTTGATGTCAAATAAAAAATAGAAGTAATAAAGTTGTACGAAGAAGAACTCATTGTACTGAAAAAATTATACCTTTGTCTAATTCATAAAAGAATAAAATAGTTGTATTTTTTACAAATATGACTTTTCTTTTTGGACCAAAAGAGTATTTTGTTAGGAAAATTTTCAGAATTAACGTAACTATTTCTAGAGATAATCATTTTCACTTTATTTGCAAGTGTGTTAGAAACTCGTGATGGTCTCCCCATTTCCATGTAATGCATTTTAAAAGAAAAGTTTTCAGAATTGAAGTAACTATACAATCTTTTCCATTTACTACCGTCAGTAGTTCATACTTCATATGTTTAGTGTGGGCATTATAGCAACTCTTGATGGTCCCCAACAAACTAATATATTGCAATACAAATGCTTCTGTTAAATCTTCTTACACTGAGTTTATCTATAAAACGTAATACTTTTAGAGGTGGGAATGATTAACTTTTGAAAAGAACATTATTTGAGATGTCATATTTTTAGATTTATACTTATTGACGGAAAAATGAGAGAGTTTTCGAAAATAGAAAAAGAAGAGAATTTTTTGGGAATAAAAAAAAAATGAACAAATAAAAAGCCATGAACTTTGAAACTTGACGAAATCACTTGTGACATAGAATCAAGAGGTTCTTGGTTCGAAACACCCCTAAATCCAGTATTTTAATCACAACCATACTGGTAAATTCTTAGGTCTAAACCCAGTCTCACATTAAACTTTGCGCAAAAATTATTTTTCGTCCTATAAATTTAGGCTCGTTCAATTTTCATTTCAAAATTTATTTTAATATTTCAATGTCGTCTCATAATTAAAGAAATTGATCGTATTTGGTCCAATTTTTGCCGTAACGATCAGACGGAAAAGAACAAATGACTATCACGTGAAATCACTTTTCGTTTCATATTTTCGTCCCAAAAACTCACCAGCATCAATGCCACATCAATTAAAATAAACCAAAAATTGGTGCCACGTGACAGTCAATGTGTTTTTCCAACCGATTTGCTCATCAACGGAAGAAATCTCTTCGGAAAAGCCACAAACCAACCACCCTTAAACATACATACACACATACATGGTCACGTGTGTATAGAGCTGTCAAAATGAACACGGTCCGATGGGCCAGCTCGACCAACCTGAAAAAAAGAAATTGGACTGGCCCGAAAAAAAATTAGCCCGACTTGGCGCGACCCAACGGGCCCGACGGACCCGATGGGCTCAGCTCGACTTGGCCCGAGTTTTTTTTTTTCTCTTCTTTTTTTATTTTTCCTCCAATTAAGTTTTAGAGGGAACACTCCCTCCATATTGTTTGAGTGAAAATTTTTGTGTCTACTTTTAATCTTTGTTATTTTGTGTTGTGTAGAACTTGAAGTTCTAACTTTCTAAGTGTATTTGATTTCATGTACGGTGAATTTGTGAGTTTAGAATTTTAATAGGTTTAATTTGTGTAATTGGTGCACGTTCTTATAATAGTGTTCCATTGGGCTATTCGATACCAAATTTATTCATCCAAACTAAAGTAACCTATAGAAATGACATGAAAACAACTTCCCTCATAAGTTTTATTATGGATTGATGTGAATTTCAAAATCAAGTAAAGTCTTTCTATAACTAATTAATTGTCTCATATGTTTCATAATCCACAACAGAGTGATATTTTATTTTTTCTTTTAAACAATTAAAAACTCGAAAGAAAGTGACTGTTTATCTATAAAAAAATATTTTAATTATAATTCATAATACTCATCTTGTTTAATTATTATATAAGTGTATTTTAAATTTGTAATAATTTTATTTTGTGTGTGGAAATTTGGTATTAAACAAAATTTCTTAAAAATAATGAAAAAAATGCAGCGAGTCGAAACTGATCCGACAATCCGATGGTCCGAAGATAGACTGAGTTGAGTCCAAAAAAATCTAACCCGATTCAATTTTATCTATTGGCCCGACTGAACTGGGTTGGGCTGGCCCAACCCAACCATTTTGACAGCGGTGTGTATATTTCAGCCGGCACACATGTATTAAATTCCGAAGATCCAATTATAATGATGAAGCATCACCACACTAAAAAACTTTTCTCTAGAAATTAGAGACCACTCACTAATCGTAGATCGGAATGTCTACGAATCGAAGTGTTCCAATAATCAATTTCGAAGATTCCGCATCCCAATCTGAGAAACTCCTAGAAGCATCCAAGGAGTGGGGATGCTTCAGGCTAATCAATCACTCGATTCCCCCAACATTAATGGCGGAGATGAAAGCTACTGTGAGAGCTCTACTGGATCTTCCGATGGAAATGAAGCAGAGGAACAAAGATGTGATACCGGGGAGTGGATATGTGGCTCCAAGCAAAATCAATCCTCTGTATGAAGCATTAGGTCTTTATGATATTTCCTCTCCTGAAGCTGTTCATGATTTCTGCTCACAGCTCGAAGCTTCTCCTGAGCAGAGGTCAGTCCCCCCTCCCCTCTCTCTCTCTATATATATATTTATTATAGTTCTTTTCGGCTACTTAAGATCTGATGAATACTTTCGCGGATTAGAGGCCAAATCAACAGATAATCAAAGGTTGATTGATTAAAAGGTTGGTAAATTTCAATTGAAAGTCGTGTGATGTAAATGAGAATACATCAGACTTTACCAGAATTCGTGTTCGGCTCCTCTTCCTCTCTCTATTTTCTCTCTCTCTATTGGAGCATATTTATTAACAACCAACTAAAATTTCATTTATCAATAAAATATTTATTTCTCTTCAACAAACATACACAACTTATTTCATAACTTAAAACTAGGGAAATTGATAAAATTATCCCGTAAGTTTACCATATTTAAGAAAATATCCTTTAAATTTGACAATTTTTAAAAATGCATCATAACCTACAAAAAGTTGTTAAAAACACCATGTGACCGGCTATAACAAGTCAGTCAACAGGTCAAAGGGGTGACGTAGCGATCATGAGCTGATGTGGCTATTTTTTTCATTCTAATGTTTTATTAATTTTATTTTAAAGTATAATATAAATTATAAAATATTTTTAAAAATCCAAATTAAATTACAAAATGATTTAAAAAATGTTAAAATTAATTTATAAAAATAAAAATAAATTTTAAAAGATCTTAAATCATTTTGAATACCTAAAAGATTATTTTAAAATAAATATAATTATTCTACCCTTCTTCTTCCCGCAAACCCCCCTTCTTCTTCCCCTGTACCTTTGCCGCCCCTCACCCACCGCCGACGATGACTTTGCCGGCGGTTTCAGCCTTCCCCGACCCTACCTCTCTCTTGCTACGCCTAACAATCTCCTTCAAAACTATTACCATTGATGGTCAAAATAATGGTCCTCTCTTTTCCTGTACAGAAATCTTTTGCATTCTTTCTGCCTAATCTGAGTTTGAGTGGGGACTAAACAAATCTTTTGTATTCTTCTGCTAATTTGTGGTGTTGTTGGTATTTGGGACTAAACAAATTTTAGAGGATGGATCTAAAACCTACAACCCAGATCCGTCGCAGCCTTGCACTGCTGCTGCTCAATTGTGAGCCGCTGGCGCACTCCTCCACGCGCCACCGCCTCCTGCCGCATTTCCCGATCACCCACCATAGCCTGGTACCAGCGGCGCCCCGTTCGGTCTGCCTCTCAGCCTCTCGTAGGTGCAGCAGACCTCAATTGTTGTTGTTCTTATTGTTTGAACGAAATTCAGAGCACAATTCCGGGCCTCCAAGGCCCGATTCGGCTGCCGGGGTGGTGGAGGTTGGGTGGTGGTTGAAATAGAAGGTGGACTGCAGGCTGTAAAAAATTTCAAGCCACATCACATTTAATAAGGTGGACTCCAATTACAAGCCACGTGGGTTGAAAATGTTGACTAATGAATCCACATAATATTTAATTAGCCACATCACATGTCACCGGCTGAGTAACAGCTGATAGCCGATGACAAGGCATTTTTAACAATTTTTGTTAAGTTGTTGGACATTTTTAAAAATTGCCAAACTTAAAGGATATTTTTTAAAATATGGTAAACTTACAGGATATTTTTACCAATTTTTCCTTAAAAATATATCTTTGTACTTTATAAATAATTCAACACAACTCAGCATTTTAATAAATATTATTTTTTTTATCTAAATTCATAATCTATTCCCAAATAAAACTAATATATGATTTAATAATTGTATATTATTTTTAGCGCTTTTTCTAATATATTTCAGGAAAAAAAATATATATTTTAATTCCACAATTATAATAAAGTGATTTTTTTCCATGCACTTAAAATAACTAAGGTCGAAAATATCGGTATTTACGGAGATATCGATTTTTCAATTTATGGATTTATCGTTGAGATCTCAATCAATATCGGAATATTGGTGAAATTTTTTTAAGAACGCCGAAAAATGTATTAAAACGCTTAATTTATCACGATATTTGTTAGATTGTAAAAAATCTAGCTAAATTCTAATTTTTAATTTAAAAAATAGATTCAAATACACGCATATACAACTATTCGATAAATAGAAACATTACATACATTTTCCGCTGATCCGATAGCCATTATGAACTATTTCATCATACATTACTACCTTCTAATACCAAAATGAATTTCTATGAAGCTCAACTTGAGTGTAGTGGTTATCGATGTAATTACGATAGTGGTAGCTGCTCATCGATGTAGCGTAATTATGAAGATAGTCATAAAGATAAAATAAATATGTTGCAGCATCTCGCTCAACCGCCTGTCCATGTACCGGATAAATCGGATTTACCCAAGAATTATACTGTTGTCCTTCATATAGCATGTGAGAGGTTGTATCATCAGAAGTGCTACGATCAGTCTAGGCTGTATCTTGTGATCTGTCTGCAATTTTATGTGGAAATAAATTAAGATACAGAACTTCCCGATCGGTGCTCACACTCATCGTGTCAAAATTTGACCAGAAGAAAGCTACATCTACGTTTGACCTCGTGCCTCGGTTCCGACCCCGTCTGCTCGTGTATTTTTTTCCAATAGCACCTATCCCTGGACCTCCAGCCCTACTTCCGTGCTTTTCATCTTGTGTAGTGTGTGTGTACAATCCCCATTTTCCTTGGACTTGGGTTATAGTCTTGACGGCCATCACTATGATTACCACCGCCACTTCCATTGGCATCACTTCCGTCTTCGTCTGTGTCTCATTAATTGATACATCAACTTTCTCACTCATTACCTTATCCACATCAATTCCGAATTGGCTGGTCGCTTCAGCGACCTGAGGATCAGGATTGCCTTTTTCGTTGTCCAGGTGTGCTAACCGAATCCATTGATAAAGCTGATCACCCTCTTCGTTGTCGGTTTCAGCGGTGATGTCCACTAAATCTAGGAATTCTTGCTTAGCAATCCTATCTGCTTCACCCTCCAAATTTCGTATCCTTAACACCATATTGTAGTAGCAAAATACGAGTTTTTCGAGTTTCGGATAAGCAAGACGATTTTTTTGTTTCGTGTGTATCAATGCAAATGTGCTCCAGTTTCTTTCACATGCGGAAGGTGATGCAGTCGGTGCCAGTACTCTAATGGCTAATTCTTTCACTGTCGGTGTTGAACTACCATGCATAACCCACCAATCAACTGCCAAATTAAGATCCAACGTCAATTAATTGAATGGTTGCAATTTGATGTAACTTCTACCAAATTAATATACAATTCAAAATAAACTTACATGCCGCCATAATATTTCTAGCAGCCACGACGGTCCGATCACCGAATGATTTTTTGCCATCACGAAAGCAGATGAGCTGCAAAAGTCCAATCAAGAATAATTAGGTCACTAATTTGATTTTAATTTTTAAATATGGTAACGTTAGCTCATTCCCAACATCTGCAACCCTTGGGGATTTAGGGTGTAGCTTATTCAAAACCTGAAGGACTGTATGTATAAGCCCTGCATCCTCACCTACTCCGAGCTGGTATTGGGATCTCGGGTTAAGGTAGTATGCTGCGGAAATTATGCAATATTGTTTAGGAAACTTCAATCATTTTCGCAAAATCAAGGCTAAAAGTTAAAACTAAAAAATAAAGTCATTATTACCAGTTGTGTGTAGTGGATGAGATAGGGTACGGTTCCACCTGAACTCAATAATTCTCATCACCCACTGCGTAGATCTAAGTGATTGGATCTTTTCTTTCATTACCCGAATCAAGTCATACAAGATCGGCATAGTTAGAACAACCTCTGTGTCAACCACTCGGAGCACTTGATATATTGGCTCAAATATAGCCACTGCGTGTTGTACTCCCTCCCAAAATGAGTGGTCAAGCATGTTTCTCTCCACTTCTTTGCCAACATTTTGTATGACTGAGTCTATTGGCGGCCAAATCATCACTAGTGAAGGTCTGTTTCAGTGGGGATTTTTTTCTTATACAAGTTGTCCAAGGCCATGTAGTTAATCGCAAAACGTGTTGCTCCGAGTCTAACAATATCTCCTTGGCAGATCTCTCTCTCCGCGCAAGTAGCCAACCATGATTATAGATGAAGTTGGTTATTTGTCTCGCTGCTACAATTATCACTTTTACGCTATCTCTATTACTGATCTCTTCAAAGATAAGGTCAATACAATAAACAGCATACAGGATCCAGTATAGGTTGTACGTTGCTATAGCTTTCTACCGGCTTTCACATAAGTCGATCTGTTATCGGTTACAATTTGAACAACCCTGGCCTTCCCAATCTCCCGTACAACATCTCTGAGCAACCCATAAATGTATTCATTATCCTTAATCCTATTCGATGCATCAACTGACTTCAGAAAAGCAGTTATTCCCTTACAATATACCGTAAATTAATTATGGACATCTTTGTCGGTCCGGTCCATCCATCCGCCATAATTGTGCACCCGTACGTATCCAACTTTTTTCTTTTGAATTCTGGCGTATTCCTGCATTTCTTCGTACTCCACGTCTAGATATTTGTACTTTATCTCATAAGGAGTAGGCGTTGCAACAGTCGACCCTACTTCTTGGGTAAACTCTATCATATTTTTGAAGTGATGAGACGAAGCTCTGTTCGGAGGTAAATTATCATAAATGAAAAATCTGCCGATGGCCTTGTCCAACTTTTCCTTTAAGTTGGTGCCAGAGAACATACTCTTTATCCTCTTTTGGCATGCGTCTGCGGATTTATACGTTATCGGGGCAGGACAGGGTTCAAAGTTGGTCGATCGACCACTCTGGGCACGACGAAATTGGGAAGATTGTGGTCTCATTCGGCTACTGGGATTCCCTCCTCTGCTACCACCAAATTGTCGGGTCTGTTTTCTTTCCCACTCACTCACCCTCGACGCCCTAACGGCAACCCGGTAGTCGTTTCGCTCATTCGGATTAAGGTCCGGCGGACATGCGATGTAATCATCTTCGTCTTCGTCTCCTTGGGACAGTCCCTTCCATAATTCTGTTTTTATGTCAGCTATTTTTTTTGGTTTTCTTCTCTTTGGCCTCATTTTTGGCATTAATTAGGCGACGAAACTCGTTCTTCATGTCCGATTGAACTTTCCTACAAGGGGCAACATTCTTTTCTAAGTTCGTACTACTCAAATGATATTTGAACCTAGTTATACCTCCGGAATTCTGGACTCCATAAAACTGACAAATGGTAGCTGTTTTATTGCCTGGAACGACACTAGCGTACTTCCATGCGTAATCAAGTCTTGAAAACCTCCGATCACCAGCGTCGCTCCCGCTCGCCATTCTTATTTTCACACATGTTCACGTAATCTACGAATTATTAAAATCTCAGGTTAGTCAATTCATGCTTACATAAGTTAACGAAAATTCATTACGTAATCTACGAATTATTAAAATCTCAGGTTAGTCAATTCATGCTTACATAAGTTAACGAAAATTCATTCTCCAATATGAAATCTCAATATAGAGATAATTATAATGTTAACTAACATTATTTTGAAGATATAGTTAAACATGCTTACAAAATATATTTTTACATGAACATTACAACATAAGGTGTATTACTATTATGTGGTCAATTTACATGAACCTTACTACATAAAGTGTATTACGTGGTCAACCTAAATTAGTAGTATATGGAGGTAATTCTTTAAACTTTACAAAGATATTAACATGGAATCCTTTTATGATCGATTATCATTTACTTATCATATCCTTCTTATTAAAGTAGCATTCCAATAATTAAGTGAGAAATAACAATTTTTTTGGCAAATACACCTTAATATTGAAAAAGACTTATAATTGGAGTTTTTCACTAACAACAATTTTTTATCTAAATATGAACTAATTTGAAACTTCTTTCTTTACCAAAACTGCTAAATGAAGATAATTCTTTCTACAATTTGAAACCTCCATTTTTTAGTTAAACATCCACTAATAATAAAATCAATAATAATAATAGAATATATAATAAATTATATTTGTAGCTTATTCCATAAATAATATTGAGCAAACATGAAATGTATTATTAACATGGCATCAGAATTACATAAAAATTATTGTCAATTTTTTTTGCAAGTCAAACAAGATGTAACAAAAATTCCTAAGAACTAATTGCATTAAAAAATTAAAAAACTAACAGACTATACAATATGACAATTGATAACCTAAACTACTATAATTAGTATTGAGAATTTACCATATGAGCGACGGTGAAGACGTTTCGAGAAGAATGAAATGGAAATTATAAATGTGAATACCGCTAACAAAAATATTCTCAAATCGCATTTTCATTCAAATTCTATCAACGAGTAATACACGAGTATTGTTCTAGCATTGGCTCAAAAATTGTATCATAACAAGTCCAAATCTTCTAAATAAAAGAATTAAAAATCGAGACGGAAATTAATTAAATTTACCGTTGTTCTTCACCTCTTCAAGACTAGGTATGCACTTTTTATTGGATTGCAAAATCGTTACGGCTCTTGCTTATTGCTCGATCTCTCCACTTCCTGAAAAAATTCCTAAAATTTACTACTAAACCACACTACTACAATTTATGTGTTCTACAAAATAATGGAGCAGCAGTTGAATTTATACACGAATTCATGCTCCCAACATTATTGTTTCTGTCAAATTTTTTACATCAATCACTCTTTCTTCACTCAAAGTTTGGCTTTACGCTCTTTACATCCTATATATGCAAGTTGGCATGCAACAAGCCAATATTTATTGCCAAACACTGCCCAGAGCCACTCCCAAAATTCAATAAAGCAGCCTGCAAATAAAAGAAAAAAAAAATTGACTGTAGCGTTTTGGCGAGAAATCGCTTCTTCTGGAACAAACATGGCGAGCAATGAGACGCGAAGCTGAGTCGCCGATATTTAGCCGAGAATCGCGAGATCTCAGCGCCATCATGACAAAACGTTATGTAAGGAAGAAATCATCTCAGGAAGTCTATTTCAACGAGATTTCGCCGATTTCTTGCGATATTTACGTCCTTGAAAATAACATGCTAATATAATAACTAAATTAAAATTGCAAAAGTTAAATTAAACTACAAATACATGCCTGAAATACTAGATTACAAACATAAAAGATATAAATTATATATTTAATTATTGCGACCGAATTTTTGCCATATATGCTCAATAAGATTGTAAGCGTTATGATATAAAATGATAGAAATTATGTGAGAAAAGAAATAACAGTATGCTCTATTTATAAAGGGAAAAAAAATAAAGAGCTTCGGATTTTAATTTAAAATATGTCAACATTAGGCTCTACTTATAGAGAAAAAAAAATAAGAATTTTGATAATTTTTGTAAAATAAAAATTATGTCATTTATATATCATTAAAATTATATTCAATAAATAATTTAATACAACTAATGAGATATTGACATATGACAGGTTGTGGAATGAGTTGATTGACTAACTCAAACCACAACTAGGTCGTGGGATTTAATACTATTGATAATTTACCTTTTTAGTTTTTTCTTTGTCGTTTGTTACGATCCGAGAGGGGAAGTCATGGTTAAACCTAGTCTAAGAAAGGACATACCAGCTGTAAATTGTAACACTCCTTTTCTTCTCTATATTTTTTCATTTTCTTACATGTTACAATTATTTTCACACAGTAAGTTACTATATAAAATATTAAATTATAAATTTATAGTTTAGTGCCATATAACAAGACATAAATTCGAGACAAACATTAAAATTAAAAAAAAAACTAACGAAGTGCTTGAAATAGTAATCTATCTTTGTTTTGGTGTGAATGGAAATAATATAATAGTCCAATTGAATTTAGGTATTCTCCTTTTTAGTCGATATGGCAATTCAAGCGTCGAGCTCGGATAAAAGCCGACAAGACCAATATCATATGTGAAGCCTACTAGTATTTTTTAGGCAAATATGTGGCTATCTGGAGCCAACGGACTATTAATCCATCGAGTCGGACTGATAGGTCCGATGACACTTTAGATGAAGTTGGAAGTTGGCACCTATAATTTTGAGGTTATACTCGACAATAATATTCTCGAAAATTCCTATCGTCCCTTTCTGATGTTTTATTTTATGTTTTTAACTTTTTAGTTTCTATCTTTCTTCCCCTTTCTGTTAGTCCACTCTCTGAGTTGTCTTGCCTTTTTCAATTTTATTTTGTACTTAAATACTCGGTTTTAAAAACTATATGACAGGTTGTAATTATTGGAAATAAAGTATGTATAGTAAATTGGTGAATTAGAAGTACCCTGAAATAAAATGACCTGTATATTTACTATGTTGTTCACGTAGTAGAGGTGTACTCACTAGTTAATATTGGTAGATCATTGTCATGTAGATAGAGATGGCAACCCAACTTAGGGAGTATTTTTCATTATTTATTTTATTTAATTAAGTTATCATAAAGTTGATTAAAATATATACACATAATAATAACACATTATGACGGGGTTAGGGGAGTCCAATACTCCTCTTACTCAGTGTCAGTCTGTTCCTGCTAAGTAGTCGTTGTAAATTCCCCAGGTACCAAAAAAGACCAGTAGATTAGTAGTGGACCGTGGAACCAATACCCATTAACAATGAACATTAGAAAGTTCATCATATTTAGCTCAGATTAAAGCAGTGTTCGCGTTTGCATAATTTAAACAAATTTCTTATTTTTAGTTATATAAGCCAAGTGAAGTGTTTCTGAGAAATTGTCTTTGCTATAGTTAATTATTTAGAAACTAAAAGCTACAAGCAACATAATTTCTGTTTGCTTCTCAATATTAATTTCTTTAAATTATGAGACTAGAAGTGCTTATATATCAAACAATTTATTTCTTAAATTTTGGTCAAAATCACTTTATCCTAAGACATTCCTCAATGTTAATTACAAGTGGTTTTTACATAAATTCTAATGTTAATCACTTCTCAAAAGCAAAAGTAAAAAAAAAAAAATACTCCCTTAATAATAATCAAATCTTACACCAAAGCTACATACGTATGTGGTGCAGAGAGACACTCATTAAGTACTCGGAAGCTGTTTACGAGCAAGCTATGGAGATAGGTCGCAGGTTGTCGAAAGCAGTGGGATTAGACAGTACTGACTTGTTCAAAGGATGGCCTTGCCAGTTTAGAATCAACAAGTATAGCTTCACTCCTGAAAGCGTCGGATCATCCGGCGTTCAACTTCACACTGATTCTGGTTTTCTGACCATTTTACAAGATGATGAAAATGTTGGTGGTCTTGAGGTGTTAGATGAGAAATCTGGAGCATTCATAGTTGTTGATCTGTTGCCTGGATCGATTCTTGTCAATTTTGGAGATCTTGCCAAGGTAAGTGAAGCTTTCATCTTTCTTCTTGGTTAGTTTCTGAGATTGGTTTTGATCTTTTTCTGCAAGTATATATGAGATTTAAACATGAGATTGATTTATGTATATTTGGGAATAGGTTGGTTTGGGTTCCTGAGTTTTCATCCTGGTGAGCTTTCAGGCCAGCCTAGCCCAGGCCGACATATAGCACTGATCTAGTAGGAAAGTAAATAATATAACCTCTTATGAAATCATTTTGCTAGCTTCAATTAGCCCTGAGTAGATTGTCCTTAACTGTACTTTCCCCCACTTAGTCTTCACTAGACCTTGGTTATTGCTGACTAGGTGTTTGACTTCAGTGTACCGTCTAATTAAAGTCTTACGTCTTTTAAAATATTGGGTATAAAAAGTTTCTCCAAAACTTAGGTCTTCAGCTACAATTTCTTACAAAAAGTTCAGTTATAAATTCAACATCTAGAAAAGCTGGAAGTCTCAATTTTTTGTGACTTGCGTCAGACTAGAGGTGGCAATCTAGAAGCTTAGCTCGGTCCAAGCCAGCGGGCCAATGTCATATGTTGACCATCCCCAAGTTCATTCGGTCCAAAAAATAAGACCTAAGCCTGGCCCAACCTCTTAAGAATACACTATATTTGGTCGGAGCGATGGTTGGGACCTGTCAGGCCTAATGGTACTTCGAGCTTCAGTTCTTGATGTCCAACCTGATAAAATGGCAAGTGGGGCGGATTGGTTTTCCCACCTCTACTTAGGATACATACATCTTGAGCCACTCTGTGAATGCATAATACAATCTCGTTTAATTCCTCTCATGTTGATGCAGGTGTGGAGCAATGGAAGATTCTGCAACATAAGGCACCGAGTGCAATGCAATGAAGCGGTTGTTAGAATTTCAATAGCTTTATTTGTATTGTGGCCGAAGGAAGCGGCGGTGGAGGCACCACCGGAGCTGGTGGATGCCGACCATCCCCGCCTCTTTGTCCCTTTCGGTTATGAAGATTACAGAAAACTTCGGCTTTCCTCTGGATCCCGGGCTGGTGAAGCTTTGGATCTCTTGCGCACTCCGTCTTAGATAGTAATTGTGTTCTAATCATGTTTCTTTTCATTCATGCTTGTTGTAGGTATGTTGTGATGACCTCTATATGTGATACATATTTTAAAGTCTTGTAGATGTCGTGTGTCGAGATAAGTAAGCTCAACTATTGTAATATTCTAAGGTCTAGATTGTGACATTTGGCTCTATCTTAATGATGCTTACTAGAAGTAGAGGATACACTATAAGTAGCAATTCCAAGTAGATAAAAGAGGCTTCATAATTGAATAAAACAAATTTTTTATTGCAGTTTTTATCCAACAACTTTTCCCTCATTTTAATACTTGAATATTAACATGATATCAGTTGAAAACTGATCTTCCATACATAACGTCGCCTTGAATTCTGCAATTGAATCTATGGCTGCGCCGCGCAACTGAACTCTGAATCGCGGCAAGGAAGTATGGTCAGCATTGACAGCTGCTTCGTCCCCAGCTCAGGAGAGCTCGTCTGTTCACCTTCAGCTCATTTCGGCTCGAATTCTACTGAATTTGCTTCTCATGACAACAATCCATTCACATTACATAGATCGGATCATCCTGGTAAGAATCTAGTCTCAACTCCGCTGTTGAGTCAAAATTTCCTACCCTGGAGTCGTTCCATACAGATTTCTCTCGCAGCTAAAAATAAATTAGGGTTCATAAATGGTTCAGTTAAGATAATTATTGATCCGAATTTATATGAACAACGGGTGAGAGTCGATGGCATGGTCCGTTCATGGTTGCTTAATTCGTTTTCTAAAGAAATTCGTGAATAGTTTATATACGCGAAGAATGCTCATAATTTGTGGGAAATGATTACTCGCCCTTTCGGGTGAGAGTAATGGCCCATACATATACCAAGTTCAACGCGAAATATGTACGATATCTCAAGGAAATCAATATTTGGTTGTGTATTCCAATCACTTGAATAAACTTTGGGACGAATTTGCCTTACTTAAGCCAAGTAAGAAATACACTTGTGGTGCATCTAAATAATGGGAGGAATGGGAGATGAGTGGGAAACTCATATACAATTTTTGATACGATTAAACGATAGTTATGATGATCTGCGTAGTTAAATTCTGATAATGGATCCCTTGCCTAATGAGACAAAACCTATTCTCTTGTTCTAAGGGTTGAATAACAACATTCTATTAATGGACCTTGTCCTGATGCTCTTGAAAGCACTTTAAACTAAACTAAACAAAGCTAAACTAACTAAACTAAACTATACTAAACTAAAACTAAACTAAAGTAAACTAAACTAAACTAAACTAAACTAAACTAAACTAAACTAAACTGCTTTGTTCACCAAATCTGGTCAAGGCAGGGGTTCCAATGCGTGTAAACATTCACATTCTTAGAATTCAAGGGGAGGCACTCAAGTAAACAGAGGCAAGGGATTTTCTTATGTGCCACGGAAATCTAAAGAAGAGAGAGAGAGCGCATTGTGTTGCTCCAGGCCATGAAATAATGGAATGTTTCAAACTTAAGGGATATCTGGATTGGTACTACAAGCCAAAAGATCAAAGGGTTGTCAACTTGGTTGTTACTCAGCTTGACACTTCTACTGGATCAGATATTAAACAACTTTTGGAGCTGCAAATTTTTCTGCTATGGTACAAAATGAAGTGGCTAGAATAATGGCTTCCAAATACTATGGTCCTGATAGACACAATACAGCTTATTCGAACATGACATATTTTATCGGTTTTAACACCTCTGATTTTGCTTTCACTACTCTTGCTGACCTTGATCTTGGCTCTTTGATTATCGATACAAGTTGGAGCAAACATATTTGTATTGATGCTTCCTTGATGACAAATCTCACTCCTATTGCTTGTCCAACATTTGTCGAATTACCTAATGGATCACACAAAGAGGTCGTGCATACTGGCCAAGTATTGCTCAATGAGGTATTCTAGATCCCCTAGCTTCAAATTAAATCTGCTATTAGTTTCTGAATTGGCTATGACTCTTAATACAACTGCTACATTTACCTCTTGTGCATGTGAAATCAAAGACACCAATACTGGGGTTGTGTTAGCTACAGGCAAAGTTTTTGGTAGAACTGTATATTTTGCAGAATGAACCACCTACTCTTGCTATAATTGGTTTTGGTTTTGGCTTTGGTTTGACTGCCACTCATATTTGAAGGTCTTCGACACATGGCATAAAAGACTAGGTCAAGCATCCCCATCAACATTAAGTCATTTGAAATTCTGAAGTATGTTTCTACACCTCCTGTCATTCAAGCACATAAGAGCTGTGATGTTTGTAATTTCTCAAGACAATCTAAATTGTCTTTTCCTTCCAATCCCATTTAGTCTAGTAGAATCTTGGAACTTTTGCACATTGATATCTGGGGGCCATATAACAGACCTAGCATCACCAATACCCCATATTTCTTGATTGTGGTGGATGATTATAGTAGAACGGTCTGGATCTGTTTACTCTCTTCCAAGAAACAGGCTATCCAATCCCTTGCAACTTTCCTCAAAATGATCTCTATTCAAATGTGCCTTTCTGCTAAGAAAATAAGGACTAACAATGGATTCGAATTTGTTGGCCGTGATTGTCAACATCGTTTCTCCCAATTAGGCATCTTTCATCAGAAATCACATACTTACACACCTCAGCAGAATGAAGTGGTAGAAAGGAAGCACATGTACCTCCTTCAGGTTGCTAGAGCACTCAGGACATAATATGTTGTCCCTAAGTACCTCTAGTCCTATTTTATACTCATTGTTGCTTACATTATCAATTGACTACCCACTTCACTTCTGTCTTGGAAATCTTCCTTTCAAGAGTCAAGATTGGCATTCAACCAGCTTATGAAATGATAAACCATTTGGTTGTCTCTGTTATGTGACCAATACATCTCCAAAAAAACCAAGTTCGAGCTTCCAAATTTGTGTTAATGGGTTATCCACCAAGGTAAAAGAATTACAGAGTTTTTTATCTTGAATCTCACAAGATCCTCATTTATAGACACTAGTTAGAGACACGTGCGTTGCACGTGATCTGTAGAATTCGCTTAAAGTTACGATTATGTTTTTTACTTTAAATCAGTTTTAAAAATTATATATATAGTATGTCAAGATAAAAAATAATACTTCCTCCGTCCCGGCCTAATTTGCACACCTGCACCGGCGCGTATATTAAGAAAAAGTTATTTTTTGCTTTTTAGTTGACTTTTTCAAAGATGGAGATTTTGAGGGTGGAGTAACTAAGATTTATTTCCATTTTGGGGTGTGCAAAATAGGGTGGGACGGTCGAAAAAGGAAAGTATACAAATTAGGGCGGGACGGAGGGAGTACTTCTTATTACAGTGGTTTCTAATGATTAAATATAGTCCTTAATAGATATGAATGTTGTACCAATGTGTTGTATAATGTGATCGAGTACTTTAAATGCTTAATTTTGATAAACAAAAAGGAATAAGTTAAGTGAAAATTAAAATTCAAAGATTTTCTTAACAAAGTGAAACAATGACATTGTTTATAATAACCCAGTTGTTCCATACATTAAAAAAATTATTTTTCAAATTTTATGGTGTGTCCCAAAAAAAAGTTCAGTTTCAAGATGTTAATGTACTGTGTTATTAGTCAATGTAAAAATATTAAAATTTCAATTTTATAAATAAGTCAATATTATTGAACAAGTCAAACAAAAAATTTAAATTCGAATAACTGATTAGAGTTCATAGCTATAGAAAGCAGTACATTCATCTAATTGACAAAAAATTATAAAGTTATAAATTTGTCAAAGATGACTCTTTTTTTTGGGATGTAGGAGTGTATGTTATTAGTCTTTTTTTTTGTTTTTTTTTTTTTTGATTTTTTTTTTTTAAATTTTTGTTAAAAGATATGTTATATATGTTGATACATACAAGGATAAAATATTCGCATGTATGCCTACTTCATATATATAGTCTGTTTCAATGATTCTGAATATAAAAATAAAAATATATAATTTAGAAGAACCATATATATATATATATATATATATATATATATATATTCCAAATTATCTCATTAACAATCATATAAGTTGTACCACATCACCTTTAAATTAAAGGTTATTTGATGTACCTCACATATTACTTTAATGTTCACTAAATTACTTCATTTTTGTTATGCAAAATATGTATTATCAAATATATATACAAGAGAATGTAAATTATATCTCTTTCTGTTTTCAAATATATGTTTCTTCAAATCGTGAACCAATACTTTTCAATTAATTATATATCAATAATTATAGATAAGGTAGTTAACTTTAATATTTGAGATGTATATCATATGAAAATATATTCACGCATTGGCTTTTAATGAATCAATAAAGAAGTTTCACAAAGATCGAACTAAATTACTTTACTTCCTAAATTTATTATCTCTTCTAGAGTTTGAGCTCTTGTTAAAATTAAAAAAGTATGATTGGGAAGATTTCAAACCTTTAACCTCCTCTCTAGGTAAAACCAACTCTTTTAACAAAATTTATTAGTTAGTCGTTTGAACTAACTTTTTGTGTACTTTATTGTTAACAATTACTATTCACATGATAGAAGGAAATAGTAAGAAAAACTTAGTTATCAAAATATATTACTTATACTATAAAAAAGTGTACATCAAGAAAATTCTTACTTGAGTTTGAAATTTCACTTTTAAAAATGTACACAAAGATTGGACTCGTAGTATGTAAATAAGTCATGCATTATTTGTATAGTTAAATAATAGATTTAGATCCAGAGAATATATTGAAAAAATATTTAAACTAGTAATGAAATATAATTACGAGTAACGAGCTAAAGAGTACTCTCATATATATATATATATATATATATATATATATATATATATATATATATATATATATTCTTCTTATAAGATAACTCTATAATGTCTTCTTATTACCGCGTTCAATCTTTTTAATTTGTTTCTACATGATTATCCATATTCACATTTTTTACCGATATTATATATTCCCTCTCTCCCGAATGAAGTTGCACACCTTTCTTTTCGGTACCTCCCACAACAATTTGCACACTCTCAAAAAGGAAACTTACCTTACAATCCCGACCGTCAAAATCTTTGCCCTTAATTTTCACCCTCAATCCACCTTTGAAGAGTCAAAATAAAAGAAAAAAATTAATTTTCTTAAATGTAATGAAATAAATAGAAGAGATAGAAAGCTTAGTCTTTCATATTAAATGAGTGAAGAAGGATTCCAAAAGTTTGTGAGAGCCCACTTCCACCAACCCTAGAAAAAACTTCAAATTCTTCCTAGATTCAAGAAACCCTAGACTAGGTTCTCGTTTTCCACGAGGAAGAACCCTAGTTCTTATGATAAAATAAATTCTAGAGAGAATGATTTACAAGAGATGAAATTCTACCAAATGAAAATTTGTTCTAAAAGAGAGAAAATGCGGTATTTATATGGAGGAACATCTTTTCCCCTTCCTACTCCCAAAATTTGCAGGAAATGCCCCTTTAGTAAGGGTAGAAGGTAAATTACATAAAAGTATACTTGGTCTTCAGTAAAGTTGGGTCGAACCGCTTGAGCACGCTCGACTCGAGCTTTTCGATAATTTTGGGACATTTTTGTTCATAACTAGCCTTTGACTCCAGATACAAACATGTAGAGCTTCATCTCAGCTACATGTGGCACTTTGAATTGCTACAATTCGACATTGTATGAAGAAATTGTGGCCAAAATACAAATATGCAACATGCCAATAAAAAACAAGGCATGGCTGGTTACGAGTACCACAACCGGTATTGGGTCTCGGGAATGAGTACTAGTACCGCTACCCTAATCCTATAGTTACCTGACCAGCATTGCTACCGGTATTGGTGATTTGTTCCCCGTGTCCGATCGCGGGCATTTACTCTCATGCGTCATCTCCGTGTATTGCCGTTTTGGAGTCTTTCCACCAGTTTTTTCAAATCGACTTCTTCACGGATTTTACTCGCGACTTGACGAATATCGAGTTGGGCATGACCCGGTCTTGATTAGGGATCGTTTGGGCCTCGGTTTGCAAGCTAGAGTAGATAATTCAGTGCAAACGATCTCCTTGAACTCCCCGATTTTCCTATCCTTCAAAATACAACTCAGAAACACTCAAAAGTACATCAAATTATATCAAAAATGAAAGTTAACCCGAAAATACATTTAACACAAGATTTTACTCCGATGTAACAAACAATTGTAATTCTCAAACAAATATGAACGTGGAACATGCGAGAAATGACCATTTCAACGCTCATCATCGATGTTGAGCCGAGCATGCATGTGCGTGTCTTATGCTCGCGTGTTCACATGCAGGTGTTAGTCATTCACAATACCTTTATAGTGCTCTAGCATATAAGTTAGACTCAACATTATGTTTTTTCCAATATGGATAGACGTTACTAACTTCCACAATTCCATACACATGCATTAGCATGTGACCGTCTTCGTGCATTAATTTCTCCCTCGATTTTGAAAAATGCAACACACTACGATCATCTACTCATAACGTGGATCGATCATCCACGACTTAGTTCCACCAGAGTTATATATTGTTGCCACTTTTCAATTGGTCAAGGTTGCTATTCACTGACTTTCTTAAAACCAATTTCCAACAAGTAATAGTACCTCCGTCCCAGTTAAATATGCAAGGTTGACCGGGCATGAATGTTAAGAAAAAAAAAAAGATTTTGCTTTTCTTTGATTATTTTAAAGGTGGAGATTGAAGGTTGAGATTTTAAGGGTGGAGATTGTGGGAATTAGTTTCTATTTTAGGGGTGTGCAAAGTTAAGTGGGACGACTCAATAAGGCAAGTGTGCAAATTTTAACCGGGGCGGAGGAAGTACATGTCAATCTAAACGATATTTTTTATGAAATTCGTTCTTTTTAGCACAAATTATATGGATTTAAGATATGAACGTCTAGTTTAAAGGAGATTTTGTTGAAAATATTACTTTTAAAATTACAAATAATTATGAGACGTCACATCCGAATAATAACTATGGTTATGGATAGATGATCAAATTATTAATCATGGAATTCGGAATTGGGACCAAGAAGCATCATAACATCAATCATTCTCAAAATAAAATGTTCCATCCCATTTATTTATATGACAAAGACATGTGGTAGGAGCAAAAATTCCCTCTCCACACACTACTCATAGTTATCTATCTTAATTATACAGCTAAAACTTCTAACTCATAATAAATGAGTCAAGATCTTCAAATCATTGAGTACTATTAGTGCTCGTTTTCGTGTCAGATATGGGGTCTGCGTAATACAAAAATTAAGTCAATTTCTCCATTTTATAAAAATAGGTTATTTTTATGCTAATTTTTTTTAAGTGTCGTACGAAGATAGTTATATTTCCTCATCAGGAGTGTACTAAATATTTCATTTTTTATATATCCTTGCTAAATTATTTCTTAAAATTACTATTCATAATTAACATAATTTTATCAACCATACTAAATAAGGTGTATCAAACATTCCTATGAGTATTAAATGAATTTCTGAAACTTAGAATGAGCTATCTTTTGGAGATTGATGGAGTGATATTGTTCATATGATATGCGTATGTGTCCATTTAATGTTATGTTGTGGGTACAAATTATATGTGGCTTTCGCTTCGTTTGACTCTATCAAACTTATCTACAAATGTCAGCGCCATGTCATTTAGGGTGTACGTATAGAATATTAAGAAGAATTGTTACCTTCGGACTTTTTTCGAGTAGAACTGCACCATAATATTTTAGGGTGAGTTCTGGATATTCAATAATATTTATAACGAGAATTATACTGAACTGTATTGAATTTATCTAAATCGTCTCATATCGAAAATCGAAATTATAAAAGTATATAATTATGTTAAAAATCTTATACATAAGGTAATTTACAGGTTTTGTGCTTGATTTCCATACATTACTATTTTTCTACAACCTTATTTGAAAGGTTTACTTATGGTTTGATATTTATGACAACATGAATTTTTAGTTGCAATTTAAATATGAGTATCTTGTTTTTTTTTTTTTTTTTTTTTTTTTTTTCAGTTTTAACTTTGAGATTGAAAATATAAAAAAATCTCTGAATACCGAAGTATTTCGTGCTGAACCAAATCGTCTCTAGATCTGTTAGATCTGAAATACAATACCAAATTGTCCCAAATTTTGGTACGATACAGTATGGATCTTTATAATTTTTTCGGTTCCAATCTTTATACGATGTATCTTTAGTCTTTATAAATCTGTTATATCTGAAATATTGTATAAAACTATCCTAAATTTTGGTACAGTTCGATACAGGCCCTTATATGTATTGGTCGGCACTAAATTTTTTTAGTCCCAAAATCGAAATGTTCCACGCACAGTTCCACTTTAAAATGTCCCTATGTACATATCATTTTATTATTTATTAAAATGCATACATCCTTCTACGTCCTTACACGAACATTTTAAAATTGACCATTAATCTCCTTGGCCTCGGCCCCTCGATAAGAAGTTGAAATCCAATTCCACTTTTAATGCAATCTTTGAAACATCCCATCTAGGGGTGTTCACTATTCGGTTGAAACCGAAAAAACCGCCCGAACCGAATCGAAATGTAAAATTCGGTTCGGTTTTTCTTTTGATCAGTTCGGTTTCGGTTTTATATTTAACAGTATTTCGATTTTCAGTTCGGTTCGGTTCGGTTCGGTTTTTTCCAATAAAAACTGCATTAGAAACCGAAAAACCGAATTAAGTACCCCTTAAATTAAAACTCCCCTCCTCATTTGTCTTTCATTTGCATTTTAATTTCATCTCATTTAAATTTCATTTTCTATCTACCAAGTAACAACTAAGGGGCAAATAAAACCTAATCTGTAGCACCGTAGTTTGTTGTTTTCTCACGTCCATTCTGATTAGCCTCCTGTACTCTTTTGAATAACAAGAAAAGTTGACTCTTCGACCAACTCATTTTTATATCTAAGAATTTTTATTTAAATGCAGTTAATATTCAAAGTTTTATTTTAGTAAAAAACTTAAAAATTAGTGTAAAAATTCGGTTTTCGGTTTTGACCGCAACCGAACCGAAATATTTCGGTTCGGTTGATTTCGGTTTTTGATAATTTTCGGTTCGGTTTCGGTTATCAATTTTTAAGGATTTCAGTTTTCGATTTTGTTAATTCAGTTCGGTTCGGTTCGGTTTCAGACCGATGAACACCCCTAATCCCATCCAACCTAACCTTCTTAGCGAAATTTAAAGTAATTGAAATTGACATCTTTGAAGGAACCAGATGCTAGTTTAACAGTATATTAAGTATAGTATATAGACGGGTCTTAAAACGACGTAGTTTTATGTATAAAACACGTCATTAGAGCAAAGGATCTAGGTGCTGATTTTCGATGTCCCACTAAAAGGGGTCTAAATTATTCAATTTACCAAAATAAAAATATAAACAATTAAGCATAATTTGATATCTAAATAGGATATAATTGAAGATAGGCGACTAATGTTAGAATAGAAATTGATAGTAATATTGTTCCTAATTTTTAGGAATTGGTGTCACTCGTATAAAATGTCACGTTGTCTGATTTTCTATCAGAGCTAGAATAATAATATATAAATTAATGTATATGGTTGAGAGAATATGTGGTGGGCTTAGGACAAGCTGGCAAATAATAGAAATCAAAAGGTTATAGTCCTTTGCAGTTCCCATACCTACTTGTTATGCCCAACACCAACAAAATATTGCATGTAAATGTAATTACCGACAAGTTTTTTTATTTAATATTTTTAATACATACAAGCGAGTCAGTAATGTAAATCTAAATCTTGGTAATGGGATAGGTATGGGGCGGGTTTTACTAAATTTGTAAGTTGCCCTACGAAGCATTATACTCATAACCCATTCCGCTTCACTTTGTCAATCCATTATATTTCAGTACACTAAAAATGATCTTTTTTTTTTTTTTTTTAATGAAAAAAGACAGAGGAAAATGAAAAGAGAGGTCTCACTAAAAATGATCTTTTGAGACATCAAAAAGTGGTCTTATGTAATGAGTATATGCCACAACTTATGAGACGTGGTTTCAAATAATGAATATTTGTCACAACTTTATGGGAAAAAATCATAAATTGTCCCATAACTATAGTGACTTCCACTAAATATCCCACAACTTTCTGCTTTTTTAATTTCGTTCCATATGTCCTGAGATTATCCAATTTTCGTCCCAAAATTCAAATTTAAGCCGGAAAATGCACGTGCCGGCCAAAATTTGGGGGCATTTTGTCACGTGGCGTCGGGAAAAAATCATATGTCCACTAAATATCCCACAACTTTCTGTTTTTCTAATTTCGTCACATATGTCCTGAGATTATCCAATTTTCGTCCCAAAATTTAAATTTAAATCGAAAAATGCACGTGCCGGCCAAAATTTGGGGATTTTTTTCCATGTGGCGTCGGAATTCTGAGCTGGATTTGAATTTACATCACTACAACATAAATGGCTTTATGTAACACTTCGTTTGTAACACTTTTAAAATTTTGACTTTTATGTAACACTTTTGTAACACTTAGGAATATGTAACACTTTCATGTAACACTTTTGTAACATCTGCGAATATGTAACACTTTCATGTAACACTTTTAGAATATGTAATGCTTTGAACGTAACACTTTTAAATTGTAACACATTTAGGTAACACTTTCAAATAAGTAACACTTTTTACGCAACACTTTTGAATAAGTAACACTTTTATGTAACACTTATAAATAAGTAACACTTGTAAATAATAAAATTATTTATTTTATTTTAAACTAATTAAATATTTGTGGATTATTTTTCTTATGTGACTTTAATTTTTATTTGTCTAATGTGTTACATTTTAATTATCACAACAGAATATCTGTAACATAAGTGGTGAAAGCGATCAACTCAGACCTACAAAAATAACAATTCATTAGAGCACCTAAAGATTTACTTATTCGTTATAAAAAATAAATTAAATTTTATTTGTGACTTATTTGTGTGTATGTATATAGATATACACACATTATATTTTTACTAAACAATTACAAAATAGACTTGTAGCTTTAGCCTTTAAGAATTTGAATACATTTTTTTAAGTGTGAGAGCCTAGACTTGGGACATTTGGTCATGTCTCTTCATATTTGTAAGTTTATTTTTTTATTTAAAATCTATGAAATACAACAATTAAGGTGTCTTAATACATAAAATTATGGTAATTAAAATTAATGATAATGTCTTAAGATTTATATACAATAACTAGATGTATAAAATTAATGTGATATAAAATAAGTTATATATATATAAATATATATATGAGTGGATGAAAATGAAAAAAAAATAGTGGAAATATTGTGTCAAATTGATATGAATAACGTAAATAAAATTAAGTTAGATTGTAGTTTGATGAAAACTTAATTTTGAGTGTATTTTATTGATGGTATAATAAAATCTTGTGTATATATTGTTTTTCTTAAAATAATAACTAAAAAAGTTATTGTAGCCTAGTGGTTAAGACTTTGCGCTTAAGCTCCTGCAATCTAGGACCTGGGTTCGAAACCCAACAATGACAAATTTTTAATTTTTTCTTCCAATTAAAAGTGTTACATAAAGGGGGTTATATGTAACATTTTTTAGTGTTACCATAAAGTGTTACAATTTAAAATCTAATGTAACACTTATTAAAAGTGTTACTAAAGATCATCAAAAGTGTTACATTAGACTTTAGGTAGCACCGGCAAATGTAACACCAATAAAGTGTTACCTAAAGTCTATAGTAACATATTTTAGTATATATGTAATACTTTTTGGGTGTTACATTAGCCCATTTATGTTGTAGTGCATTTTTCTTTTTCTTTTTCTTGCCACATAATTTAAATTTTTACCCCCTTCCAATTTATATTTTTCTTGTACAACTAGGGTTGAGATACCCTATGGAGCTCGCGACGACGCTAACAGTAGCGGCCAGCATGCCGGCGATGGAAGGAATGTGCGAGCCGTCTCAGAAGCAGGGGTCGAAATAGAGGAAAGATGGGGTGATGAAGATGAATTGTATGGATGGCAAGCCATAGTGCTCGACAGCGATGAAGTGGTAGAGGATATAGGAGTCTGGGCCGTCGTCGTGCGAGGAGGGGGGAGGGAGATTTCCGCCACCGTGAGGGTGGCAGGTGGAGGTCGGGTTGAGGCTAGTTGTACCTTCACCGGAATCTGCAGAAGAGAGTCGCCTATGCCGGAATGGAGCGGCAATAGGAGGGCAGTTCTGCCAGCACAGAATGAACACCGGCAGAGGGTGGGGGTTGTTGGCCGTGTCTGTTGGGGAAGAGCGGCGGTGGACGGAGCTGCAAGAGAAGAACAGCTATAGGAGAAAAAAAAATGTAAATTCTAATCTAGCTCAGAATTCCGACGCCATGTGGCAAAAAAACCCCCAAATTTTGGCCTGCATGTGCATTTTTCGGCTTAAATTTGAATTTTGGGACGAAAATTGGATAAACACAAGACATATGGGACGAAATTAGAAAAGTAGAAAGTTGTGGGATATTTAGTGGACATATGATTTTTTTCCGACGTCACGTGGCAAAAAAACCCCCCAAATTTTGGCCGACACATGCATTTTTCGGCTTAAATTTGAATTTTAGGACGAAAATTGGATAATCTCAGGACATATGGGATGAAATTAAAAAGCAAAAAGTTGTGGGATATTTAGTGGAAGTCACTATAGTTATGGGACGATTTATGATTTTTTTCCCCAACTTTATTGTCGTCTTAATTACTCGGATGCAAATAATATATTTGTGACCACAAAAGTGGTCTCAAATGGGTCTAAAGTATTTTTTGCAACAACTGCTTGTCTCTAAAGGTAGTTATAAAATGGTCTCAAATTATTTGTAGCAAGATTTGTGACAAGTGGTCACAAATAACTTATTATTAGTGACCAAAATTATGGTCTCAAAAAATGTTATACAAAAGATCTCTTTTGTTATAGTGTTTACCTGTGTTTTATGTTATGTATTTTTTCCAGTACTTTTTATACTACCACGTATATTTCATGTTGAGATGGGTTAGCTGTCTAAACACAAAGCCAATAAGTTGATCACAATGTATTGATAGAAGCTGTTGGAGAAGAGGTTAAAATAAGTTGGTGGAAGAAAGCACATTGGTACACGTGAAAATGCATGCATTTTAGGTCGCTTTAAGTGTCGTTTTAATGATATTTTAATGCACATTTGATCGTGTATCTTGCATATTTGTATTATTGGGCCATTTAATGTGTTGAGCTTGTTTCAGGACAAAACAGGTAAATTAAGGCCGAAAAATGAGTATCGAAGAAGTCCGGAACGGAAAACCACGGAAAATGAGTATCGAAGAAGTTCGGAATGGAGAACGAGCCAAGGATGGAACAAGGGGAGGAGTTTCGAACGACGGTTCGCGCCTGTGAGTCACATTCGCGCCCGCGACATACTAAAGAGAAAGGGCACAGTTCGCGCTCGTGACTCGGATTCGCGCCCGCGACTGTGCCCACGAACCAAATCCCTACTGAAGCAAAATGAAGGGTTCGCGGCCGCAACTTTGGTTCACGGCTGCGACCTGATACCCTGTTTTTAATCCTGAAACACGTTTTTGCCCAATTT
Source organism: Ajuga chamaepitys (assembly GCA_958295605.1). NCBI lineage: Eukaryota > Viridiplantae > Streptophyta > Magnoliopsida > Lamiales > Lamiaceae > Ajuga > Ajuga chamaepitys. The sequence continues at coordinate 39,648,764 of OY282498.1, read as the reverse complement.
TTCAGCCCAACACTTTCTCTTCTATATGTATAAGGTCATTTTCGAATTTGACCTAACCTAGAACCCATCTCCCACACATAATCAGCCACTTTTCTCCATTGGAAGCAAAGGAATGCAAGGGGGTTGAAGATCTTGATCTTCAACCCTAACTTTTGGTTCTTTCTATCCTATTTTCATGTTTTCTTTAATTTTCTGTTATTTTATCTTTGTAATAGTTAATATGGGTGGCTAGCACCCTTAATTCTACCCTTGATCATGTTGAACATTGATTGATGATGAGAATGTGATTATTGACTCTTGATGTTACCTTATTTATGCAATTTAAATGTTTTATAATGCTTGATTAGATTGTCTCATGCCTAGATGCTTGTTTTAGGATTGATCACCCTTTGGGAGGCATTTATTGTATGTTGCTAGAGATTGAACTTCACTTTCCGTGATTGTTGAAGTTTCAATCTCCCTTAGTAGCGAACAATGCTTGATATCATTGGTGGCATTATAGAGTTTGGCCTCTAAACCCGATCTAATCGAGGTTTATGCCTTATTTATCCCGTTGTTCTAGTTCATAATCATCCAATATCAATTAGTGTGAAAAGAGCTTGTTTGGATCACTAATTGATTTGGGTAGGGATAAATCGATAAGCGGACCTTCGATTTATCCACAATTAAGGGACAACACAATTTGCATAAGCAGACCTTGTAGATTGTGGGATAAGGGTTTAAATCGCATTGAATTTGTGACATCAACGGTAATCCATAGGTAGTCGGATTCAAGGGGATATTAGATCGAGGGTAGACCTTTTATTATATTCAAAAATACCAAAAACATAGATTAAGAGTTAGTTACTTGTTAACATTTAGTTGTTAAACCCAATTAAAATTCCACCCGCTTCTTTATTGTTTTCTAGCTTATTTACTTTGTGTTTCTTGATCATAATAGCTTAATACAATGAAGCAAAATTGTTCGACCGTTCCTCGTGGGATCGACCCTTACTTGCCATTCTACTAGTTAGAGTAGTAGGATAAGGTTAAGTGTATATTTCTATACATTAATTTGGTAGTAAGAAACGACCCTACCACACATGGAAAGCAGTTTTTGAATTAGATACAACAGACAACGGTTTTAACTAACTTAACTGTCAATACCGTTGTCAAACCGTTGTTGTTTGAAGAGAAAAAAGTTGCCGTTTTCAAGTTCGTTTCTGCAGCAGTTGAGCTAGTGGCAACTTGATGATTTTGGCTTGTTTCATATCGTATTTCTAATCCAAGGTGTATTAGTAGTTAGGAAGTTAGTTTTTCAGATTAATTCCATCCAATATACTCTAGAGATAGAAATAGAGAGAGATCAAGAGAGGGAAGGAGAGTCATTGTATGTTTGAGCTCAAACTCTTGATTCTTGTAACTGTAATTCAAATTATGTGGTAGTAAGATCTTCTCCTAGCCTGTGGATGTAAGCATCTCGCCGAACCACGTAAAATTGGTGTTGATTGTTGTTTTCTGTTTTATTTTCATTCTTGGTTAAAAGGAGTGTTCACCGCTTATTTGATATTGTGTTTGTGTGAGGTGATTGAATGATTCTTAAGTGATAATTCACAACAAGTGGCGCCGTCTGTAGGAATTCCATAGAGGAGGACAAATCTTGATCTCAACAATGTCTATCTCCAAATTTGAAACATAAAAATTCAACGGGAAGAATGGTTATGGCCTTTGGAAGATCAAAATCAAACAACTTCTGGTGCAGTAATGATTGGGAGCTACATTGAAAGGGGAAAAGGCTTTCCCAGAAAATATGGAGGGGAGTCAGAAACTGGAAATTTTGGAGAAGGCCCATAGCTTACTCATTCTCTATCTCTCTGATAAAGTTTTGAAAGAAGTGTCAAAGGAGAAGAGTGTTGCAGAGGCCATTCAAATAGAAGTTGTTCTCTTATAAATTTTCTGAAGAGAAAAGTGTAGAATATCAATTGGATGAGTTTAATAAAACACTTGATGACTTGGAAGCTATTGATGTGAAGATGGAAGATGAAGACAAAGCCATACTGCTGATAAACTCCTTGCCGCAGACCTTTGATCATCTAAGAGATGTTATGCTGTATGGAAGGGACACCAACATCACTCTTCTTGAAGTCCAAACAGCTTTAAAACCCAAAGAGATGCAAAGGTTGAATCAAGATAGAACTGATGGTGCATAAGAAGGATTAAACATTAAGAAGGGAAAGAGTTTCAAGTGGAAACAAACTCAAATAAATGATCAAGCCAAGAATCTATAAATGGAAAGGCGAACTTGACTGAACAAAAGGAGACCAGGAAGTGTCATTTCTGCAAGAAACCTGGGCATTTGAAAAAGGATTGCTTTGGATGGAAGAAAAAACAAGCACATAAAGGAAAATCAAGCTTCTAGTGTTGCAGAAGTAGTTGAAGTTGTGGAGGAAGAACCACAACTATTGAATGTTTCTGTTAAGGCTGTTAATGACTGGATTTTAGACTCTGGATGTAGTTTTCATATGAGTACACATATAGAGTGATTTATTGATTTTAAAGAACAAAGAACTAGAATAGTTATGCTAGGAAATGATCAATCATGTCCAGTAAAAGGAATAGGTGATATTATGGTCAAAGTTCATGATGGCTCTATTAAAATCCAGTAAAAGGCCTAGCTTTTTGAAGAAAAATAAGTCTAAAACTGAATTCATCATCTAACCGCCCTAAACAATTGCATAATCACTTATATTCTTTGTATCTTATGTTTTGTTATTCAGGATGTACAACAGTTTAAGTTTGGGGGATTTTGATACACGTTAATTATGCATGTATTTCCATGGATTTAGGATTATATTTGATAGAATTTACATGCATATTTGATCGAGAGTTGTGTAGATTTATTATATTTGGATCATTTAACGTCTTTGACTTTTTCTTAAGGTATATTGAGTATTTCAGAGTTAAAAGTCGTATTTTACGACTATCGGACGAAAGAACAAGTCAAATAGAAGAAAAATCGGTCTGAATCGGTCCGAACCGGCATCGTGACCGCGACATGAGAATGCGTCCGGCCGCGATGAAAGATGGCCAGAAAGTGAAATTGACACTAACCGAGCATCGCAACCGCGACATACATGGATCGCGGCCGTGACAAAAGGAGATTTTTACGCCAGTTTTGGGTTAAGCTTGTCCCGACTGCGAGATTCATTTCGCGCAGCCACGACAAAAGTTCGTTTTTTAGAGAATTTCCTACTCTTAGTAGGAATCGAAGCCCAAACTCCCTAAGATTCATCCCGAAACTTATAAAAAGACATAGAAGCTCAAGTTTTAAGGATCATCAGACATTATATCACCTCATACTTTTACATTGGAGTAGAAGGTGTGAGAGCGAGACGAAGATCGAAGAGCCGAATACTCGGGTATAATTATTCCTTGTTTACTTTCAATTTCTAGACAATGTGTTCATTGAATCCTTGTTTTGATTTAGTAGTAGGCATGAGTAACTAATCTACTTGTGTCCTAGGATTAGAAAGTAGGGTTTTACAACAATGTTTAAGTTAATTGTTTAATTTATATACTCCAGTTTTTATTATCTATCTATGTGTTTGGTTTCATCATTATAATTAAATTTAATCTGGCCAATTAGGTTTAATTTACTTGTTTAACAATTCCGCTTCGAGAGAAGGGAATTGTTAATAGACAGTAACACATAGCGCGATTGTATATGATCATGTAGGTAAAAGTTAAGAGGTTGTTAGGAGTTGTTAGGATTAATTGACTCGAGAGAGTAATTATTTTAATCAATCTACAACTTAGTCGCTTCGAGAGAAGGGTTAAGTTAATTAAGTGCAGCCTAATAGATAGTAAAGCTCGTTTAAAAGTTTATAAGCTAGAGAGTAGACACCGTTAACATAATTCCTAAAATCGAAATCCTATGATACACTCTCTTTTATTGGAATCACTTTTATTAATTGATTCGCTTTAATAGTTTATATGCTATTTAGTTTAACATTTAATCAATCATTCACAACTTTTCAATGTCTAGTTAGGATAGTCCTAGATAATTAGGGTACCAAACTACGTTAACCTATTCTCTGTGCGTCGACCTTAACTTCCACTTCATACACCTACACCCGTACACTTGCGGTATTTTAGGGTAAGAGCCTATCAAGTTTTTGGCGTTGTTGTCGCGTAATAGGTTTAGCGTCTTAGTTTTTGTCCTAGGTAATAGGAGGATACTAGAGTAGATTTTATTTTTCTGCAATTTTATTTTAGTTATTATTTATTTATATGTTACGTGGTGTTCTTTTTATTGGTATTTTCATGTTTCGCATGCAAACTAGGTTGAAAGGGAAAGAACATCTTGTACCTTTCAATCCTAAGATTAAGGCAACTGCTCGCGAACACCGAACAAGAAGAATTTCCACAATCAAGATGGAGAACGCTCCACAGAATCCGAACCAAGAGGAGGTACTGAATTGGATATTGGGGGCCTTAGCCCATCTGGATGATAGATTAACGAATCTACAGCAACAACAACCACTACCACAGCAGCAGAGACGTGCTCAGGTCGTACAAGATGACTTAGATGAGGATATCACACCAATAAGTGATTGTCTTCGTCCCATGCCGAATCAGCCGGCTGGAGGAGTACAACCACTACCCTTGAATGCTAATAGCTTCGAGTTGAAGTTTGCTCTGATAAATATTATTCAACAAAATCAGTTTGGTGGGAGCACACTAGAAGACCCGAATGTGCATCTAAATAAGTTTCGCAGGTTGGCTAAAACGATCAAGATGAACCATGTGTCACACAAGCAAGTAAAAATATGGTTGTTCCCATTCTTACTAAAGGACAAAGCACTTCAGTGGTATAATTCACTAGATGATGTCACAGAATGGGAAGACTTGAGCACGAGATTTCTATTGAAGTACTTTCCGCCGAGCAAAATATTAGATCTGCAGGATAAGATCAATCAATTTAGGCAGATGGATCAAGAACAATTCGGCGAAGCTTGGTAGCGATTCCGGGATCTTATCCAAAGTTGCCCCCAGCATGGGTTTTCAAAGAAGCAGCAAGTGTATAAGTTCTATAATGGGTTGCTTGCTCCAACACGGAACCAGATAGATGTAGCAGCAGGGGGTAGCCTGATGGAAAAGAACATAAGGGAGGCATGGTCAATCTTGGATGCGATGGTCATAACCAAGTATCAGTGGCCGAATGAGAGGAATCAGCCAAGAAGAGTGGATAGCATTGTAGAAGCTGAGTCGAGTGATACTCTTACCTCTCAGTTGCCTGCTTTGACAAACCAAGTAAGCCTGCTAACTAGTCTGATATTAGCACATCACACCGATACCTCATCACAGTTTTCATCGGGCTAGGAAGATGTTGAAGAGGTTAACTTCGTAAATGAGAGAAACTTCAATAACTTCCAGAATAACCAGCCTAGGGACAATCAGTACCAACCGAATAGGAGGTTTTGTTGTCACGAATGGTATATCCATGATGGCCAAAAGCCAACACAAGAGGAGATAGTGCAGTCACAGTTTAAAAATTATGACGAAAAATTAGCTCAACTGGAGAGGAAGATGGATGGAAGATTTATTGACCTAAACAAGCAAGTGACTAGTCAAAGAGCGGAGATCAAACAATTGGAAGAGAATATGAAAGAAATATCCAACAACCTATCAATTGATAAAGATTGTTGGGGCTCAACATAAGCAGGGACAATTTCCTAGTGACACCGTCATCAACCTGAGGGAGAAGTGTAATGCTATCTATTCGAGGGGCGAAACTGAACAAGAGAGCCAAGAGCCAAAGGAAGCTGAAAAGGAGATTGAACAAAACAAAGAGGAGATGGTCGAATCTGAGTTTGCACTACCGAAAAGAAAAATAATCAAAGATGTCCCCTAATGCATGCCTCCCATTCCATTTTCTCTAGCACTCATTAAAAAGAGGGATGAGCAACTTTGCATCGAACATGCTAAGCTTTTGGAAAAACGTGAAGCTAACAAGAAGTTGGCAAAGGAGGAACGGGCAGTAACAAAGAGATTAGCAAGGGAGAAAGTTGAACAGCAAAAGAAAGAACGCACCGATGATAAAGATAAGAAAATATTACTCTCTACGGTTGATGATTCATCTAAATTAGACTTACATGATAATAGCTCTACTAACCAAGTCTCTTTAGAATGTTCTAGTACATTTTCTGTAGTGCAGGACAAATCCGAGAAGGAAATTAAGAATAAGGGGGTCTTGAAAGAGTTTCCGGATATACGTGTTATGGGAACTGATTATGTGCTAAAGAACTCAAAGACGACGCATACTGAGAAGAGGCAATGATGAAGGAAGACACGAGTCACCCAAAGAACACAAACACTCGCACAAAAGGGCAACCAAAAAAAAGGATCCAGGGAGTTTCTCCATATATTATTCTATTAGTAGTCAATTGTTAAAAATTGTGTTGTGTGACTTAGGATCAAGTGTCAATCTAATACCTCTTAAAATGTATACACAATTAGGATTAGGGGTAATAAAGCAATCTTCTACTACTATCCAATCGGCGGATGGATCAGTACTAACGTCATTGGACGTAGTCAAGGACGTGCTTATTTGAGTTGAAAATTTTGAATTCCCTTGCGATTTTCTAGTTGTTGGCATGCAAGGGAACATGGATGTCCCTTTCATTTTAGGTCGAACATTCTTGGCAACAAGTCAAGCTATGATGGACATGCCTAAAGGGAATTAGTTCACGTTTCGTATTCAAAACGAACCACATTCCCAATTTATAATAAGGCGAGCCTAAGAAAAAAGGACAAATGTTGTGTCCTTTATACTGGTGTAAACATTTCAGAGTTGCTAAACAGTGTCAACTAATCTGACAGTAAGTAAAGTTAGTTGGTTGGGATTTGGTTAATAAAGAAACTAAGGGGGTCGTCGGGCTGAAGATGTAAAATTTAGCGCTTATCGGGAGGCAACCCGATGTTTACTGTTTTCCTCAAATTTTATCATTTGTATTGTTTTATTTATTCTATGTTTTACATGTGTTTTTAGTATTTTTGATGTCTTATGAACCAACACGAACGAGCGTAGCAAGAAACGAGGGTCGAAAGATGGAGAAAAAGTGAGTTGGGGCCAACGAGAGGAGTCGCGACCGTGAGGCACACCTCTCGCGACCACGATAAAAGTGACGTAAATAAGAAATTAACATGCTAAAGCATCGCGATAGCGAGGGAATGTCCCTCATGATCACGACAAGAATGGCCCAAATAATGAACTTGAAGCTTTCCGAGCATCGTGATCGCGAAGAACACCTTTCGCGGCCACGACAAAACGAATCCAGAAAACCTAATTTTAGGTTCAAAACAACGTGATCGCGTTGCATACATCGCGCGGCCACGACGGTTATAAACAAGTTTAAATCACGAATCAAGTCCAGGTTTGGCTCACTTTTCCACATCTCCTCTCTTACACGTGAATAATACACACACACACTCTCACACACATCATAAATTCTTGTTTCACAAACACAAGCACACATAAAGATTCATCTCTTGCACCACGAAATTTAGGATTGGTTGACCCAGTCGGACGAACCTAGGGCACTTCCAAGTTTCGACCTTTCGACTAAATTTCTTCGGTAAGTGAAGCTACCCAAGCTTTTATTTGCTCTAATCTATTGATTATGCTTATTTATCATCGAAGCTAGTTGATTTTTTTAGTTTGAAGATGTATTAGTTCATAGTTGATTGTTATTGTCCCTTGTAGTGCATATTAGTTGATGAACTCGATTGGTTCGTGTAATGTAGATAGTATTGGGGTCCATCGGAGCTAAATTTGTGTAGTTGATTATGTTTGGATTGGTTGAATAACAACGATATGAAAATTAACGTGATTTGTTCATTGAGGAATTTCATCGAACACGTTTTGAATGTAGCTTTAACTTGATTTTATGATCTTCTTAGGCTTTATGTGTGTAATAAGATGATGAATGACTTTCATATTACTTTTAGATGTTTATATGAGTTGTCTTACACGATAGTTTGATCACATTAGACTATATGCATACTCTAGGGGGTAAAAGTTGAATTAAAATGCTACATGTTGCTTAAGTGGGGTTTATGTTGTATTAAGATTATTGAACTAGACTTTAACACCTAAATTCATCATTGAGCCCAACTTCAAATGCGTTTGATTGCATATTTTGTAAAAGGAATGAAATTTTTAGTTGTTTAAACATAGTTCATGATTTATATATCATTGGTTGTTGAAGGTAGAGTTGTGTTTTGTGTGTGTAGGTTCACTAAGATGGCTCCTAAAAAGGCAAGCTCTACCCATAGTAAAGGCAAGCAACCCATGGTTAAGAACCGGCAGCACCGAACACAAATGATAGCCAAACCTTATATGGGTTCACACTAGAGAGGGACGAGCACAAGGCTCGATTTGATCAGCTTCGCCAACGCCCGGTTGTAGCAACAAGGTTTAGCAATGATGAACTGACTCGGGCTATAGGAATTCATGATAATGTCAGAGCTCTGCTGGTCCAGAGAGGCTTGCTCAAATTCATGCAAGCACGGCTTACCTACAAGAGACTCACACTGGAGTTTCTGAGCACATTTGCCATCACTGTGGCAAGTGCATTGCATTCTCGCCGACCGAACGACATCACATTCCAGCTGATGGGAAAACAACGCTCACTGACCTATGCCCAGCTGGATCAGATTTATGGCTTCCCTAAGGCTGCCAAGCAAGACCCATCGGAGTTTTTCAATGATCAAGAGTTTTGGGGTGTATTGATAGCCGCTCCACCTCTAGTATAACCACAAAGGTATGTTGCTAATGCTGCTAAAGCTTCATGGATTCGCAATCCTGTGATCCGGTACATCTAGAAGATATTAGCCCACAATCTGTTTGCACGAAGAGAAACAGGGGCGATGACACAAGTCGAGTTGCAGATGATCTGGAATATGCTTCATGGCATAAAGTTGATATTCCGAATGTATTGATGGAGCGTTTCGAGAATGTAATCCGGAAGCAAAAAGACAAGATCATGATTGGAGGATTAATCACACATATAGCCGCGTATTTTGATGATATTGAGTTGGCCAATTTGATACCAGTTAAGGGTGAGGTTCGATTCACATGGGAGTTGCTATAGAATATGTAAGTAGTGGTAATGGGAGAAGACAGGAAGGTCCCATATGTCTACCAAAATATGGGACCCTACCTTCGACTCTCCTTCGAGATAGGAACGGCCATTATGAGCATCCCTGATACAGACAACTTGGCCTTATCCACTGAGGACCACCTTGAGCTATCCTATATGCCGGACTCCGAAGTCTTTCGATCAGGGTAAGCAGCCGAAGGCAACAGTAGAGCTCCTAGACCGTCTAGGAAGAAGAGGTCAGCAACAGCAGTTGCATCCGCGTCCGACCTGGCTGAGGGCATGGAAGGGCTCATAGCATCTCTCCGAGACGATGTTCAGCTCTATCACCGAGAGGTACAATCGATTGGCACCCATATGGGGAGGCACTAAACAGAGGTTCGAGGCGCAGTGCAAACCATCAGCACAGAGTTACATGATCAGTGAGCTATTCTGAATACCCTCCTCGACCGAAGCAACGAGGAACTCACTTGAAGGCAGCAGCAGGACCTTCGGTAGGATGCATTGGCCCACTTTTGGAGCCAACATAGTTTCCAACCACCCCCACCGCCACAATGATTGTAAGTTAGCACCAAGGCGTACCACTATTTTTCTCTAAACATTAACTTTCAGTAAATTTTGGGGGATGGGGTGTATTGTTGCTGCTTTTCCTTTTAGTTTCTTATTGCTTGTTCGTTTGCTATTTGTTGCTGTTTGTTTCATGTTTGGGTTGATTGTTGGGTCTGTGTACCCACTTACTTGCATTTATTTTTGCTGCTTTAATTGGAGTATTGGGTCTATGTGCCCATTTAGTTATTTCATTGGAGTAGTTGGGTCTGTGAGCCCGTTTGTGTTAGTAAGTTGCCATGTTGGGTCGTAGTGGTCTTTAGTTTAATTGTTTTGTTTTGATTGTCTTAGTAGTTTAGTTTTAGGTTTTATGTTTTTGTTTGTTAGTTGGAGTCTATAAGAAAAAGAAAAACCCGAGTCGTTAGTTGGTAACAAGTGATAAAAAAGACGAAAAGAAAAAATAGGAAAAGATGGATGATGAAAAGATTTTGAAAAATGTTGCAAAAATGGCACATAGTAGGGCATGTGATGTAATTTGAGAAAAAATTTAGCTTGAACTTATAATATTTGATCAAAATTAACCTTGTGAGAATTTGAGCCTAATTGAACTCCTATTTTTGGAGTAATATGATTTCTTTCGGTGTGAATTTTGATTGGATATGTGTTAGTCTCTAGAACTTGCCTTGAGTCTTTGCTATGTATGTGTCAAGCATGTGTTATGACCTAGGAAATTATCTTAGGCGGATCTTGTTTTTAGCCTTGAAAAGTTACCCTTGTACCAATAGTTTAAAATTTATCCCTAGTTAGCCCATTTAAGCTTAATAACATATTATTTCATAGCCATACATTACAAGCCAAAAACCTTTCAATTTAAGCCTTTGGCCTTAACTAGATTAATCAAGTAAGAAGGAGGAGGACTGGAAGGTAGTTGGGTAAAAGTTTTGGAGAAAAACGGAAAACTAGTGGATATTAAAAAAGATTAAGGGAAGACCAAAGAAATAAGTGAAAAGCCGAGAAGAATAGCCTCTCCTAGCTCGAAAAGAAGAAGAAGAAGAAGAAGAAGAAGAAGAAGAAGAAGAAGAAGAAGAATAAGAATAAAAATTGGAAAAAGAAAAGAAAGAGTTTGTTGTGTATAAGTTATTAGTATTCTTGAGGATAGGCTAGGATATAAGTGCTCAGTTGTTTGAGTTGAATAGAAAAGTTGGGTAGTCCCAAGATATGGTACCCATATAATTGAAAAAGCACTTAAGTTGTAAGGACTTTTGAAGGTGAATAAGTCACTTTGCAGGGTGATTTGCTAAAACTTGAAGAGTGAGATTGAGTGATTTTATTGAGGGGTAGTCGGGTTAGGAGTAACTTGATTAGTCAAAAAGTCATCACTTTCATCCAAGCGTATCCCACCTTACCTTAAGCTCACATTACAACAAAAAAGAAAGACCATTTTTATCCTTTGCCACACATATCGAGTACGAGATCTAATTTAGACGTTTGACAAGCATATGGGTAGCTTTGCATATAGTTCAATTTGAGCGAAAATATGTCTTAACCAAAACACTTGAGAGATGAGCGAAACACTTACCCCGTGAGGATTGAATAATTCGAAAGTTCAAAGTCTCGAAAGTAGTTGATTTTTGCGTTATCACATAAGCTCACTTTTATTATGTTGCCTATCTTTTTGAAAAAAAAAAAAATCAATCTGAACCTGAATTCATCATCTAATCGCCTAAACAATTGCATAATCACTTGTATTCTTTGTATCTTGTGTTTTGTTGTTCGGGACGAACAATAGTTTAAGTTTGGGGGGTTTTATACACGTTAATTATGCATGTATTTAGGTCGATTTAGGATTATATTTGATAGCATTTACATGCATATTTGGTCGAGAGTTGTGTAGATTTGTTATATTTGGACCATTTAACGTGTTTGACTTGTTTTGAGGGCATTTTGAGTATTTTAGGGTTAAAAGTCGTATTTTACGACTATCGGACGAAAGAACGAGTCAAAGAGAAGGAAAAACCAATCTAAACCTGTCCGAACCGATCTGGAATGAATCGGTGGAGAACCGTCGCGACCATGACGCAAGAAGACGCGCGGTCGCGACGAAAGATGGCCAGAACGTGAAATTGACACTGACTGAGCATCACGACCGCGTCACACATGGATCGCGGCTGCGATAGAAGGAGAGTTTTAAGCCAGTTTTGGGTTTGTCCCGACAGCAAGAGCCATTTCACGTGGCCGCGATAGAAGTTCGCTTTTGAGAGAATTTCCTACTCTTAACTCCCTAAGATTCGTCCCGAAGCCTATAAAAAGACATAGAAGCTCGAGTTTTAAGGATCATTAGACATTATATCACCTCATACTTTTACATTGCAGTAGAAGGCGTGAGAGCGAGCAAGACGAAGATCAAAGAGCTGAATACTCGGGTTTAATTATTCCTTGTTTACTTTCAATTTCTTGACAATGTGTTCATTGAATTCTTGTTTTGATTTGGCAGTAGGCATGAGTAGCTAATCTACTTGTGTCCTAGGATTAGAGAGTAGGGTTTTTACAACAATGTTTGAATTAATTATTTAATTTATAGACTCCAGTTTTATTATCTATCTATGTTTTATGTTTCATCCTTATAATTGAATTTAATCTGGCCAATTAGGTTTAATTTACTTGTTTAACAATTCCGCTTCGAGATAAGGGAATTGGTAATAGACGTTAACACATAGCGCGATTGTCTATGATCGTGTAGGTAAAGGTTAAGGGTTGTTAGGAGTTGTTAGGATTAATTGACTCGAGAGAGTAATTATTCTAATCAATGTACGACTTAATCGCTTCGAGAGAAGGGTTAAGTTAATTAAGTGTCGCCTAATAGATAGTAAAACTGGTTTAAAAGTTTATAAAATAGAGATAAGTCACCATTAGCGTAATTCCTGAAATCGAAATCCTAAGATACACTCTCTTTGATTGGAATCACTTTTATTAATTAATTCGATTTAATAGTTTACATGCAATTTAGTTTAATATTTAATAAATCATTCACAACTTTCCAGTGTCTAGTTAGGATAGTCCTAGATAATTAGGGTATTAAACTACGTTAATCTATTCTCTGTGGATCGACCTTGACTTTCACTATGTACACCTACACTCGTACACTAGTGATACTTGAGGGTTAGGATAAGAGTCTGTCACAAGAATAAGAAGCAGTCATATCCAGTAGGAAAACATAACTCAAATATGCCTTTGGAATACAGTTAAGCTGATCTGTGGGGTCCTTCAAGAGTTCAAACTCTTGGAGGAGGGAAGTATTTCTTGAGTCTTATTGATGATTTCTCAAGAAAACTTTGGATATATGTACTGAAGTCAAAATCTGAAGCACTAGATAAATTCAGAGTCTGGTCCAATGAAGTAGAAAATGAGAAGAACACCAAAGTCAAATGTCTAAGAACAGACAATGGACTAGAATTCTTGTCTGAAGAGTTCAACAAATTTTGCAGTGGCAGAGGTATCAAGAGGCCTAGAACTGTACCAGCAAATCCACAACAAAATGGGGTTGTGGAAAGAATGAACAGGACAATATTGGAGAGGATAAGGTGTATGCTGTCCAGTTCAAGGTTGGTCAAAAGGTTTTGGGGAGAGGTAGTTGCTACTGTTGTTTATCTAATTAATAGATCTCTATCAGCTGCTAATGATCATTTAACTCCTGAAGAAAAGTGCACTGGGAAAACACCATCTTATTGACATCTCAGATTATTTGGCTGTAGAGCATATGCACATATCAAACAAGACAAATTAGATGCAAGAGCCATGAAATGTGTAATGCTTGGTTATCCAACTGGAGTAAAGGGATATATAGACTATGGTGTACAGAGTCTGGTGCTGGAAAAATTCTGACTAAAAGGGATGTTGTCTTCAGAGAAGATGTTATGCTATTAAAGGAAAACCAAAGAGTGAAGTTGGCTTCAAAATTAGTAGATACAGGTTAACAGGTTACTAGTTAAGGTGGAGCCACTGGTAGAAGATGCAGAAGATCTATCAGAAGAATCTGAGGATGAGCAGCAGACAAGCTCAGATCATGATTTGCAAGACTATCAGCTGGTAAGGGACAGAGAAAGAAGAAGCAGTCTGGTTGAGAGGCATCTTGGAAGAGTTTGGAATCAGTCAGAGTCAGTAAGAGTTTTTTGTGACTCTCAAAGTGCACTACATCTGGCAAAACACGAGGTTTTTCATCAGAGGAGTAAACATATAGATGCTAAACTCTATTTTGTGAGAGATAGCTGATAAGGGAACTGTTATCTTGGAAAAGGTAGGGAATGAGGACAATGCCTCAGATATGTTGACAAAGGCTTTAACTGCAAAAAAATTCAAGCATTGTCTGCAGTTAGTTCAGATAGCTCAGATGAAGTGAATGCAGCTCTTGGTCAAAGAGCTGTGAGGTTCAGGTGGAGGTGTTATTGCTAACAGATTTGAGTTGATGGTTTTGGCTAGATGTTTAGCCAAGGGGGAGAATGTTGAGATGGGATTAGGTGTCTAAACATAAAGATAATATATTGATCATAATGCATTGACAGAAGCTGTTGGAGAAGAGCTTAAAATAAGCTGATGGAAGAATGCACATGGAAAGCAGTTTTAGAATCAGAAGCAACAGACAACGGTTTTAACTAACCTAACTGTCAAATTCATTATCAAACCATTGTCGTTTTCTAGTCCGTTTCTGCAGCAGTTGAGCTGGTGGCAACTTGGTGATTTTGCGTTGTTTCATATTCTATTTCTAATCCAAGATGTATTAGTAGTTAAGAAGTTAGTTTCTCATATTAATTTCATCCAATATACTCTAGAGATAGAAATAGAGAGATCAAGAGAGAGAAGAAGAGTCATTGTATGTTTGAGCTCAAACTCTTGATTCTTGTAACTATAATTCGAATTTTGTGGTAGTAAGATCTTCTCCTGGCCCATGGATGTAGGCATCTTGCTGAACCACATAAAATTGGTGTTGATTGTTGATTTCTGTTTTGTTTTCATTCTTGGTTAGGAGTGTTCACCACTTGTTTGATGTTGTGTTTGTGTGAGGTGACTGAGTGATTCTTGAGTGATAATTCACAACATTTCAAACCTAAAATATAATTTTGTAGAGGAAAAGTTGAATAAGAAGTTAACTTGCAAATTAAAAATTATGACTCATGAATTGGTCTATCAAATAATGTTGTGATAAGTTATTTTAAAATTTATGAATTATTTATATATTAAATCTCAGGGGTCGGATAAGTAGAGGGTTTAATGATGGCGACGAGACCGCAATAGCATATTTGGCTCGCCATGATCGCTTGCTCATCGACAAGGCTCGATAATTTAATTTTAGTTGGTCTTTGCTTATATTCTGCTGAATATGTCTTTCCAAATAATGTTAAAGTTTCATTTAGGTAGGAGTTTTGAACACATATATAAGTTTGTTTCTTGGTTGTTTTGAGGGTTGGAAAATTTTGATTACAAAAAACTGAGGCCTTCCTCTCATTCAGCACATTTTGCATCCTGTAGGGCTGCTTGCGTCGGTTAATTCAAATTCACTAGAAAATAAGAATTTGTTTTACCGGGTTTGGTTTGGGATTAAACTCTCATTATCATCCCTATGTAATTGATCCGAAAATGAGCTTGTCTTTTAACATAAATAATTTAACTAATTAAAAATATCATTTTTAACTCTATCTACAATTAATAAGTATGCTACCTCAAAAAATATGTATATGTTCAATTCTAACAATGCTTCACTCTTTATATTAAAAATCCCGCGATTAATCCTAATAATTACAGTTAGGGCATGCAGCTCGGCCCCCACTGTTCAAATAGAGCTTGCACCACTCAAAATCAGGAGATCGGATTCAACAATTACGCTTTTTATCGGTCAACAATTCAAAGGATAGGTCAACTATCAATTCAGGTCCTGAAAAAATTATTTTTATCGATCCAGAACCTAAAATATTTTAAACTATCAATGAAAGACCCATAAATCCAAAATTATTATAGAGCCTGTTAGAAAAAGTGCAAAACCCAAAAAATGAACTTATCTCAAAGTGATAACTAAGGAAATATACGAACAAAAGTTTTTCACTACATTGTTCTTTAAAATTATCGTGAAATAATTAAATAATTTACAATGTTTCTTAAAAAATACAAATTAACAAAAAAGGTATTTACATAAGAAAAAATACATTTTAGTGAAATATGTTTACATGAATTAAATATTATGAACTCAAAAAGAAATTACAGACTTTGTTTTTAAAATAATATTTTCCCTCATATGACTTAAAAAAGAAATTACAAATCTTTAAAAAAAATTAAAAAAAAAAACTAACAATTTCAAATATGAAATAACAGAAAATTCAAAAATAATAAATTTAAAAAAATATCGTGAAAGACTTTTGACGTATATTTCCACTGCTTATCGTTCAATTTTAATTTTTAGGTTTTGCAATTTTCCAAACAGGTCCTCTAATAATTTTAAACTGATGGATATTCAATTGATAGTTTTAAGGGCCTGCTTGGTTGCAAATCATCAATGGGATAATGATTAATTTATTTATTACTCCACCAAGCACCATAAATAAGAATAAGTCATCATTCATTCATATTGCTTACTCCTAAACCCCCCAACCAAGCAGGCCCTAAATCTTTTAAGCCCTTAATGAATAGAAATTATTTTTAAACATCTGAATTAATAATTGACCTATTTTTCAAATCCTTAACCGATAAAAATTCATAATTATTTATATATCTTGTAGTAAAATATTTTTGTGTTCTGTAGATAAAACTCATTTTTAACAATGATATTATATTTGAAGGGCCCCAACTTTTTCGGGCTGACTGTTTAACCAGTATTACTCTAATATTTCTTTCTTTGGATTATAAAATAAGTTCTTTACCCAAATATTTTAATATATATATATATCAAGGTTGAAGATGAAAAACGAAAGCGGAGTATTCTTTTGCCGTCTAGGTGCCGCCCAATTTTTTTTTTTTTAAATTCATTTATTAATTATTTAATTAAAAAATAATTTAATAAAATAAAATATAGAAGAGATAGAACTACAACCGTTCATAGGATATTGTAAACTTGTGGTTTTCAAAATGAAACGAGGGAGGAAGTAACAAGTAACAATGTTTTGATTTGAATTGTGAATTTCAGATACTGTGAATCCCTAATTATTGGGGCTGAACCGAAAACGACGTCATTTTAGTTTTTTTTTTTTTTTTCAAATAAAATAAAAGAAAACCTCTTCGGACCGCCAAGGCCGCCTAGGCAGCCGTTCAAGCCGGTAAACGCATAACAACATCGTTTTGAGCAAAATCGGAACGACTAGATGCTAGACGACTGCCTAGATCGATTTTTACATCACTGATATATATATATATATATATATATATATATATATATATATATGTATATATATATATGTATGTATACAAGGACGGAGCCAGAGGGGGGCCAACGGGGTCGTTGGGCCCCCCTCAAATTTTAATAATTTCGTAAGGGTATTTTTATAATTTAAAAATATTTACTTTATTTCGACAAAATACTAATCCCATCCTAAAAAAAACTAGGTTTATATTAGATTAAATTAGTATGTCTTATTTGAATTTAGCTACGTTAGTAGTTATACACAACTTACGCGCACAATTACCAAATACATAGACATAGCCTCTAGAAAATAGTATTAGTTATTTCTAAGTAAGTTTGACGAGCATTTCTACTAAAAACACTAAATGTAATATATTAAATTTAGAGGAAAAAGTACTCGGAAAACTATTTGTAATTTTTCTTTATAATTAATGTTTCATTACTTATCTTTCTATATTGCGTTTTTATACATCTTTTTTTACTATTAGTAGCCACCTTTAAAATTATGGAGTAATGATTTCTTATTTTTAGCTAAAAGGATTGGGTAAGATTCATTTCAATCTTCTTATTATATAGTCCATCCGTCCCTGTCCAATTTGCCTACCTTGGCCGGGCACGGAGGTTAAGAAAAATCAGATTTTGCGAAATCTTTGACTTTTTCAAAGATGGAGATTGAATGTGGAGATTTTGAGGGTGGAGATTGTGAGAGAAATTTGTCATTTATGGGCTGACAAATTAGATTGCGACAAACCGAAAAGGAAAGTAAGCAAATTAGAGCTGGACCGAATGAGTAGTTGATTATCTAGGTATGTGAATGTAGTAACCTATATTTATTTTTATTAAGGCTAAACAAATAATATGTTTTTTATATTTAAATTTTAGAATCGATGTATTATTTTATTTTTACACTATAATTGGGCCCCCTGACTAAAAATCCTGGCTCCGTCACTGTATGTATATCTAAGTTAGGAGGATGGGGATTTAGAAATTAAAATGGACCTCTAAAACAATGGTTCTCTTGTCTTTGTCAATCTTAATCTCTCTTCTTTTATTTTGATATATAGTCAAATTATCGTTCTAATAGCAAAGTCGATGGTACTTAAACCTAAAAATCTACATAATTGCAAATCATCATAATAGAAGTTACAGATCAGCTGATTTGATGGAATCTAATTATACTGTAACTTTTTATGGTAAAAAACCAAAAGAAAATCTTCATATTATATCATTGCGTACCAAAGTTGGGCAACACCATGACAAAAATGATTTTTTGAAACAATAAAAGTGGTTTTAAATAAGATGAGATTTTTTATGCATCAATTGTACGGATCTAATTAATTCGAATTATGGATAAAAATGTATTACATGTTATGGTGAATGCATCGCAGTAAAAATATATTACTGTTTATACTTAAATGTATCACTTGTTCAAGTGATAGATTTAAGTATAAATCGTGATAGCCAGCTCGAATTGCACCGTGCAGCTGGTCCACATGAGATTTGACCTTAAATAATGACTATTTTCCACAACTTTATTATCAAAGACAACATGTCATCACTAATGACTCTTTTCAATAACTGGGACGTGAATAATATATTTGAGAATGACAACAGTTATCTCAAATGCATCTCAGTCTTAAAATATTTTTTGCAACAACTAATTATCTCTAAAAAATATTATGAAAATAATTTTAAATAATTAGTAGAGAATCATGTGACAACGAGTGATCCAAATAATTTATTGTTAATAGTAATTATAATTGTGGTCTAAAAATATATATCGCAACATATCATTTTTTTTTAGTTAATTTCAACTTTCAATGGAAGGTATGGAACGTAGATCGGTTCATCTACTCATCGAATTTTTCATTCTCCTTCGCAAATTCCAATAATTTTTTAATCATTGTTAATTAACTAATCACTTATCACAATAATAGCAAAACTTGCCAATTCCAACTAATTTTAAATGATTACCCATCAATCACAACAATTTTTAATTCACAAATAAGTTTACAACAATTTTTAATTGATAAATAAGTTAGATGTAAATTCTCCGATTCAAAATAAGTATCACTTTATATATTTTTTTAAATAGTCGTAAACATCGTGGATATGCACATACAGATATTATAGCAAAATATGTTTTTTTATATATTTTTTTAGATGATTACAATTATGAATGCTAATAATAAGTTATTTGTGGCTATTTATTGTCAAAAATCTCTACACATTATTTGAGACTATTTTATGATTACTTTTAGAGACAATTAGTTGTTGCAAAAAATATTTAAGACTACTTTTGAGACGACAATAATGTTGTGATACTCATAAGATGTGTTAAATACATTATTTGACATCACCACTTCTCATAAGTTGTGTCAAATGCTTATTATTTGAAATCTTTTTTATTGTCTCAAAATATCATTTTATTATAGTGAAATGAGATCCACCCACTATATCTCAATCCAAACATGTCGTTAGTTTCTATCAAAATAAAAATTGATACTACTTTATGAGCATTGAAATTTTACACATGTCACTTAAGATCTTATTGATATTTGTTAATGATTATCCGACGTCGTTCTTAAATGTATATAGGTTTATGATTGCGTCATGCCCATGCTGCAAAGAGCCAGCAAGTTCTGTGTTGTTGGAGAAATATTCAACTTTCTAACCGAATCATTAATGTATTGTTACAATTTTGAATTCAATAGAAAAAGGAATTCCGATATTTGAAAAATAGCTTCTCAGTTTTATGATGTCAGAACTGAATGGTCAGATCCAACGCCTGAAATTCTCAGGTTGATTGAACATCTATTTTAATCTAAGAAACTAGGATCATCCCTGGATTAATTAATCAAATATATTCTTAAGTCACCAGGCGGTAGATTTGTAAGATTAGGATAAACACACCAATACTTGTTGTCTATTTTTTTCATGGTTAAAAAACCTACCTTAGTCGATGTCTATTTATATATAAGACGTTATAGCTCGACCTATACCTTACTCTTTGGATGATAATATCACAATTAGGTGACGTTGAATGAACTTCCCAAATTGATTCCTTGTTTCTCATTTACTCTAGATGATATGTCATATGGTTATCACCATAGACTAGAAGACATTGGATAAACTTCTCGATTTGATTCATTAGATGATATTTCCTTGGTCCAATATAAATGTAACTTTAATTTTTTTTTTTTTTGGAAAATTAAAGATTATTGAAATAGACAAATATGTCGTTACATAGTCTCTCTTTTTCACCTAAAATCTCAAATTTTCTTTATTTAATCTTTCGTTACTTATAGTTTTACTTCCTCTCTCCTCTCATATATACCAGATGTTAGAGGGCATTCTTAATTAAGATAATTCTAAAATTATGAGATTTTTAAGAAAATATGTGGGGATGAAGAAGTTGTTTAATTTTTCTTTTTTGCAAAAATTATTCTTTTTCTGTACAAAATTTAAATGATTTTCTCTAATATAAGTTACTTTAAATCAGAGGTAATATTTCTCAAGGTTATCACAATAGACTCAGTAGATGATATTGCTCGCTCAAAATTATTACAATAGACTTGAAGATATTGATAAACTTCTCAATTGAATTCATAATATGTTTTCTTATAATAAATGTTTCGCAGTCTTAGAATTCAAATATATAATGACGGAATTATCCCTATCATTGTAATAAGTATCCTCATTAAGACAGTCATTCTCGTACATAGTAGCATTGATACGACCACATACTAATATTAGAGTGATGATGGACAAATTCCAACTTTTGATCCTGTCCTCCAAACTTTTAGTTCGGTCAGCCATTTATAGTAATACTATTCCTTTCATTTAACAATATCGTCATTACATATCATGTTGGTTACGATAATGTTCTCTCATAATCATGCAGTACTTGATATCCTAATATATTTTTTATTTTAAAACCTAAAAGATTAAGCAACCGAAAAAAGGAGAACGGGCCGAATAATTAAGCAGATAAAAATTGCATCGAACAATCCAGACTAGAGTACATAGAATATCCTTTTAATTACTAGATCTCCGGAAATTAATAGCGGATGATTTCTTCATACTGTATTTCATCTTATATTTTAAAGTATTTATTATATGTCAGGAACATTTGATAAGGGTATGAAATAAGGGAGATTAATCTATCACAAAATTACTTAATAGGATTTGAGTGCATAATTTAACTAGTCTTGCATTTGATAGAGGGTATTAGGTTTTATGATAAATTTTATTGGGTGTTTGGTAGCATACATAATATTACTGTTACATACATATTGTGTCATTGTAGGTATACTTTTACCCCTACCAAATCTGAAAATTAGTCATTTCCTGAAACCTAGCTTTTATTAGATGTCAAATAATAATAATAATAATAATAATAATAATAATAATAATAATAATAATAATAATAATAATAATAATAATAATAATAATAATAATAATAATAATAACAACAACAACAACAATAATAATCACCCAAATTGGTTATCTTATTTTACTATTCACTCATGAAATGCTTTTTTTTTTTTAAATTGGTAAGATAGCTAAGATTCCCTAATATTAGCTAATAACCGGGCCCCCTAGTTTGACACGTTTAAGAAATAAGGGCTACCAAATGATCGATTATGCCATATAAGTAATATAATATGGGTTTATCACCCCTACCAAATGAGCTCGTAATGTGTATAGGATGACATCAGAAGTATACACGTGGTACTTAAAGAAAGTTATGAAATACAAAATGGAACATGGTTTGGAATAGAGGATCTCATTTACTTAAATAGTATCATAGCACTCAAGTGGAATATCTACCACATACTCATAGAGGGAAAAAAAACACAAATGGTCTCATAACTTTTTACTTTTTCGAATTTAGTCCCATAAGTTATTGCTTTTTCGATTTAGTCTCACATCTCTAGTAATTGCTCAATGCGGTCCAATTTTGACCCAATGTTGACCAGCTGACTGAAAAAGATCATGTTACCTTCACATGCCGGCGCGATTTTGGAAATTCCGGCCAAAATTGTCCCATAACTTTTTACTTTTTCGAATTTAGTCCCATAAGTTGTTTCTTTTTCGATTTAGTCCTATATCTCTAGTAATTGATCAATTTTGGTCCAATTTTAACCCAATGTTGACCAGTTGATTGGAAAATGTGACGTGACCTTTACGTGCCGGCGCGGTTTTGAGAATTCCACCGACTTATGATACGTGTCGCCGGACTTCCGAGGTGAACTTTTTTTTTTTTTTTTTTTTTATTAGGAAACCACATGAGCAAATCATTTACCATGTAGCTTATATTTTTGTTTTGCCTAACTTGAATTAAACTCCAAAAATACAAATGCAAAATAAGAAAATGTAATACCTTATCGATCTAATGCTGAAATCAGAATCTGCATCCCTTCTTCTTCAGTTCGCTTTCTTCTACAAGAAAAAACCCTAACTTTTTTCTTGCAATCTTTTCGATTTGAAAGTTGCGACTTCATGAACTCCCCCAAAATTGGAGAACACACGAAGACAAAGAACCATGTCCCAATCTAAGAATAGCTCGCGAAATACCATTTTGTGCGATTGTGGTTTGAATTCCCCCATTAAAATCTCTTGAAAAGAAGAAAATGTTGGGCGTAGATTCTACTGGTATAATTTTGGCAGAATGAAGGTCATTGTACGAGTTTTAGGTGGATAGATGCACTTCTATGTGATAGAAGTTGAAACACAATAAGAGGGCTCTTGCGAAGGCTTATCGAGAAGAACGCTGAAAGTGAGGCCCTGCATAATGTCCACATGAATCTAAAAAAAAATTGTTTCTGTAACTGAGATAGAGAATGAGCTACTCGTTAAAGAAAAAAAAAAAACAGGTGGAGTTAAAGAACAAGGAGTTGGAGTCCCATCAACAACGAGTTGATAAAACATATAAGTCGACGGAATTCCCAAAACCATGCAGGCATGTGAAGCTCACATGACCTTTTCTTGTCCGTTGGTCAACATTGGGTCAAAACTGGACCAAAATTGGACAAAAATTGAGCAATTACTAAAGATGTGAGACTAAATCGAAAAAGTAATAACTTATGAGACTAAATCCGAAAAAGTAAAAAGTTATAGGACCATTTTGACCGAAATTTCCAAAACCACGTCGGCACGGCACGTGAAAGTCACGTGCCCTTTTCCAGTCAGCTGATCAATATTGTGTCAAAATTGAACCAAAATTGAATAATTACTAGAGATATGAAAAAAAATCGAAAAATAATAACTTATGAGACTAAATTCGAAAATGTAAAAAGTTATGGGATTATTTTAACTTATTTCCCCATTTACAGATCTTGCTCGGTTGGAAAATTTTATGGCTGTTTCACATCATATTTCATGTTAAATATATAAAAAAAAAAAATTATCATTTATATTGTAAGTTACTAATGTTACATGAATTATGTAAAAATCTAATCATATATGAGAAATACTCCCTTCTATTGTAAGAGTTATGCTTGAATATATATATTTTGTCAAGTTGATAAATGTACAATTCCCTAAAATCATTTGCACACGCTCAAACAACTTAATTTATTTTTTGTTTCATTTATTTAATCATAAATAAGTAATTTGTGAAATTATTGTTATTTTTAGTTTTACTTGAACTAATAAAACTAAAAGTCAATTTTCTAAATAGGACTTTTATTTTGTGACAATTTTTAATACATAATATTTTTTTACGGGACGGACGGAATATACTACAATTTAACATAATATTCAATTTTTATCCTGATTAAATCCTCTGTTTCATTTTAGGTATTTCACCTTGTATTTCTCATCAGAATTAAAAGCCTACACAATTAATCATGATTGTAGAACCAATGAATTATTAATTCTAAAACCGTGAAACATTAATCATGAACCATCAATTCATTGATTAGGAACTCGTTAATTATAAAATTATAAAATACAACTATAACCTAATTACAAAGCCTAAACCTAAAATTCTAAATTTGAATTTGAATCATGAACTCATGAACAAGTGAACCATTAAACGAGGACCATGAAACTGAATCATACCTAATAATCTAAAAAATTATATTAATATATGATTCTAATCCTTCAAAATTATATTATATATAAAGAAAAAATACAAATAACTACGTACATATGCCCATATATATATATATATATATATATATATATAAAATAACAAAATGTATTGTTACCACATTTGAAAAAAGCTTATTTTCCCGCCCATTTGCAAATGTTATTTTCGGGAAAAAAATGTGGAAAAAACAACGACATCCCATAATTTATGGAAACGCGATATGGTGATCCGAATAAATCTCTTGAATTAGTTAATTAGGTACTATTCATACATGACAATGGAAACATAATCAATTTTATTTCAAAAATCATTTGTTGAGATATTCACTCTATTTTGAAAGTTGGAAAATATCATTTAAAATATGGAGAATCAATTTACTTTATTTGATCACATTAATTTCTATTAAAAAAATCTGAATATATTTGATTTAACTGAAAAATAGGGATCTTCATATCAAATCCACAAAAATTAAATCAACTCACTTCTCCGAAAGCATGATTATTTGCAGATATCCCGTTAATCTCTATTCACATAATAAATGAATAATAAACAAAAAATAAAAAGAAAAATAAAAGAAACATAAAAAACGCCACAACGAAGGTTTAGAACATTATACATAGTCATTAAATAAATTCTTTCAAATTATCTATCAATATTTTCTTTCAAATTACCTAAACAATATTCTCATCTAAGTGACTAGGCTACCTGTTTCAAACTTTTCTTCAAGTAAATTTATTCCACTAGATCAATCAACTCCAATCATTCCAAATAAATTATTACAATAAGTAATAACTAGAATATCAAAGTTATTGAACAACTATTTGGTTGGCTCGGCCCAAATTTTATCTTGTCTTATCAGGTTGACTCGATAACAACTCGAGCCCGAGAGACCTCCGCACATACTCAAAATTATTGTATGAGTTTGTGTCATGATACCATTCGTGTCAAATTTTGCCACCTAATTTCTTAACACTAAATAAAATGAATGTTATATATAAAATAAAATTATTTAAGGTCTTTCCCGTGCATGGCACGGGGAAAAATACTAATTTTATATTAAAAGAAAAGAGATAATAAATATGATATCTCGTAGTGACGTAGGTAGCACATAGGAAAAGAACAGTAGTTACAAATAACAACTCTCTCACTGGGCTTGTTCATTGCAAAGCCCTTTCCCATAAAATTAGAATTATTGATCAAGTGCATTGCATCCTATCCAAACTAGCCTATACCTCAATTTTGAATTTTGACGTAGGTCGAGTAAAAGTGAAACCTAAACCTACACTTGCTACTTGCTAGCCATCTATACTATCTTTCTTCCACTCAGTGTTCACTTTATTGGTCGAGCCTAGAAGTGTACTTTTGTAACCGGGTTCCGATATCCGATCTGTCTATCAGTTCTTACTCGATCAAATCATGTTTTTAGATTTTCGAATAGTTGGATTTTATTCAATTGGGTAGCTAGGATTTTTTGGATTCCTATTGGATAGAATTTTTTGTACCATCGTATTTTTCCAAGTGCTCGAATATAAGAGATGATTCATTCATCTATGATTTTCTTAAAGAACGGCAACATATCTACTAATGCAAATTGCATTATGATCATTCCCATGTAATTTTCTTCCCTAAAACATTTAAAACATGTATTTTATATTCATTCAAGAAAAAACCGACCAAATTTGATTGAGTACCCGTCGAATCGAATACCCACATGATTGGGTGGCTCTGGGGTAATTTTTATCAGTACCAGACCCGATCACCCGAAACTTGTAAAAGCCCGACTCAAGCCCACACCTAGTCGAATTTGACCCCCACAAAAAAATTCACACACAATTGCTCCAAATATTGGCAAATAGAAGCTGGAATTCGAAAACAAGACATCAAATAAGTGGGTATAGCTTGCATAACTGATTTAATCAAGACTTCATTACCTCCCCGGGAGAATGTCTTCATACTCTAGCTACTTAGCTTCTTCATGAGACGCTCCCTCAAGAAACGAAATTGCAATCTTTTATTCGCCAGAGAAAAGGTAGGGAGCCCCAAATAAAGAGCATGACCCTCGACCACCGGAATAGACATGAGCAATTTAATCTCCGTAATTACGCCCGCTGGGACTCGGTCTAAAAGTAAGAGCCGTTTTCTCAAAATTAATCATCTATCCTGTAGCCCGCTCATATCTCAGTAGGCAAGCACGCACATTCTCTGCATCCTCTCTCGTTGTTTGAAAAAATAACAAGCTATCATCTGCAAAAAACAAATGAGAAATAACAAGACAAGTAGGGGCAATTTTGACTCCCCTAATCAAGCTAGTTCATGGACTTTCCTTAATAGCACCGATAATGCATGAAAACATAATGTAAATAATAAGGGTGATAAATCCCCCTACCGAAGACCCGTGAGGGTTTAACCTCCCCAACAATATCCCCATTCAAATTAAAAGCATACGAAATAGAAGACATACGTCGCCGGATAAGTTGCACCAAACTCCATGCAAACCCCAAACGTGACAACAAAGCTTCTAGAAAATCTCATTTCACCTGGTCATACGCTTTACTCATATCCAATTTCAATGCACAATATCCCGATCTCTTCCTCTTATTGGATCGAATCCAATGCATGCATTCAAATTTCATATCCATATAAGGGCCCAATCTATTCAACAAGACACGCGAAACTACCTTTACAATAGTAATCCATAAACTTATAAGCCGAAAATCCTTCAAAGTTCGTGGCTCTTTCACTTTCGGGTCAAAAGCAACTGAGATCCGATTCTAGTCCACCAAATCTTCCCCATTATTCAAGATATTAAGGACAAGTGCTACCAACTCCTCCCTCAGTAAAGCCCAAGTCTTCTGAAAAAATAAAGGAGTAAAGCCATCAATCCTCGGCGCTTTAGACGGGTGCAGGTCAAACAGAGCTTTTCAGGCCTCTTCTGATGTGAAAGGTCTAGCAATAAACTCATGTTGAGCTTCCAAAAAACAAGGATCAATTCCATCTACAATATATTTAATTCCCTCTGTCGAGGGATTGAGGAAGAGAACAATTCATTATGTCTGCTTTGCTAATTCTTAGTATCAACGACTTTTAATGGTGCGTATTGTTATTTTTGACACACTTCTTATTGAAATGCCTAGGATAATAATATATGAATCCTATTTAATCATTTGTAATTTTTTATTTGATCTAGTATCATTATGTATTATTGTTGTTACTTTGAATATTATTATACGAACACTACAACATAACTGGGCTAATGTAACACCCAAAAAGTGTTACATATATACTAAAATATGTTACTATAGACTTTAGGTAACACTTTATTGGTGTTACATTTGCCAGTGTTTAAAAGTGTTACATTAGATTTTAAATTGTAATACTTTATGGTAACACTAAAAAATGTTACATATAACCCCCTTTATGTAACACTTTTAATTGAAAGAAAAAATTAAAAATTTATCTTTGTTGGGTTTCGAACCCAGGTTGCTAGATTGCAGGAGCTTAAGCGCAAAGTCTTAACCACTAGGCTACAATAATTTTTTTAGTTATTATTTTAAGAAAAACAATATATACACAAGATTTTATTATACCATCAATAAAATACACTCAAAATTAAGTTTTCATCAAACTACAATCTAACTTAGTTTTATGTACGTTATTCATATCAATTTGACACAATATTTCCACTATTTTTTTTTTCATTTTCATCCACTCATATATATATTTATATATATATAACTTATTTTATATCACATTAATTTTATACATCTAGTTATTGTATATAAATCTTAAGACATTATCATTAATTTTAATTACCATAATTTTATGTATTAAGACACCTTAATTGTTGTGTTTCATAGATTTTAAATAAAAAAATAAACTTACAAATATGAAGAGACATGACCAAATGTCCCAAGTCTAGGCTCTCACATTTAAAAAAATGTATTCAAATTCTTAAAGGCTAAAGCTACAAGTCTATTTTGTAATTGTTTAGTAAAAATATAATGTGTGTATATCTATATACATACACACAAATAAGTCACAAATAAAATTTAATTTATTTTTTATAACGAATAAGTAAATCTTTAGGTGCTCTAATGAATTGTTATTTTTGTAGGTCTGAGTTGATCGCTTTCACCACTTATGTTACAGATATTCTGTTGTGATAATTAAAATGTAACACATTAGACAAATAAAAATTAAAGTCACATAAGAAAAATAATCCACAAATATTTAATTAGTTTAAAATAAAATAAATAATTTTATTATTTACAAGTGTTACTTATTTATAAGTGTTACATAAAAGTGTTACTTATTCAAAAGTGTTGCGTAAAAAGTGTTACTTATTTGAAAGTGTTACCTAAATGTGTTACAATTTAAAAGTGTTACGTTCAAAGCGTTACATATTCTAAAAGTGTTACATGAAAGTGTTACATATTCGCAGATGTTACAAAAGTGTTACATGAAAGTGTTACATATTCCTAAGTGTTACAAAAGTGTTACATAAAAGTCAAAATTTTAAAAGTGTTACAAACGAAGTGTTACATAAAGTCATTTATGTTGTAGTGGAAGTATCTCTTTTATTCGTTGACGTAGCTAACACATTATTATTGAACAACGTAAATTTTGTGTTCCTATTTATCATTTTAATTTTCACGTCCATTATAACATCTACTTACATCAGATAGGTAATCAATTTTTGTAATAACAAAGATATGATTAAGTCAGTCAAAAGTGCTTGCCATATCAATAAATAAACATACAAGCATTACATATTATGTAATTATCTGGACAAGACTAGCAAGGTAGTTGACTAAGCACTAAGGTATCTTATAAGAAATTCTAACATTTTATTGGATTTTTTAGAACGTATAATAAGTTCTAACATTTTATAGGAGGTGTTTTAGAACTCGTAAGATGTTAGATAGTATTTGCGAATAAAATTTATCAAAGTGTTCGATAAAATAAGTTAAAGTTTATAAGTTGTTAATAATGATAATTATGTTATTAAAATGATGATAATTAACCTGAGTCGATCAAAATAAAATCATATTCCAAAATAAGTTCTAGTTCATTTTCTAAAAAACAATTGATAAGCTCCTGACATCTTATACTGGGAAATATTAAGCACTTTAAAAGAGATTATAAGGTATCAAACAACAATATATTTACTAAACTTGTGTCACTTTTATTTTTCTGATTGACGGGAAGATTTTGGTAGTTTATTTGTAAGTTATAATTGCTTTTGTAATAGTTCAATACAAAGGAAAACAAGTTGAGCGATGTATATATATGCTATTTTGGTGAGTATGGTAGGTTTAATGCTATTAATATGAAAAAATCCACTACATGTAGTTATTAGGAGGTTACTTTTATAGTCGGGCTCGAGTTCCTGACCCGTCGTTTCGCTTGATTGGTCGGGTTATTGAAATTCTCGAGTTGTAGGATTTTATTCGATCAAGGCATGTTTTTAGTATTGTCGGGGTCTTTGGATATCCGAATATAAGCTTTGATTTCTTCATCTACAACTTTTTAAAGGAACATGGACCTGCAGCTAAAATAAATTGAACTGTATTATTCCCACATAAACTTTGTTTCCTCTAAATTAAAAAATTCTACTATGCCCATTCGATAAAATACTACCCGACTCGATTGGGTACCTGTGAGGTCGCACACCCATATAATCGGGCAAATATGAGGATAACGTTATCCAACCAAATTACCCAAAACCTACAAAAATGCGACCAAAGCTCACCTCTACGTGTAGTATCTATAAATCCCTAATTAATATTGCAGATACACTGTACAAGAAGCTTCAAATTGCACCACCCCACCCCCCACACACATTCAAAAAACCACTATAAATAGCGAAACACCCCTTGAGCCCATCTACCTCCCCTCAACTCCAGCTCATCCTTCTCTCTCTTTCACTTTCTCTCTCCTCCAATGGTGCTTCTCTCGAAGCCTCCAATCGAACAGTTCTCCATCACTAAAACCTCCACCACATTGTTCCCACTGATAGACCTTTCCGAACCCGACTCTCAGTCGCAGCTCGTCAAGGCCTGCGAAGAAGTCGGGTTTTTTAAAGTCATCAACCACGGCGTGCCATTCCAGTCCATGGCGGAACTGGAATCGGAAGCCGTGAAGTTTTTCTCCCTGCCTCTGGCGGAGAAAGAAAAAGCTGGCCCGCCTGATCCGTTTGGATATGGAAACAAGAAGATTGGCCGCAATGGCGACGTCGGTTGGGTCGAATACTTGCTCCTAACTACTGATACGGAATCAGATTACCAGAAATTCGCGTCAGTATTCGGCGAAGCCGCGGAGCGATTCCGGTGAGTTAACTCACCTCTTTTTTCATAAACTATATTATGCAGTCGTGCAAGACTGCCAGACAGAAGATGAGTGTTAGAGATTAATAATTATTTAGATATAGACTTATTAGTCATGACAATCTATTCAAAATATTTTGTTTCAATAATTTGGATTAAAATGAGAGTGCAATGAAATTCAGGCGAGTAGTGAATGAATACTTGAGCGCTGTGAAGAAAATGGCGTGCGAGATTCTGGAAATGCTTGCGGATGGATTGAAGATCGAACCGAGAAATGTTTTGAGCAAGCTTTTAATGGACGAACAGAGTGACTCTGTTTTCCGGCTGAACCACTACCCTCCGCGGGCGGATTCCGGCGGGATCGGGTTCGGTGAACACACGGACCCGCAGATAATATCGGTGCTGAGATCTAACAATACTTCGGGGCTGCAAATATCGTTGAGGGATGGGAATTGGATATCGGTTCCGGCCGATGAGTATTCCTTCTTCATTAATGTTGGTGACTCGTTGCAGGTACAACCACTTTCCCGCCGTCAATTTTTCATTTCTTTTCCATTTTACCCTTTCACGTGAGTTTGGATTTTCTATCATATTTTATACAATATTTTTTATTAGTCATGCCACATAATTATTTATAGTGTATCGTGATGTTATTATTTATTATATACATGTATCGTGTGTGAACTGAAATGTAATAGAAAATGTTGTATTATATGAAGTAAGAGATTCAAAATATTTCACATGAGTTACTAGAGTTGGTTCTAGTGTAATTATCATCTTCTTTTGCATAATCCTCTATATTAATGTAAAAGAATTTAGCTGACTGGATACAAGATATGAATTACATCCTTAATTGGAAAGAAAAGAAATTAAGAAATGAAAAATTATACTGTCAGGCAGCAATCATGATCTGTAGAAGGATTATGTCTCTATATAAATGTATCGTTACCAATTCCTTTTAGTTTCTGATACAGATCAAAGTTGAAATTGAAAATTTTAATTTCTAAATTAATAAATAAGTTACGTGAATACAAAGTTGATGGATTCTTTTTGAAGCTTTATACTGATTAAAAATAAAAAGTTATACGGAATTTGTACTTAAAGTAGGGGCTTATATTCTACAATTGTTATGAAAATTCGGGGACTTAGAAGTTTCTTATTTCAAAATTAGATGATATTACTTACCATCAAGTCTAATACTTCATTTGTCTTAAAACATAATCACATTTTAAGAGAAAAAAATTGAGTTATGTTTCAAATGTAAATGTTTCTTTTCTTAATTGGAGTAAAAAACTTAATTTTTTATGTACAAAATATTTATATATAATTGAATATGTCAAAATTGAAAAATAAAAAAACTGGTGTAAGTAAGAATTATACGGAATCAATCACCTACACGTTAAGTTGTCTAATATAATATGTCAAAATCGTAAAAGAGTTGAGTTTTGTAACATATGTATATAATCTTGAGCAGATAGTTATGTGTCCACAATAATATGATATCTTTCTAGTAGAATGTCTTAGGCCACACATCCACATCAAGCCTTGATATTTCGGTAGTTATTAGTATTTTACTATATCATTAGATTAGATATTCTATTCTATATCTATAGACTTTAAATGGATTGCCAAAACAGAATTTTCAATGTCTTGTTGCCATGATATGGAAGTTTACTAGATTTGACTAGGAATTTTTTTTGATTGAGGGTGGGGACAATCACCTCTTGACTTTCTTTCATGCACGCGTTTTTCAATCATTTTCTCAAAACAATAGAAAATTAAATGAACCCAAAAAATATTTATAGACAAAACCGACTTTTAACAATCACAACAAAAATATCTTCCACAAACTAAGTAAATCAGAGGTCAGCAAAAATTGGTTTTAACCTATAAACTTATATTATTTGATTCAATATTTAAAATAAAGATCTAATGTTCGATTTCATATCATTAAAAAATTCGAATTCGTTGATTCGGCTTGGTTTAAAAAAGTAGCAATATAATCAAACGACAGTGAAATCCAATATTTAGTTTGTTTTTAAAATAATGGTTGGACTCAGTTTTATCTGTAAGAAAGTTTGGTTTAATTGGTCTAGTTTGATTTTTAACATATCCTTGTCTACTTTTACGAATTGAAACCCTAGGTTCCATCAGACGACATCAGATTTTAGTCTACTATTTTGCATGTATATACTTTAGGAAAATGGTTTGTTATTAGAACAAGTATGAATTATGATTTTGTTGGTGATGTGACAGGTAATGACTAACGGAAGATTCAAGAGCGTACGGCATAGAGTGTTGGCAAACAGCCCTTCATCGCGGGTTTCAATGATTTATTTTGGAGGACCACCATTGAGTGAGAAGATAGCTCCATTGCCTTCATTAATGGAGGGAGAAGACAGCTTGTACAACGAGTTTACATGGTTTGAGTACAAAAAATCTGTTTACAATTCTAGGCTTGCTGATAATAGGCTTGGCCTTTTTGAGAAAATTGCAGCCTTATAATGTTCCCTCACCACCTTCCTACTTTTTTTTAGGGATTTTTTTTAGCTTAGATTGGATTTGCTTCTTCTCAAATTATCACAATAAACAAACTGTATTTTACATCATTGGCGAATGAAATGATTATTTGTATTTCTTCATGGTTCCCATATTGTTTTAATGAAAAATTAGTTTTTTTTTTAAATTGTAATTTACCCTTATATTGAATTATTATCATATTGGATTACTATTAAAAACAATTCAAATGTTTACTATTATTTTGGTTACTACGTTGTTGTTCTCTTGCTTTTGACTCCTAAATTATCATGTTTTTGTCTCTTCTTTTCCTAATAAAAATCCAACATGCTAGTATACCAATTTAAGGCTAATTGATAATTTAAAAAAATGTTTCTTTTTTTTAAAAAAAAAAAACACAAATATATCAGGCCAACTATATTCTAGACACATATCATATGTTTCTTTATGGTTATTCTAGATTACCGACCTAAGTTATAAGGGGTTTTTTGAACCAATTTGAACTTCACCCTATTTCAAAGAGTGGTTGGTTAGTGTTTACACTACTACTTCAATTGACAAACACTTCATTACACCGTCTTACAACTCTCTTTCTGTTGGAAAATCGGTTTCATTAAATGAGCTTTGACCCGAATTTGAGCCCATTTATATGTGATGTAAATTTAATTCGGATATAATTGAATCACTACAAAAAATACTGCCAAATTCCAACAAAAAATTCCAACGGAGCATAAATCTGTTGGAATTTTTTAAATTTCCAACGGATTTATACTCCGTCGGAATTTTTTCGTCGGAATTTGGCAGTTTTCTTGTAATGAACGGTGAATTGAAAAACTACGGTTAACAAGGTTGATCGTAGTATTTGAAATTTCTCAAAATAGATTTTCGATGAGTGAGAAATTAATGGTTAAAGAACTATGACTGGAAGATGAAAAGTCACATATATGTGAGTTTAGTGGTGAAATAGGAGAGAAGTAATTATCCCACATTGGATAATAAGTGTTATATAAACCAAACTTAAATGTAAATTGAGTGGTATAGGAGTTACAAGCATCATACACAAATGGACCGTCGGCGCGAAGCCCATACCCATGCCCACCCGCTCGGTGTGGGCTTAGGCCAAGGCCGAGCCCGTCTTTGGTTTGGTCCGGCTCAGTGAGGTCCAAATTTTTAAAACTGAATCGGATCCAACCTGATCTAGTCCAGCTTTTGACTTTTGGCATCCAGGACGAATATAGACGGTCATGTGCCCAAGGGGAGGTTCCACCTCATTAAAAAGGTCACTTGAGAGAGTGGGGAGGTTACACACCTCATTAAAAGACCACTACTCCTTTCTTTAATTCCCTGTAGGAGCGAAAATATATAAATAGGTCATTAGGTCCTACATTTGGGATACACAAGTTATTCCAACATAAAGAGCATTTTGCATTCTCTCTCACATCTAAAACATCGACATCGTGAGCACTAATAGGGAACATGTTTCTCCACTCTCACTTCTAAATTCATACTCGTATCGAGAAGTGTTTTCGCACTCTCACATCTAAATTCATATTTGTTATGTGTTTTCGCACTCTCACATTCAGTTCCAACATATTTTCAGTTCGTTGGAGCTTCAAGATTTTATATCATGTCAACACCGTGAGCACTAGTGCAAGACATGTTTTTGTCAGAGCTTCGAGATTTGATATCACATCGACATATATATATAGGTCCTTAGGTCCCGCATTTGGGACACACAAGTCATTCCATGATAGAGAGCATTCTGCATTCTCACTCTCACATCTAAAACGTCGATGTCATGAGCACTAATAAGAGACGTGTTTTCGCACTCTCACATCTAAATTCATATTCGTATCGGGACATGTTTTCGCACTCACATCTAAATTTGTATTTGTATCCAATTCCGACGTATTTTTGCACTCTCATATCTAAATTCATATTTGTGTCCAGTACCAACATATTTTCAGTTCGCCAGAGCTTCGAGATTTGATATCACGTCGGCACCACGTTCTCGCAGAGCTTCGAGATTTGATATCACGTCGACACCTACTCGCCTCAGCTTTCAACAAATTGTTCAGCTTCTTGTAATAGTTAGTCCATTTATAATTGGTTTGCTGTTGGACCGTACTCATTTTGTAACACTTTCCATAAGAAATGTGTTACTTTTATCATTAAAATATTACTTTTGAAGTAAAAAAATGTTACTTTGAGCGTACCCTTTATACTAAAGTAACAACTTTTGTTTTGTATAACATTTAATACATTAAAAATATTTTTTTCTATAATTAAAGTAAATCTCAACTTACGAAATTCGATGTTATATAAGTTTTCCTCGTTGTAATTTTACTTGTAATAAAAGTTTGTTACTCATTGGATTCCAGATACTTTTATAATTAACATGATTAATCTATTCGTATTATTATTCTTGTAACACTTTTGTTTACCCCACTTATTACTTAGGCCCACTCCTAAGAGTGGTGTATTTAGGATTTTAAAATTGGCGGTGCAAAATATTATCTTAAATTATCTCCTTTTTTAGTACAAATCTTAAAGTATCTTCAATAATGTACTACTAGTAAATCACCCGTGCGATGCACGGTTGTTAATACGTTTAGTAATATGAGAGTATATGTATAAGTTCTATTCGACCATTTTTTAATACATAAATATAATAAATATTTGTTGATTTATGTAAAAGTAACTGATTGATCAATTGATTAGAAAAATAAGAGATGTATAAAATATGAAAAATATATAAATATTAGAGTCCACAAAAAGAGAAAGAAAAACAATTCGTGTATGTCTATGGTGAACTCTTATAGAAAAAAAAAAAAAAATTATACATTTCTAAACTTACCATCTATACTTCTAATCTTCCGCAAATACTTATTACACGACAGGTAACACCACTTGCTATCCTCAATGTCAACAATTGAGGCTACACCCAATATGAACCAAGTTGCACCAATTATATAAAATAAAACAAACCATTACAATTGTGACATTTTATTCAATAATAAGATTAAGAGGGTGTTTGGCTGAGCTTATAAACTCCTAAAAACATCTTATAAGATGTTTAGGAGCTTATAAGCTCTTGCAAAGTGGTTGGGAAAAAAAGATGTTTAAGAGCTTATAAGACAAAAAAAATAAACTCTAAAAGAGCTTATAAGATCTATAAAAAATAAGTTGCTATACCCCATCTTATTTCCATCTTATTTTTTAAGATCTTAATTATTACACTCAAATTTCACACACAATTCACACACTTACACACACTACACACACTTCAGACACCACACACTAATCAAAATGTGTGTTTAATATTAACTTTAAATTAGATCCAAAATTTATAGCTAAATCACTATATTCAATTGCAAGCTTATAAGCTCTTTTATCCAAACACTTTGTTAACTTATAAGCTCCTTACAAATTACATCTTATAAGCTCTTGATGTTGGAGCTTATAATATGTTTAAAATAAGTTTAGCCAAACACCCTCTAAGTTGCAGATACTAATTATAAGATGTGCTTAATAGCCAATAGATTAGAAGGTAACATAAACCTTTTTGCGTTAGATACATAATTTGTAATCTATTTACTGCTATATAACACTTCAAAGAATGACACAGTAGTTTATATCATTCGACCTACTTTTTCCATGTTGATAAGTAATACACACAACTAATTGTCGCAATTAACTAAAGAAGACAGACTACATAATGCTTTGTAATATGGTATAGATCAGACGAAAGACTATATTGAAGGCAAGTTACACCACAATGTAACTCGGAATCTTCATATAATTAATATTATCATCTATAAGTATTACCTCTCACTAAGCTGACGAACACTCAATGTTTGAACCTTACCTTTAGCCAATTCATCATCTTTAGTAACACCAGACGCTAATGATATTGTACTAATTGATGTAGTGATGGAGGACTTAGCCTTCAACTTTTTTGGATAAGGAAATTAAATAGAGAAAATTAGAGCAAAAACTCGTTAATAAGTTGAATAACTTGATAATATAAAATAACATTTGACGGGTAAGTATACCTCTTCTGGAATTCCCTCACTTCTTCCTTAATGACCCCAAATATATATCATCCTAGATGCATGAAACATATTTGAAATAATAACCTGACCTAATATTTCATCGACAAATAAGATGTAGTTTGATATAAGACTTAATAAAAAATACGACTAATTGATAAAAAAAAAAAAAAAAAAAACTTATAACTCACCACTGAACTGCTTAGCCCTGAAGAATCATAATATAGCAACCAGTAAATCTAGGCCGCCACCTTCAACAACCAGCATAATTTCGTCTACAAAATCACCCCACAATGTGCAGGATATAGTATTGTTCCTATTAAAAAAAAAAAAAAAGCAAGATAATATTGAAAATATGGTTCATATGCATGTATTAAGAATAAAATTGCTTTCAGCTTTAGTAAAGTCGAAACAGAGCCTAACCCCAATTAATTAGCCAATACCGAAAATGCAAACTTAATAATATCATCAAATATACGTACTCAGCGTCTTCCAACACTATGACCATCATCCTTGTAACATCGCCTCTAATATCCTTGTACTGCGGTGGTATAATCGATATACCCTCGCAGTTATGTCTGAAAATTTGTCAAAATTTTATCTGAGGTAATATATAATTGAAAATAACAATTGATTGCCACGAAAATTCTGAACCATATAACGAAATTGAACTACTTGTAATTTAGTGTAACAACGTAATCCATACCTATCAGCTTATTTTCATCCAAATCATCCAAATTCAGTAGCTTATCTACTGGCACAAAGTCATAAATGATCGATGGAAATGACTCATCAAATAGTTCTATACGTCGGGTTTGACTTATAAAGAGTATCTTGAATTTGTTGAATGTCGTCTTATAACACATATTGTTGTCCGTGACAACAAAATTCTTCAGCGCGTACAAACAACCTTCAAATAGTCGCTTAGCGTAAATTTCTCTCTGGTTGGCTCGTATTGTAGCGTGATTCGTCCGTCCTTCATCATGTAAGAATCAATCAGGATTATGTACGAAATATATTTTATAGGATATTTTATTTTCATATAAAAAATAGAAGAAAAACCTCTTCATTGTGGAAGCATGATCGTGTTCACAATCCTGTTATGTTGACCATATGCTGGACAAGTGTACGTACAGACTAACCTTACCTTCATCGACCACAGGACTTTTGACAGGTTAACATCCCTCGCCAAAGAATACATAGGGGGCATAAAAGGCGAAAAGCAGAACTACGTTAGAGATATGTGATGATGTTTAACCTGATTATACCGGTATTTATAGAAATCTAATTAACTAAATACGTATGAGAATTGATTTTTTTTTTCTCTGAATATTACTGGATTAGTGCAAAAATAGGGTGAATTCATTGGAAAAGTAATTAACATTTGACGCATACTGACCGAAATAATATTTAAAGCTGAAGTCACGCATGAACAACAGCAATAGTCTTCGCTACTCACATCATTAAATCAGGTATCCAAAATTTAGTATAGATTGAGTTCAAAAAATGGAAAATGCTAAATCAGTGGCCTATATGTATAATCACAATTTAGATTTCTAGTCACCCATTTTAAGGGGGATATGATTGTTCACTATCCGTTAACCAATACTCCTTCCACTCCATATTAATTGATTCTCCAGATAGTTATTATTTTTCTAATTAATCGATATTTTAGATATTTTTTACAAATTCTACTAATTTTCTCCCTGAGCTCAATTCTAAAATATCTCTACTTTTTAATCTATCACATATTTGGTCAAATCTTTATCACTTAAAACAGATATCAATTGAGGGTATATTTGTCAAATTATTTAATTCTCAATTCTTCTCTTTCATCCTAAAACGTTAATTGATTGGCTGAATATAGATTGAAATTATGTCCAGTGATCTGCCCATGTATTAGGGCATATCCATAGTACATAATACTTCCTATAACTAATACTCATAAATCAATAATCATGCATAAAAAGGGATATGGTCGTTGAATATTATTTCGGAAATATTTAGTACTCCTCCGTCCCAACTTAACCTGCCTAGGTTGACCAAGCACGGAGGTTAAGAAAAAATAGATTTTGTGAAATTTTTTAACTTTTTTAAAGGTGGAGATTGCGAATGAATATTTTCAGGGTGGAGATTGTGAGAAAATTTTGTCATTTATGGAGCTGGCGGGTTAAGGTGGGACAAACTAAAATGGCAAGTAGGCAGGTTAAGTTGGGACGGAGGTAGTATTTCATAATAGCTTTAGGTGTAGATAATATGGAATTATATTAGGTAATATTGATGAATCGTTCAAAAATATTTTTCCACCGGGATTGCATGAAATTCTCTACGGTTGTAACGCCATCTGAATGGATTTTTAAATATGGCA
The DNA here is from genome assembly GCA_958295605.1 of Ajuga chamaepitys. Classification (NCBI taxonomy): domain Eukaryota; kingdom Viridiplantae; phylum Streptophyta; class Magnoliopsida; order Lamiales; family Lamiaceae; genus Ajuga; species Ajuga chamaepitys. The sequence continues at coordinate 39,609,335 of OY282498.1, read as the reverse complement.
GAATAATTACTGATTTGTTCAACATTATTGCCCATATGTGATGATTAATTATGTAGTTACGTTTTAAATTACATAAATAACGCAATCTGCCTAATTTCAATTATTTACCATACAAAAAAGATTGTTCAATTTAGGCAGCCCAATGTTTTCCATATATCATTAATCAATTTGTGCTAATGTAACCAATTTTCAATATATCATTAATCAATTTGTGCTAATGTAACCAAAAAATTGGCTGATGCTTTAATTAGGAATATATTGAATAATAAATGCGCTTTTGGTCATGCATGTGCGAATGGAGGCTGAAATAGAGGTTTTCCAGTATTAGAAAGTTTGATTTAGGCGGGAAATTGTATTGATTTCTAAATTAGGCGGATTTTGTTATATTATATAGTATAGATTTGATATTTATAATGTAGGAGTACAACTTAAATTTATAAATAGAAAATAGTGAAAATCTTTGTTTTAAACTCCCCCCTTCTTTTTAAGATTTTATTTGCAGCAAGAGTAATTAATAAGTCATTCACTACTACATAAATGAGCTTATGTAACACCCAAAAAGTGTTACATATATATATACTAAAATATGTTACTATAGACTTTAGGTAACACTTTATTGGTGTTACATTTGTCGGTGCTACTTAAAGTCTAATGTAACACTTTTGATGATCTTTAATAACACTTTTAATAAGTGGTACATTAGATTTTAAATCGTAACACTTTATGATAACACTAAAAAAATGTTACATATAACCCCCAGTTATGTAACACTTTTAATTGAAAGAAAAAAATTAAAAATTTGTCATTGCTAGGTTTCGAACCCAGGTTGCTAGATTGCAGGAGCCTGAGCACAATATCTTAACCATTAGGCTACAATAACTTTTTTAGTTATTTTTTATTTAAGAAAAACAATATATACACAAGATTTTATTGTAACATCAATAAAATACACTCAAAATTAAGTTCTCATCAAACTACAATCTAACTTAGTTTTATTTATGTTATCCATATTAATTTGACATAAAATTTCTATTAATTATTTTTCCATTTTCATCCGCTCATATATATACACACACATATATATATATAAAACTTATTTTATATCACATTAAGTTTATACACCTAATAATTGTATATAAATCTTAAGACACTACCACTTATTTTAATTACCATAATTTTATGTATGAAGACACCTTAATTGTTGTGTTTTATAGATTTTAAATAAAAAAATAAACTTATAAACATGAAGAGACATGACCAAATGTCCCAAGTCTAGCTTCTCACACTTAAGAAATGTATTCAAATTCTTAAAGTTACAACTCTATTTTTTTATTGTTTAGTAAAAATTTAATGTGTGTATATCTGTATACATACATACAAATAAGTCACAAATAAAATTTAATTTATTCTTGATAAAGAATAAGCAAATCTTTAGGTGCTCCAATAAATTATTATTTTTGTAGTTTTGAGTCGATCGTTTTCACCGCTTATGTTACAGATATTCTATTGTGATAATTAAGATGTAACACATCAGACAAATAAAAATTAAAATCACATGAAAAAAATAAATCTACAAAGATTTAATTAGTTTAAAATAAAATAAATAATTTTATTAATTGCAAGTGTTACATATTCAAAAATGTTGCGTATAAAGTGTTACCTAAATGTGTTACGATTTAAAAGTGTTACGTTCAAAGCGTTACATATTCCAAAATTGTTACACGAAAGTGTTACATATTCGCAGATGTTACAAAAGTGTTACATGAAAGTGCTATATATTCATAAGTGTTACAAAAGTGTTACATAAAAGTCAAAATTTTAAAAGTGTTACAAACGAAGTGTTACATAAAGTCATTTATGTTGTAGTGATTTAAAAAGTTTAAAAATAATTTGGCATTTTTTGTAGAAATGAATTGGCACTATTCTTAAAGTTTATGGTGCTAAAAATAGCTCACCACAATGTTTAAGATGAAGTAAAACAACTAAATGAACTTGATTGTTATTGGATCTCAAGGATATTTCATTATATAAATGAAAGAAAATATACTCTGATATTTAAAGATAACGTTTTCACTATGAAAATCTATAGCATAAATTAAAAAGAAAAAGATAATATTTTTATTTTATATAAAAGTTAAATGTAACTAAGGAATGGTTTCAAATAAGTATATATAAGGAGTAAGCCGATAATCAACGATGAGGATTGCAACTAATATGGTTAGTAATCTATTAATTTATATTTGTATTATTTTACCTTGATAAAAGAATTAAAAAGAATATCCAAAATTGTGTGGAGATTCGAAGACTTGTGGATAGACAGTGAGAGTCAATTTGCATCCACTAGACCACATTAACATTTTATTTCTTTAATGCCTTGGAATCACCCAGCACTGATTGACAGAGAAATGAGGGAACTGAGTCCAAAACAACGTTCGAAAAATGTCAAGATTTTACAAAAGAAGCAATGGAATGTGCTAAACTATTTTCGAGTCTACTAATCTCAAAAAAACACGAGAACGGAAAAAATGACATGAATATTTAATATCAAGGAGAATGGGAATGCAAGCGGCCAAGTAGTCAGCTTCATCAAGAGGCGCTAAAATCGCCGTACTAGAATCTCCAAAAATCTAAAAATCTGCAAGTCAAGATCATGAACCAACAACAGAACCTCTCTCAAGGCAAGAAACTCCGATAATTCCGGGTTCAAGACCCCTGAAAAGGATTTTGCAAGGGCTCACATGAAATTTCCAGAAGCATCACAAACGACCACACCAACATAAGAACAATTACGCGCTGATGATACTGCGCCATCGAATAAAATTCTGGGCATATTAGAGGTCAGTAGCCATCGGGACTTCACTTCTGGTGTTCCCGTTGCGGCATTCATGAACGAGACGTGAAGCGAGAGTAATAAGCAAGGATGAATCACCAATCAGATTGCCAAACAAAAGACCATTTCGGTGGTACCAAAGGTGGTTTGCAATGACGTCCACATATTCAATAAGTGAGTTATCACCAGAGAGAATTATAACCTGGAACCAAAGTTCCGAACACGGCTACGCAACTTGCTGAAGGAACTGACGAAGCCCGGGAGACTCCTAAACTCGCGAGGAAAATAGACAGTAGAAGAAGAGGTGAATGGTGCACATGATTAGGAACTGCAGATTGGACAGTCGGTTGCTGATATAAGATGGCGAAGGATCAAATTTTCGCAGGTTGGCAGAGAATTGGTAGGGCACCTCCATAGAAAATGGAGGATGCGACATGGAAGTTAAGGCGCCACAATTTCTTCCAAACGGGATTTGCACTAAGGCTGGAGCTAAAATGTGAGTGACACTCAAATATATCAGATGCAATGGTCATAATAAAATAAATGTAGCTTTGACAGAAAACTTGTCGGACCGATGATGGTGCCAAATCCATCGGTCTGAAGTCAGCCGGTTACCGAGAGGAAGGCCCAGAATAGTAGAAGTTTCGCTAGGTGAGAAAATGGAGTGGACAAGGTCAGCATTCTAGCTGCCCGTAGTAGAATCAAGCAAATAAGAGACGAAAGGGGGGGGGGGGGTAGAAGTGAGCAAGGGCTATGCACCATAAAATTAGACGACAAGGGGAGCCAGTGATCGGAACAAATCCTGGTTTGAGACCCAATCAGATCAGCCTCCTTGCGCCCATATCAACAACTTGTTTGCCTTCAAGTCCTACGCCAAGTGAAGGAAGGTCCACTGCCCAATTGGATCTTGAGAAAATCAGAATGCGGATGATATTTGGCCTTAAATAGTAGAGCAACAAGGAAGTGAGGCTGAATGAGTAGTCGCCAAGCCTGCTTACCAAGCATAGCAATGTTAAAAGTCTTCATGTGGTGAAAATCGAGACCACCAACTGATTTTTCTACAAGCCATACAACCCCAAGAAATCAATCTCATCTTGCGGGAGCCATTTCCACCACCCACCAAAATGAGCTCATCCATCGCTCAATGTCATGAAAAACACCATCTGAGACCCGAAAACACGTTATCAAGGCTTCCTTACTTCCCTTGCTCAATTACTTTTCTTTCCACCCCCGAGATCTGTTTCCAAACCTTATCTTTCAAACTAGCAAAGATCTAAGTCTTATTTCTTCCAACGACCGAGGGGAGCCCCAAATATTTGGCGTGAGACGAGACCCGAGGAATGCCAAAAGAAAGAAAATAGAAGCCACCATTGACTCCAGTGTATTTGGGCTAAAATATATTCCAAATTTATCATAATTGATGTGTTTCCCTGAAACTGACTCATAAAGCTTAATTGCATACTTTAGGAATTGCGCTTTCCCTAATGAGGCTTGACCAAAATCAAGGTGTCGTCTGCAAAAAGTAGATAGGAAATAGAAGTAGTAGAGCACGTAATTTTGGCACAACTAGTATTATAATAGAGCTAGAGGCCCTAGAAAATACTTCCACACAAATTATGAAGAGATAAGGAGATAGTGGTTCCCCTTGTCTAATGCCCCGTTCAAGAGTGAGCTCACAAAAGTGAGATCCATTAAAAAGAAAACTAAAACCAACAGAGGATATGCAAAACAAGGTACGATCATAGAAAGTTTGTGGAAATCCCATAGCTAGCATGACTCTATACACAAAAGATTATTCGACCCTATCAAAAGCTTTGCTCATATCTAGTTTGATAGACATTAAAACAGAATTGCCTAAAGTTCTACGTTTCATAAAATGATGCGTTTCATATGCAATGAAAATATTATCAGTGATCAGGCGGCCTGGAATAAAAGCTGACTGAGATTCAGAAATAAGCAAAGAGAGACACAATCTAATTCTATTAGCTAAAACCTTGGCAACAAGTTTGTAGACAATATTACATAAGATAATAGGCTTGGATTGGTTATTAAGTCCGGCTTCTTAACTTTTGGCAGAAGAACAATAAAAGTTTGATTAACACCCTGGGGGAAACTATTACCAGACAACATATAAAGAACAAATCTAGCGAAATCATTTCCCAAAATATGCCAAACTTTTGAAAAAAAATATAGCACTCATACCGTCAGGACCAGGTAGCTTGAAGGGGTGCATCTCCTTGAGTACCTTGACAAATTCACCCCTTGTAAAGGGTCGAAGAAGATCATAATGCATTTCGAGGTAGCTTTAAAGCACACACAACCAAGAGCTTGTTAGATGGAATTCTGATCATGTTGAGAGGATGAGAATAATTCACCAATATAGGTTGAGATGAGATGCTCGATTTGGTTCTTTTCAAATAACTCGGTACCGGAAACATATTACTTCTCTCAAGGATGCTTCAAGGTGCCCAAAGTAACAACAAAAATAGCAAAGCACCGGAAGACATTTGTATTGTAGCAGACAACGGATAGGAGTACCATTATGAGTGATGGTAACCACCCGTTTGAGAGGAATTGTAGTATTAATGTTAACACGTATGCGTAAAAACTTGCCAATTGAGGAGCCATCACGATCATGATCAATAGATATAAAAGTGCCATTTTTGTTTCCAATAACTCGAGCCAAATCAAAATTCATGAGGCCAAGCGGAACACCCAAGACATGGACCCAAAAAGCAAAAACTTGAACTCCAAGTTATCCACAACTACTGATGAATCAACTCTACGGAGGATCTTAAGATACCTGCTAAAGAACCCACTACAACAATTTCATAAATAGACAACAATTTAAAGACAACAGTATTTTCCAGCAGTGTTGTGTATTCATGAATTAACAACAGTTTTATCGCAATCTGTTGTCTATTAGCAACAAGACACGTTAATAGACAATAGTTTTACAACAATTTTCATTATCTGTCGTCTATTAGCTCATTTTTCCATAGATAGACAACATTTTTAATGACAGTTGTCCAAATCTATCGTCTATTGGTAATACATTGCTCCAATAGGCAACACTTTTGTCAACAATTTTGGGAAACTGTTGTAAAAAAGATATTTTAATTTATAATACTTTATTATGTTGTAAAAATATGTCGTGTTATTTGAAATTCATTAAAATCATGTTCTAGATATTTTTATAAACTCTTCATTGTAAGTTTAATAATTAATAATATATTTGAAATAAAATAATAATTATGATTTTATATTATTTATTGCATTTATAATGAGTTAATGAATTAAACTAAATAATAATGTAATTCAACAACATTAATAAATGTAGAGGTGGTAACTCGGGCGGCCCGGTTCTGTCCAATTGGGCCTAGCAAATCAGGTCAACTTCATATTTCTGGTTGGGTCGGGTCAAGCCGGACCGGACCAAAATATGAACGGACCTAAAATTAGTTAGTTCGTCCCAAACTATCCCGTTATAATGAACTAAAATTATCGAATTGGTCCATAAACCATTGGGCTTTTAACCCATGACTACAACAAAAACTAGATTATGAGACACTTAGTTTTAAGAAAAGTTTTAAGTGTCTCAAAAAATAGATTGAGACCCTTACCAATCACATTGCTAAGACCTCTGCAAGTCCTTATTATAGAATATGATTAAAATTAAAAATACTATTAATATTCATATTACAATATGTATACATCACACCCTTCTCAACTCGTCTCCTGTGCACTCCCAGTCCGCGCCACCCTTCTCCCTCTCTCCTCCGTCCACAATCACCTTATCTCTTTCACGCACAAGCACACGAGCACTCAAATTGCTGAAAAATTATCTCCCCTTCACGCATCTCTCTATTGTGCACACACTTCATATTCTCTCTCTCACACACAATTGCTAACATACTCGTTGAAATTATCCTCGATCGACAACAGACACACTTCGGTTGGGATGAAAATGCACTTTCGGTTGCAAGGTTCATCGTCGAAGATACCCCCTCGACAGTCTAATCAGAAGAAGAAATCCGATTTTCAGAGTTTGAAAAACTCTACTATCGAATTAAAGGAGGTATCATCATAACCCTAATTTGCTCTAAATATTGGATTAAATTCTTTGTGCTTGCTGGAATTTGTCAATAAATAAGTTTCTAGAATAAATTAACTTAGTGAATCCTGATTTTAGGTGTTTCCATTGACGAATTTCGATGTTGTTGATATTGAGAAGGCCGTTTCCTTGGAGTTGAGGTGGTCGACCGATTCTTAATCATTAATTCTTAAATTAGGGTAAATCACTTTCAGTTATCTTTCCATTCATTTTGTACTCAATGGGATTGGTCTTCATATATGGTTTTGGGATAATGTTTCTTAATTAGTAGTACCGATTCTAGTTTGATATTCTATAAGAAGTGTAGAATTTTTTTGGTCAATCTTCATGTATTTGTCTTCCTATAAAAGTAGAAATTACTTTTAGATGATATGGAATGGTAGTAGTATTTATATGTATAGCCTTCAGATTGTGATGTAGTTTGTTTTCCTTCAAAAATGATATGTCATGGTCCTTCATGATTAACTATTGCATCTCTCTCTCTCTCTCTCTCTCTCTCTCTCTCTCTCTCTCTCTTTGTATTGCATACACTGATTATATTCCCTTGAAATCTTTGCTCTAATAGGTCTAAAGTTTCGAAGATAGTGTGGGATTTGTTGCTGACCGAATGTAACTTAGACATTTGAAACACAAATATGGCCCATTTCGTTCAAACAAAGTAGCAAGAGGTAAAGGCCTTACTCCAATATTGATTCCTTTCTAAATAGTGATGGTGAAGCTATTTGAATCAGATGACCTAAGTACCTCACGAAAGCTAATGGAAGGTTTGTAACTTGTTATTTAAAAGTGGTCGAATTTACATAAGTTCTGGTTCATTTTTTGGGATCTATGCTTGTCTTCTTATTCTGAACTTTTTTCCCTTGTAAATACACATGTAGATTTAAAAGTAATACTTCCATTTCTGCGTTGCTTTTTCTCTTTCAGTCCATATCTTTTTCCCTACATAAAAAAACTTAGAAGTATGTCACGCAATTTTTTAGATACTTAAGTTTGTCTTCTATGATTATCCTTGCAGGGGCAAGATGTGGCCTTTGAACCTGTTAAAATTATTATGGTTAGTCCAACGTAATTTTCTACGTAAGTGCACCGTGATCTTATTCTACCTAGCTATTTGCATTTGTCTAGTGTCTAAAGTGGAGATTAGCTCATATTCTGTTTACTTATCTTTATATATATATATTTTTTTCAAAAAGAAACTTGGGGTTTGGGGGGGTGGTGGATCATATTTCTTTTAAGATTTTTCTTTATTCATTCAAAATAAAGTGTCATATTATACCTTCTCCGACTATAGTAGATTTAACAAATTTACTTACTATTCTTTGTTTTGTAACTTCTAAGGAAATGGCTTGTTAAGAGGCAGATATGTTGCAATTGGGCCAAAATAGGTGTTGGCACCAATGATGACGAGCAGAATTCAGACTCTAAAAGTGTCATAGAACTTACGAAATGGTTCCTCAGGTAGTATGCCAAAGCTGAGCAGAGTAACATTTGGAAAGAAATTTAAGCTGAGCAGGATTTTCCTCAGGTGAAGTTTCTTCTTTTGAGTGTATTTATGTTTTGAAACTTAAATTAGTGCTTATGGGTTTGTGTTAAACTTTAATTATAGATTGTTTTTGCTAGTTTGTTCAGATTCTGGAAGAAAACTATTGTTTATATGTTTTGAACTTAGGTGTGAATTGAGTGGTTGGTGTGAGTTGATTATTTGACTTATTTATATTAATTAATTATCTATTTTTATTAATAAAAGTTTCATTTCTTAAAAAAAAAAAAGATATAATGCGTTAGACGGTCCCATGAATTGGGACAAAGGCTTAGATTGTTGCTGACTTTTTCTATTTTAATTCTCATATTCTCGTTACATAATCTCATGATAAACCTCAAAAGCAATATTTATCATTACCTTTTTGTGGAAGGTCAAAGACTAATTATTTGTCTCTTATTGCATTTAAGTTGTTCTAGGAACACATTTTGACGACCGCATGTTGGAAATGCAGAATCTTATAATGATGTGATGCAGAATGCTAGAGTAGCCATCAATATTGAGGTGGTTACCATAAAACTTCTCCTTTTAATGTGTGTGTATATACTTAGCAATGTTTCTACATCAACTTATTCTAGAAGATAGTGCTTCAATTATTTGCAAGCGATTATTGTAGATTTCATGATGACTATTGATACTCATGCTCTTAGTTCGAAGGGAGTATTATGCTATGCCGGAGCGGGCACTGCGGTTGGTAAGTCTACCCTCTGCAGATTTGCTATATATCATATAGTTCTTAATAATTCTGTATCCAAGTCGAAGAATCTATTCTGTGCCATTCAGCTTTGCATATAATACAATAATAATCTAGATTAGTGTATCTTCTTAAAGTCAGGTCAAATTCAAATGGTTTATAACACCAGATAGTTGATGCATTTTATATAGTAAAATAATGACATTTGGTTTGAAGCACAACACCTAGTTTTTGTGTAATGATGTGATCACTTCACAAATAATCAGTGTTCTGATTTAAGTCAAAATATCAGATGTGTGTATGATGGAAGAAGCATACACGCATCTATTACCATCTTATGTAAACTCTTACGAGATTCGACTCGGATTGCTATGGGGGTGATTGCAGCTACGTTTGTATGTCCATTGGATAGTAAAATATATTAAAAGAGTAAAGGGAAATGATCGGATATCTTGATTATACTTTTCCCTTAATTGAGTATTTGCGACCCAAGTTTTTTTTTTTTTTTTTTTTCATAAGACTAAAATATTGATTACAAAAAATAGACACACATACACACCTAAAAGAATCTTTAAGATGGTGAAAAAATCTGAAATGATCAAGTTGGGTCGTGGGACTGGAGAAAACATCTAGAGATTGTACTTGCCTACCATTGCTCCATAGCTAAACCATCTTGATCTTCACATAGCTATGTAACCTGAATGTCCACTTTACATGCTTTTTCCAAAAGCACATTCCAAATCTCAGAGACTGATAAATGATGATCCATTTTCTCTAAATCATTCAAGATTTTTGCTACTTTTATTTTATTTTATGTCTTTCGCAATTTGATTGTTACGATCCTTTCTTCTCCTTTTCAACATGTGTTTCTATTTTGAAGTCCCTTATTTTGTATAATTATTAAAATGTAGGTAAAAGTTTAAATTCTTGGTTATCTTCTTCAACTTTAGTTGCGGTTTGTTAGTGCGATGTTTTGTTGCTTGATTTTCTTTCACTTAGAACTACAAATCTCCTCCTTTTTATTTTCTATTATTTTTTATCTTGATTTTCATTTTGTATATGTGATGTTACTGTTTTTGCTTTTAGTTTGATTAGATAACACTCATTTTTCGATCTTTTTTACTCTTCTTAAACTTTTTAGTTCTATGCACTTTTGTAGGCCATGTGGGACAGGAAGCATCAATATGTTGAAATTAAGATATGTAGGCTCATAAATCATGGTAACTTTCGGTGCTATGATCACAATTTTGAAGCTTTGAGTTGCTTTTATGGAAAATCTTAGTATTTGTATAAAAGTAAAATAATATGTGTGTATATATAAATACATATATAATTTCCTTTCTAACATGCAAGTGCAAGATGAGTAACATAATATTGAAATACATGCTGGAATTTGTCAACTATACAAGCTACACATTTTATTATGATAAGGTTGTTATATGTTCATTTTGGTATGAAAACACTATCAAATATGTATATTATTAATTTGAACGCTTCTGCTAGAGTACCCTTCAAATAATATTAGGAGAGGTTTCTTTAATAATTGCAAATTATGACTTCTGAATATCTTCAATTAATGCATGATTTTCAATTGAAGGTGTTGGACAGAATGATACTAAGCAGTCGGAGAAAAGCAATGTTTGTTTGTCATATATAATCCTTACTTAGATTTCCTAGATATTTTTTTAATAAAGAGATATTATTTTTTGGAGGAGAAATGTAGGCCCTGAATCCTTGTAAAAGGGAATAATTTCGGCAACTTCCAACTTGGAAATGTACCCTCTTTCGGGTCCTGATGTTTTCTATCAAGGGGAGGGATTGTGGCTTAATTTGCTGAAATAATTCACATATGTAGATTATGTTTTGACTTGGGGTATGTTATGATACATGGTGTATTTCTGTTGGTGGCTTGCTTCTCTTAGAGATTTTGTATATTTGTTGTTGAGGACATTTGATTTTTTTCATGGATTACAGAGATCTTGCTGAGTTAGCAATGGGATTCAACGTCGGGCCACCACTAGCCATCATGAGTGGAGAGGAATTTGAAGCTCATAAAACTGATTTGAAGAGGAAGCGTGAAATGCAGAGACGCGATGACGGGTAAGTAGACTGAATCATGTACCCGAATGAGTTGTTAGTCCACATAAAAAATTATGTATGTGTTCCTGATTCAGGCGCTCTTCCATGCTACACTACGTGAAACATTTAAAATCCATTTATCCATCATCATCAAAGCTGATAGTAGTGATTTCAGGTGTACTTTTTGTATATGAATTCACGGTTATGGAGACATTGATATTGGTCAATTTGTGCTGGGAAAAGTGTTCTGCTTTACCAGTGGGTTAGAAGTGGACCTAAACTTTGTGTTGGTGGCATGGACTACAAATGGATTAACTATGAGATTGTTAGGGTTTGTAGTGGGATATTGTACTCAACCGAGAACCAAATCCTATTTATTCTTCGAGTATAATATTGGTATTGATGAAGAATTATTGAAATTGTGCTGGGTAAATGTTATTTCTCTTCAGCTATATTAGTCCTCATTGTTAAGAGGTGTTACTATTAGGATAATATAAGTGTGACGATGGAAATTCTAGCATTTTAAAACTGATAAACTGGTTTAAAGATGCATGAAATGATTTCCTTTTAATGTTATTGAGTAAACACATCATTTTGATGGTTATGATAAATCAATTTCCTCCAGGAAATATTCAATAGACGGGATGGCATGTCTGCAGTATGTAAACAGCCTACAAACGATGAACTGCGAATGAGAGCTCTTCAGGTTATTTTCCTCACTGCTGCCGGTCTCGTGGTTGAACTGGATCTTGTTTGTGCTTCTAGGTTAGTCACTGGTTGCTCAAACAATATGTAGAAGTGAGTCTGGTCTAAAATGCTTTTAAGTGTTGTGGTGGATATATAAGAACATGGCAGGATTAGAGTTATTAATGCTCTCTTTCTCCTTGCTTGTTCTTAGTTATGTATGGCAATCGATACTTGCATTTTTAGGATTCTATGACCAACAAAAGTTGTTCAGATCTGTAGGGAAGCACACACAAGAATAAACTCTCTAATAAATTTCGAAAGGACTAGGCTAGGACCTCCAAAAGAAAAGGCAAAACACCTATCAGATTCATAATGCGGTGAAGTAGAATTCAGGAGTAAGCGAATTGTGTTTAATAATGTGCACTTGGTGATTTCTATTGCAACTTAACTTTTAAAGCATTCACCTCAAACTTGTTGGGTAAAAAATGGACAGATAGCTGAGCTATGTAGGTCAAGGTAATGTTCCAGTAGGATATTTGACATGATGACTGAACTGGTATGGAGGGTTTTAGTGATAAGTGTACATTTAAAAGCAATAGCAAAGAGTAATTCTTACTTAGATGTGCTTGATATTATCATCCTTGATTTGATTAAGCAATTATAATATTATACCATGCATGATTTCATGTTAATATTAACTGACTATGTTATAGTTTGTTTCAAGGCGTTACTTTCATGTCCAACAAACTCAATTCATACAGAGCACCCTCCTCACGATATGTTCGAAGTTCATAAACATCTCCTGTTCCAATTGATGAGCAGAAAATCCAGGTATCTTCACAGGGTTTCCTTGTTTTTGGAGGATGACAAGCTCAAATCACAAACTAGATGCTTCCTTTCTTTAAGAAGTTTATTTTATTTATATATATATATATATATATATATATATCTTCTCTTCCTCGTCACTTCCCTTTTTTTGGTTAAATTAAGTACTTAAGCTGGACTGTGACTTGATTTCATACTTTACTTTTCTTTTCTGTCTGACGTGGTCTCCCTCTTATCCTTCACTTACAACTTTTCTTGTTGATAGGATAGTTTGTCTGGTGCTTAATTAAAGATGCTGGTTATACAGCATCCTTGTTATTTGCAGCAGAATGGCTTTCTTTCTTTATATAAACCCTAGGTATCCTGACATGGAAAATGGAGACTGAATTTAAGTCTGACTTTAAGTGTGTTATGGCTAATCTAAGATTTCTAGACTGTTGATTTTTGTCTTAATATTTGCCCAAAGACCGGAAATGGAGCTAGAGGAGAAAACTGCTTGATAATTTTAATTTATCTATGTTAGTTGAAAAGTGCAGTAAAGATTTGAAATTGTTGCTTCTCTCAAGATAATATCATGTAGTTGGTAGTCAAGTTGCTTCTTAACTCTTACAAAATACTTAAAGTACTATAACTTCTTTAACTTTTCTAGAGCAAAAAATCTATATTGTCTGGATTTTCTTATATGATTTAAGCTATGTTTAGCCTGACATAGTCTTGTCAGATCTTATCCCATGATATGTTGTGCAATAATACTTTAGAAAGATTCCAATGATTGTAGCTCTTGGCTCAAAGTTTGTCTTGGTGCTAACTTTTGGAACAGCCATAATATTAAAAACATCTAATTATAATAATGTGAAAAGCTCAATAACAAGCATGATTTTAGGATCATTTCCCGAGGAAGCTATTGGAAGACAGGGCATTGCCACATCAGTTATTGGAAATGCTACAGCTAGCAGAGGATTAGAGGTGGCAGTTGCTAATCAAGAATATTGCAACGGTGTGATATATCTCTTATTCTAGAGCCAATTTAAGGAGTACCACGATAAAACTTAGAAAACTGTTCACAAAATAAACCATGTTATGTCCTCCCTTTTATGAAGTATTTTTGCTTAAGTTTGTTCGTCATTTGTTTTGTTTTATGTCCAAGCTTCAGGCATAAGAAAGTCTGGTGCCCTCTATATAGTTGTATGACTTGTTCAGGTCAAGTGAAACTGACAGTCCTTGCATTGTTCTAACTATATTATGAGGTTCCATGTCTACTCATTAATAATTTTATTTCTTGTTATGGTAAAGTCTAGAGGGAAATTTCTAATTAATGTTTCATATCAGAGTTGGATCTCCATTCTTCTTGTAAGAAGTTGCAAAGATTCTTTCTTTCTGTGAAAGGTGGTCGAAGAGTGCCTTACTTTTCATCTTGTTTCTCTGTTATAATTATTAGTCTTTTGTTTTAGTCAAATGCCATTTTCTTCTGTTCACAAATGGGCATGCAGAACTAGAAAACGGATTGTTGTCTAGATTTGATGCAAATCTGAGCTTGGGCAGCCGGTGATTTTATGTGTTTATGATTAATGTGGATTCTTAGGAATGATTTATGTGTTTATGATTAATGTGGTTTTAAAATGAATAGAACCACTTATAATTCCTTAAATGTTTGTTTGTTTGTTTGTTTTTTTTTTTTTTTTTTAATGTTTTGTCTTGATGCTTCGGCTTCATTCTTTTGTTAACATACTCGTTTATAATGTTTTCATTGGCAGGAAGGCAACGAAGGTATATATCTTTTGAAGAAGTTGCTAAGAAGTTCCAACCATTTTTTGAAGTCTTAGATTCAAATTCATTAATATTTTATGGTGTAAAGTGGCAAGTACACATATTATCCCTTTTTATGAATTGCGCATTTTTAGATATTACACAATCATGTTTTGTCTTGGATTGGAGATAATTATTTTGATCTATGGATGCATATTTGTGACGGGTAATTAGTTTCAATTTATAATTATTTTTAATAAATTGTCTGTTAAATAGACAAGATTTAAAATGAAGAACAACAGGTAAAACACAATAGCTAAAAAGAGCTACTAAATTTGAAAATTAACACTAAATAGACAACGATTTAAATTGTAGAACAACGGGAAAAAACTGTTGCTAAAACTAACAAAGACAACGGTTTTAAGATTAAACAACAGATACAAATTGTAGTGAAAATTAACAAAGACAACAGATTATATCTGTTATATAAAGTGTTATTGTTTATAGAAACAGACAACAGTTTTTACTTGTAGTTAAAATTGTACTTTTAACAACAGCACTATTAATAACAGACTTATTTATAACTAGACAACAGATAAAATCTATTGTCTATTTCAAAAATTCTTGTAGTGACCACGAAGTGCCATGAAGGATGCAGTAGACATCTTCTTGAGAGACGGGGAACTGACTTGCTATAACGAACAAAATACCTCGTCTATTTGCTTCACTGTGAGGAGATGGGGCGAGAGCACTTTGTCAAGAATAAGGAGAGGTATGTCTACAGGAGCAGCTTGGTTTCGGAAGAGGTGAGTGTGAGTTTATAGAAGAGGTTAGCCAGGGAGACGACCATGGTGGAAGTGGAACGGGAGAGCCGCGAAGCAAGAAAGCCTGTATCAGAAACCAATCAAAAACCTCGTCGGTCTTCACGAAGAGAACCTGCAAGAAGCATAGCAATAGAGAGAAAGAAAAAGGGGAGAAAATAGAGAACTACTAATATTGCCTACTAGAAGTATTTGTTCATCCGTCACTGACTCCGAATCAAGAAAACCGATCTCGCACTATGTTGAAAAAGTTAATATCAATTTGCATCATGAACTATGCAGTTTTTTTTTTTTTTTTTTTACCTGAACAATGTTTTTATAAAATAGAAACTTATACTCCACAGGCTTATCAATTTGCAACCTTAAACAAACATTCTAATATCTAAAAGTTCATTTAAAATATCACAAAATTAACTAAAAAGTTGGATCTATAAAAAAGTATTTCCTTAAATATTGGAATTATTTTAAAATTAATTTTTAAATAACTTTAAATAATTTTTAAAAAATATAAATCATTTAAAAATATAATTTCATGAAATAATAGGGATTATTTTAAAATTAAGAAAATAAAAAGAGGAAAATAATAATTCTGAAAAACCATAAATTATTTTTAAGAAATTTTAAAAATATATAAATTATTCAAATAAAAAATTCAAGTTATTTAAGGTTTTTTAGAATGGTTATTTTCTAACTTCCAAATTATTTTTAACAATTCAAGAAAAAATTAAATTACTTGGATTATCATATAATTATTTACCTTTTTAAGAAAAACCATAAAATTATTTTATCAAATCTAAAAGTTATTTTGAAATCTCAAAAAATTCATTCAATGTATGTGAAAGTTTCTATGAAACGTTGGAAGTATTTTAAATAAATAATTTTCTTAAAAGAGTTTATGCTAATTTATACAAAATAAAAAAATTATTCAAAATTGAGAAAATAAAATTTTATAAATAAGAAGAGTTTTTTTTTTTTTTTAAATTTAGAAAATTTTAAATTCTGGAATCCTTTTCAAAAAAATTAAAATAATTTGGAAACATATATAATTTTTTATTGTGATAAAGTTATTTTTTTATATAATATTTGTCAGTTAATTTTCTAATGTTTACATGAAATTTTAGAATTTAAGAAAAATTTCATATTTTAAAAAAAAAAAAATTAAATATTTTTAATTTTTTTCCTCTTCGGAATTCTTCACCGGAGGTTATAAATTGATAAACATGTGAAGTATAGGTTGTTATTTGATAAAAAATATAGTATTGGTACAAAACGGAAAAAAGTCCACATGATATATGGTGTAAATTAATATTAACCCATACACACACATATATAGATATATAATTGGAATTAAATTAACATTAAGTTGAAGTTATTATGTTTAAGTGTGTAAAGGGTCAATCTCGTAGACTTTGCGGTTCGGTTATACTACAACGATTTAGTTTATACATGATATCTGCATATGATGATCACCAATACATCAACACTAGTTATGTCTGTGATTATAAGGCAGGATTATATGAACTGTTGTAGAAGATGTTGTACCAGAGACTTAGACCTTGATAATTAGTGTTATCTTAGATAAAGTTAGGGCTAAAAAATTTTTTGGTCCCGTAACTTTTGGCTTGTACTATTTTAGTTCCAGAAAAAGTTATGAATTCAATTTAGTCCCACAACTCTTGAATTGGATCCCTTTTGGTCCTAATTTGGTCAGCGGTGACTAATTTTGCCAGAAAACAACACGTGCGGGTCACGTGCCAAAAAATTCCGGTCGCTCTTTTCCGGCGAAATTTGTCACCGCCGGCCAAATTAGGACCAAAAGGGATCCAATTCAAGAGTCGTGGGACTAAATTGAATTCATAACTTTTTTTGGAACCAAAATAGCACAAGTGAAAAGTTACGGGACCAAAAAAGTTTTTAGCTCGATAAAGTTACAAGATCTGTATCGAGAATATTAATAGTTGGTGTAGTGCAACTAAATACGTGTATGGATTGGGTGTGATACGAAAAATGCCCATTGGACAATCAATCATCTGCGGATAATTGGGTCACCCGATTAATATATAAAAGTTGTATAAATAATATATAATAAGAGCTCGTTTGGTTCCCTATATAAGACCTTCATTGATACACTATCCATTATTATACTATGTTTGCTATACAATATGGATAATACCTAAAGCCCTATAAAAGATTAAAGCCCGATCTCTATTTTCCCATCTACTCCTGATTACAGATCCCACCTCACAGGTGGGATCCAATTTCTCACCTTTTATCACTCATTCAATTGGAAAGTAAAATCACGAAATTGCCCAAAAAAAAAAAAAAAAAACGTGGGGGTAAAACGTGCTTCTTTCCCACTATTCCTCTCTCCCCCTCCCACAGTATTACTTCGCCATTTAATGGACCCAAATAATTTGATTGCTTCCTTTTTTTTTAATTATTTTATTTTAATTTTTTTTAGTTTGATTCGACGTATTTATCACTTTATTTTCTAAGCTGTCCTTTAATTTGAACTCATTAGTTATTGTAGCCTTTTTAACGAACAATGTTTATTAATGCAATATTTCTTGTTTAGATTCATCTACATTAATGTTAGAAGTAATGTAAAGTTTGGACGAATGTCGTAACCCTAAACCCAATTTGGTAAAATTTCTAACAACAACGTTACAATTAACTCATTTTGATGATCGAATGAATCGAATATTATTAAAATAAATTATATTTAACAAAAAACATATATAATCTTAGCGATGAAATAATTATTATCTCTTTACTATTTTAATTTTAATAAAGTTACTCAAAAAAATGATCAAACTTGTTATATATTGCAAAAAATTGATTATATAATTTGTCTTAAATTTTAATGCGAAAAAAGTATTTTTTATCTCCATAAAAAACAATCCGGATACAAATTGTAAATACTTGAAATATTATGGGTAAACTAGTCAAAATCTAAATTAATCTCTACTTTAATCTGTTGAAGCAAACACTATATACTACATATCAACATGGCATATCATAAAATATATTATTGCATACCAAACAGGAGATTGATACGTAATACTGTATACCAAATCCTAGGTTTATGTATCACATGTTATCCCATTAAGTGAACCAAACGAGCTCTAAGAATATATATTGTATATAATATGATACAATAATCATATATAACAAACAAAATATTAAGTATGATATTATACTCCGTTCATTCCATAAAAAAGAGTCTTATTTGAAAAAAATTATTGTCCCAAATAAAGAGTCATGTTTCAAAATTTAGTCTCGTTATACTATTTCATGTAAAAATTAAAATTTTTAAATTTATAAATTAGTTAGATATAATTGAATAAGTCAAATAAAAGAAAAAAGGAGAAACTTGTGTAAGTATGTATTGATGAATTTTTGGAGTGGTGTATCGATCTCTATCAAATTAGTCAAAAATAAAAAAAAGTGGTATATTTTTCAAACATGACTTTGAGGGTGTTTGGCTAAGCTTATTCTAAACATCTTATAAGCTACAACATCTTAAAAGTTGTTTTAAGAGCTTATAAGATGTAATTTTTAAGGAGCTTATAAGTTAACAAAGTGTTTGGATAAAAGAGCTTATAAGCTTGCAATTGAATATAGTGATTTAGCTATAAATTTGGGGTCTAATTTAAAAGTTAATATTAAACACACATTTTGATTCCTGTGTGAAATGTGTGTAGTGTGTGAAATGTGTGTAGTTTGTGTAGTGTGTGGTATATGTACTGTGTGTGGTGTGTGTAGTGTGTGTAGTGTGTGAAATGTGTGTAGTGTGGTATATGTACTGTGTGTGGTGTGTGTAATGTGTGGTGTGTGTAGCGTGTAATGTGTAGTGTGTAGTGTGTGAAGTGTGTATGTAGTGTGTGAAATTTGTGTAGTGTGTGAAGGGTGTGAAATTGTGTAGTGTGTATAGTGTGAATAGCGTGTGAAATGTGTGTAGCGTGTGAAATGTGTGTAGTGTGTGTAGTATGTGAAGTGTGTGTAGTGTGTGAAATGTTTGTAGTGTGTGTAGTGTGTGTAAATGTGTGGATTGTGTGTGAAATTTAAGTGTAATATTTAAGGTCTTGAAAAAAAAATAGAAATAAGATGGGGTATAACAACTTTTTTTTTTAAGATCTTATAAGCTCTTATAGCTTATTTTTGTGTCTTATAAGCTCCTTAATATCTTTTTTTGCTAAACACTTTGCAAGAGTTTATAAGCTCCAAAATATCTTATAAGATGTTTTTAGGAGCTTATAAGCTCAGCCAAACACCCTCTTTATTTATGTGTTGGAGGAAGTATGTTATTTCCTATATTGAATAATATATAATAAACATAATACATTTGATATATTACTAATAATTATAATATATAACATAAATGATAATATATATTGCAGAATCGTACAAACTAGTAAGATAATCGAGTATGATAAATGTGTAATATGCTATATTTGTACTCTATCTTACCCGAACACTAAAATATTGGGTTTTAATAATATCCAGCGCTCGTTTTCAACTGCCCATCAAATTTTCGTACTCATTTAAATTTGACATCCCAATCCACCCAGAATTAATTGTTACTAGTAATAAATTCGAAATTCTGAAATGTTTACAATAGTAGCTGATGAGATATCATGGTCCAATTAATTAATAATAATTATAACTTGTGAACCAATTCTGTGAATCTTGTACAAGAGCAGTTAATTTCATTCTCAAAGCAAAGCACATCAACTTCATAAGACACAACATATAAACGTTTTACACAACTGTCTTTGCACACGTGTTTTCCTCGCCATTCGTGTGGTCCCATGTCACCAATATCAGTCTCCGTCATTACATTGCATAAATTGGTTAATACAAATATGATGCTATTTTTTCTCAATTAAATATATTTAATGTTAAGAGTCACTCAACGTATCCTTGTTTATGGTGTGCAAACAGTTTTAAAAATCAGAACTGAAGTTACGATTCCATTATCTGTTGATCTGCTTTCAATTTAGTTACAGTTCTAAATTGGAAGACTAAATTAATGTGTACATACGGTTCGGTTTTGGACCTTCCGATCCCCCTTTCTTCAAACTATAATGGCCGGCGCTTAGGGATGACAATGGAGTAGGTCGGGGTGGGTACTTGAATACCCATGCCCGCCCCATTCTTCGAATGGAGGGGGACGGGGTGACCCGTTACGGGTCACAGGTCGACCCATTATTTTTAAAAAATAAATAAAATTTAGTAATCACAATTTAAAATAAATGTTGACTTTATACATTCTATACAAATATTATTTCAAAGAGTCGTCGTAAACTATAAAAGAATAGTAAATGTTTAAAATATCCTATTTTATAATATTTATTTATGTGTCTAAACTTAATTAATAATTTTTACGTTGTATTATGTCTTTTATTTTGTATTATTTGATACATGTTATTATTATAAATGTTGCAACGATTATTTATGGGGCGGGGCATGAGGGGGCCCCACGACGGGTCATAGGGTGGGGCGACCCATATGCCTCGGGTCAGGACATGTCAGGGTGAGTCAGGTCGAAATTGCCATCCCTACTGGCGCTCAACTAGCAGATTTTTTTTTTTTTTTTTGCTTTTATTTAGCTTGTGCTATTTTTTAAATTTGATATTTTCTTTTCTAATTTGATTATATATATATATATATTTAATATTAACATACACTCAATATTACATCCATATAATTGTGAATAAGAATACAAAATAGAAAGTATACCGAATCCGTGAATAACACGGTTCAGTTTCGATTTTCCCTTGAGTGGTTTTTCAATTCAGCGGTTCGAACCATTTGGATAGCTCTACTAAAGGGATGGTAAATTTGGTCATGAAAATTTTAACTGTATAAATTTTAAATCTAGTGTTTACTTTGTAGGATGTCATAAGATTTATAAAATATTATCTAAACATTCTTTAAAACTTATTAAAATATATAAAAAGGCTGGTAATAATTATTAGAAGTGAATTAGTCTGTTCTTTGTCGGACAGACCAATATATAGAGTAACCTCAATTGATTTGTTTTCTATTATTGTTACTCAGAATTGGGAGAAATGGAAACGTTGTATTGCATGTGAAGTCTGTTACAATATATACTCAGCAGCATTCTGTTACAACTGTTCTCTAAGCTAAATGACTAAACTACCGTAATTACAATCCCAAGGACTAAACTGGTAAACTTTCTAAGCATAACTTAATACATAAAAATTGAAAACGAGAAACAACAAGATTCTTTGTACGTACATCTGCAATTTTTCTTCAGTTGACACATATCGAACATTTAGTTCCTTCTGTTATATTTTTCTCTTAGAAAGGGCACATTAATCTCAATGTGTGTTTGTCTGTGCGAGATAAACTGAAAGCAGCAGCACTATTGTTATCACACCAAAGAACCCAAGGATTTTTAAGCTGTATTCCAAGTTTTGAAACAAAGACTTCACCCACATGAGATCTATAGTAGCAGAAGCCAAACCCTATAGTCTGACTCAGTGGAACTTCTAGCCACTACAGGCTGCTTTTTGGAACTCCAAACAACCAAGTTGTTTCCCAGGAATATGCAATGTCCTCCAATAGAATGCATGCCATCTGAACAGCTGCCCCAGTCAGCATTGAAAGATTATTGTAATCACCACACTTCTGGTGTGATTGAGTATATTCATAATATATACAGAAAATTACAATCAATGATTACAACAAAAGGGGAGAAGATTAAGGAAAGGTTTACAACAAATCCCCTAAATATAAGTTACATAAATATCTATAAGTTATCTCTAATACCCCCCGTCAAGCGAGACGTGGGTTGAGAACATACTCGAAGCTTGGACGAAGAAACTCAAAAGCAGGACGAGGGAGAGCCTTAGTGAAGATGTCGGCAAGCTGAAGAGTGGAAGGCACGAACTGAGTATCTAATTTGCCGGAGGAGACAAGTTCACGAACAAAGTGACAATCAATATCGATGTGTTTGGCTCGTTTGTGTGCAATAGGATTTTGACTGAGAAAAATAGCGCTTTTGTTGTCGCATAAAAGAAGAGGTCGAGAAGACGGATGACAACACAATTCTTTAAGAAGATTAACAAGCCACATGACCTCGGAGGCGGCATTTGCTAAAGCTCGATACTCGGATTCACAACTTGAACGAGACACAGTAGGTTGTTTCTTGGCATTCCAAGAAACAAGATTACCCCCAAGAAAAACAGCGTAACCATAAGTGGAGCGGCGAGTCTCGATACAGCGAGCCCAATCAGCATCCGAGTAAGCAGTAACAACAGGATCAGAAGGGCGAGTAAAGACAAGCCAAAATGCAAAGTACCTTTGACATATCGCAGAATACGCTTAACCGCCAAAAAATGGTCAGTGGTAGGAGCTTGCAAAAACTGACTGACCACATTGATCGAATAAGAGAGATCCGGGCGAGTGATAGTGAGGTACTGAAGAGCACCAACCAGCGAGCGATACACGGTGGGATCGGAACAAGGAGTACCAGAGCTGGATAAAGGTTCACCCGAGGCAAGAGGAGTCGAGACAGGTTTAGAATCGAGGAGTCCAGCACGGTCCAGAATATCATGGGCATATTTGGCTTGCCCAACAAAAAGACCGGTCGAAGTGTGAGAAATTTCTAAACCCAGAAAATATGTAAGAGCCCCAAGATCTTTGATGGCAAATTCACGATGCGTACGGTCAATGAAGCGACGAAGCACAGTGGAATCGGAGCCTGTAACAATTATGTCATCAACATAAAGTAATAGAAATATGATAGATGTACCTTGGTGAAAGAAAAATAAGGAGTCCGACTGACTAGCCCGAAAACCAAGACCAAGAAGATACGAGCTGAAACGCTGAAACCAGGCAAGAGGAGCCTGACGAAGACCATATAAAGCCTTCTTAAGGCGGCAAACATGGGTCGGGAAGCGTGCATCAATAAAACCCGGAGGCTGGGCCATGTAGACGGGCTTAGTAAGAATGCCATTCAGGATAGCATTTTTTACGTTAAGCTGGTGAAGAGGCCACTGAAACTGCACAGATAAAGCCAAGATAACACGAACAGTAGATGATTTGACAATCGGACTGAATGTGTGATGAAAGTCAGAACCCGGAATCTGACTGAAGCCTTGAGCAACAAGGCGGCTTTGTAACGATCAACAGAGCCATCGGGGCAATACTTAGAACGGAAAGCCCACTTCGAACCAGCAACATTTGTATCAGGCGGAGGAGGGACAAGATCCCAAGTGCAATTTGAACGAAGAGCATCAATTTCTTCTTGCATGGCCGAAACCCAGTGGGGCAATTTAAGAGCAGACTTAAAACCACGAGGTTCGGACGAAGCAGTCAAAGCAGTCAATAAAGAAGTAGTAGCAAGAAGAACAGGATATTTCGGTTTGAATATACCTGATTTAGCACGAGTGACCATCGGATGAATGGGCATTGGAACCGGATCTGGAGCAGGAGAAGCCCGGTTTACAGGTGCTGGATCGAACGGTGGAGGATCATTTTGCTGTACCGGAGAATGGATAATTGGCCCAGGTGTAATGGGACCTGGAGATGTGGGCTCATGCACAACAGGACAAGCGAGATTGGGCCCAAGTGGCGGAAACTAAGCGAGGCAAGCAGGCCCAAATTTTGAACATGGGCCCAAATGAGATGATGAGCCAAGGGGCAGTGGCGGATCGGGCTTATGAGAGGACGACCCAACAGATGTGGGCGAATGAGATGGAATTGGGTCAGTAGATGACTCCCAGTAAGAAACAAACTCCAAATTGAAAGAATTTCCAGAATCTTGAATAGAGGCAGTAAATGGAAAAATGAGCTCGTCAAACTGTGCATGTCTTGTAATAAAAATGCGAGTCGTGGTCGGATCATAACAACGAAACCCTTTATAAATGCTGCTAAAACCCAAAAAAATACACGGTCGACTCCGGGGAGCCAATTTATCAGTAGCATAATCTCTTAAATAAGGGAACACCCGGCATCCAAAAGGGCGAAAAATAGAGTAATTCGGAATAGTGCCAAACAACATTTCAAATGGTGATTTATTATGCAAGACAGACGAAGGCAAACGGTTTATAGTATATACTGCTGTTGCAAAAGCATCAAACCAAAATGAGGCAGGGGCATGAGCATGAAAAAGCATGGATAATCCCGACTCAGATATATGGCGATGTTTACGTTTGCCTTGGCCGTTTTGTTGGGGTGTATAGGGACATGAAAACCGATGCAAAATACCATTCATAGCAGTAAACTCACGGACACGAGAAATTGACAAATTCCGAGCCACCATCACTTTGAAAAACTTTCAAAGAAGTGGAAAACTGGGTGCACACAAACTTATGAAATCTCACAAATACATCAAAGAAATCAGACTTTGCACGGAGTGGATAAATCCAAGTAAAACGAGAGTAATCATCAATAAATGCAACATAATAACGGTAGCCATCTGACGTCAAAATCGGCGCAGGGCCCCACAAATCACAGTGTACCAAATCAAGCACATGAGTAGCTCGTTTTTCATTCAACGGAAAGGAAAGACGCTTACTTTTTGCTAACTGACACGAGGAGCAAATACCGGGGGTGGGTAATAAAGACGTGACAGTTAAATGGCCAAGTTTATTTAATAAACTAATCACAGAAAGTGGGACATGCCCCAAACGATTGTGCCACAAACTAAAACTAGCTTTCAAAGACTTAGTTGACAGAGCAGCAACCAACGCAGAATTTCCCCATTCAAGAATATATAAACCCCGATCACATATGCCCTGAGCTAGAACCACCTTTGTTGCCCGATTCTGAATAGTTAAACAATTCGCAGAAAAGACCACATCAACAGGATAGTCATGCGTTAATTTACTTATGGACAACAAATTCTTAGTCAAATGAGGGACAACCAAAACATCAAGTAGACGAATAGCAGGAGACAACAAATGATGACCAATACGAGTAATAGGTAAAGAGGCACCATTTCCAACAGTAACAGAATGATTACCCGTATACGGAGCAGAGGAATCCAGCGTAGATGACTGAGAAGTCATATGAGAGGAGGCGCCAGAATCCACATACCAGTCCGGCGTAGAATCAGAAACATTGCAACTGGCGTTGAACGCCTGAGCAAGATTGGCAGAGGAGTCGGAGGAGCGACCATGAAGAAACTGCGGGCACTTATCCGCATAATGTTCGCCACGACAGATTTGGCAACGGGGAACGTAAGATTTACGGCCACCTTTGCCAGACGACGAACCCCGACCACCTTTGGAGAAACCGCGACCGCCGGAAGGAGCAGCAGATGGCCGGAGGCATGGGAAGAGGCGCGGCTGTTAGCAAAAAAGGCCGGTTGAGATGGGTCGAGCCCTCCATCGAACGGTGAAGAAGATCGTATTGCTTGGCTTGGTTCAAAAGATCCATGAACGAAGGAACCGGAGTCATAGACATTCTGGTGTCAGAAAAGCTCAGAAACTGAGGACCGAGGCCACGAAGGAACCAGTGGCTTTTGTCCAAGTCATCGACGGGCCGACCAATAGAAGATAACTGGTCACATAAGTTTTTGAACTTTCGACCGAATTCGTCAACAGTCGAGTTTTCGCGACGAAGGAACAACAACTCTTCACGAAGTTGCAGAGCTCGCGATGTGGAAGCATGAGAAAAGGCAGACTCAAGAGCTAGCCAAGTGGCATGGGACGTTGTGCAATCAACAACTTCAGCCATTGCTTCTTCTGAAAGAGTAGAGAAGATGACGCCGAGAAGTTTTTGATCAGTCATGTGCCAGACTGAATAAGCGGGATTAGGGACAGAAGGAGGGACGTCGGTGGAAGCAGTGGCGGCGGCCGGATCGGCGACGGGATCAGCAGGTATGGTGGCAGTAGGTGAAGAAATGGAGCCATTAACATACCCGAGGAGGTCAAAACATGTAAGCATAGGCATAATTTGCCTCTTCCACAGCAGGTAGTTGGAGGAAGTCAATTTAATTGGTACCATATGGATCATGGTAGCAATGGGAAGAGGCCATTGACGAGAATCAGCGAGGAGAGGAGACAAATGGAGGAAGACGGCGTGAGGCCGGAGAAGAAGAGAGGGAAAAGAAAAAAATTAGGGTTTGCGATGTTTCTAGCTCTGATACCATGAAAGATTATTGTAATCACCACACTTCTGGTGTGATTGAGTATATTCATAATATATACAGAAAATTACAATCAATGATTACAACAAAAGGGGAGAAGATTAAGGAAACGTTTACAACAAATCCCCTAAATATAAGTTACATAAATATCTATAAGTTATCTCTAATAAATATCTATAAGTTATCTCTAATAAGCATCAGCAAAACCATGAAGAGACAACTTAAGAGACTCGGTAAACTTGATACCAAGAGTAGCAGTGCCCTTAAGATACTGCAACAATCTTTTACAAACCTTCCAGTGATTAACTGTTGGAGGCTGTAAGAATTGGGTAAGCTTGTTTACAGCAAAACAAATATCTGGTCTTGTTATTGTGAGATACTGAAGGGCTCCCATAGTGCTTCAATATAATGTTGGTGTCTGAAAAGTTGCACTGTCAGTTTTGCTAAGCTTCAGACCTGATCAATATGGTGGAGGGCTAGGATCACAGTTTGTCAAAGAGGTTTTGGCTAAAAGATCATAGATGTACGTAGTCTGAGTGAGAAGAAGGCCAGTGGATAAATGGTGTGCTCCACTGTCCATAAACCAAGAAGCATCACTATCATATTTCCCAATGGAGTCGTAAAGGGCTTGAGAGTTAGAAGAAGTTGCTCCAGAGTTGTGAGTAGAGTTCTGAACATTGAGCACGTATCCTTGTGGATTAGTGCCTCCACCAGTATTGAATTATTTTGAACCAGCAAAGCGTATGTCAAAACGTTTGAAACACTTTAGAGCCACGTGATTTGTTTTCCACATATTTGGTCCTGAGGTTTGCAATTGTTCCTATATATAGTTGTTACTTGGTGGTTTTCCATGTCTACGACCTCCGCTGAAGCTAGAATTTCTACCTTTAGCAAACTTTGAATTTTGCATACGAGTAGCAATATTTCCAGACGGTTGCCCAGAGGAATCTATAGATCCATATTGGTGAAGAATATGAATCTCGTGTGTTTTGGCATAGCTGCCTGAACCTCTACGAGGGTGAGTTGATCAACTCGTGTTGTGAGATTCACCACAATACTCTCAACTTTCATGCCCAAGCCAGCCCATGCATAGAGGAGTAGATCTTCATTAGGCAATTGTTTGCCTGTATCTAGAATCGCATCCGCAACAGTCTCATTTTCAGAATATACTGGTCTATTGGTATATCTCATTTGTTCATCGATTGCAACTATATTGTGAATTGCAGAATCCTCTGTAACAATAAATTTTGTGAATTAAACAGATATACATGCAAAATGTACAAAATTAAATTTCTTGGATAAAATGGATAACGTTTACAAAACTTCGTGAATTCCCATCTCTAATTGTCCTCTGATTCTTATCTTCAATTGTACTTTTGCCTTCAAATTCCGAGTTGACTTCAATATTCCCTGGTTCTAAACTTTGACTTGGATAATGCTAATCCAAAGGCTCGGGAGCTTGATTTTCGATTAAACTATGCTTGGACGAATACTTGAAGAACACCTTCGAACAGTTAATTGGATACTTAAAATAATCAATATAACATTGATTCACAATATATATATACTCTATTACGCAGCATATTTTCAGTGGATACAAAATTTGTGTATCAATAAATGAATCCCGAGACTTGTTCACGAATGATGCATCTTGGAGTGAATGAGTCTTGAACTGGTTTCTGGAACTTTCTTTGAATATATTGACATTTTTATACTCTTAACATGGAGTTCTTGAATTTGATTTATAGATCTTTCAAACTCAATCATGTCAAGGAGCCTTCAACTTCAATTTGGATTTAATAGGTATTTACACTTGTACCTAAGAGCCTTCAACTTGAATTTGTGATTTGTTGGTAATTTATACTTGTATCAAGGAGCTCTTGATTTGGTTTGGGTTTGATAGACAGTTCTAAGGAAATTTATATTTAGTTTTGATGATGCTAAAACCTCCTGCAAGGTAGGAACTAGTGCCCCCAGAAATTATGTGAAACTTGAAATAGATAGGGCTAGTTCTACTTAGGCAGGAGTCGCGACAAGCAGCACAAGGTTACTACGAGCAACGAATCCTGAATCATAGCAAGGAACAGAGAGTGCAGTAAGCACGCAACATGATTGTTTATGCCCATCCAGCAAACAACATTACTTGTAGTAGGAAAGGTACACCCAGCAACAAGCAGACGTCTTATCAACAAGTGTGAAAGTCAAATTCAAAGTCAGGGATATTCGATGCAAAAGATAGCTAGTGGAGACAAGGTTTAAACCTTGAACTGATTAACTAATTACGTGGGGACACGTAGCCTAACGAAAAGCAAAAAGTGTATTGTACACTGACACAAAGCCACAACCACTCTGACCAACTTCCTGCAAAGAAAGGATAAACGGCTCTTTGTCGTACGAGTAGCATTAAATGTCAACGGGATTAATTCTCTCTTTTCAACGAGAAGAAATTCCTATTGTAAATAGAAGGAGATGGAGGACAAAGAGAGACTACCAAACCACTGAAAGTCAAACAATTACTTCGCATTAAGCACTCGGGCATTCTTATTCAAGCTTCAATGCATACATACTGATTTTTAACCAGTGTTCATGCAAAGTATACCCGAGCAACATAGCAAGCAACAAGCACGCAAGTGAAGAACCAGAAGTTGCATTACTTCTCAAGTCAAGCTAGCTCTCAAGCTCTCTTCGGTCATAATCCTTCTCTAAACCAGGAAGCTCACCCACATCTATATTGCATTTCAAGTTTAGACCAGAAGTTGAAGAATTACTTTCATTAGATCAATCTCACGAAAGGTTTTTGAAATGAGGAATCTTCGTTTGAATCAGGGATTCAAAGTAGCTTATGTTCATTTACTAAAACGTCATTTATAATAAAATGGAGGGAGTATTATTTTAAGTTAATTAGTGCAGTCAAGTCATTAATATAATTGTTGAGTTGTTGTCATTATGAATTACTAATATATAGGTACGTGGCGAAATTCAGAAAAAGAGAAAATACACTCCAGTGAACGTTGAACATGATGATGGATAGAGTTACGTGGAAATTGTTAAGTACGGGGAGAAGCCGACAAAGGAAGTCAATGTCACCATACGTGATACGGATAAATTTCTTTCTTGTAATTGTGAGAGGTTTGAATCTTTGGCTGGCCGTGTAGGCATATGTTTTGCACTATGAAAGCTTTAAATATGACGTCGATACCTAAGGTTATGCTAAATAAGAGATGGGCAAGGGAGAAGGGACTGTAGTGCAACTGTGCAAGGACTAAGGACAGTGTGGATATGCACTCGACTACACCTCAACCGGTGGAAAGGAGATTTGGTTCTTTACACGGAAAGGTTTATTAACTTTCTCAGGTAGCATAAAAAACTGAAGAACTATACCGAAGTGCAATGACTACTGTGGGAAGTACAATATCTAAGTTGTTGGCAGAAACAACTACACCAGACGACACACTAAAGAGCGGCTTCAAACGCAGACGCCTGCAGATGGCAAAACATAATTAAGGATCCGGATGTAGTCCGCACCAAGGGGTCTCAGCCTGAGAGCAAAAACAGTAAAGGAAAAACTCGTCATTGCAGTATATGAAAATAAGCAAGCTACTACAAGTCCAACTGTCCATTGTTGAAAGATGAAACGAGAGCAGATGACTCGGCCGGAAGCAAGAGTCCGGAAGATGACAATGACTTGTTCTTCTGAATGCAATCAATTTTATATCACAATTATATACTATTTTTATGTGTTTTTTAAGACAATCTTCCAAGTCACTTTTCTGTACATGTGATCCACCATTCAATGTTGGGTTTCTCATTTGTAGTTGTAGGTGTTACCTCTATCGAACAATTAAATTCTGATTAAAATAGAATAATCATCTCAAATGTAGTTTATTTAGCTTATACAAGACCAATTCTTTTACAAACAGTCGATGCATGTTGAGTAATATAAATCTATTGTATAATTTATAATTTCTCAATTTTATAGCACAACATCGAATCAAATGATAGACACGGTAATAATAATCGCATATCAAACATGTAAGTACAATGTTGATTGTTTATTTTAGTTTATTCATAAATTTGTATGCGTGCCAATCTAAATCAACAGTTTTGTTCCTCTCATTCCTGGAAATATTAGAATTAATATACCTACGATCTAAACATAATAAGGGAGAAAAATGATTCAATTTTATTGATCGAACACTGATACCAATTTTATGTACGTTTTATATTTTTGAAATTCTAAAGTTAGGTACACAATTTTTTCCGATCATATTACATGTCATAAAAAAATTGGAATCACTACATATTTCAAGGCAAAAAAAAAAAAAAAAAAAAAAGATACTACAAAAATTACTAAGTCCTGAAATCACTAAACATTTCGAAGGCATAAATAATAATAAATAAAATAAGTCCATAAAATTCGAAGGTCCAATATATATATATATATATATAGGAAAAGTATATTTAAAATACAAATAAATTGAAAATGGTAAATATGAACATGTAACCTGCAAAGTAGGTAAAACTCATCAAGTTACGCCGTGTCCCAGGTGCACCCCAAAAAAGTCATTCTTTTAAGTACAATATTTTTTGTTAATTTTGTATGTTTTAAATAAATTTTAGAATTTATATTTTTCAGATTAAAAAAATAAGATTTTTTAAATTATTTTATTTTATTTTGAATATTTTTTTATTTTTCACACCGAACTTTTTAGGGTGCGGTTTGATGCAAAATATAATTTAAATTAAAAAAATAAAAAGAAAAGGTCCAATATTCACAGTACAAATTGATAGTAACCCTGAGGTATGTCTAATTTAGACTAGGAAATATTGAACCAAACTTGACTTAAAAAATTAGTGAGTTTACTTTATTAGAATTTGATCCCCTAATTTTATTACCTAAACTATAAACAAACATACCCTTAGATTTATTATAAATTACTTAGGAGAACAACAGAAAAGGAAAAGAAAAAAACCTACAGAAGGGGAAAGAGGAATTAAAACCCTGCGTATTGAGTTGAATTGAATTGAACCTCATTGCGGATTGTAGTGCGAAGGTCGAAGAACGCGCGCTCAGAAACTCTCAAATTATTCATTCCATTTTCTCATTATACGTTGTTTATTGCACCTGTTCGTTGTTAGGTTTAGTATCTCCACGTTTTTGTGTTTGACGGAGTAGAGGAAGAAACATGGGAGAAAGGAAAGTTCTGAACAAATACTACCCGCCGGACTTCGATCCGGCGAAGATCCCACGGCGAAGGCAGCCCAAAAACCAGCAGATGAAAGTGCGCATGATGCTTCCCATGAGTATCCGGTGCGGCACATGCGGTAATTACATTTATAAAGGAACCAAGTTCAATTCCCGCAAAGAAGACGTTGTTGGGGAGGTGAGTTTTGATTTTAATTGAGGTCGTGAGCTACATCTCGACTTTTGTTTGGATTCGTTTTTGTTTGTAAATGATTCTGCTTGGGAATACTTGTGTTGATGTTGGGCATTGGGAAATTAGGGTTTCTTAAGGTGTTTTGAAATTTGTGCTTTTTCTTTAATGGTTTTTTTTTTTTTTTTTTTGTGTGTTATAAGTTGAACTTTAACTGTCAAATTTGGATATCGCTTCATGTAATTACAGAAGCTGTTTGCATTTATGAAGTTTGGACTTTGGAATTTCAAAGCTATTTTTTCAAATTCCTTACAATCTATACTTTTAGAAATTTAATTCTTCAAAACTTATTATAGGTTGTACTGATTATTTGATCTTTATTGGCTTTTGAGAGGTGTAAATATGTTGTTTATAGGCACATTGAATTTCTTACTATATCCTTTTACCAACGGTGGACTATTTTTAACTAATGGTGGATTATAGGCACAAAAGCTATGAAAGGATTCAATTTATGTGAGAGAGTGATACTGAATAAGTTTGTTCATTATTAGGCCTCTATTTTGTTGATTTTTGTTTTGGTTCTAAAGTGCTGCTTTGGTTACTTCTGTTCTAACTTTGGCATCTTTCCGTTCATCTGCAGACATACTTAGGGATCCAAATTTTCAGGTTCTATTTCAAGTGTACTAAATGCTCATCTGAAATAACTTTCAAGACGGACCCTCAGAACTCTGATTATATTGTTGAGTCTGGTGCATCGAGGAATTTTGAACCTTGGCGTGCAGAGGATGAGGTTTGCTCTTTTTTCTTCCTCTTCTGAGTACTTTTTTTATGCACGATAGGCATGTCATTAGCTGGAGATATTGTTCTAGTGGTTTCTGCAGATTTTGCTTTTAAGTTTAATATATATGTCTTCAATTTGGTTGTAATGTTATCATTATGTTTCGTTATCATCAGTTAACGGAGGAAGAGATAAAGAAACGGGCTGCTGAAGAGATGGGCGATGCCATGAAATCATTGGAGAATAGAACTCTGGACTCAAAGAGAGAAATGGATATCCTTGCTGCCTTGGATGAAATGAAATCGATGAAGGTAATTATATGTACTTAGTTTGCTTAGTTCATCATCAGCTTATGGAACTCATCTCTCTCTCTCTCTAAATATATATATATATATATATATTTTTCTAAACCAGCTATTGGTATTGGTAATAACATGGATCTCCGATGCTAACATATATTTTTTCTTCCATTGTATTTCCAGTCAAGACATGCAAGTGTGAGTGTAGATGCGATGCTGGAAGCTCTGCAACGCTCAAATGAGCACAAGGTAAATTTAGTTATTTACTTCTTGCATGAGGTAAAAGATGCTGTTTTAGGTAGACAAAATGGTTTTAAGTGAAGTAACATATACTTGTGAAATCATGTTTCCTAGTTTATTCGGAAATGAACATCATTTTGTTGTTGCAATAACTTTATTATGAACTGGCATGCATGCTTGACGCTTTTAAATTTACTATAGGTTCTTCTCGTATTATGAAAGAAAGCATGTGGAAAATATAAATAAAGACTAGTTAATTATCTCTCTAAACTATTGTAGGATATGGTGGAGTTTGTTTTTAAGCTCTGCGCCGCTGATAACTTTCAAAATCATGATTTTCCACACATATTTGCTTTTATAGACACTCGCCGTAGTTGTTCTCTACTAACTAAACTGTTCTTTCCTTTATTAGGAGAAGAAGCTGGAAGAAGAAGACGAAGCTCTTATAAGAGCAGTATTTAAGGTGAGGATTAGATGTCTCTGCTGCCCTGCTTGCTCTCTTCTCTCTTTCTCTCTCCTCCCTCTCTTTTTCTGTTCCATGTTTTGGATTTTAGCTGTTCTGTAGGAGTACTCGTTGAAGGTTTTCTATGTGCTTTAATTACCTCAGGGACAAAGGGAGCCTGCTGTTGTGCGGAGGATTGATGATGAAGATATAGATGATGACGATTATGTGGAATGGGATTTTGACAATGCGGGAGCATCGTCTCGACCTTCAAAGGTAACTTTTATCATCAGTCATCTGGTTCGGAGCATGAATTTTTTGTGAGGATTTCTGGAAAATTATTGGAAACATTCAAATTGTGCCATAGAATTGTTTCATTAGCCATAGAATTAAATTGTGCCAAGTGAATATAATCATACCATAGTGGCTTCTGAACTACTACTGTGAGTACTATATATGCTAAATTACTGGTGCTTCTCACAATTAAATTTAACTTAAAAAAAAAACATATGTAGGCATGTTGCTTGTGCTTAAAAACTTTAGATTCATTCAGTTTAATCTATAAGTTTTGAGGTCGAATCCTAAAATAATATATAGATCATAAGAAATGGGACCTTACTGAAACTGGTCGGGAAAGTTTCAATCTTCTGATATTTGTTAGTTACAACTTACTAGGAAAAATATTAGAAGTGCACGTGTAAAATGCAGTATGATCTGGGCTGTAATCAAGTGCACTAGTGCAGAAAATGCTGTTATGAAAGCACAAAGAGTTGCTCCTCTATGAACATTTATATTCTCATTAGAACTTCATCTGATTGGATTTTATTAAGCATGTTCATTTTTATGCAGAGGACAAAGTTGCCCGAAGAACAGCCTTCTAAACCAACAGATATCTTGACTAAAGATAGTGTCATTGACAGCTTGAAGGATCAAGGTTTGGTAGATAATGCTGGTGTTCGGGACAATGGTAAATTTGTTTTCAAGACTCCGTCAGTCAAAGTTTCTATCATCAAGAAACCAACAGTAGTCCCGAAGCCTGAGACGGAAAAGAAGGATGCACAACTGTTAGCTGCTAAGGAAGAGAAAGAAAAGCAAGATGAAGAACCAGCTGCTGTTTCCAGCGGTGGGTTACAATCCTTATGCCAGCTGTACGGAAGCGACGAAGATGAGTAATATTCTGTAACCACTTCAATTTTTGCGTGCTCATGAAGCTTGAAACCAATCTGGAACTGTGACTTACAAATATTCATTTAATACAAAGCGAAGATGGGTGCTCATTGTTTCATTACGTCTTCTCTGTTAATGTCATTGGCATTTTACGATATTTGGCTAGACAAAGCAGTTTCTTTTGTTGTATGCTCAGATTTTCCTGTACTGTAATTGTGAATATTTATTGTACTATGCGGACGGTGAAAATAAGAGAACATGCATGTGTTCAGTAACATTCACATTTAATTTACATCCTGATAATGATAGGGGTGTAAATGAGGTGTAAAGGCTCGTGAAGTATTCATGATTTGACTTGACGAAATTGGGACCCGACTCGATGTTGCATGAGTAGCCCTCGTGCTCGAGCTTAGTAGTGTTAGGTTCAGTAGGCTTGCGAGTCTTATCGAGCCTAACCAAGTTTTGAACCTCGAGCTTTTACGACAAGTTTTGAACCTCAAGTTTTTAATCGTGGTCGAGCTTTAACAAGACTAGCAACAGAAGTTGTAAGCATTGTCATCCTACCAGTATGAATACAAAATTCAACTACAGACACCATAACAGATGATCATATAAGATAAACTCTGAAACATACGTAAATGGTAAGAAACCCATTTTTCTAAAAACTACAAAGATGCTACTACTTATGGCCCTTCTTCTTCCACAGGTCTCCAAAGATTCTAATACCAGAACCCTTCTTCTTTCCACTGCCAAAAACTTCATCACCTTCATCAACCCCTCCTGGCGACCCCACATAACCCCCGTATCCACCCCCACGACCCGATTCAAACATACTCCCGTAGTTCTTCTCCATTGATCCACACCTTTCCGATATCCTCCTCTCATTCACCTCCACTTCCCCTGCTATAACACTAGCAGCCTCATCGGCTGCTTTTCGCCACTGCTCGGTTTGTACACGTAGCCTCTTCATCTCCTTTTCCAACTCTTCTTTCGCCTTTTCTGTCTCTACTAGCTTCTCCGTCATCTGAGCTTCTCTCATTTTGCTCTTCTCGAGTTCTTGATTCGCTGTATTCAAACTCAAATTCAGCTCCTCTATCTGAGTTTCACTTGATTCTTGTAGCATCCTGTCATGAAGCTGAACCTTCATCTTCACATTTTCTCCGCGAAGAATCTCCAGTTCTTTCTCCTTCTCATCTAACTCGACCTTCAACGAGTTTATTTCCTCGTTCTTCAACTCCAATTCACCGAATGATGGTTGTGGATGTGGTTCATCGCCATGCGAGTCTACCGGAACTTCAAAAACATCGGTTTCCTTCTGCACATCATCAGATGTTTCACATTCTTCACTGCTCTCTTTCTTACATTCAACAACGGCGGATTGCTTCTCTCGAACTTGTACCGGATTCAATACTTTTTTCGGTTTTCTCGATTTAATCTCGAGCAGTTGCTGAGCCGCTTGCTTAGCAGCC
Source organism: Ajuga chamaepitys (assembly GCA_958295605.1). Lineage (NCBI taxonomy): Eukaryota > Viridiplantae > Streptophyta > Magnoliopsida > Lamiales > Lamiaceae > Ajuga > Ajuga chamaepitys. Next base: position 39,573,104 of record OY282498.1, on the reverse strand, counting down.
TCTGCTGACGACAACTGATCCTTCAGACACTTAAGTTCATGCTGCGCTTGACCGAGTTGTGATTCAAGATCAGCAATACGGGTCCCGAGTTTCTTCTGACTCACTGGGTCAGATTGCGATCCTCGTGGGGACCGGCCGCCGGATAGTTTCGGGCTCCTCTCAGTTCTTGAACGGTGATGGGTTGGATCGGAGTTGGAGCTTGAGGTTCGGAGATTTGCCGGGGCCCGTGGCGACGGCCGCTGAGGCATTTCCGGCACTCTGTTGAAATGCAACATACAATCAAACTCAATGAAATTGCACAACACATTTTACACATATATAAACAGATGGAAATTTCATTATTCGAACCTTGATCTTGGCATCTTTTGTAGCTACGAGACAATTATATGAATTTCTAACTAGCAATCTGCAGAAATGCATTGAGAGAATCAGATAAATTAACAACAGCAAAGTAAAAAGAAAATATAAAAACAGAATAGATTGAAAATATTACTTCCCCTTTGTTAAACAGACAGAAACCAGTGACGCTTCAAACTATATAGGACTTAATGATTGAAAGAGGAGTATAGAATTTTTTTCCATAATTTATTTATGGATATAATTTTCTGTCTACCCCATGAGGGAATATAATAAGGCCATCGAAGCACTGTTTTTTTCGAAAGGATTTAAAGTAGCTTTGCAGTGCCACTTATTGCAGCCATGCACACATCAATATTATGAAAAGAAGAGCAGAAAATTGGCTTTATGCGCCCCACCGAAAAAAAAAAAAAAAAAGAAATGGTACTCCGTGCTCCCAAAATAAACATTTTTTTCTCTCATAATAGAATTATAATGAAATTTTAAGAAACAATTATCAATAAACATTTTTTCTCTCAAATAGGCGTTATTATAAAATTTTAAGACAGCTGTCTTAGTTTTAGGGAGCGTTTGCAATTGCTTTTACTTTTAAAAAAATGATTAAAATTAGAGATTGTTGAAATATTGCTTAAAATTAAAAATATGTAGTGTGAAGAAAAAATATATTATAGTGAACTCATAGATTGTAGTGTTGGCCACATAATCACTTTTTTTTAATAATTTTTACTAAGAAGCAGTTTGAAAGAGGATATCACTGCTTAGATTTTAACTTAAATTCTAAATTTCTGCGGAAGTAGAAGAATGCAAACATTGCTTTAGAAATAGATAGATCAAAATGAAAATTAAATTCTCTATCTTAGAGTGGTAAATTACGTATAATAACAATGTTCTAAGATACGTTAGAGACTAGCCAACCCGTAAACTGAGGTATTAAGTGGGAAGAGTCGGCAAAAAATGTAGGAGAGCAATGAAGAAATATAAAGTTTCCACACCACCATTACAAATATTCCAGGAAGAATCATAGAACAGCAGCAACAATTATCAGCAGAAATCACTAAAATCCTCAAAATTACCCAAATTTAGCAATAAAACATAAAAATAACATCTCACCCTAATTTGGCTGCTCTTGTTATTCCTCTACCATGTTTTTTCTTCAACATGCAGAAATGAAGAAAAATTTCTGCAAATTTTGGAGGGGTTGAATGGCAATGATGAATGTTCACATGCGTGTATATATGGACAGAGATTTGTGGAGCAGTAACACTGTGTGTAATGTGCAGTAACCAAGAGAGAGAGAGGGATATTAAATTTGAAATTTTGAATTAAAGGAAGTGTGGTAGAATGTGGAGAGCGTGCGGTTGGAAGGGGACAAAAACGTAATTTTAAAGCGTTGAATGGCTGGGAAGGAGACATGTGACTGGGCTTAGTTAATGAACTTGAAAATGACAACTTGGACGACAGTATCTTGCCCGCCTTTCTTCAACTATTTGTCCTTTTATCACATCTTTTTGGCATAAATTGCACCAAGTTTAGAGCAGTTTTTGTCCAGTTCATTGTATCAACGTTACATATTGTATTGGATTGGATCGATTCAAAATTTCATTAGGTCAAAATTGTCGAGTTCAATGCAGCATATTTCTCTTAAATATACTAAAACTTTTGTACCTATCCGTGGTCCGTTGAGCTTTTAGCCCATCGAATTTAGGTTCGATGTTGCTTCGAGCAATTTTAATGGCCCAACTCATCTGAAATATCGAATGATTTTGTCAACTCTATCCATGTTCCTACGTGGTTTTATGATATTGAGCCGAAACTAGAAGTTATAAAATCAGCTCAGGTTGATGGGCTGATCCAATTTACCTAATAAATATTAGATATTTGGACCATATAAATATTGTCCCCAAAGTACTACAAGGTTACGTACCCAATTAGATGGGTCCTGATTCGGCCCAAAAAGGTCATAATGTATTTTAACGGAATGATTGAACTTTGCTCACTCATCTTTCAGTACGATATGATTTTGGGTTGGCTCGGTCATTTGACATATGGTGTGGGCCACCCAAATTTCTCCTCTAGCAAGACATCAGTTGATTTTAGAATTGTACATACTAATTCAACAAAATATTCCTTCGAGTAGAAAAAATTACATTATTACTTCTTTTCGTATTTTCCAGCTAATTAACCATGGCTTATAAAAGGAATTTTGACGCATTATTGAAAATACGTGGGATTTTCGTATAATTATAAAACTACGTAGAGGTCTCGCACAAAATTATAAAACTATAGGTTAAACCCCACCTTTTCAAACGAGAACCCTTCTCTCTCTCACACCTAGTTTGTGTGTATTTGTGTGTGGATAATAGTGCGTGCAAGTTTCGAGCTTCGAGAGTTTCTCTTTCTCTCAAAAGGAAGAAAGTGTCTGTTTTAGTGTTTGAAGATTGGTGAGAGTGAGTCAAATGGGAATCTTTGTTGTTAAAATAATGGTTGATGGTTGAATTGAGGGTTGCTTACCTGCAGTTTAATTAGTTATGTACTTGTCGAGTGTAATTTGTTTTAGGGATTGTTGTACGTTGAAAATTATTAAATTTAATTTTTTTTTTTCAAAAATTACTTTAAAAAGAGTGGGTACGTGTTTTTACAAGAAAAAAAATCGCAAAAACATTAAAAATAAAGTTGAGAATTAATTTGGAGCAAGAGATAATCATTGCATTTTTACTTTAAAATAGGGTTTTAAAGCCAAAGGTCTATTTTGCACGCACTCCAAATTAATTTTGTAAGAGAAAAATGTATAAGCATAATTGCTTAGTTAAAGGAACAGCATACACAGATACACTGCTTTAGTTGATAGGGTTCGTGTCTCCGTCCCCTCTTACTTTGCACACTTTTTCTTTTTGGTTTTACACATCTCCAAAATAGAAAGAAATCTTACAATCTCAACACTTAAAATCTCCACATTCAATCTTCACCTTTAAAAAAATCAACTAACAAACAAAAAATAACATTTTCTTAATATAAGTGCCGGAGCAGGCGTGCAAATTAGGCCGAGACGGAGGGAGTATTTAAAATAGGGTTAATTGCAACAACCACATCAAACTATCAGCATTTTTACACGTAAACCACTTAACCTTTTTTTGTTGCATCGATACATATAAACTATACGAGTTTTGCAGATAAACCACCGAACTTATTTTTTTATCATTTTTTGCTGGAAATTCCACACGTCACTTGCGCATGATAAACTTTTAATTGTTTTTTTTTTTTTGGTACAAAAGACTTTTTTAGTATGCTAAAAGTGTAAAATTCTTTCACACCTTTTTCTTTTCCATAACAATTTCTTTGAATCATCAATAGTTCTCTCTCATAATATCTAGAACCTCCATTATTGAAGATGAACAACTCCTCTACCTACTAAAAAACGTGTTTGGACAAAAAAAGCCCTTAGAATTTTATAACGCGCAAGTTACATGTGGAATTCCGGCGAAAAATGATTGGAAAATAAGTTTGGTGTTGTATATGCCAAAATTCTTATAATTTATATGTAATAAATGCCACAAAAGAAAAGTTCAATGATTTATGTGCAAAAACGCTAATAATTTGATGTTATTGATGTAATTAATCCTATTTAACATTAAAAACAAAGGGATAGTTTTAGTACTAAAAATCTTGATATTAAAAACATAGAAAGAAAAAAAAAAAAAAAAAGAATTAGTATTCAGCATATTTTTTTATTATTTATGGGCATCAATAATGAATCATAAAAGTGATAATCGCTCTGAAATTTTAATGATCGCCCGTAAAGTGGCATAATTAAAAGGGATGTCTATTTTGCTTGGCATTAAAAGAACAAAATGATTGTTCTTATGATACTGTAATAATACAGTTGTGTATAAATTATTGTATACAATTATTACATATTCATTATTACGTTCAATTATTGTGTTCATTACTATATTAAAAATTGAAGAACTACTATTTAGTATTTACGTAGACTGAGCACCCACTATAGCACACTACAAGGAAATATTCAATTTCCAACTGCAAATTTTAACACAATTTTAAAAATTCCAACAACAATTTCAACTGAACGAACCGTTAGAATCTTCCGAGAAAAAATTTAATGACAAAAAGAATAGTAAAAATAATTTCAACAATAAAAGTCGTTGTAATAGCTATTAGAAAAATAATTCCAACGAAAATTCCTAACACATAAGTTGTTGGAGAATAATTCCAATGACCAAAAAAACCGTTGGAAATTAGCTGTTGGAAAAAAATTCCAACGACACATTCCAACATAATCTCTTCTCGTTGGAATCATTTTTCAGTTGGAATAAAAACTCCAACGGCCACTTTTTTAACGACTCGAAATCGTTAGAATTGCCGTTGAAATTTCAATTTCAACGGAGATTTACCATAATCCAATGGTTTTTCTTCCGTTGGAATTTGACAAGTTTTCCAATAATAGGAAAAACGTTGGAATATAGTTAATTTTCGTTGGAATTTCAATTCCAACGACAATTCCAATGATTTTGGGCCGTTACAAAAATGGTCATTGAAAATTTTATTTCTACATTTACATTCCAACAGAAAAATGATTCCAACAGCAAGAGATTCCGTTGAATTGCTGTTGAAGTTTTGTTTTTCAACAGCTATTCCAACGATTATTTTTGCTGTTGGAATTTATTTCCAACAGCTATTTCAACGATTCTTTTTATCGTTGAAAAATACCAACTGCTCATTTTTCCATTGAAAATTTTAAAATTCCAAGAAATTTATGTTAAGTTGGAATTTTTCTGTTAGAATTTGAGAGTTCTTTTATAGTGGCAGGGCCTGGATCCAAAATCGAAAATATAGTCCTAAGTTTTTTTAATGTACTAATTTTATTAGTTGTCCCGGTCTTAAAATATAGTCCTATTTCTTTCTTCTCAAAATTTTAAAAAGATAGCCTCATTTCTATATAAAGAATGTATTATAGATTTATTTTTTCTTAATATATTTCAATTTATTTATACACTAATATAAAAGTGTCTTAAGTTTCAGTTAATTTTCGTTTGACCTATTTTGTTCCTGTTAAATTAAGATAGTTCAAGGACAATTATGTAAGGTCTATCCTAATCACTAATATAAATATATATATATATATAAAATTAAATTAAATTATATATAATATATAATATATGATATATATATATATCACTAATATAAAAATTTGAATGTTTCGCCTTTTATTGTGAAGATTATAATACCCTTGTAAAATATTAAATTCAAGGATAACTAAGTAATTTTGCCAGATAATAAAATATTCTAATATATTCACATAAGATACTAAAATATTCCAATATAGCCACATAATATAATAAAACATTTCAATATAAATCCAACATATCTAAACTGCCTTCCAATTCTATTAATACTAATATTCCACCACGCTTTAAGAGCTGCAAGCCCATAGCTATAGGAATTAAAGGTTCAAACTCATGTTGAAATAGGAGTTAGTTTAACATGAACTTAAATCGAATTAATCTACGGAGTTAAATCGATTCATTTAATTATGAGTATATTTTGATGTCTACTTATTATTAGCGTCTCCTAAGTGCCAAGATTTCACTGGGTTAGATGTTGAACTTCCACTCCATTATTTAATTTTTATTTACTTGAATGCAATTTTTTTCCTCTACTCCTATTTAATCATTAAACTACCTAATTCCTTATCTTATTTAATATTGAATATGTATTATATTTTATGTAATATATACAAAATCTTATATTGCCACATTAGGGTACGTATATTGCCCCCACAAAGAACGAATTTATGGGAAAAAAAAATAATAAAAGATTCAATCAAGTTAGGGTATGTATATACATGGTACTTCAATATTTTTTCTTTGCTTTGATCAGCAACGATTTGAGATTTATCTTATTTTGTCCCTCTTAAATAAAGATAGCTTAAGGATAATTGTGTAATTCCCACCCTAATCCTACTCTAAGAAGGTGTTTGGCTACACTTATTTAAAACATCTTATAAGATGTTTTTAGAGTTTATAAGTTGTATGGTCTTATTTTAAAATAAGATCTAAAAGTGTCTAGCTTAAATAACTTATAAGATCCCTCCAACATCTTATAAGAAATTGATGTGTTTGATAAATAAGATCTTTTTGTAATTATAATTATAAAAAAAGATGTATTTAAAAAGAGCTTATGAAAAAAAGTGGAGGGGTGGTACTTTTTTTAAAAGAGCTTATAAGTTATTAAGGAGCTTAATTAGACATCTTATATTTTTTAAAAACTAGCCAAACAAATTTTGAGATCTTATAAGTTCTTGAACATCTTATAAGATGTTTTAAAAATCTTATAAGCTTTGTCAAACACCCTCTAAATTACAATCAACCGCCAATAAATTTTTTTTTATTTATTAATTTTTACATCCAAGGAGAAAACCAACAACAATTGTTTTCACTTCATTACGATTGATCTCTGTCTGCATGATTTTATCTTCTATTAGTCCTAACTCTAGATTAATATTCATCGCAAGAGTCCATTGACAACTTACTTCTCAAAACCATACAAATTATTAATTGTTCCCATGTATGAACTAACTGCCAAGTCAGTTATTACCCCTCCAAATCATGTTATACGAATTTTCATTGAACTTTGCTTTCGAACTAACAGTTGATGAATAACTTACACTACATCCGTTTCGTCTAATTTTGCACATTTTTTCTTTTGATTCATCCCACATAATTTTACACATCCTTAAAAAGAAAATTTCTCTCACGATCTCTCCTTTTGAAAAGTCAACTAAAAGCAAAACACTGTTTTTTCTTAATATACGTGTCCCTTAATATGTGCAAAATTAGGCAGGCTGGAGTGAGTATATATTTAGATGGTACAAGTGTACGTCATACAAAAAGAAAAAATCATAATAATAAATTCTATATAATCAGTATCATTATTTTTTATTCACAATTCATTTCTGATATAAGTGATTCTGATATGAATATATATATATATATATATATATATATATATTTATATATTAAAAAGTACTTTGTATTATTTATTTTAGATTGTAAAGTACTTAGTATTATATATTGTAAAATTATGCCAATGGCAAGTCCAACACACTACAAGAAAATTGCCAAATTCCAACATAGCTTAAATTTATTGGAATTTTTAAAATTTTCAACGGTAATTCCAACGATAAATGAGCCGTTGGAATTTTGAAATTTCGATGGCAAAAGGTCGTTGGAATAGCTGTTGGAAAAAAAATCCAACGGTAACAGGCTCCGTTGGAATTGCTGTTGGGATCATTTTCCATTGGAATTTAATTGTTGGAACAAAAAAATTCCAACAGCCACTTTTCCAACGGCATAAAAACCGTTGGAATTGAAATTCCAACGGAAATTTACCATATTCCAAAGATTTTTGATAAATTTCGTTCGAATTATTGGAAATTCAATTTCAACGTTTTTTATGCCGTTGGAAAAATGGCTGTTGGAGTTTTTTTTTTTTTTTTTTCCAACAATTAAATTACAATGGAAAAATGATTCCAACAACAATTCCAATGGAGCCTCTTACTATTGGAATTTTTTTCCCAATAGCGAAGCTATTAGAATTTTTTTCCAACAGCTATTCCAACGGCCTTTTACCGTCGAAATTATTTTTAAAATTCCAACGACTCATTTTCTGTTGGAAATTTTAAAAATTTCAACGAATTTATGCTCTATTGGAATTTGACAGTTTTCTTGTAGTGACAATAATATGTATATAAACAAAGAAAACGTGTAAGAAAAAAACCAAGGGTATGTTTACTTAAGGCTGGAGGAGACTGGACTACTGTATGTTGAGGGAAATAAAGTGGAAAGAGAAGGTTTGGTTAAATAAACAGGTGTTTGATTTTGTTGGTTGGGTAGTAGATTGAGGTTTATTTTTAGTGTAAAAGGTGATAGAAAATTGATGTGATGTGTGTAAATATATTACCAGCAACCCCAGAGGAAACACAGCCAGGTTGGCGAATCCACAATGGATTGAGTCAATGGTAAGTAAACACACCCCAAAGGAGGGGGGAAGGGAGAGGGAGAGTCAAATTGATATAATATCATAAAACTATTGTGCAAGTCCAATTTCTAATATCTATGATTCATTTAGGCCCTATTTGGATAGAGGAATTTGATTTGTCAGGGGATTTAAAATGAATAGATTTCAAAATCCTTAGATTTGAAATCCATGGACTTGAAATTCCTTGTTTGGATTTATGGTGGATTTGTGAAAGGATTTTGAAATCTAAAATTTTCAAATCCATTATTTGGCAAAACACTGATACAATATTTATAAAATTCAATTTTTTTCTTTAAAGTTTAAACTAATAATTTATATTTTTTATTAAATAAAATAATATTTATCTACATCAAAATTAACCGAATAATTTTTTTTCTAATTATATATATACACACATATATACATATTATGTATTTTATATCCCAAAATTTATTGGGAGCATTTAATTGGAGATAAAAGGAAAAAAAGAATTAAAAAAAATATTAGGAGCATTTTATTGGAGAACGAGAGGAAGAGATAGCGATAAGGAGAAGAGAAGAAGAGAGAGCGGGGGAGGAGAGAGAGAGAGAGAGAGAGAGAGAGAGGGAGGAGAGAGAAGTGTGAGTCAGGAGGGATTTGTAAATGACTACCTTTGTCAAAGGATTTGAAATCCACCCAAATATAGTGTAAAATGGAGAATTTCAAATCCTGGATTTGTAAATGGGTTGATTTAAAAATCTGGATTTTCAAATCCACTCATTTAGTATTTTATCCAAACATATGGAGTGAATTTGACAATGAATTTATAAATCCATAGCACAAATCCCTCCATCCAAATGGAGCCTTAGTGATTTTATAGGCATCAACCCAGAAATAAATATCTTGAAAGATATGACAAAATATGAAGGAAAAACATTAGAGTAAATGGTTAATCAAAAGCCAGTAATTGTCATCACAAAGATTACAAAAGAATGAATTTAGAGATAATCCAAAAGATAGAAAAAACATTGAAAATGTTACAAAATTGCAATAAAATTGATATATTTTCATGCTAGATGAATTTCGATTGCAAACAACACCAACTTCAATGCGACATATTAATTCATCTTTTAAAGAGCTTGAAGATATGCAACAATAGTAAGAATTATATATATGATTTAAAAACAAAAAATAGTATATGAATATTTTTTTTTAAAGTACAAGAATAATTATTGCGGGCATTGCATCATTCAGGAGTTGTTCAATATGTGCAAACTACTAATGATACAAATTATAAGAACGACATAGAAAAAAGCACCCGAAGATTTCATAAAAGAAAATGTAGGTCTGACAAAAGTAAAAGGAAAAGAAGCTCTGACAAAGATAAAGATAACTAAAAATCGCATGGTAGACTAACTATAACAAAAATTCAAAATACAGATAATCATGTAATTTTATATTGGTTAAAAAGAGATATTAAGAAATCTGCTACTCAAATTAGGGTGTGCACGGTACGATGTGGATTGGATATTTGAAAATATCAAAATCCATACCAAAACTTCGGTTATTTAAAAAATGTGTATTGAATACCAATCTAAGAATTAGGTTACAGTACGGTAACGTTATTTTATTTTTTCGGGACAGTTCGGTTTGGAATTTCGGATCTAACGAAACGGTTCAATTCGGTTTAGTCAATTCGGATAATTGGAATTTTTTTTATCGCTTGAATAATAGATTCAATTTGAACAAAATACATTGACATCTCTAATTTATATAAATAATTTTATTGCATCAAGTTTGTTTCCAATTCACTAATTTGTGTTTTAAAATTTATATAATAATTAAATATAAGGTTCTTCAATTATTTATATTAAATATAACTAACTTCAAAATAATGAATAATTTAATTTTTAATTCTTATTTAAATTAATCTTTTAGGAATAATATATTTTTAAACTTATAATTTATTATTTTATTCTGTTTAATACAGTTCGGTATGGTTTGGTACGGTTCAGTTCGGTACAGAAAAAGTCAAATGGTCAACGGATTTTTTCGGTTCAAAATTTATTCGGTTCGAATTCAATAATCTCTAAGCTCCATACACAATCCTAACTCAAATTCATTTAATTAAATTAAGAATCAATGACATTGATCGTGGCTCTAATCATAAGGTACCTACTACTATTTCATCGAAATGGCTGAAGGGGTTGAAAATGAGGCAAAGATATAATACGAATCCTATAAAATTTGCACTGGTCGTTCCATAAAAGTGAGAATACTACGATATACAACATGTGTTATGATGAGCTAGCGAAATCGATACCAAAGAAAAAGATTATCTACAATATAATATTTGTGATATTTTGATTGTGATGTATACAATAACTCTAAATGATATATAATATATTCTAGTACATAAATAAACAAGGCATTCACCAAGAAGGTTACAACTCAACAATAACTACAGAACTGGTAGGGAAGAAAAGAAGTCCGAAAAATTTAGAAGAAAACTACAAGAACGAAAGAAAGGTAGAAATACAAAGAGAAAAAAAATGACATTCAATTTGAAAGTTATGATGAGTAAACACTCAAAAAGTTCTTGAATAGATTACCAAAAAAAAACTTCGGTAATAAGGAAGATGAAAAAGGAGAAAAAATAAAAGTATGTGCATCCGTGAAAAATAAGGAATTATGTCATTTCAAAATAATTTTCAATATAGACATGTTTTTTTTTTTTTATTTTTTTTTTTTATTAAAAAGATAGGATCAATATGTTTATATCAAACAATTTGAAGCAACTTGTTTATACATATTAGGATAAATTTGTGTTGTTACAATTTTCCTTGGGTGACTTATGGTATTTACTATTAATTGATTCAGTAAAAATGTTTTGGATCTTATTTTAAATGTTGTGTTTAGACTTTTGCTCAGAGCGACTTTTAACTATTACACTACTTTGAGTCCAAAATATACAATTATTTATATGAGATAAGTTACTTTTGAAATATGATTCGTTACATTTATATAATTAATGCAAAGTTAATCACATAAAAACTAAATATTCATCTATAATGGAGCACTAACATGTTGAAATTATTGAAAGGAAAATGAGCAGTCCAATGAAACTTCATGATTTTCTTATAGAATTATGTTGGATATTGATTTATTTTTCGAATATTCCTCCATTATAAGCATTTAAAAAATGCTCAGAATTAAGAAAGACATACAAAATAAAAGAGTCGCACGTGCAACGCACACTACAAAAATTTCATAAATAGACAACAGTTAAACGACAACAGTTTTTTTCAGCAGTGTTGTCTATTCATGAATTAACAACAGTTTTACCGCAATCTTTGTCTATTAGTGACAAGACACGCTAATAGACAATAATTTTAGAACGGTTTTCAACATCTGTCCTCTATTAGCGCTTTTTTCTATAGATAGACGACACTTTTAATGACAGTTGCCCAAATCAGTTGGCTATTGGCAATACATTGCTCCAATAGACAACACTATTGTCAACATTTTTGGAAAACTGTTGTAAAGCCAAAAACATTTTAATTGGCAACAGATTTCTTACGTTGTAAAAATGTGTTGTGTTCTTTAAAACTCATTAAAACTATGTTTTAGATATTTTAATGAAATCTTATTGAAATTTTAATAATTAATAATATACTTTAAATAAAATAATATTTTTTATAATTTTAATTAAAAGATTGATAGCTTGTAGATTAATTCACGAAATACTAAGTCGACATCAATACTAGTTAGGAATTTAATTTGTTATATCATTTTCTTATAATTTTTTATAGGTAATCGTAATTATTTCTAATAATTTACCTAAAATTGAATTATTAATAATTATTCTCCAATATGTAGAATTTGACGAATAAACAACAATGTGTACAAATTGTTATTCGTGTATTGTTGGTAAAATATATATTTTTTTATTTCTTATAATTAAAAAATATTTTTTTCTTCCTAGCTAATTAACCCTCAATTTCTCTCTCATAAAAATAAAACGTATATACTATTGTTCCCTCTCTCAATTCCGTAAACCCATTTGAGGTGGCAAAATTGGCCAGGCCTGATGGACCAACTCAGTCGGTCTGATATTTTAGATGGGCTGGATCATAAATTTTTTAGCCCGAAGTACCCGAGACCCGACCTGATTGGCCAAAGCCTAACAGACCGTGGATCGGCCCGATAGTCTTAGTATATTATAAGGGGTTAGATTGGGCCGAACTAATTAATTTTAGGCCCGATCAAATTTTAACCCGAACTGCCCGAATTGTCACCTCTAAAACCCATACCCTTTTAACAACAAATAATAATAATAATAATAATAATATAAGCCTTTAAACTACAAAAAGTAGTACGAGCCTTAGGTTTCTTTCCTTTTCTCTCCAGGGATATATAAAAACATTTAACAAGTAAAAAAAAAAAAAAAAAAGACCCTTCAACATTATTTACAACTAATTGGGCTTAAAATTGCTGATAGATTATGAGGCCCATAAATTACTTAAATTCCATAAGAGAACTAATTGGGCTGACATAAATGTATATTTTAAGTTCGGAATTACAACCTGATTGAAGCCACTCAGTTTGCAGAGAACTGCGGATTCATCAATAGCGAACGCCGATCCAATCAACTGGATGAACCGTATGGTTTCCGAACCGTACTTTTTGCTCCATTTACTAGCATTCTTCTCCTACATTCCTGGTCGTCTATCCGCTGTACAACTCCTCTCCACTCCGCTCAGTTCATCTTCTTCACCGAGTACTTCATAATCTTCCATTTACTTCAAATCAAAATTGCTTGATTATGATTTCGAGAATTTAATAGTTCTTTTGGATTTCAATTTGGTTGCTCACCTGCAGGAAATTCAAGCATTGCTTGCTTTTTAGTTACTATCAAGGTACTCTTATTCCATTATTTTGTTTGGATTGATTTTTTCTATTGCGATCAAATAGTGTAATTCTCATACTTCATACGTTTACTTGGTATCTTTTTGATTTGTTGAAATTTGATTTTTATTTGTTTGAAGAGGCAGCCGAACTGGAGATGTTAGAATAGAATATAAAAAAAATCTGCACTGGAGAGAATATCTTCTGTGTTCAGATAACGATGGATTGAAGTTTTATTATTGCTTTGAACTATAGAGTTCTAATTCTCTCTCTGTGATGGATTTCATTAGTTTCTTTTATGATTAGCTGATTATGGCCCATGGATCTTCTATACCCTCTCAGATATTCAGTACTCATCAATAGTGAAACTAACAGGGGACTTCACAATTGTGATCACACATCTCCTGGAGACATTAGTTTCAACAACCAAGGGACTAGCTTGCTTCCGTCTCCATTCAATGATAATAGTGAACTGCATTATAGGTCATATTTGAGATTATCTTTGTTCTTATTGTTAAAACTCCAGTTAAGATGAATGATTATGTGATAAATTTCTTTTCAACTTTGATTAGTGTTTTCAGATTACGAGTTTTACCTAATTACAGGTTGTTAATTCTGCAGGTTCTTTGAGATTCTTGATAAACTTAGGTCAAATTCTTTTTTTCATGTAACACATAATTTGCTCGTAGAAACAAGAATAATATATCATGTATGTAGATCAGAGTAAAACATAAGCCATGCATTTTTTTTTCTTCTTTATCTGTAGGAGGCATGTCTTTTGGATATCAAAGCAAATATTGTGTTGCCTCTTTGATAATATAATTGAAAGTTGGTTGTTGCCTTTTATAGTTCATGTTATTAAAAAATCGCTCGAAGTTGGTGAATTTTTGCAATTAACCCTAATTAATTTACTGATTTGAGCTTACGATAACCTTTTACTGGCATTAGTGATGGAAATTGTTTGGAAGAATGATGAAAGGAAATGAGTAAGAGTGGTGGTGTGGGATAATTCAATTTGCTTCCATTTTCATTGTTTACGTGATCACGAAGAACTGATTATCATGAAAAAAAAAATATAATATACGAGGTAACTAGTAAGTAAATGCTTCTCAATGTACACATATTTTGCTTCTCCAAGTACTTGATATTTACAATTTTACATATTATATTGGATAATCAGTTTGCTTTGTCTAATACTAATATTATATTGCACACTATACATATTTCGCACACTATACACATTATACACACTTAACACTTATTTAACATGCACCACACACACTTCATAGATACCACACACTAATCAATAGTGTGTTTGATAGTGACTTTCAAATTAGTCCCAACATTCATCATCACATCACTCTAGTCAATTTCAAGTTTATAAGTTAATTAGTTTATCCAAATACTTTATTATCTTATAAACTCTTCATAAATTACATCTTATAAAGTCTTAAAACAACTTATAAGATGTTTGAAATAAGCGTAGTCAAACACCTTCTAAGTGACATAATCTAATACACGTGACAATTGGTAAATATATGAAACACAAAATAAAAACATAAATGTAATAGGTGATCTCATATTCAACAAACCATATTTTATCAATCAGAATCATAAGCAATTTTGATACCACCAATGGTAATATCTTCTCCCCCAGCTTTTGGCACCAAAGAAACCAATATTTCATCATCATCTTCAACATCCAAATCCTCCAACAGCTCCCCCAACCCCAGCCTGATCCGTGTCGTCACCGTCGTCGAATTCTTGTGCGGCACTTGCGAATAACATCCGGCGTACTCTGCTTTGTCCACGTCACCAGCGACATCATCCTCGTCGTTCACGAAAACATCAAACTTCACAAATCTCCCTGCGTCCACCTCAATCCCTTCGATCACTAAAAGTTCTTCTTCCTTCTCCTTCTCTCCCTTGCTTCTTGACTTCTTCGGCCGCTTCACCAACACCTTCACCACCTTGTCCAGCTTCACCGGAAAAACATCCTCCGAAGCTGGCGCTCCAAAAGTCTGTGCCGCCTTAGATTGCTTCACGCGCGCCGCCGGCCTTTTGTTCAACCATGAGAGGTCCACGTCTTGGTATGTATATCCCATTTTTTCGTTGTCTAGTGTGTCGACCACTTTGACTTTGACTAGCTTCGCATTCTCATCGTAAAACACAAAATCGGCGTTTAGCCAATCAGAGTCGGTGAAATCCTTCGGCTGAGAGCCTCTCATGCCCCGCCACACCGTCCAAAGGCGATCGACGTTTGCATGGTGGCTGTAGAAAATCGGGTCTCTTGCGGTGGAGTAGAAGTTCCCCATGTCCTCACCGCTAGCCGTGTTCTCCCCGACCCAGGAATGCAGTGCCATGTGGGAACCACGCTCTACCGAACCTGGCCCTGGGTTCGGCGATGTCCCAACAACATATTTTGCTCCGTAGAAGTCCTGGAGCTTCTTCCCGTTCCGTACCATTTCGTTGTACATGATGGTGGTGTTATTCGGAATGATCTTTTCCGGTTTGGTTGGGTTTTTCGAGGAGTACCCCAGATCTGCCTGCCCTGGCGGTAGGTGGCTGGGGTTACGCCGCTGGTTGCACAGCGGTGAACCCTTAGCAAAGAAGGGTTCTGGTAGGACGACCCCTGCAAGTAGACATGTAAATAAATCAAATAGGTTTGATTTGATTAGTAATTCAAATTCGAATACAAATTAACTTTTAAATTTTCATTATAAATATAGTTGTATTTTATTTGAATAATTTCATTATTTGATTCATTTATACATCATATATTTAAAAAATATATAATACTAAATAAATTTATATAGATTGTATATACTATTAAAAGTTGTCGTTATAATTTTTTTAAAAAAATTAATATATAAAAATAACAATAAATATAAACTTTTCAATTTTGAATCAGATATGTTAGGATTTTTCACAAGTCGAATTCTAATGAACTTTTAAAATTTCAACTGATATTCGATTTCATGTTAATATTTACAAATTTGAATTTGATTTTTTAGTATTCGATTTGATTCAGATCTTTAAAATCCTACCTGCAGGCCCGTCCCAGTTCCAGAATGGGAGGCCGAAAGTGGGATCATCGATCAATTTGCCCAAAATCCTCTCGAAGAAATATAAATACCATCTATGCCATGGGAAGAAATGCCAGCAATTATGAATTTGGAGCTTCAATTTCTCATCGCCCATTTGTTGATACGTTAGATTGCAGTATGCGCAGTGTACGTTGGCCTGTTGCATGAAATTCCGGGGGTCGTCGGCCGGAAGAGCCTTCATAAGAGCAATAGCTTTTTCGTATTTTGAATAATACTCTTTCCCGGCGAGGTGTGCCGCTGGGCGGAGGCGGAGCTTGTGGACCGGCGGCAGCTTGTAGTCGATGATATCGGCGGAGGTTGGTGGGCAGCAGTTGATGTCGAGGGGTTGACGCGTGTTGAGATTTGTGCCAGTCGTGCATTTTGAGAGATCAGGAGATGTGATTGGGGTGGCGGAAGCTGAGTCGCCGGAAAGTAGTGTGGCGCCGTACAGGCCTCCCATTCCCAGAAGTATGTTTCTTCTGTCGAGTGTTTGTTCATGGCTTGTTTCGCCGCCGTTGGTGACTTTGCAGGAGACTTTGAGGCGGTGGGTTTGGGTGGCAGAAGCTGAGAAATGTTGTGGCTTGGTGGAGAAATTTGGCCGGACGGCGGCGGCGGTGGTTGCCCATTGAAGTGTTGGAGAAACGGCCATAACTTATCTGACTAGTTTTTTTTTTTTTTTTTTTTTTTTTTTTTTTTTTTTGTGTAATGGAATCTTGAAAATTGCATGGCGGCTAATAACCAACTCACTACTATTTATAAGTCAACATGAATGGATATTACACAAGATTCTTTTTTGTTCTTCAAATCACCTACTTAACTTTTTGCATATCTGAACCACTCAAAAAATTTAAATAAATGTTTTTTTTCTTCTTTTCTAGATTATTAGATATTTAAGATTCATGGTTATCCTAAAAAATTCATGGTTGAGTTTGACTTGTGGTCTAGACTCTAGACTTTATTATAAGTATGTGTTTGTATATATGTGGAGTTTTAAT
Source organism: Ajuga chamaepitys (assembly GCA_958295605.1). Lineage (NCBI taxonomy): Eukaryota > Viridiplantae > Streptophyta > Magnoliopsida > Lamiales > Lamiaceae > Ajuga > Ajuga chamaepitys. The sequence continues at coordinate 39,555,745 of OY282498.1, read as the reverse complement.
ATATAATACACGCCCTTATTTTGTGAGCACTATTGATATGTTTATAATGCATAAATCACATGTGAAAAACTTTCACTGCACTCTGCTACTGCTGATATAGCATCTGAAAACAGTAACATGAGCATATACTCACCAGAACAACAATCAAAACTCCATATATATACATGTTATCTTGTTTTTATTAAACATGAATTCATGTTCATATAATGCACTGGTGACCACACATTAATTCATATATAATTGTGTACGAAAACATACTAGGCGTAATGTAGCAATCGCAACTTTTAAAAAAATTAAATTCACGTAGTACATAATACATAAATCAAAAGAAGTAAATTTAATTAGAACAAATTGTTAAAATCAAGAATGATAGAGTGATAGTGATTAAGCATCCAACTGGTTCTCAATTCATTATCATGGCGGCCACGCCTTTCATGGATCGTCATTATATTCCAAACAACCTTTCCATTTCCAAATAGTACTCAGTTGGTCCCAAATACTATTCAAATCCCCTATTTTAGAATATTTTATATACGATATATATAGATGTAAAATTACTTTTGAGATGTTTGTGTGATTTATTGGTAGGAAATTCCGCTTAGAATTATTAACACTTGGGTCTAAATCCCTTTTTTGTGGCCTAATTTTAATTTCGTATTTAAGTGACCGCATTGTGATCTAATTTCAATTTTGTATTTAAGTGATCGCATTTTATACCTAAACTATCTCTTACCTTCTAAACAACGCAGAAAATAGAAGTGAAAATTATAAAAAGGTTTAAAAAAAAAAAAAAGGAGAGATGATTTGAAAATTAATTTTTGGAGTCAGTTATCTAATCATCTTCTTTTATTATTTTATATTTATTTTAAATTGTATGAGAAAATCAAAGGCCCCATTTTTTTGGGTGAGTTTTGTGTGTGACGGTTTCACATGTGACGGAATACACTTTTACAGGAAAAAATGTGATATTTTTACAGATAAAAGTGATACTTTTGTTACAGTGATACTTTTACAGATAAAAGTGATACATTTTTTTGTTCAAAAAAGTTAATACTTCTACAGATAAACGTAATATTTTTACTACAAAAAATAATATATTTTTTCTCGTCAGATCGTGTGACGACCGTTTAACGATCTCATATAAATTTTTATCCAATTTTTTTATCTCGACTTAAACCACTGTAACAATAAAATCGATCATGTGTGGCATCAAATAGCAAGTTCACCTCAACTTCAGTGGCCACATCATCACCTTCCACCGGAATGTCATTCATGCATCAAATTTGGAAATTTGGAAGGGCTAAAATCATTTTTGGTCCCGTAACTCTTCACTTGTACAACTTTGGTCTCAGAAAAAGTTAAAAATTCAATTTAGTCCTGTAACTTTGGAATTAGTTCAGATTTAGTCCCTTTTCTTTCCGATAGTGACCAATTTGACTGAAAAATTGCATGTATCATTCACATGACTTATTTTTCCAACAGAATTTTTAATATGTGGCACCAACGAGGTGATGAGAAACGAGAAAATAAAAAAATAAAAAAAAAATCCTCTTTCTTTTAATTTTTATAATTTTTAATGTTATTTTTACTTCAAAATCACTTACTGATGTCAGGTATTTACAAAATTGGATGAAAAAATGAGTCTGGTGGCCAGTACATGCAATTTTTCGGCCAAATTGATCACCGACGGCGAAAAAATGGACTAAATTTGGACCAATTCCAAAGTTACGGGACTAAATTGAATATTTAACTTTTTCTGGGACTAAAATTATACAAATGAAAAGTTACGGGACCAAAAATGATTTAAGCCCAATTTGGAAAGTCGTACATTTTTGTTGCAATGATAAAAAAAAGAGAAAACAAAAAAAAAAGATTAAGCTGCAAATGTAGATAAAAGTCATTTTTTAAATAACCCTGTTAAAAATATAATTGGAAGGATCTTCAAGCGAACTATCCAGATTAACGAAGGAAATTCTATAAAAAGAAAAGGAAAAATTGTAGAAATTGTAATTAAAAATGTTCGATTAATGAGTGACACCAGTCGAAAATGATATCCTAGTTGCCTTTTTTTCTTTTCTTTTTATTCGAGGGGATTTAAATAATTAACTGACCTAGTCTAGTTTTTCATTTTTTTCTTCATCACTATGTATCTTAGCAGCCAAAAAAAATGTATCTTAGCAGCCACCCCTACCTAACCCACAAAATGAAAAAAGAAGGTAATACTAGTAATAAAACAAAAACGTAAGATGGATTATAATATATATACTTAGATCATTTAAGAGTCAACTTTAATGCTTAGAGTACTGGTGGTGCACCTGAAATATTTATATCATTAAATTAGAACATCTCTAATCTTAACCGTTACATCTGACAATCTCTCTCTGTCCTCATACAATCTTACTTATTGGCAATTGTTTTGATTATATCTTTTCTTAAATAATTCTAATTTTTTACTTTTTTTGTTTTTTACTTTAAATTAATCACTACAAGAAAATTGTCAAATTCCAACGATAGAAAAACCGTTGGAATATGGTAAATTTCCTTTTGAATTTCAACTCCAACGACAATTCTGAGGGTTTTGAGCAGTTGGAAAAGTGATTGTTGGAATTTTTGTTTTAACAAATTAAATTCTAGCTAACGGAATCTCTTACCCTTGGAATTTTTTTCCAACAGGTTGGAATTATAGCTTTTTGCCGTTGGAATTTCTATTGAAAGATTCCAACAGTTCATCTTGCCGTTGGAATTACCATTGAAAATTTTAAAATTTCAATGAAATTGTGTTCCGTTAAAATTTGACAGTTTTCTTATAATGTATTAAAAATAAATTCTTGGAATCAATTATATATCACCAAAATTAAATAAATAGCTATAAAATTCGAAGGCAGAAAAGCAACCATAAAACTGTAAGGGTCAAATACAATTTACCATATCATACACTCATTTCATTAAGAAGTTAGTTGTACCATGGACTGAAGACTAGTTGGTTAAAAACTTCTAAAATGGTAGGTGAGGATGCAATTCTTACCCATGGTTTTTCCTCGCTCAAAATTTAGTACAAATGTGTAATATATACTTTTTTTTTTTATTCATTGTGTATTCGTACAATACATGAGTTATGATAAAGCGCAATTCGTTATCAAAAGAGTACTCACCCAAAATAACAAATCAAAAGGTAACCAGACAATAAGACACAAGGTATACGTGGTTCGATCCGGAGATCTACGTCCACGGGAAAATGAGGTCCCTCCCGGGATCTTTTTCTTCTCTTTTTCTTTGTTTAGTTTACAAGTGGTTTTTCTTTGATCAAAGTTCCAACCCCTCTTCTCTCTCTAATTCTACTATTTATATCATACAAATCACAACCCTAACTATATTCCTACAATTAAGGCCGTAAAACCTGCCTTTGTGATTGAGAGAAGATCGTGGGCCAAATCTTCCAGTCCCCCTTGCGCTGCTATCGCAACTTAGTTACCAAATCTGTATTTGGGCCAATTACTGGGCCTGCAGCCCTAGACAACTTGGGCCGGCCTGCCGCTCTAGACAACTTGGGCCGGGTATTTGTGTTGTAACTTTAGGATACTGGGCCATACCTACCAGGTGCCCCTCCCCCAAAGAAGCCGAAGCAGAAGGATTCGGCTTGTAAAGTAGATAAAGTAGACCAGAAGTGATGTGAAATAGAAGACCGGATTCCCGAAGTCATGGGATTGGAATGAGAAAGAAGGCAAAAACACCAGTGTCCTTGAGCTGGAATTGAGAAGAAGTGACAATCCCGAGGTCACGCAACCGGAGTCGAGAAAAGTAAACCCCAAGGTCCCTCAACCGGAGTTGAGAAAAGGTAAACCCCGAGGTCCCTCAACCGGGGTTGAGAAGCTTCTTCAACACGAGTGGTGAACAAAACTGAGGCGCGTGACTGACAGATGTACACAGTATTCGAGTAAGCGCGTGTGAAATGGCGCATATTGTGGGTTTCGAGGCGCGTGTATGGCACGTGAAGATCAGGACCGTTGATTTTAAACCATCGAATCTGCACCGTTGCTGAATGTATAAGAAAAGGAGGGAAATCGAAACCCTTCACCTTCTTCTCTTGTAGTTAACTAAATCACGCATCAGAGAAATCCACCATTGTGCCAACTGTGAAGATAAAACACCACATCAACCAACCAAAGAAAACAAGTAAGTATGTCTATCTCATCTTCGTCTTCATCTAGGGTGGAGGAGGTAGGCAAAGAGGGGGAGCCTTTTAGAGAACCTCCTATACGGGTCATCTTCCCTTTGAATAGCGAAAGTAGGCAAATTCATCGGGGTGATCTTAGTGAAATCAGAGTGGAGGCAGTAAGTTTTCCCCACTGTGAGGAGGAAGTAGAAGGGTTCGAAGTGGCCGGGGTAAGACCCACTGTAACCGAGACTCAAATTAGGCGATGGATTCCAAATTTTTTCTTACCCTTTGACCTGGAATTTATTATTCCCGAAGATAAGGACAAAGCCTGTTGCCCTCCCAAAGGATTCATATCCGTATACATAGATCAACTGGCCGTAGGATTGAGGTTTCCTCTGTGGGACTTTTTAGTAAAATTGTTGGAGTATTATGGACTAGCTTTGGGGCAGTTAGGGCCCAATGCTATAAGGCAGGTGGTAGGATTTTTAGTGGATTGTAGTAAGGGGGGATTAGTACCTAGTGTTAGTTTATTTAGGCATTTCTTTCAGCTGAAAACGATGGGGAGAAATAAAGGTTGGTATTACCTTAACCCTAGACCAGGTAAGAGATTCAAAGTAAAGAATCCGAGTAAGATTGAAGGATGGAGAAGCAAATTTATTTATGTTAGGCAGGCGACAGTTCTGCCGAAGTGGCAAATGTTAGAGGTAGTAGATAGTGCCCCAGCAGGAGAACCTAGAGGTGTTGACGTATTGAAAAAAGTCGGTGTTCTGGGGTCCAAATTTTCAGAAGAAGTCCTGGACGGAGCTGGGTTGAGCCCGTATTATTCCAGATGGGCTGCTGGGACTTCGGATTCCCAAGAGAAAGATACTCCAACCGAGACTGATTCTGACAAGACGCCAAGCATATCTGAGAGAGAGAGGCCGAGAGCCGGGGCAGAATTAGAGGGTGGGACGTTTATTTCTGTATAAATTGTGTAAGATAAAATTGTAAATTCTCTGAACATATGACATGTCGTGTGCAGTGGGTAAGTTCAAGAGTGCCGCGAAGAAGAGTACAGAAGCCAGCTCCGGTGGGCGAGATGATAGATCTAAAACCCCGGAGCTACAGAAAATGGCAGCGGGAGGTGGTCACGGAGATGACCACGAGGACAACATTCCACTCTCGGGGTTGACTCTGAGCGCCAAGAGGAGGATCACCTCTCCAACAACACCACCGCCTCCCAAAAAGGCGCACATGACCCCGGCTCACGAGGTATCTTCGTGAATAGTATGCTATTACGTATCGCACAAGCCCATCATAATAGTGAGATAATGCAGGGACAAAGGACGGAAATAACTGCGGCCGGGGCCGAGCTGGAACAACTGCTGGAGCCAATCCGCGGGCTGGTGGGAAGGTTGGAGAAAGAATCTTCCCGAGACAGAATAGCCGAGCTGGAGGCTGAGGTCACCAAATTACGGGCCGGATTCGCGGAGGCCCAGAAGAGTGCCAGAGTGGCCCGAGACAGGGCAGTACTTGCTGAGAGAGAAACAGCGAGGCTACGCGAACAGGCTGTTGAGGTTGCCGTGATTCGGGGTGACTTAACTGCGGCGCTGGAAGAGCTGAACAAGGCGATCGTGGGCCAGGGAGCTGTGTTAGAAGCCTTCGCCGAAAAATTGATGCAAACAGAGACGTTCTTGAAGTTTCTGAGCACATTCGTGGCTGCAGGTGACACAGCTACAAAAAGCGAGCTGTTGGAAGCCATATATGATAAATACCCGGAGGTCAATGTTTATGACGAAGACTTCGGGTATAACTATGATGCAGTGGGGAATGAAGATGGGGCATATTTCGAGGCGTTGACGAAAGCTCCGAGGTGGCCACTGATCGAGGCCTTAGCTAAGAAGAACACGCTCTTAACTCCCGAAGTTATCAAACGGTGTAATGAAGACCAGGATAAGGACTTCTTGGGTTTTCGCAACGGTTTTTATGTGCGGGAGTTAAGGAACCGAGCTCCCATTCCCCGTAAAGGAGCTGTAATGCCTACCGACGTGGTTGAAGGCTCTGGCAAGGCAATAGAGGTAGCCGGGGACGTTGCAGAGCTCTCGGGTGTAAGAAGGACCACCTCTACCCCTGGAGAGGTCAGTGACCTTCCGACTCATGAGCAAAATGTAGAGTAGATGATCTGTAAAAAAGAATTTCGTTATCCTTTCTTGCTTTGTAATGAACAACTTTGTATTTCCAGAGAAATAAACAATGTTGAATCAGTTTTATGGATATCAAATGTCGCAATATTTCTTATTCGTAACAATGTACATGTATCTGTACGGTCTAAATACCGAGGTGTCTCCTTTGCCAGGAAAATATTGAAAACCCATATGAGGTAATAAAGCAGCTTCAATCATCAATAGCCTGGTTACAGAAAGACCGGGGTATCTGGATGTTGCAAGAAGTCCCGCGGTTATCGAGGAAGTTAGTATCAGTAGAAAAGAGGTGCGCAGAAGCAGAAAGCTCGTGGACAGAAACTGCACAACAAATGCGGCAGTATAAAGCAGAGTGCGTGCTGAAAGATATGGAGTTGGAGCAACTCCGCATAAACCAACAAGAGTGTGAACACTTGCTTATTGATGGCGGGCGACTATCAATCCAAGAGATTCGTGCTCGGAGAGCAGAAATCCGGGGAGACGTCCAGCAGCGGAGCAAGCAAGGTGATGCCAATAATCCTGAAGTCATAAGGAACCGATTGGTGTTGGGATTTCTTGTAGAGCTGCAAAAGAAAGTAGAGGCCCGGAACGAAGCTTTAAACATTGCAGATCAGGAGGAACAGGAACACAGCAACGGGAGGAAGCATCGGGGCAAGAAAACAAAGGCTGGTACTCGAGAGAAGATGTTGTCTGAGGACCAGACCGTGGGTGCAGGAAAAGCCGAGAACATGCCCGAGGTGATGTCAGGTTTCCCCCAAGAACCGAGAGAAACACGTGTGGTTGAGCCGGAGGCCAGTGGATTAACAGTTATATCCTTGGCAAAGGAAATTGATGAGATGCCTGTAGAAGAGTGGGATGCTGTAGAATGGGCAAACACTCCGGGGAGGAGGCGGAGAGCAAACCCAGTGTTTCGGAAAACAACAGAGCCCCACATCATAAGGCCGAGGAATACATAACTCAAACCCCCGAGGAGATGGATCCCTTGGCACCGCTAGAATGGGGTCATGCGGAATTGATCAATATGTCGGGCCCAAGTAGAAGGTCCGGACATCCTGCAACAGACCGGGGTCCTCAGGGGACAGGTTATAGGCATGGGACCGGGGTCCTTGACCGAGGCGAATTAGAGCGACGTCGAAACGCGCAAGAGACTTCCCGGAGGACTAGAAGTGGTCGATCAGAGACAAGGCGACGAGGTTTTGCGTATTGGTTCGGAGAAGACTCCAAACAACGTCAGTAGGGAATAGGGTAGCCAGAAACCAATCAAAATAATGTAGTGACAAAATAATTAGTCTGTTGTAACAGCCATACGGAATATATACATATTACGGAGTTGAAAAAAAAAACGTTGTTCTTTGTTTTTTTTTTTTTTTTTTTTTTTTTACTATTATCTTATTATGATTGAAAAATAAAAACACTTAAACAAATTACCAAGGACGTGTAAAGGAAATGAGCTGAAGTCCGGAGACAGATTAATAACACCTTGTACTCTTTGATCGAGTGGAATGGAATTTGAACAAAACCCTGAGGTTTGATCATGTAACTTGACTGAGTCAAGGAAGTGAGTAATGTAGTCCGGAGACATGTTTTATATACACGACGGATCGAAAACAAATGTTCGGAAACATGTAATATAAAGATATCGGGGCGTCCCCATGGTATCATAAACAAACAATAGATAGACGAGAATAGTATTGTTTACTGAGCAAAACTTGTCAGAACCATGTCAGAATAAAAACAAATTATGCAAGAGATAGAAGACCAATGTAAAACTAACAGTGTTTAGAGAAAAAACTTTCGAAGGTTAGTCACATGCCAAGTCCGAGGCACTGGGGTGCCATCGACGCGTGCAAGCTGATAACTCCCGAGGGGATGGACAGTAACCACATGATAGGGTCCTTCCCATGCTGCATGGAGCTTGCCTTCAGGATTGGCCTTACTGGCAGAGTTGCGTCGGAGCACAAGATCACCGACCTTAAACTATGTGCACCGAACTCGAGCATTGTAGTACTTCGCTGTTTGCTGTTTATATTTGGCTTGTCGGATAAGGGCTTGTTCCCGGCGATATTCTACTTCGTCAAGGTTGGTACGGAGAGCGTCCTCGTTCTGTTCTGGGTTGAAATTCAACACCCTAGGGCTGGCTACTCCGATTTCCGCCGGGATGACGGCTTCGGAGCCATAGTTTAGGCTAAAAGGAGTTTCGCCTGTAGAAGAATGTGGCGTAGTGCGATAAGCCCATAATACCTGAGGGAGAAAATCAGCCCAAAGTCCTTTAGATTCGCCTAGGCGTTTTTTTATGCCTTCAACAAGTGTTCGGTTTGTCACCTCGACTTGGCCATTAGCCTGGGGATGAGCCACCGAAGTGAATGCCTGTTTAATGTGTAACTCCTCACACCAAGAGCGGAAAGGGTCATTCGCGAACTGTTTCCCATTGTCAGAAACGATGGTGCTAGGTATACCGAATCGGCAAATGATATTCTTCCAAACAAAATTAAGGATTTTCCTTCCAGTGATGGTAGTGAGTGGTTCGGCCTCAACCCACTTGGTAAAGTAGTCCACAGCGACCACTAAGAATTTAAAACCACCTGGAGCTAAAGGGAAAGGACCCACGATGTCTATGCCCCATTGAATAAAAGGCCATGCACTATGTATGCCTGTTAGCTCTGTTTGAGGTAAGTGTTTAATCCGTGAGTGCCGCTGACAATTCTCGCATTTTGCCACTAGGTCATGTGCATCATTAAAAAGAGTAGGCCAATAATACCCCCACCGGAGTGCCTTTTTAGCGAGAGTCCGGGAACCAATATGGTTTGCGCATGAGCCTTCGTGTAATTCCTTGAGGATGTAATTAGCCTGAACCGGGCCGAGACACCGAAGACTGGGCTGGAGGTAAGATTGTCTGTACAAGACCCCATCATGTAAAGTGTATTTTGGTGCTTTCAAGATTACTTGGCGAGCTTGTAACTTGTCATCGGGTAGGGTGCCGTCTTGTAGGTATTGGACAATGGGTGTCATCCAAGTAGTTTTGGAGTCAGTGATTACCAAGACAGGCTGTTCATAGATTGACTGATGAGACACCTCTTCTACAAGTACATCAGAAGGTATGCTCGAGGGGACCGCGGAGGCCAGTTTGCTGAGAGTGTCAGCTTTTGTGTTCTCTTCTCGGGGAATCTTGTGAATGTCGGCAGAGGCAAATGTGTGCAGGAGACTTTTAGCTAAAGCCAAATACCGTTTCATGGTTTCCTCCTTTGCTGTATATGAGCCATTGATTTGACTAGAAACCACCTCGGAGTCAGTATATACTCGAATGTGTAAAGCTCCTAAAGTCTTTGCAAGGCGAAGACCCGCAAGAATCGCCTCATATTCAGCTTCATTATTCGTGACTTTGAAGTTAAAGCGTAAAACATACTTGACTTCGACATTGTCGGGCCCATTGATGATGACCCCGACACCACTTCCCCGTGTAGCGGATGCACCATCTACATGGACATGCCATCGTTTGGTTTCGACACTGAGGTCAGTAGGGGAAATGTTTTCAGGATGCGAGTTGGAGTCCGGACCCTCAAAGATAGCTTCGGCTAGAAAATCAGCCAGGGCTTGGCCTTTAATAGCACAACGGGGAAGAAATTGAATGTCATGCTCTCCCAGTTCTATTGCCCATTTAACGAGTCGACCAGAGTGATCTGGCTTACTCAGGATTTGACGGATTGGTTGGTTTGTGAGGACGTTTATAACATGTCCTTGAAAATAGGGACGGAGGCGGCGGGCCGCCATAACTAGTGCCAATATGGTCTTTTCGATGACTAAGTATCGGGTTTCTGCTCCTTGCAAGGCCCGACTAACAAAATATACAACCTTCTGAGTCCCGTGGTCATCGCGGACAAGAGCTGCACTAATGGCTTCATCAGAGGTGGACAGATATATGTACAGGGGTTCTCTAGCAATCGGGGCGGAAATAATGGGAAGTTGGCTGATGTGCTGTTTTAAGGCTGTCAAAGCCTCTTCACATTGGGGAGTCCACTCAAATTTCTTAGCCTGCCTTAAAATCTTAAAGAAAGGAAGTTGTCGTTCAGCCGCTTTAGATAGGAACCTGTTTAATGCAGCCAATCGTCCGGTAAGGCGCTGAACATCTTTTTCCTTCTGGGGTGTCTTGAGGTCGAGTATATCCCGAATTTTGGAGGGATTAGCTTGTAGTCCCTGAGGGGAGACCATGTATCCTAAAAATTTTCCTGAACCGACCCCGAAGGTGCATTTTGCTGGATTTAAGCGGAGATTATGGCGTCGAAGTATATCCAATGTTTCAGCAATGTCCAGTACACATGCATCGAAAGTTCGACTTTTGATGACTAGGTCATCGACATAGACCTCTACATTTCGACCAACTTGGTCCTGAAAGACATGGTCCATCAACCGTTGATAAGTGGCTCCAGCATTCTTAAGCCCGAAGGGCATCTTTTTGTACGCAAAGATGCCGAAGTCCGTTATAAATGCTGTCTTGATAACATCCTTCCTATCCATGTGAATTTGGTGGTATCCCTTATATAGGTCCAAGAAACAGAGTGCGGGATGTCCGATAATGGCTTCAGCCTTTTGGTCGATAGAAGGTAGTGGATAGCAGTCCTTTGGGCAATATTTATTCAGATCAGTAAAATCCACACATTCTCCACGTATTATCAACCTTCTGAACTAAAACAGGATTCGCCAACCAGGTCGGATAATGGACTTCGAAAAGGATATCTGCCTTCACCAATGCTTCAACCTCTGTGCGGATAGCAGCTTTTCTGTCGGCAGCAAATTGTCTGCGCTTCTGCTGTACCGGTTTGACTGTTGGGTCAATGTTCAACTTGTGAGTAATCAAGTCCGGTGAGACACCGGGCATGTCCAAGGGTGACCAGGCAAAGACCTTAGAATATTCTCGCAGTATCTGAACAATGGCACTGTGAAGTAGAAGTAAATGTATAGCACCGACCTTAACAGTTCGCTCGGGTATGTTTGGATCAAGAGGGACTTCTACTACCTCATCGCCAAGGGGTTGAATCGGTATTGATGCAAGTCCGGGGGTATCTATTTGAAACTGGGGTTGAACCGTCTGTGTAGTTCGCGGTTTGAGTGCAACAAGCATACACTGCTTAGCCATCTTCTGATCGCCACGGATGGCTATTGTTCCGTAAGGTGAGGGGCACTTCATCGTCAGATGAAACGTGGAACATATGGCTTGGGCAGGAGTAAGCCAGTCTCGTCCAAGAATCATATTATACGGAGATGTAGATGATACCACGTAAGAATCAACAAAAACTGCTTTGATTGCAGGATGAGTACCTACCGAGGCTGGTAGATTAATAATCCCTTCTGCGCGAACTTCCCCCTGTGTAAATGTCTGCAGAGGTCCGGGAGCAGGCCGAAGCAGATCCCGAGATATGCCCATTTTTTGGAAACAATCTGAGAAGATAACACTCACGGCCGCACCATTATCAACGTACACCCGTTTGATTATAATATTTGCCACGGTCATATCAATGATTATAGCATCAGTGTGGGGTGTGCGCTCGGGTACAGGGTCGTCCTCGGTAAAACTTATTGTTTCAGTATTGTGGAAACGCTTGTGACGGGGTTCCTCAGGAGGAGGTCTGCGAGCTTCTGCAATAAGAGCTTTGCGGGACACTCCTGCTGGCTGCGTAGCATAGATCATATGAATAACGCTATTAACAACACGAGCTGAGGGGTTAGCCCCTTCTTCTTGAGGAGGGGGAGCTGGCAATAAGCGAGGTTGTTGCTGTTGGGTACTGCGTCTGCTTCCCTGGTCTTGTTTTGGGTAGTGGTTGTTCCCGGATCGATTATTCGGCCATTGTGACCGACCTTGTTGGAAGCTACGATTATTGTGTCCAGCTCGACTCTGTTGCTGGTTTCCACCTCGGTGCTGTTGTCTATTGTCTGATTGAGCAATATACTGGCGAAAATATCCCTGCTTTATGCACTCTTCGATTTCTTTGTTGAGTTCTCGGCATTCTTCAGTATCGTGCCCGTGGTCATAGTGGTATTCACACCACTTGGTGCGGTTTCGTTTGTCAGCCGGTGTAGTCATGCGAGGGCAAGATTTTAGATCAGCCTTGTGGATGGCATGTATTTCGGTTCGGGACCGATTCAAAGGTGTTAGTTGAGGTAGATCGTGGCGAGTGTCGAGTCGCCCTCTGCCCAGTCGGTTGAAGGCGCTGGTACGAGCATTAGACCCGGATTGTCCTTTATCTGATTGTCTCTTAGCAATAAATTTTTCCCTCTTACGCCGGGTTTGCTCATCTGCCTTAGCGAACCGCCCAACCACATGATAGAGAGCTCGGGTAGTAACGGGAGTATTACGGACTAGCTCGGTGTACAGTGGTCCGGCTCGTAATCCGTTCATGAAAGCTGTGACAATGATGCTATATGGCTGATTGCCTACCTTCAAACTTTCAGTCGTAAAACGTTCCAGGAACTGAGAGATGGTTTCTCCTTCTTTTTGTTCCACATTCATCAGGTCGGCCAAAGTGGACATAGGCTTTGCACGTGCTTCGAAACGTGCCCAGAAGTGTTCAGCAAGTTCTCTAAAAGAGGATATGCTATTACGGGGAAGAGAGTCAAACCAAACTCGTGTCTCATCCTGAAGATACTCGGGGAAGATCTTGCAATAATGGAGAGATGCGGTATGATCTCGACTGAGCATGTTGTGCCTAAAAGCTCCAAGAAAATTGGCCGGATCTCCAGTGCCATCATAAGGTGGTATGGCGGGTCTCTTGAACCCTTCAGGAAGGGGCGTAGCCAGAATTTCTTGGGAGAATGGGGTGATAATGTCTCCATTGGCATCAAGGCCTAGAATTCTATCTAGTTCAGCATTGCGTTGTACTCGCTCATACTCCTGAAGATCTAGAGTATGGGGATTGGCATAACGAGCTTTCTTAGTCGCGTTAAGTGGACGGCGACGATCAACGTCGGCAAGTTCGTCATTGCGCTGTCTTGACCCGTTAGAACTCCCATGGTCCTCGGGAGAACCGGGTCGTTCTCGTCGTCGGTCCTGACGCCCATGGTGCACTGGATCTTGTTGGTTGGGCGGGTTCCGACGAGGTAGATGTGCTACGGGGTTGGTGGTGTGTCCAGCAGGGCCATCAGGGTTTAAGCCGTTGGCTGCCCAGTCTTGGAGAACATGAGCGTGTTCTTGTAGGAAAGCCTGGAGTAGTTCCGGAGTCATCTGAATATTAACCTGTGGTTGTGTAGCAGCAGGATTAGGATTTTGTATATCTTGTGGAGGTAGAGGTAAGAATTGGTCGTCCGGATTCACAGCCGGGCCTTGGTTGCCCTGATGATGAGATGTATCCTGCATCAGCGATTGCCTCGGCGGCAAGGTTTGATCCACGGGTGGATCTTGATTGATTTGATCACCTTGGCGAGATTGAGTTAAGCGAGTGGTTACCATGGTATAACAAGTGCAATATCAATATTAAAATCCAGTCGTCGATTTCCCACAGACGGCGCCAATTGATAAAGCGCAATCCGTTATCAAAAGAGTACCCACCCAAAATAACAAATCAAAAGGTAACCAGACAATAAGACACAAGGTATACGTGGTTCGATCCGGAGATCTACGTCCACGGGAAAATGAGGTCCCTCCCGGGATCTTTTTCTTCTCTTTTTCTTTGTTTCGTTTACAAGTGGTTTTTCTTTGATCAAAGTTCCAACCCCTCTTCTCTCTCTAATTCTACTATTTATATCATACAAATCACAACCCTAACTATATTCCTACAATTAAGGCCGTAAAACCTGCCTTTGTGATTGAGAGAAGATCGTGGGCCAAATCTTCCAGTCCCCCTTGCGCTGCTATCGCAACTTAGTTACCAAATCTGTATTTGGGCCAATTACTGGGCCTGCAGCCCTAGACAACTTGGGCTGGCCTGCAGCTCTAGACAACTTGGGCCGGGTATTTGTGTTGTAACTTTAGGATACTGGGCCATACCTACCAAGTTAGTTTTTTCTTCTTTTTCTAATAAAAATATATATGTGAATTAAGTGTGTGGGTGTATAATTGACCATTAATTAATGTATGCTAGTACAAAGTAAATCCTTAACTATGCAGATAAACAAAGTGCGGAAAAAAAAAAAAAAAAAAGATATTCAAATCTACAAATTTCAGAAGATTCCCTTTACACAACATTAATCATTGTGTTTATATGTTTTTTTCTCGTCATTACATGTCATAACTTTAAGATAGTTAGGATTTACTACTCTTAAAAAAATAACATGTAATTGATCATGGATAAGAACCATCTTTTGGAGAAAAAGGCCAACATTTGTGAATGATTCACCTTTTACTTTATAGTAATATGGCTTTTACTATATTAATATAATTGTAATAAAGACATTTTTCCAAATTGATCTAAAAATTGGAAATGAAGAAGTATCTAAATTAATAAAAATATTTCCCCATTTCATCTTAAATTTATCTTTTAAAGGAGACCGAGGGTTCTCTTTCACCGTATGTAAGGTCGTTGCATCCCGTACATCATCAGAATCAATGGCGGGGAGACATCATCCTGAGTGTGATTTGGCGCAGTAGGGTTTTCAAATCAAACCCTATCAAAGGATTTATGGGAGACGTCGCCTGAAGGAATAAACTGTTTGGATTGGCGGACCATCTAATACTTAAAATAATTTGTATATCTATGTAAGTTAGTAAAGCTAATTAGAGCCAGTGGCACCGAGCTGATGCTGAAAATAAAATATTTACTTTGGACAAATTTACATATGAGTACGGATTTGATCTTTGAGCGCTATAAATAATTGTGCTACATATGCTACCGCTCAATTTTGCGTTCTTTCATTCTTATTTTTTTTTTTTTTAATTTCTTTCCACAAAAGAATCTGTTTTATTCTTTCTTTTTTTTCTTAGTTCATGGTTCACGGGTTCATGAGTTCATGGTTCAAGTTCAAAATTATCGCATAGGATTTAAGCTTTGTTATAAGGCTATAATTTTATTCATGCTTCATAAATTCATGATTCATGAGTCACGGTTCGTGATTCACATTTTATGTTTTATATGTTCAAAAATCAAAAGAAAAAATGAAGAATGAAATACGTCATTTTGTGCAAGGAGAAAAAAGATGAGAACAGTAGTGCATCTAATGTATGTTATTGTAGCGTTCTAGAACGGAACTGCATAGGACTTATGTGCATGTGATGCACATTAACACTAATGTACATCACATGGGGCCCACATGCTAGTTTTAACCTATTGGGTAAAATTAAGCCCACTAGGTAAAAAAAAGTCCTAGAGTAAATTTACCTCCCTCACCTCCCACATGCGATCTTTCTCCCCACACGCGATCGCGAATCTATCACCTTCGTTCTCACTTTCATATGCAACTCAAACCAGAACCCTTCACCAACGAAATTGTCACCTTCGTTCTCCCTTTCATACGCGACTCAAACCAGGCGATGTTCATACTCGATCTGCATCCCCTTTTCGAGCTAAGTTCATAGATAAAGAGTCGTCGGTTTTCTTTCGCCGGAGATGAAGATTTCATAAAAAATCTGCGAAAATTCAACCCTAGTTCTTCTCGCTTGATTCGGAAAATTCAGGAACGTAACCTTTTCATATTTTTCATTTGATTGTTTGTGCAGTTTAGCATTGAAGATAACATAAAAAAATGTTTACAGTTTTCATATTTACGTTTCAGAACTTTGAAGATGTACTAGTCATACTTTTCAAAACTTTTTTTCTGACATTTTCGTAGCTATGGATATTGAAGTGGTACAAGAAAATCAAAGAGGTATATGACAGTAGACTTTTTATTGCTTAACAGTATACTGAGTTATTTTTTCTAATATTGCAGTATATATAGTGTTCGCATATATTGTACATGTGATATATTTGCATAACATAGTAGTATTAATATTCACATGCAGTATGTATATTCTTAGCTTATAGTATACATTATGTTGACCAACAATATGCGTTATTTATTCTGCTTTATTTTTCCAATATTCTAGTATATATAATTTTCGAATAGAGTGATCTCATTCAATGCGAAGAAAACAACAAGTTTGACTGATTTCTATTGTATCTTCAAAGAAATAGTTAAAAGTTGGAGAAGCACGGAAAAATTTGATGAGTTCACATGTTCGACATCAAAACCCGACTCAAATTTACAATTGACGGGAGGTCGTTAAACAAGCTTCAGAGGTATATATAATCTTACAGTATATATAATGTTAACTTATAGTATGTTATAGGTTGTCTGATAGAATATGTTTGGTATGTTTATGTGTGATGAATACTATCTTACAGTATATATAATCTTAACTTATAGTATGCGATATGTTTCCTGATAGTATGTTTTTATTATGTTCATATATAATGAATACTGCCATACAGTATATATAATTTTAACTTATAATATGTCATATGTTGCCTTACAGTATATTTTATATTTGCTTATAATATGTTTAATATTTCCTAATAGGTATATACCACAAAAAATTTCAAAGATTTTGAAGAGGAATTCCAAAAATGCATCTCGAGTTATTCAGTTCTCCTTGGAAGAGTACATTGATATATCAGGTTTCATCAAGTATAGTTGATAATAAGAGAAGCACATTTATATATGACAACCAAATTAATTTAATTTCATGTAGTTGCAAAAAAATTGAAGAGTGTGTAATTTTATGTTACCATTGCTTGAGAGTATTTCGCATTAATTCGGTCCAAAATATTCCGGAATTTTACATCAAAATGATATGGACAAAAATGGCGAAATCAAGTGTTTGGGAGAAAGGTAGCAAATCAAATACAAGCACAGAAAGTCATCAAGTCAAAATTCAATGGAGGCATGAGTTCGTACGGAACTACTATAATTTGATATTGAGAAGCTAAGATCATGAAGAAACAAGAAGAATTATGGAAGGAGCATATGTGCGAGATAAGAAAGTTCTTTCTTCAAGAATTCAGAATCAGTTGATCCAATCGAGCCATTTGACACCATACAGGATCTAGTCCAATCAACTACAAAGGAAAGGAAGGCACGAAGGGCGAAAAGTCCACTTGAAAAACGAAGAAAAAAAGAAAGCAAGAAAAACAATTCAAATCAATAACAATGAATTTGGTTCAAAAACACCAAATGTTCGTTTCATTTAGTTATATGTAGTGAATATATCTTTTTCATGAATATTGTTCAATCAATAACATTGTTATTCAGTTTAAAAGAACAGTGTTGTTTATGCTTAATGTTAGTTTTTATACAGTAGTATGTTGAATACAGCCTTTACAGTATATATAATTTTCACTTATAGTATGTCATATATTACCTTACAGTATATATTTAATGATCACGTACAGAAGTATGTTGAATTATAGTATATTTTATGTTCACTTACAGTGATTTATTGTGTTCTTGCAGTATATTTTTTTGTGTTTAGAATAAACTTATTGTGCTCTTATAATAGATTTTGTGTGTTTTTGCAGTGTATTTTTTTTGTGTTTAGAGTAGACTTATTGTGTTCTTGCAGTAAATTTATTTTGTGTTTGCAGTATATTTATTTTGCAGTATAAACCGTTTTCAGTCTCCGCCGAGAATGACAGTCTCGGCCGAGCTCCATGTACCAAACTCTCAGTCGAGAATCAGTGTCTCGGCCGAGCCACTTCCACGGTTAAAATATGGCTTTCACTAATCATATGTCTCGGTCGAGCTTGTGTTCTTGCAGTAGATTTACTATGTTCTTGCAGTATTGTTATTTTGTGTTTAGAGTAGACTTATTATGTTCTTACAGTAAACATATTGTGTTCTTGCAGTATATTTTTCTTTAATAGTATATTTTTACAATATTTCAGTATATATAATATTAACTTGTAGTAGACGATATGTTGCCTTATAGTGGGTATTTATAATATATATTTTTTTGTAGTACATTGCTATTAAAGAACAATAACCAAATAAGATAACAAAAACAAATCTTGACATCTAAATATATTTAAAAACATTCTAGAAGTATGCAACCAACACATCAATCCCCAAACAAAAGTTAGGAGCCTTTACAAATTCATCAACAACAAAAAAAACATCAAACCTTCTACTACTATTTCAATTTCAATTACGAACTTTCGTTTTCTGCTTTCGAAGATGAACTTTCTTTGTAGCATCTTTACCTCTTTTAGAGGCATCTTGCTTCTTTTTTTCTGCAATCCTTGCTCTATATGTGGGCTTTCCATTATTGAACATGTTTAAAGGTTGAATAACATCTTGCTTTACTTCATTAATAGATGAGAGAACAATTTCACGACATATTTCAGCATGCAAAGCACGACGAATATTAGCCTACAAAAACACACTATAAATATACTGCAAACACACTATAAATATACTACAAACACATAATAAGAATACTGGAAACACACAATAAGAATACTGTAAAAAAAAAAAAAAAAAAAATTAAGTATACCTTCAACATATTCGGCTCTGAATATACAACATTGTCAAAACGCATAATATGATGCATCATATAAACAACGCAGTCTTGATCATGCTTCCTAGTTTTCCATGTAAATGACACATAATTAAACCCATAGCTCTTGACTTCCATAGCTTTAGGATGTCCAGCTTGATCAAGAAATACCGACATTTGATGTTGCTATAAAAAAAACAAAAAAATGTAAGGTTACTTAAAAACATGTATACTACAAAGTCTGAAATATTGTACTATAAGAATTAAACAAAGTATTCCTTACCAATATCAAAGCAGCTTGAACAATCTTGCGAGCATCACCTTCACACGCCCCTTTTTTCTTTGGCAATTCCTTACTATTATCTGTCATTTCTGTCAACAATAACATTAAAACATTGTAAAGACAGAATAAATATACTGCAAACACAATGATTAATCTGACCACAGATGATTCTATTACCAACAGCAACATCATTATCAGAATGGCCTATAGAATGTAACATAAGAGATTTGAACGTAATTTCATCAAGAAATAGTGGCACACGCAAAACCACCAAATTGTTGATCCATCCATCAATATTCAGGGAACATGCAATAAGACCAGAAAAGTATGATCAATTTGACATTCACAAAAATACATATATGACCCTGTTTTCCATCACTTATACCAACTTGACGCAAAATTAATTTACCAAAGACAGTTTACACCTGACTTTTATCATCCTCCCAACCAATCGTAGGGGGAAAAGAGCAAGAGAATAAGACCCCCAAAAGCAAGGAAAAGCAGATTATAAACATTCATGTGGTATTACTAGCATCACAACAAGACATTTTTTTACCATCAAATACTTTACAATTGTACCACTTTCTGGATAACTTATTTTTTAGCTTCTAACTATGGTATCAGACTAAAATTAAACTAAAGTTAAAGTTAGAGCACCATAATATAACATCATAAAAATACTTTGACTACTAATGAACTAATTCAGATTTAAAGAAACTAATGTGAAATTTCCCATATACATATTTATTGCTTTGACTGCTTATGTATAAGTTCTATCAAAGAGGAAAAGAAAAGATAATGAAATTCAATAAGATAGAACTATGGTTTAATACTATGTAATATGCTTACGACTGAGATTTGTTTGAAACAGCTAATTACCCAAACTCCTAAGAATACAAAACATCAACAGGCTCCAAATACAAAATCAATTGAACAACAAAGTAATATCACTGACCCACAATCAACTGAACAAGAACTCATATCACTGATCCACAATCGCGAAAATCAGCAAGCCAACAAGAAGATAGAATCAACTGAACAAGAACTCATACCTTTGACCCACAAATCGCGAAAATCAGCAAGCCAACAAAAAAACAACTATTACCGTTCTTCGCGAAATCAACTCAAAACATCAACATGCTCCAATACAAAATCAATTGAACAACTACAACTACAAAATCAACTCAAAACGATAACAAAACTACAAAAGTAAAGCATAAATTACACAAAAGAAAGATACGAACATATTACCGTTCTTCGCGAAAAAACCCTAGAAATTGAAAATAGCACCCACACACGCCGCCTTAACACACTAAAAACAACTAAAATCTTAACAAATCGTGACGAAGGAGGAGAGAATGACGGCTGACGAGAGAAGAAAGATCAGAGAGAAAAGGGGACGAAAATCGTGAATGAGGAGGAAACAGGAGAGAGACGGTAAAGATTTGAAAAATACGTAAAAAAGTAAAAAAGAAAAAATAAATCTGGGGTTAAAATTGACCGGTTCGAACCCGTCATAAACCGGTCTAAACTGGCGGAAAACGAGTCTGAACCATTAGGGGTACAATAAGGGTTATGGTGCATCATATGCACATAATTTTTTGCCATCAGTAAGTGAGAATAATATTTGTATTGTAGAAGATTTAAATTATCGCCGGAACGATTCCCATAATTATTTACTATCTTTAGGAAAAATTATCTAATACAAAAACACGAAATTCCAATTCGTGCACAAGTGAGGCGTGATCTCATCCGCATATCAAACCAACATCAAATAATACACTATGCAGCGCCAGCGCCCAAGTCACAAACCACCGGATTATCCAAATAAAATTTAAATGATTTCTGAGAGTTTAAAATAGAAAGCGGCCCAATGTACATTAATGGACCAACTTTGCCGCTAGCCCATTATGGGCCCATGTTATGTATCTAATCCTCATAGGTCCATTAAGCATGAGCCCAGCTTATACAATAGCCCCAAGATGTAACCCAAATGGTGAGGAGAAAATTAAGCCCACTAATCAGCACATGAGAGCCCAACGGTGGAAGGCAGTTAGAAATAGAATTATAATATTAATTAATGGACTTAAAATTATAATAACAATAAGCAACTCCCCCAATTGCTCATGTATTATTTTTAGATGTTGTAAAATGGTTCAACCCGTCTGCTATATAAACTAAAAATTATAAAATGGCTGAATTTATAAGCGCCTTAAAACATCTTAAAAAATGTTTGAGAGTTTATAAGTTCTTCAAATGTGTTTGACAAAATAAAATGTTAGACAACTTATAAAATGTAAAAATAAATTCTTAGAGTTTATAAGCTACCAAAAAAATAAGTTTCTCTAGTCCAACTAATTTTTTAAGATTTTCAAATTTCACCTACTATACACACATTTCACACACTTCACACATTTACACACATTACACACATTTACACACACCACACATATTTACACACACTACACACTTCACACTTTTACACACACTGCACACCATTCACACACTATATAATTCAATTGCTAGCTTAGAAGATCTTTTATCCAAACACTTTATTAACTTATAGGCGCTTAAAAATTGCATCTTATAAGCTCTTTAAACAACTTATAAGATGTTGGAACTTATAAGATGTTTGAAATAAGTTTAGCCAAATACCCTCTTAGTTCGAAATAGCATCATAGCATATTTCTATGGAATAGCCGAGGCTAAGTTGACAAATTTCTCATTTTGAAACGGCATAATATATAGTATTGATTTGACAGATTGGGCTGAACCAAATTTCAAACTGCTGAGGATAACGCCCAATGTTTTTAGGTTTCTAAAATTTCAAATTTCAGCCTTGTGAAGTGGGACGGGAACATGCGTACAAAAATTATCTATTGAAAAACTTAACCAACCCAAATAAAAAACTACCGTCTAAATTGGGTTTTAGATGATTATGATTTCAGAAATTTTATAACTGAATTTCAAAAAAGAATTAAATTCCAATAAAACCAAACCGAACTATTAATTTTAGAATATTTTCATTTATATGTTATGTTCTCTTTTTCTTGACTAGCCTAATTGGAGCTACATGCATAAGTTTTGTTTTTTAATATTCAGCACATTTTTTACATTAATATATTATGGTTTTATGTTACTTTTGTTCAGTCATGATTTTTTTTTTAAATTATTATATTTGTTTATTTATGCTGCAGGTTAACCAAACCCATCAATCCATACCGAACCCAAATGAATTTAATTTGGATATTTGATACAACTTGAATTATTTAAAAGCTGACTTTATTGATATGCTTAGAAAAACATAGTGCAAATTAGTTATTCGAGTTCAGTGAGGATGATTTAAATTAAAAAAGTTTGAATTTGAATACAAATTAATTATTAGATTTGTGTAATATTCAAATTCGATTACATTCAATTTGTTTATACATAATATATTCTAAAAAATTAGATAATACATATATAATACTATATATTTAAAATAAATTTATCTATAATATGTATTAATAAAAGTTGTAATTTTTTTTTTTTTTTATAAAAATAACATTTGAACATTTTAAAAATTAAAAATATCTAAAAAAAAAAAACTTTTTGAATCTTTAATCAAATCGTATGTGTTCGAATATTTTTCATGAATCGAATTCGAGTTCTTCGAATTTGATTTCTTAATATTCAATTCGATTCATTTACTTCCCTAGTGCCAATCAACCAAATCGAGTCTAACACCTCCTCTTTGTTTTCGCGACGCTAGATGAACTTCATAAAAAATCAAATGAGAAAATAGCTAGAGTTAGTCTCTCTTCAAGCTAATTGAGATTAACCAAAAAGGAAACTGTGAATCCCGATTCCGATAGACTCAACATAGCAAATGAACAGCTAAACTTATCCAGCAGTGGAAAAAGAAAAGCCAACATTGTCTAATGAAATTGCAACATGCAGACAGTATCAACCCAACCCCGAAAACAAACAAATAATTGATGGTAATTTGAATGGTCTAGTCCGAATTGGCCCATCTAAATAGTTGGACAAACACCATATGTCAAGCAAGGCTAGCCCAAAATTTCATCAAATTGAAAATTAGTGAGCCTCACCCAACTCAATCCCCAAAATATATTGAGAGTTTGTGGGTACAATATCACGAGGTTTGTTGGAATTTTAGTCACAAAGACCTAGACTTTTATGATCCTAACTCAGCTAAAATATTAAGCTGGATGACTTGATGTATTAATGACAATAATGAAGGATTTAGAGAACCCATGTAGCAATACAATAAATGCAGGATCGGGTTGTCCTTGTCCTTGTGAACAAACATTTAAGATTACTAAAAACAACACAATTACAAAACGTGCAAAAAAAGTGGCCAACGGATTGCAAGATTTTAGATGCCTTCATCCGGAGGAATTAAGTCTACCTTATCGCCATATACCTACCCATCAATCTTGCAATAACTTCAGAATTATTAAATCAATTCAATATTTGAATCCATAAATAATTTCTGAATCGAAAAGAAATTTGTTCATCATTGAACTTTTTCTTAATCGAAATGAATCGATTATTTTTTTGGTACGAATTTGAATATTTATCAAATTTGCAAACTAATAACTGTATTGAATCATACCCAATGATAACGAACTGTATTGAACCAAATAACCGAATATAATAACAAATTATAAATTAAAAGATTAATTTAATTAAGAATTAAATTTAAATTATTCATAATTTTGTAGCTAATTATATTTAACATAAGTAATTAAAGAAACTTATATTTAGTTATTATACAATTTTCAGAGCACAAGTTAGTGAGTTAGAAATAAATTGATGTAATAAAATTATTTATATTAGTTAGACATCAATATATTTTGTTCAAATTAAATTTGTCATTCAAAAATATAAAAGAAATCTTCAGTTATCCGAACTGAACCGTTCCATTAGATCCTGAAATTATGAACCGAATTGTCTCGAAAAAAAATAATCGTACCGTATCATCCCGATTATCTGAATTGGTTTTGGATACTCACTTTTTAAACAACCGAAGTTTGATATGACTCTAGATTTTTTTAAATATCTGATCACACCGTACCTGTAGAGACTAGAGAATAAGCTTCCATAAGCTTCCAGAAGAAAAGCTGTTGACGTGGCAGCGTTTCATGCATGCAACAAAAAGAAGAAGCACGTGGTCTTATACAAAAACAGCAACAGAAAAGGCTCATGAAGTTGACATCAGAAGAAAACCAGCTTAGGCGGGAAAAAGCTGGTTTGTGTTAGTTTAGTAGTACAGGTGTCTGTTTTTGATAGGTTATTTTACTGTTCACAAGGATTAAGGATTGTCTCTCATGTACAACTTAGCTCTATAAATACTAGGAAGCACAAGGTGTAAGAACGGATTTTTCCTGAGTAATAAAATCATTTCTCCTTTCCTGCATATGCTCTGTTTTTGAGCTAAAAGTTCTGAGCTCCTTTTGTTCTTATAATAGGAACCAGAATTGATCTCCTGCATTTCTTCATGGTATCTAGAGCAGGCTATTAACACGCTTCATATCAACAATGGCGAGAAATCAACCATGGCAGTCAAAGGAAGAATGGCCAGCCCTCACAGCCAATACAGCAAGTTCCGGATCTGGAATCAAGCAAAATCAAGCAGTAGAGAACAAAGAGAGCAATCCAATGCAATTGTATGGCTCCGATAATCCTGGAATGATCATTGTTTCAAATCCACTGGACGGTACTAACTTTCTACCATGGAGTAGGTCAATGAAAATAGCACTCTCTGCCAAAAATAAGATTGGATTCATCACAGGAGAGGTAAAACCACCAAAGGATGATAATGAGGCTTTTAATCAATGGAAACGTGTAGACTGCATGGTTGTGGCTTGGATTTTGAATTCAATTTCTAAGGAAATAGTTGATGCATTCTTATATACTGACTCGGCTAAGGAACTATGTGATGATTTAAGCCAACGGTTTGGAGAGTGTAATGGACCACAACTATATCAGTTGCAGAGGGATATTAGCAGCATGAGTCAAGGAAATGAATCTGTGATGGTCTACTTTACAAAATTGAAGAAGCTTTGGGATGAATATGCTATAGTAATGCCGATTCCTGAATGCTCTTGTGGAGCTTCAAAAGCAATGAGTGACTTTGAGATGAATACCAAATTGATTCAATTTCTCATGGGACTGAATGAGAGTTTTGATGCTGTTAGAAATCAGATTCTAATCACAGATCCACTTCCAACAGTCAACAAAGCCTATTCCATGGTACTTCGTGTTGAAAAACAAAGAAGTGTTCACCACATTTATCCAGAAAACAATCAGATACCTGCCTTCCTATCTAAGACTGGTGGAGCCTCAACTGGACGAGGTTATAATGAGAGAGGACAGTCCAGCTATGGGAACAATAGTTATGGAAAAGGAAGGCAGTATCAAAAGAAGACAAAGGAAGAAAAGGCTTTGCTAAAATACACCTATTGCACTGGATCTGGTCATGAAGTGAAAGACTGTTTTCAACTGATAGGATATCCTGATTGGTACAAAGGCAATAATACTTACAAGGGGAAGGCAAATGCAAATTTTGTGGAAGAAGGATCGAAGGAAGTTAACTATGAGCAACCGAGGACTCAATTCGACACTACTGATATTGCTAGCTATATTCAAAAGGAAGTGAGCAGATGCTTGAACAATGTCAAGCTGAATCAGTCTGAACCAGGTCCATCATTTGCACATCTAGCAGAATATGCAGGTACCACTTTGCATTATGCACTAACTGCATCTCACAACATTGAGCATAATTCAAGGATTCTTGATACCGGAGCTAGTAGACATATGTGCAACAATTATAAGATGCTATCTGAAATGCAACCTGCATTGGAAGACTTATGTGTATATCTACCAGATGGCACAGAAAGGCCAGTCAACTTCACGGGGACAGTGCACTTATCAGAAAAACTAACATTGCACGATGTCCTATATGTGCCTTGTTTTAAATACAATCTCCTTTCTATTGCTCAATTGACCCAAAATTCTCATATAAGAGCTATTTTCCTTCCTTCTCATTGTATCTTGCAGGACCTGCAGAGTGACAAAACCTTGGCTATTGGCAAACTGAAGGGCAGACTCTATGTTCTACAGCCAGCAACAGTGATAGCAGGCACAGCTGTAGACAAACAAGCTAGTTCAGCATCAGCACTATCATGTAAAATTCCATATGATACTTGGCATAGTAGATTAGGTCACCCATCCTACTCTACTTTGATTCACATTGACCAGCTTAAGACAATGTATGATGCTACTGTAAACACTGAGAATAAAGCTTGTGACATTTGTCAGTTTGCCAAACAAAGCAGAGTTCACTTTCAAATCAGTACTATTCATACTAAATTTCCTTTTGAACTGATTCATGTGGATATTTGGGGGCCGTATCATGAAAAATCAGTGACAAATACCCCGTATTTTTTGACCATAGTCGATGATTTTAGTAGAGGGGTTTGGATATACTTGCTGAGCCATAAATCTCAGAGTATAAAAATTCTACAAGATTTCATCCTTATGGTTAAGAATCAGTTTCAGATTACCATCAAAACTATCAGGACTGATAATGGGTCTGAATTTACTAGAAAGATTTGTCAAGAATTATTGCATAGCTTTGGAATACTACATCAGAAAAGTTGTGCCTATACTCCTCAACAGAATGGAGTTGTGGAAAGGAAGCACAGGCACATTTTGAACAAAGCAAGAGCACTGATGTTTGAATCGAAACTACAAATTCAATATTGGCCCTTTTCTGTTCTTACAGCTGTCTACCTAATTAACCGGCTGCCTTCAGCTGTCTTGAAGTGGAAGACACCCTATGAAGTCTTGTATAAGGAGCCTCCTGATTATAGAAAATTGAGGGTTTTTGGTAGCTTAGTCTTCGCTACAAATGTCACCCCACATAAAACCAAGTTTACTAGAAGATCTCACAAATGTGCATTCTTGGGATATATCAGTGGACAAAAGGCTTATAGATTGCTGGATTTAGATGACAATAGAATTCTCGTATCTAGGGATGTGGTGTTTTTTGAACAACAACTCCCTTTTACCCAGCAAACTCTGACCACTCCTACTTCCCCTATGCCTAATATCTTCTATGAACCCATGGACACTAGTTCTTCAGCAGGGTCAAATCTCTTTGATGACACTCAAGTTCCTGCTACTACAACTCCAGAGCCAGAACAGAACCAATACAGACGCAGTCATCGTACAAGAGCTCCACCTGCTTGGCTGAATGAATATTATACCGAAACTGAGCTGAAGAATTTGCCAATAGCAAAGGACATTGTCTACTCCTGCAGCGTCACTGCAGGTATCTCTAATCCTCCTTCTACTTACCCTTTCATTCCCAATCATAAAATCAGCAACACATATGCTTGCTTCATGGCTAACTTAGACAGCTTCAAAGATCCATACACTTACAGTCAAGCCAAAGGCCACCCGCATTGGGAAGAAGCTATGAGAAAGGAGATAGAGGCACTTGAAACAAATCACACATGGGACTTGACTGTTCTTCCACCCGGGAAAACAGCCATTGGATGTAAATGGGTCTATAAGACCAAACTTCAAGCTGATGGGAGTATCGAAAGGCACAAGGCCCGCCTTGTTGCAAAAGGATATCATCAGATTCATGGAGTCGACTACATGGATAGTTTCTCACCCGTCGCCAAACCAGTAACAGTAAGGATGCTAATTGCACTTGCAACAAAGAAGCAATGGCCGTTGTTCCAATTAGACATCAATAATGCGTTCCTCCATGGCTATCTAAATGAAGAGGTGTATATGACTCCACCAGATGGTTATGAAAAGGCTGCTCCTGGTCAAGTTTGCAAGCTATTACGCAGTTTGTATGGCCTTAAGCAAGCCTCGAGGCAGTGGAATACTGAATTTTGCAGCAAACTTGTTCAATATGGTTTTTCCCAGTCATCTCACGATCATTGTCTCTTCATTCTTCACAAGGGGTCTCATTTCCTGGCACTATTGGTCTATGTCGATGATGTACTGCTCACCGGTTCCAGCACGGAACTCATCAATGATCTCAAGGCATACCTTGACAAGGCTTTCACAATTAAGGACCTTGGGACGCTGCTCTACACCTGGTTAAATATCTTAAAGGCTGTCCTTCTCTTGGTATTTTCTATTCTTCGACTCCCACATTCACCCTCACGGGTTATAGTGACTCAGATTGGGGATCGTGTCTTGATACTCGTCGTTCCTTAACAGGCTACTGCGTTTATCTGGGTGACTGTCTTGTCTCTTGGAAAACCAAGAAACATAATACTGTCTCCCGCTCTTCAGCCGAGTCCGAATATCGAGCACTTGCCTCAACTGTATGCGAGCTCTTATGGGTCTCATATATAGCTATAGATTTTTGTATTTCTCTTCCTCAACCAGTAACTCTTTGGTGCGATAACAGGGCTGCTATTCACATCACCGAAAATCCGGTATTTCATGAACGCACCAAGCATCTTGAGATCGACTGCCACTTGGTGCGCCTCCATTATAAGTCCGGTTTTCTTGCTCTCTCTTACATATCTTCTCAGAATCAGCTTGCTGACTTGTTTACCAAATCCTTGGGTCCTTCACAGTTCCTTCTTCTTCGTGGCAAGTTGGGTTTGCTCGATCCCCATGCCCCAACTTGAGGGGGGGCTGTAGAGACTAGAGAATAAGCTTCCATAAGCTTCCAGAAGAAAAGCTGTTGACGTGGCAGCGTTTCATGCATGCAACAAAAAGAAGAAGCACGTGGTCTTATACAAAAACAGCAACAGAAAAGGCTCATGAAGTTGACATCAGAAGAAAACCAGCTTAGGCGGGAAAAAGCTGGTTTGTGTTAGTTTAGTAGTACAGGTGTCTGTTTTTGATAGGTTATTTTACTGTTCACAAGGATTAAGGATTGTCTCTCATGTACAACTTAGCTCTATAAATACTAGGAAGCACAAGGTGTAAGAACAGATTTTTCCTGAGTAATAAAATCATTTCTCCTTTCCTGCATATGCTCTGTTTTTGAGCTAAAAGTTCTGAGCTCCTTTTGTTCCTATAATAGGAACCAGAATTGATCTCCTGCATTTCTTCAGTACCGTACGAGACAAATATACTACTCATTTGCTTATAAATATGCTCTGAATGTTATTTCCCTAAAATTTACATGAATAGAAAGAGGTGCTTAGAAAAATGGAAGAATATAATAAAAATACAATTAAAAATAAAATTAAAGGAAGCTGATGCATTGACATTGACTTCCGTAATTAAAGTGAAATTGATCCAGTGACACTTGATGAATCAGAGAGTAAATGCCATCAC
Organism: Ajuga chamaepitys; assembly: GCA_958295605.1. Taxonomy (NCBI): domain Eukaryota; kingdom Viridiplantae; phylum Streptophyta; class Magnoliopsida; order Lamiales; family Lamiaceae; genus Ajuga; species Ajuga chamaepitys. Next base: position 39,526,340 of record OY282498.1, on the reverse strand, counting down.
CCTTCTCCCGTAATTCTGACCAATTAAATATTTTGCAGAAATATATAGTAAGATAATGCATTAAATTGATTTTGCCCAGTGGGTTGATTCATATATACTCCATGATAGATGTAGGGAAATGGATCCTTTTGCCCAACATCGTATGCTCGATAATAAGACGATAATATTTTGCTGTTAAAATAACGTCAGTTTGTGCTACAGCAATAAATGACGTCGTATTGATCAGAACCAAATGAGGTTGTTTTGACCAAAATGACGCCGTGTATTGTCCAACACATGGTGTTGGAACGTCTGCCTAGTACAGGATCCGAATCCATATAGGTAGATCGGTCCCAGAATAAGTGCGAAATACTTTTTTGTATAGTTGCAATGGTTTGAGGACCACAATGTGGATTTGGTTGGTTGTATTGTAATGCATGGATGATCGCAATGTCGAGGATTTGATTTGTTGGTTGCATTAATGTAAAGTGCTATAGTTTGAAGATTTGGTTGGTTGTAATGAATGAATCATTTTTGTAGGTGAGAATGTGATTTGCTCGGTTGCGTTGAGAGGTGGGGATTCTGGTGTCTCGACTTGATTGGGCTCAGTATGTTGTGTCAATGTCGTATTTTGGGTTGGTAAAATTTGATTGGGTCCAAAATTAGTTAGCCCTGTTTAGTTTATCTCCTTATGATATACTAAGATTATCGGGGCAATTCGTGATCTGTGTATTTTTTGCCACGCTTTTCGAGTTAAATAGTACTTCAAATCAAAAAAATTATGACTCGACCCATTTAAAATATCGAACCGAACCGAAGGATATGAGAATTGCGATGGTTTGAAGTTTGAACATGTCAGAATTTGCAATGTTATTGAAGACTAGAGGATTTTTTTTTCTATCATTCGTCAATATAAAATTCAATTATCTCATTCATTTAAAAGAGTAGTTCATGGTTGAATATATGATTTACACTTTTTCTTTTTCTTTTTAGAAACAAAATTATAACAGTATATTCCAAATATTTATTAGGTCCCAAGCTCCTTTGAGGTTGCAATTCGAGTTGTCTAAATCGACATGACTTAGTTTGTCGGACTCGCGTCATGTGCTGAGCTAACTTGGATAGGCCCGAAATTTTATTGAGTTGATAATTAATAAGTTTAACATAGTCTATTTCCTAAAATACACAACTTATCGAATTGGACCATAGCCGGTAGCAACATTACTCGCCTAATTGGGTCTATTAGACCCAATATTACTTCGAGCTAAAATTCCTAGGGGACCCAGTCCGTTGTGGGGTGAATTAGGCTATGAATTTGGTCAGACTCCAGATATTACCAACGTCCAGTCAAAGGACGTAAATATATAAATTTGTATAATTTTGTGGGTACAAATGGTAATAAGTTTATAGTTAAGGGGCAAGTATGCAACAATCTGATTAGTGATAGTTCAACAATGTTAATGAAATGGTCTTTCCTTTTAAAAAATAAAAACTAATAATAATAATAATAACAATAACAATAATAATAATAATAATAATAATAATAATAAAATCTACTCAAAATATTAATCTAAGAATTTTCTCGCCCAAATCCCCTTGTCATTTCTGGAAAACATTATTTTTGGTATAAAGTATTTTTTACTTGGGATAAATCTACATATATTTGCCTAAAATATATTTAGGCACCATTATCTCAAATTAATAGTAAGTCTCCTACAATCACTTAATTTTGACCAAGTCTATAAAATGAGACACTTACGCAACCCTCCTGAAAAGGTCCGAATTCATATCTCATAGAATCTGTTTCGCGCAATCAATTTATTTTTTAATTGAAATCGACATTTAAGCCGTTAATTCAGCCAAATTTTGCATCTACTTCTAAATTTTATTTTTCTTTAAATTATTTTATTTGTTGTGAAGATCAAGAGATCCAAAGTAGCTAAGGGAAAAGTGAGGAGACATCACAATCCACAAAAGTAACAAAGAGAGACCGACATTGTGTGAGAGTGAGAGAGAGAGCGTGATTGAAATTGTGTGAGTGAGAGAGAGAGCGTGATTGAAATTGTGTGACAGAAATCAATATAATTATCTAGAATACAAAATGGGGGGAGAGGGCTAAAACATGGGGAAGGGGGTGGGATGGGAGTAAGTTTGTCAACAATTTTTTTGTTTTTTTTTCCCAAAATTATATGTATTATGTTTATTGTACCCATTATTCGTCTATTTCATTTATTTTCATTTAATGTGTCATTTAATTTGTGTATTATCAATTATGTGTATAAAAAATGTATGGTCAACTATATTCATACATAGAAAGGGAAAACAAATAAAAAAAGAAAAAATTAAAACAAAAAAAAAAAAGATAGATTTAGTACGATTTTAAATAAACCTCTAATGTCATTTTTTTATATTTAAATGTTAATTTGAATTTTGTTTAAATTTTTATTAATTATTTTTCTTTTTAATTTTTCAATCATATAAAAATATAAAATTGAATTATTTTGTAAATATTTTATAATTTCAGTTTATAATTTTATTTTATTTTTCAAAAAATAATCTAATTTTTTTTTCCATTTCTAATGTGATTTTCCTGTATAATAAATCAAAATTAGTCAACTATTATCGATCTCTATTTTGGCATCATATTGTATAAATAAATTAAATTGAATTAAAGATAAATAATTGTTTGTTGGTTGATTATGTGGGTTAATTATTAGTGTGTTTGTGCTACAAATAAAAATTAATTAAAACTTTTGAAAATTTCTTGAACATTATATTTGAAAAAATAAAAAAAATCAGATACTTTGAATAAATATAAGCGTTTATCATAAAATTATAAATATACATATATACATTCATCATTTGTACAAGATGATCAACAAGACCTTCATACATGAATGCCAGAGATATTCATACCTTAACATAAAAAAAATATGAATATTATATAACTTACTCAAAATTTATATATTTTTTATTTTTAATATTTTTCATTGACTCCTCCTTTATTAACATATAATTTTTCATCTCTTATTATATATTGATTTTAATATTTTATTATATTAAAATTATATAAACATATAAAATTCTTATTATTTATTCATTTACATTTACAAATCGTGCTTCGCACGAGGACACTACTAGTAATAATAATGATGATGATGATGATAATAATAATTAATTATTATTATTATTATTATTATTATTATTATTATTATTATTATTATTATTATTATTATTATTATTATTATTATTATTATTATTATTATTATTATTAAAACATACTCTATTTAAAGCATCCCCTCATTTATTGTCATAAATATGTTTCGGAATTTTTAATACTCAATTTTATGTTCTAAAATTTCCATCTAACTTCGACTAGCCTCGCTTAAATGATATACTACCTCCGTCCTACTCTAACTTTCCTACTTTCTTTTACGGTTTGTCAAACTTAACTTTTCAGTCCATAAATGACAAATTTCTCTCACAATCTCCACCTTTAAAAAAGTCAAAGATTCCACAAAATATGTTTTTTTTAGCCTCCGTACCTAGTCAAAGTAGGAAAGTTAAGCCGGGACAGAGGGAGTACTATTTTTTACCATCAGACCTTTTTTCCCCAGCTCTTCTCTAGCTACTTAATCCAGCTAGATGGTGTGCATCTACATCTAAGGAGTAACTAGGTGTTAGACTCTAGTTTACCGATCGACTCTTTTAAGATATTATTTCATTTCATTTCATTTTAACCTTTGGTTTGATAAAGTCGAGCAATAACATTTTTGTAGAAAAAAGGAAATGAGAAGAGTAATAAATTGCAGTCAGAATGTTATCTTTTGGTCTCCCAATAATTTATAAGAATAAAGTTGTGTATGGATCTAAGTTCAAGTGCGACGGGGCTACTCGACCCAACTGGACTTTAAGAATTTGCTAACTAAAACTTTTGTATCTACAATAAACAGATGCAGTGGTACGTACATTTCCCAAAATAAATGATAATTAAATTTCAAAATAAATGACAGGTGTCGAGTTACACCATGTGTTTTAATGCTTATTTATGAATCGAAGTGGGCATGATAAATACGGACGTGGAAATTTTAATTACATTAATTCTACATGTAATATTTATTTTAGAATATAATGTGATAAAAATTATTAAATATTATCAAATTATCTTTAAAAGTTATTAAATAATTAATTTTTAATTGATTAAAAGGATTTCAATTAAATAGGTGACAAATCCTAATTAAACATAGGTTGGTTTGTGAGGTTAAATGAATTATATGAGTTAGAGTATTTGTTGTAGCTATGTATATAACAATCGACAAATAATTGAAAATACATTAGCTTCGGGTTGGGAAAAGTAGGTGAAAAACAATTATGAAGCGTATGGGTTTCCTGAAAAACAATTCTCTTCTTCTCATCGTCAACCACCTTATTTATTTCAACAACTTGCTTATCTATTTCATACTCCATTATCAAATAAACTTAAATATATTTTTACTTCACATCAAATTTAAAGCTCGATTCAAGTTCGATAAATTAAAATGTTAAAATAAGTGTAAAAATGAAAAACTACTCGAACTTGACTTCTGTTCTTCAATTAAAACTCGTCCAACCTCGACTCAATTAATAATCAAACAGACTTAGGACCTTCATAATATTTGAAATAAATTTGAACAATTACACATTTGACTCGACTCGACTCGACTTAATTACGGCCCGTAGAAGTTCCTGCTATTTCTTAATTTGGTGAATTAAAATATATATGGTAAACATGTAGCAGGAGTACATTAACAAAAAATATTAACACCTAAATATGGAAATAAGACGATATTTTTGAGACATAGAGAAAATTAAAAGGGCGTCAGGCGAATGGATCACATTCAAATTACAAGTCTTAACTTGAATAGTTGAATGGATCAGAGTTTGGATTCATGCAAATTATATCATTTCCCTACAAAATAGTTATAAGGGATGTCAATTTTATCCGTATAGTAGGATTACTCGGGGGTAAATTTGTAAATGGGTAGGGAATTACCCAAAGTTTAGCCAATCGGGAGGGCGTCACTCGTACCCGCTAAATTATATCCGAATAAGGGTAGGATATGATTTCAGTGTTATACTCCTCTATCCGACACAACACCCTATGCACCTACCCAATTTTTATATACATATATATATAACTAGATACACTATATATATATATATATAACGGGAAAAATTCATTTTTAGTCCAGTATGTTGGGCCTTGTCCAGTAAAAATCCTGTATGTTAGAAAATTTCAATTTTAGTCCTGTATGTTCAAAAAGTTGTCCAATTTAAGGACACTAACCATCACCAACGACCAATTTAGCCGGAATTAGACTAATAAATTTAGGGCTTTTGAGTGATAATGCTTATGTATCAAGTATTTGTCCAGATAACATGTCAAATCATTAAATTACTTTAGTATCTTGGCCAAAAAAGAAAAGAAAAAGGTAACCCTTAATTTCCATATGAGGTGCATTTCATTGTATTTTTTATTTTATTTTTTCTTTCTTTCTTCATCTTTCTCGAATTTATTGGTGACGTGCGTCGCACGTGATTAATTGTGGTTAAATTGGCCATTTCTGATGGTCAGTGTGCTTAAATTGGATAACTTTGGAAACATACAGGACTAAAATTGAAATTTTCTAACATACAAGACTTTTACTGGACAAGGCTTAACATATTGGACTAAAAATGAATTTTTCCCTATATATAACTATATACACTTCTTCATATTATGTATATATCTTTTGAGTTCCATTATTCCAATGATTCAAGATACAATAAATAAAATATAAAAGTGAAAAAGTTAATTTTTCTTTTGTTAATGAAGTTATTTAAGTGTTTTTTGTTTCCCCTAATTTTCGAGCAGAAAATAAAAGTACGTAGCGGGCAACCCAATTATCCGCAGGTACTCGCAGAGTATTATTCATATCCTACTCGAAGTAAAAAATAAGATAATAAAGTAAAGTATGAACATGATATTTTACATACGTAAGGCACATGAAAAAGACGTATCTGTATCCTTCTCTAACCGTTGATATCCCTAAAAATAATAATACATATCTTACAAAAAAAAAATAACAGAATTAGAAGTTGCATGAGGAATAGTGCAGACACCACCAACCCCCATAAATGGGGCTTATCTAGGTTTAGATGGCACATTTCTCACATAATACACATGGATGTTAAAATAGTAGTGGAGTTATATTATGTTGTCAGTAAATGAGTAAGTTTGATGGGCACTAAATTTTTTATCTCCAATTAAAGAGTCTCCTTCCAAAAATAAAATTAAGATTATTTACAATTATAGGCACAATATAATCTACAACGTTCTAATTTAAATATAGCATATGTATATAATGAAATTATCAATATATCATCCCTAATTATGTCATTGATAGTGAAATAGTTGGGGTTGATTTGGGAGATATATAATTTTGATGCTAGACCAATATGGACTCTCTTTCTTTTTAAGCAAAAATAAAATGAATAATAGGGTGTTCGGCTAAATTTATTTTAAGCACTTTATAAGCTTAAAGATCTTCCAAGTTGTTACAAGAGTTTATAAGTTAATAAAATGTTTGGACAATGAAGATTATAAACTTACAATTGAATTAGGGATTTCGCTGCGTATTTAGGGAACAAATTTGAAATCAATCATCAAACACATATTTTAAATAGTGTGTGAATTGTGTGTAGTAAGTTTGGAGGAAATGTGTGTGTAGTGTATGTAATTCGGATCTTAAGAAAATAAGATGCAATAAAGTATTTTTTTTCTTCTTTTGAGTTTATAAGCTTTAATATCTTATTTTATCAAACATATTCTAAGAGTTTATAATATCTTATAAAACATTTTGAGAAGCTAGGTTACCAAACCTCCTCTCGCCACATCAATCTCCAATGAATAAGTTTGATCTTGTGTATTTTGTCTATGTTTTTAGCTTTTTGGCATTTCAGGTCTGATAGATCATCGGATAAGATTATCTATTTCAAATGACCACATCAGTCTCAAATGAATAAGTTTTATCTTGTGTGTTTTGTCTATGTTTTTAGCTTTCTGGGATTTCAAGTCTGATAGATCATCGGATAAGATTACCTATTTCAAATGGTGTTCATCATTTATTCCAACTTGACCATTAACATATTTTATATATACAAGATTACCATCTGGACAGTACGAATACATGAGACACATTGAAAATGTTGGAATAGAAGATGAACATCAATTGGAATAGGTGGACTCCATCAGAATTTTTAGGTGCTACTTGAAAGGAAAAATAGAAATCCACCATGTTTCTATTTTTCTAATTAGACGCATGGGAGCTAATTCTAGGCTCCAAACCTTACGCAGACCCTGAAGTCAGATTGTGGGTCCACCTATCTGTTGCTAATATGGATTTTTCTTTTTTTAAACCTGTAAATTAATGATACTAGGTAGTTCATGTCTTCAGCAAAATCAATGTGGAATCAAATAGGGACTGGGGATTGCGAAATCAAATAGGGATCTAGGACTGAAATTTTGGGAACAATCAAATACCACATAAATTGATTTATGGAGTTCCACTAGGATATCAGTTTCACCCAAACATCCACAATAGTAAACACATCTCCCCACTATATTGAGTAATACCCCTTTTTCCAGAAGCTCTGCCATGTACTCCGCCATAACGATGCTATTTGATATTGATAAATGTATTTTATGCACTTTTTTTTTGTGTTCATTTAGATGATAAATATTGACGAATTGCATGTGCAATATGAATTGTTTGTTTAATTTCATTATCGTGTGAAAATGTGATGTGTTTGCTTGTCTTATAGTGAATTGCGTGGTTTTAAAGTGAAAAATCCATTTGTATGAAGCTTGGAGAAGAAACGAAAAAAATAGAGGTGAAATGACGAAAGATGTGAAACTTCACGCCGCTCGGCCGAGGCGTATGCCGCTCGAACGAGGGATAACCTCTAGGAGCACAACGCAAAGTTGAAAAAGCAGTGCAAGGGGTTTGGTCGAGCAGACAAACCGCTCGGTCGAGAGCGAGATAAGAATGTGAAGAAAAGCACTTCACTCGGTTGAACAACATTCCATTCGGTCGAGGGGGATGCAACGTCAAATCTCATTCTGACACACACCTTCAGTATTTTACTCATATCTTGAGATATACATGTTCAAATGAGGTGAAATAAGTGGCATTAGAAACCTAACTCAAAAGGCTATAATTTATCAGAAATACTTAATGTCAAATTGTGATCGGAAAACTTCCATATATGTGCAATTTTAGGTCACGTGGTCCATCTGATATAAATCGGTCATACACGTATTTTTCTCAATCTTTTTGAGAATTTTCGTCTCTCAACTTATATTTTCAATCCCCAACTATAAAAATCACTCTAAGACATCATATTATGATATCAGATGTCACCATGTATCATATTTTGAAGGTCATAGCAAGGAAAAGTTGAAGAGCAAGAGATCAAGAATTACAATTTGGTTTTATCTTTTATTTCTTTATAGAAGAACATGATGCAATCTAGATTTATTTGTGTCAATACATGAACATGTAGGTCTAGTTGCTTTATATTACAGGGTTAGAGAGTAAACTACGAGAAATTATTGAATTTATTTAATTGATCGAATCTCGTTCTCTTTTTTTATTTACATGTTCTTGTTTTGATTGAATATTTGATAATCTAGCGGATTGTTAGACATCTTAGGCTTAATAAATCAAGATTCCAAAAAGTATATTTATTTATAGGCCTAGAACATGTAACATAAATATTCAATAGAAATGAGAAGTTTGAGATAGTCGTGAGGGTATTGATCTTTAATGTTGTAGGAGTTACATGAAGCAGTCGACCGGAGACTGTGGCTCTTGCATGTTGATAGGTATGGCCCAGTCGCGGCCTAGTCGCAGCCCAGTTACAGCCGAGTCAGTTAGGCCCAGAAGTACGAGCCTAACAACTCAGCCGGCCCAATTACGGCACATTCAATCACCATGAAGATTTGATGGCCGAGATTACAGCTGCGGCACATTCGGGAGTGGAGATCCCCCCATGATCTTTTCCCAATCACCATGCAGATTTGATGACCAAGATTATAGGAATTTAGTTAGGATTGTGATTTGTATGGTATAAATAGTAGAATTAAAGACGGATTTAGGGTTCGGACTCTTGTACTCTAAAAACTACAGTTTGTAAGATTAATAAGAGAAGAGTGGGAAACACCCCGGAGGGGATTTTCTTTGGCCCGTGGACGTAGATCTCCGGATCGAACCACGTATATCCTGTGTTCTTTGTCTTCTTTGCATAGGACAGTTTTCCCAATCGGTTTTCTTTTACCTGGAATTCCTTTGATAACGAATCGCGCTTTATCAATTGGGGCCGTCTGTAGGAACGAAGAAAATTATTGATACCACACTGGTCATACCATGGTGACTACATGCCAGACTCAATCTCGCCAAGGCGACCAAGCCGACCGCGATCCACACGTGGATCAAACTTTGCCGCCGAGGCAACAGTTGGGGGGGAATCAACCTCACAATCAAGGCAATCAAGATCCGCTTCTGAATCCGGACAATCAAATCCTACCTTTGCCCCAAAGGGGTGTCCAGAACCCTATTCCTGCCGCCACACAGCCGCAGGTTAATATTCAAATGACCCCGGAATTTCTCTAGGCCTTTATCCAAGAACACACTCACATCCTCCAGGACTGGGCAGCCAACCGCGCGAACCCCGGTGGGCCTGCTGGAAATGTTGTCAATCCAGCAGCACACCCACCTCATCAAAACCCGCCAAACCAACAAGACCCTCTACATAATGTGCGGCCAGACCGACGTAGAGAGCGATCTGGTTCCCCCGAGGACCATGGGAGTTCTAATGAGTCAAGGCAATGCAATGAAGAACTTGCCGACGCCGACCCCTTAATATGGCTAAGAGAGTTCGCTACGAACATCCCCATCCCTTAGACCTGTAGGAGTATGAGCAGGCACAGCGTAATGTCGAACTGGATATGATTCTAGGTCTTGATGTCAACGGAGACATTATCACCCCATTCTCCCAAGAAATACTCGCTACACCCCTTCCCGAAGGGTTCAAGAGACCTGCTATATCGCCTTACGATGGAACTGGGGATCCGGCCAACTTCCTAGGGGCCTTTAGGCACAACATGCTCAGTCGAGATCACACCGTGTCTCTCCACTATTGTAAGATTTTCCCTGAGTATCTTCAGGACGAGGCCCGGGTTTGGTTTGACTCCCTCCCCTGCAATAGTATATCCTCTTTTAGAGAACTCGCTGAACACTTTTGGACTCGTTTTGAAGCACGAGCAAAGCCCATGTTCATCCTAGCCGATCTGATGAATGTTGAACAAAAGGAAGGAGAAACCATTTCTCAATTCCTGGAGCACTTTACAACTGAAAGCTTGAAAGTAGGAAGTCAGCCTGACAGCATCATCGTCACGGCCTTCATGAATGGACTACGTGCTGGACCACTATATACTGAGCTTGCCCGAAACACTCCAACCACTACCCAAGCTCTTTATCATGTGGTCGGTAGGTTCGCCAAGGCGGACGACCAAACCCGGCGCAAGAAGGAAAAGTCTATTGCTAAGAGACCAGCAGATAAAGGACAACCCGGGCTCAACCAAGTGGTGCAATTATCATCATGACCACGGGCACGATACTGAAGAATGCCGAGAACTTGGTAAAGAAATTGAGGAGTGTATAAAACAGGGATATTTTCGCCAGTACATCGCTCACCCCGATAATCGGCAACAACACAGAGGTGACAACCAGCAACAACGTCGGGGTGGCCATAATAATCGAGGTCAACAACAAGGTCGGTCCCAATGGCAGAATAACCGACACGGGAACAACAACTACCCTAGGCAAGATCAAGGAAATAGGCAGCATAATCAGCAGCAACAAGCTCACTTATTGCCGGCCCCTCTTCCTCGGGGCGACAATGGGGATAATCCTCCAAATCTTGTTGTCAATAGTATCATTCATATGATTTATGGCACGCAGCCAACAGGAACTTCCCGCAAAGCCCTCATTGCAGAAGCTCGTAGGCCTCCTCCCGAGGAGCCCCGCCACAAGCGCTTTCACAAAACCGAGGCGGTGAGCTTCACCGAAGACGACCCAGTGCCCGAGCGCACCCCTCACACTGACGCTATTATCATCGATATGACTGTAGCAAATATTATCATCAAACGGGTATATGTCGATAATGGTGCCGCTGTAAGCGTTATTTTCTCTGATTGTTTCCAGAAAATGGGTATACCCCGTGATCTGCTCCGACCTGCACCGGGACCTCTACAGACATTTACCCAGGGAGAGGTTAAGGCGGAAGGAATCATTAACCTCGCAGCCTCGGTAGGTACTCACCCTGCTATCAAGACTGTTTTTGTTATTTTTATGTGGTGTCGTCTGCATCACCCTATAATATGATTCTTGGTCGAGATTGGCTTACCCCCGCACAAGCTATTTACTCCACGTATCACTTGACGATGAAGCGTCCTTCACCCTACGGTGCGATTGCCATCTGTGGCGATCAAAAGATGGCTAAGGAGTGCATGCATGTTGCACTAAAAAAGAGGACTAAGCCTGCCGCCAATCCTCAGTTTCAAATAGCTACCCCGGGACTCGTTCCGGCTCCTACTAAGCCTCTTAGCAACGAAGTAGTTGAGGTACCGCTCGATCCAACCAAGCCTGAGCAAACTGTTAAGGTCGACGCTGTACATTTGCCTCTACTTCACAGCGCCATTGTTCAGACATTGCGCGAATATTCCGAAGTCTTTGCCTGGTCACCCCTAGATATGCCCGGTGTCTCGCCGGACTTAATCACTCACAAGCTGAATATTGATCCAGCAGTCAAACCAGTTCAGCAGAAGCGCAGACAGTTCAATGCGGATAGGAAAGCTGCTATCCGCGCAGAGGTTGAGGAGCTTGTTAAGGCAGACATCCTCTTTGAAGTTCACTATCCGACCTGGCTAGCGAATCCTGTCATGGTTCAGAAGCTTGATAACACATGGAGGATGTGTGTGGACTTTACTGACCTAAACAGGTACTGCCCGAAGGATTGCTATCCATTGCCTCCAATTGACCAAAAGGCCGAGGCCATTACCGGACACCCCGCACTTTGCTTCCTGGACCTCTATAAAGGATACCACCAGGTCTACATGGACCGAAAAGATGCAATCAAAACGGCCTTCATAACGGACTTTGACATTTTTGCTTACAAGAAAATGCCCTCCGGAGTTAAGAACGCCGGGGCCACTTATCAATGTTTGATGGATCACGTCTTTCGGGACCAGATCGGTCGAAACGTAGAAGTATATGTCGATGATCTCGTTATCAAAATTCGTACTTTTGATACATGTGTTCAGGACATCGCTGAAACATTGGAAGTGCTCAGACGTAACAACCTCCGACTCAATTCGGTCAAGTACACCTTTGGGGTCGGTTCCGGGAAATTCTTGGGGTACGTGGTTTCCCCTCAGGGGCTCCAAGCAAATCCCTCCAAAATCAAAGATATCCTTAATCTCAAGACACCTGAAAAGGAAAAAGATGTTCAGCGTCTTACTGGGAGACTAGCTGCGCTGAATCGATTTTTGTCTAAAGCAGCCGAGCGACAACTTCCCTTTTTCAAAATTCTGAGGCAGGCTAAAAGGTTCGAATGGACTCCCCAATGTGAAGAAGCTTTAGTGGCTCTAAAGCAGCACATCAGCCAGCTTCCTACTGTCTCTGCACCAATTCCCGGAGAACCCCTGTACATATATTTGTCCGCATCTGATGAGGCCATCAGCGCAGCCCTTGTCCGTGAAGTCCGAGGGGCTCAGAAGGTCGTATATTTTGTTAGCCGAGCCCTACAAGGAGCAGAGACTCGGTACTCCATCGCCGAGAAGACGATGTTAGCGCTGGTTGTGGCGGCCCGCCGCCTGCGTCCCTATTTTCAGGGACATACTATCAACGTCCTCACGAACCAACCAATCCGTCAGGTCTTAAGTAAGCCCGATCATTCCAGCCGACTGGTTAAATGGGTCATTGAGTTGGGAGAGCATGATATCCAGTTTCTTCCTAGCCGAGCTATTAAAGGTCAAGCCCTAGCCGATTTTCTTGCTGAGGCTCCCTTTGACGAATCTGAATTCAACCCACCTCCTGAGACCATTCAGCCTACTGATATAGACATCGAGGCCAAACGATGGCATATACACGTAGATGGTGCATCTGCCACCCGGGGAAGCGGAGCTAGAGTTCTTCTCAATAGGCCCGACGATGTGGAAGTCAAGTATGTCTTGCGATTCAAATTCAAAGTCACGAATAACGAAGCCGAATATGAGGCGGTTCTCGCCGGCCTTCGCCTCGCACAGACCCTAGGAGCCTCACACATCCGGATATATACCGATTCGGAAGTGGTATCTAGCCAAATCAATGGCTCATACGCGGCAAATGAGGAAACCATGAAAAGGTACCTAGCTTTAACCAAAACACTCTTGCTGACATTTTCCTCCGCTGATGTCCACAGGGTTCCTCGAGGAGAAAACACAACGGCTGAACAGGTTGTGTCGGTAATCACTGATGCCGACCCCACTTGGATGACGCCCATTGTCCAATACCTCCGGGATGGAACTTTACCCGAAGACAAGGCGCTGGCTCGCCAGATCATTCTGAAGGCACCGAAGTATACACTCCATGATGGGGTCTTATACAGACAATCCTACCTACAGCCAAATCTTCGATGCCTTGGCCCAGTCCAAGCTGATTATGTCCTCCGAGAATTACACGAGGGCTCCTGTGCGAGCCATATTGGTTCTCAAACTCTAGCCAAGAAAGCACTACGGTGGGGATACTACTGGCCCACTCTTTTTAATGATGCACATGACTTGGTGTCAAAGTGCGAAAAGTGTCAGCGACACTCACGGATAAAACACTTACCCCAAACCGAGCTGGTAGGCATACAGAGCGCATGGCCTTTCATCCAGTGCGGAATAGACATCGTGGGTCCGTTCCCTGTAGCTCCAGGGGGGTTTAAGTTCTTAGTGGTCGCTGTGTATTATTTTACCAAGTGGATCGAAGCCGAACCGCTTACCACCATCACTGGTAGGAAAATTCTCAATTTTGTATGGAAAAATATTGTCTGCCGATTCGGTATTCATGGCACCATTGTTTCCGACAATGGAAAACAGTTCGCAAATGATCCTTTCCGCTCTTGGTGTGAAGAATTGCACATCAAACAAGCGTTTACTTCGGTGGCTCACCCCCAGGCCAACGGTCAGGTAGAAGTGACAAATAGGACACTTGTCGAAGGCATCAAGAAGCGTTTGGGTGAATGTAAAGGGCTTTGGGCTGATACCCTACCTCAAGTGTTGTGGGCTTATCGTACTACGCCTCACTCTTCCACATGCGAAACTCCCTTCAACCTAACCTACAGCTCCGAGGCCGTCATCCCAGTAGAAATTGGGGTATTCAGCCATTGAATATCAATCCCGAAACTAATGAAGAAGTAATTCGTGCTAATCTCGACGAAGTGGAATATCGCCGGGAACAGGCACTTATCCGTCAGGCTAAGTACAAACAGCAAACAACAAAATACTACAATGCGCGAGTCCGCGGGACGCAATTTCAAGTCGGCGACCTCGTGCTCCAGCTCAATTCCGCCAGCAAAGCCGCTCCTGAGGGCAAACTCCAAGCGACATGGGAAGGACCCTACCGTGTGGTTGCTGTTCACTCTTCCGGGAGTGGTACACGTGTTCCGTGCACGCACTTTAGGGCACTTTTAGTGTCATTTTAGTGTCAATAACGTCCATAATTATGTGTATTTAGTGCTTTTATATTCTAATGGGCAAAATAATGCGTTTGAGCTATTTTTGTATTAAGACAGGTGTAAAAAGGGTCGAAATCGAAGATTAAACGACCGAAGAGTCGAGGGATCGATCGAGGCAAGAAAGGAAGAGCCAACTGAAGATCTCGGCCGAGACAGGATGTTAATCTCGGCCGAGATGAACCTCCAGGGGTTTTCTGAAGTTTTGCAAGACTGAAGATCTCGGCCGAGATTCAATCTCATCTCGGCCGAGATGAGGCTCCAGGGGTTTTCTGAAGTTTGTCAAGATTGAAGATCTCGGTCGAGATTCAATCTCATCTCGGCCGAGATGAGTCAAAACCTAAAAAGCCCTAGTTTTCCCTTTTTCACGTCTCGGCCGAGATACAACCCAATCTCGGCCGAGATTGACCTTCGACCCAAAATTCTTGAAAACCCTTTTTCACGTCTCGGCCGAGACACACTCCCGTCTCGGCCGAGATTCACCACCCTGTTTTAAAATCCTGAATACATTTTTGCCTATTTTTGTCTAGCACTTTCTCCCTTTATATATATATCATCCCATTCGAATTTAACCTAACTTTGGATAACTTTTGGAGTACTTTTGGATACTTGGAGAGCACTATTCAGCCACCAAGGAAGGAGATTGGACAAGGGATTGAAGTTTCATCTTCTCCAATTGAAATCTTTGGGTTCATCCATATCAGTATCATGTTTCTTTATTTTCCCATTTATTTTTTGATTGTATTAGTTAATATGGGTGGCTAGCACCCTTAGTTCATCCTTGATCATTGTGGAACCTTGAGTCGAGACATTGATGTGATTATTACGGTTAATGTTACCGAGATTATTGTGTATTTAAGTGTTTTGTGTTATTTGCTCTTGTTGACTCACATTTATGAATTGATTATTGGTTTGATCACCCTTTAAGGGATTTGTGAATGTGTTGCTAGAATAGGAGATTACTATCCGTAATTGTAGGATTTCCGATTCCCGAGTAGCAAACAATAATTATTTATTGGGGATAACACAAAGTTCAACCACTAAAACCGAGCTTTCGAGTTTTATGTTGAAATTATCTCGTTGTCCTAGTGTTTAATGCTTTTGGTGATTGAATCTAAGAGAGCTTGTTCGAGGATTCGGTTAAACTGAATAGGGTTAGTCGAAGAGCTTATTTTGATTAACTAAGATTAAGGGACAACAAGGCTATTAGAGCTTGTTAATAGTCTTGAGATAAGGGCTTAAATCACAATTTAATCGGGCATTAACAATAGTTGCATCAATTGTTCAAGACCAAGGGGAAGCATGATCAAGGGTGACTTGTTTTACTATTTGAAAACTAAAACCGAAAAAGATCTCTTCTAGTGTTTTTGAGTACTTGTTTCTTTTAATTGTGTCTATTTACTTTTAATTGTCACTAATAGATTTTTAGTTTCCCATCAAACCCCCCCTTATTGCTTCCTTAAGTATTTATTTCTTGCATACTTAATCATAAACTGCTTGACATCGTAATCAAAACTGTTCGGCCGTTCCCTGTGGGATCGACCCTTATTTACCATTCTACTAAGTAGGATAGTCGGTAGGTTTAAGTGTATTCTTCATACACAATTTAATTTGGTAGTAGTAAACGACGCTACCAGGGAGCTACCAGCTTGAGCGCGTAGACGGCACCCCAGTGCCTCGTACTTGGCATGTGACCAACCTCCGAAGATTTTATCTCTGATACTGTTAGTTTTATTCTGTCTTCTATCTTTTAATACAAGTTTGTAATTTGACATTGTTCCGACACTTTTTTCTCAATAAGATCTCATATTCTCATTTCCTAAACTGATTGTTTAATACACTGCGGGGACGCCCCGGTCTCATTATATCAACTGTTTCCGAACACATTTATCTCGCTCCTGACCCGTCAGGAGAAAATTAGAACATGTCCCCGGACTTAATCAATTCCTCGCCTGATCCGTCCGGGGGAAATATCCGAGTCTTATGACTTCGGCCCACTCTCGCCTGATCCGATCGGAGGGTACAAGCCACTTACCCTCGGGTAAAGTTTATCTCCTGGCTGATCCTTCCGAGGAGTCATTAGTTTGTCTCCAGACTTAATTTAACTCTCTCTCTCGATCCATTCAACGAGGTTAGTTACTTTGTTTCCGAACAAATTTTTGTGCGTATTATGCGAATCGTAACGAACATCTATATGTTCTCCACATTGTTATTACAAGAATTATTTTACAATCGCGTGCATCATACATCTTTTCCACACAAAATAAATAAATAAATAAATAAATAAAATAAATAATATATATATACAATAAATATTTTTCCCATACATTATTTCATCAAACATTCATCTATACCACTTCCTATTATTGCTTTTTCGAGTCCTCTCCAAACCAGGACTCAAAGCCTCGTCGCTTTGGTCCCAATTGGCTACTCATAGTCCTTCGGGGAACCTCCTGAGGACTATGCTGGACCCCTGAATTGCCTCGGGAAAGGACCCTGGTCCTGGGCACGCCAACCCTCCCCTGCAGACCATAACTTGATTGCAATTGGCTGGGTTTCCTATTCGGGCCCGACATATTGCCCCACTCTGTGTGGTCCCACTCCAACAGAGCCAGGGGGTCCATTTTCTCTGAGGCTCGCGCAACATGCTCCCCTGTTTTATCCCGACGATGCTCCTTCGTCTCCCGACGATGCTCCCCCGGTGTGTTCGCCCACTCTACAGCATCCCACTCCTCTCCTGGCATCTCGTCAATTTCTTTAGCCAGGGCTGAAACTGTTGTTCCACTTGGCTCCGGCTCTTTCTCACACGGCTTCCTCGATTTTTTGGAAAACCCCGGCCTTGATTCGGGAGTCTTCCCTAGGTTTCTTGGTGCCGCGGGATTTGCCCCAGGATCAACCTTATCCCGTACAGCGGTCCCTGTTTTCTTACTCCGGGCTCCCTTTACTTCACTCCGTACTTGTTTCTCCTGCTCTGCCACGTGGAGCGCGTCATTGCAGGCTTCTACTTTCTTCTGAATCTCCAGGAGAAATCCTAACACCAGCCGGTTTCTGAGTAGTTTGGGATTATTGTTATCACCTCGCTTTTCAAGGTGCTCAATGTCTCCCCGAACTTCTGTTCTCCGGGCACGAACCTCGTCGACTGATAACCGCCCACTATCGAAAAGCAAGTGTTCGCATTCTTGCTGGTTTATGCGGAGTTGTTCCAACTCCATGTCTTTAAGCACACATTCTGCTTTATACAGCCGCATTTGCTTTGCGACTTTTGTCCAAGAATCCTCTGCCTCGGAACATCTTTTTTCTACTGACGCCAATCTCTTCGATAGCCTGGGGACCTCTTGCAACTTCCAGACATCTCTGTCTTTTTGTAACCAAGCTATCGATGACCTTAGTTGCTTTATCACCTCGTATGGATCTTCGGCGTTTCCCTGACAGATGGGACATCTTCATATCAAGTACACACAGACACATCAACATTGCTAAGGAAAACATGAGTTACAACACAAGTAGAAGACAAAAGAATATTCGTCATTCATTACTTCAAGCACTGTACAACGGATTCATTACACCCCCAGACATTACATATCACAAAACTTTTTTACAAAAAGGCTATTCTATATTCTTGTCAGGAGGTGGAGGGTCACTGACCTCTCCAGGGGTAGAGGTATTCACTACTACAGCTGGGAGCACTGCGGGGTCCATGGTTGCCTCTATCGCTTTCCCGGAGTCTCCAGCCTCGTTCCCCTCACCAGAGGCCAATGTTGGCACTACGGACCCTTTGTGCGGTATGGGGGTTCTGTTTCGTAACTCCCGCACGTGAAAGACATTACGGAAGCCCAAGAAGTCTTTATCCTGGTCTTCGTTGCAGCGTCTTATCATCTCGGCAGTCAGGATCATATTTTTCTTGGCCAGGGCCTCTATCAGCGGCCACTTCGGTGCCTATGTCAGCGCCTCAAAGTACGCCCCATCCTCATTCCCCACAGTATTATAGTTATATCCGAAGTCTTCATCATATACATCGACCTCAGGATATTTATCGTATACAGCCTCCAATAATTCGCTCTTTGTGGCTGTGTCGCCTGCAACGACAAATGTGCTCAGAAACTTCATAAACGCTTCTGTCTGCAACAATTTTTCAGTGAAGGCCTCTAACATCGCTCCCTGGCCCTCAACTGCTTTCTTCAGCTCCTCTCGAGCTGCCACGAGGTCACGCTGGACAACAGCGACCTCCACTGCTTGCTCTCACAGTCTTGCCACTTCGTTCTCAGCAAACATCGCTCTGTCTCGGGCCACCTTGGCATTCTTTTGGGCTTCCGCAAGCCCGGCCCTTAGTTTGGTGACCTCGGCCTCCAGGTCGGCCACCCTTTTCCTTGAAGACTCTTTTCAAGCCTCACTATCAACCCGCAGATTGCCTCCAACAGCTCTTCCAGTTCGGCTCCTGACGAAGTTGTTACCTTTCCTCGTCCCTGCATTCTATTACTGTCATCCTTGGCTAATGGAATATATAACAAGGCACTATCAATAAGCATACCTCGTGTGAAGGAACCATATGTGTTTTCTTAGGTGGCGGCGGCGTGGGTGGTGACGTCATCCTCTTCTTGGAGCTCGGGGTCAGACCCAATAGAGGGACGTTGTCATCGTGATCGTCTCCAAGACCACCCCCTGATGTGGTTTTCTGCAGTTCGGGTGTCCTGGCTCTATCACCGCGCCCTCCGGAGCTGGTTCCATCTCCTTTTTTCGCCGAACTCTTGAATTTACCCACTGCACATGAGACATCATACATTAAGAGATCTTATAACTAGCTATTGCACAGCTTATACAAAGAGAGGGCCCCTAGCCTCTATTTCTGCCCCGGCTTGAGACCCCTCTACCTTGGCCACGTCTGGAGACTTTTCTGAGTCAGCTTCGGCTGAGGTACCCTCTTCCTGGGATTCCGAAGTCCTAGCTGTCTATTTGGAATAGTAAGGGCTCAACCCAGCCTCGTCCAAAGCTTCTTCGGAAAACTTTGACCCCAGGGTGCCTGCTCTCATCAACACATCTACACCCCTGGGGTCCCCCACCGGAGCATTATTAATCACCTCCAATCTCTGCCACTTCGGCAGTACTTTACCCTGCCTAACGTATATAAACTTACCCCTCCACCCCTCTATTTTGGTAGGGTTTTTTACTTTAAATCTCTTACCCAGCCTCGGGTTAAGGTAATACCAACCCTTCTTCACTCCGCCCTTATTACAGTCCACCAAAACTCCCAGCACCTGCCTTACGGCATTGGGTCCCAACTGCCCCAGGGCTATTCCATAAAAATCCAACAAATTTACCAGAAAATCCCAAAGGGGAAACCTTAACCCAACCGCAATCTAATCTATATATACAGATATGAAATCTTTGGGGAGGCAATAGGCCTTATCCTTGTGGATGGGAACTATATATTCTAAGTCGAAATGCAGGTAGAAATTCGGAATCCATTTACTGACTTGGGCCTCAGTCACACTAGGCACCACTCCTGCTACTTCAAACTCCTCTACCTCCTCCTCACAATAGGGAAAACTAACCGCCTCCATCCTGATTTCCCCTTGATCGCCCCGGTAGATTTTCCTAGTCTCGCTATTTTCTGGGAAAATCATCCGTATAGGGGGTACTCTAAAGGGACCCCTTTCTTTGCCTATTTCCTCAACCCTCGACGAATATGAAGAAGAGATAGACATACTTACTTGTTTTCTCTGGTAGATGAGGTGATTAACTTCAAAGTTTGCAGAATTTTTGTTCTCTCTGATGTGTGGCTCAGTCGTCCTCAAATGAAGAAGGTGAAGGGTTTTTTTATTTCCCTCATTTTCTTATAATTCCAGCAACGGCTCAGATTCGATGATTTAAAATTAACGTTTCTGATACCTGCGTGTTATGCACGCGCCTCGAAACTTTAAATGTGTGCCATCTATCACGTGCCCCCTCGAATCCTATGCGCATCTCCCGGTCACGCGCATAAGCTTCCTTGGGTTCCCTTGTCTTCGAAGTTTCTCAACTCCGGTTGATTGACCCCGGGGGTTTCGAAGATTCTCGACTCCAGTTGTCTGACATCGGAATACTAGCAGATTTTCACCTCCCCTTAACTCATCCAACTTCATTCACCCCGGCTCACATCTACCTTTATTTTCTCTTTAAGCCGAAGCTCCTACCTCGCTCCGGCTGGTGGGGGGGGGGACATCTGATAGGTATGGCCCAGTCGCAGCCCAATTACAGCCGAGTTAGTTAGGCCCAGAAGTACGAGCCCAACAACTCAGCCAGCCCAATTACGGCACATTCAATCACCATGAAGATTTGATGACCGAGATTACAGCTGCGGCACATTCGGGAGTGGAGATCCCCCCATGATCTTTTCCCAATCACCATGCAGATTTGATGACCGAGATTATAGGAATTTAGTTAGGGTTGTGATTTGTATGATATAAATAGTAGAATTAAAGACGGATTTAGGGTTCGGACTCTTGTACTCTAAAAACTACAGTTTGTAAGATTAATAAGAGAAGAGTGGGAAACACCCCGGAGGGGATTTTCTTTGGTCCGTGGACGTAGATCTCCGGATCGAACCACGTATATCCTGTGTTCTTTGTCTTCTTTGCATAGGACAGTTTTCCCAATCGATTTTCTTTTACCTGGAATTCCTTTGATAACGGATCGATCTTTATCACATGTAATCAACTCTTTATTCAAGAGCTTATTCGCTCCGAGAGGTGGTTTGAATCGTCCTATAAGAACTAGAAAGTGGTTGAAAGATTTGATTAGTTAAATATAAATCATGGATGAAACATAGTTGAAAGCAAACCCTAGAATAATCTTGTTATTTGATTCTCCCCTGGTTGAAATCATTCCCTAGAATAATATTTGTGATTGAGTTCTACGTTATTTGAATTGTTTAGTACTTTGACTTAGTTACTTTATTTTAAGTATCTTAATTTAGCCCCCCATATATATATATATATATATATATATATATATATATATATATATATATATAATAAGAGAAGTACAATTAATACTTATAGTAAGTGCTCATTCCCTGCAAAAAACTATAGTTACTAAAAATAGAATTATTATAAAAGTTTGAATTTTTTTAATATTGTAATCGTCTAATATGTAGGTGCCTAATATGGGATTCAAAATATTTGCATAGCAAAACTTGTGTAATTATCCACAGTTTATATGTGAAATTAGGATATTGTTACGAGGGAAGCTAGTAGACAACATTAAAAAAAAAAAATCGTCCGTTTTCAATTATAAAGAGAAAGGCATCATAATTTATTGTGTGGTAATGCTATTAATTTAATTATGTATTTATATATATATATATATATATATATACACATATATCATGATAGGGGTTGAAAATATTTTGGAGAACTTACAAGTCTTGCCAATATGGAAAAAAAAAAAAGAAAAGAAATTAGAGTATTGATTTTATTTTCGTTCTTTTTTTTACTTTTTATTGCATGATTGTTGAATTGCTCGCAAATAAAAATAGTGAACATTGACTTCTTGAATATATATAAAAATTCGAGTTAACAAGTGCGTTACTTTAGGATTTTAGCAAACGTTTTTTTATTTGGAGAACCTTGGAGATTTATATTGTGATTCTTGCATATCACGTGCTTGGAAGGTCAAACTGTAGAATGAAAATCCCTATATATGTTCTAAATATATAAAAAGGATGTAACTAAAAGTTTAAGATTTATAACAAACATCTAATATCATTTATTTTACTTTTTTTTTTGTTTTAAACTTTATTTTTAGAAAACATCATTATCTTGATTCAAAGGATCAAAATGCAAGTGCAGTCGTATAAGAACATAAACATATCCATTCATTTAAGGCAAGGAAAAGGTAAAATCCATGGCAAAAACTCTTGTGCACAAGGTGCACAATATCTTTATTGTGCACCAGTCCGGTTCGGAACCGGTTCATCCGGTTCGGATCGGTTTTTTTACTGAACCGGAGTATAAATAACATTTTTACATCATATTTCACCATTTTCAGATCCAAATTTACCCCCCTGCTTCTCAATTTACCCCCCGCTTCTCTCTTTGGCCGTTTCGCCTTCTTAGTCTTCTCAGCGCCACCGCCGCCGACTCCGCCTCCGTCGCGGTTCGCTCTCGCCTTCTTTCCGCCGCCGCCGACGCCATTGCCGACTGCCAATCGTCTGTATGTTGTCCCTTTTCTTATGGTTTTCTTTCTTATCTTTTGTTGGTTCGTATCTGGAGGTCAATGTTTCTGGTTTAGCAAATGTTATTAATCTGGAGTATATGATTGAGTTTATCCTTCGAGATTGGTGGTATTATGTTCATTATTAAATTTGTAAGTTACAGACATTATTAAAATAATGTGTGAATGGCTGTCAAACTCTGGTGCTGGAGTTACTTTGCTTGTGAATTTGAAGCATGTTTGGAATAGTATATTATATACTGCTGCCTAGTTCCACCTTGAGATGAAATAATTGTTATTCTTACAGATTAATAAGTCCAATTTGTGTCATTTTGAAGGGAGATTACTCTAATTCGCTTGCTATTTGTTTTGAATATTATGTATTTTGATTCCCGGCGTACGTATTACTTTGTAGAATATGGAATGGAATGGATGGGTTTCAGAGGAAATGTGGTGGAAATACATAGGGTTTATATAGTGGATTGGGTTTGTTCGATGCATTGCACGTATGGAAAAAGCAATTTGTATAAAATTTATCATATTTCATCATATATCAGTTGATAGTACAAAGTTTGTTAAAGTTTGCAGAAATCTCATTTATTGAAACTAACAAGAATGTCCTTTAGATCAAAATAGATATTCCCGAATTATATTATTGTATTGAAGTGATTTCCCTTCTAATTTTGTACATGTATAGACAATATTTTTAGTGTGTTTTGTGTAAAATATTTGTTCTACTTCGTGAGTTTGTTGATAGAAGGTTTTTAATTTGTTATAGATTTTGTAAATTCAGGTTTACATGGCTGATAAGAGTGACCAAGTTTTGAAGAAAACGGGTGGAACAGGTCGGTTTAAACAACCAATTGCTAAGCCTAAGAGGGTGCCGAGGAGAAAAACTAGGGCGGAAGCTAGAAAAACTTTGATGTCTTCTGCTGGGAAAACATGTTCCGAAGATGTTGTTCTGCCGAGGGCGGAAGCTTTGAAAACATCCACTAAAGATGTGCTTGCAAAGTTCTCCAAGCCATCTCACAAGAAAAGAAAGGAAGTAGCACATGATGGGCAAAATAAATTGAAGAAGGCTAGAAAGCTTGATGAAGACGAGGGGGATGAAACGGAAAGGTATGATGTATGTTGTTATCTTAAATTAACTAATAGTTATGTTATTGGTTTGCATCTAGAGAGTATAGTGTTTTTCTAGTAAAATTGTAGTCACTTATAACATGTTCTATATCTTTTTAAGTATCTTTATGAACATACTTTATGAAATTGTTAGACATACTTTATGTAAATATCAAACATATTTACAAACATACTTTATGTAAATATCAAACATACTTTATGAAATTGTCAAACATACTTTATGCAAATATTAACAATAATGTATATGTTATGTTCAAAATACTTTATGAAACTGTCAAACATACTTTATGTAAATATCAAACATACTTAAGCCCAAAATGGAGAAATTTGCTGGAAGATAATCTCGGCCGAGACACACATTCATCTCGGCCGAGACGGGTTTGTATGGAATTTGAGCTAAATTTGCTGGAGGATAATCTCGGCCGAGACACACGTTCATCTCGGCCGAGAACCACTTTATGCAAATATCAAACATACTTTATGAAATTGTCAAACATACTTTATGTAAATATCAAATATAATTTATGAAATTGTCAACCATACTTTATGTAAATATGAAACATACTTTATGTAAATATCAAATATAATTTATGAAATTGTCAAACATACTTTATGTAAATATGAAACATACTTTATGCAAGTATCAAACATACTTTATGAAATTGTCAAACATATTTTATGCAAATATCAAGAATAATGTATATGTTATGTTCAAAGTACTATATGAAATTGTCAAACATACTTTATGTGAATATCAAACATACTTTATGATACGAAATTGTCAAATATACTTTATGTAAATATCAAACATATCTACAAACATACTTTATGTAATTATCAAACATACTTTATGAAATATTCAAACATACTTTATGCAAATATCAAACATACTTTATGCAATTATCAAACACACCTTATGATATTGTCAAACATACTTTATATAAATTTGAAACATACTTTATGCAAATATCAAACATACTATGTGAAATTGTCAAACATACTTTATTCAAATATGAACAATAATGTATATGTTATGTTCAAAGTACTTTATGAAATTGTCAAACATACTTTATGTGAATATCCAACATACTTTATGTAAATATCAACAATAATGTATATGTTATGTTCTCTAAAAACACTATAAAAGTCTAGTATGTTGTTGGTGACATTAACGTATGGTAATATTAATCATTATGCAATTTTGTTATTCTTTCTTTTTATTAATTATTCATAATTGTTGTCTCTTGTAATATGCAGGCCTTTCTACAATCAGTGTTCTCCTCTTACTTTATTTAACACCATTCAAAGTTTGAATGATGTTCAAAAAAAGGATGTTGAGAGTATTGGTTTCGGTGGTCTTTTGCATCTATCTTTTAAAAAGAATTTTGACAATGGATTGTTACGTTGGTTGGTTGCTAACTTCAACCCTAGCAGTAGGATGTTAACAATAGACAGCTTTCGTAAGATAGCAATTACTGCAGACGATGTTTTTGATGTCTTTATGATTCCTAGGAATGAGGGTGTTTCTATTCCAACTTATAGTAGATCGGATGATATTTCAGATCTTCTTGATAGGTTTAGTTCTGATTATGGTATAGTGTCCGGTGCAAAGGTTTCTATTTTACAACCTTTGATTACTGGTCGGCTAAAGGATGGGGGTGATGACTTTAAGAGGGTATTTTTGTTGCTTGTTATTTTTTCATTCCTTAACCCTCCTTCAAATCGTTGTCTTACTACTGGGATAATGAAGGCAATGGAGGATGTTTCTCTTATCCCTTCATACGATTGGTGCACTTTTGTTTTAGAAAAATTATGTAATGGGATAGAAAATTATTGGGGAAAGAAGAGTGGGTATATGTGTGGCTGCACAGTGTTTCTTCAAGTTCTGTATTTCCATAGGATTAAATGGCAAGGAGTGGCTGAACCATCTGTTCTCCCTCTAATACGTCATTGGACTGATAGCAAAGTGTCCAAGAGATGTCAGGAAGAGGCTGATGCAGAGGTGTACGGGGATGGGGACTTGGTGTTGGATACATATCCAATATCTAGGAATGGTAGTGTTAGGGTTGAAGCCGAGGAAGAAATTGTTCGTGAAAAAGATTCTAGGAAAGATCAAGTACAAGATCGGAGTCCTGATAATGATTTGGATTTCATCAAGTTTAATTTGTCAAATGGGGATATGAAGAACTCAGAGGTTCGGAAGGCAGCAAGTGATGTAAGTATAGGTTCTTATATTCTGCATTTTATAATATACTTATTGTACTCTTATAGTATACTAGTAGTTATCTTATAGTGTGTCTTTTTTGCATTTCGAGTATAATAATCTTCTAATAACAATTTTCTTTTTAATTGTCGTAGCCTCTGCATGAGTTGTTACTGTTTTTGAAGAGGGATATCTCTATTGTATCTAATTTCTATATGAGGAAATGTCTGGAGATGATTAGATCTTCTTCTCAAGAAACCAGAGTGATGTCAGCCTCTACCCCTGAGATGTCAGAATCACAGAGTTTTTTTGCGGATCCTAAAGTTCATTCAATCATTGATGATATGGTGAACAACTGTCTACGATTCAAGAATATGGATTTTGAGGGTCCGACATTTAACATTCTGACTCCATCTCCCATTGTTGAGAAAGAGGCTGAGGTCGTAGAGGATGAGAATCAAGCTGTTGGTGATGAGGAACTTTGTGATGCTCTGAAGTCATGCAATGCAAAAAGGAAAGATTCATTTGTGGAGGATGTTGGTTGTTTGCCTGTTGATGAGACTGTAGGATATGTGTCTTGTTTTATGGATAAATGCAAAGATTTGCTGGCTGTGATGGATCCAAGGCATAGGGAAATTTTAGATTACTGCATGTTTGAGGATCCATCGACTAATATGTAAGTAATACATTGTTTTCTTATAGTATGAGTAGCTTATATACACATCTACATTTTGATTTTTTTTTTTTTTTTTTAAGTGTTGAGGTGTTTAGGTTTGGTCATCTACACTTTGTGCCGAAAGGAGGATATTATATCATTAACTCCAGGTCAGCAAATATTCCAGTCTGTTGTTGACACATGGATCTTAATGATTAACCGTGGTGAAGGTGCACTGGGTACACGGAGCCGTTATGCTTTTAATGTGGAGCACAGTGTAAGTGTTATTTTCTTTATTTATATATCTTTTACTATAACTTTTGATATTTAATTATACTTGTTGCTTGCTCCTAGGATTTGTTAAGGAGGGTGTTGGATGATGTGGGAGATAAACAAGAGAATTTGGATGCCATGATAAGTTCGTGGGATTTATGGCTTCGTGGAGACATAAACTTACTACTTTCTGCTGATTTGGTGATTTTTTTTATACTATTATCTTTGTATTTTGATTGTTTGTTTGTTATTCTTTTTGGTTGACATGTTTTCTTTTTTCTGATTGTAGATTTTTGTGCCCTTTGTTGTTGAATGTCACTATGCTTCTGTTGTCATCAATTTTGTCGACTCAAAGTTTCATTATTTGGATAATCGAAAGTACAACGAGGACGATAGCTATTTCTACGATGCTGCTAAAGTGCTGGTAATTTTATACTACTGTTATTGTATGTTATATGTAATCTTATAGTAGGTTTTGTACTCATATAATATATTGTATACTGTCTTATAATTTGTGTTATATGTTATAGTATGTTACATGGAATCTTATAGTATGTTGGTTAGTTCATATAGTATGTTGTATGTAGTCTTATAGTTTGTAATTGTCCAAGTATTGGTGTACTGAACTGTGTACCTTTGTGTTATGTTCCTGTATAGCAAGAACAGATGTCCCGATATCTTGAGCATCATAAACACCCTAAAGCAAAGGATGTCTTGACATTTGTCTTTGATAACGTGCCATTCAAATGGCAGACTAGAAAGCATGACCAAGATTGTGGTGTTTACTTGATGAATCATTTGATGCAGTTTGATGGGCTTGTTTACTTAGAGCCTAACTTATGCAAGGTAACTTATTTCTTTTTTATGTGTTCTTCATTGTTGCTATTGTTGCTATTTTTATGTGTTCTTCATTGTTGCTATTTTTATGTGTTCTTCATTGAAATTTGTTTTTTTTTTTTTCTTTTTAGGCCGCTATACGTCGTATCATAAGAGCTCAAATTTGTGTTGAGATTGTCCTCTCTTCAAACAATGACGTGAAGAATGATGTTCTTGCTGCTGTTAGAGCATTCCAAGAGGGAAAGCCGACACTTATACAAAACATTTTAGAG
This sequence comes from Ajuga chamaepitys, assembly GCA_958295605.1. Taxonomy (NCBI): domain Eukaryota; kingdom Viridiplantae; phylum Streptophyta; class Magnoliopsida; order Lamiales; family Lamiaceae; genus Ajuga; species Ajuga chamaepitys. The sequence goes on along the minus strand of OY282498.1, from coordinate 39,497,953 downwards.
GAGAAGAAGCGAGCTGCAATTAACAAAGGCAAAACTATAAGAAAGCAGTATACTCGACACAAACAAAAAGTTGTTAAAGAGAAGAAGAAATAAACTAATTGAAAGTGATGGTTGTAAAGAATTCAGATTCATTGTTATATATCAATTTTATATATCAATTTTTTTTCGAGTTTTACTCAGGATTATTACAAACATACTTTATGTAAATATCAAACATACTTTATGAAATTGTCAAACATACTTTATGTAAATATCAAACATACTTTATTCAAATATCAACAATAATGTATATGTTATGTTCAAAGTACTTTATGAAATTGTCAAACATACTTTATGTAAATATCAAACATACTTTATGTGAATATCAAACATACTTTATGTAAATATCAAACATACTTTATGTAAATATCAGCAATAATCATGCGGGTGAAAAGGGCAATCCTCCCTGGAAACATATCTCGGCCGAGAAACATTAATCATCTCGGCCGAGATGCAGAAAGGCCCAAAATTCCTCTTCGCTGGAAGATAATCTAGGCCGAGACACGACAGCCTCTCGGCCGAGACGGGTTTGTATTGGAACACATAAACACATACTTTAAACAATACTTAAACATACTTTATCAAGACTCTAACAATACTGTATTCAATATATCAAAATACTTTAATGTAGAAGTGAATATGCTCAATTACAAAGTAAATTTTAAATTCAATACTTATAACTATATTAAACGGACATTTGGTGTTTTAGAACCAAATTCATTTTTCTCGGATTGAACGTCATTTTTCTTCTTCTTTCTCCTTTCAACAATGGACTTTGGTCGTTGCGTCTTTCTCCCCTTTGTAGTTGACTGGATTGGATCAAGAATATTGTCACACGTCTCAACTGGAAGATTTGGGTCTGGAACGTGTAAAATAGAATCAACTGCTTTTTTGTCTCTTACGTATCCTTCTTCCATGATCCTTCTTGTTTCTATATTGTGTTGGCTTCGTAATATTAAATTGTAGTAATCGCGTGCCAATTGATGCCTCCATTGAATGTTTATTTGCTGATATTCTGCTGCTGGATTTGTGTTGCTTATTTTTTCCCAAATGTCTGATTTTGCCATCTTCGTCCATCTCTTTTTTATGTACACTTCTGGTATGGTTTGTGCTGAATTGATGTGCAATACCCTCAAACAATGATAACATAAAATCCCACACTCCTCAAACTTCTTGCAACTGCATGAAATCAATTCCATCTTCATATCATATACTACTGTTCTTCTTTCAGTATCAGATATACTTGATGATACATGGTAGACCATTGTGCTATCTTGGCATCCAACAAGAAGTGAGTAACTTGAAATGCACCTTTGGAATTCCTCATGGACATCTTTAAAGATTTTTATTGTATATTTCTCTGCAGCTTGTTTCAGAATTACTGGAATGTTTGGTTCAGGTCTCCATTTTGAGCACGTGAACTCATCGTCCTTTTCTGTACGTCTCCAGCCCTTTATTGTTTCATTGAATATACTATAGAAGTCTGTCAAGCTAGTTTTCTTCTTCGCATTAAATGAGATCACCCTATTAGTACTTTCACTTCTTTGAGACGATCTTATGCCAGCAGAAAAAAAATCTTTACTCAATGCTGTGCACCATTTCTCCTTCAAACTATACAATCGTGCAAACCATTCATTTTGTTCCAGGCGATAGGTTGCTATCATTTTGCTCCAACATTTTTCAAATTCCTCTTCGTCAACACACCCTGAAAAGCACTTAGTAAATTCATCCTTGAATGTGTTGTTCCCTTTCAAACTTGCAAACCTTGTTATTGCATTCTGATATAGATGCCATTGGCAAAGACGATGCCTTGTATCAGGGAAAACCTACAATTAAACATATATACTGATCTTTATCAAAAGTATATTGATGTTCTTCATAAAGTATATGTTTCAAGAAGTTACAATATTGTCATATACAACATAAAGTATAATGATGTAGAGGTTACATTACATACAATGTTTGAAAAGGTACCTTTTCAATTGCCTTTGCAATTGCAAAGTCTTGATCTGTGAATATTGTTATTGGAGTCTTTCCTCTCATTGATTTTTTGAACACTTCAAAAAGCCATTCAAAAGACTCGATCTTCTCGTCTGCTAGAAACGCACATCCAAACATGACATTCTTCCAGTGGTTGTTTATTCCAATGAATGGAGCACATATTAAGTTGTACTTGTTTGTTCTGTATGTTGTGTCAAATATTAGAACATCACCAAAGACATCGAAGTCTTCCATCATCATAGAGTCTCTCCAAAAGATATTGCACAATCTCCCTTCTTTGAGCTTCACTCTATAAAAGAAATCAGAATCTTTTTCAATTTCTTCTTGTATCGTGTCAATTAAGGATTCTGCGTCTCCACCTTCAATTGCTTCCATTTTTCTTCGGTGTATGAAGTTCAAGTGGTCTTTCTGAGTGTGCCCAACATTCTCTTCACCCCCAGCTTCATAAACCATGTATCTGTAAGAGTCGATAGGCTTTATTCCGGAATCAACCATATCAGATATTGCTTCTGCCTTTTCTTCAGTAATTTGCCTTTCTGAACGGTGTAGATGGCTCAGTTCAGCCCTTGTTAATTCGTGATTGTGATTCAAGGTATGTTTTACAACTTCAAAAAGTCCTTCTTTCTTTGTTATTTTCATGCAGGCTTCACAGCTTGTTCTAATGGTTGGCTTCCTTTTCCTTTTTCTTGTTGAATCATCGACATCTTTCTTTTTTCCAGAATTAGAGCAAACAAACATCTTTCCCAATATTTCTCCTCTTGTTGATAATCTAGTTGTTGATTTTCGAACACTGAAACCCACACAACGTGCATGCTTCTTGTATAAATCATACATCTCTTCAATTGTGCTTCTTCTCAATCCAAAAAGCGAACCTGATATATCCATCTCCTCATTTGAAGGTTCTGTCAAATCACAAAATATTTAGCAGATTCAATATACTCTAATTAGTATTCAACTATATGTTATCAACAATTACAATATAATTTATGTTCAAAGAACGAAGTACCTTCAAAGAACTCAACTACTGAACTTGAGATGGGTACTGGTTCTGTTTGGATCTCTATAAAAAAATCAAAAGACACCCAACATCCAGATGAAGATAAGAAAATAATTTTAATGTAGCAGTTTCATGTTTAATAAGAAAAAAAAAAAAAAAAACTATTAGTAACTAGAACATACTGTAAATGAAACTAAAACATACTTTATGAAATAGTCAAACATACTTTATGTGAATATCAAACATACTTTAAACAATACCGAAACATACTTTATCAAGACTCTAACAATACTGTATTCTATATGTCAAAATACTTTATGTAGCAGTTAATATTCTTAATTTTGAAGCACATACTTTAAACAATAAGGAAACATACTTTATCAAGACTCTAACAATTTCATAAAGTACTTTGAACATAACATATACATTATTGTTGATATTTGAATAAAGTATGTTTGATAATTTCATAAAGTATGTTTGATATTTGCATAAAGTGGTTCTCGGCCGAGATGAACGTGTGTCTCGGTCGAGATTATCCTCCAGCAAATTTAGCTCAAATTCCATACAGACCCGTCTCGGCCGAGATGCTGTCGTGTCTCGGCCTAGATTATCTTCCAGCAAATTTCTCCATTTTGGGCCCTTCTGCATCTCGGCCGGGATGATTAATGTTTCTCGGCCGAGATATGTTTCCAGGGAGGATTGCCCTTTTCACCCGCATGATTATTGTTGATATTTACATAAAGTATGTTTGATATTTACATAAAGTATGGTTGACAATTTCATAAAGTACTTTGAACGTAACATATACATTATTGTTGATATTTGAATAAAGTATGTTTGACAATTTCACATAGTATGTTTGATATTTGCATAAAGTGGTTCTCGGCCGAGATGAACGTGTGTCTCGGCCGAGATTATCCTCCAGCAAATTTAGCTCAAATTCCATACAAACCCGTCTCGGCCGAGATGCTGTCAAAATACTTTAATGTAGCAGTTATATTCTCAATTTTGAAGCACGTACTTTAAGCAATACCCAAACATACTTTATCAAGAATCTAACAATACTGTATTCAATATAACAACATACTTTTTGATGTCGTTCCACTATTATCTTCATCACTTGGATTGTGTTCAAATCCTCCATTATCATGTTCTTCGTATTGTATGACATCCATTGTCTAACTGTAGTTCAAGAAAAACAAAATAAATATGTGGCTCGAAGAAGAAGAGGTCAAATGGATAAGATGGCGACGGGGAGAGCAAAATAGATTCAGCGAGAAATTGTTTACCTTCGCTGCTCAAAGAAGAGGATATCGACGACTGAAATGGCGACGATAATGCTGAAGTCGCCGGCGCTGCTGAAGTCGCGGGCGCTGCTGAAGTCGCGGTGCTGCTGAAGTCGCGGTGGTGTGGGTTTTTTCTGCTTCTATTCTCCTTAAACACTAAAATATTAAAGTCTTTCCTTTAAATTAACATATTATTTATTTTTACTTTTTACTTTAAATTTTTACCATTTAATTTCTGATTTCCCTTTTTTTTTAATAGAATAAAGAAAGTGGTGCACCATAGCACTATTGTGCATATGGTGCACCCAAGACCCACTCAAAATCCATATATAAATCAATGGTGCATGGATTTATGGATTTATACTTTAATCTATGAAACTAACATAAATAACTGAAACATATATAGTTTGGGGGAAAAAATTTCATTTTTAATTCTATATATTAGGTCTTGTTTAGTAAAAATCTTGTATGTTAGAGAATTTCAATTTTAGTCCTGTATTTTTCAAAAGTTGTTCAATTTAAGGACACTGATCATCAGAAACAGTCAATTTGACCACAATTAATCACGTGTGACGCACGTGACTAATAAATTTGAGAAAGACGAAGAAAAAAAAAATGAAATGCTCCTCATATGAAATTTAGAGTTTACCTTTTTTCTTTTCTTTTTTAGGCGAGCTACTAAAGTAATTTAATAATTTGACATGTTATTTGGACAAATGCTTAACACATAAGCATTAGTACTCAAAAGCCCTAAATTTATTAGTCTAATTCAGGCTAAATTGGTCGTTGGTGATGGTCAGTGTCCTTAAATTGGACAACTTTTGGAACATACAGGACTAAAATTGAAATTTTCTAACATACATGACTTTTATTGGATAAGGCCTAACATACTGAACTAAAAATGAACTTTTTCCAATAGTTTGGCTATAATTACTATTTATCAACTAGCAAAATTTAGTAAAAATGTGTCATTTAGTAAAAACTTGAGTAAAAACATGAACAATCATTAAGATAAAATATGGCAATAAAAATTAATTCACGTAAGATATAATCTTACTTTTAGATCGAGAAGCGAACTCTTCAAAATTAACCAAATTAAAACTTTCTAAATAAAGTTTATATATGTTTTAGATTATGCAATTTTTTCTTAAATTGATAAAAAATAAACGTATATCCTATTACTCATATAATTACTTGATTCGATCATATGTCTATAAGTTACTTAAACAATTGTTAGCACATGTTATTTTATTTTTATTTTATTTTATTTTTATCGCAGAAGCTAGATTTCAGTCATGATTAGTTATATGTTGTTCTCCCGAAACTCACTAATCTTAAATGATTGATTTTTTACTTTTACTTTTTTTGACAACTCAAATATATGATCGAAAATATTGTATATAAGGAGGTTTTTAGAATTGTAGTACACATTACATTTGTGTTCATTTTAACAGCCTAAAAGTTTGATGAGATTCATATGATGGTGCATTGATAGTAGTAATAATTTTAAATAATACATATTTGAGCACTAACCATTAAATCTACATCGAAAAAAAATAATATTTTTAACATTTGAATTTGTTAATATTATAGCAAAAAACATTCAGAAAAAACATAATATATCAGTGCATCGTATGGGTGCATTTACTAGTTATTTGTTAAAAATCACAACATATTACTTGATTGTCTAGATAAGATTAAGTTATTAGGATTAAAATAGTTAATAGAAACTCCTTATCTATGGGGGGTCGACCTTACTTGTTGCTATCTGTTGTTGTGCCTTACACTTGTGGTATAGCTAAAGTCTAAAAATATAGTGAACAAACGTCATCTCTGCTGGGCAATTGATGAGAAAATTGACATGCTAATAACATCCAATTCTATTCTTCTTCTACATCCTCCATTCTTTTATTCTTCAACATCCTCTCATTCCAAACATTTCTTGAATTCGTCAAATTCTCGGATTTTTTTAAATTGAATCATTGATTTATTAATCTTTTCATTTTTTTTATCATACATGTTTTTTGGTTTTGCAGATTATCAAAACCGATTCGTATGATCTTGAACCAAAGGTAAATTATTTCATTGAACCATTATCGTTTTTATCCATTGTGTAACGCTTTTTTTTTTTTTTAACATTATTTATATGATCTAACTTTTTTATGATCCATTGTATTACAAATTGGAAACCACATTATCACACATGAAGTATGATCTTTAATTCTAAAAAAAACACTAATGTTAATCAATATAGCGATACCAATGTTGTCTAACCAGGGCCAAAGATAATCTGTTTGTAGATGTTGGTGATGTTAATTATCCCTCATGATTTATTTCAATCAATTCTTCATTTTCTAATTAGATATTTTATTGAAGATAAATGTTGATGTTTCGACTCTTACGGTAATTATTTCTGAAAAAAGAATTGCATGATTTTTATATTATTGCCGTGTAACCGCTTCAGCATAAAATGTAACCTAACTTTCAGGAATCACGTGTTTGAACTTTGAAGTGCATGATCAGATTGTTTACAACTGACAATTCAATATTAAATTGTTTTTTTCTTTCTTTTGCAGATTATTACTATATCTACTCATTTGGTATTATTAATTTTAATCCTTCATTTTTTGTTCCTTAATTATTGTTTATTATTTTCCCGATTTTAAGTATTTTAATTTGTCTAGTAATTATTAATTTTTTTGTTGTGCAGATTTATAATTGTTTGTTGTTGATTATACCTTTGAAGAGTTGAATCTTACATGATTTTTAAATCTTGAGAAGTTGTATTTGATGTGGCAATAGAAGTAGTATTACAAATTATGACATGTATATCTTTTATTTATGTTTCAGTTATACAATTTTGAAACATTGTAAAAAGTATTCAGTGATAGATTTCACGTCGATAATGTTTTTTTTATTGATTGTCAAATCTAAAGTGTAAACTTAATCATATATATATATATATATATATTTCCATTGATATTGATGGTCAAATCGGCAAAGAAATTGGATAGAAATTGAAATTCTATACCAATTAATTTAATTATCTTATTTTTTTCAAAAACAAATTCTCCTAATCTAAAAATAAAGGAAAAACCTTCTCCTTCCCCCCAAGATGACTCGAACCCAAGACCAAAGGCCTAGGTAGTAGATGTTCTGCCACTTGAGCTATCCAACTTCGTCCAATTAATTTATCTTATTAAGAATTATTAAGTTTGTTAGTTGTTCTAGAGAAACTCATTGATATATTTGATTCGGTAATTAGATTAATAATCTTCAATAAATATCTTATTCATGCATTTTTAAAGTGATAAACAAAACAGACTCAAAACGAATGTAATTTAAAATTCATACCAATTAATGATTTGAGTGAGAACTATTAATTTTAAGGATTTTTATTAAATTTTATGGATATATTTGATATGAAAATTAAGTTAAAAGGTTTTTTAGTAATTGTAATTCATACCAAAATTACATTACGAATGAATATAAATTCATTTCTATCATCAATCTTTGTCCTATTATTCATAGTGAATTGAGGTTAGGTACATAAAAAATTATCATGACTATAAATGTGGGATCAACGAATCCGAGCATTGTCAAATAAAAATATGATATTTAATTTAGAAATATAATTTGACATTTTATTAAATTAATAATTATACCTTGCTATTTTGGTTTCATTATAACCTTTTGAATGAATATATAAGATACGTATCCTACTAAAATATTACTAAACTAATACAAAAAGGTTTTGAATAATTCATGAATACTTCGGTATTTTAAGGTAATACCACAAAATAGACTTCATTTTGTATTTTGTTGGTTTCATTCCAAATGTTTTATAATTTGAAGATCTACGTAAAGACCAATTTAAATATATTAAATAAATAAAAGTGGTGAAACGGCTTCAATCTGAAGATATATAGTGTGTTGTAATTATTCTATAATATTAGATGAAATACAATTAAATATAGAACATCTCAAGCGAATGAGGTCCCGACCAAAACATATCCAAATAAACAACTAAGTCGAAATGACATTTTGTTATTAAAAAAATCAATTACACCACTATAAACAAAGATTCTAAAGACCATTTTGAACATATCATTCAAATATTTTCACCTCAAATATTGCCTAAGAAGTACTCCATTCGTTCCAAAATAGATGATGTTTTAGAAAAAAACAGAATAATTTAGAAACAAATATATTACCAAATATAACCCCCTAAAATTTGTGCAGATAAGATTTAATGATATCAAATGTGAGTGGGAGGTTGAAAAGTCAAAGATATTTTTGGATTTACATAGGGGTAAAATAGAGAGAAATGGTAAAAAAAACCTAGAACATCAATTATTTTGGAATTTGTTTAAGAAGTTAAAACATCATCTATTTTGGAACAGAGGGAGTAGTTGATTTGAAGGAGAAATTTTAGGAAAATCTACTAACTACTTCAACTATGACAAATCAAAATGGTCCCGATTATTGTAAGTTTTACTTTATTTAGTTTTCTTTCTTATGGTAAGTACTTTTAAAGACTAAAACAACTTGATTTACTCTATTTTTTTAATCAAATTGTAATTTAACATCATCAAAAAAATTGTTGCATATTTAATTTCCATATATTCTTAGATTTTTATTCCTTAAAAATATTTAATGTCATAATGTATCATCATTTCTTCATGCATAATTTGACAAGATTTTGGACAAAAATTATCCAAAGGTCATTTAACTCATCATTACTCAATTTTATTGTAAAATATGATTCATCCTAATCACATTAAAAAAAAAAAAATCGAAGTGATATTTTGTTATTAAAAGAATCAATTACACCACTATAAATTGAGATTCTAAAGACCATTTTGAACATATCAATCAAATATTGACACCTCAAAACTACTAAGAAATAGTTAATTTGAAGGAGTTGATTTGAAGGATAAATTTTAGGATTTTTTAATACTTTTATATTTTGAATTTTTTAATACTTTTATCATTTATAATAATTATTATTATTATTATTAATAATTATGAGAATAATGTCTAATTACTATTTTTTTAGTGAATTTATCTATTAATCAGTTGTTTGTATCTATGAAGTTACTTTTAAATTAATTATTATTAATTTATATTATTGATTTAAAAATATATATTTTTAATTTATATTTTCATATTTGCGTCAATATTGTGTTATCATGATTTTGTATATGCATTTTTTTTTTAATTAACAATATTTAAGCTGCTTATTACATGAGATTATTATTATCCTAAATGGTAAGTATCATCTAATTTTGAAACTGATTGAGTGAATTTATTTATTAATCATTTTTTTATTGGATCCATAAAGTTACTTTTAAATTAATTATTGTTAATATATATTAATAGTTTAAAAATATATAAATTATTAATTTATATTTTCATATTCCAATGTTGTGTTATCATGAATTTGTATATGTATTATTCTTAATCAATAATATTTAAGTTGCTTATTATATGGGATTATCATCATCCTAAATTGTAAGTTTCATCTAATTTTGTAACTAAATGAGTGAATTTTTTTCCCACTTAATAGTCAGTTCATATATTAGTGTCATCCAAAAATTGTATTATCTATTTCTTTAAATATTTAAGGGATTAGCAAACATGATAGTCAAATATATTGATATATTTAACTAATAAAAAATATCAAAAAAAATCTATACAATCTTAAATATATATATATAAATAAATAAATGAAAACGCTAATGTAATATAAATTATTAATCTAAAATATTTTAAATATTAATTATTTTGTCATATTGGCGTTATGGTTGTGTTATCATGAAATTAGATATGAATTATTCTTAATTGATGGAATAATTAGTTTGCTTATTTTGTGGAATTATTATCATCTGAAAAGGTAAGTATAATATAATTTTGTAAATAATTGAATGGATATTTTCCCATCTTAATAGTCAATCCTATATTTTGCTTTTACTTATTTAAATAGACTTGATTGTCAATTAATATTGATTAGAATCATTATCCATTTGATATTTTTCGTGCCAAGCAAATATTTATAACAAATTAAAAACAACACTTAAACACTTTCAAATAAAAACATTTGATATAATTTATAATTTTTGTCTTCCAGATATTATTATTTTCATTCAAAAAATGGTATCATCTAATTTGATATTAAAACATTTAGGGATTTATGACACTTGGTAGTCGAAGAGATGTATATACTTAACTAAAATTAATATATTTAACTTTACTACCAAGAATCTTGATTACAATGGATCAAAAAGTTAAATTATTTTCCTCTATGGTCTTTATACACCACAAAATTTGGAACAAAATCTTAAAATATTATTGTCTATGAAAATCGTTCACTTTATTTTCATATATTATTTTCTATCTTTTTTTATATATGTTTTAATCGAATATTTTATTTCAATTTATTGATGATGAATAAAGTTTAGTTTTATTATAAATAATTTGATTTGCTTACCATTATGAATTAACATAATCTTCAATTTGTATTATTAAAATGAGCTAATTAGGAAGATGATTTGTTATCAAATTATAACTAATCTGACGCCAGAAAAATAATCTACTTTTTATAAATTAAGAGTATTGCACAATTCTTCTTGTAACAGCCCGAATTCTCATAGGCAATTTTTTTTTTTTTACACTAAAAACTTTTCTTTAAAAGGAAAACAATTAAAAGATTTGCTCTTAGAAAAAAAAACAAAACAAAAAAAGGTGGTTGTAATTTTTTTTAGTGAAAAACATAAATAATGGTAAGTTTTAAATGACAAAAGCATAGTATTTTTGGAGTTTTCGAAATTAATATGAATAATGCTTTATAAATATGCGGAAGCAACTTTAACTAATTCAATATAAGAGCTAACATAAGTTCTAAGCAAAATATTGAAATAAAGTGAGATCATTTTTCTATAGAAAATTTGTTGATAAATTTTTAAAGGAAATAAAACATTTTAGACTAATAATATATATTCCTAACTCTTGGACAAATAAGCAACTATAATATTTTAAGCCGTTATTGAAACAATTTGATAAACAACATCAAATACAAATTGAAACAATTTGATAAACAACATTAAATAAATATTTTTGATAAATTATGAAAGTTGAATTTAAAATGTAATTAATCATCTTAATACTCAAACAGAATTCATATGTGTATCACAATAAATAGGTAGGATCTACTTATATGCCAATCAAAGTCCTCTCTCGCCTTCACACGCAGCTCCATCAACCTGAAAAGGGAATTTTTATAAAGGGGGTGAGTTACATCTAGCTCGTGGGGTTTAGTTTGTTAAAATTAAATACAAGCGAGTAGTTACAAATATGAGCAAATCACCATAAGTATATCCATATGTATCACCATATCATCATCTACCATATGCCCTTAGGTTATTCACATAAACGGATTAAATAAATTTGAATCCCATATTATAAAATCACCATAACATCATATTAAACATAACAAGTATCATATTTAACTAAAGCAAACATTGAAGGAAAACCCCACCTTAGTTGTTGAATGAATGACGCTGTGCGAAAAAGTCTAGTCACCGTGCTCTTGACCAGACAAAATTAAATAATACATGTTATATCTTAATTAATATTTGAGGAGGGATCCTAATTAGAAAGACTGAAATTAAATAATATGTTGGTAGGAAGAGATATAAGCTTGTATATTTGTAAATATTAAAGTTTGATAAAGGGTAAAAAAGTTTTGCCAAAAGAGAATTGAGATAATGCGAAAATAAATCCTCTTTTTCTGCATTTACTATCCTACATGTGGTCCCCATAACACACCCATTACTTCCATTAATACATACAACACACACACCCTCTGCATACTCACGAAACACAACACCACACTTTATGTATGTATGTATGTATATATGTATGTATATATATACACACACACACACTACTACGACCACACTCTCACAAACCCCGTATCTATGTATACATAATACACATACCATACCACATATATACACACACACACTACTACCTAACACATAGCTCACAGCTAACTCCAACATGCATCTATATGTATACTAGATGTCAACCCGTGCGATGCACGTGATGAGTACGTTTTCAATAATAATAATAATAAAATTATCAACTTATATATTATTTGAGAATATAAAATCGTCAGTTGAAATTTTTTCGTTCAGTAATCTTTCTTCCTCCTAACATGTGAGTTTTTTTTACATGTAATATCTTGCATTATTACAAATTGAAACTACCAGTTAGATTTTCATATTTTTTTTACTATTCAAATTTTTGTATTTTTACTTTTAATACATTTCATTATCACAAATAGAAACTACCGATTATATTTTCATAAATTTTATTAATTCAATTATTTGAATGCATGATCTGATTATACTGAATATTTTAAGTAAAATTATAAACACACATTTGAAATTCGATTCATTTCCCTCCCTGTTATTTCAATGTGCATTACACATGTAATAATTACATATGCATATAATGATAAAACAATGTCAAATATTTTGAATAATTATCGTTTGAAAGCCACATATATTAAAAAATATATTATATTATTATAATATTATATTAATATTATAATATTAAAAAATATAATGTTAGTATAAGAAGTCACAAACATATTAGTTACATAAGTATATGAGTGGTAAACTATATTATCATGTCATGTTCAAATAAAAAATAATCGACTTATTATTTTTGTAGTTAACATAATTTTTCTTTTCACAAAATAGAAAAAAAAAAAGAAAAGCAAACTCATTCAATCAACAAATCACTTTAGCGAATATATCTAAGCTTTTTTTCTATTGTAAAGTGTAAACCTAACAACTGTATTTTTTATGAACTTTTTTTAACCAAATACTTTAAACTATCCAAATATTATTAAGATAAAAAGGTAAAATTAAAGCCGATAATTTTAATTTTCAAAAATTTCAATCGGTTAAAAAAAAATCATTTTTGAAATTCTATCACATTTTAATTTTATATAAAAATGTTTAGAAACCAAAATATATCATTTTTTTAGAAATCAAAATATATCATTACTATCCTAAAAAGGTAGTTTACACTTAAAAATTAATATTTTAATTATAATATATACATTATGGATGTCAAACGAAGATCGTCAAAAGAGAAATAATTAGATATATTTCTTATGAAAAATCAAGTTGAGACGAAAAAGTTAAAAGACTTTGAAATTTCGAAGGCAAAAGATAAAAGAAAAGGAAAAAAAAATGATTGGAGGAGAACCCACAAAAGAAGGTGGATGCTCCTCTTCTTTAGGGGCTCTCTACGTATTTAATAATATTTTTTAAAAATTTAAATAAAATAAAAATTTGGCAACAAATTATAGAAGCGACATGTGTCTTTTCCTATTTTTATGCAACCTTCTTTTAGTAGAATAGGTTGATAACTCACACAACAACTCACCATATGTTTATATACACGCATCCGTACACATATGTATATATAACTACCATCCCTTATGAGATGACCGAGTCTAGAGAAATAAATCTTTAAAACAATTTTCTTTTTTGCTATTGATCTAAGAAATTAAAAAAGGAAACTGTAAATTACCTACTGTAGATGTAAAGAATGGAACGAACTGATTCACAATCCACAGAGAAGAAAGGGTGAGAAGAGAAGAAAGGGTGACGTTTTTCTTTTAGGAAAGGAGGTGTAATTTATTTTGTGTATTGTGTAGGGTTCTGTTCTACAGTCTTATATTTATACTAGAGTGTTCTCCTATGTGTATTTATCAGAAGCCCCATAGGAAATTATTTTTCTATCAAATATTAGTTAGGAAAGTATCTAATGGACACAAACACACACACACACACATATATATATATTAGCAGACATCCCTTTTATGGATAAACATAAATTATGATATTGGTTCAATCTGGACCCAAATAAATTAATTGACTTGACCCACATGAAATATATGATGTATGTTGGGTTTAATAAATAGTAATAATAATATTATTAATAATCCGTAAAATAATTTGGGGCGTTACTCTTCTCATCACTTCCAACGATATTAACATGTATTATAGTGACCACTCTTCTAATGTCAAACAGGTAACGCTCATTTCTTATATTTTATGCATTTATAATCTAAATTAGCATTTTATAAAATAAAGTTAAAATATTTTTGAATTATAGATTGTGATAGATTATTCATCCATGCAGTTCATCAAGCAGCGTTGTTGAAAATGAATGTATGTCCGATTTTGATCGTTTTCCTAAATTTATATATCAAGTCCTAGAGCACAATCAGTATCATGAATTGATAATATTAAAATTTATGCGTGTTCTTTATCATTAAAAATATTTTACCCCATTAATAAAGTTTTTACTTTTTATTAAAAAAAATTAATCCTAACTTTATGGTTATTGCCTATGCAGGAAATAATAGATTTATGACATATCAATCATATTTCTGATATGACTTGCAAGATATTTGTATATGGAGAAACTAAAAGTTGGGATGTTCTTTTAAAAAGAAAAGAAGAAAAATTGTTCTTCAACTGGGATTGGGAAGCGTTGGTTTATGATATTGATATTGAAATTCACGACTGTATTGTCATATTATATGCTGGAAATACAGTTGCATATTACAAAATTTGCTGATGATTTAGTGATGAAGATCGTTTTTGTTGGAAATTGGCCAGTTCCGGGTATTTTTTTATTTTTACGTTATAGAATGATTTAAGTTTATTTTTTTAATTATAATGTTCCTTTACAATTTTGTTACTAAATTTTTTGTTATATATTTTTTTTTTCAGCTCAACCTTTTAGGGACAATTTCCGAGGATAGTATTTCTATCACCATTTTAATTAATCTTCAGTAGGCTTTTTTTAATTATCCAATATTGAACTACAATAGTTATTTCGAACATTTTTATAAATGTATTTTCTATTTCTTCCATTGATGCAGTCCATTTTATTTAATTTATAGTTACTGTTTCGTCATATTTGTTGTAAATTCTGATTGTGATGAATCAATTTAATGATAAAGTCAAATATAATGAAGACAATGACTAGATAAATGACACTAACAAATTTATTACCGTTTAATTTAAACATAAAAAAAAATCATTAGTGAAAATGATGAGATTTCAACAATGATGCACTAAAAGAGTTGTATCCATTTTTATTTTTTTTACTTAAATATGCATTTCATAATTGCATTTTGTTTTATAATTTATTACGATTACCCTTTTAAATTATTAATTATACTTATAATTTATATTAAAATAAATGAAAATATATTCTCAATCTGGCTTATTTACTATAAATAAACAAGTTTAATTTTTTTTTTTATGCCAAAAAAATTGTAAATGCCAATTTATTTGAAACGTAAAAATTTAAACAAAGAGAAAATACCAGGAAAAAAAAAATCATCCAACATTTTGTAAATCAAATTTAATTCAAATTATATTATGATGAATATATTTTCTACAATTATGATCATCATTTGTAGTAAGTCAATGAGAAAGTACATAATTAATTAAAATTATATGGAATTATTGTCATCATTATTAATAACTGAAATTATTCATCTGTCTTAATTAAGATAAAGCGTAATTTCCATAAATAAATACTACAACTTATTATTTATACATCCTCATCCAACTTTCTTTAAATTTATATTAAATATAAAATAAACAAAAAAAAAAATGTCTGTTGGCGGTAATTTCAATCGAAAGGAAAAGTTTTATAGGTTGTATCAACTATGCTTTTCGGAAAATGATTGTAACGAAAACCAATGTGTAAGTAAATAATAAAGATATGTATTATTATTATTATTATTATTATTATTATTATTATTATTTTTTTGGCTTTTCTATTAAATATTTTTTATGTTGTTTCTTCGTAAAATTATTGCAGCGTATTCCTCGAGTACGATCCAATAATAAAAGGGATTCCTCCAAATTTTTACACTTTGAAAAATAAATATGGCGATGAATGTTATGTTCAATCTGTAATGGACACTGGCGGTAGAGTATATTTTAAATAGACATGGTTTCCTTTTGTTCTATTTAATAATTTAAAATCAGGTGATTTAATTGTTTTTACTATTGAGAATTATGCGGTCATTCATGTTGACATACTTACGTCTACTATGTGTTCAAAGAAGAATATCTATAAAGATTCTGGCACTCCAATTACTTTTAACAAATGTATAATTAAAAACTTATTTTAAACTCATTTGAAAAACATTTTTTTTTTTAATAATTTGATTATTATCTTAATATAGATGCGTTTGTTTGTTTATTTTATTTTTCATTGTTTTCGTTTTGTAAAATCTGCACGAGGAATGTACAAGTTAAGAGAGCTTCATTATTTACTTAGAAATGATATGATTTGTACTTCTTTAATTGTGGAGAGTCGGTCAACAAATATAATACTATGTTACCGAATGTGTATGCTGAAAAATATTATCCAGACTCCAAAAATGGTGAAACTCTAACCTTAATATTTGCACGCAATATTATACAATTTATTAATGATTTATATTAAGTTTTAATCAGATTCGTTTACCTATACAGATCCTTCCACAAGAGTTTTTTCAACAAA
Source organism: Ajuga chamaepitys (assembly GCA_958295605.1). Lineage (NCBI taxonomy): Eukaryota > Viridiplantae > Streptophyta > Magnoliopsida > Lamiales > Lamiaceae > Ajuga > Ajuga chamaepitys. Next base: position 39,481,015 of record OY282498.1, on the reverse strand, counting down.
ATCTCATTAATTTGGGTTTTGAAAAAAGAGTTTCAAGTATCATTTTGGATGAAGTTACTTTCAAGGTTGGTGCTATGAAGGACGGAGATTCAGTTGTTCTTTGCAAATGAAATAACTTTGGGTGTGGAATTTAAGTTCAAAGTTTTAGATTATGTGAACTTATTGTTTAAAGCGTCATTGAATGCTAAATGTTTATTTTTTTAATATTAATGTTTTCATTAATAATTTATGTGATGATTGTTTTGTAGCTTGTTCAATCTTAAGGCGCGTTATTTTGTTCAGTAATAAAACTTAGAATATTTAATGAAAATTTTTAGGCAAATGGTTTGAATTTTCTATAATCCTTGATATACATAATTATATGTCTTGAGTAGTAATCTTTCGTAGATTCTTCTTCTTTTTATTAACTTTTAGAAATAGACATTAAATAAATTATTCTATGAAAATATAATAGTATTATTATATATCCTCTCCATAAAGCATTTAAGTGGAAGAAGATATTTATATTTAATTGAAATTATGTGTGTTGTAAAACAATAATATAGCATCCTTAGTTATTAAGTGAGTTATACTATTATTATTTTTTCTATTATTTTGTCATATCAAATCAAGTTTTTATATTATTTTTCTTTTTTATTTTATTAAATACTATTTAAGTTCCAATCTATTAACAACCCTTTCCATTTAATATTCAATCATATTTATATAAAAATATGATATTATTAAAAAATTTGTACTGAACAAAACAATATTCAAACATATTTAAGTTAAAATTTCGAATTTTCTATAATTCCTTATATTCACAATTATATGTCTTAATTAGTAAATACTCCTATACTTTTGTTCTTTTTATTGACTTTTAGAAATAGATATTACATTTCTCTAAGAAAAAATAATAGTATAATTATATCTTCTCCATAAAACATTAATTTGTAACTTATAATGTCTAATCATAAAATTTGAAGATATATTTAATTTAGGTTATGTGAGTTGTAAATCCAGAAAATAAAATTATTATTTATTAAATAATTTAGACCTTGCGAAAGTTGATCAAATCTATGCTTTTCATTTTGTTAATTATTTGTTTCTTTTTTTTTATAGTATTTAAATACCATATAAGTTCGAATCCATTAAAATACTTGACAAATGTATAACCTTCATATATATATATATATATATATATATATATATATATATATATATATCATGCAAAAAAATCTATATATATATATATAATAAGTCAAGTCATCCAGAATTAGTAAGTTCAAATTTTTCCCGCCCAATTATTTAGTTACTAAGAATAGAAGTGAATTTGAATTTCGAATTTCGAATTTTGAATTATCCCATGTTATATTTTGAGATCTGGCAAAAAATCAGCAGCAATAAATCTGTAAAGATATTTAAAACAGATTTCGTTATATTATTTAAAATTTTGAAATTTGAAATTTAAAAAATCCTTATCTGATAACATATTTGCTCCTATAAAATACAGTATCTTCAGTAAATGAGAATCACATTTGCAGCTGGGTATTTTTATTTTTTATTCATTTTGCAATTTCTTTATTTCGCCACTATTTCAGTTTATTTGATTCATATTTGATTTTGCTGAGTAATTCTATTTCTTATTCATTTTGCAATTTCTTAGCTTTGTAACTATTACTGTTTTTTGGATTTACATTTGTGGATGCAAATTTCTATTATTCTGACATTCCTTAATTATTATTTGTCAACTTGGATAGATACTTCACAAATGTGTCAACTTTGATAGATACTTCACCATACTTTGATAGATACTTCACCATAATGGATGCTCCAGAGGAACGACATGCAAATAAAGATAAGAAAAAATCAGCAACAATGAATCATGATTCTGGCGAAAACAGCTTTGAAGATTGCAAAAATCAAATTTATCTACCATCATCTTTTTCTACGGTAATATGTAATCATATAAAAAATTTTAGATTTATTTATTTCCTGTTATATGAATTATTTAAATTGTTGTCAATATATTTTTCTAAGAAAAAAATAATTTGGTTTATTACATGTATACAGCCAATCCGCGAAGAATAAGGGTTAGAGATTCGCTAAACATTCGAGGATCCGCTAATGTTGAAGACCAAATCTGATTCATTGTAGTAGATTTCAATTTTATAATTTTTATTTAAATAAATCCATGTATCAACTTCAATTGAATTGACATTATTCACAATTCTGATAATGTTTTAGTAAGCAATATAAAATTATTGAAATATATATAAATTAAAATATCTCGGCAAAAGCGTTCTTTGGTTAAAATATTCTAAAAAAAAAAAAACGTAGAAATATATATTTATAAATCAAAATATTTCTATTGAAAAATCCGTGGAGTTGAAAAGGCCATATATTAATTTACTTTTCAATTGGAAATCTAATTGTCATATTAAACGATCTAAATATCCAGTCCAACATGATATATATTTAATTTTGAATTGCTCATGTTGTTGAGATGTTTTAGGAATTAAAAAATATGTTACAGATATGTTTTCTAGAATTTTAAAATACATCATATCTATTTAACATTTATAGTTATATAATACGATTTATAAATAAAAGAATCTGTGTGTGTATATATATATAGTTAGAATAAAAAAAGGCAATACATATCTAAAATCAAAGGGTAAAATATCTATACTATATAATATAACAAAATCCGCCAAGAATAGTAATATCAACATTTTCCCGCCCAAAACAACACTGCTAATTTTGGAAAACTTCAATATTAGTTGCATTAATTGGTTAAGCCTTATATATGGTATAATTGGCTGCATTAATTGATATTACCTTATATGTTAAAACATTCAAACCATTTAATTCCGGAATTACATTTAAAGTTGGTAATAAGTTACAATTGATTTACACAAATCTCGCAACATAACTTTTTCAACTCAAACTCAAGGCAGTATATCATATTATAATTTCCAAAGATTGTGATTGATAAGTATTCATATTCTGGCCTCGGTAGTGAAGTCCAATTGATTTTTCTCTAGGAAGATGTTTATATATTGAGGAACTATTGATTTTTCTCCAGGAAGGTGTTTTTCTCCAAGAACCGTTGTATTTCAATTTGTGTAGTTTTGAGTGTCAGAGTTTAATAATAAGCCTCTCGGTAGTAAAAAATGAATCCTAAAAAAATATCATAAGAAGCTAAAAACAAAACAATTAAAAAGATATAACTGAATGTTTCTTGCTCTTGAATTCTTGAACTCTTCCTTGAATCCCTTGCATGACACTCCAAATTATGACAGAAAATGTATAAAATTTTATCTTTAGGTCCCCCTTTATAGTTGGAGAATTAAGATATGAGTTGAAGGGTGAAAATCCTCAAAAAATTAGGAAAAAACGCATGTAAGACTCGACTCATATCGCATGGGTCGTGTAATGGGCTGGGTGACCCAAAGCTGCATTCTTCTCCAACTTCAATGTCGTCATATTTGGAGGTCTTATGGTTAGAATTTGGAAACAACTATCTATACCTAATATAATAACAAAATCCACTGAAATTAGTAATTTTGAAGTTTTTCCGCCCAAAATCTATTACCAATTCTGGAAATCACAATTTTTGGTATATAAAATTCAACCCAATATAAAACACAATTATTGACAATAACTTATCATATATTAGCCTAAATAAATATGATAAAGTTATTTGGGCTGATTTTGTCTGGGCCGAAAGAAACATATTTTCTTAAAATTATTTTCTTTTTATAAATTTATTGACTATTATTAATGAAAAATTATTCATGAAGACAGTAACTAATTTTTAACATTACAAATATATCATCTGTCAACCACATGTTGCAATTCCAGCCCCAATCATCAACATGACTTCTATGGAAGAATGCTAGAGATATTCATACATTAAGAAAAATAAATATCCATTCTAATATATATTTTAGTCTTTAATACTTTTCACTGCACTCTTTTTCCATTAACATATAATTTTCCATATCTTATTATTTATTGATTGTAATATTTTATTATATTAAAATTATATAAAAATATTAAAAATATTAATTTATTCATTTGCACTTACAAATCGTGCATCGCACGGGGATACTACTAGTAATTGAATATTAGAAGATTTAAATATCCGAACCAAATAAAACAAAAGAATAGACATGTAATTTATTTTAACATATAGTGTAAAGTGTAGTTGAGATATTTCAGGAATTTTACATTCGTACTATTTCGCTAATTTAATCAACAGAATAAATATTTAGACATGTGTATATTAGAGTTTTAAATAAACTTTAAATAAATATATGGACTCCCGATTTTTAAATTAATGTTTAACAAAATGAATATTTAGATGCGTGTATACTAAGGCGATCCTGTTGTTTAAAAAGAAAATGTTTGCCATATATTCAATGCATGTATATAATACAACTTATAAAATCAATTTAAAATTATTTCATTAGTATAGATATAATAAAAACATATTATAAAATTTAGATATGTAATTGAGATATTTTAGGAATAAAATAAATTGTATATATATGTATTCTATATTTTTAAAGAATATTATATCTATTTTTTATTTATGAAATAAATATAAATAATTTTTAAATAACTAATGTGGATATATTCACTGATTAAAAAAATTTATAATTATATATTTCAATTTATAAATCAAAGAATATTTAAATAGAATAAAAAAACGCCATATATCTTTTTTAATAATTTGTACGATATTATTGAAATATTATAAGATCTATATTTCAAGTCCAAAAAGAAAAAAAAAGAAAGAAAGATAAACTAATGATTTTATTTTTAAAGTTATTATGTAAAATGTAGTTGAGAGATTTCAGGAATTATATAATCAGTAAAATATGTTTTTACGCGGTATATTTAACGGAACGTAGTTACAGAAGCGTGTATACTAGGGTTTTATATAAGCTATAAATATCTGGACCCCTTCATCCATATCTGTCACAAGCAAGATTTTAGTTTCAATTGATACAGAAACAATGGCTCCGGTATTCAATATGGTTGATGAACTTACTCCATCATTCAACATGGTTGATGAACTTACTCCAGAAAAAATATGAACTTACTCCATCATTCAACCATTGGTTGATGAACTTACTCCAGAAAAAATGTTGTGGTAGTAAGGGTTCGTTTAGTCAGAGCGTACATAGCTCCTATGTGGGGACGACTAGGTGAACCTTACAATTACAGAAAAAATAATTCTAAATTATGATCAGTAAAATACAAAATAATTTATCTTAGAACAAATTTATTTCAAATGGTGGAATATTTCTAAATTAATAGAAATTTAGAATGTTTATTTTTTTAAAAATAAATTTAAATTGGTAATTTACAATCCAAAAATATTTAATTTCATTCGGTTTTTTTCTTCTCTCATCTCTCTACCAAAATCTTAATATTAAATTATAATAAATTTTGGAATAGATCATACTGATTAACAATAATAAACAAACAACGAAGATATATAATCCAGAATTGCAATACAATTTAATAAGATTGAGAAAAGAATATACTTTCTTAATGATTATTCCTATATAAAGTATTTTATTAGTTTAGTTCATTAAATTTTCTTTATGTTTATCTAAATCAAAATTCAACTTTATTTGTATTAATGAGCTAATTGAAAGATTTGAGGTCATCTATGTCTTTAAAAATTCTAAATCCAAATTCAACTCTATTTATATGAATCAGCTCATCATATGGACTATGAAGATTCAATTCATCCTAAAATAAAATTGTATTTTCTATGTTTTTCTTAAAATTTATTTCTAATAGAGAATATTTTGCAGGTAAACTAATAAAATATTTTATATAAGAATAATCCTTAATTCTTTTTTTGTTGTTGTTTCTAATAGAAGATGTTTTGTACGTAAACTAATAAAATATTTTATATAAGAATAATCCTTAAGATTATTTGTTTCTCAATCCTATTAATTGATATTAGATTTGAAACTTTTTGTTTCTCAATCTGTTCAATCATATCGGATTCTGGATTATGTATGTTCACTTTATTTATTATTATCCATCAATGTGATCTATTCAAATTTATTGTAATTTAATATAAATGTTTTGATATAGACAAGAGAAGCTAAATAAACGGATGAAATAAAAAAAAAATAATAATTTTCTGGAATAAGATACGAGGAAGAAATTCATGAAAAAATTAAAATGTATTTTTATTAGTGGAAAAATCTGATTTTCTAGAGTAAGAGGCAAGGAATGAATAACACTGCAAAAGAACACAAAAATTTTCTTTGTAACAAATTTTAACCATTTCTTTTTTTGTTATATATTATCAAATAAAAATGCATTTTTAATAAAAGGTATTGTTCATATTAATATTGATTTACTGTTAAAAAAATAGTCCGTGCATCGTAGGGGAGCATTTACTAGTTATTAACAAAACAACTCTCTCTCTTAGGTCCATTGGAAAATAACAACATTTTTTTTGATTCATATTATCTATTTTCAAACTTTAGATGAACCAATGGCGGGACGTAGATCGACCTGTGCGAACATAGGTAAAGGTCTTTTTATTTTAATTGTAAATTTTTTCTCCTTACTTCTACAGTTTAGTTTATTTCGTTTAATAAAGTATTGTAGTTGTGTACATTATTTGATGTTCGTACAATTTTTAGATTTATTTGTAAGAATATAATTTCTAGTTATAATTATTTATGCACATGTGATTTGTTTAATTTTAGGTATTTTTAAAAAAAAAAAATATTAATGATGGTGTTTTTTCCTTGAAACTTAGACTGGATCAAGGTAAAATACCTTACAATACAAAGTAATGTTGAAAAAGTAGTAATCATTAACTTAAGATGATTGAAGAAACTAACTTCAATTTTTTAATGAACTGAAAAATGAATCATCCTATCATTCAAAATTGCTCCAGAAAGGATGAGCTGCTAAAGCAAAGAAAAAAAAAAAAGCCAAGAAAGAAAAAAAGAAAAAAAAAACCAAGAAAAATTCAGTAACTAACATTATAAAGGAATAGTATAAATTACACAAGTAAACTTAAAAGACTACATGCATAGAAAATGTTAAATACCCAGAACATGATGAAATTTAAAATTCTTAGTGAAGAGAATTGTGCAAGGTAGTTAATTTATATTACGTATAAAACATAGACTCTTGAAAAAACGTTTTATTTGTAAGATAATATTTTCGAAAATGACCAATATTAATAGGTCATCTAAAAGTAAATAAGTAGACTTTTAGTTATGCTTTTGATATAAATTTCAAATGTATTGAAGAAAATACTCTACATATAAGTGTGAACAAATAATTTATATAATAAGTTATTAAAAAGATCTTAAATTATGGCATGTCTTTCATGAAGTTGGTGATTTCAAAATATAATAAAGTTTAAAAATAAGAAAAAAAAAATGTAATTATTGATCATAACTTTGTTAAAAGAAAATATTATTAAAAAAATAATGTTGAGTTAAGATAATATTTTGCCATATATATTGTACATAATCCCAATTGTCCAAAATAATTTTCCATATATATTGTACATAATACCGATTATCCAAAATAAATTTCCATATATATTGTCCATCATACCAATCTTCTATTATGCTTGCCCATAATACTATTTTTCAATGATTAACGTTAATTCATGATTACGAGTAAGTTAATGATACAACTTAATATATGAGGTGATACAATTCTATGTGATTATATTATGTGCATTGATTTAAAAGTATAGATTGATTAGCGCCAATTTTCCTAATTAACATATTTAATTTAGGTTATATGTGTTATAAATTGAGAAAACAACATTGTTATTTATTAAATAATTTACACACTTCGAAATTGATCACATTTATGATTTTCATTTTGTTAGTTATTTTTCCTTTCTTATAGTATTTAAATAGCGTATAAGTTCCAATCCATTAGCATCCTTGACTAAGGCATAAAATTTATGATATATATATAATATATATATCATCCAACCAAATTTTAAAACAAAATAACTCTTTCTTTTAGGTGCATTGTGAACATTTTTATTATTTATTATTATCTGTTTTCAAACTTTAGACGAAGCAATGACCGAACATAGATTGATATGTGCGAACATATGTCAAGGTCTTTGGTTTTTTTTTTTGGCAATATACATTTTAAAGTCCTTAAAGTATTGATGTTTGTTTTAAATAGTCCTTAAAGTATCATTTTGTTTTAATTGGTCCTTAAAGTTCTAAATTTTTTATTCAATTAGTCCCCTGAAGTATTTTTTATTTTAATCAGTCCCTTATGTTTTAGAATTATTTCAATTGGTCCTTAAACTATTACAAAAATCTATTTAAGGCCCTAGAAGAAAAAAATACATAAAATATGTGAAATCACCGATTTAATTCAAAATGATATTGTAACATATCTTTTATTAGATAAATGTTTTGTAATTTATCATTATGATGCTTTCCCCCTGAAACGAAGGTGATTTATACAAAAATATCGATTTGAATAAAACTCCGAGATTATATTTTTTCAAAAATTTCATCCAAACTTTGAGAGAATACTATGTGCTACTTTATTATAGTTAGAAACGTGCTAATTTGATCTAGATATTTTGAACTCTAACTATCTTGAATTTAAAGTAAAATTGAACATTATCAACGAAATAACTTTAATTTTTTTAAATATTGTAAAGACCTTCAAACATAAAAATTCAAAGTCCTTTCGTTAATAATGTTTAGTTTTACATTAAATTCAAGATAGATAGAGTTCAAAATATCTCAACTAAATTATCACTAAAATTAAAGTACCACAAAGTATTTCTCAAAGTTTGGATAAAATTATTGAGAAATTATAATCTCGAACTTTTGTTCAAATCCTATTATAGTATAATTCACCTCGTTTGATGGTAAAAGTATCATAATAAAAATACACAATATTTATTTAATAAAAGATATGTTATAATATTATGTTGAATTAAATCGGCGATTTCAAATATTTTATGTATCTTTTTTTTCTTTTAGGGGGGCTTAAGCTAGAATTTCATAATAGTTTAAGGATCAATTGAAATAATTGTAAAACATAAGGGACCAATTGAAACAAAAAATACTTCAGGGACTAATTGATTTAAAAATTTATAACTTCAAGGACCAATTAAAACAAAATGATACTTTAAGGACCATTTAAAACAAACATTAATACTTTAAGGACGTTAAGATGTATAATGCCTTTTTTTTTTTTTTTGTTATAAATTGTCTCTCCTTATTTTCAAAGTTTAATTTATTTGGTTTAATAAAGTATTTGTGTATATTGTTTGATGTTCGTACAATTTTTAGATTTATTTGTAAGAATATAATTTTTAGTTATGATCATTTATGCACATGTGCTTTGTTTAGTTTTAGTTTTTTTTTTTTTAATTATTATTATTATTTTTTTTTGATGATATGTTTTTACCTTCAACCTGAATTTATGATTTTGTTTATGATTAAGTTTATTTTGTATTTTCTTATTGCAGCTTTAAGGAAATATCAGTATTTCTGCACAGTTTTCTCCCGTAGTTCATGATATAACAAGCTGGTATGTAAAATTAATAACATAAACTTTGATTATGCATTTTAACTGGGTTTAATGAATTTTTTATTGTTAAATTAATATATTTTAATTTTTGTTGGAGTTTCCAACTGGATTTGTGGAGGTTTTGTCTGGAAATTTAAACAAGAGATGCACTGTTTAATCAAACAAAAATATGAAGCGGGATATAGAAATTAGATTAAATGAAGATGAGAAAACTTATTTGAGTAAAGGTTGGAGACAGTTTGTAGACGAGAATGTATTGAAAGATGGTTATTACTTATTTATCAAATATAACTCTACCTCATCTATATTACATGTTTATATATATGATCATGATGAGTGTGTGGTAGATGTTCCAGATAAAATAAGGTCATTCTACGTGATTTTTAATCAGCATGAAGTTCTTGGAAATCAGGTGATACAAAAGAATATTAACAATGTGTAATTCGAAATTGATTTAAACAAATTTGTTCTTTTAATTAATGAATCTTTAACTTTCAGGCTATATTTATTTTATATATTTTTTTTTTTTTCAGTCTGTTTTGATGCCAATGAAAATTGGAGAAATATTTGGAGGTTAAAATTCCAAATTGTTTTGCATTGGAGAATATAGATGGATAAGTTTGGTTGGTTTTGATTGAGAACATGGCTGATCAAGATTTGTTCACTTCTGGATGGAAAAAGTTTGCAAATGCAAATGAATTGGTTGATGTTGATGTTGTTCTCTTCATGTATGAGGGTAGAAATAATTTCTTTGTCATTATATTTTCTGGATCATTCAAATTATTGTGTGAAAGATACGTACCAAGTCAAATTGTAATTTCTTCCCATCTTCAAGAACACCTAACTCCAACAGGTATTAGTAACGATCTGTGTGTTTCTTTAATTTTTAATATGCTTCACTGATTTTTTTTTTTTTTTTTTTTTATATATATATATTTGTAGACATCAATATGCAAGATGTTGATCAAGACAATTGTAAGATTATTTGTTGTTTGGACAATGCTGAAGATGATTATAAGTCATGGTTGATTAAAGACCAACTTGGGAATTCTGTTTAAAGAATAAAACAGAAAAAATTGTTGGAGAATGAATTAGAAGATTTTAGTCAACAATATGGTTCAAGGATGTGGCTAATTGCAATTCCACGGTCGTAGATGAAGAAATACTTTTTAATTTATGTGTTTGTTTATTGAAGTCGAGTTATTACCATATGAATATATTTCATTGTTTCTTATATAGACTATTCGAACGTGTTTGAAATTTTATATTTTTTCAATATTACTTGATTAGTTTTGCAAAATTAATTTATCACCAGTTTCATGTTTTGGGAATTACTTAGTATCTTATTGTATTCTAATTTCAATCAATTTTTTCAACCCTGATATCGGATTAATATAATTTTTTCTACATTTAAATATAGATTTGTTTGGGATTAAGCTCTCATAGTTCATAGACACTGCATTCAAAATTTGGATAAAATCCTCAAAGATGTCATGCAACTAAGTGGATTGCAAACTTCTTATCTACCATTGGGTGGGAATACAGTTGTTCACCGGAGGAGAGTTTAAACAAATGATTCACGTTAGACCAATGAGTTCAAGACAGTAAGTCGTCCACTCCACTACTCCCTCTGTTCCATAATAATTGACGTTTTAGAAAGAAAGGGAAGAATTAAGAATGAAATTTTTTGATAAATTTATCCCTCACTTAATTATTTATCTCTCTTATATGACTCCTAAAATTTAGCATCTTTAAATATTTATCTTTTCTCTCTCTGAAATTCCATCTTCTCTCGTCATCGTTGGAGAGTGAAACTCCGGCATCTTTAAATATTTATCTTTTCTCTCTCTGAAATTCCATCTCCATCCTACAACTAACATACACTAAAATCTCATGGATGTACTAGATAATATCTAGCTTTTAGAGCATCCATTGTATGCTTCTCAATACTAGACAATTCTGGATAATGCTATTAGACATATATCCAGACAATTCCATAAGGCTATATTTAACTTTCCTCATTGTATCATTAAATCAAGCTATCTGTTAGAAATGTAGACTAGGGAAGTCCATAAGTAACTTAAGCTATTTCTTTTATACAATTTAAATTGGGGAATAAAGGAGGAAGAGGGGAAGAAAAGCTAAATTTAGGAGGGAGAGGGAATAAGGCGCGTGGAATAAGGAAGGAGAGGGAAGAAGGCGCTATAATAAGAGGGAATATTTTAGGAGATAAAGATTTAACCAAATAAAGATATTTCTTGTAGATTTAAAAGTAGAGATTTTTAAGGATTGAGTCCAGGGAGAAAACTGGTAGAATTAGTGAAAAAAATGTAAAACGTCAATTAATAAGAAAAGAAAAGAACCTCCTAAAACGTCAATTATTATGGAACGGAGGGAGTAAATTTTGTCTTATTTGTGTGATGATCACATTGTATTGCAACTCACGAGGCACATGAGAATACAACGACATAATATTGTAAATATAATTTATCACTCAATAAAATAATTATAAATATCAATATTGAATTTTAAAATAATAATAAAAAACTCACCATCCGTGCATTTTGCACGAGTGAAGAACTAGTTATTTACATAAAAAGCTAACTCGTATAAAAACCCATATTTTTTAGTCAAATAATAAGTATTAGAAACTTCTAATTTAAAAGTCTTTTCAAAGAGAAAATACTTATAAATTTAGCATAATATATACTCCCTCCGTCCCGGCCTAATTTGCCTACCTTGGCCGGGCACGGAGGTTAAGAAAAAACAGATTTTGTGGAATCTTTAACTTTTTCAAAGGTGGAGATTGAGAAAGGAGATTTTGAGGGTGGAGATTGTGATAGAAATTTGTAATTTATGGGTTGACAAATTAGGTTGGGACAAATCGAAAAGGAAAGTAGGAAAATTAGAGCGATAAAAAGGTAGTATAATTTAAATATGTGTTCTAATTAATACTTAAACTTTAAAACTACTTTCAACACCCTTGTAATTGCTTTAATTAATAAATGTAAATTAAAGACTTCTATTGTGATACTTAACTTTAAATGGATTAACTTTATTATTTATTCTTCTTGTTGGGAACTTGTCCGCGCTAGCTAGATTCCATGTCATACATTGGTCCTGAAAATATTTTGAGCATAGTATCATGAGTTACGCAAACCTAGTGAAAAACTCTGTAAGCAATTGTACTAAATGAAAATGCACCATAATAAATACATTATTGACTAAGGAGCCAATCTTACGACTCAATAGTCTTTGACTTAGGAGCCAATCATATGACTCAGAAGCCATATTGCGCGACTTAGGAGCCAATCTTACTACTCAAAAGCCTTACGTAAAAGTCCATCTTACAAATTAAGAGTAATCATATGCTCGAAGGCGAACATAGAAATCACAATACAAATTAAATAGTATAAATGCTACATAGCACTTTTCATGAAGACGTCATTTGATTGACGTTGATGTTCTTTGATTGAATTGCTTTGAAGAAGCTCCAAGGTTGTTCGTTCCAACTAGAGGTGCCAAAATCGGTCCTGTCCGACGAGGCGGCCCAGTAGGTGCGATATTTTAGATGGTCGGGCCATAAAAATGTAGACCTGAAGTACTATTTGACCCGACCGAAAGCCCAACGGGTTTCGGGGCCGACCTGATAATCTTAGTATATTACAGGGAAATACCCCAGGCCAGGCCGACTAATTTTAGGCCCGATCAAATTTTGGCCCGGGCCTGGCCCAAAATATGGCGTTGATCCGACTGGCCTGGTCCAATCGAGTCAGGTCGTCCGAATTGTCACCTCTAGTTCCAACCTATACTGCACTCGCTAATTTGAGACATTTAGCTTTATAACTTTCTTTATTATTATATCCTCATAACTTATTATATCCATCATAATTTTAGCTCGTACATATAATTAGTGCACATGTATACTTATACATTTAATCGCATTTATAATATATTGACATAACAACGTAGTATGTATAGTAACATGCGTGTAACTTACTAATATGTTCACATAATACGTATAATCATGAACATTTACATATCTATACATTCTATACTATAATTTAACATACCAAAACAGTTCATTAAATCTAAGTGTATGCTTTTATAAAAAAGTTCTATTATAGTTAAAAATAGCTAGTTTCGGGTTTCTTACTAGCCTGTCTTGTAAAATTTATTATAAATCATATATTACATAAAAACCTCTCAAACTTTTATTATAAACTTCTAACTTTATATAATATGAAATAATAAATCATTTTTTAAAAAGGTGTAGGGAATAATTTTATAAAATTCATTTTTTAGAAGCAATTTACTATTTTATAACTAAAATCAGCTTATCTTGTAAAATTCATCAAAAATCATAAACGTAACAAAATGCCTTCAGATTTTAACCGTGTACTACTAACATCATATAGAATAATAGTATAACAGTTTTGAAAAATAATAAGTAAATAAATTTATATAATTTTTCAGAGTTGCATGAATAACATGAACTTCTACTAATAAAGTATTCAAATAAAGTTCACAAATTTAGATAATATAATCTCTACTTATAACTATATAAATAACATAAATGATCAATATCTTAAATATTATAAAACACATATACTTAACATATGTATGCCGATTTTGCATCACGTAGCAAAATCGGTAAATTGACGATCAACCATATAATACCCCTAAATCATGTTACTCATGCATACTTACTAATATGCATTCTATATAATATTTAGTTAGCATAAATTAATAACATAATTAAATATGTAGTCGAAATAATCCAGATTATTCTTGAAAAATCATCAATCTAGAATCTAGATACTACATTCATTCGTGCAGTGTAATAAAAAAAAATATGAAAATGTAATTAAAAAAAAAATACGTACAATGTAATAAAAAAAATATAAAATTCATTCTTCCAATGTAATTATTAATATAAAAAATAAACTTTGATGATTGTTGGTTGCATATGCTGCTTCAATATCATTTTGTTAGTAAGAACTTTTTGTTAGTATATGTTGCTTGAATATAAAAATTACTATGTTGCTTGAATATTATTTTTTTAGTAAATATTTTCTTTTGAGGAAATTTTATAGTAAAGATTTAATTAAATATAGGGTTAATTTTCAACAAGAACCTGAACTTTGCTGATTTTTATACTTTGCCACCTAAAGAATTTATTTTTTTCGATTGGAATCTGTATTACATGATTTGAGTCGAAATGCAATTTTGACTATATTTTTAAGGCCATGTGACTTGCACATGACTTGCTTTTAGTGTATTTAATTTTTTTTAAAAGTCTAATTACATGTGTTCATCATTTTAATTTGTGATTTCTTTTATTTGCCTAAAACTAAAACGCGAATTTACTTCTCCAAATTACCACAACAATAAGGTGAAAAGTCATTTATCTTTTTCTAAATTTCAATCTTCAAGCGAAGGATCCCTTATCTTCGTTTCATTCACCCACCCCGCCAATCTTTGATCCTCGAAATCGAAGGACCACATCAAGCTGTTGAAGGATCCCTTGGTCGATCCGTCACTGCAAGCTACGGAACGGGGCCGTTGCCCCCGATTACGATAAGTTTCTAGAAGATCTATTTATGATTTGTTTGGTTTTCGTGGTTATTTGAATGGGTATGCGTAGTTGTTCAGTGGGTAATGTTTGGTTTAGTTGTGCTTGGGTATTTGAATGGCTATGTTGATGCTTTGGTGAAGAAGGTTTTGTATTGATTGTACTCCTTGTGTAAATTCTGTAAATTGTAGTAACTTGTGTATAATGTCGATATTTTCATAGTAATAATTCAGTACATGTTAGGTTAGTTGGGTTACAGAGTTTTTTATTCGAGCAAGTGGACTGTCGCTTTTGGTCAACCTGATTATTTTGTTGTTAGACAAAGTTTTAACATTTTTTAAATAGGTGGTGTTGGGTTGGTGGGGACCCAAACTGTCATTTTTCTTTTCACCCCATGTTTGAGCCCTAATTTTACATTGAGCTCCTCAATAGCCTGGATGGTGGCTTTTTTGGTGAGCTCTTTCAATTTAGGGTTTTCAGATTGTGTTTATTTGCTATTACTTGTGGTTTTAGTTTAGAATTCATCCATATTTTGAGTTTTAGGGTTTCAGGCTTGACAATTGTTTATTTGTTGGTGATTGCGTCCACAGGTCCTTATGATGAGTATTTTACTATAAAAATGTATCATTTCGGTACATTTCCTGATCTTTGTATTTTGTGCTATGTGGGTGGTTCTGTAGCCTACATTGACTACTGCAATCCGGATGAGATGTCGATGATTGAGTTATTTGATATGGTTAAAGAAGTGTAGTCGATGTGGGTAAATTGTACTACAATAGGAGTGGGGTGCATAACTGTAATGACCTATGGCCATTAGATATTGACATCAATGCCGTTAATCTGGATGGGTTTAAGGATTGTGATAAGATAATAGCAGTTTATGTTAGTCATAAAGGGGGGGAATGGGATTCGGGATAGCACACCATTTGAAGGGCAGGGTGAAACATCACATTCATAAGCTGGCAATCAAAGCCTGCTTGTGATCTATGTAGAAAAGTATGATATACCTTTACCCCAAACACCTCTTATAGATTTCTCTCAAAAAGAATTTGATGACATTGTTGTTAATGATGAGAGTGAAGATTTGAACTCAGTAGGCTTAAGTTCAATTCATCTGTAAAATTTGAAGATTTTGAGTCTGAGCTAACTGATGTGACAATCTAAAGTTTGACGAAAATGTAGATTATAGTGTCGAGTGGGGGGAGGGGGTTTTGGGAGTGGTAATCTTACCACAAACACAGCTAGCACTAGCAAATCTCCTAATTCAAAAATGAAACACAAAGGTCACCCTATTTTCAAAGACCCCCGTGATGGGATTTTACCACCCCCCCTCCCTCCCCCTAAAAAAAATCTGAAACCACTGCCCCACAGAAAAAAGCACCAACACTAAAAAAGAAGACAAAACCCACACCACCAAAAGCAACTACAAACTGCTAGTACAAACTGCACCAAGTCTGGTACATCAGAAAAAATGGGCCACAAGAAGCTCAGTCTTAAGCAATACGCTAAGAAGAAGCCTATCGTAGATTATGTGCAAAATAGCACTCAAGAGTCAACAACAACTACTACGTCTATCAATCCAACAGTTAGGAGAAAACTTGAGGCAATTTTAACCATGCGATACACAATATAATTTACTATCAGTTTCTCAATTGTATTCTTTTTTCTTAGTCCGTCCGATTCACTAAGGGGCCCTTCCATTTTGATTGATAAGCCAAATCCCCGGGATTATATCAAGTTCATGGCCCATCAGGGATCTAATAGCCTTACTAGTGACATCAGATTCTCCAACACAATTCGGGAGGTGATATCTCCAAAGATGTTCATCTCATCCGAAGGTCCATCTAGATGCCACCAGATGTAAATGCATGGGAGATGTTCTTTTTGTTAGTTTGGGTCATTAACTATTTTTAGGAGTAGGATTATTTTGTGATAACCCAATATATGTATATCTTCTCTGGTATACTATCTTTCTTTTTGAGTGACTAAAGTTGTGGCCACTTTTTGACACTATTAACATGTTCTGTAGTGCCTTTTTTATCGTAATCCTCAAGGAGCAGTCAATATCCAAACTGGTCCATATTTTTCGATCATGTGGAAACATGTATAGAACATCATTCAAATGTTGAATGTATGGTTCTTATTGTTTCAGGTAAAATTAAGCCCCTAATAGTTTTTGGTATTGGTTTACATGATTAGTGAATATGCTTTACTACATTTAATGCAAAATGTGTGCATGGTTTTTTCTTATGCAAGTTTCACGGGATGCAGCAATATATTGACGTTCACAAAGCTCCCAATTGACAAAGCTCAAATGGATTTTACAAGTATAACATTGAAAAATCTAACAATGGATTTTACCAAAATAACATTGACAAAGCTAACAATTGTATCGTGTATTAACACAGTAACTGTTGAATTTGTCAACAAGACAATTCGAATAAACATAGTAATAAGATTTCTAAAACTGAAAAACACTTCCTTTGAAACCATAACTAATTCATTACAACAAAATCCAACACTTCATTACAGTTTGGCCAACATCTAAACCTGCAACTCAACCTTCACAAATCAACAAAAATAACCATACTAGACTAAACCTTAATATACTAGCACAAACTTGAACTACACCATTCATACTACACCACAAACCCATCCTTTAAAAAAATACATCTGATAACACGTTACTTATGCATGTATTTAGGTCGATTTAGGATCATATTTTATATCATTTACGTGCATATTTGACCGGCATTTATGTATATTAATAACATTTGGGTCATTTGATGTGTTTCGACTTGTTTTAAGGTATTTTGAGCTTTTTCAGGATTAAAGGTTGTGATTTACGACTACCGGACGAGGAAACAAGTTGGAAAAGAGTAAAAACCGGCCCAAAAGAGTGAAAACCGTCAAAGAACCGGTCCAAACCGGTCCGAACCGGCCTGAACCGGTCCAGTAGCAAAACAACGCAAGAACCGACACGGCCGCGTCAGACCTAGAACACGGCCGTGTCAAAAGTGGTCTACAAAGTGCTGTTGGTTCTGGAATAGAACACGACCGTGTTACAAAGCAACACGGCCGTGTCAAATTGTTGCTGGAAAAGGAAGATTTGCAAAGCAACACGGCCGTGTCACTTAAGCAACACGGCCGTGTCAGAAGGGTTTTTCTGCGAAGATTTCCTATTTTTAATAGGATTTTGATCTTATCTTCCCCAAGATTCGTCCCCAACTCTATAAAAAGGACCCCAAGCTCTAGAGATAAAAAAAAAATCAGTTACATCATTCCACCTAGAGGACAAAGAAGACGAAGATCATCGAGACGGAGTCATCCGGGTTTAATTATTCTTTTCTTAGTTTTAATTCTTTACAATGTTTTTCATAGAATTTTGTATTGATTTATTACTAGGCATGAGTAGCTAAGCTATTCGTGTCCTAGGGTTAGAAAGTAGGGATTTTTTATGACAATGGTTTGATTATAATTTAATCTATTTAATTCCGTTCTTTATGTGTTTTATCTCTATGTTTGTGCTTAAAACTGTATTTAGCTTGATCACCTAGATTTAGTAATTTAGTTTAACAATTCCGCTTCGAGAGGAGGGAATCGTTATCAGACTTAGAACATAGAGTGCAGTTGTCTATGACTGTGTAGGCCGTGACTTAGGATCGTTTGGGAGTTATTAGGTTTAATTGACTCGAGAGGGCAATTAGCTTAATTAATCAACGGTTTAATCGCTTCGAGAGAAGGATTAGATTATTGTCGTGCCGCCTAATAAACATTAGAATTGGTAAATTAATAGGTTAATTATATCTGACATTGAATTAATATCCTGAAATCGAAGCCCTAGGATACCTTTTCTCTTTGATTGTTAGTTTTTACGTTTCCTAAGTTGAAGTTATATTTAATTGAGTATTTTAATTAGTAAAATCAATCTTTTGCAACTTAGTATCTAGTTAGGACATTCCTAGAGTATTAGGGTATCAAACTACCTAAAACTATTCCTTGTGGGATCGACCTTGACAATAGTACTACACCTACATCCGTACACTTGCGGAACACTAGGTTAGAAACCGACGTGTCAAGTTTTTGGTGCCGTTGCCGGGGAATAGGATTTAGCGCTTAGTTTTTATCTTGAAAAATAGGAGGAAACTAGACTAGATTTTATTTTTTCGTAATTTTAATTTTAATTTTCGTTTTTATTTTTGGGTTAATTTTTGCATTACGCGGTAGTTCTTGTTTTTGGTGTTTTCAGGCTTCGTATGCTCACCAGATCAAAAGGGAAAGAAACCCTTCTCCCTTTCGATCCAGAAATTGAAGCGACAGCTCGCAGACACCAAACTAGAAGAAACTTCGCATCTGAGATGGAGAACCCATCACAGCATCCGAATCAGGATGACGCACTTAACAGAGTACTGACAGCTCTGGCACGGTTGGATGATCGAGTCACGAATATACAGCAGCAGCTACCTCCACAAGGGCCACAGCTACAACAGTAGTACGGCCCAATTCAGATAGACCCAGCTGCAGGCGATGAAGATGACACTCCCATTAGCGACTGCTTGAAGCCCAGTCCAAACCAGCAGGCAGGAGGAGTGCAACCTCCACCACTAAATGCCAACAATTTTGAGCTAAAGCCTGCACTAATCAACATAGTGCAGCAAAATCAGTATGGGGGAAGTGCTTTGGAGGATCCGAATGCGCATCTGATCAAGTTTCGCAGACTGGCCGACACAATCAAGATCAATCATGTGCCGCACGAGCAAGTCAAGATGAGATTGTTCCCTTTCTCACTGAAGGACAGAGCATTACAGTGGTTCAATTCACTAGAAGATATCAGAGATTGGGAGGACTTGAGTACTTCTTTTCTGTTGAAGTACTTTCCACCAAGCAAGATGCTCGACCTGCAGAACCAGATCAACCAGTTCAAGCAATTGGACCAAGAGCCATTCGGAGAGGCTTGGGAGCGATTCCGGGATCTTATCCGGAGTTGCCCTCAACATGGGTTCACCAAGAAGCAGCAAGTATGCAAGTTCTACAATGGTTTACTTGCACCGACTAGAAACCAAGTTGATGCAGCTGCGGGTGGAAGTTTGATGGAGAAGTCAGTACGGATGGCATTCTCAATCCTGGACGCAATGGCCAGAACAAGCTACCAATGGTCGAATGAGAGAAACATGCCAAAGAGGGTAGCAAGTGCCCAGAGAGTCGAGCCCGTCAATAATGAGCCAATTGAAAAGCTCACAGCACAAGTAACAGCATTGACGAGCCAGGTGAATTTGCTAACTAATCTGACGTTAGCACAACAGCCAGGGGGTCCGGAAGAAGTTGAAGAAGTAAAATTTGTGAATCAACGAAACTTCAACAACTTCCAGAATAATCAGCCTCGGTACAATCAGTATCCTCAGAATCAGAATCATCAGAACTTTTCATATGTGAACGCGCAAAATACACTTAATCCGCCACCCGGATTTGCTGTTACAAATAGCATGACCCATGACGGTAAGAAGCCATCACAAGAAGAAATTGCGCAGTCACAATTTGAAAAGTATGATGAAAAGTTAGCTCAGTTGGAGAAGAAAGTAGATGGGAAATTCATGGAGCTAAACAAGCATATCACTGGGCAAGGGGCAGACATCAAGAGGCTCGAGAACACACTGGTGCAGACTCAAGTTAGCATTGGAGAATTGTCATCAAACATGAGCCAACTGATAAAGATAGTAGGAGCTCAACACAAGCAAGGCCAATACCCGAGTGATACAGTGGTTAATCCTAAGGAGCACTGCAATATTGTGGAGCTAGAGGAGCATGAAGAGAGCATGAAGGACCAAGAAGCGAAGGAATCAGGCGAGGAAGTAAAAAACATAGAGAAGGAGGAGGTCGAACCAATCATAGATAAGAAAAGTTCATCTCCTATTCTTGATGAGTCTTTTGATTTTTGTTTTAAAAATTCGTTCTTTGCTAACCTTGATCCTTTAGAGCAATCTAGAGCTGTTGTTTTGAAACAGGAACCACTAAAGGAGAAAATCCAAGTTAAAGAGGAAACAAAGGAGTGGAAGGATGGAAAAGAGACGACGAAGAAGAAACCGAGCAGGCCCAAAAAGAACGCAACCACAAGCATGAAACCGAGAAGAGCAACAAAAGCAAAAGATCCAGGGAGTTTTACTATTTCTTGCTCAATTGGTAGTCATGAGTTTCATAATGTCATGTGTGATTTAGGGTCTAGCATAAACTTAATGTCTCTTAAGCAGTATAGACAATTAGGATTAAGGGAAATTAAAAGGTCCTTTACTACTATCAAATTGGCGGATGGATCTTCATTAATACCGTTGGGAGTAGCAGAGGATGTAGTGGTAAAAGTGCTAAATTTTGAATTCCCTAGTGATTTCTTAGTTGTTGACATGAAAGGGAATGATGAATTCCCTTTTATCTTAGGAAGACCCTTCTTGGCGACTAGCCAAGCACTAATAGATGTACCTAAAGGGAGTTGATTTTTCGGGTTCAAAATGAAATAATCACACTCAAAATACATAAGTCGGGTCTAAGGGGTAGGCACAATTGTAGCATTATTTACACTACCCTAGCTGCTGTAGAAAATCCTCATGTCCCAAATAGCTCTTTAATCGTTCAGAAAACATCCGACTCGGGGTGGCTAGAAAATGGTTGATAGGAAAAGGACGTCCGGCTGATGACGTAAAACAAAGCGCTTGTCGGGAGGCAACCCGATGTTTATCGCTTTATTTTTAGTATTTCGTTAATTTTATGTTTTTACTTGTATTTTAGTGTTTATGTTTTTAGGAATCAACATGGACGAGTGTGCAAGAAACGGGGGTCGAAAAGACGAAAAATCGCGTTAAAAGGAGTAGAAGAGGCAACACGGCCGTGTCGCATTATGGACACGGCCGCGTCAAGACACACATAGAAAGTGTTTTATCACTGACATGCAACACGGCCGTGTCACACAAACGACACGGCCGCGTCAAAATCAGGCCTAGAAACTAAGTTTTGGTTCAACAGCAACACGGCCGTGTCAGCCTTATAACACGGCCGTGTCAAAATCAAGCTCCAAACACGAATCAATACTGGAATGCAACACGGCCGTGTCACACAAACGACACGGCCGCGTAAAAAATGATCCAGAAACATCAATTTTGGCAAAAAGGTGACACGGCCGTGTCAAACCTTCAACACGGCCGCGTCATTTCCTCAGCAGAAAAAAAGATGCAAAAATTCAGAGCGTGATGCGGAGACGGACGAACCAAGATTCAGTAGGGGTTTCAAAATGCCGCCGTCGTCGCAACGATTTGTAAGTTAGCACCAAGGCGTACCACGTTTTTTCCTCCAAACATTGATTTTCAGCCAAGTTTGGGGGAGGGGGTAAGCCGTGGGACGTCTTGGCAGCTATAAAACTGCAGCTATATTTTTAGTTTTGATTTAATTTTTTTAGTTGATCGGTCGAGTCTTTTGCTGGTAATTGTGGGTCCGTGTGCCCATTGTATTGAGTTTTAGTGTTTATATTGGTGTTATCGGGTCTGTGAGCCCAAGTTGATTGCATATCGTTTCCATGTTGAGTTTAGAAGTTTAGAGTCTTATTAGTGTTTCAGTGTTTAGAGTCATAAGAATAATAAAATCCGGAAATAGGTAACAAGTGAAAAAAATAAAAAAAGAATAATAGGGAAAGATGGATGATGAATAGTTAATGATGAGATGATTTAGATGAAAAAATGGCACATAATAGAGCATGAGAGGTGTTTTGAGACGAAATTGAGCTTGAACTTAGAATATTCAATCAAAATTAACCTTGTGAGAATTTGAGCCTAATTATACTCCAATTTTTGGAGTCATACACTTTCTTTCGGTGTGAATTTGATTGAATATGTGTACTAGTCTCTAGAACTTGCCTTGAGTCTTTACTAAGAATGTGTCAAGTATATGTTGTGATTTAGGAAATGATGTTAGGCAACTTTTTGTTTAAGCCTATTTATTTGAACCATGAAAATTGCCTTTGAACCATAATGGAAAAAAATTGTCCCTAGTTAGCCCAATTGAGCCTCATAGCTGTATTTATTCATAACCTAACAATGTAAGCCGAAACCTTTTGATTTATCTCTTTTGGCCCTAATTGGATTAATCAAGTTAGAGGGAGGAAAATTGGAAGGAACTATGGGTGAACAATTTGTGGGAAGGAATGGGAAGTAGGGATATTTTTAAAAGATGAAGGAAATAAGAGAAAAGTGATATGTGAAAAACGAAGAATGACCTCTCCTAGAAAAAAAAAAAGGAAAAAAAAAAGAGAAAAAGAAAACAAAAAAAAAAGAAAAAGAAAAAGAAAAAAAAAGAAAAAAAAAAGAAAGAAAAAAAAAAAAGAAAAGTTGTATTATAGAGGAGAGGCTAGAAAATAAAGTGCTTAAATTGTGAATTTGATTAGAACAGTCGGGTAGTCCCAAAGATGTGGTACCCACAGAATTGAAAAACACTTAAGTTATACGGACTTTTGAAGGTGAAGAAGTCACTTTGCGGGGTGATTTGCTGAGATTTGAAGAGCGAGGTTGAGTGATTGTATTGAGGGGTAGTCGGGTTAGACGTAACTTGATTAGTCCAATGAATAGTCACTTATATCCAAATGTATCCCACCTTACCTTAAGCCCACATTACAACCAAAATAAAGACCTTTTTGATCCTTTGTCACACATATCAAGTACGAGGTCTAGTTTAGAAGATTGGCAAGCATATGGTAGGCTTTGCATGTAATTCAATATGAGTGGAAATTATTTTAGCCTAAACACTTGAGAGATGAGTGAAACACTTACCCGGTGAGGGTTGAATAATTCGAAAGTTCAAAGTCTCGAGATTAGTTGATTTACGCGTTATCACATATGCTCAAGTGAATTGTGTTGCCTAGTTGTTTTAAGAAAAAATCAGACTGAAACTGAATTCATCATCTAGTCGCCCTAAACAGATGCATAATCACTTGTATTCTTTGTTTCTTTTTGTATGATGTTCGGGACGAACAACAGTTTAAGTTTGGGGGATTTTGATAACACGTTACTTATGCATGTATTTAGGTCGATTTTAGGATCATATTTTATATCATTTACGTGCATATTTGACCGGCATTTATGTATATTAATAACATTTGGGTCATTTGATGTGTTTCGACTTGTTTTAAGGTATTTTGAGCTTTTTCAGGATTAAAGGTTGTGATTTACGACTACCGGACGAGGAAACAAGTTGGAAAAGAGTAAAAACCGGCCCAAAAGAGTGAAAACCGTCGAAGAACCGGTCCAAACCGGTCCGAACCGGCCTGAACCGGTCCAGTAGCAAAACAACGCAAGAACCGACACGGCCGCGTCAGACCTAGAACACGACCGTGTCAAAAGTGGTCTACAAAGTGCTGTTGGTTTTGGAATAGAACACGGCCGTGTTACAAAGCAACACGGCCGTGTCAAATTGTTGCTGGAAAAGGAAGATTTGCAAAGCAACACGGCCGTGTCACTTAAGCAACACGGCCGTGTCAGAAGAGTTTTTCTGCGAAGATTTCCTATTTTTAATAGGATTTTGATCCTATCTTCCCCAAGATTCGTCCACAACTCTATAAAAAGGACCCCAAGCTCTAGAGATAAAAAAAAATCAATTACATCATTCCACCTAGAGGACAAAGAAGACGAAGATCATCGAGACGGAGTCATCCGGGTTTAATTATTCTTTTCTTAGTTTTAATTCTTTACAATGTTTTTCATAGAATTTTGTATTGAATTATTACTAGGCATGAGTAGCTAAGCTATTCGTGTCCTAGGGTTAGAAAGTAGGGATTTTTTATGACAATGGTTTGATTATAATTTAATCTATTTAATTCCGTTCTTTACGTGTTTTATCTCTATGTTTATGCTTAAAACTGAATTTAGCTTGATCACCTAGATTTAGTAATTTAGTTTAACAATTCCGCTTCGAGAGGAGGGAATCGTTATCAGACTTAGAACATAGAGCGCAGTTGTCTATGACTGTGTAGGCCGTGGCTTAGGATCGTTTGGGAGTTATTTGGTTTAATTGACTCGAGAGGGTAATTAGCTTAATTAATCAACGGTTTAATCGCTTCGAGAGAAGGATTAGATTATTGTCGTGCCGCCTAATAAACATTAGAATTGGTAAATGATAGGGATGGCCCGATCACTTCGGGTCGACAGGTCCAGAAACACGCGTAGGCCCAGCGGGTCCAGAAACAGCGTCGGCCCAACGGGTGGTTTGTTCCGCGAATCAAGGCCCACGATCCGTTCCCAACCGCCACGCAACGGAAAACAGGCATAATAATAGGGAATTAGTTAGGGTTCAGTTAGGGTTCATGAGGGTTTAGTATAAATTGAGGAAAAGAGCTCTGAATTAGGGTTCGCATTCTGTATTCTGAATTACTACGTGTAAACTCAAAGTTCGAGTAAGAGAAACATCTCGGCAAGTGTTATTTTCTGCCCGTGGACGTAGATCTCCGGATCGAACCACGTAAATCTTGTGTGTTTTCATATTGCTTACGTAGGTTTTTGTTAAGTTTCTTGGATATCGGATTGCGCATTATCAATTGGCGCCGTCTGTGGGAAACGTAAAGCAATTTCTGACGTTAACGGTGCATTCAAATATCATGGTGATGACTCGACTGAATCAATCTCGCAACGGTGATCAATCCAATCAAGATCCACCCGTGGATCAAGTTTTGCCGCCAAGGCAGTCGCCGACAAGAGGTGCGTCTCATCATCAGGGCAACCAAGGCCCGCTTGTGAATCCAGACAACCAGTTCTTGCCTCCACCCCCACAAGACATGCAAAACCCTAATCCCGTTGCTGCCCAGCCACCGATTAACATTCAAATCACACCAGAATTGCTCCAGGCTTTCCTACAAGAGCATGCCCATGTTCTTCAAGACTGGGCGGTCAATCGCCTACACCCCGCGGGGGCTGCCGAACATGATGCCAATCCCGCGGTGCCTCCACATCGTCAGCACTCGCGTGATCAACAAGACCCGGGGCATCACGGGCGTCAGGATCGGCGACGTGGACGACCTGGTTCTTCCGAGGACCATGGGAGTTCTAACGAATCACGACAACGCAACGATGAACCTACCGATGCCGATCGCCGCCGTCCACTCAACGCGGCTAAGAGAGTTCGTTATGCCAATCCTCATACTCTAGATCTTCAAGAGTATGAGCGAGTCCAACGCAATGTCGAACTGGACAGAATCCTGGGCCTTGATGCCAATGGAGACATCATCACACCGTTCTCCCAAGAAATCATGGCTACCCCCCTTCCCGAAGGGTTCAAACGGCCGGCCATACCACCTTACGACGGCACCGGAGATCCAGCCAATTTTCTTGGAGCTTTCAGGCACAACATGCTTAGCCGCGATCACACTACATCCCTCCATTACTGTAAGATTTTCCCTGAGTACCTTCAGGATGAAGCTCGGGTTTGGTTTGATTCTCTCCCACGCAACAACGTATCTTCTTTTAGAGAACTCGCCGAACACTTTTGAGTGCGTTTCGAAGCACGTGCGAAGCCCATGGCCACCCTGGCCGACCTCATGAATATGGAACAGCGGGACGGTGAAACCGTTACCCAATTCCTTGACCGCTTCACAGCGGAGAGCCTCAAGGTGGGAAATTGTTCAGAGGACGTAGTCATCAACGCATTCATGAATGGACTCCGTCCTAGTCCACTTTACACCGAGTTGGTTCGAAACCCACCGGTCACAACCCGAGCACTGTTCAAAACGGTGTGCAGATATGCTAAGGCCGAAGCCATTACTGGGTACGTGGCACTCTGTTTCTTAGATCTGTATAAGGGATACCACCAGATCTTTATGGATCCGCAGGATGCCCTCAAGACAGCATTCATCACTGCTTTCGGGTGTTTTGCCTTTAAGAAAATGCCCTTCGGGCTCAAGAACGCTGGAGCCACATATCAACGTCTCATGAACCGTGTTTTCCACGACCAGATTGGCCGCAACGTCGAGGTTTACATTGATGATCTTGTTATAAAGAGTACCTCCCATTCTTCATGTGTGCAAGACATTGCCGAAACGTTGCGCACCCTGCGACGTTACAATTTGCGACTTAATCCAGCAAAATGCACTTTCGGCGTTGGCTCCGGCAAGTTCCTCGGTTATATGGTTTCACAACACGGTCTTCAGGCTAATCTAGCCAAACTTCGGGATGTTTTGGATCTGCAGTCACCGAAGACGTTCAGAGACGTTCAGCGCCTCACGGGCGGTTTGGCGGCCTTAAATCGCTTTCTCTCCAAAGCGGCAGAGCGCCAACTCCCATTCTTCAGAATCTTGCGACAATCGAAGTCCTTTGAATGGACTCCGGAGTGCACCGAGGCTTTCGAGGCTTTGAAACGTCATATACAGCAGCTGCCTACTTTATCAGTTCCTCTCTCCGGAGAGCCGCTTTACTTATATTTGGCTTCCGCCGAGGAAGCTATTAGTGCAGCCCTTGTACGGGAAGTCAATGGTGTTCAGCATCCCGTGTACTTTGCAAGCCGAGTACTCCACGGAGCGGAGACACGATATTCCATGCTGGAAAAACCGTGTTGGCCCTTGTTATGGCGGCTCGGCGTCTGCGGCCATACTTCCAAGGACGTGAAGTACGAGTTCTGACCAATCATCCTATCCGTCAGATTCTTGTCAAACCCGAGGTGTCTGGGCGCCTCGCCAAGTGGGCTGTCGAATTAGGTGAATACGATATTCAATTTCTTCCCCGCAGAGCTATCAAGGGCCAGGCACTTGCCCATTTTTTGGCTGAAACCCCGGGAGACAATCATGAATCTTCGGCAGACAGTGTTACCCATCATCCCGCTACCCTCGTATCCTCACCTCAGAAGTGGCAACTATATGTGGATGGAGCATCCACGACTCGGGGAAGTGGTGCCGGGGTGCTTCTCATTGACCCCGAGGGGGTTGAAGTTAAATACGTCATCCGATTCAAATTTAAGGTGACTAATAATGAAGCAGAATACGAGGCAATCCTCGCCGGGCTCCGGCTCGCAAAATCCTTAGCCATTCGCCATCTTGAGCTCTTCACGGACTCCGAGGTCGTGTCCAAGCAAATCCAAGGGACTTATGTCGCCAAGGATGAAACAATGATCAGGTATCGTGCTTTAACACTTAAGCTTATGTCAACTCTAGATACAGTTGTTATCCAGAAAATACCACGTGCTCAGAATGCAAGAGCAGATGCGCTCAGCAAATTGGCCTCCGCGGTCCGAACTAATATATCTCCGGATATCATGGTCGAAGACTTATCTCATCCAGCAATTCATGAGGCCACAGTTTCGGTACTGACCGATAGTGATCCGAATTGGATGACTCCTATCATTCAATATCTCCGAGATGGAATTCTGCCTACTGATAAGCTGCGAGCTCGGCAAGTTGTCCTCAAAGCCCCCAAATACTCCTTTCATGATGGAGTCTTGTACCGACGGTCATACCTACAACCGAGTCTCCGGTGTCTCGCTCCTGCCGAAGATACTCAAGTTCTACGGGAGGTTCACGAAGGGGCCTGTGCCAGCCATATCGGCTCCCAGACATTGGCCAAGAAAGTTCTCCGCTGGGGATATTATTGGCCAACTTTGTTCAACGATGCCCACGACTTAGTGACCAAATGCAGCAAGTGTCAGCTGCACTCCCGTGTGAAGCATTTGCCGCAGACCGAGCTCACTGGAATCCAGAGTGCGTGACCGTTTATTCAATGGGGAATCGACATTGTCGGCCCATTCCCAATTACTCCGGGGGGATTGAAATTCCTGGTCGTTGCCGTAGACTACTTCACTAAGTGGGTCGAAGCCGAACCTCTTACGGCCATTACTGGTCAAAATATCTTGAAGTTTGTGTGGCGCAATATCGTTTGTCGCTTCGGCATCCGGAGCACTATTATCTCGGACAATGGTAAACAATTTGCCAGCGATCCCTTTCGGTCATGGTGCGAAGAACTTCACATCAAACAAATTTTCACCTCGGTTGCTCACCCTCAAGCCAACGGTCAGGTTGAAGTCACCAATCGTACACTGCTCACGGGTATAAGAAACGCCTGGATAATGCCAAAGGTCTCTGGGCCGAAAACCTTCCGCAAGTCCTATGGGCTTATCGCACGACACCGCATACCTCTACCGGGGAGACTCCTTACAGCCTTACTTATGGTTCCGAAGCTGTTATTCCTGCGGAAATCAGTGTACCAAGCCCTCGCCTCATCACATTGGTTCCAGAGGATAATGACGAGGCTCTCCGAGCAAATTTGGATGAGCTTGAAAATCGTCGTGATCAATCATTCATTCAACAGGCCAGGTGTAAACAACGGGCAGCCCAGTATCACCACCTCCGGGTCCGGGGCACTCAGTTCAATGTCGGGGACCTAGTGCTTCGGCTCAATTCAGCCAGCAAAGCTGCCCCCGAGGGGAAATTACATGCTTCTTGGGAGAGTCCCTACCGCGTCGTTACTGCGCACGATTCTGGATCCTATCAGTTAGAGCATCTCAATGGGACCTTGATTCCCCGAAGCTGGCACGTTACCAACTTGAGGCGCTTCTATCTGTGAATGCCAAATCACAAGTACCATCTTATCATTATGCTCATTGTACGTTTCTTTTATGATTGTTATCTCTCTTTGTATTCTTTAATTTGCTCCGGCACTTATCATTGAATAAAAATTCTTTGTTTATGCATCTTGCTGTGTTCTCTTTTACGTTACGGGGACGCCCTAACGCATTCATAAAATTATTATTCGTCTCCGGACAATTAACTCTCTCTCTCGATCCGTCCGAGGAGATTCACATTCCGTCCCCGGACTCATATCACTTTCTCGCCTGTTTAACCGGAGAAGTGGTTACTCCCGCCTGACCCGTCCGGGGAGATTTTACTCCCGCCCGATCCGTCCGGGGAGATTTGCATTGGATTTATCCATACTGTGTTCCCGAACACCCAATTAAAACAGTTATTACTGTTGGTTCATAACTTGTTGTTTTCCTTAACACATTTATGCACATCAAAACGATTTTATTATTTTCCGAATAATCCTACGACAATAAGTTCTTTACAAAAAAAACTACAAAAAAAAAAAAAGAAGAAAAAAAAACACACAAACAATCATCTACGGCCCCCGAGCCAGTATTCAGCGCTCCGGCGTTGAGGCCTACTCCTAGCTCTGCGTTGTGTCCTCCGGGATCTTGTAGATCCTCGACCTCGGGCTCCGGCTCTTTCCCCTCCGCGGGCTCCCCGACGCCGTGGACTTGTCCTTGGCGCTTGTCGGGGAATTTCGTCCCTTGTATGAGCGCGGCTACCTGGCTGCGGAGCAGACCTCGAAGTTTGGGCCCACTGCACAGGGTCCCACTCCTCCGAAGCCATCACTTCAATTTCTCTGGCCAGCTCCTCGACTACTTCTTCGGCGACCACAGCGGGCTCTTCTTCAATCGTGGTCACTGGAGCTGGCTCTCGGATAACAATGCCTTTGCTCTTTCCAGATGGTTTCTTTTTATCCTTCCGGGGAGCTTTTGGAGTACCTTGGCCCCGGCTTGAACTCGCAATGAATTCCTCGGCAGAAGGCCTCCACCTGCCTCGGCCCTTCAGCCCTTCGTACATGCTGAGAAGCAACTCCAAAACCTCTCGCTTTCTTACAAGCTCTGAGGACTCCGCTGGGTTATTTGCCACAAGCGCCGAGATTTCGCCCTGAATCTCTACGACCCGCTCCTCCACTTCCTCAAAGGTAAGAAGGCCGAACTCAGACAGTATCCGGTCGTATTCCCTTTGATGAACGAGGACACGACTCATTTCAGCAGCTTTAGCCCGGTACTTCAGTTCGAAATCTTTGGCTCTTTCTTCGGCTTCGACCGCTTTCCTCTCTGCCGAGGCCACCTGCTTTTCTAGCTTTGGCACTACGTGCATTTGCAGTTTGTTCTTTTCTTCGCGGAACCACTCAAGTGATCGCATGAGTTTCTTTATTGTTTCGTGCAATTCTGCGGTATTCTAAACAGAAAGAAGAGTCAACCAGATCGATCAATCTCAAGTATGTAAAGAGTTGGAGTTCAGTTCGAAAACAAACATAAATTGATCATTCAAGCAAAAGGAAGACGAAGTGTCTGAGAAACAAAAATTATATTCAACAAAATGGAAGTACAATATCCAGGATTCAGTACAATGTTCGCATATACTCCTATTATCTACAATTTTAAATTTGCGGGGAACGACTGACCTCCCGCTCAGTTCCCTCAATATCTTCGGGCAACACCTCTCGCCGGCCCTCTGACACTTCGGCTTCTCCCTCTTCATTCGCGGCGACAGCTTCGTCCGCAGCTATGGCTTCGACCTCCATCCGAGGGGGGGTTCTTTG
Organism: Ajuga chamaepitys; assembly: GCA_958295605.1. Taxonomy (NCBI): domain Eukaryota; kingdom Viridiplantae; phylum Streptophyta; class Magnoliopsida; order Lamiales; family Lamiaceae; genus Ajuga; species Ajuga chamaepitys. Next base: position 39,449,515 of record OY282498.1, on the reverse strand, counting down.
TTTCGGGGCTCGGAGACCAGCTCACCCCGGCGGAACGCCATGAACTCTTGGTCCTGGTCCACCTCACAGTTGGCGATCTCCGCGGCCGTCAGCAGTTGTTTCTTCTCCCCTAGAGCCTTTACCAGGGGCCACTCCGGCAGATTCGCTAGAGCTGCGTAGTAGGCCTTTTCCACCCCGGCCACTGCCTCAAAGTCGTACCCGAATTCTGGACGATATACATCCACATTCGGGTAGACCTCCTTCACCTGCTCCAGCAGCGCGGATCGTGTGGCCTGGTCCCCTATTGCCACAAACTCCGTCTGGAAGTCAAGGAACGTGCTGGTTTGGAATAATTTGTCGGCGAATGCCTTCAACATCGCTCCTTGTCCTTCGACTAAGGCAGCTTCCCGAGCCTCCATCTCTGCCCGCAGCCGCAGTAGCTCACCTCGGAGGACATTGGTCTCCGCCTCCACTCCGCGCAGACGCGCAGCTTCATTTTCGACCAAGGCAGCCCTCTTGCGTGCCTCGGTCAAATCCTGGGTTAATCGGTCGTTGCGCGCCCGAAGCTCCCTGGCCACTTCGGCCAGCTCCTCCTTGCCTTCCTTCTCGCTCTTACGACCGAGGTCCAGGATACCTCGCGCAAAGCGCAGAAGTTCTTCGGCGTCTGCGCCCTCTAACCCCAACAGACTTGAGGGCCCCTGCTCCTTCAACTGCCACCAATGATAGCACACAATGATCAGCACAGAAGACTATACAATCTAATTGCATTAACAGTAGCTGACAACACGTCTGGAACTTACCTCCATACTCCCCTCCGTGCGGAGTCTTTTCGCGGCTGTTGGAGGAGTGCCGGATGGCTCCGGCCTCTTCTTGGACATAGGGGTAGGCTTCGTTACCCCTACCTGTTCCTCAGACCCAGCACTGGGCCTCGTATCGGATGGCATCTTTCCCCGGGGAGATGCCTCAGCAGATTTGCCCTTCTTTTTGGCCGCCGCCGCCACCGCGGGGTTTCCAACCGGCTCTTTCCCGAAGCGTCCCACTGCACATAAAGGTTATAGTTAGTCCTATGCAAAACAACAGTTGTAAAAAGCAAGATAGAAGAACTCCTACCCTCTTCGGCAGCCGCATCGCCCGAATAATACGGGCTCAGTCCTGCCCCCTCCAGTTCTTCCTCGGTACAGAGGGTTTTGAAAGTCCCCACTGACCGGAATACATGTATGACTTCGGCCTCCGGGTTCTCCACCGGAGCGGTATCAAGTACCTCCTCCCTCCTCCACTTCGGGAGAGCTACTTTGTTTTTTACAAATATAAACCTCTCCTTCCACCCCTCTACCTTACTTGGGTTTTGAACCTTGAACCCACCTCGGGCTCGGGGACTGAAGGAGTACCACCCCTTGGATTTCCCGAAGTTTTTTAATTGGTAGAAAAACCTAAAAAGCTCTACGGTCGGTTCTATCCCGGTATTCTTGCATACTACGGTGAATCCCACTACTTGCCTCACCGCGTTCGGCGCTAGTTGGCTCAAGGCAATACCGTAGTATTTCAGCAACTGGATCACAATGTCCCACAGGGGCAGTCTCAAGCCTATTCTAAGGGGATCTATGTACACACTAATAAACCCCTGCGGCGGGCAGCAGGCCCTATCATCGGGGTTCGGTATTATGTACTCTAAGTTAAAGGGAAAGTAAAATGAAGGGATTTCTCTCTCAATCTGCACTCGCGTCATCCGTAACGCTACAGAGGACACCTCAAAATCCTCCTCCGCGCATTCATAAAACGCGACCATCATAACGTTGCTTTCTAGGCCGTCGGCCCTGTCTACGGTCCTAATCTCATTCCTTTCCGGAATAAGATATCGAAGGGGGGGGACATCTAACGGGGCACTCGTAGTCCCTACTTCTTGAATAGAGGCAGAAGATGAAGAAGAAGGCATACTTACTTGGGTAGAGTTTGAGAAGTTTGGATTTGAGATGAATCACAAGCACAAAATTCCCCTCTTTTTCCCACTTTCTAAACTGGTAAATCGCAATGAAGAAGATGAAAAGTTACTGTGCAGTTATTCCAAATATATACGCAAAAAACCAACGGCTCTGATACAGCCTATTCAAATTCAATGATGGAGATCTAGACGTGCTCTTCACGCGCTTTACAATTCCCAAGGCGCGTGGGGAACAGGTTTATTGGAAATCGCAGAGCGTGTCACTTCACATCCCTCTCTCTCATGATGGCGCCGCCAATCACATCAACCTCACCCTTCGTCAGGAAGATTTAAACTGCACTCCGGTGCTCCTTTTACCTCGGCTATACTACCACACTCCGGCGCTCCCTTCATTGTAGCCAGACTACTACACTCCGATGTACCCTTCACCTCGGCCAGGTCATTATGTACTTCCGACACGTTTCTTGCTTTGGGGAGACTCGGTATCTCGCTATTTGTCCCGTGCACTTCGGCTTAATTCGGTTCCGCTTCCGCAGACTGCGCCGCGAAATCCCTGGGACGCGGCTAGACTTAGTCATTCGCAAACACTTCGGCGCGCCCGCGACCACGGCCCTTCTTGCTTATGGTTCCACCCCGGTGACAACCGAAGCTCCTTCCTCGCTTCGGCTGGGGGGGGGGGGGACATCTGATAGGGATGGCCCGATCACTTCGAGTCGACAGGTCCATAAACACGCGTAGGCCCAGCGGGTCCAGAAACACGCGTCGGCCCAACGGGTGGTTTGTTCCGCGAATCAAGGCCCACGATCCGTTCCCAACCGCCACGCAACGGAAAACAGGCATAATAATAGGGAATTTGTTAGGGTTCAGTTAGGGTTCACGAGGGTTTAGTATAAATTGAGGAAAAGAACTCTGAATTAGGGTTCGCATTCTGTATTCTGAATTACTACGTGTAAACTCAAAGTTCGAGTAAGAGAAACATCTCGGCAAGTGTTATTTTCTGCCCGTGGACGTAGATCTCCGGATCGAACCACGTAAATCTTGTGTGTTTTCATATTGCTTACGTAGGTTTTTGTTAAGTTTCTTGGATATCGGATTGCGCATTATCAGTAAATTAATAGGTTAATTATATCTGACATTGAATTAATATCCTGAAATCGAAGCCCTAGGATACCTTTTCTCTTTGATTGTTAGTTTTTACGTTTCCTAAGTTGAAGTTATATTTAATTGAGTATTTTAATTAGTAAAATCAATCTTTTGCAACTTAGTATCTAGTTATGACATTCCTAGAGTATTAGGGTATCAAACTACCTAAAACTATTCCTTGTGGGATCGACCTTGACAATAGTACTACACCTACATCCGTACACTTGCGGAACACTAGGTTAGAAACCGACGTGTCAACATCAAAATGCAAAACTCTAAAGCAGCCCACATTCACTTCTTCTTCTAGTAATACAACTCTCATAGCTTCTTCTTCAATTTTGTTGACACGTCGTAAATCGTCTTGAAGGTTATTAACCTATCTCAATAGATCGGGAATTATCTAGCAAACCCTTTCGCCGACTGGTGGTCAATCCAACGAAAGAAATCGTACCTATTTGCAACCTTTGAGAAAAAAATATTAAGCACCATCAAACCCCAGATCGACATGAAACCCTAATTTTTTAAGGATAGTAGTTTTAGGTAATACTACAGAAAGAATAGGGTCAAGAAGTTTGCCAATTGTTGAAGAATGAGGGCTTTACCAAAAAGAAAGAACATTCGATAGGGCAAGTGCCAATTCTTATCCGGAATCATTCACAAACAACATAGCGCCTCCCGGGATTATGCTCCGTCCACAAGGTGCGAAAATAGCGGTGTTCCCGCACCTGCATTACATTTCCATCGAGCAATTTTAGCTTAAATGATGGTTCAAGTCGCGATAATTTTATTTTGGGGGGTGGGATGAATCTTTTCTGCTTTGGGGGTTTATATTGAAGTAAAAAGAGTCGTTGATGTATTTAAGTTATGGTAAGGAGCAAATAACCGAAGTCACAAATTAAAATGATGAACACACGTATTTAGACTTTAATAGAACGTAAAATACACTAAAAATAAGTCATGTGCAAGTCACATGGCCTCAATAGCCTGAAAATATATCGAAAAAAAATAAATTATTTAGGTGGCAAAGTGTAAATTCCCGCAAAGTTCGGGTTCCTGTTGAAAATTAACCCTATATTTAATTAAATCTAGACTAGAAAACTTTTCTCAAAAGAAAATATTTACTAACAAAATGATATTCTAAGCAACAAAGTATTTTTTATATTCAAGCAACATATACTAACAAAAAATTCATACTGACAAAATGATATTCAAGCAGCATATGCAACCAACAATCAGCAAATTTTATTTTTTATATTAATGATTACATTGGAAGAATGAATTTTATATTTTTTGTTACATTAGACGGAAGATTTTTTTATATTTTTTTATTACATTTTTATATTTTTTTTATTACACTGGACGAATGAATGTAGTATCTAGATTCTAGATTGATAGTTTTTTAAGAATAATCTGGATTATTTCTACTGCAGTTTTATAAAGGAGGGAATTTTAGTTGCCGCAATATTCTTTTGTAATATCACAAAATTATATTTCATTTCAAATTTAAATTATTAAAGTTTAAAATCTAAAATAGTAAAAAATCCATAATCAAAAGTCTAATCCAAAGGATACAACTCTAAACCCAAGCTCACAATAAAAAATAATAAAAATCCAAATTAATATTACAGCTCACTAGCCTACTATAACATGTAAAATCAATAGGTGCGCCGGTACTCCAGATGTACCGTAAAATTCCTCTACACTTCTATTACAATTATATAAATACATTTATGATGTATTGATGATGTTACTTCGTGTATGTGTTAATGTATTATGTAATTTATGTTACCGCGACAGGAGATGTAACATTATTTGTAATAGGAGATCCATTTTGTTTGTGATAGGAGTCAGGCTTTTGTTTTACAACAGCTTATCATGAGCAAGGAGTGTAGGGGTTTGAATTTTCGTGAAACCAACAGTCGAAAACAGAGAGCAATCGCTTGAGATGACTTCTTATGCATAACAGTGACAGTATTAGAAATTTAGAATTCATAAATGACACGTCCCACATTTTACATGAAACAACTTCTCAAAAATTGGTCTGACTCTCGAAAAATAGCTAAGCGTAACATAAACATGGAATCTCGAATATTATAGAAAACGACATTGAAGTTTTGAGGGCCAAAAAAGTTAGCGTGGCTTCACTCCCATAATTTTTTGTGAAGTTTCATGGTTCGGGAACGTGTGGACGGAGAAGAGCTGACAGTCGTGCCCCAAAAAGTAGAAGCTACTGATTATGAATGATTCCATCCTTTTCATTTTGGATAAAAAGGAATAAAGAATGGGAATCTTTTTCACGTGCACAAATCTTTTCCAGGTTTCTTGCAACTTATTTCAAATCTTTTATGTATAATGTGTCCGATCAATTTTTGAAGTACTATATCTTTTCATTAACATACCTATCACTTACTAAAAAGATACGCTAAAAAAAAAACAATCCGCAAGATAAATTAAAAAATATAGAAATTTAGAGTCCATCAATTTTCGGTGATTGATAATCTTTCTCAAAAGAGTGATATTTTTAATGAAAATGCGTGCTTTTGTTAAAATGAACACATGAAGTATTGCGTTTTCCTTAAAATGTGTCACATTTTTTTTAAAATAATATCATTTTTCTAGTAAAAAATATCGCTTCATCTTTTTTTAGCAAAAATTATATATAAAAAGATTCATGCATATGGTGCAACTACGTTTTTCCAAATCTTTAAGTGTTTTTCCAGATTGATGGGTTTAGAATTTGGGTTATATATGTTTATGGCAATGAAATCATTGATGTTTGTGTAGCATCATTTCTTTGAGGTTGTTTGTATGGATGGATTGATAAGTAAGGTAATTTTAAACGAATTAATTTAAAAAAATGTATTCCAAAATCCACTTATTTTAATTTTTTTGTTTGATTGTTTGAGTTCTAATTAGTAGATCTAAAAATTATTTTTATTTGTTTTTTTCGTAAAAAAGGAAGATCATAAAATGAGTGTAGTATAAGCATGTAAAGTGCGTGTATGTGTGAAAAGTGTGTGTACCGTTTAGTGTGTGCAACATGTGTGATTATGTGTTTCTATATAAATTAGAATTCTCCGACGCGTAATGCACATTTGAAATATTTTTATTTGTAAAAAAAAAAAATTAAATAATCTAACAAAATAATTAAATAACTTATTTTTAAATAAATAAAGAATATTAAATTATTTAATAACTTTCATTGATAAAAAAAAAATATAATTTAGTTTTATTTGCTACTCATGTCCAATGTTAATAATTCAACCCACAATATAATTCAAAATATAAGCACAATAATCAACCAACAAATAATTATTTATTTTTAATTTAATATATTATATCAAAACTTTTGATAGCATTATTGGATTAAATACTAAGAAAAGATGATCGATTTAATCTATTGTAAATAAAAAAAATCAAAAGTAAAAAACTTATTGATGCATTTGGGATGTTGGTAAAATCAAAACATTTGAGAGAGAAAGAAAAAGATAGCTACGAAAACAAAGTAAATCTCTAAATTTTTCTCATCCCTAACATTCGCGCATGTGTTCCTCCACTATTTCTTTTTTTTTTTTTCTTAATAAAAATCAAATATTATCGTTAACTCTAGAAAGAAAAAAATGATTGATTGTTACAATTTCTAAACAATTGTAATTATGATACTTGTAAAACTTTTGGACTGTTCTTTGATTAAGTGATACACAGGTTGAAAGTTTGCCTCAATTTCTCTATCCACGGATGGCTTTTTGAGAAATTAAAGAAGTAATATTGTAGAAAAACTAAATATATAAATTTGTTCATAAAATAAAATTAGGTTTTAAGAGATAAATATAAATAACTAATATTTGAAAACAGATTAGTTAAGAACATATTTTAAAAGATAAAAAATATTTATTTAAATTGTATTTGCAATTCAAGTCCTAACAAATAATCCAACTCATATTAATAAACAAATCTAGCCTAAATAATAGATAAATAACTGTTTTTCTTTTTAATGAAACTTTTTTTAAAATATGCAATATATATGTTGGAAGGTCATGCAACAAAAATTAATTTGCTTTACATATAACTGAAAAGAACCGAAAAATTTATTTTATTTTATTTTATAAAATAAATCATTATAAGTTGTCACATACTCCCTCCATTCCATATTAATTGACGTTTTAAGATGTTCTTTCATTTTCCAATTAATTGACGTTTTACATATTTTCACCAATTTTACCAAAATTTTTCCCTGAACTCAATCCTAAAATATCTCTACTTTTCAATCTATCATAGATATTTTGATTTGGTTAAATCTTTAGCTGAGGGTATATCTGTCAAAATATTCAATTTCTAATTCCTTTTCATCGTAAAACGTCAATTAATATGAAACGGAGGGAGTATTAATTTTTTTATAGCAACTTGCCAGCAAAAATAAAAAAAATTAGAACTAATTTTAGCAAGATTTAACTATATATATAAAAATCTTTACCATATATATACAAATTCCTTATATATCAGTAATGATTTAAACATATCAATTTTAGAAGGTAAAATGAGCGGAAAAATATAGATGATTCTCTTTTATTACATAGTAAAATAAGATGAGACAACAAGGTAAGATATTTCAAGGAATTAATCATAACTCAGCTGGTAGAGCCTTTTGTAACAAGCTATTTGACCAAGTATTGATCCCACCAATAACTAGAGATTTTAAAGCGATCTAAAATTCATTTTTTTTTTAATGGAATTTTAATTGATCCACTCAGCATTGAGTGAATTTAAAGTTCATCTTGAAAGTAATTGTAAACGAGAGTGATATATTTAAAACCTATCGTAATACAAACTGCTCAATCTTCAATCGCTCGATCTAAATTCAACTGAAACTAACTTAAGATGATCATAATTAAGTAGATAGCTTGACATATGATCGTTAGTTGCATAATACCAACCTAAATATTCATTTTTTATGGAACTTAAATCGATCCACTTAGAATTAAGTGAATTTAAAGTTCATCTTGAAAATGAGGGCCCGCTTGGTTGAGGATTTTAGTGGTAGAGAATGAAAATGAATGAAGATTTATTCTCATTAATGGTGCTTGGTACATAATGAATAAGCTAATCGATACCCCATTTCATTAACAATTTCTCTCATATTCATTACTATTATCATTGATGATTTGCAATCAAGCGAGCTCTTAGTTGTAAACGGGAGTGATATATTTCAAAACTATCATAACTCAAACATTGTTCAATCTTCAATTCGCTCGATCCAAATTCAACCGAAACTAACTTAAGATGATCATGATTCAGTAGATAGCTTAATGACAAATGGGGTGTTTAGGGTGAAAAAAAGGCTTAGAATATGTGTTTTTAACATGCATTTGTAGATTCTAAGCACCCATTTGTTATATTCTTCGCACTTCCTTTCTCTTGTTGAAAAACCTCGTTTTCAAGCATTTTACAGATAAAAAAGTGTACAAAGAGGCGAAGAGTGGAAGAGAGTCGAAGAAATCGAGAAAAAATCCGAAGAATGAAGAAACGGGCCAAAATTGGATCGTGCACGGTCATAACCGAGCAAACCTTCACAAATCGTGCACTGCCCGTGCGCGCAAAGGCAAGGGGCAACCCATACACAGGCGCACGGTCATGACCGTGCGACCATGCACGGACCGTGCAGCTGTGACCGTGCACGAACTCCGGAATTTGATAGATTTTAGCCCATTTATGTAATTTTTGAGCCCAATACTTTAAAAACCCCCAAATGGGGTGTATAAGACCTTAATTTTAAGTTTTTGCTAGGGATTACACTTTCATTATTCACTTTTTAGAGAGAGAAAGCTAAGGAGAGCATTTTGTGGGAGATTTACTTGGGGATTAAGAATTGTCTTCTCAATAGGTTTTATCCTTCCATTTTCATTTAAATTTTGTATGAACATGATGATTATGTCTATATATTTGTGTTTATTTCTTATTATGATCGTGGTTGGCTAATTTCCTTAATCTAGGTTTAGAAAGTAAATTATGGGTATTTAGTTATTATTAGTCGATTAATTCAACTCCGTGTTATGCTATTGATTGATTAATTGTTTAAAAATATTTGTTGAATGATTTGATCACTTATTTAACATTATTGAGGATTAAATTAAAACCGAGAGGGGAGATTTGATCCGAGATCACAGTAATCGACATGATTAAGCAATAAAACTGAGATGTTTGAGCTAATTGTGGGAACTTAGGTCTTAAAATCGATTAGGAGTTGTATTTGATTAATCGACCGGAGACGGTGATTAATTATATACAATCAACACGTAAATTCGCTCCGAGATGAGGTTTTACATACATTTGTGATCGTTCCTTGATACATAGTATTCGGTTAAAAGTTGGATTAAATTGGATTAATAGTGATTAGATGCCCGTAATTGAAATCTAAGCATATATCATCTTTATTAATCGATTAATCTCTATAATTTGTTCTCTAGTCTATCTTATTAGTTTTAATTGCTTGTTGATTTAAATTAGTTCTTAAAATATCAAAACCAACCACTCGATCGTCTAGTTAGCCATTTAAATGTTTAAGTTACTTCACTTTTCCGATATCGAGCCGATTCCTCGTGGGATCGACCTTTTGCTCACTTAGTGCTACTTTTGACGCCGTATACTTGCGGTTGTTTAATTTTAGTTGTAAAAACTAAGAGTGTGTCACTTAACATATGCTCGTCAGTTGTATTACCAACCTAAATATTTACTCCCTTTGATCCTAAATAATAGTCCATTTTAGAAAAAAAATATTTTGTTACTAAGAGCATGTCATTTTAGTAAAACAAATATACATTTCTTTCAATATTAACCCTAGTTATATTCCATAACACATTCTCAAAATCTTCTAATTTTGTCATTTATTCTAATATTAGAAGAGAGAGAGAGAGAGTTCTTTTTTGAGATGAAGATGAGTCAAACAACTAGTATATTATAAAACAAGGGAAAGCTATACAATTGTGATTTTCTATAATACATGAGCATTGCAATTGTTCAAGACAAGAAGCTTCCAAAATAGTTCTGAAATAATTGAAGGAGATTTTCAATGATTAGGTGAAGAGTGACTATTTAAAAAATTCACAATTTCAGTGAAAGGGAAAAAAAGAAGAAAAGAAACGTGCATAAGCTGCCCCCCTAGAAAACGATGGCATGTCCACCTAACTCCTGAAAGAAGCATGTATGGAGTCGCTATATCCAACAAAGGCTACCAAAATATATTTCCAACAGCTATTCAATGGTCTTTTGCCATTCAAACTTATTTCCAAAATTTCAACGACTCATTTGTTGTTAGAATTATCATTGAAAATTTTAAAAAATTCAACGAATTTATGCTCCGTTAGAATTTAACAATTTTCTCATGATGATTATTAAATATATGAAATTGTACAATCCAAAGTATGATATAAAATAAGAGGATAGATAAAAGATGGGAAAACATCATAAACCGTCCCATAACTATAGCTTCCACTAAATATCCCGTATCTATCTATTTTTTCAATTTCGTCCCATATCTTTTTAGATTATCCGATTTTCGTCCTAAAATTCAAAATTTCGTCGGAAAACGCACGTGCCGAACATGTGCTGGCCAAAATTTGGGGGTTTTCTGCCACATGGCGTCGGAAAATAATTATATGTCTATTAAATATCTCACAACTTTCTGCTTTTCTAATTTCGTCCCATATGTCCTGAGATTATCCAATTTTCGTCCCAAAATTCAAATTTAAGCCGGAAAATGTACGTGTCGGACACGTGCCGGCCAAAATTTAAGTGTTTTTTGCCACGTGGCGTCGGAATTCTGAGCTGAATTTAAATTTACATTTTTCTTTTTCTTTTTCTTGCCACATTTTTCATTTTCATTTGAACTTTGAGTTGTATTTGTTTCAGCTTAGAAAATGGATGTGATTTATGGGAATGCTTCGCAGTGAGTTGTGATAGATTTGTATAATTAAAAATGAGGAAAAATGTAGACAAGTGGATGAGTATGTTTTTGTAATAATTTCTCCTCCTAATAGCAAAATCAACTTGTTGAATGTGTATCTGATAGATTCGTGTGTCAGATTGTGATTAGTTGCAATAAGCAATTACAGCTACTAATGCATATGAGGATATAACTTTGCCTGTTCACTGTCATATTGCACAAATTAAAATGAGTAGGAAAAGTTTTAGATAGTTAGATGAGTTTTTTTTGGTATTAACGTCTGTAATTAGCAAAACGAGCTTGTTGAATGTGTATTTATAAGCAATAAGAGCTACTAATGGCTTACCTCTATAATTTATGATCATTACTAGGAGAGGGAATTCATTTCATCATTATTCAAATCCTCAAATTTATTGATTGAATACTTTCATGTGTTTCTCTTGAATCATTTTCCACCAAAGAAAACTGGAAGTTCAGTACGCTGGTCTTTCAAGAGTACTAGAGAATTTTAAAAATTCTGATTTGAGAGAGCATTTCTATCCATCGTTTTCATTACTCTTTAATATATTGACTCTCAGTGTTTATGTAATTTTTTAATTGTTTAGTCGAGAAATCTATCTGACTAGAACCTATTACTGCTTGACAGGTGGGCCGAAGGAAGTAAATGGAGCTAATTGTGCCATACATCCCCTCCATCGATTTCTCTTGCAACAAAAGGTATGATTTAGATTTATTAAGACTCAAACATTTTGAATAGTATATACTAACGTACATATTGGATCACTTCTGAAATTAATCATCGTTTTCCAGATGTTGTACTTATATTTAAGGTTAAAATAGCATATGCTGGTTTTCTTTTTCATTTTTATATTTGTGTTTTATACTTTAAATATATCATATCTTATTATGACCTTATACTTAATGTTTTTTACTATTTTGTGTTGTACATATCTGGATTAACAAATAAATTTTTGTGTTTAATTATATCTTTTTAGGTGTTTTTTTTTTTTTTGCAGGATAATGAAAGATGATTCATAAGAAGATGTGCTTCTGTAATGGATTTAAGAATATATAAATTAATTTGTATTTTTTTTTTCTTTTCTAACTTTGAAACATAATGTAACTTTGATATTTAGAAATAAATGAATTTGTTTAATCTAATGATAGGTATGACCCAGTAACTTCGGGTTGGGTTAACCCGCCAGCCGGGTCAATTGGACCCAGAAGCGTGAGCCCAACACAGCTAAGCCGGCCCAGTGGCCAACACAGCTGAGCCCAGTCGCGGCATATTTGGAAATTGAGATCCCCATGATCTTTTCTCAACTGTCATGCAGATTTGGTGGCAAGATTATAGGGATTTAGTTAGAGTTTTGATTTGTATAGTATAAATAGGGGAATTGAAGACGGATTTAGGGTTGGCACTTTGTATTCTAAAACTACAACCCCGGAAGGTTATTGCCTTTGCCCGTGGACGTAGATCTCCGAATCGAACCACGTATATCCTGTGTTCTTAATCTTTCTTGCATTTTACGGTTTCATTGATCAGGTTTTATCCCGAATACCTTTGATAAACGGACCGCGCTTTATCAATTGGCGCCGTCTATGGAAATCTGCGATTCGAAAGTAAAGCCCTAGTATACTTCAGCGTCGTTGCATCAGCTATGGTGAACACCCGCCGGTCTGCTAACCCTACTCGGTCCCATCGTAATTCCCCCGTGGATCAAAATCCCCCGTCAACAAAACCAGTATCCACCTGCGGGGCACATTGACGTGCAGAATTTTGCCCCCGCCAATGAGCCGGCACAAGTTAACCCTCAACCTGCCCCCGAATGACTACAGGTACAGCAATCCTTTCTTCGGGAGCATGCCGCCCTATTTCAAGAATGGAATAATCGGCGCGCTAACTCCGGTGGGCGCGTCAACAATGGCGTCGACCAGGAGGCAAGCCATCCGCCCCGTGATCGATCTCGCGAATTGGATGAAGATCCACCTCACCGAGCCAGGCCTGACCGCCGCTGACAGCGATCAGTATCCCCTGTGGAGAACCGTAGTTCTAATGGTTTGAGGCCCCGTTATGATCATGAGGATGTTAGGTTTGAGAACACTTATTACACACAAACAACAAGTTCAAACCAGAAATGAATGAAAAACAAATTGAAAAACGTCCACTAGAAACCGAACGCAGAAACAGGAAATAAAATGAAGAACACAAGCTTTTACGTGGTTCGATCAATGTGATCTACATCCACGGAGGCTCTAACACCTCAATTCACTCAACTAAACAATCAATTACAAGAAACAACCCAGAAAACTAGAAGCCCCAATTCACAATCCGAATTGAGCTCAAGAACCCTAGCTCTCTAATTCTAATGATTGAGTAGTGTTTTCAGAGGGAAAATTACGTGTATCAACTCTCCTTTACATGTTAAACAAATGTATATAACAAGCTAAGCTCGAATCAAGAAACTCTGGGAGTTGAAATCAAAATTAGTTGCAACTGTTTTCTAAACTGCTACGCGTCTTCCACAACGGTTTTTCATGCAACAGTCTAAAACCGTTGCGGATTTCTGTTATAACCGCTGCAAGCCCGGTTCATCAAATACCTTCCAAATCTGAACTGAATATATCCCGGTTCTCCGGCCCGGTTCTTCCCATCCCAGACCCGGTTCCTGACTCTACTCAACCTCTACTACACTTCATGTTCACTTGAAGAAATTGAATTGATACCTACAAATCTCCACCTCAATGAATTCAAGTGCATTTCATCACCTCTTACTGTCTTCTCTTCTTCCAGGATTAAACACACTGTTCAAGCCTTATCAGGCTTGAGCAATGTACCATCTTACTTCTAGGAACTGCCTTAGTCAAAAAATCTGCCGCATTGTCCAAAGTATGCACTTTCTTGACTTCAACAGATCCAGCTTCAATGATATCCCTTGAAAAATGAAGTCTAACATCAATGTGTTTAGACCTTTCATGAAATGATTGATGCTTCACTAAATGAAGTGCACTCTGATTGTCACACTGAATAGTAACACAGCTTTGTCTTATTCCCAAGTCCTTGAGAATTCCTTTAAGCCATAAAGCTTCTTTGATTGCCTCAGTTAATGCAATGAACTCTGCTTCTGTTGTTGACAATGCAACCACTGACTGTTGCACACTCTTCCAACTCACAGCTGTACCATACAAAGTAAACACATACCCTGTAATGGATTTTCTAGTATCCAGATTTCCTGCAAAGTCTGCATCAACATACCCTACCAAAGGTGTGGCATTTGCTTCTTGTTTCTGAAATTTCAAACCCATACTGACAGACCCCTTCAGATATCTTAACACCTGTTTTAAGGCTTCCCAATGTGATTCCCCAGGGTTTGACATATATCTGCTTACAAGAGACACACTATAAGCCAAGTCTGGCCTGCTACATATCATTCCATACATTAAACTGCCAACCCCACTGGCATATGGAACATTCTTCATGTGAATCTCCTCAGCTGCAGTCTTTGGGCACTGATCCTTGGATAACTTTATCTGTAGATTTACTGGAATACTTACTGGTCTGGATTCATGCATGTGGAATCTCTCCACAACCTTCTCCAGATACTGCTTCTGTGATAGCCATAATGTTCCAGTCTCTCTCCTTCTAATGATATCCATTCCTAGAATCTTCCTGGCTTCCCCTAGATCTTTCATGTCAAATTCTGAATTTAACTTTCCTTTCAGCTGTTGTATCTTGTCACTGCTCTTGCTGGCTATAAGCATGTCATCCACATATAACAGCAGGAACACCTGTTCAGCTCTTGAACCTCTGTTAAAGTATACACAGTTGTCATATAAGCTTCTAATGAACCCTGCACCCATCATGAACTCATTGGACTTCTTATTCCACTGCCTGGGGCTTTGTTTCAACCCATAGAGTGACTTCCTGAGAAAACAAACCTTCTCTTCAGTTCCAGGAATCACAAAGCCCTCAGGTTGCTTCATGTATATCTTCTCAACCAGATCTCCATGCAGGAATGCTGTCTTGACATCTAGCTGTTGTAATTCCAAGTCTTCTTGAGTAACCTTTGATAGAAGTAACCTGATAGAGCAATGCTTCACTACTGGAGAAAATACTTCATTGTAATCAATGCCCTCCCTTTGAGTGAAGCCTCTGGCAACCAACCTTGCCTTGTACCTGATCTTATCAGCTTTTCCAGCCTCCACCTTTTTCTTGAAAATCCATTTTGAGCTAACTAGTTTATGCCCTTTTGGTTTGTCTACTAGTTTCCAAGTTTGGTTTCTCTCTAAGGATTCCATTTCCTCCATCATGGCTCCTATCCAGTATTCACTCTCACTGCAACTCACTGCTTCCTTGAGACTACTAGGCTCTTGAAACTCCAAGTCTTCTGCTACACTCAGTGCATAAAATACACTGCCAGCTAGTCCATAGAAGTCAGGTTTTTGAATTTGTCTTCTTGGCCTATCTCTTCCTATGCTATAGGTTCTGAGATTTGCCATCTCAGTTTGGCCTTCTTCCTCTTCTGATGAACTGTCATCTTCTTACTGAGCTTGTGTATTCTTATCTGGTGGTCTCTGCTCATTATTAGGCTCCACCTGAACAGAAATTCTTTCAGGTTCCACAGCTCCATCAGCTTCCTCTTGGCTCCCAGTAGAGTTGTATCCCATTACATCTTCATTGAACTTTACATCTCTGCTTATAAGAAGCTTCTGGTTTTCCTGTTCTAAGCACCATAACCTGTAGCCTTTTATGCCCTCAGGATATCCCAGAAATACACATCTTTGTGCTCTTGCATCAAGTTTATCTTGCCTAATGTGGGCATAGGCTAGACAACCAAATACTCTTAAGTCATGGTAGGTTGGTGTCTTACCACTCCACACTTCTTCTGGAGTTTTAAATCCTAGAGTTGATGATGGTGACCTGTTGATCAAATAACATGCAGTATTCATTGTCTCTCCCCAGAAGGATTTAGGTAACCCAACATCAATCAACATACATCTAACTCTTTCTAGCACAGTTCTGTTAAATCTTTCAGCAACTCCATTCTGTTGGGGGTTTAGAGGGACAGTTCTGTGCCTTGTGATGCCCTTCTTTTCACAGAATTCTGTGAATTCAGTGGACAGATATTCTAGGCCATTATCTGTCCTAAGATGTTTTAGCTTCTTCCCTCTTAGGTTCTCCACCTGATTCAACCATGTTTTAAACTTGAGAAATGCATCACTCTTGTTTCTCAAAACATACACCCAGGTTTTTCTGCTATAATCATCAATGATGGACATGAAATACCTTCCCCCTCCATGTGTTTCTGTTCTTGAAGGCCCCCAAATATCAGAGTCTACATAATCCGGGGGTTCTTGAGTGGAATGAATCCCTTTGGCATAAGGCAGTTTCTTTGCCTTTCCCATAGCACACTTATCACAGAAATCTAGTGTTCTATTCCCCATTTCACCAATGATACCCTTCTTGGATAACTCCTTCAGCCCTTTCTCTCTAATATGACCCAATCTTCTATGCCACTTCATCAGATCTTCTTTGCTTATTACAGATTCAGCACATCCTATCACAGGTGATCCAATCAAAATAAACAGGCCATTGTGTTGCCTTCCTTTGATTACCAGCTTATTGTGTTTGGTGATGTGAAGATACCCATCTAGGGAATTGAACTGACAGCCATTTGCCACTAAAGAGCCAAGGGATAAAAGATTTATTTTCAATCCAGGGACATACCTCACTTGAGAGATAGTTCTGACGACTCCATCATGCATTTTAATTTGAACTGATCCTGTGCCTTTGACTCTGCAGGAGTGATCATTTCCTAGCAATACACATCCTCCATCTTCTTTCTTTAGATCCTTGAACCATGATTCATTTGGGCACATGTGGAATGAGCATCCAGTATCCAGTACCCATTCCTTTTCCATTCTGGTGTCTGTTATGTTTAGGACTTCTGGGATGTCTTCTTGATGCTCTGTCATTGCCACCTCTGCCCTCTGAATCTCCTGCTTCTTCTTCTTTTGTGGACAGTCCTTCTTTAAGTGTCCTGTTTGCTTACATTTGAAACACTTCCTGGTTTCAACCCAGTCACCTTGTTTCTTTACATTTTGAGTTCCAGATTTATTGTCTTTAACTCCCTGGAACTTCTTCTTCTGGAAATTCCTTTTGAACTTAATGTTCAAGCCCTCTCCACCTTGTGTAGAACTCTTCTCTCCCTGATTCTGAAAGCACTTGGTCTTCAATGCTGACAAGATGGATTCATAACTGATTTTCCCATCTCTTCCAAACATCAGTGCATCTTTGAAGCTTTCCACGGATTTTGGAAGAACATTTAACACCATCAGGGCCTTATCATCATCCTCCAAATTCACCCCCAAATCTTCCAGCTCCTCAATCATCTTGACAAACTCATCAAGTTGATCAGAAATACCTTTATCATCAGAGATTTTGAAAGACATTAGCTTCTGTTTCAGAAACAGTTTGTTTGATATAGACTTTGATTGATACAGTTCCTCCAATTTTCCCCATGCCTCCACTGCATTCTTGCACCGCGAAACCTCCCTCAAAGGTTTATCTCCCAGGCATAAGAATATCAAACTCAGGGCCTTCTTATCCAATTCAGGAAACTTGGATTTTTCAGCATCAGGCCATTGGTCAACAGAAATAAGGGCAGATTCCAAGCCATTTTGAATCAACACCGCATTCATTTTGATCTTCCAGAGTGAGAAGTCATTCTTTCCAGAGAACTTCTCCACATCCATCTTTACTCCAGCCATTCTTCTTCTACTTCACGTTTGTGTGTGTGTTTCCCACAGACGGCGCCACTTGTTAGGTTTGAGAACACTTATAACACACAAAACAAGTTCAAACCAGAAATGAATGAAAAACAAATTGAAAAACGTCCACTAGAAACCGAACGCAGAAACAGGAAATAAAATGAAGAACACAAGCTTTTACGTGGTTCGATCAATGTGATCTACATCCACGGAGGCTCTAACACCTCAATTCACTTAACTAAACAATCAATTACAAGAAACAACCCAGAAAACTAGAAGCCCCAATTCACAATCCGAATTGAGCTCAAGAACCCTAGCTCTCTAATTCTAATGATTGAGTAGTGTTTTCAGAGGGAAAATTACGTGTATCAACTCTCCTTTACATGTTGAACAAATGTATATAACAAGCTAAGCTCGAATCAAGAAACTCTGGGAGTTGAAATCAAAATTAGTTGCAACTGTTTTCTAAACTGCTACGCGTCTTCCACAACGGTTTTTCATGCAACAGTCCAAAACCGTTGCGGATTTCTGTTATAACCGCTGCAATCCCGGTTCATCAAATACCTTCCAAATCTGAACTGAATATATCCCGGTTCTCCGGCCCGATTCTTCCCATCCCAGACCCGGTTCCTGACTCTACTCAACCTCTACTACACTTCATGTTCACTTGAAGAAATTGAATTGATACCTACAGAGGACGTAGATCGCCGCAGACCTATGGACGCGCCAAAGCGGGCTCGTTTGGACAAGTCCCGTGTCCTTGATCCTCTGGAACAAGAACAAGCTCAGTTTACCTCCGAGCGTGACAAGGTGTTGGGCCTTGATGCTGATGGGAGATCATCACCCCGTTCTCCGAGGAGATTCTTGCTACTCCACTCCGCGAGGGGTTCAAGCTTCCCCCAGTGTCCGTTTACAACGATACCGGAGATCCAGGTAATTTTCTAAGCGCCTTTAAGTATGCTATGTTCAACCGCAACTGTATACCCCACCACTTGTGCAAGTGTTTCCTGAGTATCTTCAAGATGAGGCCATACTTTGGTTCGATTCTTTGCCCCGAGGCAGTGTTACCTCTTTTCGGGATTTCGCCGAGCAGTTTTGGGCGCGTTTCCATACGCGAGCGAAACCCATGGCCACTTTGGCTGATCTCATGAATCTAGAACAACGAGATGGAGAGACTGTTACCCAATTTCTTGATTGCTTTACCGCCGAAAGCCTCAAAGTCGGCAGCCGATCTGATGATGTTATATTCACGGCCTTCATGATTGGCCTCCGACCCGGGCCACTCTACACCAAGCTTGTGCGACACCCCCCTGCCACGACCCGGGCTCTTTTTGGCATTGTAAGTAGGTTCGCCAAAGCTGAAGAGCAAACTCGTCGCAAACACGAGAAACATGCTACCAAACGGCAACCAGATAAAACGCAAGCCGGGACCAGTACCCGGCCTAGTGCCTTCAGCCGCCTAAGCAGAGGACAGCTGGAATCTCGCGGAGATGTTCCTCAATTCACTCCACTTACTAAATCAAGAGCAGAAATACTTTCCGTTCACAAGAACGATCTGCGACCTTGCCCACGTATGACTGCTCCGGCAGAAAAACGTAACCGCGATAAGTGGTGTGCATACCACCGTGATCATGGATACGATACCGAAGAATGTCGTGAACTTGGAAAAGAAATTGAGGATTGTTTGAAGAGGGGTTTCCTGCGGCAATATGTAGTTCGGACCGAGGACAGATCTTGGTCAAATCAAAATGGAGGCTCGCAACAAGGCCGCGGAGGTTACAACGACCGAGGTTCAAGACAAAACAGACCTCAGTGGCAGAATAACAAGTCGGGGTACAACAACTATGCTCGGCAAGATCAGGGTAATCGTCAACAGCCTCAATTGCTGCCACCTCCGCCACCTCATGGAGGACCCGGAGACAATCCACCAAATCACGTTATAAATGTGATCTACGGGGCCATTCCAACAGGGACTTCCCGAAGTGCCCTAAAAGCTGAAGCACGTAGGCCTCCTCCCGAGGAGCCACGCCACAAGCGCCTACACAAATCTGAAACTGTGAGTTTCACTGATGAAGATCCCATCCCGGAGCTCACCCCACACACTGATGCCATCGTCATTGATATGGCCGTGGCCAATGTTACAATCAAGCGAGTCTTCGTGGACAATGGAGCCGCTGTCAGTGTCATATTCACTGATTGTTTCCAAAAAATGGGCATACCTCGCGAATAGCTCCGACCCGCCCCTGGGCCACTACAGACCTTCACCTAGGGTGAGGTCCAACCTGAAGGAATAATTAACCTCCCCGCTTCGCTTGGTACTTATCCGGCGATAAAGACCATTTTTGTCGATTTCTATGTGGTCAACTCTCCATCTCCATACAATATGATTTTGGGCCGAGATTGGCTCACCCCGGCGAAGGCCATCTGTTCCACATATCACCTCGTGTTGAAGTTTCCTACACCCCATGGTGAGGTGGTCATCCGTGGCAATCAAAGAATCTCCAAAGAGTGCATGTATGTCGCACTTAAGAAAACAGCGAAGGCTCCTCCTAAACCTCAGTTTCAAATAGCCACCTCGGCTCTCACCCCAGGTTCACCCAAGTCACTAGGGGACGATACTATTAAGGTTCCACTCGATCCGGATAAACCGGAACAAACTGTTACAGTCGGCGCCGTGGACACACCATTGTTGCACAATGCCATCATCCAAACGTTATGAGAATATTCTGAAGTCTTTGCTTGGTCTCCCCCTGGATATGCCGGGGGTCTTTCCGGACCTTATTACTCATAAGCTGAATATTGATCCCGGCGTGAAGCTCATACAACAAAAGCGACGGCAATTTACCCCAGAGAGGAACGCAGCCATCCGAACTGAAGTTCAACAGTTCTTGGATGCAGACATTTTGTTCGAAGTTCACTATCCGTCCTGGCTTTCTAATCCCGTGATGGTGACGAAGTCAAGTGGGGCATGGAGGATGTGCGTAGATTTCTCCGACCTCAATAAGCACTGCCCAAAGGATTGTTATCCTTTGTCGCCCATCGACTAAAAGGCCGAGGCCATTACTGGGCACAAGGCACTTTGTTTCCTAGATTTATACAAGGGGTACCATCAAATTCATATGGATCGCCGCGATGCCCTCAAAACGGCCTTTATTACTGATTTTGGGTGCTTTGCCTTCAAGAAAATGCCCTTCGGGCTCAAGAATGTCGGAGCCACTTACCAACACCTTATGGACCACGTCTTCTGAGACCAAATCGGCCGCAATGTTGAGGTATATGTTGATGACCTCGTTATTAACAGTTCCTCCCCTACAACATGTGTACAGGACATTGCCGAGACGCTGAGCACGTTGCGGCGCTATAATCTTCGCTTCAATCCGGCCAAGTGTACCTTTGGCGTTGGCTCAGGAAAATTTCTGGGGTATGTGGTCTCACAGCATGGTCTCCAGGCCAACCCATCCAAGATTAGGGATGTATTGGACCTTCAGCCGCCGAAGACTGTGAAAGATGTTCAGCGTCTCACCGGCGGTCTTGCAGCCTTAAATTGTTTTTTGTCTAAGGCAGCGGAACGTCAACTTCCTTTCTTCAAAATTCTGCATCAGGCAAAGAAATTCGAATGGACTCCGCAGTGCACCGAGGCCTTTGAGGCTTTAAAGCAACACATCAACCAGTTGCCTATTATGTCCGCGCCCGTCCCCGGAGAGCCTCTTTATGTATATTTGGCATCCGCCGAAGAAGCCATCAGTGCGACCCTTGTCCGCGAGGATCATGGAAATCAACAGCCCGTGTACTTCGTTAGCCGAGCACTTCAAGGGGCAGAGACCCGATATACTGTATTAGAAAAAACGGTACTGGCCCTGGTTATGGCGGCCCGCCGCCTGCGTCCCTATTTTCAAGGACGCGATATTAGAGTTCTCACTAACCACCCTATTCGTCAAATCCTCACCAAGCCCGGTGTGTCGGGATGCTTGGCTAAGTGGGTCATCGAGCTCGGGGAACATGATATACAATTTCTACCTCGTCGAGCCATCAAAGGTCAAGCCCTTGCGGATTTTTTGGTTGAAGTACCATTCACTGACCCTGAGGCAGTCACGTGTTCTACCCTTGCTCACCACTCCGATCTCGAAGCTGAAGCCCGCAAGTGGCGGGAATACGTGGACGGCGCCTCTGCAGCCCGAGGCAGTGGCGCTGGGGTCCTTCTCATTGGCCCCGATGGCGTTGAGATCAAGTATGTCTTGCGTTTTAAGTTCAAAGTGACCAATAACGAGGCGGAATACGAGGAAGTCCTTGCTGGGCTCCGACTTGCTCAAACTTTCGGAGCTTCGCATATCCAGCTTTTCACTGACTCCGAGGTGGTTTCCAGTCAGATCAACGGCACTTATGCAGCAAAGGATGATACATTGAATAGGTATCTAGCTCTAACACTTAAACTTTTGCTGACTTTTGCTTCGACTGATGTCCGGCAGATACCCCGCGAAGAAAACGTTAAAGCTGATGTTCTTAGCAAAATGGCCTCCGTGGTCCCGTCCACTATGTCTCCGGACATAATCGTCGAGGACGCCACCAATCCTTCAATTAATGAGTTAGCGATCTCCGTATTAATTGATGCCGATCCCAATTGGATGACTCCTATCGTCTAATATCTTAGGGATGGTACGCTGCCCGACGATAAATTACTCGCTCGGCAGATACTTCTTAAAGCACCAAAGTATACACTCCACGATTGTACCTTCAGTCGTACTTGCAGCCGAGTCTTCGATGCCTTGGCCCAATCCTGGCTGACTATGTTCTTCGGGAATTCCACGAGGGGGGCATGCGCAAGTCATATTGGGTCGCGGACGTTGGCCAAGAAAGTCCTCCGGTGGGGGTACTACTGGCCCACATTGTTTAATGATACCCATAATTTAGTGTCAAAGTATGATAAATGTCAACGGCATTCCCGAGTGAAGCATCTGCCGCAAACCGAGCTTACTGGCATACAAAGTGCCTGGCCATTCATACAGTGGGGGATCGACATTATGGGTCCATTGTCGGTTGCTCCGGGAGGATTGAAATTTCTTGTGGTTGCTGTAGACTACTTTACCAAATGGGTCGAAGCTGAACCCCTCACCGCTATAACCGGCCAAAACATCCTGAAGTTTGTTTGGCATAACATCATATGCCGCTTCGGCATCCCCAGCGCCATCATCTCCAACAATGGTAAACAATTCGCAAATGACCCTTTCCGGTCCTGTTGCGAGGAGTTGCACATTAAACAAATTTTCATTTCGGTTGCTCATCCTCAAGCTAATGGCCAGGTCGAAGTCACTAACCGCACTCTACTTAACGGTTTAAAGAAGCACTTAGATCAAGCTAAAGGCCTCTGGGCCGAGAACCTTCCGCAAGTTCTCTGGGCCTATCGTACTACGCCGCATTCGTCAACCGGAGAGACTCCATATAGCCTCACCTATGGCTCCGAGGCCGTCATTCCTGCTGAGGTGGGAGCGCCCAGCCCCAGACTCATAAACCTCGACCCCGAGTCTAACGAGGAAGCACTCCGTACTAACTTAGACGAGCTCGAATACCACCGCGAGCAATCCTTTATCCGACAGGCTAAGAGCAAGCAACAAGCAGCTCAATATTACAACCTCCGGGTTAGGGGTACTCAGTTTCAGGTCAGAGACCTCGTGCTCCGATTAAATTCTGCCAACAAAGCTGCCCCCGAGGGCAAATTGCATGCCGCTTGGGAGGGGCCTTATCGCGTCGTTGCCGCACATGCCTCCGGGAGCTACCAGTTAGAGCATCTAGATGGCACGCCGATACCCCGAACCTGGCACGTTAGCAATCTGCGGCGTTTCTATCTATGATTTCCGATCGTCAAGTACCTTTTCTTCCTTTACGTTCTTTGTACGTTATTTCATTCATACT
Organism: Ajuga chamaepitys; assembly: GCA_958295605.1. NCBI lineage: Eukaryota > Viridiplantae > Streptophyta > Magnoliopsida > Lamiales > Lamiaceae > Ajuga > Ajuga chamaepitys. The sequence continues at coordinate 39,425,837 of OY282498.1, read as the reverse complement.
GTGGCAATTTCTTTTTTACGAATACCTTTATATTCTTCAGTTGTTCCGACAATCACTTTGAATAAAGTTTTAACTTTTCATACATTACTGTTCTTTCTTCTACGTCGCGGGGACGCCCCGGCCTAGACTAATTATTGTTTGTCTCCGGACACATTGGTCTCTCGCCTGATCCGTCCGGAGAGATCAACACTTAGTCCCCGAACATATGTTCCCTCTCGCCTGATTTATCCGGAGAGGTCATTAACTCCCGCCCGATCCGTCCGGGGAGATTCTATGCCTTGTTTCCACACAAGGGCCTATTTACGCATTGTACTCCAAAGTACTACCTACAACCTTATTCCATTATTAAATGTCCGCATAACTCAGAGAAGTTATATTAAACGCGTCTTTAGCTACTCTATTTTTTGCAGAATATAATGGTGATATACATCAAAATATTTCACAAGTTTTATATACTAAGTAACCTTGATAAAATACGTACATTGTTATTACATCATCTATATTTATCTCCGACCCCCTAGCCAATACTCCGTGCTCCGTCGTTGGGATCCATCCCGGGAGCTCCTTCGTGTCCTCCGGGATTGGGAGGTACCCCGGCTTTGGGCTCCTATCCTTCCCCTGCTTCGACCTCCTCTCCGCCGAGGACTTACTCTCGGAATTGGCCTGGGAAAGTTGTCCCTCCCTCGTTCTTCTCAGCGACGAGGACTCGGTTGTGGCGCTGGCCTCGAAGTGTTAGCCCATTCCACGGGATCCCATTCCACGGGGTCCATCACTTCGATCTCCTCAGCTAATTTTTTAACCTCCTCCTCGGCAACAGCCACCGGGGTTGGCTCTCGGATTATGATCCCAGTTGCTTTTTCGACCGTTCCCTTCTTACTCCTCCGCGGAGCCTTCAAGGAGTCATGTCCCCGGCTGGAGCTCGCGATGTTCTCTTCCGTAGTACGACGCCACCTGTTGCGGCCTCTTAAGCCCTCGTACATATTGAGAAGTATTTCTAATACTTCCCACTTTCTTACCAACTCAGCGGAGTTGGTGTGCCAGGCTGCCATCAGCGCGGTAATTTCCCCCTGGATTTCAGTCGTCTGCTCTTCGACCTCCTCAAAGGTTAGCAGGCCGTATTCCGTCAGTATACGCTCATACTCTTTTTGGTGGACGAAGAGTCACTCCAGTTCGGCACACTTCGACAAGTACTTCAACTGATGGTCTCTGGCCCTTTCTACAGCCTTAGCTCTCGCCGCTTCGGCCTCCGTCTTCCTCTTCTCCGCCGAGGCTACCCTTCTCTCCAACCGGGGCACGACCTGCTTCTGCAAGTTGTCTTTCTCACCGCGGAACCATTCCAAGGACCGCATAAGCTTCTTTATTACGTTGTGTAGCTCCTCGGTATTCTCCTGTTTGCAGCACATATTTAGTATGTCATAGTCAATACCGAAGAGAAAGAGCAGTAACTCAACAATATTTACTCCAGCAGGCTTCATTATCAAACAGATTGTCATACACATCATTTGCCAATCCATTACAGCAAAAATATAGATTTTCCCTACCATCTACTATATTTACAATTTTATCAAAATTGCGGGGAACTGACCTCCCCCTGATCGGCCCCCTCGGCCGCCTCCGGCACTTCCACCTCCTCCTCGTGCTCAGCCTCGAGCTCCTCCTCTAGCAAGGCCTGGTTCACCCCCGCATCACCCTCCGTTGTCTCTGCCGTGATTTCCATGCGCGGGGGTGGATCCTTTGTTCGTGGCTCCGCAGTAAACTCTCCCCGCCGGAAGGACAGAAACTCTTCGTCCTGGTCCACATTGCAGGCAGCGATCTCCTCGGCGCTCAGTACTGTCTTCTTCTCCGCCAGTGCCTTCACCAAGGGCCACTCCGGGACCCGGGCCAGTGCGTTGTAATACGCCTCTGCAACGGCGCCCACGGCGTTGAAATCGTATCTGAACTCTGGACGATAAACATCCACATTCGGATAGATCTCCTTGACCTTCTCCAGCAGCACCGAGCGCGTTGCCGTGTCGCCGACCGCGACGAAGCCCATTTGGTAGTCGAGGAACATGCTGGTCTGCAACAGTTTTTCTGCAAAATTCTTCAGCACGAGCCCTGGCCCTCAACTACTGTCGTCTCCTTGGCCCTCAGCTCCGCACGCAGCTCCGCCACTTCCCCGCGGAGCACCCCGGCCTCCACCTCCACCTCGCGCAGTCGCGCCACTTCATTCTCCACTAAGGAAGCTCTCTTGCGAGCCTCAGACAGGTCGTGAGCTAACCTGTCATTTCGAGATCGCAACTCCCTCAGCGCCTCGGCTAGCTCCTCCTTAGCTTCCCGCTCACTCCTTCAGTCGAGGTCCATGATCCCCTGAGCTAGCCGCAATAGCTCCTCGGCCTCAGGCCCCTCTAGGCCCAGCACATTTGTTTGCCCCTGTTCATATAAAAAAAAAAACAAACAAAACAATAAAAGATGAGTTTCAGAGACAGATATTTCTTAAGGCAATGATTATCCCCACTGTACCTCGGGGATTGGGTCTGAGCGCAGTCTTTTGGCCTCTGCAGGCGGAGTTGAGGACGGCTCCGGCCTCCTCTTCGACCTTGGGGTCGACCCTACGGCCACAACTTCGTCCTCCGTCCTTTGTGACGGCCTTGGACTCGGAGACACCTGACTCTAGGGGACACTTCCGCAGCGGTCCCCTTTTTCTTCGAAGCCGGAGGCATCGCCGAGCTCCCAGCTGTATCTTTTCCGAATTGCCCCATTGGAAGAAGATCAATGGTTAATCTCATGCAAGTTACAAACAGTTCAAACATATTAAGAGTTCCTACCCTCCTCGGCTGCCCCGGCTGCTGAATCCTGCCCCCGGGTGGGATTCTCCTCTGCTCCTCCCGAGTAGTAGGGACTTAACCCTGCCTCCTCTAGCTCCTCCTCGGCGCAGAGTGTCTTGAACTTACCCACGGTACGGAAATGACTAACTACCTCCGGCTCCGGCTCTGACACCTGGGCGTTATCCATTACCTCCTCCCTCCTCCACCTCGGGAGGGCCACATCAACCTTCACAAATATAAACTTCTCCTTCCAACCCTCTACCTTACTCGGGTTTTTCACCTTAAACCCACCTCGAGCCCTCGGGTTAAAGGAATATCACCCCTTCGATTTCCCGAAGACTTTAAGTTGGAAGAAGAATCTAAATATATCTACATCCGGTTCCACCCCGGCCCTCCTGCATGCTACTGAGAACCCAACCACTTGCCTCACGGCATTGGGTGCTAATTGGCACAAGGCAATGCCGTAATACCTCAGCAGCCGCACTACGGAGTCCCAGAGAGGGAACCTAATTCCTATCCTCAAATGGTCTTTATACACACTTATGAACCCCTTGGGTGGGCAACAAGCTCGGTCACTAGGCTCCGGCACAATGTATTCTAAATTAAAAGGAAAATAAAATGTTGGTATCAGGGCTTCTATCTACACCCGCGACATCCGCAGCGCCTCCGCGGCAACTTTGAAGTCCTCCTCCCCGCAATCACTAAACCCTATTGCCCGGGTGCCAAACTCCATACCATCAGCCCTATATACCATCCTAATCTCTCTTCTTTCCGGAATAATAAAACGCAAGGGTTGTACGTCTAGCGGGGTTTTAGTGGTCCCTACCTCTCTAATTGAAGACGAAGACGAAGAGGAAGACATACTTACTTGGTTTCGATATGAGATTGCTCACGACTTGGCACAAGATGATTCTCTCTTTTTCTCCCGCTCTTTCTCTCTCGCAAACCGCAAATGAGAATAATGAAGCTTACTGTACAAGCCTTATGTATATATACTCACGAGTAAACGACCCAGATCTGGCCTTTTCAAATTCATCGTACAAGATTTGTGTGTGGCAATCACGCGCATTACAGTTACCTAGGCGCGTGGGGAACACGCTTCATGGGATCCCCAAACGCGTCACTTCACATCCCTTCTCCTAATGATGGCGCCGGCAATCACATCAACTTCACCCTTCCTCAGGACGCTTTCGGTTTCACTCCGGTGGCCCCTTTACCCCGGGCATGTTTTAGCTCGGTCTCTGCTGACCCCATGACCCCGGGGGTACTTCAGTTCGATTCGGTTCGGTCCCTGTTGACCTTTTTACCTCGGGGATATATCAGCTCGGCCCCGGCTGGTTCCTTCACCCCGGTGGTCCGTCAGCTCGGTACGACGTGAATCTTTCATTACCAGCTACGCCATTACGTCACTCTGCATCGTCGCCAACTCATACCTATTCCCGCATGACTTACTCTTAACCGAAGCTCCTACCTCGCTCCGGCTGGTGGGGGGGCATCTGATAGGTATGGCCCAGTAACTCCGGGTCGGGTTAACCCGCCAGCCGGGTCAATTGGGCCCAGAAGCGCGAGCCCAACACAGCTAAGCCGGACAAGTGCCCAACACAGCTGGGCCCAGTCGCGGCATATTTGGGAATTGAGATCCCCATGATCTTTTCCCAACTGCCATGCAGATTTGGTGGGCAAGATTATAGGGATTTAGTTAGGGTTTTGATTTGTATAGTATAAATAGGGGAACTGAAAACGGATTTAGGGTTGACACTTTGTATTCTAAAACTACAACTTGTAAGATTGAACTTCGACATTGAAGGAGAAATAGTGAAAGACACCCCGGAAGGTTATTGCCTTTGCCCGTGGACGTAGATCTCCAGATCGAACCACGTATATCCTGTGTTCTTAATCTTTCTTGCATTTTACGGTTTCATTGATCAGGTTTTATCCCGAATTCCTTTGATAAACGAATCGCGCTTTATCATCTAATATTTACTCTTTCTTATGTGATATGTTATTGAAGATCAAATAACACACATAAATATTCATTTATGCTATATATATATAAATTACAAAAGAAAATAAAAATATATAAAAAAAAACTTTAAAAGAGCATCATCTACAACAACGGTTTATGAAAAAGAAAAGACAACGATCTTTGACCGTAGTCTAAGAAAGTCACCAAATGTGGCCATACACACCGTAGTCGTAAATGCTCCTATTACGACAACGGTTATCAAACGTGGTCTTTATCGTTAATTACTATGGTTCAAACCATAGTCGGAAAAAAATCACCAATCGTGGTCATTCATACTGTAGTCGTAGATGCTACTATTACGACAACGGTTATCAACCGTAGTCTTTATTGTTAATTACTACGATTCATTAACCGTAGTTATTGATGGTAGGTCTACCACTATGGTATTTACTACCACGATCGTTGAATGCCTTTAACTACGATTTTTAACCGTTGTCTTAAACGTTTTTTTTAGCAGTGGATATCTAAATTTGGACACAACTTGAGAATAGGCGTACGAGGTTTTATTACACTTCATTTATAGCATACTTTATATATACTCGCAACCAATTACCAAAAGAACTTTTAATCTGCATTTCATATTAGTGAAATCGATATTGTTGAATTGATTATACTTATGAAGAGTTATCTTGTGCACACGTTGCACGGGTCTTAAATTCGTATAATTTGAATTATGGATAAAAATATATTGGTATTTATGTTTAAATGTATTATATACCACTTCTAGTTGCACCGAACAAGTAGTGCACATGAGATTTTGTCATACTTTCTTTATGTATCTTCTATACAGGCCTTCCATTTTGTACGTATTTTCCTCTCTACACATTCTCGGTCCCTTTATTTAAGTTACGGAAAAAATTTATTTTAGGTGCTATATGTTAGGGCTTGTCCAAAAAAAATCATATGTAATCCAAATTTTCAATTTTAATCCAATATGTTTCGAAAAATGTTCAATTTAAGGATACTAGACGTCGACGGCCAATAATTGTGTCGTATGTAACTCAATAAATTGGAAGTTTTCGGTCAAACAGCTAAAGTGACAGTTATGAATCCAGGTGTATATGTAACAATTAAACAAACTCAAAACAACGAATTATCCCTCGATGAAGTCTAACGTTGATGTGGATTTAGGTTTTGTATTTTTTAATTAATGTGTTGATTTAATTACTTGGCATGTGCACGTGGATTTATAACTGTCACGTTAGTTTTTTTTACCTAAAATCCTCAATTTATTGGGTCATGTGCACATATTCCGACACAACTAGTGGTTGTCGTCATCTGATGTTCTTAAATTGGCATTTTTTAAAACACAGTGGACCAAAATTGATATTCAAGAGATATATAATTTTTATTGGACAAGCCTTAACATTAGGGGTGGCAATTTTTGACACGTCCAGAATAATCCGACACGATCGAACAAAAAAGAAACAGGTCGAACATGTCTGACACGAAAAGAAATGTGGATTGGGTCGGGTCAATCAGCAACCCGTTTAAGAAAGTGGCAAATAAAAAGGAAATCAAAATTAAACAGAAGGTTTGAAAAAAAAAATGCAAAAACCCTATAGAACCTAGTAATCATGTTGCTCAATATTTGTTGCATGTGGTAACTAATAATCATGTGAATATATTATTTAGAACCTATAAAAATCAATTTTGTTTTGTTTTACAGTAAAACTCATTTTTTTTTTACATTTCGTTTCTCTTAAAGCTCTTTCATAACAAACTCTTACAAATCTAAGCATAATGATCTATATATTCGTCTACAACTAATGTTATTTTTCTTATAAGAGATGTGAGTATAAAGCATTGAACATTAAAGCTAACAACCTTTGTAAGTACTTAGTAAGGAGCATGCAACAATTACATTTGGTATTTATAAGAGCATAGTAAATTTTACAAGTAAAAGAAATTCACTGGATGCGCTTAAAAAGATGAATTATCCAATTATGTTCAACAGAATCTTAAAAAATGAGAGTGAGACAGCGGGAGAGTGAGACGGTGGGAGCTTTTCAAATATTTTAGAAACTGTGATATTTTGCCTTTTAGAGTTTTAGTATGGTGGTAACTTTGTGTTGTATTGTTATTGTGTGAGAATATTGTTATTTTTTAATATTGTTTATATATTGTGGGAGTAATAGAAAATTAGAAAGTAATTTTTTATTTGAAAAAAATTATATTCGGGTTGAAAAACAGGTGGGTGGGTTGACCCGAATAGGTCGGGTTCGGGTTGGCCAAAATTTAGTAATAAGCAGGTCTCAACCGTGAACTCGCAACCCGGCCTATTTGTCACCCCTACCTAATATACAAGATTAAAAATGAATTTTATCCTTTAAGTTACGCTTGGAGGAAGGCATTTAAAAACTGTAACGGTAAATTCATCCATTTTTTTTCGGATTGCCATAGTTTTAGAATTTATTACTTTTCTTTTTGCTATTGATATGGTGGATTCAGAAACGAAAATGTGAATCATAGTTAAGAGGGACGATATATATATTTTTTTTCAAAAATTTTAAATTTCAGTTTTTTATACGTGGACTAATCAATGTATTTAGTAGTTGTATGAGGGGAGGCCAGATTTCAGAATCTTTTGGGGAGGCAAAATTCAAATTTCTTTTGATGCTATACTAAATATATATTCTCTGATTTTATTTTATTTTTTGGAAAATTGAGGGGTGGCGGCCGCCCCGCTTTGTTCCGTCCCTAGGTGGATTTAAAATCCATCAGTCCCAAAATCATGTATTTCATATCCCTCATAACCTTGTCGATTTTTGTCTCCATCAAATTGTAGCGTGATGAGCGAGTCATCCAAAAACAGAGACGAGAATTTAGTATTCCTTCACCGTTGCACCATGTTCATGTTTGATTCGACGGACAGTCTTGCAAGAAGCTATTCAAAGGAGGTCTCAACGCGTTGATACAGAGTGGATTTGGAGAAAAGCGACTCTAACTTCACTTCAAACTATAGTGAATGAATGAATATGTGCTCTGGCCTCTTTTATCTAAGGAAATAATAATCCGATGTGAGACCCCTTTTCTGTGGGTTTAGGCTTAGCAGTCATCAAAGAAGCCGCTTCTCTAGCTTTCGAGGGCTAGATCGATGCCACCTGCATCACCCACACGCCCTCAAAGACTCTTTATTTCCCGAGCGCTAGACCAGAAGAGAATGTAAGAGAGCTACCATAACTAAAAGCAGTTCGGATCTACTGTCATGCTAGGTGTTTTAATTTTTGTTATATTCAGTTTAATATACGATACATAATAATTAGTGACATCATCCAATACATGTGTCATTTGGTGAATATAGTAAAGCACAAGATAAAATACCATAATATAACAAATGATCTCATCTATATCTATATATATAAGTAGAATGGGGGGCTTTTATGCCATTTTACTTTTCCCGCCTAAATATCTAACATTAATTTAGTAAGGTTTTATCAATTTTGGTAAGTAATAATTTTCTTTTTTATTTTGTAAAATGCAAATAACTTTTTATTTTTAATCCGTTTTTTTATATATAATATATCAAATTATTTATCTTTCCACGATCTTCAATTTAACATCCATATCACATATATTAGATTTAAAAAGAAATTATTTATTGGTTAATTATTTTGGTGAGATGTTAGTTAGTTGAGTTCTTTTAAACTACAAGAAATTTATTTATTTTATATGACATGAATTTATAATATATATTTTTTACCTAAGTTACCCCCAGAATAAAAATCATTGTTTAAATAATGAAACCCTTATTTTATTAAGTTAAAGGAAAAAATAGAATTTTACAAATAATTTATTAAATAATTACTTACATCTACTAATATACTCCCTCCGTTTCTTTTTAATTGATTTTTTAGAAAAAAAGTGGAAGAATTAAGAATTCAATTTTTCTTTTCCAAATATATACCCAATAATCTCCTTTCTCTTTCACATCTATCTCAAATTTAGGTCGAAAAGTAAGAAATATTTTAGGATTGATAGAGGGCAAATTGAGAGAAATTGTAAAAAATAGCTAAAAGATCAATTAATTCGAAAGATTATTAAGAAGCTAAAAGATCAAATAAAAAAGAACGGAAGGAGTATATTTTTTATAATAACAATGTTTGTTTGATTAGTCAAGGAAATATGGGAACTTAATTAGAGCAAATGCTGATAACACGTTATGTATGCATGTATTTAGGTCGATTTAGGATCATATTTTATGGCATATACGTGTATATTTGACCAGCACTTATTGATATTTATAATATTTGGGCCATTTGACGTGTTTCGACTTGTTTTGAAGATAATTAGGTATTGTTATGCCATTTGGATGAAGTACGAAGGAGAAACAAGTCAAATAGAGTGAAAACCGGCCCAAAGGAGTGAAAACCGTCCAAGAACCGGTTCAAACCGGTCCGAACCACCCTGAACCGGTCCAGGAGCAAAACCAGGCAAGAACCGACACGGCCGCGTCACAAAGCAACACGGCCGTGTCAAAAGTGTCTTGCAACGCATTGTGGGTTCTGGAATGGAACACGACCGTGTCACAGCTGCAACACGGCCGTGTCAAATTGTTGCTGGAAAAGTGGATTTTTGCAAAGCAACACGGCCGTGTCACTTAAGCAACACGGCCGTGTCAGAAGTGTAATGCAAAAATTCAGAACGCGATGCGGAGACGGCCGAACCAAGATTCAGTAAGCAGCAAAATGGCACGATTTCGGAGCTCGTAGGGGTTTCAAAAAGCCGTCGTCGAAACGATTTGTAAGTTAGCACCAAGGCGTACCACGTTTTTCCTCCAAACATTGGCTTTCAGCCAAGTTTGGGGGAGGGGGTAGACCGTGGGACGTCTTGGTAGCTATATTTATAGTTTTGATTTACCTCGTTCGAATTTCGTGCTGTTAATTGTGGGTCCATGTGCCCATTTTGCTGATTTTTTATTGTTTAAATTGGTTTATCGGGTCTGTGAGCCCATTTTTCTGATGTATTAGTGTTGTTGGGTCTGTGAGCCCGAGTTTGATTGCATAGTGTTTCCATGTTGAGTCTTAGGAGTTTACAGTTTAGAGTCTTATTAGTGTTTTAGTTTAGAGTCATAAGAATAATAAAACCCGGAAATAGGTAACAAGTGAAAAAAAATAAAAAGAGAATAATAGGGAAAGATGGATGATGAATAGTTAATGATGAGATGATTTAGATGAAAAAATGGCACATAATAGAGCATGAGAGGTGTTTTGAGACGAAATTGAGCTTGAACTGAGAATATTCAATCAAAATTTACCTTGTGAGAATTTGAGCCTAATTATACTTCAATTTTCGGAGTAATATACTTTCTTTCGGTGTGAATTTGATTGAATATGTGTACTAGTCTCTAGAACTTGCCTTGAGTCTTTACTAAGAATGTGTCAAGTATATGTTGTGATGTAGGAAATGATCTTAGGCAAATTTTTTGTTTAAGCCTATTTGTTCGAACTATGAAAAATTGCCTTTGACCCATATTGAAAAAAATTGTCCCTAGTTAGCCCAATTGAGCCTTATAGCTTTATTTATTCATAACCTAACAATATCAGCCAAAACCTTTTGATTTAACTCTTTTGGCCTTAATTGGATTAATCAAGTAAGAGGGAGGAGAATTGGAAGGAATTTTTGGGTGAACAAATTGTGGGAAGGAATGGGAAGTAGGGATATTTTCAAAAGATGAAGGAAATAAGAGAAAAGTGATAGGTGAAAAAACGAAGAATGGCCTCTCTAAAAAAAAAAAAAAAAAAAGATTGAAAAAAAAAAAAAAGAGAAAAGTTGTATTATAGAGGAGAAGCTAGAAAATAAAGTGCTTAAATTGTGAATTTGCTTAGAACATTCAGGTAGTCCAAAAAATGTGGTACCCACAGAATTGAAAAGCACTTAAGTTGTATGGACTTGGGAAGGTGAAGAAGTCAACTTGCGGGGTGATTTGCTGAAATTTGAAGAGTGAGGTTGAGTGATTGTATTGAGGGGTAGTCGGGTTAGACGTAACTTGATTAGTCCAATGAATAGTCACTTATATCCAAATGTATCCCACCTTACTTTAAGCCCACATTACAACCAAAATAAAGACCTTTTTGATCTTTTGTCACACATATCAAGTACGAGGTCTAGTGTAGACGATTGGCAAGCATATGGTAGGTGGTACACGTGTTTCGTGCACGCACTTTAGGGCATTTTTAGTGTCATTTTAGTGTCAATAATGTGCATAATCACGTGTATTTAGTGCTTTTATACTCTCATGGGCAAAATAATGCGTTTGTGCTGTTTTTGTGTTAAGACAGGTGAAAAAGGGTCGAAATCGAACATTAAACGACCGCGGAGTCAAGGGATCGATTGAGGCAACAAAAGGAAGGGACAGTTGAAGATCTCGGCCGAGACAGGATGAGAGTCTCGGCCGAGATGAGTCTCCAGGGCATTTATGAAGAGTTGGACAGAAAGAAGATCTCGGCCGAGACACACAACAGATCTCGGCCGAGAAATGTTGCCAGAGAATTTCAAGGTTTTTCAAGGCCCAGAATCTCGGCCGAGATGATATTAAATCTCGGCCGAGACCGCCTTTCGACCCACAAACCCTTGAAAATCCCTTTTCACGTCTCGGCCGAGACACACCCCCGTCTCGGCCGAGATTCAGTACCCTGTTTTAAAATCCTGAATGCGATTTTGCCTATTTTTTACTAGCACTTTCTCTCCTTATATATATATCATCCCATTCGAATTTAACCTAACTTAGAACAACCTAGAACCCATCCCCCACACATAATCAGCCACTTTTCTCCATTGGAAGCAAGGAAATGGAAGGGGGTTGAAGATCTTGATCTTCAACCCCTAACCTTTGGTTCTTTCTATCCTATGTTCATGTTTTTCTTTAATTTTCTGTTAGTTTATCTTTGTATTAGGTAAAATGGGTGGCTAGCACCCTTAGTTCACTCTTGATTATTGTGGAACCTTGAGTCCAAGACATTTATGTGATTATTACGGTTAATGTTACCGAAAATATTGTGTATTCAAGTGTTTTGTGTTATTTGCTGTTATTGACTCACATTTATGAATTTATTATTGGATTGATCACCCTTTAAGGGATTTGTGAATGTGTTGCTAGAATAGGAGGTCACTATCCGTAATTGTAGGATTTCCGATTCCCGAGTAGCAAACAATAATTATTTATTGGTGATAACACAAAGTTTAACCTCTAAAACCGAGCTTGCGAGTTTTATGTTGAATTTATCTCGTTGTCCTAGTGTTTAATGCATTTGGTGATTGAATCTAAGAGAGCTTTTTCGAGGATTCGGTTAAACTGAATAGGGTTAGTCGAAGAGCTTGTTTTGATTAACTAAGATTAAGGGATAACAAGGCTATTAGAGCTTGTTAATAGCCTTGAGATAAGGGCTAGAATCACAATTGAATAGGGCATTGACAATAGTTACATAAATCGTCCAAGACCTCGGTGAAACATGATCAAGGGTGAATCGTTTTGTTATTTAAAAACCAAAAACCTATAAAAAATCTCTTTATTTGTTTTTGTTTATTTAGGTGTAGTTGTTATTTCATTAACCCCCACTTCTTTATTGTTTTCTAGCTTATATACATTATATTTCTTCATAATAATAGCTTAACACATAAAAGCAAAATTTGTTCGACCGTTCCTCGTGGGATCGACCCTTGCTTGCCACTCTACTAGTTAGAGTAGTCGGTAAGGTTTAAGTGTATCTTCATACACGATTTAATTTGGTAGTCGGAAACGACGCTACCAGTAGGCTTTGCATGTAATTCAATATGAGTGAACATTATTTTAGCCTAAACACTTGAGAGATGAGTGAAACACTCACCCGGTGAGGGTTGAATGATTCGAAAGTTCAAAGTCTCGAGAGTAGTTGATTTTCGCGTTATCGCATATGCTCAAGTGAATTGTGTTGCCTAGTTGTTTTAAGGAAAATCAAACTGAAACTGAATTCATCGTCTAATCGCCCTAAACAAAATGCATAATCACTTGTCTTCTTTGTGTCTTTTTGTATGATGTTCGGGACGAACAACAGTTTAAGTTTGGGGGAGTTTGATAACACGTTATGTATGCATGTATTTAGGTCGATTTAGGATCATATTTTATGGCATACACGTGTATATTTGACCAGCACTTATTGATATTTATAATATTTGGGCCATTTGACGTGTTTCGACTTGTTTTGAAGATAATTAGGTATTTTTATGCCATTTGGATGAAGTACGAAGGAGAAACAAGTCAAATAGAGTGAAAACCGGCCCAAAGGAGTGAAAACCGTCCAAGAACCGGTTCAAACCGGTCCGAACCGCCCTGAACCGGTCCAGGAGCAAAACCGGGCAAGAACCGACACGGCCGCGTCACAAAGCAACACGGCCGTGTCAAAAGTGTCTTGCAACGCATTGTGGGTTCTGGAATGGAACACGGCCGTGTCACAACTGCAACACGGTCGTGTCAAATTGTTGCTGGAAAAGTGGATTTTTGCAAAGCAACACGGCCGTGTCACTTAAGCAACACGGCCGTGTCAGAAGTGTTTTCCTGCGATAATTACCTAATTTTAATAGGATTTTGACTCTATCTTCCCGAAGATTCGTCCCCAACTCTATAAAAAGGACCCCAAGCTCTAGGAAAAAGGAATGAATCATCAAGAACATAAATTACATCATCTTGGAGGACAAAGAAGACGAAGATCATCGAGACGGAGTCATCCGGGTTTATTTATTCTTTTCTAGTTTAATTCTTTACAATGTTTTTATTAAGATTTTGTATTGGATTATTGCTAGGCATGAGTAGCTAAGCTATTCGTGTCCTAGGGTTAGAAAGTAGGGATTATTATAACAATGTTTTGATTTATGATTTAATCTATTTAATTCCATTCTTTATGTGTTTTATCTCTATGTTTATGCTTAAACTGAATTTAGCTTGATCACCTAGATTTAGTAATTTAGTTTAACAATTCCGCTTCGAGAGGAGGGAATTGTTATCAGACTTAGAACATAGAGCGCAGTTGTCTATGACTGTGTAGGCCGTGGCTTAGGATCGTTTGGGAGTTATTAGGTTTAATTGACTCGAGAGGGTAATTAGCTTAATTAATCAACGGTTTAATCGCTTCGAGAGAAGGATTAGATTATTGTCGTGCCGCCTAATAAACATTAGAATTGGTAAATTAATAGGTTAATCATATTCCACATTGAAATAATATCCTGAAATCGAAGCCCTAGGATACCTTTTCTCTTTGATTGTTAGTTTTCGTGTTTCCTAAGTTTGGAGTTATATTTAATTGAGTAGTTTAATTAGTAAAATCAACCTTTAAAACTTAGTATCTAGTTAGGGCATTCCTAGAGTATTAGGGTATCAAACTACCTAAAACTATTCCTTGTGGGATCGACCTTGATAATCGTTACTACACCTACATCCGTACACTTGCGGAACACTAGGTTAGAAACCGACGTGTCAAATGCATATTTATATATCATAATTATTATTCAGGTTATTCTTTTATTACTAATTCATATTTTCATAATATGTATTTCGTTATAATTATTTGTGAGTTACACTTTGCCACCTAAATTATGAAATTTGTTACATCTTTCAATTTTTTTTAGTATTTTTTTTTACGTGACTAACCTCAACTATATTTTTTTTACACTTATTAATCTATAAAATACTTTGTCACACAAACTAAATTTAACTCTTTTTTTTTTTTTTAAATTGCAACCTAAGCAATAGTTTTTTTATTAATCAATTTTATATTTAGATAAATATAATATTTGCATTATAAATATAAAATTTATATGAATAAATTACAATACCAAATAAAATATGAATATATTTAAGTATTTTTTAGAATTCACACACTTTAAATTATTATTTGAATTATGAATAACTTTTGAATTTTATTTTGTTAATGTTAGGATTTATTTAGAAATATTTTGGGTATATTTGATATCATCAATTAAAATATTATAATCTGCAAATGAGAATCTAATTTTAGAAAGGAACAAATAAATATTTATAGTTAGAACTTGAAAGTTTATGTAGATATATTACAAAATCTACACATATATAAAAGTTATAAGAAAGTTAAGATTGTGAATTGCATTTTCCAACCATTATATTTTGTGTTATTTATGGTTATTTGTACAAATGCGAACTTTTGATTTTTTATCTTCTTTCTAAAAAAGTACTTTTCCAAAATTTTAAATACAAATAATATTTTGTATCATAGCCATTTTTTACATATTATATATAAAATTAATTGTCTTTTCATGATCTTTAATTTAACATACATACCATATATATAAAAGTGTGATATTTAATAAAACAAAGACAATTTTATATTGATTGATTATTTGGTTGGATCTCAGTACGTATTGTGCATGTTTATTGGTGTCAAATTTAGGCTATAATAATTAGTTAAATATTTTTTATAACAAAATCTACTCCCTTCATCCCGAATGAACTTACACACTTTTGACGAAGTTGGATAGCTCAAGTGGCAGAGCATCTACTACCTAGGCCTTTGGTCCTGGGTTCGAGTCACCGTGGGGGAGGGGAGGTTTTTTTCTTTGTTCTTAGATTAGGAGAAAAAAAAATTAATTGAACTTACACACTTTTTATTTCGATGTCCCAAACAATTTGCACACTTTCTTAAAAATGGAACAAATCTCACAAATTCTACCTCATAATACACCTTTATTTACAAATTAAAGTAAAAAGATAGGTTTGAAAAGTCAACATAACAAAAAAAAAAAAAAAAAAAAAAAAAAAAAAAGAATTCTTAATATATGTACCCGCTTGCCAGTGCAAGTTCATTCATGGAGTATTTTTTATAAATACTTTAATTAATTAATTTATTGTATGTATCTTTCTATCTTAGTTTTATTCAGTAAATTTATTTATATATATATGTGTGTACTTATATACATATAAATATGCGTTTTTGTCTAATTAAATAAACTTGAGCCAAATATATAATAAAGAAAATTATTTTCCCCTCCAATTGCAAGTTGGACATTTTCAAGTATATTATTCATGTATTTGTCCCTAAAGAGTTGTTGTTGTACTATCACCATTCTATCAGTTTGTTTCTTTTTCAACAAATTTTTTTTTTTTTTTTTAGAATAATAAGTTTTTTGTTGTTTCTAATCTATTTTTACATATAGTATATGAAATTAATAATTTTTTTACCTACTTTAAGTTGAAGTAAGTTTTGACTTTTTATTGTGTATTAGACTATTTAGAACGGGATTTAAATTATAAAAAATGAATCAAATGACTATTTTTAGCAATAAGAAATATGAGATTATTTAAAAGAAAAATATAATTTCTTATAAATTATTCAATTTATTTTTTATTATCTTATAATTATTATTTTAATAAATTGGTCTGTTATTATATTTATGTTTATTTTAACATATGTAATTAATGAGATTATTTGTGGTTATTCGCATAAGTTAAGAAGGATACAGACTACCTACAGTAACATTTGAGTTAAAAAAATTAATTTTAATATATGTATTTTAATTGTCATATTTAATATTTATTTTAATTTATTTTGTAATAATAATTTTTTGTGATAAATAATAAGTATATATTCAATCCATAAATTTCATGGGAGAAACGGATATTTACACTATTTAAAATTTTACTATATGATAATTCACATTTTGAATTATTTTTTTATCGAGTGTACAAGGTTCACATTTTAAAAAATAACATCATATAGTATTTAATTTTGTTAAAATATACCATAATGTTAATATACTTCCGTGCATCGCACGGGAGTAATACTAGTCTATATAATAACAAAATACTCCCAAAATAGTAACTTAATAATTTTCCTACATAAATTCCTCTTGCCATTTTTGGAAAATATTATTTTTGGTATAAAACATTTTATTTTGAGATAAATATACATATATTCTAAAATATATTTAGGCACAATTATCCCAAATCAATAGCATGGGGGTGTTTGCAATTGCTTTTCCGAAGTGTTTTTTAGCTTATAACTTGGGAAAAATATTTTGGAGTGTTTGGGAAAACTGCCTCAACTTAAATAAAAGTAATTCTCGGCCAAAAGCTAAAAGTAAATAAAATTATTTTTTTCCAACTTTTTGGTATTTTGGTAAATAAATAGATTTTTCTCTAACTGATAAGCTAAAAATCTGCTTAAGCATCAAACACTCCACCTTTTTTATTTGACCAAAATTACTTTTATTTTTAAACACTGTCTACTTTTGAATTTAAGTAATTTTACCACAATCTCTACTTTTAATCACTTCTTCAAAAGTTAAGCAAAGGAAAACACTTCTTAAGTCCTCTACAATCAACTTAATTTGTTCAAGTCTATAAATGGAGACACTCGCGAAATCTTCCAAAAAATATCCGAACCTTATCTCACAAAATTTGTTCCGCTCAATCAATTTATTTTTTCATTGACATCGAATTAATCAAGTCGTTGATTCAGCCAAATTTTGTGTCTACTTCCAAAATTTATTCTTCTTTAAATAATTTTATTTGTTGTAAAGATTAAGAGATCCAAAGTAACTCAAGGAGAAGGGGATGCGACATCACCACCCGCGAGAGTAATAGAGAGAGACCCACATTGTGAGAGAGTATGAGAGAGAGTCTGACCGAAATTGTGTGAGAGAAATTAATAGAATTATCTAAAATCTAAAATGGGGGGAATGGCGAACATGTGGGGAATGGAGTGGGATGAGAGTAACTCTGTCAGCAAAAGCAAAATTACTATTTTTTGTTCCTAAAATCCTATGTATTATGTTTGTTGTACCCATTCTTCTTCTATTTAATTTTATGTTCACTTAATGCGTCCTTTAATTTGTGTAGTATCAATTATGCGTATAAAAATTTATGGTCAAGTATATTCATACCTAGAAAGGAAAAATAAATAAATAAATAAATAAATTAAAACCGAAAAACAGATTTAGTATGATTTTTCACATAAACCCCTAATGGTCTTTTTTATATTTAATGTTAATTTAAATATTTATTTTTTATTAGTTATTCTTCTTATTAATTTTTTTAATCATATAAAAATATAAAAATTAAATTATTTAGTAAATATTTTATAATTTCAACATTTTATTTGTTTCAAAAAAATTATTTAATTTTTTAAAATAAAAAATATTTCTTTTTCATTTCTAATGTGATTTTCCTTATAATAAATTAAATTAGTTATATATTATTGATCTATAGGTTGATAAAATATTAAATAATTAAATTAAATTAAATTACATTAAAGACAAATATTTTTGTGTTGGTTGATTATGTGGGTTAATTATTAATGTATTGTGCTACAAATAAAAATTAATAAAATGTAGTGTTATTGATTCTCATTAAAAGCTTTTGAAATGTTCTTGAACATTATATTTGAAAAAATATAAAAATAGAGATACTTTGGATAAATATAAACGTTTATCATAAAATTATAAATATACATATATACACTCATCTTTTGTACAAGATGATCAACATTACCACCTCCATACAAGGATGCTAAAGATATTCATACATTAACAAAAACAAATATGAATATTCTATAAGTAACTTAAATTTATATATTTTTAATATTTTTCATTGACTATTTTTTCATTAACATATACCTTTTCATCTCTTATTATATGTTGATTGTAATATTTAATATATTAAAAATATATAAACATATAAAATTTTTATTATTTATTCATTTACATGTACCGCTTAAATTCATAGTTGAGTTTGATGATGAGTGAGTAAAACAGCAAAAGTAAAATAGATGATTTCCTATAAAAGAGAGGTTAGTTCCATAATAAAATCTTATCCATATCTCCGGAAGGATTTTTTTCTTGATTCGTTCTTATGTTATTAATCATTTCCAGTATTAATGTTTAGATAATTTAACAGAGAACATCGACATAAATCTTTGTATAGTAGCCCATCAATTATCATGGGCCTCTTGTGATTTTAAATTAAAACAACTTAATCATGCAATGCAAATTAATTAATCTGCCGGTCAAACCTTCCACAGTTTTCTCTACAGAATTCTAATGAATCCCAGTTGTCAAAATAAAAAAAAATAAAAAAAAAAAAATGAAAACCAGCGATCTTTATGATGATCTCTGATCTTCGTTCTTTGGCAGCAAGCAGTCACACTGTAGGATAAAATGATTCCTTCAGTAAAGTTGTGATCTTCGTTCTTTGGCTGCACTGCACCAGAGATATAATTAAGTTTGCATCACTTTAAATTCTTTAATTTTTAAAGTTTGAGATATTCCTTTATTTTCTGGTTTAAAATTCTTTATACTTCTAGATTCACCTCTATTTAAATCTTTAACGTTGGAAACAAAACAAAAAGAAGCACATAATTAACCGACCTTTATTTCCAAAATCAAACAACACAACTGCAGAAAGCATCACAAGAAATGCAAATGAACTTTTAAATTCAAATTCCTCACAGAGAAATCTTTATTCTACACCTCTTGATAGATCGACGAATTTCAACTATCGATCAAACCAATCAAGCCTTGGGTGCAGCTGGCGGCGGCGGATTCTCAATGATCTTGATACCACCAATGGTAACACCAGGCCCCTGGTGCCTCGGCACAATCGTAACAACAATCGTGTCATCATCTCCCACGTCCATATCATCGTACAAATCCGTCAGCTTCAGCCTGATCGACGTAGTCGCCGTTGTGTTCGTTGTCCTGTGCGGCACCTGCGCGTACGTCCCCGCATACGCCGCCTTGTCCAGCTCCAACGGGTTGTCGTCTTCGTCGTTGACGAAGACATCGAACTTTAAGAACTTGGTGGTATCAACAGTAATATTCTCCAATACCAGAAGCTCATCCGCCTTCCCTTTCTTCGTCTTTTGAACCTGGAATCGGACAACCCGGTCTAGGATCAGAGGGAAGATCGTCTCCGCCCTCGGCGCAGTGCTAGCGGTTCGGATAATCCTTGCCCGCGCTGACTGCGCCGGTGGCCGGTAGTCCAGCCAGGGCAAGTCGATCCTCTCGTAGTCATACCCCATTCTCAGATTATCCAACGAGTCCTTCACTTTGACTCGTACTAACTGCGCGTTTTCATCGTAGAACAAAAACGATGTGTTTAAGAAATCTGGGTCGGTGATGCGCTTATCTGGCAGTTTCTCGCTGGGTAAAAAGTACTGCCATAGAGTCCACATGCGATCCACATTGGAATGGTGGCAGTAAAACAGAGGGTCCCGCCCAGCGGAGTAGAAGTTTCCTAAATCTTCTCCGCTAGGCTCCCTCGGGTCTCCTACAAAGATGTGGATCGCAGTGTGGGAACCTCGCTCAGATGCCCCAGGGCCAGGGTTCACAGCAGTACCTTCGCGGTACGGCTGCCCCATGAAATCATACACGTTAGCATTGCTCCGGATCATTTCGGAGTACATTACTGTTAGATTGTTCGATACAACCTGCAGAGGGTCTTTGTTTCCCGTCAGTCCCAAATCTATCACCGCTGTTAGATTAGCCTGGTTCCGCTTCGAATTGTATAGTGCGGATTTTGGATCCAGAAATATGGGCGGAATTGTCATGCCTTTCGGGTTATCCCAGTTCCAGAACGGTAAAGCGAACGTGGGATCGTTGATCAATTTTCCGAGGATTCGCTCGTAGAAGTAGAGGTACCATCGGTGGAAGGGGAAGAAAAGCCATGAATTGTGAACTTGTATATCGATGTCGCCTTGGCCAGGTTGGTTATAAGCGCCATTGCAGTATGCGCAGTGGATGTAAGCTTGCTGCATGAAGCTGCGGGGGTCGTCGGGAGGGAGGCGGCGCATGCGGTCTAGTGCCATATTGTACTTAAACACGTTTTCCGGCGACATGCGGTGAGCAGATTGTCGCTGTTTCATCTGGAAGACAGGGGGGAGGCGGTAGTCGATGATGTTGCCGGTGATCGGGGGGCAGCAGTTGATGTCTAGCTGCTGGCCAGTGTTGAGGTTGGTGGCAACGCCACATTTGTCCAGCTCCGGTGCCTGCACCGGATTCGCTGAGGCCGACGGAGCTGAGACCAGGTTGGCGGCGCTGTAGAGGCCGCCAAGGCCGAGGAGGATGTTCCTGCGGTCGAGTTTGCCCTCGGGAGTTTCGTCGTTTTGGGTGGCGGTGCAGGAGATGTGGAGGCGGTGGCTGCGGCGTGCATGGGTGTGGTAGAGTGAGGGCTTGGGGAAGAGAGGGCGGGGGGTGGAAGAGGGGGCGGTGACGGTAGCGATGGTGGCGCATGGGAGATTAAGAGAGGCCATGGCGGTGGCTTGTGGTGGAGCTTAACGTTGAAAGTGGTAGGCTATTTATAGCGGATTGGACCGTCTACCGCATAATACTACCACATCTCCTACTATTTTAATGAATTTTTGCCACGTAGACTCTTCTTGCCACATCATCATGTATTAAGTTAACATATTATTGACTGCCGTAAAAATAGGAAGGTGGAACTCCATATTTTTCTTAACCTAATAACGGATTATTAAGGAAACTGGGAAAAAATTGTGTAATCTCCTTGCCACGTCACCATATGTAAAGTTAACAAAAGGCGGCGCCGATCCGTTTCGCTTTTCTCTAAATCTCCCTGCCTAGGCGTTTTTGGGCTTAGGCGGTCTTTTTCTTTTTTTTTTAATTAAAAACGCCGTCGTTTTTTGAACTTGAAGCAATTTATTAAATTAAAAGGATAAAATTTAAAAGTTAAAACGCTCACTCTCCTCATTTCAATGGCAGAAAAAATGAAACAAAAGTTAAAACTCTCTCCCCCACAATTCGAGTTCCTCCGTCGCCTCTTTTTTCATTCCATCTTGCATAATTAATTAACTATATGAATCTTTTTAATAAAATTTGGTCTACTTTAAGTATAAATCTTTAAATTAGACATGTAAAAATTTAATTTGAGAAAAAAAAATAATAAATAAAATAAAATAAAAGGAATTCTCTGGGCGCCGCCTAGGCAGTCTAGGCGCTAGGCGGCCCCAAACCGCTCCATCTTCGCTTTCCACCTTCTGCAACCATGTAGGATAATAATTTTAAATTTCAAGTATCACGGTTTTGATCCTCTATCTCAATTATAATATTTCAACTAAATCTCGCCTGCTCGAAGATTTTGAGTTTCATAAAATATGCGAAACAGAGTTAGAACATCATATTTAGGATAAAGGATCGGAACTCAGAAGTGTTCACATATCGTTTTATTAATTATTATTTGAGAATTGTAATATCAAATTTCACAAAGATGCTACGTGTAATTGAGTAAGTTGATTAAGTGAAACTATATAACTTTAGAAGATTTCGTCTTCATCTCATTAGCAAATATAAAATATTGATATACTGTTTAAAATAATATTAGTAATATATTTGGACAAGGATGTGCAGGATCTATCTTACGAAGAAGTCACATATGTAGCCCAAACCCTACCCTCCTTCCAAATCAAATTATCTTTTCAATCATTACTTATAAATGAACATTTTATTATCGCTTCAAAACAATGAACGTTTTATTACCGGTCACTTTTAATTACATTGTAATAATATAAATACATTAATCCCCACAACTTTTAAATCATTAGTTATCATTTTATAACATTCACGATCATCCATCAACCTATTAATCTAATACCTATTCTACCCATCACAATGCACATATACCTTATAAATTGACACATCTATGTCCGGATGGTCATCTTTATCCAAGGAAAATGCTCTCCTACTTATAGTAGGCACAAATTAATGTGTCCACTATTAATATGTAAAGATCTCATCCTCAACTTGTGAATGAGATAATTAATTATATTATATGAAATGTTAACACATTACTTAGTGAGCATATAACATGTAGTGGCCGTGAATAGGAAAACGAGACTACCCTATCAAAACATTAAGAGTTTTGACACAGAAAGGATATTATAACAATGTTTAATACTCCCCCCGTCCCGAATGAACTTGCACACTTTCCTAATTCGGCCGTCCCAAGCAAACTTGCACACTTCCTAATAAGGAAAGTTATAACATAATCTTCACCCTCAAAATCTTCACCCTCAATTCACTTTTGAAGAGTCAACAAAATCTCCAAAAGTAACTTTTCTTAATATCTGTGTCAAATTTTTTATGCAAGTTTATTTGGGACGGAGGTAGTACAACATTAAATAAATCCGACTGCTGTAGGACCCTCATTTAGCATGGTGCTGCTGCGAATGGAGAAAGCGTGCATTAAAGGGAGGTAGGTATGCATTATTGAGGCCATATTTTCTTTAGTATTTGTTTTCTTTTTGGAGTAGTTTGAATTTCTTCACAATAATATTTTTCTAAACTATGAATTGCACATAATATGTTCACCTAAATATATGATTTTGTCCCCCTGTATTAATATATACCTTTTCACTTATATACATCGGACCCATTTTCATCCTTTCCTTGTCCTAAAAGATTAGAAAATTAAATCGATTTATTGTATGGGATATGCAATTTACCATTCCAACTTTCAGTATTTTTGCACTTTGTTCTATATTTTTTTCTTTTTTGCAATTTACTATATGAATTTATGATTTTGTTGCAAATTATCACCTAAGAGAAATTTCAGCCGTCAATAGGTGGACACGGGTACATCAATTAATGATTTAGATTTGTTCGAGAATTCAATTTGCAAAAAAAGAATTAGCAAAACTTCAAAAGCATGCAAAGTTAATTAAGATAGTAAATAGTAATATTTCATATATTGTATGGCACATTAAACCTAGTACCGCAAACAAATATTGAGATGGAACTGGAATGAGTTGGGAGCCCATCGCATATCAGACCAACAAGTCTTGATTCAACCAGGGGTACATAAGTTTTTCAATCCATTTAGTTCCATAATCTATTACTTAAGGACATCATTTTTGGGCATATTAGATTTTAGTTCTTTAACTATTGAAATTCGACAAATTGATCCTTTAATATTTGAAATTTAATAAATTGGTTATGTCACTGTCTACAGGCTACAATAGGTAATGTCCAATTTATCAAATTTAGAAGCTTACATGACCAATCTATCGAATTTTTCCAAAGTTGAACCACCATGCAAAATAAAAATAAATAAATAAAATATTCTTAAATAAAAAAGAGTAAAATTAATAGACCTAGAAAAACCATCTACCCATTATAATTTGTGTTATTTTTCGTTGCATCTAGCTGAATAAGCCCGCTGTCATTTGGGCCTAGAAAAATATAATATGATAAGTAAAAATTGCACATTTTAGATTTAAAAATAGAGAAAAAAAAAATTATAATACTAGTGGTGAAGGCAAGAATTGAAGTTGAGGTATAACTTAAAAGGTAGTCGCAGAGTGAAGTATTCACATTGCACCATTATTATATGTCTCTACATAGAAAAATTGGTATTGGATCCATGTGGCAACTCATATCATATTTGGTACTTCCAATTAATTTATGATTATTGACTTGATTGAAGATCATAAAGAAATGAAGATTTAGTTTTGTTCAACAATAAGATCTTCATGATTGCGTCAAGATTCATGCTATAAGTTCCATTTTCTCGTTTCTCAAAAAAAGTTCCATTTTCTTTTGTAGATGGGACAAAAATGTATTTGAGATCTCAATTTTATCTTCGCAGAGGAGCACCAAAACGTTATACTTTTGGTGAAATAAGGATAAGGATAGAAAATAGATATAGAAAATTACCTGATATTCGACCAACATATCTGTTACATAACATATATTGTTATATAAGTTACATTAAAAGAGTCACATACATTATGTATTATAACTTTAGAACACGAGGAATATTGTTACATTGTTCTTACAACATGTGGGAAGGATAAGGTGAAGAGATTTGAAGATGTATGTGCTTGGAATAATACTTGTAGTATTTAGACATGGATGATAAAATGTCCAATATTCGAACAGGTAACTCATCCCCCTCCCCCTACTATGCCAATGGGGAGAAAAGTTTGAGTACCCTCGTCTCAGTTATCCCAATTTTCTAAAATATCAATTGTAAAATATCAGAATTTGTGCACGGGTGCGATGTTTTCATGGAGTATGAACTTAAAAAGAACAATAACATAAACATACAATGTTCTTACGAAGTACGAACAAGATAAGACAGTAATATCGAGAATACCAATAAATTTGAGGAAGAATCCCTCTTCCTCTCAAACCTCTTTATCAGTATTGTGCACTAATATAGTTTGGACTTACAAAACTTTAGTGCTTCCTCCTAAGTAACCAACTCTATACGCATTCCCCATAACTACGTGTCCGGCCACCTGATCCCTCAGATGGACTTTGTGCAGAGAATAACTCTTACTGCACTTATGAGAGCTCCCGAACTCGATTGACAAAATTTTCCCGAATATGTCCTATTCACCAGATGGTGTTCCTAGACAGGGCGAATACCAACAGTACAACTTACAACTTTAATTGACCGAATACAAAATATAGAAGCAAGACTCAATGCTACACTTCATTGTTGAGTATCTCTATATAGTGACTACATTTCTTTTAGGCTCCTCTTGATTTCAATCACCCTTCCATTTGCCTTAGATGATAATGATAAGTTTGACTTGCTTTAATTTCTTGACTTTGGGGATATGTTTGTTTTCTAATGGTGGAAGGATTGACTTATATCTCGCTTGAATTAAAAGATTTGTTTGTTCTTTAATATGGTATGATTTTCATTTTAATTTCTTCATGTCAATCTTTCCTTAGTTGCTTCAATCATCAAAACCTGCCAATCAAAATAAACTTCAACAATGGTATTTTTCAATTAATGGGACAATGTTAGAAAATTTCCACATTATCAATATCATCCAAATACAACATCTCTAAGAGATATTTTCAATTATTGTTTCGATTAAATACCAAAAAATAAAGGCTCGTTTAATAAGTTATACCTTTATTAAATATATAATATAACAAGTTATTATCATTTGAAGAAAAAAAAAGAATGTTACAATTTATCATCTCAACTTTATATATTTTTGCAATTTACTATACACATCTTTCTTGTTACAATCTATAATATGAACTTACAAGTTGTTGCAAACTGTCACCTCAAACAAATCTCAATCATTGGTTGATGTACACGTATTCAGTTTTTTACGGCCGTGATTTATCACAGTTGGCAATTTACAATAAATTGTAAGTTGAGATGATAAATTGCAACATAAAAAGTTTGTCTGGAAAAATGCAACTACACGAAAAGTTTGGTTGCCAAATATGTAGTTTTCTTTCAAAAAATATATCTTATTATGTACTTAATTATTTGAATTTTTAGTATGACTAAATATAACATCGAAAATTTAACAATAATCATAAATAGTAGTTAGTTAAATTATAAAAGTTATATCAATATAATAAGTGCCTAAAATACCAGTCACTTTATATAAAATAACATTTTTTAGAAAATAAGTTATTTTTTACAATAAAAAAAAGCACAATTATTTCAATATTGCCCATAGACATAGCCTACAATTATGATATGAGAGGAAACCGGGAGAAAAATTAAAGGTAAATAAATATTTATTAAGAGGAAAAAAGAGATTTGGGGTAAAAGAGATAAATTGCACAATGATATGTTTGTCAAATTCCAACAATTTTTAATTTTTCATACAAAGTCGAAATGACTAATATTTTAAACCCATGAAAGTATAGATTAATTCAATACAAATATCCAACCTCACTCATTTTTCTTTTGTGTCAATCAATTTTGACGTGATTGCAACCCAAATCCGTGAAAAGTTAACATACTCACTAAATTCAAATGTAGTCGATATTAAATTACCGAATCATATGTCACAAATTGTCTATCCCTATATGTATCTGGCGACTTCGTACTACCAATTAAATTACGGATATCGACTGGATCGAAAAATCATAATATATGAATAGTAGATCTGATTTATTAAACAACAATCTCCATAATTGCGTTTGGATTCATCTAATAAGTTTCATTGTTAGGAAACTAGATAGAGCAAAAAAATGTATCGAGATATCAATTTTATCCTTGGATCTAATACCAATCCTATATAACAGTGTTCACTTTTGAGAAAGATATAGTTGCACTATCTAATTGAACAGATAAAGAAACGGAAAAGGTAAAAAATTTATTTCTTTTTCAATGTTTACTTTTTGAAAAAAAGTGATGGGTATGGATATTCCTTAGCAATAAGTTATGTTTCCTTTTAGGATTCCGTTTACGTTGGTAGACAACCTAAAATAGTGACATTTTATCAAGTTTCATCTAGAGTAAATATTGAAGGTGACTAAAATTTATATCCTATAATGTTGAGTTATCTCACTAGCCTAAATAATTAACGTATCTCTATTTATTAAGATAAACTGAGCCTAATTAGGTTGTATCATGAGATCATGTGACATTTACTTAATTGCCCCCAAAAATATTATTTACTACTGCCTTAGTTATCAACACAAAGTGTAAAGTAGGGTTTTCCCATTTCTCATCTAAAGTTATCCAATGAGGAATGGAGATTTAGAAAGTTATCCTAATTTCTCGGAGATCCCTAGAAAAAATTTATAACAAAATAAATGTCCAAATAAATAGCTCTTATCTATGACGATGATTGAAAGTAAACGTTGCCTATAAATAAAGGAGTATCGAAACCTGGTACGTTTGGATTAACCACGGATAGAAGATGAGTATCGGATATTGGCTAACTGGCTTGATTACAAAATAGATAAGAGGTTTCCAGCAAAAGGCCTTGGTCCCCCAAGTAACAGCGGCCCCAATCATTTTCATCTTTTTTGCTAGTCTGGTGGGCCACCGGCCATTCATCTTGAATCATTATAGGCTGGTTTACGGCCCAGTTAATTCTGGGCTGCATTTCAGCCATTCAGGCCCAGTTCCCGGAGGAGGCCTGCCACGCACCAGGCATCTGATTGGTGTGATTAAACACATTTTTTTTTTTTTTTTGTGTTTATAATAAAAACCACCTGGCAACTGTTTGACTGGTACAAATAACAAAATTTAAATACTCGCGGAAATTAAATTTCAGCGACAAACAAAATTAATTCTCGAAGTACTCGGTGGAGGCTATACACACACTAACAAGGTGTTTGGCTAAGCTTATTTGAAACATTTTATAAGCTCCAGTATTTTATAAGTTGTTTCAAGAACTTTTAAGATGTAAATTTTAAGGAGCTTATAAGTTTACAAAATGTTTAGATAAAAGAGCTTATAAGTTTGCAATTGAATATAGTGATTTAACTATAAATTTGAGGTCTAATTTAAAAGTTAATATTAAACACACATTTTCATTAGTGTGTGAAATGTGTGTAGTGTGTCAATTGTGTGTTAAATTTGAGTGTAATAATTAAGATCTTAAAAAATAAGATGGAAATAATATGGGGTATATCAACTTATTTTTTTAGATCTTATAAGCTCTTACAGCTTATTTTTTTGTCTTATAAGCTCCTAAACATCTTTTTTTGTCAAACACTTTGCAAGAGCTTATAAGCTCTTAAAAACATCTTATAAGATGTTTTTAAGAGCTTATAAGCAGTGTTTGTGGGACCGGACCGGTGACCGAACCGGACAAGGCACCGGTTCAAGGTTCGACCGGTTCAACCGGTCAAAGACAACTTGTTGACTTTTGAATTTCAATAGTTCTTTATGTGTAATACAATCTAATTTGATACTAGAGTTTAACTTGTAAAAAAAAATTCAACATATATCAATATCAATTAATTCAAAGATACTTCTAACTCTAATTTTTTTAATAACATCCTAGTGCCAAATTTAAAATAAGACGGGAAAAATAAGGACAAATGAAGATAAAGGTGAAAATCCCGTTTTTTTACTTAAAACAGGCCCAAACACAACTTTATTTAAAAAAAAATAAAAAAAAAAAAAAAATTGAATATAATCCGGTTCAACCGGTTCGGCCGGTTCGACGGTTGAACCGGTTCTCACCGGTTTTGACCGATTTTCAACGGTTTTATGTAATTTTCGATTTTTTAACACTACCGGCCCGGTTCCCGGTTGAACCGATCGAACCGGTCGGTCCGGTCCCACAAACCATGCTTATAAGCTTAGACAAAGACCCTCTAAGTCAACTTTTTTTCTTTGACTCAGCAATTTAAATTCAAATAATTTGATTAGAATTCGAAAATAAGAATTTAAATGCAAATGTAAATCCATTTTATTGTTCATATATGTTTTGAATATGAATACAAATATTTCGTATCTTTTTTTATCTCCGATCCGAGTTATATATATATATATATTAGATTTGTATTTTGATATACAAATTTCAACATTTACAATATTATATGTGCTTGTGGCAATATATTTTACGAAACTAGAATATAAATATTTGAATTTATTTAGAATATCTTTAAATATTCAGCTTGATTCAAATTTTACTTTTAACTTGCACTTAAAAAACAAAAAGTAAAAGACATTCATTATGTACTCGAACTATTTTAAATTATTCAAATATTTTTAGCGAGCCGAAACAAATCGTAAATACTAGTCGAAGATAATTCGATTCGATTCGCTTTCCATCGCTTCGATTCGATTCACTTCATATAAATTCGTAGTCAATCCTATGCCTAGGGCGGCAAACGAACAAAGATTTTATTAAATAATTTATTAACAAGGTTGTTTATTTGAATGAAAAAAAAAAAAAAAATTTAGCTAGTTTTCTAAACGAATAAAACTTTAAACATATTTAGCTCTTCATTTATTGCTAGAGAACAAAAAATTTCGAAACTCAATTAATAATAACAGTAATATAATAATAAAAATAAAAACAAAAATAATAATATTCATACTACATATAATATAATATTATACTATTTCACCTTATTATAAAGAGTATTTGGTAAAAGTTGTATGTAGATTTTGAAAAAATTACGTTTATTCGATGTCCGTGAACAAAATAATTGGTTGTTCATGAGTACGAATGTAAACAAACAAGGTAAGAAATGTTCACGAACACATTCATGAACAAAATTAAACATTCTCAGCCATGAGTTGCTCGACTAAAAGTAAATAAGCCAAGCACGAGCACTTACAAGCTCGGCTCGACACAATTTGCTGCAACTCTACCTATGATCGAACTAAAAGTTGAATAAAACGAACAGATGTTCTCAAAAGGACATATAGTAATTAAATCGTTGGCAATATCCTATGTGTTTATTAATTAATATGTCAAAAAAATTGAACTACAAAATAAGTTAATTTCCTTTTGTAAAAATCTGAACGCAACTTCTAATCTCAACATAAGAAAATGTGTTTGTTTATAGTTTCTCTCGGTAAATTTAGAGGATCAAATTTTAATAAAATATAATCATTAATTTTCTCAATTAAATTTAGTTCATCACTCCCCAATTTTAAACAAACATATACAGTGATAGATATATAAGGATCCCCTTATAATTCGACATCGTTTGGTAAAAACAACGAAAAAATGAACTCTTAAAAAAACAAAGGAAAAAGTATTAAAAGGTTTATTTAATGAAATATAGATCAACGACCGGAAAGTACAAAACTATTTATGTGGTACAACAAAGTACAACAACTACCTTAATTTGGTCCCACAGTAAAGTTTTTTAAAAAAGAAAAGAAATAGTCTTGTATTTTTAGAGGTAAAATAACTTTCATTAAAAACAGGTGGAATTTGCCAGCACATATTGATAGATAAATAAAGGGCATACCCAACATAATTTTTAACCCTTCTAATCCAGACTAAATATCTAAAGGAGAGGAGAGGACCGATATAGCATTTTGAATATCAAAGAGAATAGGCAACACATGTAGAGCTGGCAAAATAAGCTCGGTTCGATGAGTCGGTCCGTTTAATCTGAGCTATAAAGTGAGCTAAGCCAAAATATTAGAAGTCCGAAAAAATTCGGGCTTTTTTGCCCCGGTTCGAATGGGCTTTTTTCTTTTGCGGGCCAGGGACGGGTTGGCCCGAAGGTCCGCGGGCCGGCCCGATATAATTAATTTTTTTTTTTTAGCTAATTAGCTAATTGTTGGTGTATGTTACTAAATTAACCGGACCAAGTTATACCTACAAATTGCTACGATGAAACATGAGCACATAAGATGCAATCCTTTGGCATATCTACTTCTTGATACATAAGTGTTTTTGAGAGCTTATTAGTATTAAGGACAAACTATATTGAGTTTTTAGTAAACTTTCATGCCGTTGTTCTTATATTGTTGTGCTGAATGGGCCACTTTGTAATGTGAATACTTCTGCCATAGATTTTCTTTGGACGGGTCTATCTATGATTACTCTTCCTCTTTGGCTCCATTTACATTGGTAGATAATTTAGGATAGTGACATTTTATCTAACTTTATCTAGCGTATACGTTGGTGAAAATAAAAAGTCCGGGTTATCCTTTTGACCCAGAATAAAATGCTAAAATTCGGATAAAACCTTAGATTGTTGAAGGAAAAACACAATTAGTGTGCATTCGTCAAAAGTAATTGATGAAGGGCAATTTAGGTATTCACTATTTTATTATGTAACTGTGAAACCCTTGTATTTGACACCCTATATAAAGGGGATCAGATGAATAAGAGAACGCGAATTATTCCGTATCTATCTTTCTTGCTTACTTTTCTACTTCTTCTACAACACGTTATCAGCACGAAACTCTACCAAATCAAATAAACACGAAACTCGACCAAATCAAATAAACCCCCACAGCACACCAAAATAGGTCTTTTAAGACAATTAAATATTTATGTTGGTTATGGATTTCCAACTATTACCCGCTATTTGAAACCTTTGACAGGCGAGATCTATTTACCGCTAGATTGGCGGAGTGTCACTTTAATGAGACAGTCTTCCCGTCGTTAGGGGGAGATAAGAAAAAGAATTTTCTAAGGGAACGACAGAAAGTGTTTTCCAGTATGTCTCATTAGGATCCCCACACTTCATAATGTAAAGTGAAGTAAAATGAATTATCGATCTTCAAAGTATGGAAGATTTGATTGTTGATGCATTTGCTAAAATCGCTAAAGTGACAAGATCATATATACCAGCTGTAAATGTGCCTGTAAGGTTAAAAGTCCCCAGTAAGGGGGACAACACCGCAGATAAAGGTGTTGCAACCACACTTAGTGGAGGTGTGGTTGAGGCCGTGGCTCCCAAAAGGAAATGGGGGATGCCACGTGGTTCGATGAACATCTGCTCAAGGAAGGAGGCAGGCGTGGCACAATTTGAATCATCAATGAAAAGAAATACTCTCAAATTATCTCTAATTAATTATGTCCATGAATCATCACTGGAGGACGCTCCGAAGTTTAATATGATTCTAGAAATAATGAGAGTGCATGTGAGTTAATGGAAAAATATTACGTGAATTGATGATGTATATATTGTTGCTCAATGAATCATAGAGCACAATAATATCGAACCACGCTCTATTGTAAGATATCAACAAAGAGCATAGTGGCCTATATGGAATCAATCCAAGTAGAACTCGATTCTATGACAGGACAACAGGTATTTGGTTTAGTTGTGCTAGCCTTACCAAGTGTAAAGCCTGTAGGACATAAAATATGTTTTGTCAGTAAGCGTAGTGAGAAGAATAAGTCTTGAGATGCAAAACTTACCTTAAAGCACAAGATTTTCTCACAAAGGCCTGGAATTGACTACGAGGAGATATTCTCCCGCAACGGACGTCATAACGTCTTATTGATAAGTTTCCAAATGATTGAAAATGCAGCATACTAATGTAGTTACAACATATCTCTTTGGGGATCTTGTTATTGAGATATGTGAAAGTTTCAGATGGACTTGCATTGCCCAACTCAAGTGACTCTAGACCACGGAGTGCATTTACAATTGAAATGCTTACTTTGATTGAAATAAATTTGGATGAAAATGATATACCCGTCTAAGTGACTACTTGATTGGGAGAGGAAAGAACAAGTAACATTGCTCCTATGCATTTATAAAGAAAACTAGTTCTATATTTGCAACTATAGCAGCTTATATCGATGTTAAGGACATAACGGGTACTCTTAATGAAATAAGAGATATTGTGATGTATTTGAAATCTAAATTGAGATAAAGGATCAAGGGAAAATCACTACAACAATTTCATAAATAGACAACAGTTAAAAGACAACAATTTTTTCCAGCACTGTTGTCTATTTGTGAATTAACAACAATTTTACTGCAATTTGTTGTCTATTAGCGACAACACACACTAATAGACAACAGTTTTACAACAGTTTTCAACATCTGTCATCTATTAGCACCTTTTCCCACAGATAGACAACATCTTTAACGACAGTTGCCCAAATCTGTTGTCTATTTGCAATACATTACTCTAATAGACAACATTATTATCAACATTTTTTGGAAACTGTTGTAAAAAATGCATTTTAATTTATAATACTTTTATTATGTTGTAAAATTATATTGTGTTATTTAAAATTCTTAAAAATTATGTATTGGATATTTTAATAAACTCTTCAATGTAATTTTAATAATTAATAATATATTTGAAATAAAATAATAATTATGATTTTATTTTATATATTGCATTTTATTTTAATAAAGTCTTCATTTTAATTATTGGGCCGGCCCGATAATCTTAATATATTATAGAGGAATAAGTCGGCCGGGCCAACTAATTTTAGGCACAATTAAACATGAAAAAATTGAAGATCTAAAATAATATTTTCCAAAACAGTATAAAATAGTAATAAAAAAAGTACTTTCTTATTCCTCGGTGAGAAAATGAGAATCATATTTTACACTAGATTTTTTTGACAAAATATTGAATGAGAACTTATATTTCAACTTATCTTATATTTTTCTTATATCAAATTTTTCATTATATTGTATCCTGCAAATTAAAAGTTCAGCTAAAAACTAGACATGGTTCATTTGCCAAATTGCAAGAGGATAGAACAAAAGGAAAAATTGATATAAGGAAAATCTATTTTATCGCTCAAGTATTAATTTGGGTCATGAAAAAGTCTTTTTATATTTGTTGAGGACATTAATTATATTACAAATTAGAAGTAGAAGTAGGCTGACCTATTTTGGACCTTATTGATTATATTACAAGTTTAGCCCGCCTCCACACGGGCCTCCATATTTTGGGCCTCGTTAATTCTGACCCAATTCCAAGAACTATGAAGCTAGCTGCTAAAGTGACCGAGCCTCGTTAATTCTAATTAATTCAAATAAAAGCGCGCAAGAGCGCGCCCTTTCTTTCCTTCTCTCTTCTTTCTCAAATCACAATCTCAAAATCCTCAGAAGAATTTTAGTTCTCCACCCAAAAGGAATGAAGGATTTCAGTTCTCCACCATCGCCATTACGTCCTAAAGTTCAACCTCATTATCGTCGGAATCGTCGCTCTCGTCCTCTGGTTAGTTTTCTGCCCAAACACCGTGAAATTCCACGTACCTCACCAATGCAACTCTCACCGAGTTCAACCTCAACAACAACACGCTCCACTATAATCTCGTGTTGAATCTGACGAGTCGTAACCTTAACAAGCAAATTGGAATCTATTACGAATGCATCGAGGCTAGGGCTTTTTACTAGGGGCAGAGATTCGCCTCCGTCGATTTATCGACGTTCTATCAGGGTCAAAAGATCATTAGCTATTCTACGGCGGTGATTTTGTACCACTTAGAAAGAAGGAGGTGTTGAGGTACAACAGTGACTGGAGTTCTGGCATGTACGACATTGATGTGAAGCTGTATATGCGAACCAGGCTGAAATTTTGGTTTGTGAAATCGCTGAGAGTGAACCAAAGATTGAGTGTGATGTGAGAATTTTGTTGAGGTCCAATGGCACGGTGACGGCGGCTGGGCCTTTTGAATCGAAGGGGTGCGATTTTAATTGGCGTTGACAAATATTGTTGTTCGAGCTAAGTTCAAGTCTAATCTTCCTCCGAAATCAACTGTTTGTTCCTTTCGCTGAAATTTTCGTTATCTTAGTCGCTTATATGTGTTTTATGGATGAAGCGTAAGTCTTTTGATTTTGAAACAGGGTGCTAGAGTGAGGGTGTTAATGTGTCCAAGCAACATTTAAGGTATGAACTCAAGTTTTGAAAAATGCCTCATTGATCATATTTTTCAAGTGATTTGTAGAATCTGTGAAAATTACTTGAGTAATTATACTTTCCTTATTATGGTATGTGTATTTCGTAGAGCTTGAGAATTAGTTCATTGGTAGTAACTATCTTTCATGGAGCCAAGCAATGAAGGTAGCTTTGGTAGCAAAATAGGAAATTTCAAGTTTGTTGTGTAATACCATAGATTGTGAGGGTGATGATGTTTTATTCTAAGTTGCTTTTGATCCTAGTAGAAGTGGAGCAATGGTATACCTGCCCAAAAGAGGAGGCCAATGAAAAAATGAAATCAATGCATCTCTATTCCAAATACGAGTAATTTGTTAAGTAGGGATTTAACTGATAGTTCCTTCGTACTATTGTAAGAAACTCAGTTCAGCAAATTAATTCAGATTGCTGAAAAATCATTGAGAGGAGAAACTGATTATTATTATGGAATCGATGCTTGTAATGAAGTTTTGGATGGTCATGGTTGTGAGATTGGGCCAACTCTGATGCATGAGTGCTTGTGTATACGTGCATCCTTGTTGCTCAAGGTTAGCGTATTTGAAACCCCTCACCCAGCTTCACTTCTGCGACTTCCTTTTCATTTGTTCAATTGTTCGTTTTTCCTCTTGTTATAGCGACGGTAAATTTAGGCAAATAGGCACTCTCAAACTACATGGAGAACTATCTGATGGGCGCAAGGTCATGGGCAATTTAGCTAATGTGCTATAATGTAATCAATATTTGTTAAGCATTAGAAGATCGAATTAATCTATGGAGTTGAATTAATTCATTTAATTGTGAGTATTTTACGATCTCTATTTATTAATGGTGTCTCCTAAGTACGAAGACTTCACTAGCTTAGAAGTTGAACTTCCATTTCATATTTATTTGATTTTTACTTGAATGCAATTTCTTTCTTCCGCTGTGGGCTGTTGAACAGCTTGTGTATGTGTATATTTTTGGGTTAAGCTGTAATTTGCTGCACTATGTGGAAAAATATACTAACAGTGTCATAATCGATGCTTTTATCTTTTCTTGCTTATGTATTATGATATATCTGCTCGATGCTGTTGTTTCAACTTGAACTGATGTCTACTTGCTCATCTTGAAAATTGGCCTCAGGCACTTGTTTAAAACCTTCCATTGTTTTTCCTCCAAGGCTGAGTTTCTTAACCTGCTATAGTTTTACTCACTTATCTAATTGATCAGGCCAATATGCTTGAAGGAGGCGGAAGGACACCGATTCTTAGTCCTATCGAGCTGGCTGATATCGGATACAAAATTGTGGCATATCCATTATCATTGATGGGTGTTTCCATCGGTGCTATGCAGGTAATGCAAATTTTTGTGTGTGTACACTGCCCTGCAAAAATGTATTTTATTTTCCACTTCAATAATTTTTTAGTAACTAGTAACTATTGTAATCTAAGAAAGAAACATATATAATGTTTAATGATTGTTGTACTTGGACTTGTTCTTTTCCTGTTATAATTACTCTATTTGTAATTGTTCAGTTGGCATTCTTACTATTCTGTATTAGTTTGGCTCTGTTATGATGTTTGATGGTTTTCAAAATTTTGACCTATTCTGGTGATATTATTTCATAAGTTTATCTGTTAACATGGTTGGGTTATAAACTGAGCTGAACTTTTATCCCACCAGTTTTTTTATTTGACATTTGAACTGTTGCGTGCAATTGCAAATTTTATGGCTTATAGGATGCTTTGTCAGCTCTTAAAGGAGGCCACTTACCCCCGCCTGGAAGGATGCCTTCCTTTGAAGAAATTAAGGAGATCTTAGGTTTTAATAACTATTACGAAGAAGAGATGTGATACAGAACCAAGACCAGCCAACTTCATGTAGACAAAGGTAAGTGAAGACAGCTAATCTAGTCATTGACATTTAGTTCGTTTTCCTCGGGATCTGACCCAAAGTGGACTCCTGCTGGAAATATAACACTTGGAATTTTTTTGAAGCTCAATTGATTTTTACGTTTTATTTACTTCCTATCCTGAGAATATATATATATATATATATATATATATATAAGTTGAATCGCATGATTTTGCTTCTTCTATCCAGCCATTTTCATATGTTCTTTTCAATCATAATACTAGACCTTACCCTCTTCGTTATATGACATTGATCCCCACTTTCCAACTAGCTATAGAAAATGAAATTGCATCCATCTGCTTGGTAGAGTAGTCACTTTTAACAAAGCAGTCTGATTAACCAGTCAAAATTCTATTTTTAATTGACCAATATCTCTTGTACTTAGCATATTTGCCCAGAATGACATTTCAGATTTATTGTTGCTCCAATCTGCTTATTCCACTTACTTGACCATTCAAGCTCCTGGAATATGCTCACTCTAGAAGTTCCTTTTGGGTAATGTAAAAGTTATAAGGTAATGAACTTTTCATTGTGGTGGAGATCTGCCTCTTTAAGCAGATCTTGCAACTCCTAATTCTGCTTGTAACTGTCCAGAAAGGGTATGCAAATTAGTTAAGTAGACTTTCAATTTCTTAAGTAGGTTAAACACATCCAAGGCTCAATAGTACAACCTGACTTAACTTCTCATCCTTACCTGATTGTTATTCTATTTAAAGTGCTAAGCATTCCTATAAAACAGCCTACTGCATAGACATAATACAAGTGCAACTTTTTGCAATTGCATGGGCCTTAAGCGAAGCACAGTTAGAGAATGATCAAAAGTTTCGAATGTGATATTCACATACACTGTGCATGGTAACTTCGTTATGATATCCAAAATTCAATACTTTACAGTTTTGAACTAGACAAGTAATTTTAGAGAGAAAATCAATAATTTGAGAATAGAATTACTGAATTAGATGTGTAGGTCTCGGGTTTTATGCGTGATTTTTTTCATATACAGAACAAGATCATACTACAGATTGCAGGCATTCACAGCATTGTGATACATAATTGAAACTTGCGGTAAGGAGCTTGTTAGTTTAGTTTGATTGGTTCTGGAGATAGTTCTTTGTTATTATACTAATAATTTTTATGACAAGATTAGGTTGCGCGAAAAATGAAGGACGAAGAGGCTTTCTACTACCCTCATAACTTAGATTTCCGAGGTCGTGCATATCCTATGCACCCGTATCTGAATCATCTTGGTTCCGATGTCTGCCGAGGAATACTAGAATTTGCAGAAGGTCGTCCACTTGGCAAGTCAGGCTTATACTGGTTAAAAGTACAGTTGGCAAATTTATATGCTGGTGTCGTTGACAAATTATCTTACGAAGGTCGAGTAGAAATTACTGAGAACCATCTGGAGGATATATTTGACTCCGCAGATCGGCCTCTTGAAGGGAAGCGATGGTGGTTAGGTGCAGAGGATCATTTACAGTGCTTGGCGACTTGCATGAACCTCCCTGAAGCATTAAGAAGTCTATATCCGGAGACTGCAATCTCGCATATACCTGTTCACCAGGTATTGGAATTGAATTATTTATTTTAATAATTCATCTTGCTGATGTCTTGTTGAGATTGTATCTTATGCCTAAGGTTTCAATTTCTGAAGCTTATTCACCTCTAAGCATTGTTTGACATTATAATATACTCGAATTCCATAAAATGATTAGTCGTATTCTCGGTGACGATTTGTTAGCTTCATTTTGTTGGTGCAA
The DNA here is from genome assembly GCA_958295605.1 of Ajuga chamaepitys. Lineage (NCBI taxonomy): Eukaryota > Viridiplantae > Streptophyta > Magnoliopsida > Lamiales > Lamiaceae > Ajuga > Ajuga chamaepitys. The sequence continues at coordinate 39,387,296 of OY282498.1, read as the reverse complement.
TGTCTATACTTGTTGGCTGTCATTGTTTAATATTTTGTTTGATGTTTTGAATTTGCAAGGATGGCTCGTGTAATGGCTTGCAACACTATGCTGCCCTTGTAAGGGATAAGGTAATGCATTCTATTTTACCGATTTCGCTCCTTTGTCCCGTCTGTCAGCTAGATTGTTATGGGTCGAAATGCCAATGTCTCATGTCATTACCCACCTAAATAATCACTATGGTTTCTGACATTTTTTAGCCCCAAAAGCCCCGTCCTTGAACTAATCACTAGTTTATTCATTTAACATCAACTGAGAAGTGGTATTTAATATTCTAATACCATGAGATGGGGTAAATTTTGGAGCATTGTTGTTTCTGGTTGGTACAAACTTACATTCTAAGCATTACAAATGTATGCCTAATATATTGCTTCAAAACTTTATACAAGTATGGAAGGTGTTGATAAGATAATTTTGAAAGTAAAAATACTGTAAGTTCCTTCTGCTTGACATCATAATATCTGTGTAGCTTGGAGCAGCTACAGTCAATCTTGTTGCAGGAGAAAAGCCTGCTGATGTTTACTCGGGTATTGCAGCAAGGTTAGTTTGAATATAATAATCCCTTGTTTCCTGTTGTGATCATTTTACCGTACGTCATGCTCCTATTGCTCAGCAAAATTACAAGATCACTTTGATGTTTCTTTAAATAATTTATCTATATGCTATTGCTAGCTCCTCCATTCCAAAATACCATAAAATGCTCCTATTAATTCTTGAATCATTTAAAGTATTTTACGATGCATTTTGAAAAGAAAGTGAAGCACGTTACACAAAATTCTCACCATCGTTAGAGCGAGATAATTACATTTCAACTTAATTGATATAGCATTATAATCATTGAAATCATAAAATCAGTGGCGGGAATCTCTAACCCAACACGATAACAAAAATCCGATTCAATCCGAATTTACTGAAAGAAACTCGAAGATAACGCAACATGAATATGATTAACCAAATATCGAATGAAATCAATAATTATTTAAAATCAAACACAAACACGATTCGATAATCTGAATGTCAGACCTGTATAAATAACAGGAGATGATGGGGATATCCATATTATAAATTAAAAGAGAAATGAAATGATGATAATTGATAACACACGCATGGCTAGAAATATTATTTAAGAGAGTAGTAGGCTTCGAAAGCAAAAATTACAAGATCACTTTGATGTTTCTTTAAATAATCAAGCAAATGCAACATGAAATGCCAATTACAAAAAAAAAAAAAAAAAAAAAAAAAAGAATGACTTTGATGTTTCTTTAAATAATTTATGTTCATCACATCACATCAAAGCATTCCTATTCATAATTTACGAAAGAACTTGCTAATTTTTAATTCTCAGTTATTTTCGAATAGTTCTATGCTTTTTTTTTTTTTTTTTCGTTGTTGTTTTGTTATATAAATTGAAAATTGAGAAATAGAACTAGAATATTATTGGATTTTCGTTCCTAGGTCTATGTCAAAAGCGGGTATATTCATTAGATTGTATTCTTAATGCAGAGTTCTTGAGATAATGAAGGAAGATGCAGCTAAAGATCCTGAAATTGATGTGAATGCCAAGCATGCTAGGCTATTAATCGACCAGGTTCGTTTATTTTCAATGCCCTTTTTCATGCACATCAAACTATAATTATTACCTCTGTTAGACTGGCTACCTTTGTCTAATGTGTATATTTTATGAGCTTTTTCTATTAGTTTCTTTTGTGGGTTCGTATTTGATAAGTATCATTTTCAGCACATTGGCTTGTGTCAGTAGACCATTGTCGAATTAGTTCTCAAGCTCATTGATACTATTCATAATTTGTCCCAGGTGGATAGAAAATTAGTCAAGCAAACGGTCATGACATCAGTATATGGTGTCACTTATATAGGAGCACGCGAACAAATCAGGAGGAGGTTAAAGGAGCATGATGTTATTCAGAATGATAATGAGTTATTTGGCTGTTCTTTTTATGTTTTATCTTGATGCTTCGGCTTCATTCTTTTGTTAACATACTCGTTTATAATGTTTCCATTGGTAGGAAGGCAAAGAAGGTATATATCTTTTGAAGAAGTTGCTGTGAAGTTTTAAATATTTTTAGAAGTCTTAGATTCAAATCAGTTAATATTTTGTGGCGTAAAGTGGCAAGGAGTACACATGTTATCCTTTTTGATGAATTGCACATTTTTAGATCGATATTACAATCATGTTTTATCTTGGATTGGAGAGATTTATTTTGATTTATGAATGCATATTTGAGAGACGAGTAATTATTTTCAATTTATAATTATTTTTAATAAATTATATGTTAAATAGACACGATTGAAAATAAAGAACAACGGGTAAAAGACAACAGCTAAAAGGAGTTGCTAAATTCGAAAATTAACATTAAATAAACAACGATTTAAATTGTAGAACAACGGGAAAAAACTGTTGCTAAAACTAACAAAAACAACGATTTTAAGATTAAACAACAGATACAAACTGTAGTTACAATTAACATAGACAACAGATTATATCTGTTATATGAAGTGCTATTGTTCATGAAACAGACAACGGTTTTTACTTGTAGTTAAAATGGTACTTTTAACAACAGCACTATTAATAACAGACTTATTTATAACTGGACAATAGATAAAATCTGTTGTCTATTTCAAAAATTCTTGTAGTGATTTGCTATTGTTTATGCCTTGAACTAGAAGACCGAGTTTGTGGAATATTAATTCCTCAGTTTGCGTATATCCAAAAGATGATCAGGCGATTTAAAATGGATAAAGTGCAATCTGTTAGCACTCCTATGATTGGTTGAAGTGTGGACATAAGGAAAGATCCATTTGAGTCCAAAGAAAATGACGAAAGAGCTGTTGGGAGAAGAAATTCCTAACTTAATTGAAATGTACACATTATTGTACAACAAGTTCAATGCACTCAACCATGTATTACTTTCTCAAAGAACATGTTGGTTATATTTTACTCAGGACAACGCAATACCAATTGAATGATATCAAACAGTATTTTGACATATGAAAGAAACCATTGACTCATATTTGTTCTTCCCATATTAGAGACAAGAGAGATTACAAATGAAATTGTAAAACTCTAAAGAAAATGTCAAATGCTCTCATCTAGAGAGATAAAAGGATTACAAAAGAATATGTAACTTCTAAGTAAATGTTGAAGCTACCCCCTTCTACGATAGACTAAATACTTCTTTGGTTGGTTTAGATGTTGATTATCTAATTGGAAAATGTGAAAGTCATTATCAAATCGGTTATGTATTACCATGAGGAATACTACGAAAACTTGAAGATCAACCTATCACAACTACTCAAGCTACCTCATCACATCACTCATGGATGACATCTCACGAAGTTCATTAACCTATATGGTCAAAGTATTAGTGACTTGAGTTACACCACTGAAGAGCCTATCAGAAGTTATGAAGATGAAGTTATTTGCAACAAACAGATGGATTATGCTACACATCAAAGGTGACGAGATAAAAAATGTACCACCAACGTTTTTCTATAACCAGCAACCACATAATATCCTCATGATTTATGTAAATCGAGGATAAAGAGATTTTCGGAACTCTCTTGATAGATGTACGTATCAAGGGAGAGATGTAGACTTCAGGGGAAGTCTCAACAAATGTGCGTTACACTATTTTTCCCTTCGATCAAGGTTTATTTTTTTCCACTGGGTTTTGTTACCTGACAAGGTTTTTTACGAGACAACAAGTTATGCACCAATTCCCTTTTGACTTGGCTCAAGGGGGAGTGTTGAAGGAAAAACACAATTAGTGTGCCTTCGTCAAAAGTAATTGATGAAGGGCAATTTAGGTATTCACCATTTATTATGTAACTGTGAAACCCTTGTATTTGACACCCTATATAAAGGGGATCAGATGAATAAGAGAACCCGAATTACTCCGTGTCTATCTTTCTTGTTTACTTTTCTACTTCTTCTACAACATAGATAATAATCTTGGCTCTCCCCTTAGAGTAGTTTACTCAATACTTGGGATAAAATTAAACGGAACTATTCCCATTAGGCTTTTTCTTAAGTGAATTAAACTGAAATTCGCCTCAACATATAATTCTCCTTCATGGTTAGGGTAACGAAAAAGAAAAGAAAAAAAAATCATTGGTGGGCTTTTTTGGCCCGATGGTCCGAGGTCCGTCGGGCTGGGCCTAGAATTTCTAGGCCCGAAATAACCTGGCCCAAAACTACCCTTGGCCTGACTGGGCCGGCCCCGTCGGATCACTTGAATTGCCAGCTCTAAACACATGGCGGCGCAATCAGCTTCCCCTAAAGAGGTAAAAAATGCAGTGCTAGAATTACCCAAAATAGAAAAGTTATGAAGATTAAGTTGCTGAGCCAAAGCAATAGCCACGCGAAGGGCCAAAAATTCTGCCAACTCCAGATGCGGATTGCCGAGGAAAGTCTTCATTAAAGCTTTAATAAAAGATCCATATGTAGAACACACAGAAATATCCATATATTCTGTATTACGAGAATTGGAGCAGGCTCCATCAAAATAAATCCTAGTGTGATGTTCTGGAGGAGAACCCCCAACATGGGCGAGGGATGAACAAGGGACTAAAGATGTTTGGGCTCGTTGGTAATCAAGTAACAATCGTGAAGCACATGCCACTATTATCGAGGAGTGTCGGAAAAGATCAAGTTATTACGGTGGGATTAGAAATACAAGCTACATATCTCAATAATCAATTTGTACGAAGTTCGAAAGCACTATATCTCTAAACCAAAGACCAGTACAAGGCTGAGGAAAGCTAATCATGGAGTATAAAACTAACAGTTTTATACTAATTAGCATAGCTGTTAGTTGCAATTAGGAGCATAAATAAAATGCTTGAGTCACAAGCTAGTTAGAATTCTCTAGAAGATTAGACATCCACTTATATAAATAAGATTGTACACACTAACCAACTTTTCCATTCTATTATTCTTCTCAACTCTGTTACACGAGGCAGTTAGAATGTCAAAGTGGAGTTCTTCAATTTTGTACTCTTGAATGGTTCTATACAAAAATTCTTTTCTACTCTTGATCTAGAGTTTAACATGATATTAGTAGATTTGGGATAATCGATTCTGATTCTACAAAGATTTTTCTTCTCTTCTGCGCATTGCGATTCTGATTTACAGCTTCTTGTTGTTTCTTTGACTGTCAAGTTTTTTTTTTACACATAATCGGTTTGTTAATACGTCTCAACGATGGCTGCTAATATTCCTGTGGATCCGATGGTCAACAATAAGGCTCCGACGAACATTCCTCCGGTCGCGATTGACAATCCATTGTTCTTGTCACCGTCTGACAATCCAGGCATGATGCTAGTGTCGCATCCATTGACGGGGCTGAATTACATCTCTTGGAAACAATCCATGATATTGGCACTTGGTGCGAAATCGAAGCTAGGTTTCATTACTAGTAAGGTTTCGAAACCTACTGAAGATTCTCCTCTGTTTGAGACTTGGAAGAAGATAGACTGTATGTTGATTTCTTGGATTCTTAATAGTATTTCTAATGAGTTTGTAGAGGCATTTGTTTACGCTAATAGTGCCCAAGAACTTTGGGAAGACATTGCTCAGCGATTTGGCGAAAGCAATGGTCCATTACTGTATCAACTTCAACGTGAGATTACCAGTATTGCTCAGGACAATGATAGGGTGCAACCTAAAACTATTTTGACAGATCAAGATGCGGCAAAGGCAAAAGCTTTAGTTGAACAGTGGCCTGAAACATATCATCGATTATGTATATGGCATATATTTCGAAATGCATCTACTCATCTGAGTTATGTTTTTGCATCTTTTCCTAGCTTTTCAAAGGATTTCAGTTCTTGTGTATATGACTATGAAGAGGAAGAAGAATTCATAGGTGCATGGAACCAAATGCTAGAAACATATGGACTTCAGGTTCTTTGTTGGAGATTTCTTTGGGGGAGAAGCAAACCATTGAGTGGTTGAGTAGGTTATTCATAATAAAGAAAAATGGGCCCTTGTTTATGAGAGGCAGTTTTTTTTTTTTTTTTTCCCCTCAAATATGACAACTTATGAATAGCCTTCATAAGAAATATGTGGGCCACAAAAATTTGTTACAATTTTTCCACCACTTTGATGGATTGATCGAAGATCGTCAATATGCGAGTTGTACTCAAACTTTATGACGAGTAATATTGTACCCATAGCTTCTTTTTTGGTTCAAATATTGAAGCATGTTGTTAGCATTTACACGCATAAAGTATTTGGGCTCTTTAAAGAAGAGGTACGTAAGTCTTATGACTCTAAGATTGAATTTTGTGGTGAGATTGGCAAAATTTCGAAGTATAATGTTACCAATATAGGATAACGTTATCCCCACACAGTTAAATTTGAATCATCTTTGGATAAAGTATCATGTAGTTGCAAAAAGTTTGAGTTTGCTGGAATTTTATGCTCAAACATCCTTAAAGTCTTCTCCTGGAGAAATATCATTGAAATTCTTGAGTGCTATATTTTGAAAAGATGGACAAGAAAAGTAAAAAAAAAAAAAGATGTTGGAGCTCAGTCTACAAGAAGTGGTGGAAGTTCTTTTGATGCTACTAATGAAAGTGATGAGAAGAGATTGATTGGCATCCATTACAAAGAATTGTGCAATTTAAACCATCAGCTAGCAACTCGAGCTGTTTTAACTACAAAAGCATTTGAAATTGCAAGAAAATGTCTTCTTAGGTTGATTGAATCAGTTGATGCAAGTTTGGAGAATGCAACTTCTGTGAGACCAACTAATGGAATTAGAATTAACCCATTAGAAGTAATTTCATCAAAAGTAGTGAGCAGTCAAACAGTATGTGATGATGCATTGGTTAAGGATGGACAAGCATTTGGTCAAATCATGGTTAGGGGATGGAAACAGAAAGATAAAGACCATATAAGATCAAGAAAGAGAGTAAAAAGTGGACTGGAGAAGAATAAACAGAAGAAAAGTCAATGCAATGCGACAACACAAGTTAAAAATAATTTTAAGGTTTTCTTTTCAGCCTTATCTCCAATACATATATTTTTTTTCTTCATATTTTCATGATTTTTTTTCATTGTTCTATTACATTTTCATTTATATAAACAGATCCCGTACATTGACAATGGGGCAAATAGTTCAACCACTTATGCTTCTTTTGAATATAATTTCTCACGGCCCTCATTGCTAATGTCACATGTAGTTGTGCAATAAATTCGCTTTAGCCATATAATATTAAATAATTAACACAAATTTTGTATATGTTTCTGATACTTCAATTTGCAATGTATTAGAGATATCCAGCTGGTGGAACTAACTTTAATATGCTTTGTTCCCCTGAAGGGTCTTCACTGTCATATGTAGAGCCATTACATTACCCTCAAGTATACACATCTTCTAATATTCTATTAACATTTCAATTTTGGGAAAATATAGTTTTTTTTGTAATAAATATTTTTTTGTGGTTTTGTTGTATTGCAGGTCTTCAATCGAAATGTTAATGAATAATTTAACAATTCTGCCCACCTTTCAAGAATCCTCATCAAAGTGAAATTAGTTTGACACGATTACTGCAGGTGGTAAAATATATAGTTGAACACAATATTCTATTTCATTTCTTAAAACTACGTCTAATTTGTTGTTTTCTTTCGTATAGCAACAAGTTAACAAGGCAAGATGATTTGGGGTTTCAATTCAGTAGTTCTATTCTTGAAGGTCGACATGAGAAAGCCGACAATGAATAATGATGCACATAAAGGATAATACTCGCGTCTTATGCCTTAGGCTATACTTTTGTTTCTATTGAATTTTCAATTTTTATGGAGATTTGTAGACCTTGAGTTTGAATTAGATTGTTAATTATTATTTTTTTGGTTGGACGTCCACCTCCTTGTGCAAGTTATTGAGGTTTCCTTAAATTACATAGTGTGTTGCTCATGGTTGTATAATGTGATTAATTTTTACATGGAATATAATTTAATGGGTGATTTGTATTGTCATGTAGTTTTGGCGAATGCTAACTTGTATCTTGAAATTAATGTTGCACCTGACCTATTATTTAACAAGCTTGAGATTTCAAAGGTCAATATTATTGACTATTTTTCTCTGATGTAGGGTCAACGTGGGATTTGTTACAAGAATTAGCATATAAAAATGAGTTGTATTATGCAGGGTTATAAAAATATCCAGAAAATCAAGAGGGTCACGATCATGTCTAAGTTTTGTATTTAACATTTTGTGATGCAACAACTAGTTGTACTTCGTTGTATTTCTAGTGTCTTTAGAATAATAGTCAGTTTTGACAACTTTAGATTAACTTTTCTTTTGTTGTCATTATTAGTTATGGATTAAAGATGCCTCAAATGACACTTTATAATGCCATCAAAGCCGTGAACACGTTTAATAAGCCTCATGCATATACTATTAATCTTCTTCCTCGTCATTCATGGAGAAGAGATGTGAGATTGTCAATCACTTCTTGTGCAAATTTGGTACAATCAGCTTATTTAAAGCTAAATTGAACTGGTGCCTTTAGAGATTGTTGCATAATTCCAATGTCTTGTAGAAGTTAGAAAATTAAGGTCAAACTAATTGAAGTCTATATTTTCTCTAAATATATATACCTTATTACAATATAGATCCCCCAACAAATAAGCACCAAATGCATCCAAACTTCTCAATCTGCTCCGCACCATTTTAATCATAGCCTTGTCATTACCGTAAAATAAAAAAAATAAAAACAATTAAAATAAAATAGTTTATTAAAAAACAAAAACACCAAAAAGGAGAAGAAGGACACATGACCCTTTTTTTCTAACCGGACTCGAACATTGTGCAGAAGAAAGGAACAAAAAATCACCATTGAGACCTTATAATACTTAAAAGATGAGGATAATCAACCTTATTTTCTTATGGAGAGGGTGAGGGCATAAGAGTGAAAATAAAAATCAAACTGAAAGTATCTGAGAACCATATTTCAATCAATAAGATACGAGAAATTTGCAACTTTTTTTACAGTGACAATTGTATGTGTGTGTTATATATATAAACCCTATTACCTGAGAAATAACTCCTTGAAAGTTGGAAAAGCAGAGAATAGTTTAAAAAGAAAAGGAAAACTTAAGAAGTTTAAATTAAAAAAAAAAAAAAATCACAAAAGGTAAGAGAACAACACAGAAAATTAAATAGAAATCGAAAAGAAAATCAATTTAAGTTTTGTCTCACGAAAATACAATTTGGGGTGGTTGTTACTTACAATAAAACTAGTCTTGTAACAATTAGGATGTGTTTGCTTATGGTTTCCTTAGGGATTAAGGAGACTAAATCTCAATAAAGCGCATGCATTAACTCTCTCAATCAAGTTTGGTTTCAACACCCCTTAAGCAAACACACTGCAATTCCACACAATCAAATTCTCTAACAATTTAATTTCGTGAATTTGGTCCTAATATTTGGGAAAACTGAGAATTTCGCCGAAAATTAACATAACAGTCCACATGTCACTTGATTTTAGTTCACGCCACCAAACTGAAAAATTTCACAAATTTTAGTTCAAAAAAAATTACAAACTGTTAATCACACGTCAAAAAGTATTTGGTCATGAATAGCACGTCATATTAAGTGGTCAGGAATTGAACCTTGACGATACACATTTATGTCAATTTCCAGCTGAATTTTCGCTTTTCAATACTCACATATGTAAAAATTTAAATTGTAATTGTTACATAACTTAATTGATATTTTTTTATAATTTGTATGTAAGTGTATGTCTGGTTGGGGTTGGCACAACCCCAAATGAGGTGGCCTAACCCCTACCTATGTTTGTTTTCATGGTTTGCCACAACCACCCCCAACCCCTCCTTTTTCTTTTTAATCATCAAACTATCATTAATAACAATTTCTTACACACATCACATCACCTTTTACAATTTAAAATTATAGCATACACTACAACCACTATCTCAACCACCTAAACGAAATGAATTAAACATTTATTTGAAAGGTTCAGAAACTAGTAATTTAAATTTGAACAAAAAAGATAATTAATTATTTTTTTTGGGAAAGAACGAAAATAAATAAAATATAATAAATAATTAAAATAAATGTCAATTTATATATTTTCCACGTATTTTTTTATATTAAAATTAATTACCCAAAAATATTTTTTACTCACATTAATATTTTTATTTATATAATAACCATTAACATACTAAAAAATATCATATTTATTCATTTCGAAAGAGAAAAATAAAATGAATAAAACATTTATTTGAAATGTTTAGAAACTAGTAATTCAGTTTTAGTAAACTGAACGAAAAAAATAATTAATTATTTTTTTGGGAAAAAAATCAAAATAAACAAAATATGATAAATAATTAAGACAAATGTCAATTTATATATTTTCCACATTTTTTTAAGTTTTATTAAAATTAATTACCCTAAAATGTTTTTTACTTACATAAATATTTTTATTTATATAACAACCATTTAACATATTAAGAATTATCAAATATAAATAATTTTAACCCAACAACAACTAAACATCACCTATAAAAAATTATACACATCATCAATTAATCACAAATCTCAAATCATTAAACTAATCATTAATAACAACATCTTACATACATCACATCACCTTTTACAATTTAGAATTATATCATACACTACAATCACTACCTCAACCACTTAAACAAACATCACTCTTTAACATTCTCAGCCCCTAACTTCAATCACTAACCTCAGTTAGCAGTGTCTTAGCCATCCTTAGCCCCAACCAAACATACCCTAACTGAAATTGAAAACGTCCAACTATAGTGGGACTAGATTTTATAATTTCATCCAATTGATATACGAGCAGAAAATTAAAAAAACAAAATCCAATTAATGTGTTTTTTGGTTTAAAATTCAGTTAGGCAGGAGTGTACTATGGTATCATCATGAGTACTGCAAAAGTATGTTCAACGAACATCAGTACTGCAGAAAGTACAATCCTTCATCACTGCCCCAATTGGCCAGTCATATTTTAATATTATTTATTTTCCTTTCTATCTTATAAAGCACGACTATAGCCTCGCCTAATCGGAGATGGTGCGGCTGTGACGTGGAGGCTAGCGGCGGAGCTACCACCATTGGTAGTATCAAAATCAGGCAGTGAGGCGATTGTCATGTATGTTGGTCTTGATACTACCAATGGTGGCGGCGTCGCCGCCCCTTGCTCCAACTCTTCAATTCAGCTACTACGGCCACAATTTTCGTTATGAATAACGCTTTTGTTGTCTGCCATAATTCTCGTTTTTTTGGTAATTTTTCGATTGACGTTATCTATTCCAAAATTTGTATTTCACTATTTTCACGTACAGTGTATTAAGAGCTGCTAAAGCGTCTCTTATTTCATTCTTCAGGGGAACCTGCAGGGATGGAGCCAAGGGTGAACAGACGGCTGCGGGCAGCCTCCCCTTTAAATTTTTCGACTAAATTATTATGTATATATATATATGTAATGTAATTGTAATTAAAAAGTCAATCTTGTTCTCTCTAAATTTCAAAGTTCTTTGATAAATATCTCAGAAAAAAATTCTCCCTTACTATAAAATCCTGACTTTATCCTGAGAAGGATAAACCGAAAGAAACTATCCAAGTGGAGTAGATCCCAAGGAATGAAGTTAGATGTAGATGCAAGCTGCAATAACAAAAAGATGTTCGGTGATACACGCGGTTACAGGCTAACATGACAATTTTAGCTCTTGAAGTGGTAATTTTGGATATCAGACTTTCCAATTCCCTTTGGCCAGGGACGGATTCAGGATTTACTACTGATGTGCGCTGGAACGTAAAAATCCATATACACTAAAACTTTTTAAAGTTTGATAAAATTGTGACCTACTATATGCTTTAATATTTTTATCAATAATAGAGTCTACAAAGTATTTTCTTTCTTTTTTCTCTAAAGAAACTTTACTAAATAGATGAATTTGAAACGAAACAATTGGATAAGATATTGAGTATGAATCATTTATTTATATGCGTTAGAGATTAGAGTGTGAATAACAAAGTGACATGAGGGTGTGCTTAGATAAAATTTAGAGTAAATAATAATAAAAATAGTAAAAATTATAATACTAAAAATAAATTTTAAAATTTTGCATTGGGCTGGATCCTGATGTTGGCCTAATGTAGCTCCGTCCCTGCCTTTGGTACTGAGCATTGGCCTATGTATAGAGGTGCAAATTCACGGATAAGTTGACACAGAGTTGGCCCTAACAGTGGCGGATTTAAGGGGGGCAAGTGGGGCCATTGCCCCTGCAAAATTTTTAATAATTTCTTTTATATGTATAATTATTGTAAATGTATATGCAGATATGAAAACATATGGTTACTGATATTGAAAATTGTCCTCCCCCTCCCTCCTCAATTTTTTTGACAAATTTTATATGTATGACCGCCTCTCGAAAGTTTAAATTCTAGATCCGCCACTGAATCCCGGAACAGGCGAGTTGGTGCCGCCGTACCGGGCGCCGGTTGGTCAGGACCCGCTTTTCTATTTCTCTTTATTATTTTCTGTTTTCCATAATGTGTATATGTATAGATGCGAAAATATTATTGATATTTACTTAGTTTATATAAATGGTGGACGGTACCCCCTTAAAAGTTGATGTGCTTAGAGCAACTCCAACGGAACACTATTATGCTTTTGGTTGTCCAATGGCCATCTTCAAATACTGTTGTATTATAAAGAAGCTCCCAAACTGCTGCACTAGTGGCGCAAAGCCCCTGAATACTTTTTCCATTTTTTTTTATATTTATTTTAATTTTAATTATTTTTGTCTTCTTTCCCTATTAATAACTTATATGATAAAAATTAATTTAAGATTGTTTTTTATTATATAATTTCAATAAAGTAAAATAAATGCTATGAAATTACAACATATCAAATAAAATTACACACCATAATGTATGTTCGGCTGTAATATTATATTTCGTAATGCATTAATTGGTTATTTATGGACTCGGCTGGGTAATTCTTCGTTTTAAGCAGTGTAATGTATGTTCGGCTGTAATATTATTATGAATTTTAATTTATTTTGTGTGTTCATTTAGCTTCTCCATATTTTAGAATCTATAAAAGCAAAAATATACATATAACATTTTATATAAAATAATATTGCTTGCATAATATAATTTATAAAAAAATATTATAATTAATTGTGAAAAATAAATTTTAAGGAATATTCCTTTTTAGTATAAAAAGTAGTGCAAACCACTGGAGAAGGAATGCAAATTTTACTGTAAAATAGAGCAAAATATGCTGGATAATAGAGATGTCTACGGAGATGTCCTTAGCGCGTTGTCTGGCATGGTGTTTTTTTCCAATTTCAGTTGCGACCCAGAATTCAGAAATCCCAGTTCACTTTCATTAGGCCTTCTCCAATGGCCTTCCTAAAAAAGTGGGTATTTTTTTGCCGCATCAGCGCCACTTCAAAAGCAAAAATACCTATACCTCAAAACAAAATTCCTCCCCAACAATATACCCAAAAAGTAGGTATATGTGGGGGATCCACTTTAATATTTCATTTTAACTCTTTTATTTATTAATCTACCAACTATATTTATTATTTAATTTTCGGATAAATAATAAATAATTAAATATTCCAATTATTTTAATTTTTTATATTTTATTTATATTTTGAAAAACAAAAAAACGAAAAATATATTATTTTCATCATTTAAAACGTAAAAATACAAAATAAAAGTACACACGGTACACAAAAAAAAAAGAAAAAAAAAAACAACTCGACTGCAACAAAGTAAACTAGCCGTTGAAAGAAATTATTCAGTTTAAAAAAAAAAAAAAAAAGGAAAGGTGAAATAGCCGTTGCAAAATATTACAAACGGCTATATTGATTAAACTCTCCCATTTTAAACACTTAAATACAAGCAAGAAAAACAGAAAAATAAAAATAAAAACGGAAGAAACAAAAAGAGAAAAAAAAAAAAGGAAAGTGGGGGACAAGTTGCAGGCGGCGAGGCCCACGCGCCCAGCTGTCCTCATTTTTCCTGTCGTCTGATGCTCACGCCCTCCACTCTTCCACTCTCACTCACCAAATATATGCTACCCAATTGAAATACCTAGTCCACCAAAACTCCTCCTTATTGATAAAAACTTACATGGGGTATTTCTCTCACATTTATGTCATCACCTTCCCCACCATTGGAGAAGGCCTTAACTCATTTGTTAATATATTGAAGTTAAAACCAAAAGATAAAGCAGGTCTTTTAACGCTTTCCTCCGATTTCGTTTTTCCTTACAACTACAGAAAAAATAATTCTAAATTACGATCAGAAAAATACAAAATAATTTATCTTAGAACAAATTTATTTCAAATGGTGGAATATTTCTAAATTAATAGAAATTTAGAATGTTCATTTTTTTTAAAATAGATTTAAATTGGTAATTTACAATCCGAAAATACTTAATATCATTTGGTTTTTTACTTCTCTCATCTCTCTACCAAAATCTTAATATTAAATTATAATAAATTTTGGAATAGATCATATTGATTAACAATAAGAAACAAAAAAAAGAATATATACAATCCAGAATTGCAATACAATTTATAAATAAGATTGAGAAAAGAATATATTTTCTTAATGATTATTCCCATATAAAGTATTTTATTAGTTTAGTTCATTAATTTTTCTTTATGTTTATCTAAATAAAAATCCATCTGTATTTGTATTAATGAGCTAATTGAAAGATTTGAGGTCATCTATGTCTTTAAAAATTCTAAATCCAAATTCAACTCTATTTATATGAATAAGCTCATCATATGGACTATGAAGATTCAATTCATCCTAAAATAAAATTGTCTTTTTGTTTTTCTTAAAATTTATTTATAATAGATGATATTTTGTAGGTAAACTAATAAAATATTTTATATAAGAATAATCCTTAATTCTTTTTTTGTTGTTGTTTCTAATAGAAGATGTTTTGTACGTAAACTAATAAAATATTTTATATAAGAATAATCCTTAAGATTATTTGTTTCTCAATCCTATTAATTGATATTAGATTTGAAACTTTTTATTTCTCAATCAGTTCAATCATATGGGATTCTGGATTATGTATGTTCACTTTATTTATTATTATCCATCAATGTGATCTATTCAAATTTATTATAATTTAATATGAATGTTTTGACATAGACAAGAGAAGCTAAATAAACGGATGACATAAAAAAAAAATCTGGAATAAGATACGAGGAAGAAATTCGTGAAAAAATTAAAATGTATTTTTATTAGTGGAAAAATCTGATTTTTTGGAGTAAGAGGCAAGGAATGAATAACACTGCAAAAGAACAAAAGTTTTCTTTGTAACAAATTTTAACCATTTCTTTTTTTGTTATATATTATCAAATAAAAATGCATTTTTAATAAAAGGTATTGTTCATATTAATATTGATTTACTCTTAAAAAAATAGCCCGTGCATCGTACCGGAGCATTTACTAGTTGTATCTGATAGCATGAAATACAATTTCTTCTTTTAAATAAATCAAGTTTTATAACTTTTTAATTTTAAAATCAAATAAAATTATGGACGTATGCAACAATACATAGTAGAATTGAAACAAATTATTTGAATCGAATGTTTATGGGTGATCTACTACTGCACATCAATTTACGGTTTTTTATGTCAGCTATGATTTGAGTTGTAGATATAGAGGCCTAAGTAGCATACCTGAGCTATCTCTCAGGGTTGTTTCAATGTTCGATTAATAGATTCAAGAAATTTTAAGTCCGGTATGAAAAAACGATGGAGGCCTTTAATAATTTTTATCCGGTATGAGAAAATTATGGGGGCCTTTAATAATTTATTATAAACATAATGATAAAATCATATATTTAACTTTCGGCATCTTTATTCACATAAAAAATAAAGGTCGTGTTTGACATTATTAATTAGAGAAAAGGGGTGACAAAATAGCAACGCAATTAGTCATTCTAAACTGATCTTCTTGTATGCTATAAATGTTTATTGATTAGGCAACCATTTTAGATACGTGTTCTTATTTAAAATCCTTTTATTTGAATTTCATAAAATCAATTGCAACCTTAATATTTTTAGTTGGAATTCTTTCACGTGAAATACTTACACGAGAACTACTAAGTCTCAAAATATAAACCAACTGGACAAAAATTAAAATAAGAAAGTTTTAAGATGTGAAACCACCAATGAAATAAACCAAAATAATAAACAAATTTATATGCATGTATTGACGTATGTGCTGGCTCAGCTTTGTCTGAACTTCAAAGTAACGCTTAGCTACAAAATTTATTCTGCGTACAGCCTGCATAGTTCCTCTAGGGGAGGCAACTCCATAAGCATTCTTTCAAAATTCTTCAACGACAGACCGCGGGACAAACCCGGACCGTAAACATCGGCGGCTGACTGAAACTGTGGCGGCTGTTTGGCGGCGGACGGAGTAGAGTCTTTCCCGGTGAGACTCTGAACTACGGATTTGAAGCTTGTGGCGTCGGTCTGAACGTATTGTGTGTTGATTATCACCACCTTTACACCGCTGCGACTCATTTTAATTTCAACTAGCAAATAGTTTTATTGAATGTGAAATTAGATAGAGTGATGGGAGTATTTATATGAAGAGATTTGGGAGGTTGTACGGTTTGACGGAATGAAACGAGTTGACTCTTCTATTGGCAGTCTAAAAAGGACTATTTTTTTGTTTTTATGGGATTTGGTCAATCTTTGGACTTGGGACATCCCAACTCACATGAAATTTACATTCTTTCAGACCAAGGTATATATGCCTGGTACCGAAGCTTCTCGTGGCGCTAAGATGGTCCAGCTTCGTGAGTCAATTCGGCCAGTCGAATATTTTATGCAGACTGAATTATAGCATGAAATATTATAAAACCTCACAAGCTCAATTGATGGGCCCACTGGTTGGGAACTGTTGCAAGTAAATATAGTATATTTTAGGAGAGTGATCTGAACTTAGTACTCATTTTACTGGTCCGACTCGATTCAATCCATCACATGGTATTAGTTCGTGACTTGACTGGGTTCGACCGCCTAATTGTCTGGATTGATTTACTATATAAGAAGAGTTGGGTCCGTGCTTTTAGTATTGAAAAGGTTTGGTTCATTTATTGAGATTGAGATATAGATTGAATTAAAACAATGTAATCATTTATAATTTGAATAAATGATTTATGGATCCAAACTAGAATTGTACGAAACTGGGAACTAGTATAATACTACAACTGGAATTGGAGGAAAAAGAAGTGATAACGGATACTGCTCAATGTGCTCATGGATTGGTGATAACGTTTTCGATTATAAACATGAGTAGCTAAACACCGTTGTATTCTAAGGATAGAAAGTAGGATTTTACAATGATGTTTTGTTTGTTACTTTTGAATTATAGACTCCATTTTAATATATTTATTTATGTGTTTGGTTTCATCCTTATAATTGAATTTAATCTGGCCAATTAGGTTTAATTTAATTGTTTAACAATTCCTCTTCGAGAGAAGGGAATTGTTAATGCACGATAACACATAGCACGATTGTCTATGATCGTGTGGGCAAAGGGTTAAGGGGTTGTTAGGAGTTGTTAGAATCAATTGACTCGGGAGAGTAATTATTCTAATTAATCTACGATTTAGTCGCTTCGAGAGAAAAATTAGGTTAAATTAGTATCGTCCAATAAATATAAAACTGGTTTAAAAGTCTATAGTTTTTAGGTTAATCATTCATCAAAGTAATATCTGAAATCGACACCCTAGAATACATTCTCGTCGATTGGAATCACCTTTATTAATTAATTTGGTTAATTAGTTTATATGCGATATTAGTTTAATTAATCAGTAATCCACAGATTTTAGTGTCTAGTTAGGATAGTCCTAGATAATTAGGATATCAAACTATGTTAACTTATTCTTTGTGGATCGACCTTGACTTCTCCTATATACATCTACACCCGTACACTTGCGGTATTTTCGAGTTAGAATGAGATCATGTCAAGTTTTTGGTGCCGTTGCCTGGGAATAGGTTAAGCGTCTTACTTTTTATCCTGAGTAATAAGAGGATACTAGACTAAGATTTTATTTTTCTGCAATTTCGATTTTGTTACTTAATTTCGTTTTTATTTATTTATTTATTTAATTTTCGTATTACGCGGTATTTCTTTGTGGTGGTGTTTTCAGGTTTCATATGCAAACTAGATAAAAAGTAAAAGAATATCTTATGCCTTTAGACCCTGAGATTAAGGTGACTGCTCGCAGACACCGAACAAAAAAAAACCATATAGTCGAGATGGATAACGTTCCGCAGAATCAAAATCAAGAAGATGTGTTGAATAGGATACTAGGGGTTATAGCTAATTTGGATGACATAATCACTAATTTGCAGCATCAAGAGACACCACAACAGTAGAGACGAGTTCAGAATGTGCAAGATAATGCAAACGAGGACGCCACACCCATTAGTGACTGTCTTTGTCCTATGCCAAATCAGCGGAGTGCAACCCCCACCGTTGAATGCCAATAGCTTCGAGTTGAAGCCCGCTCTGATAAACATTGTTTAGCAAAACTAGTTTGGTGGGAGCGTACTAGAAGACCCGAATGTGCATCTCAATAAATTCCGCAGGTTGGCTGAAACGATCAAGATAAATCATGTGTCACACGAGCAAGTAAAAATGTGGTTGTTAATGTGGTTGTTCCCGTTCTCATTGAAGGACAAAGCACTTCAGTAGTTTAAGTCGCTAGATGATGTAACAGAATGGGAAGACTTAAGCACAAAATTTCTATTGAATACTTTCCTTCGAGCAAGATGTTAGATTTGCATAATAAGATCAATCAGTTTAGGCAGAGGAATCAAGAACCATTTGGCGAAGCTTGGGAGCGATTTCGAGATCTTATCCGGAGTTATCCCCAACAATGGTTTTCATAGAAGCAGCAAATGTGCAAGTTTTACAATGGATACTTGCTCCAACACGGAACCAGGTAGATGTAGCAGCAGGAGGGGTAGCTTGATGGAAAAGAACGTCAAGGATGCATTCTCAGTTTTGGATGCAATGGTCAGAACCAGCTATCAGTGGCTGAATGAGAGGAATCAGCCAAGAAAAGTGGCTAGGGTTGTAGAAGCAGAGCCAAACGATACTATTACCTCTTAGTTGTCTGCTTTGACTAACCAAGTAAGTCTGCTAACTAGTCTAACATTAGCATAGTACACTGATACCTCGGCACAACAGTCATCGAGACAAGAAGATGTTGAAGAGGTTAACTTCGTAAATCAGAGAAACTTTAATAACTTCCAGAATAATCAGCCGAGGCAAAATCAATACCCGCTTAACCGGAATAATCAAAACTTCTCTTATGGCAACACGAAAAATTCACTAAATCCATCGCCGGGTTTTGCTGTTACGAATGACATGATCCATGATGGCCAAAAGCCGACACAAGAGGAAATAGTACAGTCACAATTTGCAAAGTATGATGAAAAATTAACTCAATTGGAGAGAAAGATGGATGGAAGATTTATTGAGCTAAACAAGCAAGTGACTAGTCAAGCAGCGAAGATCAAATAGCTGGGAGAGAATATGAAAGAAATATCCATCAACTTAAGTCAGTTGATAAAGATTGTTGGGGCTCAACACAAGCAGGGATAATTTCTCAGCGATACCGTCATCAATCCGAGGGAGCAGTGTAATGCTAGCCGAAAGAAGCTGAAAGGGGGATCGAACAAACCCAAGAAGAGAAGGTGGTCGAATCTGAATTTGTACCACCGAAGAGAAAAGAAGTCCTCGAATACATACCTCCCATTCCATTTCCTCTAGCAGCCATTAAAAAGAGGAATGAGGAACTTCAGATCAAACATGCTAAGCTTTTGGAAGAACGTGAAGCTAAGAAGAAATTGGCAAAGGAAGAGCAGGCAGCGAGGAGGAGATTAGCAAGAGATAAAGCGGAACATCAAAAGAAAGAAAGAAGCGACGACAAAGATAAGAAAATATTACGTTTTATATCTTTGAATTTGATTGGCATGATAATATCTCTGCTGACCCAATTTCTTTAGAAAGTTCTAGTATGTTTTATATAGTGCGGGACAAATCCAAGGAGGAAAGTGAGAAAAAGGTGGTCATGAAAGAATCCCCGGTTAGAAGTGTCATGAAAGCTAATTGTGTGCTAACGGACTCAAAGACGATGCACGCTGAGAAAGAGGCAACAAAGAAGGAAGACATGAGTCTCCTAAAGAACACAAATACTTGCACAAAAAGGGAGACCAAAAAGAAAGATCATGGATTTTTTCCATATCATGTTCTATTGGTAGTCAAATGTTTAAAATTGTGTTGTGTGGTTTAGTATTAACGCCATTGGGAGTAGTAGAGGACGTGTTTATGTGTTGTGTGATATAGTTCTCTTAAAATGTATGCACAATTAGGACCAGGAGTAGTCAAGCAAGCCATTACTACTATCCAGTTGGCGGATGGATCAGTACTAACGCCATTGGGAGTAGTAGAGGACGTGCTTATTCGAGTTGAAAATTTTGAATTCCTAGTGATTTTCTAATTGTTGACATGCAAGGAAATATAGATGTTCCTTTCATTTTAGGTCGATCATTCTTGGAAACAAGTCAAGTTGTGATAGACATGCCTAAAGGGAAGTTGACATTTCGTATTCAAAACGAAGTAGTCACAATCCCCAATTATAAGAGCTCGAGCCTAAAAGAAAAGGACAAATGTTGTGTCATTTATACTGTTGTGAAAAGTCCTAACTCACTAAATAGAATCTTAACTAATTCAAGAGCAAGTGAAGATAGTTGGTTGGGTTTTGGTTAGTAAAAAAGGGAGGTCGTCGGGCTGAAGACGTAAAATTTAGAGCTTGTCGGAGGCAACCCAATGTTTACTATTTTTTTTTGTAATTTTTTTTTTTTATGTTTATCTATTTTATATGTTACTCGTGTTTTAGTGTTTTTTATGAATTTAAGTACCAACATCGACGAACCAAAAACAAAAGAATGAGATAGCAAGAAGTAGGAGTCAAAAAGACGAAAAACTGACCTGGCTTACGCAAGAAAGCTACGCGGCCGTACCACCAACGAACGTCGTCGCGTCCAAATCGTTCCAGATAATAGTGAGACAGAAACTCCAACGCAGTCACGTTGGGATCTTGGTGCGGTCGCGTCATAATCGCTTCCTAAGCTTGCAGGTTAGAATTCTAGGCGCAGTCGTGCCAGCCTACGACGCGGTCGCGCTAGTTTGTGATTCCAGATTAAAATGACCCCATCAGGGTCACTAAGATAACTTCATGAAAAGGTCGCATTAGCATAAGCACAAGGAAATAAAGCTTGAGCTTGGAGACAGTAGCAAGAAGACCATTGGGATGCGTTAGCACAATTTTGGAGCCAACACAGTTTTCAACCACCACCGCCACAATGATTTGTGAGTTGAGCACCAAGACGTACCACTCTTTTCCCAAAAATTTGGCCTTTGACCAAGTTGAGGGAGGGGGTGAATAGTGGGACGACTTGGCAGCTATTTATATTTTTGCGCATTATTTGCTTTGTCTCTTTTGCTTAGTTAGTTATTTATTTTGTACTTTGAGGAGCCTGTGTGCTCGTTCTGATAAAAAATTATTTTTTGTGATTTAGTCATTGGGTCTGTGAGCCCATTTGTGTGTGCTTTGCATTACTAGTCATGTTAGTCGTAGTAGTCTTTATGTTTTTTCTTTTTTGTTTGTTTATTTGGTTATTAGAGTCTACAAGTGTAACACCCCAAAATCAAAAGTAGTTGACATTCTTGTTGGCATTTAATTAATTTTCCAGAAAGATTATTTAAAAATCATTTTATTTTAAAGACGTTCAAGTCAAATTATTTATTCTAGTGTTGAGGCTAATGGAATTTCGTGGAACAAAGTATTTTTACTTAATTTTACAGGAAGAGCTATCAAGGGGACCGAGCTCACAGGTATCACTAGTCCGAATTGAAGAAAGAAAGGTATAAAAGATAAAAGATTTCAAAAGGTATTTTCAATTTAGTGAGTATACTCATAGAATTTGAGTTGGGAATTATGGGAAGAATTTTAATGCAGATTATGTATATGAGTTTACATGAATCTTTGTATGCGCATAATGTATCAAAACATTTTAATAAACCTTTACCCTAATTTTTTAGTAGAATATTCGAAACATACGGGGGAAGGGATTACACTAACTAAATATTATCCTACTTAATACATTTGTTGGATTATACTAAATAATGATATTATATTACGTGTGATCATTCAAATATTATATCACATAATAATTGTATAATTAAAAAAACACCTAAACTTTCTTAAGTTTACTCAAACACACGTCTGCATTTATATGCTTCTATGGTCATTAACTTAGGAATTTAATAAATGTCACTAACTTTTTTTCCTCTTTGGTCACGTCAACATAGTTACATGCATGCATTAGATTGATTATCTACTGCCACAAGTTGGGAAGAATGAAATGAGTAATTCATGTTTCTAAATTAAGATAAAAAAAAGTAGCCATATATCCCACATCGAAAAGGTAAGAGTCAACCTATTATTATTCTGTAAATAGTAATTACATTTCCTTTAATAGAAATAAGATATAAGGGTATACATATTAAATATATGTATATGCTAATGAAGGAATTCCTTTAATTAGGAGATCCGTAGTAGTTTATTTTTTAAGCAACATTTGGAGGTCCCGTGTGTCCAACGGTGTTTGGAGGTTGTCTCTTTAAGGAGTCGTTGTTTAGTGTATTCATACTAAGTACGAGTTGGACCGGACAACCTTGCAGCTTCCTCAAAGCAATTCAATCAAAGAACATCTACATCAGTGCAATAAAGTCTACATCAAAAGTGGGTAACTATGTAATATTTATACTATTGAATTGTATTGTGATTTATATGTTCGCCTCTGGGCTTAAGATTACTCTCAAGTCGTAAGATGGGCTTTTGAGTCGTAAAATTGGCTCATAAGTCGAATATTTTCGAATCGTAAGATTGGCTCTGAATTGATCTTAACAATATGGCTTTGAGTCGTAAGATTGGCTCCTAGTCAAACTTTGGAGTCGTAAGATTGGCTCCTTAGTCACACAATATGGCTTTTGAGTCGTAAGATTGACTCCTAAGTCAAAGGCTTTTGTGTCGTAAGATGGGCACATAAGTAAATGATGTATTTGTTATGGTGCATCTTCATTTAGTGTAACTGCTTACATAGTTCTCCCAGTGGGTCGCATAACTCATGATGCTATGCTTAAAACATTTTCAGGACCAATGGATCGCAGGAGATCTAGCTAGCGCAGGCAAATTCCTAATAAGAAAAATAATGAATAAGTATGTACAAGTGAAGTTATGTAACATAGTATAAGTCTTCAGTTTTCATTGATAGAGCTAAAGTTATAAATGTTTTAGTTTTTTAGTATTTATAAATTAAAATTTATATTTCTAATGATATTATAAAAATATATTATGATTTTAACTCAAAGATGATGGTTTATACGAGTTAGCTTTTATGTAAAAAATTATTTAATTAATTATTAAGGAAATTTTCTAACTCGTATTTTTATTAAAGGTCTTCCACTGATAATTGTATTGAAAGTAGAAGTATGTTTTAGTGGCAACCCTTCACCTACTTGTGGGGCTAGGGTGTTATAATAAGTATTGAACCCGAGTAGTTGGTTGAGTTGTGAAAGAAAGAGAAACTTAGGGAAACGATAGACGATGATGTGTTAATGATGAGGTGATTTTGAGTAAAACATTGATGAATTAGCACGCAGTAGAGCATGAGAGGTAATTTGAGATGAAATTGAATTTGAACTTAGAATATTTGATCAAAATTAACCTTGTGAGAATTTGAGCCTATTTGTACTCCTATTTTTGGAGTAATATGATTTCTTTCGGTGTGGTTTTGATTGGATATGTGTATTAGTCTCTTGCCTTGAATCTTTACTAAGAATGTGTCAAGCATGTGTTGTAACTTCTGAAATGATCTTAGGTACTTCTTGTTTTTAGCCTATCTTTGAGCCTTGAAAAGATGCCCTTTGTACCAAATATTTTATCCCTAGTTAACCCATTTGAGCTTAATACCCTATTATTTCATAAGCCCGACATTACAAGCTGAAAACCTTTCGATTTAAGCCTTTGGCCTTAACTAGATTATCAAGTAAGAGGGAGGAGGATTGT
Source organism: Ajuga chamaepitys (assembly GCA_958295605.1). Taxonomy (NCBI): domain Eukaryota; kingdom Viridiplantae; phylum Streptophyta; class Magnoliopsida; order Lamiales; family Lamiaceae; genus Ajuga; species Ajuga chamaepitys. The sequence goes on along the minus strand of OY282498.1, from coordinate 39,363,032 downwards.
AAGGTAGTTGGGTAAAAAAATTGTGGAAAAAAAGGGAAAATAGTTGATAGTCAAAAGATAAAGGAAAGAACAGAATGATAGGTGAAAAGACGAGATGAATAGTCTCTCTTAATTCGAAAAGAAAAAAAAAAAAAGAGAAAAAGAAGAAACAAATTGGAAAAATAAAAGAAAGAGTTTGTGTTCATAATTTTGAGGAGAGGCTGGAAAATAAAGTGTTTAGTTGTTGAATTGAATAGAAAAGTCGGGTAGTTCCAAGATGTGGTACCTATGTAAATGAAAAAGACTTAAGTTGTAAGGACTTTTAAAGGTGAAGAAGTCACTTGCGGGGTGATTTTTTGAAATTTGAAGAGTGAGAATGAGTGATTGTATTAAGGGGTAGTCGGGTTAGGAGTAACTTGATTAGTCCAAAAGTAGTCACTTTTATCCAAATATATCCCACCTTATCTTAAGCCCACATTACAACCAAACCAAAAGACTTTTCTATTCTTTGTCACACATATCGAGTACGAGGTCTAGTTTAGATGATTGGTAAGTTATGGTAGGCTTTGCATATAGTTCAATGTGAGCGAAAATATGTTTAACCTAAACACTTGAGAGATGAGAGAAACACTTACCCGGTGAGGATTGAATAATTCGAAAGTTCAAAGTCTCGAAAGTAGTTGATTTTTGTGTTATCACATATGCTCAATTTACACTGTGTTGCTTAGGTTTTTGAGAAAATTAATCTGAAACTAGATTCATCGTCTAATCGCCCTAAATACATGTAATCTTGTTCTATTTATTCTATATGTTGTTCGGGACGGACAATAGTTTAAGTTTGGGGGATTTTGATACACGTTGTGTTTGCATGCATTTAGGTCTATTTACATATGTATTTTGTAACATTTGCATGTATAATTGGTCAAGAATCATTCATATTTGATATATTGGACCGTTTGACGTGTATTGGCTTGTTTTGTAGTGTTTCCATGGTTTTCAGGCTAAAAAGGAGTTTTTATGAGATTACATGAAGAAACAAGTCGAAGAAGGAACAAGATGGGCCAAGTTGAGCCAAAAGTGGATGGATTCAAGAGTGTGCAACAGAAAGTTTGGCGCGGTCGCGCCGCATCTCGACGTGGTCGGCCCAGAAAGTTCCCTGAAACTGAAGTTTTATGTCAGCTTGGCACACCTCTAGTATTTTGTCTATATCTTGAGATCTACAACTCCGATTGAGGTGCAACTGGTGACATTAGAAAGCTGATTCAAAGGGCTATAACATTGTTTGAGATACAGCCCAAAAATGATCGGAAGACCCTAAAAATAGCTTGGAAGTTAGACTTGTAAACTCGCCTGGCCATGTATGAGCGTGGTCGCGTCAAACCCTCCGCGGTTGCACCAAAATCACTCGTTTTAAGCATTTTCTGAGTTAGGTTCAACGCGACCGCGTCATACATGCACGCGACCGCATTTCCTTGTAGTTTTTTATGTCCAAATCCTAATTTAAAGAGGATTTTAGCTAGATATCTCCCAAGATTTGTCCCCAACTTATAAAAAGAGGTCCAAGCTCGAGATTTTGGAGGGGAAGATCATAAGGAACTCATAATTTTACATACTTTCATGTACGAGACTTGGGAGCAGAGATCGACGAGCAAGACGCAACGAAGATCTACGAGCCGACTATCAGGTTTAATTATTTTTTATTTATTTCAAGTTCTAACAATGTTTTCTTTGAATTCTTGTTTAGATTTGTTAGTAAACATGAATAGCTAAACTACTCGTGTCCTAGGATTACAAAGTAAGATTTTGCAACAATGTTGATTTAATTGCTTAATTTGTAGACTCCAATTATTTATATCTATCTATGTGTTTGGTTTCAGCCTTATAATTGAATTTAATTTGGCCAACTAGGTTTAATTTACTTGTTTCCTCTTCGAGAGAAGGGAAATGTTAATAGACGACAACACAAAACGCGATTGTCTATGATCGTGTAGGCAAAGGTTAAAGGGCTGTTAGGATTAATTAACTAGAGAGAGTAGTTATTTTAATCAATCTATGACTTAGTGACTTCGAGAGAAGGGTTAGGTTAATTAAGTGTCGCCTAATAGATAATAAACTGATTTAAAGGTTTATAAATTAGAGATTAATCATCATTAGCGAAATTCCTAAAATCGAAATCCTAGGATACACTCTCATTGATTGGAATCAGTTTTATTTAGTAATTTAGTTTATTTATATATGCAATTTAGTTTAATAAAATTATTCACTTATTCTAGTGTCTAGTTAGGGTAATCCTAGATAATTAGAGTACCAAACTGCATTAACCTGTTCTCAGTGGATCGACATTGACTTTCCTTATACACATCTACCCGTATACTTGCGGTAATTAAGGGTTAGAAATAGGTCTGTCATGCATGTGTGCTCTATCCTATAAGAATCGTTGTTTGTGTGAAATTTGTGGGGGATGTGCTGAATTTTAGTGTAATTATGTCGATAATGTGTTCTTGTAACACATTCAATCGGCTAATTTGATTGGCTAGGGTTTAAGATCATGTGGGGAGATTTGGTGTTGATTTTGAGATTTATGGTGCATAATTTTGAAATGCATAATTCTGCACTGCTAATAGTTTAGGCTAGGGTGTCCTTCTGTTCGCTAAAATGCTAATTTGTGATGTTGGTCTAAACTAAATGATGTTGTAACTAGTGATTATGGTGTCCTTATGTGTACTTGATGTTGGTAAACTGTGTGATGCTAGCCTAAACTATATGATGTTATTATATGTTGATTGTTTAGACTATGGTGTCCTTATGTGTACTTTTTATTGGTAAATTGTGTGATGCTAGCCTAAACTATATGATGCTATTCTATGTTGATTGTTTATACTGTGGTGTCCTTATGTGTACTTGTTGTTGATAAATTGTGTGATGCTAGCCTAAACTAGATGATACGATTATATGCTGATTGTTTAGACTATGGTGTCCTCATGTATTCTTGTTGTTGGTAAATTGTGTTATACTAGTCTAAACTATATGATGCTATTATATGCTGAATGTGTAGCCTGTGGTGTCCTTATGTGTTCTTGATGTTGGTAATTTGTGTGAAACCAATCTAAACTACATGATGCTATTATACCGTTGATAGTTTAGGCTCTGGTTTTCACATTCTGTTATGTGTGAAATTGATACTTACACTTGATGAAGGGCTTTAAACTTACAGAAAACCTAACGATGATAAATCTATGAGGGTTACATAACCTTACTGAAATAAAGTAGTCATTTGGCAGTGTTTATAGCCTAAGCTAAATGTACACTATATTGTGTTTGTGCTTTAAACATTGTCTCAAAAATATACTTCATCTATTACACCCTTACCCTCCCTGTATATATCCTAAATCTGTTTTCAAGCCACTAATATCAGCAGCCTCTTCACATGCAATTAGATGTTCAATGCCTTCTCTCACTACCCCCTTATCAACTTCTAATGAAATTGGCAGATTCCCTTATCCTTCTAAAGCTGTATTTCCCATGTGAGGCACCCTGTAGCTGTTGTATCCCTTTTTCTTCATAATATCTATCATGCAGCCTTGCAAACTTAGGAAAACATTGTTTAGTTTTCTAACCTCCAAGTCTTCAAAAGACATCAAAACATTTGAGACCAACTGTTCCACAGTAGATGATGGTTTCTCAATTTGTAGTGACTGTATGGCCCTGAAATAGCCCAGGGCCAATACATTAGTGTTTGGGAAATTAGGGGGCTAGCAGACTAGTTGCATTTAAATCCATCTGCTGAAGCAGCATCTCTAAATTCTGCATCTAAGTTGCTGATATGTGGCTTAGCATTATCTTGTTGTATGATGATGTGCTTGCTTGCATTTTGTGGCCATTTTGCTTTTATAGTTGTTATAATCTGCAGAAATAAAAAAATAAGTTGTAGTAATGTCATCAATGGGGTGTAATAGATGCGTAAGCTGTGAGACACCATTACGGAGACTTACTGTAGTACGTAGCTAGATGATGAAATTAAAATCTGATAGCTACTCTATATCTGTTGCAAAATGCATTGCTTGATAACCTCTTTTGTGATTGACTCTATTGGTTTAGTCACAAGAGTACATCTATCTCTGTTCCGGCTGTTTCTCCTAGTCGGTTCTTGTATTGTGAATAGAGAAATCCTTATTTTTCATCAAACTGAAACGAGCCTTGGCTTCAGAATGCTGGCTTTGCAACTGCACATATATACATTACCTTTGGGATGTAACGTTTGCTTTTGCATGACCTGTATGGTTCGGGTTCTTCTTGCAACTTGTATGTTCTCTCGCTGGTCCTTTACATATGAAATCATTTTTCATCAATGTGGACCACATTATGCATAGTGTCGTACCTGATCTTTTTTGGTTGAGTGTCAAAATGCAAAGACGAAAGGTTGTACTTCATCAATTGTAACTTGTTGGGCTTGGTTAAGGCTGGTTTTATAGTATTTGTGTGGGGGTTAATTCTTCCAACTTTTATCCATCGCCCTACCACACTCTTGCTGACTTCTAATTCTGTTGCAAGCCTCCTAATGCTGCCTCTGTTGCAGAATGGTATGCTTTTCATCTTCATTATGTTTAACTCAGTGCTACGAACACCTGTATTCTGCCTTTTATTGTTAAAACTGATTAAAACATTTGCTTACATTTGCTGTCTTGTAGCCGCCCATATATTTTGGATCGTTCGACGACTGACTCCGAATGATGTAGCCGCTTCGCTGATCTTGCCATGATGTACGACCCTTGTCCGTGCTGTTCTCGATAAAAATCTGAACAATCAACAAGCGGTCTGACGAAGCCAAATGATTAAAACCCTTGTTGCAAACCATGTTTTTTTTTTGTTAATTTTCTGATGTCTCTTTTTTTTTTTTTGCTTAGTGAGCATTGAATGTGGTTAGATCACATTCAATGCCCATTAAATAGGTGATGTAAATGTAGTTTAAATTTTGGTGGAAATCGAAAATTTGTAAAATTGGGTTTGGTGTTTTAAAAAACTTGAGTTGATGAAATCCATTGGAGGGAAATATTTTACCCTATTCTGCTGTTTTTTTTTTTTTTTTTCAAAATTTTCAAGTGTTATTCTGTTTTTGTACATGTAAATTCTGTACAGATTTGGTAAGTTTGAAACTAGTGGTTTTGGATTCAGGTTTGGGCTGAAAAATAAATTGGGATTATAACACTAAATACACTATTAGGTTTCAGCTAATAAAGCAAAAAGTAAGTTTGAAAAGTCAACAAAAACTTAAAAAATAATTTTTTTAATACTTGTGTCAACACTTCCAGTGCAAGATTAGTCGGGACGGAGGGAGTACTACATATAATGGGCTATAATAGCATTAAGTCTTAAGTCTCAAGTTTGTTACGCTCGGGTGTTACATCTTGTGCTATGACATTCATGACTGCAGGAGATTAACTAGCAATAGTTATAATGAATTTAGACATCCACTTGTCAAGATTCGTGCAAGGTACTGCAACAGTCAGAGCCGGCCTTCAAGGGGGGAAGAGGAGAGGAGGGGAAGGCCGCGCCACCGCTCCGGGGCCCCCACCAGCGAGGGCCTTCGATTTTTTTTCTTTTTTTCTATTTTCAATATAAATCTATATTTTCGTATATATACATTTAACATATGCTAAGCCTAACAAAAAATGACGTAGCTCAAGTGGCCAGTTTCTAAAACAAAAAGATCGCTTTCTAAAGTGAAAAGATTAGAGAGGTGGGAGAACCCGAGATCGATTCCCCCTTAGCACATTTAAAACTTAATTTTTTATATATCAAATGATAAGGATTAGAGAGGTGGGAGAACCCGGGATCGATTCTCCCTTAGCACATTTAAAAATTATTTTTTTATATATTAAATGATGTGATGAACCTGTCACTTTGAAATCCATCCAATTATAGTTTGAGGTCCAGTTTTTAGTTGATTAAATTATTTTCAAAATAATATCCTTAATATTGTTAAGGGCCCAATTTTTTTATACGCTTGGAAAGATTGGACCGACTCTAACAACAGTAAGTAGGAACTAGGGGTCTATGGCGTGAAACCCGAACTCATTTTTGAGTAGTAAAACCAAGTTTCATTGGGCTGAGTATATGATGTGGTTAACTACAACAGATAAATTTATGAAATTACCATAAATACAAATATCAACTTATCAAGATTTGTGCTAGTCCAACAACCACTAGGCAAGGACGAAAATATCGGTGATTACGGAGATATATGTGTTTTAATTTAGAGAAATTTTGGTGAAATCTCGATTAATATCGAAAAATCGGTGTAATTTTTTTAAAAATGCCGAAAATGTATTAAAATATATAATTTATCACGATATTTTATAGATTGTTATAAACCTACTTAAATTCAAATATTTAATCTAAAAATTGAGCCAAATTTACACATATACAATTAGTTGGTACTTGGTAAATTCAAATATATTAAAGTTTTTATTAAAAACATTTCAACATTATGTAAGTTAAAGCATTGAAAATATTTACAATATATAAAGTTTTTCTTGCTTAACCTATAACATTTTTTATTCAAGAGTAACACTAATTAAAAGCTAAGCCCAAATAAATGAAGAATATTTAAAAACTAAGACTAAATAAAATTAAGAAAGGTAGAAATTATAACAAGTTCTTGACTGGGGATGGTGGTTAAAGTTTGAAGCTTCATTCAAATGAAAATGTTTACAGCTAATTTATAAATATTAATCAATATAAAAGATGTCTAACAATATGATACAAAAATGTTAACAAGCTGTTATTTTTCGTCAGAATTTTTTCTTTAGCTCAAATAAGAACCAATTGCATATCATGTCAACCATTTAAAATAATGAAAATTTTCCAAAATTTCACCGAAATTAACCGATATACACCGAAATTTCTGTAAAATTTCAACAAATTATACCTTGAAATAGCCCAAATAAAAAGTTTTGGAGATTTCGGAGATATTTTGAAATTTTGGAGATATTTCGAAGAAATACTGACATAAATTTATTACATCCAAATATCGTTTCGGGATGGCCAAAAAAGAGAGATTTCGGAGAGATATTGGTGAATATAGGAGATATTTTAATCCTGAAACTCAAGTCAAACCCAAACCGAGGGTACTCCAACGGACACTATAAATCCGTCAAGTCTCCTATATATTAGGTGCACGGTGAAAATTCGAATTGACTTTCACGATTTATACTTATACTTTTGTCCATAACTTGACTTGTACAAATTTCTGTCGACTGTTGTACAAGAAACCTACCCCTATAAATCTGTGTCGCTCAAATCCCAATTCATTTACGTCATTGGACCAAGCCGGCGGGGTCTTGAACCCGTTTCCAAGTGACAAAATTATATGGTAATTACTTTTCTAGTGAAAATCACGAAGACTATAGATTCTAATCATTAAAATCAATATTCTAATCCACGTGCAATGCGTCAAATATATACCATTACCATACAATCCAACATTACGTCTCCTCTCCTGGGTTGAATATGTCGTTGACGTTTAGGTCAACTCTAATTTTCTTTTAACTTTTTTAACAAAAAACTGGAAAAAGAACAGTGGAGAAAAGTCGTGATGTCAAATTTGTTCAGCACGTGCGAGAACCTTCCTTGAACTTTAATTCATAACATCTATAATATCACTTTTTATTATTTATTCCATTTTAATAAATAATACATTATGGGTCCAGGTTGTGGTTATTAAACTGTATAAGATTAGGGTGTATTAAAATAGAGGATTGGAAAAAAATGTTTTATCATATCCAATGTTTACTAAGGATGATTATGTTGAACTTTTTATAGAGGACTATCATTATCCTATGTTTACTTTGACTTGTTGATTTCTTCGAAGGTTATTAAGGATTGTTTTTCTAGAAAGTATCAAGTACTTTTAAATTACAAAAAAATACCGAACACTTTATATTGGGCCTTTTTAAACCACACAAATCTTCAACGAAGAACAGTTCAACGCAGACCTAAACTCACTTAAAACTTAACTCTTTTCGTATTTAATGTGTATTCCAAAACGTATGGAAACGAAAAAAGAAAAATATGATGACTTGGTGAGAGGAGAAGAAAAAATAAATAAACTCAGTGATCATGATCCACTTGCATCATCACACGGTGCGAAACGGAAATAGAAATTCATTTGTTGCAATTGTCGAAGGTAGTGGAAAGAAATCATGCATCAAAAGAATTATTTTCAAACTTGGAAAAGTTGATAATAGGGCAAAGTTAACAACAGTAAAATTAGAAAGAAAAGACGTAGGGGAAGAGGACGAAACTTTATCCTTGATTCAGGATAAACAAACCCACCTCTAGAGGGGGATTTCTAATGAGGATATTTTGTCTCGAATTATGTGTAATCTGGGTATCCTGGATAAGCTGACTTTTATAATCCCACCAAGTAAACATTGGATTGTCCTAAATAATTTGTCCTTATTCGGATTTATCCTATAAAGTAAACGGGCCCTATGTTAATTATCTTTCCATAATCTTTAGTTTGATATTCATATTTCATTGATGATATATTCAATTATAAAATTTATTATTTATTTTTATATTGTTTAGGTTAGACTAATTATATTATGTGTTGGACTATCAGTATTGGTTTAAGATATAACCAAAAAAAAAGAGTAAAATGATTATAAGATTATTAGTTAATTATTTATAAATATATTTAATATTTTTATTTTATTTTTAATATTTATTGTATTTTATATAGATAAACACTAATACACGAACATAATTAACGATAATTAATTAATTAATTACTAATCTACCTTTAATACTAAAAAAGGATTGCAGGAAAATAGGGGAAAATACGTGTGTTCTCCTCTTAAATTATGTTATTTTTCTTTATTAATCTCTATTTATATATTCAAAGAGAGCTCCCTAAAAAAAGGAGACATCACTACAAGAAATATTATTAATAGTGACTGATTTTAGTGACGGACAACTTCCGTCACAATCTAATTACGGACTAGTGACGGAATAGTCACGGATAGAGACTACAAGAGTGTTTGATTATTAGCAACGACTTAGTGACGGAATCATGACGGAATTTAGAGACGGAAAAAAATCCGTCATTAAACCGTAGTAACAAAGGGCGCTAAAAATGTGGGAATAAAATATTTTAAGGTTGTGACGGAAATATTCCATCATTAGTCATGTATCGACGGATTAGTGACGGTATTTTAGCCGTTGCTATTTAGTGACGGAAAATATTCCGTCATTAATCTTGTATTGACGGATCAGTGACGGATTTTTAACCGTTGCTATGTAGTGACGGAAAACATTCCGTCATTAGTCTTGTATTGACGGATCAGTGACGGATTTTTTTCCGTTGCTATGTAGTGACGGAAAATATTCCGTCATTAGTCTTGTATTGACGGATTAGTGACGGAATTTTAACCGTTGCTATGTAGTGACGGAAAATATTCCGTCATTAATCTTGTATTGACGGATTAGTGACGGAATTTTAACCGTTGCTATGTAGTGACGGAAAATATTCCGTCATTACTTAATGCCCATATAAATGACGTTTATTTAATGACTCGAAACCATAAATTTAATTAGAAAAAATAAGTAACTGAAGAAAATTAACGTATTTAAACCCGATTGATGAGCAGAAAATTTTCCATTTTATTTCCCCAATAAAATCCGAATCACGAATTATTAGTGATATCAAATAATACCCGTATCCATATTTTGTTACTATGCCCGAAACGACATCATTCTGGTTGGTAATGGCACTCAAAAACTGGCGCTTAAAAATAAGTGTGTCAGCAGAGACTTGAACCTAGTCCTGGTGGAATTAGAACAAGTTACTTACCACCAGGCCAGTTCGTATTATATTGATTATTTTCATTTAGCTTTTACTTATTTACTTATTTATATATAATTCATCCCTACTTTCTCATGTGATTTGATTTGTGTGCTACTCTGCAGAAAAACACACACAACACTATCTCCATTTCCTCTTTTGTTCCTTTTCATAGGTCCACTGCTACTCTCCATTAAATCTGTTGCTGTCTATTCCCGATTCGAACACTTTTCAATTTGATACTGACTCATAGTTCCAGAATTCAGCTGAATAGATTGAAGCTCGTTTCTGTTTGAATGAAACAAGGTAATTTGAGCTGTTTAAGCGGTATTCTCCATTCTTTAATCTTCAAATCTGGTGTTTGGTGCTGTTTTCTCAGTGCGTGATATTGGTTACGTTAATAGGAACTTCACATTTTCAGTTGAGATCGGGTAAAAATGATTTAAGCATCTATGTTTGTGATTTATGCTTTGAGAAGAAGATTCGCAGCTGAAATTAGTTTTTGAATTGCATTTCTCAGGATACTTTTGGTGAGGAAATTGTGGAACTTCATGTGAATTTAGGTTTTCCCCAATTTGTAGTATCCTATAGTGTCCATACAGCATTTGTCAGGTATTATAAAAGGGGAAGAAGAATTGTTTCCACTTTGATACACAATTTAAGCATTTATGATTGTGATTTATGCTTTGAGAAGAAGATTTGCAGTTGAAATTAGGTTTTGAATTGCATTTCTCAGGATACTTTTGGTGAGGAAATTGTGGAACTTCATGTGAATTTAGGTTTTCCCCAATTTGCAATATCCTTATTCCTCAACTCAATAAGCCGTATGATTTTAATCCTGATTAACTGTTCATATGTTAACTTACAATGTCCTCTTTGCTTTGATGTTCATACCAAGATTGTAGTTCTTATAATGAATCAAAGCCTTACTGATTATGACTCTGGATTTACAGATTCATCGAAAGTGGTGGTGATTGAGTCTGAAAAGCAGTTTAATGTTTCACTTCGAAATGTCCTAGCTTATAATGGAATTATAGAGGTCATTACTGGTTATTATTCCCTGACCCATTATATGAAAGAATTATATGCAAGAATGACTGGGTATTCAAAAGAGTTCGTTTGTCATGCTTTGATGCAGGGCTTCTTGAAAACATGATGGAGGAGACTCATCAGGATGCCACTTTATTTTCAGAGGCGTTGCACGATAGATGATTGATTGATCAAGTTAGTGCCATGCCATCCGTTGAGGCCAAACTTAACACTCAACATGCCATACATATGTGGTTATTTTTTGTATATCTTTGTTATTGGTTATGGAAGTATATTGTAGATTTAATTTGATAATTGGTTTAATACTTCATATAGCAATATCCATATACATGAAAAAGAATCTGGGATTTCTTATTTTGTGCTCTAGTACTCGTTTTCATTTAGCATTCCCCCTCCCCGCCCTTAGCCTCCCTTTTCTTTTGTCAGTAAAAAGTCTGTTTGATGTTAAGGTAGACGGGAAGTTGGGTAAGCAGACTCTCGTGGGACCAGTGTGCGCAATGTTGGTCCTGATGCTTCATTGTAAAGTAATGTCATGGTGTTTAGACTTGTTAAGTGGCCTGCAATTGGTTGCACTAATCTAAGGCTTAGGAGCTAAGCATGTTCCTTCAGTTTAGCTTGTCAACAAAATTTTATTATTCAAACAAATATTTTGTGGTTAACACGATTAGAAGGATTATTTAAGTCATTGTGTTTCTAGAATCATTTCACCTTTAACTAGCCGTAGTAATATAATATAGGGTCCTTCTATAATACACCTAGTGTATTAATACACCTAATCATGACAACTCTTGGATCTTCTTAATGCAATCTTAGCCATTAAATTATTTAACCACTTACCTATTCAATAGGTATCAAGATTCTAATGACTTAAACAAATAATGTTTTATTATTAGTAGTAGTAGTATTTCATATTTTACTTCTTAATTTTATATTCAATTAAATAATCATAGGATTTTAATAAACTATTTTCATTCATTTAATATTTTTTAAGATATTAATTATTTTGAAAGTTAAAAATATTTACTACACGGTTAATATTTACTTGAAAAGTATTTTTATTTTGTAATTTTGATTAATTTAAATAAGTAAGGTATTAATTACTTTGAGAAGTATAAGTATTTATTATGTGCTTTATATTTACTGAAAAATATTTTTAATTTTGTAATTTTAGTTAATTTGAATAAGATCTAGTTTACGGATTGAATAATTTTATACATATATTTCTTTTATAAAAAAAGGTACATTTTAATTTACAATATCTTAGATTTTACGTTATCATTATGGAGTTATTAAATACTTGTTAACTTTTAAATATAAATTTCAGATTCATATAACAATTTTTTAAGTTCTTATGTGAAAATTCTAAAATTTATTTTCAAATATTTTCTTATGGTAAGATAATCTAAATTATTTACACAGTTTATTTTCTAGATATACCTTCTGATCTTAACAAAAGTTATCAATCTTGTTCCAAATTTTTCGTTAGAATTATTTCGCTTCGTAGCATCTTGGTCTGCCGTTTCAGAATATTTTAGAATAAATTTATATATTTTACCTTTTAATATTTCAAATTAGGGTCAATTACATAAATCAGCTTGTACTATACTCATTTTGTTACTTTGGAACCTAAACTTTTATTTTTACCCATTACAACTTGTACTCCACTTCTTTTACAAAATTGCAACCTCCAATGACAATTTCCGGCAAGAAAATAAAATAAATTAAAAATTATAAAGTTATTTTCTTAATATCTAAAATTATTTTTAAACTCTAAAAATTAATTTAAAATATCTTAAAATTAACTTAAAACCTTGGAACTATTTTTACAAAATTTACTTTTATTTAAAAAGTTTAAAACAATTTATAAAAAATATATAAATAAATAAAAAATCAAAATTTTTTTTTTTTTTTAAAAAGATAGTTAATTCTCTTACATAAAATCTACATCTGTTAATATTGACATGTTAACAATAGCATATTAACATATATCCACGATAAGTGTACGATACTATTCCATAACTTATTGTCATGCTTCAATTTTATTTGTATTACAATTGAATTAATTAAACATCATCTAACATCTATCAACTCCTACTCTCTTTTTTTAACTAACGATAACCGAATCATCTACATAGTGTTTGTTAATAATTTTACGTAGTCGACCTAAAAAATAAAAAAGAACTATAATATCATATCATTTTTGTATTCTTCCTTCGATTTTAATACAATATACTGATACAATATTGCCAAGTTTAAAAGAAGTATTATTAATTTTTTTAGGGACAAGAAGTATTATTAATATTAATATTATATAAAGCTAGATTATTTTTTGGCACAACATGGATTCATAAGTTTACTCATAAATATTTTATATTTTATAAATAACCTATAAACTCGTAACTCGTAATGAGATGACATATTTTTATTATATATACGAAACTGCATTAATTATTTTGAAAAATAAAAATGTATATTAGTTATTTATTATTATTTATGAAATATTTTTTTCATGGTTGGGATTGTAAGAAAATATCAATATTAGTCCATTATTAGATCTACAAAGAAATTAGGTAAATGTGTTATGGGTCATACACAATTGATTAAAAAAAAATAAGAAATTACTTGTTGCTAACCTACTATAGTAGGTAAAAGAGATAGGTGTATTAATACACTAGGTGTATTATAGAACTACCCTATAATATAATATAATCTTGAATTAGTATTTCAGAGAAACTTCCATTGTATTACTCTTGTTGTTATTCATTGGATTTGGGTACAAATTCTCTTTTATTTTTGTGAAGTTGTAACTGAATAAGATAGTTTTTGAATCTGGAGTTCTTTCAGACACAATTGCAGGGTAAATTAATTTTATATTTTATTAAGTGTAAATTAATTTTCATAACAGGTTCTACATATTATAATATAAAGAGAATTATAGAAAGAAAATTAGATAGTATAATGACGGAATAAAGACGGATTTTTTTTTTTTTTTTAACGGAATAATTCCGTTACTAATATAGGCAAGATAGTGACGGAAATATTCCGTCATTAATTTGTGACGGAAATATTCCGTCATTAATCCTGTAGTGACGGACTAGTGACGGAATTTTAGTCGTTGTATGTAATGACGGAAAATATTCCGTCATAATTTTATGACGGATTTTTTTAGAATTGTGACAGAATTTCCGTCACTAAACTAGTGACGGAATAAAAAATCCGTCATTATCGGTTTAGTGACAAAAGTTTTTGTAACAAAACATTTCCGTCACTAATCCGTCACTATTCATTCATTGTGACGGAATTTTTCAGTTTAGTGACGAAAATTTCCGTCGCAATCAATAATTTTTCTTGTAGTGCATGTGTCTCATTCACTTTTTTTTGTGGGTTCTCCTCTAATCAATTTTTTTTTTCTTTTTTTTTTCCTAAGAAATTTCAAGGTCTTATAATTTTTTTTTTATTCAACTCGGGTTTTTTCCATAATAAATATATCAAATTATTCATCCTTTTACGATCTTCAATTTAACATACATAATGCATATATTATAATTAAATATTGGTGTTTAAGTGTAAACTATCTTCTTAGGATGATAATGGTATTTTTTTTATTTCTAAACATGTTTATATAAAACAAAATGTGATATACATCCAAAAATAATATTTTTTGAATGGATTAAAATTTAAAGAAGATTAAAATTATTTACTTTAATTTTACTTTTTTTATCTTAATAATTTTTGGATAGTTTAAATTATTTTGTTTAAGAAAATTCATAAAAACAATATAAATTTGTTAGGTTTACACTTTACAATAGAAAAAAAATTAAATATATTTGCTAAAGTAATTTGTTGATTGAATTAGCTTGCTTATTATAATTTTTTTCTATTTTGTGAAAAAAAAAAATTATGTTACCTACGAAAATAATAAGTCAATTATTTTTTATTTGAATATGACATGATAATAAAGTTTACCGACCATATACTTAAGTAACTAATATGTTTGTGGCTTTTTACACTAATATTATGTTATTTAATATATGTGACTTTCAAACGATAATTATTCAAAATATTTGACCTTTTTTTGTCCTTATATACGTATGTAATTATTACAACATGTGCAAGGCACTACTGAGATAATAGGGAGATGACTGAATCAAATTTCAAGTTCGTATTTAAAATTTACTTAAAATATTGAGCATCGTCTGATCATGCATTCAAATATTTGAATTAATAAAATTTATGAAAGGTGGCGGCTATTTGCCGCCCACAAAATTTCTCAACGCAACCCACTAATTTAATAAATTAAATTGCTATTAGTAAAAGACTGCAACACCCTTAATTTGAAAATAACATAATCAGTGAAAACTAATGCATATAGAATTTGGAAAAAAAAAAAAAAAAAACCATTGAAATTATATTTTTTTCTTTTGTGTCAACCACATTTTCATTCCAAAACGCTTTACACCCTAGTTTTTAAAGCTTCATCAAGGGAGGACATAATTCTTCCAATATGCGCCAAATCTTGTTTTCAGGATATGCCATACCTTTCGGTAGTTGGGGTTTTGCAGAAGCCTAAGAAAGACGAGAGAATGGAGATACTTAATAAACTTTATGTTGAAGATATTTCATATATCTTTGAAATATCGCTTTTGAAAATGAATATATATCGGATTAGCAAGACACTGAACAACTAGGTAATTAGGGATTATCACCGGATCATTTTGAATACGTGCGCCATTTTGTGATTGTAATTTTCCTCCCTCCTCTTTTCTCATTATTCTTAGAACATGCTGCCCTATTTTTTTCTTTTTGTGCTTTAATTGTGTTTATTAATAATGTTTTATTTAGATAATTTAATTAAAAAAGAAGGGCATAATTGGAATTAAGTGAGCTGGATTTACCATTTTTAAAGTAAAAGTAGGCTACATTGATAAGTGAGTTGCGTCAAGTAATTTTGTGGGCTGCAATTATAGTCGGCCCCTTTATGAAAATATAATTGGTAAGTTCAATTTGTGATAATGGAATGTATTAGAAGGAAAAGGAAAAAAAAAAAAACATGTAGAAAAAGAAATATGTAAGGAGGAAGAAAGATAGTTGAACAAAAAAAATATCAACTCTCAGATTTTATATTCTCAAATAATATATAGGCTAATAATTTTATTACACTAGAATTCCCCCTTCGTGCCATGCACGATTTGAAATATATTTTTATTTATTAGAAAGTCTATTTGATTAACAACCGGAATTTAATAAAAATAGATCAACCCAGAAAAAAAAAAAAAAAATCAATTTCAAGCCCTACTAAAAAACCAACAAAATATTTTTTTTAAATAATATATTTTACATCAAAATATTTGATATTGATATCAAATTAAAAAATGAGAAAGGAGGCTTTGTTTTTCATTTATTGTACGTAAAAAAATTAACAATAATAAATTTATTTGTGCCTGGATGAGGAGAAGTACTTTGAACAAATTTAAAAGTGAGAGAGAGAAGAAAAAAAGAAAAAAAACAAAAACAAAAAAGCAAAAAAATAAAACAAAACTTTGAAAAAATCTCACTTACGCGGACGCATGATGTTCATCCAAAATTAGAAAAACATCCAAAATTAAAACTCATTTTTGCATGATTTTAATATATATATATATACATATACACACACACATATAGCCGGAAAAATATTCCTAATTACTTCCTTTTCTAGAGAGTTTCATTTTATTATATAGTAAGATTATTATTATTATTACTGAAATAATATTCATCCCATGCATCGTGAACATCTAGTTATCCCTACTTAATATAAAAGTATGATAATTTATGGTGATGTGTCTTCACCACATTAATTCTAGAATTAAAACAATAAAATAAAATATTAAATAAAAGAATGAAGTAACAATTGCCATCTTATCTTCTCGCTCTCATCTTTTTCATTTCTTTTCAGATTTTTTAATTTTAATTTTTTCAACTATAATTTATAATTGCACATAAATTTTTCGTTTCTAATCTATATTCGATGATTAATATATCAAATTAATCTTCTTTTCAGAATGCTCAGTTTAACACCCATATTAAATATATATAAAAAAATTGATTTCTTAAGAACAAAATATTAGACCTAAGATATGTACTATAATTTTTGTAGTATTGAATTATTTGCTTAGTTTTGTGGTATATACGTAATTGAATTATTTTTATGGGTTTGAGCTACAAGTATTTAAATTATTAATTTTATAGTAAAAAATTATCAGATTCTTAAAGTTATACTTTTATTTTTATTTTTATCAGATTCTTAAAGTTATATTATTGATTGTTGCATTATAATATTTTTAATTGGTGGTTATTTCTATAAAAAGAATTTATTAACAAAAATTTGTAAAAAAAAATACCCGTACTATTAAAGCAAGAGGAAAATACATGTCATCTATATAGACCCTCTATCAGGAAAACATGTGTCAATCATACAGGTTATAGAAAAAAAATTCACAAAGAAAAAAAAATTGGACATACCAATCAAAGAAATTATCTCTCTCTTCAATTCTTCTTCTTTTTAACTTAAAATTTTGAATGTTTATAACTTTTTTTCGTATCAACTTCATTCTTGATGGAAAAATATATCAAATTAGTCATTATTTCACGATCTTCAATTAAACATATTGCATATAATAAATTTGTTGGATTTACATTGGTTAATTGTATAAAAAAACTATATTAGAAAAAATATGGGTATTTGTTCTAAATAAGTTAATTCACTTTTTAAGAAATTAGGTTTAAAATTTCATATTGTTTACGTAAAAAAATTAATGTTAATATTTACTTAATTTTAATACATTAAATATTATAAAATATATACACACAAACATATACATATATGTAATGACTTATACCCGTTTTATAATGATTGGTAGCAATATTAAAATTTAATTACATTCCCGTGCATCGCACGGGATGTTAATAAAAAGAGTACATAATTATTTTAATATGGAAAATTATAATTTTCTAATAAGATTATTTCTTTCTTATTATTTTCTTATCTTATTCTATTAACGAGTCGTTTGTTGTTTAGGTATTTATGATTTTTCGTAAATAACTAAACATTTTGGTTATTCACATATTTCTAATAATTATTATTTATACTAGGATATTTTTGTCCAACAAACTAGGAACGCACAAAAGATTAATGAAAAGTCACCCTCTCTCCGACCTCAAAAAATAAAAAAATAAAAAATATCTCTCTACCTCTTTTCTGCCTCTCCTCTCTTCTCTCTCTCCTCATCTCCTTTTACACTCTGGCGTCCAATCACATCCATGGCGCCACCAGCTTCTGAATTTGTTTCTCATATTGACAATATATGACGCTCATCCGATTAATTGCTAGATACCTAAAGAGGGGAGGTGAAAAATCGTTTACGAATTTCTTATGTGTTCGATTTGGCGCATCTGCTTCTTTGGAGCTGAGATTTGATTTCCTTCTCTAGAATTCCGATTGCCGGCCATCGTTCAACAGAAAACCGAACGCAATTAATGCAGGTAACTTTAGTATCGCGTTCCCGTTTGTGCTGAATTAATAGTTCTTGTAATTTTCATCCGGCAAAGTCGTTCTGGAATCCCTTTCCCGCCTTAGCTCATCATTGATTTAATTTTTGGTTGTTCTAAAACTGGGAAATTCTTCTGTATTGGTCTAATCATTCATGTCTTATCTTGCTACCTCTCTTTCTGGTCAGACCTATATATCATTGGCCATTTTTATAAGGATTGTAACGCTATTGCTGTTCAGTAGTTGGCAGCTTCAATGAGGATGTTTGGCTAAGCTTATTTCAAATAGATATAAGCTTTTTAAGAGCTTATAAGATTAATTTCTCAAAAACTTATAAGTTGTTAAAATGGTTGGATAATGAAAATTATAACCTTGCAATTAAATAAAATATAAACTGACTAAATATGGGTGGACTAATTTAAAATCTACTATCAAACATATATTTTGCTTAGTGGGTGTGGTGTTTGTGTAGTGTTTCTACTGTGTGAATCTTGTGTAGTGCATATGAAAGAAGTATGTGTAGTATAGTGTGTGTAATTCGAGTGAAATTTATAACTTATAAGATCTTAAGAAAATAAGATGGACCAGAGATGTTTATGTTTTTTGGAGCTTATAAGCTTTTTTCATCTTATAAGTTGTTTAACATCTTATTTTACTAAACATATATTAATGACTTATAAGCTCCCGAACATCTTATAAGATAGTTTTGAGGAGCTCACAAGTTTAGCCAAATACCCTCTTAAGTTTTAGCTGTTTAATTTGGCTGACCATTTTGAAATCTGTCTGATTCAAAACTACTTGAATGGACAGTAAGCACAGTCAGGTTTTGGTCAAACGATAATGTCAAACATAGCCCTAACATAAGCTCCTATTGACGGTGATTGTTCCAAGAAAGTTGCAGGAATCCATCATCACTGGTTATTTGTTTTGTATGTCCTGAAATAGGCAGATGGAAGGGGACAAATGTTTTGTGAATCAATATTCATTAACACAAAGTGTTGTTCCACATCTATAGTACATTATCAATTGTCCATCTTTATTGAATCTGAGTACTGAACTTCCCATCAGACTGAACTGAGATTTTCTTTTGCTATTCTTTTGTTTCTCTTTATTTAAATGAATCATATTTTTTATGCTAAATATTGAATAAGCCTTCAAGTTTGATGGTTTTTCTTCCCTCCTAAAAATCCAGTCTTTGTTAGTTTGGAACATTAAGACAATTATCGGTATATTTTCCATGTGATTTGTTTTTCTTCACTTAATTTTATCTCTCTTATTTAGTCAAAGCCATTCTTATTCTATTAGATAAAGATCCTTTAGTAGATAGGGCAATGATAAATAAAACAAGAAAAATCTTCTCAATTGCAGGACTGTTGAGGGAAATGGAAGGGCCTAAAATGGCCTTGCAGACTGAGAAATTTTCCGTTGATTTCATAATGGGAGGGACAGCAGCTGTTGTAGCTAAAAGTGCTGCTGCCCCTATTGAGAGAGTGAAGCTTTTGTTGCAGAATCAAGGAGAGTTAATTAAGAGAGGACAACTTCAAAGACCGTACATGGGTGTCAGTGATTGCTTCAAGAGGGTATTTAGAGAAGAGGGAATGTTTTCCTTCTGGAGGGGTAACCAGGCCAATGTTATAAGATATTTTCCAACTCAGGTATGCTTTTATTCAGCAACATTGTACACTTGATTTTAAGTTGTCTGATATTTTCACATTTTTTTATGAGCTTCTCTTGTATCAACCTTGTGTAGCTGTATTTTAATTTTATGTTGTTGCATAATCTCTTAGAAGATTCTTTCTTGGTCTTTAAATTCTCAGTTAAATTGTTGCTTAGGTTTCTTTCCCTTCATTGGACATTTGTATTATAGGAATTATGGATAAGGAACTATGAATAAAGTAACTGAAATGTAATAATTTATTTAGCGATGGACTTGTAAAATCTCTCACATTCCCCAATCTTGTGTTTTTCGGCGGCCATGAGGACCATAAAGCAAAAAGTTTGTCTCCACTCAAGCCCATTTTGCTCTAAAAGCTTCAGAAAACAACGTATGACTATATAAAGGTCTAGCTCCTTTCTGAGTGAATAAAGCCCTCCAGCATCATTCCACTTCACATTTGGTACGGTATAAATTTACCCTTTGTATATAAAGGTTGAACCATTTTAGCTGCATCCTCAAAATCAACCATGGTTAAACCATTACCATATCCCTGAACTTGGATGTATGTAGACCCGTCAAGCCAAATATTATTATGGAAAGAAAGATTGGAATCTGCTGCAAATATCTTGAGAAGGGTCTTACCCTAGACCTCTATATGTTTAACTTTTATTACTGGGAAACTTATTTCCTGCATCAGCCTTTCTCCCCACCAAGGAGTAATATGTTATTACAATATGATTTCAAACAGATAACTATCTAATACATCAAGACAGAATAAAAGGCGTTGTCAGGACTGTTGCTCTAACTTAACCTGTCCCACTTTAAGGTTTACCCCAATATTGAGCCCAGATATTTTGGTGAGCTAGCATGTCTAAAGCTGGACAAGATGACCACCTAGTGCTCACTTCATTATCTGAATAGCTTTTGCCGGAATCTGTGGCTATACCTTTTATCTAATTATGTCTCATTTGGTTTAGTTGGGATAGTATTAGACTATAGGTTGTCCCAACTAGTTGGGCGTTTGGTGTTTTAGTTTGTAGCCCGTATAGGACAAGGGGCCCAGAAAAAAATCAGTGCTATCCTTTCTTGATGTGAATTTTGGGTGAGACAATATATCATCAGCATGTTGCTACAATATTTAGAGGGTGAATGGACATAAAATAATTAATCTTGTCTATCACCTAAACCAAACAATTATGTAAAGAAAATAAAAAATATCAAATGAATTTTATAGTTCAAACTAAACATACTAATAATGATGAACAATACAATTCTACCACATATTATCTATTTTACCTATGCCAACTCTAAAACAAAATGAGCCCTTAATGCAATCTGTTTCCAGGACCCACATCGCCATCTCCCCTGGTTATGTGCGCCATTTTTTGGCTATAATATAGAAATCCATGTAGTGCACATATGTGATCACCTGTGGAATCCTCTTATTTGTACATTGGTGCAAACAAAATAGCCACAATCATTTTTGGACAGTTGGGTCACACTCAGTTTGATGCGCAACAGAATCATATGTGATCACAAGTATGTGTGTGGTGCCCAATAGTGTGCATTTTTTTTGAAAAGATTTTCTAATTTCGTTATTTAAAACAAAATGATTACCATGGTTACATTACCTGCAGGCTTTCAATTTCGCATTTAAAGGTTATTTCAAGAAGCTCTTTGGATGTTCTAAAGAGAAAGATGGATATCTAAAGTGGTTTGCTGGGAATGTTGCTTCAGGAAGTGCTGCAGGAGCGACCACTTGTTTATTTCTTTATCATTTAGATTATGCACGGACTCGGCTGGGGACGGATGCAAGGGAGTGCTCTATCAATTCTAAACGTCAGTTTAAAGGGCTAGCTGATGTGTATCAGAAAACCTTGTCCACTGATGGAGTAAGAGGACTCTATCGAGGTTTCGGGGCTTCAATCTTGGGAATCACTCTTTACCGTGGAATGTACTTTGGAATATATGACACCATGAAACCTATTGTTTTGGTTGGACCATTTCAGGTAGGTAACTATCTCTGTTGACATTTATAATCATTATTTTTTCTCTGTTAGGATATTATCTGCATGTCTGAGTGTTTGATGGTCTGGTTGAGGATTTGCACAACATTAAAAGATTCAGTGCATTAAGCAACTTGATATTTGGTTCATTCTAAAAACTTTCGCTCTTATTATTCTAAAACAAAAATACTCTCACCAGGGCTACTCAGACAAGGAAAAGAGACGCTTATTGTAAATTCATAATGATTCTGGCTTGCGATTTCGTCATGCACCCGTTCTGTTATGTTGTTTGTTCAATTTTTTTTTTGTTGTATTATATTCATCAAGCTGATAGAGAGAGAGTGCTCAAAAAGCTGAAATTTGCAGGACAATTTTTTGGCTAGCTTTCTCTTGGGATGGAGCGTGACCTCTGTTTCTGGGGTCTGTGCATACCCATTTGACACCGTTCGCAGGAGAATGATGTTGACCTCTGGACAGCCAGTGAAGTATCACAACTCCATGCATGCTTTTAGTGAAATTATTCGCGTGGAAGGTTTCGCTGCCCTATTTAGAGGAGTCACAGCTAACATGCTACTCGGTGTTGCTGGGGCTGGAGTACTTGCTGGATATGATCAACTGTACAGACTTGTAAACAGATCTGATTATAGATTTAATTCTCAGAAGGCCTTCAAATGAGTATAATTCACTCTAGGGCTATATACATTTGTATGTCAATACTGATCATTATTACCAATTGAAGGGTGGTCAATTATTGTTGAAAGACCCCATATAATGACTTACTCTTCTGTGCTGGGTTGAATCAGAAAGAAGAGCCTGAAGACGTGTACAAACACGTTAAAGTATATTTAGGCTCAAACGAAATATTAAATGTAAATAGATCCAAAAAATTCAACTCTTGCTAATTCTACAGACTGTGCAAGCGTTGGTCCTTAGCTTGCTCACATTTGATAATTGGTTCCTATTTTGAGGTATGGAAACATATATAGCTTGCTATATATACATCGTGAAAGGCTTTGTATAGTAATAGTTATCTCGTTTGATATATTGCAGCCATGTTAAAGGGGCTGAATTCTGCATAGTTGATACTTCACGGTGTGATCATCATACAAATTTCAAGTTTTGTTAATTCAAAAATCAGGTATTTTTCTCTTCTGGTGGAATTTTGGCTATTCGAGTATATCTGAGGCAAGAGGGTGCAGAATTTCTCAAGGGTTTAATGATGTGGAATTACAGTACTATTGTATTATCATTATTATTATTATTTTTTATCAGTAAGCTTCTTCTCGCAGTTTATGTACGATTATTTATTAATATTCAAATTACTTGTGTGCGAAACTACATCGCGCATAAGCACAAGTGTGATTACTTTCCTTGTTTTAGTTTCTTGAATTTTACTTTTCACCACTACTCGCTTGTTGTCTTATCTAATGTCGACTTGCTATTGCAGTGCGTGGCTCTCTGTCTGCAACATGCAGGATATAAGGTACGATGATGTGCACTTGAAGCTCTAGTTTTTTCAGAACAGATATATAAAATTGTTCTAGGTTAAGCCTGTGATACAAAAATAGAGTTAATATAAATCGAAGTGATTATCTTTCTTTTGTGCTTTATGCAATTAGTTTTCTTGCACAGTAAAACATATGCTCATGGCCTCCAACTCATGGTAGCTCGCTCTATTTACATGCCTTTTGAGGTGGTCTATGGTCGAAAGATCAATCAAGTTTTGGATCTTATACTATTGCAAAATCATTCTAGAATTAGCATGGACGCATAAGAGTTTGCAGCTTCTGTTAGACGTATTAAAGCAAGCATCTCGATTGTATAATTCCAAGCTGATCCTTATCGAATAGCAAAAGAGTTTGCAGCAGGTGATCTTGTCGTGGGTTATTTTCGAAATGATAAATTTCAAGTTAGCAACTACAACAAACTTAGACCGAGGAAATTTG
The DNA here is from genome assembly GCA_958295605.1 of Ajuga chamaepitys. Classification (NCBI taxonomy): domain Eukaryota; kingdom Viridiplantae; phylum Streptophyta; class Magnoliopsida; order Lamiales; family Lamiaceae; genus Ajuga; species Ajuga chamaepitys. The sequence continues at coordinate 39,339,022 of OY282498.1, read as the reverse complement.
GTCCTTGTTGAATACTCAAGAAGCTTGATTCTAATGCTTACCGTCTTCAGCTCCAGGACGATTTTAAGATAAGTCTTGTTTTAATTGTTAGTGACTGGTGATTTATTTCCATATTATGGTGAAGAACAAGAACCAATCTTGGATATGGATTCCATTGCTTCATTCTCTAAAAATTCATTCATTGATGTGTTGGATATGAGACAATAACTACGCGTCGTGGTACATATACCCGATATCTTTTGTTCATTGGAGATGGAGAGGAAAGCCAAGTTCGGAAGATGCTTGGATATCTGAGGAAGAGCTGAAATATATTCCTCACTTTGGTTTGATCCTATTTTTAGATTGAAGGGCAGAATGATACGATGAGATATTTACTTTGGTATTTTTTGTTTGACTCCGCACTTTGGTCCATATTTGCAATTGGTAGATGAATGAATTTGTGTATTTCATAAAATTTATTTTTGGTTTATGTGTTTCTTTCAAAAAGAAATAAAAAAAGTGTTTGTTTGTTCAACGAAGTATTTAGTTGTTTACTTTCAATAAAAAAATATTTATGTTTACGTGTTAAATGAACAAAATCGAGCTCCAGCTGAACTTGAATAAGTACTTCTAGAGATTGTTTGGTCCGATACAAATATAAATTTTGAAGGGCACACCATCCTTATTTAAAGATGTCTTTATTGACTGACTTACGTTCAAATTGCATGTGAGAATAAATACAGAAAAAAATATATTTAAGATGGTTTTAGAGAGTACGGTTAATTCGGGGGAAAAATAAGAGGCGGCTTTGTTTCAATGCATTCCAAATGATTGAGTAGGACAATAACCATCGCAAAATATTTTGTTATTACGACTAAGAAATTGCCATTTTTTATTGACCCATATCATATTGTCGTTTAGTTTGCTTTCCAGAAGATGAACAAAAAAACTTAAGAATTTATTAAAGTATATATGTTCAATAAAATAAAAATAATGTAGCGCCCGTGGCCTAATGGATAAGGCGTCTGACTTCTAATCAGGCGATTGTGGGTTCGAGTCCCACCGGGCGTGCTCTTTTTTATTATTTATTTTGGGGGAAAAAGACAGGTAAAAAAATAAATCTTTTTTAAGGTAGTTTCCTATTAAAATCTTCACACTCTGGTCAAAATATTGGGTTACTTTACAAACAATGTCACTTTTTGCCTCTTAAAATATGTATATTCAGACCACCTTAATGCAAAAGGCAGTTTAGGAGCGCTGGGCGTTCCCAATCCATCTCTAATTAGAGTGAATCGACCCTCTTAGGCGTTTTTGAGCTAGGCGGGCAAAGCGGCCGTTAACCAGTCCTAGACATTTTTATATTTTTATTGAAAACGTTACTCGCTTTTTGAACTTGAGACAATTAATTCAAGGGTTAATTACAGCAGCCACATCAAATTATCAGCGTTTTTACACATGAACTACTATTTTTTTTTTTTTGTTGCATCGATACATATAAACTATACGAGTTTTGCAGATAAACCACCAAACTTATTTTTCGATCATTTTTTGTCGGAAATCCACACGTGACTTACGCGTGATAAACTTTTAATGGCTCTTTTTGTACAAACAACCTTTTTAGTATGCTAAAAGTGTAAAATTCTTTCACACCTTTCTTTTTCATAACAACTTATTTGAATCATCAATAGTTCTCTCTTCTAATATCTAGAATCTCCATTGTTGAAGATGAGCGGCTCCTCTACTCACTAGAAAGCGTGTTTGGACAAAAAAGAAGTCTTTAAAATTTTATAACGCGCAAGGTACATGTGGAATTCCGGCGAAAAATGAGAAAATAAGTTTGGTGTTGTATATGCCAAAACCCTTATAGTTTATATGTATAAGTGCCACAAAAAAAAAAAAAGAAAAAAAGTTCAATGGTTCATGTGCAAAAACGATGATAGTTTGGTGTGGTCTGTAATTAACCCTTAATTAAATTAAAAGATAAATCTTAAAAGTTAAAACCCTCACTCTCCTTATCCCAGCGGCAGAAAAGTGAAACAAAAGTTAAAATCTTCTCCCCCACACTTCAAGTTCCTCCGTCGCCGCCTCTTTTCATTCTATTTTGCAAAAATAATTAAGTATATGAACCTTTGTAGTGAAGTTTTCACTATAAGTATAAACCTATAATTTACACATGTAAAAATTAAATTTAGAAAAAATTGAGAAATTCTTTAGGTGGTGCCTAAACGGTTCCAACCTGCACCGCCTTCGCTTTTCACCTTCTGCATCCATGCTCTACCATACATATTGGTTTTATTTATTTTGAGGAAAAAAGAAAGGTAAAGAAAAAAATACTATCTTCTTAGTCTTTGGATTACTTAACAAACAATATCATTTTTGGCCCTCTTTTTTAAGTTGCCTAACTAAATGTACCATTTTTCATTGGTATATCTGCAGATGTTCACGTGTTAAGTTAAAATATTAAATTGTGTCTCAATAGCTTTCTAAAAGTATCGGTTTAGTTGATCCTTAATTATCGAATTTTTTTCAAATGTTATTTATGTTTCATTTGGCGGAGGGATTTGCGGGATGGATTTTGAAATTCACCCAACGTGTTTGGCAAAAAAATCAAATCAAGAAATTTTAAAATCTTCCCTAATTTCTAATTCATTTTGAATGGATTTGAAATCCAACCCACAACCAAATCATTTGTAAATGCATTCCACCTCTGTAGTATATATAGTCACATTACCACACACATTTCACGCACTACACACACAACACATACCACATTTTACACACGTTTCACACACATACTACCCACACTTCACACACACCACACATGTATTTCATACTTCACACATACACACACCACTACTACACACACTTCACACACTACACATTCATTTCATACTTCACACACACAACACTACTACATGCACACACACACAACACTACTACATGCACACACACATACTCTTCACTGCACGTCACACACTATACACATATTTCATACTTCACACACACCACACACAGGGACGGACCCAACAATTTAGTCGAGAGAGACCCATCTATAAGCAGATCTAGGAGTTTGTCTTATGAGCTTTTTTTTTTTTAACCATGCTCTAAGGTTGGCAATATTTTTAGCAAATAGGGGACAATTCTGGTAGGCTAGAATTTTTTTCTTATAAAACTGGTCTCTAAACTTATGTATAGCCAAATAATCAACACATTTCACATACTACACACGCAGTACACTCGCACACACACACTACACATACTTCACATGTACAAATTGCACAAACTATACACACTACACACACACACTACAATCACACTTTACATGTACAAATTTCACACACACACACACTTCACATAGTACACACGTACAAACAACACACACTTCGCACATGCACACACAACACAAACACTTCATATACACACACTGAACACACACATTATACACATATTTCACACATATTAAATACCAGCACAATACATACTAAACACATTTCACACAAACGTACACACAAGTTATATGCACATTTTACACACATGTACACACAACAAAAATACTTTAGATACACTACAAACTTTTATTATCATCCTTCTTTAGAAAAATTTGAATAAAAAAATTTCAAACAATTTAAATCCATACATTGAAATTCAACCGAGACAAAAATTTAAAATGAGTAAATTCCAAATAAAAAAAATTTGAATCAAATTCTTTAATTCCAAGCCTCTCCATCTAAAGCAGTCTAATTATTTTGGTTATTCCCAAGTATTTCAAAAGTATACTGGAAGGGGGAAACACATATAAAATATATGAAATTACTAATTTACTTCAAAAACCGCATCATAGTTCAAACATTTTATAAATCATTCTAAGTTATAGGTAAACTACTTTTTTCGCAAGAAAATCGTAATGCCATCAAATATCAAATCAAATAACCAACAAAAAGAAGAGCAACACTTAAACTTCATTTATATCTTAGCAACACAAATTAGATTATTACTACCTCCGTTCCGCTCTAACTTGTCTACTTTTCTTTTTAGTTTGTCCCAATTTAACTTGTCAGTCCATAAATGACATTTTTTTCTCACAATCTCCATCCTTAAAAGTTCCACCCTCAATCTCCACCTTTAAAAATTTCACAAAATCTTTTTTTTTTTTTAACTCGGACACTGTAGATTGACTTTTGATCTGAAAAGCAAGTTTCGGTTGGGCTTGACCTTTTAAAATAATAGAATCCATATTTTTATTTCTCACACAATATAGTAGCAAAATAAAACCAATTTTGATAATCGTATTGCATTTTGGTAGACATCACGAATACTTCATAAGTGATTATGTTATATGATTAGAATAATATATTGTAGATAATATTGTACCAAATGTTCGAACCGTCAATATTGCATATAACAATTTCACAACTTTACAATTATTATGCAATTTTCCAAAGAATTTTTATATTAAACGAATAAATATAAGAGTTGGCCCTTGCTTATTTAAAATTTGTTCCCATTAATAAAAGGTCGCCTCATTAACTTACATATAATCTAAAAACCACAACCTTTTAAAATTAATTGTCATTTGCAACATAACATTTTCACTCAACACAGAAATACACCACATTTGAATTTTCTTCATTCATGCGATTCATATAGAACAATTTCGGTTCTAATTACTAGCGTAAAGCACAAAACTATATGATTACTACGAAAATTCTGATCTCGAGCTCCACCGTATCAATTAAAGCACAAAAGTTGCCTACGTGCATCAAACTGAAAAGCTAACAAAGCTTATATTTGAAAAGTCAAATTGCAAGTGACAGTTGACCAAAATTGTTTCGTAATCAAGCCTAAATTGAATTCCATTCCCACAACTTAGGGGAGGGGGGACCCACACACAAATAACCAACACCATGGATAGTACTGTGCGTTCCAAGTTTTGAATATAGTTAATGTGGCCCACAATTGTGAACACAAACTTTTAGAACATCAAGAGCTCAAGTTATAGATGCAATATAAATTTTAAAGAAATAAAAAAGAGATTTGAAATTGAAACAGAGATAAGTTTGATCACCACTTCAATTTTAAAAAAAAACTAGTCTCTTGCAAGAGAAGAAACAGCAGCAACATCCGCCCGTTCGGATTCCCATTACTGCTCTCCAGGGCGGGAAACCCGCGGCCTAACTGGTGTCTTCGAAGGGCTCACCCTACAACATTTTCATACTCGTTATAGGAAAGTGAGTCGACTCGCCATATAACTAACTAACTTGCCACTCGTACCTGATACGTTGGGACCCCAGCATTTCGCCACAGCAGTCGAGAGCCAGGATTGCACTCTCCGCCTGGAAAAATAAACCAATCTCAGTAAAACATTTGCAAACTCTGTTTTTTGTTGAATGAATGCATATAGGGATGTAATTCCACATTTGACTAGATGATGATAATTGTATCCTTTGATAACTTTTTTCATACAAACTGGTTTCTCCTTGTTTAAAGGAGGCAAAATCATGGGCCGGCAGGAATCTTAACCCGAAGTACCATCGAGCCAACAGGCCTGACCCGATAGGTCAATGACCTAACAAATCTTAGGGGAATGGGCCGGGCTGGCTCATTTTTGACCCGAAGAAATTCCAGTCTGACCAGACATACGAAATGCTTCCCATCACCCCCTACCCCCCACCCAAATTGAAAGTTCAGGTAAGTGCGTTTTCGTCTATTATTAGAATAAGTGCTTGTAAAAAACAATAATCCATAGCTGGCAACTTTTGGCCCAATCGAGTCACTGGCAAACACCCATTTTCAGCATATTTGAAACCAAAAGCTCAAACATACTAATTTTAAGCTTGCAAACACCCCGTAAATATGCAATCTATCCCACAAAGACCACCCCAACCTCTTCTACTCATGTATAAAACGTACAGCACGAAGACGATATGTAAGTCATTTGTTTAGTCAATATGATGCCATGAATGAATCACAGTTTAACCTTATTTTGACATAAGGAACTATAGGAATAGGCTAAGAGAAAGTAAACACATATAAAGCATTACTAGAACATTACATACCATTAGGAATTCAACAAAAGCAATTCTCGTCGAGTGCATCTGATCGCCCAAGAGCCTCAGACGGGAAACCTTGAAATTATGAAACTTTATCAATTTAATGCAAATAATTTGCAAACTGAGACACGTTTTTATCGATTCTCAGGTGCATACCTCCCCACATCTAGATTCAAAGAAATTCTTGACATCAGCTTGAGAAACCTGCTCAAAGAAACACGTGTTTAACAGTCTATATCCTTAATTTACTGATAAATTGAGTATCGTGAACCGTGTCCTTTCAATTACGGAATAATAATGACGAAGAGAGAAGAAAATGCATACCTTCTTATCAATGTTTGTACAGTAGACTGTCCTGGCGCACATTTCACGTTCATCCTCAGACTGTATAAATTAGTTATGGAATTGGACAATAAATAGATCAGTCGATGTACTTTAAAAAAACATTTTTTAGCAAAGAAATTATTTATTTTACCCTGGGAAGGAATGTAGGATTGACGGGAAGAATGGCGGTTTTAGATGGCAAGACCTTGATAGGAGAGAAACCTAACAGCGTCCCAGTAAGGGTAAGAGCAGCTCTAGCAGAATCTGTTGATGTTAGTAAACAAGGAATGGTGAGAATCAGGCAGGCATATTAATGAAATCCAACGAGGGAACAGAAAAAGGGGAAAGAGGACCCACAATCATCAGCAAATTCTACGAAAGCAAAGCGAAGACGGGAGTGTGGATCACCACATACTCGACAATCAACAACCTGCAATAATAGAGGAGAAATAAATGTAAAGCCTAATGTTTTAGGTTTATCAACCCAACTTCGGATTAAGAAAGTTCTCCTGGAGATGGGGTCGGGGGCAAGGCTATTGTGATGTTCGAAGTAACACACACACATGATGGATGTTATCTCGAAAAAAGGACAGGCTTTACTTTTGGAGATCTAAAAAGCAGGCTAGTAAATAACACCTAAATGATACCTAACTCTTAACCATGATACAACCCACTTAAATATCTTTAATAACTGCACGTACAAGGGGGCGTGTGTGTGTGTGCGAGCGTGTGAGAGAGAGAGAGAGGGGTGAGATTCCTTTGTAGGACCAAATATCAATTTATGGGTAACAAGTGCAAATACGAAATGGCTATCAATGCTTAGAAAAGCATCATGCAAATCCTGGAAATTCGTTGCCTAAAAGATTACAAATCGTATACTACAGTCATAGATTTTTTTCAAAAAGAAAATCTTTTAAAATGAATGCAGCGAAAATCTTAAGTACGGAACTGAGATAGTTCCAGAAGCTGTTATTTTGGTGGTTTTCAAAACGGCGTAGTATGGAGTACAAGACAAGAAATAAAAAGTCTAAACGTGTCCCATATATATTTGTCTCCCAGCAATAAAGCACATAAACACAATTTGTGAAAATATGGCTACAATAACAAAAAAAAAGCCAGAGCGTATCGTAGCAAGTTAAAATCAAGTGCATTAACTTTGATCATTTATGAGAAGATGCATACAAACTGCTCAATCTCATTAAAACAGATAGAAAATCCATGGTAACCAATGAGAATACGGAAACCAACAAGAATAATAAAGGTTACACATGAAAGAAAGTACTTATTTGGCATCAAAGTTAATTAAATAGATAGTCATTGTTTCTAAGATTTAGCCTAACCCAAACCTTAAAGATAAAGAATTGAACACTTTTAGGTACAATCATATTATCGTCTAGTGTAGATTAATCCCAACAATGAGGTTAAAGGATGTCGTCATTAAGCAAGCAGAAAAAAAAAAAAAGGTTTAAAGAAAAAGGACAAAAATCACATAAAACAACTTTTTGCGGAATAACTTACTTGTCCATAGCTGCTAAATAAGGCAGCAAGGCGCTCCTCGGTTACCTAGTTTAAACAGGTAAGGTTTCATATCAGTTGGAACTTATATGCGTGTGTGTGTGTAATAAAAAAATCAAAATACTAGGCGTAGAAGTTCATCAATCTTCACTTACATTGTGATCGATGTCAGAAACATAGACAGTACGCCTAATACTGTCTTCCCTTTGAGCTCTAAAAGCTCTTCCACTGATTCTCCTCCTACCTGAATTGTAGCCATTTCTTCTCTGAGACGACAAAGATATAACTATTAGAAGATGTACATGCAAGATTGTGAACCCAATAAAAGGAATATGGATTTGAAATTTTCACTTCAAAAATAAATAAAGACGGGCATAAAAAAGTCGAGTGAGAAACCTGTTTAATCAAATAACATAATGACTGGATCGACAAGTCAATGGTGATTGTGTTAATTACTAGTTCTTATATACATTTTCCTAATGAACTGGTTTTGATATCTATGCGACGTAAAGTACGTATGTCCAAACAACAAGTAAACGCAATTTACTGATCCCAGAGAATCCATTTATGTAACCACAAATGTCGAAAATCCGTTGTTTACAGCTGAAACAGAAAACGTATAGGACACAGAACACGTGCCAGTTTCAAATTCAAGTATTCAACCGAATATGCATAAACCAATACATATGTCAAAAAGAATCACACAAAATGCAGTCAACCAAGGAAGAATCAAATACAATGGGCTAATAAAGAAATCTTTAACGGTCATATATCGAAACAATTGATTCACCAAGAAAATTAACAGATACATCCATTTACCAAATTCAGAAAGTTTGCAAGTAAATATGAAGTGTATTTCTTACAATGCAAATAGGGCACAGAAAAACATCCATTTCAATACTCTCAGCTAGCTGAAAATGAAAATCATGGTTTCAAAACACGGATGATAAGATATAGGACATCAGCCAAGCCATGTTGAAGTTTCATTATTCAATTTCATATGCTAAACCTAAAAAATCCCAAGAACAACATAACAAATAACAACAAAACACACAATTCAAATAAAAAAACAAAATCAAACAACACAAATCAACACAATATCAAGCACCGATGAGAGAACTGAATGTATACCCTTCGGTTTGGGGAACCATCATTTCCCAAATTCTTATCGGAAAGCACGAAATTGAAGTCACCCATTTGGCCATAATAATAAGACGAAGGAAAAAACTCCTTGGCCATGGGATTCAGCTTCAGCTCCTTCAACATATCATCAATTTCCTTCATTTTCAGTTCCGATTTTGAATTGTTCGAATCAGAATCTTTAACACCACCACTGCTCTCATCTGTCTCCCCAAAATTCTCAGAATTAAAGCTTTCATTTCCATTTTTCTCAACATTTTTTTCACTAGTGTTTTTTGGCTCAACAACACACACAGTGGACTCCATTTCCAACACTCCTCCCTCACCAGACATCTCTGCACCAGCCGCCATGGAATCAAACAAACCCAAAATACCAAAAAAATATAAATAATTAAAAAAAACAGACCCGAAAGATTATCCACACAAAATTCAGACAACAAGATGCAAAAAATTTCCAATCTTTATCAAGATTTCCCCTCAAAACAAAAACCCAATCTATATATCTCTATACAAACACAAAGATCAGTCAAGAAAGGATTTTTTGGCTCAATTTCAGATTTTGCGATCTCCTTCTATAATCTGGATGAATTCTCTCAATGCAACAATAAATAGAGGGGCTATAAGCAGAAGCCCATTTGGTGAAAAAGGTCAGAAATGGTATAAAAGCGATGATGGGGGAGAAAAAGAGGAATAGGGAGTTACAAGAAAATGCGAAATTATTTGAAGGGTTTTCTTTCAGCAACAAAATTCTTGAAAGAAATGAAATTTTTTTGAGGGTTTTGAGAAACAAATTGTTGATCACAAGTGGCAATGGTTTTTGGTGGTGGTTTATTGAAGGTACAACAGGTGGCCTAGGCTTTTGGCCTACATATAGTAATTTGTACAACAAAGAAATGCAGAAGTTGAAATTGTATTAAATTTGGGGCGTTAAAAATGGTGGGGTTGGGCTTAGGCCGAGGTACCTAGGAAGGGTTGGGTGGTGGGGTGGGGATGGGGGTGGGGGTGGGGGCGGGGGCGGGGGTGGGGTAGGGTACGTAGGCTGACTTAAGCTTTGCCTCTTTCAGTTTGTTACTTTCTATGACACAGGATATGGCATTAATAAATTATAACTGCCTCTTTTTGTTGGGATTATAATTTCTCATTTCCTTATCTTTTCCATAAAATCTCCACAATTTATCCAATTTATCTGTATAATTATTTATTATAGGTGGTTGGGCAGTAGTGATAATTATCTATGTTACATCATGGTATTGTACTTCATAAATTTTTATAGAAACATATGTTTAGATAGGGGGAAGAAATTATTACCTACTATCTCTATCGATAGTATTTGCACTCTACTAATGCATAATATGTGGTCGTAAAATTAACTTTTCCACTTTTTTTTTTGCCCATATATCGTGCATCCAGTAATGTGCAGTTACTATCTGTAGGGGTAGGTAAGAAGTTTCTAGAAAAAAACATGTATTATGCATCATCGAATTGTGAAATTCTCATAATGAAATTTTATATTTGTAATTAGAATATATATGGTAAGATTATACTGTGGATGATAATCGGTTATAGCTCAATTAATTAAGCTTCTTGTAATCAATATTAGTGACGTTGAATCGATTTATACTGCTCTCACTCCTGCTAGAACTTAAACTTGAAAGAACAGTTTTGCGTTGTAGATGTTAACGTGGATAGTTTATTATTTAACCAGCCTCATAAAGATAGTTCCCTTCTAAATTTCACACAAATTAAGAAATATATTTAGTACACGCAAAAATTCCTATTATAATCTTATTTAATATAGTTTACTAAAGGATGTTAAAGATATATGGTCTTTTAAATGAAATTAAATAGGAGAGCATTAGAGGAAAAAATATTTAATATGCTCATCATATATAATTGAGACTATCTTTTTTAGACGTCCTAAAAATACAAATGTGACTATTTTTATGAGACGAAGAGAATATAACAAAGTGAGTTGGTAGTTAGTGAGGAATGCAAAAGTAAATGGATAGTAAAAATGTAGGCAATTATATATAATGGGGTTTGAAAAATTCAATTCTACATTTTAAAACAGACGAATAGTATTTTAACATTCGGAATTCGTCTCAAGAAATTCAAGCCCGATATATCTACAAGGATGTTACAAATTTTCTAACTAAAATTAAATTTATTTTTTATATTGAATTAAGTTATGTTTCTTCTTAGCCCAAAACCAAGTTCTTCTTAATAGCTTAATGTATACTGAATTATTTTCGTAGAACGTTTTCCGAGGATTATGCTTAAAATCCAACAAAATTTACAAACTTCTAATTTAAATAATATCAAAAAAAATTAATAATTAGAAAGAGGCATTGGCAAGACCACAGTGTTAAAGTATTGAACATGATGAGTTTGCGAAATGGGCGTCTGGAAAATGGGATTTGCGGGTCAACTCGGTCTAATACGTCTTCACTCTTAACTGAGGAGATGTTTGGATCGAAATATAAGTGAACGGAGAGTAGAGTTTTGGATAAGGATAGAGAGATCGATCCCATTTATAAGGATAGAAAATGAGAGTAGAGTTTTGATAGATGTATGATAAATACGTACATAATTAAAAGTTAATGGCTCAAATTTTCTAATCTGCAACAATAAAATATTTGTTAACATGGAGCGGGTAGAATTAAGACAGATTTTATGCAATGTTTGAAATGGGTTGCGTCCATTCGAGGGATGTCAAACTTTATTCGATTCGATCCATCTCGAGACGTTTAGGGCAGGTCAAACTCGATGCGTTCTGAAACAAGGCAGATTTGCCCGTCCTATGAATGGATCTGATCGGGTCATGGTTATATGGTTGACCTGCCCCATTTAAAATACTTAATAAACTTATGTGTGTGTATAAAAGTATACATATTTATATTACAGACATGTAAAATATATACAAAATAATATAATTATATAGGTCCTTACTCCTAATTACAAAATAAAAATGTAATCTATATATAAGAAAAAATGTTAAAATAAATCAGATTCTCTTTCTTTTTATTAAAAAAAATGGGGCAGGGCGGGCCCGCCCAGACCAGGGCATGAGGCGAAGATCATTGATCCATGGCGAGGCGGTTTATATGCGCGGGGCAGGCCGGATATAACATATATCCGATCTGGCTAGTCCATCCTGATAGGGGCGGACAAGGGATGGACTTGACCCAAAAGATGTTTCTCTTAGAGGGTATTTGGCTGAACTTATAAGCTCTTAAAAACATCTTATAAGATGTTTATGAGCTTATAAGCTCTTGCAAAGTGTGACAAAAAAGATATTTAGGAGCTTTTAAGATAAAAAGAGAAATAAGTTTAAAGAGCATATAAGATCTAAGAAAATAAGTTAATATATCTCATCTTATTTTTTAAGATCTTAATTATTTCACCAAATTTCCTATGATACACATACTACACACAATACACACACACGTGTCATACAATGTACACATAATACACAGACTTTACACGCAACACACACTACACACAATAAACACATTACACACATTACACACACCATACACATCACGCACACTTCACACAATTTACATACACTTCACACGCCACACACTTCCTACACTAGTCAATGTGTGTTTGATAGTAGTTTTCCAATTAGTCCCCTAAATTCATGCTAAATCACTCCATTCTATTGCAAGCTTATAAGTTATTTTATCCAAATACTTTATTACCTTTATAAGCTCTTAGAAAATTACATCTTATAAGTTCTTGAAAGAACTTATAAGATGTTGGAGCTTATAAGATGTTTAAAATAAACTTAGCCAAACACCCTTTTAAGATGTAGATGGGTAAATTTTGCCCTACTCCATAGTGTATTACTCTATCACAGAGTAGATATGTGACAAGTGTCTTACTGTTGAAGATTTCAAAAAAAAAAAAAAATAATAATAATAAATAAATTGAGCCATTAGTTATATACATATTTATCGCACATTTGTCACATAAGAATAATATTTTATGGGATAGGACATAATTGACTAGGGGTGAGCATGAGTCTCAAAGATAATCCGCTCCGTATCGACCTTCAAACAGGAAGCATCCGAAACCGATAAATATATTTGACTATTTAACTTTATCCGGACTGAACCAATCCGAACTCATTTTGTTGTCAGGCCAAACCCTTTCGAACTGAACAACCAATAGAACCGAGTAAAACCGATTCTAAGTAATAGTTATAAAAAAATTATATATCATTGAATTCATTTCGCCTATATTGTGATATTAAATCATTATGAAATTTTAGTGAATTTTAACAGAACATGTATAATATTACTACTGTTCCGGATTTGCATAAAAGAGTTTAGTAATTAAAATAGAGTAAAATATTTATAGTAGATATATTCGGACATAAATCTACTAACTGTAAATATATTAGTTAGTTTATACGTGTATAGTTGGAAATACATCACATGATATCTTTAAATTCAACTCTACATTTCTTTAATCCAACCATTAGAATATTATTATATTTAATATTTAGTTTTTCCGATATATAAAGATCGAATTCCTAAACCTGAATTCAATGCAAATACATACCATCCTACACCTGAATACTACCGCACATAGATACTAGCAGTGGTTCATTGTTCGTTCTCTTCTTCTTTGATTTTCATCTTTCTAGTGAACTTGCATTTTTCTCTCGAAGTCAATTTTAACATTACTGTAGTTAGTCATATTAATCTCACCTCTTCATTTTCATTTCTACCACTTCATATTGTTTGCAATTATTAATAGCGAAAAAGCGGAAAATGTGTGTATAAAATAAACTTTATAAAAATTGAATACGAATAGATATTTATAGATGAAAGATAATTAATAAAATGTTCGAAGAGATTATCAATAGCTGATAACTTTATTATTTACTATTGTTTTTTTTAGGCGAGACACCGACTCCAACACTATAATTCTTTCATGTATTTTGTTAATAAGATTAAATGGGAAAACTTCGAGAAGCTCTAAATAATCGAACCAAACATGTTTGATTTCCGGAAGGAACTGAACCGATCAACGACGCAATTCTGATTTTTTTTTTTTTTTAATCTCCGAATATCTCTAAACTTTAATAAAATTCTAAAGATGTTGTGCTTACCCCTGGAATTAAGCTTAGTTTTATTTGGAAGGTCTAACAATCTAATGATCCCACGAAACACAATTAAGAATGAATTATTGAAATTGGGCGGACACTTAGCATAATTTGTTTGTTATAAAACTAAATACGGAAACTCATACCTTTTTAATATCTTTTTACAACTTATATAAATACGATTATTCTAAAAGTGAAGATTGCGGAGATTGTGTAACTATTACGTTTCTATTATGTTTCGCTTTTTTCTTATAATAATGTTAATTTTTTTACAATCGCAAGAAAGTGACAACGCCAAAAGGAGTTGCATCAGATAAATGGTCACCAAACTAATTACAAAACGTATCAAATATTAAATTTAATAAGTATCATTATTTTAGATATTTAGCGAATCAAAACTCATCTAAACAATCCATTTTCTGGGAGTGGAAAAAGTGATTATGCTTACTTTTAGATTCGCCCGGTTTGGCTTCAACTTTATATTTATCTTTTAAGTGATGATATTACTTGGAATAACTTTTTATACGAGGTGGCAGTTTGAACCGTCCAACCTAACTTAACTCATCCAACTAACATTATATGTCGAGCTGGATTAGACTATTCCATCGAGTCATAAATTGTTAAGCCTAGCCCAATCAAGTCCATTCTCCCTCGGATCAGCACGTGGCTCATTAAGCATTGCTCATCGAATCCAATCTGTTACACGCGATTGTATTGTGGGCCAAAATTTATATGATCTAATCTATTCAAATATCGAATGTGATGATCGTTCGGATAAATTTCACCACCACCCACCATCCACATACTTTTCTCTCTAATTTATTGTGCTACTAGTACGAATCCCATTAAAATTCATGGGTTAATTTGAGTTTGACTGAAAAATAGATATTAGTACTACACGTATTCAATTCCTTATTTTACTTGCATAAAAAAGAAGACGAAAACATATGTTTTCAGTTTAAATAACAAGAATTTAGCTTAAAAGTCTAATAATTTCTTTTTAAAAAAATTCTGACTAAAATAATAATCTGTTTTAGGAGTAAATTTAAGTAGTTTTGTAGTAGTTTTGTGAGAGTGCGCATTTTTATTTCTTGGGACAATAAATAAATTAAACAATGAAAAGGTCCGGGTGGAGTTTTTGGTGGGGATGATAGTGATGTTGCAAATTCTAGTGGGTGTATGCTCTCATGCGCCGATAGCAATGTTGCAATCACCACACTTGATTCTTTTCAATGAGCTACTCATCTTTATTTTTTTATTTTAAAAGAGTATCATTTTTTTATCTCCTTAAAAAGTTATCATTTTTTAAAAGTAAGATACTATTATAAAAGAGTATCATTTTTCCTAAAGAATATTATATTTTACAAATCGCTTCATAGTAAAATGATTTTACACACACTTTTGGGAGATATATATATATATATATATATATATATATATATAATATTTTCATGTTCTACAAGAAAAAATTAAATCAAAGACTGATTAATCACATGATATTTGTCTATAAACTAAAATAGTGGCAGATTTGAGACGAAATATTTGGTCTCTATAATGCTCGTTTTAAACTTAAGAGACCGATTTATTCTTTCTCTAAATTTAGTAACGAAATTTTCCTCTCTATTATGAAATTAGAATCCAAATTACCTACAGAATATAGACGGATTATGTTTGTATTTAATATTCGATTGCTATTTCGTCCCTAATAGGATACTAATGATTTTTTGTCACTTTCTGTCACTATTATATTTTTATTTAATGTTCGATATTATCCGTTACTAATTTTCATATCTAATATGAGAATTTGTTCCAGTGGTGATATCACTTAACGAGCAAGTCTAAGTCCACCCCATGATGAGTGCCCTTGATCTTATGGTCTAGTATGAAGCTCGGACAACAGACTATTAGCTCCGTAAGATGGGTTGGAATGGTTGTACACTCTCCTTAGCTTCTATTACTTGTATTCTGAAACTCATTTCTACATCCCCTATTGAATTGAATTTCGATTACTAAAAAGTATCATGATAATTCCCAGGAAATCTTTGCAATTCCAATTGTATAACTTACAATTCGCCTCTGACCATATCAAATGAAATATAGTTTGAGAGAGATTTATATACTTAGATAACGTCTTGTTTTTTGGAAGTATCCTATCACCAAGACAATGTTCTGTTTCAAATCCGCATAAAGACTTAACGATTTAAGCATTATCACTTATTTTTGGATAAGAAAAGATGTTGCTGTTGGAAAATACCCAATTTTAGTAGCCCATTTTGGACTAGTTTCGAGTGAGATTCAGTAACAGAACATGAAATTTTAAGGTGGTGTGCCTCCTCCAAAAGATGTTCGAGACTCTTAAGGCGGAACGTGAAATCATAAGGTGGTTTGCCTTTTAAGGGTTGTATAAATGAATAGCAAAGAAGTTCTCTCTCACGCACCCAGGCACAAGGAAGTGCAAATTGGAGGTCGATTCGAGCCTCGAACCAAGGGACTTGTGTGCCCGCGTGGTCTATGTACATGAATGTCAGTCCAGTCCGAGGAGCGGTCCCGCAAGCCAATTCTTGTTATTTTTTTTTCTCAATTTGTGCTCTCTTCAACTTCATAACTGCAGACTCTTCTACTTCTCCATGTTTCTGTAACATCAGGCGTTAATTAATGGAGATTAAATCTCCACAACACCCCCAGATAATGATGGAGATCATGGGTACTCCAACAGTCTATTAAGAGCATATAAATAGTGGCTCATCCAACCTGTTTTGGCACCTCAGAATCCGAAATTGATACAAAAAAATATTTCAGCATCCTGCTATTTTCCTCCATCCGGCTTGTCCAATTGTTCTTCCTTGGCCCTCCAACTTTTGTGATACAAATCAGCTCTATTCCAGTTGTTTAAAGTTGGAGATGATCTTTGTAACGCCAAGGCCAAAGCAAGTGAAGAGGCTAAACGAGTAACTTCCGCTAAGTCTGAATTAGCACAGCTGGAGAGAGAATTAGATAGGAAGAAGAATGATTTGTCTGATCAAGTGGTTGAGGAGCACAAGCGGTTACTTTGAATTGCTAAGGATGAACTTACATCCATTGATGAGAAGATCCTCCTTATCAGAGAGACTACTCCGTTGAATGATGAAGAACTAAAGGGTGCCCAGTTTGATTTGGAGAGAATGCAAGCCGAGTGCCAGAACTTAAAAGACTTTTTCTTTGGCCTTGTTTAAAGTTTCTACATTTTGCTTTAGTTAGGATTTTTTTTTGTGTTAGCACTAGATTTTTTTTCTTCTGTCACATTGTTCTATTGCATGGACTCTTTTGGAATTTTCAATGAAATGTATTTCTTGCTCTTCATAATGCATCTTGTGAACTTGTAATATTGGCCTTTCTCTTCGGATCTCCACATTAGTTTTTTTAATCGACTATCATCATGACAAAGAAAAAGGAAAACACAATTTATGACTGAACTTAGAATATTTCTAAGCTGTCTACATACCTCGGTGAGAGGGATCAAATCATAATGTAGTTCAAATTTTCCCTGTGCTTTTTTTTTTGGGGAGGAGGGGGGGTGTCGTATACAGTTTATACTCATGCGAGCCAGAAGTGATTATTCTTTATCCATTTTAGCCAAAGTGGGGTAGGTTAGCATTTTAACCACATACTTTACATTTGGTGGTTGTTGTGCACAGTTTATAATCATGCAGGCCAGGAATTTTTTTTTTTTTTTTTTTTTCTGTATTTTTTTTTATTTCTTTTTTTTTTGTTTTTTTTTTTTAATTTTTGCAGTAGGCTTAAGCAAAGTAACGCTTTAAGAACTTCCCATTTATGGGACCAACCTGTACGCCATCTTCAGAAATCAACTTGTAAGCACTATTCGTGTAAACCTCATTCACAACATAAGGGCCATCCCACCTCAATGTGAACTTATTCCCAACTCGGTGAGTAGTGATGATCGGCCTCCGAACAGCAAGCACCAAGTCACCTACTTGAAATGAACACGTTCATACCTTTTTGTTGAACGCCTTTGACATACGAGCTTGGTAACATTCGAGTCTTTGTTGTGCTTTCAAATGTTTTTCATCAAGAGCTTCCAACTCTTCGAGGCGCAGCCATGCATTCTCCTTTTCAATTAGCCCTTCTTGCATAGCTATACTCAACAAAGGTTTTGGTTCTCAAGAGGAAGGATAGCTTTCACTCTATAGACCAACGAGTAAGGAGTTGCTTGCGTAGATGTCCTGTGCGTAATTTGATATGCCCATAAAGCTTCTCACGTCCTGTCATGCCAATCACGCTTTGACTTTGCAATCACTTTCTTCAACAAGTTTCATCGAGTGTTTTTTGAATGCCTCTGCAAGACCATTGGCAGTAGTATAATACATGGACGACTTTCTTTGTTTGAATCCGAACTTTCGACAAAGATTATCTATCAAACTATAGTTGAACGGCTTTCCATTATCAGTGATGATGTATCTTGGGACTCCATAGCGGTAGATTATGTTACAACAAATGAAATCGGCCACTGTTTCTTTCTTTACTTCAGGCTCATCGTCAGCAATTACCTTTTTCACGATGCTGTTTTCACAGTATTTCAGGCACTGGTGCCAAGTAGAGGGAACTACCTCATTCTCATGCAACCATAGGCGGCCAAGGAGCATATTTTACTACGTTCTGACATCAATCACATAAAGTAAGGTTATCAAAGTCATCTCGTTCATCAGCAAGTTTATCCTTATAACTTCAAGAGCTCGTTGCCCTTCTTGGTTGAATGCTTGGATTGTCAGTCGACCACTCACAAGCTCATCTATAGAGATTCTCAACTCTTTCATTATTCATAGAGGCATGATGTTCACAACAGAGCCTCCGTCAATGATTATTTCGTTCACATTTTGCTCACAAGTGTATGCTGTCATGAACAATGGTCTATTATGTGGATTAGAGCTGAGTTGCAATTCCTCGTCGGTGAAAGTGATCGCTGAAGTATGGTCACTAACAGTATAGTGTTTCTCCGTCTCGAATAGACAGACTTCTTCATTTTGATGGCTTGATGTGGAACATGCAATAGTAATGAGATTTGTCATAACATTTTCCTCTAGTAGGATCTTCTCTTCTCGAGACAATTGTAGTACTTTATCTTTGAATACAAAGTAATCTTGTATCAGGAGACCCACCAGTCGATGGTACTTGCAATACTTTGGGTCGTCAGTTCTTTCAGCCTCTTCAGGTTGCTTTATTTCTGGTAACTCGATCAAACCTTCATTGAGTAAGTCATCAAAGATCCCGGGAACATCAGAGTTTAGGACATGATATAGTTTCTCCTGCATTTCCTTTAAGGTCGGTCTTCTTTATCCCAACTCTTGAGGGATGTTCTTCTTTTTTGCCTTCTTTACCATTCTTTTTTGTTCGAAACTTGATGGATTTAATATTCGTCGCCATGCAATCTTTGGTTGATGGTTTTACGAAAGACTTGCCCCATTTCTTGGTTTCTTACCTTTCTTTGGACTTGGGGAAGTCAAGGGTCAGTGCTCATTCAACTCCACTTGCAGTCATGCTTAGCTTCATATCATGTGCTCTAGTTGCTAGCTCTTCAAATGTCCTTGGCCGAATTCCTTGGATGATGTACCGAAGACCCCATTGCATTCCTTTAATGCACATTTCAATTGCGGAAGCTTCAGACAAGCGATCTTTGCAATTGAGGCTCAAATTCCTCCATCGGTTAATGTAGTCAACTACGACCTTCTCTTGCCATTGGCGTGTGTTGGTCAGTGCAATCATGTTGACGGTCCTCCAAGGGTTGTAGAGTCTATTGAGGAACTCCTGCTCTAGTTGGTCCCAACTATTAATTGAGTTTACATCCAGATCAGTGTAGCAATCGAATACATTGTCTTTGAGTGATCTAACAAACTGCTTCACTAAGTGGTCACCATAAGTTCCAGCATCATTGCATGTCTCAATGAAGTGGGCCACTTGTTGTTGGGATTGCCCTTGCCATCAAACTGTTGGAACTTAGGTGGATGGTAACTCATCGACATCTTCAAACTGTCAATTCGTTGCATAATGGCTTTGTATAGGTGAAAGAGGACTCTAAGTTTCCATCTAACTTCTCCTTGATCGTCCCCCTGATGAGCTCCTTTGGTTGGTTAATAGGGATCAAAACCTCAGCAGAAACTTTGAGCTCTTTTATCTCTTTGTCAATGGCATCCCGCCTTTCAGATGTTTCGACTTCGCCTTGATCTTCAGCTGGTTCATTCCCAGGAGCACGACTCGTATCGCCATGGTCAACTTTGCTCGTCAATCATAGAGTCTTGTTCTTGGACATATCTTGTAAGTTCTCTACTGGCCTTAGTCAAACTTGCAAGCTGTTCTTCAAGAAATGAAGCGTTTGTTGTCATGACTTAAGCTATTTCTGAACTTGATGAAGGACGAGTAGTAGAGCGCGCAGAATCGTCTTCCTCATTTGCAACGTTAGTGGTGAACTACTTTAGATCCTTCTCGATAGCTTCAATACATGATGATTGTAATTGTAGTGCTTTGGACATGCTTCTTGTGATGACCCCAACACTAGTATTTGGAGCACCTGAAGACTTTAAGGAATTTATCTTGACCATAAGAGCCTTTTGAGTGGTCATCGATAAACTTTGAGGGTCTTCGTCAAAGAAAGAGGTGAGAGGTAGAGACTATCCCACTTGCCGTGCCAAAAATTTGTAACTACAAATTTTGTGTATGAATAATTAAACACAAAAAATTCGAACAAATTGAAAATATCAAATCAAAATAACTTTGGGGTACAATCTCTAAAATTACTCTGATTCTCTCTTCAACTTGTATCACTTGGAATTTGGAGTAGAATTTCACTTTGATCTTCTCTTGATTTAATATTTGACTTAATAACGTTAATTTGAGGGTTTAACGCCTTAATTTTGAATTAAATGTTATTAATTGGGGAACTCCGTGAGGAACGTCTTGAATGTTGTTAGATTCAAGAAGAACATTGTTGAACTTTGACTTGATTTACGCCGACCTAAGGATTTCAGCACCTTAATCTCGAATCAAACGTTGTTTCTAGATGAATTTCTTGAATGACACCGAAGAACTCTTGAAGAATGCCGAAGTTGCCTCAGCTCTGAAATTGTTCTATTGCTTCTTGACTTGTATTGTTGATGATTTTAGAGGTGAATGTGGCCCTATTTATAGTTGTAGGATGAAAAAACCAAATGGGCTTGAATCGGAACGGAGCGATATGATTGGTCCTCCACAATATTATTATCCGTAAGATAATTATTAAATTAATTGTATTTAATTTAATAATTACTGCAACAACTTAACACATGGAACATTATGATTGTTCTACCATGACTAAATATTTATCCTCATCTTCTTAGATAATTACTAAATTAATTTAATTTTGTAATATCTGCATCATCTTAATATGTGGTGGCATCCAATTAGTCAATAAATTATATAGTAAATCATCAATTAAATTGATTATTTAACTTAAAAAAATTATTTAATTCATTCTTAATATTAAAATATTTAATATAAATTAATTTTTAACTTATATTTTATTTTATAACGCATTTTAATTGGATACAAATGTTGCGTATCAACAAATTTCAATTGCTGAGGCATTGACATCAAGAACTGCATACAAACAATAATAAAAAAAAATAAAAACATGCACTAAAAGAAATCATTAAACCCAACAAATTAATAATAAAATAAAATAAGGAATCTAAAAGTAATGTTACAATAATTACATGAACAATTCTCGTGGACAAAACAATTGTAAAATTTAACAGAATTTTCAGCTGAAAATGACATTGATTTGGAAATATCTGCATTTCCATGCTTTTTGTGTAAATAAATACTCTAATTAAGTTGACTAAAATGGGTATCGGATTTGGACCTTCAGGAGTTACTCCGTCCTTCGACATAAATAAACAACTGATTTATTTTTACTCTCTTTTTTTTAAAAAACTATTTTATTCGTTTTTTTTTTTAATCGATTATTTAAAAGCTGAATTAGGTTTTCTGGTAAAAAAATGTAGTTGATTAATATTCTTTCAAGCCTTAAATCTCAGATAAAATCTAAAATTGTTAACTAAACAAAAGATATTCACCGATAATTCTATTGAATACAGTCGTCAAGGATATCCAATATAGGGATATATAATAATAGGGTTAATTACAACAACTTAATCAAACTATCAACATTTTTCACATAAATCACTAAACTTATTTTGTGGTACTGATACATATAAACTATACGGGTTTTGACAGATAAATCACCAAACTTATTTTCCAATTATTTTTCGCCAGAATTCCACATGTGACTTGCGTGTGATAAACTTTTTAAGAACTTTTTTTTTAAATCCAAAATACATTTTTAACATGCCAAAAGTGTAAAATTCCTTCACACATTTTTTCCTAACAGTTCACTTAAATCACAAATGGTTCTCTCCCCAATATCTAGAACCTCCATTGTTGAAGATGAACAACTCTTCTACCTACTAAAAAGCATGTTTCAACAAAAAAAAAAAAAAAAAAAAAAGAAAACCTTAACGTTTGAGTCACATGTGGAATTCCGGCAAAAAATGATCAGAAAATAAGTGTAGTGGTTTATTTGCCAAAACTCGTATAGTTTATATCTCTCAATGCCACAAAAAAAGTTGTGTGATTTATGTGAAAAACGATGATAGTTTGATGGGGTTGCTGTAATTAACCCTATAATAATATATGGGCTACCTCTCAAAATATATATATATATATATACACACACACTCTTGATAGTATAATTGGAGATACATAATACTAGGATATATTATCCAATATTACATAAAATTCAAAATTACAAATCATAATAATCTATATTAATTGGTAATATGATGTTTGCTTCAATATATCAATATTGTGTAAAATAATTTATTGACTGTTTTGTCCTTCATTTTTTTTACCAACACCCATTTCTAATAAAACCAAAATAATGCTCCCCACCTGGACGGTCCTATATTTTGGTCCTTTATTTTGAGACTCGTGGCAATAAAATTTAGGTGCGGATATAACTCAACAATGCCAATTTTTAGTAGCTTGAGGTTTATGCAGAAATAAAATAGATAAAACTAAAAAACTGCGATGGATCAACTAAAATCGGCGAATAATTCAGGAATATATCGAGTTTAATACGTCTATATCAATTTTCAAAATCCTAAATTTTATTTCATATTTTTATTAATTATCTTATGATTTACTTTTATTATCATCAATTCTTTTAAGTTATCGATGAATTTTAATGTTATTTAATTACTATGACTTTATCCTATATCTTTATTTAATGGAACAATCTCGTAATTGAATTCTTAATAAGTGTGAGATTTCTTATTTCTTATCAGTCTCTAATTTTGTGATTATTTTAAAATAGTACAGATTAAATTATTCAAACTATACACGTCCAAATGTGGAGACTATTTATTGATGATTGAGCGACTCCAAATTAAAAGACAAATTAAAATAAAAAGTGATATTAAAAAATAATTTAAATATCAAAATAATTTAAAAGACAAATTAAAATGATCTTTAACCAGAATTTTGGTCTTTATTACAGTCAGATATCCTCCCTATTGTTCCTTATATTCTTAATGGTCATGCAAACCCCCCCGTTTTAAATCATACATTTATTGTCTTATTCCTAAGAAAAAAATACCCGAGCTTATCACTAATTCTCGACCGATTAGTCTGTGTAATGACATCTTTAAGATTGTCACAAGAATGATCACAAAATAGGTTGAAACTAATCTTACATGACCTTATCTTTATTCATTTGTTTGCTTTTGTTCTCGGATGTCTCATAACTGACAATGCTTTGGCTGCTTTCGAGATCTTTCATCATATGAGTCATAAGAATTCCAAAAAGAAAAGAACTTTTGCATTCAAATTAGATATGATCAAGGCTTATGATAGGGTTGAGTGAGATTTTCTAGAGCGGGTTATGTTTAGGTTGGGATAAAAACTCGGATTTTGTTAGGCTCATGATGAAGTTTGTGTCCATTGTTTCTTTCGTTTGTTAATGGCCAGCAGGGGGATACTTTCCCCTCATCCCGAGGTCTTTGTTAAGGATACGCTTTTTCGCCTTATCTCTTTTTATTTTGTGCAGAGGCCTTTTCAACTCTATTACATAAGTCGGGAAGAGATGTTCTATTAAATGGAGCACGAAAATGCCAACGGCCCCTGGTGCACGTGGTAGTGCACACACTTTTAGGTCAATTTAAGTGTCTTTTTACGGACTTTTGTGTGCATTTTCACGTGTGTTTTGTGCGTTTATTTCTCATTGGGCAATTTGACGTGTTTGTTTCATTTTCATGTCAAGACAGGTGAATTAAGGCCGAAAAACAGGTTCGAAGATCTCAAATTGACAAATCGAGCTCAAAGGATGAAGAAAACAAGGAAAAACAGGGGATCATGCCCGAGGTGGTGAGGCCACGCCCGTGGCTCAAGCCACGGCCGAGGCAGTCCAACGCCACGGCCGTGGCCATTCCTCCAGAAGAGGCCACATTTCAGCATCAATTGCCACGACCGAGGCAGCCAGTGCCACGGCCGTGGCACTACAAGTTCCACGCCCGCGGTCTGAATCATCCGCGACCGTGGCAAGTCCTCCAGAAGTAAAGGCGAATTCAGTCCAAGAAAGACCACGGCCGAGGCAGTAGATATACCACGACCGCGGCCCTAAATTGGGCCCAAACCCTTGTTTCACCACGCCCGCGGCCATCTTTATGCCACGGCCGCGGCGGTGTTCCCTGTTTTAAAAAACCCAAACACGTTTTTGCCTAAATTGGAGCTAGCACTTTCTCTCCTTATATATATATCATCCCATTCGAATTTAACCGAACTTAGAACAACCTAGAACCCATCCCCCACACATAATCAGCCACTTTTCTCCATTGGAAGCAAGGAAATGGAAGGGGGTTGAAGATCTTGATCTTCAACCCCTAACCTTTGGTTCTTTCTATCCTATTTTCATGTTTTCTTTAATTTTCTGTTATTTTATCTTTGTATTAGGTAAAATGGGTGGCTAGCACCCTTAGTTCACTCTTGATTATTGTGGAACCTTGAGTCCAAGACATTTATGTGATTATTACGGTTAATGTTACCGAAAATATGGTGTATTCAAGTGTTTTGTGTTATTTGCTGTTTTGACTCACATTTATGAATTTATTATTGGATTGATCACCCTTTAAGGGATTTGTGAATGTGTTGCTAGAATAGGAGGTCACTATCCGTAATTGTAGGATTTCCGATTCCCGAGTAGCAAACAATAATTATTTATTGGTGATAACACAAAGTTTAACCTCTAAAACCGAGCTTGCGAGTTTTATGTTGAATTTATCTCGTTGTCCTAGTGTTTAATGCATTTGGTGATTGAATCTAAGAGAGCTTTTTCGAGGATTCGGTTAAACTGAATAGGGTTAGTCGAAGAGCTTGTTTTGATTAACTAAGATTAAGGGATAACAAGGCTATTAGAGCTTGTTAATAGTCTTGAGATAAGGGCTAGAATCACAATTGAATAGGGCATTGACAATAGTTACACAAATCGTCCAAGACCTCGGTGAAACATGATCAAGGGTGAATCGTTTTGTTATTTAAAAAACCAAAAATCTATAAAAATATCTTTATTTGTCTTTGTTTATTTAGGTGTAGTTGTTATTTCATTGACCCCCCACTTCTTTATTGTTTTCTATCTTATATACATTATGTTTCTTCATAATAATAGCTTAACGCATAAAAGCAAAATTTGTTCGACCGTTCCTCGTGGGATCGACCCTTGCTTGCCACTCTACTAGTTAGAGTAGTCGGTAAGGTTTAAGTGTATCTTCATACACGATTTAATTTGGTAGTCGGAAACGACGCTACCAGCCCCCCATCAATTTCCCATATGTTATACACCGACGACATCATTATATTTGGACGGGCCACGATGCAGGAAATTGATCTGGTGGGTGATATTATTAGATAGTTAGGAGGAAGCTTCGGGTCGGCTAATATCTCTTGAGAATTCGGAGGCGTGTTTTAGTAATAGGGTTGAAAAAGAGAAAAGTGAATAGTTATCGGGGCATCTTGGTATAAGATTGGTGGAAAAATATTCGATATATAGGCCTCCCTGATTCGGTTGCATGTCGAAAGAGGCAATATTTAGTAGGGTGGTGGCCTGTGTTCAGAAGAAGTTAAAGAATTGGAAGAGTAAGATGCTATCAAATGATGGCAAACCAGTGCTTATCAAATTCGTAGCGCAGACAATTATAATGAGTTGCTTTTTGCTACCTCAGGCCACTCACCTACGAATCCATACCCTTTGTTCAATTTTTTTGTGGGACCAAAAACAGCTGGAACACCGTATACATTGGAAGTCATGGGAGATGTTGTGTAGAGGAAAGAGGAGGGCTGGCGGACTTGGTTTCAGAGATCTTACATCGTTTAATGAAGCGATGTTGGTTAAACAAGGTTGGAGGCCAGGATGACAGCTCCTTCTATCCAAGCTCCTAAGGCGAGGTATTATCCAGATCGTCATTCCTTGAAGCTAGTATAAGCTATAATCCTAGTTATACGTGGAGAAGCATCCTGGCAGGTAGGGAAATTATATTAAAAAAAACGGTTAAATAACGTATTAGAGCTAAATCAAAGGTGAAAGTATGGGACGATCCGTGGATTCCACATAATCTGGGGTTTCGAGTTAGAGGCATGAGAGAAGGTGTTGCAGGTGTGAGGTTGGTAAGGGATCTGTTTTTGCCAAATCGTTGTGCATGGATGATGAATTAGTTAATGATTTGTTCGAGGCAGATGAACCGATGCAAATTAGGACTATCCCGGTTCATAGCAATCTTAGGGTGGACAAACTTATTTAGAAGTATTCTAAGAACGGCGTATATAAGGTCAAGTCCAGTTACCATATTGCTAGTGTAGCAAGAGCGTTGGATCAACCGGGTGCATCATCAGGAGGAGGTGCTGAAAAGTTGCGGCGATGGATTGAAAAGTTGGATATCCCGCCGAAGGTGAAAGTCCTTATGTGGAAAGCGGCACAAGATATCCTTCCGGTGATGAAAGGGCTTATTAGACGAGAAATAGAGGTGGACTCGGATTGCAAGAGATGTGGTGAGGCTTTTGAAACGGGAGAACATGCATTACGGGACTGTGCATGGAATAATGCTTTTTGGAGGGGTTCAACTTCGCCTTGAAGCTGATATGAGTTACCAGCCACGTCAATTGCGCATTGGCTGGAAAGAATATCCAACATTCAGGATAAATAAGTGCATTGTTGTTTCTGTATGCTATTGTGGATGTCATGGAGATCTCGAAATGTGAATTTTTTTATAAAGAGCTGGATCAGAATCGCTGCTACAGTTTGGCAGAACGAACCTTGCTAGATTACAGAAAGACAAAGTTGCCTTCACCATCACCTGTATCGGACGTTGCCTCAACTGCCTGGCTGCCAGTAGAGTCTAGCTATGTCAAGTTAAATAGTGATGCAACTTGTGTTATGGATGTGGGGACTGGTC
Source organism: Ajuga chamaepitys (assembly GCA_958295605.1). Classification (NCBI taxonomy): domain Eukaryota; kingdom Viridiplantae; phylum Streptophyta; class Magnoliopsida; order Lamiales; family Lamiaceae; genus Ajuga; species Ajuga chamaepitys. The sequence goes on along the minus strand of OY282498.1, from coordinate 39,311,372 downwards.
TAGGTTGTGTTATAAGAGACGAGAAAAGTGGGATTATTCGAACCCGCTCCGTTCTTTAAGAAGAACATCTTGATGTTAAAGTTGCAGAGGCATTTGTGTGTCTCATGGGTGACAAATTAGCTGTGGATTTTGGGCTGCCGCAATCGGAAGTTGAGGCAGATAATGCAAATTTATTCTACAAATTACGAGGGAGGACATGCAATCTCTCTTTTTATGGTTCAATTGTTTATGATGTATGCTCATTTTTGCATCTGTTAAATTTAGTTTGGGTAGACGTACGACTAATAATTTAGCCCATCATCTAACTCAGTTTTCATTCTCGTTTGATAGACCTATGCAAGTGACTGGTGCAGTTCCACTAGAACAAATTGTAATTTATGAGGCTTTTGCCGGATAGTTATGCAGTGTGGTTGCACCCAAATATATATTTATATATATATATATATATATATATATAAAAGAGAATGACAATTAAAGTAATCCACTAGATTTTCTCTGAAATCATAAAATTTCGATTATAGATATTATATAACAATAATAATATCACAAAATCTTGTGTAAGATCGTCTTATAGTAAGATGGCATATAGAAAATGATACTTTTTCAGAATAAAAATGTTAGACTTTTTAGGAAAAAATACTTCTTCTTCTTCTTCTTCTTCTTCTTCATCTTCTTCTTCTTAATAAAATAAGTTTTTAAATCATCTTTTATTAATTATAGATGTTATCTTAGCATTACAAATCGTCAAAGACCAAGACTTGTGAATATAACAATTGGAGAGCCAGAGTAATTCAACAATGAACTTCATATAAATATTTTAGAATCTGTACTTTTAAATTTATTACAATGTATTCGATATTATTTTCTTTTTGTATTTCAATAACGCTAACTAAGTTTTTTATATTAAATTTTAAGGGGTTAAATTTGTCTCACTTAACTTTTAAATGTAGTAACAATCAATTATTCAAAATTTATACTCAAATTGTTTAATTATTCGAATATTATTCCAATTGTGCATCGCACGGGTACATTTATATAATCATCACGCCATGACAATACATATATTATAATTAATATTTTATATGTAATAAGCTTTATGAATTTGTATACGCGTATTATTATTATTATTATTATTATTATTATTATTATTATTATTATTATTATTATTATTATTATTATTATTATTATTATTATTATTATTATATATTTTGAGTTTTTTGTATGTAAAATAAAAATTTCATATATTATCAACATAATATTTTAATTGAAAAAAATGATCTACTCATTTTTAGAAGACTAATTTCTTTTACATTTTATTCAAGAATTTTTTTTCTACTTTAGTTTTGCATTTTTGCAATAATTTTGGATTGGTCGAATCATTTTTAAAGAAATTTGATATAAAAAATGAGCCTATTTTGTTAGACTTACAACTCATAATAGAAAGTTTATATATAACTAGTGTAGTATCGTGCGATGCACGATTTGATTTTTTTTTTCTAATTTCTAGTAAATTTTAGCTATTAATCCTGCAAGTTATAATACAATGACAGTAATAGCTAGGTAGTAAACATAAAGTGAAATTTTTTTTACCCACTTAAATAATCAAATATAAAGAGTAATTTCAAAATTATTTAGAATACAAAAAAGGACAAAGAACACAATGTAAAAGTTATCCTTGATCTATTGCACATTAAATATATTAGAGAACATGAAAATTAGAAAGAATTTGAATTGTACCTTTTACCTTGCTAATCTTTTGAACCACACATTTTTCCTTCATTCTCTACACCCTCTCTCCGACTGGTGTAAAAAATCCTCTTCCTTTTTTACCTAATTCTTATATTGAAAAATGTTTGGATAAATTTATTAATAAATTAAAAATAAAATCATATATAATATTTAAAAACATAAAATTGTTCCAAAATTATAAATAAATTTTCAAATGTTTAACTTTGGAAAATTACATAAAAAAGTGTATATTTTGTTATAGAAATTATACATATAGAAATATATATTTTTTAAATGTTTAATTATTACAAAAATAGGTTAAAATAATATTAAAATATATATATATATATACACTTTTAGATTAAACTTGTTAATATTTTGAAAGTAATTATAAGCTAATCTAAAGTGTTTTAATTGCTAGTTATAAGGAAAAAGTAATATTATAAGTTCTATTTTAATTAACACAAATAAATCTAAAAAATTATAACATACCGAATATATCCAAATTTTAGAAAGAAATTTACGAAAAAATTAAAATATATTCGAATTTTATGAATAACTGAAATAATTTAACCTAATTTAAAATTCTTTAATATTAAATGTGAAAGTTATCATAATAATATATATAGACATACACACAAACACACATTATCATCAGTAATTAATAATCAATCAATAACAATTTCCAACAATTAATTTAATCATTAATCAATCATCCAATAATTACCTACATTATATTTTCATAACTCTTAACAATAAAATTAATTTATATCAACCTAAATCTACAGAACCATAACACAACATACAAATCAATTTTTACTATACTGAACCTCATCACAGGCTCCCAATCGGGTTGTTAGACAACTTCTTTCAGTTCTATTCAAACACATTACTCTAGGTACATATAATTTATTTCAAGTTCTAACTCACCCGACTTTCTATTTCCTCAAATTCAAATATGTTTTTGGATTTAAATAAGTTCTACACTCTCAACTTAGATTTGCAGCTTCAATACATCATATCAAAACTCATATTACTGTGAAATATGAATCATTTAATTCTTCAAGTCCCGTAAGAAACTCCTCTAATCTATACAAAATATTCATGCAATAGATATCATTAACACTCTTTTCTCATTATTTAATTTGATATTCATATTGAACATATTGATTCTTGGATTTATTAATTATGATTGAACTATTTGCATTTGATAATTTGAAATTATTTAGTTAAAAAGATAAAATATTTAATTATTTTATTAAATAATCTTATTTTAGTTGTCCTTATAAATAGATATATATCAAATCTTACATTGCACCATAAAGAAACTCTAATTCTGATTATTATAAGATTTGAGATAAAGCCATAGAAACATGCGGAAATAATATTCAACCTAAGCTGACATCATATTATATATACCAAATAAATACAATCTATAAAAGAAATTGACATCTTTTAAAAATTATGTTTCTAAAAATAAAAATAATTGTGTTTTCGTTTATAGTGTTTTTTTTTAATAAATAGTAATCACTGTTGTTCATGAGAAATCCTATGATACACACAAGGAATTTTTTTTTTTTTTCTGTCAATATTTAATGGTAAAGTACTTCCCACGGAAATAGCTGCTTTCGAAGATTTTTTTTTGACTTGGTTTCCTATGTTTTTTATTTAGCTAATGGTGTTTTACACATTGACCAATTTTTAACCATATCATTAGCATTAATTTTCATAATATATTTATGTATTTTGTATATAACGATATTTTTACTTTATTTTACTTATAATGTTTATATTTATTTTCAAAATACTTATGAATATATATCACGATGCAGACCATATGAGCAAAGCCGGAAACCACAATCTGTTGACTATGGTAGAATATATTTTGAAAAATGATAATAGCTTTTTTAGTTTTTGTTCAGAGTATGTAAAAATTGTAATTGATATTTACTTTTTAAATTTAAGCCTATAAATCATGAAAGTGGAATTACTGACCGGGTGGCTAAAAATTCGCTGATAAAAGAGGACAAAACACGCGCACAATAATATGGAAACACATAGTGCTAAATATTGCATTGAGATTCTAAGCCAAATAAAGAAGAATTTAGACATATCTATACCAAAAATACTTTAGCCAAAGATTTTGACACATCTATACCAAAAATACTTTAGCCGAATTTAGACATGAAAATGTGCGGGAAAATAATTTTTTGATTGAATTTGTGTTTTTTTTTATGAAAAGAAAAAATATGTTAACTACAAATACAATAAGTTGATTACTTTTTATATTTAAATACATCACAATAATACTTCATCTGTTTCAAAATAAGTGTCGTTTTAATTTTTTTTGTAAAAATTAAGGACTGATAAAAATGGCAAATATATCCATATAAAATCCATTTAATTTGGTATGTTTTGTGCAATAAGAAAATAATCAACTAAGTTAAGTAGGTTGTTTAGGGTAAGATTGGAAGAATTATGATTTTTTTGTTAAAATGACATTTATTTTGAAATTTCTTAGCCTCTCTTAAACGACACTTATTTTGAAACGCAGGGAGTATAATTTAGCACCCCTTGGTTAATCATATTGCGAAATCTCATGCTAATATTACGAAATACTAAATATAATATATGTGACTTCTGACATTGTTTCACTACGAATATGTATGTGTATTAGTATATTATTTAAATCTTACAAATATGAGTAGGTCTTGGTGCACCCAACACATTATAAGCTTATTGTACACTCTCCAATTTAATTTTGAAATCAGATATATATTAAGGGTTGTGTTTGGTTTACAATAAAATCTTGGTGACGCAGCGGCTGGAACCTATTGTGCGCGTTGAGGTCTCGCGTTCGAGCCTCACGTAGTGCACAACTTTTGATTTCTTTTTTCTTTTCATTCAGTAAACTAAACAATATATATATATATATATATATATATATATATATATATATTAAGGCGTGTTAGATGGCATATAAGAGGCATTGGTCAAGGTGGTAAAGGCTTGGGCTGTTCTCCTTTAATTAGGGCCTGAGTTCGAAATTTGCTCTCACCCCTTATTCTTCTTAATTTTTTTTCTATATATGTACGTGTATTATTATTAATATTAATATTAATATTAATACATTGCGTCACGTTTAATGTAACAACATGAGGTGGTGGACTAGTGGATAAACAACATAATATATTTATTAAAAAATTATACCTATAACTATAATATGTACTATTACACAACATAACATATACTATAACGCAATATAATATATACCATTAAACAACATAGTATATTATTAAAAAATTATACATGTAACTATAATATATACTATTACGCAATATTACATATACTATTAAACAACATAAAAAGAGCTAAAAAACAGCGCAAAAGCAGGGTTCAAACCCTTGACCTCCGCACTCCTCAAAGCACTAGGGTAAGAAGCGAAACCATTGCACCACATACTGTTGTTGCGAAGTCATCCAAACAAGACCCTTAGACCACCTTTTACAACAACCTCCCACAACCTATCAATAAAATATTCATTTCTCTCTTCCACATACACAACCTACTCCACAACCTAGAAAATACATTTTCACACTTTATCAACAACCCAATACAACCCAACATTTTAATATATATTAATTTCTTTTATCCAAATACAGATCTTATTTCCCAATAAAATTAATATTTTTGATACGGTTTAATAATTGCATATTATTTTTCGTGCTTTTTCTAATATATTTCAAGAATAAAAAAATATTTTAATTCCGTAATTACAATAAGTCGATTTTTTTTTCCGGTGCGTTTAAAATAACATGCTAGAATAATAACCAAATTAAAATTGCAAAAGTTGAATTACGAAATCGAAAAAAATATATTAAGATAAAATACATGTCTGAAATACTAAATTATAAATATAAAAGATACAACTTATATATTTAATTAGCGGGACCAAATTTTCGCCATATATGCTCGATCAGGTCGTATTTAAGAGCGTTGTGAGCTTCCCTACTACGAAGTTGTTCCCTATTACTCATGTAACTGGACAGGTTCGCAATGCGTTCAGTAGAGTACTGAAAAGGTTGATCATCGTCTTCTTCAGAATTTATAAAAGATTCAAAATTTGGATAATCTTGAGAGTTTGGATAATTTTGAGAGTTAGAAAAATAATTTGGATGGTTTGGATCCATAATATGAAATGATAGAAATTATGTGAGGAAATAGAATACATTAGGCTCTATTTATAGAGGTGGCAAAATTTGGCCGGCCCGACCCGGTCAGGTCGGGTCTGTCGGGCTAACGTCATATTTTGGATCGGTCTAGGTCGGGCCAAACTTTAGTCAGTCCTAGATATATTCGGTCCGGCCCGTGGTATTTCCCTATAATATACTAAGATTATCGGATCGGCCCGGGATCCGTCGGGGATTTGGTACATCGGACCGGTCCAGACGAGCCAACTATTTATAAAAAGAATAAAATAAAGAGCTTCAAATTTTTATTCAAAATATGTCAACATTAGATTCTACTTGTAGAGAAAAAAAAAATAAGAATTTTGATAATTTTTTTAATTTTTAATTTATAAAAATTATATTATTTATTTATTATTAAAACTATATTCAATAAATAATTTGATACAACAAATGAGATATCGACATGTAATAGGTTGTAGAAGGGGGTTGGGTTGTGGAATAGGTTGGTTGACCAACCCATCCACAACCGAAGGCATCAAATGATTAACCATCCTTGCTTTTATTTTTAATTGCCTATCTTGTCTTTTCCTATGACTTTGCCCTCCAAGGGCATGCATAAAGGTGGTCTTATATGTGTCTTTAATTCCAAGTTAAATAGGGGAGTGTACGATAAGCCTATTGTGTATTGGGTGCACATAAGTTTTGCCTACATATATACACTTATTTCATAAACAAGTGTTATGTTATATATTTTATATTAAATTTTTACCTATTATAATACAATAATTCATACATAATCTTTATAATATATTTTATTCATTAATTATTTAGATTTTTATTATTATACACATTTACCTTTATATTTTAATAATAATTTAATGAAAAGGCCTTGGAAAACTAGTATACATGTATAAAGTACACAAGAGTATTTATATGTATTTTAATTTAATATGGTGAACAAGGACAATATATTTATTTCATAAAGAATGTCATTTTAGACATTCTGGAAATTTTTACAATAAGTGTCATTTTATCAAAAAATTACAATTCTTCCAATATGTTCTTAAACAACCTGAACATAACAATTAAATACAAATTCTTAATTTCTCTAAAAATAACTAAAATGACATTATTTATGAAACAGATGAAGTATTAAGCAACAGTTATATTATTATGACACGTGTAATCACATTTTGAACACGAAATAATAATTTATGGAAAGATAATTATTGTACAGCAAGAGAGAGGAGCTTGAACATAACTTGATTTCTGGTCAAATAAAATAATTTTGTTAGTTGACTTCAACTTAAAAAAAGTAAATTAAAATCTCGTCAATATTTAGAGATTTCATGAAAATTGACATTATTATATCAACGTTTGACCAGAAAAAAAAAAAAAAAAAAAAAAAAAGTTTTCTGAAAGAACTAAAGGAGGTCTTCTGGGGGCCTGTCCAAATTAAAATGAGAAGTTGTTCGTAAAAATGTATTAGCATTTGTGCTAAAATATACTTCCTCCATTCTACTTAAATTTGCATATTTTTCTTTTCGATCCGTCTCATTTAATTTTATACATTCTTAAAAAGAAATTTTCATTCACAATCTCCACCCTCAAAATCCCCACCCTCAATCTCCACCTTTAAAAAATAAAAAAATTCCCAAAATCTGTTTTTTTCTTAACATCCGTGTTCGGTTAACCGCACAAAATTAAGTGGGACGGAGGTAGTATTACTTACTCTGAAGAAGAAAAGATATTAGTGTTTGTCTTGAAATATACTAATTGTTTCGAATAAATGTATTATGCTAAAATATAATAATATTTCTTCATAATATAATATATTTCTTCATAAACCGTGGATATGCCTGCAACTCTAATTACCCAAATCTAAGATCCATGCTCCTAGTGTACATGAGAATTTGTATTGAAACTTATCAATGTTTCTCATTAGTTATGATTTATTTCCAACTTTCTTTTCCTTGCGACGGTTACACAACTCCAGAAAGAAAAAAAAACCTTCCTCCTTGGCATCTTTAATGGCTTTCGTTCATTTGCTTTTTCCTCTCCGCTAGGATTTTTTCTCGCGTGAGATTTTCCGCGTTCCTGTGTGCCTTTAGCCGGTCATTCTGATTTTTGTCGTCTACCGTTTGGTGGTGCGTCTTCGTTGTTCGGATATTGATGCTGCGGTGGATTTGGATCAAGGCCGCCAATCTGGAGGAGCTGTCCTGTGGTCTTCGGTGCTATCTGCGTGTTGGTTTTACGGTCTTTAGCGTTTACTCGGATTCTTTGCTCGCTGTGCAAATAGTCATGGGGCAGGGGAATTCGTTAGATTATTGCGACCGTTTAGATGACAACATATCAACTATTATTGCTTGGGTGAGATGTGTTTCATATGAATTGTCGTTGTACTCTGTAGTAGATAGTCTGATTCTTTTTCTTTTTTTTATCTGTCGATCCACGTGTTTTGGATTGCACTTGATATGTTATTTGGATTATGAATCTTGTACGGAAGGACTTGATTTTCGTAATAAGATTCTTGATTGCTTGTTAAAAAAAAATAATTTATTTCCAATTACAACATCAACCATATTTCTTTTTATATCTAATTGGGCCATTACCACCATCATTAAGTGGACATCAACGAAAAGCCCTCGTATATTCATCGATTAATTTGGACCGATAGAATCTACATCATATGTTCAAATTCCAAAACTTCTTGGGTCTTTTCATCACAAAAAGAACTCCAAAAGAGAAATTCTATTAAGAGCTATATTGGGCCCTTTGGTGGGTTGAATATCATGACTATCCAACTGGTTAGCCCGTTGTGAAAATTGGAATAGATATACGGCCCAATTAATTAAGATTTAAAGTTTGGACCAGATTACTTTATTCAACTAATAGGCCCAATCCGTTGGGTGTTTCATAAGTTGGACGGTTGGGCCTGCGTTCGGTCGGCCCATCTGGTTCCATGAAGGGAAATTCAAGAGATCGAATGCTCTAATCCATCCCTGCATCACCGGATAACAAAGATAAAAACTTGGGTGTCGCGGTCTTGTGACTATAAAAAAAAAAAAAATTATATTTTCTAGACAAAAAAAGTGTCATTTTCTTTATCGAAAGTATCATATTTATTGCAGAAGTATTATTTTTTTTTTTTAATAAAACTACGTTGCGCCACACTGCATACACCGTGAGATCGTCACCCACAAAACTCACTCTGAGAGTAAAGAAGCTTCTATCTCCCTTGGGAATTTAGGATTATATATCATTTGAAGTCCACCATTATAATGTAATAATTTAGAAATATTTTAAATGTGTTATTTTGTTTTGAAATAAAATCTATAGAGCCTTTGAAGAAAAAATAACTACTATACAACATTTCCGATAAACACTTCTTGTTTCATAATGAGAATTATGTTTGAAAAAAGACGCAATTTTTATTTTTAGTTAATTTGGTAAATGCATAACTCTCTAAACATCATTAAAATTTCACTTACACAATCTATTTTATTTTTTATTTGAATTTTTTAATGATAGCCAAGACATTGATTTTTGAAACGTGACTCTTATTTTAGAGAAAATTCATTAAGTGACGAAGGGAGTGAATACACACACACATATGTAACTCCATAATATCATATGAGATCATATATTACATCACCATATTTCATTTTGTGTTTTACCGTGTTCACCAAACGATGCATGTATTAGATGATGTAAAAAATTAACATGTATCGTGTATTAAGTTTAATGGAACAAAAGATAAAATACCTTAACAGAAAATTCAGATTGTCATGATATTAGGTAGATGTTCGGACGTAATGGTCCTTAGCCTAATGGACAGCTGAGGAGTTTAGATGCTAAAAGAGGTAGATCTTTTCATGACATATCAAGGGATGTGTATTTGGTTAAATCGAACATAATCCAATAAAATTTTGGTTGATTAAAGTAGAGAATCGTAAAGCAAACTGAATTACAATGCCCTAATTATGTTAAAATCAATTTTTTTGTTATAGTTCCGACTAACCGTTCTTTTTATATTTTCCCTAAAGAACACTTTGACCAAGGATTTGGAAATTTTGGAAGTTTTTTTTTTTTTATATTGTGGATTAACTAGTTTTAAATCATAAATAAATATAATGCTAAAATGAATAAAAAAAAAAAGACTAGAAGTTCAAGTAAATCATTAAACAAAGTATATTATCAGACTATTACCACACAATAACATCATTATTGCGCTATTACGGCACCACATGCACAATTGAAAAACAGTATATAGGAAGGGACAAAACCAAAATACATAGGTAAAACTTAAAAGTAAACGAAAAACATCTTATATTAAAAATCATTAAATTTAGCTTTCAGTTTGGATCAATTAAACGTTTTCTAACACTGAAATCGAACAATAAAAAAGAAAAAAAATTGATTCGATATTTAGTTCCAACCGAATTTTCAATTTTGATTTAATCGACCGATTACTTGATCCGTGCCACATTGGTGACCCTATCTACTTAGATAGTACCTAAGTGGGAATGTGGACCAACAACACCTTAATCCTTAATTAAGGTCATAATCTTGAAGAAAAGCACCATTAATTTAGGATAACTATATATAGTGGAAAAGATTGAATAAAATAACCAATTATTGACCCCATTATGTCTTCTCACTTTATTATCCCAAATAACCACCATAACTTTTTATTTTTCTGAAAAGTAAGAGGATAAAAGGTCAGAGGCCTTGACGTGGCTAGTTTTTTTTAACATTTTTCTCTGGAATAATCATGAAAAATTAAAATTATTAAGTTGTATTTTCCTGGGTGTGAACAAATATTAAGTTAAGTCAACTTAAATATAGAGTCAGCTCTAGTCCAATAAGTGCTGGGTCAAAACAAAGTTATGTGGGCCCCCAGACAAAAGTTCGACATGAGAAATCCTGTCTGCAGTCGGGCCCATTAAGGCCCAATATGGAAAAAGGACGGTGGATACTTTCCATTCACGCCTTCTCTTTCTCTCTGATTTTGCATCAAATTATTATCCCCTTGCCTTGGTGGGTTGACTTTAAATTATTGTTTTTAAAGATTATGTTATGGAATTAAACATTATCTAATAATTAAACTACATTATTTTATAACATACGTTATCCATAATAATATGCCTACATCATCAATACATAATGAGGATGTTTGTGTAAATCTTGTATGTCTATTCCTTCCAAAAAATTAAACTTGATTTTCTATTCTAATTTTGTCATAAAAAGACAAACCGCTTACTATATTAAGCATATCTAATTTCGTATTACTTATAATGAAAAGATAAATCACAATAATTCCGAACAACATTTGTATTTTGTTATCTTAAATTATGTATCATCAGATGATGAGTATTTGTAGGTAAAATTACTGATCTTACCAGTAGCTTGCATCCCATAAAACTCCACAATCATGTTTATAGTGGAATCGGACTGGATCGACCGGTTCGATCGGTTTAACCGGAAATCGGTTTAATAACGTTAAAAAATCGAAAACTATATAAAACCGTTGAAAACCGGTTAAAACTGGTGAGAACCGGTTCGACCGTCAAACCATCGAACCGGTCTTATATTTATTTATTTATTTTTTTACTTTTTTAAAAAATAAAGTTGTGTTTGAGCCCGTTTTAAGTAAAAAAAGTGGATTTTCACCTTTATCTTCATTTACCCTTATTTTCCCCCTCTTATTTGGCACTAGGTTGTTATTAAAAAAATTAGAGTTAGAAGTATCTTTGGATTAATTGATATTGATATATGTTGAATTTTTCTTTACAAGTTAAACTCTAGTATCAAATTAGATTGTATTACACATAAGGAATTATCGAAATCCAAAAGTCAACGAATTATCTTTTGACCGATTGAATCGATGATTGAATCGGTCAAACCTTGAATCGGTGACTTGTCCAATCCGATCACCGAGACACTGGTTTATCGTAATGTAAGTAGGAGAAAATGGGCTTATGTAGAAAACAAAGCATATATTGGACCTAGTGGGTCTATAACTCATTACAAAAATCATTTTCGCTAATTCTATATTTTAATGTTTGTCTGTAATTTATCTTTTTGTTCTTTTTGTGTGGTTAATATGTCTGTCCTTGGGTAATGGCTCAACTTACATCAACAAATTATATTTAAACAATAAATGTATATACGAAGTGTTTCCCTAATCACCATGCACGCATGTTAACATAAGAGTACATAAGGAAATGAGAAGTAGAACATAAGGAATGATTCACCTACCTCCTTACACTTATTTTTGAATAAAATGTCATTAAATTATTGGAATCAACCACCACTAATTAACAAAAAAATATAGACAAAATAAACATAAAGGCACAAAGCTACTATATAAACTTATACAGATTTAAACCTAGTAAATCATACAAATCGTCATTGCACTGGTTAAACTGCGTACCAAAATAATTGTTCTCGAATTTGTCAATAATCTTCTAATGAAAGCGCCAAGAAATGAACAAATCAATGTTGAAATGTTCAATGACAATTGAATCTTCAAAATAAACACCACGAATAATGGATCTTCCATTATTTCGGGGACTAAAACTCCCACTTATTGAGGGGGGACGAAAACGAAGAGTAAAATAAAACGAAAATTAAAGATGAAATCTTCCCTCATCCTCCCGTGAGGAAGATGAGGTAAGAAGACGGTGGCTAGGTGTCACACCCCGATTTTTGTAACTTTAAATAAAATACAATTTCTTTGAAGGGATGTGAGTTGCATTAAATATTTTGAACTTGCAAAACGTTTTGGAACGATTGAAAGACATATTTGAAAGAAAAAAATAACATATCTTTTGAAAATAACCAATTTGAAACATTTTAAATAGAATATTGGCGGAAGGATAATTTGAATAAAATTACATAAGTTGACTCAAAACTTTTTACACTAGAACATCAATAGAATTTTTTTTTTTTTACACCAATAAAACTTTGACTAGAATAGATAAGAAAAGTTTTGAGAACCTTTTGACCATAACATCCACCGCCTCCTCGTACCACGACCTAATTCCCATGACCTGTAGAAACTGAAATGTTGGATGGGGTGAGCAAACCACAAGCTCAGGGGGGACATGTTTGTCAATCTTAAATACAAATCATGCAATAATTAATGAATGCATACAACACACTGTAAAATAGTTGTTAGCATAGCACATCCCATAGCATAGCATAGCATAACCCTGTAGCCTATTGAGCATATCATAGCATAGCACATAACATAGCATAGAATGTAATTAACTTGTTGCATGTTGACTAGCATAGTAAAACACAAAGCCTAGCATATCATAGTATATAGCCTATTGCCTATGGAATGTTGAGCTTAGACATAAAAATTACAATCATGGCATTTAAAACAGACAAACATAGCCCATAGAGTAGAAATAATCCCCACCTTGAAAATAACCTTGTATGTAGATGCATGCTCCTATTGTCCATAGTCTTTTCGTAGTCTCATTCTTCCTTCTGCTTAAACACACATGAACCTATTTTATCACCAATATATATGGAATTTTGAAATTGGGAGGAAATTAGAAATTTAGGGCTTGATAGAGACTATAGTAAATTTTGAAAGAAATTGAGAAGCTGTAGGAATGGATTTGCTGCGCAGTAATGAATTAATAATTTTTATTTTATAAAATACAAGGGATAAAACTTTGAAAATTTACCAGTAGATAATATGCACATGTAAAACAATCATATTAAAATTTCGGATTTTTTTAAGAAGTATAATTATGGATTCTGAATTTTTGAATTCGAATTTGTTGAAATTGAGAATAGGGGTGGCAAAATTCCCGTGGGAATCCATCCCCGTTGGGACCCGATGTTATTGGGTAGGAGATTCCCCATGATAGCAGGAGTGGGAGCGGGGATGGGGATTCCCCGCTTTAGAAAAAACGGGGATGGGATCAATGCTCCCCATCCCATCCCCATCCCCGCCCCCTCCCCGCTTAATTAAAATGAAATTTTTCATACCCTAATTCTTAATTATTTATTTTAGCATTTTTCATTTTGTAATATGTATAATTCGTATACTATTTAGGGATTAATCCTATGTTCTTCATTACTTTTGTATAAAATCCCACCATATTTTCAATATTTAAATAAATTGAAATAACATATAAGGTGTGTGTTATTTATTTATTGTAAGTAGTACTCGATTCAAAGATTTTCGAAGTTAGTAGAAATGAATATTTTATCATAAAATTGTATAAAAAATAAGAAAGTTTGACCTAAAGAAAAAATATGTGGGGCACTCGACTCTCCGCGGGGAACCCATCCCCCGAACGGGGAATCCCCATCCCCGACCCAGATTTCCTAAGTGGGGAATTTTGAGGGGATGGTATTTGGGATGTGAGATCGGGATGGGGATGGGATGCTCAATACCAGCCCCGAACCCGCCCATTGCCACCCCTAACTGATAATTCTGCTCAGCAATAGTAAAACATTTATAAATAAAAAACTACTAGTTTTATACCTTTAAAATATAAATAAACGATAGAAAATACGTATATGGACAACATATACAAAAATTAGAATTTTTGAAGAAGTATAAATACATAAATAAAATTTTGTAAATCGGAATAGAATGATTTTCAGATTCTGCCATGAGGTGGTATAGAAATCATATAAAATAAACAGTAACTTCAATGGATTTGAAATTTTTACAGAACGTTTTAGACATAACAATAGACAACATAATAAAATTTCATAATTTTTTGAACTTTCTAGGCAGATGAACGAAATTTAAAACGAAATACTTGTCTACTCGGAGGAAGAGCAATTGAAGATGAAAGTAGCACAATAAAATTCTCTAAAATAGTGTGGACGAAAATTTTGGGTGAAAATAATATTATTTGACTGTGATTTTGATTTATGCGGTAATCCCATAAATATAGATTATATTCCTAGGGTATAGGACTTCTAATTGGACTAGGAAATTATTTTCAAGGCTCCTAAGTAAAATCATGGGCTTGGACTTGGGCTAGAATCTAGAACATGATCTCCAAAAATAATTAGAGTCTAAAACAATATGGAGCTTAATATAATAATAAAAATATTTTATGGATTTTACACTAGGTTTAGGATTTGAGAGCGATGTTTAGAGGGCGGCTTACCTCCTTACACTTGGCATGAACTAGTTACTATTACTATCTTTTTTAGGGGTACTATTACTATTATCGGGTAAAGGTATAAATTAGACTATGAATTTTATATCCCATGTTCAAATTAGACACCGAACTATTTTCTAGTTCAAATAGATACTTAAACTATTTAAATATAATGAATATATCCTTAAACTGTTAAATTCATGGCAAGCATAACCTGCTGAATTACTAAAATAACTAAATAATAATAAATTATTTAATAAATTTTTAAAAATAACAAATTAAATGAAAAGGTATACTTAAAAAAGTAAAGAAATTAACAAAATAAAAATTACAATTTATTTAATAACTTAAATGATTCTAAAATAATTTAATATACTTAAAAAATATTTAATAACTTATGAATTTGGTATTATTTTTTTCTATACTTTATCTAAATAATTTTATAGAATTCTATTAAATAATTATAAATATTTTCTTGGTTTTATGTACTTTTTTTCACTTTGAAGTTTATTAAGTATTTTTAAGACTTATTTAATTATTTTAGTGCTTAGAAAAAATCTATATACGATAAAAGGAAAGAGTTTATTTGCTTAATCCTAAATTTAGCACTGAAAATCACGACGGTAAAACCCAATAATGAATCATCAAATAGAGCCAATTGGCAATTTGATTTTGATTTTGATTTTGATTTTGATCTAGTGATGCATTAGCATTGGTGTTCAATGTGTTTTAAGTCTAATCACCAATCCAGCCCCTTCTATCAATTGCATTTGCAACATACCATAATGGAATTTTTCTTTTTTCCACTAAATAGGGACGGAATTAGGGGGAGAGTGACCGCCACTCGCCTTTCTTAGACTTAATGTAATTCTTTTTTTTTTTTTTTTAAATTTATTGATATTCTTAATATTTAAGAATTCGTTTCCATTTTTTTTTAGTTTGCATTATTAGTTATAAAATTTCGTCTCAATACTATAAAGTATAGTCAAAATAAATTTCCTCCTTAAGACGAAATCTTAAATTAGTCCCTGCTACTAAACATACATGCAAAGTAAAATTATGAGTATGAAATTGTATATAATCCCTCCGTTTCTTTGTATTCATTGTTTCAGAATCAGTGAATTGTATTAAAATATTTGTCTTTTTAATCAATGTTTTCAGTTTTCTTTCATACTTCCCTAATTGTTATCCCAATAAAATCTTCTATTTTCTATTTACTATATGTAATTGATTTTTTTCTTTTTCATATGAATTTCAATAAAAGAAAGAGAAAAAATAGGAATTGGATGAGAGGGAGAACGATTGATATCTATGTTTCATTTTGTGTACTCCTATTCGTTCAATAATAACTAATAAGAGTCGTATTGAAATGTATATTTTTTGAACAATTTAATGTACAACTCTCACTACAACAAAAATAAGTTTTTGAGACAACAAAAAGTGATCTTAAATAATGAGTATTTACCACAAATTATGAGAACTAGTCTCAAATAATGAGTATTTATCACGACTTTATCATCGTCTCAATAACTCGGATGCAGATAATATATTAGTGACGAGAAAAGTGGTCTCAAATGCGTCTAAAATATTTTTTGCAACAACAAAGTAGTCTTAAAATGATCTAAATAATTTGTAGAGAGATTTGTGACAACAAGTGGTTACAAATAACTTATTATTATTAGTGACCACAATTGTGATCTAATTTTTTTTTTACAAAGACCTATTTTATTGTTGTCTCACTAAACTCATACATTTATATTTATACCATGTATTTTCTAATTTAACTAACTCATGCAATTAAATATTTTTTTTAACTAATGATAATAAGCAGGACATTAAATTTCAAAACAGAAACTTATTTTGGAACAATTTTCTTTTTTTTTCGTTTTTTTTAACAGGATACTCATTATAGATCTTTACAACTTTAACCAAGAAATGGTACTCCCCCAATCCCATAAAAATAGGCTTATTGTTATTTTCACACAGATTAAGATATTGTAGTTAATATAGTTACATATTAAAATTTAGTTTCATTTTTCTTTTATGCCCTTATATTTCATTATTGTTTCAATATGTTAAGTTAATATGAAAAGTATCAAGACACATAAAAATAAATAATTAATAAAGTACTCACTATAACAAAAGAGTTTGTATAATACTTTTTGATACCACAATTGTGGTCATCATTAATAAGTTATTTGTGACCATTTGTTGTCACAAATCTCTATACAAATTGTTTGAGACTATTTTAAGACTACTTTTAGAGACAACTAGTTGTTGCAAAAAATATTTGAGGCGCATTTGAGACCATTTTTGTGGTCATAAACATATTATTTGCATCGGAGTTATTGAGACGACAATAAAGTTGTGACAAATACTCATAAGTTGCGACAAATACTCATTATTTGAGACCACTTTACTTAAATTATGAGAAATATTCATTATTTGATGTGATCTGAAAAGATATTTTTTTTGCAGTGACTTAATATAGTAAGTGATTTATGTTGATAAGACGGACTAGAACATAAAGTAATTTTATGTTTATGAAGCTCGGAAACAATGAATATCTGAATAGCGTAAGAAGTGATTTTTGACACTTGTCCTGTGAATTTGCTTTGTTGTAATAGCACACATGTTATAATAAGACCAAAAGTTTAATAAATTATCTGTTTGGAATTAAAATTTTGGAAATATTTTTTGGGAAGGTTCCAATTCCAATGAATGAAGACCCAATTTGAAAAGCAATTGAATTATTGGGTGGAAGTGGAAATGGGTAGAGTTCCAAGTGGCCTTCTTCTCACAATTTTCCAAATATACAGGGTTGCCACGTTATATATCAGACTCTATTCTTTTCCTTTTCATTTTCTCTCTTCACCATACTCAATCATTTTTTCTTCTACATTTCTATCAACTATGGATCATGTTTTACCCATAAAATTATGTCCTTTTGATTTTCTTTTCAAAATTTATTATTTTTATCTATTTCTTTAACATGGGACATAGTTGGAACTAGCGTTGGAAGGGAGTCAAATTGAGACGAACATACTGTTGTTCAAACTTGTTTAAAATGTTACCGAGCTTCTAATATTATGTTTGACCTTGTTTGATTATTAATCGAAACGACTTTAGACGAGCTTTAATCAAACGAATACAAGTCGAATTCGAGTAGTTTGACATTTTACACTTTTTTTAACATTTTTAACTTTCGAACTCGAGTCGAGCTTTAAATTTTATCAAACGTAAAATATTGAAGTTTGTTTTATATCTCTAATCAAACATAGTTTAGACGTACTTTTAATAAACAATTTCGAACCAAGTATTGACCAATTTAACTTAATTTTGTGATCTAGTTGAAACACCATAATTGGAAGAAGGGAATATTCGGAAGTGCATCACTATAAAATATTAATTATTGGCATTTTCAATTCCTTTTCAAATTGTTTATCGCACACGTGGCGAGGCTGTGGCAAAAGCAAGAGTGAGAGTGGCCCATTATATGTGAATCGGAAATGTTGGTGCAATTCTGATGTCTGTTTATTACAAGAAAATTCGAGCAACACTTTGCTACTGGTGTGACCGAGACCTGACATTTAATGTGATGGTGTGTGTATATATATATACACACCTACAATTCTACAAACACATGGCGACAGAATTGAAGACCCATAATAATAATAATAATAATAATATTACATGCAGTTTGGATAGAATAAGAATGTTAATCATGGACTCAATAAATTGCTGGTGTCACACCCCCGTTTCCGTCCACTGTATCAGCAAATTCACAAGTGTTTCGACTGAGAATAAATTGGACCAAATAAAATGTTATAGACATTTTTGAGACACATGATGTAAGCTTAACGTGTTTGTGGACATCAACAAAGTTAACATGTATAAATTGAATTGTCTCTGTAAAAATCACTTTTTATGAAAATGACATTTATTGAAAAATACTCTTGTTACATAAGATTAATTGTTTGATAGGATCATGAAGATTGGAAGCAAAGAAAGAAAAGAAGACAAGCAGAAGTTTCAGAAAATCAAAAAAGGTGATCTTGTTCCACATATCAAAGAATCAATTAAATATCAAGCTAAAGAAGAAAGGTTAAAGTTTCCTCAAGTAACTCCAATCACTCACAATTGCTGGAGATATATTGATTGAAGAGCGAGAAGAATGCAATATAAAGTGTGAAGAGAATACATTAAGATGTATCGAGTCTTTTGAGTCTGTACTGAGTACATTTCATCAAATACTTGTAATAGAACTACTGTTGTTCATACCACGAAGGAACAACAAGTAGTCAAGACATTCTTCGGGAGATTAGTGTCTTGTCTAGTTCGGGAGAATTCGTGAAGTGTAGCAAGAAGGGATTCTCTGCATATTTAAGTCCATCTGGGGGACCAGGTGGCTGAGCTTCTTGTTAGGGGGAGTAATTACACCATAGAAAGTTTAGGAAGGAGCCCTGAAAGTCCTGTAAGTTCGTACCGTAACTCTGCCTTAATAATAAGCTTAAGAGGAAGAAGGGATTTTTCCTCGAAGTTATTAACCATTGAGAGTACACCTTTGTTCTCATTAAAGTTTGTACGTTATAAGAACACACATTCACATAATTATCACTTGTTCTTTTACAAGTCGTTTCTGTTTAAGAACAGTACACACGGACACCAACTCTGACATTTCAATTGGCACCAGAGCAGGTTCCAGTTTTTTTAAACGGGTAAATCAAGGGACCTGGAATGACTTCTGTTGATCAAACATCATTTGCGACCCCCATATCTAGACAGGACAAACTATTCATACTGAAAATACATGATGATGGTGTACCTTCGGTCAAAGAAATGCTGGCTTGTGGTTGTGAACGGATGGGAATGGCCACAAATCGAAAATGAAGAAATGAAAATGATTCCAAAGCCGGAGGAATCTTTTAGTGAGAAGGAGAGGCAAGCAGCGGAGGCAAACTATACTGCCCTATTTGCATTGCTTGCCTCAGTGGATCAAATGCATCACAAAATGATCGTGAAATGCACTACAACCAAAGTCGCCTGGAGAATATTGCAGAGCCAGTACGAAGGAAATGCATCAGTTAAGACCTCTAAACTTCAAAGACTGTCTCTACAATTAGACAATATTCACATGAATGAAGAAGAAAACATTGAGGTCTTTTACACTTGTTTCTGTGACATCGTGAATGAGTGTTACATTCTCGGTGAAAACATCTTTGAAGAAAGTTAGATCTCTAAAATCATGAGAACTCTACCAGGACGGTTTTGAAAAAAAATACCGTGCCAGAATCCTTCATGAAAATTAAGGAGATGGCACTGGATGATCTTATGGGTGAACTCCGAACCTTCGAAATCAACAACGGCTATGATTCATTCAAAGCCAAAGGGATTGCACTGAAAGCTGAAGTATCTCAAAAGTCAGATGAAGGAGCTGGAGATCCGGATTTGGTGGACTTTGCCAACACTATGGCACTTCTTGCCAAGAACTATGGAAAAGATGTTGAAGAACTCCAAAGACCTGGAAAGAGCTTCACAGGAAATACCAGCAAGAGTAGGCCTGGAGGCAAGAATATGCCTTCAAAATCAGTGGGGAACAAGAAGAAAAATGACCAGTGCAGGGAATGCAAAGGGTTTGGACATTATCAAGTTGAATGACCAAACTTTTCGAGGAAGAGCAAAGCATATAAAGTCACCTGGAGTGACTCAGAATCCGACGAAGAAACATAACCTGAAGAGAATGCTCAACATAAGAGCAATCTGGCCCTCTGTAACTCCACAAAGGATTACACATGTATGATGGCTCATGTTCGTTCCTCCAAGGAACATTCTGAGAATAAAAAAGCAAATATCTCAGACTTTGGTGATTTCTCAAATGAGTCATGCCCTATGGAAGAACAATTGCAGGCCATGTATGAAGAAATATCCTCAAGGGCAAACAAGGTTGCAATGATAATAAAATCCTTAGTAGCAAAAGTCAAACTCTACGAAAAAGGAGATCCAAGCACATCCATACAAATTCAAGACATATCCTCTGCAAAGCATACTTTGCTGGAGAATGAACTTAAAATTGCCAAATAGGTAATCAGCTTAAAAGACATCTCAATAAGTTCCTTAGAATAAGAATTTGTTAATGTGCAACAGGTTAGCAAGGATAGAGAAAATGAGATACAAATGCTCAAAAGGGAGATGTCAAGAGTGATGAATGCGACTCAAGAACCATTTGCCATCAACTCAAGTAGGATGGCCTGCTGACCATTCAAGGGGTAAAGATAAAGAGATAAGGAACCGCAATGAATTTTTTGGAAAGAGTTCCAGTTAAGAACGAACAGTGTTTGGACATAGGTCAAAATTTCAGGCTGTTCATTCTGACCAGGAACACCCTATGTCGAATTCACACTCTAGTCATAAGAACTTTAAATTTATCCCTACTTGTCATTACTATTGTATTAAATGATATATCCGACATAATTGCAATAGGATGCGATATGACTTATACACTGGCAAAGTCATCTCCAGGGACATATATAAAGTTTAGATCAGATACTATCAAACACCAAATCCCAAAAAAAAAAAAAGTAGACTTGAGCAATCACAAACAAACCAAAATCTGGGTTCAAAAGAAAATAAATGTCTTTCTCTGAATCGAACCTTGAAGGGACATGGTATTTTGATAGTGGATGTTCGAGGCACATGACAGGTGTACGAACAAATCTCTCATATTTATCACCTATAAATGATAAATTTGTCACTTTATAGGGAATAACCTTGTGTCCTGGATGAGCAAGAAACAAAACAGTATATCCCTGTCAACAGTTGAGGCCGAATACATTGCGGTGGGTAGTTGTAGCTCTCAACTTATCTGAATGAAGCAAATGCTTCTAGATTATGGGTTTGATCTCACTTCTATAAATTTATGCAGTGATAATACCAGCGCTATAAATATTTCCTAAAATCCAGTCCAATAATCTCGAATGAAGCATATCGATATTTGATAACACTTCATTCGAGAATTGGTTGAAGAGGGAACTGTAATTTAGAACATGTTCTTACACAGGAACAACTAGCCGATATTTTTACGAAGGCACTTGATTCATACAAAATTTTGACATTAAGGAAGTCTATAGGAATATGCACTGCATAATTTATTTTTTTGTTAAAAGAAAAAATCGCATTGCAGTTAGGACTTCTTGAATTTAGGCATCTGTGTAACTCATGCATACACTTCTTCAAGATCTTGGTCCTTCCTGCACATTGTTTGGCAGTCCAAAAGGTAGCAAAAATAATTTTCTCTGACTGCATCACTTCCCTTGTATTATGTCATAAAGAGTTACCTTCGGGAAATGATGTTGTGAGCAAATAAGTCTCATGCACATAAAATGATCGAGTGTGTGAAAGCTAATGATGATGTTCTTACAGAGTTCCTCTGTTCGTGATGCACTACAAGTATCAAGAAGTAGCGGGGTAGCTTTCGTGTAAATGTTCCGATGGCTCTAAACAAAAATTGGTACTTGCATACATCATGTAGTAGTGGGGTAGCTTTCAGGCGAAAATTCTGATTGCTCTAAGTGAACGATGATTTTGACAATCATGGAGTAGTGGGGTAGCTTTCGGGCGAAAAATTTCGATAGCTCTAAATGAAACATGATTCGTCTTCAAGGAAATCACAAAGTAATGAGGTAGACTTCAGACGAAAATATTTCAATTGTCTCTAAGTGAAAAGTGGCTTCCACATGCAACCAAAAATAAATAAAAAAAAAAAAAAAGGAAAAAGGAAAACAACGAGGGACTCATAAGGTGTTCTCCTTTCTAAGTTCTTGTGTTGGGTATGTGATCCTCACTGAAAATTAATCAATTGTTTACTAGACAGGATATTTGTCAAATTTATGGTTCAACAAGGACAAATCCTAAAGATTTATTTCCGATATATTTTCATAATTAGGCATATACATCACTTCCTTATTTTTCAAAATATCCGCTTCAAATATTTCTTTGGAGAATAGTCAAGAGTTCCTTAAATAAATAACGGTACAAAGATATGTTCCTTAATTATCTTAATTCCCCAAATCTTTTGAAAATATTTTGGTGTCACATCACATCTTTTTCGCGCTTATCTATGTCATTATCACTATATATGTGACTCTTCAACTTCGCCCTCTTCATCTCTCACTTTCACTTCTCAAGTTTGTGCTACGGTTTTAAAAAATCTTTCACACTCTAGCTCAAGATCCTTCACCGGATCGAACCACAATCTGTTGCTGGGCAGTTGGAACAAGACCGCATCATCAGATCACCACTTTCGGTGGCATGGCCAAGGCCGTCCTTTCTAAAAAGGCATATTATCAAAATATTCAGCGTGCTCTCTCCCATCCTTCACATTCTAGATCGAAAAAAGGGGAAGAAAATGGCTGCTAAAGCGGCAGTAGCTGGAGGAACTGCCAAAGAAGAAGAGGACAATGAGGCAGCGGAGGAGGCTGAAGACAGTGCATAAGAGGAAGAAGGAAATCGCATCTCTATAGATGATGATGTTGATGAAAGTCGTAGCTTTTGATAACAATGAAATCTTTAGTAGGTTATTGTCTGTTTTTCTTAACTCTTGCTGGTGTGGGCTGAGCCCCTGGACAATTTACTTGCTTGTTTCTTTTTGTTGGTTATTTCTTAAAGTATATCCTTTTGATTATCTTTTGCAGGGTTAATAATGCTTGATTGTTCATACTGTGAATAAACCAGTTATGACTGTCATAAGTCTTCCATTTATCTGATTGATTGATTCATCATTAGAAACTCACTCTGTCTTGCAAGATTAACAACAATATTTTTCGAACTAGAATGACAAGGGGGAGATTGTAAAAATCACTTTGTATGAAAATGATATTAATGAAAAATACTCTTGTTACATAAGATTGATTGATTGATTGATTGATTGATAGGATCATGAAGAGTGGAAGCAAAGAAAGGAAAAATGACAAGGAGAATTTTCAGAAAATCAAGAAAGGTGATCTTGTTCTGCATATCAAGAAATCAATCAAAGATCAAGATAAAGAAGGAAGGTCAAAGCTTCCTCAATTAACTCCAATCACCCATAATTGTTGGAGAAATCTTGATTGAAGAGCAGGAAGAATGCAGTTTAAAGTGTGAAGAGAAAAAAATAAGATGTATCGAGTTTTTTGAGTTTTTACTGAGTACATTTCGTCAAATACTTGTAATAGAACTACTGTTGTTCATACTGTGAAGGAACAACAAGTAGTCAGGACATTCTTCGGGAGATTAGTGTCTTGTCTAGTTCGGGAGAACTTGTTAGAGTTCGGGAGAATTCGTGAAGTGCAGCAAGAAGGGATTCTGTAACGCCCCAATCCCATTAACTCGGGATTGAAGTGCTACTAAATTTTTCTTTTTTTTTGATTAAGTAATAAATAAATAAAAAAAGTGCGAAAGCGTGAGATAAAATACTTATTGGGTAAAAGTAGAAATTTTATTGACAATAAGACACTGCCAAAACATATTTACACTAGTGGATCAAAATTTCTAAGAAAATGAAAATCCCGAATTTTGTGACACATAAACTTATTTATATGCATAGAAGAGACAAAAACATCTTTAAGTTGCGGGTAGAAGAAGGAACCCAGTGACCTTTGCCGCAACAGCCCCGCCACCTCGCTCAACTAACCTGAAGATTTGTAATTATGGGCATGAGTATAAACTCAGTGGGAACTTTGTAAGCAGTTATACAAAATGAAGATGCACAATAATAAATACATCCTTGACTTAGGAGCCCATCTTACGACTCAAAAGCCATATTGCTAGACTTAGGGGCCAATCTTACGACTCCCAAGCCCTACTCAAAAGCCAATCTTACGACTTAAGAGCCTTTCTCAAAAGCTAATCTTACGACTTAAGAGGTATCATATCAATAAGCCCGAAGGCAAACATATTTATCAAAATACATGTTCAATGGCATAATGTACTTACAAATAGCCCAGTCACCCACCTTTTATGCTTGCTTTACAGTAGGTAAGTCCCGTACGTCCCAAGGCCCGACCTGCACTACACCTAGCACATGTTGTTTAATTAATTATTATTACTTATCGAGCTTACTATTTAACGATTATTAAGTGTGGTACATTATCCTTGAATTATATCTATTTTTACAATCCCTAACACATAAGCCAAGTCGTAATAAATTATAGTCCTAAATTAAAAGGCCTAATTATCTTATTAAATTTAAATTATTAATTACATTAATAAATATTTTAAACTAACTAACATGCATCTTAAACATTAACTATTTAATACAATCTTAAGAAAATAGCTAAACCTATAAATCTACTTAAATCAAGAAAATAATTAAATTCCTAAATTTATATAAACTATAAATGACAATAAGAAAAGAAATCTATTAAAGAAGACATACCTCAAAATATTTTAACACTATACGACAATTCCCAAATCACCGACCCGAGCGTTATCGAAAATTAAACTAATAAGGACCTCCTAATTAAAGGAAATCCAATATTATATGAATAGTAAATATTTTATATATATCCTTCTTATGTTTGTAAAGAAGGTAAATTTCAATATTTATAGGAATTATAGCCATCCTTTTCCTTCTTTTTTTCGATGTGGGATGAACACATTTTCTTTTTATTCAATGTGGGATATAACCCACTTCATTAATTGACAAGCTATTTGTAAGTACATTATGCCATTGAACATGTATTTTGATAAATATGTTTGCCTTCGGGCTTATTGATAAGATACCTCTTAAGTCGTAAGATTAGCTTTTGAGAAAGGCTCTTAAGTCGTAAGATTGGCTTTTGAGTAGGGCTTGGGAGTCATAAGATTGGCCCCTAAGTCTAGCAATATGGCTTTTGAGTCGTAAGATGGGCTCCTAAGTCAAGGATGTATTTATTATTGTGCATCTTCATTTTGTATAACTGCTTACAAAGTTCCCACTGAGTTTATACTCATGCCCATAATTACAAATCTTCAGGTTAGTTGAGCGAGGTGGCAGGGCTGTTGCGGCAAAGGTCACTGGGTTCCTTCTTCTACCCGCAACTTAAAGATGTTTTTGTCTCTTCTATGCATATAAATAAGTTTGTGTGTCACAAAATTCGGGATTTTCATTTTCTTAGAAATTTTGATCCACTAGTGTAAATATGTTTTGGCAGTGTCTTATTGTCAATAAAATTTCTACTTTTACCCAATAAGTATTTTATCTCACGCTTTCGCACTTTTTTTATTTATTTATTACTTAATCAAAAGAAAAGAAAAATTTAGTAGCACTTCAATCCCGAGTTAATGGGATTGGGGCGTTACAGATTCTCTACACATTTAAGTCCATCTGGGGGACCAGGTGGCTAGGCTTGTTATTAGGGGGAGTAATTACAACATATGCAGTTTAGGAAGGAGTCCTGAAAGTCCTGTAAGTTTGTACAGTAACTCTGCCTTAATAATAAGCTTAAGAGGAAGAAGGGATTTTTCCTCGAAGTTTTTAACCATTGAAAGTACAACTGTGTTCTCATTAAAGTTTGTACTTTATAAGAATACACATTCACATAATTATCTCTTGTTCTTTTATAACTCATTTGGTTTGAGAAATAACGATTGCAACGAACAAACAATAAACGAGGAAAATTGAAAGACAAAGTCAGCAAATTTAATGTGGTTCACTAACAACTTGTTAGCTACGTCCACGGTCAAACGGGAGGATCCCAAATCAAATATCAACTAAAGAGTTACAAAATAGGACTATAGTATCCTATAAAACAAAGACAAATCGAGTATCAATCAATTGATACTCGACCCAAACAATCTCTCTACGCTCCAATGACCAAACCAAACCAACACTAATCAATTATAATCACTCTATCTTTAAGGACTCTAATGGAACTTATTTATAAGCCCGCCAAACCTAATCCTAAACACAAAAGGAATCAAACTGGGCCTAAACATGTAAGCCCATCATCTGGCGGCCTAACGTGTTGCGGCCGCGACCAGAGATAGTCGGGACCGCGATCAAAACAACTCAAATGTGTCGTAGCCGTGACACATATATGTCGCGACCGCGTTGGTGCCACAGATTCAAATCAATAATGTGGCCACAATTTGTCGCGAACGCGTTGCTCCATCATGTCTACAATCTAATTTTCACTTTCACACGAACGTCGACCCGATCCGAACTCGATTCAAGGAACAAATTCCTAACAACCTCCACCTTGCTTTGAATCCATAAACGATGCGACTTCTTTGGACATAGCTCCACCTCAATTCAAATCCTCTCACA
The DNA here is from genome assembly GCA_958295605.1 of Ajuga chamaepitys. Taxonomy (NCBI): domain Eukaryota; kingdom Viridiplantae; phylum Streptophyta; class Magnoliopsida; order Lamiales; family Lamiaceae; genus Ajuga; species Ajuga chamaepitys. Next base: position 39,284,025 of record OY282498.1, on the reverse strand, counting down.
AATTCAAACAAATTGAACCCAATCAAACCAAATTCAATTGCTCCAGTTGTACCCAATGTACCATATGCGCCTTAAGTACCCAAATGTTCCCAAACAATGGGACACTAACAACTTCTAACAGCAGCAAACAGAACCAAAGTAGAAACCTTGCATTAATTTAAAGTTCCTCTTTTGATGCCCTTCAAAATCACATTCGAACCTTCGCAAACGTTCAAAACTCAACCTTCACCTACGAAACTGAAACCCCTGTTGTCTAATCGACTCAGTGAAATCAAATTTCTCGTCATGAGTGGAACATGTCTGACATCGTTCAATGGTGCACAGTCTACCATCATGTGTCCTCACCTTGACTGAGTCTATTCTAACCGTCTTGCATTTGGAACCATTGACCAATGAGATATTGCCATCTTCCTCTTACTTATAGGTTGCGAACCACTCCCTTCGCAGACATATATGGTATGACGCCCCAGAGTCGAGAATCCACGCACCAGATTTACCCGTCTGTTTCTCAACAACTAGGACCAAATCTTCATCGGAGTCTGGTTCGACTTCTACAACAACATCAACAATACTTTCCTGCTTCTGCTTCAACCTCGGACATGCATACTTCCAATGCTCTGTCTCCTTACAGTAGTTGTAAACATGTCCTGATTTGGGACCTTTGGGGCCTGAATTCTTCTTGAACCTCCTTTTGCCCGAATTTCCTGAACCCCGATTATCACTGACTGCTAGACTATTACCCACTTCTCCCATTGAACCATTCGCCTGATGGCACAACCTCTAGAGTGCAGCAATGATCTCACTTCTTCTAGAGACACAGAGTCTTTTTCAACAACAAAAGACTGCACAAAATTCTCATACGACGGCGATAGAGAAACCAACAAGATCAAAGCAACATCCCCATCTTCAATTTTAACATCAATGTTACGCAGTTCTAATAGGATTTTGTTAAGTTGATCTAAGTGTTCGCGAAGAGGCTGACCTTCACACATACGCAACCTAAATAAACATTGCTTCAAAAGCAACTTATTGGTGAGCGACTTCGTTATGTACAAATTCTCCAATTTCGACCATAACCCCTGTGCAGTTTCTTCCTTTGCTACCTCGGTGATGATATCGTCTCGAGACATAACATGATCGTTGAGTGCACTTTCTCCTCCAGAATGGCCATCTCGGCGGACACCGGGACCTCGGCCTCTTCCTTATCCGCCAACTTGCCCTTGTCCTTCTTCGGCTTCGGCATCAGTGGCGCCCACAACCCTTGTTGCTTCAACAAGGCTTTGATCTTAATCTGCCATAGACTAAAACTATTCATCCTTGTGGATTTATCGATCTTCACTTTTATCCTCGAGATATTTCCCATGAAACAGCGAAAACTCGAACCAAACTCTTGATACTAGTTGTTGGGAAATAACGATCACAACGAACAAACAATAAACGAGAAAATCGGAAGACAAAGTCACCTAATTTAACGTGGTTTACTAACTTGTTAGCTACGTCCACGACAAACGGGAGAATCCCAAAAAAATATCAACTAGAGAGTTACAAAATAGGACTACAGTATCCTATCAAATAAAGACAAATCGAGTATCAATCGATTGATACTCGACCCAAACAATCTCTCTACGCTCCAATGACCAAACCTAACAATACTAATTAATTATAATTACTCAATCTCAAAGGACTCCAATGGAACTTATTTATAAGCCCCCCAAAACCTAATCCTAAACATAAAAGGAATCAAACTGGGCCTAAACAAGTAAGCCCATAATCATAGTAGAAATAGAATACAAATAAAAATGGTTAAGGGTGAGCTGTTGAGGGGCTTTCGAAGCTCAGGTGTTGTAATTTTTTTCAATTAGTTGGACTGACAACTTTGTTGTTCATAAAATATATAGTCCAAAGTTGCAAAGTCTAGTTTTGGTTTCAGTTTTAACCCGCTTTCAAATAAAACAGCCTTATGACCACATTTTTAATTTGCAACATTCCAGTGTAGGAGGGCTTTGATAAGCGATCAATTGGCCACAACATTAGCATGTAGCCTAGCTAGGTCTCTCATTTATGCTTGGAAAATGATGATAAAATCCAACTACGGACAACCACTTTCTATAAATAAGGTTTGCCTTACAATGTCATGCAGATTCTTGTAAAAACCTTTTACTTTTAGGCACTACATTATTATCCATCCAACTCTTGCTTCACTCCGTCTAAAATTCAATTACACGTTATTGTGCTAACTAATTATATTCAGAATATAATTACCACCAAAATATCCTAACACAAAAAGATAAATTTAAAACATATCTTAGTCATATCATATAAAATATAACAAATCATAATATATCATAACGATTACTCCTTCCGTTCTACAATAATTAACGTTTTAGGATAAAATGAAAGAATTAAGAACGAAATAACTCCACAAAATACCATCAACTATGTTTCACTTCCATTATTTCCTAAAATCCTATTGGTCTTCTCTCTCAAGATTATAATCTCGTATTATCTCTCAAGGAGGGATCATGAATGAAGGCAGGAGAGTATATGATAATTTAGTGAATGATCGGGAAAATTTTAGGAGATAAAGATTTGACTGATAAGTTAAAAAGTAGAGATATTTTAGGATTGAGTTCGAGAACAAAATTAATAAAAAATATTTAGAACGTCAATTATTATGAGACGGAAGGAGTAATATTTATCTACATCACTATATAGATTTGGGTGGTGGTGTAATTACGCGTCCTATGCCTCAACAAAAATCTATCTCCACTTTGACTATAAAACTAATTTTTGGTTGTAAAATATAATCGTTGACAAAAGTTTAATAATTAATTGGTTAATAATGTAGCACTAAAATTTAAAAGAATTAGGGAGTAGATATATTTATGGCATCATTTATGTGTGAACAAACTGGAGAATGGTTTATGTGCTCCAAAGTAATTAGAGTGACACTCATGTGCATATGATGCACATTAGTGTTATTGTACATCTTGTGAGGCCCACTTAAATTTTTTGCGCGCGCGATATATATATATTAAGGTGTGTTTGGAATCACAAAACAGGCGCTGGCTTAGTTGGTAAAGGCGCGACATTGTACCCTTCAGTGTGCGGGTTTGAATCTTAACAACGCTTTTTTATTTTTCACCAACAGTATATTCAAATTCCGAGCATAGTATATGTTATTTTCACCAACAGTATATTCAAATTTCGAGCATAGTTTTACCAACAGTATATTCAAATTCCGAGCATAGTATATGTTATTTTCACCAACAGTATATTCAATTCTGAGCATAGTATATGTTATAAAGCCTGAGAGTATATGAACACCACCTTTTTGTTTTTCACCAACAGTATATTCAAATTTCGAGCATAGTATATGTTATAAAGCCTGACAATATATTTAATATTTCGATGTAGTATACGTGATGTTGCATGACAGTATACGTTGTTTTAGTTAAGTTTTGTTTTATACTGCGAAATATTTATTTTTTCCAACTTACAATACTCACAGTATATTTAATATTTCGATACAGTATACGTTATGATATCTGACAGTATACGTTGTTTTAGTTAATTTTTGTTTTATACTGCGATTTTTTTTTCCAACTTACAATACTCACAGTATATTTAATATTTCGATACAGTGTACGTTGTGATGCCTGACAGTATATGTTGTTTTAGTTAATTTTTGTTTCATACTGCGAAATATTTATTTTTTCCAACTTACAATACTCACAGTATATTTAATATTTTGATACGGTGTATATTATGATGTATGACAGTATAGGAAAAAATTAAAGGGCAAAATGAAGGAAGAAGGATAAGGTGTATATTATGATGTATGACAGTATAGGAAAAAATTAAAGGGTAAAATGAAGTAAGAAGGAAAAAAGATGCAAACAGAATTGAACCCTTGACTTCAAGGTTGAAATATTTAAGACTGTATTAAATACCACCAGACCACTTGCTTTTAGTGTTCAACAAACAGACCATTAAATATATAACATGCGCGCGCAATAATGATATAATAATAATTGGCGCGGTTCAGACCGGTCTGAACCGGTTCGAACCGGTCTGAACCGCGCGTTTTTTTTGGCCTGAATCGGTGAGGCCCACAAGGTGTACAATAATACTATGGTGCATCTTGTGCACCCAAGTTTTTGCCAAGTAATTATTATTATTAATAAATTCCGACCATCATTAGTTCCAAAAACAAATTCCATGTTTACACTTGTCAACTCTCATTGCATTGTGGATTTGATAGCCTTACACAAAAACTAAAGTTGCTTTGCTATTAAAACTATAATCATCTTTGAGAGGGAATACTAACATTTTTATGACACAAAAATATGAATTTTTAGCCAAACTTGGTTTTCGGATAACAAACAAAAATTTAAGGACATAATAATTTTTGGTGCCTACAATTCTATATGTTGGGTAATCAAATAAGAATGTATGACAAATAATTAACGCTTGTAAACAAGTCGTGTTCAACGTATTGGTGTTTAAACTTGTTCTAATTAATACTCTTTTCAATCCGAATGAACTTGCACTGACAAGTGATCACACATATTAAGAAAATTTATTTTTTGGATTATGTTGACTTTTCAAATCTAGTTTTTTTGTTTTATTGGGTAAATAAAGGTATATTGTGGGTAGGATTTGTGAGATTTGTTTCCTTTTTAAGAAAGTGTGCAAATTGTTTAGGACGGACCGAAATAAAAAGTGTGCAAGTTCATTCGAGACGGATGGAGTAGTATATGTGAGCTTGTCTGATTAATCGAACCGAGTCTCCAATCGGTTGAACACATATAGAGCTCAAGTATTTTGACATTTTTACACTTGTTTTAACATTTTTATACTTATTGAACTTGAGTTGAGTTTTCAATTTTATTAAACGTAAAAGTATGTTAAAGTTTATTTGATATTTTTAATTGAGTCTAAGACAAATGAACTTTTAATAAACGATTTCGAATCGAGTATCGAGTAACTTGAATTTTCAACCCTACTAATAATCAATTGATCTTGGAAATCCTTCAATGTGGGCTTTAACCAGCAGTATGAACAAACAGAAGAACATGTATATTAATCATAATCATATGCTCATCAAATAAATTTATCTCTTCTTTTATATTTGATAAAAAATTATATTAACTACAAAAACCACAAACACAAAAGCTTGGAGTATAATTGTTTATTCATCTAAACGAGTTTAGTACTACCTACGTTTTTTTAGATGTTCTTTTAGGTTTGAATAAGAAAATTAAGAGGTATGAAAAATGAATAAATAAGTTCTTAAATTATATAGATATGGTAGGTTAGATAATTAGCATTTTTTTTAAAAATAATTATAGGGGTACTATTGAAAAAAATGTAGAGAAAAACTAAAAGAATAACTATTTATAAACAAAATAAAAAAGTTAAAAAGACATCTAAAAAAACGGAGGTAGTAATAAAAAAATAGCTTTACTATAATTATAATAGATTTGATAGATAACATCGATAAAAGATAATGGGTTCCCATATAAGACTTTGATTGCTAATATCTGATTTCAAACATGATTAGCCATTTTTGGTAAAATTGCACATAGTGAAAGAACTAGATAAACACAACGAAATTATCTAGAAAAAAAGGAAGAAGATAAACACAATGGAATCAATGAAACTTAATCGTGTTTGATATGTTTCTCATCACCGACTCAATGTATTTGACATGCGATTCTCTATTTCAAATAATGTTCGATAAAATTCTTAACTAACGCTCCATGAGTGGTAGTTATTTGAATACATTGATTGATACAAAATTCTAACAATTAATTTCTATTTAAAATTTTAGATAATTTTCTAATTTTTAAATATTAAATATTATTTTTAAAGAAAAAATTCAATTAAACTTTTAAGTAATATATATTATCTAAATAAATTTATCTAAATATTCCCTCCGTTTCATATTAATTGACGTTTTAATATAAAAAGGAAGAATTAAGAATGAATTTTTTTGACATATTTACCCTCACCTAATTTAGGGGATAAATATCTCGGATAGATTAAAAAAAAGAGATTTTTTAGAATTGAGTTCAGGGAGAAAATTGGTAGAATTTGTGTAAAATATATAAAACATCAATTAATATGAAAAAAAAAATATTCTAAAACGTCAATTTAAATAGAATGGAGGGAGTATATAGTTATATATTACATATATTTTAGTATTATATATCTACTTTTCATATTCAGCCTAGAATTTTGGGCTGCAATTAGCAGTATATTGTCATTTTAGGTATATTAGATATTCATCCCGTGCATCTCGATACACGGGATGAATATTTTTTTATTATAATTTTATAAATAAAATTATCGATTTATATATTAATTGTGAATATAAAATCGAGAGTTGATATTTTTGTTCAATTATTTTTTTTCCTCCTTACATATCATTATCTATCTACATGTGTGCTTCTTTACATTTAATGTCCTCTATTATCACAAATTGAAATTACCAGTTAGATTTTTATAAATTTTGACTATTCAATTTTTTGTATTTTACTTTTAATACATTTCATTATCACACACTAAAACTACCAATTATATTTTCTTTAATTTTGTAAATTCGATTATTTGAATGCATGACCTGATGATTAGGCATGTCAACGGGGTGGGGCGGGGCGGATTTCTGGATTTTTTGATCTGTCCCGCCCTGCCCCGCGCCCTGCCACGGGGCAAAAATATCTGCCCCGCACGGGGCGGGTCTGCCCTGCACGGGGCAGATCTGCCCCGCCCCGCCCCGCCTTCATCTTTTTTAAAAAAAAAAAACTATTTTTTTTTAAATTAAGAACCTTGTTTTTTTTTTTTTATATAATTGAAATTAATAGGGTTTTAAGTTTTAGGTTTACATGAGTTTTGTTTTAACATTTTTTATATTTTTTAAAATTAATTATTAGAAAAGTGGAATTTGATTATTTAAGTTTATTCTAATCATAATTTAATGTATTAGGATGACATATGTATAACATATCATATATAAAATTTGATATATAAATACATATATACGCATATTTAATATTTATGTGTGTGTATATATATATTTTTATATAATATTACATAATATATATTTAAAATTAAAAATAAATTATATTAATAGGGGAGGGAGCGGGGCGGGCCAGGGGTCATGACCCGAATCCGACCCGCCCCGCCCCGTCTACCCCGTTCTTCATCGGGGCGGATTTTGCCCCGCCCCAAGGACCTCGGATCGGAGCGGATCGGGGCGGGGTGGATCGATTTTGACATGCCTACTGATGGTGCTGAATATTATATGTAAAATTTTATATGTAACTTGAAATTTGATTCATTTATCTCCCCATTATTTCAGCAGTGTATTACATAGATTATAATAATTACATATGCATATAAGGACAAAACAATGTCAAATATTCTGAATAATTATCGTTTGAAAGTCACATATGTTAAAGAACATAATATTAATATAAGAAGTCACAAACATATTAGTTACCTAAATATATGAGTGGTAAATTATAGTATCATGTCATATTCAAATAAAAAATAATTGACTTATTATTTTTGTAGGTAACATAATTTTCTTTTCGCCCAAAAATAAAATAAAATAAAATAAAAAAACTAATGCAATCAACAAATCACTTTAGCAAATATATCTAAGCCTTTTCTATTGTAAAGTATAAACCTAATAAACATATATTGTGAAGTGTAAACCTAACAAACATGTCATTTTTATGAATCTTTTTTAAACCAAATAACTTAAATTATCTAAAAATTATTAAGATTAAAAAAAGGTAAAATTAAAGTAATATTTTTAATCTTTTAAAAGAAATTAATCGGTTCAGAATAATATTATTTTTGGAATTATATCACATTTTAATTTTGTATACAAATGTAAAAATAAAAATAAATCGTTATCATCCTAAAAAAGAATTTTACCCTTAAAATTAATATTTTAATTATAGTATATTGTGGATGTTAAATCGAAGATCGTTAAAAGATCAATAATTTGATATATTTCTTATGAAAAACCGAGTTGAGACGAAAGAATTATAAAACCTTGAAATTTCGAAGGGAAAAGATCAAAAAAGAAAAAGATAAAGAATTGATTGGATGAGAACCCACAAAGAAGGTGGATGAGACACATGTCTCTTCCTTTTTAGGGGTTCTCTTTTAATAACACCATGGACATTTTTAGAACAATTTTAATACTTTAAAAAAAAATCCGCAAAAAATATGTGGGAGCGGCACGTGTTTTTCCTTACTTTTATGCAACCCTCTTTTAATATTAAAGGTAGATTTAAAAAAAAATGATTTTTTTAATTACAAATAATATTTTTCTATTTCAAAATTATTTTTTTAAAACATATCAAATTAATCTCCTCTACATGGCCTTTAATATGATATCCATATCATATATATTATAATGATATATTGAATTTAAAAAAATATATTATTTTTTGGTTGATTATCAAGTTAAATCTAAGTATTTATTGTGGGTTGGACTATAATATTAGGTTTGATCAACAACTAAGATTAGATACATAATTTTTCTCACTACAAGGAAAAGGACATTTTGAGACCACAAAAAATGGTCTCAAATAATAAGTATTTGTCACAACTTTATTTTCATCTCAATAACTTGGTTGCAAATAATATATTTGTGACCACAAAAGTGGTCTCAAATGCATCTCGAATATTTTTTGCAACAATTAGTTGTCTCTAAAGTAGTTTTAAAGTTGTCTCAAATAATTTGTAGAGAGATTTATGACAACAAGTGGTCACAAATAACTTATTATTAGTGACCACGATTGTGGTGTCAAAAAATCTTATACAAAAGACCTCTTTTGTTGTAGTGTCTATAAAAATATCAATTGATTTAAAACATAAATCAATTATTTTATTTTGTTTGAGATGAATTTGATATTTTCTTTATTTAAGTTAGGCCTAAGAGAAAACTAATTATTTAAATAATTGAAACTTCTGCTTTATCGCATTACCAAAAAAATAGAATATTTAATTAAACAATCGATTTATCAAACTATTGAAGTTTCTAACATATATTTATTATAATAATTATTCTTATCTGAATAATCACGGAGTACGGGAATTTCGAGCATATGAAGGTTTATATAGCATAATTATTTTTTGATATTATTTGTATTACTTATATATTTATATAATAATGTAAATATTTATTACTATCATTTATAGAGAAAATTTAATTTTACAACCTAAACAACATTTTCTACACAATTAACTTGAAGTGTATGTTTTTTAAACATTACAACTAACAATACTTTGTCTCAACTTTGTCCTTTTAACACTTTGCGAGCTCAGTGATTTTTTTTCATATTAATCATTTATTCTGTTTAAATAAATCTATTATATAAATAAAATATAGAATTTTAGCTGAATGAATTTCAATACCAAATGAAGTATGAAAATATTCGTACACATAAGCCACAGTAGAGTAATTCTACAATGTCTAACACATTTTAAACTATAAATAACTTTTTCATTTCTAATATTTCCTTATGTATAATATATGAATTTATCCACTTCTAAAAATCTTTAATTTAACATCCATACCACATATATAATAATGAGATATCCCATTTGAAATATAGTATTAGTTTCCGTTGATTGTTTGAGTTAGATTTGAGTTTTGATGATGATTAGTAATGCTACAACTTGGGTTCAAAATGCAACAAAAAATAGTTAAATAATTTTCTTATAAAAAATATATTACTTGATTATTTTATTAAAAGCACAAATCAATTATTTAACATAATTTTTTTTTTTTTATAAAATTGTCTTTATCTTTTACGTCGAGCGAAAATTCATTGTTTAAATAATTGAACATATATAAAATTAAAAGCACAAGTTAATATTTCATTCAATAATAACTTATAAGATAATTAAATTTGCTAATATTTCATTGTTATAATAACTAGTACTCCCCCGTGCTATGCACGGGAAGAACTTTAAACACTGACATATATACTACTTGCAATTCGAAATGTTGTTGATCATAGTTAATCAAATACAACTCCTAATCGATCCTAAGACCAAAGTTCCCACAATTAGCTCAAACCTCTCGGTCTTATTGTTTAATCATGTCAATTAATGTGATCTCGAATCAAATCTCCCCTCTCGGTTCCAATTTAATCCTTAATAAATTGCTAAACAATTGGCCAAATCATATAGCAAGCATTATAAATAATTAATCAACTAATAACATAACACGGGATTAAATTAATCGGGTAAAAATCACTAATCACCCATAATCTACTTTCTAAACCTAGATTAAGGAAACTTAGCCAACCATGATCAAAATAAGAGATAAACACGTAAAAAAATATAGACATAATCATGTTCATACAAATATTAAATGAAAATGGAAAGATAAAACCTATTTTAATGTTGATCTTGATCTTGAAGTTCAATTCCCCTTCTTTGCTCTCTAATTTCTCTCTCTAGAAACTATACAAATGATGAATGATCCTAAAAAAAACTGAAGTGATACAGTTTCTATACACCTTTGGGGGCCTTTTTTGAGACATTGGGCTCAAAAATCACATAAATGAGCTAAAACCCATTCAATTTCGGAGGTCTTGTACAGTCCGTGCAAGGGCGCAAGGTCATGACCGTGAAAGACCCCAAAATCATTGGATTTGGTGTTTTGTTGCACGGGTAGTGCAAGGTTGCACGGTCATGACCGTGCATGGCCAAAACTGCACCTATAGTCCAATTTCTAAGTCATTTTTCGAGGTCTTCGGGTCCGAATTTGGATTTTTCTCACTCACACAAAGTTGTAGCCCTTTGAGTTGGCTTTCCAATGCCGCTAATTTCACCTTCATTGGTGGTACACATAATTATGCGTGCATAATCGATCGATTAAATTGTCTAGTTAATAACATTTGCATGCATAATTAGTCGTGTAATGCTCGTATTGGTATTATTGGATAAATTAATGTTGTTTGACTTATTTTGAAGCATTAAGGTGAAATTATACCAAAAAGTCAAACTCGACTTAAACTGGATGCGAGAATAAGTATCACACGTAAAAAACCGAGCGAAAATTGATCCAAGTTTGCCGGGAATTGGTCTCGGCCGAGCCAGAGGAACTCAACCGAGCTTGAAGGTCAGCGAAATATGTAAAAATTATCTGTTGAAGATTCTCGGCCGAGCCATAAATTCTCGGCCGAGCCACTTTTATAGGGAGCTCGGCCGAGCCAGAAATTCTCGGCCGAGACAGGCAGTGGCCCAGCCCAAGTCATGCTCGGATTAATCCTTTTCTGGCCCAAATTGAGCCTAATTCATCCTCGACTATAAATAGAAGATCCAAAAGTCCGAAAATTACACTTTGACATTGATTCGAGAGCGCGGACTTGGAAATTCTGAAGAACCAGAAGACTCAAGATTCAACAACTCGGGTTTTATAGTTTTGTAGTTTTAATGTTTTCTTTTTATAGTTTGTTCTTAGCGATCGTTATGATCGGCTAAGCGTTTATTTTCCAGTCTTTGACTATGTTGAACCCTAGACTTTTATTTATGTAATTAATTCAGTAATTGCTTAATTTAATTATGTTCTGAGATTACTTGTGTTATTGGATTACTCTATCTTTTATATGTTTGTTATGTGGACTGATCACCCTAGTAATAGGCATATAGCTGTCGCTAGGTCATGAATTCATAATCCGTAATTGTTATGCGTTTGTGCCCAAAAGTAGCAAAAAGTGGTTACTCGCTAGGATAACATAAAATCGCGGTCACTTGTACCGCGTTCGTGAGTACAACACCGTACCTACTCAGTTGCCTTAATTCCCTATGCGTCTGATTAATATTGTTCTAGCGAGCGTCTCCTAGGACTACTTAATTGGATAGGATTAATTGCTAAGTTCTTAGGATTAATTATACTTAAGGGGTAACAAGGGTTAGCTAAGCGTACCTGTTAATTCTTGGAGTAGGGGTCTCAGAACTAATTAGTTAAGTAGTTGCATTAGTTACATGGATATTCAGGCTAGGGGGATACTGGGTTAAAGGTGGGATACTTTTTATTCACTAGTTAAATCAATCCTTAGTTCTTTGCGTTAGTTAATTAAATCAAATCAAAACTCCCCCTTATTATATTTATATTATTAGTAATTATATAGAATTGGTTAGTACAATTATTTAGTTAATTCCTGTTCTCTGTGGGATCGACCATGACTTGCTCTAGCTACTGTTAGGAATAGTTAGGAAATAAATCATCTTATTTGACTGCACCCGACAGTGCGGTCAATTGGATATGTATATCTCAAGATATGTCCAAAATACCAAGGGTGTGTTAATTTAGCATTCTAAACTTTCGCCTCTTTTCGTCCGACATTTTTGCCCCTTGCTCTTTTACCCTCGTTTCTTCCACTCCTTTACACTCTTCGTACTTTTGGCCTATTTTACCTACAAAAATGCTTGAAAACGAGGTTTTTCGACAAGAGAAAGGAAATGCGAAGAATATAACAAACGGGTGCTTAGAATCTACAAATGTATGTTAAAAACACATATTCTAAGCTTGTTTTTCACCCTAAAAACCCCGTTTGTCAATTTAATTTAGAAGAAGGGAAGGAAGTGTTAACACACTAATCCAGTAATCCCTCCCTTAAAAACTGATTAAAATGGACTGAAAAGTCAAAGAATCTGTGCCAGTCAAAGTAGCAACTTTAATCGGGACAGAGGGAATAATATGTAGTGCGGTCGGAACGGTTATTGAGCAAAAATTTAAACCGTATCGCATATTATTGCCAAAAAAAAATAACCACAACTTATTTATAAGTATTATAGATAGCAGTGCAATGCGGTTTTACTCTATTTTAAAAAAAAAAAAAATTGGTGAGCCCTAAGCACTCCTAGGCGTGGATGTACTCTTCAATCCACGTGGAGCTCGGTTCCAGGGCTTTTTCTACCCTACCCACTTGGGTAGTCCAAGTGGGAACATCCACCATCCATTTCCATAATTATTTAAATCAAAAATACAAACACCATTGATCTTCAATACACTTTTTGTGATGTGTGGTGGATAACCCACTTGGGTAGTACCCAAGTGGGTAGGGTAGAATTTACCCGGTTCCAGCCATCCATCCTCCTGCAACCCCCAACAGATTCCAAGAAAGAGCATCACTTCATCACTGATGGCGACATATATATTACGTTAGAATTCTTGGAGAATAAGAATTAATTAGCTCTGCTCTTTACAACTTACTTTTTATTTACTTGGGACTTATTACTTACTTTGCATACATGGCCTTCAACACAACTCTTTCTACTATTTACTTTTGCCAAATTGAATATTAAACTAAGGTTTTAACTCTTCTCTCTTTGAGCTCCGTCTAGTCTCTCGTTTTCATTCTACTGTTACGCTGCGTCAGTTGGCTGAGGCGTCGTGTCTAAATATATTACATGTTTTGGTTAAATGTACTAATGTTTATGCTTAAAGATATCACTTGTTCTGGGTAAATACATCATAACAGCTTTACCCAGAATAAGTAATACCTTTAACCATAATCGTGATACCCACTACGGATTACACCATGCAACTGGTGTACATGAGACTTTGCGATAATAGAAATGTTGAATGATTATCTATAGAAATGAACAAAATGAGGGTATCAAAATATGAATGTTAGAAGGATCAACTGACCTATTAGATCAGACAGAACTATAATGAGCAAGTACAAAAATTAAGGAAAAATGAGTTATGAATCAATTAGGTTATAAATATTGTACCATAAGTGATTTTAGTGTTTTATATTTTTCGCATTCTAACATAACTGTTAAGTACGTCAAGGTATCGAAACATTCCTCAAACCTACTTTACGCTGTTGCTTTCAAATATCAAAACAAAATACTACCTCCGTCCAGCTCTAACATTCCTACTTTCCTTTTCGATTTGTCCCAACTTAACTTTCCAACCCATAAATGACAAATTTCTCTCACAATCTCCGCCCTCAAAATCTCCACATTTAAAAAAGTCAAAGATTCCACAAAATCTATTTTTCTTAGCCTCCGTGCCCGGTCAAAGTAGGAAAGTTAAGCCGGGACGGAGGGAATATAATTTTATGTGACTACACAATTATTAAAATGTATACAACAATTACTCGAGGGTAAATTACAACATACAACATGTACCATGCACAATTTTACACTTTGCAATATAAACTAAATATTTTTTCGATCAGAAGCTGTATTATATATTTTTTTAGTTTTGCAATCTTCAGCTATATATTCCGATATGTATAGACCATGTGCGTAGCACATGCCAAAATGTCCAATAATATGACGACACGTGGCCATCGTATTTAAAAAAATTAAAGTAATTTATTAAAAATATAAAAATGACTTAAACTCTAAATATTTATTTATAAACATATTAGAAATAGAAAAAAAATATAAAATTCTGAAAATTATTTTGAAAATTTTAAAATTCGTATAGAATTCAGAAAATAGAGTGAACATGAGAAGTAATAATTACAAGTATAGATTTTTATATATTTCTCGAATATAAATAGAATGACATATATGTATCGATAACATAGCTTTTTTAATATCTTTTTCTTAGATAACATAGCTTTATTTTTACTTTCTAATTATAGGATATTAGTATGTTATGAATTTTCTTTTATCAATTATGACAAACATATATAAAAAATTCACAATTATATTTGTATAGCTTAAAAGAAATTATTGAATCTATTTATTATGTCGTATTTAACAATTTATATATAAATTATAATTTTTAAAATAAGATTAAATATTTTAATTAAATAAAAATGATAGAAGTTAATTATACAAAATACTATAACTGAAAATAATGTTTAACAAAGCTATATGATATAATATTCCCATAAAACGTAAAAATCACGTGCAACACACATAATAAATTGCTAGTTGTATAAAATGAGATGAACCAAAATCTTCTACTTAATACTTAGTACTTTATTTTGGGGCAATATTAGGAGTTCACCTGATATATAAATATCCCATATACTATAAATCTCAACCAAAGCATCATGGAATCATTGAATAATACGAAATCATATAAAGCGGCTCAAACAAACTTGGCTTAATAGGCATGCACATATAATAAAATTAAACCACTCATCACATAATAGACATAAATAATAAAATTTAGCTACTCAAACAGTAGGTACAAATAATAAAATCAACTGCTGATCACCTAATAATAAAATTAGACTTCTAACGTAATAAGCACAAACAATAAAATTAACTACTCATATTGCAAGTAAATATATACTTACAAAACATTCTTGTGATTTTTAAATCTACTTAAGTACCGAGAAAAATCACTTAATAGATCAAACTTAACATATAACTTTACAGATTAAAATCTGTAATAAAATAGGTGTAGCAACTTCAATTGTATAACTTAAATAGACATTATAAGACTGGATAATTTAAACCATACACGACAATTCAAGTAACGTTATTTAATTTAATTACAACCTTATTCAAAAATATAAGATGAAACACTATTTAGCATTTCAGATACAAAGCAACACATTACATATGAAAATCAAACATGATTGACAACATATCATCTTGATTGTAATAAAAATGGGACCAAATTAAGAATAAACAATGATTAAAAAAATATGAGGAATTAAATATATTCAGTTTTTGGGATTGTCTTTATTCAACCGTTATAAAGAGTCCCCACACTGCTCAAATATCCATCTACCTCACATTTGCTGCTGTTCTGCTTCCATGTGCATACTCTCCCCAATGGCCCATCTATGTACATTTTTTGTAGATAAAACTCATTATACACAAATGTCATTTTCAAAGAGTGGTCACTAAATGAATGAATGTCTTTTATACATGTCTATGTAGTAGTATGGGTATGTATATAATATTACGTATGCCGCGTGCGCGAGCATGCCTCACACAAAGAATTTTAGATTTTTTAGGGCGAGATAAAGTACCTAAATCGTATGAATTAGAGTGGGCTTTCATGGTCCAGCTAGAGCATCGGATGCTCAAATTCATAAGAAGGGCCCGTTTAACTAGAAAGGTTAATTGCACTAGTTTTTTATTCTATACTAAAAAATTCAAGTGGAGAAAAAATGTAAAAAATTGTATTGGATAGTTGGTTTTATTTATATTTTTGTCCATGAGAAAGGGCTTGACAATACGGGGATATGAGGCCGGGCCCATTATGAATCATGGGCCCACAACCATTTTTCTAACAATTACATATATAATGGGTGATAATTTATTTGCCAATGAAAGCTGCCTCATGCTACATGACACATGATAAATGAAATGGTGACCATAAGAGCAATTGCTCGTATTTGGATCTATATTTGTTGTTGATAAACAAATTAGTCAGAAAAGTACACATGACATCAACTTCAGACTGATTTTATTAACGTGCCACCGAAACTAACGTTTTTCGGGACGAAAAAATTGTACGAGCATAAACTTATGGGATGAAATGTTCATGTGACAGTCATCACATGCACTTTTTTCGATCAATTTGCTCATCAACATCGGCAATTGATCTAAATGCGAGCAATTTATTTGTATAATGGGATAAAATGAGAAAAAACACCAAATTTTAGGACAAAAATCAATCAAGCAAAAAAGTTATGAAACGAGAAGAAAAGAAGTTAGTGATGTTTAGAAGGAAGTGACCATGCCACATGTTTGTTTCTTAATACATGTTTGTTGAGAATGCATGAAAACATATATAAGAGGCCATCAATGTTTGTTATGAAGGTTGCAGCCTATTTTTAGGTAATAAAAATGAGTTAATATTTTAATCAACTATTAGTTGAAAGGTCTCTTTCAAAAAGAAAAAAGAATAAATGAAAAGTATTAGTTCGGAGTTGCTTTTGTCTTTCGGTTGTTAGTTTTTTCAGTTAATGTCGGCTGGTTAGTTCCATTCATCATCTCTTTCTTCAAAATCACACTGCTGATTTTGGTTAATCAAGACGTTATATACATGCATCTTCAGATTAATCTCGATTCTTAACATGTTCAATTTAGAAGCCTATGTATGTACATGGATTAGTTCCAAAAATGCAAGGGGTCATTGGTCCCTTCAAGATTTGTTTGCAGATTTTGCAAAACTCTCACAGGTGATGAAGGTGAGCCTTACACATATACAAAGAGAGGGGAATTCGGCAGCGGACCATCTTGCAAATATAGCCGTAAAAAAAAATCGAGTGAAGACTTCTTTTCGATATCTAATGTTCCAAGTTTAAAAGGCTTTGTACACATTGATGGATTAGGCCTCCACCATTTTGGTGATTTGCCAAAAAAAAAACATATAAGCTATTAATTTGCTCATGCAATGTCTTGTATATATAATATATAATATACTACCTTTTACATTGCCCATTCCTCGGAAAAGAAAAAGAGTCAAATTTCATGAATGTACAACTTTTTAATTTTTGATCAACTTAATTAAAATACAGTCCTTTATAAATGGGTGGTTATCAATTTTAATCTTTGTTAATTTATTAAACATATCAATATCCTAATGGTATCGATGTATTAACAGAATTTTTTAAGGGCATCAAAATAATTATGATTGATAACTAAGTTTGACCTTTAAATATGAGACAAGAAATATATAGGAGTGTTTTGATATAAAAAGGGAGTATATATGAATTTGCAAAACCTAGGTTGACTATGGGGTTGAACAACATGGTTGGGTATGTGGTAACATGCTCATGTAATATGGACACAGCATGGCACATCTTTAAGGAACCAACTTTTTATATATAGTCTGCACTTGTACTTGAGTTATATACAATGCAATAATAAAATATTAAATGAAATTAAAATTAACATGATTATTTTGAGAAGGGGAAAAAATACCAATTCTGTACACACTGTTGATGATTTATCATAAATAACTATTATTTATATATGTATAATCGATTTTGCACCCTCCACTAATTTGGTTGAATTGGTGGCATTTTTGGTAAAACAATTAAAGAAAGAAGGTGTAATCGATAGTTGGAAAAGTAGTTATGATAATCTGAAAACATATAGTAATATTTGGGATTTAGAGTCCATACATAATGTCTAATATTGTAAAATAGGTGGATAAATTTTGTTATGAGCAAGTTTTACGTGAAGTGCTAGTATTTGTGTTTGCAACTGCCAAATGTATCTATAAAAGCGGCTTGAATTAACCTAGTTGAAGATGATGGTTATTAGGTATGTATGTCCATATGAATATCCATTCAGTGGTCCACTGGTTTTTCTCACAGATAAGTGCAAGTGGACCCTTACAATGCATGAATCCAATTTTCCATCTATTTTTTACTCACAAATCCCAATACTTTTCCATATATTATTTACTCTAAAAGATCAATATCGAACTCCACCCTCAAACGATGGTCAAGATAGGAGGTTTGCTCTTGTCCATTTTTTCAACAACATCGTTGCATCATAATCCGATGTGAGATGTCCTCTCCTCGATTTTACTAGACACTAGGAAGTCATTTTTTGTCTTTTCCGAAATTAGGTTGATGCCCTCTGCATCATCCATCTTCAATGTAAAGCTAGGAGCTAAGTCATACACCTATATATATTGAATAGCCATTTAGGTTTGTACTAATTCTTTCAATTTTAGCGAAAGATTAGTGATACAATTTAGCACATCATACCTCAAGCAGAAGCTTTTATTACATATTTACTTAGAAAAATATCAATATACATAACCCAATTATGGGTTTATGTTAGAAAATGTACCTGCGGTTCATGAGTTGTACCCCATCTATTATTATGTTGTCAAATTTTGGTACGTACCTTTCACTAATTCTCCTTAATTTAAAGTTCCATTATTGCATATATATATTGTCAAAATGCACCATATTAATTGAATGCATTTCTATCACATTAATGACTAGTGATATTACAAATATCTTGATAGAATAGTTGGAATTATTATTCTTGATAAATACTACCTCCCTTCTTTCTACTTATTGTTTTAGCTATACTGAAATGTTTACAAATATTTTTATTTTTATTTTGTTTCTTTTCCAAAATTTTACAAATTATTCATTATTTTTTTCCAAATTATTCATATAACTATGTTAAAGAAATCTCTCTCTTTTTCTTTTTTTTGGAAAGAGAGAAAATATGACTAAAGGAAATGAAGAGAAAATTTAGGAACTTAAGGTAGATTAGGAAAATTAGTTATGGACATATTTGTCCATTTTAAATACTACCTCTGACTTTTTTTTATTTGTTCTTTTAGAATTGAATAATAAAATTAAGAGAGGTAGAAAATGGACAAATATAACCTCATCTAAATTCTATCTCTAATATTAAATCCCTTAATTATCTCACTATTTTCTTTATTATAGAGTTAATATTGGGAGAAATGTAGAACAAAAATTAAATGAATAACAAATTAAAAACAAAATGAAAAATCTAAATGAACAATTAAACGGAAGTAGTACATCTTAATTTTTTTATCCAAGCTAAAACTACAAAACATACAAAAAGAAAAGAAAAGGAAAAAAAAAAAAAACAGTGGTAGTAAAGTGAGCTGGTTGAGGCTTTTAGCAGCAAAAAAAACGAAAAGAAAAAGAAAAGAAAGTCTAAACAACGTTAAATGGAAGTATGATGAATTGCATTTAATTATTTATTAATACCATTGATGTTAATCGTTTACATCCAACTTTAACCAGGATTGTTACAAGTGTTCAACTTCTGGAAAAATATATTTAAAAATTTGTAAATCCTGATATCAAATTTGGAATGACTATGCTTTCCTTCAACTTTGCAAACCGTATTAAAAGGAATTTCGATCTCTACTGTACAAACCAGCAAACCAGATGTTCACCATCTTACAAAAAGGTCTACTACTATAATGAGGAGTTGTTTTAGTAGTCATCAACTAAATTTTCTCTTTCTCTCAAATTTCAAAATTTTATCAACTCTTTCCTCTATATTAGGTCTCCCCGTGACTTTAGAATCCAAAGTTTTATAATAAAAGTAACAGGAATAGTAATGAAAAAAATTAAAAGAACAAATATTTATAAACATTTCACACAACATAAAGCTATAACACTACAAAAAAATGGAGGAAGTATATTATCATATCAACTATCTGTTCAATTTTCGGCGCCTCACTCTGTCCATTAATTTTGAATCTTGAAACTTAAATCGTGAATTATAAATTCACATTCTTTGTTAGGAAAACATGAGCAGGGGTGAGACTTTTGTAGTTGAGTTTGAGTACCCAACTAGACCATATTGGGTTCTTTTGAAGAACCTTGCAAATTCAATAAGCATTGTTTTTTTCTGTAATTCCATAACATGTATATTATGCTCATTACGTAAAATTCGATTCGACCTGATTTAGCTTCATGAAAAAAGGTTACTCCTTCCATTTCGGCTTATTTTGCACACTTTTCATTTTCGGCTGTCCTAACTTATTTTGCACACCTCTAAAAATGAAACTTCTCCCACAATCTCCACTCTCAAAATCTCAACACTCAATTTTCACCTTTAAAAAGTTAAACAAAAAGCAAAATCTATTTTCTCTTAATATCCGTGCTCGATCAAGTGTACAAAATAAAACGGGAGTATTAAATATCCGACGAGAGAGGTATTGGAGTTAAAAAATTGAAAATCGCAAAAAAGCCCTGGTTGGGTTTAAAAGTGATGAGAGTGCAGCGTGGGATATTCGAAATCCGTTAAAAAGTAGAGCATGGAATTGGAAGAGAAGCGCGTTGGACATTTTGATGTGACCCAGATTTAGGTTAAACGGCCACGTGTAATTAATTACAAAATGTCACTTTCTATAGTATTAGAGGAATCAACGCGGGGTTTAGCTTTTTAAGACGAGTAAACTAAATTGACCAATCACAATCCTCCCACCAAAAACCTTTATCTAATGTAATAACCATCCTTTTTTTACTTCCAATATCAAACCTAACTACCTACCTTTCTCTCACTTCTCTCACTAATTCCACATTCTTTTGTTTTTTTCCCCAGTTCCACATTACTTAATTATCCTAATAAATTAACTAATCCATACTAATGGACTATCCAACCATCTTTTTATTACATCGTTTCTCTAAACTTTAGGAGTGGTTGCTTATACCGTAATAAAACGCCATATCATTGCATCTCAATTCTCTCTTTCACTTTTTATTACACTTAATTTAAAATACGACACATATTGATTATTCACAACATCTAATGCACGTGTCATTTGACAAATATGATAAAATATAAGAGAAAACACCATAATATAGTGCATATCATTTTCGTACCAACAATTTCAGTATATTAAATTTGAATGGTATCAATAAATATTCATACATATCAATTTCGGTATTGGTGTAATATTGATACAATTATTTACCATCAATTTTGATGTTAAGTTCGGTGTGCCGCAATTTCTTAGTATAGCAGTAGAAATTCTAGTATATCAAAATATAGAATATCAATACAGTAAAACAAATTTGGTATATCATTAAAAACCAAAATATTAAACGATCAAAATACCGAAGTCTTAATAGAAATATCCCCCAAAAGAGAGAGAGAGAGAGAGTGTGTGTGTTCAAACGTAGGGAGAATGAACAAATAAACCTTCATCCAAATTTTCTCTTTTGCTTTAAATCCATTAAATCTTCTTCCCCACTTTCCTTTATATTACCTCTTTCAGTTAAATTTATAAGCATATTATTGAAATCAAAGTGGAAAGAAAAGTTAAATTACATCTATTACAATGATCACAAGACCTATAACTGGATATAGTTACTTAACCGATTAATTCCAAAACAACGTAAATTGAGCAAAATATCTCCATATATATATTGATTGGACAACCTAATGTGACACATGACAAATAATTGAAGCAAAATTAGTCTATTAGCTAATAAAATTCAAAGTCTAATAACATATCACAAATATAGGAGTATTAAAACTGTACCAATATTACCAACAATAGTGATGGATATTAATGACACAACTGATTACCATAAAAAAGTATCATATATTTATCCTTAAAATCTCATGTTTTTTTAATTCACACATTTTCCTGTCTAATCAAACTGCAATATATGTTTATTTTTTGAAGCATATATTTATATATTGTATATATACATGTAACTGTAATCCGAATCTTCTCTAGGGTGTTCAACTCACTACTCGGTGTAAGACACCAAAATAATGTTTGTTTTTGTACCAGACACCGTATACTAAACTAACCACACTGGAGGGGATCCATTTTCATGTCAATGTCAATCACTTTGACTCAATTCCCAGTGTTTCACTACTTTTATTTATATATCTGTAATTAATATTTGTTTCGAAAATGTGCCGATAAAATGTCTCAAACGAAGAGATTTTTATTGACGTCTTCTAAGAGACTCGTACCGGTGAAATTATATGCTAATAATTCAACCATCCATCTAAAAAGTAAATTATGATCGGTCATTAATCTAAATTCACTTTTTAAATGAATGCTTAAATCATCGGATAAAATAGTACCTATCCGAATAACATAGAATCAGGGTCATACCATGAGAGCCATCTCGTTCATATGCCTAATTTGATTTATCCCACGAAAAAGATATTGATGGATAAAGACGCATACTCATTAGTTTTATTTTGTCTGAATATGATCACGAGTCTGTATAGGAATTTTGGTAGTCTACTACATGTGATTCACTTTTTTCTTTTATTCATCTCGAATGTTCTATTTTTATTTGAAAAGGGATAATGATTTCTTGTTGACTGTACATATTGAAAACTATAGCTTATTACATATCGATTTATGTTTAATTGAAAATATGTGATATACTTACCCTTATAAAAATGTGTCCAAGGTATATGACTTATTTGATTAGATAATCAGTTCACTGCTCCCAAATTGCAAATTTTCAATCTTTTGATTGCATATTTGTAAAGATTGTTATTTTTTGTCTTAATATAAAAAGATCAATGGCTCGACGGACTATGAGTATTTTCTGCTTAAAAGAACAACACAATGAATAATCATTTTTTTGTATGCCGTTAGTTAAAGACTTATCTTTTAAGTTTAATTACAATCTCTATTCTACAATGAAAGGTTTGTTTTATTTTTTAAATTTTAAAATGAGAATTATGTTTTTAAAGCAAATATATTATTTATAAGTTCAAACAATAATAAAATTTTTAGCTTTATAAATTAGTTACACCATTGAAAAAGTTAGATCGATGTAAATAAAATAAGTTGTATAACAAAGAATTGATCATGTATAGAGAGTAGTAGTAACTTTAGTCAAATTTACCAAAAAAAAATATTTTACCATTTAAAACATGACTCCCTGAGGAAATATTGTGTTAACTATTCCTTTATTTTATAAACCCACATCTCCAATATAAAAATAACGATCCCGTGAATTTCAAGTTTTGACACTTATTTATTATGATTATATATAAACACATATATTAATATCAAAAACACTTCCTATCCAGTAATATGCCCACAAATAATGAGTGTATTTTATTAGAATTTGATTCTCTCAATACATTGTAGTTTATGAAATTTAATACATCAACTGGTGAACATATTAAAATGTGTCTACAATTGAGGTGGCAGAATCGACGTGGTTGACTCCACACAACATTATAGGAGGATTGAGTCATAGGAATCTTGGCTCGAAATAGCATCGGATCTTGACGTGATAATCTGGACTCCGACCTGATAAAAGTTTTTGGTCAGCCTAACTCGACATAGTGAAGGTACATGAGTTTGGTTTGGTTAGACAATTAAGCAGCAACTGTCAAAGTGCCATTACATGCTTAGAGGAAAGTAGGTTGGGGCGAAGCAACCTAGGTGACATTTTTAAAGAGGTTAAATCATATAAATGGTGGTTGGAAATATTAAGTTGGAAGAGATTAAAGTAGGAGATGGGGAGATATTAAAATAGTAAAGTGGGATATAATGATTGAGCGTAGTAAGAGAATTATTAGTGCAAGAGGAAGGGGTGGTCGTGTCGAAGTTTGAAGGAAGTATGACCCGCTCCCACCATCAATCGGAGCCCTTATTTCCAATATCCAACACGTGGGCTTCTCCTACATGTTCGATGTGGACCTCCTCCCCCACATTGTTGCTCTATATATACGACCCCCTTCTCTCTCATCAATCACTCACTCGCTCACTCTTTCTTCATATATTAACTAGCTACTCTCCCAAAATAGGTAACCATGCCCACTTGTACAACTTCATTGGCTAACCCCAATTTGTTTCCTTCACAATCTAATAAATTGCCCACAACAATAAAATGCTCTCTCCAAGCTCCCACTTTCAATTTCCCCAAACAGTCCTCCCCACCCGCCCCCCTCAGAAAACAAAATTCTCCCTCCAAACCTCAATGGAATATCATTCAGAAAGCGGCCGCAATGGCGCTTGAAGCAGTGGAGACCGCCTTGACGGCACGTGAACTTCAACACCCTCTTCCCAAAACAGCCGATCCTCGAGTCCAGATCGCCGGAAACTTCTCTCCCGTGCCCGAACAGTCAGTAAAACACCAACTCCCCGTCACCGGCAAAATACCTGATTCAATTCAGGGAGTTTACGTTAGAAACGGAGCCAATCCCTTGTTTCAGCCCGTCGCCGGCCACCATTTCTTCGACGGCGACGGTATGATCCACGCCGTGCAATTCCACAATGGATCGGCTAGCTACGCTTGCCGCTTTACGGAGACGCAGAGGCTTCTACAGGAACGGGCCTTGGGCCGGCCCATTTTCCCCAAAGCAATTGGCGAGTTACACGGCCATTCAGGTATAGCGAGGTTGCTGCTATTTTACGCACGGGGGATGTTCAACCTCGTCGATCACGGTCACGGGACCGGCGTTGCGAACGCCGGTCTAGTTTATTTTAACAACCGGTTATTAGCGATGTCGGAGGATGATTTGCCCTACCATGTAAGAGTTACTCCAAACGGCGATTTGAAAACCGTCGAACGGTACAATTTCGACGGGCAGCTGAAATCGACCATGATCGCACACCCCAAGGTCGACCCGATCACCGGCGAGATGTTCGCTTTAAGCTACGACGTAATCCAGAAGCCGTATTTGAAGTACTTCAAGTTTTCAAAAAATGGTGAGAAATCGGAGGATGTTGAAATCCCGGTCTCCGAGCCGACAATGATGCACGATTTCGCTGTTACGGAGAAGTACGTTGTCGTCCCCGATCAGCAGGTGGTGTTCAAGATGTCGGAGATGATGAAAGGCGGCTCTCCGGTGGTTTACGATAAGAACAAAATGTCGAGGTTTGGGGTTTTGGATAAGGAAGCTAAGGATGCGAATGACATGAAATGGATCGACGTGCCTGATTGCTTCTGCTTCCATCTCTGGAATGCATGGGAAGAGCCCGAATCTGACGAAATCGTCGTCATCGGATCGTGTATGACTCCGCCGGACTCGATTTTTAACGAATGCGATGAAGGATTGAAGAGCGTTCTATCCGAAATTCGACTCAATTTGAAAACAGGAAAATCGACACGAAAACCGATCATGTCTGAGAAGGATCAGGTGAATTTAGAAGCAGGAATGGTGAACAGAAATAAACTTGGAAGAAAAACTCAATACGCGTACTTAGCGATCGCAGAGCCATGGCCCAAAGTCTCCGGTTTTGCCAAGGTAGACCTTTTCACCGGCGTGGTAAACAAATTCTTTTACGGTGAGGAGAAGTACGGCGGCGAGCCGCTGTTTCTTCCGAACCCTAATTCTAAGGATGAAGACGACGGTTACATTCTAGCCTTTGTTCATGACGAGAAGAACTGGAAATCGGAGCTTCAAATTGTGAATGCAAGGACGATGAAGCTAGAAGCTACGGTGAAGCTACCCTCGAGAGTTCCATACGGTTTTCATGGCACATTCATCGCTGCGAAAGACCTGGTTAATCAGGCCTAATTCGGCGTCGTTTTGATTTTGACAGTGAAGAATTGCCTGAGGGATGGTTGGATATACGTCCCCGGAATTTCACTGTATTTTTTTCTTCTTTTTCTATTTTTGGAAAAGAAAATATCATAGCCGAGCCAGCTTGTAGCTTTGGGATGTAGGTAGAATGGAAGCTCAGCTGGTTCTGTGCGAACGTCAGATTGTATATTGCATACAGTGTACAGAACAATAGTTTGATAATGTTCTGTTATTACACAATACCTCTGTTTTACTCTGTTACACCTCTGTCTCTTTTGCTGTCTTTGTCGCTCTCTTACGACTCGTATCTTCTTTTGCAATACATGTTTCATTTTCTGTTACACTACAGTGATGCCGTAAAACATAAGATGAATACACTAATGTAACAAGTGATTGCGTGTAGTTTGGTTGGTCAAACATTAGCTGCAAAATGTTTATTTTATTGTTTTTTATATTTTAAAGTGAAATTTGGTTAGCTGTTGATTTCCCGGATTTGTGGAGAATGTAAGAAGGCAGATCATATTTTGTGATTTTTTTTCTTTGAATATATGGTTAATTTAGATGCAAATATTTTAGTTAGATTTGTTTTACAAGACAGAAAAATGTTTTATTTTAAAAATTTGCCCTCATAAAATAAGATGACGTGGAATTTTTGGTTTTTATAGTAGAAGTAAGTGGATTAAAACGTAGTCGTATAAAGTAAATGAAAATTAGGCTATGTTTGCTTGGGGCTGGGGTGGCTGGGCTGGGGGAAGTAGCTGGGGATAGTGGCTGGAGATGTTAGAGGGTGATGTTTGGTTGGATGGGAAATTTAATTATTAATTGTAAAATGTGATGTAATATGAGTAAGAGGTAGTTATTAATGATTGAGAGAATAATTAAAATAATTTTTTGATTTGTGATTGATGTCCCCCCACCAAACCCTAATATCGTGGCTTGACCAAACAAACATGAGGTGGGATTGACCAAACTGATTATGGGTTTGACAAACCCCAAGCAAACATATTTGGTATGATATTGAGAGTCTAAAATAAGTTGCAGTAGGAGATCCAAATCAGATTTTAAGGTATGAAATAAAATTTTGTATGAGAATAATTATATATTTGTTTTTTAGTGGAGATTTTGTATTGGATAAGTTGATTTTGATGCATGGAATGAGGGCGAAAAGGTGGTATTAATTAAGCAAGAATTGGATCAACCCGACAAACCCATCTACTTTTAATAATTCATTTTTTTTCTTCTTCTGACTCAATACTACTTATATTACTCAAATAATCACAATCGATATCTTTTTATTTTATACAATTATGTTAGATCAAACCATCTCTTCCATTATCGATACTTCACACAAAATTAAAACTCTATACAACCCTAGCTAAACCCACTAACTATTCATCCTAAATCACTAAAACATTAATTGTATTCATAAATTATGAACCCATCAACTATGAGTATAATTAGAAAGTTTAATATAAACATGAACCATGAATTCGTTCGTGAACCTCTAAATCATTAATTATGAAACCATGGAACCGAATTACAAATTGAGATCAAATTATCGGAAAAAAAAAAGTAATATATTTTGAGTGGAATGTTCTTTTATTTGTATGTTTTTTTATTGATGTATTCCCTACCCGTTAAATTTTTATAATTAAAATGAAGGGTAGATGAGGTAAGTGGGGTAAGACACATTTAAATAGCAGAAAGTTCGCCGAAAAGAGAGAAGTTTAGGGTTATAAAAATTGGATGAAATCTTTAACCACCTGTTTTTATAAAATTTGATTTGTATTGGACAATTGACCAATCACGTAATTGGCTTAAACCAATCCGACAAAAATTTGCCATAAAGAAAATTAAATGAAGATAATGACTGCCCAAATTTGGAAGTTCGAATTAATACAAAAAAAATTAGTCAATTCCGAACGCAAATAACCACCTTAATTTGGCACCCTCTCATTGGCTAATTCTAAGTGGCCTGGATTTCTTAACCTGCCAATGGCACCTTGATACATCACCCCTTTTCTTGCTCGAATAACATTTTGCCTTTTCTTTTTTCTTTTTACAAAAAAGGAATATTTGTGTTTGCTTGCGTTTAGAATAATTTATTGATTTATGAAAAAATGTAAGTAAAACTAAGTAATGTTTCTAATCAATTACTTTCCAAGACTAGATCAATGTTCCTACATCGCTTACATCGTAAAGCACAATAAATATTAAATATAGAAGAAAACTTCATGTGTCCAACAATCAAGAAGGCCACCTTTTATAGAAAATAACTGTGAATCATCTTAGGTTTTTCAATTTTATATTATAATTCATAATCTAAGAGAAGAAAATCTTCCAACAGAATTTTCTTTTTTCTTCTGAGTAGACCTCTAATGTAGTCGCTCTCCAATATGATTAATCTTTATTATTCCTAACATAAGAAGAAAAATATAAAGATCCATTTATTACTTGAATCATGAATTTTAGATAATTGCTGTTCTTACTATTCCAGACATGCTTACTTTATTATTTTAAATCAGTATGACATATGTCACATATCGACATGAATGTATTTTTTGGGACTCAGATAAGATGATGATCTTAAAATTGGATTGTAAACCATATCGTAAATAGTCAGGCCAGTTTATCATATCAACAACATATGTCGACTCAGGTTGGGCCTATTTGAAGTTCATCAGACTGAAAATTATCGAGCCGACCCAGCATATCCTCCTTAAATATACTAAAATTCCGAACTAGTTTGGGGCCCGTTGGATTTTTAGCACACCAAATCAGGTTTGTTGAATCTGATAACACTCCAAATCTATATTCTTGAATTCAATCCATCTAAAATATGAAACGAGTTGAATCGATTTTACCGACTCTACTATATATAACCTAAAAAAGCGGAACAAAGAGTGGAAAGAATTCTAAAATAAAAAAATGCCACGTAGGAATAGTTACGTCGAGAGCACACTTGAAAAGATTTGTTTGATTATTTTATTATGAATAATATAAAAAAATGAGTCGGCAATTATGCAATAGTTGTACAGATGGAGTTTTGAGAGTGGGCAAATATGTTATCTAACGTGGTGGTGCGACCTATAAACAGTATTAAATGATTAATTTATGTGTGATTGGAGTCAATTAGGGACTACTGTTGCTCAACAATTTATACCTGATATGATGTGATGCTTATATATATATATATAATACTACCATATTTTGCTCACAAGTGACGTAAAAGTTCCTTATTATATTTAACCTGCACTTATTAGGCGCCATCAATTTAATAATCCATTTTATTTGCATAAACAAACAATGTAAATCATTTGGTCACCACTGAAAATTTTGCTACTGCTCGAACTTTTAACTACTTATTTAATTGCCTAAATTTTGTTTAACTCAATCACTTGTATAAGATTGCATCTTCTTTAAAACCTTAACTTCGCCCTAGATAAAGGTTTCTTCTCGTACTTTAATTCATCTTCAGGTTGTATTATAACCTAATATAAGACACCGTCTACTAGGCTTACCACGCACAAGCAAGTTCTCATCTCTAACTTCCCCAAGACGGAATCAATACATTTGTATCATTCATCCACTCATAGACACTCAAACAAAAAGAGCCTTTTGTAACACAAAATTTTAGCTAATAATTGTGGTCTCTAATAATATTTTTTTCTAACGACTTATCGTCGCAAAACTCTCTACACCTTACTTAAGACTATTTTTATAGATAATTGGTTGTTGCAAAAAAAAATTGAGACGACCTTATCATCTCAAATATATTATTTGCGACAGGATTATTGGGGCGACTAATTAGTAACAATAAATTGTCTCTAGATATAATTGTGACAAATGCTTATTATTTGAGGTAATATTTTTTGTCTTAAACGACCATTTTTCTTATAGTGAGGTATGACTTTCCAAGGAATTTGTAATAAATAAAGTTAGCTTCAGGACGAATCTACGTATTTCATGTGACTCTTGAAACCTTGATACATCAATACATTGAATTCTTTAGATAACATTTTGTTGGTAACACTTTTTAAATTTTGATTTTTATGCAATATGTTTGTAACGAGGAATTTTAGGGTGCACGTGGGGCATCGTTGCACCCGGAAGATTTACACTACTAGAAATAAAGTTTTTTGCCACTACAAAATGTAGTTACAAAAAAGGGAGAGTAGTCACAAAAAATATTTTTAGTAACTACAAATCTAAAAGTAGTTACTATAGGGTAGTCACTTATAATAAGATGCAAAAAGTTTTTTTGTAACTACTTTATAGTTACTAATGTCTTTGTAACTATTTTTTGCAACTACTTTGTAGTTACTAATGTATTTGTAACTACAAGTAGTTGTAAAAGAGCTTGACATATTGTAGCAAATTTGGTTAAAATTGTATGAAATATTTTATGTAACTACTAATAGTTACAAAAGGGGTTACTTTTAGTAACCACTCTTGTAGTTACAAAAGGCTAGCGGTAAATACTCTTTTTTCTTGTAGTGTTACCTACTATAATAGGTTAGGAACTTACAAGAGTTCTAATTTTTTGCTTTAATATTTAGATTTTGGGCTTTTAACATTTTCGATATTAGACTTTTAATATTTTGAATTTGAAATATATTTTGGGTCAATTTTTAAAATAGTTGAAATTTTGAAGTAAATAAATAATAGTTATTTTGTAAATGAGAACATACATGAAATTACTATTTTATCTTTTTTTAATATTGTATTTTAACGATCTAGGACTTAATAAAACAAAATATGTGCAAAACATTCATTCCTCCTTATCAATAAATAATTAATTAAATTTATATAGTTCCTCTCATGAAAAATATCTTGGCTATTGAAATATTAATATCTGCAAATTCAAATTTATGCAAGATTTCTAATTATATGTGCTATAGTTTTTTGTTCTAAAACTACTTTTTAAGTTTGTTCATTTATAAGTTACATGTTATTTTATTTTAATTAATTAAGTTATAAAACAATACAGTCTGTTGATATTATTGAACTTAATTGTACTTATAATATAAAATGTTACTCCCTCCATCTTATAATGATAGTCCCCCTTTTTTTTTTTGAAAAGTATTATCCTAAAATAAAAGTTTTGTTTCAAACGTCAATGTCTCGTTTTATTAATCTAAGAAAAAAAATTAAAAAAATTATTTAATGAATTAGAAACATATAATTGAATAAATGAAATAAAATAAAATAAAAAAGTCGTGTAAGTGATAATTGATGGTTTTTAGAGAGTTGTATATGTACGAATAAATAATTTTAACTATATAATTCTATATTTATGATAATTATTAGAAGAGTTATAAAACTTATAAATTATCTGTTAATACATTATTTAATTTTTACGAACTAGCTCGGTAGCTCATGAGTCCACTAACAAACTTGCTCCCGAGCTAATGATCAATCTTGAGTTTGATTTACATATTTTAACGAGTCGTATTAAACGAGCTCGATTAAACTTTTGACGAATCGAGATTCGAATAATTCATGATCGACTTGATTTGATTATATCCCTATGCCTATTTAATGAATCATTAAACAAAAAATTATGATCCACAATAAAAATTATCAGGAAAATAATTACTAGGAAACTTACACCATCTTCTTCTTATTATTAGTATTAGTATTATCATTATTTCTTTCTTTAATTAAAACAATATTTCACTTAAAAAAGATAAAAAATAGAAAATAAAAAATAAAAGATCCTACACTAAAAAAAAAAAAAGATGATATTGTTGCAAAAGGAAAGAGAAAAGAAAAAGAAGAAAGGGAAAAGAAATTCTAAATGACGAACACAAACCTAAAATCAAAATAAAATAAAATAAAAAAGAAATGAGAAAACAATGAAAATCATAACTATTAAATGTCACGTTGTGGATTTATCACCTAAATGTTTAAATCATTATTTTATATGGACAACCTACTATTCAGGTAGGAAATTGTAAAATCTAAAGGCTATAATTAAAAGATGAAAATCTAATGATTAGAATTTATTGGGATACCGGTACACCAGGTACACCTTAGAAGCCCTCATTTGTAACACTTATAAATATGTACCAATTTTGTAACATGTATGAATATGGAACACATTCATGTAACACTTTTGAAATATGTAATATTAAATATAGCACATTGTAAATTGTAACACTTTCAGGAATCGCTTTTATATAAGTAACACTTTTTACAAAACACTTTTAATTAATAAAATTATATATTTCTTTAGTTCTAAACAAATAAAATATTGTTGGATTTATTTCCTCATGTGACTTTTGAAGAATTAAAATCATCCAGTCGCTTATATTTTGTAAAATGACTTTTTGAAAAAAATGTTTATAGATGTATCTCATCTTAATTATCATAATAGGCATTAGTCACATGTGATAGTGAAAATAATCGAGTCAAGCCTACAAAAATAACAATTTATTAGAGCACCTAAATATTTATTTATAGTCATCCAAAATAAGTTTTATTAGTGATTTTTTACGTGTAAATAGATACACACATTATATTTTTCTAAACAACGGCAAATGAGTTTTGTAGCTTAACAATTTGAATACATTTTATTAAGTGTAAAAACCTGAACTTGAAACAATTTATCATGTATTTTCATTTTTGTACGTTTATCTTTTTTTATATAATTCTAGATTCTATAAAAACACAATAAAAAGTAATTCATTACTTAATTTTAAAGGTGAATATAAAGTGCCTTAAAATTATTTACAACAAGTAGATACATAAAATTATTGTAATTGAAATCAATGATGATGGCTTAAATTTATATGCAATAGTTAGATGTAATGTAACAAAGTAGTATGATATAGAATAAAATACATACGTGTGTGTGTATATATATATACACGAGTGGACGAAATTGAAAGAAATAATTAATAATTTATTTTATTATTATCAAAATAGTAGAATAGGCTAAATAAAATAAAGTTAAGTTCTAGTTTGGTGGGAATTCAATCTTTAGAATAGCTTATTGATATTACGGCAAAAATTGTGTATATATAATTTTTTTTTATGTAATAAATAAAATAGTTACTATAGCCTAGTGATTTGACCTTTACTATTATAGATTTTGCAAGCTTGCAACTGAGTTTGAAACCAAGCAATGACAGACATTCACCATGACAAATGTTTTTCTTTTATTTGTTCTTTTTCCTAAATGTTACACCGACAAATATAACATCAATCAATGATAAAGTGTTTCACAAGAGGAAACAAGAAATGCAATATAATTTATTTTCTTATTTATTCTTTTTTAAATGTTCACCAACAAATATAACATCAATAAAGGATAAGTGTTTCACAAGAGGAAACAAGAAATGCAATATAATTGATCACTATACAACAATACATTATATTAAAAATAATTATATTGTATCGAAAATAATATGACAAGTCAATTTAAATAAGTTAGTTAAAAATATTTTTTTTGCAATGGTCTACATATCTTTTAAATAAACTAGTCAAATGCGTGTGCCTTGTACGTGAATAATTAATGTTAATTTATTTACGTATTTGTCTCTTTTTGAATATATTAATGCATTCTCTATGTTGGTTTGACCCGGTCCACCCGGGCCATTGGGCCCGGTTCAGGATCGCCCAAGTGGGATGACTCAATTATGGGAAGTGGGTAATTATCGGAGGCCCATCTCCCATAATATAAGCCCACTCATTTCCCCTTTACATAGACAACCAAGTGTACCGGGTACACTAAGTTGTACAGAAGTGAGTGAGAAACAGTAAGAATAAAATCGAAAGTGATTTCTCCAAACCTAAAAGTGCTTTTACTAAGCAGCCGGAGATGGCTCTTGGATTGTGAATCGTGGTGGATTTTCGATTGTGATTTCCACCCCGACCAAGAGTATGGATCATCGAGCAAAGAACGTGGTTCCACCTGTATACGATCTAGGATTCAATTCTGTTGCAATTAAGGTACCCCGATCCTAAATCCAACATTGGTATTAGAGCCAAAAAGTTAAAATTCGGTCCTTATTGACTTTCGATGATTTTCGGTGAAGTTTGGTTATGATTGAAAATTGGGCTGTCCCAATCTGTCCATTTTCATCTTTTTAAGTTTTTAGATTTAGCATGTTGTTGCTATGATGTTATAATACTCGTTAGTAGCTTTGTTCTCCAACTTGAATCACCTGATTCCGTTAAAAAACAAATTTTATATGAATTTTTTAAGTTGGATATGTAAATCTGAAAATTTCTTGTGAAAATGATTTTGTAGTCTGTTTCGGGTGTGATTTTCGTCCATTTATAGTTCTTTTTTTTGCATTTAATTGATATGTTTATGTTCTATGTTGAATGAACTTTCTATATACGCATTATGTGCATTTTCTCGTTGAGTAAAGAATGAGATATGAGCAATTAAAGTTTGGACGAACATCATATTTTTTTGAATTTTTTTTCGAAAACTTGAAGATGTTCATATTTCTTAAAACTCGATATGAACACTGTTATTGTTTGATTTGAGGCATGTATGTAGTATGTGCATAGCTTATCAAATATGCTTCGATTTGATATATAATTTATGTTAACGAGACCTCTATTGAGTTAAATAACATGCTTAGAATAATGAAATCGGATCTAAGGTGTTCTTGAGATGTTCTTGATGAATAACATGAAGAACAAGGTTCTTCACTCTTCAAGAACACACTTTCTCATCCAAACACATAGTTAGAAATGTTAGATCGAGAAATCAATTGCACCGTTGAACTCGAAATGGTCGAGAACGGGAGGTAGCCAGAGCGCCGCCCGGCTGAAAAGTCGAGAAAGCGGCGCACGTAGGTCACTCTCGGGTCAGTAAGAGTGGGCCTCGCTTGGTCAAATGGATGACACTCCAGTGCCTAGTCAGCGCACGTGGACGTATGAGATCGGGCCACATGTGCCATGTCATCGCAAAATCAACAACAACATCAATGCATACGTGGGCCCACGTTAGCACACATGGTCAAATCACATCGCGCCACGTGTGCAAGGTCAATGTCTACATAGAAGCTGCTTGTCGGGACACGTGGTGACACATCATGCGCAAACAACCATCGACAGGCTGACACGTGCGAAAAGTGCCATGTTGGCTGACCGGACCGAGCCGATTCAACAATCGGTCCGACACCGGGTCGATCAGGTAGCCGCCGGTTTGGTGCGGCTCACCGACACGAATTGGTCACCGGACCGCCGTTTCTCCACCGACGATCGCTGCCGCCGCAGCCCCACCGACGAAACTTTTCCAGCGCGTGGACGTGCATTTGATGAGCGTGGGACGCGTCTAGGCCCCTGTCTATGCGTATATTCGTGTTTTAATGCATACGAGCAGGTGAGGCACGTGTTTTGTGAGTATGTGTACGTATGTGCGCGAGAAGCGCATGTACAATTGCGTATGTGTGCATGTGAATGTGTGAAGGTGAAAGTTGATGCAATGGAAGCGTGGTGATGCGTGACGGAGCGTGTACTGGTTATGAACATGCGTTATTGATCATGTTTCATCGGATTTCTGCCTGAAAAACTTCTGTGATGTTGTTAATACTCTTCATGACATTGCTCAAGCTGCAGCAGGCTCGAGCAATGCTCCACTTTGTTCCCAGGTACACCCTTAGTAAGAAAATCAGCCGGGTTATGCAATGTGTGTACCTTCTTTACTTCCACAGAACCAGAATCAATGATATCCCTAGCAAAATGCAACCTAACATCAATGTGCTTTGACCTCTCATGAAATGCTTGGTGTTTCACAAGGTGTAGAGCACTTTGATTATCACAGTAAATCGCCACACACTTTTGCTTGATGTCCAAATCTCTCAAAATCCCTTTAAGCCAGATTGCTTCTTTGATAGCTTCAGTGAGAGAGATATATTCTGCTTCTGTTGTTGAAAGTGCTACAACTGATTGTTGTACACTTCTCCAGCTGATGGCTGTTCCAAATAAGGTGAACACGAATCCAGAAATAGATTTCCTCGTGTCTATGTTTGCTGCAAAATCAGAATCAGCAAACCCCTCCAATGCAACAGTGCTTCCATTCACTTTCTTCTCAAACTTCAGTGACAAGTTCACTGAACCCTTCAAATACCTCATCACATGCTTCAAAGCTTCCCAATGCTCAACTCCTGGGTTTGACATGAACCTGCTCACTAAAGAAACAGCATAGGCCAAGTCAGGCCTACTACAAATCATTCCATACATGAGACTTCCAACTCCACTTGCATAAGGAATATTGCTCATATGTATGACCTCCTCTTCAGTCTTTGGGCATTGTTCTTTGGAGAGTTTCTTCTGTAGATTAACTGGAGTGGAGAGAGGTTTGGATTCATGCATATGGAACCTCTCCAACACCTTCTGTAGATATTGCCTCTGAGATAACCAAAGCACTCCAGCTTCTCTGTTCCTTAGAATATTCATGCCCAAAATCTTCTTGGCATCTCCAAGATCTTTCATGTCAAATTCAGTGTTAAGTCTGTCCTTCAGCCATTGTACCCTCTTCTTGTTCTTGCTGGCAATTAGCATATCATCCACATACAACAGAAGAAAGACTTTATCTTGCTTTGAACCCTTGTTGAAGTAAACACAACTATCATAAAGACTTCTTACAAAGCCAACACTGATCATGAAGTCATTGAACCTCTTATTCCACTGTCTTGGACTTTGTTTGAGTCCATACAGTGACTTCTTCAGTAAACAAACTTTGTCTTCTTGTTCAGGAGCAACAAAGCCTTCTGGCTGTTTCATATATATCTTCTCATTGAGTTCTCCATGTAAGAATGCTGTTTTTACATCTAGTTGTTGTAGTTCCATGTCCTCTTGAGTAACCTTTGATAAAAGCAACCTGATTGAGCAATGCTTTACTACTGGAGAGAATACTTCATTAAAATCAATCCCTTCCCTTTGTGTAAAGCCCCTAGCCACCAATCTTGCTTTAAACCTCACCTGTTTGGATCCTGCAGTCTCTAGTTTCTTCTTGTATATCCATTTAGAACTCACAAGTTTCTGACCTTTTGGTTTATCCACCAATATCCAGGTCTCATTCTTTTCCAGGGATTCCATCTCTTCAATCATTGCCTGAATCCAGTGTTCACCTTCTTCACAATCTAGTGCTTCTTTAAAACTACTAGGCTCTTGTGATTCCAGGTCTTCAGCAACACTCAAGGCATAGTAAACACTCCCTGCTTGACCATAGAAGTCAGGTCTATTGATTGTTCTTCTAGGCCTGTCCCTTCCAATGCTATATTCTCTAACATTTTGTGAAGGTCCAGCTTGTTCTTCTTCTTCAGATGATGAATCACTATCTTGTAGATTCTCTTGTGGTTGAGATGTGTGATCATCTTCAGCAGGATGCTCCACCTGAATTGATATCTCTTCTGTCTCTTTAGCACCATCAAATTCTTCCTTAGAGCCTGTAGAAGTATAAGCCATCACATTCTCATTAAACTTTACATCTCTACTTGTGATTATCTTCTGATTTCCCTTCTCTAGACACCACAATCTGTAGCCCTTTATTCCATCTGGATATCCAAGAAATACACATCTTAGAGCTCTTGCATCTAACTTGTCTTGCTTGACATGGACAAAAGCAAGACAACCAAACACCCTTAAATCTTCATAACTTGGTTTCTGTCCACTCCACACCTCTTCAGGTGTTTTGAACCCAATCACTGATGAGGGTGACCTGTTAATGAGATAACATGCTGTAGCAATGGTTTCACCCCAAAATACCTTTGGCAACCCAGCATCCAACAGCATACACCTTACTCTTTCAAGAAGATTCCTATTAAGCCTCTCAGCAACCCCATTCTGTTGAGGATTCATTGGGACAGTCCTATGTCTCTTGATTCCTCTTTCTTCACAGAAGTTTGTGAACTCAGTAGAGAGGTATTCCAATCCATTATCAGTCCTAAGGTGCTTCAGCTTCTTCCCTTTGACATTTTCCAGTTGAATCAACCATGTTTTGAACTTATGAAAAGCATCACTCTTATTCTTCATCAACATGATCCACACCTTTCTACTGTAATCATCAATCAAAGACATGAAATACCTTGCTCCACCATGAGTCTCTGTCCTTGCAGGACCCCATATGTCAGAGTGGACATAATCTAATGGCTCTTGAGTTGTGTGAACACCCTTTCCATAGGGCAGCTTCTTGGACTTACCCAAAGCACACTGATCACAGAACTCCAGGTTTTGGTTTCCCATGTTTCCAATTACACCACTTCTTGACAACTCCTTCAACCCTTTATCTCCTATGTGTCCAAGCCTCTTGTGCCATTTAACAAGCTCAGAACTGCTCAAGACCATATCAACACTCCCAACAACAGGTGAACCAATCAAGATAAACAACCCATTATGCTGTCTACCTTTAATCACCACTTTATCATGTTTTGTGATATGCAAGAAACCATCCACTGAGCTAAACTGACAACCACTAGTTACCAAAGAGCCAAGAGATAGAAGATTTCTTTTGAGGCCAGGAACATATCTTACATTTGAGATGATTCTGACCACACCATCAAACATTCTTATGCTCACTGATCCAACTCCTTTGACCTTGCATGATTGGTCATTTCCCAGGAGAACATTTCCACCATCTTCTCTCTTCAGTTCATCAAACCATGACTGGTGTGGACACATATGAAAGGAGCAGCCTGTGTCCAAGACCCATTCCTTTACCATTCTTGATTCAGTAACATTTAATACCTCTGGAGGATCTTCTTGATGGTCAATGGCAGCAGCTTCTGCCCCTTGATTTCCACCTTTCTTGTTTCTCTTAGGACAATCCTTCTTCAAGTGACCAGGTTGCTTGCACTTGAAGCATTTCCTTTTCTCAACCCATTCATTCCCCTTCTTTGGATTAGAGTCTCCTGCCTTGGGGTCCTTAGCATTCTGTCCCTTCTTCCCTTGCCAAGGTTTCTTGAATTTAACATTCAAACCTTCTCCAGATTGCACCATGCCTTTATCACCTTGAGTCTGGAAGCATTTAGACCTCAGAGCCTTCACTATCCCATCATAAGATAGCTGCTCATCTCTCCCATACATCAAGGCATCCTTAAAGCTTTCCATGGATTTTGGAAGAATGTTTAACAGCATCAATGCTTAATCATCCTCCTCCAATTTCACATCCAGGTCTTCCAATTCCTCAACCATCTTAATAAACTCATCAAGTTGATCAGAAATTACCTTATCTTCAGTGATTTTGAAGGCCAACATCTTCTGCTTCAAGAACAGCTTGTTGGAAACTGACTTAGATTGATACAGATCTTCCAGTCTCTTCCATGCTTCTGAGGAACTCTTGCATCTTGAGACCTCTCTTAGCGGTTTATCACCCAAACACAGAAAGATAAGACTGAGGGCCTTCTTATCCACTGATGCAAACTTGGGTTTCTCACTTTCTTCCCACGAATCAAGAGGTATCAAAGCAAGATCAAGGCCATTGTGAACCAAAACTGCATTCATCTTGATCTTCCACAGTGTGAAATCATTTCTCCCTGTAAACTTCTCAAAGTCCATCTTCATACCAGCCATTCCTTCTCTTCTTCAAGCTGTGAGAGTTGATTCCCACAGACGGCGCCACTTGTTAGTGAAATCAACTCTTGAACACACAACACCAAAGAATATGAAAATGTACGAAGAAAAACACTCTGAAATCTCACTCACAATTCGGCCAGAATGTAACCGAACTCAGCTTACGCAGAACAGGAAATAGAAATGAATCAAACACAGATTTAACGTGGTTCGTTCAAGATGAACTACATCCACGGAGGCAAGGCACACCTCAATCCACTAAGAACTTCAATCAATTACAGAGAATACGCTCAAGAATTGAAATGCCCAATTCTGGATACAAATTAGGGCACGAACACTCAATCTCTAATTACTCTCTCTAATCTAAAGAACAAGGAAATTACGCGACGTAGTGATCTTCTCCTCAATGAGAGCTTTACAGTGATATATGGATTGAAGCTCGAATGCAACTGCACAGGAAGTTCTAACTGAAAGAAGTTGAGCTGAGCTACCGGACAAATGTGACGGTTTTCTTCGTCACTAATCTGCAACTGCTTCATCACAAATGGCGGTTATCCCAAACTGCCTCGAACCCGGTTTATTCTGAACAGTTTGTCTTCTTGACGCTAAAACCCGGTTTAAACCTCCGGTTCTTCACTCCCTGACTCCGATTCCACATTCCCAACACACCATATTACAAAGTATGGCTCACTTGATGAAATTGAACATCACCTCACAGATGTTATTTTTTACACCTTATTTTTTGTGATTTTGATTTTTATGGATTTCGAATTTTTGAAATTTGAATCCATCTCAATTGAATAAAAATCTAGAAACTGGGTTGGGGTGTGAGAATGATGCAGTATCTTTCAGGAGAAATCGTTGAACTGTGTCCGTGATCTTAAACTTGTTAGTACATTCAATGGGATCTGATGAACAATGAATCACAAAGGATTATCGGTCATGTTCCTTAGAGAGTGTTCTGAATAAGTTTACAACGACTGTTGATTGGATATGTCTAATCTGACCCCTACCTCTATCATTCAACATTATTGAAGTTCGTTGACTTGCCTTTAAGTTGACTAAGTGTTAGACTTAGATCAAAACTTATCACAGGGCTAAGTCAACTTTTGGATAGATGTTAGATCTACCGATAGATGAAGATGGACCTTATTACAATGCTGGTACAAACGTTCTTACAGATGCTTCGCAAGCATGTAATGAGAAGGTCATCTGTCATAAATGGGACATAGTTAAGAGCATGAACTTGCTTTCAAACTGTATTTTCAATCATATGGTTAGTGCATGTTTTATGATTCTTAACATTCAACTATGTGTTGAACCCCACGTTATGTGTTATCGACTTGTTGTCTGTACAATTTGAGTGTGATCAACATAGTAAAATCGTGTTTAGAACATGACTAGTGACTTGAGTGGGGGTTACGGAAAGAATCTTTGTATTCTCACCCGTAGCAGTTGAATATTTTGTTTTCCTTTTAGGATGGAGTTGTGGTAATGCGACGGTTGAATATGGGTGATGATTGGGAACATAGTGAACTTTCTAGGTGATACCTTCCATTAAGTTAGCATAATGTTAATTCTAAGAACAAAATATTGTGTACATTTAGTTTTAGTAAGCACATACGCGTGCATTCACCTCCCTTGTACGTAAACCATGTCATAAAACACAATTAGTTAGTTGTTTCTTGTAATACCCGAGCCTCTCACAACTCACAACTCACTGGCTAATATAATTCTTGCATTTCATGCATTTCATTCTTATCACACATTATTTGCATTTTTATATATATTTCAATTGATATTTTATTTGTCATATACTTCACAATTGAATTTTGGGATGTATACTTTGGTGATTGAGAACCCCTTATTCTAAAATATCGGGAGAGTCTAAATAATATAAGACGCATGTGATAAGTTTAAAATATGGAATACACTTAAGTAGTACGTGAAAGTGCTAGAAGTGCAAAGGGTGTCATAGACGGGATATAATAATAATAATAATAATAATAATAATAATAATAATAATAATAATAATAATAATAATAATAATAATAATAATAATAATAATAATAATAATAATAATAATAATAATAATAATAATAATAATAATAATAATAATAATAATAATAATAATAATAATAATAATAATAATAATAATAATAATAATAATAATAATAATAATAATAATAATAATAATAATAATAATAATAATAATAATAATAATAATAATAATAATAATAATAATAATAATAATAATAATAAGGAAAACTTTATCAGATTACTAAAAGAAAGGCGGTGGGAACACTCCTTGAGCATATAAGTAAATCCTTACCATCTAAGTTTTGAAAAACAACAACATTTCGGCGATTCGAGTTCATGAAGATAAACCTGATAAGCAAAGGTTAATTCGTTTATTTTTAGAAATATTTAGCTAATTGACATGTCTAATCCAATAAAATTACTTAAAGGACTTTTATAATGGTAGTAGTGATGACTTAAAGTTTTGTTGGGAATATAAAATTAATTGACGTAGGGGAAGGAATTGAACATAGCCTGTTGCAATAATTAGGACTCTTCTTAATTATGTTGATATCAATTTTTAAGCAAAACAAATATTTAAATTATGATTATTACATTTAATAGTTTAATTTAAATTTTATTTTCTAATTATTACCTATAATTAGTATAAATGATATTGGATGTACAAGCAATACATACTTGTTCCCGTGTAATGAATTATAGGATTACTAAATCAATTGGTTTGTTTAATGATTTATAGGATTAAGTTATAGGTAATAACTACTAATTAATTATTAAATATTTGTTAATTGCAGCATGTATTGTTAATTAATTTGGAAAACCTATCACATAGTATATTATTCAAGAATCTTATTTTCTTGAATGCATAAGTTTTAATTAATTTAAAGTAATAAACATAATTATCTGATTTGATCCTTGATTTTATATGCTCTCTTAGATTAAAACGGTGATGAACATGTAGCAAATATTTTCATATTCTCACCCGTAGACAGAAAGTAATTAGAAATCCATCTGCAACTACGATGCTTGAACATCGTATTTGTGCTTATTATTTACGTTAATTGGTTATAACATGTGCATTCGTATATCTCTGTATAAGTGTTTTATTTTATTATTAGTAAACTGGTGAGCATATCAATCATGAGCTTTAGCATTTGCAAGGATTTGCATTCATAAATTGAAAATGTTTTGGGTTGGTCACTACTTGAACATTGAGTGTTAGAAATGTTATATATGGTGTTTCTCGGGATGCTTCCAGCGACATACATGCACGCGAAAAAGACTCCCACTTCAGCACCTGTACGATGATGGATACAGAAAGAGATAGACGTTTCGATGGATTGCGGGGGCAGGTAGGAGGCGGACACCTGGTAGTCTCGGAAGGATAACCACTTGGTCGTATCAACCATCAATGATGTCTCGGGTGGACTATAAGAGGGACCCTTGGTAGTCATGAGTATGACCAATGAGTGATATTTTGGGAGGTTTGTGATGGTGATGGGAGCCAATTCCCATCAATATGACTTCTTTTAAGAAAAGCATTGAAAGAAAAGTTTTATAACTTGTATTTCATCTTTGCATCTCAGACACGACGTACAGCTTGTTGTAGTTGTACACTACTCATGCATGATTTCTCCTTACTGAACTTTAACTCACATAGTTCTTACATTGTAGGTGAGTTTGACTACGCATGAGCTCTTGCACTGATCTGGCGTGCTGTTGGAACTTCTGCAAGTTTTGGAGCCCCATGTACATAAATGACGACCTATGGTGCTAACTAGTATTATAATGATATTTTTGGACATGTTCAAGTTAAGGAACTTTAATATGTATATTTCGGTAAATATGGTGTTGAATGGAGTGTGATACTTTTGTCCTTGACTTGGATTTATGTGAA
Source organism: Ajuga chamaepitys (assembly GCA_958295605.1). Taxonomy (NCBI): domain Eukaryota; kingdom Viridiplantae; phylum Streptophyta; class Magnoliopsida; order Lamiales; family Lamiaceae; genus Ajuga; species Ajuga chamaepitys. The sequence goes on along the minus strand of OY282498.1, from coordinate 39,240,596 downwards.
TATATATAGGTGAGATTTTGGTGTTGAAGGAGTGTTATAGATTGTTAACTTAGAAAGAAAGAAAAATATACGGATTTTGTAAGGCTAAAATTAGTATAAAATAAGTTTTTTTAGGGTGGATGTGACACTTCTAATTAATTTGCTTCTATTAAAAACAAATTGACAATATTTCTTATATTTTCCCTTTTGTTATAGGAGAGAAATGTAAATAAACAAGAAAAAGAGACGCGAAATAATTAGGGTTCTCTTATTCATCATATCCTCTTTATATAGGGTGTCAAATACAAGGGTTTAACAGTTACATACATTTAGTTGAATACCAAAATTGCACTTCATCAGTTACTTTTTACGAAGGTACACTAATTCTGGTTTCCTTCAACTCTCCTCTTTGTGCCAAGTCAAGGGTGAATGGTGCATAACTTGTTGCTCATTAAAAAGCTCGCTAAGTAACACAACCCTGTGGAAAGAAATTTACCTTGGTTGATGGGAAAAAAAGTGCAACGAACCTTTATTGAGAGTCCCCTTGAAGTCTACACCTCTCTCCTAATATGTGCATCTATCAAGAGAGCTTTGTAAATTTTCACATCCTTGATTTTACATAAATCATGAGGGAAATTTATGGTTGCTGGTTACAGAAAAAAATCTAATGCATGCTTTGTATTATCACCTCCGATTTAGCGTAGTTCCATATTCTTGTTGCAAATTGCACTACCTTCATAAATTCAGGCCTGTTTTTTGTGGTAAGACTCAAGTCATCAGTCTCTTATATATTTGTGATTATAATATTTAACCATAGTACTCAAGAACTCCTTCATGTAGGACAATCATCTCTGTGTGACTCGATGAGATAACTAAATAAGTTGTGCTTTGTGGATCTTCTAGGTTTTATCGCATTCCTCATGGTAGTGCATAACCATTTAGTAATGACCTTTACATGGGTCAATGAGGTTACCAATATCAATAAGAATTAACTAAAGTAGTAAGTTGTTGTTCTAAAGTAGGGGGTAACTTCAACATTTCTTTTGGGAGTTAGAGTTTCATTTGTAGTCCTTTATATCTCTTTATATGAGAGTTTAAAATTTCATTTGTAATCTCTAGTAAAACCCTGTACAAGTGGTGCAACCGCGGCACATGAGCGCAGCCGCGGCGTGTTGAAGACTAGAAGTGAGCGCAGCTGCGACCTGTTAAGTTGGCCTATTTGATAGTTGGGCCACAAAATTTTTTATTTTGAGCCCAAAACTACCCCAACTTGACCTCCTCTATAAAAAGGGACCCTAATGTTTGGAAATTTGACACATCGACTTTAGAAGAGAGTAAGGATTCCGAAGGGGACGAGCAATTAAAATCGATAGTTTTTTGGGTTTTTCTTTCCTTTTAGTTGTTTCATTTATGTATTTTGATTTTAATATGTCTTTTGTCACCGCCATGAGCGGCTAGTAGGTTATTTTAGTCCTTAGTCGAGTCGAACCCTAGTTTTCTTATCCTATGGTATTTACAGTAATGATTAAACGATTGATTCCTTAAAACATTGTTATACTATTTATTTGTCCTTGAATGCTTATGTGTTTATGTGCTAGATGGATCACCTAGGATTATAATTGCATAAGTAACGCTAGGTTATAATCGTAATCCGTAATTGTTACGAACCTATAGCCACTTAGTAGCGAATAGTGAGTGATATCACTAGGATACTATATAGCTCGGTCTGAATGGGTCCGAGCTTACAAGGCCCACACCGTGTCTATCCTATTATCCTAGTACTGTAGGCGTCCAATTAATGAGATCCAGAGAGCTTATTCTGAGGTCACTCAACTGGATACACTAATCAAAGAGCTTGTTTTGGTTAGTTAAACATAAGGGGTAACGGAGTTAGCAGAGCTTGTTGCTGACTTCGGGGTAGGAGTTTTATGGTTAAATCTGTTAATAATTGCATCTATCACAGGGTAGTATAATTAATTATTTAATTTATGCTTTAGCTCATTAGTTAATTAAGAATCAACCACAATCCTCCCCCCCCCCTAATTACTTATATATATATATATATATATATATATATATATATATATATATTCATATATTGCTAGTATTAGGATTTATCTCAAATACTATAAATCTCTCTGCTTCCTGTGTGATCGATCATACTTATCACTTCTACAAGCTAGAAGGGTAGCTAGGTATTATTAATTTGCTGCACCTCGACAGTGCGATCATGTAACCAGATCTGCGTAAATATAAAAATATCAGGCTAAATTCAGTTACTAATTGATATGCATAAATTGTTGATTACCAGTGGGTCTATTAAAGACAAATAAAGTTAAGTTGCAGTGATATTGCACAATCCTATGTCTGATAGGCATTTTAGTGTGCATTTCTAATGCCTAATCCTCCATCTATATCTTTTTTTATGATGGCTTATGTGAGACAATTTTGTGTACCCACATGGGTTTAAATGATGTTTTACATTGATCCTAATAGATATGCAATAATAATCAAATCCTTTTGATGGACTCTCTAGCGTTAACAAGTCTTATAGACTTTATGGAGTGAAGGTGATGAACCCTTATACAATCTTTTCTAGGAGTTTTTCAAATGCCAACATTTATTGTGAACAATAATATGATAATCAGTTAGCGTGTCAAAGCATTTACCAGAACCATGGGAAAGTATTGATCCTACTTTTTGCTAAATAATAGACTTGGTAGAATGAGTAATGTGCCTTTTTAAAATAGTTTATGAGGTAAAGTGAAATGTAGATTGTGCTTATAGTGCTTTAGAAGTGCTTTACAAAACATTAGGTCTTGCTTCTAGTACTTTAGAAAGTATTTACTGCGTTATAACATAATTATCACTAACATTGTACAACGTATCAGATTTCATCTATTTTGTATTTCACTCAAAAGAAAGAATGTCCATATAACTTCTTAAATACAGATCATCATGCCATGACATGAATGTCTAAATCCCTTGTACCAAAGTCTATATGAATCAATGTCCCAAAGTCCATTGATGGTAATAACATATGAGTCTACATTCCAAAATTCATTGTTGGTGACAACATACCAGTCTGTGCGCCAAAGTCCATTTTGGGTAATAATATACAAGTTTGTGTCGTATAATCCATTGTGGGTAACATATAATTATGTTTTTCAAAGTCAATTTTGGTGACAACATTTGATCCAACAACCAGAATAGTAGTGGTGTACATGCCACTAGATTGACTCAATAATTTCTCTAAATGTGCTTCCTTCCACATCCATTATAAGTATCATAATATGTTCAATTTCATTCTCACAGTTAGTTTCTAAATGATAATCTTTGACATTAATGTTTTTACTTAACAAAGTTTAGATAGCTCTTGGTGCATATAGAGCTTTTGTGACTTTAACCATAGTGTCATTAGCTATCTAGAGGTAGTTCATCGCTCATTTAGTACTTGTGATGCAGCGATGGTTATCATTAGTCACAGGTGAATTTATTAATAAAATAATTTTTTAGACCAAAATCAATAGTTTACATCTTTACTGAAACATAGAAAATGTACTTTCATTAACTAAGCAAATTGGAAGTCACAATTATGAGGTAGACATAATGATCTTCGTCTTTTATAGCGAGTCTCTGTTCATTGGACTTTCTATATCTCTAGTGGTAACTGCTCTAGCAGTTTTGTGTATGTGTGTAATATTTGTACACTCAAGTAAAATTCATTACCAACTATTTTCTTTATATTCATAGGTTTTTAAGGTGTCATCCGCACTTTGGTGTCATGACACTATGTCGATTTTGGCAAACACATTGGAAGTCTTTAAGGCTCCCACATCCCTTGCCTTCTAGTGAATCATTACTACGCCTATAGGGATAAACACATCTTGTTTCCTTTACTTCGGGGTTATTTCCACCATTTAGTTCGCCATAGTTAGTCTAGAGAATTTTCTTTATCCGACGTGTTTGATGTTATTTTCAGAATGACTGACCATGCCTCTCAACTACTTGCATCGATTGTTAGCTAATAGCATATTTTAATTCTTTTATTTTCACACTTGAACCTATACTGGTTTGCTAGTATAAGCATTGAAGTGGAAAACTGGAAAATTTTTATGTATCATATCATATTCTCTGGTTTCCTTTCCACAAAAGTAAGACGTGCTTTTAGGCGTAACATCTCCTTTTTGAAGTTATTCACCCTTGCATAGTCTAGTAAGTGGATTCCATCCCACTAAAGAGTTAATTCTGGAAGTAGAGAGTCATTCATTACTCCATAATTTCTCTTATGACATCCTCGTGTACCTTTTAACTAAATACTTCTAGAGTAAGTTATGATTATAATGGGACGCCTCAAATTCACTAGGACATTGATTGTGGCTTTACTTTTCTGGATAGTGCTTTGTCATTGAGGTCAATTGATGATATGATTGTAAGAGTAATTCTTGTAGGATGTAGTTCTTTTTTTATGAAAATAGTTTTCACATTAGAAAATATATGGTGGTACTCAGTTCCTTCTGAGTTAAGTGGTACATTTGAGTTGGTTCAGTCATTTCATTTAATTAGTCTTTGGGACCATATATCACAAGTTTTTTTTTTTTTTTTTTTTAAATACGTTATCACACAATTGATTTATACTAAATTAGCATACTCCATGAATTTTCATTATCATGGAAATTCACATTTGATCATACTTAACAAAAATATAAGCTAATCAATACTCAATTCCTAGAAGTATCATGCACATAAGGTAAATTATAATTTTTAATAAAAAAAAAACTCTTAAAGAGCATAACTAATTTAATTAGTAACTTTCAATTTCATGAGAAAATACCAAATCAGATTAAATACAAGTGGTCCCATAAATATCAGTAAAATCAAGCAAGATTCCATTATTAACAAAATTGTACATAATAAAGTCAAGTGCATGAATCCATTCAAAATTTGTATAAAACTCAAAATCTATAATTATAATAAATCATATGAGATATAGATAGTCAAACTCTTTATCATGCTTGTATTTGAACAAAATACTTATGTCATCAAACATATAAAGACTTGTGTTGCAGGCAGCACATTATATCATTTATTTCGCGAAATATGGTAGTGCGGATTACCTTACAGGAAAGACACATTTTTTTCTTATGACACTTCTCAAACTTTACAATAATATTTGGTGAAGTAGCTTGAAACTACGACCTTCCAATCCAATCTACATATCAATAGTATGAACCAATGCTCAGATACCATTCAAATTCATACAAGAAAAATAGTTAAAATTCAAATATCAGAACAATCTCAAAATGAATAAAACATAGGCTCAACAATGTATGCAAAATCCAAGAGTTCAGTTTATAAATTTGACAAATATTTGTCAAACTTTAAATACCTTTTAAACTTTTCAAACTACGAAGTGACATAATAAGTAAAACATGCCTAAAAATATATACAACGAATAAATTATTTTTCATGATCCTTTTTTCTCTTAAACATCCACGTTCAAGTGAGATTTTTTTCCTTCTCCTAAGAACTATAATGTATTTACATGACTAGTTAAAAACACACACACAAATATGTAATTCTTTATAATTCCCAACATAAAATGATGAAATAATATGAAAAATAAATTCTTACATTTGTGTTTATTAAACCCCATTTAAGCTTCTCGGAAAAATAAGGCAAAACTTATGTAAAAGTTCCTATAAAACAAATCTAAAATATTTCTCATGTTCCTTCGATTATTTTATTTAGACACTCACATTATAAGTAGATACTTAATATCATTTTATTAAATTAAAGATTTATAAATAAATTCGATATCTTAATTATCTCTAATTTTATACAATACTTAGATCAATTTGTTTAAATTGCAAAGTAAAAAAATTACTAAACTATTTATAATGTTTAACATAAAAGATGAAAATAAAATCAAATAATTTTTTAAATATATGTTTATGATTATGATATATTGTTTGGAAGCTCTCGAGATTTATTTTAAAATGTAATTAACTTTATTATAATTTCTGAAGTATTTATGAAGTTACAACCGAAAAGGTAAACACTAAACTATATATCGAAATTATGTAAGTACATTGTCACTCTTCTCCAATAATTTTTATGATGTCCTCACAGCAATCAATAAAAAAATGTTACTTTATAAATTAATTTATTATTTTTATTGGTCATTATAAAATAAGGATATTTTTGGTCACTACGTTAATGTAAGAAACATTCATTTAATAAAAAAATAAAAAAATATAAGAAACGTTCCACACTTTAATAGATTGGGATAATGCAACCGAACTCAATAATTTGTTAAAGACAAAAAAGCTAAAGTAAAAAAAAGGCAATAGGTGTTGTAATTTTAGAAGCGCAGAGACAGACCAAGAAATTAAAAGAGAATGAAAAAGAGAAGCACTAATAAAACCCAAAAAGCAATAAAATGCACACAAAGACAAGTTTCGAAATAAGTCCGTTGCTTTTTTAGCACAGTTCCCTACCACTAAACCATTAGTACAACTCAATTATTCTTTTACACGCACACATATATATGTGTGTGTAATATATACACACACACACTAACTATTATAAAATTATTTGGAGTCTCTAAATTTCTTTTTTTTTTAATCATGCCTGGGGCGGCCTCCTCTTTCATCTCATAGATGGAGCGGCCCTATCACTGTATGAAACTTAGTGCAATGAAATATAAGATGAGACTCAATGTGATATGCCTTGGATTAGTCACAAACTAGTCGTTCAAATCTTCTCCAATATAACTATCTTACATATCCTTTTACATAACTGAACGGTCATTGTGCGGACACATTTGTTGACTTACTAAACGTTTATTAATTAAAATTTCTATAGAAAAGGGTTAATTTTTCCTTTAGTACGTAAGAATGAAATTAATTTAATTCAATTTCCTACTAAAGATTCTTTAATCGAGGACGAAATTAATTCATTTTGATGTTGAAATTAATTCAGTTAGCTCTTTTGTTAATCGATGTTTGGTGAGTCAGCAAATGTGCTCATATAACGGTCATCTAGTGATATAGGAGGCTATGATGATTACGTAGGAGATAATCTAAACAGACCCGATAGCATGGAGGCAGAAATTGATCTAGGCGCCAACCCATTGCTAGGTGGTCTAATGACGACCCGATTTTGTGATAAAATGAAATTTTTAGGCATTTTTAGGTAGGCTAGTTGGACAGTTTATGAATCTTAGTGGCCCAAATTATTTTTTTTTTATCTTTTATCATTTTATTGTTTTTTTTTTTAATTTAAAATTTATACATTATGAAATGTTGAATTATATAATAAATGATATAATATCTTGAAAATTTTGGAGGTGGGATATAAGTAATAAATAAAAATAAAAATAGACATAGTTAATATCGGCTGCTTAGTCGATGACTAATCAACGATTAGATGAGGTAGGCGTGTTAGGTGGTGCTAAAACGACCGACCCTAAATTTTGGAATTCGTCAACCTTGGGCAATATAGATCTTTATTTGAAGGGAAGTGTCACTTTGGGATCTTTTTGTTTTTGTCAGAGAGTTTGTGGGAAGGAACAATATTAATTTGATGGGGGAGTATGTGACAAAGCAGACATCTTTGCCCTTTTCCGTAGGGAGTTTATGTTGTCCATTAATTCATAACTTCTCTAAAAAGTGTTTGTTTTGTATTTTTCAATTACTTTCGGTGAACACTTTTTCTTATATTCAACATTGCATGTGCTCATATCTTAACAAAATTATTTCCAGATAAATAGTGGGATTGGGTTTATTAGATTAGATAATCTGCTTTTTATTCCTAACTATAAATTCCAATGTTGCAGATAATTGCGTACAAAATTTATAATTCATTAATAAAAATACAATATAGTTACCAAGTATAAACATGCGGTTTTTTTAGTTGCAATTTTAGATTTTGTAAATTATTTGTCCTTTAAAAATTAATTGAAGGCATATTTATTCATTTAATCTACTCTCCTAAAAATTTTGTGTGACTAGCATCAAATAAATTCTCTTTCAACCCATTTTCTATTTTCTATTATTTTTCTTGGTAACAAAATACTAGATTAAGTTTAAACGATAAAATTATGAGTATCAATTCATTTTGTATTTAGCAAAACAACTCTTTCCACTAATTATATAAACAAACTAGAACGCCAAGTTTCAATCTATATCATATGAACTCTTCCCTTATCCAATTTGTGTTTAGGTTTTTAAAAATATCTTGTTACTTTTGATTTGTTAACTTTATACATAATTTACTCCCCCGTTCATAAATAAGTTACACTTTCAAAAGTTTAAGAAATTGTGGAATGAATAACAACACTCCTCCCTTTTTTTCTCCATCAGTCTTTTCTATTTTTTTTTAATTTAGCTAATGACAATGTTGGAAGAAATAAGTAAAAATTGCTAGAATGACACTCTTTTTTCCTAAAATGACGCTTATTTGTGATGAAGTGAGAGAAAAAATGGACACAGCTTACGGACGTGATTGAGCTGCTCACTGATAAATAAAATGAAGAGTGCCAGTTAATAATTTTTGGAGGATTTTTTTACTTGAGCATAAAATGTACACTTATAAGATAATTTTTAAAAATCAATTAAACTTTAGACGACGTAAATTTGGTAATAAATTATTCACTTTTCATAAAACTAAATTAACAAAGTCTAAATTGTTGAAAATGCTTTCGAAGAAAGAATCAAATTATCTATTCACTTAATATTCAAACACATTCCTCATTCCAACATGTTCTACTTCCAATTAAGATATGCTCCCAGAAGATCACCATGTGCATGATAGTACTATGGCTACTCGTACAATATTTTTTTGTACATTTTTTATATAAGATATGGTTGGTTTACTGACTAATACAGTATAATTCAGGGACGGATCTAGGAACCCGTTATAAGGGGGGCGAGTGTTTTTATAACTATGTTATATAGTATAGGGGCGGAATTTTTTAATCAAGGGAGACGAAGTTTGAAAGAGTAAGGGGGGCAAACTCTTATATATTAAGAGTATTAATTAAAATTATCAGATAAAATTACATGTAAATTTTTTTTCTTAGAAGTCCAAGGGGGGCGACTGCCGCCCCCCGCCCACCCCCTAAATCCGTCCTTAATATGATTGATTTACTCATACAATATTATGGTGCACAATAAACCTATTGTGCACCTTATGTACACAAATTTTTGGCCTCCCAAAATATACTTTGTTATACCAAAAAATTGGAAGAGGATATCTTGACAAGTAGACTATTAATAAGATTTTTTGGTACTTTTTTAAAGACGTGTAATGTGAGAAGTTTCGAGGAATAACCTTCCTAACATTGTTTCCCTTCATATATTCAGATATAATATTAGAGACTTATTATGATATCTAAACTAGGTGCGTGCTATAATCTCTATGTGATTCACATCATTTATAGGAGACAATAATTTTATCCAAAACAATATTTAATATTTTATTTTTTTGAATAAATTTCCATCCCAATAATAATCTAATATTACTTCTAATCACGATTTAAAAAATACTCCTTCCGTCTCGACTAACTTTTCATAGTTGATTGAGCATGGAGGTTAAGAAAAAATAAGTTTTGCTTTTTCTTTGACTTTTTTAAAGGTGGAGATTTTGAGGGTGTAGATTGTGAGAGAAATTTTCTTATTTAAAGGTGTGAAAAGTTAAATACAACGGATCAAAATAAAAAGTAGAAAAAATTAACCGGCTCAAAGTAATTTCTTTTTAAAATAAAATATTCTGCGTGAACAGATTCTGTCAGTCCTTAATTCTTTTTTCTAAAATAGACGTTGACCGTAGCTTCTATGTGATTCACATCATTCATAGGACAAGACTTAACAGGTTGTTCCACCGACCAATTTTACAACATAGCCTAGCACTCATTTTTCCCAAAATGCATAAATTTTTGGGAGGCTATCAAATGGCTTCGTTGTATTTTACACAACCACTACTTCCCATGTTGCATTTGGATCGAAGGATTTGGTTTCAATTGAATCCATTTATTTTGTTTTGTAAATATGTTAAATTAATAATTTACATTTCTAATTTATTTGTTATGGATTTAATTTTTTTTAGATATTTAAAATTCACCATACTCTGTACATATAACCACATAATCACACACATTGCACATGGTTCACATACTACACAAATGTTTTCGATCACACACTGCACACTACATATATACTTTACACATATTTAACAAACTAGACATACTTGACATGCACACACTGTATACAACACACGCGTGCGCACACACTCATAATTAAAAAATAAATAAATGAGAGAATGCATATTGTTGTTGATTTTGCAATTTAATTGGAGTCCTTTTTTTAAGTTTAGAGTCATTGTGGTTGGCATGAAGTGCATATAGTCTCCCGTTAAGGAGACAATAAAAACATTATTTTAAATGACAAGTTGATGAAGCATTTAATCCCACTATAAATATCATGGAGTTATTCACAAGTAGCATCAACAAAAAGAGATATGTCATCAATATTTCAAGATGTAAAACAAAACTACAAATATCCAACAGTAAGAATATATCAGTAGATACTTTGACGTGGAACAAAGTAGGTCGAGACCTACACCCTTATTTCCAGCGGCAAATTTATAAATTATAAAGAGGAACAGAACCAAAACATATGATTAAGGGACCAACAAATAAAGAATCAACGACCAATACTATCTTACAAGTTATATAGTTTTCAAATCCTAAAGCAAATTATATTTACAAATATCAAGCAGACTGATCAACCGAACAATTTCAGTGAAAACAATAATTGTTTGTATATCATAATATTGAGCATGCAGTTTTAACATTAGTAACATGCTACTTTTATAAACCTATTTGGGGGTTTTAATGTTAAGATTCTTTATTTGTTAATTGATCAAATTTAGATATTTAATATAAAGAGATGAAAAACATAATTTATTTGAAAAAATGATGAATGGAACAACTTTTTGTTGGAAGACGAGTATATTTAATGGATGAATCGTCATGTGTATGGTCCTTCCTAGCTTAGTGGTAGAATTGCATTTCTAATTCTATTCCACCATTATTGGACTCCAAGAAAATGGCCACATACATATACATACATGGGGAAAGACAATACATGACAACATAAATTATAATGTGGAATTATTGGTACCCACGCTCGAACCTACTCTCTATTGCTCTTTTATAATAACTGCTATACTAATCAATTTAAATCGTGATATTCTTAATTTATATATATATATATATTATTTATGCAGAGGTGATAATGGGATGGTCTGACCCGTATGATATTTTAGGCGAGTCGGGCAGTTAGAATGTTGGTCCCAAATATTATTGGGTCAACAGATTCACTCCACCTCCATAAATTAATAGCTCGAGAGGCTAGAAGGTCTGAAAGGCCACGAACCAACCTAACAAATCTTAATATATTTTAGGAGATGAATTGAATTGAGGTCTTCAATGTTTATTTCAATAAAATATAAAATCAGCCCGACAAATGGCAATCATGGAAATGATTAAAGCAAAAAAATATATTAAAATGCCCATTTCCCAGTTTCCTAAAGTTATGGAACATGATTCATCCTTTCCCAAAATATACAAGTATAGGTGTACACACTCGAATAATTCATTTTTCTATAGTCCGTTCCCATTCTAAATAATACTCCCTTCGTTTTATAAAGAATGTTATTAAGCATTTTTGAAGAAATTAAGGGTCCGCTTGATTGCAAATCACAAATGACAATAACAATGGGTATGAATGAGGTGTCAATCATATTATTGAATGAAATGAGGGAAATTGTTAATACACTGGGTAATGATTAACTTATTTATTAAGTTCATTCTCATTCCTTACCCATAAACCCCCAATCAAGCGGGCCCTAAGGATTGATATTCAATTGATATGTTTTGTGAAATAAGGAAATAATCAACTAAATTAAGTAGGTTGTTTAAGATAATATTGAAAGAATTATACTACCTCCGTCCCGCCTTATTTTGCACACTTTTCTTTTTCAGCCGTCCCACCTTATTTTGCACACTCCAAAAAAGGAAGCTTTTTCCACAATCTCCACCCTCAAAATCTCGACACTCAATCTCCTCCTTTAAAAAAGTCAAAGAAAAAGCAAAAATTGCTTTTTCTTAACATCCGTGCCCGATCACCTGTGCAAAATAAGCCGGGACGGAGGGAGTAATTTTTTTGGTAAAGTAACACTTAAAAATTCTCAGAGTATAAAATGATATTTTTTATGAAATGGAGGGACTACTACGCTACTTGTTTTACAGAAATCTTCCAAACATTTATTACTTGTCAGTTTTTTTAATATTACACTAATCTGTTGTAGTTTGATCACAAAAACGAAACTTTGTGGAGCATAGATGCATTTTTTTCTTTTATCATTGATATTACTAGACGAACAAACAAACATATTGTTAAACACAATTCTATTTTATATATTTGATAAAATAGGGACTCTGACGTGCTGGTTATTCATTTCTACTAAAGACTCAACCCGAAACTTCATCATTCTTTGACTTTCCTTTCCTTTTTTTATTTTTTTTTATTTTTTTTTTATTTTTTAATGACTGTTGAAAATTTATTTGGAATTTTGACCAATTTTATTATTTTAATCCATTTGTGAAAATGGAAAATAAATTATCAATTCTTAATCTACGTTTCGTGTAAATGATTTTGATGTACATTTATCTACTCAAAACCAATTTCGAGTCAATACAATATTAATTATCAAAGTTAGCAACTTATTGATTCAAAGTTGAAGAGAAATTCCATGTCCCACATAGGAAAGTAGGAGTATGTTTATACTCCTTATTTAGTAGAGAACCATTTTGAAACAATATTAGCAATAATAGTTTCACATACTTTGATTTGAATTTGTTGGAAATTTTAATGAATTCTGTATTACTTATAACATAATATTTATTAAAAAAACACAGGTTCTTTTTAGGGTTAAAAAATTTCACAGGTTGATAACACTTCAATTAAAAATTATGGTTGTTAAAATCCAAAAATTATTTAACCAGGAACTGTAAAAAAATAAAGTTACTTAATAGTCAATCTTGTATATAATACTTCCCCCGTTTCATAAAGAATGTCATTTTAGCTATTTTTGGAGAAATTAAGGATTGATATTTAATTGATATGTTTTGTGAAATAAGGAAATAATAAACTAAATTAAGTAGGTAGTTTAAGTTAATATTGGAAGAATTGTAGATTTTATGGTAAAGTGACACTTATTGTGAATTTTTTTAAAATGTTTAAATGACATTCTTTATAAAACGGAGAAAGTACTGATAGTCACTTTAGATGTAAATTATGAGCTGGTGCTTTGACATTTTCATTTGTAATTCACACTAGAATAAACGAATTTTTATTATTTTAAAATACAATGATTTCTTAGAGCATCTTCTCCATTTTTATCTAATCATTCCACTTAATTGAATTTCAAATAAGAATCTTCCTAGTACATTTTTTGGGGCAATTCAGAAAACATTAGTCATCATCTACCACTAAACTCTAGTATATTTTGGTAGGTACATAAAAAATTGACGAAATTGGTTGGAGCAGATCTCCATTAATTAATTAATTATTGTGCGAGTAAAACAAGAATCTAGAATTTGAGGGGCTCTGTCTGAAATACTGCATGCTCCCAAATCTAATTCTAGTTTTCCACGACACCAATATCCCAGCTTTTCAGCGATTTGAAGACCCAAAAAAAATCTAATTTTCTCTCTAAAAAAATAAAACAACAAAACAAAGACTTCTCTTTCAAAAACTTCCATATCTTATTTTATTAATTACAGTAAAACATTGAACTCTATATGAAAAAATAATCTTTTGCATGAGGCAATAAAAAGCAACTTTATCATTACAGACAAAGGTTGAACCTTCATCTGGCTGACTAAAATGAAGCATGGAGTTTCACAAAATGAGTATTGTGCAAACAATTTTGATCAAGTACACAATACGTTTATGGTCGATTGTAAGCAACGCATGGTTGTGTGTGGCTCACAATCGTACAGCTGATGAAATATAAATGGAGAGATTTAAATAAATATTATAATATTGAGAAATGCACCTGATCGAATTTAGAAGGGAGTATTATATAACATGTGTAGATCTTAGTTGTATAGTATATCTCGAACATTCGTGCGGCGAGCAGACTTAGTTTATGAGAAATGGATAATATTGGCCTTACACAACTCAAAAGGGCAACTAAAATACGATGATTGAGCTGCACATGTTACTAAATATAGTATCATTTCATCTTCTACTTGACCTTTTACATTATATTTATTTATGTTTCTCATCCACCTACTACCATCATACTTGCCGCAACATTTCAAGCAACCAACACTGCTCCACACACTCTCTTTATAACTTTTTACTTTTCAAATTATTTAAACCAATTTTCGTCAAATGCGCAAATTAGTTGCACTAACTTCCATCCGATTTTAATTAATGTGGCATCCACGCATGTAGGCCAAGTATTTTGCAACAGTGTGGCCACTATAGTAATACTTACTGCAATCTTTGATTTTTATCACTGGTTTATTCTCAGGAAATTATTCAGAGGCCTTTTGGTTGATTTATCAAAGAATGTGACTTGCTGTTTAGGATCTTTAGTTTTCACAATATTTGGATATTTAGCTTTTTAACAAATTTTTAAATAATAAAATAAAATGAATTTCCTGAAATAGGAATTCTTCGTTATTTTATGATGCACCTGATCAATGTTGATCCAACAGCATCAAATCCATCCAACTATTTTACACTAAACAAATAGAGAAAAATCAGCTGTGTGTATGTGGGGTCTGTGACAAATTTATAGATGAAATATTGGTTGTATGAATTATAAATCTAGTGTTTATTTTGAAAGAAAAGTGCTAGAGTTTATGAAATATTGTCCAGTGACATTTAAAAAATGATCAAAAGATTTGTAATATTTATATATTTATCAAAATTATAATCCATACACGACCCAAATCTTGAAAATGATTTTGTTTCTATTTCCTCCAAAAATTGATTTCAATGTAATTTTCAGATATATGGCATTGAAAAAATGCTCAGATTTGTATACTATTTTTGTTTTAAAAAGAAAAGGAAAAATGAATAGAAATAAGATATCAATGGTGTTATTTTCTCACATCACATGCAAATAAGCCCACATGACAAATGGGCCCTATCAGCCCGTTATTTTCAAGCTCAGCCCATACATTTTTAAGCTACACCACAATGAATTAAAGGAAAAGACAACACTTGTATTATCCATACTATTCTTTTAAATGGACCAATATAGGGACGTAACAGTTGATCTTTTTTCTTGCTTCTTTTAGTATATTAAGGACCCTTTTGATAATAAAAAAAACACTACTGCGTGGTGCTCTCCTATTGGCTGTGACCATGTCCACATCAGCATAATCCGATTTGTCACTTAATGATTCTTGACATCATTGCATGTGTCATCCTTTCCTATGACAAAGTGCTTCAACTTTGTAGGAGAAAACATTTTTTGATGATCTTGCAGGTCCCCACGATATTATAAAATATTAGTACAAGGTTTTGCTTAGCTTAGCTTTTGAGAAGAAAAGAATATGCACCAGAAACTCTAGTTAGCTAGGGAGGTCAACCAACACTGTTTTGATGTTGCATAATATAAATGGAATGAGTTTATCGAATTTGTTCGACACACTAGATCGCTCTCTTTTGATGTTTCGCAGCTGTGGTTGAAATTGTGCAAGCAGTATTCCAACTATGTTAAAAATTAGTCTAGAATCACCAGTGTCTCGAAACTTTTCTATATTGGAAAAGAACACAAATTCTCCACTATATTTGCTTGGAAACTTAAAGAGAAAATAAATTTTGAATACATATATCTTTTCTTGTTTTCTGTGTGTTTTTTCTCTTTTTTACCGAGTCTCTCAAATAAGAGACAACCGTGTGTTTTTTAGTTGTTCCAACGAGTCTCTTAAATAAGAAAAAAAAAAAACAGTGAAAAACACGATGAAAAAATTGAGAGAAGTGGATATATGTATAGAGAAATTTGGAAGACCGATAAAACTTCCTGTACACAAGGTGTGGTGCAATTTAGACAAGGTATCACTATTTATCCAGAACAAGTAATATATTTAAGTAAAAAAACTAATACATTTTCAACGTGATACATTTCTTCAGAACAAATAATACTTTTACATAAACATTAAACTTTTTTAGCATGATATTTTTCTTCACTACAAGTAACACATTTAACCATAAACACTTATATAGGTTCATAAAAAATTGTCTATGACCCAGATTGTAGGGATCTAAGATCCGTACAACTAGTATATAAGAAACTTACTCTTGATTAAAAAGCTTATCAAGTTTTCTTTTACTTTCAAACTCTAATGCTTTAACAAAATAAAAATCCATTCCAACAATCTCCTACTTGATTTTTTTTTTAAAAAAAAATTCATCTAGCAATACTGTAAAAAGTTGTGCATAAGTAAAATTGTTTTAACAACTTACAAAGTGAGGCTTTGGTGGGTGGGCTAACCTATCTTTGACAGCCCCAGATAAAATGGTCAATTGCAATCTTTGTGTTCTGTATGTTCGCAGCGAGAAATTCTTTCCCTAGTCCTACCAACATTACATTCATTTTACTAGACTTGCGATACCTATGCAAAAACCCTTTTTTCTTTTCATCTTTTTGCCCATATATCGTACATCTAGTGAATTGCAGACAACGCCGGTAAGGGTAGGGAATAACTTTCCGCTAGCAGTCCACAAGTACAAACAAGATAAATAAAAGCATAGGACAATAATGCCACCAAATGTCCTAATAGCATTTTCACAAGTTAACCTGTGAAAAGTTCAGAGTATCTTAAATAACTCAACGTCCGCTTGATAGCAACATTGTAAAAACAATAGGCTCCGAGAAAAAAAAAACATTTCTGGTATAAAACAATACACAGAAACAGTTTAAAAAAGAAAAAGAAAAGATCAACATTCAAACTAAATCGAAGCTTCATCTCACATGTGCTTAAACTGACTGACAAAGCTGCTCCACCGCAGCTATAATCTGTGCAGGCTGAACAACAGTCCACTCCTCCAGAGTCCCAGCATAAGGAGTAGGCACATCCTGTGATGAAAGACAAACAATCGGCGCATCCAAATAATCATGAAAGTTCTCGTTTATTGCAGCCGTAAGGCTGGCCCCGATACCTCCTGTCCTCATGCACTCCTCCACGATAATCACCCGATGAGTCTTCTTCACTGAGTTCCCGATTGTATAAAGATCGAGTGGCTTCAAAGACCTAATATCAATAACTTCAGGATCATAGCCCTTGTTGACAAGGGTTTTCGCAGCCTGCATCACATGGTACCTCATCCTAGAATACGTCAAGATCGTGACATGCTCTCCGGGCCTCACCATCTCAGCCTCCTCTAGCGAGCAGATGTACTCTTCGTCTGGAATTTTCTCCTTGAGATTGTAAAGAAGCACGTGCTCGAAAAGGATTACGGGGTTTTCGCTACGAATGGCCGCTTTCATCAGACCCTTGGCATTGTACGGGGTCGAGCAGGCAACCATTTGAATCCCAGGGATTGACTGGAAGTATGATTCTAGTCTCTGGGAATGCTCAGCACCAAGCTGGCGGCCAACCCCACCAGGCCCGCGGATTACGGTCGGGATCGTAAACTGCCCGCCCGAGGTGTAGTGTAACATGCCACAGTTGTTGGATATTTGGTTGAAGGCGAGTAGGAGAAACCCCATGTTCATCCCTTCGACGATTGGTCTTAGACCTGTCATGGCTGCACCAATACCCATCCCAGTGAAGGAATTTTCGGCAATGGGTGTGTCGAGCACCCTCAGGTCACCGTATTTGTCAGCTAGGCCCTTTGTGACCTTGTAGGAACCACCATAGTGGCCTACATCTTCACCCATAACACAAACTCGAGGGTCTCTGTCCATTTCTTCCTCTAGTCCTTCTCTTAGGGCTTCAAACAGCAAGAGTTCGTGCCTAGAAGTATCAAAGAGTTATTTGAGATTTTTAGAGTATCTATTGCATCAGAAAGTTTTCAAAGAGCAAAAGAAAAATTAAAATCATTGGAAATGTGCACGATCCAATGTGGATTTTGGCCTAATTATCTCTTGACGAAATTAAATACCCTAGATTATGGTACAGTCAAATTGGCAGTGGATGTCATCACATTCATGCAGTAAGTTAGGTCAGAGCTAAAAGAATTTGAAGTTCAAATTATAATAGAGTACAATGTATGGATGTGCGGTAATATTGCATCTGATTCGTGTGAAATGTGAAGCAAATGATAACTTGCAAATTATAACATAGAATCACTTCCAAAGGAATCAAACTGGAGACACCAAAACAATATACTAAATAAAGTTAATAAAAAGTTACCAAACTATATTTCAGACATTGTTCTCAAATAGCAGAGGTTCAGTTTTTTTTTGCATTCATTTAGACTAAGCAAGAAAATGTACGATAACCATCATCCTACGAATCGCATCTTTCTTCTTTTTATTCATAGTTGACTGTGTCCTGGCAATATAAGTTTTTACATTTTCGTTATTAATGAAGAACACTATTATGGGTGGGAATTAAGCGTAGCTCCTAAAATATAGTAAACTTTAAGAATTAATGTTAGAAACCTTGAAACTCGAACTATCGAAACCCTATCTAAGTATGCCTGTAGATAATTGAATAATCATTCAAATTTGAAGATGTATCTATTAAAAAAAAAACATGCAAGCAAAATGAAATTCAAATATTTTCCGACAGCCAAATTCAAGAGGATATATTTCTTGATTAAATGACATAGCTAGCCAGATTTGAATTTATACTCATCTCCACATACTTACCCTGTTTAAGCAACTTATTTTATAAGAAAAACGTTTATTTTTCAGAAAATAGTGTTTGTTCTTTCCTCAAATCCTCTGCCTCTATAAAGCGAAATAATTGGCATCAGGGTTTGACAGTCTTAAGGAAAACATCACTATCACACTAATTTATTTTACTTGTTCTTAGTGCCTCTAGAGCTCTTCCCCTGGCAAATCAATTCTCAGGGGCTCAATGAGAACGAATAAAACTTCATGGGATCAAGATAACACAACAAAAATAAGAGGGGCCGATAAAACAAAAGGTGAACGTTCGAGAGACTTAAAAATGTATTTTGTCTACTTTTCTGGATGATGTGATCTCCTATTAAACCGTCTTACAGTAAGATGGATAGTCAAATAGTCAAATATGGGTGAATATGATCAGCACAGTCAACAGAGTTCACCATATTTAACTTATTAAACTATCTGTCTTACCGTCAGACGTTCTTACAGAAGGTTTGCTGTTCTGGATTGTTTCTCTAGATATTAATCCAAGTCGTAATCAGCATATGACACAATAATGAGTGTGGCATGTTCTTCCATTGATTCATAGAGCTCCTTCAAGGCATACTATACATCCTATTTACGCATCAACCATCCTTATGAAAATGGCGAGTATACCGTTATGCCACACTAGTAATAAAAATAATTTGTTTTTTAACGTACGTACTAGTTGTAAGTACAAGTCCCAGATAAATGGATTGAAAAAATAATGCAATTGAATTAACTCATACTGCACTTGACTTCTTTCACCTTAACTTTAATCAGCTGAATAATAAAAACTTTCATGCAGGCATTTGAGTTTACAATCATCAAAACCTGAAATATAAGCAAGCAAAATGTACATCAGATTATGATAAGATTATTGGAATTTTACCCGGATTTTGAAGCTGTTGAAGTAGCATTTTCAGCCTGCGTCTACAAGATCCGAAACGAAGAACAAAAATAAACATACAATTGAACTAAAAAAACATGGGAAACAGAAGTTCATACAAATAGCAAATAATATAATTATCAGATTCTGAGAGGGTAAAAAAGGAATGCTGACCGCAACCGCTTTGGTAATGATCTTTCCGTTCCTGGAAGTCCCATGAATCGGATCCGAAATCGAGCTTCTTTCAGATCTAATGACTGATGAAACAAACAAAATAAAAATAATCCAACGAAAACAAATTCGAAAAAATACAAAAGAAATAATCAAATTCGAAATTTTGAGAAGCAGCTCATTGATTCCAAATAAGTTTAATAAAACATTACTTGCCGTAATAGTTTGAATTAGGGACGCAAACCCTTGCAAATCTCAAATTAGCACTAAAGTCGAGAGTGGCGAGAAAAGAACCTGGAAGAGAGCAAATGGGGACGGAAGACACTTTGTTAGAGTGATCTGAGAAGGGAAATGTGGCAGATGTTACTCCAATAGATCGCAATATGGCGGCCATTCTGAATCGCGTATCTGAGAGAGAGAGAGAGAGAAATTGGAGATGGTTACAGAATCAAGGGGTTAAATAAGAGGGGTTCAGAAAAGAAGGGCGGAGATACAAATGCAAGCGAGGGCAATTTCAAGCAGAGGAGAGCGATGATACCAAAGAGACCGCAACTGTCATGACCCAACGGTTTGCCAACTATAATCTCTGTATTTTGTGGAAATTCAATAAATGCTATTTTTTTTTTTTTTTTTTGCTCTACAAATTTCAGCATGGCTTGAATAGGGAGGACAAAATCTCGTGGGATCCATTCTCCCCGTGTAATTAAAATGAAAATTTTCCTCTCAAATCCTTAATTATTTGTTATAGTATTTGTCATTTGTAATATGTATAATATTAATACATATTTAAGAATATGGTGATCCTAACTAGTGCATTTACAAATTATCTTCCATCAACAATTTAATTTGTATGTACAGTAAATCTTCTCTACTTTTATGTAAAAATCAAATATATTTCTAAGTTTTAAACAAATTGGAAAACATATAAGGTGTGTTATTGATTTATTATAAGTAATACTGATTTAATGAATTTTTAAAGTTAATAAAAAGTCATATTTTATTATCAAAAAGTTTGAGCTAAAAAAAAAAAATGTGGAAATCCCATATAAGATTTCTTAAGTGAAGAATTTTGCTAACAGTAACCTGTTCAATTGTAATGAGCAAGTGTTTTTTCGAAATTGTTCTTGTCAAGAAATACCAATATTGTTCTAAAAGTTAGTCTTATTTTAAATAAAATACATTTTTTAAAGAAAAAATTAAAAGTATCACTATAAAAAAATATGTAGTACTTTTTAATATGACATAAAAATATACTTTTTCGAAAAGAAAAATAATACTTCTGATTATGACTACTTTATGGCAAGATGATCTTATGGAAAGAATCTAAAGAACTCTTTAATTTCACAAATGAGAATCACATAATTAAGTAACATAAAAATTAAAAAATGGTTTTTTTCTTTTTGATAAAGCGCAATCTGGTGAACCCGGAAACTGAACGATAATTTACGCAAACTGAATGTAAAGACACACAGGAGTTACGTGGTTCGATCCGGAGATCTACGTCCACGGGCAGAAAACGGCAATCGCCGGAGTGTTTCTCTCACTTAGAGTTTTGAGTTTACACGTGCTAATTTGGAATGCGGAATTCCAAACCCTAATTCAGAGTTCTTTTCACCTATTTATACTACTAAATCAAAACCCTAACTAAATCCCTATAATCTTGCTCACCAAATCTGCATGGCAGTTGGGAGAAGATCATGGGCCTTGATTTGTGGAACAGACTTGATTCGCTGAACAGAACGCGTGTTGTTGGGCCTGCTGGGCCTGGGCCTTCGCGCTTGCTGGCGCGTTTGCTGGGCCGGTGAGTGGGCTCAGGTTTTGACCCGACCCGAAGTGACCGGGTTATCCCTATCACTTTTCATTTATAAATAAGTGAACTATCACCAAGTTAAGTACAAAAAATAAGTCGTTTAAATACAAATTAATAGTTTTAAAAAAGTTACACCATAATGAAAATGATAAAAGGAAAAAAAAAAAAAAAAAAACCACATTTTTAGACAATAGGTATACGTAACTTCCGTCCTTCCGTTCTTTCCGATTTCTTTGTCCACAGCTTTCGCATGTGATTCTTGTAACATCTAAAGTTTTCAGGTAAAGAAAATGATAAAATAAGACCAAGTAATCTAAACAGCATTACAAGGGTAAAATTTCTCGCCAAAATCAAAACGAACCTACTCTTATCTCCTTCCCAGCTGATGATATATTATCATATTTCGAGCAAAATTTCATTTCTTACATATATCCTAATAAGTAAAGAATAACAAGATACATTGCATGTTTCTTAAATATATGTGTACACATATAGCTGCTGATTCCACCAAAACTTGTTCTGCTTCTTGTATCCAAAATCTTCTTGCTGCCATCATCGACAAGTGAAACAATAAGAAAGAGAGAATAGACATCTCCAGAACACGAATCCGGGTGGGGAGAGTGATTCTTAGGGTAGAACACTTACGTGAGTGATTCATAGGGAAGAGTTTCAATCCTCCTCCATGGGTACCTCTGGAATATCAAACCTATCTTCTTCAATAGTCTTTGTCACGACAGATATGGGGGTCAGTGATACTAGGTCAAGGAAAGACGGATTCAACAAGATCAAGCACGGCTACAAATTTAAATGTAGACAATAGATTGAGCATGAGTGTGTGGGTGTGTGTTCATGTCCATGTACGTAAGACTGCACCAGATTAGTCAATCGATAAGGTGAGACTAGAATGATCGTGTCGTAACAAATGCATAACTGTGATTCATCTTCCAAAAGAAAGGATATAGATTGACATAAGATCCTCCTCTTTCTCCCCACGGTTGCGGCTGTTATTTAATTCCCTTAGTATTTCAGGTGTAACCTGTATGTCGAGGGAAGTGCATTTATATAACCATAACATTAACAATCCGATAAAAGTACTAATAGTTAGAATTGTGATAATTGCTTACAAGTTTATGCCATTGTCTCTCGAGTAGAGTGTTGAGATTACTTTTGTCCTCCTTTGTCAACTCGTTTTTGTACCTATGCGGAATATTTGTACATTTAAAAAAAAAAAATCATCTCAACATAATCTCAATATTGGACTTAGCATTTTGACTATCCATAATAAAGTACATGATCTCCCTTTCCAATCCAATATAAGTGGCAAGAAAATAAAAACAAAGGTGACATAAACTTACAACGAGAATATGAAAGAAAATACGGGAGGGAGGTATTGATTGAAAGCTAACCTTTGTGCAAATGCAAGAAGGGACTGATGCCATATGACAGGCATTACTCTGGAATCATCATAGAATCTCATAAAATGAGCAACCAATGCATCAAGCACACGGTACGGCAATGCATACTTCTTCTCTACTAGTAACTTGATGAAATAACTGCCAATAAATAGGAGGAAATTATCATCATAAATTTTATCACATGTTACTAAGAAAAAAGCACCCCCCTCCCCCCCCCCCCCCCCCCCCAACAAAGAAAATAATAAAATAAAAAGTTGAAGAAAAACTTGTTTAAATAAGACTGGAAACCCTGCAAGTTTGATAGAAAATAACGGTATGTTAACCATTTTTGACAAGTAAAATATGCCGCAGGAAATTTACTAACTGGAGTATTATTTTTGAGCCTAGAAGAGAATGATGAGACTTATTCGAGATCCATGCCTGGAACCACTGCAAACTTGTTTGTTATACAGAGTAAAAGGAGTAGTCAAAGTACAATGTTCCTCATCAACACAATGAGATGGGAAGAATAGACAACGAGGTTTTCATAAATATGAAATAGAGATACAAATAATTTGGTGAAGGCATAAAAATGTTTTTGATTTTCCAACATCATCAGGATAAATACAACCAAACCAAATAGCTGGTTCGAACTATCAATGAGCATTCATTATCTGCTAATGGATGAGAAACAAGTTAAACTGGGAATATACAACAATGTTTTACATTGATATAATTCAAAGGAAGCATTTTACAAGATTAATACCTTGTTGTACCATAATAATCCATCTCCGCGAGCTTTAGTAATGCGACACTGAAATGCAGGAAGTCAAATTACAATAAATATCAAACAAGCAAATGTTTTGATGATACAACCAGTTCTCTGCCTACGCAAAGGCATCATCAGCACACATAAAAAGTCGGGGAGTTACGAGGTGAGACCAAAGCTACCATACCTAGAATGAAGAGGAGGAATAGAAATATTCTCGATTATGCTCCCAACAATTACAGCCTCCCTTAAATTGCAAGTTCTTGACTGGCAAAGAAAAATTAGAAATCTTCAGCGTACACGTCTGCTAATATTCAAATCTAGGAAAGAGGCATGGCATATTTACAATATGCAATTAACTTAGTGCTTCTCAATAGTCACTAACCTGAACAAACTACAGAAAATTTTAACAAAAAAGTCGAATGAGTTCTAGAATTGTATGATATACAACTCATCAGAATCACCGTTTCTCAAGCTGAAAGAATAGCAATTTAAGATCCTTGAAACAGCTGGCAACAGAAATATCAAGATAAACAACTTGGGTCAAGAAAACAGTTCTTGAGGACTGAGTTATGTAAGTGACCAGTGCATATAACGGGCACGAAGGAAAGTGGGCGCAGACCAGCAAGCTTAAGGAAGAACCCGAAATAACTTTGATCTAGTTAATGTTATCTACAATCTACCACAAAAAATCAATCAATGTTTGCAGATTATGCTTGATATTTATATTTTTATTTATAGAAACTAATATATTTTGGATAACTAAGTTTTTATTTATCTATTTACTTCTATGAGTAATTACTAATTAACTATAAATTACGCAAACATTAGTTAAGCTTAGTAATACTTCTCAATCTTTACAATATAATTATTGATAATTACTTGAAAAGAATTAGGTCACAATCTCAAGTAAATATATTTGAAAAAAATATATATATAATTTGCAATTTTCATAAAATGTTAATCCATATCTGACACTATTTTTCATAACATGAATGAGGTAATTTTAATGAACATTAATATAATATAGGTGTTACATCAAGTAACTTTAGTCAAAGATGATATACTACAATTTGATTGTTAATGAGATAACTAAATATATAAAATTCTTATGACTCTTATATATTATATTTTTTTTTTTATTTTTTCATATAAAAATGATTGGAAGATGTACAAGGGAGTGTAAACATGAAGTAATTATATTTACAATATTTATCTTTAAAATTATAAAAGTTAATAACTTATGCTACCCTCAATCCTAAAAAAGAATCATGCTTGAGAAATGTATAATTTTTTTATTTTTTGTCAATTATTAAAAAAAGTATAACCTTCTAAAATCATGAATTCTCATTTAGCAACTTCGTTTTTTTCCATTTGACTTATCCAACCATTTAATTGATACATAATTTTAATATTTTTGCTTTTACAAACAATTAAAACAATGCTTTGTCTTTTCTTTTTCTATTGCACAAAGTGTTTTTTAAACAAGGCTCTCTTTTGTCAGGAATTAGGGTGCAATTAATTGAGAATTTAATAGGATGAAAAATAAAAGACACAAATTTGTTAACCTAGTTCGTAAAAAATGACTATGTTTGGTGGCACTATCGAGCCAGGAGATAGCTAATAATTTCGGTGATAACAAATATAATGAATCATAGGGTTATTTATAACTCAAGTTGGGTCGTAACTCTAAAAGCCCATTCATCTCGAATACTGCTTTTAAGGTCCAAAAAAAATTCCTCGATGTCCCTGCCCCTGAACCCCTGCCAACTCACCGGCAAGTTGGATCACCGTGAAGCAGTCTCTCAGGCTCCATAAACCCAACATTTTTATGGACCACATAGACGTAATTATAACAATATCATCGTTTCAATTTGATAGGAATTCTCTTTTTATTATGTAAGACTTTAATACAAGATTCATATGAATTAAGGAGTATATTTTAATCAATTATAAATCTATAAATTAAGGAGTATTTATTTTTATTTTGACATACTATATAATTTTTAAAGATATTTATTTGAAAAAATATAATAATATACTTTTAGTAAATTTTGTGGACCACGTGCATTCTAAAAAGTTTCCTAAAATACTCTATAAGTTAGAGTCACTCCGCAACCCTTCAAACCATTATTCCATTGGGTAAAAATTATTAGAACCAATGATATTTCGGGCCAATATTCACATGACCTAATCACACTAATAGAGTGGAAAGCAGCTAACACTCTTCCTTTAATCAACAGTTAAACAAGGTTATATAGAAAGAAAATGATAAAATAGAAGTATATTTTCTAATAAATATTTTTTTAAATTCTTATGGAAGATAAACACTAAGATGATCCTTACTACAGAGTGAATTTTGAAATGACCCTACACTTACATGACCTAAAAAGATATTTATAGTAAATAAATTCTAGAAAAATACAATAAATAGAAGGCGATGAAGCATTATCCAAGTTTCCATTGAAATGAGCATCATGTTGTGCTACAATCCAATAACTAATAATCAAGTAAATAATGTCCAATAAATATACTACCTCCGTCCCCTTCAGATTTGCACGTAGGGACGGGCACGAAGGTTAAGAAAAAGCTGTTTTTTGCTTTTTGGTTGACTTTTTCAAAGGTGGAGATTGAAAATGAAGATTTTGAGGGTGAAGATTATTTGGGAAAGTTTCCTTTTTAAGGGTGTGCAAATCTGAATGGGACGGACTGAAAAGGAAAGTGTGCAAATTTGAGCGGGACGGAGGGAGTATTATCTACAACTTGCTGATATCATAATGACACATCCAAGTAAACACAACGATTTAAAAAAATATTAAAATCAATTTCTGATTCACAACAAATAAAATATGTTCCTACAATCTCCCTAAACACCCACAAAAATTTCATCTCCAGATTTCAAGGACCATAAACGGAAAAAATAACTAAAAAATCACACATTGAAAAACTAAGGAAGATTTTGAGTGTGCTTACTTAAGGTTGGGAGTGTTGGGCTAAACTTGGTTGATGGAGTTAATGAGTGTGCTTTATCGAAATTTGAACCCCTAAATCTATTGACCCAAGCCTTAAATAAACACACCCTTTGTCACCAGACGCACATTTGTCAGTGTTCACCACATTTCGTCGATATTCATGAAATTTCTCCAATTAATGCATCATTATATATATGGGAACAAACTCATTAACATTTGTTCTTCTCTCTCATGCATGCTAGTACCTCTGTTCTAAAAATATCCATCTAGCTCCAATTACACCCCATCAATTGCTAGATTGTTATCAACCGTCTATATTTTTCTCGTTTAGTCTTTCCTAAACCCCGCTTAGCGTCTAGCACCTTTTAGAAAAATGAGTAGTATTCCAAGTTACAAAGAGAAAAGCAGCTTGTCAATAGCGTATGCACATTTAACATTCACTCTCATTACAAGATAAAAAGGTCTATGAGTAGATGCACAAACATACCTTTCCTTAATTTGTGTATCTAAGATTCTAGTTCGCAATATTGCCATTTCGCTCAACATCACACATGAAGAAACAAAACATATTCCTGAAACAAAAATTGCAAAGGAAACTATTATCGTATTGGTAGAGATTGAAAATAAAGTACGCATTCTACGAACGAATTATCTAAAAAAGAATGTTCTACTATTACCTCTAAGGGGTTGTGATGGAAGGCCTTGTTCCAATTTGGGAATCTAAATGAGTAACAAAAGGGTTTTTACCAAATCAAACCAATTATCACCTAATTTACTCTAGTCCCAATCATTATGGACAATAATGGAATTACTAATACCTAGAGGTGAGTAAATTATGAAGATAACCTAATTAATTCTCAAAATCCTACCCAAGAGGACCTTGCCTAGGGAGCGAAGCCCTAAAACATCCTACAAGATCAATACACACGATTCGGGTCCTCCGTTCATCCCTCATGGGCCTTTAGGGAGAACCAATATATTCTCGGTTAGCTACGTCTAGAATATAAGTCAATTAATTACGTAGTATCGATTCCAAACACAAATAATCTCCAAAATTCAATCAACAATCAATGACGGCAATTAACCCTAGGGTTGGGCTACTCCCAACCCTAGAAACCACAAATAACTACTCACAATTCATAAAAATCATCCAACAACCATAATAAATACAATACCCAAGCATTTAATGAGAGAAGGATTAAAGATTAACAAATGCAGAGAAAATGGGAGAAGAAAGCTTAGTCTTGATTTAGAATGATGATGATAATCTTCAATTTATGCTCGTATTTACTCCAATCCCTATTCTCTTGCGAAATCCCCAAAAATTCTTCAATAATACTCAACAACCCTAATGGGTTTCTCAAGAACAAAATGAAGAATCCTAGGTCTATTCTAGGGAGAAGGAGGAGAGAAATCCTAGAGAGAGAGAGTAAAATAGAATTCTGAAAATTTGATAGTGTGTTTACAAATTGAGCTCCTTAAAATGGGAGTGAGGGAATGAATATATAGGAACTTCTCCCTCACTCTTCACTAAAAATCTGCTGAAAATCCTAAGGTAAGTAAGGGTAACATAGTTAAAAGAAATCTAGAGTATAAGGGATTGTGAGTTGTTGGTCGAACCCCCCTTCATGCGCTCGATTCGACTTTCATGTGAATTCTGAGAAGAATTGGCTCGGAACTGGCTCACGGTCAAAACACAAAAGTTTTAGTTCTTTTTTTGGCTATACGTTGCCGCTTGAATCACTTGAATCGAAGTTCGGACAAAGAAGTTACGACCAAACAACGAAGACTGCACGAAACAGGGGAAGGGGCGCGCGAACTACCGGTATCGCTACCGGACCGGTAACTGGACCGGCAGGTGGTCCGGCTAAAACCTGGGCTCACACTGGACCGACTACCGGTGCTCCTGCCGGTCCGGTAGGTGGTCCGGTTCAGCTTTCCAGCCTTGCACCTCCGTCTTCCGTCATCGTTTCGGAGCCCTTCCTCTCGTTTTCTCGACCCGACCTCTTCACGAATTTTTTTCGTGACTCGATGAACTTCAATTTGGGCTCTTGTTGAGTCTGATTCGGGTTAGTTTAAGCCTCAGTTTTTGGGCTGGAACACAAAATATATGCCATTGCCCTTGTCTTCTTCCTTCTTCAATTTGGGGCTTTTCTATCCATCTTCTCTGCCCAAGTTCTTCACGAAAGTTTCTCGTGGCTTGATGATATTTAATTTGGGCCTGTTTGGGCCTTAGGATACGGGCTGGAGTATGAAAATAGACTCGAACAATCTTCTAAAATCCTCCGAGTTTCCTAATCTTCAAAATAAGACTTAAAAACACCCGAAAGCACATCAAATCATATTAAAAAGGAAATTCTGTCCAGAAATGCAATAAAGCTCAAAATCGCACGTGAACATATCAATTACATGAAATTCTTCACAGAATATGAACGTGAAAAGTACAAGAAAAACGATAAGTTTTACGTTCATCATCCCCACAAACTTAAGTCTTGCTCGTCCCCGAGCAAGTTAAACAATTAGGCACATAAGAAAACGAGAGTTAGAGAGGTATTGGAATCCCCTTTTTTTTTCATGAATTTCCCTTTTCATTGAGTACTTTTCCACTTTTTGGTTCACCATTCTTGCCTAAATCAATTTGTTTCAAGGGTTTGATAAACGAGTAGGGGAATATAAAGGTATAGAAATTTGGCACGTAAAACTTTTAATTTCGCTTAGTACCCTAGATCAAGTGCTAAGAGCCCTACTTTCAATCCTAAAATGTGCAATTGTGCGGTGACCTTGGACGACTCATTATCCTTCGAAATCTTCGACCTTAGGTGGTTCGACTCGGTTCTTTTTTAGGAAGACGCCACGCACTCACCTAGTGTAGGCAATGCGGCTCTTTTCTTCCTTGAGCCAACTGATCTTAATTTTTTTTTTCTATTTCTCCTTTTTCCACCAGGTTTCGTCTAAAAGAATAAAGATGATAATTATAGCTTTTGTCTTTACATTACAATACTCTTTTCAAGTTACATGACATTTTCAATGATTCAACACTCGACTTTTCACTTGAGCTTTTCTCTTTTTTTTTTTTTTCTCCTACGTTTCATACAACGTGAAATTTGTTTTCTTTTTTACATACGAAGCTCAATCAGATGGAGTATACACTTATCTCTAGAATTTAAAACAAACAATGAATGCAAGGACTCGACCCGGCGACCTATAGCACCTTGTAACTCCTGCTACATCTCCTTGATTTTTCTACCACCTAAAGCCAATTCATTTTATTCTTCATGAGTTCGTCCTTAGTCGTGTAGTGTGTATCTTAGGATTGAAGAAATGCCCACAAACAACATAACTTTGGGATAAGTTATTTTATGAACTCATGCAATCCTCCTCACTATATCTAAATATTCACCTACCTTTAAATCTCATCGACCAATTAATCACATCTTGATTTTTTTTTTAGGCAAGGAACCCTCTAGTGTTATGTACTCAATTTATAGAGATTCCGAAAATTTTGGGAAACAACATCGGGGTTTCCAATCCCTCTTCCTCATCCATCACAAAGGAAATCAACTCAACAACCAATCCATAAGTGTGTTATTCACAAAAGCAATTAAAACTAAACAATAAAGTGGTGGAATGGCATAGATCAAGAATTATAGAGAGTTCCATATGACAAGAGGAGCATCCTCCAAGGCACATAAGAATGACAATCCTTCCACCCCCCCATAAACTTGGGCGAAATTCTCAAGCCCAAGTAGCGAAGAAGTTAAAATTCATGTCTCAATCAAAACTTTCATAGAAATGAAAACCGTTTCCTCCTACTCCACAAACTTGGGCGAACTTCTCAAGCCCAATTTGTTAGAGAGGTGGAAAAATGTGCAAACTCAACAAAGAGTAGTAAATAGTGAATTTACAAATCAAGCACATCAAAAAGATTATCATCTCCAATTTCATGCCAACGAAACTATCTTGTTCTATATTTCATTTCCATCCCAAAACTATTTATTAAAAGCAAAAAACTTAATCCCACTCAATCAACGCAATAAAAAGGTAAGAGAGATGACTGACCCATAGGGGGAGGATCCTCAACCCCTACATACTCCTAGAAAGCAATAAAAGGTGCTCGGGATGCCTCCCAAGTGCGCTTCTTTAAGTTCATTAGCTTGACCATATCGTCACCTTGCTTGTCAAGGGGGCTCGAAATAGAAATTCTCATCCATGCCTTCATAGACTTCCCCTTGAGCGAATCTCCAATGAGTCGCTTTTATTGATCCTTTGGATTTCCATCCCATCATTTCCCATATGTTTTCCATCTTCAGCCTTTCCTTTGGCTTTCGTCCCTCCTTACAAAAAGGTTTCTCAACAAGAACAAAGTGTTTAAGCATAGATAATAGAAATATGACAAATCTACTCAATATGCTTAAACTCTCTTAATACCTTCTCGCAATAAAAGGGTTCTTCCAAATTCACCACAAGATTTTCCTTCCAATTTGGAAGAATATTTAAAACTATGCCTTTTTCAAAGAAAGTCAAGTTAGTTGGCAAGGAAAAATTTTCCGTCCCAACAAAATCATGCTCGGCAATGTCTCATGTAATTCAAATGCCTAGAAGACATGTTGTCAAGTGTAGGGGTTCCACATTTTCTTGATCCTTAACTTCACTCTCAAACCATCAACCACTTCAAACATTTTTTTAAATTTCTCATAATTCCAAGGAATGGATTCCCAAGAGTAATACCTCATGAGTGAAGCGAAAGATTTGAGTTCTACCTCTTGAAGGTTTGGGTCTTCTTCGGTGAGTGCTTTGCACATTCTTCGGAGGCCATTTTTAGGGTGAGACTCATCGTCCCAACCATGTGTTCTTGTATCCTTTCCCAAGCCATCTTCTCGGGAATTTCCTCCGGTACCTCTTCAATCTCCTCCCGAATCACATCTATTATCAAACATTGTTCTTTGGGGGAGGGTTGGTCAATGTAACCTTTAAGATTGAATTTAACTCTTTGATTTCCAAGCTCAAGAGAAAGACTTCCATCCTTGACATCGATAATGGCACTCGCGGTGGCCATGAATGGTCGACCAATAATTATAAGGTTTTTGGGGTCCTCGTCCATGTCAAGAACAATAAAGTCAACCGGAATATCAATTTCGTTGATTCGGACGGGAATATCCTCAAGAACTCCCATAGGTTTCTTGATTGACCTATCGGCCAATTGAAGGGATATGGAAGTTTCCTTAAGCTTGTAATCTTTCAATTGCCGCATAATAGAAGAAGGCAACAAACTCACACTAGAACCGAAATCAAGTAAAGCTCTATCTATTTGCACATCATAAATAGAACACGCGATAGTGAAATTTCCCGGATCTTTAAGCTTAGCATAGGCTATGTTTTGAATTATGGCACTAATTCCTTCGGCTAAGTAAACCTTCTCTAATTGTCCCCATTCTTTCTTACTATTGATAATGTCTTTCAAGAATTTTCCAAATCGGGGGACGGTGGCAACCGTTTCGGTAAAGGGCAACGTAAGACTCAATTGGTTTATGGCATCAAGAAAATTATGGAATTGACGATCAACTCTACATGCTCGCTCACATTTTGGAAAGGGTAATCAAGGTTGAGCATTATTAGGATAAGGTTGACTTCCGATGGTAGGAGGGTCATCCCTTTCCTCCATTAGTTCCTCGATTACCTTTTCTCTTCCTTTACCGTTGGAAACTCTTTTGGGGGTTCTACACTCAAGTTCTCGAAATGGTTTACCACTTCTTAGTGAAACGGCATTACCGCTTTCTAAGGGGTTAGCATACGAGTTCTCTTGGGTTAGAATCTCCTCTTCCTCAAGGTTATTAAGCACGTTATACAAGTTTTCCAACGATAAGGCACAATCCCTTTCTTTGCCACCACTCTTCCTAGATAAAGTTTTCACCAATTTAAGTATTTTTTTCTTAATGGAAATTTCGTCGGAATCATCCTCAACTAGATCCCTAGGAACCACCGGAACACGGAGTTCTAACAACATAGATGACTCCCTATCACAAGAGTGGTTCACGATATTCTTAGCCTCACATCCCGAGCAAAAGAGAGGAGTGGTACTTACCTTGAATCCTTGATGCATATTATTTTGTAGACATGATTCACCTTGTTCAATGGATTCAAGTGGTACTTACCTTGAATCCTTGATGCATATTATTTTGTAGACATGATTCACCTTGTTCAATGGATTCAAGCTTTTCCCTCTTCGCACTTTCCTCTTGGCTTAGCCTTTTCCTCTTCTTGTCTTCCTTGTCCCATTGACTTTGATTGGACGCCGTCTCCTTTAGCCAAGAGAGAGCCTCATCTACTTCCTTGTTAAGGAACGAGCCTCCCGAAGCTATATCAAGAAAAACACGCTCATTAGGCGTCAATCCAGCATAGAAGACATTAATAATAAAGGCATCATCAAATCCATGATGTGGGCATGATCTACATAGATGTAGGAGTCTTTCCCAAGCTTCGAAGCAACGTTCGTCACTCTGTTGTTCAAAACTTGAGATGTCACGCCTAATCCTTGCACTCTTGCTTGCCGGAAAGAATTGATGAAGGAAAGATGTAGAAACTTCTTCCCATAGAGATGAGGAATCGAATAACTCTTCACGAAACCAATGTTTCGCCGCTCCTTCAAGTGTGAATTGAAAAAGCTTGATAGAGTATTCATTTACAAATTCGTTAGTGGTTTTAACACACTCACGAATAACACACTCACGAATTTGCAAAAATTCCTCAAGATGCTCATATGGATCCTCATCTTCTTTCTCATGAAACTTCATTCCTCGGGCTAAGTTCACCATGCCCGGAGTGACTTCTACTCCCGAGCAAGATTTTGCAGGCTCGGTGAACCGGAGCAGGAAGTGGTAACTCCGGTATAATGAAACTTACCCCATCCTCTATTCATCATGTTTTTTTTAAGATTAAAATAAAGGTAACATGTAAAGTAGATAAAAGAAAATCAAACAGACGAACAAGCAAATATATACAAGCCTAATCTTAACGCACGATTGACCCTACAATGGCTCTACAAGGAGGAAATCCTCTCCGGCAACGACACCATGAACTTGTCCGCGAAAAGCGCTCTAAACCATTACGATTGGAACACTTTTCACCAAATCGCAAGCGTACGGCTTGTGACAGTGGTAGTATAAAATATTGTCGAACCACAAAGAGGATACTCTCATGGAGCACACTGTAGATCGATTAACTAAGTTAGGCTATTGGAAATGTAGAGATTAACTAATTACTAATCAAACATAAATCAAACAACTAAATAAAAGATACTCTCAACTAGAAAGTGGGTTTCTAAGGCATGGTTTCACTGACCCGCACTGTCGGGTGCAGATAAATTAGTTATTTATTTCCTAACCTTCTTTCCTAATAGTAGGCAGAGTAAGTCAGGGTCGATCCCTCAGGGAACATGAACTAATTGTATTGTTGTACTAACCAATTTATATAACTAATTATAATAATATAAATATAATATGGGGGGAATTTTGATGAGATTTAATTAACTAATGCAAATAACAAGTAAACTAAAGATGAATTAACTAATGAATTAACTTATGAATAAAATATATTCCTGCCTTTAACCCAGTATCCCCCTAGCCTGAATATCCATGTAACTAATGCAATTTCTTGACTAATTAGTTCTGAAATCCCTACTCCAAGAATTAACAGGTACGCTTACCTAACTCTTGTTACTCCTTAAGTATAATTAATCACAGGTACTCTTAGTAATTAATCCTATCCAATTAAGTAGTCCTAGGATACGATCGCTAGAACACCATTAATCAAACGCATAGGGAACTAAGGTAACGGAGTAGGTACAATGTTGTACTCACAAGCTCAGTACAAGTGACCGCGACTTTATGTTATCCTAGCGAGTAACCACTTTTTGCTACT
Organism: Ajuga chamaepitys; assembly: GCA_958295605.1. Taxonomy (NCBI): domain Eukaryota; kingdom Viridiplantae; phylum Streptophyta; class Magnoliopsida; order Lamiales; family Lamiaceae; genus Ajuga; species Ajuga chamaepitys. The sequence goes on along the minus strand of OY282498.1, from coordinate 39,205,783 downwards.
TTTGGACACAAACACATAACAACTACGGATTATGTATTTATGACCTAGCGGTAGCTATATGCCTATTATTAGGGTGATCAATCCACATACCAAACATATAAAAGATAGAGTAAACCAATAACACAAGTAATTTCAGAACATAATTAAATCGAACAATCTCCGAATTATTTACATAAACATCAGTCTAGGGTTCAACATAGTCAAAGACGGGAAATAATAAAACTTAGCCAATCATAGTGATCACTAAGAACAAATTATAAAAGAAAACATTACAACTATAAAACCCGAATCGCCGAATCTTGAGTCTTCGTGTTCTTCAGAATTCGCAAGTCCGAGCTCTTGAATCAATGTAGAAAGTCTTATTTTCGGACTTGGGATCTTCTATTTATAAACGGAGATGAATTAGGCTCAATTTGGACTGGAAAAGGATTAATCTGCGCATGATTTGGGCTGGGCCGCCATCAAGCTCGGCCGAGCTGGCCATCAAGCTCGGTTGAGCCTCACCAGCTCAGCCGAGCCCTGTGTATATCTTTCTCGGCCGAGAAAATTAGGCTCGGCCGAGAATCTTCTATGGCCAAAATCCGGACTCCCTGACCTTGTAGCTCGGTCGAGACTCACTAGCTCGGCCGAGCTCAGTTTCCTGTAGCTTTTGGCTCGATTTTTCTCGGTTTTTGACTTGCGAGACTTGTTCTCATATCCTTCCTTGGTCGAGTTCGACTTTTTGGTCTAATTCCACCCAAATAACTTCAAAACAAGTCAAACAACATCAATTTTCTCAAAAATGCAAATACGATAAATACACGGCCAATTACACATGCAAATGTCATTAAATTAACACTTAACTCGACCTATTATGCATGCATAAACGCGTGTACCATTCACCGTACCTAGGGTTATGCCTATTAATCACCGATTAAACTAAGGGGTTGTGATGGAAGTTCTTGTTCTAATTTGGGAATCCAAACGAGTAACAAAAGGGTTTTTACCAAATCAACCAATTATCACCTAATTTACTCTAATCCCAATCATTATGGACAATAATGGAATTACTAAGACCTAGAGGTGAGTAAATTATGAAGATAACCTAATTAATTCTCAAAGTCCTACCCCAAGAGGACCTTGCCTAGGGAGCGAAGCCCTAAAACATCCTACAAGATCAATACACACGATTCGGGTCCTCCGTTCATCCCTCATGGGCCTTCGAAGAGAACCAATATATTCTCGATTAGCTACGCCTAGAATATAAGTCATACAATTACGTAGTATCGATTCTAAACACAAATAATCCCCAAAATTCAATAAAAATTCAATGAAGGCAATCAACCCTAGGCTTGGGCTACTCCCAACCCTAGAAACCACAAATAACTACTCACAATTCATAAAAATCATCCAACAACCATAATAAATACAATACCCAAGCATTTAATGAGAGAAGGATTAAAGATTAACAAATGCAAAGAAAATGGGAGAAGAAAGCTTAGTCTTGATTTAGAATGATGATGATAATCTTCAATTCATGCTCGTATTTACTCCAATCTTGATTTTCTTGCGAAAGCCCCAAAAATTCTTCAATAATACTTGATAAAGCGCAATCCGTTTACCAAATAAACTTTGAACGTAAATCCGTTGGAGACGTAAATCAATGCTAGAAACTTAAAGAACACAGGATGTACGTGGTTCGATCCGGAGATCTACGTCCACGGCCTAAGAATATCACCTGCCGAGGTGCTTCTTCACTATCTCTTTGAGTTTACACGTAATAGTTTTTGAATACAAACTCCGAACCCTAATTCTGAGTCCAATTCTCCTACTTATAGTACTCAACTCAAACCCTAACTAACTCCCTATAATTGCGCCTATTATCTCTACATGGGAGTTGGGAGAAGATCGTGGGGATCTTCCTTCCTCCATACGTCGTGATTGGGCCGTTTTAGGTTGAGTGCGCTCTTCTGGGCCAGTTGATGGGCTTGCTTTCATGAGCTCAGTTACTTCGGGTCGGTTGGTCCGGCCCGAGGTGCTGACCCGACCCGGAGTTGCTGGGCCATACCTATCAATACTCAAGAACCCTAATGGGTTTCTCAAGAACAAAATGAAGAACCCTAAGTCTATTCTAGAGAGAAGGGGGAGAGAAATCCTAGAGAGAGAGTAAAATAGAATTCTGAAAATTTGATAGTGTGTTTACAAATTGAGCTCCTTAAAATGGGAGTGAGGGAATGAATATATAGGAACTTCTCCCTCACTCTTCACTAAAAATCTGCTGAAAACCCTAAGGTAAGTAAGGGTAAAATAGTCAAAAGCAATCTAGAATATAAGGGTTGGTCGAACCCCCCTTCGTGCGCTCAACTCGACTTTCATGCGAATTCTGAGAAGAATCGGCTCGGAATTGGCTCACGGTCAAAACACAAAAGTTTTAGTTTGTGGCCACTTGAATCACTTGAATCGGAGTTCGGATGAAGATGTTACGACCAAACAACGAGGACTGCGCGAAACAGGGAAAGGCGCTCGCGAACAACCGGTATCGTTGCCGGACTGGGAGCCGGTTCGGCAGGTGGTCCGGCTGGACCCTGGGCTCACACTGGACTGACTATCAGTGTTCCTGTTGGTCCGGGTTCAATTTGGGCTCTTGTTGAGTCTGATTCGGGTTCGTTTAGGCCTCAGTTTGCAGGCTGGATGTCTCTTCCTTCTTCAATTTGGGGCTTTTCTATCCATCTTCTCGGCCCGAGTTCTACACGAAAGTTTCTCGTGACTTGATGATCTTTAATTTAGGCCTGACCCCGACCCATTTTGGCCTGTTTGGGCCTCAGAATGTGGGCCGAAGTTTGAAAATGGACTCGGACAATCTTCTAAATTCCTCCGAGTTTCCTAACCTTCAAAATAAGACTCAAAAACACCCAAAAGCGCATCAAATCATATTAAAAAGGAAATTTAACTTGGAAATGCAATAAAGTTCAAAATCGCACGTGATCATATCAATTACACAAAATTCTTCACAGAATATGAACGTGAAAAGTACAAGAAAAACGGTAATTTTTACGTTCATCATGTACGGCATAGAGCGCATTTGTCTATGACTGTGTAGGCATTGGTTTGTGAGCTTTTGGGAGTTATTAGGATTAATTGATCGAGAGGGTAATTGTCTTAATTAATCTATTATCTAGTCACTTGAGAGAAGGGTTAGGTTATTACAGCGCCGCTTAATAAACACTAGAATCTGATTTAAAAGTCTATAAGTTGAACATATTCATCATTGAAGTGAGTCCTGAAATCAAATCCCTAGGATACTTTCTTGTTAATTGAAATCTCTTTTTGTCTAATAAGTCGCAGTTAAGTAATCAATTAGTTTAAGTTCGTTAATTTAGTTAAAAACAACTTTGTAATTTTAGTATCTAGTTAGGATAATCCTAGACAATTAGGGTATCGAACTACCTAACCTATTCCTTGTGGGATCGACCTTAACTACCACTACTACACCTACACCTGTACACTTGCGGTAATTAGGGGTTAGAAAATAGGCCTGTCAAGTTTTTAATGCCGTTGCCGGGGAATAGGCTTAGCGTCTTAGTTTTTATCTTGAGTAATAGGAGGACACTAGACTAGATTTTACTTTTCGTATTTTAATTTTAATTTTTGTTTGTATTTTTAATTTATTTTAGAATTACATGGTATTTCTTGTTGGTGTTGTTTTTAGGCTTCGCATGAAACCAGATCAAAATGGAAACACAATCTTGTTCCTTTCGATTCTGAAATTGAAGCAACTGCCCGCAAATACCGCACAAGACAAAACCCCACGTTTGAGATGGAGAACGTACCACAGCATCCAAATCCGGATGAAGCTCTTAACAGAGTACTGATAGCGCTGACACACATGGATGACCGAGTCACTAATATTCAGCAGCAGTTACCTCCACAGTAGCAGGTACAAGTTCAGATAGAACCAAATGAAGGAGATGAGGATGATACTCCCATCAGTGATTGTCTGCGACCCAACCAAAATCAGCGGACGGGAGGAGTACAACCCCCACCGTTGAATGCCAACAGTTTTGAGCTGAAGTCTGCACTCATTAACATAGTGCAGCAAAACCAGTTTGGGGCAAGTGCTTTAGAAGATCCGAATGTGCACCTGATTAAATTTCGCAGGCACACGAACAGGTCAAGATGAGGTTGTTCTCATTCTCCCTGAAAAACAGAGCCTTACAATGGTCCAGCTCGTTGGAAAACATTGCAAATTGGGAGGATTTGAGCACTACATTTCTTCTGAAATATTTCCTGCCGAGCAAGATGCTAGACTTGCAGAATCAGATAAACCAGTTCAGGAAAATGGACCAAGAGTTGTTTGGTGAGGCTTGTGAGCGATTCGGGGATCTTATCTGGAGTTGCCCTCAACATAGTTTTACAAAGAAGCAACATGTTTGCAAGTTCTACAATGGGCTACTTGCTCCAACAAGGAATTAGGTAGATGCAGCTGCAGGAGGGAGTCTGATGGAGAAATCAGTGAAGATTGCATTCTCCATTTTGGATGCCATGTCCAGAACGAGTTATCAGTGGCCAAATGAGATAAATAAGCCAAGAAGAGTGGCGAGTGTCCAAAAATTCGATCTAGTAAATAATGAGCCAATAGAAAGCTCACATCGCAGTTAACAACATTTACAAGCCAGGTGAATTTGCTAACTAGTTTGACGTTAGCACAACACATAGACACTCCGTCGCAGCAGCTAGAGGGTCAGGAAGAAGTTGAAGATGTAAATTTTGTGAATCAGAGGAATTTCAGCAACTTCCAAAACAATCAGCCAAGGTATAATCAATACCCTCAGAATCAGAACCACCAGAACTTCTCTTATGGAAACTTACAGAATACACTCAATCCGCCACCCGGATTTGCTGTCACGAATGGGATAATTCATGATGGCACGAAGCCAACACAAGAGGAGATCATGCAGCCCAAGTTTGCTAAGCATGATGAGAAACTAGCTCAATTGGAGAGAAAGATGGATGGCAAGTTTCTTGAGCTAAACAAGAATATGACTGGATAGGGAGCTGACATAACGCGACTCGAGAACACTATGACTCAAACACATGCAAGCATTGGTGAATTATCTTCAAATTTGAGTCAACTGATAAAGACTGTTGGAGCTCAACACAAGCAGGGCCAATTTCCGAGTGATACAGTGGTTAATCCGAGGGAGCATTGCAATGCTATCAATTCAAAGGAGCACTTGGTGGAAAGAGAGAAGCTGGAGGAGGAAAAAGGAACTCAACTGAAAGCAAAGAAGCAAAAAGAGGCTGTACAATCAAGTGAGGGGCACGAAACCAAAGCAGACATACCTGCATATGTACCTCCACCAGCATATGTACCTCCTTTCCCATTTCCTCAAGCACTTAATAGAAGGAAGGTGGCACCCAATGGCAATAATGGTGCTACGATCATGAAGGACCTTGAAGTGAAGAGATCAACCGTGAAAGTCAACAACATCGAGAAGAAGGAGGAAGTCCACACTATCATAGATAAAAAAAAATTCACCACCTATTCTTGATGAATCTTTTAAACTTTGTTTTAAAAATACATTCTTCGCTAACCTTGATCCTTTAGGTCATTTTAGTACTATGTTTGTGAAACAGGAACCATTACAGGAGATCGTCAAAGACAAGGGGGTAATGAAGAAGGAAATGCCCATATCTACCCAAGAATAAACAAAGATGAGGAATGAAGGAAAAGAGGCAAAGAGGAAGAAAGCGATCAATCCCAAAAAGAGCGCAAGCACAAGCACACAACCAAAAAGAGCAACAAAAGCAACCGATCCAGGGAGTTTTTCTATTTCTTGCTCTATTGGTAATCATGATTTTCAAAATGTGATGTGTGATTTGGGGTCAAGTATAAATTTAATGTCTCTTAAGCTATATAGGAAATTAGGACTAGGGGTGATTAAACAATCCTTCACTACTATTCAATTGGTTGATGGATCTTCATTATCGCCATTGGGAGTAGCGGAGGATGTGTTGGTTAGGGTGCAAAATTTTGAATTCGCTAGTGATTTCCTAGTTGTCGACATGAAAGGGAATACTGAAGTCCCTTGTATATTAGGACGACCTTTCTTGGCAACTAGCCAACCGGTGATAAATGTAACAAAGGGGGAGTTGACTTTTCGTGTACAAAACGAGACTCTCACTTTCCCAATATATAGGCCGGGTCTAAAGGGTAGACATAATTGTTGCATAGTTTATAATGCCCAAGCTGTTGTAAAAACTCCAAAATTACCATATAGCTCTTTAATTGTTCATAAAACATCTGAATTGGGGTGGCTAGAAATGGTTGATAAGAGGAGGACGTCCGGCTGATGACGAAAACAAACGTTTGTCGGGAGCCAACCCGATGTTTACCCTTTTTTTATTATTTCATTTCAATTTTTTCTTTTAGTTTTATGTTTTTACTTGTGTTTTAGTGTTTTATGTTTATAGAAATCAACATGGACGAGTGTTGTAAGAAACGGGGGTCGAAAAAAAAAACGAAAAACTCGAGTTAAGGGAGAAGAAACTAACACGGCCGCATCAAAACATAGCCCATAATGCGCTTTGGGTACGGTGAGCTCAACACAGCCGTGTCACACTTTGGACATGGTCGCGTCAAAAGATGAGTCCATAGCCAGTTTCCAGTCAAACTAACACGGCCGCGTCACACAGTGGACTCGGCCACGTCAAAAAGGGCGCAAAAATCCTTCTCAGCACTGGACCAACGACACGGCCGCATCACAGAAGCAACCTGGCCGTGTCAAAATTGTGCCCCAGAAGCAAATTTGAGTTCAAATGAAACGCAGCCGAGTCAATATTCAGCAGCTTAAAAACGTGAAAATCAGGTTTATTGTTCCTTCCCTCTTCTCTCTTGCACACACGCGAAAGAACACATTCTGAAAAAAATCACACACATTCAATCACAAACACAACCACAACCACACACACGTGTTCACTCATTGCACCAACAAATTCGCAATTTTTCGACCCAAATTGAGGAATTAGGGCACAATCCGATTCTCAACCTTCTTCAACTAAACATCTTCGGTAAGTGAAGCTAACCCAAATTTATATGTTTCCAATCTACTTCTCATGCTTAATTTGTATTGGAGAATGTCTAATTTCAAATTGTGAGCATAATGTAGTGCATATTTGAGAAATATTACTCTTTGTAGCAAGAAGCTAAATTTCGATTGGGTCTTGAGTTATGAATTAATGTTGTGTTGATTATGGTTAGAACTGAAGTGAAATTTGTGGTTGGAATGAAATAAGAACAACAAGATTGAATTTCATATGTTTTCATTATTGGGGAATTTTATCGAACATGTTATGTGCATGAGTCGGAATGAGTTTTGTTTGCCTATTTGTTACCTCTTGTTTTGATTTCTCATGTGATACAAAGATGATTTCAGTTAAGATGCATGTCTTAAGTTGTAGGATTCAATATTTCACTATCCAATGACTTCAATTGCAGAGTTTAGGAGTTGAGCATGAAATAGGGGGTACACAATGTGCAAATTGCTCAGTTGTTGCTAGCATATGATTCTCTTGTTTTATAACCTAGGAATTCTTTATTTCTAGACATCACTTGCGATGAATTGAAGATTTTATGATTGTTGATTTGCGTGTTGATGGATTGTGTGTATAGGTTCACTAAAAATGGCACCACCAAAAGGTAGCTCTAGTCGAAGCAAAGGAAAGCAAGTCATGGCAGAGGAAACCCCGACTGTCAATCCAAATGACAGTCAAGCTCTTTTTGGGTTTTCATTGGCACGAGATGAACACAAGATTTGGTTCGATGAGCTCAGTCATCGCACTGTTGTACCGATGAGATTTGGCAGTGACGCCCTGACTCGGGCAATGGGCATCCATGATAATGTCCGTGTTCTGCTTAACTGAGCTGCGTTACTTTAGTTTATGAGCGTTCAGCAGACATACAGGAGGATCACCATCGAATTCTTGAGCACTTTTGGCATCACCGTGGCCAACTCCCTTCACTCACGCCGACCGGATGTCATCACTTTCCAACTGATGGGGAAAGCTCGATCTTTGACATACAGCCAGCTGGATCAGATCTATGGCTTTCCCAAAGCCTCTAGGGAGGAGCCACTGGAGGTATTTGACCTCACACATTCTGGGGCTTGTTGACAGCTGCTCCTCCGATTGTGGCAGCACAACCATATGTATCTAAGGCGGCCAAAGCTTCGTGGATTCGCAATCCAGTTATTCGTTGCATACATAAGCTACTCGCCTATGGAACATCCTGCACGGTTACAAAGTGGACTATGCAAAGATACTGATGGAGCACTTCGCAAATGTCATCCGGAAGCAGAAAGACAACATCATGATTGGAGGTTTGATTATCCAGTAGCAGCAACTTTTGATGACATTGACTTAGCTGATATGGTGCCGGTAAAGGGCGAGGTCCAATTTACATGGGACTTTCTAGAAGCTATGCAAGTCGTGATCCTAGGTGAAAATGGGACAGTCTCATATGTGTACCAGAATATTGGGCCCTACCTTCGCCTTCCCTTTGAGCTTGGGACAACTGTAACAAGTGTCAATGATACAGAAAATCTTTCGTTATCCATTGAAGAGCATCTTCAGCTGTCCCAACCACCGGATTCAAAGGTGTTCCAGTCCGGGCCACCCTTTGAAGGCAGCCAAGCCCCGAAAGAAACGAGCAGCAGCAGCAGTTGCCTCCGAGTCCGAATTAAATGAGGACATGGTCGGCATCATTACTTCTCTTCGAGACGACTTTCGCGTGTGTAAAGAGTCGATTTAAAAATTATGCACCTCGATGTAAAGGCAACGAACAGAAGTCCGGGGAGCAATTTAAAAGATCCACACAGAACTACATGACCAAAGAGTAATACTGAACACACTCCTTCAAAGGAGTGATGAAGAGCACGATTGGAGACAGCAGCAAAGGACTCAGTGGGAGGCTATCGTACAGTTTTGGAGCCAGCATGGGTTCCAACCCCCGCCACCACCACAGTGATTTGTAAGTTAGCACCAAGGCATACCATTCTTATCCTCCAAACATTGGCTTTCAGCCAAGTTTGGGGAAGAGGGTATACCATGGGGCGTCTTGGCACCTATATTTATAATTTTGTTGCTGTTTTTACTTTCAGTTGGTCATTTGTGTTATTTTGATGTTTAGTGATCGGTAAGATGCTTGATGTTTCGTTATTTTGTGGTTAAAAGTGTCGGGTCTGTGAGCCCAATTGCATAGTTATTACTTTGAGTAATTGTCAGGTTCGTGTGCCCATTGTGTTGATTTTTACTGCTTTGATTTGGAGTATTAGGTCTGTGAGCCCATTTATCTGTTTTATTGGTGTTGTTGGGTCTGTGAACCCAGTTTTGATTTAATTTAGTTTCCATATTGAATCTTAGGAGTCTAGAGTCTTATTATTATTATTTTAGTTTTTAGAGTCATAAGAAGAATTAAACTCGAGAAAAAGAAAAAATAGTAACAAGTGAATAGAAAAAGAAAAAGAAAAAAATAGGGAAATATGGATGATGAATAGTTAATGATGAGACGATTTTGAGAAAAAAATTGAGAAAAAGGCACATAATAGAGCATGAGAAGTGAGCTGAGATGAAATTAAGCTTGAACCTAGAGTATTCAATCAAAAATTACCTTGGTGAGAGTTTGAGCCTAATTGTACTCCTATTATAGGAGTGATATACCTTCTTTCGGTGTGAATTAGATTGAATACGTGCATTAGTCTCTAGAACTTGCCATGAGTCTTTGCTAAGAATGTGTCAAATTTGTGGTGTGATTGAGGAAATGATCTTAGGCATTTTTTGTTTTGAGCCTATTTACTTGAACTTTGGAAATTTGCCTTTGAACAACAATGTCAAAAATTGTCTCAAGTTAGCCCATTTGAGCTTTATAACCTTATTTGTTCATAGCCTAACAATGTCAGCCGAAACCTTTTTAATTTAACTCTTTTGGCCCTAATTGAATTAATCAAGTTAGAGGGAGGAGAATTGGAAGGGATTTTGGGTGAACAATTTGTGGGAAGAAATGAGAAGTAGGGATAATTTCAAAAGATGAAGGAAATAAGAGAAAAGTGATAGGTGAAAAACGAAGAACGGCCTCTCCTTAAAAAAAAAAAAAAAGAGAGAAAAGAATCAGTTGTCAATAAATTGCTAAGTATGGTGAGGAGAGGCAAAGAAATCATAAAAGTGCTAAAGCATTTGTTTGAATTGATTAGAACAATTGGGTAGTCCCAAAAATATGGTACTCATGTGTTGATTGTGAATTGAAAGCACTTTGGTGTAAAGGTTTAGAAAAGGTGAAGAAGTCATCTGAATTGGGATGAGTTGCTGAAAATTGAAGAGAGAGGTTGAGTATGTATTAAGGAGTAGTCGGGTTAGATATGACTTGATTAGTCCAATATAGTCACTTTTAGCCAAACATATCTCACCTTACCTTAAGCCAACATTACAACCAAGAAAAAAACCTTTTTTTTATCCTTTTTCACACACATTAAAGTAAGAGGTCTAGTTTAGACGATTGGCAAGCATATGGTAGGCTTTGCATGTAATTCAATATGAGTAAACATGAAATTAGCCTAAACACTTGAGAGATGAGTGAGATACATAACCAGTGAGGATTGAATAACTCGAAAGCTCAAAGTCTCGAGATTAGTTGATTTTCACATTATCACATATGCTCAAGTACATTGTGTTGCTTAAGTTGTGTAGCAAGCATTTTTTTTCTGAAACTGAATCATCATCCAATCGCCCTAAAATATTGCATAAATCACTTGTATTTCTTGTCTTTTGTTATGTTGTTCGGGACGAACAATAATTTAAGTTTGGGGGATTTTTTATACACGTTAATTATGCATGTAATTAGGTCGATTTATGATATTCTTTTATAGGAATTATGTGCATATTTAGTCAAGGATTGGATAAAGTGATAAAAATTGGATCATTTAACGTGTTGACTTGTTTTATGGTATTTTTTAGCATTTTTCAGGATTAAAAGTCATGATTTACGACTAAGGGATGAATGAATAAGTCGAAGAGAAGTCTAAACCGGACAAAACAGACCAAACCCAATCTGATACGGCCGAAACCCGGCCCAGACCGGCCTGAACCGGTCCAGAAGATAAACCAGAGCATAAATGACACGGTCATGTCACATACACAACACGGCCGCGTCAAATGTGACCTGCAAAGCCAAAATCCGCACTGTGACTACAACGCGGCCGCGTCAAGCTTTACACACGGCCGCGTAATTTTGTTCCCTTTTTAGAAGGTTTTGAGCTAAAGGAGACGCGGCCGCGTCAATCATCCAACATGACCGCGTAAAAAGGCCGATTCTGAAGTGAAATTCTGTCCCAAGTAGGAACTGATTCCTAACTTCCCCACGACTTTTTCAAAGCTTAGAAAAGACAAGTAGAGCTCGTTTTTCAAAAAAAAAAGAGATCAGTTACATCATCATCATTACACTTTGAAGAGATTTTTTAGAGCAACTTGGAAGACGAAGAAGACGAAGATCGACAAGACAATTCATTCAGGTTTAGTTGTTTATTTCTAGTTTTTGTTCTTTACAATGTTTTCCAAGAATTATTGTATTGAATTTATGCTAGGCATGAGTAGCTAAGCTATTCGTGTCCTAGGGTTTAGAAAGTATGGATTTTACAACAATGTTTTGAATTATGTTTTGATTTATAGACTTTATTTTATGTGTTTATCTCTGTGTTTGTTTTTCCAACTGAAATTAGACTACCCATCTAGGTTCTGTAATCTTGTTTAATAATTCCGCTTCGAGATGAGGGAATTGTTATTAGACGCACGACATAGAATGCAGTTGTCTATGACTGTGTAGGCATTGGTTTGTGAGCTTTTGGGAGTTATTAAGATTAATTGACTCGAGAGGATAATTGTCTTAATTAATCGACTATCTAGTTGCTTCGAGAGAAGGGTTAGGTTATTAGAGCACCGCTTAATAAACACTAGAATCTGGTTTAAAGGTCTATAAGTTGAGCATATTCATCATTGAAGTAAGTCCTGAAATCGAGTCCCTAGGATACTTTCTTATTAATTGAAATCTCTTTTTGTCTAATAAGTCGCAGTTAAGTAATCAATTAGTTTAAGTTCATTAATTTAGTTAAAAACAACTTTGCAATTTTAGTATCTAGTTAGGATAATCCTAGACAATCGGGGTATCGAACTACCTAACCTATTCCTTGTGGGATCGACCTTGACTACCACTACTACACCTACACTCGTACACTTGCGGTAATTAGGGGTTAGAAAATAGGCCTGTCATGTCTCGACCGAGATGTTTGATCAGGGATTTCCCTTGATTTACCCGTCGCCGAATCTCGACCGAGAATTTCCAGCTCGGCCGAGAGCGATGTATATAAGTCTCGATCGAGACTTATTGTCTCGGCGAGCCGAGTTGACAGGGGTTTTCATGGGTTTGGGGCATGGCTTTGTCTCGGCCGAGAATAATGGGCTCGGCCGAGAAAACGTGTGTCGGCCGAGCTGACTTACCAGCTGCGGCGTTTCGTCCTTGTGACCCCCTGTTCCACACTTTATCCCTCGGATTTTATGGCTTGGTGGCATCTGGTAATGCTAGTTTCTACAGACTCAAATTAAAATATTAAAAATGCACAAAATATAATAAAATAAAGGGAAACATGAAAAACTGTGAAAAATAACACAAACGGTAGATATCCGGTTGCCTCCCGACAAGCGCCTTTGTTTTATTCCTTGGCTCGACAGATGTTATATTCAATTGGTTGGCGGGTCCTCGAGTTGTATGATGTCCTCTGACAACTGTTGTAACGTTTCAAAATAAGGTTTGAGCAGATGCCCATTGACCTTGAATATCTTTCCTGTTTTCTCACTTTTTATCTCAACTGCGCCATGATTATAAACATTAAAGAAAACAAATGGACCCAACGGGAACGCAATTTACCAGGAAATAGCTTGAGGCGAGCGTGATAGAGAAGCACTTTTTCACCCACAACAAAAGTCTTCCTATTTATACGAGAGTCGTGGAAGGCGTTTGTCTTTTCCTTGTATATCAGTGCATTCGCAAATGCCTCTTTCCGAATTTCTTCGAGCTCTTGCAATTGTAGCTTGCGGTGAGTGCCAACCATTGTTCTAAAAATTGGCCTAGGTAGCCACCTAGGCGCCACCTAGGCGCTAGGCGGCCCTAGGCCGATCCGAATTTCTAAAAAACGGTCATTTTAGGCGGTCACCGAGTTCGACTCCGCCTAACTCGATTAGGCGACACCTAGTCCGCCTAGGCGCCGCCTAACCCGCCTAACAACACAATTTTATTTTTATTTTTTTTTCTATTTTTCATAATTTTATAATTTTTTTATTTCTTTTTTATTTTTTTACTTTTTTTATCTTGTCAGTGTGTTTAACTTTAGGTGAGCCCTTTTAAAATTTTAATTTCTTTTCACACCCCTAATTTAGTAATTTCCCCTCCACCTACTATTAACTCTTTTAAAATTTGAAGTTAGTGGTGTTTATTTTAATGTTTTTAATATTTTTTGTATGTATTATTTATTTATCAAATAATTAAATTATTCGTCTAAGATGGTGCTGCCTAGGCGCCGTCTAGGCGCTAGGCTTCAGTGAACCGACCGATTAGCGCCTAGCGATTTTTAGAACACTGGACTGCCAGCTGCATCATAGTCCATGTTACACTGTTTGATTGCCCAATAGGCACAATGCTTGAGCTCGACTGGTAGGTGACATAGTTTCCCATAAACCAATCAATATGGTGACATGCCAATGGACATTTTGTACGTTGTTCTGTATGCCCATAAAGCATCTTCAAGTCTCAAACTTCAATCCTTTCGCTCCGGCTGTACCGTCTTTTCCAGAATGAACTTAATCTTGCGATTGGATGTTTCGGCTTGACCACTTATTTGAGGGTGGTATGCTGTTGAAACCTTGTGCAAAACATGGCATTTTCGCAACAAGGCTTCTATAGTGCGATTACAAAAATGTGTCCCTCTGTCACTGATGATGGCTTTTGGAATCCCGAACCTAGAGAAAATGTTAGACTTAACAAAATTTGCAACAACTCGACAATCGTTAGTTCGAGTGGCCTTGGCCTCCACCCATTTGGAAACATAATCCACAATAAGTATAAAAAATTTCACAAATCATTATGGGATGTTGGGGCATCTCATTCCTTTGGGAATTATTACCGGTTCTTTGACAGTTATCACAAGTTTTACAAAATAAATGTGCATCCCTAAACAAAGTTGCCCAGTAAAATTCACTCTTTAATACTTTGTGTGCAGTTCTGTTAGACCTAAAATGACCCCCGCATGCATATGAATGACAAAACGATAGGATAGAATGAAATTCAGACTGAGCTACACATTGCCTAATCCTTGGGTCTGTACAATGTTTCCACAAATAAGGGTCATCCCATACATAGTATTTCGCCTCACTCTTTAGTCTATCTCGCTATGCCTTAGATATCCCTTTAGGAAAAATATGTGCAACAAGGAAATTAACTAAATCGGCGTACCATGGTACCTCTGTAGATGGTATTGGGTCCACATGTTGCGTTACCTCAAACAGTTACTTGTCGACGAAGCTCTCCTTTAATGGTGTTTCGCTCTCTTCCAGGGTCAACCGGCTCAAGTGGTATAGGACTGAGTTTTCGGCTCCCTTTTGTCTTTTATCTCCAAATAGAACTCTTGGAGGAGAAGGATCCACCGTATTAACCTTGGCTTTGCCTCTTTTTTGAACAAAAGATACTTAATTGCTGCATGGTCAGAATGAACAACAAGTTTTGTACCCAATAAATAAGAACAAATTTTTTCCAAAGCAAAAATGATAGCTACGAGCTCCTTCTCAGTTGTGGTGTAGTTTGCTTGGGTCGGGTTAAAGGTTCTTGATGCAAAATAGATAACATGACTTACTTTCCCTTTTTGTTGTCCCAACACAGCCCTAACCACATAATCCTTGCATCGCACATGACCTCGAAAGGCAAGCTCCAATCCTGTGGCTAAATGATGGGTGGTGTCGTAAGTCTTTCCTTGAGTTTGTCGAAGGCAGTTTTACACTCAGTTGCATCTCAAACTCCACATCCTTATGCAACAGTTTGCACAAAGGAGCTGAAATCTTGAAGAAATCCTTGATGAATCTCCTGTAAAAACCTGTGTGACCAAGAAAAGAACGAACTTCCCGCACACTTGCGGGGTAACGCAAAGCAGTAATGATATCAATTTTCGATTTATCAACCTCTATCCATCTAGACGAGACAATATGTCCTAATACTATTCATTGTTCAACCATAAAATGGCATTTCTCCCAATTAACTACAAGGTTAGTTTCAGCACATCTTTTCAGAATTAAGACTAAATTATCTAAGCAATTTTCAAATGATTCCCCATAAACACTAAAATCATCCATAAATACGGGCGCTTATCTTTGTTTAGGAGGTATTCAAGAACGGCCTCCCTAAAAATATAGGCATAGAAGTAGATGTGTCACCATTCATATCCAAAACATAAAAGTCCGTAGGAAACACTAAGTCACCTACCTCCACTAAACACCCTCTATTACCCCATCAGGATACGAAGTACCACGATTAGCTAATTGAATAACTATCCTAGTTTCTTTTAATGGCCCAAGTTTTAGTGCATGAAAGATGGAACGAGGCATGATGTTTATAGATGCACCTAGGTCTAGCATAGCTCGCTCTATGGTGTAATTACCTATTGCACAAGGTATTACGAACATATCTGGGTCCTTGCACTTTGGAGGAATCTTCTTTTGGAAGATGGTTGACACATTTTCTCCCATTATCACTTTCTCATCTTCTTTTAACCTGTGTTTGTTAGTGCATAGATCTTTAAGGAATTTAGCATACCTCGGGATTTTTCTGATCGCGTCGATTAGCAGAATGTTTATCTCGACCTTTCTGAATACATCCAAGATCTCTTTTTCCTTAGTATCTTTCATTTTAGTCACAAGTAGACTAGGAAACGGAAGTGGTTGGGTCTGGATAGATGGCGCAGGACTCTGCTTCTGTTGGGACTGAGTCTCGGCCGAGACTGATGCTTCTCAGCCGAGAATGTTTGACAGTACATCTGTGTCTCGGGTTGTTTAGGCTCTCCAAGCTCATCCTATTTGTCAGTTTCATCAGTTTTTTCGTCAATTCCCTCTTCCGAACTTTTCCCAGGTTGTTTAGGCTCTCCAAGCTCCATTCCACTCCTAAGTGAAATTGCACTCACATTCCTCGAGTTGATATCAGGTTGAGCGGACAATTTGCCACTGTTTGCATTCTCCAATCGACTCACAGCGGTAGCTATTTGACTCATTTGAGTCTCAAGATTTCTGATACTTGACTGGGTGTCTTTCTGAAAATGAACAGTATTGGTGGCCAAACTCTTGACAATGTCTTCTAGAGATGAGCTGGGTGCTTAATCAGCCGGTTGCTTCTGTTGGTACATACCTCTTGGAAAGCGGTTTTGATCTCCCAACTGATGTGGCTGATTCTGCTGTGGCCGATTTCCATGCCTCAAATTTGGATGATCCCTCCATCCAGGATTATAGGATTGGGAGTAGGGGTCATACTTCCTCTGTCGGAAATTTTCTGGGCCAATAACATTAGCATGGGCCTCCAATTCATTCCCAAGAACTGGGCACTCATCTAAAAATAGATTGTGAGTTAAATTAGAGTAAAATATGTATTTGAGTTAAATTTTGACTTATATATTGATAGTCATAAATAACCCCTTGATTTCAATCTTAAATATAAATTAACATCAATCACAATAATCAAGACATATAATGAATATGTTCCTTATATAAGTGATGATTGTATTACTGAAAACATAACAACTATTTATATTAATAAAAAATTTGACCGAAAAATGTAAATTTCGGTTGGGTAATTTTTTGGGTTGGATTCAAGATATATATATATATATATTAAAACTTATTAATCTTCCATTGATATATCAAATCTTAATGTATAATTAATCGGAGCTATTAATACAGAGAGAAATTACACATTTCATTTTTTTATATATGTCGTTATATATGAGAACTTTTTTTTCTTTTTCTTTTTTGGAAAAATTGCTAAAAAGATAATGGCACGTGTGTAATATTCTCCTCATATAGTAGACAGATTCTTGGCGGGCTCTGCATAGATGATAAAAATGTCGTAGCTATTAATTATTATCTGTTACTAGAAATTTTTCTTTTCCAATTTCTTGATACATTTATTATTTTTGTTCATAATTTGCTTATATTTCTCATATTAATCATGTTTTTCATGATTTTTAATTTGACACTCAGTTCAATATAATTAAAAGATAAATTAAATTAGAAAAATCCAATTTACATTGGTTATTACTTAAGTTAGACTTTAGTATTTATGGTGGACATAACAGTACATTTTATATTGTGACAGACTGCAAACAAAATTAATAATTAAATAAATATACTTTATTTTTTTATTTATGTTTCTTTAAAATTACAATATCAAATCTATTTTTGTTAGGCTAATTATCATATATTTTTATATAAAACAGAAATGTGAGATTAAGAAAGAAAAATTAAAATTATGGAAAAAATAAAAGAGATTGGTGTGTGTAACACATCACCCCATATGTGGCAAAATAGCTCTCGGTAGTTGTTTTGAAGACGATTGAAATTGACAGTATAATTGATTTATTTATATATTTAGAAAAACTTTATCAATTTCTGAAAAACATAATATATCTTTTAGTCCAATTCAAAATTACGATTAGTCTTCTTTCACGATATTTGATCAGACACCATGTTTCATATATTAAAATTAATTATTATATTAGAAACAATGTAACTTTTTAATATGTGACTATTTGTATGTTAGATATAAATATTTATTGCGACTGACAATTTGTATTGTGTTTTGGTAAATCAAATTAGTATGAACTTGATAATCAAATATGGATCAAGCGGTGCTTAATTTTGACATAGACAACTTTTATTAGCTTACCTATTACATGTTTTGATGTTTAAAATAAATATCATTACAAAAAGTGATGTTATTAAGAAAAAAATATATATTCTGGAGAAAATAAGGTTATTAGCTCACTTTACTTTCTGGTATCTAAATATTTTTGGATTGTTTGAATATTATGTTAAAAACAAATTAGTAAAAATATCATGAATCCAGTTTAAATTAATATATATTGAGTGATTTGTTAATCAATTTGTTCTTTTTTATTTTTTCTTTGTATTTTATTTTTAGTTTTCCACTCAATAACTATTTTGAGGCAAAATGCATCTTTTATCCTTCAATTATCCACGAATATTGGTTAAGGTCCCTCATTTATCCAAAGATTTCATAAGGTCCCGCAGTTCTAAAAAATATTTGTAAACCATATAAATTGGCAGGTTGCAAAGTGACAGTTTCGCGTAGTTCAGGCACTGAAGTATCATATAAAAATATATTTTGCATCACATGCTGGATACGTGATATACTTTTGGCCGGAGAAGTCACCGACGGATTGCAAATGAGAGTTTTGTATTGTTCAGGCACTAAAGTGATAGTAAAAAAAGTTTAGGAACCAAATTGATAATTCAGTCATGGAGACTGGAATTTTTTTTAACCCTTAATATAAATGGTATTTGAATAATATGGTTTGATACTATTTATTCTGTTAACATAAATGAACAATCTCATAATTATAATTCTTTAGAATGTCGTAGACTAGATTCTTATTAGATCAACATATTATATTGCTTACGAATTATGTTCTTTATTTAAAAACTAATATTTTAAGCCTAGAGACCATGTAACTATCTATTTATCTATACGTATTATTGTCGATTATTTCAAACATACACTTTAAAATATTAAAATTTGTTTTACGAGACAAATTCTTTATTTTAATAATTATCCAAATTTTCACTAATTTCTACAACATATTACTATGAAATTAAAATTTTAAAAAATATATATATATAAATAATAAATTAAAAGAACAAACACAATTTTACATTTTGTAGGAATTAGGATACTATTCGCAAAATATTCATATATGTTGAGTATTAATCAGTATTAATCTTATTAAATATGCGCTTAAATAAATGAGAAATTATAAAATTGGAGAATTTTGTCACTGTAATTTAATCAAACAAAATAATTCTGCTCACATAATATATATATATATATATATATATATATATATATATGTTTAAGTTTATTGCATCGAGTATTTCTTGAATTTGAAAATGTTACATTCTTTATTTCGTATGACTCTCTAATATTGTGTTTATTTTAAAATATTACATATTGTACTATGTTTTTTAAAATAGTAAATAATGATATATTATTTCTTAATATTTGAAAAAAAATAACTAACACCAATATTATTTAGGACGTAATTGTTGTTTTGTTGGTGATTGCTTTTACTTAACGAAGATTTCATTTTACAATTTTTTTTTAAAGTATATTTAATAATAAGAAGTAGTATCTAAATATAGTGAATTTTTTTCTTGTAATATATTGTTTATATTAGTAAATATTATTATTAGTATCTAAATTGTTTATATTATTTGCTTTTATTTCTTAAATATTATTATGTTGATTTTCTTATAATATATTGTTTATTTATATAATTCACATAGTTCTTTATTATTATTATTATTATTATTATTATTATTATTATTATTATTATTATTATTATTATTATTATTTATATTTTTAACAATAAATATATATAACTTTAATTTATAATTCTTATTATATAGCCATATTGCACGGGTATATTACTAGTAATTACAATAACTCAGACACAAATTAAGAAATAATATTAGCATTTTTATTTTTCCAACAACTAATTTTCAACCTATAATTGATATAAAGTTATGATCAGTAATTTACTTAATATAATGTAAATTAGAACAAAAATCATGAATTAATAACAAAATTCATGTAATATATATTTTTTATTTTTTGTTAAATGTCAAATGCATGCATTGATTATGTTATTCGGATGATTAGAATCCCACCAAACTGAATTGAATTGTTTCGTTAAATATAAATTTCTAAAAAAACGTTGGGAAAAAAATTATCCATGCCATTCGGTCCCTATTTTCCGGCAGATTTTTTAATACTAATTGAAAAAAATACTAAAAAGAGTTAGTATAAATTTCGAAATCTTCAATTTCCCAAATGAAATTAACCATGTGTATGCCTAGAGGTGGCAATTCGGCTCGCTGGGTCAAGATCATAAGTTGGGCTGGGTATATTGGGTTTGATGGTATTGTGGGTCAATAGTTATTGAGTTAAGCCCAACCCGTCCTCTTAAATATCTGAAAGAATTGGACAGGGCATATTAGGTCCGATGATACTGTGGGTTAACAATTATTAAGTCCAACTCATCCCCTTAAATATACAAAGATTTTCGGGTTAACCAGTGGTCCACCAAGCTTTTGACCTATTAAGTCAGGCCTATTAGGCCCAATAATACTGTTGACCAAGATTTTTGTGATCCAGGTCGATTTTTCTGACTCTACCTAGGCCTAATTTTAGTAACCAATCAAAGGTGAGGTTACCTACCTGTAAACAAATAAAACAAGACTAAAACTACTAAAGTCCAAAAGAATAAAATCAAAAGCCTTCCAAGCCCAAGTCCAGATGCACTAGTTGAAGTCCAGCGGCACTAGTTGAAGCAGAAATGACATCTTCCAAAAGCCTTCCGCGCCCAAGGCAAGATGAGAAACACCCTCAAGAACAACAGAGAAGTCCATAAGTAGGGATGTACACGAGGCGAATCAAGTCGAACAGTACAAGGCTCGAGTTTGACTCATTTAATAATTTGGCATGTTCAAGCTCGGCTCTAATCCGATCGAACTTATAAAATTAAGTTCATGTTTGATTTTTTTTTATATATAAATACTAAGCTCGCGAATAGCTCAAGCTCGGTTCGACAAAAGCTCGATAACATATTAAATAAGCATAGTTCGACCGAGTTCGTTAAATATGTAATTGAGCACAATAAAGTACATAATTATATTTTTTTCATATATGAATTTATAAAATCGAGGTTAAGCCCTGGGTTCGTGAACAAGCTCGCGAGCCTACGGATTAAATACCTTCAGGCTCGAGTTCGGCTTAAATTTTTTATCGAGCTCGAAATTAGGCTTGAGCTCGGTTCATTTAGGCTAACGAACGATTTCGAGTGAATACTTTTGTGAGTCATGATCCGAATAGTTCACGAACAATTTGACTCGTGTACATCCCTAAGTGTGGTATAGAACACTCTCCTGCTCCCCATTTCTCTCTCACATATTTCTCTGTCTCCTGTTTTTTCATATTTTCTATTGAAAACTGCAGTGAAGAAATCAGTAAAGATGAAGACTTTAAACTCCTCAAAATCCAGGCATTTCTCTCTCTAACAATATATTTTGTTTCTTTTAAGGGAAAATTTATCCATATGTATCTCTACTCCGATTGGTCCCCACTTATATTCTAGACTGTAGTTAACTGCCTATATTTTTGTTTTAGATTCTTCTCCATCTAATCACGTTTATGTCCAACTCATTTCCAACTAGACACTAGACCTCTCAGGATCGGATTAAGAAAAATTAAGAACCGAAGCGAGATTGTACTTAAGTTAAAACTCATTGCAACAACAAATTTTGTGTATAAATAAATAAACACAAAAAAATCGTACAAATTGGGAATATTGAATTAAATACAACTTTCGGTACAATCTCTAGAATTCCTTTGACTCTCTCTTCAACCCTTATCACTAGGAATTTAGGGTAGAGCTTCACTTAGATCTTCTCCGAATTTAGGTACTTGACTTAATAACGTTAATTCGAGGGCTCAACGCCTTAATTTCGAATTCAATGTTATTAATTTAGGACCTCCGTAAGGAACGCATTGAATGTCGTTAGATCCACGAAGAACACCGTTGAAATTTAACTTGATTTACGCAGATCTGAGAGGCTCAACACCTTCACGTTGTTTTTGGATGAACTTGTTGAAGAACGCCTTGACAAATACCTTCAACTGTTTTGGAATTCTTTAACTGCGTCTTTCACTTGTGTCTTCACTTCTTAAGTTGTGTTTTGAATTATGAAAAAGACCAAATGGGTGTAGGATTTGAGTTCTTTCCATATACACTTGATTAAATGACGCGATTTGATTGGCCATCCTTGATTTGGTGATCCTTCTTGCCTTTGTTAGAAGATTCGATTTGATTTGTTGATCTCCTTGCCTTTGATAGGGAGATACGATTTGATTTGATTTTATTACCAAAACTTGACAATTTCCTTTCTTGTATGCAAGTTTGTATCTTGATTGCCAAAAATATGATTTGTATGCAAGTTCATAATGGCAAAATGCTAATGATCAAAACTTTCCTGTCCTTCAGCTTCTTCACCAATGCATCAAATTTAAAAAGGCCAAAAAAATTGACAAAAAAAGAAATCTATCAAATTGATTGTTCAATATCACAAGAAATGATAAAAAAAAATGTTAGTATTTCAGAGAGTAAGCTATGTTTTAGTGTTGTTCTCCAATACATTCAAAATAAGTCATATGTTTGGCCATAGTTGCACCTGCTGAGCCATATGGTCTTTCAAATCGGATGCTTCATCTTCGAACCCAGTCACTTGTGGCTTGAACTTCGGAATGTTGTAACTTTTCCGTGTCTCTTGAAGTTCCTGCTGCAGCTGTTGGCCAATTGAATAACATGATGCTTACGTTTATTTGGTGGTTTTGGACCATCAATTCCTTTTTGAACATGTGGATTTGTAAAAGTTATAAATAAAATAATTTTCATTAACAAAAATAAAGTAAGTCATATGTTTGGCCATAGTTCTACCACGGCCCGCCATATCTCATTGTGTATTTATAGCTTATATGTGTAAACTATATAAAATGAAATATAAGGGCTCTCAAGGCTAGCCCGACCTTTCGAGCTGGCAATTCGAGCAGCCCGACTTAGCCCAATCGGGCCTGGGTATTCTTAGGTCGGGCCAAATTTATATCAGGCTATATATGTTAGGCTAAGCCAACATACCTCGGACGAACGAGCATCGGACCAAAATAGTCCACCAATATTTTTTTGTTGTCTATATAAATCCCATCATTTGAAGCCATTTATGTATAATCATAACTAAAAGTGGAGAAGAAACCTTCAATAGCCACCATAATCACTTTTTGCTGCTGATCTCCCTTGGTATATATTTTTACATAATGCACATCATTACAAAAGTATTGGAATAGTAAACAAAAGCTTACTCGTAGCAAAATCGTACGAATAATTCAATCATTCACAATATTAAATACATATGAGGATCTTTTCAAATAATTTTTCGGAAATATATTGAGACATTTATATTTAATTGAAACCTTCTAGCTGTACAATGAGGATGATGAAGATTTCTATCAAGGGCTAATATCAACAGACAACATTTTTTCTTTTGTTAACTGTATTAGAATTGTAAGAGTGATGATGGAAAAAATAAAGTTGATAATTTGATAGGATTTTGCATATGTTGTAGCCTGTTAGTAGTGCTGGGAGCAGTGACATGTGCCACGTCCTCGGATGGTACATCTACGTAAATAATGTATTTTGATTTAAGGGATTTGTAGGACAAGATCTGTATTAAAAATTATAAAAGGTGTAGTAGAATTGAAAAAAATAATGTAGGTAATAGGGTGTGGATGCGAAAGGATGGACTATTCGGCTGTAAAATAAATACGTTGGAATGGACCATGCTGCATCCAGATGGGGACATGCCATGTCAATTATTATTGGACAGGGATGTCCCCATCCGGATGTGGCATGGGACATCCTCAACGTATTTCATTTTACACTGGATGGCCCATCCCTCCACATCCGCACCCTATTACCTACATCACCTTTTACAATTTTCAACGCACCTTTTACAATTTTCAATACACATCATACCCTACTATACTCTTAAATTAAAATACCTTTTTGGATGTCCCGTCCGTGGATGTGCTCCATCAGGATTGGGCATGGCCCGTCCGCAACGTATTTCACTTTACACCGGATGCACCATCCCTCCACATCCACACCCTATTACCTACATCTCCTTTTACAATTTCCAACACACCTTTTACAATTTCCAATACACCTTTTTACAATTTCCAATGCACATCCTACCCTACTATACCCTTAAACTAAAATACCTTTTTGGATGTCCCATCCGTGGATGTTCCCCATCGGACGTGTCACATGCCACTACATCTCAAACCAAGTATCCCCTGTATTGATAAATGGATTTCATCACTGGATTAATGAATTTCTACCAAATGTTTGCAACTGCAGTTTTCATCAATGTTCATAAATTGATAAATATTTAGAAAATTGATACACACACATATATTCCTTCAAATTAACACATTTTCTTTACATGTTATTATGATTCTTATAGTCCATTGCACTAATCCATAACAAAAAACATTGAGGGTTCGTTGAGAGGCATACCTCAGAATCCACAAAATAAAAGCAATTCTCAGAAGAATCATAAAAAGAAACTGCAGGGCACATTAACTTTGCCATTTCAAACTCATATATATATGCATTGTAACTTTCATAAATGTTCAGAAAATTCATACACCCAAAAAGAACAAAATCGATACACACATAAATATATATATCAAGTACCTTTCAAGCAAGCGACGAGCGAAAAAAGAGGTGCGGCGGCCTAGCACGGAGCAGCGAACGTACCAGTGGCGCAACGGCGCGGTGGCCAACAACAACCGGATCAGCGGTCCGGGATCGAGGGGACCAGCAGCGCGTCATCGAGCGGACCAGCGGCAGCAGCCTTGTGGTAGGGTTTCAATTTGCCCAGTCTCTCACCTCTTTCGCGGTCTGTGCTCCGAAACGATCTTATTTTTCTCCTTTTTCTTACTTGGAAATTTTGGCCGCTCTCGCCCACAATTAATTAGTAAGAAGGCCCATAATATACACCTTAATTGGATGTGAGAAGGGACTTACTCTTTAGTGCATTTTAATAAGTGTAGCTTTTTTTTTTACACATAACAAGTGTAGTTTATTTAATAATTTTACACTAAATCCCTTTTCAATAAAAATTGTATTAAAAAAATGAAAAAATTACACTGTATAGTTACATTTGTTTGGAAGATATAATTTATATATATTATGATATGTTTAATTATATATTAATTGGTATAACATTTTTTAACTATTTAAGGTACGATATAAACAATAAAATAAAAATGAAAATCATAATGATAAGTAAAACTAGGCGGTCGCCTAATTGGTGATTAGTCAGTCGCTTATTTGTTAGGCGGTGTCTTTCCTACCCGTTTTGTCTTAAACGGAAGTTTTAGGCACTTTGGATCTAGACAGACTAGCCGGGCGACTAGCCGGCCTAAAACTTTTTTTGTTTTTTAGTTTTCAATAATTTTGATATGTTTTTTTTATTATTTTTTCTCAATTTATGGTTTATACATTATGATGCTTAACTATATATTAGATGAGGTATAATAAAATAAATTTAACAAAAAGATAAGAATTAAAACTAGTCGGCCGCTTAGGCACCGGTTATTTATTAGGCTGTATTACCGATCCCATTTTCTACTAAATGGAAGTTTTAGGCGCTTTCTAAGTCAAGGCCAGGTAGATGGGCGACTAGTCGCCTTACCGGGCCCAAATATTTTTTTATCTTATTTTTCCCCTACTAACTATGTTTATGTCCCAATCAGCTCTTCTAGGCTCCGATTAGTCGCTAGGTCCCAATAAGTGGCCCAAATTTTTTATTTACTTTTATTGTTATTAGTAATATTTTTTTATATTTTTTATTAATTCTTTCAAGTTATGGTTTATACACTATGATATGTTTAATTATATAAAATATATAGTATGATACTAATTTATGCGATAATTTTATATTTATAATATTTGAATAATATATTTATACATGTATATATCCGCAGAAGGCGAAGTAATGCCATGAGTCACATATATTATATTTAGTATTTAGTAATATTAGCATGGAATCTCGCAATAGTAGTAGTTCATTAAGCAAGGGGTCATAAAGTATATTACTGTGACGTATTTAAAGAAAAAAAAATAAAAAATCAACTTATTATATTTGTTGTAAACATAGTTTTTTTTTTTTTCACAAAAAAGAAGCTAATTCAATCAACAAATCTTTTTAACTATTATATCTAAGTTTTCTATTGAAAATTGTAACTCTAACAAATCGGCTACTTTTTATCAAATTTCTTTAAATAAAATGATTCAACCAATCCAAAATTATTATAAAAAGACAAGACTAAAATAAAATAAACTAATCTTCCTAAAAAGAATAAAGAATTTTCAAATAAAATATTATTTTAATAATATCGAAGATTTTTATTTTATATACCAAAAATGTAAAATCGAAATATATCATAATAATCATAAAAAAGTAAACTACACTTAAAAGTTACTATTTAATATATGCATAATGGATATCAAATCGAAGATCGTGAAAATAAGATTAATTCAGTATATGTTTCATAAAAAAGGAAGTCGAGACGAAACATTTATACGACCTTTAAATATTGAAAGGAAAAGAAACAAAAAGAAAAAAATGAAAAAGAAAAGTTTGATTGGTTCGCGCTTAACGACCCCTCCTCAATTGTAGGAGGAGTTACTTACCTAACCATTTATTTTCCGCTTTTATTTTTTTCCCTAAAAAATTAAGTAAACATCCATATATTATTAATTTAAAATAATTTAAAAGCTAAGAAAATGAGACATTATACAATTTAGAAATAAGGTAAATTTGACATGGGCATGGATTGGACAATATTAATTATGTCATTCTTTCTTTTTATGATTTTATTCTCTGTGCCATATAAAAACTGCTACAAAAATTGTTAGATTTTATGGGTGGCAGAGTTGGTAGATGTCATCTTGTTCATGTAGCAGGACCAGAGTTCGAACCTATATGTGCTAAATATTTTACAAACTTTTTACTTTTATTTAAACATTAGGAGTACTTATGAAACATCTAGATAGAGGTGTCAAAACGGGTCGAGCCCGTTGGGCCAGCCCGCTCCGCTATACATAATAAGTGGATTGGGTTGGATATTTAAAGGCCCGTTAAAAAGCGGGCCGAAATGGGCTAGCTCGTTTAAGTCGCGGGCCGGGGCGGGCTAGCCCGCTTTAAAAAAAGAAAAAATTAATCAAATTTAGTACTACTACTAGGGTTCAAATGGGCTAGCCCACTTTAAAAAAAAAAAAAATTAATAATGGAGATGGAGAAGAAGAAAATGAATATGATTTTGATGATGTAATGGTTCATAAACTCTTGTACACTTTCATTTTGTGAACTTTTTATTTTTATGTCGGACTTCGGATTATTGATTATGGACCTATCACCTATGATTGATGTGATGAATGTTTGTAAACACTTTATATTATTTAATAGCTATTATATAATGGACAAATGGTTAAAAAAAAAAAGTCAAAAAAAGGTGGGTTGGCCCGCCCAACCCACAACCCACCGGTGGGTTGGGTTGGGTTGGGATTGAAGGCCCGCCATATAAAAAGCCCGCCCTGCCCCGCCAACCCGTTTTGACACATCTACATCTAGGAGATTTTGGGTTCGAATCCTTGTAGGCATATATTTTACAGATTTTTACTTTAAATAAACATGTTATATATATTTAGTATTAAGTAGTTAATAGTAGGAGCTTTAAACATATTGGTAAAAGTTTGGGACCTTTTCTTTAAGGTCTTGAATTTGATTCCTTGTGATGATTTTATTTTAGTTTTCCTAGTTCGCATATCTAATAGACAAATTAATGGACATTATCACAAATTTAAATATCTTAGACGAAAAATTATCATCATGTATTAATTATTACTCACTTCGTTCCATATTAATTGTCATTTAAAAAAAAAAGAATTAAAGTTGAAATACTTTGACAAACATTCCCTCAGTTAATATTGGAGGATAAAGATTTGGCCAAATAAAATATTTGTGATAGGTTGAAAATTAGAGATATTCTAAGATTGAGCAGGGAAAAAATTGGTAAAATTCGTGAAAAAAATTTAAAACATCAATTAATTGGAAAATGGAAGAAGTAGTTAGAACGACAATTAATATGGAACGGAGGAAGTATAACGCAACAAAAAAATTAAATTATCAAAAATTAAAAATATTTTAGTGATGATACTCGTATTCATCACCATAGTGCAACAAAAACATTAAATTATGACGAAATAGCTTACAATGTCACCAAAATATAACATTTGTGACGAAATAATTTTGTTGTCCTTTCGATTAAAAATAAAGGTGATGAATTGGTACTCGTCGTCACTGAATATGAACATCCATGACGGACGAATTTTGTCCCATAATTTTTAAAACATTAATGACAAAATTTAATGTTGTCACAAATTAAAGTATGACGACCTAATTGTCCATCGCCACCAAATTTAATTAATTAAGACGAAATAATATTGTCACCTA
Organism: Ajuga chamaepitys; assembly: GCA_958295605.1. NCBI lineage: Eukaryota > Viridiplantae > Streptophyta > Magnoliopsida > Lamiales > Lamiaceae > Ajuga > Ajuga chamaepitys. The sequence goes on along the minus strand of OY282498.1, from coordinate 39,177,298 downwards.
TTCGCACAACTAATTAATAATGAAATAATATTTTGTCAAAAAAAAAAAAAACAAATTGTGGCGATAAACCTTGTCGTAAATTTATAATCTTTTTTGTCTTTAAATTAAGTGGTGACAAATTTATTCATAGCGTCACTAAATATAAGAATTGATGACAAAGAAAGTGTAATCATTAATTCTTTTAAAAAATTAATGACAATATATGACATTGTCATGAAAGAATAGAAGTGGTGACATTAAATGTCGTCACTAGTTATTTTGAAGTAGTTATTAAAAGATTTCCCTCCAAAATTTTGGTACAAAATACTATCTCTAAAAATTATTGTGATGCACTTCTAGTAATCGTCATGATATATGCAAATTAGCAACGAAATTTCTTTTTTATAATGACAAATACAAAAGTTGTCACCATAATGAATATTGTTGTGACGAAAATTAAATTCGTCATTATTAGGCCACAAAAGGTGACAAAACTTTGTGCGTCAAGAAAAAAATCGTCACAAAATGTGTGATTTCTTGTAGTGACTAATTTGCATCCCATAAAGAGTAATTCTAAACACAACCTTCTTTTACTCTTTACAGCTATCAACTTAAATAAATTAAAAATAAACGCGTAGATTGTATCTTTTATCTTCACCATTCTTATTTACAGCCCCTGTTGTCAATTTTTTTCCTCTGTGCAACCATCACCATTTTCGACTATTTATATTGAATTAAAACAGATTATTTGTGCCTTTCCTGCAAGACAATAAATATGTATAATCAAAATTGACTATCTAGTATGTGTTTCTATGATCAATAAAATGGACAGATTCTTTCTAAGGTATGCATTGTTCTTCCATTTTGAACAACAAACATTTTGTTCACAAAAACTGTTCTGTAAAATTTTCCAGTTATCTCAATCAAATTACAGACGTGAAACATTCACTTGTATATCAAATCTACTCCTTATATACAATCAAATATACAAGCTATGTCAAATTCACATTGTTCCCCCAATTCAGAGAAAATTTGATGGCTCTGCTACCAGATTTCTTCGTCACTCTTCGTTAGCGTATGTGAAATAGGGTGAAGGAAGTATTGACAACTAATAATGAAGTCCTATTTGGGAAGAATTAAGGTTAGCATATGAGTTGTTTTTAAAAAGGCTTCTATGAATAATTATGAGGATGAGATCCTTACCCATGATTTATAGTAAAATTCTTAGAATTATTATAAGCATCACACAAAAAGAGAACAAAAGAAAATAGTGGTTGTACATTAGATGATCAGAAAGATAAAAAAGAGTGTCATATAAAATTAGGGATTGTGTATAAGAGGCTATAGGTGTATAAATAGACAATTTATAGAGATATTTTTATTTCATATAAAATTATGGTTGTAAAGAGTATTGTGGTTGTACTTAGAACCTTCCTCCCATAAAACTATGCTTCATTCCTCATTTTTTTTTCTAGTTGAATTTTATTGGGCCCAATGTTGTCTCCCTTGCTTGCAATTCATGTAGTAGACATAGAGGTGTCGAATTGGTTCAGGAATCATACAACCGGGACGGTTTGAACTGGCAGTCCTGTTCTGAACTGGTATCGAACCCGATTATAGTTAGGGTTAGTTTGGGTTAGTGTTTCCCCCAAATCGTGAATTGACACGTGTATGACTGAGATTAGAGAGTCGTTACGAATCAATGACTTAGATTATGTAGTCGTTACGATGAAAACCGAAGGTTTAGAACCGGAAGCGCCGGTTGCAATGATTTATTTATTTTTTCTTAATTTATGGACAACCAGGATCAAGTGGCCGTTGAAAACCAACGGCCACGATCAATTGGCTGATTTGAAAGCCTTGGCGCGACAGATTGGGTTAATTGGGGGGGGGGGGGGGGATTTTTTTTTTTTTTAAATAATATTTCTACCTTCTAAACTCTATAAATACTCCTTTTTAATCCCAAATTTCCTACACCCCACTGACAATCTATAATCTCTCTCCCAATCTCTTGTATTCTATAACTCTAGTGAATGTCTTGTAATATTAGAGTGTTTTTCAATTTTTCAATTTATTTCTAGTTTTTATTACATTTACCTTTAATTCTTCAAATAGTTTCTACTTCAACCAAAAAAAACACTGTCAAGTGGTAGAGTCGGATCATCATCTTCTCGTAGGGAAACCGATAAAGGAAAGAGTCGTGATACATCTTCTACACTTTCTCCTCCGAGCTTCTTCAACCTTGTGGATGAGGAAGACATCAACTTGGACAACATTAATATCGATTTGTATATTGCGGATGCTTTAGGTAATTTTAATTTTTGTTCTTTACTTGAAATTGTAGTAGTAAATTGACAAACTGATTTTGTTGTAAAAGTAGTTAGTTTTAAAATGTTTTGGACTAGTAGTCAAATTTAATATTTTTAGCAAAGTTAGTACTTAGTAGATAGTAGTACTATACTGGTAGACTAGTAGTAATGTTCTTATTGATAACTTTTATTAAAAAATATTATTGTTGTTACATTTACAATTTTGGTAGTATAATTTAATTGTTAGCCTACTTTTACAAATATAATTATTTTTGTGTCTTAATATCGTAGGAGCGAATGCCGCCGTCTATGCCGCCCTTGGCGAAGAGTGGCCATCTCAAGAGAGCCAACAAAGAGGCGGAGGTTGGTCGTGGTCCGCCTCAAGGGGGTCAAGCAGCTTCGAAGAGCCCAATATTCGTCATTCACTTTACAAGGACCTACATTGAAGGTTCGGAAAATCCTTGACTTTACAAGGTGGTTTCCAACTATTGTGACAAAGACTACACAATGCAACATAGTGGTGACTATGACACATATTCCAAGCATCTTCTCACAAAACACCCCGATAAAATGGAGGTGGAAACTTCCCAAACCTAAATTCGAGGACACATGGGTTCCGGGTCCTTGCAAGGTACAAATCCTAACTCTCTTTTTCATTCTAGTGAAGCAAACACACGGCGTTATTTGGCAAAAATTGCTACCATAAGAATCTCCCATTTAACTTTGCCGACGATGAATTTTATGAAGATCTCACTAGATTGAGTTTCAATCTTCAATCTTGAAAATTTTCACGAGGCACACTAACACATGATATTGCAAAAATAGTTGGGGAGTATAAAATTATTTTGCAAAATGTTTTGCTTCACTAACACAAAAGATTCAATTTGTGTGGATATTTGGTATGATCATTGGCAATATCATCATTACATGGGCATTACTTGTCATTGGATTGATGATTCGTGGACAATACAAAAATGTTTAATTGGATATAGGGAATTTGATTCTGAGCGCATGGCCCAAAACATTTGATTTCGCCTATTTATATATTTTTCCTCTTGCTACTTCATAAAAATATGTTTAATAAATAATTTCATTTTAGTAAGCATAACAGATTGAATTATATTTACATGTTAATTATCAAATAAAGGAATTTAACACGTACTCTAAAAAACGAAGAGGAATTTAACATGTAAACGCAAAATTGATAAAATAATCTAAGTATGAAGACAAAAAATTAAATGTATACCTAGTATTATGAAAGTTGTAAAATTATGCCATATAGTTTATTTTTGTCTCTAAAGGAATGCTAGCGTGCGTGACATTTTATATTCTCCGTAGTAATTATGGTAAAATTTGATAGTTACAGCCACAGAGTAAGATTGAAAAAAAAAAAGTTTTATTAGTCAAGGACTTGAAATATATGTCAATGATCAATATAGGTCCTGGTTGATCCCTTGATCAAATGACTCCGAAACATAAAGTTATATCAATTTAGGCCTAAAATATTTGAACTATCAATGTAAGACCCATAAATTTAAACCATTACATAGTCTGTTTGGAAAATTGCAAAACCCACAAAATAAAATTGTCTCGAAGTGATCGGCAGTGGAAATATACATAAAAACCCTTTAAATTTATATTTTTAAAAAATAATTTCAAATTATTGAATTACTTTAGATATATAAAATAATAGTTATAAAAATAACAATGTATTGAAAGACTTTTGACGTATATTTTCCTTGCCTATCAATTTGAGGAAAAAAAAAAAAAAATTGAGGGTTTTGCAATTTCCAATCAGGTCCCATAGTGGTTTTAGATTTATAGAACTCCTATTGATAGTTTTCAATCTTTAAGGCTTTAAATTAATATAAATTTCATTTTGGAACCTCAATTGATAGTTTACCTATCTTTTAGATCCGAAATCAATGAAACTCTCCAAAAGTTCAGTATATACAACTTAATTTTTCATACCCAACTTCAATTAATTCGCAAAAAAAATCAGAGCTCCCTTCTTTTAAGTGAAAGAATCTAAAGAGCGTACTTAGCTATATTTCAAAACAAAATAAAATCGTGCAACTTGCTTAGTCAAACTTTTTATTTCAAATTAAACTATGAATTTTCATATCCGAACTGGATTCGGAAACTTTCCTAACTGGATTTAAATGCCCTAATAACAATAGAAAAAAGTTATGACACTAAAATCTATTTAAACCCTCATTTTAGCGTAACAATCATTACAATGAATCTATCCAAAAATTAACCACGTAGCAGAAGAACCCAAAATTGTAGTATTGTTACAATTAGGAGACCCTAACTATAGAATAGTGATTCAATTATCGAAACCATACTTATGAATTGGTATATCAAAAAGCTCTTTATATCTGTTTTAATATAAAACTATTTCATTCCAAAATTCAAGCTAGTGGAAGTGCCAGAAGAAGAATCTAAGTATGTGAATTTGTATGAGGAGTATGAGATATAAAAGTTCTATTGCTTTTTATAATCAAGTAAGTAATAAAAATCGAAATTACTTGAATACCTTTCAAAAGTAGTACTTAACAAGGGTATTATAGTCGTCACAAGAAAAGACGAAATAATTCATATTAAAATAATAATAATAATAATAACAGATAGATATGTATAGATAGAGAGATATGTAGATAGATAAATAGATATAGGTATTTATAATCTAATAAATAAACACTTACAATTTATAAATTACTTAATTACCCTTAACATTTAATATTACTAAGGATATATTAGGCATAACATAAAATGGACGAAACAAAATATTCATAAAGCATATTTTTATAATAGAGTATAAATATATATAGACATGTAAAAATATATATTATCATATCTTAAATTTTAAAAATATATATATATATATATATCATCCTAGCTTCTAATTACACTTGATAAAAATATAAGGGTTAAATATTTAAATCAACCTGAACTATGAGAGTTTTGACATTTCAATACCTAAACTTTTTTTTTCAACGATTGCACCCCGAAGTACACGAGTTTGACAAGTTGCAACCTCCGGCCCTTTTTTCCGGCCAAACCACGTGCACGTGACTTGCACATACGATATTGGGGCAGTTTTGATGTTTCTTTAATTTTGGGTGCAATTTTATAAATAATAAAATCTAAACACTAGGATCTAACATAATAATAAGTCCCCGCCGCCAACCACCGCCCCCGCGCCGCCGTCAGCCACCCTCTGCCACCGCCGGCCGTCGAAGTTTCGACCAGCGACCCACTACACGGATTATAGCAGGGTCGCGCAAATCACCACTGCCACTGTCACTGTTACTGTCGGATCCCTCTATCCCGGCGAGCTTCGATCGGTATCTAATTTTCCGACGAAGCTGCTGCTCCCCCTTTCCGCCTCCTACCATGAATGGACATCTTCGTCGTTTTCCAGTAAGCCTTCCCCTGGCCTCCTCATGAGGGTGGCGGAACCATCTTCCACGGCCACCCCCGCCACCACCACGATGGCGGAAATTACTTCGCTGGCATCTCTCACTACCACCTTCGGTGCCCCTCCTCCGCCGACTAAACCTATGGTCCATCCTCCTTTCTGAGCCCATCTCCGTTCAGGTTGGGGGCCGAATTCTTCGTCTCTGACCCGCCTCAACCTTAGCCAAACAATCCCTATATCACAACCCCATTACCTACATGTGGTGGTGCCGGAATCGGCACCTCCGTCGATCTCCCCTCCACCTCTTGGAAGCTCAGCAGCGGTGCCGCATATGCTAGGGTTCTCAAACCCTAGCTGTTGCACTTCTTCCCTCTTTATTAGTTTTAGGTCCACTAGTTTAGTTTTATTATTTATAAAATTGCCCCCAAAATTAAGGAAACATCAAAACTACACCAAAATCGCATGTGCGAGTCACGTGCACGCGTTTTGACTAGTCTAATGTGGCTCGTAAACTATTCGGATCTCAGTTCGTGAAAAGCTCGATCGGACTAGTCTAATGTGGCTCGTTAAAATAAACGAACCAAACGTAAGATTGATGATATTCGATTCGTTAGCTCACGAGCAATTTTATTTGTTGGCTCGAGAGCTAGTTCGTAAATATTAAGCTAATGCTTATAATTAATTTCTAATTTTATAGTTATACTTATAATAAAATATAGAATTATATAATTAAAATCATGCATTTGTATATATGTAATTAATTAATCTTAGTAGGTATATTATAATTTTAAGAATTTATAGCTTATTTTTAATTATATAATGATTAGTAACATATTTGTAATTTATATTTATTGAATTCATTTGGGCTCGATTAGACTCGCTAGAGGCTCGAGTAAGTTCACGAGCCGTTCATATATTTGATAAATTAAGCTCGAGTTCGACTCGATAATTAATGAACTAAACTTAAACTCTTAGATATTCGATTTAGCTCTGTTAAAAAGGAGGATGAGAGAGAAAATGATGGCGGGAAGAAAAGAAAAAATACAAAAGAAAAATGATTTATTACCAAAAGCAACCCGAGGTATACCCGTTTTTACCACTTGCTCAAAATTACACGCGTGTGGCGCACGCTCTTAATTTTGGCCGAAATTTATAAAATAGATTGTAATCGGTAAAACGAGAGTAAGTCAGGTTGCAATCGGCGATGACTTTTAAAATAGGTTGCAAGTGGTAAAAACGGGTATACATCAGGTTGCTTTTGGTAATAAACTCTATTTAAAAAGAAATAAAAAAAACTAATGGCTTCGCCCACCCTGTAGGGGGCAAGGCATGGGGCGGACATTATTAACCTAAGACTGGACGTGGGGCGAGGCGGGGGAGTCAGATACGAGATACCTGACATGATTCATCCGGCTGAGATACCTAGTTAGTCGTTCTTATTGTTTTTTTTTGTTCTTAATGATAAATCACGTCATTTTAATTAAGCTGGTAAAATCAGCCCGATTTAATGGATCAGTCCAAACCGCCCGATATTCTAGATGTATTGTGCCACAAAAAAATAGGCCCGCAAAACTATTGGCCACCAGATCCAATCCGATGAGTCACAGACCGACTCAAAAATATTTGTATATTTAAATGAAATAAATTAGACCGTGCTCAATAATTATTAACCCGATGGAATTTCGCTGGAGCTGAATCAGCCGGGTTTGCCGAATTGCGAACTCTAGTTTTAACTCTTAATCTTCTGACTTTCATTTTCTTGGTAAGTTTAACTTATATCTTTCTGCAATTTAACATTTAAAAATGCAATTGCATTGTAGCCCCTCTAGGGTAAATTCTTACATGCTCAGTTGTGTGGTATCCAAGTGAAACAATTTACCATCAATTTGATAGATGAAAAGGATTAATTGAGCTACATACATTAGATAAATAGTAGATTATTCCAATCAAGTCGGGTGCTACTTGATGGGCAAGCATTAGCTTCCTTCTAGTTAGAGGTAGCAACTTGTGCAACCCAGCAGCCAACACCAAAATGTCACGTCGAAAAGAATTTTAATCGAGCCTTAAATTAGTCAGTCTAGTTCGATCCATTTCCCCTATTATATGCTATAATTTTCGGGCTTGAACTCGATCCGTCAAACTTTGAGCCATCTAACCTGGCTTGTCCGTCCCAATATATTTGGGCCAATTTTTTTATAACCCGACTTATGTAAAATGTGGGACAGGTCAGACATATTTTACCATCGCCCAATGCTGTTAGTATTCCCAACAAAGTTATTAATACCGTTCCGGCGATCGTTTTGAATTTGTCACTGAAAAGAGATATTTTGGCACCGAAGTATTTCGGTCATCCGTTTCGAATATATATATATATATATACACATATATATACACTATATGTATATATTTAATCATTTGTCTAAATGTTCGGTTTGAGAATTTGGGTTACTGGAGTTTAGACTACACAAAATTCAAAAGAAAGAAAATTAGACAAACTACCCAAAGATTAATTATGTGTAGTCTATTATAATACATTGAACCTTTCTTTTTAATATAAATATATATGTGTTTAAAATTGAAAAAAATTACACAAATATATATTTTCTTAAAATTATTTCGGCTGTTTCAGATCAAAACGACCGAGGAGTTAGCCGAAACGGAATAATTTCTAAAACATTTTGCTTTTATGACTGAAATGGAACGTTCCAGTCCTTCCGACCGAAACTAAATGAAATCAATAACTATGATTCCCAATCCAATGTGCTTGTACACTGTTTATTAAAGAAACTGAAGAGAGAAGAAGATATAAACATCTCTTGAGCTGTCTAGTGTGGACAATTAACTCTCCAATAAAGCCCATTAGCAATCAGTTGCTCAAAGCCCACTTCCCCTTTTTGTCAATAGCTTATCAGCAATAATTTTTAACATTACATCTTAAACTAAATTTTAATGAGATAAAAGTATTTGGATTTGATATTTGTAATAAACATACCAAATTACTATTCAATACAAAAAAAAAATAAAGAAAATAAAAAAAAAAAAAAATTAATTAGTAGTTATTGATCTCGCCCACCTGATCACAATGGGCACATTAGTAATTACTTCACGGAAAAAGGGGCAATGAAATACACTATTGTGGTAGCCAAAACGGTGAGTTCTCCTATTACATTACAATACCTTGCTCTTTATACAAGAGGTGCTATGATTAAGTATTTCTTTTGTACCATAAACAACACATTTGAATTATTTTATTATGATCCCTCCTCCAAACAAACCCAATTGTATCCCAAATATCTTTTCTATTACGAAGTTCCCTAGCCACGAAACTTATACAAGGGACACATGGTAATATGTCCACATGTTGATTTGTCATGTTTCTTATAGAAATTAGTTATTTTTTCTTATCTCTAATAAACACGTGCGATATTAACACCATTTGGATACATTAATATGTGCTCACGATGAGTATCTGGACGAACCGGTATTGATTACAAAGAAAACTATGGGACCACGTCGGTTATTGAAGAACATATACAAGACTTCAAAAACATGGAAAACTGTAAGAATATACAAAAGAGGCAACCATTGCCATTTATGAAAAATATAAAGGTCCATAATATCATTCAAAAGCTTGTGGTTTTCACAATATTATGTAAAGACTCATCAACACAAATGAGTATAATGAAGGGGCAATTGGCCTTTGACAGGCAAGCAATTTTGATTCTTTCAACAATACCCTGCCATAGTTCATAACTTCCCTGTGTTCAGGCTCAACCCTCTATAACCGGGGAGCCGGAAGAGCCCGAGGAGCATCCCATTCGGTCACAATGTGATTGCGGGTGATCTCACTAAGTGAACGGCAACCACTCAACGCCATTGTCAGCTCAAACTCATCGCGCAACATCTGGAGTACTTTCCTGACTCCAGCTTCTCCTTCCGCAGCCAACGAGAACACCACCGGTCGTCCAATCTGACAACGGTATCATAAAATTCAATTTAATTTTCAGCAACGGATATTGGTTTTTGGTCTGGAAAAATATATTTTAAGCTCAAACGTGATCAAATGTTTTCATGCATTGACAGAATATAGCAAAGGTGTCAAAATATATATTGACCCGAAGAGAATTCAGGCTAGATCGGATGCCCAACTTGCCACCTCTATGGGAGCTTCCGCACTCTCTTAACTTCGAGTGCAATACTAGACTGGGCAATATAAACATTGACCCAAAGAGAATTCGGGCTAGACCAGAATCCCAATCTGGCACCTCTATACATAGGAACTTTTAAACTATCTTAATTTCGGGTGCACCGGAAAATTGGAGTTCTGTTGCTCGAGTTGTTAGCTATTCTGTACTTACAAAGATGCCGGAGGCTCCTAGAGCCAATGCCTTAAAGACATCTGTTCCACGACGAACCCCACCATCCAGGAAAACCGGCACTCGGCCTTGTGCACCTTTCACGACCTGAAACATTGAACCAATGATTAAGGATGATTAACGATAAGACAGAGAATCAATGATCGCCTTGCTCAAACTTGGTACCTCTTCTAGAGCCATGATAGTGGCAGGGACGTAATCAAGCTGGCGAGCACCATGATTGGATACGATAATACCAGCAGCTCCGCTTTGGACGGCAATCCTTGCTGTAAATTACTATGTCAGTATTTATTTTATACTAGTAAGTTCACGTGCCTATGCAACATAAATGCTTGTCTCTTCTCTTACCGTCCTCGGCAGTGAGTACACCCTTCACCAGGATCGGCAGTGAAGTAATCGTCTGTAGCCACTTAACATCCTGTAATTGATTGTATAGATTTTATCAAGTTACCACCAACAGAATCGACTTACAACCCCATTTAGTTAATTTGATCCATAAAAAATTTATGATTTTGCAGTTTGTTACCTTCCAGCTTAATGTTCGATCAATTTGACCAGCAACATATGAAGCTAATCCAGAGTCATTAGCCTACACCACACATCATGTCCATTAGAATAATATCAACAAAACCCGAATAACACAACAGATATCAAAAGAGGCTTTCAACTAGTCTATTTAGCGATGATGTTCCGACACTTACTTCGTCCATCTTCCCAAGGTCCAAGCCCTCAAAGTTCTTCAATGTCAAGAAAGGTGGCAAAGTGAATCTAATCAAGAGCAAATCATGTTCTTTATTTAGGCATCATATTTGATATTATTATGCATCATATATATCGATATGATTATTTGACATAGTATTTGCACCTGTTCTTAATATCAGCTTCTCTGCGCCCCAATATCGGGGTATCCACAGTAAGCGCTATGGCCTTGAAACCAGCCCTTTCGGCTCTCCTCACGAGTTGTGCCACAACATTCCTGTCCTTGTACACCTTTAACATATTCAAGAGTGCAATTATTCAAAAACCTGATAAGCTATATCCAAATCAATAAGCGATAGAAAGAGTGTCAAAATTAACTCACATATAGCTGGAAAAATCGAATGCCAGGTCCTGTGGAAGCGACTTCTTCAACACTGGAAGTGGCCCACGATGACAATGTCTGACATAAGATTCATTTTCTAACTCAGTTATTCATTGTTGTAATTCATAAAATTATCACAATAAAATAGAAACAACAAAATAAGTAGCTATTTTTCATGGGACACCTAAGTAAGAACTGTGTATTATCCTATGACTGAGTCGTGCAATAATACAGATTGGGCCTTACTGCCTTTAGCTCTAAATAACAAGATAATCATTTTAATAATTTCGACAATCATGCGATAAGCCTCCAAGACAGAGTTCAAAATTTGGTTTTTGATAGTCGAGGGACCTTTACAAACATTTACAACAACTTCCACAGTTAAGGGACCTTTAGAAACATTCTGGACGACTGAGGGACCAAAAGATGCACTTTGCCTTTTTCATGTTTGAAATATAAAAAAGAAGAGAGTCTGAATTATTCAGAAGAAATAAGAGAAACCAAACCATAATTGTTCCAGCGGCTGATGCAGCTCTAGCAGTTGCATACTCTCCTGCATAAACAAGTAATCTTTGTTATTCAACAAATTATATTAGAAAGCTATTAGTTAAATGAAAATAAATTGTAATAGATGCTCATATCATAGTTAAAGGAGCTCGACGCTAGTCAGACGGCATATTGAGGACGGATTAAGAGGGTAATTTGCAACAGAGCTAAAGTGTTTAACAGGGCGTATATTGGTCAATATAGATGTTCAATTAAAAACTCATAATTTTTGTTGCACCTATAAGAGCGAGCTCATGTGTGTGGGGTTTATAACTAATTCCGCTGTAACTCAAAATCATCATGCTTTGTGAGTATTAGTATGTTAGCTCCTTAAAACCGTCTGTGACTCAAAATTTGAACTGCAATTTGTTTTTACACCTTCAGGGTGAGCCATTTTCTGCATTGCAGTGGGAGCAAGCATGATCGGCATTGAAATCTTGAAGCCTAATACAGTTGTAGTCATATCGATCTTGCTCACATCAATCAGAATCCGCGGCCTAAACCTGCATTTTCAATAAAAATAAATAAATAATCACAGATAATTAATACTTCATGTAAACAAAATTCATATTTAAATCCGACTTACAGAATCCTGGAGAATGCATTTCTATTCTCAGACAGAGTCCACTCATCCTCTGCACCAGATGCATAGTAATCATACACCATTTTTGGCAATTTTTGCTTCGCAATTGCCTGATACTCCGTCACATTCGTTACCTCCGCCATCTCTATAACCGAATTTTGCAACCCCCTCTGAAAAATCTTGATGAAACAGTAAAAAATAAAATAAAAAGAACACAAACTAGATACATCAATTATTTGTCAAAATCAAAATCTTGATCAGAAGATAAGAAACAGATAATCTTGTATCCTACATCAAAGGAAAAATAAAATAACAATCACAACATTAGCAATTCTTCAAGATAGAGGAGACAGAATTTCTTATCTAATTCTTCCGTGATGTTCATCAAAGTTTTTGAAATTTGAGGTTGACGAACGTCATTTATTTAACTTAACTACATTGAAATGTATGTGTACATAACAGTTTCGTCGGAAAATTTTAGGGGGCGGCTGCCATGGCCAGGCTGCCGCGTAGCTCCGTTTCAAGTACAGTTTAAGTTGATCAAGAATTAGATACAGTAAGCAACTCTACTTTCAAACAGATACTGAATTAAATTCAAACCAACTAATCATAAATCAACAGAAAGGAGAGAGAGAGAGAAGCAGACCGTAAGGCTGAAGACAAATGAGCATGCAAGAGAGGGTGGAGGGAGTATTAGTATTACTACTAGATAAACTAGAGAGAGAAATGGTGATAGGAGAGAGAACCAAGAAAAATACTGCCAAATTATGATTAAAAAACAAGGGGAAGAAAAAGGAGGTAGAGGATGAAGACAAAATAATGGATGAGTATTTGGAGGTTACAATTTCAAACCAAATCCAATCACTGTGCAATTGGGTTCATCTCTACCACATCTTCACGTGTGTTTCTAACAATTTTATTCATTATTATCCTTCCCAATTTCTTTTTCTATATTATGCATGTACATATAATATTTACCTAAAACGGATAATAAGTTAATGTGCCTAAAGATTTCACCCACTTTCAGCTTATGAATATATTAACTTGTGCTCACCGTAAATATAAAACCGGTATTATATTTATGGTACTCAGTTTTATATTTTGCGAATAGTTGGTGATATACATTGTCTCCATTGTGCAATTCTGAGAAGCAGCTCATTGATTCCAAATAAGTTTAATAAAACATTACTTGCCGTAATAGTTTGAATTAGGGACGCAAACCCTTGCAAATCTCAAATTAGCACTAAAGTCGAGAGTGGCGAGAAAAGAACCTGGAAGAGAGCAAATGGGGACGGAAGACACTTTGTTAGAGTGATCTGAGAAGGGAAATGTGGCAGATGTTACTCCAATAGATCGCAATATGGCGGCCATTCTGAATCGCGTATCTGAGAGAGAGAGAGAGAGAAATTGGAGATGGTTACAGAATCAAGGGGTTAAATAAGAGGGGTTCAGAAAAGAAGGGCGGAGATACAAATGCAAGCGAGGGCAATTTCAAGCAGAGGAGAGCGATGATACCAAAGAGACCGCAACTGTCATGACCCAACGGTTTGCCAACTATAATCTCTGTATTTTGTGGAAATTCAATAAATGCTATTTTTTTTTTTTTTTTTTGCTCTACAAATTTCAGCATGGCTTGAATAGGGAGGACAAAATCTCGTGGGATCCATTCTCCCCGTGTAATTAAAATGAAAATTTTCCTCTCAAATCCTTAATTATTTGTTATAGTATTTGTCATTTGTAATATGTATAATATTAATACATATTTAAGAATATGGTGATCCTAACTAGTGCATTTACAAATTATCTTCCATCAACAATTTAATTTGTATGTACAGTAAATCTTCTCTACTTTTATGTAAAAATCAAATATATTTCTAAGTTTTAAACAAATTGGAAAACATATAAGGTGTGTTATTGATTTATTATAAGTAATACTGATTTAATGAATTTTTAAAGTTAATAAAAAGTCATATTTTATTATCAAAAAGTTTGAGCTAAAAAAAAAAAATGTGGAAATCCCATATAAGATTTCTTAAGTGAAGAATTTTGCTAACAGTAACCTGTTCAATTGTAATGAGCAAGTGTTTTTTCGAAATTGTTCTTGTCAAGAAATACCAATATTGTTCTAAAAGTTAGTCTTATTTTAAATAAAATACATTTTTTAAAGAAAAAATTAAAAGTATCACTATAAAAAAATATGTAGTACTTTTTAATATGACATAAAAATATACTTTTTCGAAAAGAAAAATAATACTTCTGATTATGACTACTTTATGGCAAGATGATCTTATGGAAAGAATCTAAAGAACTCTTTAATTTCACAAATGAGAATCACATAATTAAGTAACATAAAAATTAAAAAATGGTTTTTTTCTTTTTGATAAAGCGCAATCTGGTGAACCCGGAAACTGAACGATAATTTACGCAAACTGAATGTAAAGACACACAGGAGTTACGTGGTTCGATCCGGAGATCTACGTCCACGGGCAGAAAACGGCAATCGCCGGAGTGTTTCTCTCACTTAGAGTTTTGAGTTTACACGTGCTAATTTGGAATGCGGAATTCCAAACCCTAATTCAGAGTTCTTTTCACCTATTTATACTACTAAATCAAAACCCTAACTAAATCCCTATAATCTTGCTCACCAAATCTGCATGGCAGTTGGGAGAAGATCATGGGCCTTGATTTGTGGAACAGACTTGATTCGCTGAACAGAACGCGTGTTGTTGGGCCTGCTGGGCCTGGGCCTTCGCGCTTGCTGGCGCGTTTGCTGGGCCGGTGAGTGGGCTCAGGTTTTGACCCGACCCGAAGTGACCGGGTTATCCCTATCACTTTTCATTTATAAATAAGTGAACTATCACCAAGTTAAGTACAAAAAATAAGTCGTTTAAATACAAATTAATAGTTTTAAAAAAGTTACACCATAATGAAAATGATAAAAGGAAAAAAAAAAAAAAAAAAACCACATTTTTAGACAATAGGTATACGTAACTTCCGTCCTTCCGTTCTTTCCGATTTCTTTGTCCACAGCTTTCGCATGTGATTCTTGTAACATCTAAAGTTTTCAGGTAAAGAAAATGATAAAATAAGACCAAGTAATCTAAACAGCATTACAAGGGTAAAATTTCTCGCCAAAATCAAAACGAACCTACTCTTATCTCCTTCCCAGCTGATGATATATTATCATATTTCGAGCAAAATTTCATTTCTTACATATATCCTAATAAGTAAAGAATAACAAGATACATTGCATGTTTCTTAAATATATGTGTACACATATAGCTGCTGATTCCACCAAAACTTGTTCTGCTTCTTGTATCCAAAATCTTCTTGCTGCCATCATCGACAAGTGAAACAATAAGAAAGAGAGAATAGACATCTCCAGAACACGAATCCGGGTGGGGAGAGTGATTCTTAGGGTAGAACACTTACGTGAGTGATTCATAGGGAAGAGTTTCAATCCTCCTCCATGGGTACCTCTGGAATATCAAACCTATCTTCTTCAATAGTCTTTGTCACGACAGATATGGGGGTCAGTGATACTAGGTCAAGGAAAGACGGATTCAACAAGATCAAGCACGGCTACAAATTTAAATGTAGACAATAGATTGAGCATGAGTTTGTGGGTGTGTGTTCATGTCCATGTACGTAAGACTGCACCAGATTAGTCAATCGATAAGGTGAGACTAGAATGATCGTGTCGTAACAAATGCATAACTGTGATTCATCTTCCAAAAGAAAGGATATAGATTGACATAAGATCCTCCTCTTTCTCCCCACGGTTGCGGCTGTTATTTAATTCCCTTAGTATTTCAGGTGTAACCTGTATGTCGAGGGAAGTGCATTTATATAACCATAACATTAACAATCCGATAAAAGTACTAATAGTTAGAATTGTGATAATTGCTTACAAGTTTATGCCATTGTCTCTCGAGTAGAGTGTTGAGATTACTTTTGTCCTCCTTTGTCAACTCGTTTTTGTACCTATGCGGAATATTTGTACATTTAAAAAAAAAAATCATCTCAACATAATCTCAATATTGGACTTAGCATTTTGACTATCCATAATAAAGTACATGATCTCCCTTTCCAATCCAATATAAGTGGCAAGAAAATAAAAACAAAGGTGACATAAACTTACAACGAGAATATGAAAGAAAATACGGGAGGGAGGTATTGATTGAAAGCTAACCTTTGTGCAAATGCAAGAAGGGACTGATGCCATATGACAGGCATTACTCTGGAATCATCATAGAATCTCATAAAATGAGCAACCAATGCATCAAGCACACGGTACGGCAATGCATACTTCTTCTCTACTAGTAACTTGATGAAATAACTGCCAATAAATAGGAGGAAATTATCATCATAAATTTTATCACATGTTACTAAGAAAAAAGCACCCCCCTCCCCCCCCCCCCCCCAACAAAGAAAATAATAAAATAAAAAGTTGAAGAAAAACTTGTTTAAATAAGACTGGAAACCCTGCAAGTTTGATAGAAAATAACGGTATGTTAACCATTTTTGACAAGTAAAATATGCCGCAGGAAATTTACTAACTGGAGTATTATTTTTGAGCCTAGAAGAGAATGATGAGACTTATTCGAGATCCATGCCTGGAACCACTGCAAACTTGTTTGTTATACAGAGTAAAAGGAGTAGTCAAAGTACAATGTTCCTCATCAACACAATGAGATGGGAAGAATAGACAACGAGGTTTTCATAAATATGAAATAGAGATACAAATAATTTGGTGAAGGCATAAAAATGTTTTTGATTTTCCAACATCATCAGGATAAATACAACCAAACCAAATAGCTGGTTCGAACTATCAATGAGCATTCATTATCTGCTAATGGATGAGAAACAAGTTAAACTGGGAATATACAACAATGTTTTACATTGATATAATTCAAAGGAAGCATTTTACAAGATTAATACCTTGTTGTACCATAATAATCCATCTCCGCGAGCTTTAGTAATGCGACACTGAAATGCAGGAAGTCAAATTACAATAAATATCAAACAAGCAAATGTTTTGATGATACAACCAGTTCTCTGCCTACGCAAAGGCATCATCAGCACACATAAAAAGTCGGGGAGTTACGAGGTGAGACCAAAGCTACCATACCTAGAATGAAGAGGAGGAATAGAAATCTTCTCGATTATGCTCCCAACAATTACAGCCTCCCTTAAATTGCAAGTTCTTGACTGGCAAAGAAAAATTAGAAATCTTCAGCGTACACGTCTGCTAATATTCAAATCTAGGAAAGAGGCATGGCGTATTATAGTGCTTCTCAATAGTCACTACCCTGAACAAACTACATAAATTTTTAACAAAAAAGTCGAATGAGTTCTAGAATTGTATGATATACAACTCATCAGAATCACCATTTCTCAAGCTGAAAGAATAGCAATTTAAGATCCTTGAAACAGCTGGCAACAGAAATATCAAGATAAACAACTTGGGTCAAAATAACAGTTCTTGAGGACTGAGTTATGTAAGTGACCAGTGCATATAACAGGCACGAAGGAAAGTGGGCGCAGACCAGCAAGCTTAAGGAAGAACCCGAAATAACTTTGATCTAAAGTTAATGTTATCTACAATCTACCACAAAAAATCAATCAATGTTTGAAGATTAATACCTCACACAAGGGAAATAAGATTCCCTTATTGAAAGCAGCTGGTTTATATAAAGCCTTTTTTAGTGATTGGTACAAGGCAAAGTGCAGTCTCTTATTCTTTCTGATATCGTCTCTCACACGAGGCAGCAGCACAAGCTTGTAGAACCGTTCTACCTTCTTGACGCCCATGTTAGAAGCAAAGATTCTTGTCGCTTGATACATCGCATTTGGAGACCATTTTTCAGGTTCAGTCAGGTATAAAACTTCTTCCCAGAATTGCAAAGAAGGTACATGCTTGAAGGCTTTTGGCATCTTTCCAGAAGTAACAGCTCGCCGACTCTAAAATACGTCGTTAATGTTATTAATAAGTAGCAAATAGAAGGAGAAAAAAAATTGAATTTTGCCTTAATAACCAAAGATAACAGGTTATCAACGTACCCCTTGTACAATTCTATGATTGAATCGTCCAATTTTGGCATTGGTTGTGTTCCTGCAAAAGAACAAACAACACTTAAAAGAACATATTTTCATGTAATAAGTTTGCCAATGTCAATATTGAAATACTATATTACTAACCTGAAGAAACCTGTGCATCTTTTTCTTTGATCTTCTCAGTAATGATGTCCGCCAATGTGTGTTGAGGGCGATCATCTTTTGACAAGAAGGCCTCCAGCAACTTTTCGTCTTCCTCATCTATCTTATCCTATTTAATCAGAAAATAATGAATAGCAGAGGGATATCCTGTTTAATCAGAAAATAATGAATAGCAGAGGGAGAGAGAGATAAGTGAAAATGTAGGTGCAAGAGTTGTACAAAAAGGTAGCACCTGCACATAGTGAAATCTAGACTACTGGGAACAAATCGTGAATATAATGTACACTTTTGTCAACAAAACCAGAAATCATTCACATAGAATAGAATGAAAGTAGGTTGTTGCAAAAATCTACGACTAGTCACCATCTAGGCACTAAGCTCGCATTAACTGCTTATGTTTATCCTGCTCTCTTCCCCCTATCCACGCCCATGCTCCGCTCAGTTCTGCCTAGGTTTCAACTAGGCGCTAGGCTCTAATTGGCCTAACAACTTCTACAACATTGTGAAAGTATATCAATTGCCACCAAATTGACAAATTTGGCACAAAAACTGCTTAAAAAACATTTCCCATCAGATTAACAGAAAAAATATTCCATAAAGTATAACCAAAGTAAGTTGAAGCATGATATTCATTTTCCAAATGGTGTAGAAACAGTAGAAGTTGGATTAGTACTTTTAGCTCCAATCGGGCCTTCAACCTGTCACAGTTTCCCAAAAAAATAAACAAAAAAAAAAATTGCTAACCTCGAAATCCCACTGTCCAAACTGACTCTGAGTTCCCGAAAACTCTCCAAAATCATCCACATCATCCTCGTCATCGTCTTTGAGGTTTTGTCGATTGCGAAAAGAAAAGCCGTTATTGGACTTTTGATTTCCGGCGTCCGTTTTCCCTTCTTCGTGCTCAAGTTCCTTCTGCTGAAGCAACGCTTCTTTGAGAATTTTGGAGCTGACGGAGGAAGGGACGAGCTTTTGCTGGAGCTGGTGGTTCTTGGGAGGCTTCGAGCGTTTCTTCGAGGAGAAAGAGTCTGAGCCGAATGGCAAGAAAGGTTCGGGGGGTTTGTCATACGACTGCGTTTCTTCGACATTGCGGCGGCGGTGGGTGGTGGTAGCAGCAGACCTGCAAAACCCTTATTGTGGGCAAAAGGTTCGGGGGGTTTGTCATGGCCTGCACCGGTTAGCCCGTCGCAACTCCACGTCACCACCTAGGGTGTAAATGAGTTGAGTATTGACAAGTTTGAGGTTTGAGATCGAACAAGTTTATCTTCCAAACTTAAACTCAGCTCAGCAAAAATTTATTGAGTTTCGAATAAACTAAGCTCGATTCGATTGAGACAGATAAAATCTAAAAATCATAAAAATTACATTAAAATTGAAAGTAGTAATTATACTACAAAGGGTTCCAACTTACTTAATTTAGAATTAGGATATATCTATTATTATATCAGTTTTAAAGGGTAAATTAGCAATTTAACATAAATTCGATTAAACTTACGAATTTGTCGAGTCGAGTGTCAACGAACTCGAACTCGGACTTGACACCTACTCAAGTAGCTCAAGTCCAACTCATTTATTTCGCGTCGATTTCGACTTTTTTATAAATCGATCTCAAAAGCTCACGAATTGTCTTGTCTCACTTATATCCCTACATCCATCTCCGGCACTTTGATGTGTTCAGCTAATCCACCAGTTAAGTACCGTAGGAAGAGCCGGTCTACGGTGCTGGCCCAATCTGTGTGTTGTTGAATCATATATAATTTGTCATATTTACTTTGATTTGTTGTTGAATCATATTTCTTTCGTCCCGACTTAACTTGCCTATCTTGGTCGGGCAAAGAGGTTAAAAGAAAAAAGTAGATTTTGTGGAATCTTTGACTTTTCTAAAGGTGGAGATTGAGGGTGGAGATTGTGAGAGAAATTTGTTATTTATGGACTGACAAGTTAAGTTGGGACAAACAAAAAAGAAAAGTGGACAAATTAGGCCGGGACGGAGGGAGTATATGATTTGTTATTCTTTACTTTCTTCTTATATTTCTTATTTTTTTTTCTGTTTAATTTTTTGTTGGTGCATATTATTCGCAACCTGTACTTTCTCAACGTAACCCACTCATTTAATTAAAAAAATATGTATTACTAAAAGATTTAAACACCCTTAATCAGAATGAAAAATACTCAATTAATTAATTTAATGACAATAAAGAAGAAAAGAAAACATTACCCATTTTCCCTCACCTATCACTCCTCCAACATCCTGCAATCTGATAAACCCCAAATCACTTAATCGAATAACAGACAAATAATTTTGTGGAATTCCTAAAATTAAGTACAATGCTTGCAATTGTTCGTGTCTTTTTCTCACCAATTGTGTTAGACCTCCTAAATATTTTTTTGGCAAAAGTTTATATGAGACCGTCATACGGTGTAATGGGAAAAAAATATTACTTTTTGTAGTAAAAGTATCACGTTTATTTGTAAAAATATTACTTTTTTTGAACAAAAAATGTATCACTTTTTGTAGCAAAAGTATCACTTTTATCTGTAAAATTATCATTGTAACAAAAGTATTACTTTTATGTATAAAAGTATCACATTTTCCTGTAAAAGTATCAATTTTCTTGTAAAAGTGTATTTCGTCACACACAAGACTCACTCTATCTTTTTTTACCTTTTTCCCAATTTCAAATTGTTTTATTGAAACAATTGCAAAGTTTATTTCTAAAACAATTGCATAATTTCTAGCCAATACACTGTGCAATTAACTCAATGGTTCTCACGTGCCACTAGCCTGCGTAACTTTAAAGTTGAGAAGATCTTAAATCTCCATAATGTACATATCTAGCAATTAGAGGGAGGGCAGCACTGCAGGGGAAAAAAGAAAATGTTTGATTCAAGCTTCATTAATGTCGGGGGCTCTGTCCTCAGAGACTACTCAGTCATTCCCTTCTCTTTTTCTTTTTCTTTTTCTTTTTTTAGTTTTTGTTTCCTTAATGCTTTAATTGTTATTTATGATATTTTATTTTAAATGATTTAGTTTAATAGAAAAGGCTAGAATTGATACTAAGCGGGTTGTATTAAGTAATTTACACTTATTTCTTAGACATAAGTGAGTTGTATTGAGAAGTGTGATGCGTTAAGAAATTATGTGGGTTGCGAATAGTCGTCGCCTCTTTTGTTTCTACCCGAGAAGTTTTAGTTTTTTTGTCTAGGACTTGGAAGTTATAGTAATAAGGATATGGACGCTCGTTTCCTCAATGACAACAGATTCCGTTTCGGCATACCGAAATATCTAGGAACTCGCTGGTTATTGGGCTAGTTTTGGTCAACAATAATTTAGAATGTTACGTTCCGGCGAGCAATAGAAAGATGCGCAGGATTCTAAACGAGCTAATTTTACTGAATGATAATCTAACAGGACGTTTACCGCCGCGGATTGGAATGTTTAAAAGATTGACTAAGGGCGTTTGATGTGAGCTACAAAGATGCAGGGCCCAGTTTGGGAAAGGCGAAACTTATGCAGAACAAACCGATGGCTTTTTCTTCTTCATTTACGGTGACGTAGAAAGAAGGGAGCTAAGATATATATTTTATAAATTTAAAAGGGGACAAGTTGGTCAACTATCTTAGGGTTATTTTTGTTTAAAAAATAAATGTGGTCTATAAAGAATTTTGTGGTGGCAATAGTCGCCCCTGATTATTTTGTATAACAAATTAACTTGCATATAAGTTAGACTTGTCGAATTCGGATGGACAATTCAGCCCTTCAGTGAGATATTTTTTGCTTCGAACTTTTTGGAGCGGCACAATATTAATTTTGGTTTAATCTAAAAATGTCTCATGGTAATTGAGATATATCTTGCACTTAGAAATTCACAACTATCTCTATGTCTAACGAATGTAGCACTTTGATTGCCCTTAAAAATTACAACATTTCACAAGTATACAATATTTTCTTGCAATTATATTGGAGGCTACACAAATTTAGAAGAACAAATATTTCCAAATCATAATCAGTTATTGAAGACCATATACAGTGAGACATGACATGCAAACCAAACAAACATATGTAAGAATATACAATGAGGTCCATCAACATCCAAAAGCTTATGGTTTCACAATCTTATGTAGACTCATCAACGTTTATGAGTACAATGAAGGTTGTAGTAGGCCATAAAATTCTGATGCTTTCAACAATACCCATGCCATAGTTCAGCGCTTGCCTACCTTCGGGCCGGCCCTCTACAACCGGGCAGCTGGAAGAGACCGAGGAGCATCCCACTCGGTCACAATGTGATTGCGGGTGATCTCACTAAGTGAACAGCAACCACTCAATGCCATTGTCAGCTCAAACTCATCGCGCAACATTTGGAGCACTTTCCTCACTCCGGCTTCTCCTTCTGCAGCCAATGAGAACACCACTGGTCGTCCAATCTGACAATGACACCGGGAAATATTTATTTTAGCTCAAATGTGGATCTATTCATGCATTGACTATATGTAGCAAAGGTGGCAATCTGAGCATTAGCCCAAAACTAAGAATGAGCTAGGTCTTTTGTTATCCCCCAAAACACCTATTTCACTCGGTCCGAATGACCCTCTATTTGGCCCATATTGGGGAGGTTAAGACGGGCCAAATTTATCATCTCTCAATACGGAAACTTTCAAACTCTCTCGTATCCTGGGTGCAAATTGAGATTTTACTTACAAAGATGCCGGAGGCTCCTAGAGTCAATGCCTTGAAGACATATGTTCCACGACGAACCCCTCCGTCCAAGAAACCGGCACTCGGCCTTGTGCAGCTTTTACAACATGAAATATTAAACCAATTACAGAGAATCATGATTGGTTTGATCAAATTTGATACCTCTTCTAGAGCCATGATAGTTGAAGGGACATAATCAGGCTGGCGAGCACCGTGATTGGATACGATAATACCAGCAGCTCCGCTCTGAACGGCAATCCTTGCTGTGTATGTTCGGTTTCTACTTGAGTATTTATATAATACTAATAAAGTGCACGATGACTAGCATATATATAGCTTACCGTCCTCAGCAGTGAGCACACCCTTCACCAGGATCGGTAGCGACGTAATCGTTTGTAGCCACTTAACATCCTGTAATTGTTTGAAGTACAAACATCCATTGTATAAACATCGACAAGTTCTCACCAACGGATGCGAAATACAATGCCATTTGTTTAATCCATAAAACATATATAGTTTTGCAGTTAGTTACCTTCCAGCTTAATGTACGATCAATTTGACCAGCAGCATACGAAGCTAATCTAGAGTCAGCAGCCTACACCACACATCATGTCCATTAAGATAATATCTACAAACCCGAGTAACACAACAGTATCGAAAAGAGGCTTTCAACTAGTCCAATTAGCGATGATGTTGCGACACTTACTTCGCCCATCTTCCCAAGGTCCAAGCCCTCAAAGTTCTTCAATGTCAAGAAAGGTGGCAAAGTGAATCTAATCAAGAGCAAATCAGGTTCTTTAGGCATCATATTTCATAATTCATATTATTTGCACCTGTTCTTGATATCAACTTCTCTGCGCCCCAATCTTGGGGGAATCCACAGTAAGTGCAATGGCCTTAAAACCGGCCCTTTCAGCTCTTCTCATGAGTTGTGCCAGAAAATTCCTGTCCTTGTACACCTTAACATGATTCAAGAGTGGTTTTCTCAGATTAAAGTCATCGATAAGCATAAGGTTCATTCATAAACTGCAAAAATGCAACTCACGTAAAGCTGGAATAATCGAATTCCAGGTCCTGTAGAAGCAACTTCTTCAACACTGGAAATGGCCCATGAGGACAATGTCTGAAATAAAATCCATTATGCATCATTATACAGAACCACAAATCGATGTCAGTGGTTGGTGTGCAATAAAACACCATTAAGATTAGGCAATGTTTGGATAAGAACTTCTTTCAATGTGTCAAGGCTCGCAAAAAAAATTAGAAAAAGGCGATAAAATCGAACCATAATCGTTCCTACTGCAGATGCTGCTCTAGCTGTTGCATACTCTCCTGCATAGCAAATAACATTCAAATTGAGTTCGGGCTAGAAAGAAATAAAATAAAAATTTAAAAATAAGACGCGGTTAATCTAGTTTGCCAACTAAATTATTTTGGGGAAGAGTTGGAGTATCATAATGAAACGAGAATGACGTAAAACAACACCGGAAAACATATGTGGATTACAAATATAAATTTATTATACAAGCATAATAATTTACTTTAGATGAAACATCACACAATAATATTATTGGTGCGTTGTATCTTGATTCAGCACAATCAGCTTCTGATCATTAATTCTGTCTGAATATTGTTTACCAGGACATAACTAATGAGCTCTTAGATGAACAGGCATACAATTCACACCAACATGTACAATCAATTTTTTGTTTTCAATATCACAGAAAGCAAATGATCACCTTCAGGGTGAGCCATTTTCTGCATTGCAGTGGGAGCAAGCATGATCTTGAAGCCTAATACAGTTGTAGTCATATCGATCTTGCTCACATCTATCAGAATCCGCGGCCTAAACCTGCATTTTCAATAAAAATATATAAATAATCACAGGTAATTAATATTCATGTAAAAAAAATCATATTTAAATCCGACTTACAGAATCCTGGAGAATGCATTTCTATTCTCAGACAGAGTCCACTCATCCTCTGCACCAGATGCATAGTAATCATACACCATTTTTGGCAATTTTTGCTTCGCAGTTGCCTGATACTCCGTCACATTCGTTACCTCCGCCATCTCTATAACCGAATTTTGCAACCCCCAATGAAAAATCTTGATGAAACAACAAAAAATAAAATAAAAAGAACACAAATTAGATTCATCAATTATTTGTCAAAATGAAAATCTTGATCAGAAGATAAGAAACAGATAATCTTGTCTCCTCATCAAGGGAAAAATAAAATAACAATCACAACATTAGCAATTCTTCAAGATAGAGGAGACATAATTTCTTATCTAATTCTTCCGTGATGTTCATCAAAATTTTTTAAATTTGAGGTTGACGAACTTCATTTATTTAACTTAACTACATTGAAATGTATGTGTACATAACAGTTTTGACGGAAAATTTTAGGGGCTGGCCGCCACGGCCAGGCTGCCCCGTAGCTCCATTTCAAGTACAATTTAAGTTGATCAAGAATTAGATACAGTAAGCAACTCTACTTTCAAACAGATGCTGAATTAAATTCAAACCAACTAATCATAAATCAACAAAAAGGGGGGAGAGAGAGAGAGAGAGAGAAGCAGACCGTAAGGCTGAAGACAAATGAGCATGCAAGAGAGATTGGAGGGAGTATTAATATTACTACTAGATAAACTAGAGAGAGAAAGGGTGATAGGAGAGAGAACCAAGAAAATACTGCCAAATCATCGATTAAAAAACAAGGGGAAGAAAAAGGAGGTAGAGGATGAAGACAAAATAATGGATGAGTATTTGGAGGTTACAATTTCAAACCAAATCCAATCACTGTGCAATTGGGTTCATCTCTACCACATCTTCACGTGTGTTTCTAACAATTTTATTCATTATTATCCTTCCCAATTTCTTTTTCTATATTATGCATGTACATATAATATTTACCTAAAACGGATAATAAGTTAATGTGCCTAAAGATTTCATCCCTAAATTGGGGATGAGTAATTAATTGCATTTATGAAATATTAACACTTTCAGCTTATGAATATATTAACTTGTGCTCACCTAACTTGTGCTCACCGTATATAAAACCGGTATTATATTTATGGTACTCAGTTTTATATTTTGCGAATAGTTGGTGATATACATTGTGCATTTCTAGACGTGTCATATTGGTCTCCATTTCCCCCAGTTTTTATTATCTCTATCTTGTGATTTTTCATTATTTTTATAATTTACATAATAAAGTTCACCCTGTTGGATCTGGTATTACAAATTCTACGATATTTTTTGCTGTTGGCTACACAATTGTATCACATATATATAAAGAATATCATTAATAATCACTAATATGTAAGTATTTTGTAATTGGCGATACATTAAAAATATACCTATATCCTATATTAATATAACTGTATCAATAAATATAATGCTCCCTCCGTCCCGCTCAATTTTGCACGTAGGGACAGACACATATATTAAAAAAATAGTTTTTTTCTTTTTGGTTGACTTTTTCAAAGGTGGAGATTGTAAGAAAATTTTCTTTTTTAAAGGTGTGCAAAACTGAATAGAACGGATCAAAAAGGAAAGTGTGCAAAACTGAGCGAGAAAGAGAGAATAGTATATGTAGTAGAAAATCTTGAAGAGAATGGAGGTGGGTTACTCCCTCTCTTCTAGTCAAATGACAAATCTTCGGCCGTTTCACTGTATAGGGAATCCAATATTTCAACGTGGGATACACAATAGAGGAGATTTCATAATTGGACATCAAAGTACACCTATTGTATTAGTATATACTAAATTACGGTGAGCAGTTCTCTTATGCACTTTAAATTCGTGCAATTTATATTATGAACAGTTTTTCATGAAAATTGTGTAAGGGTTTGTTTGCTTAAGATTGGACGCAATAAATTTAGAGGACCAAATCCTAATAAAGCTGTAACGCCCCAATACCATTAACTCGGGATTAAAGTGCTACTAAATTTTATTTTATTTTGATTAGATAATAAATCAGAAAAAGTGCGAAAGCGTGACATGAAATGTTTATCGGATAAAAGTAGAAATTTTATTGACAATAATACACTGCCAAAACATATTTACACTAGAGGTTTCCAAAGTTTCTCAGAAAATGGAAACACCCGGATTCAGTGACATGTAAACTTATTTATATACATTGAAGAGGCAAAAACATCTTAAAGTTGCGGGTAGGAAAAGGAACCCGGTGACCTTTGCCGCAACAGCCCCGCCACCTCGCTCAACTAACCTGAAGATTTGTAATTATGGGCATGAGTATAAACTCAGTGGGAACTTTGTAAGCAGTTATACTAACGAAGGTGCACAATAATAAACACATCCTTGACTTAGGAGCCCATCTTACGACTCAAAAGCCATATTGCTAGACTAGGGGGTCAATCTTACGACTCCCAAGCCCTACTCAAAAGCCAATCTTACGACTTAAGAGGTATCATATCATAAGCCCGAAGGCAAACATATTTATCGAAGTACAAGTTCAGTAGCATAATATACTTACAAATAGCCCAGTCACCCACCTTGTTTTGCTTGCTTTAAAATAGTTGAGTCGTGTATGTCCTAGGCCCGACCTGCACTACACCTAGCACATGTTGTTTAATTAATTAGTATTACTTATTGGGTTTAGTATTTTCAAAGTGATTAAGTGTGGTACAATATCCTTGGATTATGTCTTTCTTTTACAATTTCTAATACATAAGTCAAGTCGTAATAAGTTATAGTCCTAGATTAAAAGGCCTAATATGTTATTAAATTTAAATTATTAACTATATTGATAAATATTTTAACTACCATGCATCTTATACAACAACTATTTAATACAAACTTAGGAAAATAGCTAAATTTATAAATCTACTTAAATCAAGAAAATAATTAAATTCCTAAATTTATATAAACTATAAATGACAATAAAAAAAGACTATTAAAGAAAACATACCTCAAAAGATTTTAATACTATTCGACAACTTCCCAAAACATCGGTCCGAGCGTTGTCGAAAATAAACTGATAAGGACCTCCTAGTTAAAGAAAATCCAATATATTCACTGAAATGTTGAAATGTTTACTTATTAATACATTACCTACAATCTTATTTATATAGGAATTTTCAACAATTTTCCAAATTGTTTTTCGATGTGGGATGTGATCTTATCTAAATTTAGTATACTAAACTTTAAGAATAGTTTGCTATTATTATTTTATTATATTCTTTAGTTAGGTTGTGTATGTATATATATATAGTTTATTATTACGTATTTTATTATATAATTTAGTTAGTTAGGTTAATATAATATAATATGTTATAAATTAAATATGTTTCTTATTTCTTATACCCGATGTTAATTATATATTTTTAATTTTCATCCTTTCGGTGCTAGGAGTGCAGTTGACCTGGTACACCGCGGTCACACTTATTTGCCAAAATAAAATCATAAAATCAAATAACTTTGCAATTTTTAATATAAAATAAAATTGGTAACAATTTTTTTTAAAATGCAATCAATGTATTTTATTGCGTTTCAAAGATTCGGGGTATCACAGTCTCCCCTACTTTTAAAAAATTCGTCCTCGAAATTGTACTTACTTGGTTTAGGATGTTCGGATATTTTGCTAAAATCTCATCTTCTCGTTCCCAAGTAGCTTCTTCTTTCTCATGTCTACTCCACTGCACTAGTACTAAGGGAACTTCTCTATTCCTCAAAGTGTGAACTTTTCTTCCTAGGATAGTAATGGGGTTCTCTTCATAAGTGAGTTTTTATTGACCTCCAGATTCTCATGATGAATAACGTGATTTGAATCTGGGACATACTTTCTAAGTACTGATACATGAAAGACGTTATGGATATTGGTAAGTTCTGGCGGTAGAGCTAACTTATCGGCGACGTCTCCAATTCTATCTAGAATCTCAAATGGGCCAATATATCTGGGTTTTAACTTCCCTCTCTTCCCGAAACGTATTACTCCTTTCATTGGTGCCATTTTGAGAAAAACCTTATCGCCGGTATTGAATTGTAGATCCTTCCTTCGCGTGTCAGCATATGATTTTTGTCGATCCTGGGCAGCTTTGATTCTTTCTCGAATCTTAGTTACTACTCTAATGGTTCTATCGATGATCTCAGGGCCTAAGATCTTTCGTTCTCCAACTTCATCCCAGTAAATCGGCGATCTACATCTCCTTCCATAAAGTGCTTCATACGGTGCCATCTTTATGGTAGCTTGGTAACTGTTATTATAAGAAAATTCTACTAATGGCAAATATGTTTCCCAGCTTCCTCCGAAGTCTAGTACACAAGCTCTAAGCATATCTTCGAGTGTCTGTATTGCTCTTTCTGACTGTCCATCAGTTTGTGGATGATATGATGTGCTGAAGTTGAGCTTTGTCCCAAGGGCCGTTTGTAGACTTCTCCAGAATTTAGAGGTGAAACGAGTATCTCTGTCCGAAACTATGGTCACTGGTACTCCGTGTAATCTAACAATCTCGTCTACGTACCGTTGAGCAAGTTGATCCATGTTAAGCGTCATTCTTACTGGTATAAAGTGTGCTGTCTTTGTAAGTCTGTCAATGATCACCCAAATTGCTTCATTCCTTCTTGTTGTTCGTGGCAGTCCAGTAACAAAATCCATTGCTATGTGTTCCCACTTCCATTCGGGAATCTCTAAAGGGTGTAAGAGTCCTGAAGGCCGCTGGTGCTCTGCTTTAACTTGTTGGCACGTTAAACATCTTTCAACAAATTGCCCTATTGATCGCTTCATATTTCTCCACCAATAGATTTCCTTTAGGTCCTTGAACATTTTCGTCCCTCCTGGATGAGCTGTGTACGGGGTATTGTGAGCTTCTTCCAGGATTTCCTTCCTTACGTCATCATCCTTAGGTACACATAATCTTCCTTCGTATGTTAAAGTCCCATCTGGTGTTACAAAGAACCCCTTGATGGTTCCTGCAATTGCCCGGTCTTTCATCTTGAGAAGGAATTTGTCAGTCTTTTGTGCTATCTTTATTCGATCTCTCAAAGTAGGTTGTATGGTTAATGCTGCGATCATAGCACCAGTATGGCCTGACTTCACAAAGTCTAGATTCAATTTAGCAAATTCTATTAATAATAGCTCTTGTTGTGTTTGGGAGACTGGCCATATGACTTTCATTTTTCCTACTAAGTGCATCAGCTACGACATTTGCCTTGCCCGGGTGATAGAGGATGGTGCAATCATAATCCTTTACTAGCTCCAGCCATCTTCTTTGGCGCATGTTGAGTTCTTTTTGTGTGAAAAAGTACTTTAAACTCTTATGGTCTGTGTAGATTTCACATTTCCCACCATAGAGGTAATGACGCCATATCTTTAATGCGTGAATAACAGCAGCTAGTTCTAGGTCATGTGTAGGGTAGTTTAACTCATGGGGTTTCAATTGTCTTGAGGCATAAGCGACAACTTTTCCATGCTGCATCAAAACACATCCTAGTCCTAACTTTGAGGCATCGGTGTAAATGACAAACCCTTCTGATCCGTCAGGGATAGTTAGAACTGGCGCGGTTACGAGTCTCTGCTTAAGCTCTTGAAAGTTGTTTTCGCATTCGTCAGTCCAGTGGAACTGGTTGCTCTTCTTTGTCAATTGAGTCAAAGGCTTAGCGATCTTTGAGAAATCTTGAATGAATCTTCTGTAGTAACCAGCTAGACCCAGAAAACTTCGGACCTCATTCACATTCTTCGGAGCTTTCCAATTCATTATTGCTTCAACCTTCGCGGGATCCACTTCAATTCCATTAGCCGTGATAATATGGCCTAGAAAAACAACTCGATCTAGCCAAAATTCACATTTGCTAAATTTAGCATAAAGCTTCTCCTGTCGTAAGGTACCTAGTATAGTTCTAAGATGTTTCTCGTGTTGTTCTTTATCTCTTGAGTATACTAGGATATCATCAATAAAAACTATGACAAACTGGTCCAGATAAGGATGGAATACCCTATTCATCAAATCCATGAATACTGCGGGTGCATTTGTCAATCCAAAAGGCATTACTATGAACTCATAATGACCATATCGTGTTCTAAAGGCTGTCTTAGAAATATCACATTCTTTGACCTTGAGTTGGTGGTAGCCCGATCTGAGATCGATCTTTGAGAACACGCTAGCTCCTTTCAGTTGGTCAAAAAGATCCTCTATTCTAGGCAAGGGATACTTATTCTTGATTGTTAGACGGTTGAGTTCCCGATAATCAATGCACATTCTAAGAGATCCGTCTTTCTTCTTGACAAACAATACGGGGGCTCCCCATGGAGAAACACTTGGCCTGATGAACTTCTTGTCCAGCAACTCTTGAAGCTGTATTTTTAATTCTTGTAATTCCTTAGGTGCCATTCGATAAGGTGCTTTAGATATAGGTGCAGCTCCGGGTACCAAATCTATTGTGAATTCAACCTGTCGATCAGGAGGTATTCCAGGCAACTCATCTGGAAATACGTCCACATAGTCTCTCACCGTTGGTATATCAGTAGGTGTAACCTTAACAGTATTATTTTCCATGACATTCACAAGGTAGCCTTCACTTCCCTTTTTCCGTAACATTCTTACAGCCTTCATTGCTGACACAATACGCGGTCTGGAATTGGTTTGGCTCCGTAAAAGGTGAATTTGGATCCTATTGGTCTTTCAAAATCTATTTCACGCTCAAAGCATCGGATTATTGCTTTATTCTTTGTCAACCAATCTATACCTAAAATAACATCGAAACATTTCATCTCTAATACATATAGATCGGCTTCCAGTTCTTGGTTACCTATCAAAAGCTTCACACCAGTCACAATATCCTTAGTCCTAATAGTTTCTCCTGAGGGAATACTTACTGTCAACTCTTCTCCATTTATATTACCTTTCAGACCTAACTTCCTTTTAAAATCTTCGGATATAAAAGAATGTGATGCACCAGTATCAAACAAAATATATGCCGGAAGGTTGAATACAAGTAGCATACCTGCCATGGTTTCATTCTCCTCCGTTAACTCTTCTTGTGCTAAAGCAAAAACACGTGCCTTCCCTGATTTCTTATCTGGTGTACTAACATTTTGTGGCGCCTTGATCTGTGTGGTAGTGCATTCCCAATACCTATGTCCTGGTCGATGACACTTATAGCAAACATTCTTTCCCATTAAACACTCTCCATAGTGGTGCTTATTGCAATTAGGACATATCGGAACTGCATTTGGTCCTGGTCCCCCCCTTGGTGTTGCCCTCTTTACAAAGTGGTTAGTCTTATTCTTATCTCTAAAATCCCATTTTCTTTTCCCGGGTTGCTCTTGAGGTTTCTGGTTGTATTCTAAGTTCTGGCTAAGGGATACAATATGTGCTCGTTCAAACGTTTCATGGTACGCAGGCAGTTTCAAACCCGACACGATACCTCCGATCTCTGGACGCAACCCTCTTTCAAAACGTCTTGCTTTTCTTTCATCTGTATCAACCAAGTGTGGGGCATATTTAGATAATTGATTAAAACGTCTTTCATACTCCATCACTGGAAGGGTTCCCTGCTTCAGATTAACAAACTCAATTTCCTTTTGGTCACGGATAGACTGTGGAAAGTAACGGTCCATCATCATGTTCTTAAAATCATTCCAGGTCATATTTTGCTTTTGTTCATTTGTCATTGTTCGCTCGTGTGATTTCTACCAGTGTCCAGCATCTTCTACAAGTTGAAATATTGCGCACGAAACTTTTTGATTTTCAGTTGATTCCATATGGTCAAAGATTCTTTCAAGCTCAAGAATCCATTCCTCAGCAACCATAGGTCCTTCACTACCCCTGAATCTTGGTGGTGAAAAACGACGAAACTGCTCTATAATGACATTAGTATTGATACCCTGGTTCTGTGGATTTGGTATATTTTGGTTAGCTGGTATTTGTTGTATGAGTCCCTGCAGAGAGTTCAAGAACTCCCGTGCAAAATCCGCTCCTTGTACTTCAACAGCAGGTGGAGGTTGCCTCTCAGCAGCTGGCCTGACAAATGGCTCATTTTCATTTTGCACATGTTTACGTGGCCTTCCTCGCGCTGCCATACTTTTGGGAGAAGGAGAAATAACACTTAATTATATGCATATATACCCTTGTTTAACATACCGAATAATTTGTAAACAAATCATATACATAGAAGATATTAGGTTTGCAAATCCATTAATATATAATAAGTACAATGGTTTTAATACTCTAACTCGTACAAAATGTCTATTAGTTTATCATGCTTATACGAGCAAAAAGATAAGCACGATCAAAGGATAACTTATATACATTCCTATTAGCAAAAGGATATTTACGGTCTAGTTATATACTTAGACATCACTATACAAAAGCTATCAACTATTACTATATGTACATCCTCTAAGTTTCCAACTATATCAGAACCAATTACTGGGACCTGCCTGGTTCTCTGCTGGTGGGGTACGCACACGTCGACCCCTAGATGGTATGCTCTCACCAGGATTGGACCCTATAGACTCATTGGGTTCACTTTCCTCTGGGGGATCCTCTTCCTCCTCATCTTCCTCTATCATGCCTGCTTCTTCTCGCTGCAATCCTGCATATTCGCGATAGAACTCCGCTAGTTCTCTAGCACGCCCAGCAAGACGTTCGTTGGCAACAACCTCCAAACGCTTGCTAGCAGCAATTTCATTATATCGGTCTGCCCTTTGTTTTTGGTTTTCAGCCTCTCTTTCCATTCGATCAGCAGTAGTGAGACATCTTTGTCGGTTCTTGACAGCTACTTCCAGGCGTAGTCCAAAGCGTTTATAATCAATAACGGGTCCAATAATAGAGTCCACCGTAAGCATGTTATCATAAATCCGACTGGCGATGGGTCTAAGGGATGGCAAGATAGTTTATCTTAGGTGCACTGCTGCCTCCTGCTCGCTAATGTAGTGTCCCTCGCGTATGGCATTACTACGGCGTCCCTGTAACGTGATAATATACTCTTCTATATTCTGATATGCTCCCTGTCTAGACCCCTGATATATAGATATTGTTGATGACGGCACATCTCTATTGGCAAGTATTCTGTGTCTATATATTACTTATTTTCTCGCCGTTTGCCTCCTACGAACCATCCTATCATAAGAAAGAAATATGGATCAAAATCTCTAATTTGGTTTCCTAATTGGTGGTAAAATTTCAAGGACATCTCACAAGTATCATGTTATTTTATGAAATGTAAATTTGTAGTAAAACATTTCCAAATCATACAAACTAATAGTAAAATATACATACCTTGGAGCGAGTGTCGGTCTGTTGGCAAAGTCACGGTTCCCCTCGGTTTTATTTTATAAATCAAGTATACAGAAAAGTAGACCCGCTCTGATACCACTCTGTAACGCCCCAATCCCATTAACTCGGGATTAAAGTGCTACTGTAACGCCCCAACCCCATTAGCTCGGGATTGAAGTGCTACTAAATTTTATTTCTCTTTTGATTAAGTAATAAATCAGA
Source organism: Ajuga chamaepitys (assembly GCA_958295605.1). Taxonomy (NCBI): domain Eukaryota; kingdom Viridiplantae; phylum Streptophyta; class Magnoliopsida; order Lamiales; family Lamiaceae; genus Ajuga; species Ajuga chamaepitys. Next base: position 39,142,619 of record OY282498.1, on the reverse strand, counting down.
AAAAGTGCGAAAACGTGACATGAAATACTTATCGGATAAAAGTAGAAATTTTATTGACAATAATACCCTGCCAAAACATATCTACACTAGAGGTTCCAAAATTTCTCAGAAAATGAAAACACCCGAATTCAGTGTCATGTAAACTTATTTATATACATTGAAGAGGCAAAAACATCTTAAAGTTGCGGGTAGGAAAAGGAACCCGGTGACCTTTGCCGCAACAGCCCCGCCACCTCGCTCAACTAACCTGAAGATTTGTAATAAATTATGGGCATGAGTATAAACTCAGTGGGAACTTTGTAAGCAGTTATACTAACGAAGGTGCACAATAATAAACACATCCTTGACTTAGGAGCCCATCTTACGACTCAAAAGCCATATTGCTAGACCAGGGGGCCAATCTTACGACTCCCAAGCCCTACTCAAAAGCCAATCTTACGACTTAAGAGGTATCATATCATAAGCCCGAAGGCAAACATATTTATCAAGTACAAGTTCAGTAGCATAATATACTTACAAATAGCCCAGTCACCCACCTTGTTTTGCTTGCTTTAAAATAGTTGAGTCGTGTATGTCCTAGGCCCGACCTGCACTACACCTAGCACATGTTGTTTAATTAATTAGTATTACTTATCGGGTCTAGTATTTTCAAGGTGATTAAGTGTGGTACAATATTCTTGAATTATGTCTATCTTTTACAATTTCTAATACATAAGCCAAGTTATTATAGTCCTAGATTAAAAGGCCTAATATGTTATTAAATTTAAATTATTAACTATATTGATAAATATTTTAAACTAACTACCATGCATCTTAAACAACAACTATTTAATACAAACTTAGGAAAATAGCTAAATTTATAAATTTACTTAAATCAAGAAAATAATTAAATTCCTAAATTTATATAAACTATAAATGACAATAAAAATAAAACTATTAAAATTACATACCTTAAAAGATTTTAACACTATTCAACAACTTCCCAAAACACCGGTCCGAGCGTTGTTGAAAATAAACTTATAAGGACCTCCTAGTTAAAGGAATTTCTTTTAATATATTCACTGAAATGTTAAAATGTTTACTTATTATAACATTACCTATAACCTATTTATATAAGAATTTTCAACAATTCTCAAATTTGGTTTTCGATGTGGGATGTGAACTTTTCTAAATTTAGTATGTTAAACTTTAAGGATAGTTTGCTAACATTATTTTATTATATTCTTTAGTTAGGTAGTTAGGTTATGTATGTATATATATAGTTTATTATTACGTATTTTATTATATAATTTAGTTAGTTAGGTTAATATAATTTAATATGTTATAAATTAAATATGTTTCTTATTTCTTATACCCGATGTTAATTTTAGGTTCCTATTATATATTTTTAATTTTCATCCTTTCGGTGCTAGGAGTGCAGTTGACCTGGTACATCGCGGTCACACTTATTTGCCAAAATAAAATCATAAAATCAAATAACTTTGCATTTTAAAATAAAATTGGTAACAATATTTTAAAATGCAATCAATGTATTTTATTGCGTTTCAAAGATTCGGGGTATCACAGCTACTAAATTTTATTTTATTTTGATTAAATAATAAATCAGAAAAAGTGCGAAAGCGTGACATGAAATGTTTATCGGATAAAAGTAGAAATTTTATTGACAATAATACACTGCCAAAACATATTTACACTAGAGGTTCCCAAAGTTTCTCAGAAAATGGAAACACCCAGATTCAGTGACATGTAAACTTATTTATATACATTGAAGAGGCAAAAACACCTTAAAGTTGCGGGTAGGAAAAGGAACCCGGTGACCTTTGCCGCAACAGCCCCGCCACCTCGCTCAACTAACCTGAAGATTTGTAATTATGGGCATGAGTATAAACTCAGTGGGAACTTTGTAAGCAGTTATACTAACGAAGGTGCACAATAATAAACACATCCTTGACTTAGGAGCCCATCTTACGACTCAAAAGTCATATTGCTAGACTAGGGGGCCAATCTTACGACTCCCAAGCCCTACTCAAAAGCCAATCTTACGACTTAAGAGGTATCATATCATAAGCCCGAAGGCAAACATATTTATCAAAGTACAAGTTCAGTAGCATAATATACTTACAAATAGCCCAGTCACCCACCTTGTTTTGCTTGCTTTAAAATAGTTGAGTCGTGTATGTCCTAGGCCCGACCTGCACTACACCTAGCACATGTTGTTTAATTAATTAGTATTACTTATTGGGTTTAGTATTTTCAAAGTGATTAAGTGTGGTACAATATCCTTGGATTATGTCTATCTTTTACAATTTCTAATACATAAGTCAAGTCGTAATAAGTTATAGTCCTAGATTAAAAGGCCTAATATGTTATTAAATTTAAATTATTAACTATCTTGATAAATATTTTAACTACCATGCATCTTATACAACAACTATTTAATACAAACTTAGGAAAATAGCTAAATTTATAAATCTACTTAAATCAAGAAAATAATTAAATTCCTAAATTTATATAAACTATAAATGACAATAAAAAAAGACTATTAAAGAAAACATACCTCAAAAGATTTTAATACTATTCGACAACTTCCCAAAACACCGGTCCGAGCGTTGTCGAAAATAAACTGATAAGGACCTCCTAGTTAAAGGAAATCCAATATATTCACTGAAATGTTGAAATGTTTACTTATTAATACATTACCTACAATCTTATTTATATAGGAATTTTCAACAATTTTCCAAATTGTTTTTCGATGTGGGATGTGATCTTATCTAAATTTAGTATACTAAACTTTAAGAATAGTTTGCTATTATTATTTTATTATATTCTTTAGTTAGGTTGTGTATGTATATATATATAGTTTATTATTACGTATTTTATTATATAATTTAGTTAGTTAGGTTAATATAATATAATATGTTATAAATTAAATATGTTTCTTATTTCTTATACCCGATGTTAATTATATATTTTTAATTTTCATCCTTTCGGTGCTAGGAGTGCAGTTGACCTGGTACACCGCGGTCACACTTATTTGCCAAAATAAAATCATAAAATGAAATAACTTTGCAATTTTTAATATAAAATAAAATTGGTAACAATTTTTTTTAAAATGCAATCAATGTATTTTATTGCGTTTCAAAGATTCGGGGTATCACAAAAGCACACTCATTAACTCCCTCAAAACCAGATTTGGCTCAGCACTCTCCAGTCTTAAGCAAACGGACCCTATATGTTTATGCTTAAATTTATTACTTATTATGAAGAAAATATCATGCTAAAAATATATTAGGGTGTGTTTGCTTATGGTTTCCCTTAGGGGACCAAATCCCAATAAAACACACTCATTTACTTCCTCCCTCATCTAAGTTTGACTCATCACTCTCCAACCTTAAGCAAACACACCCTTAGTATTTATGTTGAAATGTATTACTTCAATTATGCTGAAAGATAATATTTCTTCATAACAAGTAAAATACCTTTCAATACAAACATTAATACCTTCTTATGAACTCACCCTTTAACTCAAAATGCACCTCTCTAAGGTCCATAAACTTGGTGTAAGAATTAATGAATTATGATTTGTGTCTAAATAGATACTAAACTGTTGAATATGTATCAAACTCGACATTACTGAGGTAGTTACAATTGAGTTTTTTGTACATGGTAGTTGGATTTCCATGTAAACTATCATCGTATCCAAAACTATGATATTCATATCAAATTATACATTACTCAACTTCATACATCTTTTTTATCTCAAGTCTGGGTCCAGTTTTTCCTCCATAATTGGTTTTGCAACTAAATGAAGCTACCGGTGAAACAGAGAATAATTAGTACTCATTCCGGAAACAATTATAATTAAATTTATCCATTCACAATTTTTATCGATTTGAAAACTGAATATATTTAGAATGGCGATTCAAAATTAAATTAAAATACGGACAAGTGAAGAATGATGAAGAATTAGAAATGAAAGGAAGATGACAAAATAGTGAAGTCCAAGGCTAGGAAATGGCAATACACGTGAAGTTGGTTACACTCACTGCCCTTACTCACAGTCACATGTAAACCATATTACAAAAGGAACTATTCCCTAGGCTAACCAAATACTCCCTCCGTCCCGATTTATTTTGCACACTTTTCATTTTCGGCCATCCTAACTTATTTACACACCCCTAAAAAAGAAACTTCTCTCACAATCTTCACCCTCAAAATCTCAACACTAAAGCAAAAAGCAAAATCTCTTTTTTCTTAACATCCGTGCCCGATCAACTGTGCAAAATAAATCAAGACAGATGGAGTATATATGTGGACCTTTCAACAAAAAATATGTGCTTATTCATAATTCAGCAAATTTGGCGGGGTTAGTCCATTGGGTCAATCAGATATGCCCGATCGAGTTGGGCTAACTTAAAATTTATTTTGCCAAAAATTAGGAAACACACTCTAGCCAATCTTCTCTTCCTATGTTTAAAAGTATGAGTAATTTCGTACAAATTAATATAGTGACAAAAATGTCCCTTTACCATACAAATACATATAAGGGATAAATATGTAATTGAACATCTTATTAATATGTATTTATTAGAAGAAATTAATAAATCCATCAATCAATTTCTTAGTTATATAATGTCTACTTTTATTATTAATAATTAAACTTGAGGTATCATCAATCTTTTGTTTTATTAAATATTCACAAGCTTTATTTTTCTAAAATATATTATTTAACATGAAAGTTTTAGAAAAATATATGTTAATCCAATATATCATAGGGACTCTCCTTAATTACCAAAAAAAATCATCATATGAAATAAAACATGGAAGGACAATCAATCAATTAAATTTGATATAACTTCAAATTTTAGTATAAATTGCAAAGTAATTCTAATATAATGTTTCTTGCAAAAAATGATATACTTATGATGCAAAGAACAAAAATAAAATAAAATAAAATCATGCATCGTAGTTTTGATGCTAAAGTAAAAAGTAGTTTTAACCTTTAAATGATTTGTCCGATAAACTTTTGTGTTGTATACGATTTAAGTATTAGTAAAATTTATTTTTTAAACATATTTATTAATCAAGTATATATTACAAGTACAAAAATGTGAATTTATTGATATAAAAAGACAAACTGATAAGAATGTATGTGAGTTTCACATTAATATAAAATCACGTATTTTTTACAAATACGAAACGAGATTATAGAGTTATTTTATAACAGGAATATTTCATATATAAGAGTACTCTTTAACTTGCCACTGTTTTAATTTTTATAATATTTCTCCTTATCCATACTTAATGAGTTATTATCGATATATGAGTCAACTTATTTATTTGTGTTTTTAAAAGTGATATTTCAAACTCAAGTGGAAATTATGCTTGATATTTATATTTTTTTTTATAGAAACTAATATATTTTGATAACTAAGTTTTTATTTATCTATTTACTTCTATGAGTAATTACTAATTAACTATAAATTACGCAAACATTAGTTAAGCTTAGTAATACATCTTAATCTTTACAATATAATTATTGATAATTACTTGAAAAGTATTAGGTCACAATCTCAAGTAAATATATTTGGAAAAAATATATATATAATTTGCAATTTTCATAAAATGTTAATCCATATCTGACACTATTTTCCATAACATGAATGAGGTAATTTTAATGAACATTAATATAATATAGGTGTTACATCAAGTAACTTTAGTCAAAGATGATATAGTACAATTTGATTGTTAATGAGATAACTAAATATATAAAATTCTTATGACTCTTCTATATTATATTTTTTATTTTTTATTTTTTATTTTTTCATATAAAAATGATTGGAAGATGTACAAGGGAGTGTAAACATGAAGTAATAATATTTGCAATATTTATCTTTAAAATTATCAAAGTTAATAACTTATGCTACCCTCAACCCTAAAAAAGAATCATGGTTGACAAATGTAAAATTTTTTTATTTTATGTCAATTATTAAAAAAAGTATAACCTTCTAAAATCATGAATTCTCATTTATACAACTTCATCTTTATCCAACAATTTAACTGATACATAATTTTAATATTTTTGCTTTGACAGACAATTAAAACAATGCTTTGTCTTTTCTTTTTCTATTGCGCAAAGTGTTTTTTAAACAAGGCTCTCTTTTGTCAGGAATTAGGGTGCAATTAATTGAGAATTTAATAGGATAATTAAAAAATAAAAGACACAAATTTGTTAACCTAGTTCGTAAAGAATGACTATGTTTGGTGGCACTATCGAGCCAGGAGATAGCTAATAATTTCGGTGATAACAAATACAATGAATCATAGGGTTATTTATAACTCAAGTTGGGTCGTAACTCTAAAAGCCCATTCATCTCAAATACTGCTTTTAAGGTCCAAAAAAAATTCCTCGATGTCCCAGCCCCTGAACACCTGCCAACTCACCGGTAAGTTGGATCACCGTGAAGCAGTTTCTCAGGCTCCATAAACCCAACATTTTATGGACCACATGGACGTAATTATAAACAATATCATCGTTTCAATTAGATAGGAATTCTCTTTTTATTATGTAAGACTTTAATACAAGATTCATATGAATTAAGGAGTATATTTTAATCAATTATAAATTTATATATTAAGGAGTATTTATTTTTATATTGACATACTATATAATTTTTAAAGATATTTATTTAAAAAAATATAATAATATACTTTTAATAAATTTTGTGGACCACGTGTAATGCACGTGTCTCTAAAAAGTTTCCTAAAATACTCTATAAGTTAGAGTCACTCCGCAACCCTTCAAACCATCATTCCATAGGGTCAAAATTATTAGAACCGATGATATTTCGGGCCAATATTCACATGACCTAATCACACTAATAGAGTGGAAAGCAGCTAACACTCTTCCTTTAATCAACAGTTAAACAAGATTATATACAAAGAAAATGATAAAATAGAAGTATATTTTCTAATAATTTTTTTTTTTAAATTATTATGGAAGGTCAATACTAAGATGATCCTTACTACATAGAGAATTTTGAAATGACCCTACACTTACAGGACCTAAAAAGATATTTATAGTAAATAAATTCTAGAAAAATACAATAAATAGAAGGCGATGAAGCATTATCCAAGTTCCCATTGAAATGAGCATCATGTTGTGCTACAATCCAATAACTAATTACCAAGTAAATAATGTCCAATAAATATACTACCTCCGTCCCCCTCAGATTTGCACGTAGGGACGGGCACAAAGGTTAAGAAAAAACTGTTTTTTACTTTTTGGTTGACTTTTTTAAATGTGAAGATTGAAAATGAAGATTTTGAGGGTGGAGATTATTTGGGAAAGTTTCCTTTTTAAGGGTGTGCAAATCTGAATGGGACGGACCGAAAAGGAAAGTGTGCAAATCTGAGCGGGACGGAGGGAGTATTATCTACAACTTGTTGATATCATAATGACACATCCAAGTAAACACAACGATTTAAAAAAATATTAAAATCAATTTTTGATTCACAACAAATAAAATATGTTCCTACAATCTCCCTAAACACCCATGAAAATTTCATCACCAAATTTCAAGGACCATAAATGGAAAAAATAACTAAAAAATCACACATTGTAAAACTGAGGAAGATTTTGAGTGTGTTTACTTAAGGTTGGGGAGTGTTGGGCTAAACTTGGTTGATGGAGTTAATGAGTGTGCTTTATCGAAATTTGAACCCCTAATCTATTGACCTAAGCCTTAAGTAAACACACCCTTTGTCACCAGACGCACATTTGTCAGTGTTCATCACATTTCGTCGATATTCATGAAATTTCTCCAATTAATGCATCATTATATATATGGGAACAAACTCATTAACATTTGTTCTTCTCTCTCATGCATGCTAGTACCTCTGTTCTAAAAATATCCATCTAGCTCCAATTACACCCCATCAATTGCTAGATTGTTATCAACCGTCTATATTTTTCTCGTTTAGTCTTTCCTAAACCCCGCTTAGCGTCTAATACCTTTTAGAAAACTGAGTAGTATCCCAAGTTACAAAGAGAAAAGCAGCTTGTCAATAGCGTATGCACATTTAACATTCACTCTCATTACAAGATAAAAAGGTCTATGAGTAGATGCACAAACAGACCTTTCCTTAATTTGTGTATCTAAGATTTAGTTCGCAATATTGCCATTTCGCTCAACATCACACATGAAGAAACAAAACATATTCCTAAAACAAAATTTGCAAAGGAAAATTATTATCGTATTTGTAGAGATTGACAATAAAGTACGCATTCGGCGAACGAATTATCTAAAAAGAATGTTCTACTATTACCTCTAAGGGGTTGTGATGGAAGGTCTTGTTCCAATGTGGGAATCCAAATGAGTAACAAAATGATTTTTACTAAATCAACCAATTATCACCTAATTTACTCTAATCCCAATCATTATGGACAATAATGGAATTACTAAGACCTTGAGGTGAGTAAATTATGAAGACAACCTAATTAATTCTCAAAATCCTATCCCTAGAGGACCTTGCCTAGGGAGCGAAGCCCTAAAACATCCTATAAGATCAATCCACACGATTCGGGTCCTCCCTTCATCCCTCATGGGCCTTCGCGGAGAACTAATATATTCTCGGTTAGCTACGTCTAGAATATAAGTCATACAATTAAGTAGTATCGATTCCAAACACAAATAATCCGCAAAATTCAATCAACAATCAATGAAGGCAATCAACCCTAGGGTTGGGCTACTCCCAACTCTAGAAATCACAAATAACTACTCACAATTCATAAAAATAATCCACTAACCATAATAAATACAATATCCAAGCGTTTAATGAGAGAAGGATTAAAGATTAACAAATGCAAAGAAAATGGGAGAAGAAAGCTTAGTCTTGATTTAGAATGATGATGATAATCTTCAATTCATGCTCGTATTTACTCCAATCCCGATTCTCTTGCGACAACCCCAAAAATTCTTCAATAATACTCAAGAACCCTAATAGGTTTCTCAAGAACAAAATGAAGAACCCTATGTCTATTCTAGAGAGAAGGAGGAGAGAAATCCTAGAGAGAGAGTAAAATAGAATTCTGAAAATTTGATAATGTGTTTAGAAATTGAGCTCCTTAAAATGGGAGTGGGGGAATGAATATATAGGAACTTCTCCCTCACTCTCACTAAGAATCTGCTGAAAATCCTAAGGTAAGTAAGGGTAAAATAGTCAAAAGCAATCTAGAATATAAGGGATTGTAAGTTGTTGGTCGAAGCCCCCTTCGGGCGCTCGACTCGACTTTCATGCGAATTCTGAGAATAATTGGCTCAGAATTGGCTCATGGTCTAAACACAAAAGTTTTAGTTCTTCTTCTTGGCTATCTGTGGCCGCTTGAATCACTTGAATCGGAGTTTGGACGAAGAAGTTACGACCAAACAACGACGACTACACGAAACAGGGGAAGGTGCGCGCGAACTACCTGTATCGCTGCCGGACCGGTAGCCGGACCGGCAGCCAGTCCGGCTGGACCCTGGGCTCACACTGGACCGACTACCGGTGCTCCTGCCGGTCCGGTAGGTGGTTCGGCTATTGGTCCGGTTCAGCTTTCCAGCCTTGCACCTCCGTCTTCCGTTGCCATTTCGGAGCCCTTCCTCTCGTTTTCTCAACCCGACCTCTTCACGAATTTTATTCGTGACTCGATGAACTTGAATTTGGGCTCTGTTGAGTCTGATTCAGGTTTGTTTAGGCCTCAGTTTGCAGGCTGGAACACGAAACATGTGCCATTGCCCTTGTCTTCTTCCTTCTTCAATTTGGGGCTTTTCTATCCATCTTCTCGGCCCGAGTTCTTCACGAAAGTTTCTCATGGCTTGATGATCCCGACCCATTTTGAGCCTGTTTGGGCCTAAGGATATGGGCTGGAGTGTCAAAATGGACTCGAACAATCTTCTAAATTCCTCCGAGTTTCCTAATCTTCAAAATAAGACTTAAAAACACCCGAAAGCGCATCAAATCATATTAAAAAGGAAATCCTGCCCAGAAATGCAATAAAGCTCAAAATCGCACGTGAACATATCAATTACATGAAATTCTTCACAAAATATGAACGTGAAAAGTACAAGAAAAAGGATAATTTTTACGTTCATCATCCCCACAAACTTAAGTCTTGCTCGTCCCCGAGCAAGTTAAACAATTAGGCACATAAGAAAACGAGAATTAGAGAGGTATTGGAATCCCCTTTTTTCATGAATTTCTCTTTTCATTGAGTACTTTTCCACTTTTTGGTTCACCATTCTTGCCTAAATCAATTTGTTTCCAAGGTTTGATAAACGAGTAGGGGAATATAAAGGTATATAAATTTGGAAAGGCACGTAAAACTTTTATTTCGCTTAGTACCCTAGATCAAGTGCTAAGAGCCCTACTTTCAATCCTAAAATGTGCAATTGTGCGGTGACCTTGGACGACTCATTATCCTTCGAAATCTTTGACCTTAGGTGGTTCGACTCGGTTCTTTTTTAGGAAGACGCCACGCACTCACCCGGTGTAGGCAATGCGGCTCTTTTCTTCCTCGAGCCAACTGATCTTTAATTTTTTTCTTTCTATTTCTCCTTTTTCCACCGGGTTTCGTCTAAAAGAATAAAGATGATAATTCTAGCTTTTGTCTTTACATTACAATACTCTTTTCAAGTTGCATGGCATTTTCAATGACTTCAACACTCGACTTTTCACTTGAGCTTTTCTCTCTCTTTTTTTCTCTTACGTTTCATACAACGTGGAATTTGTTTTCTTTTTTACATACGAAGCTCAATCAAATGGAGTATACACTTATCACTAGAATTTAAAATAAACGATGAAATGCAAGGACTCGACCCGGCGACCTATACCACCTTGTAACTCCTGCTACATCTCCTTGATTTTTCTACCACCTAAAGCCAATTCATTTTATTCTTCATGAGTTCATCCTTAGTCATGTAGTGTGTATCTTAGGATTGAAGAAATGCCCAAGAGCAACATAACTTCAGGATAAGTTATTTTATGAACTCATGCAATCCTCCTCACTATATCTAAATATTCACCTACCCTTAAATCTCATCGACCAATTAATCACATCTTGATTTTTTTTTTAGGCAAGGAGCCCTCTAGTGTTATGTACTCAATTTATAGAGATTTCGAAAATTTTGGGAAACAACATCGGGGTTTCCAATCCCTCTTCCTCATCCATTACAAAGGAAATCAACTCAACAACCAATCCATAAGTGTGTTATTCACAAAAGCAATTAAAACATAAACAATAAAGTGGTGGAATGGCATAGATCAAGAATTATAGAGAGTTCCATATGACAAGAGGAGCATCCTCAAAGGCACATAAGAATGACAATCCTTCCATCCCCCCACAAACTTGGACGAAATTCTCAAGTCCAAGTAGCGAAGAAGTTGGAATTCATGTTTCAATCAAAACTTTCATAGAAATGACAACCGTTTCCTCCTACCCCACAAACTTGGGCGAACTTCTCAAGCCCAATTTGTTAGAGAGGTGGAAAAATGTGCAAACTCAACAAAGAGTAGTAAAAAGTGAATTTACAAATCAAACACATCAAAAATATTATCATCTCCAATTTCATGCCAACGAAACTATCTTGTTCTATATTTCATTTCCATCCCAAAACTATTTTTTAAAAGCACAAAACTTAGTCCTACTCAATCAAAGCAATAAAAAGGTAAGAGAGAGGACTAACCCATAGGGGGAGGATCCTCAACCCCTACATACTCCTAAAAAGCAATAAAAGGTGCTTGGGATGCCTCCCAAGTGCGCTTCATTAAGGTCATTAGCTTGACCATATCGTCACCTTGCTTGTCAAGGGGGCTCGAAATAGAAATTCTCATCCATGCCTTCATAGACTTCCCCTTGAGCGAATCTCCAATGAGTCGCTTTTATTGATCCTTTGGATTTCCATCCCATCATTTCCCATATGTTTTCCATCTTCGGCCTTTCCTTTGGCTTTCGTCCCTCCTTACAAAAAGGTTTCTCAACAAGAACAAAGTGTTTAAGCATAGATAATAGAAATATGACAAATCTACTCAATATGCTTAAACTCTCTTGATACCTTCTCGCAATAAAAGGGTTCTTCCAAATTCACCACAAGATTTCCTTCCAATTTGGAAGAATTTTTAAAACTATGCCTTTTTCAAAGAAAGTCAAGTTAGTTGGCAAGGAAAAATTTTCCGTCCCAACAAAATCATGCTCGGCAATGTCTCATGTAATTCAAATGCCGAGAAGACATGTTGTCAAGTGCAGGGGTTTCACATTTTCTTGAAAGAAATTTAATACTCTTAAACGGGGGTGATCCCCCACAAACTTGAAGATCAACGTGGGTGTAGAGTGTTTCATCTAAAACTTTTTGGAAATGAGGAATGCTCAAGATTTGAAATTTTTTCAAAAAGATGACATCATCCTTTTCTAAAGTAAAATCGAAGGATTCACTCAAATCAATGATCAATGCATCAAGAATGTTCTTAGTTTGAAAATCCTCCCAAAACAAGACATCATCATTTTCTAGAATGCAAGTAAAAGGTTCACCCAAGTTAATGCTCGACTCATCAAGGATGCACTTAATTTGAAAATCCTCCCAAAATAAGATGTCATCATTTTCTAAGATGTCATCATTTTCTAAGATGTCATCATTTTAGCTTGCGGTGAGTGCCAGCCATTATTCTAAAAATCGGCCTAGGCGCTAGGCGGCCCTAGGCTGATTCGAATTTCTAAAAAATGGTCACTTTAGGCCTGTCACCGAGTTCGGCGCCACCTAACCCGATTAGACGACGCCTAATCCGCCTAACAGCACATTTTTTTTTTCTATTTTTTCATAATTTTATAATTTTTTTATTTCTTTTATATTTTTTTACTTTTTTTATCTTGTCATTGTGTTCAACTTTAGGTGAGCCCTTTTAAAATTTTAATTTCTTTTCACACTCCTAATTTAGTAATTTCCCCTCCACCTACTATTAACTCTTTTAAAATTTGAAGTTAGTGGTGTTTATTTTATTGATTTTAATATTTTTTGTATGTATTATTTATTTATCAAATAATTAAATTATTTGTCTAAGATGGTGCCGCCTAGGTGTTCTAGGCGGTGCTAGGCCTCAGTGAACCAACCGACTAGCGCCTAGCGATTTTTAGAACACTGGTGCCAGCTGCATCATAGTCCATGTTACACCGTTTGATTGCCCAATAGGCACGATGCTCGAGCTCGACTGGTAGGTGACATGGTTTCCCATAAACCAACCGATATGGTGACATGCCAATGGGCATTTTGTACGTTGTTCGGTACACCCATAAAGCATCTTCAAGTCTCAAACTCCAATCCTTTCAGTTCGGCTGTACCGTCTTTTCCAGAATGCACTTAATCTCGCGATTGAAAGTTTCGGCGTGACCACTTGTTTGAGGGTGGTATGCTGTTGAAACCTTGTGACAAACATGGTATTTTCGCAACAAGGCTTCTATAGTGCGATTACGAAAATGTGTCCCTCTGTCACTGATGATGGCTTTTGGAATCCTGAACCTAGAAAAAATGTTAGACTTAACAAAATCTGGAACAACTCGAGAATCGTTAGTTCGAGTGGCCTTGGCCTCCACCCATTTGGAAACATAATCCACAGCAAGTATAAAAAATTTCACAAATCATTATGGGATGTTGGGCCATCTCATTCCTTTGGGAATTATTACCGGTTCTTTGACAGTTATCACAAGTTTTACAAAATAAATGTGCATCCCTAAACAAAGGTGCCCAGTAAAATTCACTCTCTAATACTTTGTGTGCAGTTCTCTTAGACCTAAAATAACCCCCGCATGCATATGAATGACAAAACGATATAATAGAATGAAATTCAGACTCAGCTATACATCGCCTAATCCTTGGGTCTGTACAATGTTTCCACAAATAAGGGTCATCCCATACATAGTATTTCGCCTAACTCTTTAGTCTATCTCGCTATGCCTTAGATATCCCTTTAGGAAAAATATGTGCAACAAGGAAATTAACTAAATCGGCGTACCATGGTACCTCTGTAGATGGTATTGGGTCCACGTGTTGCGTTACCTCAAACAGTTGCTCGTCGAGAAAGCTCTCCTTTAATGGTGTTTCACTCTCTTCAAGGGTCAACCGGCTCAAGTGGTATGGGACTGAGTTTTCGGCTCCCTTTTGTCTTTTATCTCCAAGTAGAACTCTTGGAGGAGAAGGATCCACCGTAATAACCTCGGCTTCGCCTCTTTTCTCGACAAAAGATACCTAATTGCTGCATGGTCAGAATGAATAACAATTTTTGTACCCAATAAATAAGAACAAAATTTTTCCAAAGCAAAAATGATAGCTACGAGCTCCTTCTCAGTTGTGGTGTAGTTTGCTTGGGTCGGGTTAAAGGTTCTTGATGCAAAATAGATAACATGACTTACTTTCCCTTTTTGTTGTCCCAACACAACCCTAACCACATAATCACTTGCATCGCACATGACCTCGAAAGGCAAGATCCAATCCGGTGGCTAAATGATGGGTGGTGTCGTAAGTCTTCCTTGAGTGTGTCGAAGGCAGTTTTACACTCAGTTGTCATCTCAAACTCCACATCCTTCTGCAACAGTTTGCTCAAAGGAGCTGAAATCTTGGAGAAATCCTTGATGAATCTCCTGTAAAAACCTGTGTGACCAAGAAAAGAACGAACTTCCCGCACACTTGCGGGGTAAAGCAGTAATGATATCCATTTTCGATTTATCAACCTCTATCCCTCTAGCCGAGACAATATGTCCTAATACTATTCATTGTTCAACCATAAAATGGCATTTCTCCCAATTAACTACAAGGTTAGTTTCAGCACATCTTTTCAGAATTAAGACTAGATTATCTAAGCAATTTTCAAATGATTCCCAATAAATACAAAAATCATCCATAAATACGGACGCTTATCTTTGTTTAGGAGGTATTCAAGAACGGCCTCCCTAAAAATATAGGCATAGAAGTAGATGTGTCACCATTCATATTAAAAACATGAAAGTCCGTAGGAAACACTAAGTGACCTACCTCCACTAAAACACCCTCTATTACCCCATCAGGATACGAAGTACCAAGATCAGCTAATTGAATAACTATCCTAGTTTCTTTTAATGGCCCAAGTTTTAGTGCATGAAAGATGGAACGCGGCATGATGTTTATAGGTGCACCTAGGTCTAGCATAGCTCGCTCTATGGTGTAATTACCTATTGTACAAGGTATTACGAACATATCTGGGTCCTTGCACTTTGGAGGAATCTTCTTTTGGAAGATGGTTGACACATTTTCTCCCATTATCACTTTCTCATCTCCTTTTAACCTGCGTTTGTTAGTGCATAGATCTTTAAGGAATTTAGCATACCTCGAATTTTTCTGATAGCGTCGATTAGCATAATGTTTATCTCGACCTTTCTGAATACATCCAAGATCTCTTTTTCCTTAGTATCTTTCACTTTAGTCGCAAGTAGACTAGGAAACAGAAGTGGTTGGGTCTGGATAGATGGCGCAGGACTCTGCTTCAGCTGGGACTGAGTCTCGGCCGAGACTGATTCTTCTCGGCCGAGAATGTTTGGCAGTACATCTGTGTTTCGGCCGAGCTCTGTAGCTCATCCTGTTCGTCAGTTTCATCAGTTTTTTTGTCAATTCCCTCTTCCGAACTTTTCCCGGGTTTTTTAGGCTCTCCAAGCTCCATTCTATTCCTAAGTGCAATTGCACTCACATTCCTCGGGTTGATCTCAAGTTGAGCGGGTAATTTTCCACCGTTTACATTCTCCAATCGACTCACAGCGTAGCTAATTGACTCATTTGAGTCTCAAGATTTCTGATACTTGACTGGGTGTCTTTCTAAAAATGAACAGTATTTGTCGCCAAACTCTTGACAATATCTTCTGGAGATGAGCTGCGTGCTTCTTCAGTCGGTTGCTTCTGTTGGTACATACCCCCTGGAAAGCGATTTTGATCTCCCGACTGCTGTGGCTGATTCTGCTGTGGCCGATTTTCATACCTCAAATTTGGATGATCCCTCCATCCCGGATTATAGGATTTGGAGTAGGGGTCATACTTCCTCTGTCGGAAATTTTCTAGGCCAATGACATTAGCATGGGCCTCCAATTCATTTCCCAGAACTTGGCACTCATCTAAAAATAGATTGTGAGTAAATTAGAGTAAAATATGTATTTGAGTTAAGTTTTGACTTATATACTGATAGTCATAAATAACTCCTTGATTTCAATCTTAAATATAAATTAACACCAATCACAATAATCAAGACATATAATGAATATGTTCCTTATATAAGGCGATGATTGTATTACTGAAAACATAACAACTATTTATATTAATAAAAAATTTGACCGAAAAATGTAAATTTTCGATGGGTAATTTTTGGGTTGGATTCAAGATATTGATTTCATTATATATTTATTGGATTAATATAATTTTTTTAATATCATAAATTTAATTACTATAAATTTTCTAAAGATTAATACATATATATTAAAAGTTATTAATCTTCCATTGATATATCAAATCTTAATGTATAATTAATCGGAGCTATTAATACAGAGCGAAATTACACATTTCATTTTTTTTCTATATGTCGTTATATATGGGAACTTTTTTTTCTTTTTCTTTTTTGGAAAAATTGCTAAAAAGATAATGGCACGTGTGTAATATTCTCCTCATTAGTAGACAGATTCTTGGCGGGCTCGGCTAGATGATAAAAATGTCGCAGCTATTAATTATTATCAGTTACTAGAAATTTTTCTTTTCCAATTTCTTGATACATTTATTATTTTTGTTCATAATTTGCTTATAGTTTCTCATATTAATCATGTTTTTCATGATTTTTAATTTGACTCTCAGTTCAATATAATTAAAAGATAAATTAAATTAGAAAAATGCAATTTACATTGCTTATTAATTAAAACTATACATTTTATATTGTGACTGGCTGCATATAAAATTAATAATTAAATAAATAAACTTTATTTTTTTATTTCTATTTCTTTAAAATTACAATATAATCTATTTTTGTTAGGCTAATTATGATATATTTTTATATAAAACAGAAATGTGAGATTAAGAAAGAAAAATTAAAATTATGGACAAAATAAAAGAGTTGATGTGTGTAACACATCACCCCATATGTGGTAAAGTAGCTCTCGGTAGTTGTTTCGAAGACGATTGAAATTGACAGTATAATTGATTTATTTATATATTTAGAAAAACCTTTTCAATTTCTTGAAAACATAATATATCTTTTAGTCTAATTCAAAATTTCTACGATTAGTCTTCTTTCACGATATTTGATCAGACACCATGTTTCATATATTAAAATTAAATATTATATTAGAAAAAATGTAACTTTTTAATATGTGACTATTTGTATGTTAGATATAAATATTTATTGCGACTGACAATTTGTATTGTGTATGGTAAATCAAATTAGTATGAACTTGATAATAAAATATGGATCAAGCGGTGCTTAATTTTGACATAGACAACTTTTATAAGCTTACCTATTGCATGTTTTGATGTTTAAAATAAATATCATTACAAAAAGTGATGTTATTCAAGAAAAAATATATATTCTGGAGAAAATAAGGTTATTAGCTCATTTTACTTTCTGGTATCTAAATATTTTTGGATTATTTGAATATTATGTTAAAATCAAATTAGTAAAAATATCATGAATCCAGTTTAAATTAATATATATTGAGTGATTTGTTAATCAATTTGTTCTTTTATATTTTTTCTTTGTATTTTGTTTTTAGTTTTCCACTCAATAACTATTTTGAGGCAAAATGCATCTTTTATCCTTTAATTATCCACGAATATTGGTTAAGGTCCCTCATTTATCCAAAGATTTCATAAGATCCCGCAGTTCTAAATAATATTTGTAAACCATATAAATTGGCGGGTTGCAAAGTGACAGTTTCGCGTAGTTCAGGCACTGAAGTATCATATAAAAAATATCTTTAGCATGACATGTTGGATACGTGATATACTTTTGGCTGGAAAAGTCACCGACGGATTGTAAATGAGAGTTTCGTGTTATTCAGGCACTAAAGTGATAGTAAAAAGAGTTTAGGAACCCAATTGATAATTCAGTCATGGAGACTGGAAATTTTTTTAACCCTTAATATAGATGGTATTTGAATACTATGGCTTGATACTATTTATTCTGTTAACTTAAACAAACAATCTCATAATTATAATTCTTTAGAATGTCGTATCCTAGATTCTTATTAGATCGGCATATTATATTGCTTACGAATTATATTCTTTATTTAAAAACTAATATTTTAAGCCTAGAGACCATATAACTATCTATTTATCTATATGTATTATTGTCGATTATTTCAAACATACACTTTAAAATATTATTAAAATTTATTTTACGAGACAAAATATTATTTAATGATTATCCGTATTTTCACTAATTTTTACAATATATTACTATGAAATTAAAATTTTAAAAAATATGTATAAACAATAAATTAAAAGAACACACACAATTTTACATTTTGCAGGAATTAGGATACTATACGCAAAATATTCATATATGTTGGGTATTAATCGGTATTAATCTTATTAAATATGCGCGTAAATAAATGAGAAATTATAAAATTGGCGAATTTTGTCACTGTATTTAATCAAACAAAATAATTATGTTCACATAATATGTATATGTATATATATATTTGGTTTAAGTTTACTGCATCGAGTATTTCTTGAATTTGAAAGTGCTACATTCTTTATTTCGTATGACTCTCTAATATTGTGTTTATTTTAAAATATTACATGTTGTACTATGTTTTTTAAAATAGTAAATAATGATATAGTATTTATGTTTTTTAAAATAGTAAATAATGATATATTATTTCTTAATATTTGAGAAAAAATAACTAACACCGATATTATTTAGGATGTAATTGTTGTTTTGTTGGTGATTGCTTTTACTTAACGAAGATTTCATTTTACAATAATATTATTATTTTTTTATTTTTAAAAGTATATTTATAATAAGAAGTAGTATTGAAATATAGTGAATTTTTTTCCTATAATATATTGTTTATATTATCAAATCTTATTATTAGTATCTAAATTGTTTATATTATTTTCTTTTATTTCTTAAATATTATTATGTTGATTTTCTTATAATATATTTTATTTAAATAATTCACATAGTTCTTTATTATTATTATTATTATTATTATTATTATTATTATTATTATTATTATTATTATTATTATTATTATTGTTATTATTATTATTATTATTATTATTATATTTTTAACAATAATATATAACTTTAATTTATACTTCTTATTATATAGCCATATTGAACGGGTATATTACTAGTAATTACAATAAATCAGACACAAATAAAGAAATAATATTAGCATTTTTATTTTTCCAAACAACTAATTTTCAACCTATAATTGATATAAAGTTGCGATCAGTAATTTACTTAATATAATGTAAATTAGAACAAAAAATCATGAATTAATAACAAAATTCATGAAATATATTTTTTTATTTTTTGTTAAATGTCAAATGCATCCATTGATTATGTTATTCGGATGATTAGAATCCCACCAAACTGAATTGAATTGTTTCGTTAAATATAAATTTCTAAAAAAACGTTGGAAAAAAAATTAACCATGCCATTCGGTCCCTATTTTTCGGCACATTTTCTAATACTAATTTAAAAAAAATACTAAAAAGAGTTAGTATAAATTTCGAAATCTTCAATTTCCCAAATGAAATTAATCATGTGTATGCCTAGAGGTGGCAATTCGGCTCGCTGGATCAAGATCATAAGTCGGGATGGGTATATTATATTGGGTTTGATGGTATTGTGGGCCAATAGTTATTGAGTTAAGCCCAACCCGTCCTCTTAAATATCTAAAAGAATTGGGCAGGGCATGTTAGGTCCAATGATACTGTGGGTTAACAATTATTAAGTCCAACTCATCCCCTTAAATATACAAAGATTTTCGGGTTAACCAGTGGTCCACCAAGCTTTTGACCTATTAAGTCAGGCCTATTAGGCCCAATAATACTGTTGACCAAGATTTTTGTGATCCAGGTCGATTTTTCTGACTCTACCTAGTCCTAATTTTAGTAACCAATCGAAGGTGAGGTTACCTACCTGTAAACAAATAAAACAAGACTAAAACTACTAAAGTCCAAAAGAATAAAATCAAAAGCCTTCCAAGCCCAAGTCCAGATGCACTAGTTGAAGTCCAGCGGCACTAGTTGAAGCAGAAATGACATCTTCCAAAAGCCTTCCGCGCCCAAGGCAAGATGAGAAACACCCTCAAGAACAACAGAGAAGTCCATAAGTAGGGATGTACTCGAGGCGAATCAAGTCGAACAGTACAAGGCTCGAGTTTGACTCATTTAATAATTTGGCATGTTCAAGCTCGGCTCCAATCCGATCGAACTTATAAAATTAAGTTCATGTTTGATTTTTTTTTATATATAAATACTAAGCTCGCGAATAGCTCAAGCTCGGTTCGACAAAAGCTCGATAACATATTAAATAAGCATAGTTCGACCGAGTTCGTTAAATATGTAATTGAGCACAATAAAGTACATAATTATATTTTTTTCATATATTAATTTCTAAAATCGAGGTTAAGCCCTGGGTTCATGAAAAAGCTCGCGAGCCTACGAATTAAATACCTTCATGCTCGAGTTCGGCTTAAATTTTTCATCGAGCTAGAAATTAGGCTCGAGCTCGGTTCATTTAGGCTAACGAACGATTTCGAACGAATACTTTTGTGAGTCACGATCTGAATAGTTCACGAACAATTTAACTCGTGTACATCCCTAAGTGTGGTATAGAACACTCTCCTGCTCCCCATTTCTCTCTCACATATTTCTCTGTCTCCTGTTTTTTCATATTTTCTATTGAAAACTGCAGTGAAGAAATCAGTAAAGATGAAGACTTTAAACTCCTCAAAATCCAGGCATTTCTCTCTCTAACAATATATTTTGTTTCTTTTAAGGGGAAATTTATCCATATGTATCTCTACTCCGACTGGTCTCCACTTATATTGTAGACTTTAGTTAACTACCTATATTTTTGTTTTAGATTCTTCTCCATCTAATCACGTTTATCTCCAACTCAGTTTCAACTAGACACTAGACCTCTCAGGATCGGATTAAGAAAATTTAAGACCTAAAGCGAGATTGTACTTAAGTTAAAACTCATTGCAACAACAAATTTTCTGTATAAATAAATAAAGACAAAAAAAATCGTACAAATTGGGAATATTGAATTAAATACAACTTTCAGTACAATCTCTAGAATTCCTTTGACTCTCTCTTCAACCCGTATCACTAGGAATTTGGGGTAGAGCTTCACTTAGATCTTCTTCGAATTTAGGTATTTGACTTAATAATGTTAATTCGATGACTCAACGCCTTAATTTCGAATTCAATATTATTAATTTAGGACCTTCATAAGGAACACATTGAATGTCGTTAGATCCACGAAGAACACCGTTGAAATTTGACTTGATTTACGCCGATCTGAGAGGCTCAACACCTCCATCTCGGATCAAACGTTATTTTTGGATGAACTTGTTGAAGAACGCCTTGACGAATGCCTTCAATTGTTTTGGAATTCTTTAACTGCGTCTTTCACTTGTATCTTCGCTTCTTGAGTTGTGTTTTGAATTATGAAAAAGACCAAATAGGTGTAGGATTTGAGTTCTTTCCATATACACTTGATTAAATGACGCGGGCCATCCTTGATTTGGTGATCCTTCTTGCCTTTACCAGAATATTCGATTTGATTTGTTGATCTCCTTGCCTTTGATAGGGAGATACGATTTGATTTGATTTTATTACCAAAACTTGGTAATTTCCTTTCTTGTATGCAAGTTTGTATCTTGATTGCCAAAAATATTATTTGGACACTTGTCAATATTTGACTTGGTGAAAATATTAATATTTAAAATATCAATTATTTTATCTATTTTACTTTATGAACTAATTTGGTAAATTCCCAATATATCGATACACTACTTAAATTGATATTCGATATTTTATTTCCACGTGGCATCATTTGTTTGACATAAAATTTAAATGCCTACTAATGTCACCCTGCATTTTATTCACGAACACCGAATCGTGAAACGAAGAAATCGTGAATTGACTTGATCTATCCATTTTATTGGACATAAGACTTATATCAAGAAAAATATTGAACTAATGAATTTTGATCACATCCGCACTCACTACATCCTCAACTCCACGATGCTGTGGTGAATAAGGAAATGCCACATTTCATCACTATTAAAGACTTCAAACCTTTTTTACCTAAAAAAAAATCGAATGCACAAAAGAAACACCCCCAACCCCAATTAATCTTCTTTCTTAGTTTCTATTTAGGCATCCAATTTAGAACATGAAAAATTGTATTTTTTTAAAGGGGAGGTGGGGTTGAGGGAATCCCATCTCTTATAAGCTTCTGCCCTTCTAAACATGCTTCTGATCGAGGTTGTCTTAAATTCGTCTTCTGGGTTGTCCTCTTGTTAAATTTTGGCAATTTGTGCTTTTAGGTGGTGGTCTAATTTGTGAAAATGGTTATATTGAGTTAATTTTTGGATACATTATTTTTATTTTCTTTCATTTTTTTCAATTTTTTGAAGTAATTCCTTCTTCTTTATCTACTTTTCCCCTCTCTTAAACACTCTGTATTATATTTCATGCCAACGATGCTTCTACGAGAGTAGTTATGGATACAGAGTTGTTCATCTTCAAAATGGGCAGTGTTAGCCAGGTGGAAGGAAGAAGACGACGTGTTTACGAGAGTATTTTGTTCTAATTGCTTTAACCATTTAAAATTCATTTAACAGTATAAATGGCCAAATAACACTATCGTGGAAGTTGCGTACGTAGTGGGCGCGTATCTGATCAGTGCTCTGAACTAATAGACTAAAATTGGATATTTTTAACCCACATCGCCAACCTCGATAATTAATCTGCGATATGCAATTCCGAGAAGTTACATATTAGGCCATCCAACAATTAAGTTTCACCATAATGAAGTGACCAATTTGGGCTTTAAAGTTAAAAGCCCAAACTCCAAAAAGATCTTGCTGCCAATACTAATTTGCATCCCATAAAGAGTAATTCTAAACACAACCTTCTTTTACTCTTTACAGCCATCAACTTAAATAAATTAAAGTAAACGCGTAGATTGTCTCTTTTATTTTCACCATTCTTATTTACAGCCTCTGTTGTCAATTTTTTTCCTCTGTGCAACCATCACCATTTTCGACTATTTATAATGAATTTTAACAGATTATTTGTGCCTTTCCTGCAAGACAATAAATATGTATAATCAAAATTGACTATCTAGTATGTGTTTCTATGATCAATAAAATGGATATATTCTTTCTAAGGTATGCATTGTTCTTCCATTTTGAACAACAAACATTTTGTTCACAAAAACTGTTCTGTAAAATTTTCTAGTTACCTCAATCAAATTACAGACGTGAAACATTCACTCGTATATCAAATCTACTCCTTATATACAATCAAATATACAAGCTATGTCAAATTCACATTGTTCCCCCAATTCAGAGAAAATTTGATGGCTCTGCTACCAGATTTCTTCGTCACTCTTCGTTAGCATATGTGAAATAGGCTGAAGGAAGTATTGACAACTAATAATGAAGTCCTATTTGGGAAGAATTAAGGTTAGCATAGGAGTTGTTTTTAAAAAGGCTTCTTATGAATAATTATGAGGATGAGATCCTTACCCATGATTTATAGTAAAATTCTTAGAATTTTTGCCACCGCATTGAATTATTATAAGCATCACACAAAAAGAGAACAAAAGAAAACGGTGGTTGTACATTAGATGATCAGAAAGATAAAAAAAGAATGTCATAGAATTAGGGATTGTGTATAAGAGGCTATAGGGGTATAAATAGACAATTTATAGAGTTATTTTTATTTCATGTAAAATTATGGTTGTAAAGAGTTAAATTGTGGTTGTATTTAGAACCTTCCTCCCATAAAACTATGCTTCATTCCTCATTTTTTTCTAGTTAAATTTTATTGGGCTCAATGTTGTCTCCCTTGCTTGCAATTCATGTAGTAGACATAGAGGTGTCGAATTGGTTCAGGAATCATACAACTGGGACGGTTTGAACTGGCAGTCTTGTTCTGAACTGGCACCGAACCCAATTATAGTTAGGGATAGTTTCGGTTAGTGTTTTCCCCTAATCGTGAACTGCCGATTTAATCGCCGGTTCAACCGGCGGTTCACGGTAATTAATTTTTTTTTTGTTTTTATATTTTTTTGGAATTGACACGTGTATGACTGAGATTAGAGAGTTGTTACGAATCAATGACTTAGATTATGTAGCCGTTACGGTGAAAACCGACGGTTTAGAACCGAAACCGCCGGTTGCAACTATTTATATATTTTTTTTAATTTATGGACAGCCAGGATCAAGTGACCGTTGAAAACCAATGGCCACGATCAATTGGCTGATTTGAAAGCCTTGGCGCGGCAGATTGGGTTAATTGGGGAGGGGGAGGGGGGGAAGGATTTATTTTTTTTCTAATATTTCTACCTTTTAAACTCTATAAATACTCCTTTTTAATCTCAATTTTTCCACACCCTACTGACAATCTCTAATCTCTTGTATTTTATAATTCTAGTGAATGTCTTGTAATATTAGAGTGTTTTTCAATTTTTCAATTTATTTCTAGTTTCTATTACATTTACCTTCAATTCTTCAAATAGTTTCTACTTCAACCAAACAAAGAAAAAATGTCAAGTGGTAGAGCCGGATCATCATCTTCTCGTAGGAAAATCGATAAAGGAAAGAGTCGTGATACATCTTCTACACTTGCTCCTCCGAGCTTCTTCAACCTTGTGGATGAGGAAGACATCAACTTAGACAACATTAATATCGATTTGTATATTGCGGATGCTTTAGGTAATTTTAATTTTTGTTCTTTACTTGAAATTGTAGTAGTAAATTGACACTTTGTTTTTGTTGTATTAGTAGTTAGTTTTTAAATGTTTTGGACTAGTAGTCAAATTTAATATTTTTAGCAAAGTTAGTACTTAGTAGATAGTAGTACTACACTAGTAGACTAGTAGTAATGTTTATGTTATATTTACTATCATACTTTATATTTATTGATAACTTTTATTAAAAAATATTATTGTTGTTACATTTACAATTTTGGTAGTATAAGTTAATTGTTAGCCTACTTTTACAAATATAATTATTTTTGTGTCTTAATATCGTAGGAGCAAATGCCGCCGTATATGCCGCCCTTGGCGAAGAGTGGCCATCTCAAGAGAGCCAACAAGGAGGCGGAGGCTGGTCGTGGTCAGGCTCCAGGGGGTCCAGCAGCTTCGAAGAGTCCAATATTCGTCATTCACTTTACAAGGACCTACATTGAAGGTTCGGAAAACCCTTGACTTTACAACTATTGTGACAAAGACTACACAATGCAACATAGTGGTGACTATGACACATATTCCAAGCATCTTCTCACAAAACACCCCGATAAAATGGAGGTGGAAACTTCCCAAACCTAAATTCGAGGACACATAGGTTCCGGGTCCTTGCAAGGTACAAATCCTAACTCTCTTTTTCATTCTAGTGAAGCAAACACACGACGCTGTTTGGCAAAAAATAATACCATAAGAATCTCCCATTTAACTTTGCCGACGATGAATTTTATGAAGATTTCACTAGATTGAGTTTCAATCTTCAATCTTGAAAAATTTCACGAAGCACACTAACACATGATATTGCAAAAATAGTTGGGGAGTATAAAATTATTTTGCAAAATGTTTTGCTTCACTAACACAAAAGGTTCAATTTGTATGGATATTTGCTATGATCATTGGCAATATCATCATTACATGGGCATTACTTGTCATTGGATTGATGATTCGTGGACAATACAAAAATGCTTAAATGGATATAGGGAATTTGATTCCGAGCGCATGGCCCAAAACATTTGATTTCGCCTATTTATAAATATTTTCCCTCTTGCTACTTCATAAAAGTATGTTTAATAAATAATTTCATTTTAGTAAGAATAACAGATTGAATTATATTTACATGTTAATTATCAAATAAAGGAATTTAACACGTACTCTAAAAAACGAAGAGGAATTTAACATGTAAATGCAAAATTGATAAAATAATCTAAATATGAAGACAAAAAATTAAATGTATACCTAGTATTATGAAAGTTGTAAAATTATGCAATATAGTTTATCTTTCTCTCTAAAGGAATGCTAGCGTGCGTGACATTTTATATTTTTCGTAGTAATTATGGTAAAATATGATAGTTACAGTCATTGAGTAAGATTAAAAAAAAAAAAAAGTTTTATTGGTCAAGGACTTGAAAGATATGTCAACGATCAATATAAGTCCTTTTTACTAGTCTAATGTGGCTCGTAAACTATTCGGATCTCGGTTCGTGAAAAGCTCGATCGGACTAGTCTAATGTGGCTCGTTAAAATAAACGAACCAAACGTAAGATTGATGATATTCGATTCGTTAGCTCGCGAGCAATTTTATTTGTTGGCTCGAGAGCTAGTTCGTAAATATTAAGCTAATGCTTATAATTAATTTCTAATTTTATAGTTATACTTATAATAAAATATAGAATTATATAAATAAAATCATGCATTTGTATATATGTAATTAATTAATCTTAGTAGGTATATTATAATTTTAAGAATTTATAGCTTATTTTTAATTATATAATGATTAGTAACATATTTGTAATTTATATTTATTGAATTCATTTGGGCTCGATTAGACTCGCTAGAGGCTCGAGTAAGTTCACGAGCCGTCCATATATTTGATAAATTAAGCTCGAGTTCGACTCGATAATTAATGAACTAAACTTAAACTCTTAGATATTCGATTTAGCTCTGTTAAAAAGGAGGATGAGAGAGAAAATGATGGCGGGAAGAAAAGAAAAAATACAAAAGAAAAATGATTTATTACTAAAAGCAACCCGAGGTATACCCGTTTTTACCACTTGCTCAAAATTACACGCGTGTGGCGCACGCTCTTAATTTTGGCCGAAATTTATAAAATAGATTGTAATCGGTAAAACGAGAGTAAGTCGGGTTGCAATCGGCGATGACTTTTAAAATAGGTTGCAAGTGGTAAAAACGGGTATACATCAGGTTACTTTTGGTAATAAACTCTATTTAAAAAGAAATAAAAAAAAAACTAATGGCTTCGCCCCACCCTGTAGGGGCCAAGGCATGGGGCGGACATTATTGACCTAAGACTGGACGAGGGGCGAGGCGGGGGAGTCAGATACGAGATACCCGACATGATTCATCCGGCTGAGATACCTAGTTAGTCGTTCTTATTGTTTTTTTTGTTCTTAATGATAAATCACGTCATTTTAATTAAGCTGGTAAAATCAGCCCGATTTAATGGATCAGTCCAAACCGCCCGATATTCTAGATGTATTGTGCCACAAAAAATTAGGCCCGCAAAACTATTGGCCACCAGATCCAATCCGATGAGTCACGGACCGACTCAAAAATATTTGTATATTTAAATGAAATAAATTAGACCGTGCTCAATAATTATTAACCCGATGGAATTTCGCTGGAGCTGAATCAGCCGGGTTTGCCGAATTGCGAACTCTAGTTTTAACTCTTAATCTTCTGACTTTCATTTTCTTGGTAAGTTTAACTTATATCTTTCTGCAATTTAACATTTAAAAATGCAATTGCATTGTAGCCCCTCTAGGGTAAATTCTTACATGCTCAGTTGTGTGGTATCCAAGTGAAACAATTTACCATCAATTTGATAGATGAAAAGGATTAATTGAGCTACATACATTAGATAAATAGTAGATTATTCCAATCAAGTCGGGTGCTACTTGATGGGCAAGCATTAGCTTCCTTCTAGTTAGAGGTAGCAACTTGTGCAACCCAGCAGCCAACACCAAAATGTCACGTCGAAAAGAATTTTAATCGAGCCTTAAATTAGTCAGTCTAGTTCGATCCATTTCCCCTATTATATGCTATAATTTTCGGGCTTGAACTCGATCCGTCAAACTTTGAGCCATCTAACCTGGCTTGTCCGTCCCAATATATTTGGGCCAATTTTTTTATAACCCGGCTTATGTAAAATGTGGGACAGGTCAGACATATTTTACCAACGCCCAATGCTGTTAGTATTCCCAACAAAGTTATTAATACCGTTCCGGCGATCGTTTTGAATTTGTCACTGAAACGAGATATTTTGGCACCGAAGTATTTCGGTCATCCGTTTCGAATATATATATATATATATACACATATATATACACTATATGTATATATTTAATCATTTGTCTAAATGTTCGGTTTGAGAATTTGGGTTACTGGAGTTTAGACTACACAAAATTCAAAAGAAAGAAAATTAGACAAACTACCCAAAGATTAATTATGTGTAGTCTATTATAATACATTGAACCTTTCTTTTTAATATAAATATATATGTGTTTAAAATTGAAAAAAATTACACAAATATATATTTTCTTAAAATTATTTCGGCTGTTTCAGATCAAAACGACCGAGGAGTTAGCCGAAACGGAATAATTTCTAAAACATTTTGCTTTTATGACTGAAATGGAACGTTCCAGTCCTTCCGACCGAAACTAAATGAAATCAATAACTATGATTCCCAATCCAATGTGCTTGTACACTGTTTATTAAAGAAACTGAAGAGAGAAGAAGATATAAACATCTCTTGAGCTGTCTAGTGTGGACAATTAACTCTCCAATAAAGCCCATTAGCAATCAGTTGCTCAAAGCCCACTTCCCCTTTTTGTCAATAGCTTATCAGCAATAATTTTTAACATTACATCTTAAACTAAATTTTAATGAGATAAAAGTATTTGGATTTGATATTTGTAATAAACATACCAAATTACTATTCAATACAAAAAAAAAATAAAGAAAATAAAAAAAAAAAAAATTAATTAGTAGTTATTGATCTCGCCCACCTGATCACAATGGGCACATTAGTAATTACTTCACGGAAAAAGGGGCAATGAAATACACTATTGTGGTAGCCAAAACGGTGAGTTCTCCTATTGAAAGATATGGACTAGATTAGGATATGTGGGCTTTATTAATTAATAAGTCAGACTGATTAATTAATTAAGCAGACATGAATATTAGGCCCATAAACCTAGGGTTATATGGTACTATATATACATATTCTCTATAGTAGAGAATTAAGGGTTTTTATCAGATAAAAATTGGAGGCACTATAGAATTTGATAAGTGATTTCCTAGCGATCACTTATCGAATAATTGTACCGAGGATAGTTCCTGCGGCGGACGATATATACGCGTGGATACCTGAAGTGGTGAATCAATCGCATAATTCAGTCCGATCAATTGCGCAACAAGTAAGTATTCGATCTTTTGCGTAGTTATTGCTCAACGTTTAATTCAGTTATAAATCACGATCAATATTCTCGATTATTTATTCCGCTGCGTACATTAGATGTAGTCGAGAATAACTAACAGTGGTATCAGAGCCCGGGGCTCAATTTATAATTGTTTTGATTTAAATTAATTGTGGATTAAATATTTTAATAATTGAAATTCGCAAGTTTTGGAAATTAATTTTGGAGAATTGGTTTGCAAAATTAAGTTTGAAACTGTTTTGCATAATTTACGAAACTGATGAGTTTTGTAACCAAAATTGATTGAATAGAATTGTTTAATTTGAAACTGGTCATAGAACTCATTGAAACCCCTTTGGTCATAAAATTACGCAACAATTTTGCATGATTACAACTCGGTTGTCGCGCTGCTGCTGTGCGAGAAAATCAGCTCCGGCGGCGGCGGCACACGGTAGTGCCTGGTCTTGCGTCGTAACAGTGTCGACAGTGGCGGCGAACGGCGTTGCGGCTGTGCGCCGCGGCGGCTGCGACGACCGACGCGTTGTTCTGCTCTGCTGCTATTGACGACGTTCGTCGGTCGGCCGGCGGCTGTAGCACAGGTGGCGCCGGCTGGAGGAATGGGCTAGGGTTTATACTTCAGTTGGGCTAAGTTTTGGGCCAAAATTAACTAGGCCTAATTTTGATTAGTTGGGCCGAGTGTAATTGGGCTTGAAACATGGGCTGCTGATTTTGACACTAAGTTTTCATTTGGGCTGGTTTTATTTAAAAGAAGGCCCACTGAGATTAAGATTAATTAAATTAAAATAAATTTAATTAAATTGATTAATTATATTAATTTGTCAATTAGATTAATAAAACTTATTATTATTAAATAATAATAAGAAGTTATATTTTATGTTAATTTGAAATTAACATTAAAGTATTCTTATATTAATTTAGAATTAATATATTTATCTAATTGATTAATATTAATTAGATTAATAATTTTAATAGTATTATTAATTTTGAAATAATAATACTAGACTTATATATTTATATTAATTTAGAATTAATATTAAAAGATATATGTATATATTAATTTGGAATTAATATATTTAATTTTAATCTACATTTAATTAAAGAATAAAATTTTGATTAGATTAATAATTTTATTCGTTGAGCATTTATTTGATATTATGTGATAAGCTATTATTTGATTTTATGCTTATTCAATTTAAATTATAGTAATTTAAGACCGCTTTTATGTCTGGGTAGGCGGCGCCCAATACATATAGTCCGCGACAGTATGTATGGGTAGGCGGCGCCCAATATGTGTGGTCCGCATTTCTTATGCCTGGGTAGGCGGCACCCAGTAATTGTGTTATAATTTAATATTAGATATTAAATTTAAACAATTAGTATCACATAACAATTCCCCACTAAAAACCAAGTCTTGTTTAGAAACAAAATGCGTCGTCCATCATAATTGGTTGAGATTCCTAATCTTTTCGACCACGAGTTTTACACCAAAGTGTTTACTCTAAATCGACAAGACTGGGGCTCATTCATAGATGTATGGTTGACATCGTGTGATGGAATTGACTTACTTAAATTATTTTGAGACGCCAAAGCGACCAAAATAGTTTGAGGACGCAATATTAATTGGATTAATAAATTAAGAATTGCAAATTGTTGTTGCAATTGGCTTACAGGCCTACCTAGTGATATTATTGTAGTCATCAGCCAAAGCAGAGGCTGCAGTAATATAAACCTGGATCTTGGACCACTAAAATTTATAATTGTTATAAGTCCGTATTTTGTGTTTGGGGGCGCAAAATATGTTAAAATTAGTGGGAGCTAATCATTACAATAAACTCTTGTTTTGATTAGTGATACGAATGTGATATTTGTTTATTTTATTCTGATTTATTTTCCCATTTTATTATTTTCTCGTCAGATAAAATGTCGTTTTTGGCTTATAAATGTTTGATGAAAACAAACAAGTTGACTGGGTCAAACTTTACGGATTGGCTCCGTTGTTTGCTATTGGTGCTAAGGCAACACGAGATTGAGTATGTCTTGGACAAACCAATCAGTGTCATCCCTGACAAGAATTCTCCTGAGTACGCTACGTTTGACGAAGAAGCTCATAAGAAACATGTTGAGGATGTCACATCGGCTCAATGCTTAATGTTGTCCTCTATGAGTATTAAACTGCATAGGCAACATTGGAGCATGTTCCCTTATGAGATGCTGAAACACTTGGAGAGTCTGTACGCTTCAGAAGCTCAGACCATGGAGTATGAGATACTCAAAGATCTCCTCAAGTGTAAGCTTCATGATGGGGGCCAGATTTCTGAACATATACTGAAGATGATCGGATTGATTGAGAGGTTGGAATCGATTGGAACGAAGCTACCCTCAAGTGTCTCAATAAATCTGATTTTGCAGTCTCTTCCAAGTTCATTTGAAAACTTCATAGTGAATTTCAACATGAGCAACACGAAGGCAACACTGCCAGAGCTTCACAACATGCTCAAGACCTACGAATCATCTACTTCTAAAGGCAACTCTGTGCTCATGGTGAGCTCTTCTGTGAGATCTTCCAAACAGAAGAATAAGCAGAAGAAGAGGAAGAAAGCATCTAAGGATGCGGCCTTGATGCCTAAGAGTGGAGGGGTTCAAAAGAAGCCGAGAATACCAAAGGATGAGTGTTTGTTCTGCAATGAGAAGGGGCACTGGAAGAGAGACTGCCCGAAGTTCAAAGCACATGGTGCATGGATGAGAGCTTAAGTAGTTTATTTTGTACGTTGAAAGTAGATTAGATTAGATCTACCTTCGGGATATAAATTAGATTTATATAATTGATATTTTGTTCTTTAGATTTCAAAGAATGTTATTTCCATTCGAATATTAGACATTTATGACTTTTTCTTTCTATTTTGCAAACAGTAGATGCTTGTTTTGCTTAATGGATTGTTTTAAGGAAGTGTCTTTCTTTTGAATGGAATATATATACTTGAATGTGAACAAAATATTCTCAATGTATAAGAACAAACAGCCTGAGCTAAGTAATACGAATAATAAAACCTACCTGTGGCACTGTAAACTTGGTTATATCAATGAGAAAAGAATAGCAAGATTGAGAAAGTTAGACTATCTCACATCATTTGATTTCGAATCATATGGTGCTTGCGAATCTTGTCTCAAAGGAAAGATGACAAGTTAACCACTTTCTGGGAAAAGGGTTACGTGCCAAGGTTGTGCTCGAGTTGGTCCGCACAGCGGTGTGCGGACCGTTCCAACTTAAGCAATAGGCGAATATTCGTACTTCATAACTTTCACTGATGATTTTTCAAGGTATGGATATGTGTATCTCATGAAACACAAATCTGAGGCCTTCGAGAAATTTAAGGAGTTTAAGTTAGAAGTTGAGAAACAACATGGAATGGTATTAAGACTCTCCGATCAGATCGAGGAGGGGAATACTTAAGCCGAGATTTTCTTGATTACTTGAAATCACATGGAATCCGGTCAGACTGGACACCTCCGAGTACACCACAGATGAATGGAGTATCCGAAAGGAGAAATCGAACTTCATTAGATATGGTTCGATCCATGATGAGTTTCACCAGTCTTTCCTTATTCCTTTGGGGTTATGTCTTACTAACCGATGGTTATGTTCTGAATAGATTTCCTCTTGAATCGGTCACGCAAATACCATAAAAGTTATGGTGTGGAAAGAAGTCGAGTCTTAACCATATGTGGACCTGGGTTGTCCTATTTTGTTAAGAAGATGACGACTGATAAATTGGAGACTAAAAGTGAGAAATTGTATTTTGTGGATATCCTCAGGAAACTAAGGATATGAATTCTACAGCCCTGGAGATCACCAGGTGATAGTTCCAAGAATGTGGCGTTTCTTGAAGATATTTATATCTCCGAGGAACAAGGTCACAACAAGGTAGATCTTGAAAAGATTCAAGAACCACAAAAATAACATAGAGGATGAGGTCTTGTCCAATGAAGTGGACAAGAACTCAGTGGGAGTTTTTCGATGATCTATTGGGAGGGGAAATGACTCTTAGAGGGTCACCTCAAGACAATGAGATGCATCAAAACAAGATATTGTATCAAACCCGCAAGACAACATAGAGGATGAGGTCTTATCCAATGGAGTGGACAAGAACTCAGTGGGAGTTATGATGATCTATTGGGAGGGAAAACAACTCTTAGAGGGTCACTTCAAGACAATAAGATGCATCAAAGACAAGATATTGTATCAGTTCCACCTCAAGAGAATCATAGTGAAATTCTTGAGAATATTCTAAAATGTTGAAAACCAACTCACGATCAGAATAAATCGAATGAACCAATGCAAAACGAACTCAATAGGCCTCAAAGGAATCGTCGTGCACCTGAAAGACTAAATCTATTAGTTGAGAACCAAGATGATGAAGTTGATTCAGAAGATGATGAATCTAAGACCTATATCGAAGTGGTGTCAGACACCGATTCGAAGATGTGGCTGGCTGCCTTAACATCTGAAATGGACTCGATGTACCTCAATCTAGTCTGGGAACTAGTTGATTTGCCGGATGGGGCTCACCCCATAAGCTGCAAATGGATCTTCAAAAAGAAGAGAGATGCAGATGGCAAGGTACAAACCTACAAGGCTAGGTTGGTGGCAAAGGGTTATAGTCAACGCGAGGGCATTGATTATGATGAAACCTTTTCGCCAGTCGCTAAGATCAAGTCCATTAGGATATTACTTGCAATAGCTGCATACTATGACTTTGACATTTGGCAAATGGATGTTAAAATCGCATTTCTCTCAATGGAGAACTCGAAGGAACTGTGTATATGTCACAGCCTGAAGGTTTTATATCCAAAGAAAAGCCGAATGGAGTATGCAAGTTAAAGAAGTCCATTTATGGACTCAAGCAAGCATCTAGGAGTTGGAATATTTGCTTTGACAAAGCTATCAAATTGTTTGATTTTGTCAGAAGCAAATAGGATCTATGCGTTTATAGTAAACGTAAGAATGAAATGTTGTCTTCCTTATCATATATGTCGACGATATACTGATAATGGGGAGCAATCATTCCATGTTGCAATCCGTGAAAGAGTAGATTTCAGCAAAATCTCGGTAATGAATACTGGAGAACTGTCAAGGCTATTCTTAAGTACCTTAGAAGGACTAAAGAATATTTCTTAAAGTCTATGGTGGGCAGCTAGAGTCATCAATTACTGGGTATACTGATGTTGGCTTCCAACGGACCATGATGACTTCAAGTCTTTGTCTGGATATGTTTTCGTTCTAAATGGTGGTGCAGTGAATAGGAATAGTTCCAAACAGAGTAGAACTGTCGATTCCAGCACTAAAGCCGAGTATATTGGTAAATCTAAAGCAGCCAAAAGGGGTTGTTGCTTTGTTAAAGTTTGTAAAAGAACTAGGTGTCATTCCAAGTGCCAGAAGTGCAATACCGTTGTATTGTATAACGGTAAGTGCGGTTGCTCTAGCAAAAGGAACCGAGAGCCACTAACAGAAATAAGCATATTCCCTGTAGATATAATCTGATTGGAGAATAATAGATAGGGAGATGTGAAGTTAGATAGAGTATCCACTGATGATAACTTGGTTAATCCTTCAACCAAACAGTTGTGTATAGCTAGACACAACAAGCACTTTGAGAGCTTGGGTGTTAGACACGTTGGTAGTTGGTCTTGATTCAGTGGGAGTTTATAGTTTGTATGTCTTAGAAACCTTTTCGTTTGAGACATTCATTCTTGATCGCATTCTATGACATTTTGATTGTCTTTTGAGTTTATGCATTTATTAGAATAATTATTTTGATGGTTTGTTGTTATTCTTATAACTGTTCCCTTGAATCATGACTGTTATTTATGGTGTGAGACATAAATGATATAGTATGATTCTAAAATTGCCATAACCAATGGTCATCAAGAATGGGATATTGATGACACGCGATAGGTTAGCATGTGGTCTGCATCACATTCTCAGAGAATGTAGTAGGTCTCACGACTACGAGATATTAGATATTCGTGATGGACACATGGGTACTTTGGAGAGTATTGGTATACCCTACTATCAAACCGTTTGTTTCCAGTGTCTACGGTTTATTAGTGTGTGGAGTATGTAATGATCCTTTGACCTGAGGTCAATACTCATTTTGTTTGTTAAGTGGTGAACTTTGACCAAGTACAACGCTTGCCTCCCAAAGGAGGATAAGACACGTCTTGTGTTGGGTTCATCATGAGGCAAATGGAAATGGTAGTTGAGCCAAGAATGTGATTCATTCCTCGATTGAAACTCGAGAGAACACTCATATTTCTCTATATCATTTGACAATAAAGTCATTGGCCAATGCAAAAGATGTATTCAATTAAAGTAATTGAATATGATCGAATGTGTCATATAATAAAGATGAGAAAAGTGATTGAGTTATTTGGATAGACACATGGCAGATCCTAGGCTCAATCAGGTGGTTCGTGAATGAAGGGATATTACATAAACTTCATATAAAGGTTTGTTTACTAAATTCACGTAAACGTCCTTCATATATCGAGTTCGCTGTGCAACGCAGTCTAGGAGTTTTGTGCAGACTTTAATTAGATTATCGTCGATAATGGGGGCCTGAAGGGTCACACTTTATGTGTATTGTTGTTCCGCTCAAGGGTACAAAGTTAGTGCTTCGAATTATATCTAATGCTAGTCCAAGTGGGAGATTGAAAGATATGGACTAGATTAGGATATGTGGGCTTTATTAATTAATAAGTCAGACTGATTAATTAATTAAGCAGACATGAATATTAGGCCCATAAACCTAGGGTTATATGGTACTATATATACATATTCTCTATAGTAGAGAATTAAGGGTTTTTATCAGATAAAAATTGGAGGCACTATAGAATTTGATAAGTGATTTCCTAGCGATCACTTATCGAATAATTGTACCGAGGATAGTTCCTGCGGCGGACGATATATACGCGTGGATACCTGAAGTGGTGAATCAATCGCATAATTCAGTCCGATCAATTGCGCAACAAGTAAGTATTCGATCTTTTGCGTAGTTATTGCTCAACGTTTAATTCAGTTATAAATCACGATCAATATTCTCGATTATTTATTCCGCTGCGTACATTAGATGTAGTCGAGAATAACTACCACCTATTACATTACAATACCTTGCTCTTTATACAAGAGGTGCTATGATTAAATATTTCTTTTGTACCATAAACAACACATTTGAATTATTTTATTATGATCCCTCCTCCAAACAAACCCAATTGTATCCCAAATATCTTTTCTATTACGAAGTTCCCTAGCCACGAAACTTATACAAGGGACACATGGTAATATGTCCACATGTTGATTTGTCATGTTTCTTATAGAAATTAGTTATTTTTTCTTATCTCTAATAAACACGTGCGATATTAACACCATTTGGATACATTAATATGTGCTCACGATGAGTATCTGGACGAACCGGTATTGATTACAAAGAAAACTATGGGACCACGTCGGTTATTGAAGAACATATACAAGACTTCAAAAACATGGAAAACTGTAAGAATATACAAAAGAGGCAACCATTGCCATTTATGAAAAATATAAAGGTCCATAATATCATTCAAAAGCTTGTGGTTTTCACAATATTATGTAAAGACTCATCAACACAAATGAGTATAATGAAGGGGCAATTGGCCTTTGACAGGCAAGCAATTTTGATTCTTTCAACAATACCCTGCCATAGTTCATAACTTCCCTGTGTTCAGGCTCAACCCTCTATAACCGGGGAGCCGGAAGAGCCCGAGGAGCATCCCATTCGGTCACAATGTGATTGCGGGTGATCTCACTAAGTGAACGGCAACCACTCAACGCCATTGTCAGCTCAAACTCATCGCGCAACATCTGGAGTACTTTCCTGACTCCAGCTTCTCCTTCCGCAGCCAACGAGAACACCACCGGTCGTCCAATCTGACAACGGTATCATAAAATTCAATTTAATTTTCAGCAACGGATATTGGTTTTTGGTCTGGAAAAATATATTTTAAGCTCAAACGTGATCAAATGTTTTCATGCATTGACAGAATATAGCAAAGGTGTCAAAATATATATTGACCCGAAGAGAATTCAGGCTAGATCGGATGCCCAACTTGCCACCTCTATGGGAGCTTCCGCACTCTCTTAACTTCGAGTGCAATACTAGACTGGGCAATATAAACATTGACCCAAAGAGAATTCGGGCTAGACCAGAATCCCAATCTGGCACCTCTATACATAGGAACTTTTAAACTATCTTAATTTCGGGTGCACCGGAAAATTGGAGTTCTGTTGCTCGAGTTGTTAGCTATTCTGTACTTACAAAGATGCCGGAGGCTCCTAGAGCCAATGCCTTAAAGACATCTGTTCCACGACGAACCCCACCATCCAGGAAAACCGGCACTCGGCCTTGTGCACCTTTCACGACCTGAAACATTGAACCAATGATTAAGGATGATTAACGATAAGACAGAGAATCAATGATCGCCTTGCTCAAACTTGGTACCTCTTCTAGAGCCATGATAGTGGCAGGGACGTAATCAAGCTGGCGAGCACCATGATTGGATACGATAATACCAGCAGCTCCGCTTTGGACGGCAATCCTTGCTGTAAATTACTATGTCAGTATTTATTTTATACTAGTAAGTTCACGTGCCTATGCAACATAAATGCTTGTCTCTTCTCTTACCGTCCTCGGCAGTGAGTACACCCTTCACCAGGATCGGCAGTGAAGTAATCGTCTGTAGCCACTTAACATCCTGTAATTGATTGTATAGATTTTATCAAGTTACCACCAACAGAATCGACTTACAACCCCATTTAGTTAATTTGATCCATAAAAAATTTATGATTTTGCAGTTTGTTACCTTCCAGCTTAATGTTCGATCAATTTGACCAGCAACATATGAAGCTAATCCAGAGTCATTAGCCTACACCACACATCATGTCCATTAGAATAATATCAACAAAACCCGAATAACACAACAGATATCAAAAGAGGCTTTCAACTAGTCTATTTAGCGATGATGTTCCGACACTTACTTCGTCCATCTTCCCAAGGTCCAAGCCCTCAAAGTTCTTCAATGTCAAGAAAGGTGGCAAAGTGAATCTAATCAAGAGCAAATCATGTTCTTTATTTAGGCATCATATTTGATATTATTATGCATCATATATATCGATATGATTATTTGACATAGTATTTGCACCTGTTCTTAATATCAGCTTCTCTGCGCCCCAATATCGGGGTATCCACAGTAAGCGCTATGGCCTTGAAACCAGCCCTTTCGGCTCTCCTCACGAGTTGTGCCACAACATTCCTGTCCTTGTACACCTTTAACATATTCAAGAGTGCAATTATTCAAAAACCTGATAAGCTATATCCAAATCAATAAGCGATAGAAAGAGTGTCAAAATTAACTCACATATAGCTGGAAAAATCGAATGCCAGGTCCTGTGGAAGCGACTTCTTCAACACTGGAAGTGGCCCACGATGACAATGTCTGACATAAGATTCATTTTCTAACTCAGTTATTCATTGTTGTAATTCATAAAATTATCACAATAAAATAGAAACAACAAAATAAGTAGCTATTTTTCATGGGACACCTAAGTAAGAACTGTGTATTATCCTATGACTGAGTCGTGCAATAATACAGATTGGGCCTTACTGCCTTTAGCTCTAAATAACAAGATAATCATTTTAATAATTTCGACAATCATGCGATAAGCCTCCAAGACAGAGTTCAAAATTTGGTTTTTGATAGTCGAGGGACCTTTACAAACATTTACAACAACTTCCACAGTTAAGGGACCTTTAGAAACATTCTGGACGACTGAGGGACCAAAAGATGCACTTTGCCTTTTTCATGTTTGAAATATAAAAAAGAAGAGAGTCTGAATTATTCAGAAGAAATAAGAGAAACCAAACCATAATTGTTCCAGCGGCTGATGCAGCTCTAGCAGTTGCATACTCTCCTGCATAAACAAGTAATCTTTGTTATTCAACAAATTATATTAGAAAGCTATTAGTTAAATGAAAATAAATTGTAATAGATGCTCATATCATAGTTAAAGGAGCTCGACGCTAGTCAGACGGCATATTGAGGACGGATTAAGAGGGTAATTTGCAACAGAGCTAAAGTGTTTAACAGGGCGTATATTGGTCAATATAGATGTTCAATTAAAAACTCATAATTTTTGTTGCACCTATAAGAGCGAGCTCATGTGTGTGGGGTTTATAACTAATTCCGCTGTAACTCAAAATCATCATGCTTTGTGAGTATTAGTATGTTAGCTCCTTAAAACCGTCTGTGACTCAAAATTTGAACTGCAATTTGTTTTTACACCTTCAGGGTGAGCCATTTTCTGCATTGCAGTGGGAGCAAGCATGATCGGCATTGAAATCTTGAAGCCTAATACAGTTGTAGTCATATCGATCTTGCTCACATCAATCAGAATCCGCGGCCTAAACCTGCATTTTCAATAAAAATAAATAAATAATCACAGATAATTAATACTTCATGTAAACAAAATTCATATTTAAATCCGACTTACAGAATCCTGGAGAATGCATTTCTATTCTCAGACAGAGTCCACTCATCCTCTGCACCAGATGCATAGTAATCATACACCATTTTTGGCAATTTTTGCTTCGCAATTGCCTGATACTCCGTCACATTCGTTACCTCCGCCATCTCTATAACCGAATTTTGCAACCCCCTCTGAAAAATCTTGATGAAACAGTAAAAAATAAAATAAAAAGAACACAAACTAGATACATCAATTATTTGTCAAAATCAAAATCTTGATCAGAAGATAAGAAACAGATAATCTTGTATCCTACATCAAAGGAAAAATAAAATAACAATCACAACATTAGCAATTCTTCAAGATAGAGGAGACAGAATTTCTTATCTAATTCTTCCGTGATGTTCATCAAAGTTTTTGAAATTTGAGGTTGACGAACGTCATTTATTTAACTTAACTACATTGAAATGTATGTGTACATAACAGTTTCGTCGGAAAATTTTAGGGGGCGGCTGCCATGGCCAGGCTGCCGCGTAGCTCCGTTTCAAGTACAGTTTAAGTTGATCAAGAATTAGATACAGTAAGCAACTCTACTTTCAAACAGATACTGAATTAAATTCAAACCAACTAATCATAAATCAACAGAAAGGAGAGAGAGAGAGAAGCAGACCGTAAGGCTGAAGACAAATGAGCATGCAAGAGAGGGTGGAGGGAGTATTAGTATTACTACTAGATAAACTAGAGAGAGAAATGGTGATAGGAGAGAGAACCAAGAAAAATACTGCCAAATTATGATTAAAAAACAAGGGGAAGAAAAAGGAGGTAGAGGATGAAGACAAAATAATGGATGAGTATTTGGAGGTTACAATTTCAAACCAAATCCAATCACTGTGCAATTGGGTTCATCTCTACCACATCTTCACGTGTGTTTCTAACAATTTTATTCATTATTATCCTTCCCAATTTCTTTTTCTATATTATGCATGTACATATAATATTTACCTAAAACGGATAATAAGTTAATGTGCCTAAAGATTTCACCCACTTTCAGCTTATGAATATATTAACTTGTGCTCACCGTAAATATAAAACCGGTATTATATTTATGGTACTCAGTTTTATATTTTGCGAATAGTTGGTGATATACATTGTCTCCATTGTGCAATTCTGAGAAGCAGCTCATTGATTCCAAATAAGTTTAATAAAACATTACTTGCCGTAATAGTTTGAATTAGGGACGCAAACCCTTGCAAATCTCAAATTAGCACTAAAGTCGAGAGTGGCGAGAAAAGAACCTGGAAGAGAGCAAATGGGGACGGAAGACACTTTGTTAGAGTGATCTGAGAAGGGAAATGTGGCAGATGTTACTCCAATAGATCGCAATATGGCGGCCATTCTGAATCGCGTATCTGAGAGAGAGAGAGAGAGAAATTGGAGATGGTTACAGAATCAAGGGGTTAAATAAGAGGGGTTCAGAAAAGAAGGGCGGAGATACAAATGCAAGCGAGGGCAATTTCAAGCAGAGGAGAGCGATGATACCAAAGAGACCGCAACTGTCATGACCCAACGGTTTGCCAACTATAATCTCTGTATTTTGTGGAAATTCAATAAATGCTATTTTTTTTTTTTTTTTTTGCTCTACAAATTTCAGCATGGCTTGAATAGGGAGGACAAAATCTCGTGGGATCCATTCTCCCCGTGTAATTAAAATGAAAATTTTCCTCTCAAATCCTTAATTATTTGTTATAGTATTTGTCATTTGTAATATGTATAATATTAATACATATTTAAGAATATGGTGATCCTAACTAGTGCATTTACAAATTATCTTCCATCAACAATTTAATTTGTATGTACAGTAAATCTTCTCTACTTTTATGTAAAAATCAAATATATTTCTAAGTTTTAAACAAATTGGAAAACATATAAGGTGTGTTATTGATTTATTATAAGTAATACTGATTTAATGAATTTTTAAAGTTAATAAAAAGTCATATTTTATTATCAAAAAGTTTGAGCTAAAAAAAAAAAATGTGGAAATCCCATATAAGATTTCTTAAGTGAAGAATTTTGCTAACAGTAACCTGTTCAATTGTAATGAGCAAGTGTTTTTTCGAAATTGTTCTTGTCAAGAAATACCAATATTGTTCTAAAAGTTAGTCTTATTTTAAATAAAATACATTTTTTAAAGAAAAAATTAAAAGTATCACTATAAAAAAATATGTAGTACTTTTTAATATGACATAAAAATATACTTTTTCGAAAAGAAAAATAATACTTCTGATTATGACTACTTTATGGCAAGATGATCTTATGGAAAGAATCTAAAGAACTCTTTAATTTC
The DNA here is from genome assembly GCA_958295605.1 of Ajuga chamaepitys. NCBI lineage: Eukaryota > Viridiplantae > Streptophyta > Magnoliopsida > Lamiales > Lamiaceae > Ajuga > Ajuga chamaepitys. The sequence goes on along the minus strand of OY282498.1, from coordinate 39,100,231 downwards.
ACAAATGAGAATCACATAATTAAGTAACATAAAAATTAAAAAATGGTTTTTTTCTTTTTGATAAAGCGCAATCTGGTGAACCCGGAAACTGAACGATAATTTACGCAAACTGAATGTAAAGACACACAGGAGTTACGTGGTTCGATCCGGAGATCTACGTCCACGGGCAGAAAACGGCAATCGCCGGAGTGTTTCTCTCACTTAGAGTTTTGAGTTTACACGTGCTAATTTGGAATGCGGAATTCCAAACCCTAATTCAGAGTTCTTTTCACCTATTTATACTACTAAATCAAAACCCTAACTAAATCCCTATAATCTTGCTCACCAAATCTGCATGGCAGTTGGGAGAAGATCATGGGCCTTGATTTGTGGAACAGACTTGATTCGCTGAACAGAACGCGTGTTGTTGGGCCTGCTGGGCCTGGGCCTTCGCGCTTGCTGGCGCGTTTGCTGGGCCGGTGAGTGGGCTCAGGTTTTGACCCGACCCGAAGTGACCGGGTTATCCCTATCACTTTTCATTTATAAATAAGTGAACTATCACCAAGTTAAGTACAAAAAATAAGTCGTTTAAATACAAATTAATAGTTTTAAAAAAGTTACACCATAATGAAAATGATAAAAGGAAAAAAAAAAAAAAAAAAAACCACATTTTTAGACAATAGGTATACGTAACTTCCGTCCTTCCGTTCTTTCCGATTTCTTTGTCAACAGCTTTCGCATGTGATTCTTGTAACATCTAAAGTTTTCAGGTAAAGAAAATGATAAAATAAGACCAAGTAATCTAAACAGCATTACAAGGGTAAAATTTCTCGCCAAAATCAAAACGAACCTACTCTTATCTCCTTCCCAGCTGATGATATATTATCATATTTCGAGCAAAATTTCATTTCTTACATATATCCTAATAAGTAAAGAATAACAAGATACATTGCATGTTTCTTAAATATATGTGTACACATATAGCTGCTGATTCCACCAAAACTTGTTCTGCTTCTTGTATCCAAAATCTTCTTGCTGCCATCATCGACAAGTGAAACAATAAGAAAGAGAGAATAGACATCTCCAGAACACGAATCCGGGTGGGGAGAGTGATTCTTAGGGTAGAACACTTACGTGAGTGATTCATAGGGAAGAGTTTCAATCCTCCTCCATGGGTACCTCTGGAATATCAAACCTATCTTCTTCAATAGTCTTTGTCACGACAGATATGGGGGTCAGTGATACTAGGTCAAGGAAAGACGGATTCAACAAGATCAAGCACGGCTACAAATTTAAATGTAGACAATAGATTGAGCATGAGTTTGTGGGTGTGTGTTCATGTCCATGTACGTAAGACTGCACCAGATTAGTCAATCGATAAGGTGAGACTAGAATGATCGTGTCGTAACAAATGCATAACTGTGATTCATCTTCCAAAAGAAAGGATATAGATTGACATAAGATCCTCCTCTTTCTCCCCACGGTTGCGGCTGTTATTTAATTCCCTTAGTATTTCAGGTGTAACCTGTATGTCGAGGGAAGTGCATTTATATAACCATAACATTAACAATCCGATAAAAGTACTAATAGTTAGAATTGTGATAATTGCTTACAAGTTTATGCCATTGTCTCTCGAGTAGAGTGTTGAGATTACTTTTGTCCTCCTTTGTCAACTCGTTTTTGTACCTATGCGGAATATTTGTACATTTAAAAAAAAAAAATCATCTCAACATAATCTCAATATTGGACTTAGCATTTTGACTATCCATAATAAAGTACATGATCTCCCTTTCCAATCCAATATAAGTGGCAAGAAAATAAAAACAAAGGTGACATAAACTTACAACGAGAATATGAAAGAAAATACAGGAGGGAGGTATTGATTGAAAGCTAACCTTTGTGCAAATGCAAGAAGGGACTGATGCCATATGACAGGCATTACTCTGGAATCATCATAGAATCTCATAAAATGAGCAACCAATGCATCAAGCACACGGTACGGCAATGCATACTTCTTCTCTACTAGTAACTTGATGAAATAACTGCCAATAAATAGGAGGAAATTATCATCATAAATTTTATCACATGTTACTAAGAAAAAAGCACCCCCCTCCCCCCCCCCCCCCCCAACAAAGAAAATAATAAAATAAAAAGTTGAAGAAAAACTTGTTTAAATAAGACTGGAAACCCTGCAAGTTTGATAGAAAATAACGGTATGTTAACCATTTTTGACAAGTAAAATATGCCGCAGGAAATTTACTAACTGGAGTATTATTTTTGAGCCTAGAAGAGAATGATGAGACTTATTCGAGATCCATGCCTGGAACCACTGCAAACTTGTTTGTTATACAGAGTAAAAGGAGTAGTCAAAGTACAATGTTCCTCATCAACACAATGAGATGGGAAGAATAGACAACGAGGTTTTCATAAATATGAAATAGAGATACAAATAATTTGGTGAAGGCATAAAAATGTTTTTGATTTTCCAACATCATCAGGATAAATACAACCAAACCAAACAGCTGGTTCGAACTATCAATGAGCATTCATTATCTGCTAATGGATGAGAAACAAGTTAAACTGGGAATATACAACAATGTTTTACATTGATATAATTCAAAGGAAGCATTTTACAAGATTAATACCTTGTTGTACCATAATAATCCATCTCCGCGAGCTTTAGTAATGCGACACTGAAATGCAGGAAGTCAAATTACAATAAATATCAAACAAGCAAATGTTTTGATGATACAACCAGTTCTCTGCCTACGCAAAGGCATCATCAGCACACATAAAAAGTCGGGGAGTTACGAGGTGAGACCAAAGCTACCATACCTAGAATGAAGAGGAGGAATAGAAATCTTCTCGATTATGCTCCCAACAATTACAGCCTCCCTTAAATTGCAAGTTCTTGACTGGCAAAGAAAAATTAGAAATCTTCAGCGTACACGTCTGCTAATATTCAAATCTAGGAAAGAGGCATGGCGTATTATAGTGCTTCTCAATAGTCACTACCCTGAACAAACTACATAAATTTTTAACAAAAAAGTCGAATGAGTTCTAGAATTGTATGATATACAACTCATCAGAATCACCGTTTCTCAAGCTGAAAGAATAGCAATTTAAGATCCTTGAAACAGCTGGCAACAGAAATATCAAGATAAACAACTTGGGTCAAGAAAACAGTTCTTGAGGACTGAGTTATGTAAGTGACCAGTGCATATAACGGGCACGAAGGAAAGTGGGCGCAGACCAGCAAGCTTAAGGAAGAACCCGAAATAACTTTGATCTAAAGTTAATGTTATCTACAATCTACCACAAAAAATCAATCAATGTTTGAAGATTAATACCTCACACAAGGGAAATAAGATTCCCTTATTGAAAGCAGCTGGTTTATATAAAGCCTTTTTTAGTGATTGGTACAAGGCAAAGTGCAGTCTCTTATTCTTTCTGATATCGTCTCTCACACGAGGCAGCAGCACAAGCTTGTAGAACCGTTCTACCTTCTTGACGCCCATATTAGAAGCAAAGATTCTTGTCGCTTGATACATCGCATTTGGAGACCATTTTTCAGGTTCAGTCAGGTATAAAACTTCCTCCCAGAATTGCAAAGAAGGTACATGCTTGAAGGCTTTTGGCATCTTTCCAGAAGTATATTTACTCAACAGCTTGCCAACTCTAAAATCCGTCGTTAATGTTATTAATAAGTAGCAAATAGAAGGAGAAAAAAATTCAATTTTGCCTTAATAACCAAAGATAACAGGTTATCAACGTACCCCTTGTACAATTCTATGATTGAATCGTCCAATTTTGGCATTGGTTGTGTTCCTGCAAAAGAATAAACAACACTTAAAAGAACATATTTTCATGTAATAAGTTTGCCAATGTCAATATTGAAATACTATATTACTAACCTGAAGAAACCTGTGCATCTTTTTCTTTGATCTTCTCAGTAATGATGTCCGCCAATGTGCGTTGAGGGCGATCATCTTTTGACAAGAACGCCTCCAGCAACTTTTCGTCTTCCTCATCTATCTTATCCTATTTAATCAGAAAATAATGAATAGCAGAGGGAGAGAGAGATAAGTGAAAATGTAGGTGCAAGAGTTGTTCAAAAAGGTAGCACCTGCACATAGTGAAATCTAGACTACTGGGAACAAATCGTGAATATAATGTACACTTTTGTCAACAAAACCAGAAATTATTCACATAGAATAGAATGAAAGTAGGCTGTTGCAAAAATCTACGACTAGTCACCATCTAGGCACTAAGCTCGCATTAACCGCTTATGTTTATCCTGCTCTCTTCCCCCTATCCACACCCATGCTCCGCTCAGTTCTGCCTAGGTTTCAACTAGGTGCTAGGCTCTAATTGGCCTAACAACTTCTACAACATTGTGAAAGTATATCAATTGCCACCAAATTGAAAAATTTGGCACAAAAACTGCTTAAAAAACATTTCACATCAGATTAACAGAATAAATACTCCATAAAGTATAACCAAAGTACGCTGAAGCATGATATTCATTTTCCAAATGGTGTAGAAACAGTAGAAGTTGGATTAGTACTTTTAGCTCCAATCGGGCCTTCAACCTGTCACAGTTTCCCAAAAAAAAAAACAAAAAAAAATTGCTAACCTCGAAATCCCACTGTCCAACCTGACTCTGAGTTTCTGAAAACCCTCCAAAATCATCCACATCATCCTCGTCATCGTCTTTGAGGTTTTGTAGATTGGGAAAAGAAAAGCCGTTATTGGACTTTTGATTTCCGGCGTCCGTTTTCCCTTCTTCGTGCTCAATTTCCTTCTGCTGAAGCAACGCTTCTTTGAGAATTTTGGAGCTGACGGAGGAAGGGACGAGCTTTTGCTGGAGCTGGTGGTTCTTGGGAGGCTTCGAGCGTTTCTTCGAGGAGAGAGAGTCTGAGCCGAATGGCAAGAAAGGTTCGGGGTTTGTCATACGACTGCGTTTCTTCGACATTGCGGCGGTGGTGGGTGGTGGTAGCGGCGGATCTGCAAAACCCTTATTGGGAGCAAAAGGGGATTCGCGGTTGTCAACTTGATAATTAAAACCCTTCTCGGTTTTATACGTATTTATCATATTTTAATATCTTTCTTTTCTCACTAAAAGTTATAATCTCGTTAAATTCAACCAAAAAAATATGTTGTGGTAAATGGTAATCGATTATTTAATTTCAATTAATTTAACAACATGAAAAATAAATAAAAACCACCGGCCAGGGCCCCCGACCAGCAAAGCTCATGGCCTGCACCGGTTAGCCCGTCGCAACTCCACGTCCCCACCTAGGATGTAAATGAGTTGAGTATTGATATATTTGAGGTTTGAGATCAATCAAGTTTATTGAGTTTCGAATAAACTAAGCTCGATTCGATTGAGACAGATAAAATCTAAAAATCATAAAAATTACATTAAAATTGAAAGTATACTACAAAGGGTTCCACCTTAATTTAGAATTAGGATATATTTATTATTATGTCAGTTTTAAAGGGTAAATTAGCAATTTAACATAAATTCGATCAAACTCACGAATTTGTCGAGCCGAGTTTCAACGAACTCGAACTCGGACTTGACACCTACTCAAGTAGCTCAAGTCCAACTCATTTATTTCGAGTCGATTTTGACTTTTTATAAATCGATCTCAAAAGCTCACGAATTGTCTTGTCTCACTTATATTCCTACATTCATCTCCCGCACTTTGATGTGTTCAGCTAATCCACCAGTTAAGTACCGTAGGGAGAGCCGGTCTACGGTCCTGGCCCATTTCGTGTGTTGTTGAATCATATATAATTTGTCATATTTACTTTGATTTGTTGTTGAATCATACTTCCTCCGTCCCGGCTTAACTTGTCTATCTTGGTCGGGCACAGAGGTTAAAAGAAAAAGTAAATTTTGTGGAATCTTTGACTTTTTTAAAGATGGAGATTGAGGGTGGAGATTGTGAGAGAAATTTGTCATTTATGAACTGACAAATTAAGTTGGGACAAATAAAAAAGAAAATTGGACAAATTAGCGGGACAGAGGGAGTATATGATTTGTTATTCTATACTTTCTTCTTATATTTCTTTTTTTTCTGTTTAATTTTTTGTTGGTGCATATTATTCGCAACCTGTACTTTTTCTCAACGTAACCCACTCATTTAAGTAATAATATAATATGTACTACTAAAAGATTTAAACACCCTTAATAGGAATGAGGAATACTTAATTAATTAATGACAATAAAGAAGAAAAGAAAACATTACCCATTTTCCCTCACCTATCACTCCTCTAACATCCTGCAATCTGATAAACCCCAAATCACTTAATCGAAAAACAGACAAATAATTTTGTGGAATTCCTAAATTTAAGTACAATGCTTGCAATTGTTCGTTTCTTTTTTTCTCACAAATTGTGTCAGACCTCCTAAATATTTTTTTGGCAAAAGTTTATATGAGACCGTCATACGGTGTGACGGAAAAAAATATTACTTTTTGTAGTTAAAATATCACGTTTATCAGTAAAAATATTACTTTTTTTTTAACAAAAAAAATGTATCAGTTTTTGTAGCAAAAATATCACTTTTATCTGTAAAATTATCATTGTAACAAAAGTATTACTTTTATGTGTAAAAATATCACATTTTCCTGTAAAAGTATATTTCGTCACACACAAGACTCACTCTATCTTTTCTTACCTTTTCCCAATTTCAAATTGTTTTATTGAAATAGTTGCAAAGCTTATTTCTAAAATAATTGCAAAATTTCTAGCCAATACACTGTGCAATTAACTCAATGGTTCTCACGTGCCACTAGCCTGCGTAACTTTAAAGTTTAGAAGATCTTAAATCTCCATAATGTACATATCTAGCAATTAGAGGGAGGGCAGCACTGCAGGAAAAAAAAAATGTTTGATTCAAGCTTCATTAATGTCGGGGGCTCTGTCCTCAGAGACTACTCAGCCATTCCCTTCTCTTCTCTTTTACTTTTTCTTTTTTTAGTTTTTGTTTCCTTAATGCTTTAATTGTTATTTACAATATTTTATTTTAAATGATTTAGTTTAATAGAAAAGGCTAGTATTGGTACTAAGCGGGTTGAATTAAGTAATTTACACTTGTTTGGTAAACATAAGTGAGTTGAATCGAAAAGTGTGATGCGTTAAGAAATTATGCGGGTTGCGAATAGTGGCCGCCTCTTTTGTTTCTACCCGAGAAGTTTTAATTTTTTTATCTAAGACTCGGAAGTTATAGTTATAAGGATTTGGACGCTCTTTTCCTCAATGACAACAGATTCCGTTTCGGCATACCGAAATATCTAGGAACTCGCTGGTTATTGGGTTAGTTTTGGTCAACAATAATTTAGGATGTTACGTTCCGGCGAGCAATAGAAAGATGCGCAGGATTCTAAACGAGTTTATTTTACTGAATGATAATCTAACAGGACGTTTACCGCCGCGCATTGGAATGTTTAAAAGATTGACTAAGGGCATTTTATGTGAGCTACAACGATGCAGGGCCCAGTTTGGGAAAGGCGAAACTTATGCAGAACAAACCGATGGCTTTTTCTTCTTTATTTAGGTGACGTAGCAAGAACAGAGCTAAGATATATATTTTATATATTTTATAAAAGGGGACAAGTTGGTCAACTATCTTAGGGTTATTTTTGTTTAAAAAATAAATGTGGTCTATAAAGAATTTTTTGTGGTGGCAATAGTTGCCCCTTATTATTTTGTATAACAAATTAACTTGCATATATGTTAGACTTGTCGAATTCGGATGGACAATTCAGCCCTTCAGTGAGATATTTTTTGTTTTGAACTTTTTGGAGCGGCACAATATCAATTTTGGTTTAATCTAAAAATGTCTCATGCTGATTGAGATATGTCTGCACTTAGAAATTCACAACTATCTCTATGTAATGAATTAGCACTTTGATTGCCCTTAAAAATTACAACATTTCACAAGTATACAATATTTTCTTGCAATTATATTGGAGGCTACACAAATTTAGAAGAACAAATATTTCCAGATCATAATCAGTTATTGAAGACCATATACAGTGAAACGTGGCATGCAAACCAAACAAACATATGTAAGAATATACAATGAGGTCCATCAACATCCAAAAGCTTATGGTTTCAAAAATTATGTAGACTCATCAACGTCTATGAGTACAATGAAGGTTGTAGTAGGCCATAAAATTCTGATGCTTTCAACAATACCCATGCCATAGTTTAGCGCTTGCCTACTTTCGGGCCGGCCCTCTACAATCGGGCAGCTGGAAGAGACCGAGGAGCATCCCACTCGGTCACAATGTGATTGGGGGTGATCTCACTAAGTGAACGGCAACCACTCAATGCCATTGTCAGCTCAAACTCATCGCTCAACATTTGGAGCACTTTCCTCACTCCGGCTTCTCCTTCTGCAGCCAACGAGAACACCACTGGTCGTCCAATCTGACAATGACACCGGGAAATATTTATTTTAGCTCAAATGTGGATCTATCCATGCATTGACTATATGTAGCAAAGGTGGCAATCTGAGCATTAGCCCAAAACTAAGAATGAGCTAGGTCTTTTGTTATCCCCAAAAAACCTATTTCGCTCGACCCGAATGACGCTCTATTTGGCCCATATTGGGGAGGTTAAGACGGGCCAAATTTGTCATCTCTCAATATGGAAACTTTCAAACTCTCTGGTATCTTGGGTGCAAATAGAGATTTTACTTACAAAGATGCCGGAGGCTCCTAGAGCCAATGCCTTGAAGACATCTGTTCCACGACGAACCCCTCCGTCCAAGAAACCGGCACTCGGCCTTGTGCAGCTTTTACAACCTGAAATATTCAACCAATTATTCAGGATGATTAGGAAAATTACAGAGAAATCATGATTGGTTTGATCAAATTTGATACCTCTTCTAGAGCCATGATAGTTGAAGGGACATAATCAAGCTGGCTAGCACCGTGATTGGATACGATAATACCATCAGCTCCGCTCTGAACGGCAATCCTTGATGTATATTTTCGGTTTCTACTTGAGTATTTATATAATACTAATAAAGTTCACGATGACTAGCATATATATAGCTTACCGTCCTCAGCAGTGAGCACACCCTTCACCGGGATCGGTAGCGACGTAATCGTTTGTAGCCACTTAACATCCTGTGATTGTTTGAAGTACAAACATCTAAATTGTATAAACATCGACAAGTTCTCACCAACGGACGCGAAATACAATGCCATTTCTTTAATCCATAAAACATATATAGTTTTGCAGTTAGTTACCTTCCAGCTTAATGTACGATCAATTTGACCAGCAACATACGAAGCTAATCCAGAGTCAGCAACCTACACCACACATCATGTCCATTAAGATAATATCTGCAAAACCCGAGTAACACAACAGTATCGAAAAGAGGCTTTCAACTAGTCCAATTATCGATGATGTTGCAACACTTACTTCATCCATCTTCCCAAGGTCCGAGCACTCAAAGTTCTTCAATGTCAAGAAAGGTGGCAAAGTGAATCTAATCAAGAGCAAATCAGGTTCTTTAGGCATCATATTTCATATTATTATGGATCATCTATCAAATATGTTTATTTGGAATAATATTTGCACCTGTTCTTGATATCAACTTCTCTGCGCCCCAATCTCGGGGTATCCACAGTAAGTGCAATGGCCTTAAAACTGGCCCTTTCAACTCTTCTCACGAGCTGTGCCACAACATTCCTGTCCTTGTACACCTTAACATGATTCAAGAGTGGTTTTCTCAGATTCAAGTCATCGATAAGCATAAGGTTCATTCATAAACTGCAAAAATGCAACTCACGTAAAGCTGGAAGAATCGAATTCCAGGTCCTAGAAGCAACTTCTTCAACATTGGAAGTGGCCCATGATCACAATGTCTGAAATAAAATCCATTATGCATCATTATACAAAATCACAAATCGATGCCAGTGGTTGGTGTGCAATAAAACAACATTAAGATTAGGCAATGTTTGGATAAGAACTTCTTTCAATCTGTCAAGGCTCGCAAAAAAATTAGAAAAAGGCGATAAAATCGAACCATAATCGTTCCTGCTGCAGATGCTGCTCTAGCTGTTGCATACTCTCCTGCATAGCAAATAACATTCAAATTGAGTTTGGGCAAGAAAGCAATACAATTAAAATTTAAAAATAAGACGCGGTTAATCTAGTTTGCCAACTAAATTATTTTGGGGAAGAGTTGGAGAATCATAATGGAACGAGAATGACGTAAAACAACATCGGAAAACATATGTGTATTTTATTATACAAGCACAATAATTTACTTTAGATGAAAAATCACACAACAATATTATTGGTGCGTTGTATCTTGATTCAGCACAATCAGCTTCTGATCATTAATTCTATCTGAATATTGTTTACCAGGACATAACTAATGAGCTCTTAGATGAACAGGCATACAATTCACACCAACATGTACAATCAATTTTTTGTTTTCAATATCACAGAAAGCAAATGATCACCTTCAGGGTGAGCCATTTTCTGCATTGCAGTGGGAGACAGTTGTATTCATATCGATCTTGCTCACATCAATCAGAATCCGCGGCCTAAACCTGCACTTTCAATAAAAACAAATAAATAATCACAGATGATTAATACTTCATGTAAACAAAATCATATTTAAATTCGACTTACAGAATCCTGGAGAATGCATTTCTATTCACAGATAGAGTCCACTCATCCTCTGCACCAGATGCATAGTAATCATACACCATTTTTGGCAATTTTTACTTCGCAATTGCCTGATACTCCGTCACATTCGTTACCTCCGCCATCTCTATAACCGAATTTTGCAACCCCCTCTGAAAAATCTTGATGAAACAGTAAAAAATAAAATAAAAAGAACACAAACTAGATACATCAATTATTTGTCAAAATCAAAATCTTGATCAGAAGATAAGAAACAGATAATCTTGTCTCCTACATCAAGGGAAAAATAAAATAACAATCACAATATTAGCAATTCTTCAAGATAGAGGAGACGGAATTTCTTATCTAATTCTTCCGTGATGTTCATCAAAGTTTTTGATATTTGAGGTTGACGAACTTCATTTATTTAACTTAACTACATTGAAATGTATGTGTACATAACAGTTTCGTCGGAAAATTTTAGGGGGCCGCCGCCACGGCCAGGCGCGTAGCTCCGTTTCAAGTACAGTTTAAGTTGATCAAGAATTAGATACAGTAAGCAACTCTACTTTCAAACAGATACTGAATTAAATTCAAACCAACTAATCATAAATCAACAGAAAGGAGGGAGAGAGAGAGAGAGAGAGAGAGAGAGAGAGAGAGAGAGAGAGAGAGAGAGAGAGAGAGAGAGAGAGAGAGAGAGAAAAGCAGACCGTAAGGCTGAAGACAAATGAGCATGCAAGAGAGAGTGGAGGGAGTATTAGTATTACTACTAGATAAACTAGAGAGAGAAAGGGTTATAGGAGAGAGAACCAAGAAAAATACTGCCAAATCATCGATTAAAAAACAAGGGGAAGAAAAAGGAGGTAGAGGATGAAGACAAAATAATGGATGAGTATTTGGAGGTTACAATTTCAAACCAAATCCAATCACTGTGCAATTGGGTTCATCTCTACCACATCTTCATGTGTGTTTCGAACAATTTTATTCATTATTATCCTTCCCAATTTCTTTTTCTATATTATGCATGTACATATAATATTTACCTAAAGCGGATAATAAGTTAATGTGTCTAAAGATTTCACCCCTAAATTGGGGATGAGTAATTAATTGCATTTATGAAATATTAACACTTTCACCTTATGAATATATTAACTTGTGCTCACCGTAAATATAAAACCGGTATTATATTTATGGTACTCAGTTTTATATTTTGCGAATAGTTGGTGATATACATTGTGCATTTCTAGACGTGTCATATTGGCTTGATGATCTTTAATTTGGGCTTGACCCTGACCCATTTTGGGCCTATTTGGGCCTTAGGATACGGGCTAGAGTGTGAAAATGGACTCGAACAATCTTCTAAATTCCTCCGAGTTTCCTAACCTTCAAAATAAGACTCAAAAACACCCAAAAGCACATCAAATCATATTAAAAAGGAAATTCAACCCGAAAATGCAATAAAGCTCAAAATCGCACGTGAACATATCAATTACACGAAATTCTTTACAAAATATGAACATGAAAAGTACAAGAAAAACTATAATTTTTACGTTCATCATCCCCACAAACTTAAGTCAATTAGACACATAAGAAAACGAGAATTAGAGAGGTATTGGAATCCCTTTCTTTCATGAATTTCTCTTTTTATTGAGTACTTTTCCACTTTTTGGTTCATCATTCTTGCCTAAATCAATTTGTTTCAAGGGTTTGATAAACGAGTAGGGGAATATAAAGGTATAGAAATTTGGAGAGGCACGTAAAACTTTTATTTCGCTTAGTACCCTAGATCAAGTGCCAAGAGCCCTACTTTCAATCCTAAAATGTGCAATTGTGCGGTGACCTTGGAAGACTCATTATCCTTCGAAATCTTCGACCTTAGGTGGTTCGACTCGGTTCTTTTTTAGGAAGATGCCACGCACTCACTCGGTGTAGGCAATGCGGCTCTTTTCTTCCTCGAGCCAACTGATCTTTAATTTTTTTCTTTTTATTTCTCCTTTTTCCACCGGGTTTCGTCTAAAAGAATAAAGATGATAATTCTAGCTTTTGTCTTTACATTACAATACTCTTTTCAAGTTACATGACATTTTCAATGACTTCAACACTCGACTTTTCACTTGAGCTTTTCTCTCTTTTTTTTTTCTCCTGCGTTTCATACAACATGGAATTTATTTTCTTTTTTACATACGAAGCTCAATCAAATGGAGTATACACTTATCACTAGAATTTAAAACAAACAATGAAATGCAAGGACTCGACCCGGCGACCTATACCACCTTGTAACTCCTGCTACATCTCCTTGATTTTTCTACAACCTAAAGCCAATTCATTTTATTCTTCATGAGTTCGTCCTTAGTCGTATAGTGTGTATCTTAGGATTGAAGAAATGCCCACAAGCAACATAACTTCGGGATAAGTTATTTTATGAACTCATGCAATCCTCCTCACTATATCTAAATATTCACCTACCCTTAAATCTGATCTACCAATTAATCACATCTTGACTTTTTTTTAGGCAAGGAACCCTCTAGTGTTATGTACTCAATTTATAGAGATTTCGAAAATTTTGGGAAACAACATCGGGGTTTCCAATCCCTCTTCCTCATCCATCACAAAAGAAATCAACTCAATAACCAATCCATAAGTGTGTTATTCATAAAAGCAATTAAAACATAAACAATAAAGTGGTGGAACTGCATAGATCAAGAATTATAAAGAGTTCCATATGACAAGAGGAGCATCCTCAAAGGCACATAAGAATGACAATCCTTCCACCCCTCCCCTCCCCCAACAAACTTGGGAGAAATTCTCAAGCCCAAGTAGCGAAGAAGTTGGAATTCATGTCTCAATCAAAACTTTCATAGAAATGACAACCGTTTCCTCCTACCCCACAAACTTGGGCGAACTTCTCAAGTCCAATTTGTTAGAGAGGTGGAAAAATGTGCAAACTCAAAAAAGAGTAGTAAATAGTGAATTTACAAATCAAACACATCAAAAAGATTATGAGCAATAAAAAGGTAAGAGAGAGGACTAACCCATACGGGGAGGATCCTCAACCCCTAGAAAGCAATAAAAGGTGCTTGGGAGACCTTCCAAGTGCGCTTCTTTAAGGTCATTAGCTTGACCATATCGTCACCTTGCTTGTCAAGGGGGCTCGAAATAGAAATTCTCATCCATGCCTTCATAGACTTCCCCTTGAGCGAATCTCCAACGAGTCGCTTTTATTGATCCTTTGGATTTCCATCCCATCATTTCCCATATGTTTTCCATCTTCAGCATTTCCTTTGGCTTTCGTCCCTCCTTACAAAAAGGTTTCTCAACAAGAACAAAGTGTTTAAGCATAGATAATAGAAATATGACAAATCTAATCAATATGCTTAAACTCTCTTGACACCTTCTCACAATAAAGGGTTCTTCCAAATTCACCACAAGATTTCCTTCCAATTTGGAAGAATTTTTTATACTATGCCTTTTTTAAAGAAAGTCAAGTTAGTTGGTGAGGAAAAATTTTCCGTCCCAACAAAATCATGCTCGGCAATGTCTCATGTAATTCAAATGCCTAGAAGACATGTTGTCAAGTCTAGGGGTTCCACCTTTTCTTGAAAAAAATTTATCACTCTCAAACAGGGGTGATCCCCCACAAACTTGAAGATCAACGTGGGTGGAGAGTGTTTCATCCAAAAAATTTTGGAAATGAGGAATGCTCAAGATTTGAAAATTTTCCAAAAAGATGGCATCATCATTTTCTAAAGTAAAATCGAAGAATTCACACAAATCAATGCTCAATGCATCAAGAATGTTCTTAGTTTGAAAATCCTCCCAAAACAAGACATCATCATTTTCTAGAATGCAAGTAAAAGGTTCACCCAAATCAATGCTCGACTCATCAAGGATGCACTTAATTTGAAAATGCTCCCAAAATAAGATGTCATCATTTTCTAAAGCACAAATGAAGGGTTAACCCTTATCAACATTTAATGCATCAAGAGACAAAGTTTCAATTGGAAAATATGTGCAAGAAAAGTCATCCACCAAGAACTCATCAAAGCAAACATATTCCACATTGTAATCCATGTCAAAACCTCCACCAAGACCATTTTAGTCATCCTTAACTTCACTCTCAAACCATCAACCACTTCAAACATTTTTTTAAATTTCTCATCATTCCAAGGAATGGATTCCCAAGAGTCATACCTCATGAGTGAAGCGAAAGATTTGAGTTCTACCACTTGAAGGTTTGGATCTTCTTCAGTGAGTGCTTTGCACATTCTTCGGAGGCCATTTTTAGGGAGAGACTCATCGTCCCAACCCATGTGCTCTTGTATCCTTTCCCAAGCCATCTTCTTGGGAATTTCCTGTGGCACCTCTTCAATCTCCTCCCGAATCACATCTATCATCAAACATTGTTCTTTGGGGGAGGGTTGGTCAATGTAACCTTTAAGATTGAATTTAACTCTTTGATTTCCAAGCTCAAGAGAAAGACTTCCATCCTTGACATCGATAATGGCACCCGCGGTGGCCATGAATGGTCGACCAAGAATTACGGGATTTTTGGGGTCCTCGTCCATGTCAAGAACAATAAAGTCAACCGGAATATCAATTCCGTTGATTCGGACGGGAATATCCTCAAGAACTCCCATAGGTTTCTTGATTGACCTATCGGCAAATTGAAGGGATATGGAAGTGTCCTTAAGCTTGTAATCTTTCAATTTCCGCATAATAGAAGAAGGCAACAAACTCACACTAGAACCCAAAATCAAGTAAAGCTCTATCTATTTGCACATCATAAATAGAACACGCGATAGTGAAACTACCCGGATCTTTAAGCTTAGCATAGGCTATGTTTTGAATTGTCCCCATTCTTTCTTACTATTGATAATGTCTTTCAAGAATTTTCCAAATTGGGGGACGGTGGCAACCATTTCGGTGAAGGGCAACGTAAGAGTCAATTGGTTTATGGCATCAAGAAAATTTCGGAATTGACGATAAACTCTACGTGCCTGCTCACATTTTAGAAATGGTAATCGAGGTTGAGCATTATTAGGATAAGGTTGACTTCCCATGGTAGGAGGGTCATCCCTTTCCTCCATTAGTTCCTCGGTTACCTTTTATCTTCCTTTATCATTAGAAACTCTTTTGGGAGTTCTAAGCTCAAGTTCTCGAAGTGGTTTACCACTCCTTAGTGATACGGCATTACCGCTTTTTAAGGGGTTAGCATACGAGTTCTCTTGAGTTAGAATCTCCTCTTCCTCAAGGTTATTAAGCACGTTATACAAGTTTTCCAACGATAAGGCGTAGTCCCTTTCTTTTCCACCACTCTTCCTAGATAAAGTTTTCACCAATTTAAGTATTTTTTTCTTAATGGAAACTTCGTCGGAATCATCCTCAACTAGATCCCTAGGAACCACCGGAACATGGGGTTCTAACAACATAGATGACTCCCTATCACAATTGGTTCACGATATTCTTAGCCTCACATCCCGAGCAAAAGAGAGGAGTGGTACTTACCTTGAATCCTTGATGCATATTATTTTGTAGACATGATTCACCTTGTTCAATGGATTCAAGCTTTTTCTTCGCACTTTCCTCTTGACTTAGCCTTTTCCTCTTCTTGTCTTCCTTGTCCCATTGACTTTGATTGGACGCCATCTCCTTTAGCCAAGAGAGAGCCTCATCTACTTCCTTGTTAAGAAACGAGCCTCCCGAAGCTATATCAAGAAAAACATGCTCATTAGGCGTCAATCCAGCATTGAAGACATTAATAATAAAGGCATCATCAAATCCATGATGTGGGCATGATCTACACAGATGTAGGAGTCTTTCCCAAGTTCCGAAGCAACGTTCCTCACTCTGTTGTTCAAAACTTGAGATGTCACGCCTAATCTTTGCACTCTTGCTTGTCGGAAAGAATCAATGAAGGAAAGATGTAGAAACTTCTTCCCATAGAGATGAGGAATCGAATAACTCTTCACGAAACCAATGTTTCGCCGCTCCTTCAAGTGTGAATTTAAAGAGCTTGTAGAGTATTCATTTACAAATTCGTTAGTGGTTTTAACACACTCACGAATTTGCAAAAATTCCTCAAGATGCTCATATGGATCCTCATCTTCTTTCTCGTGAAACTTCATTCCTCGGGCTAAGTTCACCATGCCCGGAGTGACTTCTACTCCTGAGCAAGATTTTGTAGGCTCGGTGAACTGGAGTAGGAAGTGGTAACTCCGGTATAATGAAACTTACCCCATCCTCTATTCATCTTTTTTTTTTCAAGATTAAAATAAAGGTAACATGTAAAGTAGATAAAAGAAAATTAAACAGACGAACAAGCAAATATATACAAGCCTAATCTTAACGCACGATTGACCCTACAATGGCTCTACGAGGAGGAAATCCTCTCCGGCAACGGCGCCATGAACTTGTCCGCGAAAAGCGCTCTAAACCATTACGATTCAAACATTTTTCACCAAACTGCAAGCGTATGGCTTGTGACAGTGGTAGTATAAAATATTGTCGACCCACAGAGAGGATACTCTCGTGGAGCACACTGAAGGTCTTATCAATTAACTAAGTTAGGCTATTGGAAATGTAGAGATTAACTAATTACTAATCAAGCATAAATCAAACAACTAAATAAAAGATACTCTCAACTAGAAAGTGGGTTTCTAAGGCATGGTTTCACTGACCCGCACTGTCGGGTGCAGATAAATTAGTTATTTATTTCCTAACCTTCTTTCCTAATAGTAGGCAGAGTAAGTCAGGGTCGATTCTTCAGGGAACATGAACTAATTGTATTATTGTACTAACCAATTTATATAACTAATTATAATAATATAAATATAATATGGGGGGAATTTTGATGAGATTTAATTAACTAATGCAAATAACAAGTAAACTATAGATGAATTAACTAATGAATTAACTTATGAATAAAATATATTCCCGCCTTTAACCCAGTAATCCCCTAGCCTGAATATCCATCTAACTAATGCAACTTCTTGACTAATTAGTTCTGAAATCACAGGTACGCTTAGTAATCAATCCTATCCAATTAAGTAGTCCTAGGATACGATCGCTAGAACACCATTAATCAAACGCATAGGGAACTAAGGTAACAGAGTAGGTACGGTGTTTTACTCACAAGCTCAGTACAAGTGACCGCGACTTTATGTTAAACTAGCAAGTAACCACTTATTGCTACTTTTGGACACAAACATATAACAATTACGGTTTATGTATTTATGACCTAGCGACAGCTATATGCCTATTATTAGGGTGATCAATCCACATAACAAACATATAAAAGATAGAGTAAACCAATAACACAAGTAATTTCAGAACATAATTAAATAAAACAATCACCGAATTATTTACATAAACATCAGTCTAGGGTTCAACATAGTCAAAGACGGGAAATAATAAAACTTAGCCGATCATAGTGTTCGCGAAGAACAAATTATAAAAAGAAAACATTAAAACTATAAAACCCAAATCGCCAAATCTTGAGTCTTCGTGTTCTTCAAAATTCCCAAGTCCGAGCTCTTGAATCAATGTACAAAGTCTTATTTTCGGACTTGGGATCTTCTATTTATAAACAGGGATGAATTAGGCTCAATTTGGACGGGAAAATGATTAATCCGTGCATGATTTGGGCTGGGTCACCAAGCCCTGTGTATATCTTTCTCGGCCGAGAAAATTGGGCTCAGCCGAGAATATTCTATGGCCAAAATCCGGACTCCCTGACCTTCTAGCTCGGCCGAGCTCAGTTTCCTGTAGCTTTTGGCTTGATTTTTCTCGATTTTTGACTTGAGGGACTTGTTCTCATATCCTTCCTTGGTCGAGTTCGACTTTTTGGTCTAATTCCACCCAAATAACTTCAAAACAAGTCAAACAACATCAATTTGCCCAATAATGCAAATACGAGAAATACACGGTCAATTACGCATGCAAATGTCATTAAATGAACACTTACCTCGACCTATTATGCATGCATAAACACGTGTACCATTCACCTTACCTAGGTTTATGCCTATTAATCACTGATTAAACTAAGGGGTTGTGATGGACGGTCTTGTTCTAGTTTGGGAATCCAAACGAGTAACAAAAAGGTTTTTACCAAATCAACCAATTATCACCTAATTTACTCTAATCCCAATCATTATGGACAATAATGGAATTACTAAGACTTAGAGGTGAGTAAATTATGAAGATAACCGAATTAATTCTCAAAATCCTACCCCAAGAGGACCTTGCCTAGGGAGCGAAGTCCTAAAACATCCTACAAGATCAATCCACACGATTCGGGTCCTCCCTTCATCCCTCATGGGCCTCGGGGAGAACCAATATATTCTCGGTTAGCTACGCCTAGAATATAAGTCATACAATTACGTAGTATCGATTCCAAACACAAATAATCTCCAAAATTCAATCAACAATCAATGAAGACAATCAACCCCAGGGTTGGGCTACTCCCAACCCTAGAAACCACAAATAACTACTACAATTCATAAAAATCATCCAACAACCATAATAAATACAATACCCAAGCATTTAATGAGAGAAGGATTAAATATTAACAAATGCAAAGAAAATGGAAGAAGAAAGCTTAGTCTTGATTTAGAATGAGGATGGTAATCTTCAATTCATGCTCGTATTTACTCCAATCGCGATTCTCTTGCTAAAGCCCCAAAAATTCTTCAATAATACTCAAGAACCCTAATTGGTTTCTCAAGAACAAAATGAAGAACCCTAAGTCTATTCTAGAGAGAAGGAGGAGAGAAATCCTAGAGAGAGAGTAAAATAGAATTCTGAAAATTTGATAGTGTGTTTACAAATTGAGCTCCTTAAAATGGGAGTGAGGGAATGAATATATAGGAACTTCTCTCTCACTCTTCACTAAAAATCTATTGAAAACCCTAAGGTAAGTAAGGGTAAAATAGTCAAAAGCAATCTAGAATATAAGGGATTGTAAGTTGTTGGTCGAACCCCCCTTTGTGAGCTCGACTTGACTTTCATGCGAACTCTGAGAAGAATCGGCTCAGAATTGGTTCACGGTCCAAACACAAAAGTTGTATTTCTTCTTCTTGGCTACGCGTGGCCATTTGAATCACTTGAATCGAAGTTCGGATGAAGAAGTTACGACCAAACAACGAGGACTGCACGAAACAGGGAATGACGCTCGCGAACTACCGGTATCGCTGCCGGACCGGCAGCCGGTCCAGCAGGACCCTGGGCTCACACTAGACCGACTACCGGTGCTCCTGCCGGTCTGTTAGGTGGTCCGGTTGTTGGTCCGGTTCAGCTTTCCAGCCTTGCACCTCCGTCTTCCGTCGCCGTTTCGGAGCCTTTCCTCTCGTTTTCTCGACCCGACCTCATCACAAATTTTTATTCGTGACTCGATGAACTTTAATTTGGGCTCTTGTTAAGTCTGGTTCGGGTTCGTTTAGGCCTCAGTTTGTGGGCTGGAACACGAAACATGTGCTATTGCCCTTGTCTTCTTCTTTCTTCAATTTGGGGCTTTTCTATCCATCTTCTCGGCCCGAGTTCTACACGAAAGTTTCTCGTGGCTTGATGATCTTTAATTTGGGCCTGACCCCGACCTATTTTGGCTCATTTGGGCCTCAGTATACAGGCCGAAGTGTGAAAATGGACTCGAACAATCTTCTAAATTCCTCCGAGTTTCCTAACCTTCAAAATAAGACTAAAAAACACCCAAAAGCGCATCAAATCATATTAAAAAGGAAATTCAACCCGGAAATGCAATAAAGCTCAAAATCGCACGTGAACATATCAATTATACAAAATTATTCACAGAATATGAACGTGAAAAGTACAAGAAAAATGGCAATTTTTACGTTCATCACGTACGACATAGAGCGCAGTTGTCTATGATTGTGTAGGCATTGGTTTGTGAGCTTTTTGGAGTTATTAGGATTAATTGACTCGAGAGGGTAATTGTCTTAATTAATCTATTATCTAGTCGCTTCGAGAGAAGGGTTAGGTTCTTAGAGCGCCGCTTAATAAACACTAGAATCTGGTTTAAAGGTCTATAAGTTGAACATATTCATCATTGAAGTAAGTCCTCAAATCAAATCCCTATGATACTATCTTGTTAATTGAAATCTTTTTTTGTCTAATAAGTCGCAGTTAAGTAATCAATTAGTTTAAGTTCGTTAATTTAGTTAAAAAAAACTTTGCAATTTTAGTATCTAGTTAGAATAATCCTAGACAATCAGGGTATCAAACTACCTAACCTATTCCTTGTGGGATCGACCTTGACTACCACTACTACACCTACACCTGTACACTTGCGGTAATTAGGGGTTAGAAAATAGGCCTGTCAAGTTTTTGGCGCCGTTGCCGGGGAATAGGCTTAGCGTCTTAGTTTTTATCTTGAGTAATAGGAGGACACAAGACTAGATTTTACTTTTCGTATTTTAATTTTAATTTTTGTTTTTATTTTTAATTTATTTTAGTATTACGTGGTATTTCTTGTTGGTGTTGTTTTTAGGCTTCACATGCAAACCAGATCAAAAGGGAAACACAATCTTGTTCCTTTTGATCCTAAAATTGAAGCAACTGCCCACAGATACCGCACAAGACGAAACCCCACATTTGAGATGGAGAACATACCACAGCATCCGAATCCGGATGAAGCTCTTAATAGAATACTGACAGCACTGACACGCTTGGATGACCGAGTCACTAATATTCAGCAGCAGTTACCTCTACAGTAGCAGGTACAAGTTCAGATAGAACCAGATGAAGGAGATGAGGATGATACTCCCATCAGTGATTGTCTGCGACCCAACCAGAATCAGCGGACGGGAGGAGTACAACCCCCACTGTTGAATGCCAACAGTTTTGAGCTGAAGCCTGCACTCATTAACATAGTGCAACAAAACCAGTTTGGGGGAAGTGCTTTAGAAGATCCGAATGTGCACCTGATTAAATTTCGCATGCTGGCGGACACAATAAAAATTAATCATGTGCCACACGAACAGGTCAAGATGAGGCTATTCCCATTCTCCCTGAAAAACAGAGCCTTACAATGGTTCAGCTTGTTGGAAGACATTGCAAATCGGGAGGATTTGAGCACTACATTTCTTCTGAAATATTTCCCGCCGAGCAAGATGCTAGACTTGCAGAATCAGATAAACCAGTTCAGGCAAATGGACCAAGAGCCGTTTGGTGAGGCTTGGGAGCGATTCCGGGTTCTTATCTGAAGTTGCCCTCAACATAGTTTTACAAAGAAGCAACAGGTTTGCAAGTTCTACAATGGGCTACTTGCTCCAACAAGGAATCAGGTAGATGCAACTCTAGGAGCGAGTCTGATGGAGAAATCAGTGAAGATTACATTCTCAATTTTGGATGCCATGGCCAGAACGAGTTATCAGTGGCCAAATGAGAGAAATAAGCCAAGAAGAGTGGCGAGTGTCCAAAAAGTCGAGGCAGTCAATAATGAGCCAATAGAAAAGTTCACATCGCAGTTAACAGCATTGAGAAGCCAGGTGAATTTGCTAACTAGTTTGGCGTTAGCACAACACATAGACACTCCGTCGCAGCAGCTAGAGGGTCAGGAAGAAGCTGAAGATGTAAATTTTGTGTACCCTTAGAATCGGAACCACCAGATCTTCTCTTATGGCAACTTACAGAATACACTCAACCCGCCACCCAGATTTGCTGTCACGAATGGGATAATTCATGATGGCACGAAGCCAACACAATAGGAGATCATGCAGTCCAAGTTTTCTAAGCATGATGAGAAACTAGCTCAATTGGAGAAAAAGATGGATGACAAGTTTCTTGAGCTAAACAAGAATATGACTGGATAGGGAGCTGACATAACGCGACTAGAGAACACCATGACTCAAACACAAGCAAGCATTGGTGAATTATCTTCAAATTTGAGTCAACTGATAAAGATTGTTGGAGCTCAACACAAGCAGGGCCAATTTCCGAGTGATACAGTGGTTAATCCGAGGGAGCATTGCAATGCTATCAATTCAAAGGAGCACTTGGTGGAAAGAGAGCAGCTGGAGGAGGAAAAAGGAACTCAACTGATAGCAAATAAGCAAAAAGATGCTGTACAATAAAGTGAGGGGCACGAAACCAAAGCAGACATACCTGCATATGTACCTCCACCAGCATATGTACCTCCTATCCCATTTCCTCAAGCACTTAATAGAAGGAAGGTGACACCCAATGGCAACAATGGTGCTACGATCATGAAGGACCTTGAAGTGAAGAGATCAACCGAGAAAGTCAACAACATCGAGAAGAAGGAGGAAGTCCACACTATCATAGATAAAAAAAATTCACCACCTATTCTTGATGAATCTTTTGAACTTTGTTTTAAAAATACATTCTTCGCTAACCTTGATCCTTTTGGTCATTTTAGTACTATGTTTGTGAAACATGAACCATTACAGGAGATCGTCAAAGACAAGGGGGTAATGAAGAAGGAAACGCCAATATCCACCCAAGAAGAAACAAAGATGAGGAATGAAGGAAAAGAGGCAAAGAGGAAGAAAACGATCAATCCCGAAAAGAGCGCAAGCACAAGCACACGACCAAAAAGAGCAACAAAAGCAACCGATCCAGGGAGTTTTTCTATTTCTTGCTCTATTGGTAGTCATGATTTTCAAAATGTGATGTGTGATTTGGGGTCAAGTATAAATTTAATATCTCTTAAGCTATATAGGCAATTAGGACTAAGGGTGATTAAACAATCCTTCACTACTATTCAATTGGCTGATGGATCTTCATTATCGCCATTGGGAGTAGCGGAGGATGTGTTGGTTAAGGTGCAAAATTTTGAATTCCCTAGTGATTTCTTAGTTGTCGACATGAAAGGAAATACTGAAGTCCCTTTTATATTAGGACGACCTTTCTTGGCAACTAGCAAAGCGGTGATAAATGTAACAAAGAGGGAGTTGACTTTTCGTGTTCAAAACGAGACTCTCATTTTCCCAATATATAGGTCGGGTCTAAAGGGTAGACATAATTGTTGCATAGTTTATAATGCCCAAGCTGCTGTAAAAACTCCAAAATTACCAAATAGCTCTTTAATTGTTCATAAAAACATCCGAATTGGGGTGGCTAGAAAATGGTTGATAAGAGGAGGACGTCTGGCTGATGACTGAAAACAAAGCGCTTGTCGGGAGGCAACCCGATGTTTACCCTTTTTTTATTATTTCATTTCAATTTTTTCTTTTAGTTTTATGTTTTTACTTGTGTTTTTAGTGTTTTATGTTTATAGAAATCAACATGGACGAGTGTTGCAAGAAACGGGGGTCGAAACAGAAAACGAAAAACTCAAGTTAAGGGAGAAGAAACTAACACGACCGCGTCAAAACATGGCCCAGAATGCGCTTTGGGTACGGTGAGCTCAACACGGCTATGTCACACTTTAGACACGGTCGCGTCAAAAGATGAGTCCATAGCCATTTTCCAGTCAAACTAACACGGCCGCGTCACACATTAGACGCGGCCACGTCAAAAAGGGCGCAGAAATCCTTCTCAGCACTGGACCAGCGACACGGCCGCGTCACAGAAGCAACGCGGCCGTGTCAAAATCGTGCCCTAGAAGCAAATTTGAGTTCAAATGAAACGACCGAGTCAATATTCAGCAGCTTAAAAACGTGAAAATCAGACACGCGAAAGAACACACACTTACACACACTCTGAAAAAATCAGACACAAACACACTACAAATCACACACATTCAATCACAAACACAACCACACACACGTGTTCACTCATTGCACCAACAAATTTGCAATTTTTCGACCCAAATCGAGGAATTAGGGCACAATCCGATTCTCAACCTTCTTCGACTAAACATCTTCGGTAAGTGAAGCTAACCCGAATTTATATGCTTCCAATCTACTTCTTATGCTTAATTTGTATTGGAGAATGTCTAATTTCGAATTGTGAGCACAATGTAGTGCATATTTGAGAAATATTGCTCTTTGTATCAAGAACGTGCTAAATTTCGATTGGGTCTTGAGTTATGAATTAATGTTGTGTTGATTATGGTTAGAATTGAAGTGAAATTTTTGGTTGGAATGAAATAAGAACAACGAGATTAAATTTCATATGTTTTCATTATTGGGGAATTTTATCGAACATGTTATGTGCATGAGTCGGAATGAGTTTTGTTTGCCTATTTGTTACCTCTTGTTTTGATTTCTCATGTGATACAAAGATGATTTCAGTTAAGATGCATGTCTTAAGTTGTAGGATTCAATGTTTCACTATCCAATTACTTCAATTGCAGAGTTTAGGAGTTGAATGAAATAATAGGGGGTACACAATGTGCAAATTGCTCAGTTGTTGCTAGCATATGATTCTCTTGTTTTATAACCTAGGAATTATTTATTTCTAGACATCACTTGTGATGAATTGAAGATTGTGTGGTTGCTTATTTGTGTGTTGATGGATTGTGTGTATAGGTTCACTAAAAATGGCACCACCAAAAGGTAGCTCTAGTCGAAGCAAAGGAAAGCAAGTCATGGTAGAGGAAACCCCGACTGTCAATCCAAATGACAGTCAAGCTCTTTTTGGGTTTTCATTGGCACGAGATGAACACAAGATTCGGTTCGATGAGCTCAGTCATCGCACTGTTGTACCGATGAGATTTGGCAGTGACGCCCTGACTCGGGCAATGGGCATCCATGATAATGTCCGTGTTCTGCTTAACCGAGCTGGGTTACTTCAGTTTATGAGTGTTCAACAGATGTAAGAAGGATCACCATCTAATTCTTGAGCACTTTTGGCATCACCGTGGCAAGCTCCCTTCACTCACGCCAACCGGATGTCATCACTTTCCAACTAATGGGGAAAGCTCGATCTTTGACATACAGCCAGCTGGATCAGATCTATGACTTTCCCAAAGCCTCTAGGGAGGAGCCACTGGAGGTATTTGACCCTCACACATTCTGGGGCTTGTTGACAACTGCTCCTTCGATTGTGGCAGCACAACCATATGTATCTAAGGCGGCCAAAGCTTCGTGGATTCACAATCCAGTCATTCGTTACATACAAAAGCTGCTCGCCTTACTTTGTTTGCCCGACGTGAAGTGGGAGCCATGAGTCAAAATGAACTCCACATGCTATGGAACATCCTGCACGGTTACAAAGTGGACTATGCAAAGATACTGATGGAGCACTTCGCAAATGTCATTTGGAAGCAGAAAGACAGCATCATGATTGGAGGTGCTCTAATAGCAACAACTTTTGATGACATTGACTTAGCTGATATGGTGCCGGTAAAGGGAGAGGTCCAATTTACATGGGACTTTCTAGAAGCTATGCAAGTCGTGATCCTAGGTGAAAATGGGACAGCCCTATATGTGTACTAGAATGTTGGGCCCTACCTTCGCCTTCCCTTTGAGCTTGGGACAATTGTAACAAGTGTCAATGATACAGAAAATCTTTCATTATCCACTGAAGAGCATCTTCAGCTGTCCCAACCACCGGATTCAAAGGTATTCTAGTCCGGGCCACCCGCCGAAGGCAGCAACCAAGCCCCGAAAGAAACGAGCAGCAGCAGCAGTTGCCTCCAAGTCCGAATTAAATGAGGACATGGTCGACATCATTACTTCTCTTCGAGACAACTTTCGCGTGTGTAAAGAGTCGGTGCAAACATTGCGCACCTCGATGGAAAGGCAGCAAACAGAGGTCCGGGGAGAAATTCAAACGATCCACATAGAACTACATGACCAAAGAGGAATACTGAACACACTCCTTCAAAGGAGTGATGAAGAGCACGATTGGAGACAGCAGCAAAGGACTCAGTGGGAGGCTATTGTACAGTTTTGGAGCCAGCATGGGTTCCAACCCCCGCCACCACCACAGTGATTTGTAAGTTAGCACCAAGGCATACCATTCTTATCCTCCAAACATTGGCTTTCAGCCAAGTTTAGGGGAGAGGGTATACCTTGGGGCGTCTTGGCAGCTATATTTACAATTTTGTTGCTGTTTTTACTTTCTGTTGGTTATTTGTGTTATTTTGATGTTTAGTGATCGGTTAAGCTGCTTGATGTTTCATTTTTTGTGGTTAAAAGTGTCGGGTCTGTGAGCCCAATTGCATAGTTATTACTTTGAGTAATTGTCAGGTTCGTGTGCCCATTGTGTTGATTTTTACTGCTTTGATTTGGAGTATTGGGTCTGTGAGCCCATTTATAGTGCATTAGTCTCTAGAACTTGCCGTGAGTCTTTGCTAAGAATGTGTCAAATTTGTGGTGTGATTGAGGAAATGATCTTAGGCATTTTTTGTTTTGAGCCTATTTACTTGAACTTTGGAAATTTGCCTTTGAATAACAATGTCAAAAATTGTCTCTAGTTAGCCCATTTGAGCTTTATAACCTTATCTGTTCATAGCCTAACAATGTCAGCCGAAACCTTTTTAATTTAACTCTTTTGGCCCTAATTAGATTAATCAAGTTAGAGGGAGGAGAATTGGAAGGAATTTTGGGTGAACAATTTGTGGGAAGAAATGAGAAGTAGGGATAATTTCAAAAGATGAAGAAAATAAGAGAAAAGTGATAGGTGAAAAACGAAGAATGGCCTCTCCTAAAAAAAAAAGAGAGAAAAGAATCAGCTGTCAATAAATTTCTAAGTATGGTGAGGAGAGGCAAATAAATCATAAAAGTGCTAAAGCATTGTTTGAATTGATTAGAACAATTGGGTAGTCCTAAAAATGTGGTACTCATGTGTTGATTGTGAATTTAAAAACACTTTGGTGTAAAGGTTTAGAAAAGGTGAAGAAGTCATCTCAATTGGGATGAGTTGCTGAAAATTGAAGAGAGGGGTTGAGTATGTATTAAGGAGTAGTCAGGTTAGATATGACTTGATTAGTCCAATATAGTCACTTTTAGCCAAACATATCTCACCTTACCTTAAGCCAACATTACAACCAAGAAAAAGACCTTTTTGATCCTTTTTCACACTCATTAAAGTAAGAGGTCTAGTTTAGACGATTGACAAGCATATGGTAGGCTTTGCATGTAACTCAATATGAGTAAACATGAAATTAGCCTAAACACTGGAGAGATGAGTGAAATACATAACCGGTGAGGATTGAATAACTCGAAAGCTCAAAGTCTCGAGATTAGTTGATTTTCATATTATCATATATGCTCAAGTACATTGTGTTGCCTAAGTTGTGTAGCAAGAATTTATTTCTGAAATCGAATCATCATCCAATCGCCCTAAAATATTGCATAAATCACTTGTATTTCTTGTCTTTTGTTATGTTGTTCGGGACGAACAACAGTTTAAGTTTGGGGGGATTTTGATACACGTTAATCATGCATGTAATTAGGTCGATTTATGATATTATTTTATAGAAATTAGAGTTAATTTCAAAAAGCAACCTGAACTATACGTGTTTTTATACTTTGCAACCTAAACTAAATATTTTTTCCGATCACAACCTGTATTATACGTTTTTTTGCACTTTGCAACCTCCGGTTATATAATCAGGCATGTATAGGCCATGTGCGTAGCACATGCCAAAAGACCTAATGAGATAGTGACACGTGGCTAACAATAAAAAAAAATAAAAATAGCATATAAAAAGAAAAGAAAATTTGAAAATAACTATTAAAAAAAGAAAAATCCTTGAAAAAAAAATAGGAAATTTAATTAAAATTCAATTTTAGATTGTCAAAAATAAAAATAAATAAATAAATTAATAAAAATTCAAAAATAGTATATAAAAATATAATTTTAGAATAAAATAAGAAAATAATAATAATAGGAAATTTAATTTTAGATTTCAAAAATAAAAATAAAACTTAGAGAATATACTAACTTTAATTAAAATATAATTACAGATTTTTAAAATTAAAAAAATCAGAAAATTAAGATGTTGAAAAGAATTAGAAAAATAAAAATTTTTATTTTCCAATTGCAGAAACTCCTTCAAAACACTCTCTCAAAATTTTTCTTCCTCCTTCAACGACATCTTTCAATGGCAGAAATTCACGAGCTCAAAGCACCAGATACATTCTCTCTCTCATCGATGATCTTACGGACTCCGATCCGTCCAGAAGCCACCAGATCCGTACCAAACTCCTCGTCGCCAAGCCACGCGCCGGCCACCCTCCCCCGCTGCCTCGCCACGCGCAGACCACCCTCCCCCTCCCCATCAACGTCCCACGACAAATTCTCACCAGATCGGGGCTCCGACAAGAAGAAATCCTCACCCTAGATATCTAAAAATTCATAGCAACATTCTAATTGTTGCAGATCTCATATGAGTAGTTGCAGATGGAAGAGGAGCGATTTTGCTTCCACTCAGATCCCTTTTCTCATCTTCTGTCAGTTTTTCCATGTAATTCTTTTGGAAAATTCTAGATCTTAATTTTAGATCTGAATTCGTGTAATGGAATTGCATTTTTTACTATGATTGTGAAAATCTTGAAAATTTGTGTTTGGGAAGATTGTAAAATTCTCTGATGAATTATAAATTTTAAATTATTTGAGTTTTTTTATATTCCGAATTTATATTATTTAGAGTTTTCTATTTCTTATATAAAATTACATAGAGTTTTGGTTTTAAAAAAAATATTTAGAGCTTTATATAATTTTTATATTTGTAATAAAAATATGAAAATATATTTTATTTTATTCTGAAAAAAAGTTAAATTTTTCAGAAATTTTGTTATTTTTTATTTTCTAAAATATATTTTTTATATATTATTTTTCTGATATTTGTTTTTATTAAGAATCTAAAATTAAATTTTAATTTTTTTAACTTTTTATAGATAAGTAGAATAAAAATAATTCTAAAATTTATAATATATAATTAAATGATTAAAACAACAGAAAAAACTGAAAAAGGAGTAATGTGATGGGCACATGGCCTATATAGCCGGAAAATATGGCCGGAGTTGTAAAATGTAACAAATCGCATTATACAGGTTGTGATCGGAAAAAATATTTAGTTTAGGTTGCAAAGTATAAAAGCTAGTATAGTTCAGGTTGTTTTTTGAAATTAACCCTAAAAATTATGTGCATATTTAGTCAAGGATTGGATAAAGTGATAAAAATTGGATCATTTAACGTGTTGACTTGTTTTAAGGTATTTTTGAGCATTTTCAGGATTAAAAGTCGTGATTTACGACTAAGGGAGGAAAGAATAAGTCGAAGAGAAGTCTAAACCGGACAAAACCGACCAAAACCGGTCTGATACGGCCAAAACCCGGCCCAGACCAGCTCAGACCGGTCTGAACCGGTCCAGAAGACAAAGACCAGCTCAGACCGGTCTGAACCGGTCCAGAAGACAAACCAGAGCAGAAATGACACGGCCATGTCACATACACAACACGGCCGTGTCAAATGTTACCTTCAAAGCCAAAATCTGCACTGTGACTACAACGCGGCCGTGTCAAGCTTTAAACACAGCCGCGTCATTTTGTTCCCTTTTTAGAAGGTTTTTGAGCTAAAGGAGACGCGGCCGCGTTAATCATCCAACACGGCCGCGTAAAAAGGCCGATTCTGAAGTGAAATTCTGTCCCAAGTAGGAACTGATTCCTAACTTCCCCAGGACTTTTCCGAAGCTTAGAAAAGACAAGTAGAGTTCGTTTTTCAAAAAAAAAAAGAGATCAATTACATCATCATCATTATACTTTGAAGAGATTTTTTAGAGTAACTTGGAAGACGAAGAAGATGAAGATCGACAAGACGATTCATTCAGGTTTAGTTGTTTATTTCTAGTTTTTGTTCTTTACAATGTTTTCCAAGAATTATTGTATTGAATTTATGCTAGGCATGAATAGCTAAGCTATTCGTGTCCTAGGGTTTAGAAAGTAGGGATTTTACAACAATGTTTTGAATTATGTTTTGATTTATAGACTTCATTTTATGTGTTTATCTCTGTGTTTGTTTTTCCAACTGAATTTAGACTGCCCATCTAGTTCTGTAATCTTGTTTAACAATTCCGCTTCGAGAGGAGGGAATTGTTATTAGACGTACGACATAGAGCACAGTTGTCTATGACTGTGTAGGCATTGGTTTGTGAGCTTTTGGGAGTTATTAAGATTAATTGACTCGAGAGGGTAATTTTCTTAATTAATCTACTATCTAGTCGCTTCGAGAGAAGGGTTAGGTTATTAGAGCGGTGCTTAATAAACAATAGAATCTGGTTTAAAGGTCTATAAGTTGAGCATATTCATCATTGAAGTAAGTCCTAAAATCGAGTCCCTAGGATACTTTCTTGTTAATTGAAATCTTTTTTTGTCTAATAAGTCACAGTTAAGTAATCAATTAGTTTAAGTTCATTAATTTAGTAAAAACAACTTTGCAATTTTAGTATCTAGTTAGGATAATCCTAGACAATCAGGGTATCGAACTACCTAACCTATTCCTTGTGGGATCGACCTTGACTACCACTGCTACACCTACACCCCTACAATTGCGTTAATTAGGGTTAGAAAATAGGCATGTCATGTCTCGGCCGAGATGTTTGATTAGGGATTTCCCCTGTTTTACCCGTCGCCGAGTCTCGACCGAGAATTTCCAGCTCGGCCGAGAGCGATGTATATAAGTCTCGATCGAGACTTACTGTCTCGGCCGAGGCGGGTTAACAGGGATTTTCATGGGTTTAGGGCATGGCTTTGTCTCGGCCGAGAATAATGGGCTCGGCCAAGAGCTGTGTATAGATTTCTCAGCCGAGAAAATCTGTCTCGGCCGAGCTGACTTACCAGTTGCGGCGTTTCGTCCTTGTGACCCCCTATTCCACACTTTATCCCTTGGATTTTATGGCTTGGTGGCATCTGGTAATGCTAGTTTCTACAGACTCAAATTAAAATATTAAAAATGCACAAAATATAATAAAATAAAGGAAAACATGAAAACTGTGAAAAATAACACAAACGGTAAATATCCGGTTGCCTCCCGACAAGCGCCTTTGTTTTACATCGTTGGCTTGACAGATGTTATGTTCAATTGGTTGGCGGGTCCTCAAGTTGTATGATTTCCTCTGACAGCTGTTAGAACGTTTCAAAATAAGGTTTGAGCAGATGCCCATTGACCTTGAATATCTTTCTTGTTTTCTCACTCTTTATCTCAACTGCGCCATGATTAAAAACATTAAAGACAACAAATGGACCCAACAGGAACGCAATTTACCAGGAAATAGCTTGAGGCGAGAGTGATAGAGAAGCACTTTTTCACCCACAACAAAAGTCTTCCTATTTATACGAGAGTCGTGGAAGGCTTTTGTCTTTTCCTTGTATATCAGTGCATTCTCAAATGCCTCTTTCCGGATTTCTTCGAGTTCTTGCAATTGTAGCTTGCGGTGAGTGCCAGCCATTGTTCTAAAAATCGGCCTGGGCGGCCGCCTAGGCGCTAGGCGGCCCTAGGCCGATCCGAATTTCTAAAAAACGATCATTTTAGGCGATCACCGAGTTTGGTGCCGCCTAACCCGATTAGGCGACGCCTAATCCGCCTAGGCGCCGCCTAACTCGTCTAACAGCACAATTTTTTTTTTCTATTTTTTCATAATTTTATAATTTTTTTATTTCTTTTTTATTTTTTTACTTTTTTATCTTGTCAGTGTGTTTAACTTTAGGTGAGCCCTTTTAAAATTTTAATTTCTTTTCACACCCCTAATTTAGTAATTTCCCCTCCACTTTAACTCTTTTAAAATTTGAAGTTAGTGGTGTTTATTTTATTGTTTTTAATATTTATTGTATGTATTATTTTTTTATCAAATAATTAAATTATTCGTCTAAGATGGTGCTGCCTAGGCGTTCTAGGCGCTAGGCCTTAGTGAACCGACCGACAAGCACCTAGCGATTTTAGAACACTGATGCCAGCTGCATCATAGTCCATGTTACACCATTTGATTTCCCAATAGGCTCGATGCTCGAGCTCGACTGGTAGGTGACATGGATTCCCATAAACCAACCGATATGGTGACATGCCAATGGGCATTTTGTACGTTGTTCGATACGGCCGTAAAGCATCTTCAAGTCTCAAACTCCAATCCTTTCGGTTCGGCTGTACCGTCTTTTCCAAAATGGACTTAATCTCGCGGTTGGATGTTTCAGCTTAACCACTTGTTTGAGGGTGGT
The DNA here is from genome assembly GCA_958295605.1 of Ajuga chamaepitys. Lineage (NCBI taxonomy): Eukaryota > Viridiplantae > Streptophyta > Magnoliopsida > Lamiales > Lamiaceae > Ajuga > Ajuga chamaepitys. The sequence goes on along the minus strand of OY282498.1, from coordinate 39,067,508 downwards.
ATGCTGTTGAAACCTTGTGCAAATCATGGTATTTTCGCAACAAGGCTTCTATAGTGCGATTACAAAAATGTGTCCCCCTGTCACTGATGATGGCTTTTGGAATCCCGAACCTAGAAAAAATGTTAGACTTAATAAAATCTGCAACAACTTGAAAATCGTTAGTTCGAGTGGCCTTGGCCTCCACCCATTTGGAAACATAATCCACAACAAGTATAAAAAATTTCACAAATCATTATGGGATGTTGGGGCATCTCATTCCTTTGGGAATTATTACCGGTTCTTTGACAGTTATCACAAGTTTTACAAAATAAATGTGCATCGCTAAACAAAATTGCCCAGTAAAATCCACTCTCTAATACTTTGTGTGCAGTTCTCTTAGACCTAAAATGACCCCCGCATGCATATTAATGACAAAATGATAGGATAGAATGAAATTCAGACTCAGCTACACATGGCCTAATCCTTGGGTCTGTACAATGTTTCCACAAATAAGGGTCATCCCATACATAGTATTTCGCCTTACTCTTTAGTCTATCTCGCTATGCCTTAGATATCCTTTAGGAAAAATATGTGCAACAAGGAAATTAACTAAATCGGTGTACCATGGTACCTTTGTAGATGGTATTGGGTCCACGTGTTGCGTTACCTCAAACAGTTGCTCGTCGAGGAAGCTCTCCTTTAATGGTGTTTCTCTCTCTTCAAGGGTCAACCGGCTCAAGTGGTCTGGGACTGAGTTTTCGGCTCCCTTTTTGTCTTTTATCTCCAAATAGAACTCTTGGAGGAGAAGGATCCACCGTATTAACCTCGGTTTCGCCTCTTTTCTCGACAAAAGATACCTAATTGCTGCATTGTCAGAATGAACAATAATTTTTTTACCCAATAAATAAGAACAAAATTTTTCCAAAGCAAAAATGATAGCTATGAGCTCCTTCTCAGTTGTGGTGTAGTTTTCTTGGGTCGGGTTTAAGGTTCGTCAGTTTCATCAGTTTTTTCTTCAATTCTCTCTTCCGAACTTTTCACAGGCTGTTTAGGCTCTCCAAGCTCCGTTCCACTCCTAAGTGCAATTGCACTCACATTCCTTGGGATGATCTCAGGTTGAGCGGGTAATTTGCCACTGTTTGCATTCTCCAATCGACTCACAGCGGTAGCTAATTGACTCATTTGAGTCTCAAGATTTATGATACTTGACTGGGAGTCTTTCTGAAAATGAACAGTATTGGTGGCCAAACTCTTGACAATGTCTTCTAGAGATGAGCTGTGTGCTTGTTCAGCCGGTTGCTTATGTTGGTACATACCCCTTGGAAAGCGGTTTTGATCTTCCGACTGTTGTGGCTGATTCTGCTGTGGTCGATTTTCATACATCAAATTTGGATGATCCCTCCATCCCGGATTATAGGATTGGGAGTAGGGGTCATACTTCCTCTGTCGGAAATTTTTTGGGCCAACGACATTAGCATGGGCCTCCAATTCATTCCCTAGAACTTGACACTCATCTAAAAGTAGATTGTGAGTTAAATTAGAGTAAAATATGTATTTAAGTTAAGTTTTGACTTATATATTGATAGTCATAAATAACTCCTTGATTTCAATCTTAGATATAAATTAACACCAATCACAATAATCAAGACATATAATGAATATGTTCCTTATATAAGTGATGATTGTATTACTGAAAACACAACAATTTATATTAATAAAAAATTTGACCGAAAAATGTAAATTTTCGTTGGGTAACTTTTTGGGTTGGATTCAAGATATTGATTTCATTATATATTTATTGGATTAATATAATTTTTTTAATATCATAAATTTAATTACTATAATTTTTTTTAAATTAATATATATATATATATATATATATATATATATATATATATATATATATATTAAAAGTTATTAATCTTCCATTGATATATCAAATCTTAATGTATAATTAATCGGAGCTATTAATACAGAGCGAAATTACACATTTCATTTCTTTTCTATATGTCGTTATATATGGGAACTTCTTTTTCTTTTTCTTTTTTGTAAAAAATTCTAAAAAGATAATGGCATGTGTGTAATATTCTCCTCATATGGTAAGATTCTTGGTGGACTTTGCATAAATGATAAAAATGTCGCAGCTATTAATTATTATCGGTTACTAGATATTTTTCTTTTCCAATTTCTTGATACATTTATTATTTTTGTTCATAATTTACATATAGTTTCTCATATTAATCATGTTTTTCATGATTTTTAATTTGACACTCAGTTCAATATAATTAAAAGATAAAATAAATTAGAAAAATGCAATTTACGTTGGTTATTACTTAAGTTAGACTTTAGTATTTATGGTGGACATAACTGTACATTTTATATTGTGACTGGCTGCAAATAAAATTAATAATTAAATAAATATACTTTATTTTTTTTATTTATGTTTCTTTAAAATTACAATATCAAATCTATTTTTGTTAGGCTAATTATGATATATCTTTATATAAAACAGAAATGTGAGATTAAGAAAGAAAAATAAAAATTATGGACAAAATAAAAGAGATTGGTGTGAGTAACACATCACCCCATATGTGGCAAAGAAGCAATCGGTAGTTGTTTCGAAGACGATTGAAATTGACAATATAATTGATTTATTTATATATTTAGAAAAACTTTTTCAATTTCTTAAAAACATAATATATCTTTTAGTCCAATTCAAAATTTCTATGATTAGTCTTCTTTCACGATATTTGATCAGACACCATGTTTCATATATTAAAATTAAATATTATATTAGAAAAAATGTAACTTTTTAATATGTGACTTTTGTATGTTAGATATAAATATTTATTGCGACTGACAATTTGTATTGTGTTTGGTAAATCAAATTAGTATGAACTTGATAACCAAATATGGATCAAGCGGTACTTAATTTTGACATAGACAACTTTTATTAGCTTACCTATTACATGTTTTGATGTTTTAAATAAATATAATTACAAAAAGTGATGTTATTCAAGAAAAAAATATATATTCTGGAGAAAATAAGGTTATTAGCTCACTTTACTTTCTGGTATTTAAATATCTTTGGATTGTTTGAATATTATGTTAAAAACAAATTAGTAAGAATATCATGAATCCAGTTTAAATTAATATATATTGAGTGATTTGTTAATCAATTTGTTCTTTTTTATTTTTTCTTTGTATTTTGTTTTAGTTTTTCACTCAACAACTATTTTGAGGAAAAATGCATCTTTTATCCTTCATTTATCCACGAATATTGGTTAAGGTCCCTCATTTATCCAAAGATTTGTAAACCATATAAATTGGCGGATTGCAAAGTGACAGTTTCGCGTAGTTCAGGCACTGAAGTATCATATAAAAATATCTTTTGCATGACATGCTGGATACGTGATATACTTTTGGCCGGAAAAGTCATCGATGGATTGCAAATGAGAGTTTCGTGTTGTTCAGGCACTAAAGTGATAGTAAAAAAAGTTTAGGAACCAAATTGATAATTCAGTCATGGAGACTGGAAATTTTTTTAGCCCTTAATATAAATGGTATTTGAATACTATGCTTTGATACTATTTATTCTGTTAACTTAAACGAAAAATCTCATAATTATAATTCTTTAGAATGTCGTAGTCTAGATTCTTATTAGATCGACATATTATATTGCTTACGAATTATGTTCTTTATTTAAAAACTAATATTTTAAGCCTAGAGACCATATAACTATCTATTTATCTATATGTATTATTGTCGATTATTTCAAACATACACTTCAAAATATTATTAAAATTTATTTTACAAGACAAATTCTTTATTTAATAATTATCCGTATTTTCACTAATTTCTACAATATATTACTATGAAATTAAAATTTTAAAAAATATATATAAACAATAAATTAAAAGAACAAACACAATTTTACATTTTGCAGGAATTAGGATACTATTCGCAAAATATTCATATACGTTGCGTATTAATTGGTATTAATCTTATTAAATATGAGCATAAATAAATGAGAAATTATAAAATTGGAGAATTTTGTCACTGTAATTTAATCAAACAAAATAATTATGCTCACATAATATATATATATATATATATATATATATATATATATATATTTATTTATTTATTTAAGTTTATTGCATCGAGTATTTCTTGAATTTGAAAATGTTACATTATTTATTCGTACGACTCTCTAATATTGTGTTTATTTTAAATTATTACATGTTGTACTATGTTTTTTAAAATAGTAAATAATGATATATTATTTCTTAATATTTGAAAAAAAATAACTAACACCGATATTATTTAGGATGTAATTGTTGTTTTGTTGGTGATTGCTTTTACTAAACAAAGATTTCATTTTACAAAAATATTATTATTTTTTTTATTTTTAAAAGTATATTTATAATAAGAAGTAGGATTTAAATATAGTGAATTTTTTTCTTATAATATATTATTTGCTTTTATTTCTTAAATATTATTATGTTGATTTTCTTATAATATATTGTTTATTTAAATGATTCACATAGTTCTTTATTATTATTATTATTATTATTATTATTATTATTATTATTATTATTATTATTATTATTATTATTATTATTATTATTATTATTATTATTATTATATTTTTAACAATAAAAATCTATATAACTTTAATTTATAATTCTTATTATATAGCCATATTGCACGGGTATATTACTAGTAATTACAATAACTCAGACACAAATTAAGAAATAATATTAGCATTTTTATTTTTCCAAACAACTAATTTTCAACCTATAATTGATATAAAGTTATGATCAGTAATTTACTTAATATAATGTAAATTAGAACAAAAATCATGAATTAATAACAAAATTCATGCAATATATTTTTTTATTTTTTGTTAAATGTCAAATGCATGCATTGATTATGTTATTCGGATGGTTAGAATCCCACTAGACTGAATTGAATTGTTTCGTTAAATATAAATTCCTAAAAAAACGTTGAAAAAAAAATTAACCATGCCATTCGGTCCCTATTTTCCGGCACATTTATTAATACTAATTGAAAATACTAAAAAGAGCTAGTATAAATTTCGAAATCTTCATTTTCCCAAATGAAATTAACCATGTGTCTAGAGGTGGCAATTCGGCTCACTGGGTCAAGATCATAAGTCGGGCTAGGTATATTGGGTTTGATGGTATTGTGGGCCAATAGTTATTATCTAAAAGAATTGGCAGGGCATGTTAGGTCCGATGATACTGTGGGTTAACAATAATTAAGTCCAACTCATCCCCTTAAATATACAAAGATTTTCGGGTTAACCAGTGGTCCACCAAGCTTTTGACCTATTAAGTCAGGCCTATTAGGCCCAATAATACTGTTGACCAAGATTTTTGTGATCCAAGTCGATTTTTCTGACTCTACCTAGGCCTAATTTTAGTAACCAATCAAAGGTGAGGTTACCTACCTGTAAACAAATAAAACAAGACTAAAACTACTAAAGTCCAAAAGAATAAAATCAAAAGCCTTCCAAGCCCAAGTCCAGATGCACTAGTTGAAGTCCAGCGGCACTAGTTGAAGCAGAAATGACATCTTCCAAAAGCCTTCCACGCCCAAGGCAAGATGAGAAACACCCTCAAGAACAACAAAGAAGTCCATAAGTAGGGATGTACACGAGGCAAATCAAGTCGAACAACACAAGCCTCGAGTTTGACTCATTTAATAATTTGGCATGTTCAAGCTCGGCTCCAATCCGATCGAACTGATAAAATTAAGTTCATGTTTGATTTTTTTTTATATATAAATACTAAGCTCGCGAATAGCTCAAGCTCGGTTCGACAAAAGCTCGATAACATATTAAATAAGCATAGTTCGACCGAGTTCGTTAAATATGTAATTGAGCACAATAAAGTACATAATTATATTTTTTTCATATATGAATTTATAAAATCGAGGTTAAGCCCTGGGTTCGTGAACAAGCTCGCGAGCCTACGGATTAAATACCTTCAGGCTCGAGTTTGGCTTAAATTTTTTATCGAGATTAGGCTCGAGCTCGGTTCATTTAGGCTAGCGAACGATTTCGAACGAATACTTTTGTGAGTCACGATCCGAATAGTTCACGAACAATTTGACTCATGTACATCCCTAAGTATGGTATAGAACACTTTCCTGCTCCCCATTTCTCTCTCACATATTTCTCTGTCTCTTGTTATTTCATATTTTCTATTGAAAACTGCAGTGAAGAAATCAGTAAAGATGAAGACTTTAAACTCCTCAAAATCCAGGCATTTCTCTCTCTAACAATATATTTTGTTTCTTTTAAGGGAAAATTTATCCATATGTATCTCTACTCCGACTGGTCCCTACTTATATTCTAGACTTTAGTTAACTGCCTATATTTTTGTTTTAGATTCTTCTGCATATAATCACGTTTATGTCCAACTCAGTTCCAACTAGACACTAGACCTCTTAGGATCAGATTAAGAAAATTTAAGACCTGAAGCGAGATTGTACTTAAGTAAAAACTCATTGCAACAACAAATTTTGTGTATAAATAAATAAACACAAAAAAATCACACAAATTGGGAATATTGAATTGAATACAACTTTCGGTACAATATCTAGAATTCCTTTGACTCTCTCTTCAACCCGTATCACTAGGAATTTGGAGTAGAGCTTCACTTAGATCTTCTCCGAATTTTAGGTATTTGACTTAATAACGTTAATTCGAGGGCTCAATGCCTTAATTTCGAATTCAATGTTATTAATTTAGGACCTCCGTAAGGAACGCATTGAATGCCGTTAGATCCACGAAAAACACCGTTGAAATTTGACTTGATTTATGCCGATCTGAGAGGCTCAACACCTTAATCTCGGATCAAACGTTGTTTTTGGATGAACTTGTTGAAGAACACCTTGACGAATGCCTTCAATTGTTTTGGAATTCTTTAACTGCGTCTTTCACTTGTGTCTTCACTTCTTGAGTTGTGTTTGGAATTATGAAAAAGACCAAATAGGTGTAGGATTTGAGTTCTTTCCATATACACTTGATTAAATGACGCGATTTGATTGGCCATCCTTGATTTGGTGATCCTTCTTGCCTTTGTTAGAAGATTCGATTTGATTTGTTGATCTCCTTGCCTTTGATAGGGAGATACGATTTGATTTGATTTTATTACCAAAACTTGACAATTTCCTTTCTTGTATGCAAGTTTGTATCTTGATTGCCAAAAATATGATTTGGACACTTGTCAATATTTGACTTGGTGAAAATATTAATATTTAAAATATCAATCATTTTATCTATTTTACTTTATGAACTAATTTGGTAAATTCCCAAAATATCAATACACTACTTAAATTGATATTCGATATTTTATTTCCACGTGACATCATTTGATTGACATAAAATTTAAATGCCTACAAATGTCACCTCGCATTTTGTTCACGAACACCGAATCTTGAAATGAAGGAATCGTGAATTGACTTTACAAGAAGAATATTGAACTAATGAATTTTGATCACATCCGCACTCACTACATCCTCAACATCCACGATGCGCTGGCAAATAAGGAAATGCCACATTTCATCACTATTAAAGACTTCAAACCTTTTTTACCAAAAAAAAAAAAAATCGAATGCACAAAAGAAACACCCCCAACCCTAATTAATCTTCTTTCTTAGTTTCTATTTCGGCATCCAATTTAGAACATGAAAATTGTATTTTTTTAAAGGGGAGGTGGGGGTGGGGGGAATCCCATCTCTTATAAGCTTTTGCCCTTCTAAACATGCTTCTGATCGAGGTTGCCTTAAATTCGTCTTCTGGGGTTGTTCTCTTGTTAAATTTTGGCAATTTGTGCTTTTAGGTGGTGGTCTAATTTGTGAAAATGGTTATATTGAGTTAATTTTTGGATACATTATTTTGATTTTCTTTCATTTTTTTCAATTTTTTCCTTCTTCTTTATCTACTTTCCCCGTCTCTTAAACCCTCTGTATTATATTTCATGCCAACGATGCTTCTACGAGAGTAGTTATGGATACAGAGTTGTTCATCTTCAAAATGGGTAGTGTTAGCCAGGTGGAAGGAAGAAGACGACGTGTTTACGTGTTTATCAGTTATCACCTTTTATTTTGTTCTCATTCATTTTAAATTTAGATTCTAATAGCTTTAACCATTTAAAATTCATTTAACAGTATAAATGGCCAAATTACACTATCGCGGAAGTTGCATACGTAGTGGGCGCGTATCTGATCAGTGCTCTGAACTAATAGACTAAAATAGGATATTTTTAACCCACAACGCCAACCTCGATAATTAATCTGCAATATGCAATTCCGAGATGTTACATATTGGGCCATCCAACAATAAAGTTTCACCATAATGAAGTGACCAATTTGGGCTTTGAAGTTAAAAGCCCAAACTCCAAAAAGATCTTGCTGCCAATACTAATCTGCATCCCATAAAGAGTAATTCTAAACACAACCTTCTTTTACTCTTTACAGCCATCAACTTAAATAAATTAAAAATAAACGCGTAGATTGTCTCTTTTATCTTCACCATTTGTATTTACAACCCCTGTTGTCAATCTGTTTCCTCTGTGCAACCATCACCATTTTCAACTATTTATAATGAATTTTAACAGATTATTTGTGCCTTTCCTGCAAGACAATAAATATGTATAATCAAAATTGACTATCTAGTATGTGTTTCTATGATCAATAAAATGGATAGATTCTTTCTAAGGTATGCATTGTTCTTCCATTTTGAACAACAAACATTTTGTTCACAAAAACTGTTCTGTAAAATTTTCCAGTTACCTCAATCAAATTACAGATGTGAAACATTCACTCGTATATCAAATCTACTCCTTATATACAATCAAATATACAAGCTATATCAAATTCACATTGTTCCCCCAATTCAGAGAAAATTTAATGGCTCTACTACCAGATTTTTTCGTCACTCTTCGTTAGCATATGTGAAATAGGGTGAAGGAAGTATTGACAACTAATAATGAAGTCCTATTTGGGAAGAATTAAGGTTAGCATAGGAGTTGTTTTTAAAAAGGCTTCTATGAATAATTATAAGGATGAGATCCTTACCCATGATTTATAGTAAAATTCTTAGAATTTTTGCTACCACATTGAATTATTATAAGCATCACACAAAAAGAGAACAAAAGAAAACGGTGGTTGTACATTAGATAATCAGAAAGATAAAAAAGAGTGTCATATAGAATTAGGGATTGTGTATAAGAGGCTATAGGGGTATAAATAGAAAATTTATAGAGTTATCTCTATTTCATATAAAATTATGGTTGTAAAGAGTTAAATTGTGGTTGTATTTAGAACCTTCCTCCCATAAATCTATGCTTCATTCCTCATTTTTTTTCTAGTTGAATTTTATTGGGCCCAATGTTGTCTCCTTTGCTTGTAATTCATGTAGTAGACGTAGAGGTGTCGAATTGGTTCAGGAATCATACAACCGGGACGGTTTGAACTGGCAGTCCTGTTCTGAACTGGCACCGAACCCGGTTATAGTTAGGGTTAGTTTCGGTTAGTGTTTCCCGCAAATCATGAATTGTCGCCGATTCAACCGGCGGTTCACAGTAATTAATTTGTTTTTTTTTTTGTTTTTATATATTTTTTGAATTGACACGTGTATGACTGAGATTAGAGAGTCGTTACGAATCAATGACTTAGCTAATGTAGCCGTTACGGTGAAAACCGACGGTTTAGAACCGGAAGCGCCGGTTGCAACGATTTAACTTTTTTTTTTTTTAATTTATGGACAGCTAGGATCAAGTGGCTGTTGAAAACCAACGACCATGATCAATTAGCCGATTTGAAAGCCTTGGCGCTGCAGATTGGGTTAATTGGGGGGGGGGGGGGATTTGTTTTTTTTTTTTTTAATATTTCTACCTTTTAAACTCTATAAATACTCCTTTTTAATCCCAATTTTTCCACACCCCACCGACAATCTCTAATCTCTCTCCCAATCTCTTGTATTCTATAATTCTAGTGAATGTCTTGTAATATTATAGTATTTTTCAATTTTTCAATTTATTTCTAGTTTCTATTACATTTACCTTCAATTCTTCAAATAGTTTCTACTTCAACCAAAAAAAGAAAAAAATGTCAAGTGGTAGAGCCGGATCATCATCTTCTCGTAGGGAAACCGATAAAGGAAAGAGTCGTGATACATCTTCTACACTTCCTCCTCCGAGCTTCTTCAACCTTGTGGATGAGGAAGACATCAACTTGGACAACATTAATATCGATTTGTATATTGCGGATGCTTTAGGTAATTTTAATTTTTGTTCTTTACTTGAAATTGTAGTAGTAAATTGACACTTTGATTTTGTTGTATTAGTAGTTAGTTTTAAAATGTTTTGGACTAGTAGTCAAATTTAATATTTTTAGCAAAGTTAGTACTTAGTAGATAGTAGTACTATACTAGTAGACTAGTAGTAATGTTTATGTGATATTTACTATCATACTTTATGTTTATTGATAACTTTTATTAAAAAATATTATTGTGTTACATTTACAATTTTGGTAGTATAATTGAATTGTTAGCCTACTTTTCCAAATATAATTATTTTTGTGTCTTAATATCGTAGGAGCGAATGCCGCCGTCTATGTCGCCCTTGGCGAAGAGTGGCCATCTCAAGAGAGCCAACAGGCGGAGGCTGGTCGTGGTCCGCCTCAAGGGGGTCAAGCAGCTTCGAAGAGCCCAATATTCGTCATTCACTTTGGATGGACCTACATTGAAGGTTCGGAAAACCCTTGACTTTACAAGGTGGTTTGCAACTATTGTGACAAAGACTACAGAATGCAACACAGTGGTGACTATGAAACATATTCCAAGCATCTTCTCACAAAACACCCCGATAAAATGGAGGTGGAAACTTCCCAAACCTAAATTCGAGGACACATGGGTTTCGGGTCCTTGCAAGGTACAAATCCTAACTCTCTTTTTCATTCTAGTGAAGCAAACACACGACGATATTTGGCAAAAATTAATACCGTAAGAATCTCCCATTTAACTTTGCCGACGATGAATTTTATGAAGATTTCACTAGATTGAGTTTCAATCTTCAATCTTGAAAAATTTCACGAAGCACACTAACACGTGATATTGCAAAATAGTTGGGGAGTATAAAATTATTTTGCAAAATGTTTTGCTTCACTAACACAAAAGGTTCAATTTGTATGGATATTTGGTATGATCATTGGCAATATCATCATTACAAGGGCATTACTTGTCATTGGATTGATGATTCGTGGACAATACAAAAATGTTTAATTGGATATAGGGAATTTGATTCTGAGCGCATGGCCCAAAACATTTGATTTCGCCTATTTATATATTTTTCCTCTTGCTACTTCATAAAAATATGTTTAATAAATAATTTCATTTTAGTAAGCATAACAGATTGAATTATATTTACATGTTAATTATCAAATAAAGGAATTTAACACGTACTCTAAAAAACGAAGAGGAATTTAACATGTAAACGCAAAATTGATAAAATAATCTAAGTATGAAGACAAAAAATTAAATGTATACCTAGTATTATGAAAGTTGTAAAATTATGTCATATAGTTTATTTTTGTCTCTAAAGGAATGCTAGCGTGCGTGACATTTTATATTCTCCGTAGTAATTATGGTAAAATTTGATAGTTACAGCCACAGAGTAAGATTGAAAAAAAAAAAGTTTTATTAGTCAAGGACTTGAAATATATGTCAATGATCAATATAGGTCCTGGTTGATCCCTTGATCAAATGACTCCGAAACATAAAGTTATATCAATTTAGGCCTAAAAGATTTGTACTATCAATGTAAGACCCATAAATTTAAACCATTACATCGTCTGTTTGGAAAATTGCAAAATCCACAAAATAAAATTGTCTCGAAGTGATCGGCAGTGGAAATATACATAAAAACCCTTTAAATTTATATTTTTAAAAAATAATTTCAAATTATTGAATTACTTTAGATATATAAAATAATAGTTATAAAAATAACAATGTATTGAAAGACTTTTGACGTATATTTTCCTTGCCTATCAATTTGAGGAAAAAAAAAAAAAATTTTTGAGGGTTTTGCAATTTCCAATCAGGTCCCATAGTGGTTTTAGATTTATAGAACTCCTATTGATAGTTTTCAATCTTTAAGGCTTTAAATTAATATAAATTTCATTTTGGAACCTCAATTGATAGTTTACCTATCTTTTAGATCCGAAATCAATGAAACTCTCCAAAAGTTCAGTATATACAACTTAATTTTTCATACCCAACTTCAATTAATTCGCAAAAAAATTCAGAGCTCCCTTCTTTTAAGTGAAAGAATCTAAAGAGCGTACTTAGCTATATTTGAAAACAAAATAAAATCGTGCAACTTGCTTAGTCAAACTTTTTATTTCAAATTAAACTATGAATTTTCATATCCGAACTGGATTCAGAAACTTTCCTAACTGGATTTAAATGCCCTAATAACAATAGAAAAATGTTATGACACTAAAATCTATTTAAACCCTCATTTTAGCGTAACAATCATTACAATGAATCTATCCAAAAATTAACCACGTAGCAGAAGAACCCAAAATTGTAGTATTGTTACAATTAGGAGACCCTAACTATAGAATAGTGATTCAATTATCGAAACCATACTTATGAATTGGTATATCAAAAAGCTCTTTATATCTGTTTTAATATAAAACTATTTCATTCCAAAATTCAAGCTAGTGGAAGTGCCAGAAGAAGAATCTAAGTATGTGAATTTGTGTGAGGAGTATGAGCTATAACAGTTCTATTGCTTTTTATAATCAAGTAAGTAAAAAAAATCGAAATTAATTGAATACCCTTCAAAAGTAGTACTTAACAAGGGTATTATAGTCGTCACAAGAAAAGACGAAATAATTCATATTAAAATAATAATAATAATAACAGATAGATATGTATAGATAGAGAGATATGTAGATAGATAAATAGATATAGGTATTTATAATCTAATAAATAAACACTTACAACTTATAAATTACTTATTTACCCTTAACTTTTAATATTACTAAGGATATATTAGGCATAATATAAAATGGACGAAACAAAATATTCGTAAATCATATTTTTATAATAGGGTATAAATATATATAGACATGTAAAAATATATATTATCATATCTTAAATTTTTATATAATATATATATATATATATATATATATATATATATATATATATCCTAACTTCTAATTACACTTGATAAAAATATAACGGTTAAATATTTAAATCAACCTGAACTTTGAGAGTTTTAACATTTCAGTACCTAAACTTTTTTTTTTCACCGATTGCACCCCGAAGTACACGAGTTCGACAAATTACAACCTCCGGCCCTTTTTTCTGGCCAAACCGCTTGCACGTGACTTGCATATGCGATATTTGTGGCAGTTTTGATGTTTCTTTAATTTTGGGGGTAATTTTATAAATAATAAAATCTAAACACTAGGATCTAAACATAATAACACCAAAAGTCCCCGCCGCCAACCACCGCCTCCGCGCCGCCGTCAGCCACCCTCTGCCACCGTCCGTCGTCGGAGTTTCGACCAGCGACCCACTACACGGACTATAGCAGAGTCGCGCAAATCACCACTGCCACTGTCACTGTTATTGCTGGATCCCTCTATCCCGGCGAGCTTCGGCCGAAATCTAATTTTCCGACGAAGCTACTGCTCCCCCTTCTTCGTTTTTCGGTAGGCTTTCCCCTGGCCTCCTCATCATCCTCCGCCACCCTCACGGTGGCGGAACCATCTTCCACGGCCACCCCCGCCACCACCACGATGGCGGAAATTACTTCGCTGGCACCTCTCACTACCAACTTCGCCGTCCCTCCTCCGCTGACTAAACCTATGGTCCATCCTCCTTTCTGAGCCCATCTCCATTCAGGTTGGGGGCCAAATTCTTCGTCTCTGACTCGCCTCAACCTTAGCCAAACAATCCCTATATCACAACCCCATTACCTACATGTGGTGGTGCCGAAAAAACGGGTATACATCAGGTTGCTTTTGGTAATAAACTCTATTTAAAAAGAAATAAAAAAAACTAATGGCTTCGCCCACCCTGTAGGGGGCAAGGCATGGGGCGGACATTATTAACCTAAGACTGGACGTGGGGCGAGGCGGGGGAGTCAGATACGAGATACCTGACATGATTCATCCGGCTGAGATACCTAGTTAGTCGTTCTTATTGTTTTTTTTGTTCTTAATGATAAATCACGTCATTTTAATTAAGCTGGTAAAATCAGCCCGATTTAATGGATCAGTCCAAACCGCCCGATATTCTAGATGTATTGTGCCACAAAAAAATAGGCCCGCAAAACTATTGACCACCAGATCCAATCCGATGAGTCACAGACCGACTCAAAAATATTTGTATATTTAAATGAAATAAATTAGACCGTGCTCAATAATTATTAACCCGATGGAATTTCGCTGGAGCTGAATCAGCCGGGTTTGCCGAATTGCGAACTCTAGTTTTAACTCTTAATCTTCTGACTTTCATTTTCTTGGTAAGTTTAACTTATATCTTTCTGCAATTTAACATTTAAAAATGCAATTGCATTGTAGCCCCTCTAGGGTAAATTCTTACATGCTCAGTTGTGTGGTATCCAAGTGAAACAATTTACCATCAATTTGATAGATGAAAAGGATTAATTGAGCTACATACATTAGATAAATAGTAGATTATTCCAATCAAGTCGGGTGCTACTTGATGGGCAAGCATTAGCTTCCTTCTAGTTAGAGGTAGCAACTTGTGCAACCCAGCAGCCAACACCAAAATGTCACGTCGAAAAGAATTTTAATCGAGCCTTAAATTAGTCAGTCTAGTTCGATCCATTTCCCCTATTATATGCTATAATTTTCGGGCTTGAACTCGATCCGTCAAACTTTGAGCCATCTAACCTGGCTTGTCCGTCCCAATATATTTGGGCCAATTTTTTTATAACCCGACTTATGTAAAATGTGGGACAGGTCAGACATATTTTACCATCGCCCAATGCTGTTAGTATTCCCAACAAAGTTATTAATACCGTTTCGGCGATCGTTTTGAATTTGTCACTGAAACGAGATATTTTGGCACCGAAGTATTTCGGTCATCCGTTTCGAATATATATATATATATACACATATATATACACTATATGTATATATTTAATCATTTGTCTAAATGTTCGGTTTGAGAATTTGGGTTACTGGAGTTTAGACTACACAAAATTCAAAAGAAAGAAAATTAGACAAACTACCCAAAGATTAATTATGTGTAGTCTATTATAATACATTGAACCTTTCTTTTTAATATAAATATATATGTGTTTAAAATTGAAAAAAATTACACAAATATATATTTTCTTAAAATTATTTCGGCTGTTTCAGATCAAAACGACCGAGGAGTTAGCCGAAACGGAATAATTTCTAAAACATTTTGCTTTTATGACTGAAATGGAACGTTCCAGTCCTTCCGACCGAAACTAAATGAAATCAATAACTATGATTCCCAATCCAATGTGCTTGTACACTGTTTATTAAAGAAACTGAAGAGAGAAGAAGATATAAACATCTCTTGAGCTGTCTAGTGTGGACAATTAACTCTCCAATAAAGCCCATTAGCAATCAGTTGCTCAAAGCCCACTTCCCCTTTTTGTCAATAGCTTATCAGCAATAATTTTTAACATTACATCTTAAACTAAATTTTAATGAGATAAAAGTATTTGGATTTGATATTTGTAATAAACATACCAAATTACTATTCAATACAAAAAAAAAATAAAGAAAATAAAAAAAAAAAAAAATTAATTAGTAGTTATTGATCTCGCCCACCTGATCACAATGGGCACATTAGTAATTACTTCACGGAAAAAGGGGCAATGAAATACACTATTGTGGTAGCCAAAACGGTGAGTTCTCCTATTACATTACAATACCTTGCTCTTTATACAAGAGGTGCTATGATTAAGTATTTCTTTTGTACCATAAACAACACATTTGAATTATTTTATTATGATCCCTCCTCCAAACAAACCCAATTGTATCCCAAATATCTTTTCTATTACGAAGTTCCCTAGCCACGAAACTTATACAAGGGACACATGGTAATATGTCCACATGTTGATTTGTCATGTTTCTTATAGAAATTAGTTATTTTTTCTTATCTCTAATAAACACGTGCGATATTAACACCATTTGGATACATTAATATGTGCTCACGATGAGTATCTGGACGAACCGGTATTGATTACAAAGAAAACTATGGGACCACGTCGGTTATTGAAGAACATATACAAGACTTCAAAAACATGGAAAACTGTAAGAATATACAAAAGAGGCAACCATTGCCATTTATGAAAAATATAAAGGTCCATAATATCATTCAAAAGCTTGTGGTTTTCACAATATTATGTAAAGACTCATCAACACAAATGAGTATAATGAAGGGGCAATTGGCCTTTGACAGGCAAGCAATTTTGATTCTTTCAACAATACCCTGCCATAGTTCATAACTTCCCTGTGTTCAGGCTCAACCCTCTATAACCGGGGAGCCGGAAGAGCCCGAGGAGCATCCCATTCGGTCACAATGTGATTGCGGGTGATCTCACTAAGTGAACGGCAACCACTCAACGCCATTGTCAGCTCAAACTCATCGCGCAACATCTGGAGTACTTTCCTGACTCCAGCTTCTCCTTCCGCAGCCAACGAGAACACCACCGGTCGTCCAATCTGACAACGGTATCATAAAATTCAATTTAATTTTCAGCAACGGATATTGGTTTTTGGTCTGGAAAAATATATTTTAAGCTCAAACGTGATCAAATGTTTTCATGCATTGACAGAATATAGCAAAGGTGTCAAAATATATATTGACCCGAAGAGAATTCAGGCTAGATCGGATGCCCAACTTGCCACCTCTATGGGAGCTTCCGCACTCTCTTAACTTCGAGTGCAATACTAGACTGGGCAATATAAACATTGACCCAAAGAGAATTCGGGCTAGACCAGAATCCCAATCTGGCACCTCTATACATAGGAACTTTTAAACTATCTTAATTTCGGGTGCACCGGAAAATTGGAGTTCTGTTGCTCGAGTTGTTAGCTATTCTGTACTTACAAAGATGCCGGAGGCTCCTAGAGCCAATGCCTTAAAGACATCTGTTCCACGACGAACCCCACCATCCAGGAAAACCGGCACTCGGCCTTGTGCACCTTTCACGACCTGAAACATTGAACCAATGATTAAGGATGATTAACGATAAGACAGAGAATCAATGATCGCCTTGCTCAAACTTGGTACCTCTTCTAGAGCCATGATAGTGGCAGGGACGTAATCAAGCTGGCGAGCACCATGATTGGATACGATAATACCAGCAGCTCCGCTTTGGACGGCAATCCTTGCTGTAAATTACTATGTCAGTATTTATTTTATACTAGTAAGTTCACGTGCCTATGCAACATAAATGCTTGTCTCTTCTCTTACCGTCCTCGGCAGTGAGTACACCCTTCACCAGGATCGGCAGTGAAGTAATCGTCTGTAGCCACTTAACATCCTGTAATTGATTGTATAGATTTTATCAAGTTACCACCAACAGAATCGACTTACAACCCCATTTAGTTAATTTGATCCATAAAAAATTTATGATTTTGCAGTTTGTTACCTTCCAGCTTAATGTTCGATCAATTTGACCAGCAACATATGAAGCTAATCCAGAGTCATTAGCCTACACCACACATCATGTCCATTAGAATAATATCAACAAAACCCGAATAACACAACAGATATCAAAAGAGGCTTTCAACTAGTCTATTTAGCGATGATGTTCCGACACTTACTTCGTCCATCTTCCCAAGGTCCAAGCCCTCAAAGTTCTTCAATGTCAAGAAAGGTGGCAAAGTGAATCTAATCAAGAGCAAATCATGTTCTTTATTTAGGCATCATATTTGATATTATTATGCATCATATATATCGATATGATTATTTGACATAGTATTTGCACCTGTTCTTAATATCAGCTTCTCTGCGCCCCAATATCGGGGTATCCACAGTAAGCGCTATGGCCTTGAAACCAGCCCTTTCGGCTCTCCTCACGAGTTGTGCCACAACATTCCTGTCCTTGTACACCTTTAACATATTCAAGAGTGCAATTATTCAAAAACCTGATAAGCTATATCCAAATCAATAAGCGATAGAAAGAGTGTCAAAATTAACTCACATATAGCTGGAAAAATCGAATGCCAGGTCCTGTGGAAGCGACTTCTTCAACACTGGAAGTGGCCCACGATGACAATGTCTGACATAAGATTCATTTTCTAACTCAGTTATTCATTGTTGTAATTCATAAAATTATCACAATAAAATAGAAACAACAAAATAAGTAGCTATTTTTCATGGGACACCTAAGTAAGAACTGTGTATTATCCTATGACTGAGTCGTGCAATAATACAGATTGGGCCTTACTGCCTTTAGCTCTAAATAACAAGATAATCATTTTAATAATTTCGACAATCATGCGATAAGCCTCCAAGACAGAGTTCAAAATTTGGTTTTTGATAGTCGAGGGACCTTTACAAACATTTACAACAACTTCCACAGTTAAGGGACCTTTAGAAACATTCTGGACGACTGAGGGACCAAAAGATGCACTTTGCCTTTTTCATGTTTGAAATATAAAAAAGAAGAGAGTCTGAATTATTCAGAAGAAATAAGAGAAACCAAACCATAATTGTTCCAGCGGCTGATGCAGCTCTAGCAGTTGCATACTCTCCTGCATAAACAAGTAATCTTTGTTATTCAACAAATTATATTAGAAAGCTATTAGTTAAATGAAAATAAATTGTAATAGATGCTCATATCATAGTTAAAGGAGCTCGACGCTAGTCAGACGGCATATTGAGGACGGATTAAGAGGGTAATTTGCAACAGAGCTAAAGTGTTTAACAGGGCGTATATTGGTCAATATAGATGTTCAATTAAAAACTCATAATTTTTGTTGCACCTATAAGAGCGAGCTCATGTGTGTGGGGTTTATAACTAATTCCGCTGTAACTCAAAATCATCATGCTTTGTGAGTATTAGTATGTTAGCTCCTTAAAACCGTCTGTGACTCAAAATTTGAACTGCAATTTGTTTTTACACCTTCAGGGTGAGCCATTTTCTGCATTGCAGTGGGAGCAAGCATGATCGGCATTGAAATCTTGAAGCCTAATACAGTTGTAGTCATATCGATCTTGCTCACATCAATCAGAATCCGCGGCCTAAACCTGCATTTTCAATAAAAATAAATAAATAATCACAGATAATTAATACTTCATGTAAACAAAATTCATATTTAAATCCGACTTACAGAATCCTGGAGAATGCATTTCTATTCTCAGACAGAGTCCACTCATCCTCTGCACCAGATGCATAGTAATCATACACCATTTTTGGCAATTTTTGCTTCGCAATTGCCTGATACTCCGTCACATTCGTTACCTCCGCCATCTCTATAACCGAATTTTGCAACCCCCTCTGAAAAATCTTGATGAAACAGTAAAAAATAAAATAAAAAGAACACAAACTAGATACATCAATTATTTGTCAAAATCAAAATCTTGATCAGAAGATAAGAAACAGATAATCTTGTATCCTACATCAAAGGAAAAATAAAATAACAATCACAACATTAGCAATTCTTCAAGATAGAGGAGACAGAATTTCTTATCTAATTCTTCCGTGATGTTCATCAAAGTTTTTGAAATTTGAGGTTGACGAACGTCATTTATTTAACTTAACTACATTGAAATGTATGTGTACATAACAGTTTCGTCGGAAAATTTTAGGGGGCGGCTGCCATGGCCAGGCTGCCGCGTAGCTCCGTTTCAAGTACAGTTTAAGTTGATCAAGAATTAGATACAGTAAGCAACTCTACTTTCAAACAGATACTGAATTAAATTCAAACCAACTAATCATAAATCAACAGAAAGGAGAGAGAGAGAGAAGCAGACCGTAAGGCTGAAGACAAATGAGCATGCAAGAGAGGGTGGAGGGAGTATTAGTATTACTACTAGATAAACTAGAGAGAGAAATGGTGATAGGAGAGAGAACCAAGAAAAATACTGCCAAATTATGATTAAAAAACAAGGGGAAGAAAAAGGAGGTAGAGGATGAAGACAAAATAATGGATGAGTATTTGGAGGTTACAATTTCAAACCAAATCCAATCACTGTGCAATTGGGTTCATCTCTACCACATCTTCACGTGTGTTTCTAACAATTTTATTCATTATTATCCTTCCCAATTTCTTTTTCTATATTATGCATGTACATATAATATTTACCTAAAACGGATAATAAGTTAATGTGCCTAAAGATTTCACCCACTTTCAGCTTATGAATATATTAACTTGTGCTCACCGTAAATATAAAACCGGTATTATATTTATGGTACTCAGTTTTATATTTTGCGAATAGTTGGTGATATACATTGTCTCCATTGTGCAATTCTGAGAAGCAGCTCATTGATTCCAAATAAGTTTAATAAAACATTACTTGCCGTAATAGTTTGAATTAGGGACGCAAACCCTTGCAAATCTCAAATTAGCACTAAAGTCGAGAGTGGCGAGAAAAGAACCTGGAAGAGAGCAAATGGGGACGGAAGACACTTTGTTAGAGTGATCTGAGAAGGGAAATGTGGCAGATGTTACTCCAATAGATCGCAATATGGCGGCCATTCTGAATCGCGTATCTGAGAGAGAGAGAGAGAGAAATTGGAGATGGTTACAGAATCAAGGGGTTAAATAAGAGGGGTTCAGAAAAGAAGGGCGGAGATACAAATGCAAGCGAGGGCAATTTCAAGCAGAGGAGAGCGATGATACCAAAGAGACCGCAACTGTCATGACCCAACGGTTTGCCAACTATAATCTCTGTATTTTGTGGAAATTCAATAAATGCTATTTTTTTTTTTTTTTTTTGCTCTACAAATTTCAGCATGGCTTGAATAGGGAGGACAAAATCTCGTGGGATCCATTCTCCCCGTGTAATTAAAATGAAAATTTTCCTCTCAAATCCTTAATTATTTGTTATAGTATTTGTCATTTGTAATATGTATAATATTAATACATATTTAAGAATATGGTGATCCTAACTAGTGCATTTACAAATTATCTTCCATCAACAATTTAATTTGTATGTACAGTAAATCTTCTCTACTTTTATGTAAAAATCAAATATATTTCTAAGTTTTAAACAAATTGGAAAACATATAAGGTGTGTTATTGATTTATTATAAGTAATACTGATTTAATGAATTTTTAAAGTTAATAAAAAGTCATATTTTATTATCAAAAAGTTTGAGCTAAAAAAAAAAAATGTGGAAATCCCATATAAGATTTCTTAAGTGAAGAATTTTGCTAACAGTAACCTGTTCAATTGTAATGAGCAAGTGTTTTTTCGAAATTGTTCTTGTCAAGAAATACCAATATTGTTCTAAAAGTTAGTCTTATTTTAAATAAAATACATTTTTTAAAGAAAAAATTAAAAGTATCACTATAAAAAAATATGTAGTACTTTTTAATATGACATAAAAATATACTTTTTCGAAAAGAAAAATAATACTTCTGATTATGACTACTTTATGGCAAGATGATCTTATGGAAAGAATCTAAAGAACTCTTTAATTTCACAAATGAGAATCACATAATTAAGTAACATAAAAATTAAAAAATGGTTTTTTTCTTTTTGATAAAGCGCAATCTGGTGAACCCGGAAACTGAACGATAATTTACGCAAACTGAATGTAAAGACACACAGGAGTTACGTGGTTCGATCCGGAGATCTACGTCCACGGGCAGAAAACGGCAATCGCCGGAGTGTTTCTCTCACTTAGAGTTTTGAGTTTACACGTGCTAATTTGGAATGCGGAATTCCAAACCCTAATTCAGAGTTCTTTTCACCTATTTATACTACTAAATCAAAACCCTAACTAAATCCCTATAATCTTGCTCACCAAATCTGCATGGCAGTTGGGAGAAGATCATGGGCCTTGATTTGTGGAACAGACTTGATTCGCTGAACAGAACGCGTGTTGTTGGGCCTGCTGGGCCTGGGCCTTCGCGCTTGCTGGCGCGTTTGCTGGGCCGGTGAGTGGGCTCAGGTTTTGACCCGACCCGAAGTGACCGGGTTATCCCTATCAGATGCCCCCTCCCCCAGCCGAAGCGAGGAGGGAGCTTCGGTGGTCACCGGAGTGGTATGGTAAGCAGGGAGTACCGGGGTCGCTGGCGGGACGAAGTGTTTATGGAGGACGGAGTATGTCCGTGTCCCGGGTACTCTGCGGAGTCGTCATCGGACGTGGTGCGGAGCTAGGCCGAAGTGCACGGAGCGCGCAGCGAGATACCAAATCTCCCAGAAGCAAGAAATGCGTTGGAAGGATATGATAGCCTGGCCGAGGTGGAGGGTACACCGGAGTGAGTACTCTGGCCAGAATGGAGGAAGCACCGGAGTGTGGTAGTATGACCGAGGTGGAAGGTACACCGGGGTGTAGTTTGAATCTTCCTGAAGAAAGGTGAGGCTGATGTGATTGGCGGCGCCATCAGGAGAGAGAGGAGTGTGAGGTGACACGCTCTGCGACTCCCCATAAACCGAACTGAGCCCTTATTACTCGGGCAATTTGGTTGTAACCGGGGTGGAGCTGAGGTATCTCCCCGGGGGAAGATGCCACTCAGTGCGAGACCCATCGTAGGGCCGAGGAGCGGGAAGTGGCAGCGGAGACCGGTGTGGAGGAGGCTTTCTACATAGCTTTAACACATCTGCCGAAGTGGCCTAAGTTCGTGACATCCAAGGGCCCGCGGAGGGGATAAAGCCGGAGCTAAAGTCCGGGGAACAACAGAATCCCTTAGGACCCGGAGGAGGTCCGGGAATAGATCTCAATGCCGGAGCGCCGAACACTAGCTCGGAGGCCGCAGATAATTGTAAAGAAAGACTTCCCCGGACGGATCGGGTTAATAGGTGTTCGGAAACACTATATGGTCGGAACCAATTAAAATCTCCCCGGACGGATCGGGGGAGAGAGTGATATGAGTCCGGAGACAAAATATGAATCTCCCCGGACGGATCGGGGGAGAAAATGATATGAGTCCGGAGACAAAATGTGACTCTCCCCGGACGGATCGGGGGAGAAAATGATATGAGTCCGGAGACAAAATGTGACTCTCCCCGGACGGATCGGGGGAGAAAATGATATGAGTCCGGAGACAAAATGTGACTCTCCCCGGACGGATCGGGAGAGAGAATGATATGAGTCCGGAGACAAAATGTGACTCTCCCCGGACGGATCGGGGGAGAGAATGATATGAGTCCGGAGACAAAATGTGAATCTCCCCGGACGGATCGGGGGAGAAAATGATATGAGTCCGGAGACAAAATGTGACTCTCCCCGGACGGATCGGGGGAGTGATTTAGTTGTCCGGAGACCACTAATGATAACATAAATGCGTTAGGGCGTCCCCGTAACGTAAAATAGAACATAGTAAAATGCATAAACAAAGAATTTTTCATTGAATGATGAGTGCCGGAGCAATCTAAACACTCCGGAGAGGAATTACAACGAAAAAGAACGGTACAATAAGTGTAAAGATAAGAACAATACTTGTGGCTTAACTTCACTCTGGGTGAAAGTTTGTAATGGCCCGGGGGCCGGCCGAAGGTGCTTACAAGGAATCCCCACTCTATCCTGACCGGGGCTGGTCATCGATTCGAGCAACGTACTGTTGCAGGAGACCGTTCTTTAGACAGTCTTCGATTTCTTTTCCGAGGTCTCGGCACTCCTCTGTCTCATGTCCGTGATCATGGTGGTACGCGCACCACTTCTTGTGGTTTCGCTTCCCTGCCGGAGCAGTCATCCGCGGACACGGCCGTAAATCATTCTCATGAACCGAAAGGATTTCGGCTCGCGATTTTGTAAGCAGGGTGAATTGTGGAATTTCACCTCGAGGTTCTGAACGCCCCGGGTTCAGACGGGAAAAGACACTAGGTCGTGTGCTAGGTTCAGTTTGTGCTTTGTCGAGCTGCCGCTTGCTAACGTGTTTCTCACGTTTTCGGCGAGTCTGCTCCTCGGCCTTAGCAAATTTGCACACCGTGTTGAACGGTGCTCGGGTTGTGACTGGTGTGTTTCGAACCAACTCGGTGTAGAGTGGTCCGGGGCGGAGTCCGTTCATGAACGCGTTGATGATTACATCATCTGAGCAGTTTCCCACTTTGAGGCTCTCCGCTGTGAAGCGGTCAAGGAATTGGGTAATAGCTTCGCCTTCCCGTTGTTCCATATTCATGAGGTCGGTCAGGGTGGCCATGGGCTTTGCCCGTGCTTCGAACCGTGCCCAAAAATGCTCGGCGAGTTCTCTGAAGGAGGATACGCTGTTGCGTGGGAGTGAATCAAACCAAACCCGAGCTTCATCCTGTAAGTACTCAGGAAAAATCCTGCAGTACTGAAGGGATGTGATGTTATCATGGCTAAGCATGCTGTGCCGGAAAGCTCCAAGGAAATTGGCCGGATCTCCGGTGCCATCGTAAGGTGGTATGGCCGGCCGTTTGAACCCTTCGGGAAGGGAGGTAGCCATGATTTCTCGGGAGAACGGTGTGATGATATTTCCGTTGGCATCAAGGCCCAGGATTCTGTCCAGTTCAACATTGCGTTGAACTCGCTCATACTCTTGAAGATCTAGAGCATGAGGATTAGCATGACGGGCTCTTTTAGCCGCGTTGAGTGGACGGCGACGATCGACGTCTGTAAGTTCGTCGTGGCGCGGTCTTGATTCGTTAGAACTCCCATGGTCCTCGGGAGAACCAGGTCGTTCTTGTCGCCGATCCTGACGTCCGCGATGCCCCGGGTCTTGTTGATCACGCGAGTGCTGACGAGGTGGAGGCACCGCGGGGTTGGCATCCTGTCGGGCAGGTCCCGCGGCGGACCCCGCGGGATGCTGGCGATTAGCCGCCCAATCTTGAAGAACATGTGCATGTTCTTGCAAGAAAGCCTGTAGCAACTCGGGGGTAATTTGAATGTTATCCGGTGGTGGGGTGGCAGCGGGATTAGGGTTTTGTACGTTTGGCGGAGGAGGAGATACGCTCCTGGCCGGCAACTGCCTTGGCGGCAAGATTCGATCCACGGGTGGATCTTGGTCAGATTGATCACCGCGGCGAGCTTGATTCAAGCGAGTAAGCACCATGATCTTTGTGTATGCTGGAGACGTCAAAAATTACTTTTCGTTCAAGAAACTGCCTGTCGTTCCCACAGACGGCGCCAATTGATAAAGCGCAATCTGGTGAACCCGGAAACTGAACGATAATTTACGCAAACTGAATGTAAAGACACACAGGAGTTACGTGGTTCGATCCGGAGATCTACGTCCACGGACAGAAAACGGCAATCGCCGGAGTGTTTCTCTCACTTAGAGTTTTGAGTTTACACGTGCTAATTTGGAATGCGGAATTCCGAACCCTAATTCAGAGTTCTTTTCACCTATTTATACTACTAAATCAAAACCCTAACTAAATCCCTATAATCTTGCTCACCAAATCTGCATGGCAGTTGGGAGAAGATCATGGGCCTTGATTTGTGGAACAGACTTGATTCGCTGAACAGAACGCGTGTTGTTGGGCCTGCTGGGCCTGGGCCTTCGCGCTTGCTGGCGCGTTTGCTGGGCCGGTGAGTGGGCTCAGGTTTTGACCCGACCCGAAGTGACCGGGTTATCCCTATCACTTTTCATTTATAAATAAGTGAACTATCACCAAGTTAAGTACAAAAAATAAGTCGTTTAAATACAAATTAATAGTTTTAAAAAAGTTACACCATAATAAAAATGATAAAAGGAAAAAAAAAAAAAAAAACCACATTTTTAGACAATAGGTATACGTAACTTCCGTCCTTCCGTTCTTTCCGATTTCTTTGTCCACAGCTTTCGCATGTGATTCTTGTAACATCTAAAGTTTTCAGGTAAAGAAAATGATAAAATAAGACCAAGTAATCTAAACAGCATTACAAGGGTAAAATTTCTCGCCAAAATCAAAACGAACCTACTCTTATCTCCTTCCCAGCTGATGATATATTATCATATTTCGAGCAAAATTTCATTTCTTACATATATCCTAATAAGTAAAGAATAACAAGATACATTGCATGTTTCTTAAATATATGTGTACACATATAGTTGCTGATTCCACCAAAACTTGTTCTGCTTCTTGTATCCAAAATCTTCTTGCTGCCATCATCGACAAGTGAAACAATAAGAAAGAGAGAATAGACATCTCCAGAACACGAATCCGGGTGGGGAGAGTGATTCTTAGGGTAGAACACTTACGTGAGTGATTCATAGGGAAGAGTTTCAATCCTCCTCCATGGATACCTCTGGAATATGAAACCTGTCTTCTTCAATAGTCTTTGTCATGACAGATATGGGGGTCAGTGATACTAGGTCAAGGAAAGACGGATTCAACAAGATCAAGCACGGCTACAAATTTAAATGTAGACAATAGATTGAGCATGAGTGTGTGGGTGTGTGTTCATGTCCATGTACGTAAGACTGCACCAGATTAGTCAATCGATAAGGTGAGACTAGAATGATCGTGTCGTAACAAATGCATAACTGTGATTCATCTTCCAAAAGAAAGGATATAGATTGACATAAGATCCTCCTCTTTCTCCCCACGGTTGCGGCTGTTATTTAATTCCCTTAGTATTTCAGGTGTAACCTGTATGTCGAGGGAAGTGCATTTATATAACCATAACATTAACAATCCGATAAAAGTACTAATAGTTAGAATTGTGATAATTGCTTACAAGTTTATGCCATTGTCTCTCGAGTAGAGTGTTGAGATTACTTTTGTCCTCCTTTGTCAACTCGTTTTTGTACCTATGCGGAATATTTGTACATTTAAAAAAAAAAATCATCTCAACATAATCTCAATATTGGACTTAGCATTTTGACTATCCATAATAAAGTACATGATCTCCCTTTCCAATCCAATATAAGTGGCAAGAAAATAAAAACAAAGGTGACATAAACTTACAACGAGAATATGAAAGAAAATACGGGAGGGAGGTATTGATTGAAAGCTAACCTTTCTGCAAATGCAAGAAGGGACTGATGCCATATGACAGGCATTACTCTGGAATCATCATAGAATCTCATAAAATGAGCAACCAATGCATCAAGCACATGGTACGGCAATGCATACTTCTTCTCTACTAGTAACTTGATGAAATAACTGCCAATAAACAGGAGGAAATTATCATCATAAATTTTATCACATGTTACTAAGAAAAAAGCACCCCCCCTTCCCCCCCCCCCCCCCCCCCCCCCCCCACAAAGAAAATAATAAAATAAAAAGTTGAAGAAAAACTTGTTTAAATAAGACTGAAAACCTCTGCAGAAACTATGTTATGAATGGACTTGCTGATCCATTATACAATGTATATCAAGATAT
Organism: Ajuga chamaepitys; assembly: GCA_958295605.1. Taxonomy (NCBI): domain Eukaryota; kingdom Viridiplantae; phylum Streptophyta; class Magnoliopsida; order Lamiales; family Lamiaceae; genus Ajuga; species Ajuga chamaepitys. The sequence continues at coordinate 39,040,018 of OY282498.1, read as the reverse complement.
CAAGTCTACCAAAGAACTTTGAGATGCTTTGGAAAAGAAGTACATGACAGATGATGCCGGCACAAAGAAATTTGTGTTGGCTCGATTTTTAGACTTTAAAATGGTTGACAACCGTTCGGTTGTGGAACAAGCCCAAGAGTTTCAGCTCATTGTTCATGAGGCCTCGGCCGAAGATATGAAACTTCTGGTGCCATTTGTGGTGGCAAGTTTGATAGAGAAACTGCCTCAGGGTTGGAGTGACTTCAAGAATTACTTGCACAAGCGAAAGGAAATGACAGTTGAGGACTTAATCCGTAAGCTGCGGATCGAAGAGGACAACCGGAAGAATGAGTCCAGGTTTAGGGCTCATGTTGATGCAAGAGCCAACCATATGGAGAGGGGATCCTCGAGTGATTATAAGAGGAAACGCCCAAATGACAACAACAATCAGGGAAACCGTGCGCCAAATAACAATGGCAAAGGTAAGCAACCTGCTAATGTGACTAGATTTGCAGGAAATTGTTACAACTGTGGCAAGCCCAACCACATGGCTAAAAACTGTAATCTGCCGAAGCAGAAAAAGAAGAAAGTGACAGCTAATGTTGTTGAGGATAATGAGTTGGACCTCACTGCTGTAATTTTTGAGGCCAACATTGTGGACAATCCAAGAGAATGGTTTGTTGATACAGGAGCCTCTTGTCACGTTTGTTCCGACAGAGAGGTTTTCTCAGATTATAAGGCTTCTTCCGGGAGGAAGCTGCATATGGGAAACCAAGCCTCTTCTGAGGTGGCTGGAGTGGGCAACGTAGTTCTAAAGCTAACTTCTGGCAAAGAGCTCACTCTAAAGGATGTGCTGCATGTCCCAGACATCCGGAAAAAATTGGTTTCTGGTTCTTTGCGGGTAAAGCATGGGTTTCGTCTAGTTTTCGAAGCTAACAAGTTCATACTAAGCAAGCAAGGAGTTTTCACAGGGAAGGGCTTTGTAGTGTATGGATTGTTCAAAATGAATGTAATGGCTAAGCGCCAAATGAATAATGTAACTTCTGCTATGAATGAAAAAGCATCAACTTCTTCTTACTTGCTTGAGTGTTCCTCTTTATGGCATTCTAGATTAGGACATGTTAATCTCAATGCCATAAAACGCTTAGTAAATTTAGATTTGCTAAAACTGAATGAAATTAAATCACATGGAAAATGTGAGGTATGTGTTGAAGCTAAAATGGCTAAATTACCTTTTCATTCAGTAGAAAGGAGCACAATACCTCTAGAATTAATACACACTGATGTGTGTGACTTGAAATTTGTGCAGACTAGAGGTGGTAAAAAGTTTTTTTATAACTTTTATAGATGATTGCAGAAGATATTGCTATCTTTATCTTCTAAGAAGTAAAGATGAAGCAATAGAGGCATTTAAACACTACAAAGCCGAAGCTGAAAATCAACTAAGCACCCGGATTAAAATAATCCGAAGTGATAGAGGTGGTGAATATGTGGCTCCATTTGAAGAGTTATGTGTTCAAAATGGCATAATTCATCAAACAACAGCTCCGTATTCTCCACAATCTAACGGCGTTGCAGAACGCAAAAATCGTACTCTTAAGGAGATGATGAACGCTTTGTTGATTAGCTCAGGATTACCCCAGAACGTGTGGGGGGAAGCTGTTCTTACAGCTAATTATATATTGAATAAAATTCCACTAAAAAGAGTTGACAAAACTCCTTACGAAATGTGGAAAGGGCGTAAGCCATCTTACAAATATCTCAAAGTGTTGGGGTGTTTGGCTAAGGTTGAGGTGCCGTTACCTAAACAAGTGAGAATTGGCCCTAAAACGGTTGATTGTATATTTGTTGGGTATGCACTCAACATCAGTGCATATAGATTTCAGATTCATAAATCTGAAATTCCAGATATGACTGTAGGAACAGTCATGGAGTCAAGGAACGCAGTATTCTTTGAAAAATATCTTTCCTTGTAGAGAAAGATTGATAGAAAGTTCAAATCAAGGAATTACTTTAGAAAAAGGAAGTAGTTCAAATCTAAAAAGAAATGTTGAAGCTACAAGTAGTTCTCGGACCTTAGAAGAAGAGGAAACGAGACGTAGCAAAAGAGCAAAGACTGTCAAGTCATTCGGTCCTGATTTTATCATATATATGCTAGATGATGAACCGAAGTCAATAAAAGAAGCTCTGTCTAGTCCAGATGCACCATACTGGAAAGAAGCAATCAACAGTGAAATTGAATCAATCATGCAAAACCACACGTGGGAGTTAACTGACCTTCCATCAGGTTGTAAACCTTTAGGATGCAAATGGATCCTAAAGAAAAAGTACAAAGCAGATGGTTCAATAGATAAATACAAAGCTCGTTTGGTAGCTAAAGGCTTCAAACAGAAAGAAGGTGATGACTTCTTTGATACTTACTCCCCTGTGACCAGGATCACATCGATTCGAGTGCTTCTCTCGGTTGCTGCAATACACAATCTTGAGATTCATCAAATTGATGTGAAGACTGCGTTTTTAAATGGAGAGTTAGAAGAAGAGATCTATATGAATCAACCCGAAGGGTCTGTGGTACCTGGACAAGAAAATAAGGTGTGTAGACTAGTAAAGTCGTTATATGGTCTCAAACAAGCGCCAAAACAATGGCACTTGAAATTTGACACTACAATGTTGTCAAATGGTTTCAGAAACAACAAATGTGACAAATGTGTGTACATAAAAGGTACATCAGAAGCATATGTCATAGTATGTCTATACGTAGACGATTTGTTAATCATGGGAAGTAGCCATGAGATAATCATGGATACTAAGAAGATGTTGAAAAGAAATTTCAACATGAAGGTTGTGGGTTTGGCTGATGTGATTCTCGGAATCAAAATAGTTAGGACATCAGAGGGAATTGTTCTGACACAATCTCACTATGTAGAGAAAGTACTCAGAAAATTCAATGCCTTTGATGGACCACCTGCCAAGACTCCATTAGAATTAAATGTTCATCTTAGGAAGAACATGGGTGAACCTGTAGCTCAAGTTGAATATGCAAAAGTAATAGGGAGTCTTATGTACATAACAAATTGTACTAGACCGGATCTTGCATGTTCGGTTAACAAAATGAGCAGGTTTACAAGTAATCCAAGCCAAGAACATTGGAAAGCATTGACAAGGATTCTGAGATACTTAAAGTATACTCTTAATCATGGGCTTCATTACACGAGATATCCTCCAGTTATTGAAGGATACAGTGATGCGAATTGGATTTCGGACACTAAAGACTCCTTTTCCACTAGTGGATATATATTCACTATTGGAGGTCGAGCCGTATCATGGAAATCTACAAAACAAACGTGTATAGCCAGATCCACCATGGAATCAGAGTTCATAGCTTTGGATAAAGCTGGTGAGGAAGCAGAATGGCTTCGCAACTTTTTAGAAGACATTCCATGTTGGAGTAAACCTGTACCGGCTATAATGGTTCATTGTGACTGTCAAGCCGCTATAGGAAGAGCGTTAAACAATATGTATAACGGTAAGTCTAGGCACATACACCGTAGGCACAACACCGTAAGACAATTGATCTCTAGTGGGGTTATCACAATAGACTATATAAAGTCTAAAGATAACTTAGCGGATCCGTTGACCAAAGGTTTAAACCGAGATCAGTTGTTCAAATTGCGAGAGGAAATGAGAGTAAAACTCACCAACTAAAGAATAATCAAAATGGATACCCAACCATGATGAGTGGAGATCCCACCAACTTGGTTCAATGGGACAACTAAGTTTTGAAAGTTCAGAGGAGGCACTTGGAAGAATATATCTTCAAAATCCATCCCTAGAACACAAGATAAGTGCGTAAAACCTGTAAAGGTGGTAGAGGATAAGTCTTATGACTTTTAATGACTTCGAGACACCTCAAAGAGGTAGAGTAGTACAGGATATTCGATAAAGAAGTCACCTATGTAAGTGTGAAGTAAAGGGCCGCTTCAAATGAAACACTTATGAATCCAAAGAGGGTCCATGGCCGAAACGGACCAAACGTGAGAACAAAGATGTTCTGGTCAGTATTGTGTATTCATTGTTGACTAGGTACACACTAAGGAGGATTGTTACAAAGATTAAAAATCTACCAAACCACCGGTGTATCCGACAAGTGAATTACTATGGAAGGTTCAAAGTCATAAACTACCTTTCCTTAGGCAGTACTGATCACTAGAGTCTAGACTGGAGATTACATTCATGCAGGCATTAATTTTCACTCATGGGGGGGGATTGTTGGAAATTAGTAATAATTAAAGTGTGGATAAGACACTTTAATGATATAATTAAGTGGTCGGAAGTTTAATTTTGTAGGAATCAAACTTCACACGATTAATCTATGGAGAGAGTAGATGATTGTAGGGTTTTAATTTTCTCAAAACCAATATGTGGTGAGTGAGAAATTAATACATAAAGTTTACCACTTGATTATGTATTAAATGTAGGATTAATAACTAAGAGTAGTTATTATCCCACATTGATTTAAATGCTCCTTAAGTTAGTATATATATATATATATATATATATATATGAAAGTTCATTACTACGGTGTATCAATTATACATGTGAGGGAATCCAAGGGAAGCCCACACGCGCGCTCGCTCGCTCGCTCGGCTCGGCACGGCACGGCCACGCCTCGCCTCGGGCTCGGGCTCGGGCGGGCCCGAGCCCCTTGGGCCTTGGGCCTTGGGGAATGCCTCGGCCGAGGCCCAAGTAACTTTTTGGAAGCCCTAAATCAAGTGGGCTTGTCGGATGAGCTTCAGGAGCCCAAAAGGTGGATAGGTTTGAATTTAAATTCAAACCTGTAACATCCAGCATTATGGGTTGTTAAGGAGCAAATAAAATGGGCCGTTACTAAGCCTGTAACAGCCAACAATTAAGTGACAGAATTAAGTCCATTTAATTCTGATAGCCTATAAATACATGTTTCCTGCATGCAAACAACACACAATTATTCACCTGAAATCATTCTATCATTTTCGCATTCTCTGCATTTCTCTGCATTCAGCTCCAGTACAGACTTGAACATCTAAGTTCGCCGGAGTCTTTTCTGTTAGTGGTGCTACTACAGAAAAGGACGTAAATCGTTATATCTTTGGGGTCTATTACTTCATTCCGTGAGCACTAGCCGGGAAGTAATTTGTCCTAAGGACAGTGGTCTTCCACGTCTCGGTTTTGTTTGGTTCATTGCTGTTTTTCTTTCCAATTTTTCCAGAACATTGTAATAACAAGTAACATGTTCAATTGTAATGAGCAAGTGTTTTTTCGAAATTGTTCTTGTCAAGGAATACCAATATTGTTCTAAAAGTTAGTCTTATTTTAAATAAAATACATTTTTTAAAGAAAAAAACAAAAGTATCACTATAAAAAAATATGTAGTACTTTTTAATATGACATAAAAATATACTTTTTCGAAAAGAAAAATAATACTTCTAATTATGACTACTTTATGGCAAGATGATCTTATGGAAAGAATCTAAAGAACTCTTTAATTTCACAAATGAGAATCACATAATTAAGTAACATAAAATTAAAAAATGATTTTTTTTTCTTTTCATTTACAAATAAGTGAACTATCATCAAGTCAAGTACAAAAATTAAGTCGTTTAAATACAAATTAATAGTTTTAAAAAAGTTACACCATAATGAAAATGATAAAAGGAAAAAAAAAAAAAAAAACCACATTTTTAGACAATAGGTATACGTAACTTCCGTCCTTCCGTTCTTTCCGATTTCTTTGTCCACAGCTTTCGCATGTGATTCTTGTAACATCTAAAGTTTTCAGGTAAAGAAAATGATAAAATAAGACCAAGTAATCTAAACAACATTACAAGGGTAAAATTTCTCGCCAAAATCAAAACGAACCTACTCTTATCTCCTTCCCAGCTGATGATATATTATCATATTTCGAGCAAAATTTCATTTCTTACATATATCCTAATAAGTAAAGAATAACAAGATACATTGCATGTTTCTTAAATATATGTGTACACATATAGTTGCTGATTCCACCAAAACTTGTTCTGCTTCTTGTATCCAAAATCTTCTTGCTGCCATCATCGACAAGTGAAACAATAAGAAAGAGAGAATAGACATCTCCAGAACACGAATCCGGGTGGGGAGAGTGATTCTTAGGGTAGAACACTTACGTGAGTGATTAATAGGGAAGAGTTTCAATCCTCCTCCATGGGTACCTCTGGAATATCAAACCTGTCTTCTTCAATAGTCTTTGTCACGACAGATATGGGGGTCAGTGATACTAGGTCAAGGAAAGACGGATTCAACAAGATCAAGCACGACTACAAATTTAAATGTAGACAATAGATTGAGCATGAGTGTGTGGGAGTGTGTTCATGTCCATGTACGTAAGACTGCACCAGATTAGTCAATCGATAAGGTGAGACTAGAATGATTGTGTCGTAACAAATGCATAACTGTGATTCATCTTCCAAAAGAAAGGATATATATTGACATAAGATCCTCCTCTTTCTCCCCACGGTTGCGGCTGTTATTTAATTCCCTTAGTATTTCAGGTGTAACTTGTATGTCGAGGGAAGTGCATTTATATAACCATAACATTAACAATCCGATAAAAGTATTAATAGTTAGAATTGTGATAATTGCTTACAAGTTTATGCCATTGCCTCTCGAGTAGAGTGTTGAGATTACTTTTGTCCTCCTTTGTCAACTCGTTTTTATACCTATGCGGAATATTTGTACATTTAAAAACAAAATTTCATCTCAACATAATCTCAATATTGGACTTAGCATTTTGACTATCCATAAGAAAGTACATGATCTCCCTTTCCAACCCAATATAAGTGGCAAGAAAAGAAAAACAAAGGTGACATAAACTTACAACGAGAATATGAAAGAAAATACGGGAGGGAGGTATTGATTGAAAGCTAACCTTTGTGCAAATGCAAGAAGGGACGGATGCCATATGACAGGCATTACTCTGGAATCATCATAGAATCTCATAAAATGAGCAACCAATGCATCAAGCACACGGTACGACAATGCATACTTCTTCTCTACTTGTAACTTGATGAAATAACTGCCAATTAACAGGAGGAAATTATCATCATAAATTTTATCACATGTTACTAAGAAAAAAACGCCCCCCCCTCCCCCCTTCCCCCCACAAAGAAAATAATAAAATAAAAAGTTGAAGAAAAACTTGTTTAAATAAGACTGGAAACCCTGCAAGTTTGATAGAAAATAACGGTATGTTAACCATTTTTGACAAGTAAAATATGCCGCAGGAAATTTACTAACTGGAGTATTATTTTTGAGCCTAGAAGAGAATGATGAGACTTATTCGAGATCCATACCTGGAACCATTGCAAACTTGTTAGTTATACAGAGTAAAATGAGTCACTACAAGGAAAAGGGTCTTTTGAGACCACAAAAAAGTGGTCCCAAATAATGAGTATTTGCCACAACTTAAGCAAAGTGGTCTCAAATAATAAGTATTTGTCACAACTTATGAGTATTTGTCACAACTTTATTGTCGTCTCAATAACTCCGTCGCAAATAATATATTTGTGACCACAAAAGTGGTCTCAAATACGTCTCAAATATTTTTTACAACAACTAGTTGTCTCTAAAAGTAGTCTTAAAGTTGTCTCAAATAATTTGTAGAGAGATTTGTGACAACAAGTGGTCACAAATAACTTATTATTAGTGACCACAATTGTGGTGTCAAAAAGTCTTATGCAAAAGACTTCTTTTGTTGTAGTGAGTAGTCAAAGTACAATGTTCCTCATCAACACAATGAGATGGGATGAATAGACAACGAGGTTTTCATAAATGTGAAATAGAGATACAAATAATTTGGTGAAGGAATAAAAATGTTTTTGATTTTCCAACATCATCAGGATAAATACAACCAAACCAAATAGCTGGTTCGAACTATCAATGAGCATTCATTATCTGCTAATGGATGAGAAACAAGTTAAACTGGGAATATACAACAATATTTTACATTGATATAAATATCATACTAATAAGATTTCATGAGTTCAATAATAAAAAGGAATAAGGAGCAAAGGATTCAAAATTACATTACGCCTTAAAAACAATAGATACAATGGTCATCATGACGCTCTATAAACAAAATACGGAAGAAATGTGCCACATAAACTGGCAGTAACTCGTCCACTGGTTTGGGTTCACCGTCTTCGGGCTGTAGATGATCCCGGCTGATCCCTAGAAGCCGCTTCTGACTGATATTGTTGTCTTGCCCGAACTGGAGGCCAATCCATTTCATTCTGGTATCTTGTGGTCTTAGGCCTTCCACGATGTCTTGACTTCCGCAACTCCGGGTTATGGCGTAACTCAAATGACGGTTCATCCTAATAGTATTCGTCTGGTAGGGGATTAAATCTGCCGCTATATGTCTCGACGTTGAAGCTTGTATTGTAGTATGATCTCATGTAAATGTCTGGGTCAACGCTGTAATGACGACAAGTTTGCATTGCGTGAGAACATGGGATCCCATTTTATTTCACTTTCCGCATGTACATTCCCCAGAAGACAATTTCACAACATGTGTGAATGTATTGTTCGACCCTGGTGAAAAGGTCTTAACAGACGCCGATTGTTCTGACAGATCAACTTGGAAGACCACGTGGTGAAGTGCTTTCCTCTGTCTCTGATCATATTGCTTGAATATCTCATCAGGCCATGGTTGACACCTTGCTTGCATTTGACGACCCATTGACAAGCGGTCAAAGAAGTATTTGGTGGACCGATAGAAAGTGATCTGAACAATTGCACATATCGGTAATCTCCGTGCACCTTTTTTGTTCAATTCTTTACAGTTCACATTCTTTGAAAAAAAATTAAAATTACATATACAACTTTGATACCTTAATGAAGATACGATGTAGTTGTATTTGTAAGATATCTTTCGGTCCAAACGAGAGGCAGCACTGTGTCCACTAATTTCTGGTCAAACGAACTTCCACAACCTTCAAAATAATTAGAATATATACATAAAATATATCACTTGTATATCATATGAAATTTATAATATAAATTATGGGAATTCAGTAAATATAAAAAAATTATAACCTTAGCAAATTATCTTCAGTTTTGTGTAAATCGTCTACACAATAAATTTGATGCTTCAAGACCTTCTTGTATAATCAAATGAGGGACAAAGATGAAGAATTTTTTTTACCAGAGAATGGAGGTTTGAAGGAACTCATTCTGCAGATTGTTTGAGGGGGAGAAAAGAGATATGAAGAAGAAGAAGAAGAAGCAAGATGCTACGGATATATAAAAAAAAGCCAGTCAAAATCTCCCCCAACAATTCAACTTGATTAGACCACTCACTGCTGCCCCTGCACCACCGAGCTGCTACACCACTGTGCACCCTCTGTCCAGAACGCGCACCCCTGTCCACTGCCCCCCCCCCCCCACCCCTCCCGTCCAGCACTCGCCTCTCCCAGGGGCGAGTTCACGTATGAGTAAAAAAAATGGTATACTAGATGTCGCCCCTGCCAGGGGCGACTTTAGGTATAATTATACTTTCCCATACCTGATCTCGTCCCTCCCACAGGCGAGATCACAATTAACCAAAAAAAAAAATTTAAAAAAATTAATAATAAAATAATAATAATAATAATAATAATAATAATAATAATAATAATAATAATAATAATAATAATAATAATAATAATAATAATAATTAGAAGTCGCCCTTGCGAGGGGCGACATTGAATAGCTGGTGTCAGGTTTATGTGAACTCGCCTGTGGCATAGGCGAGTTCACTTAACCTGATAAATATCATAAAAGCACACTTCTAATTTTAATTCAACCGTGATCAGTGTTGCGGTTTATTAGATTTGCCTATCAACCTTCTATATATATTTGACTTTTTAAAAATACTTTATTTAGAATATTCAAATAAAAAAATTAGTTAGTTAAATTAGGTATATGAACGAAGATCATTTATGTAGCAGAATTGTTGTTACTAATATTGGTGGTGAATATAATCCAATGGAGAAATAATGTTGTTTGTCTCACGGGATGCCGCGAAATGATCAAATCTTTGAAATATTCTATGTTTTATTGGAGTTTGTTTGAAGTGCATTCTCAATTTGATGAACTAACTTTTAATTGTTGTTTTCGGCAATATTTGGATTATGTACATGTTATGTCTCTAGGTTTAATTATATTTATTACTTGACTTTTGTATAATAGTATTATTAACAATTTTGTCTTATACATTTAATATATTAAATGACTTTCTTACATAGTGTGATACATAAAATACTAAGAAAATCAAATAGTGAATATTTCAATATTATTTTATAATGTACCTTCTATTCCCTAATAATATGTTAAATAACATTGATTGGAATCAAATCTCAATCATTTGGGAAGATTGATAGATCTTGAATATCTTTTAGTGTATTTGAAAGTCAAACTGTGATATCTCGAACTATAACAAGTTGTTATAATTTTACAGATTAATGAAGAAAAATATAGAGGTTCTATATCTATGTAAATGTTAAGGAGTTTATTCTATCTCCAAATATCAAAATTATCAACATGATTAGCTGAATTATATCCAAGCATTCTAATTTTTTTTAATTAGAATTATGTATTTTAAGTTATTCTGACTCGATAAAATTTAATTTGAAGTATTAAAATTTTGTTATTTTCTCTATAAAATAATTCATAGAACATTATAATGTATTATAACAAAAAAATTAATATTTTTAATGCATGTTCTAATACTAATAATCCAATTATTTTAGAAGATGAAGATCTCTTTGGAATTAGCAATAGCATGTGGAAGGTATTTTTATTTTGAAAATTTTAATCTATAAAAAAAAGTGAATTGAAGCAAACATATATTTTTTATGATGAAATAGTTACAAATTTAGATGAAAAACTCGAATCATCTATTCCAACTACTTCATTTGTTTCAATTGATGGCAGTATGACTCACCAAATAAATGGTAAACTATTTACGTTTTTTAAAAAAAATTCACAGAAAAAATAATAAAATACAGAATAATGTTTTCACTATTTTCTCATAAATGTAGGTGGAAAAAATATTGGAGTTTGATATGATTATGTATCAAGTAGTAATCAACCATTATTTCAAAAGAGAAAAATGTGCTTGATACTTTTCATTCAAAAGTTGATGACACTGAGATGCAAGAGTTGGTTAATAATGATCCGAATTTCAAAGAGCTATTGACTTTAAATGACGATAGTTTAGACATAATCGATCTTGATTTGATGATTCATGTTTTCCCGAAGCATTTTACAAATGTTAGTGCATATTCTATGACTACTTAATCATATATGTTTCAAATTTTTAACCAATATAATTGTCAAATCATTTTTAATACAATCTGATTTATTATTGAATTGTTTTTTTACTTAACGTTTCAGCGGCAGATTATTGGGGCATTGGCGATCCATCATTCAAGTGTCAATACTGCGGGGCAATTTTTTTTTTTTTTTCCAAGAGAAATTTATCTACTCGGAGGAATGATGTCCCAAAATAATAGTTTTGTTGCCTTTAAGAAAAAGACAAATTACCTCTAATTAAGGACCTACCAGGATTTCTCCACGATCTTTTACATAGTGATAGTGACAAAAACATTCATTTTTAGCAAACATCATATATGTAGCAGTATGTTTGCTTTCACATCATTGGGAACAAAGATGGTTAAGACACAAAATACTGGAACATGATGCCGTCTATACAACGATAAACTCATCTTATCTTTGGGATAATTACAGAGTATTACGACTTACCAAGAACATGAGGATACAAAATGTGGCAGTTGATGAAGACTATAAAGAATTAGAAAAATTCTCTTAGTGGTTTGAGGCTATTGGTGATGCCACAATTGGTGATATAAATGATTAGGGTGCTACAATAAAGATACCCGATGACACACTTTTGAAAGAAGGTGGAGATCTAATACGTACCATTGTTGAAAGCACTTAACCTCAGCAACATCATTTAAGATCCATTCTTTTTGAAAAATAGAGTCATTCTGCACCCATTCTCGATATCGCAGATTCAATAAATGAGCACTTGATTGATCTGACAAATCCAAGACATATTCAAGTTTTGACAATGCTTGCAAGTCCGATTCAAATACAGATGTCTTGGTAGATGTTCACACTTTGGAATTCTTAAATTCTTTGAGGTATTCAAGAGTACCTAATCATGAGCTGAAATTGAATATTGGTACTCCGGTGATGTTGCTACAAAGATTCGATCATTCCAAGGGTTTGTGAAATGGTACAAGATTGCTATTAACTAGGCTCTAGAAATATGTTCTTGAGGAAAAATTATAAACTAGAAGTAATTCAGGTGACTTCATACTAATCTCAAGATTGTGATGACCCCATTTGATCCAAGGCTGTCATTCAAGTTCCAAATATGATAGTTCCCGATCATTGTGTCCTATACAATGTCAATTAGCAAGAGCGAAGACCAGTTATTATCACATGTTGGACTCTCGCAAACACGAAAGTCTATCACAACTCGTGCTCAGATCTAAGATGATGATTTGTGATGAAGCTCGCAGGGTTCATAGACATTTCATCAGACCTTTGGTTAAAAATCTTAAAGACCTAATGCAATTAAGTGGATCAATTCATTATGATCTGCCATTTAGGGCATAGACAGTTGTTCTCAGAGGGAATTTTAGACAGATTTTTCCTGTTAAACCACAAGGGTCACGACAAGACATCGTCAATGCTACTATAAACTCCTCTTATCTTTGGGATGATTGTAAAGTACTACGACTTACCAAGAACATGAGGATACAAAATGTGGTAGTTGACGAAGACCGTAAAGAATTGAAAAAAATTCTCCAAGTGGTTTGAGTGTAATACCCGCGCCTCTCACAACTCACTGGCCAATATAATTTTTGCATTTCATGCATTCCATATTTTTATGTGCTATTTGCGTGATAGTTTTATAGTAATTAATTTGTTATATTTATTACGTTATTTTATATTTTTGCGACTAATTTGGAGATGTTTACTTTGGTAGTCAAGAATCCCCTAGTCTAAAATATTGGGACATGTTACAAAATTTAAGACTACATATGATAAGTTTAAAATATGAAACCACTAGGTAGTACGTGGGAGTGTTAGATGTGTAAAGGATTTTATTGTCGGAATAATAACAACAACAACAACAACAACAACAACAACAACAACAACAACAACAACAACAACAACAACAACAACAATAATAATAATAATAATAATAATAATAATGAAAAAGAAAAGCAGTTAGAGTAAGAAAGGAAAGGCGGTGGAGTTGTTTTTAATTATTTATCTTCCAATCATGAAGAGATAAATTTGGCACCATCAATTAATAGATAAGATCCTTGGGTGCTAAGGGTATTACCACAACATTAGTCTAAGTTGTTCTATTCTCAGAGATAAAAGAAAAAAAAAAAAAAGGAAAAAGGGTTAAGCATGAAGAAAGCAAAAGAAATACTTTTCAGGTATATCTCTTCCTATTCAAAAATGGCTTCATAATACTTATTGTTTAGTCCTTGCTACTCCACTGTTTAATTTGATTAATTAGGATTAACTTAAACAAAATCCAAAAAAAAAAAAGAAATTGTTATACTGGTGTAGATTATAAAGTAAATATATGGAAAAAAAAGGGTCACATGGATCGTTTTTCTCCCATGAATTTGTTAACAAGATTTCAGATTATCATTAATTTAGTCTAATATGTATCTTGCCATAAGGTGTGAAACATATATATATATATATAAACATATCTGCATATCGTTTCATTAAAATACAACAAGAAGTTTTAGTGGAATAATTGGTGAAATTGATCACTTTAAGGTATATAATTAATAAAGGAAAGTATTTGATAATTAATTAATTAGTTAAGTTACTCTTAATTTATAGAAAACTTTACTGGGATGCTTTTGATAGTAAGTTGACTAACCTTTTTACAAGGATTTTCACTTTCAAGTAGAAGTTTGTGATTTTGGAAATCTCAAGGAGATACATGATAGTGTACGGATTAGGTAGTTCTTATACACCTAACTACTATAGGAACTATTGTCTCGACTTAAAGTGTCTCTAATCAAATTAAATTTTACTGATAGACTAATAAAATATTCTATCTATTATTTAGATGACTGTGTTGGCAAACAAGAGATAAAAGTTTCGGATAATTGCTTCGGAGAAGAGGTAAGTAGAAATTCATCTACAACTACAATACTTGAACATGGTATTGGTGTTTATTATCTGTGTTAATTGATCACAACATGTGCAGTCATATATGCCATTATTAATAGTAAATGGTGAGCATATCAATCATGAGCATTAACATTTGCATGTATACATGAGAGTGGTCAAAATAGCATAATTTCATAAATTGGTAATGTTTTGGGGTTGGTCACCACTGGCACATTGAGAGTTATATATATTATGTATGGTGTCTCTCGGGATGCTTTTGGTGACAGGCGTGCACGCGGAAGAGGTTCCTACTTCAGCACCTCTATGATGATGGGTACGGGAAGAGGTGGACTTTCCGGTGGACTGCGAGGGCAGGTAAGAGGCGGACCCCTGGTAGTCTCGGGAGGATAGTCACTTGGTCGTACCAACCATCACGGGTATCTCGGGTGGACTATAAGAGGGGAGGAGGGACCCTTGGTAGTCACGAGTAGGGCCAATGAGTGATATTCTGGTGAGGTTGTGCCAGTGAAGGGAGCCAATTCCCTCCAAAAAGGTTTTCTTTTGAGAAAATAGTTGAAAGAAATGGTTTTATAACTTGCATCCATTAGTTGTGCATTTCTCATGCATGATTTCTGCTTATTGAGTTTTAGCTCACGTAGTTCTTGCATTGTAGGTGAGTTTGACTATGCATGAGCTCGTGGACTGATCTGGCATGCTGTTGGAGCTGATGCAAGTTTTGAAGCCTCGTATATATGAATGACGATCTGTGGGGCTAAACCTTGGACTCACTATATTTTTGCTGGTGTTCTAATAATCTTTTTGGACACGTTCAAATTATGGAACTTTAATATGTATATTTCTGTAAATATGGTGTTGAATGGAGTATGACACATTTTTACTCGATCTGGATCTATGTAAATATATGCAGGTGAGATTTTGGTGTTGAAGTAGTATTCTAAATTTCTAATTTTTTTGAAAAAAAATATATATATACAGGTTTTGTAAGACTAAAAACTAGTGTAAAATAAGTTTTTACAAGGGTGGGTGTGACAGAGTGGTATCAGAGCCCGGTTTGTGCCCTGTAGACTATTCGTATACATGAGCTCAGAACTTCTGAAGCACAGACATGCCAGTAAGTTTTATTTATTTTTTCTTAATTTGCATTCATTATTTCATGAATCATATTGGCCTGTGGCAGAGGGACAATAAAATTAGAAAGAAATCATGGAGGTCGTTAGAGAAGAAGGTGTTGAAGGAAATATCGAACAGGAACAAAATGCACCAGCAGTAGGTGTTGGCTTGGAAGCGATTGTGGCTCGATTGACAGGATTAGTAGAACAACAGTCGCAACAGATCCAACAACTTATCCAACAAAGGGGTGTGGGTGGACAACCAGGGAATGTTGTGAATCAACATCAACCTCGAGCTGAATACTTAGAGGTCATCGGAGAGAGGTTTAGAAAGCTTAACCCACCAACATTTGAGAGTGCAACGGATCCCACTGATGCAGAGGATTGGCTTAGAACTATTGAGAACATGTTTTTGTATAGTAAAGTTCCTGAGGGGGAAAAGGTATTGTGCGCATCGTTCATGTTACGTGGAAGTGCGGGACACTGGTGGGACACAATGAAAACTATAGAGGATGTGGCGACAATGACGTGGAATAGGTTCAAAGAACTTTTTAGAAGCAAGTATTTCACTGCCCCAGTTCGAGTAATGAAGATGAACGAGTTCATATAGCTGAGACAAGGGGCAATGGATGTTACAGACTACATCGCCAAGTTCGAGCAACTCTCTAGGTTTGCGGAGCACATGGTCAGTACGGATGCGTTGAAAGTAGAGAGATTTCTAGAAGGTCTGAGGCCAGAGCTATATAGAGATGTGTGTATGGCTGGTATACATGGAGTAACCTATTCACAAGTTGCTGAACGAGCGTTGATTGCCGAACAGGCAGAAATGAAAATTAAGCGTGCTCAGGAGGTTAGGCGTCAATTTATACAAAGACAAGGACCTCGTTTTGTAGGAGATGGAAAGAAAAGGCCGCTACAAGGGCAAGGTCCAAGGCCGGGTTCTCAACCAAAATCAGGACAACAGTCATGGGATCAGAACAAGCGCCAAAAGGGTGAACAAGGAAAATCACCAGTTACACAACCTACATGTCCGACATGTGGAGGTTCGCATAGTGGAAAGTGCTTTGCAGAGTATCGGACTTGTTTTAAATGTGGAAAAGCAGGACACATTTCCACGGTTTGTCTAGAGAACTCAAACCCTGCTACACAAAAGAAGATGCCAGCTAGAGTCTTTACCATGACCACAGAGGAAGCGGAAGCAAATACATCTGTAGTAACAGGTAAAGTTCCCATCTGTGATACTATTGCATTTGCATTATTTGATTCTGGAGCTACGCATTCATTTGCATCCACTGAGTATGTGAAGAGGCTGGGTAGGAAACCTGATGTAGCAGACGTTAGTTACAATGTAGTGATCCCCTCCGGAGAGTCAAAACAAACTAACCAAATTCTGCGAGCATGTGTTATCTATATTGAAGGAAGAGAACTTTATGCCGATCTGATCATATTAGATATGAATGATTATGATGTGATTTTGGGAATGGACTGGCTATCGAAATATGGTGCTACAATAGATTGTCAGAACAAGATAATCACATTTCAGCCGCCTAGTGACACATCTTTTGTCTTTGTTGGACTAAGAAAAAGGTTCAAATATCACACGATATCAGCGGTGAAAGCAAAACGGTTATTGGAAAGCGGTTGTGAAGGCTATCTAGTAAGTGTTATGAGTATAGAAGAGAAGCAATATCCGACTATTGAGGAGGTAGCAGTGGTGCAAGAATACCCTGAAGTATTTCCAGACGAACTCCCAGGATTACCCCCAGACAGAGAGATAGAGTTTGTAATTGACGTATATCCAGGGACTGCTCCTATATCGAAGTCACCATACAGAATGGCGCCAACAGAGTTGAAAGAATTGAAGATGCAGCTACAGGATTTACTAGACAAGGGTTTCATTAGACCTAGCTTTTCGCCATGGGGTGCACCAGTTTTGTTTGTCAAGAAGAAAGACGGTACTATGAGGATGTGTATAGATTATAGAGAACTAAACAAGGTTACGATCAAGAACAAATACCCCTTACCCAGGATTGATGACTTGTTTGATCAACTCCAGGGGGCTGCCATATTCTCCAAGATTGACTTGTGTTCTGGTTATCACCAACTGAAAATTAAAGAGGAAGATATCCCGAAAACGGCATTCAGTACAAGATACGGGCACTATGAGTTTTTGGTAATGCCATTCGGTTTGACAAATGCCCCAGCAGCTTTCATGGATATGGTGAATCGGGTATTCAAAGACTTTTTGGATAAGTTCGTTATCGTGTTTATTGATGACATACTGATATACTCCAAGAATGAAGCAGAGCATGCTGTGCATTTGAGAAAGGTTTTAGATGTTCTAAAGGAGAAACAGTTGTACGCGAAGTTTAAGAAATGTGAGTTCTGGTTGGATCGAGTAACATTTCTAGGGCACGTTGTGTCAGGAGAAGGAATTTCAGTTGATCCAAGTAAAATTGAAGCAATTAACAATTGGCCACAACCTACAAACCCTTCAGAGGTACGTAGTTTTCTCGGGTTAGCTGGGTACTATCGGAGATTTGTAGAAGGATTCTCGAAAATTGCATCTCCCTTAACACAGTTGACTAGAAAGAGTGTAACATTCAAGTGGACAGAGGCTTGTGAGCAGAGTTTTCAGGAACTGAAGAAGAGGTTAACCTCAGAGCCGATCCTTTCAATACCAACGGGGACTGGAGGCTTTGTGGTATATAGTGATGCTTCGAAGAATGGTTTAGGGTGTGTGTTAATGCAGAATGGCAAAGTAATAGCATATGCATCCAGACAATTGAAGGAGTATGAGAAGAACTACCCTACTCACGACTTGGAGCTTGCAGCAGTGGTATTTGCGCTAAAAATTTGGAGACACTATCTATATGGGGAACGATGTGAGATCTACACAGATCACAAGAGTTTGAAATACTTCTTCACACAGAAGGATCTGAATATGAGACATAGAAGATGGCTAGAACTCGTGAAGGACTATGACTGTGTTATCAACTATCATCCTGGTAAAGCAAATGTCGTAGCCGATGCCTTAAGCAGAAAATCGTCCCAAGGTACTACACTGATGGCTTTGATTCAAAGACCAGATTTACTAGACTTGCAAAGAATGAATGTTGAGATTGTCCAACTAGGGATAGTGGAGGCAAGACTAGCAGCACTAACCCTTCAGCCTACCCTACTTGATAAAATTAAGCAGGGACAGAATGCAGATGAATATTTAGCTAAAGTAAAGAATGATGTCGCTTCAGGGACGTCTTCAGACTTTCAGTTGTCAGAGAGTGATATCTTAAGATTCAAAAACCGGTTATGTGTGCCAGATAAAGATAGCATTCATAAAGATATTATGGCAGAGGCGCATTCGACACCATATTCAGTACATCCAGGAGCTACCAAAATGTATCGAGATTTAAAGGTGCAGTATTGGTGGCCAGGTATGAAGAAGGATATTGCTCAGTGTGTAGAACAGTGCTTGACTTGTCAGCAGGTAAAAGCAGAACATCAAAGACCAGCAGGAACTTTACAGCCCTTACTGATTCCGGAATGGAAATGGGAGAACATTACAATGGATTTTGTGGTGGGATTGCCGAAAACTGTAAAGGGTCACGATGCTATCTGGGTAATTGTGGACAGACTCACAAAATCTGCTCATTTTCTCCCAGTCTGTACTACTTACTCCATGGATCGTTATGCTCAGATATATATACAGGAAATAGTTAGACTTCACGGAGTACCATTATCCATTGTTTCAGATAGAGACTCAAGATTCTTGTCTACCTTCTGGAAGAGTTTACACAAGGCACTGGGGACACAGTTGTCTTTCAGTACTGCATATCATCCACAAACTGACGGACAATCAGAAAGAACGATATAAACTCTAGAGGATATGCTCAGAGCTTGCGTATTAGATTTCCAGGGTCAATGGAGCAAATTTCTACCTTTGATAGAATTTTCCTACAACAACAGTTATCAATCTACTACAGGAATGGCTCCTTACGAAGCACTATATGGTAGGAAGTGTCGATTTCCGATACATTGGGATGAAGTTGGCGAAAGAAGACTTCTAGGTCCAAGTGTAATACAAGAAATGTCAGAGGCTGTGTCACAGATTCGAGAAAGGATGAAAACGGCTCAGAGTCGCCAGAAAAGCTATGCAGATAAGAGAAGAAGAGCACTTGAGTTTGCAGTGGGGGATCTAGTATTCTTGAAAGTTGCACCAATGAAGGGAATAATGCGGTTTGGTAAGAAAGGAAAACTTAGTCCGAGATATATTGGTCCATTTCCTATTATTGAGAGAGTTGGTGATGTTGCCTACAGACTTGATTTGCCAGCATCGATGTCTCAAATACACAATGTGTTCCATGTGTCAGTATCGAGGAAGTATATTGCAAATCCGTCTCATATCCTGAACAGTGAACCTGTAGAACTACAAGCAGACTTGGGATATAAAGAAGTACCAGTACAGATTTTATTAAGGGAAGTTAAACGGCTCAGAAACAAAGAAATTCCGTTAGTCAAAGTACTATGGAGAAATCAATCAGTCGAAGAAGCCACTTGGGAAAGAGAGGATGAAATGAGAGCCAAATATCCCGAACTCTTCAAGTAAGTAAATTTCGGGGACGAAATTTTTATAAGAGGGGGAGGATGTAATACCCGCGCCTCTCACAACTCACTGGCCAATATAATTTTTGCATTTCATGCATTCCATATTTTTATGTGCTATTTGCGTGATAGTTTTATAGTAATTAATTTGTTATATTTATTACGTTATTTTATATTTTTGCGACTAATTTGGAGATGTTTACTTTGGTAGTCAAGAATCCCCTAGTCTAAAATATTGGGACATGTTACAAAATTTAAGACTACATATGATAAGTTTAAAATATGAAACCCACTAGGTAGTACGTGGGAGTGTTAGATGTGTAAAGGATTTTATTGTCGGAATAACAACAACAACAACAACAACAACAACAACAATAATAATAATAATAATAATAATAATAATAATAATAATAATAATAATAATGAAAAAGAAAAGCAGTTAGAGTAAGAAAGGAAAGGCGGTGGAGTTGTTTTTAATTATTTATCTTCCAATCATGAAGAGATAAATTTGGCACCATCAATTAATAGATAAGATCCTTGGGTGCTAAGGGTATTACCACAACATTAGTCTAAGTTGTTCTATTCTCAGAGATAAAAGAAAAAAAAAAAAGGAAAAAGGGTTAAGCATGAAGAAAGCAAAAGAAATACTTTTCAGGTCCTTGAACCCTTTGGTATGACGGGAAGAATCTGCCTAAAATCTCCTCCGATAACAACTGTCTTGTCCCGAAAGTATATAAATAGATTTTTTTTCTGTTTTATTCTTTAAATAGACTTCCCAATTTGATTTTTAATGCACCGTGACTTATCACCAACTTCAGCACCATCCAAAAAAATAATATCACAATTTTCGGGATCAGCATCTTGTATATTGGTGTCTACAAACATCTAGTACCCAAAAAAAATGATTGATAAACAATGTTCTCAATCAAACTTGTGATAATGACTGATCTTGACTCTTCTTAATTGACATTACATAGGAAATAATGATCGGGAACTATCATCTTTGGAACTTGAGTGACACTCTCGGATCAGATGGGGTTAGAGACAGTCTTGTGATTAGTACTAAGTCATCGGAATCACTTCAAGTTAATACTTTTTCTTCAAGATCATGTTTCCCAAGTCTACTTAATAACAACATTGTACCATTGTATAAACCCCTGGAATAATCGATGTTTCGTAGCAACATTATCGGAGTACCAACATTCCGTTTCAGCTCATGATTAGGTACTCCAGAATACTTCAAAGAATTTATGAATTTCAGAGTACATTTACCAAAACATCTGTATTTGAATCGAACTTGCAATCAATGTCAGAACTTAATCTTGGATTTGTTTACATTCAACTCGATCAAGTGCTAATTTATTGAATCAATGACATCGAGAATTGGTGCAAGAATGACTCTATTTTACAAAAATGATGGACCGTCAATAATATTGCTGAAATTAGAATAAATGTATTCAACATTGGTACGTATTGGATCTCCACCTTCTTTAAGAAATATGACATCAAGTATCTTTATTTTAGCAATCCAATCATTTACCTCACTAATTGTGTCATCACCAATAGCCTCAAACCAATTAGAGATTTTTTTTCCAATTCGTTACCGTCTTTATCATCTACAACATTTTGTATCCTCATGTTCTTGGTAAGTCGTAGTACTCTGCAATCATCCCAAAGATTAGAGGAGTTTATAGTGGCATGGATGACATCTTGTCGTGACTCTTTAGGTATAACAGGAAGAATCTGTCTAAAATCCCCTCTGAGAACAACTATATATGCTCCAAATGGTATATTAGAATTAATTGATCCACTTAATTGCATGACATCTTTGAAAGTTTTATCCAAAGCTTCGATGAAATATCTATGAACCATGGGAGCTTCATCCCAAATTATAACCTTAGATCTCAACAAGAGTTGTGATAGAGAACTTTCCTGTTTGAGAAAGAGCCTGACATGCCACAATGATCAGTCTTGGCTCTTGTTGATTGACATTGCATAGGATACAATGATCGAAAACTATGGTATTTGGAACTTGAATGGCAACATCGGATCCGATAGGGTCAGAGATAGTCTTGGGATTAGTACTAAGTCACTGGAACTACTTCCAGTTAATATTTTTCCTTCAAGAACATGTTTCCTAAGCTTAGCTAAAAGAAACATAGTACCATTGCACAAACCCTTGGAATGGTCAATGTTTCGTAGCAACATTACCGGAGTACAAACTTTCCGTTTCAGCTCATGTTTTGGTACTGCAGAATACTTCAAATAAATTAAGAATTCCGGCGTATGAACATCTACCAACACATCTGTATTTGAATCAGACTTGCAATCGCTTATAAAACTTAAATATGTCTTGGGTTTCTTTATATTTAGCTCGATCAAGTGCCATTTATTGAATCAACAACATCGAGATTTAGCGCAAGAACGACTCTATTTTGCAAAAAATAATGGATCGTCAATGATGTTGCTGAAATTAGGGTAAGTGCTTTCAACAATGGTACGTATTGGATCACCATGTTCTTTCAAAAGTATGTCATCAAGTATCTTTATTGCAGCATCCCAATCCTTTATTTCACCAATTGTGCTATCACCAATAGCCTCAATGTCACACCCACCCTTGTAAAAACTTATTTTATACTAGTTTTTAGTCTTACAAAACCTGTATATATATATATTTTTTCAAAAAAATTAGAAATTTAGAATACTACTTCAACACCAAACTCTCACCTGCATATATTTACATAGATCCAGATCGAGTAAAAATGTGTCATACTCCATTCAACACCATATTTACAGAAATATACATATTAAAGTTCCATAATTTGAACGTGTCCAAAAAGATTATTAGAACACCAGCAAAAATATAGTAAGTCCAAGGTTTAGCCCCACAGATCGTCATTCATATACACGAGGCTTCAAAACTTGCATCAGCTCCAACAGCATGCCAGATCAGTCCACGAGCTCATGCATAGTCAAACTCACCTACAATGCAAGAACTACGTGAGCTAAAACTCAGTAAGCAGAAATCATGCATGAGAAATGCACAACTAATGGATGCAAGTTATAAAACCATTTCTTTCAACTATTTTCTCAAAAGAAAACCTTTTTGGAGGGAATTGGATCCCTTCACTGGCACAACCTCACCAGAATATCACTCATTGGCCCTACTCGTGACTACCAAGGGTCCCTCCTCCCCCCTTATAGTCCACCCGAGATACCCGTGATGGTTGGTACGACCAAGTGGCTATCCTCTCGAGACTACCAGGGGTCCGCCTCTTACCTGCCCCCGCAGTCCACCGGAAAGTCCACCTCTTCCCGTACCCATCATCATAGAGGTGCTGAAGTAGGAACCTCTTCCGCGTGCACGCCTGTCACCGAAAGCATCCCGAGAGACACCATACATAATATATATAACTCTCAATGTGCCAGTGGTGACCAACCCTAAAACATTACCAATTTATGAAATTATGCTATTTTGACCACTCTCATGTATACATGCAAATGTTAATGCTCATGATTGATATGCTCACCATTTACTATTAATAATGGCATATATGACTGCACATGTTGTGATCAATTAACACAGATAATAAACACCAATACCATGTTCAAGTATTGTAGTTGCAGATGAATTTCTACTTACCTCTTCTCTGAAGCAATTATCCGAAACTTTTATCTCTTTTTTGCCAACACAGTCATCTAAATAATAGATAGAATATTTTATTAGTCTATCAGTAAAATTTAATTTGATTAGAGACACTTTAAGTCGAGACAATAGTTCCTATAGTAGTTAGGTGTATAAGAACTACCTAATCCGTACACTATCATGTATCTCCTTGAGATTTCCAAAATCACAAACTTCTACTTGAAAGTGAAAATCCTTGTAAAAAGGTTAGTCAACTTACTATCAAAAGCATCCCAGTAAAGTTTTCTATAAATTAAGAGTAACTTAACTAATTAATTAATTATCAAATACTTTCCTTTATTAATTATATACCTTAAAGTGATCAACTTCACCAATTATTCCACTAAAACTTCTTGTTGTATTTTAATGAAACGATATGCAGATATGTTTATATATATATGTTTCACACCTCATGGCAAGATACATATTAGACTAAATTAATGATAATCTGAAATCTTGTTAACAAAATCATGGGAGAAAAACGATCCATGTGACCCTTTTTTTTTTCCATATATTTACTTTATAATCTACACCAATATAACAATTTTTTTTTTTTTTTGGATTTTGTTTAAGTTAATCCTAATTAATCAAATTAAACAGTGGAGTAGCAAGGACTAAACAATAAGTATTATGAAGCCAATCTTTTCATTTACGATCAACATCTTCTAGCCCCCATCTATCTAGTTAGCCCCCTCGGTGGAAGAAAGCGAAAGAATTCTGAATATTAGCTCTTCCGGAGCACTCTCTTAGCCTAGCTATCTACTAGGGAATCTTATCTAAAGCCTACGATATTTGACTTCTCTCTTTTCCTTCCTTGAGAGGCCGGGGGGCTATTCCCTTGACTCGTACTGATGAGAATTTGACCCCAAAAGAAATTGAACAAAAAACCGCGGAATTGGCCTATTTCTTGCGCGTACCAATTGAAGTCTTTTGAGAAAAGGAACTGGGTTAAGGAACAAATGCCCGTAAAGCCCGGTTGGGTCATAGCTCAGGACCACGTATTCGAGAAAGAGGGGTTGCTTTTCTTTCAAGGTTGCATTTTCTATAGCTGATAAATGTTGCATTCAACGCTTTCTTCTTACTAACCAAAAGGAGATCAATGGGCGAGTTCCCCGTGATGTTCCATGATTGAGAATGTCGGCTTGAGTAACGCAAACATTGGTGAGAATCCAATGCCCCGAAAACCTAAGGGTTCCTCCGAAAGCTTCATCCATGATAATCAAAAGTGCATTCGTGCCGTGCATTCACTACCTAGAAACAGATCATGGGTCAATCGTACTGTCAGTATGATCTCGTTTTGAGAAGATAAGATTGGCCAATGGATCAAATGAGGCGAGTAGTAAAAAGCGTTGAGGCGCAGCAGTTGATTGGACATCTAGGGGTAAAGCACTGTTTCGACATGTATTTGGTTAGGAAAGAATGCATACGCACTACCCCACCCCTTTTCTCTGGTATTCACTGGTCTCTTTAGACCAAGAAAGGATTCTAGTCGTAAGATATCTAATGAAACTGTTGCTGGAATTGAGATCTTATATATATATATTATGTAAAAAAAATTGATTAGTTCAGAGTAATTCCGTCTGAGTGCTAGGCTTTCCTATGCCGCTTTTTTAGTATACCATTAGAAATTTAGCATATCGAACTAAAAAATACCAATTTCTTTTGGTATACCGGTATATACAGAGCTATCGATTTCTTTTTTATATATATATTTTTAGTATATTGTGAAACACCAAAAATTTTACCGTCCTTCATGGACCATCCCATTGGTGACTGCGAATCTCGTTGGTGGTTGGAGGGAATTATTTTGGTTGCAATAAGATAAATTATTTCGTGCACCATGTTGGTACTGATTGTACCTTGAGGATAAGAAATGTGTCTCAAGTTGAACACCATATAGAATTGGAAGAATTCTCCAAGTGGTTTTAAGACATAAAATGGTAAATATTTTTATTGTTCAATAAAATAAATATGCAATTTCTTTTTATTATGACTATAGTTGATATGATTAAAAATTTCAATATTATGTTTTAAAATAATAATAACAAAACTCACAATCCGTGCATTTTGCTATTTAAATTTCAACGACGACAATTCCCAATCATTGTGTTTTACGCAATGTCAATTAACAAAAGTCAATGCCAATCATTGGAACATGTGGGGCCCTTTCTGAAAAAACTTGTATTCAGCCCTGGGCAGTTGTACGTAGCAGTATCGAGAGTAACGAAACGTGAAGGTCTAAAGATATTAGTGTGTTCTGATAAAGACAATGTTGATCAGAATTTAATCAAGAATGATGTGTACCAAAAAGTGTTTTGGGATTTTTAAAGTTTTACTTTTTTTTAAAAATATTTTTTGTTGTTCAATAAAGTATATATGCTATTTCTTTTTATTATTCAGTTTAAATTATCTTTTATGTTATTTCTTTTTATGTATAGCGAGATTCTACAAAGGAACTCTATCATTAATGAGTTTTGCATACATCTTATAGATTAACTTAAATTGAACTGTATTGAGTTCATGGGAAATTTGTTTCATGTATTTTGCGACACTACTTTTACGAGTAAATATTATTCGTTTTTGAGCTACAATTTGGGAGAAATATCTTATTTAGGGGCTCACTCCACACAATAAAATGTAAGCATTTTGGAGCTTAAGTGACCTTTGTATGTGACGGTCTCACGTATGACGAAATATACTTTTGCATGAAAAAATGATACTTTTATAGATAAAAGTGATATTTTTGCTACAATAATACTTCTGCTACAAAAAGTGATATTTTTCTTTTTTGTTAAAAAAAAGTGATACTTTTAAAGGTAAACGTGATACTTTTACTACGAAAATAATATTTTTTTTCCGTCACACCATGTGACAACCGTGTGACGATCTCATATAAGTTTTTGCCAGAAGCATGTTCGGAGTGAGCTCCCTTCCCATCCGAGCTAGACTATAGACAATGTTTATGAAACTGAATCGAATAAGTCGGTTTAACTAATTCAATCGTAAATCGATCATTAGTTTGGGTTATGTAGGGGTACAAAATAAAAATAATGTTAAACATTAAACTGATCAGAATCAGTTAAAACAACTAAAAATAAAATTCATTGGACCGACAAATTTGTTTCTTACTTTAAAACCTTTTATATTGGAATAATAATTATACAATATTAAATATTTTATTTAGCCTCATATCTTTATGAATATATATTTTATGGTCCATTACGTCTTTAAGAAATCTTCCAAAAACAATATATATTATGTTCTATAAAAATATGATTTTAAACTAATTAACTATTACTTCCAGTTAAATCAGCGGTCGAATTGATCGGATCTATTGAACATTGAACCGATAGTCTAATCAATTCGCTCACCGATTCATTCGGTTCCACAACGTAGACTCGAGGTGATTGATCATGCCCGGTCCATTTAGTCAAAGTTAGAGCTGAACCGAGTAGTGCCAAACAGTCGCCAGGCACAACATGATCCACATAAAATCGTTTTTTTTTAATTAGTGTTTGTGATTTTAAGAAACCTCTTAAATCACATATTTTACTCGTTTGTCATTAATTCACTAGCGCGAACACTTGATCTATAATCAAACAGATTCGAAATGAAACGATTTTCTTTTGTACCTTGCAGGTAGAAATTAAAAAATAAATGTAAATTAATCTGTCCCATAAATGGTGTCCTATTTCATAAAAAAACAAAGTCCAAAAAAATGTCATATTTCACAAATAAGTGACATAATTATTATCCATAATTTTGAATAAGTTAAATCAACAAGTAAAAAAAATGTAATATAAACAAGAATTCATAATTTTTAGAAACGATGCACTACATCAAATTTGACAAAAAAATAACGTCAATGAATTAGCTAGCTTTTAGGGCAAATAAAAGGGAGCGCTAAAATATTTAGGAAATTGTGGTTACTCAGGATAAAATACACAGATTCCGCATAAAATATTCAAATTACATTTGGTTCAGGCATATATGTAATATCATACAAAATAACTACATTTAGATATAACTGCATCAAATGTTTAGATAAGATTTTCTTTAACTAATTGTATAAGTGTAGGTTCAGATAAGAGTATCAAATGATAATATTATTCCATCACACAGAACCAACAACAGGTTGAGAAGAACATTGTATTAAATCAAGATTCAATTTGCGCATTGCTGCTTTTCCAATAGCAAAAACTGTGTCTTACAAGTATATACATCTTACCAGCCAAACTTGGAAAAACGAAGTTCTGTTCACAAACCTGAGTATTTTTAAGGCTGTAAGCTTCCAAGTTTCACTGATTAGAAGTGGAAGTTGAAACTAGTGGGATTGATTCAGCAGGCTCGTCTGATATAACTCGAGAAGCTTCCTTTTTCAACTTGTGGTTGTTGTATGCAGCTACCCCAGCAATTGCTGCATTGCCATAAATGAGACAGATTATTTGACACATTTCTGAAGTGAAATAAAACTCTACACAGGAGTAACTTTGCTGGCAAGTTTCATACTTACCAATGGCATAACCAAAGAGGTTGATAGGTGTCAGTTTTGTATCTGCAAAAAGGAGGGCTGACAGTAGAACCACGACCCAGTCCTTAACGACACCAGCCACACGAATGGTCAAAGCACTAGTGTGCGAAATGACAAGGAAAACCGATATATTGAGGGCAAAAGTACAAAGAGAGTTTAGCGTCAGAACGAGAGGTATTCTGGAGCTCCATTCCCACCTTGCGTCCATCTTAGGCATTTCCAGGAAGATCCACGGTATTAAGAGGCAAACAGCACTGCATAACAAAAACAAGTTCTTGTCTAAAATTGTCGAGTCCTTGATTCAAAATTTAGCAAAATCTGATATTACTAGGGATAGAAGCTTGCCTGCAGGGGCTAACATAGTACATCATAGAAATAGGATTCAGTTTTAGCCCCTTCCGTTTAACAAAAATCTCCATAAATATCAGCCTTAGGGCTTCTCCAACCACACCTCCCATTTGGTAAACAACACCGATCCAGCTGATACTTATTTCCCCATAAGAGGCTATAAGAACCCCAAAACTGATAACTGACATTATCATGAGCATCCTGCAACTCATCACTTCGAGCCCAGCTAATACACCGAGAATGAACACAGCAACTGGCACTATAGATGTCAATAAAGGTGAAAAATCAGTAATTGTATAACTATGTTAGATAAAAATTTGCTTAATAAGTTAGGTATTTATGATAAAAATACTGCACCAAAGGAAACAACAGCCTCATACTTACTGATTGCTTTCAACATTTGAGCAAATGCAACAGATATGTAGAGGTAAGCAGTGTTCCCGAGCCAAAGTGTCATAGCAAACATTGCACCAATTGGGACAACGGAGGATATGTATCTGAAGATTCAGTGCTCATCTTTTTAGTGATCTCACATTACAATGATTAAGTATGTGTTAAGCATATAAGCGAGAGAACTCTAACTTAACCAAAACCATGATTGAAGGCAAATGGTTGGCTCCCCCTTATATACCCTTCTACACTTTCTTGTAGAACCGATGTAGGATATCATAACAATCCATCCCCCTTTCATGGACGGCACTTTCCGGGTGGCAACCCATACCAAGGCCCACTTCTGGGGTGGCAACCCCCTCGGGCCCACATCCAAGGTGGCAACCCCTGGGCCCACCATCGGGAAGCCCCTTTCCGCATCCCGCCAGGATCCGACAGGTCGGACCAAATTGTTAGGAATATAAGCTAGGGGTCCCTAACTTAATCCAAAACCATGATCAAAGGTAAAGGGTTGGCTCCCCTTATATACCCGTCCACACTTTCATGTGGAACCGAGGTGGGATATCATAACAACATGACGAAAAAGCATGTGATTTCAAAGTATATCCAAACAGACGGCATGCTTTGGGATGAAAACTACTACACATATAATTATCCTATTGACAAGTCATGTTTGTATATTTAGATGATATTTTTTAAAGTTCAAATAGTTAACATTTTATTTATGTTAAAATAAAATTGCTTGCTTGAGGTATGATTATAATCTCTTTAAAAGAAATACTTTACGTTTAAATGTAGCATGAAATCCTGGTCAATTAGGTCCTCGCAGATAAAAACATATGCAGCAATGCATCAAATAAAAGATCACTCACATATCAAAAGTCATTCCTTCCTCAACTTTCAAGATCTGAAAAAGGGTACAAGCCAATACAATTTAATACTTGTATTCTAGAATATCTAAATACACGAGCTTCATTTATTTGAACTATTACCTTGAGAACTTTGGTAAGTACAAAACATAAGACAGAGGAGAAAACCATATGAAGCAATGTCAATCCAAGAGGATACGGGAAGTTTATTTCCTTTGATGATAAAACCCACTGCAGTCAATAAAATTTTGATGAACTGGATTAGAAATTTGAAGAGGTACAAGTAGAACATTCTCACCAACACCAACACCAACTGGAAAACAATATGCAACGGAACTAGCACCAAAGAATATCTTTTTCCTCTTCCATACATGACACAGGTAAAAAAGGCTGCATGTTTAGCACAACATCAGTAACTATGGGGGAGAGCTGTAGGATTGGAGGCTCGATGAACATTAGATTCTGTAGACGCATCTAGTAAGCACACTATTGCCGAATATTTCAGCATGAAATATTGTAACGACACATTTTGCTTTGTAAAGAACCTAAGAGGGAATGGTTAAAACAAAGCAGAATTCTAATCAATAATTTCCTGCAGCTATTATTTTATGCACAGATAATAATCCACAGGAAAACAGATTTTCATTGTATAGGTTCGCAAAGTAGACAATAGCTACACACGCAAAAGGCAAATCAGAAACTAATTTGCAGAGACGATGAAAATCTCCAAAACATCTTTTCCGTCAATTATAATTTCAAAATTAGTAGTGACTATGATATCATGGAACAAGAGTCTACCAATAAGCAGGATTTTGCCTTCCAACGCTTCTACAAATAAAAACTTTACAAATGAGAGGGGGAAAAGGCAGAAGAGTTAGTGAAGAATCTTCAGCGTGTTCAGTACATGTAGATAATTAATATAGAGAGATTTACAGCTACTAGAATCAATCCTTACTCACACTCTGTTTGTGATGATAGTTAGACCATAAAATGGCAAAATACATCATATCTGCTCTATTAACCCAGCTATATACTTAAACTTAAACAGAAATGTACAAGTTTGCTCTAAATACTTGCTGGATGATGCATGCCATTGGCACGTTATTGAGAACATGAGTATGCAATATTTCTCTGCTATTACGAGTTTGGTCTATACACATGCTAAATCAACTTCGACCACTTATGCAATAAAAAATGTAGTATATATTAAAAGAAGATTCACTTCTAGCAGCCAAAACCAACTTCCTCAGAGCTTCTTCTAAACATACGTAACAGCTGACTGCTTGATCACAACAAAGAATCTAATAATCGTTATGAGGCCAAGTTAATGACACGGAAAAATTGGAGCAATAGTATCCAAAAGTTACCATTTCCATAGCAATTCAGCAAATCTAACGCTAATAAAGATCAATGAAGCATCCGCCAACTGTTTGATGAAATGCTTCCTTGAAAAGTTTAAATGTAAAGTATACTCATATAAAGACTCGTAAAATAGGGCAAAAAATCAGACAACTCATGTAATAGAAACTGTGATACGTATTGAAACAATAAGAGTTCACTTCTAGCAGCCAAAAAAACTTCCTCGTAGCTTCTCTACACATAGGTTACAGCTGACTGCTTGATCACAACAAAGAATCTTATAAATTATAATCCTTACGAAGCCAAGTTAATAAACAGACAGAAATTGAAGCACAAATGGAACATACAGGATACAAAATTTACCACTTATATAGCACATTCAGCAAATCTAAAGCTTAAAAACAGACAGACATAGCATCCGCCAACTGCTTGATGAAATGCTTACTTGAAAAGTTTAATCGTAAAATATACTCCGATGCAGAGTCGTACGAATAGGGCAGAAAATTGGAGAATAGTGGTAGAACCTTGTTGAAGAATATCTGGCTGCTGGAGAGGGCGATGTAGAGGAGAATGTAGGCATACGTTTTGAACTCTCCTCTCACCCATTTTCTGTACCAATCTGCCATTGATACGCTTCCGACAATCAGAGCTACTGATCGAGTATCATTTAAGTGCAGAAGGTAAAGATGGAAAACGCGGAAAATCGGATTTCTTGTAAAATTGAAGTATGATTGGTCTAAGGGAGCGCTTAGGGGTTGGATTCGGTGGGGGTGACGGGCGTTTGACAGCGTTCAGTGGAACGGAGTCGACTGACGGCGAGTAGAAGGGAAGTGACAATACGACGACGTGTTGAGGAAAATACTCCTGTGTTGTCTTACTTCTTTCTCCCTCTAGGGCTAGTTTGACATAGTAAAAGTAGGCATGTCAAAATCGATTCGCCCAACTTTGATCCGAGGTCCTTGGGATGGGGTAAAATCCATTACGATGAAGAACGGGGCACGTTCCGCCCCGCCCCGCTCCCTTCCTTCCCTTATTTGTATATATGTATTTATAATATCAAATTTTATATATGATATGTTATATATATGTCATCCTAATACATTTAATTATGATTAGAATAAATTTAAATAATCAAATTTCATTTTCTAATAATTAATTTTACAAAATATAAAAAATGTTAAAACAAAACTAATGTAAACCTAAAAATTAAAACCCTATTAATTTCAATTATAAAAAAAACAAGGTTTTTAATTAAAAAAAAATAGTTTTTTTTAAAAAAAATAAATAATAATAAAGGCGGGTCGGGGCAGAGCGGGGCAGATCCGCCCCGTGCGGGGCAGATATTTTTGCCCCGTGGCGGGGGCGCGGGGCGGGGCAGGTAAAAAAATCCAAAAATCCGTCCCGCCCCGCCCCGTTGACATGCCTAAGTAAAAGTGGTATTTGGCTAAACATATTTCAAAAATCTTATAAGCTCCAATATTTTATAAGTTGTTCAAATGTCCTATAAGATGCAATTTTTAAGAAATAAACTAATAAAGTGTTTGGATAAAAGATCTTATAAGCTAATAATTGAATGAAGTAACTTAGCTATGCAGTGCGTGTAGTGTGTAAATGTGTAAAATATGTGTAGTGTGTGTAAATGTGTGTAGCGTGTGTAATGTGTGAATATGTGTGTAGTGTGTGTAAATGTGTGTACTGTGCGTAAATGTGTGTACTGTGCGTAAGTATGTGTAGTGTGTGTAGCAGGTTAAATTTGAGTATAACTTAAAAGATCTTTAAAAAATAAGTTGGATTAGAAGAATTTTTTTTTTTTTTTTTTTTTGAGTTCATAACCTTTAGAAGTTTATTTTTACATTTTATAAGTTATTTAACATCTTATTTTATTAAATACATTTAAAGAACTTATAAACTCCTAAATATTTTATAAAATGTTTTGAAAAGTTTATAAGCTTAGTGAAAGACTCTAACTCAGATGTGATAGCAAACGTGGTGTTTGGTAGCAAGGCTATCGTATCATATCATATAATGTTGAAAAAGACTCCTACCTTATCTCCCAATATAATAATGGAACATTTTTTTTTAAAATAGAAAGGCTAATTAGGTTTTTTTTGCCAATTGCAATGTACTAAAAATTAGACATATGGATAGTGTTTACGTAATTTATCCATAAAAATTACTTTCGGTAGAATTAAATCGGACATCGACTTGTTGAATTGAGAATCGGTGCTTGAATCGATTCGAAGTATTCCATAAAATAATTTTTAGGGTTCTGATGTGGAATAATTTCGTAATTATATATGTGGACATGTGGTAACATAAGAATGTGACACATGGACTACAAATAAACATAATATGAAGATAACATTCGAGATGTTGCGCTAGGGCCGAGGTCCAAAGTCTTCCAGTTCAGACCCTGGGGAGATACAGCCAAGGTGTTGACCCAGGGCCGAGGTCCAAGATCTCTCATATATAGACATCGGTCAAGGAAAGATAAAGGTAAGTAAAAAATAACACACATCACGCACTCCTTTTCTCTATCCTCACACAACTGCCGTCACACACTAACTTAAGCATCGGAAGATCTACCTTTAGGACAACTCGGGGTTCTATTTTGTGAGTTAATACCGACATTCCGTCAACCTCGGATATATTAAGTGTCGCCAGACCTCAGATCGACCTTTTCGGCGCCTGACATCATCAGTTTGGCGCCCACCGTGGGACCGGTAATCCGAGCGATGGCACTACCGAGGAGAAAAAATACTGATGCCAGTCGAACTACCCGTGGTAAAGATAGCAGGGTAAACCCTAACCCTAACCCTAACCCTAGTCACAACAACACCTACAACTCCCACCACTCAAGGCTGCCAATAAATTAACAGTAGAAGAGAATCAACAATGAAAGCTCTCATTTCTCTAGACTCTAATTTTTCTGGGGTGAATTTCATGAAGGGTACTAAACTGTACATATAATGTCAAATTGGGTACTAAATTATTCGTTTCTTTTCACGCTAGTTTTAATTGACTTATCTGGGCGATCAGATTTTTTCGTAGGTTGCTGTGTCATGTAATTAAAATGTTTGTATTAAATTAGAAATTAAACATAAACTATTTGCACGTATTAGCGAATAATATTGTGTCAATATTAGTTCTGTATATTCTTTGTATTTATGTATACTTGAGGGACTTGTATGTAATGTGATTGTACATTGATTAGGGTTGTAACATTATTTATACCAGTTTAATGAGAATACCCGTCAAGGGAAATTATCGCAATCTTACATGGTATCAGAGTCCCCTCCCCCCCACCCCCCGATCCTCCTAGGTTTTCCCTTCCCGAAGTTTCTCCCCTCCTTCCCCTCTCTTCACAGCCGCCACCCCCCTCATCACACCGATGATGAATCCTCCACCTGCCAATACCAGCCCCAACCCCCCGCCGGCGGGGCTTCCTCGTCCACCCCATCTTCCCCCTTCCATCTGGCATTCGCTTTCACTAATATCAAGAATATTATGAGATTTGTTCTTGATCAAGAAGACCGTCAGTATATAACGTGGGTCGAACTCTTTAAGATCCAAGCATGTGCATTCAACGTACTTGATCACATCGACGAGTCTACTCCTCGTCCCACTGACATTGATGAACCCACATGGCAGCGTCTCGATACCATCGTCAAGTAGTGGATTTACGATACTATTTCGAAAGACATTGTCAATACCATTATGAAACCGGGCGGCACGGTGATCCAATTGTGGAAGCGATTGGAAGAATTATTCCACGACAATAAGCACACCCGGCAATGTATTTGGGCGAACAGTTTCGCAATGCCCGATTGGAGAATTTTGCCAATATGTCTGATTATCGCAAGCACATCAAACTCATTGCCGATCAACTCGGCAACGTCGGCAATCCCGTCTCCGATGACAAGATGGTTCTCCAATTAATTTTTGGTCTAACGAAAGGTGAGTACGATACCCTAGCGGCCATGATTCAACAGGCCAACCCACTTCCGAGCTTTAACAAAGTCCGATCGCAACTTGTGCCCGAAGAAACACGTCGGGCAAAGCAAGATGATCACTCTGCCTCGACTGCTCTTCTCACCACGTTTTCTGGCTCTACCGAATTGCATCCGACGTCCCAACTCGGCAACAGTAACAGCGCCGCCTCCCGCGGCGGCAGAGGACGTGGCAAGAAGCAAACCGGCCGCGGTAACCTGGGCCACGACAGTGGACGAGGTTCTGGTCGCGGAGGATTTCCCAAACAGCCCTGGCCATTTGGGCCGCCAACAGCCCTGGGGCCCAACAGTAGATGCAATAGTAGTGTGCTGCTCCCCCCTGTCCTTTTCCAACATCTGAGCCGGCCCAAGCTTGGAACCCCAGACCTGGGCTCTTGGGTCCCGGCCCACGCCCTTAGCAAGCCTCCCAGGCCCTCTTCTCGGCCCAGCAGCCGGCCCATCTGTCTCAACAGTTTTCTTATGCAGGTCAACCTATCTCTCCAACAAAATTGGGATACACATACAGTTCGTTGAGTCTTGCTCAGCCCGATGATAATGGTATATGGACACCGGGGCTTCATCTCACCTCACGAACAACTCAAGTAACCACCCTCGCCTGTTTAATTTGAGCACCCCACCCTCTATATTTGTTGGAAATGTTTCTAGTATTTCGGTTAAGGGTCATGGCACTACACATACACCCTCCCTACCCCACCCTTTACTCTTAAGAATGTTCTTTACACTCCCTTCATTATCAAAAACCTCATCTTTGTTCGTCAATTTATCCGTGATAATTATGTATCTATTGAGTTTGATCCCCGTGGTTTTTCTGTGAAGGACCTTCGCTCGGGGACCATACTTACGAGATGCAATAGCATCGGGGACCTCTACCTTTTTGCCCCCTGATAGGGATGGTGCAGTCACTTCCGGTCGGGTTAATACCTCGGCCCACTAACCGGCCCAGAAGATCCAGAAATACGCGTCGTCCCAGATAATGTGGCGCGGCCCAACTTATGGCTTGTTCCGCGATTCAAGGCCCACGATCCGTTCCCAACCGCCACGCAGCGGAAAATAGGCGCGACAATAGGGAGTTAGTTAGGGTTTAGTAGGGGATAGTATAAATATGAGGAAAGAACTCTGAATTAGGGTTCGCATTCTGTATTCTGAAATTACTACGTCTCAAAGAGCTAGTGAAAGAAACACCTCGGCAGGTGCTATTTTGTGCCCGTGGACGTAGATCTCCGGATCGAACCACGTAAATCTTGTGTTTTTCCATATTTCTTACGTAAGTTTTTGTTAAGTTTCTTGGATATCAGATCGCGCATTATCAATTAGCGCCGTCTGTGGGAACCGCAAGTAGTTTTTGACATTAACAGTGCATTCAAATATCATGGTGATGACTCGTCTGAATCAATCTCGCCAGGGTGATCAAGCCAATCAAGATCCACCCGTGGATCAAGTTTTGCCGCCGAGGCAATCGCCGATAAGAGGTACGTCTCATCATCAGGGCAACCAAGGCCCGGTTATGAATCCAGACAACCAGTTCTTACCTCCGCCCCCACAAGACATGCAAAACCCTAATCTCGCTGCTGCCCGGCCACCGATCAATATTCAAATAACTACAGAATTACTCCAGGCTTTCCTACAAGAGCATGCTCATGTTCTTCAAGACTGGGCGGCCAATCGCCTAAATCCCGAGGGACCTGCCGGACATGATGCCAATCCCGCGGTGCATCCACATCGTCAGCACTCGCATGATCGACAAGACCCGGTGCACCGCAGGCGTCAGGATCGGCGACGGGAACGACCTGGTTCTCCCGAGGACCATGGGAGTTCTAATGGGTCAAGACAGCGCAACGACGAACCTACAGATGTCGATCGCCGCCGTCCACTTAACGCGGCTAAAAGAGTTCGTTATGCCAATCCTCATACTCTAGATCTTCAAGAGTATGAGCGAGTCCAACGCAATGTCGAGCTAGACAGAATCCTGGGCCTTGATGCCAATGGAGATATCATCACACCGTTCTCTCAAGAAATCATGGCCACTTCCCTTCCCGAAGGGTTCAAAAGGCCTGCCATACCACCTTACGACGGCACCGGAGATCCAGCCAATTTTCTTGGAGCTTTCAGGCACAACATGCTTAACCGCGATCATACTACGTCCCTTCATTACTGTAAGATTTTCCCTGAGTACCTTCAGGATGAAGCTCGGGTTTGGTTTGATTCTCTCCCTCGCAATAGCGTATCCTCTTTTAGAGAACTCGCCGAACACTTTTGGGCACGTTTCGAAGCACGTGCGAAGCCCATGGCCACCCTGGCCGACCTCATGAATATGGAACAACGGGACGGCGAAACCGTTACCCAATTTCTTGACCGCTTTACAGCGGAGAGTCTCAAGGTAGGAAGTTGCTCAGATGATGTTATCATCAACGCATTCATGAATGGACTCCGTCCCGGACCACTCTACACCGAGTTGGTTCGTAATCCACCGGTCACAACCCGAGCACTGTTTAATACGGTGTGCAGATATGCTAAGGCCGAGGAGCAAACTCGTCGGAAACGTGAGAAACATGCTAGCAAGCGGCAGTGCGACAGGGCACAAGTTGGGCCTAGCACACGACCTAGTGCATTTTCTCGTCTGAACCCGGGGCGTTCAGAATCTCGAGGTGATATTCCACAATTCACTCCGCTGACAAAATCACGAGCTGAAATTCTTTCTGTTCACAAGAATGATTTACGGCCCTGTCCGCGGATGACCGCTCCGCCTGAAAAGAGGAACCGTGGAAAGTGGTGTGCGTACCACCGAGATCATGGGCACGAGACAGAGGAGTGCCGAGAGCTCAGCAAGGAAATTGAGGAGTGTTTAAGGAAAGGTCTCTTGCGACAATACATTGTGCGGACCGATGACAAACCTCGGACAAGTCAGAATGGGGGTTCGTCTCATAACCGCGGAGGTTATCATGACCGGGGTACACAACAAAATCGGCCGCCGTGGCAGAATAATCGGCCGGGGTCTAGCAATTATGCACGGCAAGACTCTGGCAATCGCCAACAACCTCGTTTTCTGCCACCACCTCCTCCTCCGGGAGGACCCGGAGACAATGCACCCACTCACGTAATAAACGTGATATATGGGGCCCTTCCCACCGGGGCTTCGCGAAATGCCTTGAAGGCAGAGGCTCGCCGTCCTCCTCCCGAGGAGCCACGTCATAAGCGCCTCCATCAATCCGAAACTGTTAGTTTCACAGACAGAGACCCGGTTCCAGAGATAACACCTCATACTGATGCCATTGTCATCGACATGACTGTAGCCAATGTTACAATAAAGCGGGTCTTCGTGGACAATGGAGCCGCAGTGAGTGTTATATTCGCCGACTGTTTCCAAAAGATGGGGATTCCTCGGGAACAACTTCGGCCGGCCCCCGGGCCATTGCAGACTTTCACTCAGGGTGAAGTCCAGCCAGAAGGTGTCATCACTCTCCCGGCGTCTCTGGGGACCTATCCGGCGATAAAAACTATTTTCGTGGATTTTTACGTGGTTAACTCCCCGTCACCGTACAACATGATCTTGGGTCGGGATTGGCTTACTCCCGCCAAAGCCATATGCTCCACATACCACCTCGCGCTAAAATTCCCCACCTCACATGGCGAAGTGGCTATCCGCGGTAGTCAGCGGGTTTCTAAGGAGTGCATGTACGTGGCACTCAAAAAGACTACCAAAGTTCCTCCCAAACAGCAGCTTCAGATAGCATCATCGGCTCTTGAACCTCAGGTATGTACCTCATTGGGGGATACCACCGTCCAGGTGCCGCTTGATCCGTCCAAACCAGAACAAACTGTAACTGTCGGTGCCGTGGATGTGCCATGGTTACACCAGGCCATCATTCAGACCTTGCGAGAGTATTCCGATGTCTTTGCATGGTCCCCTTTGGATATGCCCGGGGTCTCTCTCGATGTAATAACCCACAAGCTGAACATCGATCCCAGCGTAAAGCCTATACAGCAAAAGCAAAGGAAGTTCGCTCCGGAGCGAAATGCAGCAATTCGAATCGAGGTGCAACAACTCTTGGATGCGGACATCTTGTTCGAAGTGTATTACCCTTCTTGGCTATCCAATCCAGTGATGGTGATAAAGTCCAGCGGGGCATGGCGAATGTGTGTCGATTTCTCCGATCTCAATAAACATTGTCCGAAGGACTGTTATCCTCTAACTTCCATCGACCAAAAGGCCGAGGCCATTACTGGGTACGTGGCACTTTGTTTCTTAGACCTGTATAACGGATACCACCAGATCTTCATGGATCCTCAGGATGCCCTCAAGACGGCATTTATCACTGCTTTTGGGTGTTTTGCTTTTAAGAAAATGCCCTTCGGGCTCAAGAACGCTGGAGCCACATATCAACGTCTCATGGACCGCGTTTTTCGCGATCAAATTGGCCGCAACGTCGAGGTTTACGTCGATGATCTGGTTATAAAAAGTACCTCCCATTCTTCATGCGTGCAAGACATTGCCGAAACGTTGCGTACTCTGCGGCGTTACAATTTGCGACTTAATCCGGCAAAATGCACTTTCGGCGTTGGCTCCGGCAAGTTTCTCGGTTATATGGTTTCACAACACGGTCTTCAGGCCAATCCAGCCAAACTTCGGGATGTTTTAGATCTGCAACCACCGAAGACGTTCAGAGACGTTCAACGCCTCACGGGTGGTTTAGCGGCCTTAAATCGCTTTTTATCTAAAGCGGCAGAGCGCCAACTCCCATTCTTCAAAATTTTGAGACAGGCGAAGTCATTTGAGTGGACCCCGGAGTGTACTGAGGCTTTCGAGGCTTTGAAGCATCATATTCAGCAAATGCCCACTTTGTCAGTTCCTCTCTCCGGAGAGCCTCTCTATATGTATTTGGCTTCCGCC
The DNA here is from genome assembly GCA_958295605.1 of Ajuga chamaepitys. NCBI lineage: Eukaryota > Viridiplantae > Streptophyta > Magnoliopsida > Lamiales > Lamiaceae > Ajuga > Ajuga chamaepitys. The sequence continues at coordinate 38,999,992 of OY282498.1, read as the reverse complement.
GAGGAAGCTATTAGCGCCGCACTCGTGCGAGAAGTCAATGGTGTTCAACATCCCGTGTATTTCGCAAGCCGAGTACTTCACGGGGCGGAGACACGGTACTCCATGCTGGAAAAAATCGTGCTGGCCCTTGTCATGGCGGCTCGGCGTCTGCGGCCATACTTCCAAGGGCGCAAAATACGAGTTCTGACCAATCATCCTATCCGTCAGATTCTTGTCAAGCCCGAGGTGTCAGGGCGTCTCGCCAAGTGGGCTGTCGAATTAGGCGAATATGATATTCAATTTCTTCCCCGCCGAGCTATCAAGGGTCAAGCACTTGCAGACTTTTTGGCTGAAACCCCGGGGGATAATCATGAATCTTCTGCAGACAATGGTACCCATCATCCTGCTACCCTCGTATCCCCACCTCGCAAGTGGCAATTATATGTGGATGGTGCATCCACGACTCGCGGAAGTGGTGCCGGGGTGCTTCTCATTGACCCCGAGGGAGTTGAAGTTAAGTACGTCATCCGATTCAAATTTAAGGTGACCAATAATGAAGCAGAATACGAGGCAGTTCTCGCCGGGCTCCGGCTCGCTCTATCCTTAGCTATTCGCCATCTTGAGCTCTTCACGGACTCCGAGGTCGTGTCCAAGCAAATCCAGGGAACTTATGTCGCCAAGGATGAAACAATGATCAGGTATCGTGCTTTAACACTCAAACTTATGTCAACTCTTGATACGGTTGTTATCCAGAAAATACCACGTACTCAGAATGCAAGAGCAGATGCGCTCAGCAAATTAGCCTCCGCGGTCCGAACTAATATATCTCCGGATATTATAGTCGAAGATTTATTTCATCCGGCAATTCATGAGGCAACGATTTCGGTATTGACCGATAGTGATCCGAATTGGATGACTCCTATCATTCAGTATCTCCGAGATGGAATTCTGCCTAATGATAAGCTGCGAGCTCGGAAAGTAGTCCTTAAAGCCCCCAAATACTCCTTTCATGATGGAGTCTTGTATCGACGGTCGTACCTACAACCGAGTCTCCGGTGCCTCGCTCCTGCCGAGGCTAATCAAGTTCTACGGGAGGTTCACGAAGGGGCCTGTGCCAGTCATATCAGCTCCCGGACATTGGCCAAGAAAGTTCTCCGCTGGGGATATTATTGGCCAACTTTGTTTAACGATGCCCACGACTTAGTGACCAAATGCAGCAAGTGTCAGCTACACTCTCGTGTGAAACACCTGCCACAAACCGAGCTCACTGGAATTCAAAGTGCGTGGCCATTTATCCAGTGGGGAATCGACATTGTCGGCCCGTTCCCAGTCGCTCCGGAGGGATTGAAATTTCTTGTGGTCGCCGTGGATTACTTTACTAAATGGGTAGAAGCAGAACCTCTTACTGCCATCACTGGTCAAAACATCTTGAAGTTCGTCTGGCGAAATATCATATGTCGTTTTGGCATACCGAGCACTATTATTTCGGATAACGGCAAACAATTTGCCAACGATCCCTTCCGGTCATGGTGCGAGGAGCTTCATATCAAACAAATTTTCACCTCGGTTGCTCACCCTCAAGCCAACGGTCAGGTTGAAGTCACCAATCGTACACTGCTCACGGGTATAAAGAAACGCCTGGATAATGCTAAAGGTCTTTGGGCCGAAAACCTTCCGCAAGTTCTATGGGCTTATCGCACGACGCCGCATACCTCTACCGGGGAGACCCCCTACAGCCTAACTTACGGCTCCGAAGTAGTTATCCCGGCGGAAATCAGCGTACCAAGCCCCCGCCTCATCACATTGATTCCCGAGGATAATGACGAAGCTCTCCGTGCAAATTTGGATGAGCTTGAATATCGTCGTGATCAATCATTCATCCAGCAGGCCAGGTGTAAACAACGTGCAGCCCAGTATCATCACCTCCGGGTTCGAGGCACTCAATTCAATGTCAGGGACCTAGTACTTCGACTCAATTCAGCCAGCAAAGCTGCCCCGAGGGGAAATTACATGCTTCTTGGGAAGGTCCTTATCGCATCGTTGCCGCGCACGATTCCGGATCCTACCAGTTAGAGCATCTCGATGGAACCTCAATTCCCCGAAGCTGGCATGTTACCAACTTGAGACGCTTCTATCTGTGAATGCCAAATGACAAGTATCATCTTATCTTTATGCTCATTGTAGCTTCTTTTACGTTGTTATCTCTCTTTGTATGCTTCAATTTGCTCCGGCACTCATCATTGAATAAATACTCTTTGTTTATGCATCTTGTTGTGTTCTCTTTTACGTTACAGGGACGCCCTAACGCAGTCGTATTATTATTATTCGTCTCCGGACAACTAAATCTCTCTCTCTCGGTCCGTCCGAGGAGATTCACATTTCGTCCCCGGACTCGTATCACTCTCTCGCCTGTTTAACCGGGGAGGTGTTTGCTCCCGCCCGATCCGTCCGGGGAGATTTTACTCCCGCCTGATCCGTCCGGGGAGAATTTACTCCCCCCCGATCCGTCCGGGGAGATTTTACTCCCGCCTGATCCGTCCGGGGAGATTTTACTCCCCCCCGATCCGTCCGGGGAGATTTTACTCCCGCCTGATCCGTCCGGGGAGATTTTACTCCTGCTCGATCCGTCCGGGGAGATTTAAATTGGGGTTATCCATATTATGTTCCCGAACACCCGTTAAAACAATTATTACTTTTGGTTAATAACTTGTTGTTTTCCTTAACACAACTATGCACACCAAAACGATTTTATTATCCTCCTTCGAGGTGATGCCAAAAAGTTTTTTACATAAGACTTCAAAAAAAAAAAAAAAAAAAAAAAAGAAAAAAAAACGAAAAAACAATTATCTACGGCCCCCGAGCCAGTATTCAGCGCCCCGGCGTTGAGGCCTACTCCTAGACCTACGCTGTGTCCTCCGGGATCTTGTCGTTCTTCGGCCTCGGGCTCCGGCTCTTCCCCCCCCCCCCCCCCCCGCGGGCTTCCCGACGCCGTGGACTTGTTCTTGGCGCTTGTCTGGGAACTTCGTCTCTTGTACGAGCACGGCTACTTGGCTGCGGGGTAGACCTCGGGGTTTGGGCCAATTGCACAGGGTCCCATTCCTCGGGGGCCATCACCTCGATTTCTTTGGCCAATTCTTCGACTACCTCTTCGGCGACAACAGCGGGTTCTTCTTCGATCGTAGTCACTGGAACTGGCTCTCGAATAACAATGTCTTTGCTCTTTCCCGCGGGCTTCTTTTCACCCTTCCGGGGGGCTTTTGAAGTACCTTGGCTCCGGCTTGTACTCGCAATGTATTCCTCGGCAGAAGGCCGCCACCTGCCACGGCCCTTCAGTCCTTCATACATGCTGAGGAGCAGCTCCAAAACCTCTCGCTTTCTTACAAGCTCCGAGGACTCGGCTGGGTCATTTGCCATAAGTGCTGAGATTTCGCCCTGAATCTCTACGACCCGCTCCTCCACTTCCTCAAAAGTCAGAAGGCCGAACTCAGACAGTATCCGGTCATACTCCCTTTGATGAACGAGGACACGGCTCATTTCAGCAGCTTCAGCCCGGTATTTCAGTTCGTGGTCCCTGGCTCGTTCCTCGGCCTCCTCCGCCCTCTTCTCCGCAACGGCCACCCGCTTTTCTAGCCTCGGCACTAGTGCATTTGCAGGTTATTCTTTTCTCTGCGGAACCACTCTAGTGATCACATGAGTTTCTTTATTGTTTCGTGCAATTCCGCGGTATTCTAAACAGACAAAAGAATCAACGAGACCGATCAATCTCAAGCATATAATGAGTTGGAGTTTAGCTCGAAAGCAAGATTTATATTCAACCAAATCAAAGTACATTATCCATGATTCAGTACACAGTTTACATCTACTCCTATTATATACTACATTAAATTTGAGGGGAACGACTGACCTCCCGCTCGATCCCCTCAGTATCCTCGGGCAACACCTCTTGCCGGCCCTCCGACGCTTCTGCTTCTTCCTCCTCATTAACTGCGGCAGCTTCATCCGCAGCCATGGCATCAACCTCCATCCGGGGGGGGGGGGTTCTTTGTCTCGAGGCTTGGAGACAAGCTCACCCCGGCGGAATGCCAGGAATTCCTGGTCCTGGTCCACCTCACAGTTAGCAATCACCTCGGCCTTCAAAATTTGTTTCTTCTCCTCTAGAGCCTTCAACAGAGGCCACTCCGGCAGATGTGCTAATGCTGTGTAGTAGGCCTTTTCCACCCCAGCCACAGCATCAAAGTCGTACCCGAATTCTGGACGATATACATCCACATTAGGGTAGACTTCCTTGATCTGCTCCAGCAGCACAGATCGCGTGGCCTGGTCCCCTATTGCAACAAAATCGGTCTGAAAGTCAAGAAACGTGCTGATTTGGAACAGTTTCTCGGCGAATGCTTTCAGCATCGCTTCTTGACCTTCGACTATGGCAGCCTCCCGAGCCTCCATCTCTGCCCGCAGCTGCAGTATTTCCCCTCGGAGGACACCGGCTTATGCCTCCACTCCGCGCAGACGCGCTACCTCATTTTCAACCAAGGCGGCCCTCTTACGCGCCTCGGTCAGGTCTTGTGTTAACCTGTCGTTGCGCGCCCGAAGCTCTCTGGCCACTTCGACTAGCTCCTCCTTGCCTTCCTTCTCGCTCTTACGACCGAGCTCCATGATTCCTCGCGCCAAACGCAGAAGTTCTTCGGCATCGCCCCCCTCCAACCCCAATAAACTTGAAGGCCCCTGCTCCTTCAACTGCCACCAATAGCAGCACACAGAAATCAGCACAGATAAATATACACTGCATTTGCGTTAATAGTAACTAACAGCACATCTTGAATTTACCTCCATACTTTCCCCTGTGCGGAGTCTTTTTGCTGTTGCTGGAGGTGTCCCAGATGGCTCCGGCCTCTTCTTAGATCCAGGGGTAGGCCTCGCCGCTCCTACCTGCTCCTCAGACCCAGCGCTGGGCCTCGCACTAGGTGACATCTTCCCCCGGGGAGACACCTCAGCAGTTTTTCCTTTCTTTTTGGCTGCCGCAGCCACCGCGGGGCTTCCGGCCGGCTCTTTTCCGAAGCGTCCCACTGCATGCAAAATTTGAAGTTAGTCCTGTACAAAACAACAGTTTGTAAAAAGCAAAACATGAGAACTCCTACCCTCCTCGGCAACCGCATCGCCCGAATAATACGGGCTCAGTCCGGCCCCCTCCAGTTCCTCCTCAGTACAGAGGGTCTTGAAAGTCCCCACTGACCGGAATGTATGTACGACTTCGGCCTCCGGGTTCTCCACCGGGGCAGTATCAAGCACCTCATCCCTCCTCCACCTCGGGAGAGCTACTCCATTTTTCACAAAAATAAACCTCTCCTTCCATCCCTCCACCTTACTCGGGTTTTGCACCTTGAACCCACATCGGGCTCGGGGACTGAAGGAGTACCACCCCTTGGATTTACCGAAGGCTTTTAGTTGGTAAAAAAACCTAAATAGCTCTACGGTTGGTTCTACCCCGACATTCTTGCACACTACGGTGAATCCGACTACTTGCCTAACCGCATTTGGCGCTAGTTGGCTTAAGGCAATGTTATAGTATCTCAGTAACCGGACCACAATGTCCCACAGGGGCAGTCTCAAACCTATTCTCAGGAAGTCTATATACACACTAATGAAACCCTGCGGCGGGCAACAGACCCTATCACCGGGGTCCGGTACTATATATTCTAAGTTAAATGGAAGGTAAAATGAGGGGATTTCTCTCTCAATCTGCACCCGTGCCATCCGCGGCGCTATTGTGGATACCTCGAAATCATTTTCCATACACTCGTAAAAACCGACCATCTTGACATTGGTTTCCCTGCCATCGGCTCGATCCACAGTCCTAACCTCATTCCTCTCTGGAATTATGAATCGCAGAGGTGGCACGTCTAACGGAGCACTCTTAGTCCCTACTTCCTGAACAGAAGAAGAAGATGAAGAAGAAGGCATACTTACTTGGTTTGAGTTTGAGAAGTTTTTGATTCGAGATGAGTCACACGCAAACAGGTTTCTCCTTTTTTCCCGCTTTCTAAGACTGGCTAATCGCAATGAGGAAGATGAAGTTACTGTGCCATTATTCCAAATATATACACAAAAAACCAACGGCTCTGATACGGCCTATTCAAATTCAGTGATTGAGATTTGGACGTGATATTCACGCGCTTTACGGTTCCAAAGGCGCGTGGGGAACAGGTTCATTGGAAATCGCAGAGCGTGTCACTTCACATCTCTCTCTCTCATGATGGCGCCGCCAATCACATCAACCCCACTCTTGGCCAGGAAGATTTGGACTACACTCCGGTGCTCCCTTCACCTTGGCCAGACTACCACACTCCGGTGCTCCCTTCATTTTAGCCAGACTACTACACTCCGGTGATCCCTTCACCTCGGCCAGATTATTATCTACTTCCGATACCGTTTCTTGCTTTTGGGGGACTCGCTATCATCCCGGTGTAATTCGGCCTAGTTCGGTTCCGCTTTCACGGACTACGCCGCGGAGGACCTTAGACGCGGAACAGTCTTGGTCATCCCGAAACACTTCGGCTCGCCAGCGACCACGGCTCATCTTACTTATAGTTCCACCCCGGTTACAACCGAAGCTCCTTCCTCGCCCCGGCTGGGGGAGGGGGCATCTGATAGGGATGGCCCAGTCACTTCGGGTCGGGTTAATACCTTGGCCCACTAACCGGCCCAGAAGATCCAGAAATATGCGTCGTCCCAGATAATGTGGCGCGGCCCAACTTATGGCTTGTTCCGCGATTCAAGGCCCACGATCCGTTCCCAACCGCCACGCAGCGGAAAATAGGCACTACAATAGGGAGTTAGTTAGGGTTTAGTAGGGGATAGTATAAATATGAGGAAAGAACTCTGAATTAAGGTTCGCATTCTGTATTCTGAAATTACTACGTGTAAACTCAAAGAGCTAGTGAAAGAAACACCTCGGCAGGTGCTATTTTGTGCCCGTGAACGTAGATCTCCAGATCGAACCACGTAAATCTTGTGTTTTTCCATATTTCTTACGTAAGTTTTCGTTAAGTTTCTTGGATATCAGATCGCGCATTATCAATCCCCTCCACCATCGCTCCGCAATCATCAGCTCGCATTGCTCTTGCCACTGCCTCATCCTCTATTTGGGATGATCGCTTCGGCCATCCCGACAATCCTTTTTTCTTACGCAGAATAATACCATACCTTGTAATAAACATGCCTCTTTTGCGTGTAATAGTTTTCAACTGGGTAAACATGTTAGACTCCCATTCTCTCTTTCCTGACTTATGAACTTCACCAGTTGCTAGCCACTTAGGACATAAATATTATATGTTGTTTCTCGATGATTATAGTCATTTTTGTTTGGTATTCCCCCTCAAATTTAAATCTCAAGCTTATTCTGTTTTTGTGCATTTTCACAATTACATCAAAACTCAATTTGAACGCCATATAAAAACACTTCAGTGTGAACGGTTGCGCGTTCCATAATACAAACTTCATAAAAAAATTCTCCGACCATGGCATTCAATTTCGTTTTTCCTGCCCTCACACTTCCCCTCAAAACGGTAAAGCTTAACGCTTTCTCCAGTCTCTCAATAATATCATGCGCACACTCCTCTTGCATGCCTCCTTTCCTTCATCCTATTGGACCTACGACCTACATATGGCCGCCTATCTCCTCAATATTCTTCCCACTACCACTCTAAATAACTCCACACCCACCATTGCCCTCTTCCTTCACATGCCTACTTACACACACCTCCGTGTGTTTGGCTGCCTTTGTTATCCCAACTTGTCTGCGCTCACTCCTCATAAACTCGCCCCATGCTCCACGCCATGTGTTTTCCTTGGCTTCCTACATGCATATACTCCCCCCCTCCCCTCCCCCGACGATCCCGAACCCCACCTTCCATGCTTACTCAAATCTCACATCCTTACTCCACGGCTACTGCCCCTGTCGCACCCTCCAACTCGGCCGAGACACCACTCGCCTCAGCTGATTCACTCTTACAGCCGGCTAACCTAACAGCCGATTTGGTTGCCTCACCTCCTCGTCACCCCATGGCTACCCGCTCTCAACACGGTATCCTTAAACCCAAAATACCTCTCAATCTCCTTACTCAAACCTCACCCCCCACAAAAATATCCCCCATTCCCAAATCACCAAAACTTGCCCTGCTTGACCCTAACTAGCATACCGCCATGACTGCCAAATATGATGCTCTTATTAAACAGCACATGTGGACCTAGTACCCCGTCCCCCATCCCCCTGAGGGAATTAATATTGTTCGTTGCATGTGGTTATTCAGGCACAAGTACAGGGATCGTGGTGTTTTTTACAGATACAAAGCTCGTTTGGTCGTCAATGGTACCTCTCAGCAGGTGGGAGTTGATTGTGGGGAGACTTTCAGTCCGGTTATCAAATCGGCCACTGTCCGCACTGTTTTGAGTCTTGCTTTGAGCACAAACTAGCCAATTCATCAACTTGATGTCAAAAATGCGTTCCTTCATGACAATCTTCCGGAGGTTGTCTATATGCATCAGCCTGTTGGGTTTGTTAACCGACAGTTTCCTCACCATGTCTTTTGCCTCCACAAATCCCTCTACGGTTTGAAGCAAGCTTTGCGGGCGTGGTATCATCGTTTCACCACTTATATTTTATCTCTGGGTTTTGTCTGCGCCAAGAGTAATACATCTTTGTTTATATTTCATAATGGTTCTCATACTGCTTATCTATTATTGTGCGTTGATGATATTGTTCTGACAGCTTCCTCGGAATCTCTTAAGACCCGAATTATTGTCCGCTTTCGGTCTGAGTCGCCCTGACAGGCTTGGGGTCACTCAGCTACTTCTTGGGCATTTCTGTCTCTTGCTCGGCCAATTCTATGTTCCTCTGTCAGAAAGACTATGCCCGAGATATCATTGCTCGAGCTCATATGAGCAATTGCAAGCCCGTTGCTACACCGGTTGACACTAAGACCAAACTCGGCGCCCATGGGGGTGCCCCTATATCGGACCCGACTTTATTTCGCAACCTTGCAGGGGCTCTGTAATACCTCACTTTCAACCACCGGGATATATCCTACGTCGTCCAACAATGTTGTCTCTTCCTGCATGCTCCGCGAGAACCGCATTTTGTGGCATTGAAACGCATTCTCCGGTATCTTCAAGGTTCCCTCAACCATGCTTACACCTTTTCCCCTCATCGCCGACCCGCCTAGTCACATATACGGACGCCGGCTGGGCGGGCTGCCCCGACACGCGTCGCTCCACCTCTAGCTTCTGTGTATTTCTAGGTGACAATTTGGTTTCTTAGTCCTCCAAGCGTCGGCCCACTATTTCCCGCTCGAGTGCTGAAGCTAAATATCACGAGGTTGCAAATTTGGTTGCGGAGACTTGTTGGCTTCGCAACCTTCTTTTGGAGATGCACTGTCCACTCACCTCGGCCTCTCTCGTTTACAATGACAACATATCAGCAGTTTATCTCTCAGCTAATCCGGTACAACACCAGCGCACTAAACATGTTGAGCTCGACATTCATTTTGTTCAGGAACAAGTGGCTCTTGGTCGCATCCCTGTCTTGCACGTTCTTTCGTCTTATCAGTTTGCTGACATATTCACCAAAGGTCTCCCCGGCAACTATTTCTTGATTTCAGATCTAGCTTGAGCGTCCGTCCTCCTCCGGCTCCGTCTGAGGGGGGTATTAGCTAATAACATTATGTAAATATTAGTTCTATATATTATTTGTATTTATGTAAACTTGAGGGACTTGTATGTAAAGTGCTTGTACATTGATTAGAGTTGTAACATTATTTATACCAGTTTAATGAGAATACCCGTCAACGGAGATTATCACAATCACCTCCTATATTTTTATCTCAAATTTCTATATTTTTATAAGAAAAGTTGAGACGTCATATAAAATAATGCAAAAATTCTGAATTAATTCTCATTTAAAATGCAAATATATACATGACATCAAAAAAAGGAAACCAAAAAAAAAAAAAAAAAACCATCACTCCAATCTTACTTAATATAATAACAAAATCGTCCCAATATAGCATGTTAGGCATTCTCCCCCACTTGTTATTTTGGAAAAACAGATTTTGTCTAAGGCATGTTTTTGGTATTTCTAACAAATCATCTGATTATATCAAACAGGATTTTCTTTCTATTTGACTGTAATCCTTGCCAAAATTACTCTCATATATTCATAAATTAATATCCCAATCTAATGACAATTAAAATATTGCTTACTATAATTTGGGTGCATTATATAGGAAAAACATACACATCTTCCAATATAACGACAATTAAAATATCTTTTACTATAATATTATTCGATTCCAAAATATTACCTCCCAAGTTAATGACAATTAAAATAAATATTACTACTATAAATTAGGTGGATTATATAATGGAAAATGCACATCGCACAATCTAATGGAAAAAAAGGAGTAATTTTCAGAATCTTCCAAGATCATAGTTGATAGAATCTATATCAACGCATTCACCATGCATGTTGATTCTGATCAGCATAAACTCTGACATAATTCAACCAATTCTAATTAAATATTGTCTCAATATTATGTCTAGACACATCGTAATCATTGCAAAAAAAAAAAAAAAGAAAAAATAAAAAATAATAATAACAACAACATACTTACTATAACTTTCCTATTTCGACGGGTAACTCTTATTCGTAATTAAATACTCAACAATCACGTGTCGTATAAGTATCATAGGTCATTTATTCACAACAAAAATTGTGATTCCTTCCAAAATAGAATATTTGAAATTTTGAATCCACAATGAGGTCAAATAGTATGTACTCCAAACTGCGACCTGAACGTGTTCAAGTCAAAAGATGTGGACGATTTTTGTGTATGTTTGCATGTACTAAATATAAAAAGTGCATCTATATTGGACATTTTATCGCCCAAGAATAGCAACTTGGACATTTTTCCGCCCAAAAAAACTTGCTAATTATGACAACCATGTTTTTGTCTTTCAAAGCACTAGTAACACTCCCGTGCGATGCACGAAAATTTATTTAAAAAAATAATAATTAAATTAAATTAATTATTATATAATCTAATATTAAAAAATTGGAGTTGTTGCATTCTAAAACAAATAATTTTTTGAATAGTTTTGATTAAACATATAAAAGTTATAAGTAATGTAATTATCCGTTTGTGTTCCCGTGATATATGGATTTAATATAACGTATGTTTTATAAATATATTATCTTATGGATTAAGATAAAGAAATGAATATTCAAACAAAAAAAAAAAAAAATTAAGAATATCAAATTATTGTGTGAGCATATATTTAAGTGATAATGAATATTCAAACAAACATTAATATTATCTTAATATTACATTTAGACATATATTTAGTGTGTCTACCATCAATACTGATATGTGTGAACACCCACAAATAGCTCAAGTGATAAAGAATATTTAAACAAACACAAATATCTAAATACCATAAAATCCATCAAAATATATTAAATATAATAAAATGAATAATGTTATATGTAAATTAGTGTTTTTTTTTTCATTTTATTTAGATATTTTAACTTATCTAAATAATTTTAAAATTTTGAATATACCTAATTTTATAGATTTAATATATACTCAAATACGTTTCAGGTTTAAATGATTCTTGATGCTAACAAAATATATTCAAAGATCATTCAATAGTTGGAATAACAAAATAAAATATGAGTTTTCAATATGTCTTAAGAATTTCATTTATGTTGAAATTTATTCAAATAAATTCTATATTTTTATTATAAATATTAGATTTATTAAAAGATACAAATTTATTAATTTAAATAAATAAATTCATTAGATTGAAAAATATGGAAAATAGACATAGTTGAGGTTAATTAACGTGACAAAGTAATGTTTAGATTGCAAAATCTAAAAAAATTATAAAGATCAGGCAGATTAAGTTTATTTTATTTTGAAAAAATTAGATTGCAATACGTATAAATTCTCACAGTTTAAGTTGCAAAATATAAATTTTTAAATAAAAATAACATAGTAAATATAAACTATGAAAAAACGAATAAGTAATAAAAAGAACTCAATATTAATTTTCATATATAAGTATATAAATATATAAATATGTGTGGAAATTGTAGTCCTGCGATTAACCAACCAAAATTAATACTATCACAAACTATAAATTAATATTTGCAAATATAATTATTTAATAAGTCGATTATTAAATTATACTTTAACTTTTATTTTAAATTTCGGAAATTACATGCTTAATTACTTAAATAATGAATTTTATCTCGACACATAAATGAAGAAAACTTTCGGTCAAATTAAATAAATTAATTAGTTTTGCTTTTAATTGAATAATCAAGATAGTTATTTTTTTATTAGAGAACTATTTACCTAATTTTAGTTGTATTCTGGTCCTGGGCTATAGTACAAACCACCTTAAATGCTCAAACCTTATTCAAATAATCAACGAACAAACAATATAATATTCCAAATGAAGTATCTAATTATAATATATGTGATATAGATATCAAATTTTCCTAAAAAATATGAATGTCAAATAAAAGATCTTCAAAAGAGCTTTAATTTGATATATTATACATAATTAAAAATAGGCTTGAAATGAAAAAGTTATTTGCAGTTTAAAAGATTAAAATAAAGTTTGATTTTTACTAAATGTGACAATAACATACTACATCCGTTGTTTTTTATATGCAATTTTAATTTTGGATTAGAGAACCAAAATACAGGAGAAATAGTATATCCTCAACCAAATTTCCTATCTCCTCACAAATCCCTTAAATTTATAGCAGAATTTTAGTTGAAAGCTTGAATTTTGGAAAAGTGCCCCAATTAGGGGCCTGAATATTGGAGGTTCTCAATTCAAGGCCTGAATTTTGATTTTTTCTCAATTAGCGGACCAGATTCTCAATTTAGGATTATGTATTCAAAAGTAGGATATATTATTCGAAGTGCGAAAGATTCCGTACAGAGTAGATAGAAAGTTCCAGTACATAGTATATTGAAATTTTCTATATATATATATATATATATATATATATATATATATATATATACTAATGAACATTCCATATAACAAATAATGTGTCCTATTTTTCAAAACGTAAGAGTGAGAATAAAATTCAAAATCTAGAGCTCTAATAAGAAAAAAAAAAAAAAAAAAACTCAAAATTCAGGCACTAATTGAAAACTCCTAAAATTCAGGCCTCGAATTGATTTTCTGAAACCTTCTAGTGGAATTTCCCAATTTATCATCATATTTTCTTTATATTATCTTCCCATTTATATATGATACTCGATATGATAAATTAGAAAATTAGAGTTTTTTTAGAGATAATGGTACGGATAATATTGGAAAAATTAGAAAAAAAATGCTAAACAAACATCTATTTAAAAATAATTGACAAAACCTAAAACTATATCTTATCAAAAAAATTCATCTAATAAAAATTAGAAAAATGACATGGATAGTAATGAAAAAATTAGTAAAAAAAAAAAAAAAGAAAAAGAAAAAGAAAAGAGACATCCATTTTAAATTTTTTTGACAAAACCTAAAACTACATCTAATAAAAACGGAAGTAGTACCAATTATGGTCCAAAATTTCAGATGAAATACCAAAAAAAAAAAATCTGTTTAACTAATCTAGTTTTGCATGTCAATAAACAATATTTAATTCATATAATTAGCAAAGAAAATAATATTACTTTTCACCTCATTATAATATTTGTGATTTGTGATATGGATGTCAAATTAAAACTCGTGAAAAGAATATTTAAATTATATATCTTACATAAAAATCGGATTAAAAATACAAAAGTTATTAGTATTTAAAAAAATTAAAATAAAATTTAAAACTTACTAAAGGTACAACAACTTACCAAATTGTGGAGGAAAAATTAGGAGGGAAAGTCAAAATTACAAAAGTAACCTCCATTTTACTTCTATATATATATATAGATTCGTCAGATGTAAGATGCGTATTGATAACTTTGGCCGTAATATTGGCCATAATTATTAACAATCAATCACTAAAAATCAGCTCACAATCTCACAATTAAAATATATGATACCATAATTCGTTCATCATTATTTAAGGACACCCTTAGGACTCCCAATCTAATGACAATTAAAATATATGCTACTATAATTTTTCATCATTAAATAAGGAAACACATACATAATCTTCAAAAAGAGCCCAAATCATATGTAATAAAATGTATCAAACGCAGTCATCCTAGACTTTAAATCCAATCGGTGTAAATCTGTCCTCAAAAGTAGCCAATTCAAGAAAAAAAAAAAAATCAATAATTTCGTCCCGTTACAAATTTATAGACAGCGTGAATTTGTAGCGCCCATTTTTTTGTCTCTAATCATCCACAAAATTCATGTTCAAAATATTTTTTATCTACAAATAGTTAAGTAAGAATACTATTTTAAAATTATATGATTGATGGTATAAGATAACGACACAATATATAATTATATACTAGATATCCACCCGTGCGATGCACGGGGCATGATATATCTTATAAATTAACAACATTGATATAAAAGCGTATAACATATGTAAATAACTTGATACTCTCTCCATCCCAAAATAACTTCGTTTTAGCATATAAATTTTGTCCCAAATAAATGTTGTTTTATGAATTCGAGGTATAATTTTCACTAATCTTCTAGAATTACCCTATGTTATAGATGAATATAGAAAAATGATGTTCATAAGATAGTGAAAAACACAACTTTTTCCAAACTTAAGTAAAGGCATGTGAGTCAGTTTATGAACCTCCTTAATCTGTATACAATTTTGGGACAAACAGAGAGTAAGAGGAAAAAACCTTTAAACTCATAATAATATTACAAACTAAGGGCAAATAATTAGTACGAATTAATGTAAATACAAATACATATTCTGAAATAGCTCCCTGCATACAGAATTCATAGTTTAATTTTCAGTTTTTTTTTTTTTTTAGCCATGTAAATAACTTTTGAGAAACGAAATCCAGTACAATTTTTTTCCCAATTAATCAAGACGTATAAGGCTCAGAAACAAAATTCTAGGTCAATTTTCTTTTCTTTTTTTTTTTTTTTACTTAGAACAAAAGGAAAGAGAAAGATCTTTTAGTAATTTATTATCTATTATCTTTTAGTAATTTATTATCAGTTGCATTAAGTAAAATTCATATTTATATATAAAAAATTCAGATAAAAAAAATATATCACATAAATTATAATATAATGAGAAGACGGATTTCTATGTATTATTTTTTATTTTTTATTAAAGTTTCATCTATTGAATAACATCATATTTTTTTTTTCAAAAGGAAGTTCAATAGTATAAAACATGAGGCTATCCAAAATAAAATAATAAGAAAGGGAGAAATTCCATTCAACAGTTAATGGTTTGATGTTGCAATTGTGTGTGATTTGCAGATAAACAAAAGAAGAAGACAATGGAAATTTGAACTCAATAATTCTCCCTTATTTTATTTGGATTGGGAAAAAAATCAGAATTGGTTGTGCTTGATGATGGATCATCATGCGCAGACTGATGAGAGAGTGGAAATTTCATTACTGTTGAATCTGAATCTAATAATTTAGCAAGAAACACATACGCATTTTCTGGCTCACATTGCAATTTTCTTATTGTTAGTTCAATAAAAAGTGCAGCATTGACACGTGAACACATATTAATATGAGAAGCACGATTGAATCATAAACGGGAGTAGCAGTTATTTTGTGAAAATTGTTGGTTACTTTGTTTTCAATTTTAATTTTTACAATCTTCCATTAGACTCTAAATTTTTATTTAATTCTAATAGATTTTGGAGTTTTTGTAATTGACAATTTGAAATTGTTATAGTAAGAATTGTCAGAGAGCCGCGTCTTCCACCAAAATCACCGCTTCTTCCACTACAGACACATTTTATTGTTTTCTATTTTTTTTTTTTTTAAAGGATAGCCTATAATCACTCTTGTGAAGACACATCATCAAATTATCCTACTTTTATATTAGAGGAAGATTTATTTATTTATTATATTTTTTAAAGAGTATGGCCTATAATCACTCTAGTGAAGACACATCATCATATTATCTTGCTTTTATATTAAAGGATGATATATATATATATATATATATATATATATATATAATTTGAAACTTTTTTTAAACGTATTATATGTCAAGTATTGAATTAATTTTACTGAACATGTATATGTGAACAAGAAAGAGTACATAAAAAAGTAATAACAAATTTGGTTTGTTTATATAAAATAAAGGAAAAAAATATCGACTAGAAAATACAAAATTTGTTGACTAAAATGTATCCCAAATACATTATACTCCAATTGATTTTCATAGTGATGATAAATCGACTATGTCTCGAAATTTGTGTTCCTTTAATTATTGTTTTAGGTAATTTTTTAATTTTATTACTACGTTTGTCCCACCATGAAAATCATGTTTGAAAGTATATAACTAATTATTTTTTATTGATTTGATGAAGTTACAACTCTGCAAATATCATCAATTCTCACTTACACGATTTATTTTATTTTTTTAATTTAACATATTCAAGCAAATGTAAATAATTTGTAAAATTAAAATAATTAATTCTTTTCTTAGAATAATAAAACGTATTGATTTTTAAACCTAACTCTCATTTTGGGATAATTTTATTTTTTTAAAATGGGACTATGATTATGAAACATGGTTAGTATTGTTTTTACAAAAATAATATATAGTTTCTCATATGGGAACAAATCATAAACCGTCCCATAACTATAGTGACTTCCACTAAATATCCCGTATCTATCTATTTTTTCAATTTCATCCCATAGCTTTTTAGATTATCCGATTTCCGTCCTAAAATTCAAAATTTCTCCGGAAAATGCATGTGCCGGCCAAAATTTGGGGATTTATTGCCACGTGGCGTCGGAAAAAAATCATATGTCCACTAAATATCCCACAACTTTCTGTTTTTCTAATTTCGTCCCATATGTCCTGAGATTATCCAATTTTCATCCCAAAATTTAAATTTAAGCCGGAAAATGCACGTGTCGGACACGTGCCGGCCAAAATTTGAGTTTTTTTGCCATGTGGCGTCGGAATTCTGAGTTGGATTTGAATTTACATTTTTCTTTTTCTTGCCACATTTTTCTTTTTCTTTTTCCTGTAACTGTTCTTCTCCTGCAGCTCCGTCCACCGCTGCTCTTCCCAGACAGACATCGCCAACAACCCCCACCCTCTGTCGGTGTTCATTTTGTGCCGGCAGAACTGCCCTCCTCCTGCCGCTCCATTTCAACGTAGGCGATTCTCTTCTGCAGATTCCGGTGAAGGTGCAACTAACCTCAACCCGACATCCACCTGCCACCCTCACAGTGGCAGAAATCTCCTTCCCCCCGCCTCTCGCGGCGGCGGCCTAGACCCTTATATCCTTTGCCACTTCATCACTGTCGAGCACTATGACTTGCCATCCACACACTTCATCTTCATCACCCCATTTTTCCTCTATTTCGACCCCTGCTTCTGAGACGACTCGCACTCTCCTTCCATCGCCGGCATGCCGACCGCTACTGTTAGCGCCACTGCGAGCTCCATAGGGTATCTCAACCCTAATTGTACAAGAAAAATATAAATTGGAAGGGGGTAAAATTTTAGAAAAATGTGGCAAGAAAAAGAAAAAGAAAAATAAAAATGTAAATTCAAATCCAGCTCAGAATTTCGACGCCACGTGGCCAAAAAATTCCAACTTTTGGCCGGCACGTATCCGACACGTGCATTTTCCGGCTTAAATTTGATTTTTGGGACGAAAATTAGATAATCTCAGGAAATATAGGACGAAATTAGAAAAGCAGAAAGTTGTGGGATATTTAATGGACATATGATTTTTTCCCAACGCCACGTGGCAAAAAACCCCCAAATTTTGGCCAGCATGTGTCCGGCACATGCATTTTCTGGCGAAAATTTGAATTTTAGGACGAAAATCGGATAATCTAAAAAGATATGGGACGAAATTAAAAAAACAGATAGATACGGGATATTTAGTGGAAGTCACTATAGTTATGGGACGATTTATGATTTTTTCTCTTTCTCATATCTTATCACGTTCATAATTATATAAACATATTATAGACGTAAAAAATTAATAAATTTTATTATATATTGATTTATGTTTTCATTATATTTTTTGTTATCTATATATATAAAAACAAAATGGATTTCTACAATTGGAAAATAGTGTTTTTCCCGCCCAAACTGCTTACTATATATGGTAATAAAAAATATTTTTTTTAATTAAAAAAAAAATATGCCTAAAATATCTCCGAATCTGGTACATATATATGTAATGGTAATGTTTTCGCAAAATTAGGGAAGTTGCTGAATTTATTGGAATGAGTTTTTTTTTTTTGTCCCTAAATATAAGTAATAATTAGTTTAATTCATGGCTGGCCCACTGACCTTCCCTTTTTTACTCCGATAAATTAGGAAACGGTTTCCTAACTAACTAATTTGGTAAAAATTAAATCAAATCACATTTTTTGTGGAAGTTATGTAACCCTTCCTAAAAATAAAGAATAAGTATATAGATTTAATTTACAACATAAAATCCTTTAATTTTAGCAACTGAATATCTTCCAGTATTTGACTGAATACATGATCCATTTTAATTAATTGATGAATCTGTTAATATATTCACTCTGTTTCGAAAACTGAAATATATCAATCTTATCTTATCTTACTTAATAATAAGACATTCACCATTAATCTATTTTTTTTTTTTTTTTACAAATTTGATAATTAAATCATTTATAAATTATTCAAATCTTGAAAAAAAAATGAAATCCTTAATTTGTGGTGATAAAAATCGGCAGATTTTAAAACTCCTATATTTTAGATTATTATGTTATGGGATTTTTTACCTAATAAGATATTATAAATATCACATCTTCACACTTCATTCATAAAAAAATCACCATTCAATAAAAGCATCCTCTCACTTATTTTCCAAGGTATATTCATAATCCTCTTGAATTTATCATTTTCATTATCTAAGGTTTACTTGACAGCCTTATGGCAATCTTGAGGAATGATTCCATGGAGCTATGGCGCATCACGAGCACCTCCCGTGGAAGGGGCATATGAAGATTTTGTTTATTGACGCGGCCGTGTTGGTTGGCAGTGCATTTTTACATGTTCTAGGCCACTTTTGACACGGCCGTGTCCATATTTGACGCGGCCGCGTTAGCCCTTTGACTCCTTTAACTCCCTTTTCATCCGTTTTAACCCTATTTGACTTGTTTCTTCTTCGAACTTCATCCAAATAGAATAAAAATACCTAATTAACTTCAAAACAAGTCGAAACACGTCAAATGAACCAAATATTATTAATATAAATAAATGTCGGTCAAATATGCACGTAAATGATATAAAATATGATCCTAAATCGACCTAAATACATGCATAAGTAACGTGTTATCAAAATCCCCCAAACTTAAACTGTTGTTCGTCCCGAACAACATAACAAAAGACACAAAGAATACAAGTGATTATGCATTTGTTTAGGGCGATTAGACGATGAATTCAGTTTCAGTCTGATTTTTCTTAAAACAACTAAGCAACACAATTCACTTGAGCATATGTGATAACGCGAAAATCAACTACTCTCGAGACTTTGAAATTTCGAATTATTTAACCCTCACCGTGTAAGTGTTTCACTCATCTCTCAAGTGTTTAGGCTAAAATAATTTTCACTCATATTGAATTATATGCAAAGTCTACCATATGCTTGCCAATCGTCTAAACTAGACCTCGTACTTGATGTGTGTGAAAAAGGATCAAAAAGGTCTTTCTTTTGGTTGTAATGTGGGCTTAAGGTAAGGTGGGATACATTTGGATATAAGTGACTATTCATTGGATTAATCAAGTTACGTCTAACCCGACTACCCCTCAATATAATCACTCAGCCTCACTCTTCAAATCTCAGCAAATCACCCCGCAAAGTGAATTCTTCACCTTCAAAAGTCCGTACAACTTAAGTGCTTTTCATTTCTGTGGGTACCACATCCTTGGGACTGCCCGACTGTTCTAATCAAATTCACAATTTAAGCACTTTATTTTATAGCCTCTTCTCAAAAATACTAACCAAACACAAACTTTTTCTTTCCTTTTTTTTTTTTTTTTTTTTTTTTTTTTTTTTTTTTCCGGATTAGAAGAGGCTATTCTTCCTTGTTTTTCACCTATCCTTTTTTTTTGTTCCCTTCATCTTTGGACCATCCACTAGTTTTCTCATTTCTTCCCACAAATTGTTCACCCAAAATTCCTTCCAATTTTCCTCCCTCAAACTTGATTAATCAAATTAGGGCTAAAAGAGATAAATCAAAAGGTTTTGTCTGACATTGTTAGGTTATGAATAAATAAGGCTATAAGGCTCAAGTGGGCTAACTAGGGACAATTTTGTCCATTATGGTTCAAAGGCAATTTTCATGGTTCAAATAAATAGGCTTAAACAAAAAGTTGCCTAAGATCATTTCCTAAATCACAACATATACTTGACACATTCTTAGTAAAGATTCAAGGCAAGTTCTAGAGACTAGTACACATATTCAATCAAATTCACACCGAAAGAAAGTATATTACTCCGAAAATTGGAGTATAATCAGGCTCAAATTCTCACGTGGTTAATTTTGATTGAATATTCTAAGTTCAAGCTCAATTTCGTCTCAAAACACCTCTCATGCTCTATTATATGCCATTTTTTCATCTACTTCTCAAAATCATCTCATCATTAACTATTCATCATCCATCTTTCTCTATTGTTCTCTTTTTATTTTTCTTTTCATTTGTTACCTTTTTCCAGGTTTTATCCTTCTTATGACTCTAAAAACTAAAACATTAATAAGACTCTAAACTCTAAACTCCTAACTCCTAAAACTCAACATGGAAACGAAATGTAATCACACTTAGGCTCACGGACCCGATAACTCCAATCGAAGCAATAAAAAATCAACACAATGGGCTCACAGACCCACAATTAACAGCAAGAAACTCGAATGATCAACTAAAAGGTAAATCAAAACTATAAATATAGCTGCCAAGACGTCCCACGGTCCACCCCCTCCCCCAAATTGGCGGAAAGCCAATGTTTGGAGGAAAAACGTGGTACGCCTTGGTGCTAACTTACAAATTGTTGCGACGACGGCGGCGTTTTGAAACCCCTACTAGCTCCGTAATCGTGCCATCGCCTTAGTCCTGAATCTGTTTCGACCGTCTCCGCATCAAGCTCTGAATTTTTCACCTTTTTTTTTTTTTTTTTTTTTTTTTTACTGCGGAGGTACTGACGCAGCCGTGTTGAAGATTTGACACGGCCGTGTCACATTTGAGCCAAATTTATGTTTCTGGGCCGTTTTTTACGCGGCCGTGTTATAATGCTGACGCGGCCGTGTTCTAATTGAATAAAAAACTGGTTTCTGTGGCATTTTTTACACGGTCGTGTTGTATTCCAGCGTGTTTTTCCATTGTGAGTCATCTTTTGATACGGCCGTGTCATGTGTGAGACGCGGCCGTGTTGCATTCCAGAGGATTTCACCCTTTGACGCCAATTTTGACATGACCGTGTGTATCAAGTGACACGGCCGTGTTGCTCTGTTTTCCTTCCACACACCATTTTCCGTCTTTTCGATCCCCGTTTCTTGCACACTCGTCCATGTTGATTCCTAAAAACATAAAACACTAAAACACAAGTAAAAACAAAAATTATCGAAATAATAAAAATAAAACGATAAACATCGGGTTGCCTCCCGACAAGCGCTTTGTTTTACGTCATCAGCCGGACGTCCTTTTCCTATCAACCTTTTTCTAGCCACCCCGAGTTGGATGTTTTCTGAACAATTAACGAGCTATTTGGGACATGAGGATTTTCTACAGCAGCTTGGGTAGTGTAAACAATGCTACAATTGTGCCTACCCCTTAGACCCGACTTATGTATTTTGAGTGTGATTGTTTCCTTTTGAACCCGAAAAATCAACTCCCCTTTAGGTACATCTATTAGTGCTTGGCTAGTCGCCAAGAAGGGTCTTCCTAAGATAAAAGGAAATTCATCATTCCCTTTCATGTCGACAACTAAGAAATCACTAGGGAATTCAAAATTTAGCACTCTCACCACTACATCCTCTGCTACTCCCAACGACGTTAATGACGATCCATCAGCCAATTGGATAGTAGTAAAGGATCGTTTAATTTCCCTTAATCCTAATTGTCTATACTGCTTAAGAGACATCAAGTTTATGCTAGACCCCAAATCACACATGACATTTTGGAAATCATGACTACCAATTGAGCAAGAAATAGTAAAACTCCCTGGATCTTTTGCTTTCATTGCTCTTTTCGATTTCATGCTTGTTGTTGTGTTCTTTTTGGGACTGCTCGGTTTCTTCTTCGTCGTCTCTTTTCCATCCTTCCTCTTCTTGGTTTCTTCTTTATCTTGGATCCTCTCCTTTAGTGGTTCCTGTTTCACAACAACAGCTCTAGATTGCTCTAAAGGGTCAAGGTTAGCAAAGAACGAATTTTTAAAACAAAAATCAAAAGACTCATCAAGAATAGGAGATGAACTTTTCTTATCTATGATTGTATTGACCTTCTCCTTCTCCATGTTTTTGACTTCCTCGCTTGATTCCTTCACTTCTTGGTCCTTCATGCTCTCTTCATGCTCCTCTAGCTCCACAACATTGCAGTGCTCCCTCGGATTAACCACTGTATCACTCGGATATTGGCCCTGCTTGTGTTGAGCCCCCACTATCTTGATCAATTGGCTCATGTTTGATGACAATTCACCAATGCTAGCTTGAGTCTGAACCAATGTATTCTCGAGCCTCTTGATGTCTGCCCCTTGCCCAGTGATATGCTTGTTTAGCTCCATAAATTTCCCGTCTACTCTCTTCTCCAACTGAGCTAACTTCTCATCATAATTTTCAAATTGTGACTGCGCAATCTCTTCTTGTGATGGCTTCTTACCATCATGGATCATGCCATTTGTAACAGCAAATCCGGGTGACGGATTAAGTGTATTTTGCGCGTTCCCATATGAAAAGTTCTGATGGTTCTGATTCTGAGGGTACTGATTGTACCGAGGCTGATTGTTCTGGAAATTTTTGAAGTTTCGTTGATTCACAAATTTTACTTCTTCAACTTCTTCCGGACCCCCTGGCTATTGTGCTAACGTCAGATTAGTTAGCAAATTCACCTGGCTCGTCAATGCTGTTACTTGTGCTGTGAGCTTTTCAATTGGCTCATTATTGACGGGCTCGACTTTTTGGATACTGGCTATCCTCTTTGGCATGTTTCTCTCATTCGACCATTGGTAGCTTGTTCTGGCCATCGCGTCCAGGATTGAGAATGCCATCCTTACTGACTTCTCCATCAAACTTCCACCCGCAGCTGCATCCACTTGGTTTCTAGTCGGTGCAAGTAAACCATTGTAGAACTTGCACACTTGCTGCTTCTTGGTGAACCCATGTTGAGGGCAACTCCGGATAAGATCCCGGAATCGCTCCCAAGCCTCTCCGAATGGCTCTTGGTCCAATTGCTTGAACTGGTTGATCTGGTTCTGCAGGTCGAGCATCTTGCTTGGTGGAAAGTACTTCAACTGAAAAGAAGTACTTAAGTCTTCCCAATCTCTGATATCTTCCAGCGAATTGAACCACTGTAGTGCTCTGTCCTTCAGTGAGAAAGGGAACAGTCTCATCTTGACCTGCTCGTGCGGCACATGATTGATCTTGATTGTGTCGGCCAGTCTGCGAAACTTGATCAGATGCACATTCGGATCCTCCAAAGCACTTCCCCCATACTGGCTTTGCTGCACTATGTTGATTAGTGCAGGCTTCAGCTCGAAATTGTTGGCATTGAGTGGTGGAGGTTGTACTCCTCCTGCCTGCTGATTTGGACTGGGCTTCAAGCAGTCGCTAATGGGAGTGTCATCTTCATCGCCTGCAGCTGGATCTATCTGAATTGGGCCGTACTGTTGTTGTAGCTGTGGCCCTTGTGGAGGTAGCTACTGCTGTATATTCGTGACTCGATCATCCAAACGTGCCAGAGCTGTCAGTACTCTGTTAAGTGCGTCATCCTGATTCGGATGCTGTGGTGGGTTCTCCATCTCAGATGCGAAATTTCTTCTAGTTCGGTGTCTGCGAGCTGCCGCTTCAATTTCTGGATCGAAAGGAAGAAGGGTTTCTTTCCCTTTTGAGCTGGTGAGCATATGAAGCCTGAAAACACCAAAAACAAGAACTACCGCGTAATACAAAAATTAACCCAAAAATAAAAACGAAAATTAGAATTAAAATTACGAAAAAAAATAAAATCTAGTCTAGTTTCCTCCTATTTTTCAAGATAAAAACTAAGCGCTAAATCCTATTCCCCGGCAACGACACCAAAAACTTGACACGTCGGTTTCTAACCTAGTGTTCCGCAAGTGTACGGATGTAGGTGTAGTAACGATTATCAAGGTCGATCCCACAAGGAATAGTGTTAGGTAGTTTGATACCTCGATACTGTAGGAATGTCCTAACTAGATACTAAATAGCAAAGGTTGATTTTACTAATTAAAATACTCAATTAAATATAACTTCAAACTTAGGAAACACAAAGAACTAACAATCAAGGAGAATAGGTATCCTAGGGCTTCGATTTCAGGATATTACTTCAATGTTGAATATGATTAACCTATAATCTAACCCTTCTCTTGAAGCGATTAAACCGTTGATTGATTAAGCTAATTACCCTCTCAAGTCAATTAAACCTAAGAACTCCCAAACGATCCTAAGCCACGGCCTACACAGTCATAGACAACTGCGCTCTATGTTCTAAGTCTGATAACGATTCCCTCCTCTCGAAGCGGAATTGCTAAACTAAATTACTAAATCTAGGTGATCAAGCTAAATTCAGTTTTAAGCGCAAACATAGAGATCAAACACGTAAAGAACGGAATTAATAAATTAAACCATAAATCAAAACATTGTCATAATAATCCCTACTTTCTAACCCTAGGACACGAATAGCTTAGCTACTCATGCCTAGCAAAAATTCAATACAAAATTCTACGAAATACATTGTAAAAGATAAAACTAAGAAAGAACGACTAAACCCGGATAAATCCGTCTCGATGATCTT
This sequence comes from Ajuga chamaepitys, assembly GCA_958295605.1. Lineage (NCBI taxonomy): Eukaryota > Viridiplantae > Streptophyta > Magnoliopsida > Lamiales > Lamiaceae > Ajuga > Ajuga chamaepitys. Next base: position 38,974,812 of record OY282498.1, on the reverse strand, counting down.
CGTCTTCTTTGTCCTCCAAGACTTCTTCTAGGTAGAATGATGATGTAATTGATGTTCTTGATATTTTCTCCCTGATTCCTAGAGCTTGGGGTCCTTTTTATAGAGTTGGGGACGAATCTTGGGGAAGATAGGATCAAAATCCTATTAAAATTAGGAAATTCTCGCAGAAAAACCTTTCTGACACGGCCGTGTTGGCCTTGCGACACGGCCGCGTCCGCTTTTCCCGGGCAGATTTTTAGGTCTGACTTCCAAGCCATTTTTTAGGGTCTTCCGGTCGATTTTGGGATTTGTCTATTTCGGGCAAAGATGTAGCCCTTTGAATCAGCTTTCTAAATCCACCAATTGCACCTCAATCGGAGTTGTAAATCTCAAGATATGGCCAAAATACTAAAGGTGTGTCAAGCTGACAGAAACTTCACTTTCGGGACACATTCTGACGCGGCCGTCTTGTTTATTGACGCGGCCGTGTTGGTTGGCAGTGCGTTTTTACATGTTCTAGGCCACTTTTAACACGGCCGTGTCCATATTTGACGCGGCCGTGTTAGCCCTTTGACTCCTTTAACTCCCTTTTCATCCGTTTTAACCCTATTTGACTTGTTTCTTCTTCGAACTTCATCCAAATAGAATAAAAATACCTAATTAACTTCAAAACAAGTCGAAACACGTCAAATGACCCAAATATTATTAATATAAATAAATGTCGGTCAAATATGCACGTAAATGATATAAAATATGATCCTAAATCGACCTAAATACATGCATAAGTAACGTGTTATCAGGAGTGCAACACACAATGGGTATTTTTGAGCCAATATATCAGGTGCTCCGAGTGGTTGACATAGAGGTGGTTCCAACTATGTCGATCTTGTATGAATTAATTCAGGTTATGAAAGATAAGATCTGGTCACGTAGAACCTCGCAGTGGGTGACGAGAATAATTGAGTCCAGGTGGGACTGTACACTATCTCATCCACTACACGCAGCAGGTAAAAATGCTTTTATTTTGCGGCTTTAACATTGATTACGCGAAAATGATTTATGTTTCCTAACAATATTGCATAATTTCTGTAGCCTACTACCTTAATCCGAGATCCCAGTATCAGCTCGACGTAGGTGAAGATGCAGGGCTTATACAGGCAGTACTTCAAGTTTTCAATAAGTTACACCCCAAATCCCCCGGTGTGGCAGATTTTGGGAATGAGGTTACCTTACCACATTTGAAATTTGCTTGTAACGCCTTTCATTTAAAATAAATATAGTGAGCAAATAAATATTGTTTTCGCGATGCCAGAAAATCATTTGGTGACCAGACCGCCGTGGCTGCCAGAAATACAATGGCAGCATGTAAGTAGATTTATAGTTGGATATTAATTTGGCACAACTTACATCAAATTACAACCTTTCAATTCATTGACATTGCTTGATAATTTGGCATGTGATTGGTGGGTTATGCACGGTAGTTCAGCACCAACAGTCAGACAACTAGCCATGAGAGTATTGGCGCATACTGCATCATCTTCCGCATGCGAAAGGTACTGGAGCACATTTGCATTGATATACACGAAACAACGAAATCGTCTTGCTTATCCGAAACTCGAAAAGCTCGTATTTTGCTACTACAATATGAAGTTACAGATACGAGATTTGGAGGCCGAAGCAGATAGGGTTGCTGAGCAGGAATTCCTAGATTTAGTGGACATCACCGGTGAAACTGACAATGAAGAGTGTGATCAGCTTTATCAATGGATTCGTCTAGCACACCTAGATGACGATGAAGGCAATTCTGATCCTCAGATCGCTCAAGCAGGTAGCCAATCCGGAATTGATGTGGATCAGGTCATGCGTGAGGAAGTTGGTGTATCAAATACTGAGTCTACTGAGTCACCGGCAGGGAGCTCATCAGATGAGCGCGGAAGTGATGCCGGTGGAAGTAGCGGTGGTGGACGTAGGCAGAGCAATGAAGATAATAACCTAAGTCCGGGACAAATGAGTCCATTCACTGTTGAGGGAATGTACACACACACTACTTAAGATGAAGACCACGGAAGTAGAGCTAGAGGTCCAAGGATAGGGGCTATTGGCAAAGATTACACGAGCCGACGTGGTCGGAACCGAGGCACGAGCTCAAACGCAGACGTAGCATCCCTCTCATCAAATTTTGACTCGATGAGTGTGATCACCGACCGAGAAGATCTGTATCCTAATTTATTTCTACATAAGATTGCAGACAGATCACTCGATCAAGCCTGGACTGATCGTAGCACGTGTGATGACACAACCCCTCACTTGCTATATGAAGGACAACATTATGATTCTTGGGTAAATCCGAATTATCCAATCCATGGACATATGGTTGGAAGAGACGCTGCAACCTATGTGTATTATCTTGATGACTATCTTCAGAATTACGCTACCTCGGTGAGCTGGTATCACTATTGCGATTACATCGATACCCAATATTCTTATACCGAGCCTCATAGGAATTCATTTTGGTACTAAAAGGTGATAATGAATAATGAAAATAGATCAAAATGGCTACTGGATGGCCGACCAGTGTATGTAATCTTTCTTATTTACCGACTAGTTGTATATGTGTGATTCGGCTCTATTTTTTTGAATTAGATATTAGAATTTAACTAGGTTTATGACAATCTAACAAATATCGTGATAAATTAAGAGTTTTAATACATTTTCTAGCGTTTTTAAAAAAAATTCACCGATATTCCGATATAAATCGATATCTCATTGATATCTCTGTAAATTGAAAGACCGATATCTCCGTAATGACTGATATTTTCGTCCTTGGATATAACTAACTGAGCTTCACTTAATTTGTCTTATATTCATAATGTCGAAAATCAAGATGCAAAAGAACTGCAACATCTCTAAGATAAGATGCACCTGGCTTTTCAACAAGCAAGATGATTAACCATTTTTTTCCTTATTTCCTTGGAGCAACATAAAAGTGCTCAAATATTGAGATTTTTATAATAATGAATAGTTCATATTGTACAAATAAGTGTGTGTGTGTGTATATATATATATATATATATATATTAAATAATTGAATATAAGTATTTCACAACTTACTCATATTTTTATATTTTTTATTGGTATTTTCTTTTATTAACATACACATAAATTTTCATCAAGTATTATATATTAATTATAATATTTCTATATTATAACTACATAAATATATAAACTCTTTTTGTATATTTATGTTAAATTTTTAAACCGTGCATTGCAGGGGGACCTTTATGGATGAACTAGTCGTAGATATGCCTCAACTAACGGAGCACATTTTGCTACATTCCAATCCAAATATCCCCTATATTCCGAGATCATTTAGCATCAAAAGAACTTTTAGATTGAGATTGTCACCGTATCTCTCTTGTGTCTCTCCTAGTTTACTTTCTCTTTGGTCATGTGGATGAGTTCTTTTTAGTAGCTAAATAGAAATGTGGTGTTAGGAGCCCCTTTTTCTTATTTTATGAATCATTTGTTGAAGTATGTGATGGGATTTAGTTTCCGGTTAATATCGAAACGCTACTTGCACTATACACATTTTTTTACTCAAGTACTTAATTTTTTTGAGTTTTTCGTTTTTTACCTGTACAATGCGTGATTATCAGTTTGCAATCCCACGTCAGCATTTTCCATGGAGAAAATTCAAAAAATATAATTTAAAAAATTAATTTAAAAAATAAATTAAAAATTAGTCGTGTTTGGAATATCAACTGACGTAAAAAACAGATTATAAAAAATTAAAAGTCATGAATAAATTTTTATCTTTCAAATTTCACAAATTAATTATTTCGAAATAAACTTAAAAAGAAAATTACTAACTAACTAACATAATTCTGTGATTTGATACGTTTCAGCCGGTTCGGGGTTAGTTTTAATTAAGTTAACGGAATACTTGACCGAAATTTAGTTAGTTTCCAAGAACTAATCCGATTCTACGATTTGGCCCAATTAGGACATTTCGGGTTAGTTTTAATCGATTGACGAGTAAACTTGCTCGCAATTGAGTTAGAGTGTTCACTTACTAATCGGATTCTATGATTTGGCCCGATTGAACAGTTTGGGTTAGCTTAAATCTAGTAACGGGTTTACTTGATCGAAATTGAGTGTGCACTAAGTAATCCAAATTTGACATTTGGCCCATTTCGGACGGTTCAAGTTAGTTTTTATCGAGTTATGTGTACACTTAGCCGAAATTGAGTTCGAGGTTCACTAACTAAGCCAATTTTAATATTTGGCCTGTTTCGAATAGTCCGGGTTAGATTTTTTCGAGTTACTAACTCGATTCTATAATTTAGCTCATTTAAGACGGTTCATGTTAGTTATTATTGAGGTAGGGGTATACTTGACCGAAATTGAGTTCGAGTGTCCACTAACTAATTCGATTCTATGATTTGGCCCGATTCGGAAGGCCTGGGTTGGTTTTAATCGATTAATGAGTAAACTTGACCAAAATTGAGTTAAAATGTCCAGTAAATAATCCAATTCTATGATTTGGCCTGATTCAGGTTAGTTTTGATCGATTAATGGGTAAACTTGATCGAAATTGAGTTAGAGTATCCACCAACTAATTGGATTCTATGATTTGGCCCGATTTTGGATGGTTCGGGTTTGTTTTTATCAAGTTAGGGGCATACTTGACCAAAATTGAGTTCGAGTGTCCATTAACTACTCCGATTCTACGATTTGTTCCGATTCGGACTGTGCGGGTTAGTTTTAATTGATTAATGGGTAAACTTGACCGAGATTGAGTTAGAGTGTCCAGTAATTAATTTGATTCTACGATTTGGCCTGATTCAAATGGTTCGGGTTAATTTTAATCGATTAACGGGCAAATTTCACTAAAATTGAGTTAGAGTGTCCACTAACTAATTCGATTCCGCGATTTGGCCCGATTCAAACGGTTCGGATTAGTTTTGATTTTTAGTAAGTAACTAATTCGATTTAGCGATTTGACTCGATTCGGACGGTTTAGATTAGTTTTAATTTAGTAACAGGTATACTTGACCGAAATTGAGTTCAAGTGTCCACTAACTAGTTTGATTCTAAGATTTCGCACGTTTAAAACAATTGGGGTTAGTTTTTATCGAGTTACTAACCTGATTCTATAATTTGGCCCGTTTCAGACGTTTCAAGTTAGTTTTATTGAGGTAGGGGTACAAAAATTAAATGATTAATTAATTACTAATAAAATTAAGGCCTAATTGCAGAATAAATCATCACCTTTTACAAAAATGCAATTTAAGACTAACTTTTAGAATTTTGCAAAACAAAACACCACTTTTACTTATAGTTGCAAATAATTCTTCGGTCACTGGTACACGTGTTCCGTGCACGCACTTTAGGGCACTTTTAGTGTCATTTTAGTGTCAATAACGTGCATAATTATGTGTATTTAGTGCTTTTATATTCTAATGGGCAAAATAATGCGTTTGAGCTATTTTCGTATTAAGACAGGTGTAAAAAGGGTCGAAATCGAAGATTAAACGACCGAGGAGTCGAGGGATCGATTGAGGCAAGAAAGGAAGAGCCAACTGAAGATCTCGGCCGAGACAGGATGTTAATCTCGGCCGAGATGAGCCTCCAGGGGTTTTCTGAAGTTTTGCAAGACTAAAGATCTCGGCCGAGATTCAATCTCATCTCGGCCGAGATGAGGCTCCAGGGGTTTTCTGAAGTTTTGCAAGATTGAAGATCTCGACCGAGACTCAATCTCATCTCGGCCGAGATGAAGCTCTAGGGAATTTCTGAAGAATGTCAAAGATGAAAGTCTCGGCCGAGATGCAATCTAATCTCGGCCGAGATGAGTCAAAACCTAAAAAGCCCTAGTTTTCCCTTTTTCACGTCTCGGCCGAGATACAACCCAATCTCGGCCGAGATTGACCTTCGACCCAAAATTCTTGAAAACCCTTTTTCACGTCTCGGCCGAGACACACTCCCGTCTCGGCCGACATTCACTACCCTGTTTTAAAATCCTGAATACGTTTTTGCCTATTTTTGTCTAGCACTTTCTCCCTTTATATATATGTCATCCCATTCGAATTTAACCTAATTTTTGGATAACTTTTGGATGCCTTTTTGATACTTGGAGAGCACATTTCAGCCACCAAGGAAGGAGATTGGACAAGGGATTGAAGGATCATCTTCTCCAATTGACATTTTTGGATTCATCCATATCAGTATCATGTTTCTTTATTTTCCCATTTATTTTCTGATTGTATTAGTTAATATGGGTGGCTAGCACCCTTAGTTCATCCTTGATCATTGTGGAACCTTGAGTCGAGACATTGATGTGATTATTACGGTTAATGTTACCGAGATTATTGTGTATTTAAGTGTTTTGTGTTATTTGCTCTTGTTGACTCACATTTATGAATTGATTATTGGTTTGATCACCCTTTAAGGGATTTGTGAATGTGTTGCTAGAATAGGAGATTACTATCCGTAATTGTAGGATTTCCGATTCCCGAGTAGCAAACAATAGTTATTCATTGGGGATAACACAAAGTTCAACCACTAAAACCGAGCTTTCGAGTTTTATGTTGAATTTATCTCGTTGTCCTAGTGTTTAATGCTTTTGGTGATTGAATCTAAGAGAGCTTTTTCGAGGATTCGGTTAAACTGAATAGGGTTAGTCGAAGAGCTTATTTTGATTAACTAAGATTAAGGGACAACAAGGCTATTAGAGCTTGTTAATAGTCGTGAGATAAGGGCTTAAATCACAATTCAATCGGGCATTAACAATAGTTGCATCAATTGTTCAAGACCAAGGGGAAGCATGATCAAGGGTGACTTGTTTTACTATTTGAAAACTAAAACCGAAAAAGATCTCTTCTAGTGTTTTTGAGTACTTGTTTCTTTTAATTGTGTCTATTTGCTTTTAATTGTCACTAATAGATTGTTAGTTTCCCATCAACCCCCCCATTATTGCTTTCTTAAGTATTTATTTCTTGCATACTTAATCATAAACTGCTTAACATCGTAATCAAAACTGTTCGGCAGTTCCCTGTGGGATCGACCCTTATTTACCATTCTACTAAGTAGGATAGTCGGTAAGGTTTAAGTGTATTCTTCATACACATTAATTTGGTAGTAGGAAACGACGCTACCAAATTTTGGCGCCGTTGCCGGGGAACGGTGATTAGAATAGAGTTGTTTTGTTGATCAAGCATTATGATTAATTACATATACAGTTATCTTCTTGTTTAGCTTAGTAATTTTATAATCTCACTTTGTTTCCTTATTTTTGTTTACTTGTAGTGAATGTTCTTGCGTTCGCAAGGAGAAAAAGGATTGCTATTTGAACTGGATATTAAGGAACGTGAACGTGAATTGAGAAGGAGAGCTCGAGATTTGGAGCAAGTCCGAGAAAGAATCGAAGTGCTGAATTTAGGGGGTGAAGAAATTATTAACTTGGAAAAAATGGCTGAGGATCAAGGTCAAGAAAGAACAATGAAGGAGTTGGCTAACACTAGGGTTGCTCAAGAGCCCTTGTGCATCACCTTCCCAGTCATAGGAAACGACATTGCTTTCGAGTTGAAATCCAGACTCATCCATCTACTACCTTCCTTTCATGGATTGTCGGAGAGGACCCTCATAAGCACCTCAAGGAGTTCCATGTGGTTTGTTCAAGTATGAAGCCATCAAGGGTGACGGAAGAACAGATCAAACTTCGAGCATTCCCGTTCTCCCTGAAGGATCTTGCTCGGGATTGGCTATACTACCTTCCATCCGGATCAATCACCACCTGGGAGCAGATGGAAACCCAATTCCTTGAAAAATTCTTCCCAGCTTCTCGAGCCACCACCATTCGAAAGGAGATCAGTGGAGTGAGGCAGATGCAAGGTGAAACATTATATGAGTATTGGGAACGTTTCAAAAGACTTGTTGGAAGTTGCCCTCCACATCAAATCACTCCACAACTGCTGATTCAGTATTGGTATGAAGGACTTTGCCTGGCAGACCGAAATATGATTGATTCGGCGAGTGGAGGGGTTTTATCTGATAAGACACCTACTGAGGCTCGAGCACTGATATCCAAAATAGCTGCTAATACTCAACAGTTTGGATGTAGAGAGCCGGTGAGACGGGTCAAGGATGTGATAGACTCAACTGTTGAAGAGAGGTTAGACCAACTCACCGACTTGGTGAAGAAGGTAATCTCGGGTGGCACACCTACTTCCAAGCCTTACAGAATTTGCCAAGTCACTGAACACTCTACTGATACTTGCCGGGTTCTCGGAGAAGAAATGGAGGCCCATGCCAACGCGGTTCACAACTTTAATCCCAACTCATCCGGGAGGAAATATGATCCATATTCACAATCATACAACCCGGGTTGGAGGGACCATCCGAATTTCAAATACGGCAATCAAAATCCGAGCAATAATCAACAAGGTGATCACAGTGGGCAAAACCGACCCCCTTTTACTAGGGGAATGTTCCAGCAGAGACAGCAACCCGAGCAGGTACCCTGTGATCCTTCTCTTTCTGATATAGTGAAAAGCCTAGCCACTAGTACGCTCCAATTACAGAAGGAATCAAGTTCTAGGTTTCAGAGTATCGAAAATCAAGTCAATCAGATAGCATCGGCGGTTTCTCGTTTAGAAAATGCACAAGGAGGAAGATTACCGGCTCAACCGGAAGTCAACCCGAAAAATGTGAGTGCCATTGTTGTTATGGATGAGGAGTTACTTGGAGAGCCTGAGAAGCCCGGGTATACTTCACAAGGACAGACTGTGGACGTGGATGATGGTTCGAGGAAAGAAGAGACCCCCCATGTGGTTGAAAGTAAAGTTCGGACACCTAAGTGGAAGATTGCCAAGGAGTTGCGTAAGCAAAAGGAGGCATTAGCTGCATGCTTCCCCGACCACCTATTGCCTTTTCCTACCATGAAATACTCTCCACAAAGTGAAATTGAGAATGTCAGTGTGGGGATTTTGAGAAGCGGGAAGTTCCTTGAAAAGGGAAAGTCAAATGAAGGAGCAAGTAGAGTTGAAAGTGAAAGGGAGGGTGCAAAACATGAAATCTCGGCCGAGCCATATCAGGATCTCGGCCGAGATGTCTCACCTCGTCCAGAAGACAGAACTCTCTGCCCACCTGTCTCGGCCGAGACACATAAAGATCTCGGCCGAGATTCCCTGAAATCCAACAAAAATTCTGAAATGCCCCCACTTCCGTTTCCGAGTCAAATGAAGAAGATTCCCGACAAAAATAGAGATAAGGAGATAATGGAGGTATTCAGGAAGGTGGAAATTAGTATTCCTTTGATGGACGCCGTAAAACAGATTCCACGGTACGCAAAGTTTTTGAAAGATCTATGCACCAACAAAAGGCGTCTACATGGGAATGAGAAAGTCTTCATGGGAGAAAATATCTCGGCTGTTTTTCAGAAGAAAATACCACAGAAATGCAAGGACCCGGGAATGTTCACCATCCCGTGTAAGATCGGTAATTGTCTGATTGAGAGAGCTATGCTTGATTTGGGGGCATCGATCAATGTGATGCCCCGTTCTATTTTCAATACCTTGAACTTGGGTCCACTGAAAGACACGAGGGTAGTCATCCAACTGGCGGACCGAAGCACCTCGTTTCCGAACGGGGTGATTGAGGACGTGATAGTTGAGGTGGATAACCTCATCTTTCCAGCAGATTTCTATGTACTTGACATGCATGGAAATTCACCCGATTCCACTCCAATCTTGCTTGGGAGGCCATTCTTGAATACCTCCCAAACAAAGATTGACGTGCGAGAGGGAACTCTTAGCATGGAATTTGCTGGCCAAGTGGTGCAATTCAATATTTTTGATTCAATGAAATATCCTGAGGAATTGCATAGTGTTTATTCTATTGATGTCATTGATGTTATTGATCCCCTTGTGGAGGAAGTGTTTGAGTGTTATTGTAGGGACGAAGAAGCAATTGAATTGGCGACCGATCTAGAGAAGATAGAGCCAATGGACACCAAGAAAGAGTTTGTGGGGATAGTGGAACAATCGAAATCATCCAAGCCTTAACGAACCAAGCCCTTTCCCAAATTCTTACCTTTGCCTGAACCTCAAGAAAAGCTGCTACCTTCTACCATCAAGGCACCAACCATTGAGCTCAAAGCCCTTCCCCCCCATCTCAAATATGCATATCTTGGGGAGGACGAAACCCTACCGGTGATTATCTCATCAAAGCTCACATCCACTCAAGAACAAGCATTGATCGAGGTCCTCAAGGTTAACAAAGAAGCTATAGGGTGGACTATTGCTGATATCAAAGGCATTAGTCCATCCCTATGCATGCACTGGATATTGTTGGAGGATAATGCCAAACCAAGTCGGGAACCCCAAAGGCGGCTTAATCCACCTATGATGGAGGTGGTAAAGACAGAGATCATCAAGCTACTCGATGTTGGGATTATTTACCCAATATCGGATAGCAAATATGTGAGCCCAACACAGGTCGTGCCCAAAAAGTCGGGAGTGACGGTGGTAGAGAACAAAGACGGGGAAATGGTTCCCACCCGCTTGCAAACCGGATGGCGAGTGTGCATCGATTACCGCAAGCTAAATGCCATGACCCGCAAAGATCATTTTCCTTTGCCATTCATTGACCAAATGCTTGAGAGATTGGCCGGGCATTCCTTCTATTGCTTCTTGGATGGATACTCCGGATACTTTCAAATAGCCATCTCTCCAGAAGATCAAGAGAAGACCACTTTCACATGCCCCTTCGGTACCTTTGCATGGAGGAGGATGCCATTTGGGCTATGCAATGCCCCAGCCACCTTTCAAAGGTGCATGGTAAGTATTTTTTCCGAATATGTTGGGAATATTATTGAAGTTTTCATGGATGATTTTAGTGTGTATGGTGAGTCTTTCGAAAAATGCCTTGATAATCTTGCTAAAATTCTGAAAAGGTGCATAGAAACAAATCTTGTTTTGAATTGGGAGAAATGTCATTTTATGATTGAGCAAGGCATCGTTCTTGGACATATAATTTCATCAAAAGGGATTGAGGTTGATAGGTCTAAAGTTGATCTTATTGTTGCTTTGCCTTACCCCGCAATTGTGCGGGAAGTTCGATCGTTTCTTGGCCATGCAGGTTTCTATAGGCGTTTCATTAAGGATTTTTCAAAGATCTCTGCCCCTCTGTGTCGGCTATTGCAAAAGGACGTTGAATTTGAGATGTCAACCGATTGCAAGATGGCCTTTGATCAGCTCAAGGAGGCCCTTACATCGCCCCCCATCATCCAACCTCCGGATTGGACACTGCCGTTCGAGATAATGTGCGATGCAAGCAACTATGCAGTGGGAGCTGTATTGGGGCAACGGAAGGGAAAAGCAGCCCATGTGATCTACTATGCCTCAAGGACCCTAAATCCGGCACAAGCAAACTACACCACCACAGAAAAAGAACTCTTGGCCATAGTTTTTGCTTTAGACAAGTTTAGGTCATATCTGCTTGGTACTAAGATTATCGTTTTTTCTGATCATGCAGCTCTTCGGTTTCTATTATCAAAGAAGGAAGCTAAACCAAGACTCATCAGATGGATTTTGCTACTTCAGGAATTTGATTTGGAAATCAAAGACAAGAAGGGAAAGGAAAATTGGGTGGCGGATCATTTAAGCCGTTTGATACAAGAGGAGGACGAAATGCCCTTGAAGGAGAGCTTTCCAGACGAGCAATTGCTAGCCATGACAAGCACGAAGGCCCCTTGGTATGCCAACATGGTAAATTATTTGGTGTCCAAGAGATTTCCTAATGGGATGAGTAAACCGCAGAAGGATAGGTTGAAGAGTGAGTCGAAGCATTTTGTTTGGGATGATCCATACCTGTGGAAATATGGTTCAGATCAAGTAATCAGGAGATGCATTCCCGAAGACGAAGTGCAGTCGGTGTTGAATTTTTGCCACCACATGCTTGTGGAGGCCACTTTGGGCCGAAGAGGACGGCATACAAAGTGCTTGAGAGTGGACTGTTTTGGCCCACCATATTTAGAGATGCCATTGCTTTTTGCAAGTCCTGTGACAACTGTCAAAAGACGGGAAATGTCTCTCAAAGAAATCAAATGCCCCAAAACCCGATTGTCGTTTGTGAAATTTTTTATGTTTGGGGTATGGACTTCATGGGACCGTTTCCCTTGTCTTATGGGAATTTGTACATATTGTTGGCTGTTGACTATGTGTCCAAGTGGGTGGAGGCGAAAGCAACCCAAATTAATGACTCTAAAGTTGTGGCCGAGTTCGTCCAATCCAACATTTTTGCTCGGTTTGGGATACCAAAAGCCATTATAAGTGATAGAGGCACACACTTTTGCAACCGAACAATCGACGCATTGCTGAAGAAATACGCTGTATTGCACAAAGTGTCGACGCCTTATCATCCACAAACCAATGGGCAAGCCGAAATTTCGAATCGGGAAATCAAGTCAATATTGGAGAAGACCGTGCAACCAAATCGCAAGGACTGGAGTTTGAGGCTCAATGATGCATTATGGGCGTATAGGACTGCCTATAAAACTCCAATTGGTATGTCTCCCTTTCGACTCATTTATGGAAAGCAATGCCATCTCCCGGTGGAACTTGAACATAGAGCATACTGGGCTATTCGGAGATGCAACATGAACCTTGATGAAGCCGGTGTACACCGAAAGCTCCAATTGCAAGAGCTCGAAGAAATTCGAAATGAAGCCTTTGAAAACGCCATGATCTACAAGGAGAAAATGAAGGCTTTTCATGACTCGAGAATTACCCGGAAAACGTTTGTGGTTGGGGAGAAAGTGCTATTATATCACTCTCGGTTGAAGTTATTTCCGGGCAAGCTCCGCTCGAGATGGGTAGGACCCTTTGTTGTCACTAAGGTGTTCGATCATGGAGCCATCGAAATTGAAAGTGGTAAAACCGGAAAAATCTTCAAGGTCAATGGGCATCTTCTCAAGCCTTATCTAGAGCATATTCAAGAAAGCCCCGGTGAAGAAGAAAGAGTGGAAGACTCACCACCAAACTGAAAAAGCGTCCGTCGAGCCAACGACGTTAAACAAAGGCGCTTGTCGGGAGGCAACCCGGCGTTTACTCGTTTTCTCGTATTTTAAATTCATAGTTTAGTAGTTTTACTATTATTTACATATTTTGAATTATGTTTGTTAAAATGTGTGTAGGTACCAAACAAGCAAATCAAAGCCAAGACATGGTGTAGAATGGGGGTGAAGAACACCAAAAAGGTGGAAAAATGCAGAGGAGGACCATCTCGGCCGAGACACAGAAGAAATCTCGGCCGAGACTCCATGTGAGTGAAAAGGCCAATCTTTCCCTGGAAGACTTTCTCGGTCGAGACACATACCTCATCTCGGCCGAGATCCAAAGATGCAAAAATCTGAAAAATTTGCTGGAAGATAATCTCGGCCGAGACATTACCTTATCTCGGCCGAGATTCAGAAAGGCCCAAAATAAAGAAATTTCTCTGGAAGCAAATCTCGGCCGAGACATACATGCATCTCGGCCGAGACGGGTTTGAATGGAAATTGAGCCAATTTCGCTGAAAGATCATCTCGGCCGAGACAGGACCGAATCTAGGCCGAGACGGGGTTGTCCAGAATGGAAGCAAATTTGCTGAAGAACAATCTCGGCCGAGACATACATGCATCTCGGCCGAGACGGGGTTGTCCAGAATGGGGGTAAAAATGCTGAGACTTCATCTCGGCCGAGACACTACCGCATCTCGGCCGAGATCCCTTGCCGGGTCAAGTTTTCCTGAAAGCGTAGAACGGATCTCGGCCGAGACACAGAGCCCAAATCCGAATCTCGGCCGAGACGGAAAACAGGTATAAATACCCCCTGCGCGAAAATTAGGTCAGTTCTTCCCCAAACTTGCGATTTTCACACACTCACGCACACACTACTCCAATAATCACCCTTGCACTCGATTTCCACCTCTAAAATTCACACCACACCTCACTCACATCACCAAACCCACTCTCTTTCGAAAATATTTGGATTTGGAGCACATTTGAGGTCGAGTCAAAAAGGGCGCGAGCAACCCAAATTCAAAAACTTTTCGATTAAACTCAACTGGTAAGTACGGCTATCTCCTCCTTTCGATTCATTGATGTGTATTAATGTATACATTGTTGAGATTGAAAGTTAATTTTATGTTTATATGCATATTCGTTGAACTTGGTTATACATACAAGTACTTGTATTGATCTTTTTGCCATGTGATAAGTGTTATGCATTTAAATGATTAAATTGATTGATAGTTCGTATAGTTGCCTGATGATGGAGTGGGTGGATTGTTGAGTATAATCTTGTGAGTTTTTGAAAAGGCTAAATTCGTTGTGGCATATTATCAAGCATGTGCTAGGCATTAGATTGTTGTGCCTAGGTTAGCTAAATTCGACTATATTCTCTGATTTTAAGACTAATTGTTGATATTATCGTAATGTTGACCTTATTTGAATATGGTTTGGTTGTCATTGCATGGTTGATACATTCTGCCTTGTTTTTGTTAGAGAGATAGTCGGATTCAAATGAACTTAGACACCTCTTACTTGCACTTGAACTAGTTATTTTGCCACAAGTTTTTGATGATTGAATTGTTGATTTTAGGTACCCATGGCACCTCCGAAAATAAAAAAAGGTAACACTCAAGAAGGTACCTCTGGCCGAAGAGTCACGCAAAAAATCCGAAGAAGCTAAGCCAAGGGCAAGGAGAAGGCTATTGAGCCTACTTCGGAGGTTCCTCCACCGGAAGTTCCACCAACTTCCATTGACAAGTCCACAAAGCCCATCGATTTTGACATAGTGCTGACAACAGAGGAGCAACGAAAACGGTTTGATAAGTTGATGAAGAGGGGGGTGTCCGCTACCCGCTATGACGATCCCAAGATCTTGGACGCTATGGGCATCCGGAAAAACGTTCTGGAGCTGTTAGACACAGCAGGTCTAGTTCAGTGCCTCGCTCCCTGCCCAACTTTCCTCAAATTTGTGCTCGAGTTCTTCAGCACACTCGAGATCGAGGAGAAGGTCATTTCCGGCTCTTCAGTTCATCATTTCGAATTCCAGCTTCTTATTGAACAGAAGACACTAAGCAACGACAGCTGGGAAAGCATATACGGCTTCAAGACTGTAACCGTCGGTGATCGCCATGTGTCAAAGGAGTTCAACGTGCAACAATTCTGGGGGCAAATCACTGCCGCCCCTGGAATAGTTGCACCTCAGGCATATGATCCAAGGAGCTCCAGGCTCACCTACATTCGAAGCCCCCTGGTAAAGTATCTACAGAAGCTGCTGAGTTCCACCATATGTGGACGGAAAGAAATCAACTCTCCTCGGTTATATGAGATGGAAATTCTTTGGGGCATAGTGGATAGGAGAAAGAGGGACTTCCAGCAGGACTTGGTGTCATGTTTTCAGAAGATAGTGAAAGAACTAAAGGCGGAGAGGAAAAGAGAAACGAAAATGCCCGACCCGATCTATTGTGGGGCGTTGATAACCCCTATACTCGAGCATTACCATGTTCCCCTTCCAGAGTACACACCTATCACTACTGATTATTATTTGGACTGGGAGGAGATGGAGAACATGCACATTGCCATGCTTGGGTACAAAGAGGGCATATCGGGTCCGGCTGTCCCATACGTGCTCCAAAACGAGGGACCTTACCTCCGCCTACCCAACCCCGGATTGACTTACATCACCAACTTGGAAAGTAAGCTGAATTTGGAACTGAGCTCCGAGGCACACCTCAATGCCTCCTTGGAGCCAAACCGGGAAGAACTGACCAAATTCAAGCGTGCTAAAAAGCCACGTCCGGTGGCACGGGTTCGGAGCGTAGGGGTTGAAGGGGAAGGAAGTAGCCAACCGGCGCAGCCATCAAGAAAAAGATCATCTACTGCCATTCTAACTCAATCTGAGTTCCAGGAACGGCAAGAGGGCTTAATGGCGGCCATGGGGGACGAGATCAAAGGCGTCAGAGCCGAATTGGTGGAGCTACGAGCATCTATTGGAGCTGAGCTGAGAGGAATCAAGGAAACTATCCAAGAAAATCAGACCAAGATTCTTGACCTTTTCAAGTCAATAAAAGGATGTTTCACCGACTCGAGCCCCCGACCTTCCCGCTCGCTGTGAGTAGAGCGACCGAGAAGTCTTACCTTTTTGTCCCAAAAACTAAGTTTGGGGGAAAACAAAAAGATAAGACCATTTCGGTTGCTCGAAACCCCCTACCCCCCGTTTTTCTTCTTTCATTATCTTTACTGTTGGCCTGTGAGCCATTTGACATGACTTGCTTGTTGGATTTCTTGTGATGGCCTGTGTGCCAATCTGATTTATATATTGATTGCTTTTGTGATATGTGTCCATTTTTATTGTTGGTAATATTGCCGGCCTGTGAGCCATTGTCATTTTTTATTAGCCTTGGGTGGTAATATTATTACATATGCATTTGGCTATTTCGGATTTTTGAATAATCATTGGGTGCCTTAAAGTCAAATTGTTTGTTTGTGTTGATAAGTACACACACATTTTCCCTTTATTGTTATAGGAGTAGGATTCTTAATAAAGTAGTTCATTTAGTTAATGTTTGTGAATAAACGTGTAATAAAATGGTTAAGTTTGGCGAGCCACCAAATTGTACTCCTCTTTTTCCACAAACTAAGTTTGCAACTAAGTTTGGGGAGGGGGTGGGATTCGTACAAATTGGCAGCTCGAGAAAGCAATTGGATGAAGTTTAGGAAAAAAAAAAAAATGTGGCATTGATTAATGATGAAAAATTTTGACAAATATTTTTGAAAGAAGCACATGGTAGAGCATGATAGACTTTTGAAACAAAATTGAACATACACTCAAAACTTTTGATCAAAAATTGCAACCGAGTGAGTTTTTGAGCTTTAGAAGATACTCCCATCTTTAGAGTAATGTAAACTTTCTTTCGGTGTGAAATTCATTGAGTGCATTTAGTGGTCTCTAGAACTTGCCTTGATTCTCTATTTTGCATGAGTCGGTGCATTGTGTGACATTGAAAATGATCTTAGGCAATCCTTGATTTGAGCCTACTTTCAAGCTTGAAAACACATCCTTTTTACCTAATTTGATATTGTCTCTAGTTGAGCCCCTTGAGCTTTTAACCTCTTGTTTGACAGCCCAATTCTACAAGCCGAAACCCTTTTGATTAGCCTTTGAACCTAATTGGACTATTTGAGTATGAGGAAGGCGGTTGGAAGGTAGTCGGGTAATTTGGGATTGAAAAGGGTAATCTATAGGGAATTTTGAAAGTTGAAAAGAGATGAAACACTAGGAAAAGAATCGAAAACACTAGTCCTCTCCAATATTTGTTTTAAAAAAAAAAAAAAAAGTCGAAAAATCAGAAAAACAAAAGAAAAAGCTAGTTGTATATACTCAATTGTTGCTTTTAATTTGGAGAGGCTAGTAATATAAATACCTTTCGATAAATGTTCTCAAGTGATAGAAATTCAAAGAAAATACACTCCAACGGAGAATTGAGAATGCAATGAGGTTGTGAACTTTGTGGTAAGGGGAAGAAACCAATTTTGGGATTGGTTTACTAAGAAAGTAAAGAGTGAGGTAAAGTGATTGTTGTTTGAGGGGTGGATGAGATTAGCTAACTCATTTAGTCCATTTTATAGTCACTTCTACCCAAAATTATCCCACCTTATCCCAAGCCAACATTACAACCTATTAAAGACCTTTTTGATTCTTTGTCATACATGTCGGTATACATCGAAGTTTAGATGATTGACAAGCTTATGGTAGGCATTTTATGCATTTCAATGTGAGCGTATACACTTCCCTTTTGATACACTTGTGAGTCGAGAGTTACACTCACCATGTGAGGATCTTAAGTTTAGAGTGTTTTGTCTCGAGAGTAGTGGATCTAGTCTATCACACATGCTCACTTTTATCATGATCTCTTACTCTTTTTCATGAAAATTCTGAAATCAAATGCCACTAAACTTTGCCTAAACACGTGTTCTTTTGTCTTTCTCTTTATTGTTCGGGACGAACAAGTTTTAAGTTTGGGGAGATTTGGTACACGTGTTCCGTGCACGCACTTTAGGGCACTTTTAGTGTCATTTTAGTGTCAATAACGTGCATAATTATGTGTATTTAGTGCTTTTATATTCTAATGGGAAAATAATGCGTTTGAGCTATTTTCGTATTAAGACAGGTGTAAAAAGGGTCGAAATCGAAGATTAAACGACCGAGGAGTCGAGGGATCGATCGAGGCAAGAAAGGAAGAGCCAAATGAAGATCTCGGCCGAGACAGGATGTTAATCTCGGCCGAGATGAGCCTCCAGGGGTTTTCTGAAGTTTTGCAAGACTGAAGATCTCGGCCGAGATTCAATCTCATCTCGGCACATCTCGGCCGAGATGAGGCTCCAGGGGTTTTCTGAAGTTTTGCAAGATTGAAGATCTCGGCCGAGACTCAATCTCATCTCGGCCGAGATGAAGCTCCACGGAATTTCTGAAGAATGTCAAAGATGAAAGTCTCGGCCGAGATGCAATCTAATCTCGGCCGAGATGAGTCAAAACCTAAAAAGCCCTTGTTTCCCCTTTTTCACGTCTCGGCCGAGATACAACCCAATCTCGGCCGAGATTGACCTTCGACCCAAAATTCTTGAAAACCCTTTTTCACGTCTCGGCCGAGACACACTCCCGTCTCGGCCGACATTCACTACCCTGTTTTAAAATCCTGAATATGTTTTTGCCTATTTTTGTCTAGCACTTTCTCCCTTTATATATATGTCATCCCATTCGAATTTAACCTAATTTTTGGATAACTTTTGGATGCCTTTTTTATACTTGGAGAGCACATTTCAGCCACCAAGGAAGGAGATTGGACAAGGGATTGAAGGATCATCTTCTCCAATTGACATCTTTGGATTCATCCATATCAGTATCATGTTTCTTTATTTTCCCATTTATTTTCTGATTGTATTAGTTAATATGGGTGGCTAGCACCCTTAGTTCATCCTTGATCATTGTGGAACCTTGAGTCGAGACATTGATGTTATTATTACGGTTAATGTTACCGAGATTATTGTGTATTTAAGTGTTTTGTGTTATTTGCTCTTGTTGACTCACATTTATGAATTGATTATTGGTTTGATCACCCTTTAAGGGATTTGTGAATGTGTTGCTAGAATAGGAGATTACTATCCGTAATTGTAGGATTTCCGATTCCCGAGTAGCAAACAATAGTTATTTATTGGGGATAACACAAAGTTCAACCACTAAAACCGAGCTTTCGAGTTTTATGTTGAATTTATCTCGTTGTCCTAGTGTTTAATGCTTTTGGTGATTGAATCTAAGAGAGCTTTTTCGAGGATTCGGTTAAACTGAATAGGGTTAGTCGAAGAGCTCATTTTGATTAACTAAGATTAAGGGACAACAAGGCTATTAGAGCTTGTTAATAGTCTTGAGATAAGAGCTTAAATCACAATTCAATCGGGCATTAACAATAGTTGCATCAATTGTTCAAGACCAAGGGGACGCATGATCAAGGGTGACTTGTTTTACTATTTGAAAACTAAAACCGAAAAAGATCTATTCTAGTGTTTTTGAGTACTTGTTTCTTTTAATTGTGTCTATTTGCTTTTAATTGTCACTAATAGATTGTTAGTTTCCCATCAACCCCCACCCCCCCCCACCCCCCCCATTATTGCTTTCTTAAGTATTTATTTCTTGCATACTTAATCATAAACTGCTTAACATCGTAATCAAAACTGTTTGGCCGTTCCCTGTGGGATCGACCCTTATTTACCATTCTACTAAGTAGGATAGTCGGTAAGGTTTAAGTGTATTCTTCATACACATTAATTTGGTAGTAGGAAACGACGCTACCAGTCACCGAAGTCCATGTCTCAAGTTTTTGTGTCATATCATTCATAAAAAAAGATAGAAGAACTTTTAAATTTGTATAAAAAATACCAACATTTTCAAGAAATTACAATATACTCCTAAATTTCATAATTGCATAAAAAATCACAATATTTTTCTGAAATTGCAATTTAAAAGAATTATTTTAGAAGTAGGATTTTTTTTGCCAACCTAGATTTAAATTGCAATTTAAGAAAAATGTTGTGATTTTTATGCAAATATGAAAATTTAGTAGTATATTGCAATTTCTTGAAAATGTTGGTATTTTTTATACAAATTTAAAAATTATTCTATCTTTTTTATAAATGATGTGGCAAATAATATGGCACAAAAATCGAACACGTGAACTCCGATGTCGAAAAATTTATCGATGATCCAATTTGCAATTATGAGCAAACGTTATGTTTTATTTTGCAAATTCTAAAAGTTAGGCTTAAATTGCAATTTCGAAAACGGTGGTGATTTTTATTGCAATTAAGCCTAAAATTAAATATTAACCTTTTGCCTTTACTTTAAAAAAGTAAGAGTTTCATTATTTAGAAAATAATGTTTATCCAAAGCGTGACTTAAGTACAAGAATTATTTAGAAATTCATGTCAAATAAAATAAACTGATTTGTTGTACAGTTATAAAAAATAAAACTAATATTTTTTATAAGGAAATTGTTTATTAATTTCTAATTCTAGCCTGCACTCTATAATACAGTCCAATTAAAGGGAAAAAAAACTCAAATCTAACTCAAATAATTAACTATAATTAATTTAAAATAAAATATTTCATTATAATATATGTGATATGAATGTAAACTGAAGATCAAGAAAGATGAATACTTTGATATATTATACATAAAAAATAAAATAGAAACAAAACAGATATTTGTAATTAAAAAAAGTTGAATGAGAATTATGAACATACCAAAAGACGAACTAACAAAATTATTTTCGAAAGTTTTGGGCGGGAAAGTCAAAATGGTAGTAAAAATTCCTCCATTTAACTCTCATATATATATATGGGTAATTCTAGGGTACAACCATTATATTGATACAACTTACTTTTAACTTGCTATAGTAGGTAACAATAAATAATATTTTATTCATTTATTTAGTTAGATAAATCCCACTTGCCCCTCTTCTTTTCATATGTCAAAATGCTGATTTTTTTTTTTTTTTACCTTTATACTAATTTGTCTTTTCCTTTTTATTAATATTTTTTCAGTTTGAAAAAATTAAAAGAAAAATCTCATTTTACCTATCTTTATCTGTTTTTATTTCAAATGTTGTTAAAAAATGATTCTCGTATGAAATATGTAAAGTAAAATTATCTACATTTTAAGATTGTACATTTAAAATTAATGTATTCTTTAACAAACAAATTACGAGATCTCTATATTTTAAAAGTAAGTCTACATAATTCACATTCTTAGTTTTTATTAAACTAAAATTTCTCCTAAATTACTTCCTCAAATAATATAATATTAATATCAATATATATAATAACAACTCATAAGCTATCATGCCCCGTGTAGCAACGGTAAAGAAGAACTTTACTATTCTTTACTTTGTTTGAAGAAAATACATAAAATACCGAAATAATTATAAATAGAAATAAGTTATGCAATATACTTAGTACATTTTATTCCTCTAAATGAGGCAATGTTTAGGTTTTTTCAAATATCAAAGCCAAGAGATTTCGTATGTGTGGATAAGTATTGGACTAATTAAGTTATATTTTATTAGAAAATGATTCTCATCTAAATATGTATAAAATCATCAAATTGAAATTAACGTGCTTTTCACAATTCTACGGAATATTGTTGATACAATCGATATTTTTTCTTATCAATTATCTTTCTTCCTAAACTATAACAACAACAACAATAACAATAACAAAAATAATAACTCGTAAATTAACATGCTTATTAACAATTAAAATGTTTAGAAGAATCTATATATATATAGAGTGAGTCTTGTATGTGACGGTCTCACGTGTGACGGAATACACTTTTACAGGAAATATTGATACTTTTACAGATAAAAATGATATTTTTGCTAAAGTGATACTTTTACAGATAGAAGTGATACTTTTGTAACAAAAAGCAATACTTTTTTTTGTTAAAAAAAAAAGTGATACTTTTACAGATAAACGTGTTACTTTTACTACAAAAAGTAATACTTTTTTCCCGTCACGCCGTGTGACGGTCACATACAAATTTTTGCCATCTATATATATATAAAAGTAAAATGAAGGGTATTAATGTCATTCTAACTTTTCCTCCAAAAAATTTACACTATATAATTGGTAACTTTTTTTTAATTTTATTTTAGGTAATTTCATAACTTTTTTTTATTTTTTATAAACACAAATAACTTTTTCATTTTTAAATAAAAAAGGGTAAAATCTAGACAATAAAAAGAAAATTGCTAGAAAAAAATTATAAAAACAGCCGTTTCCTTTTTTTTTTTTTTTCGTTTTCTTCCCAATATCTTTTAATTTTTTTTGGAATTCTGCATTCTCTTTTTTTTCTTGGAATTCTTTTGCTGGATGTTTTCTAGGAATTTTTATAATCACTAAAATTTTTGTTAATACAATTATTTTATTTATATAATTTGTGCTAATTTTTTATTTAAAGTTTGTGAATAAATCATTCTTATTTTCATTTGTGTGATTTTTTTATATATGCTAATGTCATTTACAATTTGTATCTACATAAATATCATATCAAATTTTAGTTATAAAATGATGGCTAGGGAAAAGAAAATGATTAAAAGAAAAAAATGAAGATTGAGCAACGAGGAGCCAAAGCGACATCAGGTATGAAAGAAAATTGAAAAATAAAAATAAATAAAAATAAAAAGGGACATATATAGTTAAATATAACATGTTGTGAATTTAATAATTGGAATATGGTGACCAATTTAGCAGGTTGCAAGTAATTTCATTTAAGGGTCAAGATTAAAAGAAGGGGATCTAATGGTTATTATCTATGGTTGTATTAATATAATGGTTGTATAGTAGAAGGACCCTATATATATATATATTGAAATAATAAGATTGGGACTGAGTCTGGTAAGAAGAATCCTAATCTGGATTTGAATTTTTAGGATAATTTTTGGGTGAGGTTTGAATCTTCACGTTCAAAGTATGAGAGGGGGGGGGGGGGGGGGGGGTTGAGAAAAATGTTAAATGAGGGAGTCAAAAGGTTGCCAAAAATTTCTGACCCTAATTTCTTTTTTTGGAAAACGATTACTGAGACTAATTAATATGTTCGTCATAAAAAATTTATAGATATTGAACATTAATTTCAGAGGGCCCACCCTAATTTATCCTCTAGTGGTACTAATACCATATTGGTGCAGTAGAATTATCCCCAATTTGATACACTATGCATACTTTAAAAATGCATTTGTTTGTTGGTCGTTTGTGTGGTGTAATTCTCATGCAACAGTAGTCAACCTAATACATGTTAAATATCAATTTGTTTATTATTTTATGTACGACTTTTCAAAACGTTGCATAAATTAATCAGCATCCCAGGAAATGGTGACAATAACTTCAAGTAATCAAACATCTGCACTTCCATAATCGTCATCGTCTACATTACATAATACTAATTTTGTATTTTTACCTGTAATTTTAGCTTCTTTTGGGGTAGAATAAACGGATAAATAAATAATCATCTAAACTTTCTCTCACTCCTCAAATTCTTTAATTTTAGCGACTCTTTCCTTCATCTTATCTCTTTCCATGAATTTTGTAGTAATATTAATGTAGAATGAAAGTTAAAAAAATATCTACTTATCAATAAATTACACAGCCTAATATTGCATTCAAAAAACGTAAGTAGTATAACATCTTTTGTAACAATTGTATTATTTAAAAGTAGATCTATATCTATAAAAAAAATCAGTCTTCAAAAAAATATATATTTAAAATAATACTCTCTTAAGAATGTCATTTTAGGCACTTTGAAAAATTTCATAATAAGTATCACTTTACCAAAAAAACTATAATTCTTCCAATATTATCTTAAACAAACTACTTAATTTAGTTGATTATTTCCTTATTTCACAAAACATACTAATTAAATATCAATCTTTAATTTCTCCAAAAATAGTTAAAATGTCATTCTTTATGAAACGGAGGGAGTATTATTTAACTTAAATAATTGTTATTTGATTAAAGTAATTGCTGATGGATTGTGTTGTATTTGGATATTGTGTTGGATTTGGAAAAATATAATTGATTGAAGAGTCGGTCTTGGGTGCACCCAACACACAATAAGCTTATTGTGCATTCTCCAATTTAATTTGGGAATTAGATATATATTAAGGGCTGCATTTGGATAAACAAAAAAGCTGGTGGCCCTGTGGTTTAACCCTTAGGTGCGCGCGCTGAGGTCTCAAGTTTGAGCCTTAGCTAGTGCGCGCAATTTTTTTTTTCTTTTAATTCAAATTAATAATATATGTATGTATGTATATGTATATATATATATATATATATATATATATATATATATTAAGGCATGTTTGTTATCACATAAAAGACACTAGCCTAGGTGGTAAAATCCTAAATTGTTAGTTATTAGGGCACGGGTTTGAATCTCACCTTCTTCAATTTTTTATATATGTGCACTTTTTATATTATTTTAGACAATGTAATATATTATTTAAAAAAAATTATATATTATTCAAAAAAAAATGTGTATACCTGTAACATAACATATATTATTACACAATATAATGTTACATATACTATTACACAATATAATATATACTATTAAACAACAGAATATATTATTAAAAAATTATACATGTACTATAACATATACTATTACGCGATATAACATATACTATTGCGCAATATAACATATATTATTGAACAATATAAAAAGAGGTAAAAACAGAGCAAAATCAGGGTTCGAACCCGCGCGCCTGAACCGCACCTGCGCGTGTCTCACCATTGCACCACATGTTGTTGTGAATTCATCCAAACAAGGCCCTTATATATATTCTTAATTTCAAATTAAATAAGAGAGTGCATAATAGTGCAATTGTGTGTTTGGTGCACACAAGTTTTTGCCTTGATTGAATTATTTGTGGCAGTTGACCCAAATATAAATAACACATAAATTTTGAGGGGTGAGTCTTGTGTGTGAACGGTCACACGTGTGACGGAATACATTTTTACAGAAAACATTGATATTTTTATAGGAAAAAAATGATACTTTTACACGAAAAGTGATACCTTTACTACATTGATACTTTTACAGATAAACGTAATACTTTTACGACAAAAAGTGATATTTTTTTTTAAGAAAGGTGATACTTTTACAGGTAAACGTGATACTTTTACCACAAAAATGATATTTTTTCCCGTCACATCGTGTTACATTGTGTAACGAATGTGTGATGGTGACTTACAAAATTTTTGCCCATTTTGAATAGTCATTTTTACATTCGTATGCAATGACAGAGGAAGACAATCACCTTTAGAAGGAATATATATGAAATTATAAAAGTCAAAGTCAAGTAATTTGTTATTATCATATTACCGTCCTTGCCCCTTGGTGTTCTTATAATATTATTTGAAATTGATTTTATTAATTCATTCATCTCTCTGTCCATATAAAAAGTAGAATGAGTCTTGTGTGAACGGTCATACGTGTGACGAAATGTACTTTTACAGAAAACATTGATACTTTTACAGGAAAAAGTGATATTTTTACAGGAAAAAGTGATACTTTTACTACATTGATACTTTTACATATAAATGTGATACTTTTATTACAAAAAGTGATACTTTTTTTTGTTAAAAAAAAGTGATACTTTTACAGATAAATGTAATACTTTTACCACAAAAAATAATACTTTTTCCCGTCACACCATATGACAGGAGTTTTGCCATAAAGTATACAGTCAAATGAAATTTTCTATTCTCATTGTTACAGTATTCCACCAGTATACCAATTTTAAAATCGATTAGCCAGCTCAAAAAAAAAAAAAAAAGGAAAACAGAAAATTTAAAATCGATTAGTTATACATCCTTAAAAAATATAGCTTAATAACATAAAAATACACAATTTTTTGGTCAATTATCAAATACAACACGATCTTTTAAATTTAACGTATAAATACATGATCTTTTAACTTTTTTCAATTTAATATACAAAAACTAATTTCAGTCTTCTATTGCTGATATGAGCCTAAAATTAAAATTTTGGGTCACAACTTTTCTGACTTGGATTTTTGTTTTTATTATTTTTCAAACATTAGTCAATTTGGTGAAAGAAATTCCTTCCCAATCCCCTGGCATAATACGAATCTCATAAACTCGAGATTTTTTTCATTTTCTACTGGACAAATGATTGTAGTCTCCATTTTTTTAATAGAACACAAGTATGCTAACTTTTATTTTTTGTTTCTTTTTTTCTTTCTACTTTCTTTTTAAATAGCAGTTGCAAATAAAAACACTCAACAAAATTGCATTATTGTGACTCGATTACACAAACACATATTTAGCTTAATCAAATCACTAGTCATCCACAATTGAATATAAATTAAAATGAAGAGCAAATAGAAATAAAAACTCGTTTATTGAAACAAAAAATCAGATTTTTTTATCATTATAACACATTGTCTTACAAGCATAACATCAATACTTACCTATATAGATACACAAACAAATATCGGATGATCTTGGTCGACTTGAACGTAATTCTTACCGAAGCAAAGATGGCAGACATCATACACTTAGCGTATGGAGGAAACCGACTTAGACTTTCTCATAGCAATGACTTGGATCCGTTCATATTTATGATTCGAGCACTATGTAACATATTTAACTCTCTAAAGTACAACTCGAATTCTACGTCAACCATTAGAGACTGAAATTAGTCCATGTGTATTAAAATGAAAAAAATTAAAAGATGGTGTATTTATATATTAATCTAACATGTTCTAATATAATTTAACTTTTTTCCAAAATAAAAATAAAATTTAAAAAAACATGTGTATATAAAATGCAAATACACATAAAATGTATAAAAAATATACATATATATTTAGTGACGGAAATTTCTCCGCTAAATCTACCGGCATTATAAAATTCTTGACAGTTTTTCTATCTCTAATTAACGACGGAAAAATTCGTCACAAACAAATGTTAATCTTTGGATAGTCGAAGTATTAGCAACAGAATATTCCGTCGTTAATTTGAAAACCAATTCTATTATCGGGCAGAAATATTTGCCGCTCAAAATAGTGACGGATTTTCCGTCGTTAATTAATGATGAGTTCGGTTCCGTCGCCAACTCCGTTACTAAATTATCTGGCTCTCGAAATAGTGATGAATTACTGACCGAAACAAATTCGTCAATAAATTTCGTCGCTAATTGGTCGGTATTCCGTCAGTAATAGAAAGAAAATTATTTTTATTTTTTAAATATCATGTTCCATGGCTAATCGGTTGCGAATCCGTCGCTAATAATTAATGACGGATATTTTCCATTGGTAAATTCGTCGCTAAACATCGTTTTTTCTTTGGTGAACCAACTTAAAATATCTTGTAACTATTTAACATTTACAAAAATAGGAATTGTATTTATATCTCTACAGTCTATAAATTTGCTCGCACCACAAATTACACGGATTTAAAATCCGTAGGTCTGGCACACATCATAATTTGTAATGAAAAATTGATAAAATGTGGTCTATCGTCGAGGAAAATAAAAATCTTAGTTATCTAGTTGAATTAGAAAAGTCAAGTAGTCAATATTAACTTGCGTTTCCAAATTGTTTCAATTGATTAATCTCATTATCTGATATCTTGCACGTATAAAACTGTGGGTACAGTCCTGCATTACCATTGTACTTCAGCCCAGATTCTTCATCATCACCATTATCACCATAAATGGATCGTTCAGAAGAAGATCTCACTTTATCCGCGTTGCGAATCTCTACCGGTTCTATACTTCCGATGGCGCTGACGACAGCCGTGGAGCTCGACCTCTTCGAACTGATTCAAAACTCCGGTAACCCTACCACCTCTCCTTCGGAACTTGCTGCCCTTCTTCGGACGACAAACCCGGGCGCACCCAAGATGCTTGACCGAATTCTCCGCCTCTTTGCTGCCAACTCGCTCCTCGTCTGCACCACCGGCGACAATGGTGACCGCCGGTACGCTCTGGGGCCGCTCGGCAAGTTCTTTACTAACAATGAAGATGGTGTGTCCCTCAAACCTGCTACGCTGTTAACACAAGAGAAATTGGTCATTGAAAGCTGGTAACTAATTAACCCTTTATCAAATGTACATATATTGTTGTAACGCCATAATGGTTATACTTTACTCTTTTCGCATGCATCATATGAAATTTTTTATACTACTTTAGGAAACCGTCGTCACTCTAACAAAATAAGGTCTTCTATGATATATTTTTTGAAATCACAATTACGATCACTTAAAATAAGTTACTTGCCACAAAACTAAATTATTCGAAACTATTTTTATATTACTTGTGGCAATAATTAATTGTAGCAAAAAATATTCCAGGCAACTGTTGTCGTCTCAAATATATAATTATTTGCGTGAGACGTCTAATTAGTGAAAATATGTTGTTGCTAATAGTCTGTTTCTGTAGGTACAATTTAAAAGAATCAATACTGGAAGGAGGAAGCCCATTCAAAAGGACACATGGAACGACTATATTTGGGTGTGCAGCGAAGAACCAGAATTTAAGCAATATCTTCAATGGCACTATGGCTAATACAACCGTCCTTCTCAAAAAACTTGTTGGAATGTATAATGGATTCGAGGGAATTAAGTCCCTCGTCGATATCGGTGGAGGGACAGGAGCAGCCCTTAGCATGATCATTTCCAACTATCCTTCAATTAAGGGCATTAATTTTGACTTGCCCCACGTTATTAAGGATGCGCCACCCATTCCAGGTCACTATTACATGCTTTAGGACTAACGTAATCATAATTAAAAATAGGCTTCGTAGCCCACAAAATTTCTTAACGCAACCCACTAATTTCATTAATTGAAATATTATTATAAATTAACTATATTATCCTTAATCATAACAAAACATAAATAATTTAAACATTATATATATATAATTTATATATAAAAAAAAAAAAAAAATCTCCTTCATCCTCACCAGATGCATTCTGTCTTAATCCATAAACCCTAATTTTTTCAAGGTTTCTTTAATGGAGGATCTAATTAACAATGATAAAATCAGTTAATACGGACAAAGTAAATGGGCTTATTGTGGTTACCGTTCAATTACACGAGACCAAATACAGTGTATTGTGTTCGATTTCGACGACCGAACGTAACGGCACATATTCAACCAATAAAATTGAACAAAATTACAGATACGAGTTACAACTGCTATGATGGACTTTTTAGTCAACTTTGCATTCACAAATTTCTTTTTTAACGAAATCGATGTGCTGATAATCAATTCCACAAAAAAATTACTAGCGGGATGAATATTTTGTGTTCATTAAAGTAATCTTTACTTTTTCTTTTTCATATTTTAATTATTATTTTTAATATTTATTTTAAATGATAGAATTTAATAATTTAATAAAAAAAATGGTATAATTGATAATGAGTGGGTTGTATTAAAATTTTTTTTACTTATTTTTAAAATATAAGTAAGCTACATTTAAAAGTGGGCTACGTTAAGAAATTTTGTGGGTCGCAAATAGCCACTGCATTAAAAATAATCTATAGAGCTTTTGCGACAACAAATCATCTTTGTCATTAAAAAAATATACCACTAATTTGTTTTTCGTTTTTATCGTTGATGTGCCATTTCAATTGACCTTTTGCCTTATTTGTAAAATTTCAAATACAATTCAATCACATCAAATTAGTCGTAAAATTAATCTTTTGATTTAGTTTACTTTGACTAGTAAAACAATATGTTAACTTTTGAAATTGGACTTTTTATGAGATTAAAAACCTTTTTGAAATATTACACTTTGCATGAGTACGTAGAAGGAGTATTACTTTAGTGCAAGTGATTAGGAAATAAAATTTAGCTGTTTTGAAAATAATTATACTTATCTACCCTTTCCTTGTTTGTCTTATTTTATTTTTAAGTATTTAAAAGGCATTCAATTTTAGTATAAATGTTACTTCCTTTGTTTCATATTAATTAACGTTTTAGAATGTTCTTTCATTTTCTAATTAATTGACGTTTTACATATTTTTCACCAATTCTATCAATTTTCTCCCTGCACTCAATCCTAAAATATCACTACTTTTCAATCTATCAGAAATATTTTGATTTGGTCAAATCTTTAGCTGATGGTATATCTGTCAAAATATTCAATCCTTAATTCTTTCATTTCATCCTAAAACGTCAATTAATATAGAATGGAGGGAGTAGTTAGCTAACCTATTGACTAAAAATGTAAATTAAAGTTGCAGTAAATTCTGTTAAAGATAACAACTATAGTAGGATACTAATTAAATATTCCTTCATATTTAAATAAATGGAAAGTGAAAGAAAATCTAATACGTACGAGGTCTTGACTGGTTATATTTATATGTATGCAGGTATAGAACACGTTGCTGGAGACATGTTTGCTAGTATCCCTAAAGGAGACGCAATTTTCATGAAGGTACGTACAAACTCCACTCTAACTATATTACTATAATAATTGGTCATAATATATATATATATACACACACGGAATTGACAAGCTGGTGGACATCTATTTATGTGGTAATTTTTTACAAATGCTAATTTAAAGCTTAAAGATAGTCGATTCTAAACAGTTCTTTTAAAAGTTAATTTGAACTGTGTTTGATTTACAACAAGAAAAATGGTATTTGAGACAACTAAAAATTGTTTCAAGTAATGACTATCTATCACAATTACATTATTAGAAAAAATACCGTCAATAATTAGTTGTCTCAATAACTCAATCGCAAACAGTATTATTGAGAAAGCTCATTCAAACTCGATTCAATTAATAAATCAAACAAACTCAAACATAACATTGGAACTCGATAATATTTGAAACAAGTTTAGAAAACAGTACGTTCAGCTCGACTCATATTTGGATTTGAGTCGAGTTTACTAAAATGACCCATAATATTTTTTCATAGTGTATAAACTTAAAGAAAAATACAAGAAAGATTGAAACATTTGCGACACTCTATGTATATATTTTATCATCGGAATAATAAAAAAAAAAAGGAGTTTTTCAAATGGCCGCATGATAGCCCATGTTATCATAGGATAAAAAATACAAAGTTAAAGCTAGAGGGAGAATTCAAAATCATGTCTTTAAATATTAAAAATTACACTGATCATTGGACTATATCAATTAATTGTTTAAACAAGCATATCTAAATATACCTAAATACTACATATGAGTACCTAAATAAATTCAGGCTCCTAAAAAATTACTATCTCCGTTTCAAAATAAGTGTCGTTTTAATTTGTTTTTGTAAAAAATAAGGATTGATAAAAATTGCAAATCTATCCATACAAAATTCATTTAATTAACTAAATTAAGTAGATTGTTTAGGGTAAAATTGGAAGAATTATGGTTTTTTTTTTTCCTTTTGTAAAAACAATACTTATTCTGAAATCTTTAATCTTCTCTAAAGTGATACTTATTTTGAAACGGAGGAAGTATAATATTTTGGGGTCGGAAGCAACGAAGTCTCCCGGCTAAGGGAGGTCCGGCCATGCACATTTATTCATGGTTTGTGTGTTAGGAAGGATGACTTATTGACCCTTGGATGATGATGTTTGGATGCAGTGGATTACACATAGTTGGAGTGATGAAGATTGTGTGAAAATCTTGAGAAGATGCAGAGAAGCATTGCCAGAAAATGGGAAGGTAATTCTTGTTGATTATTTACTTCCGGACATTCCAGTTGGTGGGCCGACTGCATATACAATACACATAGATGTGTTAATGATGGCCTACGAAGCCCAAGAGAGGACAGAGTCCGAATTTCGGGCCTTGGCCCAACAAGCCGGTTTTAAAGAGTTCCGCAAAGTTTGCAGCGCTTTTGCTCTTGGCATCATGGAGTTATATAAGTGAATACTATTATTAATATTAATAATAAAAATGTCTTACATGACTTCTCTTATCATGGGCTGGGCTGAGCCCATTATTATCTGTTTATTGGAGTGTATGTTGCTACTTATTTCAGTTTACAGTCTATGTAATAATGCCATTCGAAGGCCTAGTATTTTGTGATTCCATTTGAATGCAACTCTGTATTAATTATTATAAATACTTCAGATGAAAATAGTAAGCAAGACGAGTATTATTTTCTCGATGGGATTCTACATCACTATTATTATTGATGCGGAATAAAGTGTTCGATAGAAAAGTATGTATTTGAGTTCGATTGTTGCTATTTAAGTTTAATTATATTTTCATCATTCAATAAATAAACTAAAATGCTTAGATATTGGAGGCTCGTTCGTCAACGGTTTGTGAATATATTTTAAATTCAAAGTGACATATACATGCATATATATATACACATAAAAATATATATTAGAATTAGATGCTGAACTGCTTCCAGCTACTTTAATTGATTTTTCCATACTTAGAGATCTTATTAACTTATTTATTATGATACTTTGTAGATAATATCAAAGATTTTTTTTTCTACCGTACGCTTGAGGCTTTAGCAGCTTTATTGGATACTCGGCTTAAGGATTTCTCCAAGTTAGAGCTATTCGAATAGTAAGGAATAAGTGTATATTATCTATTATAGTGGTACTCAAAAGTAACACTAATTATTAGTAAAGAATTTAAAATATTGAAGCACTTCCTCATACATGAGCTGATGTTAATTGTATGAGTGAGAATATTATTCCTTCACAATTATACACAAATTACTCAGTTTATAACTGATGCGAATAAGCAACCCCTTATTATTAATTATAAATTTTCTGATGTTGCTATTTGTAATTCAAATATTTATTTAAATACATATTTTATTTTTATAAAGAATATTTCTACCTCAGCTACATTAGAACACCTTTCTTCCAAATGTTTTTTCCCCATTAGAAATGATAAAACATGTTTATACACTATAGTAATTGGGCATGATTTGTTCTTTCATTTTACCTCTGTCCCAACTTCTAAATCCATAATTTTTTTACAAAAAAATGTATAAAACAAAGAAAATTTATCAAAGTATTTCTTTCTTTATAGTAGTCGAATAATTCTTTTGAGCATCATTTCAATTTTCAAAGGTATACCTCACAAGAATTTTGATGCACTATTTCCTAACCTAGTAAACCGCAAGTATACGATGCTACGGTAGCTGGTAACAACAAAGTTGATCCCCCAAGGACTGTAATATGCAAGCTTAGTACTCTAGTCTTAATATCTCTACTCTATCTAGACTTTCAAATAAAAAGATGGATTTGGATATTTCTAAACCTAATTGTTAGGGTTATACTGTAAAGCATGATTTAAGTGTTGCATTGTAAATAAATTGTTTCTTGCACTGTATTGAATGAGAGTAAATTATCAATGTTTGCTTTAAATATTATGAGCATTATATATATTTATTGCATAATGTTTGAATACTTTACATTGTAGACATTGTGGTGTATAGTAAATCACAGAAGATCACATTGTTGGTTCATTATAATAAGTATAAAGATTCATAACTTAGATGAAGTTGAACAATCCATTGGTAGAAGTTGATGTGTAAGGCTCAGTTTGGTTTGTCTTGACCAATAGATTATACTAGTGCATTTGTTGCACTAAATTGGACCAACAACGAGATAATTTTTCTAGACTGACTAGAAGGAAAATTTAGGTCTCAGTGGTTATTGTTTTCTTAATTTCTGTCACTTAATTAGGATTGTATATAATTAATTATGTTTCTTTGATTTATTATGGGTAAAGAGTCATTGGGTCTCAATACCTATACTTGGGCAATATTATTAATTATATGACAGATTGCTAAATTAATATAGAAAATCGTGTCTTTGTAAAACAAGTTGATTATGTCCCCTTGATGGGCTCAGAATGTTTATCATATCAAACTTGTACAATGGCTTAACTTCCGATATGATAATAATGTTGAGTTGTTTGATCTCAAGGAATAAAAGATATTAATTAATTAAAGCATTCAGTAGCTTAAATTAATTAATGGACATTGAATCTTAAACACGGGAACCGGGAGCTATATTTCATAATATGGATTAGGATGGGTAGTTCAATATTAAATCTATAGTGTAATGAATTAATATTAATGGACTAGAATAATATTGATGACTCAATATGAATATCTAGGCCTATTAGGAGGTCCAATTATATTCCTCCTAAAGGCCCCTTGAGTAGCCCAATAGAAGTCCATTAACTTATAGGATAAGGATTAATTAGAAGTAGGAGATAAGAAAAGAAAAGATATGAAAGAATCTAATTCCTAAGGGAATTAGAATTTATCCATATATTCCTCTCCCAAGTGGGAGAGGATTTCCTAATCCTAAAAGGGGGCAGATTTCGGCCCCTATCCCCTATAAATAGGGGACCAATCTTGGTCCCCATATGTAATAGGAGATGCATAAGTGAGTGGGTGTTTTTCCGAGAAAATTAATCATTTCCTTGAGAATTAAAAAGTTCGTTTGATTTCCACCGAATTGACGAGCTTGGACTTAGGGAATACTCAAGAAGATCTTTGGGTTGAAAGATTAATTCTTCTCAACGGTGTCTCTCCAATTCGAAGGTAAAATACTATAATCCCTTAGTTTCGCATGTTTAGGGACTATTGTATGATTACCTTGATTTAATTACATGAATTATATGATTTGATCGTTCATATCATTATTGTTTGATTATTGAAAATAGAAAGTCAAATTACAACCCGAACAGATCCTTGGAACAATCCCCGATTTCCCAACAACTGGTATTAGAGCCATTGATTCCGACTCTGTAATTTCGAATTAAATTTTCAAAAATTAAATTTACGTCTTAATTGAAATTGGATAGTAGAACTGCTGGATTTGTTTTGCAGGAATCCAATTATCATGGATTTTATATGTATGTTTTTAATTCATGTTGAATTGAATGTTTTTTTTAATCTGATTCATTTTTTTCGTGAGAAAATCCACGAGTAGATTAGGTTTTTTTTTTTTTTTTTTTTTTTTTTTTTTTTTGTAATAGATTAGCTAGATGTTAGTTATTTTTGTAAATAAATTGTAATGGATCAAATACGACGACGAAGACGGATTAAAAGAATCGGAGATGGTGTGAACTGAAGGTTGTTCCGCGCCAGGAGTGTCGCGGCCGCGACGATAAGTCCCGCCTGCGACATATGGTGCGAACTGCATCCTGTTTAGCGCCAGGAGTGTTGCGCCCGCGACGGGTGGTTCGAACTACAACCTGTTTTGCTTCGGGGGAGTCGCGACCGCCACAGTGAGTCACGCCCGCGATGGGTGCTACGACGAAGGCTATGCGACCAGTTTTTGAAGGCCCATTCTTCGAGTAGTTGGGTTTCTCGTTTCAAAACGGGAAAATTAAACCATGATAATTAGATTTAATTGTCTAATATGTGTTTAATTTATGTTTTGTTTTACTTTTTGTATGAGGAACCTAGAACATCTCATTGATCAAAATTACTAAGTATTTTAATCTTAATTTATTATGGATAATAAATTAATTAATGACCTCCATAACTGATTTATTAAAGTGAATATTTGGCTACGCATTGGCATGCGCCTTTCTCCCTAACGGATATGCCAAAAACAAGTTCACTAGAATAAATTTCGTAAGATAATTGTGGATTATTTTAAGTGGCGATATGACCTTCCCAGGTGTTGTGCAGAATCAATCACAAGGAATAAACACAAGAAATAACAAACTCTGTTCGGACGGATAAGCTTGAAAACCGGCCGAACGCACATGCACGCAGAACATGAATGAATAATGAATCAAAGACACATTTACGTGGTTCGAAATATGAAGTTCTACATCCACGGAGGCTCCTCACACCCCAATTCACTAAAACCAACTGAATATTACAAGAATTATGCAGAAATTAGTAAACCCCTAATTGTGAACACCAAATTAGGTCAAGAACCCTAATCTCCTAATTCTCTCTCTACGGAAATGTTTACAGAGGGAAAATGAATGAATTGAATTCGCAACAAGCTGTTCCAGAAGTTAATAACAAGAATCAGACTCAACTACTCACCAACAATCCGTTGTAACCTCTTGAAATCGAGTTGCAGGTTCTAACATAAAAATGGTTATAAAAACCATTGTTGAAGACTCGTGAAACCGTTGCATAACCAACTCAAACCACTTGTCTTACTCAAACCCGGTTCAGCATGCACCATCTATCTGTTTACTCTGAACCCCGGTTCTTCAGTCCGGTTCACACGATTCTATATCCGGTTCTTGACTTCCAACACCCCTTATTAATTAACTCCACATACACTTGATGAAATTGATTCAATCTCACAGAACGCTTATGCAAAACTGAGAAATAATCATGTGTTAAGATATGGTTATTACTTAGGTATGAAACTGATAAAATTTACTTCCACACGAAGTCCCTGTCAATTTTATATGGCCAAGAAATGAGCTGACTATTAATTTGAGAATTAAAGGTTTGTAACTGTTTTGTTTGTAACCTACTTAAATATATTTAAGTAAACGTTCACACTCATCCTGACTTGCCTAAATTCTTTTAATGATGCATGTAAATATCGTTTAGTGAGATTTTCACTTCTACTGAACCAGAATCAATCACATCCCTTACAAAATGCAATCTCACATCAATATGTTTTGACCTTTCATGAAATGCTTGGTGTTTTACCAGGTGAAGTGCACTTTGATTATCACAAAGTATAGTAACACATTTCTCTATAATTCCTAAGTCCTTAATAATTCCTTTCAGTCAAACAACTTCCTTAACTGCATCTGTGACAGCTATGTATTCAGCTTCTGTAGTGGACAGTGCTACCACTGGTTGTTGAATACTTCTCCAGCTAATTGCAGTATCATATAGTGTAAAAACATATCCTGAAATAGACTTCCTGGTGTCTATATTTCCTGCAAAGTCTGCATCCACATAGCTAATTAAAGGAACAGTAATTCTAGGTTTCCATTCAAACTTTAGACCCATTCCTGCTGATCCCTTTAAGTATCTTAAGATCTGCTTCAAAGCTTCCCAATGAACTCTACCAGGATTTGACATGAATCTACTCACCAATGAAACACAATAAGCCAGGTCAGGCCTGGTGCATATCATTCCATACATTAAACTCCCTACACCACTGGCATAAGGTATGTCTCATGTATTTATTTTCTTCAGCTGTCTTAGGGCACTGATCTTTAGATAGTTTGAGCTGTTGATTCACAGGAACACTCAATGTCTTTGCCTCATGCATGTTAAATCTCTCAACCACCTTTTGCAGGTAATTTCTTTGAGACAAATACAAGATTCCAGCCTTTCTGTTTCTAAAAATATCCATTTCTAAGATCTTCTTAGCATCTCCTAAATCTTTCATGTCAAATTCTGAGCTCAATTTCTTCTTAAGTTGTTGTATTTTATGCTTGTTTGCTTGCTATCAGCATGTCATCTACATATAGCAATAGGTACACTTGATCTGCCTTAGTATCCTTCTCAAATTACACATAACTGTCAAATAAGCTTCTAGTGAAACCAACACTTAGCATGAACTCATTGAACTTCTTATTCCACTGTCTTGGACTCTGTTTTAACCCATAAAGTAATTTTCTGAGATGACACACCTTCTCTTCACATCCAGGAACCTCAAAGCCCTCAAGTTGCTTCATGTAGATGTTCTCAACTAGATCTCCATGTAAGAAAGCAGTCTTGACATCAAGTTGCTGCAACTCCATGTCTTCTTGGGTGACCTTTGATAAGAGAAGTCTGATAGAAAAATGTTTAACCACAAGAGAGAACACTTCATTGAAATCAATGCCCTCTCTTTGTGTAAAACATCTGGCTACTAGTCTAGCTTTGTATTCACTCTTTCACTGTCCGCGGCTTCAATTTTTTCTCTTGTAAATCCACCTGGAACTCACCAACTTCTTTCCTTTTGGCTTGTCAACTAATTTCCAAGTGTTATTTCTTTCTAGAGATTCCATTTCTTCAACCATAGCACTTATCCAGTGCTCACAGTCACTTCCACTCACTGCTTCTTTGAAACTCTGAGGTTTATGATGTTCTATGTCTTCAGCAACAGTCAGTGCATAATATACACTTCCAGCTTCTCCATAAAAGTCAGGCCTCTGGATTTGTCTTCTTGGTCTATCTCTGGAAATGCAATAATTTCTGAGATTTGGATTCACTGGTGGTGCTTCTTCTTCTTCTAAAGAGCTATCACTTGATTCTCGGGCTAACTGTTTAATTCTTGGTGGACTTGTGTTAGTTGATGGCTCCACCTCAACTGAGACTCTCTCAGCTTCCACAGCTCCTTCAAACTCATCACTGCTACCTGTAGAGGTACACCGCATAACATTCTCATTAAATTTCACATCTTTACTTATCATAAGCTTCTGTTGTCCTTGTTCCAAACACCACAAACTGTAACCTTTCACCCCTTCTGGATACCCCAAAAACACACATCTGAGGGCCCTTTGATCAACCTTGTCTTGCTTAATATGTGTTAAAGCAAGACAGCCAAACACCTTTAACTCTGTGTAATCAGAGATCCTTCCATTCCATAATTCATCTGGTGTTTTGAATCCCAGTGCAGATGAAGGTGATTTGTTGATAAGGTAGCACGCTGTATTGACATTTTCTCCCCTGAAAGACTTTGGTAATCCAACATCAACTAACATACACCTCACTCTTTCAAGGATAGTTCTATTGAACCTCTCTGCAATACCATTCTGCTGTGGATTCATTGGCACAGTTCTATGTCTTTTAATTCCTTTCTCTTCACATAGTTCATTAAACTCTGTGGATAGGTACTCAAGGCCATTATCAGTCCTTAAATGCTTGAGCTTCTTCCCTTTCAGGTTTTCTATCTGGTTTAACCAACTTTTGAACTTGGTAAATGCATCACTTTTGTTTCTTAGCACAACCACCCATACATTCGTGGTAAAATCATCTATGATAGTCATGAAGTACCTCCCACCACCATGAGTTTCTATCCTTGATGGACCCCAGATATCCGAATGCACATAATCAAATGGTTCTTGAGTTGTGTGAATACCTTTTCCATAAGGCAACTTTTGTGACTTTCCTAATGCACACTTGTCACAGAATTCAAGTGATTGTGACCCCAGATCTCCAATAATACCTCTCCTGGATAATTCTTTTAGTCCTCTCTCTCCAATGTGCTCAAGTCTTTTGTGCCAGAGCATAAGATCATCCTTGCTCAACACATTATCCACACACCCAGAAACAGGCTGTCCAATCAAGATGAATAACCTATTGTGTTTTCTTCCCTTGATTACTACCTTCTTGCCTTTAGTTATGTGTAAATATCCATCTATTGACTTGAACTCACATCCAGTAGCATTCAAAGACCCTAGTGAGAGTAAGTTTCTTTTTACACCAGGGACATACCTTATATTAGAGATTGTTTTGGTTATACCATCAAACATGGTGATCTTCATAGATCCACTTCCTTGGACTCTACATGACTGGTCATTTCCAAGCAACACACTTCCTCCAACTTCCTTCTTTAGGTCTTGAAACTAGTGCTCATGAGGACACATGTGGAATGAGCATCCTGTATCAAGGACCCACTCATTTGCATCTTTGAATCAGTAACATTCAACACCTCTGTAGAATCAGTATCTTGCTCAACAACGGCTGCTTCTGCACCTTTTTCCTCAGATTTCTTCTTCTTTGAGGGACAATTCTTCTTTAAGTGTCCCACCTGTTTACAGGAGAAACATTTTCTCTTCTCCACCCAATTCCCAGGTTTCTTTGACTCATCATTTCCAACTCTTCCATCTTTAGAATTATTCCATTTCTTCTTCTTGTTATTTTTCTTGAATTTGATGTTCAATCCTTCACCTGTTGGGGTTGGTTTCTTGTCACCTTGGATCTGCAGGCTCTTAGTCTTCAGAGCATTTATAATTGAGTCAAAACTCAATTTATCCTGTCTTCCAAACATGAGAGTATCTCTGAAATTTTCCAAAGATCTTGGAAGTGCATTTAACAACATCAAGGATTTATCTTCTGCCTCCATTTTTACTTCCAAGTCTTCAAGCTCATCCAACATTCGTCTAAATTCATCTAGTTGGTCAGATAGCACCTTGGCATCACTCATCTTGAAGGCTAACAACTTCTGTTTGAGGAATATCTTGTTGGTGACAGACTTTGACTGGTACAGCTCCTTCAGTTTCTCCCAGGCTTCAATGGTGGTTTTACACCTGGATATCTCTCACAAAGGTTTATCTCCAAGGCAGAGAATAATCATACTCAATGCCTTTTGGTCTGTTTCCCAAACTTTGGCTTTTCAGCATCACTCCACTGATCCACAGGCTTTAGAGCTCCTGCAAGCCCTAACTGAATCAAGATTGCATTCATCTTGATTTTCCACAGACCAAAATCATTCCTCCCCAAGAACTTATCAAGATCCATCTTCATTCCAGCCATCTTCTTTCTCCTTGCTGTCATGGAAGAAGGTTTCCCACAGACGGCGCCACTTGTTATGCAGAATCAGTCACAAGGAATAAACACAAGAAATAACAAACTCTGTTCGGACTAATAAGCATGAAAACAGACCGCACACACATGCACGCAGAACAGGAATGAACAATGAATGAAAGACACATTTACGTGGTTCAAACTATGAAGTTCTACATCCACGGAGGTTCCTCACACCCCAATTCACTAAAACCAACTGAAGATTACAAGAATTATGCAGAAATTAGTAAACCCCTATTTCCGAACATCAAATTAGGTCAAGAACCCTAATCTCCTAATTCTCTCTCTACAGAAATGTTTATAGAGGGAAAATGAATGAATTGAATTCGCAACAAGCTGTTCCAGAAGTTAATAACAAGAATTAGACTCAACCAATCACCAGCAATCCGTTGTAACCTCTTGAAATTGAGCTGCAGGTTCTAACAGAAAAATGGTTATAAAAACCGTTGTTGAAGACTCGTGAAACCGTTGCATAACCAACTCAAACCACTTGTCTTACTCAAACTTGGTTCAGCATGCACCATCTATCTGTTTACTCTGAAACCCGGTTCTTCAGTC
This sequence comes from Ajuga chamaepitys, assembly GCA_958295605.1. Taxonomy (NCBI): domain Eukaryota; kingdom Viridiplantae; phylum Streptophyta; class Magnoliopsida; order Lamiales; family Lamiaceae; genus Ajuga; species Ajuga chamaepitys. The sequence goes on along the minus strand of OY282498.1, from coordinate 38,933,697 downwards.
CGCTTCACACGGTTAATAAAAAAGGAAAAACGACAAGCATATTTTTATCCACACCTAATCTGGGACCCCACCACCCCATATCTCTCTACCACACCTAGTCTAGAATCCCACCACCACATCTCTCTCTACCATACCTAATCTGCAAACCCCCTAACCCCCAACCATCTCGGTTTTCCTCGATATTTCCTATTTATCCAAGCTAAAATCGTTAGTCAATTCAAGTCCAAACCACCATCCCCGAATTCAGTCATTGTGCAACTTCGAATGAGGGTTTTAGACATGGCCAACTATGAGATTTTGTGTGCGAGTGACTATGGAAAGAAACTTCATTGCCACTGATCTACACCAACCCTCATCCTCTGTAGCTATTGGAATGACCAACAAGAAATTATGCTTTTATGGTTAAGATAACGTCTTACTATAGGTTAATGTTTTTTATGATTTCATAGATATGTATGAGGTATGAACAATTTAACTTGAAATAACTTGGAAATTTCAAATTCAGTTTGAATCTGATGTAGGTCAGAGAGATTGGGTGAAATAAATAATTTGAGAAAAATCATATTTAATTCAAATAAGGATAAGTGACGCACTAAAGTTCCTAATTCGCATATAATGGATGGAGAGAACTATTGATTTATACTAAAAATTGAATTAACAATTAACTAAGACATAAATCTATAACAATCAAAACCATCATATTTTATCAACAAAGAAAATAACTCGTACCTTCAATGATTCTGCAAATGTTGCTTAGAAAAAAATTGTTGGAAGCAATGATCGATGTAGTAATCGACGACTGATGATGATATATCTCCTCCGCACCACCTTCTTCTTCTTCTTCCACGGAGAATTCTTCAAAAATAGAAATCGGCGACTGATAGTGTGAGGAAGGGTTTTACTTAATTGTGTTCGTGACTCTAATTGATGAGATGTGGGGGAGAATGGTTTTACTTAATTGTGTTTGAGTGGCGGGTTTAACGCGGGTAGAATGTATATATCTATTAAATTAAAAAAAAAAAGTTAAATTGGAGCAAATCCTATACATATTTAAATTATGATGCCTGCATCCTAATCTAGCTAATATATATGTGACATTACAAATAACGTAGGCATATCTAAATATCTATTTATGTGTTATTTATAAATTTTATATTAATTAATATATTTTAAGAAATATGTAAGTGTATTCTGCACTTCAATATGGGTTAATTAACTTATTTTCATATAGAATAGTTATTTAAAATTTGAATCTTATACGACTTTGAACTTGTATCCCTCTTTGAATTCGATTTCTTTCTTTTGTTACTAGTATTGTATATTACATTTTCTTATGATCAATTTTTATGCTTGTGCAGTTAGGAAATTTGAGGAGATCATCTGAGCGAAAGGCCGCCAACCAGTTTGTGATCCTTTTTTGAGTCGTTTCTTTAATATTTTGTTTAGTGGGGATTTAATGTTTTGTATCTATACAAATTTTGAATTTTTATTTATTTATTTCTTCAATTATAGAAGTGTATGTTCTTCACTATTAACTATCAATATTATTTCTTTAACTTTTAATTGAAAGTTTTATGAACAATGGCCTCCGATAATAAATACATTGTGGTCAAGTGGGTAATTACTCTCTTTCAAAATAATATTTAGTGGCACTATTTTTTTAATTTAAAAATAAAATCATATAGAGTAAATATGAATATTATGTGAAAATTAATCCCCTTGTATTATCCTATTAGTAATTAAAAAAAGAGTAGAATAAAACTTTAAGAAATAACTTATCTATTACTTTTCAATATATAGCTTATGTATACATGTGCATTGTTCGTTTTATTCATTATTAATTGAAATTATAGGTATACAACACAATATAACAACACTCATCAATTGTTGCATATTGGAGTAATTTTAACTCTAAATATCAACGATCCCGATAATCATTGTACAATGTGTTATCTTTACATATAGAATGAGATAATAGACAATTACTTGAAAAACGTTGCAAAAATCGTTCTCTATCAGTATAAAAAAAGGCGAAAGACAGTTGTCAATAGTGACTGTTGTCTATTACCTCATGATCGTTGTCTTTACTGACCTTTTTCAGCTTATAGACAACGGCCCGCTAACCATTGTATAAAAGCATTGTGACTTAGCGCAAAAATTCAAATATAGACAACAATTCATAAAAAATGATGTAAAAGACATCACCCCGTTGTCTACTGACGCGATATGTTGACAAAACACAACGTTTTTCAGAAAAAATTATTATGCAATGCTAAAAGACATCATAAATACCAACAAACCGTTGTGTTTTAAGTGTTGTTAATCAGTGTTTTTTTTGTAGTGTGGGTAGTGCTCTGTAACTATTTGTACCACCGAATGGGAAAGGGGATTGGTTATAGTTTCCATAAAATTGTACCAAGGTGCAGTTGGGCCAAACTGCCCCTTTTACCGGCACAGTCACACTATTTTTCACCTGTTTCCATTTTTCAACTTGTCTATAATATGTTTCAGTTTTTTTCTTTAGGCATTGTATTTTTATTTTTGTTAATGGCTTATTTAAGTTTAGTACAACAAATTATTCATTGTGTGGATTCTATATCCACTCCCTAGCCCCTACATTCCGAATGTACTAAAAAAATATATCCATTTATTTTCTCGTTATATCTATTGATCTTTTTCACGAAAAAATAATTTACATAAGAAGCACATAATTAAAGAAAGTCAAACAACAAAAAATAATGATACATTCAACCAAACATTAGCACAATATTACATACATATATATCTCTAAATTCGAGTTTCATATAGTCATATCTGTATCCAAAATGACTATAGGTTTTCTTCAAAATGACTATGCAAGATGGCTATACCACATTGCATTAATTTACATTGAATGCACAATTCTGCTTGTCTTCAAAATTAAAGGAAACTTTAAGAACGTGGAAGAGAAGTGTCTTCACTAAAATTATAACTTTAACGGAATATCCAGGATGACCAAGTGGTGCCTATATTAAAAATGAAAAATAATTGCAACTAATTATACTAAAAAATGTCTTTATATAAAAAAAATGAAGAAATTGTATCATTAAGAATTCGGTAAAACTTAATTAACTTCCAGCCACTTGGAGGTCTGAATAAGGTACCAAAGATGTTGAATAAGATACATGCAATTCATTCTAAACTCTAGGATCCTACAATAATCGTATAAAGTAAAAATAAACTTATATAACCAACCTACATGATAAAAAAACAATAATAGTAATAAGTATATATAAATGTATATACCTCAAAATTGGGACTTGTTTTTACTACCTTGATTAAAGTTCTGTCCAACTCTTCAATCGCCTTGACCTTTTTCTACCAACTTTCTTCTTGAATCCCCTTGCTTGTGTCAAGGAAGGTCCTAATGATGACATCTTGACACCACCATCTTTATCTTGACTCTCTTATGTCACACATTTCCACGACTTGTTTATTTAGATCACAAGCAGCATCATACAAAGTTTATGGCTGAACGGAAGCTTCAATTGCTAGCCTTATTAGCATCATACAAATTCCCTATACATTATGCACTTTGTAGTTTAGGGACTTCCTCACCTTCATTCCCCATATAATCGTACACAACACTACTTCTAGCTTCTCTTGTCCATCGCATCTAGATAACGTTCCGGAAGTTTTTTTACACCCATTACATCATACACTTTTATAGCATGACAACACAAAAACCCAACCATCTCAAATTTTCGGCTACACGAAATCATTTTTGTAGTGGGGTTAAATGCCACACTCTTTGTCCTTCCTTCCTGTCTAATCCAACAACAAATTAAATGGATGCTTGAGTTCCATTTTTGTACTTTATGTGAGTAGCTACAAATTAAACGAACTCATTCTGAAATTGGTGAAAGGCGGTGGGGTATAAATCTCATAAAGTTGATGTAACATAGTTCAAGTCTCTAGCTTCAGTCTCGGTAACTTTATTAAATTCACACCTTAGCTCATTGTACTACTTTTCTTCAACTACTCGTTCAAGGTGCTTGAAAAAATGCAATATGCCTAAGTCAATCTTCATACATCTCATGATATCATAATTAATACCTCTCACTCAATTGTGTACTCCTCATACCAAGTGTGCAAGTATACTTCATATAACAAGCTGCCCATTTCTCCTTTATATTGAAAGTGAATTGTAGCCATGTGTTCTCAACATCATATCTTTCTAGCAAGATGTTCCATGATCCTCAAACTAGGTCTCATCCTTAATGCCATACATGCACCTCTTAAAATCAACTAAGAAATGTGACCCATCCTTCATCAAGTTCCACAGGTGTTTGATTCCATTCTGCATTAAATGCCACGTGCATAGACTATGGAAAGCCTCAGACATCACTTCTTTTAATGCCTTGGCCATAGCTTGATCCTGATCAATGAACACAGGAAAGGTTTTTTTTCGCTTGTGTGCCTCTAAAAAGGATCCAAATAACAATTTAAATTATGTTGCGCTCTCATTGTATAAAAGTGTTGCACCAAAAATCTTTGTTGTTCTATGATGATTGAGATCGGAGAATATAACAAGTGGTCGATGTGCACGATTCATACAATATGTGGTATCTGACTATACACCATCACCAAAGTACTCGTAGTACATTAACATTCTTGCATAAGCCCAAAAACATTAGTTATATGATCTTGCTTTCCATCTGATTAGCATGATGAAATGAGGGATTTTATAATTGTTGTTGGAAGTATCGCATTAAATGGTTGACTTTCCCTTATAACTCGCTCCTTTGTCTCTTAGGTCGAATAAGTTTTTTGGTATCCAACAAGGTATAACCAAGAGCATCTCTTCCTCCGGCTTGGCTATATCAACCGAAAAATTGATTTCTATTTCAGTCCTGAATCCTCAACCAAGTCGATTTCATATGCCTGAACATCCGTAACCTTACGCTGAGAAGCCAACATATGAATTATTTCTTGAAGATGGAGTGGATAATTATATTCTTTGATAAACTCGTGAACTTTATACTTACCCCCTGAAAATGTGGCTCACGTTCTTGCATTGAAATTTGTACGAGTCTCAGATTGGAATTTGAGAGAAAATAACCCTTTTATTTTCTCTACGAACCCAATCTTTGCAACATACATATTTCAATGCAAGAATGAAGCCAGTGTTTTTGTTCTTGTGAGAATAGTGTTTTCCTAACTCCAAATCCTATTCAACCCAAAAGCTCCATACTCATATTCAACCATCACATTCAACCCAAAAGCTCCATACTCATATACCAATATGAGGTTTCAATTCAATATCCAAATAAGAATCATCACGACAAACAAAACGAATACCTATTACAAAAATAAGAAAACATCACTTATAGTAGTGTATATATAAGGATCCTAGATTCTAACCCTAAACAAAGATTCTGTTCTAAGTTGAAAACTTTACAAAATTACCTTACATATAGTGTTAAAATTCTACAAATAGGTAGTTAACGGGTCCACCAAACGACTCTAAGAGAATGAATTTACATAAAAAAAATAGAGTCAGAAATAGAGAACATGATAGCATAAAATATAAGATAAAAAGTGTAACACCCCAGAAATATTCTTATTGAGCTCAATTATTTTCACTAATATGGGAGTCTAGGTTTTATTTATTTAGATAAGCCCAAAAATAATGATTTGAAGCTCAACTGTGAATACATTTTATAAAGCTCAACTTTCACTAGTAGATAGGTCCATGTCTTATTAATTGAGATGAGACCAATTTATTAACTTAATTCCTTTAATATGAGGAACATATTTTACTCCACAAGAAAACGTTTCTTCATTCATATTCTCACGCAATTAAATTTTAGAACACACAAATATATAAATCTGAGTTCGAGCCAAAAAATCATATGGTTACCAAACTGAGCAAGAAATTAGGGCTAAAAAAGTTTCATCTATAAAGGATCAGTTATTTGGGCATAATTTGACAAGATAACTAATACTTGAGTTAATATGATTTTATTATATTATATGTTAAATGGACTGCTAAATAATCGAATAGAGATATACTTAAAGAATTTAATCAACCTTATACCCCTCTTTAATGAGTACCAAAAAGTGTAGTAATAGATCGATGTGGGATTTGAAAAGTCAAACCAAAAACTTAAACGTAAATGGGGAATGGACCCCAAAAACACTCGTGGAGACAGCTAAGGTACCTTCCACAAAGCAGGCGGTACAACTCATAATGCACATATGCCAGTTCCAGAACCAGAAATGGTGGTAATCACTAACCCTGATTTCCAAATTAACACGCTCTCGCATCGAGAGGAGAGAGTTGTGTGTCTTGGAATATGGATAGAGGATTCGTTGGTGATGATTCTTCGTTGAATCATGTTAGCAGAACTTCACACAAGATCTCTAAGCCCCTTCGGAGGCCCAACCTGCTTCCCAACACTGCCGCTTCAACCTCTTCGTCGGTGTCGTTTCCTAATTCCGGCCAAGCTCGGGCCCAATCGCAACAGCCCTCGGTCTACAACATCAACAAAAACGACTTCCGCGATGTCGTTCAGCAGCTCACCGGCTCACCGGCCCGAGACCGGTTTCCGGCACCAGCGCCGCCGCCTTCAACTCAGCCCAGACCACCCAGCTCGCGCCTACATAGGATTCGGCCCCCTCCACTCCCCCAAATGGCGAATCGCCCTCCACATATCAACCAGTTAGTTCCTCATCCCCATAAAGACGGCTTTCAGCGCCCGCCGCCGCCCTCTTTTCACCCGCCGGCGGAATCCCCAATTTCAGCGTACATGCGGTTCCTCCAGGACTCGGCTTCCGCTTCTGTACCTTCACCTATGTGGAAAGGAGGCGGCGCGCCTACTGGTCCGCTTCCGGATTATCCGCTGCCCCAAAACGATATTGGTCAACGGGGGCCGCCGCCGCAGTCCTCACTGCCTCCGCCGGCAGAGTCACCGGTCTCTGCGTACATGCGTTTTCTGCAGAACTCCCCCTACTCATCGGCTGCTCCACCGCCGTTGGGCAGCGTTGCACCGCCTCCAGATCATCCTTCTCAGCAGCAACAGCATCCACACCCAGCCTCTGCTTCTCCCGTATCACCATTTCCTGTGTTCGCGTCACCTCCTCCATTTGGATGCATTCCATCTCCAAGGTCCGCAAACGGTACACTTTTCTCACCAACGGGGCAATTAGGGTTTCCGCAGCTCCCGTTGTCACCTCTTCCATTTGGACGCATTCAAACTCCAAGGTCTCCATACGGTTCGCTTTTTTCACCTACGGGCCAATTTGGATTTCCGCAGCTGCCCTTGTCGCCGACTTTTCCCTTTCCGAGCCCAAGGTGGAATGGCATTTAAAGATCAAGAAAGGTGAGTTGCTCGACGGTTTTCATAGTTTCTTATTTGTTTAGATTTTGATGGTAGTAATACTGTAAGTTACAGATGTACATGGTTTTGGGGGCACTACAGTAAGAAGATACCTTTGTATTTGTTGTAGAAAAGTCATGAATTGTTCTTCTTTACATGAACGGTGAAGGCAGCAGCTAAGCCAAACCTGTCGCTTATGATTTACATGTCTGTGCAATCTATTGTGGGAAATCTGTTTTGAAACTTTAGTTTTAATCCATGTGTTATGGAATTGAATTCTTGACTAATCGGTTTATGTTCTCAAACTTATATCTTTCTGCAAACATCCTTCTAGAGTCTCCGCGTTCTTAAGTTGGCCATGTTTACAATTCTCAAACTTATATCTTTCTGCAAACATCCTTCTAGAGTCTCTGCGTTCTTAAGTTGGCCATGTTTACAATTTGGATAGCGATAAACAAATAAAATACAGGAAACATAACATGTTATACTCATTTTTACTTGAATTCAACGCCTTATTGCTAAAGCTTGGAAGTTGATGAGCACCAAGATATTTAGTTCATAAGGATGCTGTTTCATGAATGATGAATGATGCCTTTGTATACAATTGGAAGAGGTTGCAAGATTATTTTCTGAACTGTTGGGCGTCGATCTGAATATTGCGTGAAATTTAGAATTCCATTATTTTGCTAAAATTTTGAAAATTTGATTGATCCAGATGGTCCATATGTTGTGAGTATTGAATGGAGGTTTATTAGTATTGATTTTCATGTTGGACGACGGCATCCTCAAGAATACCACACATTAAGCACTGTTGCCAAAAGCAGCCTAGAAAGTTCCAGTGGTGGCCTAGCTCCCCCTTTCCCTAATTGGTGGTTTTAGGCACCGTTCCCCCTGGGCAGGACTAGGTACCCTTGATCGTTAATTTCCTTTCATATACGAAAGAGCATTTCAAAAACGGCATATATCAAGTAATTTTGGGAGAATTTATACTGTTTGGTTTTTACTGAAAACATTTGATTGCATAGTTAATCTGGATTCATGTATATGTATGGTGGTTGGTATAGTTGAGCAGAGATTTTGTATGATATTTTCAGATGCATATTTTTGTATATGTGGTTAATTAGCAGGTTGTTTAATTGTGACAGTATAGAGATTATTGGTAGGTTTTTCAGTTGTCGTTTGTTTAGAGTTTATTGTAATACATGAAAATGTAAAGATGAAAAATTTCCGCCTTGTGCTATATGAATGCCTATTACACCTTGCGGTTAAAAGTTTTTGGCAATGACAAGTTCCAAGTGGTTGTAAGTATGCATAGGCCTTAATTAGAAGAAGGAAGTGTATTCTAGGCGGTCTGTGTTTGTAAGTATGTCTTGTTTTTCGGTAGAATAGTTATAGCTATAAAGGAACACTTGAAGACTCTAGTTCTACTGGTTAACAGGATGGTTGTTTGGAGCAGGAAACAATATTATAAGGGTTACGCCGTCCATTTATGCAATTATTGCTTACGCTTCTAAATCCTACCTTAGCTTCTTTGTCTTTAGCATAATTTTAATTTTGTAATGCCCTCTCAAACTGCATTCATACAGATAATGAATTTCATTTATTTCTTTCTTATTGCCTATATGAATGTGACGCTGGTTCTAGGAAAACCTGTTTTAAGGGGCTGTATCGAATCGAAATTTCTATTGGTCAAATCATGGAACCGAAAACCGACGGTTCGCTTCGGTTAAAACCAAAGATATTCGGTTCGATTCCTTTAAAACCAAAAATATTCGGTTCAGTTCCGGTTGTGGTTAACCCTTTTTTTTTTTGACATTTTTTAAGAAACAAATTTTGATATTTCACTTTTCAATCCAAAAGTAGCAAAAGCAACAAAACATCATCAATTACAATAAATACAGTAAATCAGCAACATAACATCATCAATCCAAAAGTAGCAAAAGCAATCCAAATTGAACAAGGAAATTAAACAAGTCTCATCCATTTAACCATGTACAACAGAATTTAAAAAGACAACTGATTCAAGTTCAAATCTTGATCTTCAATCCATTCTTTACTCCTTCATAACAACTACAACACTAAAAGAAAAAATAAAAATAAATTCAGATGGTAGATAAGAGATGATATATAAAATAAATAGAAATTGAACAAATTAAGAGCATCCACAATGCCAACATTAATTGTACCTGCCACATCACTACCACATCACTGCCACCTCAAAAGTTAATACCCACTCAAATTGTACATATTTTCCCCCAATCCTCTTAGGTACAAATGACACTATTTACGGGTCCCACATACAAACTACCATATTATTTTCATTTCTACAATTTATTAAAATTTTATTTACAATTTTCACACATACAATTAATTTAATTAATATTCATAACTCTTTTTTTAATTAAATTAAAATTTCGGATTTTTTTTTAAATGTAATTAATTGTATTTCGAATTTTTTTTTTAAATGTAATTAATTGTATTTTTTTAAATATTGTAACAACAATGAAAATTTTGGTTAATTTTTTTAGCGCGGAACTATTATTAAAAATGACGATTTAAAAAAAAAAAAAAAAGGAACGACCAATACAACTCGAAATCGGAATTACAAATAATGAACGTACTTATGTAATCCTAGAATATAACTAGTTAGTGTTGCATCTTGCCCATATGTGCTCAATCAAGTCGGCTCGAAGTTGATGATGTTTTTTCTTATCCCGTAAATCAGCACCTCTTCGTATGTATTCATTGAAACCTCCGACGGAACCTTGAAAGAATTGAGTAGTGTTGTTGTTGTTGATGTTAGGTTCGTCCATCCAATTGACCGCTGATTTTCCTTCGTCTTCAACTACCATGTTATGTAAAATAATGCAAGTATACATTATATCTTTCAAATTAGTCTTGTACCAAAAACGAGCCGGACCTTTAATTATTGCCCAACGAGCTTGCAATACCCCGAACGCTCGCTCGACATCCTTCCGTGCGGCTTCTTGCATTTGCTTGAAATGGCTTCGTTTCGGATCAACTGGACATTGAAAGCTCTTGACGAAAGATGCCCATTCAGGATATATTCCATCAGTTAAATAGTACCCTCTATTATAGAGCGTGCCATTTGCTATGAAATTTACCTCCGGGGCTTGTCCACGCAAAACATCGTTGAACAGAGGTGATTGGTTGAGCACATTGATGTCATTATTCGAACCCGCAACTCCAAAAAAAGCATGCCATATCCACAAGTCTGCAGATGCAACTGCTTCAAGCATGATCGTTGGAACTCCATGATCGCCTCTAGTGAATTGACCCTTCCACGCAACTGGACAATTCTTCCATTCCCAATGCATGCAATCGAGACTACCCAACATTCCGGGAAATCCATGCCTCTTCTCATGCATATGGATCAAACGTTGACAATCCGCAGCAGTAGCTTTTCTTAAGTATCTTTCACCAATTATGTCTATTACGCAGCGACAGAAGTTAAACAAGCATTCGATACCTGTAGTTTCCACTACCCTCAGATACTCATCAAAGAGGTCAGCTGGTCCACCATATGCAAGTTGGCGGATTGCGGATGTGCATTTTTGCAGTGGGGAGAAACCTTTTCTTCCTAATGCATCCTCTCTAAGTTGAAAGTAAGGATCGTGTCCTTCCAATGCATCGACTATTTGAATGAACAATTCTCGCCTCATCCGAAAACGCCTGCGGAATACGTCACTGTTATATGTTGGGTTATCACAAAAGTAATCCGCCACGAGGCGAAAGTGTGCCCTTTCACGATCTCGTTGCATGTATCTTCTTCTTTTTGGTGGGCCGGATGAACCTTCTACAGCATCGAGCAACATTCTTTGTTGATCCAGAATTTGCAAGAATATGTTATCATCAGCATCATCAACAAAATGTTCGTCGATTTCTGCATCATTTTCAGAATTACTTGAGTTGTGAGGGTATGAAGACATTTTTCAGGTAAAAATGGTGATATAAGACGTTATTTAACGAAGTAGCTGGAGTTGGTGTTCAGTTGCAAATGAAGTATGTCATTCCATTTATAGACTAAGATTTCAACGGCTAGTTTGCAGCGGCTAGTTTATAACGGCTAGTTTGCAACGGCTAGCTTACAACGGCTAGTTTGAACGGCTAGTTTTTAACGGCTAGTTTGTAAATGCTAATTCGACAACGGTTTTTAAATTGAAAATGGATAACTTCTTACATAAAGCTTACACGGCCTAAACAACAGAACAAAGAACAACAGGGAAATACAAGAAATACATGACAAACAGTAGGGAAATACAAGAAATACAAGAAATACATGACAAACGGCCCAATCGAATTTTAAATTACAAGAGATAACTACGTTCCCCAGCCCCATTTCTCCTTTATCTCCTCGCACACTTTATAGTGCACACGAAGTTGATCCGGAGTCATCCTTGATGTGTCTCGCATGAATATGTCGTAATCTTTTGCTTGATTTAGGGCTTTTAGGGCGGCTATTTTTTGCTGAGAAATAGTCCTGTACTCTTCCATATTGCTGTTGATAGTTGCCTTGATCTCTTCGTAAGCATCTGATTTTGCCTTGCCTTTTCTCTTTGCTGCTTTCTGTCCAATAGGACGAATGCGTTCTGCATCATCGTCTTCGTTGTTGGAAGATGATGTGTATGCTCCCGACTTAGAAATTCTAGTCTTCTTTTTTCCGCGATGATCACGGTCTTGCTGGTTAATCCATTTTGGACAAACACTAAGAACATTCCACATTCCAAGATACTTGTTGAAGTTCTGGCCATTGTTAGTATTTTCCCACTGCTTCAAGGCCTCCATCAGGATATAGGCATCACTGCGTCCGCTACCCCAGTTCTCCTTTAGAGTAATGTAATTTGCATTAAAAGAAGACACGAATCGCTGAGCAGTGTAAAAGTGTGTCTTCATCGCGGCCCAATCTCGATTTGGGAAGCTTGCGGGTCGATTCTTGTTGTATTCGGTTGTAATTCTTTTCCACATCTGCTCTAACTTTTGAGCATTACCAACGGCTGAGTCTTCGCTAATATTCACCCAACACCGAGCAAGCAACTCATTCTCCGGTCCCTTCCACCTTGGAGAATATGTCGTTTTCCTTCCTTGTGATAAGTTGCCGGACCCTTCGGAATAATCATCTTCATCAAGATTAATATTCTCGATCCCTGGTGGAGATGAATGTGGAGGGAACGGAGAAGCTGTTCCCGAAGACGGAGTATTACACTCCTTGTCAGTGCTCGATCCGTCTATGCTAGCTCTCCTAGCCGAGTTTGGAGGGATCGTTGATGGATTTTGAGGATGAAATCCATAAGGAGGAGGCGACATGAAAGGATATTGAAATCCTTCACTGGAATACATAACATATGGAGCACCCTGGGTAGGCATTGGATTCATTTGAGGATACGGGTGAGTTGGGAAATTTTGTGGTGGTATCATGTTGGGTCGCATGGAAAATTTTTGGGAACTAGTGGTAGTATTTCGAGGACGGGGATTGGAATTTTGATCCGAATCAGAGGAATTATTGAACCAATTTTTCGTCCAAGATCTTCCTGCCATCGTCGGAGAAAAAATCGGCAAATATAAATATGAAGAATTGCTAGGGGAAAATTGTAGAAGTTGTAGAAAAAAATGAAAATCTTTCCGTCTATTTATATAAATATAGGAGATTTTTTTTTTATATAAATTATTTACCAACGGTCTTACACAGTGTAATTGACCGTTGGCAACAGTATAAAATGATAGTGTCGTTGGCAATAGTATCCCACTCATGTTAATTCAAACAAGAATATGGAAAGGAAAAGAAGTAATTTAAATAAATAAAACAAAATGAAAAAATAAATAAAAAAGAAGCAGCCATGGTGGCCGACAAGCAATTAATGCGCGGGCCCACCGTCTCCACGCTCTTAATGCTGTCTCTGCCTCCCTCCGCGTTTGAGCCGCACGCGCGCTATTCCTCCACTCTCGCCTGCCTTCCACTTTCAGGTACAGCACAATGTACCATTTGTAATTAATCTCAATTGTACCATCTTGCTACAATGGGAGAAGAGCTGACGTGGGGGTACATATTTTTTATTTGTACCCCCCAGTGTGGATGCCCTAAATTGTTAGCAATTATAATTGCGTATGAGACAAACTATACTAAAAATGCCCAAATCAAAACGCGATTTCCAGACAGATGATCGCGAGAACAAGAAATACAACAAGAAACTCGTTTCAAGACAAGAAGAAAACAAATTCCTTCTGAGAATTAAAGGAATACATAACGAATCGAAGAAAAAAAACCTTCGAACTAGCACAGGAAACGAATCAGAGGAAGAAAACCCTAAACGAAGGAATTCGTTGAGTATAAGAAAAACAACGAATCAAAAACAAATCAGAATACAAGTTAAAACCCGTAAACTGATACCATGTTAGAAGCGATAATTGCTTCTGATGTTTACAGTAGTTGAATCGGAGAAGAAAGCGTCTTCTTCTTCTTCAGGTTTAGAGAGAGAGAAAACAAATCTGTAATTTGATAAAAACCGTCCAACTTACAATTGAGAGTTGTTCTCTATATATAAGAGTTGTATTTCTACTTTAACAACTCTAAACTAAAACTGACTAACAACTTTTTATTAAGTAAAATGTCTAGTTAAAAATATATATATATCAACATACTCCCCCCGTCCCAGCTAACTTTTCACAGTTGATTGGGCACGGAGGTTAAGAAAAAATAGATTTTGCTTTTTTATTGACTTTTTTAAAGGTGGAGATTGAGTATGGGAATTTTGAGGGTGGAGATTATGAGAGAAATTTCTTTTTTAAGGATGTGAAAAGTTAAGTGGGACGGACCGAAATAGAAAGTAGGAAAAGTTAGCTGGGACAGAGGAGGTATATGTTTTCGCTGCATCACTATGTGTATTTGGTAAAAAATAAGTATAGGAGCATTGTTGGATGATATTTGAGGGAAAAATACAAAGATAGCCTTTTGGGAAAATCGGTATAAATGCCCAGTATATTTCACCTATTTAGAAACTAGGACACTAAGTATACCACTTTTTAAAAATGTCTTATAACTTACGAAAAATTGGTAAAAATGCCCTGTGACCTGCTATAGGCTGTTAACCAGCCGGTCACCTGTGGGCTGTTCTTTTACTTTTGAAAAATTGGTATGAATGCCAAGTATGTTTCCAGTATTTAAAAACTAGGACACTAAGTATACCACTTTTTAAAATTCAAATTTATTTCTGATATTTATTTCAAAAAATATAAAATTCATTTTAAATTCAAAAATTAAAAATTTATCTTAAAAATTAAAAAAATTGATTTAAAATTAGAAAATTAAAAAACTTAATTTTAATATTTTTTTAAAATTCTAAATTTATTTAAAATTGGAAAAAAAATTATGTTTTTTTTTTTAAATTCTAAAATTCATTAATATTTTCAATTTTTTTTTTTTACTTTTCTCATGTTATTATTATTTTATTTTAAATTATGAATTAGGATAATTATCTGAAATATTAATAAATAAATTTTAAATCAATATTTTAAAATTTTAAAACTAAATTGTTCCATTCTTTTTCCCTAATTCCAACATACTAAACCCTAATATATATGGATGTCCTGCAATCTTACAAAGACACCAACATGGAAGACGAAGAAGAAGCAAACAATACTTCGTCCAACCCACCCATCCATTAACTGATCGAAACCTGATCAATCACCCGATTCTTCGCCTATTCGCCTCTTTATCGAATCCGCCACCGCCAAAGTCGACGACATGTTTCTTTTCTCTGCTAACAAGTGTGTCAATAGAAAAGAAAAGAAAAAAGTAATGCCACGTCAGAAAAAGAGTTTCACATCATCAATGATCGGTTGTGTCACTAACTATAAATGGTCACGAGGCATTTTCACCATTTTTTGGTAAGTTAAAAGGTATTTTTAAAAAGTGGTATACTTAGTGTCCTAGTTTTTAAATAAGGGTAACATACTTGTCATTTATACCAATTTTTCCCAAAGTAAAAAGACAGCTCATCGGTGACCGGCTGGTTAACAGTCTATAGCCGGTCACAGGGCATTTTCACCAATTTTTCGTAAGTTATAAGACATTTTTAAAAAGTGATATACTTAGTGTCCTATTTTCTAAATAGGAGAACCATACTGGACATTTATACTAATTTTTCCTTTTGCTTTTAATATTATTGCTAAAAGTTTTTCCTAATTTCGTAGAAATTCAATTTTGTTTCGCCAAAAGAAAATGATATTTTCGGTGATTTAAGTGATCTGATAGCTGTCAGCATGGCACTTTTTGCTATCTTCGGATCTGGATAAGAGTAATATGAAGGTGGTAATTGGAGCCACTACTGGCGATCGCCTTGTCTTAAATCATTGAAAATTCAAAATCCACAATTGTTAAGGACTTGTGTGAACTTGAGTTTTCCAACCATAAATTTAAATTATGAGGAAATTCGAATCAGATTCACGAAACTGAAAAGTAACAAATGTAACTATAAAAAAATGTGATAATTATGTGAAAATTACGATCTTTGGATTAATTATTATTTATAACATGACTTTTTAAACGTAAAGTAGAAATACACAGTCTTTTAATTTCGATACGCGCGAGCTAAATTAGGGCCCAGATTGCTGACATGGAGCCCGAAGTTCCACGTGGATTGTACAATTTTTTTTAAAAAATTTGCAAAAATTGACATTAGGTTAGTTTGGGGAGTGGCTTAAAATTATAAAGAGTATACATTATGTATGTGTTGTTTGGTGGAAAATAGGTTGAACTTAAAAGAATCGATTCTGGAAGGACACATAGAATGAGTATATTCGAGTGTGCAGCGAAGAACCAACATCTAAGCAATGTTTTCAACGGCACTATGGCTCGTCGACACACCCTAAGTATCACCATTTCCATGTACCCGTCTATTATTAAGGATGTCCAACCTCTTTCAGGTTAGTATATCTCACTATGTGCTTTAAGTTGATACATTTTTTCAGTTGGAAATATGTATGCTGGTGTACAACACGTAAGTAGCATTAATTTTATTAAAGATATCTATATTCGCAAGTAGCATATCGAGTTATGATTATCTTTATTTCAATTTTCACATATAAAGTTTATGCAATAATTTTTTGAGAAAAAAATGGTAACTATCAGTTTTTTCAGTTAGACTATCGATTGGATTGGTTTGACAAGTTAAACCGCGGACACCAATCTGGTCTCAGTCCGCATAAATTGTCCTATATTATGTATATCAGTATTATTGACCCTTGGATGATGATATATGGATGCAGTGGATTACACATATTTGGAGTGATGAAGAGTGTGAAAATGCAAAGAAGCATTGCCAGAAAATGGGAAGGTAATTCTGGTGGAATATTGACTTCCAGTTCCAGATATGCCAATTGGTGGGCCGACTGCATATCCGAGAACCGAGGCCGAATATCGGGCCTTGGCCCAACAAGCCGCTTTTGCTCTTAGCATTATGGAGTTATATAAATGAAAAATATTAATTTCTTATAATTCAGTTATTAATAATAAATTAAATTACTTATCCTGAGTCCATTACCGTATGTTTATTTGTGTCATGTAAGAGGGCCATGGGAAGGCCTAGTATTTTGTAATTCCATTTTAATGCAACTGTAATCAAACTCCCTATCCGTCTTATAAAAATAGTCTTACTCTTTTTACGATATCTAAAATAGTCTCTTTTTTCATATAAAGAGCATATTAAATGTTATCGTTCCTAAGATAATCCTACTTAAGTTCATTAAAAAGACTGCTTATATTTTTAACATATTTGAATTAACTATATTAAATAAGAATATATCATGAATCTCTCAATGTTTAAAATACTTTCTCCGTTTTATAATAAAAAAAAATTGTCACAAAATAAAAGTTATGTTTGAAAATTAATGTGTCGTTTTTAGTTGTTCAAGTGAAAATTTAAAATATTTAATTTTATAAATTAATTAGATATGACTAAATAAGTTAAATAAAACAATTAAATAAATTGTTTGAATGTGTTGATGATTTTTAGGAAGTTGTATCTTCACTAAATTGATGAATTAAAAAGTTGCATATTTTCCAAATGAATCGGATGAAGTCATATAGTGAATGGATATTCATCGATTTGAATATTTTTCATTTGATTTTTGACGGTTGGATTATATGAGAGACGTGTGTTTCCCAGTAAAATGTTGGATTATAGGTGCTATGTTTTTACATTATAAATAACGCATTGGTATATTTCTAAAACACCTCTGGCTGGTCAGTCGATTCTTTGACGAAGATAAATAATTTCATTTATTTTTTTAATGAAATTATCGCAATTTATGTCCAAACATAAAATGCACTAAAAACAAATACGTAGTGGACAGACAACATGGAAATTAAGGAAATGATACCAGAGCCGGACATTTGCTCAACTCTTTGTTTTACTCGTTCATTTTATCATGCCAAATCTAGTATTTCTTAATTGTGCAATTGATATATGTGTATTATTTCATATTTTATATTCTTTTATTTTTGGATTATTTTATTTTAATTGATTTGATTAATTGTATCGTGATGTAAGAGACATTAATTAGGCCATGGGCCATGGGCCATGGGCTGAAGAGAAGAGATGAGATGTGCTTGGATTTATTAAAGACTCCAATTTTATGAAGAAGCACCTGAACAACTTTATTTTAATTAGAACTATTCTTTTCTTTTACTGATAATATTTAATTTGGTTTAAGATTTGATTAGGAGTACGAAAAGAATGACTGTTAGCGTAATTTTAAGGGAGAGGCGCGACAGTTAGTACAATATTCCCATAAGCGCTCTCTCTCCCCTCTTCCCCATACAGTTCAAGCCACTTTTCTTGTTTTTCTTTTAGTTTTTCATTTTTCTTCTCTAAATTGTGTTGAAGACCTTGGATTACGCAATTATTAATTAAAGTTATTTTCTGATTCAAAGATTTATTATTTCAATTATAGTATTTTAAGGCTATGTGATTTCATCGTTCTTATTTAATTCAAGTATTTGTTGATTCACTATTATTTCCATGAGAACCCTACCTCGTAAGATACACTACAAAAAAATGGTCTAGACAACAAAAACTGTCTCAAATAATGAGTACGTGTTTGTCACAACGTATGAATATTTGTCATAACTTTATTATTAGAGGTAACACGTCGTCACTAATTAGTCGTCTCAATAACTCGGAAGCAAATAGTATATTTATGACGACAAAAATTATCTCAAAATGACGTCTCAAATATTTTTTGCAACAACTAGTTGTCTCTGAAAATAGTCTTTAAATGACTTTAAATAATTTGTAGAGAGATTTTTTACAACAAGTAGTCATAAATAACTTATTATTAGTGACCATAATTGTAGTTTCAGAAAATTTTATACAAAAAATCTCTTTTGTTGTAATCATAATACCAGCATATAAATTATACATCATTAAATTAATGCATAAATAGCATATTAATTATTAGGCTGCCATTATTTTAATATAAATGACCAATTATTATTAAGAGTTATCTTGATATAGATGGCATATTGGTTTGGCTTAGTTATTAAGTAGCACAAGCATTAACAATCTTAATTATGCCTTTACCGTGATATAGATAGTGATAGAGAGAATATTCTAGATTAGTTGTTGTAATGTTGTAGATATAGTTTTATATTATCGGTTGTAATATGTTAATGCGCAATCCGGAAAACACCCAATCAAACAGTAATTAATGCGAAAGGAATGTAAAAACACACACAATATACGTGGTTCGATCCGGAGATCTACGTCCACGGGCAGAAAACGGCAATCGCCGAGGTGTCTCTTTCACTTGATTATTGAGTTTACAGGGAGTGCTGCAGAATACAAAGTTCGAACCCTAATTCAGAGTTCTTTTCCTCTATTTATACTACTAAACCCAAACCCTAACTAAATCCCTATAATCTTGCCTCCCAAATCTGCATGGCCGTTGGGAAAAGATCATGGCAGTTGGGATTTACGTGACAGATTCGCATTCGCTGGGCCGAATGCGTGTTGCTGGGCCTGTTGGGCCTGGGCCTTCGCGGTTGCTGGCATGCTCATTGAACTGGTGAGTGGGCTCAGGATTAACCCGGCCCGAGGTAACCGGGTCACCCCTATCAGATGCCCCCCCCCCCCCCCCCAGCCGAAGCGAGGTAGGAGATTCGGTTGTCACCGGGGTGGAAGAAGGACCGGGGTCGCTGGCGGGCCGAAGTGTTTAACACTTGTAATGAGTTACCGAACTTGCTCGAGGCGTAAAACACGTCTGAAGTACATGACAGTCTGGCCGAAGTGTAGGGTACACCGGAGTGAGATATTGGGCCGAAGTGGTTGGAATACCGGAGTGCAGTGGTATGGCCGAGGCGAAAAGTACACCGGAGTGTATCTTGAATCTTCCTGAAGAAGGGTGAGACTGATGTGACTGGCGGCGCCATAATGAGAGAGAGGAGCGTGAAGTGACACGCTCTGCGAGTTCCAAGACAGCTGTTCCCCACGCGCCTCGGTAACTGTAAAGCGCGTGAGAAGCACGCATGAATCCTCATCACTGAATTTGAATAGGCTGCATCAGAGCCGTCGGTGCTTTGCATTTATATAAGGAATAACTGCACAGTAACTTTTCATCTTCTCTATTGCGTTCATCTGTTATAGAAAGCGGGAAAAAGAGGAACCTTGCGTTTGTGATTCATCAGAGATCAAAAATCTCTCAATTCCATCCTTTCGAATTCAAATCAAGTAAGTATGTCATCTTCCTCATCTGCTTCATCTTCTGCCCCCTCTTCGGCCTCGGTCAGAGTAGTAGGAGGTGCGGACACTCCGTTAGATGTCCCCCCCATATCGTATATTTTTCCGGAGAAGGATTCCATAAGAACCATAGAGAGAGTTGACGGCGTAGAGTGTAATACCCGGACGATATCGTTTTACGAATGTCCTGCGGTTGACCTCGAGGTGTCCTCTATAGGTTTACGAATGTCGCGGGGGCAGCTGGAGAGGGAACTCCCATCTTTTTATCTTCCGTTTGACCTTGAATACATAATTCCGACCCCCGAGGATAGGGCCTGTTGCCCACCGCAGGGGTTTATGACCGTGTACATTGACCCCCTTAGAGTAGGATTGAGATTGCCGTTGTGGAGCATAGTCGTAGAGCTGCTAAGATACTACGGCATTGCCCTCTGCCAGTTAGCACCGAACGCGGTGAGGCAATTGGTAGGTTTTACCGTAGTTAGTAAAATGGCCGGGGTAGAACCAACGGTAGAACTTTTTAGGTTTTTCTTCCAGCTTAAGAACTTCGGGAAGTCCAAGGGATGGTACTCCTTTAGTCCTCGAGCCCGCGGAGGGTTCAAGGTTCAAAACCCGAGCAAAGTAGAGGGGTGGAAGGAGAGATTCATATTTGTTAGGAATAAAATAGCCCTCCCGAAGTGGAGGAGTGACGAGGTGCAGGATTCCGCTCCTGTGGAGAATCCAGGGGCCGAAATGAGGCACATATTCCTGCAAGTGGGGACTTTCCAAACCCTCTGTACCGAGGAGGAACTGGAGAAGGCTGGGCTTAGCCCATATTACTCAGGGAACGGAGATGCCGAAGAGGGTAGGATTCTCTTTTTTGTAGCTTAAACTGTCATTTTGTTGAGAACTAACCATTGATGTATATGCAGTGGGGCGCTTCGGAAAGCAACCAACCTCAGGGAGCCCGGCCAAGGCCGAGATGGCCAAGAAGAAGGGGAAGACCACCGAGGTATCTCCTCGGGAGAAGATGCCAACCGGTGTGCGGCCGCCGTCGTGGTCGGAGGAAAGGGTAACGCCGACGGGATCTCCGGCTGTATCAAAGAAGAGGCCGGAGCCTTCTGGAACTTCGCAGGCACCATCTAAGAAGCCCTGGACAGGGGAGGATACCGAGGTAATTCTCAAAACACTGATGATTACTTCTTCGCAGGCGAGGTGTATGCATTAGTCAATCTAAGCTCAATATCGTGTACTTAACTTATTCAGGTGGGGCAGGGGGCCCCCCGTATGCTAGGGTTTGCCGGCGCGGACGCCGAGAAAATTCTTCAGCTGGCCAAAGGGATCATTGAGGTCGGCCTGAAGAATGAGATGCAGGCCAGGGACGAGCTAGCTGCGACAGCGCGGGATCTTCGCACGCGAAACGATAAGCTGGCGCATGGCTTGTCCGAAGCCCGCAAGAGGGCTGCCTTGGTCGAAGCCGAGGTTGCGCGTCTGCGCAGCGTGGAGACGGAAAACCACGGCCTCCGAGGTGAACTGATGCAACTGCGGGCCGAAATGGAGGCAAGGGAAGCCGCCGTGGTTGGAGGTCAGGGAGCTTTGCTGAGGGCGTTTGCTGAGAAATTACTGCACTCCAGCACATTTTTGGACTTCCAGACAAAGTTTGTGGCGATTGGGGACAAAGCCACGCGGGCTATGGTTCTGGAGGAGGTGAAGGAGGTATACCCGGATGTGGACATCAATCGTCCAGAATTCGGGTATGATCCCGAGGCGGCTGCCGAGGTGGAGAAGGCGTATTACGCCGCGCTGGCAGAGCTGCCGGAATGGCCTTTGGTGAATGCGCTCGGGGGGAAAAAGCAGCTTCTGACGGCCGCAGAAGTTGCTAGCTGCGTAGTAGATCAGGACGAGGAGTTCCTGGCATTCTGCCGAGGTGAACCAATCACCGCTCCCCCAAGCATTGAATCCCCCCCACAAACGGAGGCTGAGACCCCGGCCGCGATCGAGGCAGTTGCAACAAATGAAGAGGCGGAAGGGTTGCCCGAAGAACCCGACGCAGTTGAGCGGGAGGTCAGTCAATCCCCGCAGATTTAAGATTGTATTCCTCTAGAAAATTTTAGGGATAATGTACTGCGACGAACACTTGTAACTTGCCTTGTGAAATACAATCATGCTTTTCAGCCTCTTGAACTTGTTGTTTTATCTCGTATGAGCAAGTCTATGTCCGTTGTCGAACTGAATGTAACGCCCTTCATACTCAAGAGTAATTGATCTTTTTGTTGTCGTTATCTGTTTAGAATACCGCGGAGCTGCACGATACGATAAAGAAATTAATGACATCACTTGAGTGGTTCCGCGGAGAGAAGAACCGCCTGGAGCTGCACGTAGTGCCCAAGTTGCAGAAGCAGATAGCCTCGGCGGAGAGGAAGGTGGTTGAGGCCAATGAAAGGGCCAAAGACTTCGAGATGCAGTATCGAACCACTGCTGCCGAGATGAGCCGCGTCCGCGTTCACCATAAGGAATATGAACGGATCCTGTCCGAGTTCGGTCTGCTAACCTTTGAAGAAGTAGAAGAGCGGACCGTCGAAATCCAGAGTGACATCGCGGCGTTGATGTCGAGGAACTCAGTAGAGCCTGCGGAGCTGTTGAGGAAAAGAGAAGTCCTCGAACTATTGCTCAGCATGTATGAAGGGCTAAAGGGCCGAATCAGGCGAAGGCCTACTGCCGAGGAGTTTATTGCGAGCACTAGTCAGGATCGAAGTGTGCAGAAGGCTCCTCGGAAAGATAAGAAGTCTAAAGGCCAGAAAAAGCCATCCGTGCAGAGCAAAGGCATAGTCATTAGGGAGCCAGCTTCGGCGGCCACAACTGAAGAACCTCCAGCAGTTGCCGAGGAGATAGTCGAGGAGCTGGCCCAGGAAATTGAAGTTATGGTCCCGGAGGAGTGGGACCCTGAGCTGTGGGCTCAGACACCGAGGTCGGCACCACATCCCGGCAACCGGGAGCGGACCCGAGTTGAAACCCCGAGGCCAGCGCCTAGAGAAAGTCCTCGTCGGAGGGAGCCTAGGAGGGATGACCGAGCCAGGTCCCGAGAGGGTAGCGGAGCCGGAGCCCGAGGTCGAGGGTCTTCAAGATCCCGAAGGACCCAGCGTAGACCGAGGGGTGGGTCCCAGCACCGGAGTGCGCAGTATTGGCTCGGGGGCCATAGACGTTAGCCTTAGTACTTTTGTTTTTTTTTTTTTTTTTTTATTTGAAGTGTTATGTAAAAAACCATGTGATTTGAATAGTTTGTGGTTTATATACAAATCATTTTGATTGGGTGTTCGGGAACATGATATAAAATCTGTTAATTGTTTAAGTAGGTGTTCGGGAACACGGTATGGACTAAGCCAATCTCCCCTGACGGATCAGGCGGGAGTAAAAACTCCCCGGACGGGTCGGGCGGGAGTAAATTTCCTCCCAGGACGGATCAGGCGGGAGTTAGCATTTCTCCGGTTAAACAGACGAGAAAGTAGTGTGAGTCCGGGGACTAGTATGCGAACCTCCTCGGGCGGACCGAGAGTAAGGTTTAATTGTCCGGAGACTAGTAATGATAGTATGTATGTGTTAGGGCGTCCCCGTAACGTAAAGAAAAACACAGAGAGGTGTATGAACAGAAAAATTTTATTCAATGATAAATGCCGGCGCCAGCTCAGGAATACAAAGTGAAATATCGACTATAAAGAGAATGTAAAGGAAAGATAGTACTTGTGTCTCGGCCTTCACAGATAGAAGCGCCGTAGATTTGTGACGTGCCAACTTCGGGGGATCGGGGCCCCGTTGAGATGTTCGAGCTGATAAGAGCCGGAGTCATGCGTGGCAACGACTCGGTATGGACCTTCCCACGAAGCATGTAGTTTGCCCTCGGGGGCAGCTTTGCTGGCCGAGTTGAGTCGAAGAACCAAGTCCCCGACATTGAACTGAGTACCTCGGACTCGGAGGTTATAGTACTGTGCAGCTCGCTGTTTGCACTTAGCCTGCTGGACGAACGCTTGTTCCCTGCGATTCTCAAGCTCATCCAAATTCGCGCGAAGTGCCTCGTCATTATCGTCCGGAACGAAGGTAAGTAGGCGAGGACTCGGCACACTGATTTCGGCTGGAATGACGGCTTCGGAGCCGTAGGTAAGGCTGTAAGGAGTTTCCCCGGTGGAGGTGTGCGGCGTTGTGCGGATGACCCATAAGACTTGTGGAAGGTTTTCGGCCCAGAGGCCTTTGGCGCTGTCCAGGCGCTTTTTTATTCCTGTGAGGAGGGTCCGGTTGGTGACCTCAACCTGTCCGTTTGCTTGAGGGTGTGCGACCGAGGTGAATATCTGTTTGATGTGGAGTTCCTCACACCATGAGCGGAATGGGTCATTGGCAAACTGCTTACCATTGTCTGAGACAATAGTGCTCGGGATACCGAAGCGGCAAATGATATTGCGCCATACGAACTTCAGAATATTCTGACCAGTGATAGCGGTAAGTGGTTCGGCTTCGACCCACTTAGTGAAGTAGTCTACGGCGACTACCAGGAATTTCAACCCCCCCGGAGCAACAGGGAAGGGTCCAACGATGTCGATTCCCCACTGAATGAACGGCCACGCACTCTGGATTCCCGTGAGTTCGGTTTGTGGTAGGTGTTTTACACGGGAGTGTAGTTGACACTTGCTGCATTTGGACACTAGGTCATGAGCGTCATTGAACAGAGTAGGCCAATAATATCCCCAGCGAAGGATTTTTTTGGCTAGTGTTCGGGAGCCGATGTGGCTAGCGCAGGCCCCTTCATGAACCTCCCTCAGAACTTGAATGGCCTCGGTAGGTGGCAAGCACCGGAGGCTTGGTTGCAAGTATGATTGTCGATATAAGACTCCGTTATGAAGGGAGTATTTGGGGGCTTTGAGCACAACTTGCCGAGCTCGTAGCTTGTCAGTGGGCAGAGTCCCATCTCGAAGGTACTGAATGATCGGAGTCATCCAGTTCGGATCGCTGTCGGTCAATACAGAAACAGTAACCTCATGAATTGACGGATGGGAGAGGTCTTCGACCATAATATCCGGGGATATATTTGTTTGGACCGCGGAGGCCAGCTTGCTGAGTGCGTCTGCCCTGGAGTTCTGGCTCCGCGGGATTTTCTGTATAACAACTGTATCAAAAGTTGAGATGAGCTTAAGCGCTAGAGTGTGGTACCTGACCATGGTTTCTTCCCTGGCGACATAAGTCCCCTGAATCTGCTTAGACACGATCTCGGAGTCCGTGAAGAGCTCTAGGTGACGGACACCTAGAGATTGAGCGAGCCGGAGTCCGGCGAGGACTGCCTCGTATTCCGCTACATTATTGGTTACCTTAAACTTGTACCTTATGACATATTTAAACTCAGCCTCCTCGGGGTCGATGAGGAGTAGTCCGGCGCCACTTCCTCGGGCCGTGGATGCGCCGTCCACAAATAGCTGCCACTTCCGAGGTGAAGGGGCGAGTGTGTCGTGGTGCTGTGTATCTTTGTCTGCGGGGGTCTCATGACTGTCCACTGGAGCTTCGGCCAGGAAATCAGCGAGGGCTTGACCCTTGATGGCTCGGCGGGGAAGGAACTGGATGTCATACTCTCCCAACTCGATGGCCCATTTGGCGAGACGCCCAGACACCTCGGGTTTTACAAGGATCTGGCGTACAGGATGGTTTGTCAAGACTCGTATTTCGCGTCCCTGGAAGTATGGTCGGAGGCGCCGAGCTGCCATAACGAGGGCCAAGGCGGTTTTTTCAAGCTCGGAGTATCGCGTCTCTGCTCCATGAAGCACCCGGCTGGCAAAATATACGGGGTGCTGAACCCCTTCCACTTCTCGCACAAGAGCGGCGCTAACAGCCTCCTCGGCAAAAGCCAGATATACGTACAGCGGCTCTCCGGGGAGAGGAACTGACAAGGTGGGCAGCTGCTGTATATGTCCTTTCAAGGCCTCGAAGGCCTCAGTACATTCTGGAGTCCACTCAAAGGACTTCGCTTGTCTGAGGATCTTAAAAAATGGTAGTTGGCGCTCCGCTGCTTTTGATAAGAATCTGTTTAGAGCTGCTAGGCCAC
Source organism: Ajuga chamaepitys (assembly GCA_958295605.1). Taxonomy (NCBI): domain Eukaryota; kingdom Viridiplantae; phylum Streptophyta; class Magnoliopsida; order Lamiales; family Lamiaceae; genus Ajuga; species Ajuga chamaepitys. The sequence continues at coordinate 38,907,529 of OY282498.1, read as the reverse complement.
CTGTAAGGCGTTGAACATCCCTGACTGTCTTTGGTGGTTGTAGGTCTAACACATCACGAAGCTTAGCCGGGTTGGCTTGTAGGCCGCTTTGTGATACCATGTATCCGAGAAACTTCCCAGAGCCAACACCGAAAGTGCATTTTGTTGGGTTGAGGCGCAAATTATAGTGCCGCAGAGTGCGCCGGGTTTCAGCGATGTCCTGCACGCATGAAGGATGAGAGGAGCTTTTGATGACCAAGTCATCGACGTAAACCTCAACATTGCGACCTATCTGGTCATGGAAGACGGAGTCCATTAGCCGCTGGTAGGTGGCTCCGGCATTCTTGAGCCCAAAGGGCAGTTTCTTGAAAGCGTAGCACCCGAAAGCAGTGATAAATGCCGTTTTGACGGCATCCTGTGGGTCCATAAAGATCTGATGATAGCCTTTATACAGATCTAAGAAACAAAGTGCCACGTACCCCGTAATGGCCTCGGCCTTTTGGTCGATAGAGGGTAGAGGATAGCAGTCTTTCGGACAGTGCTTGTTGAGGTCGGAGAAATCGACACACATCCGCCAGGCCCCACTGGTTTTTGTAACCATTACCGGATTGGATAACCAAGAGGGGTAGAATACCTCGAATAAGATGTCCGCGTCCAGGAGTTGTTTTACCTCAACTCGAATGGCCTCATTTCGCTCCGGGGCAAATTTTCTCTGTTTCTGTTGGATGGGCTTGACACTAGGGTCGATATTTAGCTTGTGGGTAATCACCTCGGGAGAGACTCCGGGCATATCCGAAGGAGACCATGCGAAAACATCGGAATACTCCCGCAGGGTCTGAATAATGGCCTGATGTAGCCATGGCACATCCACGGCTCCTACTGTTACTGTCTGCTCTGGCTTAGACGGATCTAGCAGGATTTGGACAGTGACATCTCCCAGTGGGGTACAGTCCCGGGGTTCCAGGACCTGTGATGTTACCTGAAGCTGCTGTTTGGGCGGAACCTTGGCAGTCTTTTTGAGTGCCACGTACATGCACTCTTTCGAAATCCGTTGGCTCCCGCGGACGGTTTCTTCACCATGCGAGGTGGGGAACTTCAGCGCGAGGTGATACGTGGAGCATATGGCTTTTGCCGGGGTGAGCCAGTCCCGGCCTAATATCATGTTATATGGTGAGGGGGAATTCACCACATAGAAATCCACGAAGATGGTTTTCACCTTCGGATAAGTGCCTAACGACGCGGGGAGGGTGAGGATACCTTCTGGCCGGACTTCACCCTGGGTGAAAGTCTGTAGTGGCCCGGGGGCCGGTTTGAGTTGATCTCGGGAAATCCCCATCTTCTCGAAACAGTCCGCAAATATGATGCTCACTGCGGCCCCATTGTCGACGAAGACCCGCCGCACTGTTATGTTAGCTACAGTCATGTCGATGACAATAGCGTCAGTGTGGGGTGTTATCTCAGGGACCGGATCCCTATCCGTGAAGCTGACAGTCTCGGACTGATGGAGACGTTTGTGACGTGGCTCCTCGGGTGGAGGACGTCGAGCTTCTGCTTTCAAAGCATGTCGCGAAGCCCCGGTGGGTAGGGCTCCGTATATCACGTTTATCACGTGAGGGGGTGCGTCGTCCCGAGGTCCTCCCGGAGGAGGAGGAGGTAGAAGTTGGAGATGTGGCGGCTGGCGACTGCCAGAATCTTGTCGTGCATGATTATTGGGCCCCTGCCGATTATTCTGCCAATGCGGCCGATTTTGTTGAGTATCTCGGTCATGGTAACCTCCTCGGGTATGAAACGAGCCTCCATTATGGTTTGCCCGAGGTCGGTCGCCAGTTCGTGCGACGTATTGCCGCAAGAATCCTTTCTTGAGACATTCCTCAATCTCTTTGCCGAGTTCCCGACACTCATCCGTTTCGTGTCCATGATCTCGGTGGTACTCACACCATTTGCCACGATTTCTCTTTTCAGGAGGCGCAGTCATCCGGGGACAAGGTCGGAAGTCGTTTTTGTGGAGTGAAAGAATTTCAGCCCGTGACTTCGTCAGCGGAGTCAATTGCGGAATTTCACTCCGGGATTCGGAGCGCCCCGTTGTCAGACGGGAAAATGCACTAGCTCGGGTGCTAGGCCCAGTTTGGGCTTTGTCAGCCTGCCTCTTAGCCGCGTGCTTCTCACGCTTCTGACGAGTCTGCTCCTCAGCCTTCGCAAATTTACACACTGTTTGGAACAGCGCTCGGGTTGTGACCGGTGTGTTCCGGGCTAACTCGGTGTGCAGCGCTCCGGGTCGGAGTCCATTCATGAAGGCACCGATGGCCACATTGTCAGGGCAGTCTCCCACCTTGAGACTTACCGTTGTGAAACGGTCCAGAAATTGGGTAACGGATTCACCGTCCCGTTGTTCCATAGTCATGACGTCGGCCATGGTGGCCGCGGGCTTCACCCGGGCTTCAAATCTTGCCCAAAAGTGCTCGGCAAGTTCTCTGAACGATGATATGCTGTTTCGCGGGAGAGAATCAAACCATACCCGAGCTTCATCCTGTAAATACTCCGGGAAAATCCTGCAGTACTGCAGAGATGTGATGTTGTCATGACTAAGCATGCTGTGCCTAAAAGCACCCAGAAAATTGGCCGGATCTCCGGTGCCATTGTAAGGAGGTATGGCTGGCCGTTTAAACCCTTCGGGAAGGGAGGTGTCCATGATTGCCTGAGAGAACGGTGTGATGATCTCTCCATTGGCATCCATGCCCAGGATCCTATCCAGTTCAACATTGCGTTGAACTCGCTCGTACTCTTGAAGGTCCAGAGTATGAGCATTTGCATAGCGAACTCTTTTAGCCGCATTAAGTGGACGGCGGCGATCCACATCGGTGTGTTCCTCGTTGTGAGGTCGTGATCTATTTGAACTCCCAAGGTCCTCGGAAGAACCGGGTCGTTCCCTTCGTCGATCCTGATGTCCCCGGTATCCCAGGTTCCGTTGACCACGGGGACGGGGTAGAGGCACACCAGAATCGTTATTATGGTTAGCGGGCTCTGCGACGGGCTCCGATGGATGTAGGCGGTTAGCTGCCCAATCTTGGAGAACATGTGTATGTTCTTCTAGGAAAGCCTGGAGCAATTCGGGGGTAATTTGGACGTTTACCGGTGGTTGAGCGGCAGCAATATTAGGGTTTTGCTGATCCTGAGGGGGTGGAGGGTTTTGATTACCCTGATGAGCGGAAGCGCTTCTTACCGGCGATTGTCTCGGAGGCGCCACTTGATCCACGGGTGGATCCTGGTTAGATTGATCTCCGCGGCGGGATTGGTTCTGACGGGTTGTCACCATGATTTCAGAAGGCAATGGTATTACTGAATGCGATCTTGTCGTTCCCACAGACGGCGCCAATTTGTTAATGCGCAATCCGGAAAACACCCAATCAAACAGTAATTAATGCGAAAGGAATGTAAAAACACACACAATATACGTGGTTCGATCCGGAGATCTACGTCCACGGGCAGAAAACGGCAATCGCCGAGGTGTCTCTTTCACTTGATTATTGAGTTTACAGGGAGTGCTGCAGAATACAAAGTTCGAACCCTAATTCAGAGTTCTTTTCCTCTATTTATACTACTAAACCCAAACCCTAACTAAATCCCTATAATCTTGCCTCCCAAATCTGCATGGCCGTTGGGAAAAGATCATGGCAGTTGGGATTTACGTGACAGATTCGCATTCGCTGGGCCGAATGCGTGTTGCTGGGCCTGTTGGGCCTGGGCCTTCGCGGTTGCTGGCATGCTCATTGAACTGGTGAGTGGGCTCAGGATTAACCCGGCCCGAGGTAACCGGGTCACCCCTATCATAATACTTTCCTGATATCTCTAGGATATTTGTTGTAAAAGTACTTATAAATAATGAAAATTAGAAAATCACCAATTATGGTGACACAAATTTATTTCTCACATGATATCAGCAGGAAAATCCTAATCTCCCTACAATCACTTTTTTTTTTTTTTTTTTCTCTAAAAGCACTTTTTCTTCAGTCTATCTCTCTTCTCTGTCTCGCACGCCACCGTCTTATCCCCTCTCGCAATTTTTTTTTTTTTTTTTGTTTGTTCTTCTTCATGGCAGCCACTACCGATTCCATCGCCGATTCCGTCCCTCTCACCACCCTCATCCATATGGTCAAGATCCCTCTTACTTCATCTAATTATCTTCTCTGGAAGGGTCTAGTTCTACCTATGTTGAAATTAGCCGATTTGAATTCCTACGTTGAGGACACTAATCCTGTCCCAGACTCCGTCATCAAAAACTCGTCAAACGAAGAAGTTTCCAATCCTGCTTATAAAATCTGGTGTAAAAACAACGTCCGGGTTCTCAGTCTATTGCTCTTGTCTCTTACCGAAGAGGCCATGGCCGAAGTTGTTGGTCTCACGACTGCCCGTGGTGCTTGGTTAGCTTTGGAAAATGCTTTCGTTATTCTTCTTCGTCTCATGCTCAACAGCTTCAGGATGAACTCCAATTTCTGAAATGTGGTAATGCTTCTGTTATGGATTTTACTCATTGTTTCAACACACTATGTCACAAATTGGCTGCTATCGGTGAAACTGTTTCTGAGGGTGATAAGACTCGTTGGTTTCTTTGTAGTTTGGGTCCTCAATTTCGCACATTTACTGATGTTCGTCTCACTCTCACTCCTCAACTCTCGTTTCGGGATCTGGTTAGTCAAGCCCGCGACCATGAATTACGTGAATCTGCTCTTTCCGCTGCTGAATCTTCTCTGACGCCGCCAACCGCATTCCTTGCCCAGCGTCAATCTTCTTCCATTTTGGGCCGTGGCCCATCTCATACTAGATTTGCTGGACGAGGCTTCCAGCCATCCAATTCTTTTCCGCGAGGCCCACATGGCCCAAGTAATCATGGGCCAAGTAATTATTATCCTCCTGCTGCTGGTCAACGTCCTCCCAGCTCGCCTGCAGTGTCCAATTTTTCATCAATGCAATCTGCCCCCCAATCTCATTCATCTTCGCGTTCTGGATCGTCTCGCAATTTTACTCCTCCTTGTCAAATATGTGCTGGTCCTCACTATGCTCCAACATGCCCCGATCGCTACTCCGGTTTGCCCACCCAGCAATCCGCTCACATTGCGCAAGCCTTTGTGAACCCTTCCACCTACTCGGATTGGTATGTTGATACCGGCGCCTTCTCTCACATTACTTCTTCTCCGGCAAACCTGGACACTGTCTCTCCCTATACTGCTAATGGTACCGTCATCGTTGGAAATGGTAACTCTCTTTCTATCACTCATTCTGGTACTAAACGTTTTTTGGGCTAAGGCCGCCAATATCTTACTCAGTGTCTCCTCTTGGTTCAGATTATGTGGAGCGTTCTCCATATTGACTGTGATATTTCTTCTCATCCGGTGTCTGCGGGCAAATGCCTCAATCTCAGGAGAAAGGAACAGGATGCTCTTTCCTTTTTGACCTAGTTTGCATGAGAAACTTGAAAACACGATCATAACGAAATACCACGTAATACTAAAATAAATATATAAAAAATGAAAATTAAATAACAAAATTTAAATTGCAGAAAAATAAAATCTAGTCTAGTATCCTCCTATTACTCAGAATAAAAACTAAAACGCTAAACCTATTCCCCGGGAGCGGCGTAAAAAAATTGACAGGGTCTAATTCTAACCCGAAAATATCGCAAGTGTACGGGTGTAGATATATATGGGGGAAATCAAGGTCGATCCACAGAAAAAAGGTTAACGTAGCTTGATACCCTAATTATATAGGACTATCCTAACTAGATACTGGAATTTGTGAATGATTTGATTAATTATTAAACTAAACTGCATGTAACTAATAAACCAAATTAAATAATAAAAGCCGAGTTCCAATAAAAAAGAGTGTATCATAGGATTTTGATTTCAGGAATTACGCTAATGATGATTAATCTTTAATCTATAAACTTTTAAACTAATTTAGCTATCTATTAGGCGGTACTTAATTAACCTAACCCTTCTCTCGAAGTGATTAAGTCGTAGATTAATTAAGATAATTACTCTCTCGAGTCAATTAATCCTATCAATCCCTAACAACCCCTTAACATTTGCCTACACATTCATAGACAATCGCGCTATTTGTTATCTTCTATTAACAATTCCTTTCTCTCGAAGCGGAATTGTTAAACAAGTAAGTTAAACCTAATTGGCTAGACTAAATCCAAGTATAAGGATGAAATCAAACATATAGATATATAATAACAACTGGAGTCTATAAATCAAATGATTAAATCAACATTGTTGTAAAGCCCTACTTTCTAATCCTAGGACACGAGTAGTTTAGCTACTCATACCTATTACCAAATCAAAAATAAGAATCTAATGAAAACATTGTCAAGAAATTGAAAGTAAACAACGAGTAATTAAACCCGAAAAGTCGGCTCTTCGATCTTCGTCTTGCTCGATCTCACACCTTCTACTCCAAGATAAAAGTATGAGAAATTCTGATGTGATGTGATGATTCTTCTTTGATCCTCCGAGGGTGTCCTCCTAAAGATCGAGTCTCTATGTCTTTTTATAAGCTTCCCTCTTCAAAATCGGCTTTTTGTCGCAATCGCGCAAGATAGTTCTTGCGGTCGTGATGCTTTGTGCTTAAAACTGCTTTGAAACGTGGCTTTTTGTTGAGGCTGCGATGCATGTGTGTCGTGTTCGCGATGCTCTTACAATGCCACTTCACTTTCTAGCCACTTTCCGTCGCGGCCGTGCGCCCTACTTTGTCATGGTCGCAATGGTTCAACTTCGAATCGGTTCTAGATCGGTTTTTCTTTTCCTTCGATTTGTTTTTTCATCCGATAGTCGTAAAATATGACTTTTAACCCTGATATACTCAAAATACCTTCAAAGTAAATCAAACACGTTAAATGGTCCAAATGTAATAAGTCTACACAACTCTCGACCAAATATGCATGTAAATGTTATCAAATACAATCCTTAATCGATCGAAATACATGCATAATTAACGTGTGTTGTAATAAAGAGTGGAGATGGATTGAGTGTACTGGCCTCGTACCCGGTAAATTTCATTCAAATATTCATGGTTTTTGTCTTTCTCGAGTTGAATGTAACTCATTTTACTTTTTATTATTATTATTATTATTATTATTATTATTATTATTATTATTATTATTATTATTATTATTATTATTATTATTATTATTATTATTATTATTATTTATTTTAGTCATTTTATGTTTTCACGGTTTGAGATGCATATTGGAGAAATTTAGGACGAGAGAAAAGATGACGGAAAAATTGTCGGAAGCATGTGCGTGAAAAATGACATGTTGAATATAGCCTTATTTTACTATTGAAATTTGGATAAACGTGCATGCACAATACCGGTCAATAGTACTACATTAATTGAGTACACAATTCTCGTATCACTATATCAGAATTTAATAAATAACATTAATCGCATATGAAACCGAAAAAGAATATTTATAGATGACAATAATGAGTCCAGCCTGGTTTTTAAAAAAGAATCTGTCCGAACAAACATCTTTACTTAATGTAAAAACCGTTCAAACACAAAATTAAGATTTGGTACTAGTATTATTATGTATCAATACTATATTCATAATGCTTGTTCAAAAATAAATACTATATTCATAATGCAGAAAATTAATACCTGATATCTCATATTGATATGTACTATATATTGTGATCGTCGATCGCTTAATTCATAATTAAAAGTTAATTTAACCCAGTAAATATTATTATAAGTTTGTTATTACAAGACCTAAATCACAAGGAAGCGAAGAACCGAATCGCATCAAGATCGCTACGAGTTGGATCGCTTCTGTGAACAGACTGGTCTGCAATCCACAGACTGCCTGAACACCATGAAGATCATCATCGAAGAACGAAACCCCAAAGAAACCTCGAGGCCAACCACGCACTAGGGCGACCGCCGATCGTATGATGATTGCTTCACGAGTAAAACACATGGGTAACTCGTGACGCCACATCAGCTAGGCCAAGTCAGGTGGCATACCCGTGGCAGTTGACATGCCACCTATCATCCACATGTCAAGCATGCGGGAGTTGCTTGAAAACTCTATTGTTATATATCTTATTATATAAATAAATTTATATATAATAGTAATTATATATCGTTTTATTTTATTTTATATAAAAAGGAAAAAATAAAAGAAAGGAAAAGAGACACGTCCGTTGCACAGAGAGGATTTGACTCTCTAGATAAAAGACACCTCTGAAAGAGAAGACCGGTGTCAATGGCTTTCCTAAAGAGATGCAATCTTCAAAGCATCTTTTGGAAATCTATATAATATCTGCAGATTGACAAATCATGGTATGAAATATTTACTTGCGCTAATCCATATCTGAGCGTGATTCCTTCTTGCAATTTTTTCCTTCTATTTTCAAACAAGTTTGTGATTCTTGCTCCGTATAGATAAAAAAAAAACTGCAACTTTTGATCTATCGTGTATATATTTTTGTATCCTGGAAGGTGAATTCCTCTAAACCATTTGCCCTAAAGTGGGAGAAAGTTATTTTTTTAAAGATAGCATCATTACGGTGTGCCTAGCCTATATTCATTATATCCATCCCCCATGTATATATAGAGATTCTTATATTTAACAATTTTAAAGGTATAAAACTTTTCCTGCGATGGATTTTGTATTGGTAAAGGAACAACTTAATGACGGTGATAAGTTGGAGAGGCTGAAAGGGCTGAATTACAAAAGATGGAATTCAAAGATGGATTATTCTCTGAAAATTACCAAAGTGTTTTACATGTTGACTGATTCTTGTCCGGAGGAAGAGCCCAACAATGAATAGGCTGCAACCAAAATAAAAAAGTGGAAGGACGATGATTTTATTTTCCACTACACCATTCTTCAGTCACTTAACAACAGTATGTTCGATATGTTCCACATCCACAAGACATTCTGATCTTTGGGATGCTATCAAACGAAGGTATGTTAATGAAGATGCTGGAAATAAATCTTTCTTGGTAAGTAAATATGTCGAGTATAAAATGGTGGATACTAGGCTCATTATAGATCAAGTAAATGAACTAAATGATATTGCTATGGAATGTGCTGATGTTGGGGAACCCATCTCTGGAACCTTTCAAGTTTCAACTATCATTGGTAAACTTCCACCTTCATGGGGGCATTACCAAAGAAAGTTGAAACATAAGAAGAAAACAATATCTTTGGATGAACTTCTCCAGGGAATCCAAATAAAGACTAAAAGTCTCAAGAGAGAGGGTTATTTGAGGATTGATAATGTAAATCAGATTGAAAAGAGAAATCCTTCTAGAAAATTCAAGAAGAGGAAAAATCATCCAAATGGTGATGGAGATGGGGAATTGCTTTGTGTGCAACAAAATGAATCACTTTTCTAGAGAATTCGCCACCGCAAAGGGCAACAACCGAAGTCGAATGGTCAGACTAATTTGGTGAAAAATGATTTGGTTTCCGTTCTCATTGACATGTGCCTTGTAAATCATGGTGACACTTCATGATGGATCGATTCGGCAGAAACTTGTCATGTTACACCAAATTGGGCTCTGCTAAAAACTTATAAAGAGTTAACAGATACTAAATCTGTCTATATGGGGAACTCTTTAACTAGTGAGGTTCTGGGCAAAGGAAGTGGTTCTTTCCCTTTCTTCCGGCAAAACTTTGACATTAACAAATGTTTATCACATTCCCTCAATGAGGAAAAATCTTGTATCAGCGTACAAGTTAGATGAAAATGGCTTTAAAGTAACTTTTGAGTCCTAGAAGTTTATCATAACTAAAAAAATACCTTTGTGAGAAAATGCTACATTAAAGATAATCTGCATTAGCTTAGTATGAATAACAATACTAGTGGGTCTGCTTAGTTGCCTGATTCCTTTTACAATGTTGGTCATCATGGATTTTGGCATTAAGGATTAATGCTATGAACCGTATGATAAATAATAATTTTATTCCTACCTCATCTATTGTTTATTCGATGAAAACATGTGAATGTTGTGCACAATATAAGATTGTTAAGCCATCTTTTACAAGTGTCCCTAGAACATCTAGTTTGCTTGAACTCATTCATACTGCTATATGTGATAATAAAGAACATATAACTAAGGGTGGGAAATGCTATTCCATAATTTTTGTTGATGATTTTTCTAAATTAACTTATGTGTATTTGCTTAGAACCAGGGATGAGGCCTTTAAAAAGTTTAAGATATTTAAAGAAGAAGTAGAAAATAAAATAAATTTGTAAATAAAAAGATTAAGGTCGGATAGGGGTGACGAATATCTCTCTAATGAATTTATTGGCTTTTGCTTACAAAACGGAATTATTAGAGAGTTTCAGCACCTAATACTCCACCACAAAATGGTGTGGCTAAAAGGAAAAACTGAACCTTGATGGAGATAGTCAGTGCTATGCTAATACAATTCAAATTACCAATGGGGTATTGGGGAGAGACATTATTAAGTGCTTGTTATATAAATAACAGAATAATGAATAAAAATCACATGGGAACCCCATATGAGTTATTCCGTGGGCAAAAGCCATGTATTAAACATCTGAGAGTTTGGGGTTGTATAGCATATGCACTAGATGCAACTTTGAAAAGGCCGAAACTTGGTAGTAAAACTGTAAAATCAGTATTTCTTGGCTACTCATTAATTAGTAAGGCTTATAGGTTTCTTAGACTACATGATAACAGTGTATTTGAAGCAACACATGTCATATTGTTTGAATACCTAAATATTCATGATGTTGATAAGATAGATATTAATAGTGATTTATTTATTGAATTAGACATTCATGAGGATACCCCTAGTGAACAAATGAATGTTGATGGTGAAAGCTCTAGAAACTTAGAACAACATAAGAATAATGAAGTTGAATTAAGAAGAAGTGAAAGACGTAGTATTGAGAAGAACTTTGGACCTGATATGTTAACATATGTTTTAGAAGAAGATCCAAAATCTTTCATAGAATCTATGTCTGCTCCTGATTTTATTATGTGGAAGAAAGCTATGGATGATGAAATTAAGTCTATCATTTATAATAACACTTGAACATTTGTTGATCATCCTCAAAATACTAAACATATAGGTTGAAGTAGGTTTTAAGAAAGAAACTCAAAACTGATGGAATAACCGATAAATACAAAGTTAGGTTGGTAGCTAAGGGCTATAGTCAAAAGGAAAATATTGATTACTTTGAGACATTTTCTCCCGTTACATAAATTTACATCAATTAGAACTATGTTTGTTATTGCATCTATTTATGGATTAGTGGTTCATCAAATGGATGTTAAAATTGCATTTTGAAATGGAGACTTAGAGGAAGAGATTTATATAAGTCAACCTGAAGGATATGTTGTTAATGGAGAAGAACATAAAGTATGTAAACTGAATAAATCTTTGTATGGTCTTAAACAAGCACCTAGACAATGGTATAAAAAGTTTAAACAAGAGATTAAGAAATTTGGCTTCAAGAGAAACAAACATGAATGATGAGTTTTTACTAAAGTTACTTCTGATTATAAAGTGCTTGTGACTTTATATATTGATGTTTTGCTTATTTTTTGTTCTAACATGAATTATTTAAATGAAACCAAAAATTAATTGAAACAAACATTTCACATAAGGGACTTAGGTTCTGTAGATATCATTTTGGCGGCCAAAGTTCTCAAAGAAGAGGGAACTTATATACTAACACAAGCTTATTATATTGAGAACATGTTGAAAAAGTTTAATTACTTCGACTGCAAAGTCAGTAAAACTCCTATTGACCCACTTGTGAAGCTCGTTCCGAATAAAGGAGAGCTTGCAAATCAACAAGAATATGCCAAAATAATTGAGAGAATTATGTATGTGGTGAATCATACAAGACCTGATCTTGCGTGTTCAATTGGCATATTAAGTAGATTTACAAGTAATCCTGAAGAACACAGGAAGGAATTAAGAAGAGTAAAGTACCGAGGTACTTGAAATATACCATGAACTATGGCTTACATTATAAGTGTAGTTCACCGACGCTTGAGTGTTATAGTGATGCTAATTGGGCATCAGATACAACAAACTCTAAATCAACTGGTGGATGGTTATTTACTATTGGAGGTGCCATAGTTGCATGGACTTTAAAGAGGTAATCATGTGTAGTTTTGTCTTCCATGGAATCTTATATCAATGTCCATGGAAAGCAAAGACATTGTTTGGTTTAGAAGATTTCTTAGGACTATACCTTTTCTAGATCCTAAAAGAAGTCCTGTTACTTTGTATTGTGATAATCAAGTTACAATTTGCAATACAAAGAATGAGAGAATTTCAAACCATAGCAAGCATATTGTTATGCGGTATAACTTTCTGAGAATCATGGTAAAGAAAGGGAAGATTGTACTGGAGTATCTCCCAACAAATCAAATGTTAGCAGATCCGCTAACAAAACCTATATCTAGAGAAAATGTTACAAATGTCATGAGGGATATGGACTATTACCAGGTAAATCAATGACTTGAATGAAACCAATTCTATCTTGAGGTACAAGTCACATATTTGTCGCCTTATGTCTTATAGTTAAAAAGGCAATTCGTTACTTGACATTAGCGAGATGGAAACTTGAATACATCTCAAAGTGCATAACTTGAAAATAGTGGGGGTGCCACTATTTTGAAAGTCTCATATCTGACCTATGCACTTTCTTTTATCACAACAAGGTAGGATGGATTTTTATCCTCAATAGACCTATCTCAAAGTGCATAACTTGAAAATAGTGTGGGTGCCACTATTTTGAAAGTCTCTTATCTGACCTATGCACTTTCTTTTATCACAACAAGGTAGGCTGGATTTTTATCCTCAATAGACCTATAGCTATGTGGAATGTTGTTGTGGACATTCCTAATAGGTCTAGCTATGCAAGTAGAGGAGTGAGTTGGCCGCTCCTTATGGATTACCCGATAAAAATCCTTGAGTACTTGTGAAAATCAAGATCAGCACTAGGCCCGTAATATTGGTGCTGCCTTTGTGAAAAGAGCAAGTAATCATACACAGTGAGAGTATGTCTGTGTTTCATATTCAACCATAAGTTAAAGGCTAAGTCCACTTCCTGTCTATTCATTATGTAAAACAAGCTTTTGTTGTTTTAATAATAATATTACTATTATATATAAATAAGTGGGGGATTTATATATATATACATGTTATTATATAAATAATTTTTATATATAATAGTAATTATATTTTTTTTTGTTTTATTTATTTTATTATTATTATTATTATATATGTAAATAAAAAGGAAAGAATAAAAGAAAGGAAAAGGGACGCGTCTGTTGCAGAGAGAGGATGTGACTCTTCCAGAGAAAAGATACCTCTGGAAGAGAAGACCGGTACCAATGGCTTTCCTGGAGAGATGCAATCTTTCAAAGCATCTTTTGAAAATCCATATAATATCTGTAGATTGATAAATCACGGTACGAAATATTTACTTGCGCTACTATCTAAGCGTGATTCCTTCTTGCAATTATTTCCTTCTATTTTCAAACAAGCTTGTGATTCTTGCTCCGTATAGATCAAAAGAGTGGAACTTTTAATCTATCGTGTATAGGTTTTGTATGAATTCCTCTAAACCATTTGCACCAAAGTGGGAGGAATTTATATCTTTAAAGATAACATCGTTATGGTGTGCCTAACCTATATTTCTTATATCCATCACCCACATATATATAGAGATTCTTATATTTAACATCGAAAAGTACCCCCCACATGTATTTGTAAGGGATGTGAAAAACTGGAGAGGAAAAAGCAATAGAAAGCTAGACTAGAGTGAGAGAAAAAATATCATAGTGAAGCGACAACTGTAAACAAATCTTTATAAATAATAATGCAGAACGATCGCACTTGCTGATCATTTCCTAAATTGTTGTTTACAATACCGAACAATCGTACACCGTCTATCATCAGACTGTCGATCGCATATTTATTACACTTGGTTGTGAATTAGTGGTTGCACTAGATACAATCATTGCCTCATACATTTTAGCAACCCTCGGTTCTAAAACTCTGATCAAAGCTACACGTGCACATATATGATTCTTGCTTCAATAACACATGTATTAATGTTTTGAAGGAGGTATGTACGTATTGTTTAACCCTCCAATGTTTATGATAATTTACGTGTTATTCATATTTGATATGTCATCGAAAACCTACAGGCTCTTGTTTTTTTTTGTTTTGGGAATTACTCTCTAAGTACGAATGATCGAAAACTGGATCCACATCATAACAAAGAAGTCCTTTTTTGACAATAAATAATATAAACAATTATCTTAGATAACAGGAAATGATCCCAAAAATATATTTGACATAACATGCAATCATTTATGAAGTTTGTTGTGGCTAGATCACTCAGTCGGGCACTATCCAACTGAATAGCGTAAAAAGTTTCGACGTTACGGGTTCGGGCCAATCACTCCCGGCTCTATATATATTGGAAAATCGCTATTATATTTATAATTTGGGTGCATATTTGATTCCCCAACCCATCAATTGGATTTATATAATTTAATGGGTTTTTGGATTGATACTTTGTGCTGGTTAAAATTTATTAATTTGTTTGGTTGAATGGTTTTAGTGAATTAATAATACATTGGTTAAGTAAAATATACATTTAATTGGAAAGACAAATTAGTTGATATAAATTTTTTTTAATTACGTGAATACTCTCATTTTTAATATTACAATGTGAATTAAAGTGAAGGGTATTGAAACATATCATCCTTTTAGCATTCAACCAATCAGGTCGGATTATTAATTTCGGTTAGACATATTAAACAATAAGGGCCATAAATAAAAGAATCAAACTACTTAATAGACTGATTCTATTATTTAATAAAGAGCGAGTCTTGTGTCTGACGGTCACATGTGTGACGGATAGAAAAAATTGATACTTTTACAAATAAAAGTGATATTTTTACTACATTGATACTTTTACAGATAAATGTAATACTTTTGCTACAAAAAATGATAATTCTTTTTGTTCTAAAAAGATGATACTTTTACAGATAAACGTGATATTTTTACCATAAAAAATAATATTTTTTTCTATAGTCGTGTAACGATCTCATATAAATTTTTGCCTTTGATAAAAGGTTCACGACCCAACCAAACATGCCCGGGTATTTAACGTAATCTTCCTGCCCCTGAAGCATCTCATGTGATGATATAACTGCTAACATCATGAACTAGACCATATGCCCAAGGAAATCTGACTGTACGTTATGTGGTATCTCATATGATGATGTGACCGCTAACGTCATGGTCTAGACCTTATGGGTGGTCAAGGGTATCTGACGTCTTGCTACCTACTCCCTCCGTCCCAACTTATCTTGCACAGAAGGTGTTAGTAATTCTCGACTACATCTAATGTTACGCAGCGGAATACAATCGAGAATATTGATCGTGATCTATAATTGAATTAAACGTTGAAAAATTATTACGCATAAGTTCG
The DNA here is from genome assembly GCA_958295605.1 of Ajuga chamaepitys. Lineage (NCBI taxonomy): Eukaryota > Viridiplantae > Streptophyta > Magnoliopsida > Lamiales > Lamiaceae > Ajuga > Ajuga chamaepitys. The sequence continues at coordinate 38,892,041 of OY282498.1, read as the reverse complement.
AATTACTTACTTGTTGCGTAATTTAACCGAAAGGAATAGGGCGACTGAATTCACCACTTCAGGCATAAGTTCGAATTACTTACTTGTTGCATAATTTAACTGGAAGGAATAGCGCGACTGAATTCACCACTTTAGGTATCCACGCGTATGCCGTTCATCGCAGAAACTATCATCAGTACAATTATTCGATAAGTGATTGCTAGGAAATCACTTATTGATTCTACAGTGCATCTAATTTTTATCTGATAAAAACTCTTAATTCTCTAGTATAGAGAATATGTATATATAGTACTCCCTCCGTCCCGCTCTAATTTTCCTACCTTCCGTTTTTGTTTGTCCCAGTCTAATTTGCCACCCCAAAAATGACAAAGAAAGTCAACACATATTACCCCTACTTTATCATAATATAACAAATTTGCCATTCAGTTAAATTTGAGAAATCGGATTAATTAAACACTAATCCTAATTTCCACTAAACTAATTGTTGTTATTTAACCTAACTGGATCCACTAAAAACCCAAACCCACCCCAACCCAATATATCCCCAAGATCAGTTTTGTTGATCCAGCCCACAACGTTTCTTGTTTAGTCTCTTGAGCTTCACCTCCTTGCTTCTTCTTCTTCGCCAACAATGGCGGATCCGATCTAGGGTGTTCTTCATAACAATCATTACCCAAAATCCTTATTTCTGGGTTTAATCCCACATAAACCCTCACAAACCCGACTTCTGGCTCACCTTTTTCCTTCTTCGAAAATATTTTTCCTGTTCGAAAATTTGAAGATTCTTCCGGATCCACACCAGATCTGGCTGAATCTCATGATATTTTGTGAGAAAACACACTTTCTAGTGTAAATCGGCTCTATCTGTTACAGATCCATATTCTATGGAAGTTTTCTTCGATGAATCAGAGGAGTGTGGCTTCGTTTACTACTCTGAAGAGAATTTCGTTATTGAGACCCAGTTCAAAGAAGAGGGAGTGGATGCTCTCCCTCTTGGGATCGAGGAGCCCCCCCGACTTTCGATTTGTATGCAAATCCAAAAATGAAAAGGCATTTCTATGAATGCCTTTCAATCTGGTGTCCATTGGTTGCCAGGTTTATTATTTTTTCGTTGAATTCGAAATATTATTCATCTATGAAGATCTTGTGCGATCCAACATGTGCAGAATTTTTGATTCGGTTTTTATATTGTGCTATTTTTGTGGGGTTTTTGGCTGGTGATGCCTTATTGTGACGGCTTATGCTTAAGTTCTGTGTTTATGGCTTGATTCGGCAAAAGCCTTATTGTGACGGCTTATGCTTGAATTCTGTGTTTATGGCTGCAACAAGCATGTATGCTCTTTCTGTTATCCTTTGCATGTAGAACCATTTTTCGTCTATTATGCATGCTCTCATATTTGCATTTTGGGGTGTTTGGGTCTTGATGCAAAAAGCAAAAGTTGCACTTCAGCCTTTGTAATCTGTTTGCGTCAGTGAGTGATGGTTTAATTGAGTTAGTATGGGCTTTGATTTTACCTGCCTTGACCCATCTTCCTATTTGTGACTTGCTGACCTCTAACTCCTTGGCAAGTCGCCTTATGGTCCCCCTCTTTTCGAAAGGTATCGCCTTCATGGCTTCTTCGTCTAGTTTTTGAATGCTAGATGAAGGTTGTCGGGGCCTTACCTCCGGAAAGGAGATGGGGACATCTGCTGAATTTTTTTTTTACAGCCTGCCAAATGCACCTTATTGTCTGGACCGAGACTCCATATGATGTTGCGACTTCACCGGTGATGCCGTACTTCAAAACGCCGTCTTTGTTGTTTGAAAGAAGGCATTGAGCTATGTGAAGTCGATCTGATGGAGCAAGATTCTTCCCCTTTTTGTGATTTGTCATTGTAATAGAATTACTGTAACTGTTGTTGTAAAAAATCAGTCCAAAATGTATTCAATGCATTTTGGACTCTATTTATAGAGTTAGGTGAATCTGTTGTTGGACTGTAATTTGAATTTTAGAGGGTAAATTTGAATTGTAAATCCCAAATTTTGGCATTATTTACTGCTGTAAATCAAGATTTTTGGAGGGGAATTTCCCCCCAAAAAAATTCAATGTAAAACTCTCAATTTTCAGGTTTTTTGGTGTTGCTGTGATTTTTCAATGTTTTCCAGGTTTTAGATTTTTTCATTGTTCAGCTGTCAGATTTTAATTAAGAAAAGGGAGGGAAGTGTTAAAACACTAATCCCTCCCTTAAAAAATTAAGGGAATTTAAAAAAGTCAACAAAACATCACACTGAACTGCTTTTTCTTAAGCTCCGTGCCCGGCCAACGTAGGCAAATTGGGCCGGGACGAAGGGAGTACCATATAACCCTAGGTTTATGGGTCTAATAACCATGTCTGCTAAATTAATTAATTAGTCTGACTTTTTAATTAATAAAGCCCACATATCCTAATCTAGTCCATCTCTTTCAATCTCCCACTTGGACTAGCATTAGATATAATTCGAAGCACTAACCTTGTACCCTTGAGCGGAACAGCAATACACATAAAGTGTGACCCTTTAGGCCCCCATTATCGAGGATAATCTAATTAAAGTCTGCACAAAACTCCTAGACTGCGTTGCGCAACGAACTCGATATATGAAGGACATTTACGTGAATTCGTAAAATAATCTTTATATGAAGTTTATGTAATATTCCTTCATTCACGAACCACCCGATTGAGCATAGGATCTGCCATGTGTCTATCTAAATAGCTTAGTCACTTTTCTCATCTTTATTATATGACACATTCGATCATATTCAATTACTTTAATTGAATACATCTTTTGCATTGGCCAATGACTTTATTGTCAAATTATATAGAGAAATTTAAGTGTTCTATCGAGTTTCAATCGAGGAATGAATCCCAATCTTGGCTCAACTACCATTTCCATTTGCCTCATGATGAACCCAACATAAGACGTGTCTTATCCTCCTTTGGGAAGGAAGCATTGTACTTGGTCAAAGTTCATCACTTAACAAACAAAATGATTATTGACCTCAGGTCAAAAGATCATTACATACTCCACACACTAATAAACCTTAGACACTGAAACAAACAGTTTAATAGTAGGGTATACCAATACTCTCCAAAGTACCCATGTGTCCCTCACGGATATCTAATATCTCGTAGTTGTGAGACATACTACATTCTCTAAGAATGTGATGCAGACCACATGCTAACCTATCGCGTGTCATCAATATCCCATTCTTGATGACCATCAGTTATGGCAATTTTAGAATCATATTATATCATTTATGTCTGACGCCATAAATGACAGTCATGATTCAAGAGAACATTTATAAGAATAATAACAAACCATCAAAATAATTATTCTAATAAATGCATATACTCAAAAGACAATCAAAATGTCATAGAATGCGATCAAGAATGAATGTCTCAAACGAAAGGTTTCTAAGACATACAAACTATATACTCCCACTGAATTAAAGCCAACTACCAACGTGCCAAGCTCTCAAAGTGCTTGTTGTGCCTTGCTATACACAATTGTTTGGTTGAAGGATTAGCCAAGTTATCATCAGTGGAAATTCTATCTAACTTCACATCTACCTATCTATTATTTCTCCAATCAGATTATATCTCTAGGGAATATGTTTGTTTCTGTTCGTGGCTCTCGGTTCCTTTTGCTAGCGCAACCGCACTTACCGTTGTCATAATGCAACGGTATTGCACTGCTGGCACTTGGAACGATACCTAGTTCTTTTACGAACTTTAACAAAGCAACAACCCTTTTGGCAGCTTCAAATGTAGCAATATACTCGGCATCAGTGGTGGAACCGACAGTTCTACTCTGTTTGAAACTATTCCGATTCACTGCACCACCATTGAGAACGAAAACATATCTAGACAAAGACTTGAAGTCATCTCGGTCCGTTTGGAAGCTAGCATCAGTATACCCAGTAACTGATGACTCTAGCTGCTCACCATAGACTTTAAGAAATATTCTTTAGTCCTTCTACGGTACTTAAGAATAGTCTTGACAGTTCTCCAGTGTTCCTCACCGAGATTTTGCTGAAATCTGCTCTTTCACGGATTGTAACATGGAACAATTGCTCCCCATTATCAGTATACCGTCGACATATATGATAAGGAAGACAACATTTCCATTCTTACGTTTACTATAAACGCATGGATCATCTTGCTTCTGACAAAATCAAACAATTTGATAGCTCTGTTAAAGCAAATATTCCAACTCCTAGATGCTTGCCTGAGTCCATAAATGGACTTCTGTAATTTGCATACCCATTCGGCTTTCTTTGGATACAAAACTTTCCGACTGTGACATATGCACAGTGCCTTCGATTTCTCCATTGAGAAACGCGGTTTTGACATCCATATGTCAAATGTCAAAGTAGTATGCAACTACTGCAAGTAATATCCTAATGGACTTGATCTTAGCAACTAGCGAAAAAGGTAGTCAATGCTCTTGCGCTGACTACAACCCTTTGCCACCAACCTAGACTTGTAGGTTTGTACCTTGCCATCTGCATCTCTATTCTTCTTGAAGATCCATTTGCAGCCTATGGGACGAGCCTATCTGGCAAATCAACTAGTTCCCTGACTAGATTGTCATGTGAAGGAATTCAGTTTTGGTTGGTTAAGTTAGTTGAGGTCCATATCACGTTTTCATTTATAAAGACGCATTTCTCATTTTCATAAACAATCTTAAGTAAAATCTCTTAATTCTCTCTCCTTTCTTGTGGGATCCTTACTTCCACACGAGCACCTCGCTCGTAATTTCCGATCGTCACACACCGATTATGATAAGTGGTATCTAGAGCCACGTTCTTCTCTGCATGAAAATGACTGGAACAACTCAAGCTCAAAGGTTGGATACGTTGGAGCAACAGGTCGTCGAGATCCTGCAAGCTCAGGCGAAGGAAGTAGAAGGGCAAACCCAGGCAGAAGCACGACTGAATGCTAAGTTGGAAGATGTTGTATCACAGATTAGAGCTTCCATGAAGGAGCAGCAAGCTGCCACTGCTAGCAAAGGTAAGGAAACCACTGAGTCTTCTACACCTCCAATTATATTTAGATCTGGGGGTAGAATGGGTGTTAATCGTGAGAGATCTGAGGCTGGGATTCTGTCTTTGTCACATATTAATCGAATGACAGACCAATCGGGTAATCAAAATGCTAGCAATGGAAATGGAAAAATTCCCAAACTCGATTTTCCTAAGTTTAACGGGGATAATCCGAGGTTGTGGTTACGCAAATGTCATAGGTATTTCATGTATAACAACATGTCTGACTATGATAAGATTGGGTTGGTTGCAATGAATTTAGAAGGAAGGGCTGACCATTGGTTTGTTGACTATGTTGATGGGAGGGAAAATTTGTCTTGGGATTCATTTACTAAGCTGGTTATGAGCAGATTCATGAATCCCACTGGAGGAAGTCTTATTGCTCAGTTCAATAGGCTAAGACAAACTGGTTCAGTGCAAGCTTACCTAGAGGAATTTGAGGAGCTAAGAGCTTTGTTGACAGAAGGAAATAAGGTTTTGGGGGATGAATATTTCGTTGAAAGTTTTATTGGGGGTTTGAAGGAAGAAATTGGGAAGTTAGTGCAGGTTCAAAATCCTTCTACTCTATTGTCAGCAACTCAGCTGGCCTTGATGCATGAGGATATTGTCCATCTCCTCACTAAGGGACATAAGACAACATCTAAACCATCTTCTAACCAAACTACAGGGGGATGGAAACCTGATCCTAGCCAGAACAAATCTAAACCATCATTTCCTCCAGTCAAAAGGCTAACACTTGAGGAGATGGAAGCTAGAAGAAAGAAGAACTTATGTTTTAACTGTGATGAAACTTATCACATTGGACATAAGTGTAAAAGACTTTACATGATACTTTCTGAGATTGAGGAGGAAGAGGAGGCGCTAGAGCAGTTGGTATTGGAGGAGCTTGTGGATGAAGGGAAAGAGCCTAAGATATCCTTAAATGTTGTAACTGGGTAGAATCACTCCAAGACCATGAAACTAAAAGGGAAAGTTGGGAACAGAGAGCTGGTCATACTACTTGACACAGGCAGCACATATAGCTTTCTAGATCCTGAAGCTTCTGATAAAATGGGTTGCCTAATAGAGTACACTACTCCTCTACAGGTAACTGTAGAAGATGGAAACAAAATAGAGTGTAATGCAAAATGCCCACAATTCGAGTGGAAGATGGGGGGGGGGGGGATGTAAACTGAGCACTCCAGTGAGATTGTTGAGGCTAGGTGGATGTGACATGGTAGTAGGGGTTGATTTGATGAGTCAGTTCGGTCCAGTGACCTTTGATTTCAAAAAACACAAAGTGAGTTTCACTATAAATGGTAAAGTGATTACATTACCAGGGATGGACTCTACAGTGAGACTAAGTATGATTACTGCAGAAGGAGTTGATAAAATAGTGAAAAAATATCAAGGGGAGTTTCTGGCTTGTATTTACTCCATCTCTGCTGAAGATATGATCAAGGACAACAAGAGCACACCTCAAGTGCTACCTCTGCTGAATGAATACAAGAATCTACTTGAAATGCCAGTGGAGTTACCAGCTAAAAGACAGATGGACCATAAAATTCCACTCAAAGCTGGAGCAGACCCCATCAATCAGGCTCCCTACAGATATCCTCTCCTTCAAAGGCAGGAGATAGAAAAACTAATCCAAGAAATGCTTAAGGCAGAGATAATCCAACCTAGTAACAGTCCCTTTTCATCTCCAATTCTTCTAGTTAAAAAGAAGGATGGAACATGGAGATTCTGTGTTGACTACAGGAGGCTAAATTCCATTACTGTTAAGGATAGCTATCCTATACCCTTGATAGAAGACCTATAGGATGAGCTTAGTGGAGCTCAAATCTTCTCTATTATTGATCTGAGAGCTGGCTATCACCAAATTCGAGTAGCTGATGAGGATGTGCAGAAAACTGCTTTTGTGACTGCCTCTGGATTGTATGAGTTTAAGGTGATGCCGTTTGGTCTCACCAATGCACCAACAACCTTCTAGGCCGTGATGAACCACATTTTCAGAGAGCATTTAAGAGATGTTGTGCTGGTATTCTTTGATGACATCCTTAGATACAACAAGGGTATGTTAGAACACTTATTACACCTCAAGAGAGTTTTTGAGCTGTTGGATGAACACAAACTCTATGCAAAGCTTTCCAAATGCGTCTTTGGCTATTCCCAAGTGGAATACTTGGGCCATGTGATAAGTGACAAGGGGGTATTTGCTGATCCTCAGAAGATTCAAGCCATGAAAGATTGGCCAGTTCCCAAGAATGTGAAGGCTCTAAGAGGATTTCTTGGATTGACTGGTTATTACAGGAGGTTTATCTAGGGATATGGGATATTGGCTAAACCTTTGACTGATCTTACTAGAAAAGGCTAATTTACTTGGACCTCTTTAGGTGAAGAGGCATTCAATAAATTAAAGCAAGCGATGGCTACTACCCCTGTGCTCCAACTGCCTGATTTCACCAAGCAATTCATTGTAGAAACTGATGCCTGCTACACTGGCCTAGGAGCTGTCTTAATGCAAGATAAACATCCATTGGCTTTCTTGAGTAAAGCCTTGGGAGCAAAGAACTTGGGATTGCCTATCTATGAGAAAGAATTTTTGGTAATTCTCATGGCTGTGGAGAAATGGAGATCTTATCTCTTACATGCCCCTTTCATAATTAGAATTGACCAGCAGAGTCTCAAGTTCCTTTTGGAGCAGAAAATCTCCACTCCTCTCCAACACAGATACATGACCAAATTACTGGGCTATGATTATAAAATTCGAGTATAAAAATGGGGTGGAAAATAGAGTTGCAGATGCTCTTTCAAGGGTGTAATTGACTTCTAGAGAATGTTGTGTTATCACTGTGCTAAAGCCTGCTTGGATAGATGAAATCCAGCAGAGTTACAACACTGACGAGGAGGTGCAGAGTATTATTACAGAGTGCATCGCCTTTCCATATCATGTCTCTTATTATTCTCTCCATGATGGCTTGCTTAGATACAAAGGGAAATTATATGTTGGGTGTGCAAATGATTTGAGAGCTAAAATAGTGGAGTATATGCATGCTTCCACTACTGGTGGTCATTCTAGTGTGGCAGTGACTTTCCACAGACTAACCAATGTCTTTTGGTGGCCTACTGTGAGGATAGTATCCAGCAACTCATCTCTTCTTGCCACATTTGTCAAACTAGTAAACATGAAAACATCTCATCACCTGGAGTGCTGCAACCTTTGCAGGTACGTCAACAAGCTTGGTCTGTTATTTCAATGGATTTTATAGAACAACTTCCCTTATCTGCGGGGAAAGACACAATATGGGTTATAGTGGATAAGCTAACCAAGTACAACCATTTTATTGCACTCTCACATCCTCTTACTGCCTCTAAACTTGCCACTCTATTTTTAGATGTCATCTACAAGTTACATGGTCTGCCACAAGGAATAATCTCTGATAGAGACAAAAGATTTACCAGTCACTTATGGCAGGAACTCTTTAAGCTCATTGGGGTCCAACAACACCTTAGCACAGCCTACCATCCTCAATCGGATGGTCAAACAGAGAGAGTGAACCAATGTTTGGAAACCTACCTCCGTTGTATGTGCAGCTCTAATCCAAAACACTGGTGCACTTGGTTGTCACTTGCTAAGTTTTGGTATAACACAAACTTTCATACCTCACTCAGAATGTCTCCATTTGAAGCTTTATACGGCTTCAAACCCACACCACTTGCCTTTGGACCCTATCTTCAGAGTTCTATAGAAGGGGTAACAGAAACACTTGCGGACAAGCACAAGGCTCAACAACAACTCAAAGACTTCCTTGTTAAGGCTCAAGAATGGATGAAGCTCTATGCTGATAGAAAGAGAATCCCTAGAGAATTCTCAGTTGGAGATTGGGTATATCTCAAACTCAAACTGTACAGACAGAAGACACTTCATAAAAGTAAAATGTGGAAACTTAGTCCAAAATACGTTGGGCCGTTTCAGGTGATTGCGAAAATCGGTTTAGCTTCTTACAGATTGTCATTACCTCCACATGCAAAGATTCATCCCGTGTTTCATGTCTCATTACTCAAAAAGAAAGTAGGCCCTGTCTCAGTTGTCACTCAAGATCTCCCTGAATTTGATGAAGAAGGGAAAAACCTGCTTAAAGCTCTCAAGGTGCTTGCTCGACGGCTGGTCAAAAGGGGTCACTCCCCAGCTACTCAGTTGCTCATACGGTGGTCGCACCTGCCTGATGAAGAGGTTACGTGGGAATTCAACGAAGATATTCAAGCCAAGTTTCCTAAGTTACTGTCTTGAGGTCAAGACGTTTTCAAGAGGGGGGTAATGTCATGTGAAGGAATTCAGTTTTGGTTGGTTAAGTTAGTTGAGGTCCATATCGCGTTTTCACTTATAAAGATGCATTTCTCATTTTCATAATCAATCTTGAGTAAAATCTCTGAATTCTCTCTCCTTTCTTGCGTGATCCTTACGTCCACACGAGCACCTCGCTCGTAATTTCCGATCGTCACACACCAGTTGTGACATAGATTGAGGTACATCGAGTCCATTTCAGATGTTAAGGCAGCCAGCCACATCTTCGAATCGGTGTTCGACACCGCTTCGCTATAGGTCTTAGGTTCGTCGTCTTCTGAAACAGCTTCATCATCTTGGTTCTCAACCAATAGATTTAGTCTTTCAGGTGCACGATGATTCCTTTGAGGCCTATTGAGTTTGCGTTGGTTTAGGCAGTTTATTCTGATCGTGAGTTGGTTTTCAACATTTTGGGATATTCTCAAGAATTTCACTATGATTCTCTTGAGCTGGGACTGATATAATATCTTGTCTTTGATGCATCTTATTATCTTGAGGTGACCCTCTAAGAGTTGTTTCCCCTCACAAAAGATCATCAATAACTCCCACTGAGTTCTTGTGCACTCCTTTGTATAATACATCATCCTTTATGTTATCTTGTGGGTTTAATACAATATCTTGTTTTGATGCATCTCATTGTCTTGAGGTGACCCTCTAAGAGTTATTTCCCCTCCAAATAGATCATCAGAACTCCCACTGAGTTCTTGTCCGCTCCATTGGACAAGACCTCATCCTCTATGTTGTTTTGTGGTTCTTGAATCTTTTCAAGATCTACCTTGTTCCTCGAAGATATAAATATCTTCAAGAAACGCCACATTCTTGGAAACTATCATCTTGTGATCTCCAGGGCAGTAGAATTCATATCCTCAGTTTCCTGAGGATATCCACAAAATAGCATTTCTCACTTTTAGCCTCCAATTTATCAATCGTCATTTTCTTAACAAAAGCAGGACAACCCCAGGTCCGCATATGGTTAAGACTCGACTTCTTGCCACACGATAACTTATATGGTGTTTGCGTGACCGATTTACGAGGAACTCTATTCAGAACATAACCAACGGTTAGTAAGGCATAACCCCAAAGGAATAAGGGGATACTAGTGAAACTCATCATGGATCGAACCATATCCAATAAAGTTCGATTTCTCCTTTCAGATACTCCATTCATCTGTGGTGTACCCGGAGGTGTCCTGTCTGACCGGATTCCATGTGATTTCAAGTAATCAAGAAAATATCAGCTTAAGTATTCTCCTCCTCGATCTGACCGGAGAGTCTTAATACTTTTCCCAAGTTGTTTCTCAACTTCTAACTTAAACTCCTTAAATTTTTCGAAGGCCTCAAATTTGTGTTTCATGAGATACACATATCCATACCTTGAAAAATCATCAGTCAAATTCATGAAGTACGAATATTCACCTCTTGCTTAAGTTGGAACGGTCCGCACACTGCTGTGTGGATCAACTCGAGCACAACCTTGGCACGTAACCCTTTTCCCAGAAAGTGGTTAACTTGTCATCTTTCCTTTGAGACAAGATTCGCAAGCACCATATGATTTGAAATCAAGTGATGTGAGATAGTATAACTTTCTCAATCTTGCTATTCTTTTCTCATTGATATGACAAAGTCTACAGTGCCACATGTAGGTTTCATGATCCATATTACTTAGCTTAGGTTGTTTATTCTTGTACATTGAGAATATTTTGTTCACATTCAAGCATATATGTTCCATTCGAAAGAAAGACACTTCCTTAAAACAATCCATTAAGCGAAACAAGCATCTACTGTTTGCAAAATTGAAGGAAAAGTCATAAATGTCTAACATTGGAATAGAAATAATATTCTTTGAAATCTAAAGAACAAAATAACAATTATATAAATCTAATTTATATCCCGAAGGAAGATCTAATCTAATCTATTTTCAATGTACAAAATAAACTACCTAAGCTCTCATCCAATGCACCATGTGCTTTGAACTTTGGACAGTCTCTCTTCCAGTGCCCCTTCTCATTGCAGAGACACTCATCCTTTAGTATTCTCGACTTCTTTCGAACTCCTCCACTCCTAGGCTTCAAGACTGCATCCTTAAATGCTTTCTCCCCTTTCTTCAGCTTATTCGTCTGCTTAAAAGAATCTGCAGAAGATCTCACCATGAGTAAATAGTTGCCTTTAGAAGTAGATAATTCATAGGTCTTGAGCATGTTGTGAAGCTCTGGCAGTGTCGTCTTTGTATTGCTCATATTGAAATTCACTATGAAATTTTCAAATGAACTTGGAAGTGACTGCAAGATCAGATTAGTTGAGACACTAGAGGGTAGCTTCGTTCCAATCGATTCCAATCTCTTAATGAATCTGATCATCTTCAGTATATGTTCAGAAACCTGGCCCCCATCATGAAACTTACACTTGAAGAGATTCCTGAGTATCTCATACTCCATGGTATGAGCTTCTAAAGCATACAGACTCTCCAGGTGTTTCAACATCTCATAAGGGAACATGCTCCAATGTTGCTTATGCAGTTCAATACTCATAGAGGACAACATTAAGGATTGAGCCGATGTGGCATCCTCAACATGTTTCTTATGAGCTTCTTCGTCAAACATAATGTACTCAGGAGAATTCTTGTCAGGGATGACACTGATTGGTTTGTCCAAGACATACTCAATCTTGTCTTGCCTTAGCACCAAGCGCAAACAATGGAGCCAATCTGTAAAGTTTGACCAAGTCAACTTGTTTGTTTCCATCAAACATTTATAAGCCAAAAATGACATTTTATCTGACGAGAAAAATAAAATGAAAAAATAAATCAGAATAAATAAACAAAGATCACATTCGTATCACTAATTAAAAAAAGAGTTTATTGTAATGATTAGCTCCCACTAGTTTTAACATATTTTGCGCCCCCAAACACAAAATACGGATTTATAAAAGTTATAAATCTTAGTGGTCCAAGATCCAAGGCTATATTACTGTAGCCTCTGCTTTGGCTGATGACTACAAAAATATCACTAGGTAGGCCTCTAAGCCTATTGCAACAACAATTTTGCAATTCTTGGTTTATTAATCCAATTAATATTGCATCCTCAAACTATTTTGGTTGCTTTGGCATCTCAAAATAATTAAACAAGTCAATTCCATCATACGATGCCAACTATGCATCTATGAATGAGCCCGAGTCTTGTCAATTTAGAGTAAACACTTTGGTGTAAAACTCGTGGTCGAAAAGATTAGGAATCTCAAACAATTATAATGGACGACGCATTTTGTTTCTAAACAAGACTTGGTTTATAGTAGCTTGCAACAGTAGTAGTGCTGCAGCACCACCTTTGTCCGTCGATCGCTGCCCAGCAGTAGCAACAACCTCCCTTGCCGTCGCCGTCGATTTCGCCCAGCAATAGTAGTCGGCGTGGCTTTGTCCCCGGATCCCGTCGCCCCGCGCAGCAGCGGCGAACCACCGCCGCCGTGGTCGACGGACAGTTTCAATTTCATAATATGGTGACGACATTTTCAGTTTCAATAACCAGTTTCAAAATTGGTTTCTTTTTTTTTTTCCCGTTCAATTTGTTTTCAAAAAATAATTTTAAGAAGAAATTTTAAAAACATAAATTGAATTATAAAACTAATCCACAATTAATTTGAATTGAAAATCAATTATAAATCGAGCCCCAGGCTCTGATACCACTGTTAATAATTCTCGACTACATCTAATGTTACGCAGCGGAATAAAATCGAGAATATTGATCGTGATCTATAATTGAATTAAACGTTGAGCAATTATTACGCATAAGTTCGAATTACTTACTTGTTGCGTAATTTAACCGGAAGGAATAGCGCGACTGAATTCACCACTTTAGGTATCCACGCGTATGCCGTCCGCCGCAAGAACTATCCTCGATACAATTGTTCGATAGGTGATTGCTAGGAAATCACTTATTGATTCTACAATGCCTCTAATTTTTATCTGATAAAAACCCTTAATTCTCTACTATAGAAAATATGTATATATAGTACCATATAACCCTAGGTTTATGGGCCTAATATCCATATCTGCTTAATTAATTAATTAGTTTGACTTATTAATTAATAAAGCCCACATATCCTAATCTAGTCCATATCTTTTAGAAGAGTCGGTACGGATATTTAGAAAAAATATTTTTTGATTGTTTGTTGGCTTTTTAAAGATGGATTGAGGATGGAAATTAAGGGTGAAGATTATGTTATAATTTTCCTTTTTTAGGCTGTGCAAGATAAAGTGGGACGTCCATTTAAGAAATTATGTAAAATAAGGTGGGACGGAGGGAGTACTTGGATATGATCCAAGTGGATGATTCATCGTACAATTAGAATAGGCATTATACATCTTAAGGTCCTTAAAGTATTAATGTTTGTTTTAAATGGTCCTTAAAGTATCATTTTGTTTTAATTGGTCCTTGAAGTTATAAATTTTTAAATCAATTAGTCCCTGAAGTATTTTTTGTTTCAATTGGTCCCTTATGTTTTACAATTATTTCAATAGGATCCTTAAACTATTACGAAATTCTATCTTAAGGCCCCCTAAAAGAAAAAAAAAATACATAAAATATGTGAAATCGTCGATTTAATTCAAAATAATATTATAACATATCTTTTATTAAATAAATATTGTGTTATTTGTTTATGATACTTTTACCATCAAACGAGGTGAATTATACTATAATAGGATTTGAACAAAAGTTCGAGATTATAATTTCTCAATAATTTTATCCAAACTTTGAGAAATACTTTGTGATACTTTAATTTTAGTGATAATTTAGTTGAGATATTTTGAACTCTATCTATCTTGAATTTAATGTAAAACTGAACATTATTAACGAAAGGACTTTGAAATTTTATGTTTGAAGGTCTTTACAATATTTAAAAAAATTAAAGTTATTTCGTTGATAATGTTCAATTTTACTTTAAATTCAATATAGTTAGAGTTCAAAATATCTGGATCAAATTAGCACGTTTCTAACTAAAATAAAGTAGCACAAAGTATTTTCTCAAAGTTTGGATGAAATTCTTGAAAAAATATAATCTTGGAGTTTTATTCAAATCGATATTTTAGTATAATTCACCTTCATTTCAGGGGGAAAGCATCATAATGATAAATTACAAAACATTTATTTAATAAAAGATATGCTACAATATCATTTTGAATTAAATCGGCGATTTCACATATTTTATGTATTTTTTTCTTCTAGGGACCTTAAATATATTTTTTGTAATAGTTTAAGGACTAATTGAAATAATTCCAAAACATAAGGGACTAATTAAAATAAAAAATACTTCAGGGAACCAATTGAATAAAAAAACTAGAACTTTAAGGACCAATTAAAACAAAATGATACTTTAAGGACTATTTAAAACAAACATCAATACTTTAAGGACTTCAAGATATATATTGCCATTAGAATATTATAAGGGTCTAATAGTTAACTTCAACTTAATCTTTATACATTTTTCAAGTATATGGTAGATTATTCAAGTATGACACTGTAACTGCAAATTTTGTGTATAAATAATTAAACACAAAAAGTTTGTACAAATTGAAATTATCAAATCAATATAATTTGCGGTACAATCTTTAAAAGTCCCCTGATTCTTCTCTTCAATTGTTTTATATTTCCAAATTCGGAGTTGACTTTGATCTTCTCCGGTTTTGAACTTTGACTTGAATAACGTTGATCCAAAGGTTTGGAAGCTTGATTTTGTATCAAATGGTCTTCTTGAAAGAATATCCGAAGAACAACTTCGAAGGTCTTGATGAATGCCAACGAACACCTTCGAATATATATCTCGAAAGCTTCGATTGGAGGGGCTCAGCGTCTTAATCTCGGATCAAAGGTCATTTCTTGATGAACTTCTTGAAGAACGCCGAGGAGGGCTTGAAGTTGCCGAAGAACTTTGCTCTGTGATTCTTTAGTCTTCACTTGCTTCTTGACTTCTGAAGTTGATGATTTTGGTGAAAAATGAAGTTCTATTTATAGTTGTAGGATGGACAAAATCCTAATAGACCAGAGTCTGAATGAAGCGATATGATTGGTGCTCCATAATTCCATTATCTATAAGATAATTATTAAATTAATTGTATTTAATTTAATAATTATCGCAACAACTTGATACATGGAGCATTATGACTGGTCCACC
Source organism: Ajuga chamaepitys (assembly GCA_958295605.1). Classification (NCBI taxonomy): domain Eukaryota; kingdom Viridiplantae; phylum Streptophyta; class Magnoliopsida; order Lamiales; family Lamiaceae; genus Ajuga; species Ajuga chamaepitys. The sequence goes on along the minus strand of OY282498.1, from coordinate 38,876,487 downwards.
ATGACTTGATGTTTTATCCTCATCTTGTTTGATAATTACTAAATTAATTTAGTAATATCTGCACATCTTGACACGTGGCGGCTTCCATTGATCACAAAAATATATAGTAAACACCAATTAAATTGATCATTTAACTTAGGAATTTTATTTAATTAATTTTTAATATTAGAGTAATCAATATAAAATTGACTTTCAAACTCATATTTTATTACGTAACACATTTTAATTGGATACAAATTTTGTGTATCAACAGACACTATCCACCTAAGTAGGTTAGAATTTATCAATTCCTTATATAACCAGAGCTTCTAGGCCGAGCCCAATAGAGCTCGTCTTGTGTAGCTCAATAATAAAATCATTGGTGCCTCTTACCGAGATTAAATAATAAATTACAAGAATTTTGGAGAAAGTTGATACTTTATAATTGGGATGTAAACGAATCGAATCGAACCAAATATTAAGAAATTCGATTCGAATTAAAAAATATAAACTCGAATTCGAATTCGAATCGAATATTAATCAAATTTAAATAGCTGATTCGAATTCGATTCGTGAGAAATATTCGAACTATTCGATTCGATTCGATTCGAGATTCGAAATGTTCTTTTTTATTTTTACATATTGATATTTCTTTTTACAATATTCAAATATTAATTTTTTTTTAATTTTTTTTGAATTACAAATTTTAATAATATATATTATATATAAATTAATTTAAATATATAGCTATAGAAATATATTATATACAAATATTTAGTATTACATGTATTATTTAATTTTTAAAATATATTATATATAGACGAATCGAATATTCGAATTATTGGAATCGAATACAATTCGAATTCGAATATTATTCGAATATTATAATTAATTCGTATTCGAATTCGAATTCGATTTTTTCGAATCCGAATCATCTTAATCGAATCGAATCACGAATCGTATAAAAAATATTTGATTTGTTTACGACCCTACTTTATAATCTTGTGTAGAAAAATCTGTATTTTAGTAAGAGGTATATAGATATAATAAGTAGGCGCAACAGTTTATAATCCATGAACATTTTATAATTGTGATAATCATCTATCTATATATATATATATATAATGGATTTTTATGCCATTTTACTTTTCCCGCCTAAAAGTTTAATATTAATTTAGTAAAATTTTATCAATTTTGATAAGTAATAATTTTCTATTTTATTTTATAAAATGTAAATAACTTTTTTATTTGTAATCCGTTTTTTATACACAATATATCAAATTATTCATCTTTTCACTATCTTCAATTTGACATCCATATCATATATATTAAATTTAAAAATAAATTATTTATTTGTTAATTATTTTGGTTAGATTCTGGTTAGTTGAGTTCTTTTAAACTATAAGAAATTTATTTATTTTATATGACATGAATTTCTAATATATTTCTTTACCTAAGTTATGCCCGGGATAAAAATCATTGTTTAAATAATGAAATTCTTATTTTATTAAGTTAAAGGTTAAAAAAATAATATTTTACAGATAATTTATTAAATAAGTACTTACATCTACTAATATACTCCCTCCGTTTCTTTTTAATTGATTTTTTAGAAAAAAAGTGGAAGAATTAAGAATTCCATTTTTTCCCAAATATATCCCAGTAATCTCTATTCTCTCTCATATCTATCTCAAATCTAGGTTGAAACAGTAAGAAATATTTTAGGATTGACAAAGGGCAAAATTGAGAGAAATTGTAAAAAATAGCTAAAAGATCAATTAATTCAAAAAATCATTAAGAAGTTAAAAGATCAAATAAAAGAAACAGAAGAAGTATATTTTTTATAATAACAATGTTTATTTGATTAGTCACGGAAGTATGGGAACTTAAAGCAAATGCATATTTATATATCATAATATTATTCAGGTTATTCTTTTATTACTAATTCATATTTTTATAATATGTATTTTGGTAAGTAAGTTACACTTTGCAACCTAAATTATGACATTTGTTACACCTTTCAATCTTTTTTTAGTTTGTTTTTTTTACGTGACTAACCTCAACTATATTTTTTTCTCACACTTTTTAATCTATAAAATACTTTGTCACACTAACTAAATTCAACTGTTTTTTTTATTACTTTTTGCAACCTAAGCAATAGTTTTTTCCTTAATCAATTTTATATTTAGATAGATATAATATTTTCATTATAAATATAAAATTTATTTGAATAAATTACAATACCAAATAAAATATAGACATATTTAAGTATTTTTTTAGAATTTACACCCTTCAAATTGTTATTCGAATTATGAATAACTTTTGAATTTTATTTTGTTAATGTTAGAATTTATTTAGAAATATTTTGGATATATCTGATATCATCAAATAAATATTATAAGCTGCAAATGATAATCTAATTTTAGAAAGGAACAAGTAAATATTTATAGTTAAAACTTGAAAGTTTATGTAGATATATTACAAAAATTACACATATATAACAGTTATAAGAAAGTAAATATTGTAAATTGCATTTCCCAACCATTATATTTTATGTTATTTATGATTATTTGTACAAATATGAACTTTTGATTTTTTTTTCTTCTTTCTAAAGAAGTACTTTTCTCAAATTTTAAATATAAATAGTATTTTGTATCATAACTATTTTTTACATATTATATATAAAATTAATTATCTTTTCACGATCTTTAATTTAACATACATACCATATATATAAAAGTGTGATATTTAATAAAATAAAAGACAATTTTTTAGTGATTGGTTATTTGGTTAGATCTCAGTACGTATTGTGCATGTTTACTGGTGACAAATTTAGGGTGTAGGAATTAGTTAAATATTTTTTATAAAAATCTATTTTTTATAAATACTTTAATTAATTAATTTATTGTATGTATCTTTCAATCTTAGTTTTACTCGGTAAATTAATCTATCTATCTATCTATACATATATATATATATGTATATATATATATACACACTGATATACAAAGAAATATGCGTTTTTGTCTCATGAAATAAAATATAGCCAAATATGTAATAAAGAAAATTATTTTCCCCTCCAATTACAAGTTGGACAATTTCAAGTGTATTATTCATGTATTTGTCCCTAAAGAGTTGTTGTACCATCACCATTCTGTCATTTTGTTTCTTTCTCAACAACTTTTTTTTTTTTTAAATAACAACAATTTTTTTGTTTCTAATCTATTTTTACATATAGTATATGAAATTAATAATTTTTTCACCTACTTTAAGCTGAAGTAAGTTTTGACTTTTTATTATGGATTAGACTATTTAAATTGGGAATTAAATTATAATAAATGAATAAATTGACTATTTTTAACAATAAAAAATATGAGAACTTAAAAAAAAAAGATATTTTTCTTATAAATTATTCAATTTATTTTTTATTATCTTATCATTCTTATTTTAATAAGTTGGCCTGTTATTAAATTTATGTTTATTTTAACATATTTAATTAATGAGATTATTTGTGGTTATTCGCGTAAGATAAGAAAGATACAGACTGCCTACAGTAACATTTGAATTAAAGAAAAATAATTTTAAAATATGTATTTTAATTGTCATATTTAATATTTATTTTAATTTTATTTCGTAATAATTTTTTTTTTTTATAAATAATAAGTATATATTCACTCCATAAATTTCACGGGAGAAACGGATATTTACGTTATTTAAAATTTTACTATATGATAATTCAAGATTTTGAATTATTTATTTTATCGAGTGTACAAGGTTCACATTTTAAAAAATAACATAATATAGTATTTATTTTGTTAAAATATATAATAATATTTACATACTTTCGTGCATCGTACGGGAGTAATACTAGTATACTAAGTAGAAGAATATATAGCCTCATTTGATCTTATGATGAAACAATAATTTTTTGGATTTATTTATATTGAAATAAGCTCATTGCAAACGACTAAATAAAAAATTAAACATGTACATAAATCATATACTTTAAAAAGTAATAATGATCTAGAATTTTATAAACATGCAAGATAATTACTACACCAATCAGTAATTAAAAACTTGGGCAACATTAAATATTAATATTAAAATAAGGATGTAATATTTGTGGGAAATTATATGCTACTTTTAAGGATAGTGTCTGCATATCACAATATGTATCACATTTGTCATTTCAAAAAAATTATAAGACATTGACCATTGTTTATTTTAGCCGAGCCACACACATATCACACATTTTGTGCGCAAGAATTATTCTTAAGGGTAGCATATAATCATCCTTCATCTGTGATGATTAATAGCGTAGGTGTTGGCGATTACTAGATGTTATATAGCTAGAGCATAGACGGGTGTTTCAAGGCAGATTATAAGTGGCCAATCTTTTGCTTTAAGTTGTAGACGCGAGATCGGTTATTCACCTTATTCAACTAATCATTATTTAACATATTAATTTGTAACTATAGTAAAAAATATACCCATAACTAGCATGTTTATTTAATATCTATAATATATATCATAATGTACACTATTCTAATTGGATTATCATATTTACTAATCAAGTAGTTATATACATCATGAATGATATGGGCTGCTGATTGTTGATTATGAGTTGACCATGGGGCTGTCACGGTCATGGTGATTTTTCGAAGATATGTTTTTCACATTGAAGACCTGTATGGGAGAGTTCATCTTCAATTCTGATCTACTTTGCTTCCATCAGCGTTTGGATTTTTGGATTTTTAAGGCACTGGTCGATTTCTTCAGCCCCCCTCCATGGTCGGGGAGCTTCACAGCAGGTTTTTATGAAAAATGCATCTGCACTAGCAGCCCAGCAGCTAATTATTATTATCACTTTACCTTTGGTCTGTATTGAACAAATATTGCGAACTTGGACTGAGGTATCGATTATGGTGCATCGGACACTTTCCTCATTAGGTGGTTCGCACCTATTTTTCAAGCTTACACCAGATTTTAAGTTGTTCATATTTGAAGGCAGTGGTGGAGTTCTGAATTCTTTGCTTTCTATTATTATTCCTCGGTGATGAACTGTCTTATTTCATTTTCTTTTCATCGAGTTTTTTTTTCCTTGGTTCTTTCTCCTATACCTGTCGGCCTGTGACACGGATAGGATTATCTATTTTAGGATTCTTGCGGCTTGGTCGCATTGTTTGGATTGCTGCTGGGATTTTGGTGAGGGACTCCAGGTAGCGTGCTTGTCCATGCCTTGATTTCTTTGACGGGTTTGTACACGTTTTGGAATTTGTCATTGTGTTGTACTCATAGATTCAGCTCTGAGCTACGGCATTGAATTCCTCCCAGGGATATTTGGACTCACGCCGATGTGAGGAGCGTAGGTTATCCCCCACGCTCGATTTTCGTGACATAGGGCAACATGATTGTGAGCTCGAATTCTATAGTATATTCGACGACATTCCTAAACCGGTTACTTTCTCCGGCCAAAATGCGCGGCTCCAGCTTTCTTTTTGCACTCATTGGCTTTGTTTTGTATTGTTCAGACTTTCTTTTAGCTATTTGAGTTTTATTTTGGACACCTTTATCTGCCGGATTGTGGCATGAAAAGGTTCTTTGTTTTCCTCTTGTGAGTGACCGTCCTGTGGTCTCCACATTTTCCGCACTTTCCTTTGTTTTATTTTCTTAATTTATAATACTATCTATTTGTACATCATGAATGTATCTAATCTTATATGCTATGTACGCTTACAACATAATCCAAACATCCCACTACAAGCGTACATGGCAATACAATTTAGTGATTTAAAAAATCTAGTACCATCCCAATGATTGATGTTAGAAACTAGAACTTACACGGCATTTTAACACTAACTGTTGAACATAGTGTTACAACACCTTGTGAGATATATCAGTATTTAACTACTTATATAATTTTAACCTTGCTGACTTCGTTTTGTTTATTTATCCTTGTTTTGTATATTTTTGTATAAATATAGATTATAGATATTCGATGTATAAAAAGTTAAGATTGGATAATGATTAGGAAATTAAATTTTTTTTATCCAAACTTAAATGATTATTAACAGTTCAAACTAACTAACTTCCAAGGGAAGTTTTGTTTTGTATTTTCTCTCTCCTTTCTTTCCCACAGGTAACTATTATAATATCAAGTATAAAAGGGAAAAACGGAGACAAAATGTTGAGAAGAAAATACACGAAGAAAAAGATTGAAGTGTGATCATTCAAGTATTGAGAGCTTTTCTTACATACTTTCTCACTTGTATCTTGTGAGGCTTTGAGAGAATTTCTTCTATAGAAGTCTCCTTTCAGTGTGTTAGAATAGTTTAAAGTGAAGAAGGATTGAAAGATTGTCATGTTCATTCAATCCATAGTTTTTTATGTATAATGTACAAAACAATGATTTCCGATGTGAGTAAGATGGATAATGCTCAAGCTTTTGTGTGTCTGGCTTTTGATTGAAGTCTAAATCTGATTATGTTGTTTAAGTTTTGTACTGAATTTCAATCAATCTTGAATGATTCGTTGAAAGTGTTGCAACACTGGTCGAATTAGGGGCTCAAATTCTTTCAATTGGTACTTCCAAAATCTAAGGACCAGAACAACACAACCCAAACATACACTAGAAGTGTGCACTGGACAAAACGTTTCAAGAACTAGAAAAATATAATACCATCCCAATGATTAGTACTCCCAATATTTAAGGACCAGAACCAAATCAAATTTATAAAGATTTGTATCAAACAGTCCAGAACTTGGGACAGTTCAGTAAAGTATTTCAAATCTAACGAATCTGGTGAGAGTGTTTGGTTCAGTACGTTATACTCGGTTATTCAAAGATTTTTCAAGATTTCTAATATCAAATTAAAGCTGAAGGACAAAAATTAAGTTACTCACATCAGAGTTGCAACTAAAATTAAAATATTTGGCATAATCATCAAGTCTTTGTATGAAATAATTAACATATTTATATATTTTTGTAATCTCAATCTTCGGTATGAGACGGTACAAGACAGTTTATTACTGTTTGATACAATTCTCGATAATGATATCACTAAATATGCAGCACTATACAATATTTTTTTCCGATACCATTCGATCCGAAAAAGGCCAAAATATGACTTCTTTTTTTTCTTTTTTAACTCAATGTGCTTTTAGTTTAATTTTCAATACAATTTAATAAATCATGAGTTCCATAAAAACCTCTATTGCCCTAGCTATATCCCGCAAGGTTTCACTATGTAATGTTGCATCCTATTTTGATTATATATAACTCCACCCGGGCCCCTCAAATCTTAGTAATTTTTAGGGGTGTTTTCGTAACTTAATTTTTTTTTTTATTTATATAAAAATAAGGAAAGTCCATCCTAACAAAATTATTAGATTTTTAATAGTTTAAATTAGTATGTCTTATTCAAATTTAACTACTTTAGTATTTATATGTGTAAATTTGAGTGTCAATTTCAACAAAGTATACTGGATTTGTTCAAGAATAATATGAGGATTATGGATCCGGAATTGGGTCTGCAAGAACCGGGTGCAGTTGGAAAACCGGATGTCCTCAAACTAATCCGAACCGGAAGTTAGGAAATTTAATAAACGGTTTCAAAACCATTGTGAAAGAGGGTTGATGTTTGCCATCTTGCTGCGAAAAGGAATTCTTCAGTTTTTTTTTCTTATATTCAGTGTATTATATTGAGATATACTCAGAAGATAATATTCCATCTTGAAATTCAGAGAATCGTGCTAGTTTTGTAGCTGGGAAATAGATTTGTGCAAGTTAGGGTTCTAATTTGGGGATTGAGTGAATCTGAGCTAGAAACTTGTAATTCTTTCAATTGATAGTGAATTGAGGTGCTTGACTCCTCCGTGGACGTAGATCAATTAAGATTGAACCACGTTAAACTGAGTTTGTGAGTTCTTGTTGTTGATTTTGTTTCTTGGTTGCGCTGAGTGTGTTCAGCCAGTTGATCTGGTTTTTCCAGCCGAACAGGTGTTGTTGGTGTCATGTGTGTATATTTTGAGTCTGATCTTGATTTGTTCTGGTTGCTTGATTATTAAAAATTGCGTCGTCTGTGGGAAACACAAATTGAAAGAAATGGCATCTATGAAGTTGGATGTTGAGAAATTCACTAGAAGAAATGACTTTGGGTTGTGGAAGATCAAGATGAAAGCATTACTCACTCAACATGGATTGTCTTGTGCTCTGAAGGCAGCACATGATTTGGCCATCTGCGTGAAAGCAGATGAAGTAAAGAAGCTGGAAATTCTGGAAAAAGCACATAGTGCTATCATATTATGCCTTGGGGACAAGCCTCTGAGGGAAATCTCAAAGACCACTGCAGCAGTTGAGGCTTGGAAGAAACTTGAGGAGATGTATCAAACTAAGACAATCTCAAACAAGTTGTACATGAAACATAAGTTGTTGGCATTCAAGATGTTTGAAGATAAAAACATGTATGAACAGCTGAATGAGTTTAACATGTTAGTTGATGATCTAGAAAATCTGGGAGTCACTCTTGAAGATGACGACAAGGCTTTGATGTTGTTCCACTCACTTCCAAGATCCTTTAAAAACTTCAAGGATGCACTATTGTTTGGAAGACAGGATAAATTGAGTTTTGAAGTGATTCAAACTACACTAAAAACAAAGTTTCTTCAAAGTCAAGGGGACAGAAGTCCCAGAATCCTGCAGAAAGTCTCAATGTGAGATTCAAGAAAGGAACTTAGCAGAAGAAGTTTCAAGGATGCAAAGTAAATGATGGAAAACTGAAAGCAAATGGACAAAAGAATTCTGGTGAATGGATAGAAAAGAGGAAGTGCTATCATTTCAAACAAAATGGGCATCTAAAGAAAAATTATCCAGAATGGAAGGACAAACAAGCCAAGAAAGAAACAGATGCAGCTGTGGCAAAAGAGGGGTATGAGAGTGCTAAGGTGTTAACAGTCTCAGATGGAAAAATGAGCAATGAGTGGGTGTTGGACTCTGGATGCTCGTTTCACATGTGACCAATCAGTCTTGGTTCAAAGAATTGAAGAAGATTGATGGAGGGTCAGTTCTTCTTGGAAATAATCAAACATGCAGAGTTGAAGGAATAGGTTCACTTAAAATTATGATGCATGATGGTGTTGAGAGGTTGATCACAAATCTCAGGTATGTACCGGCCCTAAAAAAGAATCTTATATCTTTAGGATCCTTGAATTCTATAGGTTGTGAGTTCAATACTGAAAATGAACATATCTTTGTCACAAGGAATATGAAAGTTGTGATGAAAGGAAGGAAAGTAAATGGCTTGTATATTCTAATTGATAACTCTGTAGTAGGTAACCTGGACAATGTTATGAGTACAGATGAAGCTCTTATTTGGCATAAAAGATGCCACATAGGTGAAAATGGCATGAGAACATTGTCCCAGAAACAGGTGTTTGGAAGCTCTAAACTAATAAATCTAGAATTCAGTGATTATTGTGTGTTGGGGAAGTCCAAGAAGAAAACATATGGAAAAGGCATACACAACACCTCTGGGCCTTTAGATTATGTTCACAGTGATTGACACGTCGGTTTCTAACCTAGTGTTCCGCAAGTGTACGGATGTAGGTGTAGTACTATTGTCAAGGTTGATCCCACAAGGAATAGTTTTAGGTAGTTTGGTACCTTAATGCATTAAGAATGTCCTAACTAGATACTAAGTTGTAAAAGGTTGATTTAAACAAAACTGAGGAATTTAACAAATAATTGGCAAACAAAAAGAACTAACAATCAATGAGAAAGGTATCATAGGGCTTCGATTTCAGGATATTAATTCAATGTTTATTAACCTATAAATTTACCAATTCTAATGTTTATTAGGCGGCACGATAATAATCTAATCCTTCTCTCGAAGCGATTAAACCGTTGATTAATTAAGCTAATTACCCTCTCGAGTCAATTAAACCTAATAACTCCCAAACGATCCTAAGCCACGGCCTACACAGTCATAGACAACTGCGCTCTATGTTCTAAGTCTGATAACAATTCCCTCCTCTCGAAGCGGAATTGTTAAACTAAATTACTAAATCCAGGTGATCAAGCTAAATTCAGTTATAAGCACAAAACATAGAGATAAACACATAAAGAAAGGAATTAATAGATTAAATCATAATCAAACCATTGTTATAAAAATCCCTACTTTCTAACCCTAGGACACGAATAGCTTAGCTACTCATGCCTAGTAATAATCCAATACAAAATTCTAATAAAAACATTGTAAAGAATTAAACTAGAAAAGAATAATTAAACCCGGATGACTCCGTCTCGATGATCTTCGTCTTCTTTTCCTCCAAGATGTCTTCTAGATAGAATGATATAATTGATGTTCTTCCTGTTTTTCCTAGAACTTGGGGTCCTTTTTATAGAATTGGGGACGAATCTTTGAGAAGATAGGCTCAAAATCCTATTAGGAAATCAAATCCCCTATTAAACAGGATTTCTCTTATCGGCAGCCTTTTTGACACGGCCGTGTTGCTTAAGTGACACGGCCGTGTTGCTTTGCAATTCTTCCTTTTCCAGCAACAATTTGACACGGCCGTGTTGCAATTGTGACGCGGCCGTGTTCTGTTCCAGAGCCGTTTTGAACGTTGTGCACCACTTTTGACACGGCCGTGTTGAAGGTTTGACGCGGCCGTGTCGGTTCTTGCGTTGTTTTGCTACTGGACCGGTTCAGGCCTGTTCAGACCGGTTTGGACCGATTCTTGGACGGTTTTCACTCTTTTGGGCCGATTTTCACTCTATTTGACTTGTTTCTTCTTCGAACTTCATCAAAATTGACTAAAAATACCTAGTTAACTTCAAAACAAGTCGAAACACATCAAATGACCCAAATATTATAAATATAAATAAGTGCCGGTCAAATACGCACGTAAATGATATAAAATATGATCCTAAATCGATCTAAATACATGCATAAATAACGTGTTATCAGTGATGTCTGTGGACCCTCAGGAGTTGAAACACGTGGTAGAGGGAGATACTTCATTTCCTTTATTGATGATTATACAAGGAAGGTGTGGGTGTTTATACTAAAACAGAAGAGTGAAGCCTTTTCCAAGTTCACAGAAGTTAAAAATAAGAGGACCAAAAAGCTAAAGAACATAAGAACAGACAATGGATTGGAATATCTCTCATCTGAGTTCACATATTTCTGCAAATCAAGGGGGATAACAAGGAATAGAACAGTTCCTTTTTTAAACCCTCAACAAAATGGTCTTGCTGAAAGAATGAATAGAACCATTTTGGAAAGGGTGTGGTGTATGTTAGCTGATTCAAAGTTACCAAAAGTGTTCTGGGGTGAAGCTATAAACACAGCTTGTTACCTAATCAACAAATCACCATCTTCAACTATTAAGTTTAATACTCCAGATGAACTTTGATATGGAAAATTATCAGACTAAGAAAATCTAAGAGTGTTTGGTTGTCTTGCTTATTTAAGCAAGACAAATTACATCCTAGAGTTATGAAGTGTGTGTTTATAGGATATCCAAGGGGCATAAATGGATATACATTGTTGTGTCTAGAACCTGAAAATCAAAAGGTAATAGTCAGCAGGGATGTGAACTTCAATGAAAGTGTCATGGGATATAAACACACTGGTAGTGAACAAGAGTTAGATGGAAATATCTCGACTGAGCCCCTATCTGTTGAGGTGGAGTTTCCACAGCAGTTGGAAGAAAGAAATGATGATTATCATGATGAAGATTCTTTAGAGGATGAACAAAATTATCCTTAAGAACTAAGAAATCATAGTTTGGCGAGGGATAGACCAAGAAGAAATATAAATCCTCCAATCAGATATGGTCAAACTGAGATGGTTTCATATGCACTTGTTGTTGCTGAAAACTTGGAATATCAAGAACCTTTGAACTATAGAGAGGCAATGTCAAGCGATGACAAAGATCACTGGATGTTGGATATGGTGGAGGAACTGAATTCACTGGAGAAAAACAAGATTAGACTCTAGCAGAAAAACCAAAGAATCAGAAAATTATAAGTTCAAAGTGGATTTTCAAGAGGAAGATTGAGGCTTATGGTACTGAAAAGGTCTGGTATAAAGTTAGATTGGTTGCTAGGGGGTTCACACAAAGAGAGGGAATAAATTTCAATGAAGTGTCCTCTCTTGTTGTGAAGCATTGTTCTACCAGGTCATTGCTAGCAAAAGTAGCTCAAGAATTCCTGGAATTGCAACAGCTGGATGTAAAAATAGCTTTCTTACATGGAGATCTAGTGGAGACCATTTACATGCAACAACCTGAAGGTTTTATTCTAGTGGGAAATAAAAGAAAAGTGTGTCTCTTGAAGAAATCCCTTTATGGCTTGAAGTAAAGTCCAAGATAGTGGAATCAAAGATTCAATCAGTTCATGCTAAATGTGGGATATGACAGAAGCAAGTATGACAGTTGTGTGTATGTGAAAAAACAAGGGAAAAGTGTTCTTACATACTTGTTATTGTATGTAGATGACATACTGATTGCCAGCAAGAGTAAGTCTAGAATAGATAAATTAAAGAACAAACTGAGCAATGAGTTTGAAATGAAAGATCTAGGGGATGCTCAGAAAATGCTTAGGATGGACATTTTGAGGGAAAGTGAATCTGAAAGTTGGTATTGTCTCAGAAAGACTACATGCAAAAGGTGTTGAGGAGATATAACATGCATGAGTCCAAACCTGTGGTGGTTCAAATAGGGCAGCAGTTCAAACTGACTAAAGATCAGTCACCTAAAACAGTTGAAGACAAGAAGTATATGCTAACAGTGCCTTATGCAAGTGGAGTGGGAAGCTTAATGTATGCCATGATTTGCAGCAGACCAGACCTAGCTTATAGTGTGTCAATTGTGAGTAGATTCATGGCAGACCCAGGTAAAATGCATTGGGAAGCATTGAAGTACATACTTAGGTACATCAGAAGTTCTTTAAACTTGGGATGGATGTTTGAACACATAGACTCAACATGTGATCCATTATAAGGATATGTGGATGCTGACTTTGCTGGAAATGTCGATAACAGAAAGCCAATTATAGGGTATGTGTTTACACTGTATGGTACAACAGTCAGTTGGAAGGTAGTACAACAGTCAATGGTGGCTCTCTCTACAACTGAGGCAGAATATATTGCAGTTGTTGAAGCTGTTAAAGAAGCAGTATGGCTCAGAGGTATATTGACCGACTTTGGAATTGTAAAGAAGAGTGTTGTGATCCATTGTGATAATCAAAGTACCTTGCACTTGGTAAAACATCAAGTATCATGAAAGGTCGAAACACATTGATGTCAAATACCATTTGGTGAGAGACATTGTTCAGAAAGGCTTGGTTTCTGTGGTCAAGGTGTCTTCAGAGGAGAATGCAGTTGATTTTTTCACTAAGGTGTTACTAGGGGATTAATTCAGGTACTGCAAGAATGATTAACCTTGTACATGTTGTGTAAACTTGAGGGAAAGTTGAGTTTGAGGAGTGTGATAGTACCTTTGTTTCATTGAGGTGGGGAATTGTAAATTTGAGTGTCAATTTCAACAAAGTATACTGAATTTGTTCAAGAATAATCTGAAGATTATGGAACCGGAATTGAGTCTACAAGAACCAGGTGCAGTTGGTGTTAATACAAAGGTATGGTAATTCTGGAAAATCAAGAGTGAAGGAAAGAATAAACTGAAAATAAAATTGAGTCGTTGAAGCCCACTGTCCTTAGGACGAAAAAATACTTCTCGGCTAGTGCTCACGGACTGAAGTACTCGACCACAAAGATGAAACGATTTCCTCCTTTTTCTGAAGTAGCACCACTATTAGAAAAGGTACCTGCGAACTAAGAATGTTTGTCTAAACTGGAGGTATATATGTCAAAAGCAGAGAAGATGATTTCCAGGTGTAAAGTTGTTGTATGGTATGCATGCAGGAGACAACCTTTTATAGGCCTGTTGGGGAACAACCAACTTTATTTTCATTATTTCAGTCATTATATTGACTGTAACAGGCTGAGTAACAACCCACTTAAAGCCTCCTTAATTCAGCACATTACTGTGGATGTTACAGATTTGAATTTGAAATTCAAACATCCACGTTTGGACTTTTGAGCTCATCCGGCAAGCCCAATCATTTTGGGCTTCCAAAAAGATAATAGCAGTCCATGGCCCAAAGCCTATAGGCTTCAGTCGAGGCCTTCCCAAGGACCAAGGTCCAAGGCCAAGCCTGAGGCGAGGCGTGGTTGTGCCGTGCCATGCCGAGCAAGCAAGCGCGCGCGTGTGGGCTTCCAATTGGACTCCCTCACAAGCATACTTGATATGCCTTTAAAAATGTGCTCTTATATTTATAGTTGAATTTAAGGAGTTCAAGTTTCAATGTGGGATAATAACTCTTTAGTTATTTAACCCTACATTAATACATAACTAAGTGGTTTACTTTATGTAATAATTTCTCAATCACCAAAATTCGATTTTGAGAAATTAAAAAACCTACGATTATCTACTCCGTGTATAGATTAATCGTGTGAAGTTTAATTTCACTATTGGAGGTGGAACAGTGTCATGGAAATCGACAAAGCGTGTATAGTCTGATCCACCATGGAATCGGAATTCATCGCTTTGGATAAAGCTGGTGAGGAAACAGAATGGCTTCATAACTTTTTAGAATATATTCCATGCTGGAGTAAGCTGGTATCGGGTATTATGGTCCATTGTGACATTCAAGCCACAATAGGAAGAGCACTAAATAATATGTATAACGGTAAGTCTAGGCACATACGCCATAGACATAACACCGTGAGCCAATTGATTTCAAGTGGGGTTATCACAATAGACTATATAAAGTTTAAAGATAACTTAGCAGATCCATTGACCAAAGTTTTAAATCGAGATTAGTTGGTCAAATTGCGAGAGAGAATGAGAGTAAAGCCCACCGACTAAAGAATGATCAAAATGGACATCCAACCATGATGAGTGGAGATCCCACAAACTTATTTTAATGGGAAAACTAAGTTTTGAAAGTTTGGGAAAAGCACTTGGAAGACTATGTCTTCAAATTTCATCCCTAGAACGCACGATAAGTGCGTAAGACCTGTAACGGTGGTAGAGGATAAGTCTTATGACTTTTTATGACTTAGAGATACCTCAAGGAAGGTAGGGTAGTATTGGATACTTGATAAAGAAGTCACATATACAAGTGTGAAGTAAAGGGCCGCTTCAAATGAAACACTTACGAATCCAAAGGGGGTCCATGGCCGAAACGGTCCAAAACGTGAGAACAAGGATGTTCTGGTCAATATTGTGCAAACACTTTTGACTAGGTGCACACTAAGAAGGATTGGCTCAAGGATTAAACATCTACCAAGCCGCTGGTATATCCGACAGTAGATTGCTGTGGAAGGTTCAAAGTAACAAGCTACCTTTCCTTAGGCAGTATTGATAAAAAAGAGTCTAGTCTGGAGATTGCATTTATGAATGCATTAATTTTCACTCATGTGGGGGATTGTTAGAATAAATGATAAATTAAAGTGTGGTTAAGGCACTATACGCTTCAATTACTGGAGGATATCTCGTGTAATGTAGCTCATGATTAAAAGTATACTTTAAGTATCTTAGAATTCTTGTCGAGGCTTTCCAATGTTCTTGACTTGGATTACTTGTAAACCTGCTCATTTTGTTTACAGAACGTGTAAGATCCGGTCTAGTACAATTTGTCACGTATATTAGACTCCCTATCACTTTTTGCCTCTGTTCTAAAAATCCCCGATTAGCTCCGATTAATCCCCGTCTAGGCGCTAGGCTCTCATTAACCGCCTACGTTTATTTTTCGATTCCTCCCCGTTTAACTACAGCTATGCCCCGATTAGTCCCGCCCAGACTCCGATTAGTCACTAGGCCCCAGTCCACCGCCTAACTAGCGCCTAGCGACTTTTAGAACCTTGTTTTTTGCATATTCCACTTGAGCTACAGGTTCACCCATTTTCTTCTTTAGATGAACATTAAGTTCCAATGGAGTCTTGGCAGGTGGATCATCAAAGGCAATGAATTTTCTGAGGACTTTCTCCACATAGTGAGACTGAGAGTCAAAATAATTTTCTGAGGACTATCTCCTCATTTGGCAAGCCCAATCATTTTGGGCTTCCAAAAAGATAATAGCAGTCCAAGGCCCATGGGCTTCGGGCGAGGCCTTTCCAAGGTCCAAGGCCAAGCCTAGCCCGAGCCCGAGGTGAGACGTGGTCGTGGTCGTGTCGAGCTGAGCGAGCGCGCGCGTGTGGGCTTCCAATTGGACTCCCTCACAAGCATACTTGATATGGCTTTAAAAAAAAAATCTCCTAATCTAAGAACAAAGAAAAAACCCTCCCCTCCCCCCACGATGACTTGAACCCAGGACCAAAGACCTAGGTAGTAGATGCTCTGCCACTTGAGCTATCCAACTTCGTTCTTGATATGGCTTTAAAGATGTGCTCTTATATTTATAGTTGAATTTAAGGAGCTTAAGTTTCAATGTGGAATATAACTCTTTAGTTATTTAATCCTACATTAATACATAACTAAGTGGTTTACTTAATGTATTAATTTCTCACTCACCAAAATTCGATTTTGAGAAATTAAAAAACCTATGATTATCTACTCTGTCCGTAGATTAATCGTGTGAAGTTTAATTCCTACAAAATTAAACTTCCGACCACTTAATTATAGCATTAAAGTGTCTTAACCATTAATTTATCATTTATTCTAACAGTTGGAAAACTGGATGTCCTCAAACTAATCTGAATCGGAAGTTAGAAAATTTAAGAAACGGTTTCAACATCATTGTGAAAGGGGTTGCTGTTTGCCAACTTGCTGCGAAAAGGAATTCAGCTCCAAAATCGTTTTTTCATTTAGTTTTTCTTTTTCTTTTTTATATTCAGTGTCTTAGATTGAGATATTCTCAGAAGATAATATTCCATCTTGAAATTGAGAGAATCGTGCTAGTTTTGTAGCTGGAAATAGATTTGCGCAAGTTAGGATTCTAATTTGGGGATTGAGTGAATCTGAGCTAAAAACTTGTAATTCTTTCAATTGATAGTGAATTGAGGTGCTGGACTCCTCCGTGGACGTAGATCAATTAAAATCGAACCACGTTAAACTGAGTTTGTGAGTTCTTGTTGTTGATTTTGTTTCTTGGTTGCGCTGAGTGTGTTCGGCCAATTCATCTGGTTTTTCCAGGCGAACAGTGTTGTTGGTTTCATGTGTGCATAGTTTGTGTGATCTTATTTGTGCTGGTTGCTTGATTATTAACAATATGCTGACGCAACAATTAATATCAAGTACACAATATAGCTTCTAAAAATTAGAATCAATTGTTTTACGAGCATTTTTAGCTCCGTCACTGACTCCATCTTATCAGCCGTAGATCATAGTGGCTGATTGCATCATGACGTCAACATAATCCAGAATTTTCCAAATGATAATAACGTACCATTAAAGAGATAGATGGATAGTAGTTCCCTCTACGTACGTTGAATTTCCTAAAATCAAATAGTCCAACTCCCCCGAAAGCTCCAGATCGAGTTGTCTAGGGCTCTCAATCCTGTGGAAATGAATCATCCACATCACGATGACGTCCCGACTGGCATGTAATGTAGATATCATTTTAGTCTAAATTAAAACGGCGTCATTTTTATTTATTTAAAGCATAGATATGTAATTTTACACATGTGTGGATCATTCTTGATCTTCCAAGAGTTTCTGGTTAGTTCATTTGCGGTAATGCTATTTGTGAAAGAAAAAGGTGTCACAATTTAGAATTTATTCCAACTTTTTAGTAACCTAGATGTCCATCTGTGCGAGTATTGGTTTTATTACAATAATAGTAATAATAAATAATAAAATTATCAACTTATATATTATTTGCAAATATAAAATTGAGGGTTGAAATTTTTTATCCAATTATCTTTTTTTCTCCTTGCATATCCTTTTTTCTACATGTGTATTTTTTACATTTAATACCCTCCATTAAACTACCAGATAGATTTTCATAAATTTTGACTATCTATTTTTATTGTTTACTTTTAATACATTTCATTATCACAAACTAAAACTACCAATCATATTTTCATAAATTTTGTAAATTCAATTATTTGAATGCATGATCTGATAATGCTGAATATCTTATGTAAAATTTTATATATAACTTGAAATTGATTCATTTCTCTTCCTATTATTTCAGCAGTGCATTACACAGATTGTAATAAAGACGTATGCATATAAGGACAAAATAATGTCAAATATTTTTAGAATAATTATCGTTTGAAAGCCACATATATTAAATAACATAATAAGTCATAAACATATTAGTTACTTAAGTATTTGGGTGGTAAACTATAGTATCATGTCATATTCAAATAAAAAATAAATGATTTATTATTTTTGTATGTAACATAATTTTCTTTTCACAAATAGAAAAAAATAAAAATAAACAAACTAATGGAATCAACAAATCATTTAGCAAATATATCTATGCTTTTTTTTAATTGTAAAGTGTAAACCTACCAAATATGTACTCCCTTCGTCCCGGCTTATCTTGCACAGGGTGGGTCGACACGGGTATTAAGAAAAATTATTTTTTGGTTTTTTGTTGACTTTTTAAAGGCGGATTAAGGTTTGAAGATTGAGGGTGGAGATTTTGAGGTTGGAAATTATGTTAAAACTTTTATTTTTTGAGCTATGCAAGATAAGGTGGGACGGAGAGAATATCTTTTATGAGCTTTTTTAAAACCAAATAATTTAAATTATCCCAAAAATATTAAGATTAAAAAAAGGGGTAAAATTAAAGTAAATAACTTTAATCTTTTAGAAAATTTTAATCCGTTCAAAACAATATTATTTTTTATATTATATCACATTTCAATTTTATATAAAAATGTTTAAAAATTAAAATATATCATTACCATTCTAAAAAGTTATTTTACCCTTAAAAATCAAAATTTTAATTATAATATATGCATTATGAATGTTAAATCAAGGATTGTTCAAAGATGAATAATTTAATATATTTTTTATGAAAACCTGAGTTGCGACGAAAGAATGATAAGGCCTCGAAATTTTAAAGGGAAAATTTAAAAAAAGAAAAGATAAAAGAAAAAAGAAAAAATTGATTGGATGAGAATCCATCAAAGGTGGATGAGGCACACGGCTCTCCCATTTTTAATGATTCTCTTTTAATAACACAACGTAATGAACATTTTTAGAAAAGTTTTAATAATTTAAAAAAAAATTAAAAATGTTCGGTGAATAATCCGTGAAAGCCATATGCGTTTTTCCCTACTTTTATGTAACTCTCTTTTAGACCGGGACAGAGGAAATACAATATTTGATTGCTATTACAAATATGAAAGTTCTGTTTTTGTTTTTTTTTTCCTTTTTTTTTTCCCCCTAAAAACCCAACTATTCCCCCAACTCCCAACCCCAACCCACCCCCCAAAAAAAAAAAAGAAAAAGAAAAGAAAAAATATAAGCCTAAGAAGTCATCCCATTCCTATATACCCCTAGAAAGGGCCGCCTTTAATCATTAAATTTATGACGCTACCCCATAATCTGCAAATATACCTAATTTTGAATATGATTTCTTTATAACTAAAGTATTTTCCCTAATGACTATATTTATATTGAAATAATAAAATAACAGACATTACAACAAAAAATATCTTTTGTATAAAACCTTTTTACACCATAATTATGGTGACTAATAATAAGTTATTTGTGATCACTTGTTGTCACACATCTCTCTACAAATGATTTGAGACAACTTTAAGATTACTTTTAAAGAAAACTAGTTGTTGCAAAAAATATTTGAGATGCATTTAAGATCACATTTGTGGTCACAAGTATATTATTTGCGATCGAGTTATTAAAACGACAATAAAGTTGCGACAAATACTCATAAGTTGTAACAAATATTCATTATTTGAGATCACTTTTTGTGATATCAAAAGACCCTTTTCCTTGTAGTGAGAGGTACTATATGCTCTCTACCATGAAGAGTCTTGTATATTTATTTATTCTAGCATTTAGAATTTTCTTTTTCTTCCTTCATATATTTATTAATTTTTTAAACAAATTAGGAACATTGTGCGATGCACTATTTGAAATATATTTATTTTATTAGAAAATATATTTAATTTTTTTATTTAACAATATATCAATCCACAATAGATATTGGATTTCAAGCCCTAATAATTAAAAAAAAAAACTACTGTTTATTTAAATTAATTTTTTTATATCATAATATTCAATATTGGTATTAATTAGATAAAATATTGAAAAAGGATGTTTTGGTTTTTATCAATTGTAAGTAGAAAAAAAGAAATAACAGTAAAAAAAATCTGTTTGCCTAGATGTTGGAGAAATATTTTCAACAAATTTAAAAGTGAGAGAGAGAGAGAGAGCTTCAAAAAATTAAAACAAATCTATAAAAAAAAGTATCCTTTATATAGGCACATGTTGTTCATCCACTTTTGTTCTTTGGTCTTCATAAAAAAACCATCTGGTATTAGAAATTGTAAAATAGTTGATTTTATAAAATTAATAAATTAAACTAGTATAGATAAAATTATATAGATTTTTTGTAGAATAAAATTTGGATTTTAAAAAATAAACTAAATTGAGTATTTTTTTTTATTTTCTTTTTCTTCCTTTATTTATTTATTATTCTTTAAAACAAACTAGGATTTTCACATCGTTTGATGCATGATTTGAAATATATTTATTTTTTTATTTGAAAATATCAACGCACAATAGATATTGAATTTCAAGCCCCGATAAAAACCAACAAACTATTATTTGTTTAAATTTAATATTGTATATCATAATATTTAATATTGGTATCTAATTAAATATTGACAAATGATGTTTTGGTTTTTGTCAATTGTAAGTAGAAAAAAAGAAATAACGGTAAAAAAATTATGCATACCTGGATGTTGGAGAAATATTTTCGACAAATTTAAAAATGAGAAACGGAGAGAGAGAGCGCTTCAAAAAATAAAAAAAAAACTAATGTAAAAAAAACATCCTTTGCCTGGCGCATGTTGTTTCATCCACTATTTTTTTTTTCTTCATAAAAAAACCCTATAATATTAGAAACTGTAATTGATTTTATAAAATTAGTAAATTAAATTATTATAGATCAAATTATATAGTTTTTTTTTATAGAATAAAATTATGGTTTTCAAAAATAAATTAAATTGAGTATTTTTTTTTATTCTATGATAAATATTCGGAAAAATTACGTATAAACATTTGACCTTTGACCATTTCACTTAAATACAAAAGAAATATTTTCGTTACAAATTCCTATACGCCCTTTGGGGGTTTTAAAAGTAGTCATCCCAACTTATTGTCGTCTAAATTTCGGTCAGAAAAACACGTGAGTCGCACGCTACCTCCAACCATGGGTATTTTGTATTATAGGATTTCATCTACTAATTAACTTGTGAAAACATAAAAAGGCGCAAAACGATGAACATTCAAAAATCCTAAAGCTATTGCAACAGTATTAGGGCGTCACAAAATCCAACCCCACATTGCTTCGATCAACCTGTAGAAATTTAGGGCTTCAACTAATGATGGTTTGGAGACTCTGTACACATGAGAACGCTGCTAGTATTCCAGAGGGAACGATATGCCAAGATGACGATAAGATTGCTTTCCTTCTTCGCGCGAAATGTTATCCTATTATGAATAAATTAGTTTTATATTTTCTGTTAATATGCTATGTTTCTGGATAATGTGTGTGTCTGCTAGTAGAATGTATTACTTCCTCCATCCCGGTTAACTTTGTCACTTTGACCGGGCACGGATATTAAGAAAAAGTAATTGACTACTTTTTCTTTGACTTTTCAGCCAACTTTAATCAATTTTTAAGGGAGGGATTAGTGTGTTAACACTTCCCTCCTTTTTTCTAAAGTAAAACATCTTGAATAGTAAACCTGCCAAAATTGAAAATAAAACAAAAAGCTGTAAGAATTAAAAAAACAGTAAAGCTGGAAATCTGAATGAATTTTTTTGGGGAAATTTGTCACCAAGTTCAGGTTCAGAATTTACAAAAAATCCCTCTAAAAAATTTGTGAATACATTCAAAATTTCCCTCTCAAAATTGGGCTTACAATCCATACCACCCTAACACACACTATAAAAATCACTAAAGTTGCATTGAATGCAGTTTCAAACTTGAAGTTACAAATTCTGGAAAGAAAACCACAAATATGTCCAACAGTAAGAAAGACCCATAAATGCCTCCATCAAATCGACTCCTAATAGCTCAAGCTCTTATTGCAAACAACAACAATGGAGTTTTGAAGAATGGCAAGGCTAAAGAAACCGCAGGATCATTAGGAGTATTTGTCTAGACTATTCGGTCCATTTGGCAATCTAAAAAAAAAACAGATTTCAAAGGGTCAACCTGTGTCATTTCCACAAAAAAGAAAGAGATCAGCTTCATCACAGACTGTTACACTAGATGCAAAAGCCATGAAAGAGATACCCTTTTCCAAAAGAGGCACAATTAGTAGACTTGCAAAGGAACTAGATGTTAGCAAAAGTCAAGTGGGTAGATGGGTTAAATCAGGGGACATAAAGGCCCACAAAATTGTAATTAAGCCACAACTAACAGATTCAAACAAGCTTCAAAGAATGAAGTAAAGCCTCAGTTTTTTACATATGGATAGCAGCACTCACAAGATCAGGTATGAGAGTATGCACAATGTGATTCACATAGATGATAAATGTTTTTATTTGCATAAATCAAGTGAGAGAGCTTATAAGCTCGTTGTAGAGGAAGATCCCTACAAAGCATGCAAAAGCAAGCACTTTATACCCAAGGTCATGTTCATGTGTGTTGTGGCAAGGCCACAATACACATTACAAGGGGAATTCTTTTTTGATGGGAAAATATGAATGTTCTCATTTACCACACAACAACCTGCCCTCAGAAACAATGCTAACAGAGCTAAAGGGACTCTAGTTACCAAACCAATTAAGTCCATTACCAAATAGCTCATTAAAGACTGCTTATTAAAGGTAACACTGAAACTATCAGAAATTTATCATCATTTAGTTTTTATCATGTTAGTAAGTCTCCTATTTCTTTTCTAACAATATGATTACATATTTGGGAAAATGGTGACATTACTAACACACAATGTTGTATAAATGCATATTGTTTCATCATTTGGGTGAAATCAGATTACCTTAGCTATAAAGGCCAAATGGCCAGCCCATGCAAGTAAACAGATAATCATTCAACATGATAATGCAAGACCACATCTAAGCAATTTTGATCCAGATTTCAGAATGGCTGCATCAGCTGATGGGTTTGATATTCAGTTGATATGCCAACCACCAAACTCACCATACACTGATGTCTTGGACTTAGACTATTTCAGGGCCATTCAAAGTTTACAAACAGAAACAAGGAGCTACAATGTGTAAGACCTAGTGTGTAATGTTCTTAAATCTTTTGAGGAGCTTGAAACAACTAAGTTGAATAACGTTTTCCTATGTCTATAAGCTTGCATGATTAAGGTTAATGAAGGTTAAAGGAGGCAACAATTATAAACTGTCACACATAGCCAAAGCAGCACAAGCAAGAACATGTTTAATACCAGTTGCACTTGAAGTGGAAGAACAACTAGTAAGAGACAACATTGAGTATCTAGATGCAAATGACCAAGCAACATGTACTTATTAAATAAGAGGGCTTATGACAGAACTTGGATACCTATAAATTAGGGAAGAATATGCTAGTTTTGGTTATGTTGTTTATAGTGTATACATAAGTGATGTATTCATTTTGCTTAAATTGTAAACAAATTGAACAGTTTAAATGTTAATCCATCATTCAATAACAAATTGCTCTTATTTTATCCCTTCAGAAAAAATTCATCATTTGGGCAGCATTAAGAATACCACAAATCAATCAGGAATAACACATCACTTAGAAATTGCAAGTTCAACCAACACTATTTGTTGGGCAGCACAAATCAATCAGGAATAACACTTCACTTTGAAATAGCCACCAATCAACAAATAAACAAGCAGCATACAAAATTCTCAGAAAAATACCAACAGCAGCACCAATACATGATGAACATACAACAACCAAAAGATAGTCACAAACTGAATGGAACAATAGGCAATTCAATTTGCAATGAAATGGTGTTCTTTTTATTTTTCCCTCAGAAAAAAATTCATCATTGGGCATTGTTCAGTGTACCCTAAAGGTGGTTGAAGGCAACATTAATTTAGTCACACAAAACTAAATTAAGCTACCAAAATCAACACATGTTCAGTTTCATTTCAGATTGCATGTTAAATCAACACTATTTGTTGGGCACCACAAATCAATCAGGACTAAGACATCATCTTGAAAGTAGCCACCATGCAACAAATACACATCCCGTATATATTTTCGTATAAAAAGACCAGCATCAACACCAATATCGAGCCCCATTCTCAAGAATATCAGCAAAGCAGACAACAATATCATCACAAGACTGAATTAAGCTACCAAAATCAACACATGTTTTATTGCATTTCAGATTGTTATGTTAAACTAACACTATTGGTTGGGCAACACAAATTAATCAGGACTAACACATCATCTTGAAAGTAGCCACCATGCAACAAATACACATCCAACATACAATTTCACGTAAAAAGACCAATAGCAGCACCAACATCGAGCCCCATTCTCAACAATATCAGCAAAACAGGCAACAATATCATCAAAAGACAGAATAACCACAAATCAGATCAAGGATTTTTTTTTTCAAAAGATAGAATTACCACAAAATAGATCTAGGGTTTCTTCGCTAAAAGGCAAAATCTACATAGATGATCAACGATATCACATTTTTAGCACATAAATATCATTTTTCCACCAAAAAAGGCAACATAAAAAATGGGTCGGAATACTTTAACCTTCCAATCGACGAGAACCAAAGCACAAGGCAAGCAAGTAGTGTCTTCACAACGTTGGTGTACTGAACCAGCCACCGTCGGAGGCGGAAGCTTCGATCCAAACGGGAGAGCTTCGACTGCCTTAGATCCATGAGATTCACCACTGTCACACACCATTTCTGCCACAACGATTCCTCAGAATCCCACACAAACCCGTCATCAGAATCGGATGAAGATTGAGCCATGACCATGAGAAAAAGAATAGGGAATGTTAAAGGAATCAAGATCTGGAACAGATCTGGGTCTGTTTTCTAGATCTGAAGAAGATCTAGGAGAGCAGCGCGAAGAGAGAAGAGATGATAGAGAGAGAATTAGGGTTCAAGAGTGGGAGACGAATGGGTCGAAAAATGGATCTGTGAAATGTTCCCAAATTAGGCTAAGGGTGTAGTGGGGGGGGGGGGGGAGTTTAATTAAGCTGTTTAAATGGGGTGGGTAAATTAGATTTAGGTTATTATGAATGTTAATAAGTGGCATTCCTGTAATTATGTGTGAATTTTGAGGATTTTATTTTTTGACCTTTTTCTTTTTCTTTTTTGGGGTTGCAGATTTAATTGGAATGGATCGAAAAGACAAGTAGGCAGAGTTAAGTGGGGCGGAGGGAGTATTTTTTTTTTATCTATGATGCGAATGTTGGGGGAAGTGAGTTGAAATAATTTGGAAATGATTGGAAAAAGTGGTTGAATGATGAGGATATCTATACTTTGCAATCTCAAATGAACAGTAAGCACGGTGCTTGTTCGAGAACAGGAAGGGGTTCAACATCTTGTATATTACATGAGTCTAACATTGCACGATATCGAGGTTCATTACACCGCATGAAAAAATTGGTTTATGCTTTGGTCACGGCCGCACACAAGTTGTGATCATACTTTTATATACATACGATCGAGGTCTTGAAAAACCATCCACTAGGCCAAGTACTGCGACGACTAGACATCGTGGGGAGGCTGCTAAAATGGGCCGTTGAGCTGGGGCAGTTTGACATAACATATGCCCCTCGGACGGCCGTTAAAGGTGAAGCACTAGCAGACTCTGTCATAGAGTTTACCCTCTCCCCCCTCCCCAATAGAACTCCAAGTATCCTTAAAAACCCGTTGGGAGGTCTACGTTGATGATTCATTAATCGCTCAACGAGCTGAAGCCGAAATCGTGCTTTTGAGCCTAGACAAGCAATACCTAAGCTCAATAGTGCGATTCGACTTCAGAGCAACAAACAACAGGGCAAAGTACGAGGTGATCCTCCTTGGATTAACGACCGCTAGATCGCTGGGAAGCAAATGATTCGAGCTCTACAATGACTCACAACTGGTGATCCACCAGATAAATGGAGACTACAAAAGCAAGGAGGAGAAGATGATCAAGTTCTCAAGATGGTCAGAGAAATGACCAAGGTTTTTGAAACGATCGAGTTCCAACAGATCCCAAGAACAAGGAAATCACAAGCTGACGCGCTCACTCGGTTGGCAACCTCCGAGGGAGCAGAATATCTCACTTTGGTGGCCTTCATACGAGCGGCAGTTCCCTTTATACAGTAAGATGATCTCAAGCAAGTTGACGAAGGTAAGGAATGATGGACGACGCCGACCAAACAGTATCTGAAGACCGGCGAACTTCCAAAGAATGCCTTGGAAGCACACCATCTTCGAACGCGGTCGGCACACTATACATTGGTAGAGGGCATCCTATACAAAAGAGGATACTAGGCACCATTAATAAAATGCGTCAAAGAAGATGGACAACAATATGTTATGGCTGAAGTTCATGAAGGTGTTTGTGGGAACCACATAGGGGTCAAGCTCTTGCCCCAAAGATATTGAGACAAGGCTATTTTTAGCCAACCTTAAAGAAAGACGCGATCCAATATGCAAGAGCGTGCCAGGAGTGTAAAAAACACGCACCTTTCATTCGACTTCGATCGGAAGTAATAACTTCAGTCCGCAGCCTATGGCCGTTCTAAAATGGGGGATTGACCTCATAAGCCCTTTCCCAAAAGCTAAAGCAGGATATGTGCAAGCCATTGTAGCGGTCGACTATTTTACCAAGTGGGCGGAGGCCGAACCATTGACATGCATTACCCACAAGAAGGTGGAAGATTTTATAGGTAAAAATATAATCTGTTGATTCGGCATCCCAAGATCGTCCGTCACAAACAACGGAAAACAATTTAAAAATTAACATTTCAAAGATTTTTGCGACGGACTTAACTTTAAAGCCCATTTTACTACACCATATCACCCCCAATTGAACGATCAAGTAGAAGTTGTAAACAAAGTTCTTAAACATACTTTGAAAACTCGCCTGACAGAAAAGAAGGGATATTGGGCCGAGGAGTTGCCAAGTATTCTATGGTCATACCGAACAACCTACAGAACGTCGATTAGAGAAACCCCCTTCAGCCTGGTATATGGAATGGAAGCGGTCTTACCGAAAAAAATCAGATCGCCAACCCTGAAGGTTACCTAGTATGATGGTCAAACCAATGATGAAATACTGCGAGCCCAGCTAGATCTTCTTGAAGTGCTACAACTGGAGGCCGAAGATCAAAACATCACCTATAAACAACGCTCAGAATTCGTCAGTTCCAAGTGAACGACCTCATGATGCAGAAGATTCTACCTTCCATCCAAGCGTGTGTTTCCGGTCCGAACTAGGATGGACCATAACGAATGGTTAGAGATGTGGCAAATGTAACATATGAGTTAGAAGACCCTTACGGAAAAAAACTAACACATCCATGGAATGCCCAACACTTGAAGAAATATTATCCTTAGACAGTGAGGCAAGCGATCGAAAATGTAATAGCTTGTATAGAATGAACATATGTTTATAAATATCAATGAATGTTTTTTCCTCAAGACTTTGTAGAAATTTTTTTTATTAGCAGACAAGCATCAAAAGTCTGATCCACGGACGAGTAGAAAAGTACCGTTCACGAATGAGCACAAAATGTCCCGCCAACGAACGGGCAGAACAAACTTGTTTACGAACAAGCACGATAAGTCTATTAATCCCAAGGTAGAAAAAATTCGATCGAACAAGCAAACCTGAAGGTCCGACATAATACATATAAGAGGGAAGAATCAAACTTGTTGTAATGGCAATTAAAGGATTTTTTTTGCCCAAAACAAACGAAACGAGAAAAGGGACACCAACATTTAAGTTCGCCCTATGTTTTGCCTTTGAAAAAAAAAATCAAAGTAAGAATAAAAACCAGTCTTTATAATTGAAAGGCCGACAAGATGTTCCATTAAAAGAAATTTCCTTACAAAAGCAAAAAATGATCTATCATGATCGCAGTACAAAAATATACTTTAAATAAAGTAAGGTTGGGGAGTAGCAGCGTCCGGACTACTAATGTTTGGATCATCTTCCGTTGGGGGTGGAACAAGCCCCTCGAGCTCTTCTGCAATCAGTAGGCCACCAAACACTGCCCAATCTTCATCATCCAATGACTCGCGGTGGGGGTTCGCATGGACAAAGCGAGCAATATAATTTCTAAGAAAGAAGACACCAATCCCATGATTGGAAAGGGAGGAAGTCGCCACAAAGAAAGCCTGAATATATCTGGAGTTGGTCCACTCCTAACCTTACCCCTTTGCATAGGCCTCGATCGCGGCCTTAATCTCTGTGTCAGCCTCAACAGCCCTAGCTGACTGTTCTATGGACCTTGCCTCATCAATCTTGGCAGCCCATTCCAGCTCCCTTTTCCTCAAGGTCTCCAGCATTTCAGCCCTGATCGCTGCCACTTCAGCTCGGGCTCGATCTTTCTCCTCTTCGCTCTCTTCAAGGCGAGCTACCTTAGCTTCCGCAGCAATCTGCTTAATCCCCTCAGCGTCGAACAACTCTTTGGCCTTGGCCATAGCAAGATTAACAAACGGATTTCTCGAGGTTTCCCCCCGAACAGACATAAAAAAGATTTAAAGATAACCCTAAGTAAACTGCCACCGCTTTAATTTTTTCCTCAAAAGACAGGGACCGCTAGGTATCTGCAAGCCCAACTGTCCAGCTCCTTGCAGGAACCTTCATTGCCGACCACAAGTAAGGCGGCAAACTCTCGACATTAGAGCGCGAATGTTGGAAGTTTCTCTAAAAGGTCGGAATGTGGGTCTCACTACCTGTTGCCCGCTTATCCAATGCGGTGGTCTTCTTGGAGTCCCACTCCCAAGAAAGAAATATAAGGCCGAGCAGAGGAACTCGGAGACTGCGCAACAGTAGCAGTATGTGTACGCTTAGCGACAAGAGCAACCGGAGTTGTTGAAGACGATCATTTCTTCTGTGTCGGCTTTGGAGCAGCTGGTGAAAGAGGCTTCTCAATGGCTGAAGGGACTACAGCAGGAACAAGACCCACTTAGGAAGAAGCTCCAAGATTGCTGCAGCCCGGAACTTCCTCCATTCCTTTAACTTTGGTTTCCAGAAATTCTTCTCCAACACCATAAGCTCCGCCCACGGTTTGGGACGGATCGGCTCTTGCATCTGGACAAAGCCTGAACGATCACTGGGCGCTACCGCGATGATCAGTGGGACGTTTAAAGGAGGACGTGGTCCTATGCCCCCAGCACCAGCTTGATCCTGAGCCATGATATAGGGGAATTGAAAATCCGCAAAACAAAAATGAAGTTATAAAAGTCAAGTCAAGGGAATAATAATCTGGTCGGAGTAAAACTCGATCGGAATAAAAGCCAAGGTACCTAAATCAGGAGGACTGTGTGGAACGATCTGTAGACCGTAATCACAAAGCTTGTTCAGCGTAAGAAGTCCCTGACGTCATATGCCTTGTTACCGTTGTTTATACAAAGCTTTTTAATTCTATCTTTAAACTCCCTAGAAGGCACAACAAAGCTACTCTGATCTACGAATCAAACGAGGATTAAGATCAGTAAAATTTTAAAATTACGAAAAAGAAAAAACATACCACTACAAACAACATAATCAGTAGCAACCAGAGCGCGGTCGAGGAGACCGCCTTGATCGTTCGGAGCCGGAGACATCTTGTAACCGCCGAGAAAAAACCACTTTTCAATCCACCCAGAAACCGAATCCTTGGGACCATCGATCACCTTATATCCCCTACAAGGAATAACATGATACCATTCTTTAAGGGATTGGTCACTTTCCACCAAAGAGTATAAAAATGCGAGTTCCTGAGGGGACAGAGTTGGGAACCCCCTCAATCTAAATAGTATAATGGTCGCACAAATCACATGACAACTTTTCGCAACCAGTTGAGAAGGAGCCACCCCCAATACCTGTAGTACACGCTAAGAATTAGTGGGAGTGGAAATCTTAAGCCTCCCTTTAAGGACCACATCGTGACTGCCACTCAACCATTTGGCGGTCGATCAACCCTTTCCCTTTCCTCCAGAATATGAAATCTGACATTCCTTGGAACGCCCACCTCCAAAGCCATATCAAAAAGCTCATTGGCATTCATAATACTAGAGAACTGTGACACCCCAAACTCTAATTCCTCGTCCTCGACCCTCAACGGAGGTCGTCGCGTCGAATCTAGTTCAAAAGCTCTAACTGAAGGAGAAATGTCACCGCTGATCGCGAGATCCAAAGGGTACTGCCAGAAAAGGGGCCCAGCCACAGACACACTGAGATTGACACAACAATCAATAACACTACCTTTCCATGGACCGACGACCCTTAGAGGTCCCAGCAACTTGCTCGGCAGAAGCATTCAAAGCATTCAATCCCAAATCCCTCTCCAAATTTACGGCAAATGCCTCCACCTCCCGTTCATTAATTGGGACGGTCGATGGGGTTTCTAAGAGCTTATTAGCCTAAATGGGTCGCATTGGGGTCATCTCTCCTTAAGACCGGTCTGATAGTCTCATCAGCATACCCAACATCTCTCAGATCCTAGATCAAACCCCTCTGACTCACAAACACACCCTCCCCTAATTCAATAAGATCAGGAGGCCCCTAAACCCCCGAGTCCAGATTTCTTTGAGTTCTTCGCTCTGGAAAAGCCTCCATAAACTCCATGGCGCTCTCCATCATCGATGAGTCAGACGAACTCGAACTCGATGATGAAGACGAACTAGACGAAGATGAGGATGCATAAGACATAATGTAGGAGTATGCAAGGAAAAAATTACCTGAAAAGATTAGCTATGCGACTGATCCAGAATATCCAAGCCTAACAAGCAGAAAATCAAGAAGCACAACAGTAAAATCCGAAAGTAAGAAAGTAAAAAACAATTCTGAAATTTTGAAATGGGACAAACGGTTGAGATGCAACCACAAATCAAACCAGCGAAAGTATGACGCGTGTTCGCGTGTGGAACCGAAACATCGCGTCTTCTGCGTATGACACTTGTCCCTCCACGTCAGAAGCCATGTGTCCATAACGTAAACATGTGATCGATGCGGTGTCAAAATTCCCCCCAACTGCAAGCATTTGAATTTTCGAAGGATGAGTTTTCCCGTCTAAAAAGAAGACCAAGTTATTCATTATTTCGAAGACCGTCACGAAATGCCCCGATCTTCAAACTCAGGGGGCATTTATGGATACCGTTCGCCTAAACTAAGATAAGAGAGCATTTTTAAGCATTTAGGAAGCCCGACCATCATAAGATGGCATGTGACCATTCGAAAACCAAGCCCGACCAAGAAAAAATGAGCCACCTCAACTTCGCAACTTACTGGTCCGACCGGGGTTGGAGGACCGCATACGAAGTTCGACCGCTGACCACGTCATGTTCGATCATCTACAAGACTCAACCGTTGGCCTATGACCAAGATAGTCGTCCGCACAATGATGGCACCACGAGTTGGATACATGAAAAGCACGAGACGCCAGCTTAGCAAGGCAGCGTCACATGGCAGAGGGCAGGGCACCTCGAGGCGCCAGCTCAGCTAGGCAGCGCCACATGGCAGAGGGCAGGCCACCTGCCCTCCACGTGTCGAGCATGCGGGAGCAGCTTCTAACTACTATAAATACCCCCTCTTACATGTAATTTAGATCATCGAAAATAGGAGAAAAAAAAAAAGACTAAGAAAATAGATTCTGGAGTATCCAACTATGACAAAAAGAACATTTGTACACACCACTATATTAAGGAATACAAAGCGGTCGCATACATTGATTATTTCTTCATTTAATTTTTGTTAAGTTTATCGAATCGACTGTCCATCGTGTAGATCCGATCCGTCTAGTTTTATTAAATCGACATCAATCTTTCAACGTGTAGAACTGATACGTTTGATTGTGGAAAATTGGTTAAAGAATAAATCACTCATTTCGTATAATCTTCCAGCAAACCCGATTTCGGGGAACTTATTTAAAACCACACATCTACAAATACTATTTTTTTAATAAAAGAATTGTCATAAAACACAATTAGATAGAAATGCCCATGGTTAGAGAGGTGGCATGAACCTCACGTGCGTTTTTGGCCGGAAATAAGTTGGGATGACACTTATAAAATCTGCAAAGATTGTATGAGAATTTGTAACCTTTTTTTTTTTGTATTGAAGTAAAAAAAGGGGACAAAGTTTAATTGTTTAATTTTTAAATGTTTAATTATTTTTTATCTGCAACTTATACCACTAATGATAATCAAACTAATCCTACATACACAAATTTAACCTAAATAATTGACAAACAGTTGTAATTTTTCTAATGTTACTTATTTTAAAATATACGAGATAGATATCCAATTAAAGACCATAAAAATAATTCAATATATATTATAATTTAAAGAAAATGTAACTGAATATTATTTGTGTTATAATTTTTGTAAAAGATATTTTTATGTATAAAAAGCAACCATAAGTAAACTGGCAAAAAATTCCAAAATCAAAACTCGTTTTTTCGTACACACACATATATAGAAATAATGCTTAAATTACCTATTCTTAGTAAAGATGTTTTTATGTATAAAAAGCAACCATAAGTAAACTGGCAAAAAAAAAAAAAAAAAAAAGTCCAAAATCAAAACTCAATTTTTCATACACACACATATAAATGTAAGGCTTAAATTACCTATTTTTAGTAGGTGAAATAGACGGAAAAATATTCATAGCTTCCTCTTATAGAGTATTCTCTTTTATTATATAATAAGATTGATATTCAATTAAATATTGAGAAATAAATGTTTTGATTTTTATCTATTGTAAGTAAAATAATATGTAACAATGATAAATTTATTCGTGCTTCGATGTAAGTAAAAAAATCTCCTTTATGCAGGTGTATGTTGTTCATCCACTAATTTTGTTTTGGTGACGACTATTCGCAGTCCACAAAATTTTTCAAGGCAACTCACTTCTTAATACAGTCCACTTTTAATAAAAGTTTGGTATAAAATTCTTAATACAACCCACTAAATCTCAATTATACCCTTTCTCTATTAAATTAAAATATTATAAATTAAAAAATAAAATATTAAAAAGTAAATATTGGATAAAAAGATTATATTTTACGAGATGCCCTTCTTTGTCAATGGCAGCAATGGGTTGAGGAACATAAGATGTGTTTTTTCGCAGGCATTGCAGTCTGTGCAGAGAAATAACTTATTTGATTGAAAAACAATTAATGGGTTTGTTTTCATATTGGTATGGATTTCTATTTTATCTTTTGTTTAACAAGGAAAAAAGGAATAGATGGCATGGACACGGAATCTGATAGTGATGGACATGGTTTGTTGTTTAAGATACGACGTTACTAGGACTAAAATTAAGATTCGTATGAACAAGACGAACAGAGGGTGAAAAAAAATTATGGACTCAACTCTGTTTCCTGAATCCCGGTGGTCAGCACTTTCCCGCAATTTTTTTTTTTCCTTCTGAAAAAGATAATGAACTTGATTGTACTACTACTTCAGTGAGGGGTGGAGTACATTTGTAGAAGATTTGGATCTGAAAATGGATGAATTTCTAGTGTGTTGAGATTCGATATTGATGAATCAAAGTTTGATGTTGTAGTGTACGCAATAGAGGGTGTAAGGGAAAATTGGATCGTGGGGTTATAGACTCTGATATTGATGAAGAAGATTTTAGATTCGACGATTGTCGTTATTTATGTCTTCCATTGATGAACCTTGAAGAAATTGTGATTCATAGATTTATCGAGAAAAGAACCATGGTCAAATTGAAAATAAAACATGAAAAATAAAATTATATTTTTTATGTTCTTGTTTTTGAAATTTCATATATATATATATATATAGTTTTTAATTGATTGTGTTAACTTTTCATTAAGGCGTTGTAGTTTTTTACTAATAATATTTTAGTTTATTAAATTAGTTCACTGCGTTAAGAAATTTTGTGGGTTGCGAATAGTCGTCACCTTTTGTTTTTTGTTCTTCATAAAAGAAACTCTAATATTAGAAATTGAAAAATTATTAATTTTATAAAATTAATAAATTAAATTAGTATAGATAAAATTATATGGATTTGTTTATAAAGTAAAATTAAGGTTTTAAATATAAATCAAATTGAGTATTTCTTTTAAATATGTAATGAATAACAATAAAAAATAATTTTTTTAAATGTTTAATTTCTTTTTATGTGCAATTCAACCCCAATACTGATAAGAAGATCATAATACGTATCCAAATCTAATCTAAATAAATGACAAATAGTTATTCTTTTTGTTGCTTATTTTAAAATATGAGAGGTAAATATCAAATTAAAGACAATAAAAAGTAATATGATGTATTATACTTTAAAGAAAACTAGTAGTATCCCCGTGCGATGCACGGTTTGTAAGTGTAAATGAATAAATTAATATTTTTTTATATTTTTATATAATTTTAATATAATAAAATATTACAATCAATAAATAATAAGATATGAAAAATTATATGTTAATGGAAAAAGAGTGCAGTGAAAAGTATTAAAGACTAAAATATATATTAGAATGGATATTTATTTTTCTTAATATATGAATATCTCTAGCATCCTTCCATAGAAGTCATGTTGATGATTGGGGTTGGAATTGCAATATGCAGTTGACAAAGGATATATTTGTAATGTTAAAAATTAGTTACTGTCTTCATAAATAATTTTTCATTAATAATAGTCAATAAATTTAAAAAAAGAAAATAATTTTAAAAAAATATATTTTTTTCGGCCCAGACAAAATCAGCCCAAATAGCTTTATCATATTTATTTAGGCTAATATATGGCAAGTTATTTCCAATAATTGTGTTTTATATTGGGTTGAATTTTATATACCAAAAATTGTGATTTCCAGAATTGGTAATAGATTTTGGGCGGGAAAACTTCAAAGTTACCAATTTCAGTGGATTTTGTTATTATATTAAGTATAGATAGTTGTTTCCAAATTCTAACTATAAGACCTCCAAATATGACGACATTGAAGTTGGAGAAGAATGCAGTTTTGGGTCACCCAGCACATTACACGGCCCATGCGATATGAGTCAAGTCTTACATGCGTTTTTTCCTAATTTTTTGAGGATTTTCACCCTTCAACTCATATCTTAATTCCCCAACTATAAAGGGGGGCCTAAAGATAAATTTTTATACATCTTATGTCATAATTTGGAGTGTCAAGCAAGGGATTCAAGGAAGAGTTCAAGAATTCAAGAGCAAGAAACATTCAGTTATATCTTTTTAATTGTTTTGTTCTTAGCTACTTATGATATTTTTGAGGATTCATTTTTTACTACCGAGAGGTTTATTATTAAACTCTGACACTTAAAACTACACAGATTGAAATACAATGGTTCCTGAAGAAAAACACCTTCCTGGAGAAAAATCAATATTTCCTCAATATATAAACACCTTCCTGGAGAAAAATCAATTGGGCTTCATTACAGAGCTCAGAATATAAATACTTATCAATCACAATCTTTGGAAATTATAATATGATATACTGCCTTGAGTTTTGAGTTGGAAAGGTTATGTTGCGAGATTCGTGTAAATCAATTGTAACTTATTACCAAATTTAAATGCAATTCCGGAATTAAATAGTTTGAATGTTTTAACATATATAAGGTAATATCAATTAATGCAGCCAATTATACCATATATAAGGCTTAACCAATTAATGCAACTAATATTGAAGTTTACCAGAATTAGTAATGTTGTTTTGGGCGGGAAAATGTTGATATTACTATTCTTGGCGGATTTTGTTATATTATATAGTATAGATGTGATTGTTATATCGAATTAATTTTTTTTTTTTTTTTATATTCAGAGTTAAATTTTTAGGTCAAAATATTAAATCATTGATTTCTTTTCGATTTTATTACCATCTATTTTGGTATTAAAACAACTAGTATTGCTCCCGTGCGATGCACGGAAATTTATTTAAAAAGTAATTATTTTATTAAATTAAATATACCATTATCTAATATAAAAAAAATAGAATTATTATATTATACTAAATGAATATTTGAATAATCATTTTTTTTTTTTACGATCACCTGAACTTTGTGGTTTCCCATCTTTGCAATCTTTGGTAGCAATTTTCGTAGAGAAAAGAAACTATTTAAAAATAATAAAAATGTTTAGAAAATACAATATTTATTTTTAAATTCTAAAAAATTATTTAAAATATCATAATGTTAGAAATTATTTTAATAAAAAAATCAATTTTCATAAAAAAGATCGAATAATTTTGATATTATTTCAAATATTTTTAAAAGGATTTATTTTTTCAAAAAAATAATTGAAAAGATACTTATATTATAAAATTAGACTTTTCATAGATACTTTCACATGTTTTAAACGAAATTTTAGAAATTTTAAAATAATTTTTCAAGGTAACTTTCAAATACTTTAAATAAAATTTTAGAGTTTAAAAGATAATTTTCAGAAATTTATAATAATTTTATGATTTAAAAAAAAAAGTAATAAATTTTTATTTTTCTTGCTTAAAATTATTTGATGTGAACTTTTTTATAAAAAAAACTCAAATTTTTAATATATTGTGTTTAAGTTAATTTTCTGGTATTTTAAATGGAGTTTAGAATTTAAAAAATATTTTTTAGATTTTTTAACAATTTATGTTATTTAAATATTTTCTATATTCTTTTATTTTTCGCACTTAAATTGCTGGGAGAGGTTGCAAGCGTGAAAAACGTGTATTTCAGGTTGTGATCGAAAAACAAAAAGGAAACTGAAAAACGCGCATACTACATGTTGCAAAATAATATAAACCCAAAATATCAATAATGTAAATATCAATTTCTCCCAAGTGATATATGGATTTAATATAACTTACATTTTATAAATATAATATTTTATAAATTTACATTAAGATAAATTATTAAATGTAAAAAATAAATTATATCTACTTTTAAGAATGAATATCTCCTAATATTGAAACTCAAATATATATTTAGTGTGTGTGTGTGTGTGTGTGTTTGTGTGTGTATCCACCTTAACCTATGCGAACACCGTAATAGCTTAATTGAAAATGAATATAAAAACAAACACAAATACATAAGTATCACAAGACACACCAAAATATATCAAATAAAATAAATTGAATTGTATTATAAGAAAAATAGTGTTTTCTTTTATTTTTTTCAATTTTTTTAAATATTTTGATTTATCCAAATAATTTTTCAAATTTTAACTATAACTATTTACTTTATTTTAAGAAAATTAATTTCCAAGTTTTAATATTTTACATGGTGGTTTAATATACTCAAATACTTTTTAGATTTTAAATAAATCTTGATATAATAAAATAAAATTCAATGATTATTATATAGTTGGACTAACAAAATAAAGCATATGAATTCTTCAATATATCTGAGTAATATATGTATATGTTGAAATTTATTTAAATATACAATTTATATATATATGTCTGTATATTTTGCTTGGGTTGCAAAATATGGAAAAATGCGACAAAGTATTGTTTACATTGAAAACTCTAAAAAACCTAGTTAGCTCAAGCATGTTAATTTTATTTTTTAAATAGAAATATAGATTGTAACACATATAAAATCTCATAGTTTAGATTGCAAAGAGTAATTATTATTTATAAAGAAATAATATTAATAAATAGAAAATATGAATATGTAACAAAAAATAATTTCAAGATTAATTATCATATATAAATATATGTGAAAGTCGTAGTCCCATGATTAATTATAACAAATTAATATTTGTAAATACAATAATTTAATTAGTCAATCATTAAATTATACATTAAATTTTACTTTTAATTTAATAAAGTATATATTCATTTATTAATGAAGGTAATACTTAATATTGTATTAATTTGAAGAAAAAAATATAATTAATGTCTTAAAAGAAATTAAGAATGCATTAAAGATATATTTTAGGCGGGAAAAGTTAATTTACAATAATAACCCTCATTTTACTTTTATATACGATACAACCGAATATCATTTATGTTTTTATTTTTGTAAAAAATATTTTTCTATGTATATAAAGTCAACCATAAGTAAACTTGCAAAAAAAATCCAAAGTCAAAACTCATTTTTCACCATATATACATATATATTATTCCTTCCGTCCCAAATGAACTTGCACACTTTTCTTTTCGATACGTCGCAATCAAATTTGCACACTCTTAAAAAAAAATTTATAAAACAATCTTCACCCTCAATCCACTTTGAAAAAGCAACATAAAAACAAAAGACAATTTTTCTTAATATGTGTGCACCCTTAGGAGTGCAAGTTCATTCGGGGTGGAGGGAGTACTATAATAGTAATGATTGAATTACCTATTTTTAGTAAATAAAATAGACCGAAAAATGTTCCTAGCTTCCTCTTATAGAGTTTTTTCTTTTATTATATATTAACATTCTAAATTCTGGTAAATGTAAGATCGGTGGAAATTCATATATGATAAATAATCAGATCTACTATGCTTAATATAATAACAAAATCCACCAAAATTAGAAAGTAAGAAATTTTTCCGTAAAAAAAGAACATTACTATTAGTGGAAACAATGATTCTTAGTTTTATTTGGCCGGTTTATTAAATAAAACGTATTTTCTGCTTATTCACTAATTAAGAAATACTCCCTCCATCACGAATGGACTTGCATACTTTCCTAATCGGTATGTCCCACCCTTTTTGCACACTTTTTATTTCAGGAAATAAAACTTTACATCTCTACCCAACATTAATCACATTATTACAAATCTGTCATCACATAAAGGTAAAAACAGATTTGACTAAGTCAATATTTATCAAAAAATAAATTTTCTTAATATGTGTGCCGGGGGTCAGTGCAAGTTCATTCGGGACAGAGGAAGTATATAACATTTGTGCTTAGATTAGGATAATTATGAATCATCATTATATAGTAAAAACATTATTTTGCGTAAGAAAATCTTCTCCTATATATGATAAATATATAGGTCATTGTATTATATACTAATCTTCCCCTAGATTTATATAATTTCTTTTATTTACTTAACAAGAAAAAGATTAGTCAATTAATTTATCTTATTTTTTTCTTTTAAATAAATATACTATATTTTAAATCGTGTATTGCATGATGGGTGATTCTAGTTAAACCAAATAAGTAATAATCAATTTATATTTTTTTATTCTAGGAAAATAATAATAATATGTGTTAACACGATGTACGTGTGGCTAGACGTGCCCAAACAGCACCGAAACCATCAAACTGGGACGGACCGGAACCGTCGAACTGGGACGATTCCAACCGCCGGTCAACAATTCCCATACCGTTGGCCACGGTTCCGGTGCTAGACCCATAACAGGAACCGGCCTATAAAGTTCGGTTCCGGGTTGTGATATTGTTGAACTGCGAACTGACAGTTCCAATGGTCAAAAGAACCGTTGATAATATAATTTGAAAGATGTAATCTTGTAAGTTTGTAATTTAACTAAATATATTTTAATTTCTAATTTAAAGTTTTAGTAGTGTAATTCATATTTTTAGTTTTCAGTTTAAATTTTTAGTAGTGTAATTTGTATTTTTATATGAAGTAATTGTAAGTGTAATTTTTAAACTTCTCATTAAATGAAGATTCATATTTTACACTCTCATATTTTGGTTAAATTCTTACTTCTACATCCTTACATTTTTATTAAATTATTACTTTGTAACTCAATTCATTTCTAATACACATTTTTTTAGTGAAGATGTGTAATTTATATGTTAAGTCATCCTTACATTTTTATTAAATTATTACTTCTACATCCTTACATTTTTATTAAATTATTACTTTGTAACTCAATTCATTTATAGTACACATTTTTTCAGTGAAAATGTGTAATTTATATGTTTAGTTATTAGTTTAAATTTTTTAAATTGTAATAAAGTAATTTGTACATTTTAGTTAAATTCCCAATTTACAATTACATTTTTTCAAACTAAAAAAACTAAAAATTATGATTACATAAAATTGAAAAAAAAACTTATAAAAAACATTATTTATTTATTTATTTATTTTTAAAAAGGGAAGGGAGTGGAACCGTCGGGAACAGGCGGTCCCCTCCACGATGCTAAATGGAACCGGAACCATTATATAGACGGTTCGATTTCGATTCCTACCCCTTTCAAAATTGACAGTTCCAAATCGAGAGCC
Source organism: Ajuga chamaepitys (assembly GCA_958295605.1). Classification (NCBI taxonomy): domain Eukaryota; kingdom Viridiplantae; phylum Streptophyta; class Magnoliopsida; order Lamiales; family Lamiaceae; genus Ajuga; species Ajuga chamaepitys. The sequence continues at coordinate 38,835,996 of OY282498.1, read as the reverse complement.
GAAACCGTTTGAGCAAGTATACGTATCCCATGAGATTCATTTGTCTACGTATGGCATGCCGTCATCCGAACTTTCTATACCACACACTAGTAGAGATTACGCTTCCTCTTTATATATCGACACCTCCAAACACTATTTCCACACATTACTCTGCTTTACTTGAAAACTGACTCTACACATACTGCAAAACCACAACTCAGATCTTATTTTCTTCTGTAAAAAAAATGGCAGGCAAGGTTATTCTGCTGGATTTTTTCCCCAGCATGTTCGGAATGAGGGTTAGAGTAGCATTAGCCGAAAAGGATGTCGATTATGAGTACAGGGAAGAGAATTTGGGCAACAAAAGCGAGCTTTTGCTTCAGATGAACCCGGTTCATAAGAAGATTCCGGTCCTCATTCATGACGGAAAACCGGTTTGCGAGTCGCTGATAATTGTTCAGTACATCGATGAGGTGTGGAAGGGTAAATCTCCATTGTTGCCTTCTGACCCGTACCAGAGAGCCCAAGCTAGGTTTTGGGCCGATTACATCGACAAGAAGGTACCTTTTTTTTTTTTCTTTCTAAATCTTGCTTATTTGTGGTAGAAATTGTTGAAATTTTAACTGGAATTGATCAAATTGATGTTAATTAGAATTAAATCGTGCCCTGTATCATAATCCGCAACTTTAAATTACGTAGGACAATGTAAAGAGTTGCCTGTAAATTTTGCCAGATACCTTTTTCATATTGATGACTAATAACTGGAGAACGAATGTTGTGAGAGTCGAGCGCTAGTCGGGTGACATACCGGGGCATAGTGCCTAATTTAGACGGGACTAGTGAAGCTAATAAACCATTTATGCAACATAGGAAATAAGTTGACTGACTGAATTTCTTGTTTATTTATTTATGTTTTAGTGGAGAGAATTTAGGAGTCAAGAAATAAACTTGTGACCTGAATAATGATGAGATGATGCAAGAGTGCTAGGGATGGTTTCTTTTCTTTGTTAGCATTTTAATGATAAGAAAATAAGCTTACCGTCTCAAAGAATTGGATTAGTAGTTCTATTGCCAAAACCCCGACTAACTCCAATTAATCCTCGCACCTCCAGATAATCTCCCGTCTACGCCTAGGTGCTAAAATTTCATTCTACGTTTTCTCGCATTCCTTCCTCACCTTGCCCAACCACCCTAACTAGTCGCTAGGCATAGTCTGCCCTAACATCTTTTACAACATTGATTAGTAGTGATATTTTTAGGTGTTTGCTTTATTATCAACACATTCGTTATATATTTTGCCCGAATCAACGGATTGCAACTTCTTGACTATTGCTTTTCCTACATTAAATTGCATTCTCATGTTCGACTATGTGTTGTCTCAGTTATATGACGCCGGAAGAAAATTATGGATGACGAAAGGGGAAGAGCAAGAGGCAGCCAAGAAAGACTTCATAGAAATCCTCAAGTTGTTGGAAGCACAGCTAGGTGACAAGCCTTACTTCGGTGGCGATACATTTGGATTCGTGGATGTTGCCCTAATCACATTCTCATGTTGGTTCCATGCCTACGAAACTTGTGGCAACTTTAAGATTGAAGAACACTGTCCTAAATTGATCTCATGGGTGAAGAGGTGTATGCAGAAAGAGAGTGTGTCCAAGTCGTTGGCTGATCCTCACAAGGTTTACGAGTTTGTTTTAAGCATGAAGAAGAGGTTGGGCATTGAGTAGGGCTGTTCCAGGTTTTGTACGTGTTTCTTTGTCTAGTTTCTGAGAAAATTAGCGTCACTGAATGAGTGTTTTTCTTGTAGTGATATATATGTTGTGTGTCTCTGTAAGGTTTCGGCAATAATGGCGTTGCGCCGGGTGTGGTGTGTTGCTAGTAAGTGTGGTTTACTCTGTTGTGAGCTATTCTGTGCTAGCTAGACTTTGTGATCCATACTTTCTTGTATTCTGCTTCCAGTTTAATGTTTTCTCATCTTCTGAGGTATAATAAAATTGTACTTTTCTTTGTGTTAAAAATTAATTGTCAGTGTTTTTTTTCGTTTAATATATTAACTGATGCTTTCTACGGTTGGCTGTAAAATAATGTATTTGAAACTGTCCTTTTCCCTACTAACCAAAGCACCAGTTGATGGAACAAAATAAAGTATTCAAATAGAATAGAAATGTGGATCTATGACTTAATTTATTGTATTCATTCGCTAAAATCAGATCTGTTTCAAAATAAATGCTACGTTTTGCTAGTCCAGATAAAAAATTTAAATTTTTAATTTCTCTAATTGATTTAATTGTCCTAATATAAAATGTAGTGTATAGCCGTAAGTTAGTGATTTGCATCTTCGACTAGAATAAAAATTTACTACCTCCGTCCCACTCTAACTTTTCTATTTCTTTTTTTGTTTGTCCCAACTTAACTTTTCAGCCCATAAATGGCAAACTTCTCTCACAATCTTCACCCTCAATCTCCACCTTTAAAAAAGTCAAAGGTTCCACAAAATTTGTTTTTTCTTAACCTCCATGCCCGGTCAAAGTAGGAAACTTAAGCCGGAACGGAGGGAGTATATCTTTTTAAACGGGACTCTCATTATGAGACAAAGAGATTACATAATTACTGTTGCACATGATCGTAGTATAGGTTTTTGAGCAAGACATACACCATATACATGGATATCTTTATGCACAATGGGCCATATTAATTTTAGAAGTATTACTTTTTCAAAAAAAAACCACTTAATTGACCAAAATAATTATAGTTTTGATAGAGTTATCAATAAAGATAGTTTATTAAAAGAATGTGATATTTACCGCCGCCTTATTTAGCGAACATCAAAATGATGCTCGATAAACAAAATAAAATTTTTGGAGTCCCTGGACTTCAAAAAAAAAAAAAAAAAAATTCCTCATGATCTAATAACAAAGAGAAGACCTCCCCTACTCGAACCCAGAACTAATGGTCTAGATAGTGGATGTTCTTGTTATTTTCTATCCAATAAAAACATGCATTTTCTTTAAAGAATATCAATTTTTCTTGAAAATTATCTGTTCTTTTGTGAAAAAAATCAATTGTTGTAAAATGATGTCAAATAAATGAACTCTATGTCTTCTTATCCTATTAATTTAATGGGTATGTTTAGCCAAATGTTATAACTGTAGATATTTTATAGTCACATTTTCTATGTATATGTTTTTAGCCATTTCTTCTCTAGAACGACAACATTGCTCTTAACGTATGGATGACAATTTATGTGTACATTACATGTGTATATCCATGGTAAATGATCGCGATATATATTACCATCGATATAAACATTATCAATATAAACATTATCAAATGTGTATAAAATTATATCGATGACATTTACTGTCGATATATGTGCGTTTATCATATTTACCATCCATATATGCACTATCGATGGTAAGTACCATCAATAAATGCACTATCGATGATGTCATATTTTCGGTCATGCATCCATTAAAATTATTTTAATGTTTTATCCTTAAAAGTGGCTAAAAACATGTATACAGAAAATGTGGCTATAAAATATGTATCAACGTGAATAGTAACTGTACAATCCGCTCTTTCTTTTATGTTTTTCTATTTAGAGCCTTTTTTAAAGTCGATAATGGATGTATCTATTTACTTGAATAGAATCTTCAAAACGAATCTCTTTCCATATTTTAATAACGCTTATAATAAAATACATGGGCAGAATCTGCTTGGTCATATTTTTTTATTTTTTCTAATTCTTTTTATAAATGTATTAAGAAATATTAATGAAATATTATTTGTGAAGACGGTAATTGAATTTTGACTTTAATGCTCGTTTACGGGTATAAAAAGACACCAATGTTGTTAGAACGCCTCAAAATGATAATTAACGTTTAAATTTTGTCTTATAATAATTATTTATTATTAATTATATTTATAATTTTAATTAGAAGATAATAAAACAAAATTAATTATAAATAAAAGCATGGACAAAATTTACCCAAATAGCACGCTCCTTCTAATAATCTCTTAGTTGATGTCTGCACTCTGCAGTGATGTATGTCTATTTCTTTTTTAAAAGTATCGACTCTGTTGTTCCAATTATGTAAGTCGTGACACATTCCTTTATTCATTATTATACTAGTATAGTATCCGCGAATTTTTTTTGGGATTTTATTGAATTTCCATTTAAATAAAAAAGTGAATAGGCTACTAATATATAATTTTTTAAGAATTATATTATTAGTTTTAAGTATATATATATGTGTATATATATATATATATACATATACATATAATTATAAAGTAATATTGAAGAGTTGTAAAAATATTTGTAGTGATGAAATTTAAATCAATTGTAGTAGTAGTAGAGTGAAAAAAGGAAATAAAATTAATAATTAAAAATTATTGAAGAAAAATAACTATAATATCAATGTGTATAGAATTCCTAAATATTAAATTATTATAATATATTTAATAATCTCAAAACTCTAAGAGAATGACACTTGGAGAAAAGGCTGAGAGGGTGTCACTTGTCCAATTGGTTTCTCTTTTAGTATATAAGGAATAAGGAATAAGAAATTAAGTTCACGAATTGCAATTAACCTTGTCGGACTATAGTTGTTCGAATACTGTATGAATTAATTGTTATTTTGTTTTTTAATAATATTATGAATTAATTGTTATTTTCTTCAAAACCTACATATAGTTGCTCATATATTAGAATTTGAAATCACACACTATTGATTTTTAATAATATTATGGAGAACTGCAGTTGTAATTATCTGCAATTATTTAATTAATGAAATTATTTAGGGAAAATAAAAAAATATAGAAATAAAACCCGATTTGGTGTTCCACAAGGCTTTTGACGCGGCCGTGAACCATCTGGACGCGGCCTCGTCGAGGTTTACAGTGCTAACAGCATGAAGAGTCACATTTTGACGTGACCTTGAAGGGTGGTGACGGGGCCGCGTCACTTCTTGCCCCGAAATGGTGATTTTCTGTCAGCTTGACACACCTCCAGTGTTTTGGCCCGAAATGGTGATCCCCCAAACTTAACCTGTTGTTCGTCCCGAACAAGTTAAAATAGAACAAAGACACATTTATTTAGGGCGATTGGATGAAGAATTATTCTCAGACACATTTTTCAAAAAGCTAGACATCATAATGTAAGTGAGCATGTACGATAGAACAAAAATTAACTACTTTCGAGACTTAAACTTTCGAAATATTTGATCCTCACCAGGTAAATGTTTCTCTCATCTCTCAAGTGTTTAGGCTAAAAATATCATTCCACTCAAATTGGACTACATGCACAGTTTACCATAGGCTTGCCAATCGTCTAAACTAGAATCAGTACTCGGCATAAGTGACAAAGAATCAAGTAGGTCTTTCATTTGGTTGTAATGTTGACTTAAGGTAAGGTGGGATGAATTTGGACAAACGTGACTATCTTTTGAACTAATCAAGTTATTCCTAACCCGGCTATCCCTCAATACAATCACTCGATCTCACTCTCCCAATCTCAGCAACTCACCTCTCAAGGTGACTTCTTCACCTTCCTAAAAGTGCTTTCATAATAACTATTTGGGTACCACATCATGGGACTACCCGATTTTTCCAAATCAACTAAGCACTTATTTCTTCTAACCTCTCCTTAGCACATTAGAATAGTAAAACACTTATTGCAGCTAACTCTTTCTTTTGCTTTTCCGATATTTTTTTTTCTTTACTTACAAAAATTAAACTCAACACAAATAACAAACTAGGAGAGGTTATACTTGCTTTGAATTTACACCTATCACTTCAAATTCCTTCCCCTTCAGTTTATCCCTTATTTCGCCCATTTTGTTCCCAAAAATCCAATCTACATTCCAACCCTCCTCCCTCTTTACTCAATTAGTCCAATATAGGGCCAAAGACTAAAATTAAAAGGTATTTAGCTTGTAATATGTGGCTATGAAACAAAAAGGCTTAAAAGCTCAAGTGAGCTAACTAGGGACAATTTTTCTCAAACTTTTTGGTAAATAGGATAACGTTTAAAAGGCTAAAAAATAGGCTACAATTCAAAAACTGCCTATATCACTTTCTAAGTCACATTATGCACCGACATATTCACAACAAAGACTCAAGACAAGTTCTAGAAATAGATACATATATCCAATCAACATCACACCAAAAGAAAAATAAATTGCTCCAAAGATAGGAGTCACATTAGGCTCAAATGTTCACAAGGGTCATATTTGATCAAATACTCTAGATTTAAGCTCAATTTCATCTCAAATTGCCTATCATGCTCTACTTTATCATTAACATATCATCATCCATCAAAATTTCCTAAAATTTTCAACTATTACATCCGATTACTTCCGGGTTTTTATCCTAGTACTAGACTCAAACTACTACGCAACTAAATAGATGCAAAAAATAAAGACTATGACCAACAAAAACTGGGTTCACAGACCCGACAACTTCGGTTAAGCTATCAACTATTACTTCACAGAAGGCAGCAGCAGACAACTCAGCACAAAACAAATGAAAAAGCTAAAAAACTACCTAAAAATAAGGATATAAGCGGCCCAAGTCGTCCCACTACCACCCCCTCCCCCAAACTTCGACCAAGTTTGTGGGAAAGGAGTGAGACGGCTGGGTGCTTTAACTTACAAATCTGCTGTGGTGGTGGAGGCGGTGGTAGAACCCCGTGTTGAGCCCACGCCAAGAGTCGATCGAGCTTTTCATTTAAGTTTTGGGTTGCTCCATGGCTCTCTCCCCAAAATCGAATGAGCTAGGTGGAAAGCGCTGCAACTTGGGCCTGGAAGGCAGCTATCTAATCTGGCTCTTCAGTTGCTGCCTCATCTTTAGATCGGCTTGAGCTTCCCTTCGTCATCTTAGTGAACCTGGGCTGGGCCTGACACGACTCCGTTGAGGATACGACACGACCTCGTCGGGCCTGAAAACTCACCTTTTTACGCACAATTTGAAGCGACCGCGTCCTAGGATGACGCGATGTTTGGCTCGTTTCTTCTTCATCTCGCGTTTTCCTCCGCAATTATGTTGGTCCCTACAACTTAAAACACTAAAACAACTAATTAGACTCAAAATTAACAAAATTTAAAAACTAAAACTAAACAACAACTAAAAAAAAAGTCGGGTTGCCTCCCGATAAGCGCTTATTTTTACGTTATCAGTCGGACGTCCTTTTTCTATCAACCATTTTCCAGCCACCCCGAGTTAGGTAATTTATGAGCAATTAACGAGCTATTTGGGGCGTGTGGATTTCTTACAGCAGCTTGGGTAGTATAAACAATGCTACAATTATGCCTACCCCTTAGACCCGACCTATGTATTGGGAGGGTGATAGTTTCGTTTTGAACACGAAAAATCAAGTCCCCCTTGGGCACATCTATAAGTGCTTGGCTAGTTGCCAAGAAAGGTCTTCCTAAGATAAAAGGAAATTCATAATTCCCTTTCATGTCGACAACTAAGAAATCACTAGGGAATTCAAAATTCAACACTCTCACCAATACATCTTTTGCTACTCCCAATGGCGTTAATGAAGATCCATCAGCCAATTGGATAGTAGTAAAGGATCCTTTAATCTCCCTTAATCCTAATTATCTATACAACTTAAGAGACATCAAATTTATGCTAGATCCCAAATCACACATGACATTGTGAAAATCATGACTACTAATTGAGCAAGAAATAGTAAAACTCTCTGGATCTTTTGCTTTTGTTGCTCTTTTTAGTTTGATGCTTGTGTTTGCGCTCTTGGGTGGGTTGAAGCTCTTCCTTCTTTGTTACCCCCTATCTTGGACTCTCTCCTGCAATAGTTCATGTTTCCAACAACAGTGCTAGAGCGCTCTAAAGGCTTAAGGTTAGCAAAGAATGAATTTTTAAAACAAAAATCAAAAGATTCATCAAGAATAGGAGATGAAATTTTCTTATCTATGATGGTATTGACTTCCTCCTTCTTCTCAATGTTTTTTACTTTCTCAATTGATTTCTTCCCTTCATGGTCCTTCGTGCTCATAGTACTATTGTCGCCACTAGATGCTATCTTCCTTCTATTCAGTGCTTGAGGAAATGAGCAAGGAGGTACATATGTCAGTGAAGGCACATATGCTGGTTTCTCTGCTTCGGTTTCTTGAACCTTACTTAAGGTCACAACATCTTTTTGCTCCTCTAGCTGCTTCTTTTTCTCCAAGCGTTCCTCTGACTTCACAACATTACGGTGCTCCCTCAGATTAACCTCGGATATTGGCCCTGCTTGTGTTGAGCCCCTATAATCTTTATCAATTGGCTCATGTTTGATGACAATTCATCAATGCTTGCTTAAGTCTGAACCAATGTGTTCTCGAGCCTTTTGATGTCAGCTCCCTGTCCAGTTATGTGCTTGTTTAGCTCAATAAATTTCCATCTACTTTCTTCTCCAACTGAGCTAGTTTCTCATCGTATTTAGCAAACTGGGACTGCACAATCTCCTCTTGTGTGGGCTTCGTGCCATCATGAATCATCCCATTTGTAACAGTAAATCCAGGTGGCGGATCAAGTGTATTATACGAGTTACCATACGAAAAGTTCTGATGGTTCCGATTCTAGGGGTACTAATTATATCTGGGCTGATTGTTCTGGAAGTTGTTGTAGTTTCGTTGATTCACAAAGTTTACGTCTTCAACTTCTTCCTGACCCCCTTGCTGCTGTGCTGACGTCAGACTAGTTAACAAATTTACCTGACTCGTCAAGGTTGTCAGCTACAACATCAGCCTTTCATTCGGCTCAGTGCTGATTGCTTCCACTTCCATTACATTCGCTACTTTCCTTGGCAAGTTCCTCTCGTTCGACCATTGGTAGCTTGTTCTGGCCATAGCGTCCAAGATTGAGAATGTCATCCTCACTAACTTCTCCATCAAACTACCACCTGCAGCTGCATCTACCTGGTTTCTGGTCGGAGAAAGAAGCCCATTGTAGAACTTGCACGCTTACTGCTTCTTGGTAAACCCATGTTGAGGGCAACTCCGGATAAGATCCCGGAATCGCTCCCAAGCTTCTCCGCATGGTTCTTGGTCTAACTGCTTGAATTGATTGATTTGATTCTGCAGGTCGACCATCTCGGTGGAAAGTACTTCAACAGAAAAGAAGCACTCAAGTCTTCCCAATCTCTGATATCTTCCAGCGAATTAAACCACTGTAGTGCTCTGTCCTTCAGTGAGAAAGGGAATAGTCTCATCTGGACCTGCTCGTGCGGCACATGATTTATCTTGATTGTGTCCGCCAGTCAGCGTAACTTTATCAGATGCACATTCGGATCCTCCAAAGCACCTCATCCAAACTGGTTTTGCTGCACTATGTTGATTAGTACAGGCTTCAGCTCAAAGCTGTTGGCATTAAGTGGTGGGGGTTGTACTTCTCCTGCCTGCTGATTTGGATTAGGCTTCAGGCAGTCACTGATGGGAGTATCATCTTCATCTACTTCCCTTGGTTCCTCGTGAACCTGTGTCTGCTGTTGTTTTAGTGGTGGCTGCTGTGGCGGTAACTGCTGAGAAAGAACAGTGACTCTGTCATCCAGGAGCGCCAGAGCTGTTAGTACTCTGTTAATTGGCTCATCTTGATTCGGTTGTGGTTGCTGTGGGTTTTCTATCTCAAAAACTGGATTCTTTCTCGTTCGGCATCTACGGACTATTAGAAGATTTTCTTGCCCTTTCGATCTGGTTTGCATGCAAATCTTGGAAACACCAAAAACAAGAACTACCGCGTAACACAAAAATTAAACAATAATAAAAACGAAAATTAAATTAAAATTACGAAAAATAAAATCTAGTCTAGTTTCCTCCCATTTTTCAAGATAAAAACTAAGCGCTAAATCCTATTCCCCGGCAACGGTGCCAAAAACTTGACAGGACTATTTTCTAACCCCTAATTACTGCAAGTGTACGAGTGTAGCTGTAGTAGTGGCAGTCAAGGTCGATCCCACAAGGAATAAGTTAAGTAGTTCGATACCCCGATTATCTAGGATTATCCTAACTAGATACTAAGATTTCAAAGTTGTTTTTAACTAAATTAAAGAACTTAACTAATTAATCACTTAACTATGACTTATCAGACAAAAAGGAATTTCAATTAACACGAAAGTATCCAAGGGGTTCGATTTCAGGACTTACTTTAATGATGAATTTGCTCAACTTATAGACTTTTAAACCAGATTCTAGTGTTTATTAGACGGCTCTCTAATAAACTAACCCTTCTCTCAAAGTGACTAGATCGTAGATTAATTAAGATAATTACACTCTCGAGTCAATTAATCCTAACAACTCTCAAAAGCTCATAAACAAATGCCTACACAGTCATAGATAATTGCGCTCTATGTCGTACGTCTAATAACAATTGCCTCCTCTCGAAGCGGAATTATTAAACGAGATAACTAAATCTAGGTGATCAAGCTAAATCCAGTTGGGAAAACAAACACAGAGATAAACACATAAAAACGGAGTCTATAAATTAAAACATAATTTAAAACATTGTTGTAAAGATCCCTACTTTCTAAACCCTAGGACACGAATAGCTTAACTACTCATGCCTAGCATAAATTCGAAACAATAATTCATGAAAAACATTGTAAAGAACAAAAACTAGAAAAACAATAACTAACCTCGAACAATTTCGTCTTGTCGATCTTCGTTTTCTTCGTTCTCCAAGCCTTCTAATTCTTCTTCTAAGTATATATGAAAATATGGAGTGTCTAACCTTTTAATTTGTGAGTTTAGGGACCTATTTATAGCTATGGGTTGAAATCCTTGAGAGATTAGGACAAAAAGCCCAACTAAAACCCGATTTGGTGTTCCGGAAGGCTTTTGATGCGGCCTTGAACCATCTAGACGCGGCCTCGTCGAGGTTTACAGTGCTAACAACATAAAGATCCACATTTTGACGCGGCCTTGAAGGGTGGTGACGAGGCCGCGTCACTTCTTGCCCTGAATGGTGATTTTCTGTCAGCTTGATACACCTCCAGTGGTTTAGCCATAACTTGAGTTATACTACTCCGATTAAGGTGAAATTGGTGGCGTTAGAAAGATAAACGAAGATATACAACTTTCTCAGAAAGGAGAAAATCCCAAAACGAATCGGAAGACCCTAAAAAATTAGTTTGAAGTCAGACCTGAAATTCTATTCCGAGCCCATTTCACCTCTTCTTGGTTTGTTTCGTCTCTAGTTCGCCATATACTCGATATTTTAGCCTAAAATCCACAAAACTCCACAAAACACGTCAAATGGTCCAATGTATACAATATAAGTCATTCTCGACCATATATGCACACAAATGCTATAAATACACACCTAAAATCGACCTAAATGCATGCATACACAACGTGTATCAAATGCTCAAATCAGCAATCAGAGAATTGAGTTGAAGTGTACGTGTGTTTGCAAATGAATAGTGAGAAAATATGAGTCATACCTTAACAAAGAAGAAATATCAAGCATTTTGTACTTACCAGATTAAGACTTGAGGGCAACAATATCATATCGCGCATGCCATGTCAGCCCTAATCCTAGTCAGCTTCCTTCAAACTAACGGCTACTGGAGATGTTTCAGTGGTTCCCAACCTTTTGGCAGATGGAGAGCGGCTGTCAATGTACTTACTATCAATTAGCTACTTTTTGGTCGAAACCTCCTCTCCAATGGATTAGCATGTCCTTTGCAGAAGCGCAGTTCGTGCTGTGGTGGTGGTGCGTAGATCGCGTTTCGTGCTCATGACCCCTGTACTCGGGACTGAAAATAGTCCACTTCGTGCTTCGGGATCCAGCCACTCCTCCTAAGGCGAGTCAGGTGAGCAAACCCTTTCTTGACCTAGTGCGTGCTTCGAGATGAGTAAATTCCACTATGGCACCACAATTATGATTCTAAGCATGACGATTATAAGCTTGTTAGGGTTTTCCAAGCTTGCATACGTCCCCAATTAAGTTCAGAGCATCAAAGCACTAAGTGGGTGTTTGTAATTATTTTTTCTAAGTATTTTTCAACTTATAACTTAGGAAAAATTGTTTTGGAATATTTGAGAAAACAACTTCAACTTTAATATAAGTGATTTTAGGCCAAGATCCAAAAGTAGAAAATTGTTACTTTTTACTTTAATGTTATAATAAGTTTTTATAATAGTTTATTTCAAATTATTCAATATAATAAATGATAAAATTAATACTGTATTTGTATTATTATTTTTTTTTAAAAAAAGGCTATGTCGCGTTTATTTATGGTTGTGAGTGGCTGGAGTGCTGTAGACTATAGTTAATAAAGTGGAATTGGTAGGTTGAAGTAAATAAATGAGTGTTTGTTTATGTTGGTTGGAGATTGGGTTGGAGTTAGTTTATATTATAAAATGTGATAAAAGTGATTTGATGCATGTAAGAGATATTTAAGAAATGAATGGTTATTGATTACAGTTGTATTGAGAATTGAGTTTGATTGATGATTTGTGTAAGAAGTAGTTAAAGAATGATTGGTTATTCATTAAAGTTGTATTGAGAATTGAATTTAATTGACGATGTGTGTAAGAAATAGTAAGAAAATGATTGATTATTAATTAAAGTTATATTTAGAATTGAGTTTGATTGATGATGTGTGTAAAATGTAGCTAAAGAATAATTAGTTATTGAATTAAAGTGTATTGTAATTAGATTTAATTGATGACGTGTATAAGATGATTGAAGACTATATGTTATCTTAAATCCATAAACAAATACGGGTTAGGTGAACACAATTCACAATGAATTGGCCCAACCCTAACAACGGCAGCCTATATTGTGAACCGAACTTGCGTTAAGAAATTATCGCGCCAGAAGAAAAGTACTCGATGTACGTATGAAATATACCACAGAACTGGTGCATAACTCCCCCCTTTTCCACGCTGACTCTGCTTTACTGGAAAACCGACTCTGTACAAATTTCTCCAAAAGCACATCTCTATAAAAAATGGCGGACAAGGTTGCTCTGCTGGATTTTTCCGTCAGTGCGTTCGGAATGAGGGTTAGAGTAGCATTAGCTGAAAAGGATGTCAATTATGACTACAGGGAACAGATTTTGGCCAACAAAAGCGAGCTTTTGCTTCAGATGAACCCGGTTCACAAGAAGATTCCGGTCCTCATACATGACGGAAAACCGATTTGTGTATCGACGAGGTTTGGAAGGGTAAATCTCCATTGTTGCCGTCTTATCCTTACCAAAGAGCCCAAGCTAGGTTTTGGGCCGATTTCAGTGACACAAAGGTACTATTTTGTTTCTTTTATTTTGGTGTTTTACGTTTTATGTTTTATGCTTTTCACTTTATGTTAGTTTTGCTTTTTATTTATATTGTTACTTTCAGATTCTTTCTTATTTGTGGTGTAAATTTTTGAAATTAAACAGGAATTGGTCAAATGTTGTGAATTAGAATTAGATCATGCTTTGTATCACAAAAGCGCAACTCCCTTACTTTAGGAGAATGGGAAGAGTTGGCTGTAATTTTTGCGAGATATGTTTCCCATATTGATTACAAATATGAAGTTTTGTGAAAGTCGTTAGGTGCTAGTTAGACGATATGATTAGAACTTAGCGTCTAGTCAATCACTAGATGGGTCTGAGTGAGATAGAGGTATGATTAAGCGAGAAACATGTAGAAAAAACATTGCAACTAATGGGAGCTTGGTGCCTAGATGGGGAATAGTCGAGCTAATGAGGAATTTTTGCAACTAGCAAATAAGTCCATTGACACACTTACACGTTTTTAGTTACTAGATTTTGGCGCGTGCGTCGCACGTGCAACACTTAGTATATTAGTTTTAAAAATTATGTTTAGGCACTTGTCTTTGGCATTTACTTTTTTTATTTTAGCAAATTCGGAATGTTTTCAACGGGGATTACTCAGAGAATAAATCATTTTCCTGGAGAATTATATAAGAGAAAAAATCATTTTACTTTTATAGTATAATAGTTAAAATACCACTTTGAGAAAAATTAAATCAAACATAGTATGTAGAATAAGATGTATAATATTTTTATTAAACTAGCAATTTATCACGTGCGTTGCACGTGATTCCAATATTTTATTGAAATATTATATTATTATGTAGTTTTGATAAATATTATTTTCAAATAATATATTTTCTACAATTAATTATATCATTGTTATTTAATTATAATATTTAAAATTATTTTAGATATTATAATTTTCATATATATTGTTAAAACAACATAATGAAAAGATTCAATAAAATCTTTTAAGCGCTAAATACTTATGTGATCAATCTATGAGTGTCATGATTTGATAGAAAAATTCATAATATATTCCTAATATTCTATAATTGGAAAGTAAAAATATCATAAAATAAAACTATAATACTTAACTTATTAAAATAAAATAGATCCTTATACAAATAATATTGAGATCTCGATATATTATATGTAATTTTAGTTATATTCGAGGAATACATAAAAATTTAAAATTTTATTTTTTTATTCTCATGTTCACTTGATCTATTTTTTTTTTCTCAAGAAAATGGACAAATAGGCCTTCGAAATTTTAATTCTAACTCAAATCAATACCTAAAACCATCATTTTGTCCAATAAACACCTAAACTTTTTCATTTTGGACCAACAAACACTTTTAACTTTTTTTCTAACAAATTGACACATTCGTCAACATTTTAAGTTAACACCATCATTTTCTATTATTTAGTGTTGTGGACCCAATTCCGTTTGCAAAATTAGCCCACCTATTAAGTTGTATTTCTCCGACTTCTTCAGCTCGGTCGCCCCCTTCTCTCCTCTTTCCTCCTTCGTGCTTTTCCTCATAGACCCATAAGTTATACACCATCTCCTACTTCTTTGTGGGCCCTTCTCCCTGTTTCACCCTCTACAAATGGCTTTCCACCTTTGATCAAGATGAGAGTGATGAACTCTACTACTCTTCTTCTAATGATACTACCAGTATCGGCTCAAAAGACAAAGACTTTGACAATGGTATCTATTCCTTGAATTGTTTACCCCATCCAAATTGTTCCTTTTCTCCAAAACATATCACCACCTTCTACTTGAACCATTGCTAACTAAAAATTAGGTTGAAGGGGATAAAATATGACAAATAAATGATACACTTATTCTATAGGATACATGTAATAAAAGTAGGATAAGTTGAGATTATAAATTAAAAAAATAGTACATGGGTACTGTATGAGATTTATGCAACGTGGAATAATTAAAACAATCAAGAGTTTGTTCTTTATATGCTGGGACCTACATATTACCCATATTATATATGAGTCTAAAAGAATTAAAAGAACATGGATTGATACATACTCCCTCCATCCGAGTTAACTTGTCCTACGTTTCATTTCGGTCCGCCCCACATAGCTTGTCACACCCATAAATGGCAATTAAAGGCAACAATCTTCACCCTCAAAATATCCACTTTCAATCTCCAACTTTAAAAAAGTCAAAGATTCCACAAAATC
Organism: Ajuga chamaepitys; assembly: GCA_958295605.1. Lineage (NCBI taxonomy): Eukaryota > Viridiplantae > Streptophyta > Magnoliopsida > Lamiales > Lamiaceae > Ajuga > Ajuga chamaepitys. The sequence goes on along the minus strand of OY282498.1, from coordinate 38,820,539 downwards.
TATTTTTTCTTAACATTCGTGTCCGGTCAACTGTGACAAGTTAACCGAGACGTAGGGACTATAACATATATGTATATAGGCCTGTGTGAGACGTGTGTGTTGGAACAAATTATCGCATATATATAAAATAAAATAATATGAATAAATTGGTATAAAGGCTTGCCTTTGGCAATGTCCTAAAACATAATATTCAACCATTCTCTGATGTGCTGAAGACTACGGTGCTCTATCCTCAGGATTCAACTGTGTATTCTTCTTCAAATTTCGCACTCTAAAATTTAAGAAGTCAGAACTTTGTACTTTATGTGTCTCTCTGATGCGGTGTATCTCCGATTCATTTTCAGAATCTTTTTTGGCCACTCTATACTCTCTAATTTATAGAGACTTAAAATGATCCTCAAACAGACACGACTAACCTCGTAGAAAAGACACATCTGTTCGGTTGGAAACCATCTGTCTAATTTAATAGTCGCATCTCTTGGTTTGTTTTTTTTAAAAGACATATTGGTCTAGTAAGCCAATTTTAAAACCAAACAATATATATATATATACACATATATATATATATATATATATATATATTAGTTAATGTATGATTCAAATATAAAGTATCCGACTGTGTGTGTGTTTTAAGGGATATGATTTGTTTTTGTAGTATATATTTGTCTATAGAAGAGATTTGAATGTTAATATATAAGACATAATAAAATCAAGATATTATGAAGGAAATTATATCACTAACCCTATACTAATTAATTTAAAAGGGACAAAATAGGCAAAATAAAAATTAGCTGAAACTTAAGGCTGTATGATTCAAACATAAAATATCCGACTGTGTGTGTTTTTAAGGGATATGATTTGCTTTTGTAGTATATATTTGTATATAGAAGAGATTTGAATGTTAATATATAAGACATAATAAAGTCAAGATATTATGAAGGAAATTACATCACTAACCCTATACTAATTAATTTAAAAGAGACAAAATAGGCAAAACGAAAATTAACTGAAACTTAAGGCACTTTTATATTAGTGTATAGATTAATAACAAATATTATAATTATCAGCACTAACACCCAGCACATGCATGGGAAAACATAACATGCACAATGCATGTGTGCATGTGTGCATGCGAAGGCAGTTAGCAATAGTTGTTAGCATACGGTTATAACTCCTTTCTCCCTCCTGTAACTACTCCCTTTCTCTCTAGAGCAGTTTATCAAACAGTTGGTGATCATGTATTTAAAGGAGATGTAATCACAATGTAAAGTAGCTGAAAATGTGAAGAAACTGTCTTTCTCTGCATAATTGCTTCTTCCTTTCTACAATTCTAATATGGTATCAGTATAGCTAGGTCTTTTCCTTAGGGTTCTTCGTTCAAACATGTCTTCTTTCTCTGCCCATTCCCATTCTGAAGCTAATCAATCTTCATCCATGGCTAAATTCATTCCTGTTGCTTTTAACCACCCCCTCTCAACCAAACTTTCAGCCGACAACTTCCTCATATGGAGGAAACAGATTCATTCTACGATTCGCGGCCACCGATTGAGCCATTTTCTCGATAGCTCCGTCAGATCTCCCCCAAAATTTGCCACAGATAATGATAAGGAAGCTGGAGTTGTCAATCCTGCCTTTCTGGACTGGGAGCAGCAAGATCAGCTCATATTGTCATGGATTCTTGCCTCAGTTTCTGAATCAGTTCTGCTGCGCCTTGTTAATTGCGAAACTGCTGCTCAAATTTGGTCCACGGTGGAGTCATATTTTTCTCTTCAAATTCGTGCTAAGGTCAGTCAGTACAAACTTCAACTGCAACATCAGAAGAAAGGATCGTCTTCCATGAATGAATATCTTTTGAAAATTAGAGAATGTGTGGATTTGTTAGCACTTGTGGGCCACAAGCTTGATGATAAAGCACATATTGATGCGACATTTGACGGGTTACCCCATGAATATGATACATTCATTTTGTCTGTTAATACCAGACTTGATCCCTACACTGTGGTGGATATCGAAGGTTTGCTTCTGTCCCAAGAAGCTCGGGTTGAAAAGCAGTTCAAAAATCTTGAAAATGCAATGGCAAATGTTGCTGTCAATAATCAAGTTAAGAAATCTGCCCCTCAGTTCAATAACCGCCCTCAACAGAACTTCAATCCAACCAATCCAGGCTACACTGCTTCCAACAACAACTACAGGGGCAATAACGTTCAAAGTAGAAAACCTGCTGGTAAAGGAAATAATTGGAAGTCGAACAATGCCAATGTTTGGTGCCAATTCTGTGGCAAACCCAATCATACTGCCCCGTATTGCTGGTACAAAGATGATCGAGCCTATAATCCTCCCACATCGCCACAACCTCAGGCCCATATTGCTCACTTTCCTCAATTCCATTCCGTTCCCCCTCCATCCACTCAACAGTCTATGTCCCATTTCCATGGTTCTCATCCTTCAACTGGTCCTCTTCATACTCCTGAAACTTCATCATCTAGCTGGTATCCAGACTCCGAGGCCACTCACCACATCACTGCTGATGTTAACTCTATGTCTCAGAAATCTCAATTCCATGGTAATGATCAAGTTCATGTGGGTGATGGTAAGGGACTCTCTATCCTTCATACTGGTTCTTCATTCATTTATTCCCCTTATATTCCCTCCAGATCCCTCTCCCTTAAACAAATTCTCCATGTCCCTCAGATCACAAAAAACTTACTAAGTGTATCAAAGTTTTCTAAGGATAACAATGTGTTGTTTGAATTTTATCCATCTACTTGTTTTGTGAAGGATATCTCAACACAGGAAGTATTACTCCAAGGGCATCTTGATCAAGGTCTCTATCTCTTCAATCCTGTTCAGCGCAAGACATTACCAAGTAGTGATCCTATTTCCTGTAATCTTTCATCTTCTAGTGTCTCTTGTAAAATTTGGCATTCAAGACTTGGTCATCCTAGTGATGCTGTACTTAGGACCATCTTACAACAATGTAATGTGAAACTTCTCAATAATAAGACTACTGATGTTTGCAACGCATGTTGTTTAGGCAAGCTACATCAAGCTCCCTTTCCTAATTCTAATTATGTCTACACTCAACCTCTCCAATCAATTCATTCTGATCTTTGGGGACCAGCCCCCATCGTTTCATCCAATGGCTATAGATATTACATCAGTTTTATTGATGCCTACTCAAGATTTACTTGGATATATCTGTTACGACAGAAATCTGAAGCTATTCAGGCATTCACCATCTTTAAAGCCTAAGCCGAGAAACAACTTAATTGTTTTATTAAATCTCTTCAATCTGACTGGGGTGGGGAATTTAGAGCATTCACTCAATTACTTGAATCTGAAGGTATCACACATAAAATTTCATGTCCATACATTCATCAACAAAATGGCTTGGCTGAGCGGAAACATAGGCATATAGTTGATGTTGGTTTAACCTTGCTAGCTCAAGCATCCATGCCTCTCAAATTCTGGGATGAAGCCTTTAGAACAGCAGTTTACCTCATCAACAGGATACCTTCACCAGTCACGTTTCGTATATCACCCCTGCAAATTCTGTTCAAAATAAAGCCTACCTACAGTCAGCTCAAGGTGTTTGGATGCTTATGTTATCCCTATCTACGGCCATACAATTCCCACAAGTTCAATTTCAGATCTAAACCTTGAACCTTTTTAGGTTATAGCCTCAATCACAAAGGTTATAAATGCTTAGATTCATCTGGCAGATTGTACATATGTAGGGATGTCACTTTCGACGAATCACATTTTCCTTATGCTTCCAGCAGTTCCACCTCTACTTCATCCTCTCAATCTACTGGTCAGCAGCTCATCTTACCTACTACGTATCCCTTATACTCTACACCTCCCTCCCCACCTCCTCCTACACTTACTCCACGTCAATCTTTTGTTCCTCCCCTCGTGTCTCCTCTTGTGTCTTCTTCTGTTCCTTGTGCAGGTAGAGACAGTGATTCTATCAGAATCAGCAATAACAACAATGAGAGCACCTCAAATAGAGTGGGTGAGGACAATAATCATACCAACAAACACCACATGATCACAAGAAGTAAGCATGGAATTTATAAACCAAAAGCTTATGCTGCTTCTTGTGAGCCTACCAACCCTGCTGCTGCACTACTCGACACGAATTGGAAACAGGCTATGACAGATGAATACCTCGCATTGCTCCGGAATAAAACGTGGAGATTAGTTCCCTTGCCCGACGGGAAAATTCCAATTGGTTGCAAATGGGTGTTCAAAGTCAAGGAGAATCCTGATGGTAGTATTAACAAGTATAAAGCGCGATTGGTGGCTAAAGGTTTCAATCAAAGACCGGACTTTGATTTTACAGAAACGTTTAGTCCAGTGGTTAAACCCTACCATCAGGATTATCCTCACTTTGGCCATCAACAATAACTGGAAAATACGCCAAATAGACGTCAACAATGCATTTTTAAATGGTAACCTAATGGAAGAAGTTTACATGACACAACCATTCGGCTTTGAAGATCCTACTTGTCCGAAACATGTTTGTAAATTGGAAAGATCCCTTTATGGTCTCAAACAAGCTTCTAGAGCTTGGTTTGAGAAACTTAAACATACGCTTATTTCTCTTGGTTTTTACTGCACAAAATCAGATAATTCCCTGTTTGTAAAGGCTGCTCATGGCAGCACCACATTTATTCTTGTTTACGTAGATGACATCTTAGTTACAGGAACACATAGTTCTGAGATTCAAAGCCTCATACAACAGTTACACGTCCACTTTGCTCTCAAAGACATGGGTGAGCTAGACTATTTCCTAGGCATTCAAGTCACTAGAACAGCTGCTGGGCTACATTTGTCACAGGAAAAGTACATTAAAGATCTACTTTGCAGGACTAACATGCAGTTTGCCAAGCCAGTAAGTGCCCCCATGACTTCCGGAACAAGATTAACAACTTATGGTAGTGATCTCGTAGCAGATGTTCATCTATATCGAAGTATCGCAGGCGCACTTTAGTGTGTCACGATCACCAGGCCCGAGATCTCTTATTCTGTTAATCGTGTATGTCAATTTATGCAGCAACCACAGGAAGCACACTGGAAGGCAATGAAGCGCATCCTGCGGTATTTAACTGGCACAATCAAACATGGGCTGCTCCTGAACAAAACCGGCCACTTTAAACTTGAAGGTTTCTCAGACGCAAATTGGGCCTCCGATATCGATGATAGACGCTCCACAACTGGGTTTTGCCTTTTCTTCGGTGGTAATCTTGTTTCGTGGCAGTCTCGCAAGCAACACACGGTCTCCCGCAGCTCCACTGAAGCCGAATATCGGAGCCTAGCTGCAATTGTAGCAGAAGTCACCTGGGTTCAAGGTCTCTTACAAGAAATCAGCATATGTCATCCCACCAAACCCGTTATCTGGTGTGATAATCTTAGCACTATCCATTTGGCCGCCAATCCCGTCCTACATGCCAGAACAAAGCACATCGATTTAGATTTATATTTTGTCAGAGAAAGAGTCCAAAAACATTTGATCGACATTCGACATGTGCCTACCCACGAACAAATTGCAGATGTGTTTACTAAAGCCAACTCCAGCAGCAATTTTGGTCGTCTTCGAGACAAACTCAAAGTCCTCTACCTCAGTACCTTGAGTTTGCGGGGGGGTATCAGCACTAACACACAGCACATGCATGGGAAAACATAGCATGCACAATGCACGTGTGCATGTGTGCATGCGAAGGCAGTTAGCAATAGTTGTTAGCATACGGTTATAACTCCTTTCTCCCTCCTGTAACTACTCCCTTTCTCTCTCTAGCAGTTTATCAAACAGTTGGTGATTATGTATTTAAAGGAGATGTAATCACAATGTAAAGTAGCTGAAAATGATATGAAGAAACTGTCTTTCTCTGCATAATTGCTTCTTCCTTTCTACAATTCTAATAGTTATAATTAACCTAAGAAAAATTGTAACACCACAAATTTGTCCTAGTATGTATAAATGAATTGCTTCAAATTTGTTGATATGAAACTATGCATCTATTTTAATTCAAAGCAAAAGGAAAAAAAGAAATAAAAAACCTACTTATTTTTGGAAATTGTTTTGAAATTGCATAATTCATTATTTCTGATGGATGCACTTGTTTCTATTTTTTCTTCTTCTTGATCTTCCTTGTTACCGGTGCCTTCTTTTGCTATGATTTGTTCAAAAATTGTTTGAGTATTGTCATCATTGCTCTCTATTTGATAGTTGTCCTCTATTTTTTCTCTTTGTGTTTCTTCATTTCTTCTCTTTCGTTACAGTTTCTTCATGTTGTTTTTTCTTTGAGTTTATTCTTGTTTTCTTCCCTTCAGCTTCAGTAGTTCTATTCTCCAAATCTACAGTTGTATTTTTGTCCCCCTCTATCTTTTCGTTTGTGATCTATACCACTTCATCATCGCTTGCAATTTGATTGTAGTCTTTGACTTTTGTTTCGTTGTTTCTTCTTCTCTTCCATTCTTAAGTTTCTTCATCCTCATGTTTTTTCTTTGTGGTTCGCCTTCTTTTCTTCCCTTCCCCTTTTGTACCTTTATCCTCAAGTATTGTTGTAGTTGTATCTTTCTCAGTCTCTTCTTTTCGCTCTGTGGATTCTAGCATTTCACTTGACTCTGCTATTATGCTCAATCTTTCTTCGACAACTCTAGTATTTTAATTTTGTGTAATAAAAAATCTTACTTCATTTGCATTCTGTAAGATTAATTTCTCTAGTATGTGGATCCATTTTATCTCTGTATTATATTTATCTTCAAAAGATTGTAGTTTTCAATATAGGAACTTACTAGTGTTGATTATTGCAAAGCCATTTAGTACATTTTCTATGGATTTAATGTACTCATGTGATGAACATCCAACATATGTTGTTGCTACCTCATCAAATATAGACATCATTTTATTGTAGATTCCTTGATAAATGTCTAGTTCTATTATATACATGTAGTATATTAAATATCATTTAATGTTAGTGTGTAAGTCATTATAAACGTATCACCGAGATTATATTGTATGTATATTTTTACAATGGTATTGCTTCCACTGGCTCATCGTGGCACTTGTTGCGTATTGTATGAGTTGTACCAATTTTTTTGCCTTATTTTCAACACCTTCAACCATTTTGGTGAAATAGTAGTAGGTATCATATGAACAAAACCAATGTTATGTTAATTGATCTCTTAATTTAATTGAATAATTGTTTTAGCATATCTCTTAATATATGTTTTTAAGCAACATTAAAATACACGATTAGCTATATATCGATACCTCCATATCTCGTGGACCACCAATAAAGGACATAGGAAGAATCATCTTGTGACCAACTTGACTCCCTCTTATTTCTCCAATGAAAACACTATCAATGATGTCTTGATACAATTCGGCCTGCAAATTTGATTGATTATTGCGGAAGAAATCTAATATTTTCATCTCCAATTTTTTATACCGATCAACAACATATTGTTGGATCAATCTTCCTACTAATAAAACTGATGATTCCCATGAATTTCTCATTTGCAATTTGTAACAGTAATATTTTATGCATGACACTTTTTTGTCACTCCATTTCTAAATAATAGTGAGAATCAACAATTTTATAAATATAAGATTTCCTATACTCCCTCCGTCCCACCTTATTTTGCACACTTTTCTTAAACGGTCGTCTCACCATATCTTGCACAGCCTAAAAAGGAAAGTTATAACATAATCTCCACCCTCAAAATCTCCATCCCCAATCTTCACCCTCAATCCACCTTTGATAAGTCAACAAACAATCAAAAAGCAACTGTTCTTAATACACGTGTCGACTCTCCTTGTGCAGGATAAGCCAAGTTAGAGGGAGTAATATGTTAAGCCAATTTAAAAAAATGTTAAATATTTTTAAGAAATGAAACACTTACAACACACACAAACAAGCTCAAACCAAGAAAGAATGAAAAACAAACTGGAATTCAGCCAAATAGAAGCCGAACGCAAAAACAGAAACAAAATGAAGAACACAAGGTTTTTACGTGGTTCGATCAATGTGATCTACATCCACGGAGGCTCTATACACCCCAATTCACTCCACTAAACAACCAATTACAAGAAACAACCCAGAAAACTAGAAACCCCAATTCACAAGCCGAATTGAGCTTAAGAACCCTAGCTTTCTAATTCTAATGATTGAGAAGTGTTTACAGAGGGAAAACAACGTGTATCAACTTGTCTCTACTAGTGGATCAAATGTATATAAAGGTCTAAACTCGAATCAAGAAGCACCAGGAGTTGTAACCAATTCAGTTTCAACTGCTCAAAACTGTTAGACGAACCTTTCACAATGGTTTTACAACCGTTGCATAAGTCTGTTATAACCGCTTTGACTCCGGTTCTTTATTAACCTTCAAAACTGATCTGCCTTAAAACCGGTTCTCCAGCCCGGTTCTTCCCAACCTAAACCCGGTTCCTGATTCCTCACAACCTCTACTACAAACTATGACCACTTGATGAAATTGAACTGATATCTACAAATCTCCACCTCAATGAACTCAAGTGTACTTCATCACCTCAATTGCCTTGTTTGCTCCAGGTTTAACTACATTGTTCAAGCCTTATCGGGCTTGAGCAATGAACCATCTTGCTCCCTGGAACTGCCTTATTTAGAAAATCAGCTGCATTGTCCATGGTATGCACCTTCTTCACTTCAACAGATCCTGCTTCAATCACATCTCTTGCAAAATGAAGTCTAACATCAATATGCTTAGACCTCTCATGAAAAGCTTGATGTTTCACCAAGTGAAGAGCACTCTGATTATCACACTGAATGGTAACACACCCTTGTCTGATCCCTAGGCCCTTGAGAATCCCTTTGAGCCACAGAGCTTCCTTGATTGTCTCAGTTAAGGCAATGTATTCTGCCTCAGTTGTGGATAAAGCAACAACAGACTGTTGCACACTTTTCCAGCTTACAGTTGTTCCATACAAAGTAAAGACAAATCCTGTCACAGATTTTCTTGTATCTAAGTTCCCAGCAAAGTCTGCATCTGCATATCCAACAAGAGGTATTGCACCAGCTTCTAGTTTCTGAAACTTTAAACCCACACTGACAGGACCTTTCAGATATCTCAAGACTTGCTTCACAGCTTCCCAATGTGACTCTCCAGGATTTGACATGTACCTGCTTACCAGAGATACACTATAGGCCAAGTCTGGCCTGCTGCATATCATTCCATACATCAAACTGCCAGCACCACTGGCATATGGAATATTCTTCATGTGAATCTCCTCAGCTTCTGTCTTAGGACACTGATCCTTGGACAACTTAGGCTACAGATTAACTGGAATACTTACTGACCTTGACTCATGCATGTGAAATCTCTCCACAACCTTCTGCAAATACTGTTTCTGTGAGAGCCATAGTGTTCCAGTCTTCCTTCTTCTAATGATGTCCATTCCCAGAATCTTCCTTGCTTCCCCAAGATCCTTCATGTCAAATTCTGAACTCAATCTTCCCTTTAGCTGTTGTATCTTATCCATACTCTTACTGGCAATGAGCATATCATCCACATATAACAACGGAAATACCTGTTCAACTCTTGAACCTTTGTTAAAGTATACACAGATGTCATATAAGCTTCTTATAAAACCTGCATTGATCATGAACTCATTGATCTTCTTATTCCACTGCATTGGACTTTGCTTCAATCCATAAAGTGATTTCCTGAGAAAACAGACCTTCTCTTCATTTCTTGGAATCACAAAGCCCTCAGGTTGCTTCATGGATATCCTTTCAATTAGATCACCATGCAGGAATGTTGTCTTGACATCTAACTGTTATAGTTCCATGTCTTCTTGAGTAACCTTTGATAGGAGTAACCTAATAGAGCAATGCTTCACTACTGGAGAAAATACCTCATTATAATCAATGCCTTCTCTTTGTGTAAAGCCCCTAGCCACCAGCCTTGCCTTGTATATGATTTTATCAGCCTTTCCAGCCTCCACCTTCTTCTTGTAGATCCACTTTAAGCTGACTAGCTTCTGCCCCTTTGGTTTGTCTACAAGCTTCCAGGTTTGGTTTCTCTCCAGAGATTCCATTTCCTCCATCATGGCCCCTATCCAGTGTTCACTTTCACTGCAACTTATTGCTTCCTTGAAACTGTTTGGCTCTTGAAACTCCAAGTCTTCTGCTACACTTAATGCATAATAGACACTTCCAGCTTGTCCGTAGAAATCAGACCTGTGGATTTGTCTTCTTGGTCTGTCTTTACCAATGCTATAAGTTCTGAGATTTGGAATCTCAATTTGACCTTCTTCATCTTCTGATGAACTGTCATCTTCTAGTTGAGCTTGGGCATCATTCTCTGGTGATATCTGCTCCTCAGTAGGCTCCACCTGAATAGAAATTCTTTCAGATTCCACAGCACCATCAGCTTCTTCTTGGCTTCCAGTAAAGTTATATCCCATCACATCCTCATTGAATCTTACATCTCTACTTATCAAGAGCTTCTGGTTTCCCTGTTCCAAACACCATAACCTGTAGCCTTTTATGCCCTCAGGATATCCTAGGAATACACACCTCTGTGCTCTTGCATCAAGTTTGTCTTGCCTAATGTGAGCGTAGGCCAGACACCCAAACACTCTAAAATCATAGTAATTTGGTACCTTTCCACTCCAAACTTCTTCTGGAGTCTTAAATTCTAGAGTTGATGATGGTGATCTGTTTATCAAATAGCATGCAGTATTTAGTGTTTCTTCCCAGAAGGATTTGGGTAATCCAGTATCAATCAGCATACATCTAACTCTCTCAAGCACAGTCCTGTTAAACCTTTCAGCAACCCCATTTTGTTGAGGGTTTAATGGGACAGTTCTGTGCCTTGTGATGCCCTTATCTTCACAAAACCCTGTGAATTCAGCTGATAGATATTCCAAGCCATTATCTGTCCTAAGATGTTTCAATTTCTTCCCTCTTAGATTCTCCACCTGGCTCAACCATGTTTTAAACTTAAGGAGTGCATCGCTCTTGTTCCTTAGGACATAGACCCATATTTTTCTACTGTAATTATCAATGATGGACATGAAATACCTTCCTCCTCCATGTGTCTCTGTTCTTGAAGGCCCCCATATATTAGAGTGTACATAATCAAGTGGTTCTTGAGTATAATGTAACCCTTTAGCATAAGACAGCTTCTTGGCCTTTCCCAGAGCACATTTGTCACAGAAATCTAGTGTTCTATTTCCCATTTCACCAATGATGCCCCTCTTTGATAGCTCCTTCAATCCTTTCTCTCCAATATGACCCAGTCTTTTATGCCACTTCATGACATCTTCTCTACTTATCACAGATTCAGCACAACCTATCACAGTGGATCCAATCAGAATGAACAGGCCATTGTGTTGCCTTCCTTTGATTACCAGCTTGTTGTGTTTAGTGATATGAAGATAACCATCTAGGGAGTTGAACTGACAGCCATTTGCCACAAGAGATCCAAGGGATAGGAGGTTTCTTTTCACGCCAGGAACATACCTCACTTGAGAAATGGTTCTGATGACTCCATCATACATTTTTATTTGAACTGATCCTGTGCCTTTAACTCTGCAGGAGTGATCATTTCCCAGTAATACACATCCACCATCTTCTTTCTGCAACTCCTTGAACCAGGATTCATTGGGACACATGTGGAATGAACAACCAGTATCAAGAACCCATTCCTTTTCCATCTTTGTGTCTGTGATGTTTAAAACTTCCGGGGTGTCTTCTTGATGCTCAGTCACAGCCACTTCTGCCCTCTGATTTTCCCGTTTCTTCTTCTTTTGTGGACAGTCCTTCTTCAAATGTCCAGCTTGCTTGCATTTGAAACACTTTCTGGTTTCAACCCAATCTCCCTGTTTCTTTGCATTCTGAGTTCCAGATTTGTTGTCTTTGAATCCCTGGAACTTCTTCTTTTGATAGTTCTTTTTGAACTTAATGTTCAAACCTTCTCCAGCCTGTGTTGAGCCCTTTTCTCCCTGATTTTGAAAACACTTAGTCTTCAATGCTGATAGGATAGATTCATAACAGATTTTTCCATCCCTTCCAAACATTAATGCATCCTTAAAGCTTTCCATAGACTTTGGAAGAACATTCAACACCATCAGAGCCTTATCATCATCCTTCAAGTTCACCCCTAGATCTTCTAATTCTTCAATCATCTTGACAAACTCATCAAGTTGATCAGAAATGACCTTATCATCAGTGATTTTGAAGGACATCAATTTCTGCTTCAGAAATAGTTTGTTTGATATAGACTTTGATTGATAAAGTTCTTCCAGTTTTCCCCATGCCTCCACAGCTTTCTTACACCTTGATATCTCCCTCAAAGGTTTATCACCCAAACAGAGGAATATAAGACTAAGAGCCTTCTTATCCAGTTCTGGAAACTTAGATTTCTCAGCATCAGGCCATTGATCAACAGGAAGAAGTGCAGAGTCTAGCCCATTTTGAATCAATACATCATTCATTTTGATTTTCCAAAGTGAGAAGTCATTTTTACCTGAAAACTTCTCCACATCCATCTTCACTCCAGCCATTCTCTCTTCCTCTTTGAATGTGTGTGCAAGTTTTCCACAGACAGCGCCACTTGTTAAGAAATGAAACACTTACAACACACACAAACAAGTTCAAACCAAGAAAGAATGAAAAACAAACTGGAATTCGGCCAAACAGAAACCGAACGCAAAAACAGAAACAAAATGAAGAACACAAGGTTTTTACGCGGTTCGATCAATGTGATTTACATCCACGAAGGCTCTATACACCTCAATTCACTCCACTAAACAACCAATTACAAGAAACAACCCAGAAAACTAGAAACCCCAATTCACAAGCCGAATTGAGCTTAAAAACCCTAGCTTTCTAATTCTAATGATTGAGAAGTGTTTACAGAGGGAAAACAACGTGTATCAACTCGTCTCTACTAGTGGATCAAATGTATATAAAGGTCTAAGCTCGAATCAAGAAGCACCAGGAGTTGTAACCAATTCAGTTTCAACTGCTCAAAACTGTTAGACGAACCTTTCACAACGGTTTTACATGCAACGGTTCTAAACCGTTGCATAAGTCTGTTATAACCGCTTTGATTCCGGTTCTTTATTAACCTTAAAAACTGATCTGCCTTAAAACCGGTTCTCCAGCCCGGTTCTTCCCAACCTGAACCCGGTTCCTGATTCCTCACAACTCCTACTACAAACTATGACAACTTGATGAAATTGGACTGATATCTACAAATATTTTAGAGAATAATGTATTGAAATCATATTGTATTTGCCGATTGTTATGCTGTTACTATCATGACAATTTTCAATTCATAAAAGTACTTTAAATGTACATACCAACCTGCTCTTGATACATTCCTACTCTTGGCAAAGAATAACCTCAATAGAAGAAAAACTTGTATGCGAATAAGTACCCATTATTCTTTCGGTGATGATCTAAAAGTAATTGATTTATTGTAAAAAATTAAATGGAGATTATGAAATTTCTATATTGTTACGTTATACAACAAAACTGGACATAATTACATCTTTCTGTATGACTTTGTTTTTTCATATTCTAAAATATATATGAGAACCTTTTTCAAGGCAAAATGACTAAAAACGTCTATGGTAACGATCAAACTAAAGATAATAGCATATGTTTAACATATAGTTATATCAGTTTTTAACATTTTTTGGTAATTTGACATGACACATATATACTCATAAATGAATAGAAAGAAAAACAAAAAATCAACAAAGATAATTAAAAATAATTGAAAAAAGAGGCAATCACAAGATTTACCTTGTTGACCATTAAAGGAGACTTTTCTAATAAATTGATGACATCTAGTTTCGTCTCTAGGTAGAAGAAATGGGTATTGTAATGGATTATAATACCAAAAGTAAAGCTTTATTCTATGTTGCTCTTCTAAATATGTGTAAACTATTTTTTCTCGCATTTATGGCGTATTGTCATTTTTACCCTCTACCCAAATCGTTGCAACTTCATATGTGTTAGAGGAGGATTATACAATCGTTGATCTAATTTGACATCTTTCGAAATTTAAAGCTGAAAATTCTCCATTGTACTATCTTCTTCTAATCTTCAGAAAAAGCTCGCATATCGATTTACTTCAAGAATTCGTATGAGTTTCTTTACAAGTTCTTTTGACTAAGACAAATCTTGCAATAAATTAAGGACATGTTTACTAGGATGATTGCGATAACTCAATGGGCTTTTGGGCTGATATCTTAATAAGGATCTCATAGATTGGGAAATCTAATCAGCAACATACCGCTTCATACAGTAGCTGCATTGGACTGACCAATCCCCTGAAATCCGCCGCATACCTTCCTGGATTATCATATTTCCTAGAACTATTAATGGGCCCACACCAATAATAATACATTTCTTCCGTTTTTCTTGTAACCAAAGTATCAAGATATCTGTAGCCATTTTTTAAAATTGTACCGGGTTGTGGGATTGTGTAGTCACACGGATATTGCGTAGTAAATATGAGACATGAAGAGATTATTTAGTCTAATCCTGGGTAGTGCATACTAGTAAACGTGCCCTAAGTTTATTTTCAATCTCTTTATGTGTGTCAACAAAATACAATTGAAATATTCTGGACAATCTTTAGTTGCTTTCAATCTTAAAAGATTGTGATAAGCAACGCCTTGTGCTCTAAAGGTATAAACTTCATGCATTCCAAACGTGAGATCTTTATCGTATTTAACTCCAACTGAAGTAAAAGAAAATATACCATTGTACAATGTAATTTTTTTTTTTCTAAATTCAGTAGTCTCTTCTAAATTTGGAGTAAACAAATTGCATAATTCAATAGGAATTTCAATAGAGGAAAACTTAGTCTTTCCATTATCAAAACAAAATATTGGGGGTTTGTAATCAAATCTTGAAACACCATAATAAATGCAATTTTAAAATTTTTATAATAGATAAATTAGAGTTATAAATAATAAAAAATATATTTACTTTAATACATTATTTTTCTTTAAAGTTGTAAAGTGACTTACCATTTGATTTTTATGGATTTTTTGTGACACATTTTTTTTTGTTACTTAAGTTGGCATACTTATTTTTTTTCCCTTGCATGTTTCTTTTTCGATATACATCCGTTGATGTTGGACAAATTGTTGATATCTGATTTTATAAAAAAAAAAAAGAAAAAAAAATGAGGAATTATATATATATATATATATGTGTGTGTGTGTGTGTATATATATATATATCAGACTCACTTGTATGAGAAGTATGTTAAGAAAGATCATGATAAATAACGTTAAGTAGTTACAATTTATTATTATGAAAATTTTATTTTTATGATATAGCTTATACCACCTAGATGTATATAATATATTAATTAATTTTTAGTCTGAGAGCAAAGTTCAATAAACAACACTTAAATAGTTTGGATAAACTTAAGAAATATTGGAGCCTTTCTCGGTGTGACCAGTTTTGGCTTTTATTCGAATGAAAAATTTAGGATTTTATTCAAATGATTCGAATGAACAGTTAAGTAGTTACAAGTTATTATACGAATTTTTCATCAAAATGATTGATCATCTTCATTTAATTATGGCATTCGGTGTGGCTGTTCTTTTAGCCTTCTCTGGTGGAGATCCAATCTAAGAATTGATGCTGAACTCAGATATTATGTAGTTCAACTACTACTATCAGTAATTTTGTCTAATATAAATTGAAAAATAATAATACCATTCTCCAATAGGCAATAATCGCACATAATAAACAAAGAGATACAACGTATATAAAATATATGATTAATTTTTTTAAGAACTAACACTAACTCCTGGACCCAGTAAAAGTATGATCAATTTAGTCACTATCACAAAAGGTAATTTCTTACTTGCTGATGCTGCAAATTAGCAGTATGTAGTCGAAATATCATTAGGTTGTAGGTTAATGCTCTCGTTGAACCTCTGATTTCTCCAATTGTCCCTTAGTACTTCAAAATACAAGATTCAATGTCTTCTTCCAAGAAGTATCCAACAATACTCACCTATAAAAGAGATGAATGTCTTTTTACTGAAATCTAGCTATCTTTCATGTGTTTTAAGCAATAAAAACAACTTCATATCAAACTATTACACTTTTTTAGAAAATGAAAAATTGAGAAAAGCAAGTAACCAGGTATAAAATAAAATTCAAGCAAGATACCAGAATAATCTTCTAGCTCACTTGTCTCTCTCCAAGAAATCTCGTTCAATAAGCGATTCAATTTGTTTCCGATTTCTCTAGGGTTAGCAATAAATCAATACTACAATTAAATCGTTTCTTGATTTCTCCAAGGTTGGCCCAAAGTCGAGACTGCTCTACAAAAAATCTTGTTCACTAAGTGATTCAATTCGCTTCTTGATTTCTCCAAGAAATCTTGTTTAATATGCAATTCAAGATTGGATTTATTTCTTGATTTTTCTAGGATTCACCAAAAATCAAGACTTCAATGGTGGCCTCCAATGTAAAATCATTTACGTTGAACAACATGTTTTAACAATTAATAGCATATAATAAAAATAAATTAAGGAAAATAGACTGACACGGAGGCTTGCCTTTTGCAATGTCCTAAAAAGAGAATATTTCACCATTTCTATAACGTGTTAAAGATTTCGGGTGTTCTGTTATCAGGATTCAACTGTGTATTCTTCTTCAAAGTCTGCATTATAGAATTTAAGAAGTCTAGAACTTATATTTTTCTGAATAGTTTTTTGGGAATCTGGATTCTCCAATTTATAGTGGTTTGTGGGACTCATTTGACAGACATAACGATTCTTTAAAAAAAAGTCAATTTTTCGTTAGAAATGAAATATTGAATATATATGTGTTTGCTTTCGTCGATTGGATACAATCGTGCAATCATTATGATTAGTTTTAATGGACGGAACAATCCAATTACTAAGAAACACTTTTAATGGTTCATGCACCATTTAAAGCATTCATCTGACAGATCTATACAAGGAAATTGAGATCCCATTTAATATAAGCGACGACTATTCACAACCCGCATAATTTTTCAGCATAGCCCACTGATTTAATAAATTAAAATGCTATTGGTAAAAAACTACAACGTTCTTAATGGAAAATTAACACGATCAATTAAATATAATATAATATAAATAAATATAAATATATATATATATATATATATATATATATATATATATATATATATATACTATATTTAATCCAAAAATAAGAGTGTCATCTTTAATTAGGTCATGTCTCTTTTTCTAAGAATTTCATAAGCCCTAGTTTCTTCAAGGTTCATTAATAGAGGACATAAATAACAACGAAAAATTACTTAATATCAATAAAATAAGTTCCTTTTACTTGTCTTTGTCAATTATGTGATTGTTATGTACTTGTTATGACATTAGTTTTTTTTTTTGGCATACAAAACGAACTTATCATGGTCGCTGTTCACACCAGATAGAACAATTGGGAACACGTAAGTGGAAGTTCCCTTAGAATCTTCAATTGGCCCTTCTTCGACAAACTCCTCTATCAATTGGTGTTGCCAAGTTATGTTTCTAAGACAAGGTTAAAAAACAAACAAGGTTTATTTTTATAATGTTTAATTTATATTATTTTAATTTAAATAATTTAATTCAAAAAAGAAAGTCATGTATAATTGGTACTTGTTAGATTCTATTGAGAATTTTATACTGAATTTTAAATAAAAGTGGACTACATTAAGAAGGAGTTGCATTGAGAATATTTTGTGGGTTGCGCATAGTCATCGTCTTTACTATATCTATAAAATAGATCTATTAGATGAATTTATATTTAATATAAAAATTACCTTCAAATATTTAAATATCTAACACAACAAATCAGACAATTCAGGCCTAGTTATCAAAGACGAAGAACTCTACAAAAGATGCACCTAAAAAATTGGTACCAAAACTCCTTCCGATGGTAAATTCCAAGAATATATATGATAGGTAATAAGAATATAAGATGCTTCTAATATAAATATTAGATTAGGCTACAAATAATTAGGATATGTAATTAGAATATATTAGAATTTGAATATATAATTTGGTGGGAGATCAGAATAGAATTAGGAAATGTTTGTATGAATATAATTTGAATATAATTAGGATACGTATAGCACGAAATTACAATATTAAAAAGGGTAAAATAGATTAAACGAAATTTGACTGAAACTTAAGGCACTTTTATATTAGTGTATAGATTTATTTATTAGTGGGCGGAGGATTTAGGGAGGGAAAAGTCCCACTTGTGCGAGAGAGCTAGGGCTAGTTTTCTTTTTTATTAGTACTAGTTAGAGAATGCACGTGGGCCACCAAATTTACTAAAAATATATTATTATATTCTTTTAAATAAATATCTTTAAAAAATGTATAGTATGTCAAGATAAAAATAAATACTCCTTAATATATAATTTTATAATTGATTAAAATATACTCCTTAATTCATATGAACCTTGTATTAAAGTCTTACATAATAAAAAGAGACTTCTTATCAAAGTGAAACGAGGATATTGTTTTTAATTACGTTCATGTGGTCCATAAAAATGTTTGGGTTATGGAGCCTGAGAGACTGCTTCACGGTGATCCAACTTGTCGGTGAGTTGGCAGGGGTTCAGGGACAGGGACCTTGAGGAATTTATTTGGGCCTTAAAAGCAGTATTCAAGATGAATGGGCTTTTAGAGTTATGACCCAACTTGAGTTATAAATAACCCTATGATTCATTGTATTTGTTATCACCTAAATTATTATTTATCTCCTAGCTTGATAGTACGCTCAAACATAGTCATTCTTGACGCTGGGTTAATAAATTTGTGTCTTTTATTTTTCGTCCTATTAAATTCTCAATTAATTGCATCCTAATTCCTAAAAAAAGAGTCTTGTTTAAAAAACACTTTGTGCAATAGAAAAAGAAAAGACAAAGCATTGTTTTAATTATTACTCAAAGCAAAAATATTAAAATTACGTATCAGTTAATATTGTTGGATAAGTCAAATTGAACAAAAATAAGTTGTATAAATGAGAATTCATAATTTTAGAAGGTTATGCTTTTTTTAATAATTGACAAAAAATAAAAAAGGTGTACATTTGTTAACCATGATTCTTTTTTAGGATTGAGGGTAGCATAAGTTATTAATTTTGATAATTTTAAAGATAAATATTGCAAATATAATTACTTCACGTTTACACTCCCTTGTACATCTTCAAATCGTTTTTATATGAAAAAAGAATAAAAAAATAAAATATAGAAGAGTCATAAGATTTTATATATTTAGTTATCTCATTGACAATCAAATAGTACTATATCATCTTGGACTAAAGTCACTTGATGTAACTTCTATATTATATTAATGTTCACTAAAATTACTTAATTCATGTTATGGAAAATATTTTCAGATATGGATTAACATTTTAATATGAAAAATTGCAAATTATACATATATTTTTTTCAAATATATTTACTTGAGATTCTAACCTAATACTTTTCAAGTAATTATCTATAATTATAATGTAAAGATCAAGAAATATTACTAAGCTTAACTAACGTTTTGCGTAATTTATAGTTAATTAATAATTACTCATAGAAGTAAATAGATAAATAAAAACTTAGTTGTCAAAATATATTAGTTTCTATAAATAAAAATATAAACATCAAGCATATTTTCCACTTAAGTTTGAAATATCACTTTTAAAAACATGAATAAATAAGTTGACTCGTATATCATTAAATATGGATAAGGAGAAATGTTATAAAAATTAAAACAGTGACAAGCTAAAGAGTACTCTTAGATATGAAATATTCTCATTATAAAATAACTCTATAATCTCGTTTAGTGTTTGTAGAAAATATGTGATTTTATATTAGTGTGAAACTCACGTACATTCTTATCAATTTATCTTTTTATATCAATAAATTCACATTTTTGCACTTGTAATATATACTTGATCAATAAATATGTTTAAAAAATAAATTTTACTAATACTTAAATCGTATACAACACAAAAGGTTATCAGACAAATCATTTAACACAGATACAAAAATTAAAATAATAAATCTTTAAACCTCTTTTTAATAATTCTTTAGGTGTTTCTTATCTTAAAGGTTAAAATTACTTTTTAATTTAGCATCAAAACTACGATGCATGATTTTATTTTATTTTTGTTCTTTGCATCATAAGTATATTGTTTTTGGCAAGAAACATTATATTAGAATTACTTTGCAATTTATACTAAAATTTGAAGGTATATCAAATTTAATTGATTAATTGTCCTTCCATGTTTTACTCCATATGATGATTTTTTTGATAATTAAGGAGACTTCCTATGATATATTGGATTAGCATATATTTTTCTAAAAGTTTCATGTTAAATAATATATATATTAAAATAAAGCTTATGAATATTTAATAAAACAAAAGATTGATGATACCTCAAGTTTAATTATTAATAATACAAATAAACAATATATAACTAAGTAACTGATGGATGAATTTATTAATTCCTTGTAATAAATATATATTAATAAGATGTTCAATTACATATTTATCCCTTATATGTACTTGTATGGTAGAGGGGCATTTTTGTTACTATATTAATTTGTAAGAAATCACTCATACTTTTAAAGATAGGAAGATATCTATGATAAGAAAGTAGGCTTACCGTCTCTATGAATCTACTAGTTACTAGGTCATGATCTAGCATCCAATTAGCGCTTAACGTCTTTTACAAACAATGGTCGATCAGTAGTGGTATTGGAAGCGGTTTGCTTTATTATCATCACTTTCATTATAAATTCTGAAACTGTTTGATTATTGCTTTTCCTACGCTAAATGTATACTACTGTTGACTATGTGTTCTCTTAGTTGGATTAAAAATATGGACTACGATAGGGGAAGAGCAGGAGACAGCCAAGAAAGACTTGATAGAAATCCTCAGCACAGCTAGGTGAGAAGCCTTACTTCGGCGGCGAAGCATTTGGATTTCTGGATGTTGCCCTAATCACATTCTCATGCTGGTTCCATGCCTACGAAACTTGTGGTCTCATGGGTGAAGAGGTGTATGCAGAAAGAGAGTGTTTCCAAGTCCTTGGCTGATCCTAACAAGGTTTACGAGTTTGTTTTGAGTATGAAGAAGAAATTTGGCATCGAGTAAGGGTGTTCCAGGTGTTATATGCAGTTCTTTCTCTAGTGCTCGAGCAAATTAGTGTCACTAAACAGCATGTTTTTTTTTTTTGTAGTGATACATATGTTGTGTCTGCGGTTTACTCTTGGTGAACTATTCAGTGGTAGTTAGACTGTCTGTGATCCATACTTTCATGTATTGTAACATCCTCCCTCCCTAGTAGCTTGATATATGATAGTTAACAAATATTTTGACAAAATAGACGCTATGCGAACGTCCGATTTTTTTCAAAACAAATATAAGATAAACTAATATACTACTTTAACACTTTTAAAGAACATCACAAACCCAATAACATACTTGAGAACCTAAATAAAATACCTAGACTATTAGCTACAGGTTGTCATCCATCACTACAAGGAAAAGGGTCTTTTGAGACCACAAAAAAGTGGTCTCAAATAATGAGTATTTGCCACAACTTAAGTAAAGTGGTCTCAAATAATGAGTATTTGTCACAACTTATGAGTATTTGTCACAACTTTATTATCGTCTCAATAACTCCGTCGCAAATAATATATTTGTGACCACAAAAGTGGTCTCAAATGTGTCTCAAATGTTTTTTGCAACAACTAATTGTCTCTAAAAGTAGTGTCAAAGTTGTCTCAAATAATTTATAGAGAGATTTGTGACAATAAGTGGTCACAAATAACTTATTATTAGTGACCACAATTGTGGTGTCAAAAAGTCTTATGCAAAAGACTTCTTTTGCTGTAGTGCATGTACACAGCTCTTAGAGTTTGAAGAAACTCCAACCTCCAACACAATATACTTTTGACAATTTCGCCTACAGTGCAAGAACTAAATAATCTAAAGCTCAGTAACTAGAAGAAATAATGCATGTTAAGTGCACAATACAACCGACTTGTGAAATACCAAGTTTTGTATTAAATCATTTCTTAAAACTGCTTGTGGAGGTCTTGGCAGAGGTCGCGGAGTTAAAAGTAGATCAGCTTTATTTGACTCAACAAGTAACATCACAACTCTGAAAACTGTGTTTCTAGAAGAAATCATTTTGTCACTCGGAGAAACTTGTGAACAGAAAGCTCTGTCATGACAGCGGTCTCAACTCTCAAGAATAGGAAAATTGAGTATACATGGAACTTGGCTCTTCTTAAATATTTGAGTTGTATCTCGTAAGCACAATCCATTGTATCCTGAATTTCCTCGTCCATCTATGTTATCCATTTTCCATGTTGAAAAGATGTCTCAGATTCTTTTGCATAAAATCTAATCCTCTAGAAATCCCTTGAATTATCTCAAATTTGATAGGCCAGTTCAACTCACTAGTAGGGATGCCATAATTTCAAGAAACTGACTTTGTGTTTATTCCGGGCACAAGAAATTTCTTTTCCTCCCAATAATAGCAAGACAATGTTGATGCATTATTTTGCTTTGAAGTCCAGACTTTCTTCTCCCCACCCGTTTTTTCCACCACTTTCAACCTCTTCATTTTTTTTTTTTGTCGTATGACCTTATCAAAGTTGGCCCCAAAGATATGTGTCAAAGATAACTTACAATGAAACAGGGGCCAGAATTTGTATTTTCATAAATCAAGGAAGAAATTGTTGATCAAATTCAGTGGCAAAAGACTACGCTCATACCTGAACTCATCAAACAGTAATCTAGCCCCCTCACCTTTGTCAAACAGATCAACCTCCAATCTAAAACACCATGCCTTTGACGAGTATAATATATTATCAAGTGATTTACCCTTGTCAAACACCTTGAACCCATTATCAAGATCATCATTCATACGAGAGTGTCCTCAAGCAACAAGAAGAAAATTGATCTAGCAATTGATATCCTCGTACTGATCAATCCCGAAAATTGACAAAACGCCTTGAGCCAATCCTGCTCGTTGACATCACAACTCATGTTTATCAAAATCTTTTTCACTCTTTTTCACATGTAAACATAACATATGGAGACTCCCCAGTTACCTATTTTATATGCTTCTAATCTCTAATTATTTAATGGATTAACCAAACAAATACGCATCTCATTTGTAACTTCATGGACAGGTTGCATACCACCATATGTGCCCTGTTTCACACACGAATGTATCATGCTAAGGAATTGTTTGCCCAGACCCTTAGCACCGAAAAAATTGGAGTGTTCCTCAAAGGTGCACATAAATGCAAGACTTGAATCTTGAATTAAGTTTACCTGAGGTCGCGGCTCGTCCCCTTGTTTTGACCAGGTTTCTTCATATAGCACAGAGATGACCCTATTGACACTATTTTGAGCTCCAAAAACTCATCTGGCCTTAACTATTTCCTTGAATAATTGACGTTACCAACAGTAGGTATTGAGTATTCACCATGCACACGTTCCTCTTTGATAATTTTTTTTCTCACTGGCAACATTTGGTATAACAATGGTGTTAATTCAACTCAAGAAATCCAGAAACCAACTCACACACTTGGACACAACACACAAACTCACACCAACTTGAATCTGAAAGAATAGAATAAGCAGAAATCAACTCAAACGAATTTTACGTGGTTCGATCCTTTAGATCTACGTCCGCGGAAGAATAAGAGTCCTTCAATCCACTAAACCATCAAGAATTTACAGATTACACTTCAGATTTGCAGAAACCCCCAAATTCAAACCAATTCAGGAACAAACCCTAACTCAAGTGTAAAACCTCTCAATCTCTCAATGTTACAAGTTGGAAATGTGTTTATATTGATCTCTCATCTAATCCGCATACACTCAAGCAGTTATAACATAAAATGAATCAAAAACGATTTCAGGAAATCAAAAAACTGTTCGCGGCTCTGTTTCCTTCTTCAAAATTCTGTTTTGAAAACAAATTTTCTTAACTACCGGTTCATGTAAGTTTGGATCCGGTTTTCATTATTCAGCCGGTTCTGAACTTCTTGAACCCGGTTCCTAGACCCCCTCGACCTGTATAACATGTGAGTGTGTCTCTTTGATGAAATTGATCACTATATAACAAATCTCCACCTCAATGAATGCAAAGAACTCATCACACTCTTCAAACCAATCCTGTTGTCAACTGTTCAACCTGCACAAGCTTTAACAAGCTTGTACATAACCTGAACTTTTCCCCTGATAACACTTTAGTGAAAATATCTGCAACATTATCTTCAGATGCAATCTTCTTCACCACAATCACACCTTTTTCCACAATATCCCTAACAAAGTGTAACTTGACATCTATATGTTTTGAACGTTCATGGAAAACCTGATGTTTTGCTAGATGTAAAGCACTCAGATTGTCACAGAATATCTCCACACTTCTCTGATGTATGCCAAAATCCCTGAGAATCCCCTTCGACCACATTGCCTCTTTTACAGCTTCTGACAAGGCAATGTATTCTGCCTCAGTTGTAGAGAGTGCAACCATGGACTGTTGAACAGCTTTCCAGCTTATTGCAGTTCCATATAGAGTGAAGACATACCCAGTTATTGACTTCCTTGTATTGATGTTACCTGCAAAATCTGCATCAACAAACCCTTTCATAGGATTCACTTTATCTTCTGTATGCTCAAAAACCAAACATAAGCTCACCGATCCCTTAACATATCTCAACACATATTTCAAAGCTTCTCAATGAACTCTTCCTGGATTTTCCAAAAACCTACTAACCATAGAAATACTATGTGCTAAGTCAGGCCTGCTGCAAATCATTGCATACATAAGACTGCCCACACCACTTGCATATGGTATTTTAAGCATATAACTTCTATCTTCTGTAGTTTTAGGCTCTTGATCTTTTGAGAGCTTAAATTGTTGTCCAATTGGCATAACAACAGACTTTGCCTCATTCATATTGTATTTTCCGAGCACCTTCATCAGATAATCTCTTTGAGACAGTACTAACTTCTTAGCTGTTCTATCCCTTAGAATATCCATCCCCAGAATTTTCTGTGCATTCTCCAGATCCCTTCATTTCAAATTCAGAGCTCAGTTTTCCTTTTACAAATTCAATCCTTGTCATACGTTTGCTTGCAATTAGCATATCATTAACATAAAGTAGAAGATATGTCAGAATCACAGTTCCTTGTCTTTCCAGATACACACAGTGATCATATTTGCACCTCTCAAAACCAATATCCAGCATGAATCTGTTAAATCTTGGATTCCATTGTCTTGGACTTTGTTTGAGCCCATATAGTGATTTCTTGAGATGACTAACTTTGTTTTCTTCTCCAGAAGCAATAAAGCCTTCATGCTGGTGCATGTATATTTTCTCCACCAAATCTCCATTAAAAAATGTTGTTTTGACATCAAGCTATTGTAACTCTAGATCTTCTTGAGCCACTTTTGCTAGCAGTAACCTGGTAGAACAGTGCTTCACAACTAGTGAGAAGACCTCATTGAAATCAATCCCTTCTCTTTGTGTGAGTCCTCTAGCTACTAATCTGGCTTTGTATCTGAGTTTCTGAGTTCCAACAACTTCCAGTTTCCTTTTGAATTTCCATTTGGAGCTTATTATCTTCTGATTCTTTGGTCTATCAACCAATACCCAGGTTTTATTCTTATATAATGACTGTAATTCCTCAGTCATTGCCAGGATCCATTGATCTGCATCCTTGCTAGAGATAGCCTCTTTATATGACTGAGGCTCTTGGCATTCAAGATTCTTTGCAATGCTCAGTGCATAGGAGATTACATCTGCATGGCCAAATCTTTTTGGAGGGTGTATGTTTGTTCTTCTTGTTATGTCTCTTGCAAGGTGATAATCACTTAGTTCATGCTGGTCTGTTTGAGTCTCAGTTTCTTGCTGATCTGTATGTTCTTTATGCAAATCCCTTTCCTGGTGTTGTTCTTCTTGTGGGATCTCCACCTCAACTGTTGTACTGGGTAAGGTGATAACACTATCTAGGTTTGCTGCTCTCCAGTGTATTTATATCCCATAACTTCTTCATTAAAGGTGACATCTCTGCTGATTATGACCCTTTGATGATTTGGTTCTAAGCACCATAGTTTATATCCCTTTACTCCTTTGGCATAACCTATAAACACACATTTGACAGCTCTTGGATCCAGTTTGTCTTGTTTCTGATGAGCAAATGCCAAAAATCCACACACTTTTAGCTCATTATAATCTGAGAGTCCACCATACCACAATTCATCAGGAGTATTGAACTTGATTGCAGATGATGGAGTTTTTTTTATCAAATAACTTGATGTATTCACAGATTCTCCCTAAAACACCTTTGGAAGCTTGGCATCAGCTAGCATGCTTCTTACTCTTTCCAGCAAGGTTTTATTCATCCTTTCCACCAGTCCATTTTGTTGAGGATTCATTGGCACTGTCTTGTGTCTTCTTATCCCTTTGGCTCTACAAAATTCATTGAACTCCTCATTTAAGAATTCCAGCCCATTGTCTGTTCTTAACTGTTTCAATTTCTTTCCTCTTTTGTTTTCTGTTTCCAGTAGCCAATTCTTGAATTTGTAAATGCTTCATTTTTCTGTTTGAGAATGAAAACCCAGAGCTTTCTGCAGTAGTCATCAATTAGAGACAAGAAATATCTACCACCACCATGAGTTTCTACTCTTGATGGCCCCCACACATCAGCATGTACATAATCCAAAGGCTCCTTAGTGTTATGAATTCCTGTTCCATAAGAGTGTTTCTTTTCTTTGACTTTTCAAGCACACAATGTTCACAGAATTCAAGTTTTGACAGTGCAGAGTTTCCAAATGCTTGTTTTTTTTTTTTTTAATTCTTCTAATCATTTATGTCCACAATGTCCAAGCCTCTTATGCCACAGTAAGACATCATTACTGATCATTACACTACTTACTGAACCAGTAACAGATGTGCCGCATAATATGTACAGGCCATTAGATTTATTTCCCTTCATGACTGTTTTTCCATCCTTTGTAACATATATGAATCCATCTTTTGTCTTGAATTCACAGGCTGTTGCATTTAATGTCCCAAGAGAGATGAGATCTCTCTTTAACTCAAGGGCATATCTCACCTTGGATATGATCCTTCAACCCCATCAAACATCAGAATTTTGAGAGAGCCCACACCTTGTACCTTACAGCTTTGGTCATTTCCCAGAAGGACTAAACCACCATCTGTTTCCTAAAGAGTTATGAACCAAGGCTTATTTGGACACATATGGAATGAACATCCAGAATCAAGTACCCATTCTTCTTTGATCTTTCCATCAGATATGGTAAATACTTCAGCTGATTCATATCCCTCTTCAGCAACAGCAACATCAGCATCCTTATTTCCTTTCTTTGTCTTTTTCTCAGGGCAATCCTTCTTTAAATGCCCAACCTGCTTACAAGTGTAGGACTTCCTTCTCTCTACCCATTCAGATCCTGGTTTCTTAAAGTTATCCTTATGTTGATTTCCATCCTTAGGTTTACTTGACTATCCCTTCTTGAATTGTTTTCCCTTCTTGAACTTAAAATTTAAGCCTTCTCCAGAGGGTTGTGATTTCTTATCACTTTGAGATTGCAGTAACTTGGTTTTGATTGCAACTTCATTTTCATCAAAACTAAGTTTATCCTTTCTACCAAACAGCAAAACATCTTTAAAATTCTCAAATGATTTTGGTAGAGCATTTAATAGCAGTAAAGCTTTATCATCATCTTCTAGTTTCACTTCCAGATTCTCAAGTTCATCAACTAATCTCATAAATTCATCTAACCAATCATTTAGACTCTTATCATCAATCATTCTAAAACCAATAAGTTTTTGTTTCATTTACAACTTGTTAGAAACAAATTTTACCTAGTAAAGATTATCCGGTTTCTTCTAGGCCTCAATAGCTGTCTTGGTCTTTGAGATTTCTCTCAATGGTTTGCCACCGAGGCATAGTATAATTGTAGAGTGAGCCTTCTCCAATATCTTAGCCTTCTTGATGCTATCAGCCTTTAGGGTAGCAGGCCATTCCTCTTCTGGTTTCAGAGCAAGCTGTAATCCATGTTGAGTGAGAATTGCTTGCATCTTTACTTTCCACAGCCCAAAGTCATTCTTCCCGGTGAATTTGTCCAAATCAAGTTTCATGGATGCCATTCTAGATTCTTCTCTTCCCACAGACGGCGCCAATTGTTAATTCAACTCAAGAAATCCAGAAACCAACTCACACACTTGAACACAACACACAAACTCACACCAACTTGAATATGAAAGAATAGAATAAGCAGAAAACTCAAACGAATTTTACGTGGTTCGATCCTTTAGATCTACGTCCACGGAAGAATCAAAGTCCTTCAATCCACTAAACCATCAAGAATTTACGGATTACATTTCACATTTGCAGAAACCCCCAAATTCAAACCAATTCAGGAACAAACCCTAACTCAAGTGTAAAACCTCTCAATCTCTCAATGTTACAAGCTGGAAATGTGTTTATATTGATCTCTCATCTAATCCGCATACATTCAAGCAGTTATAACACAAAATGAATAAAAAACGAATTCAGGAAATCAGAAACTGTTCGCGGCTCTGTTTCCTTCAAAATTATGTTTTGATAACAAATTTTCTTAACTACCGGTTCATGCAAGTTTGGATCCGGTTTTCATTATCCAGCCGGTTCTGAACTTCTTGAACCCGGTTCCTAGACACCCTCGACCTGCATAACATGTGAGTGTGTCTCTTTGTTCGCCTATTTTATAACCTAACGCTCCGCAAGTGTACGGGTGCAAGTGTATATAACGACAAGCAAGGTCGATCCCACAAGGACTGACTTAATGACTAGTTTGATACTCTAAATATCCTGAAACACTCCTAACTAGGCTCTAAATTGGGTTGATTTTAATATTGAACTCATCTTACTAAATTAGTACTAAACACTTAAATTCGAGTATAAGAAAACAATTTATCAAATTTGCAAGATTGGAAGATATATTCTAGAGAATTGATTTCAGAATTAACTAAGTTTGACAATCTAATTATTCTAAACTAGCAATGATTACTATCGTTATTAGACGGCACTCATATATGTTAACTCTCCTTTCGAAGCAATTAACTTGTAGATTCATTACCCCTAGCCACCCTTTCAAGTCGACTAGACCTAATGAACTCCCAATCGATCTTAGACCTATGCCTACGCATTTATCTCACCTCCTTTCAGAGCGCTCAACAACTACGCTATATGTTGTATTTCCATTCACAAATTCCTCCTTTCAAAGCCAACTTATGAATTATGTAGAAGTAGTTAAGTGATCAAATTAACCATTCATGAAAATAAATCACAACATATAGATAACGAATAACAATCATTAACTGGAATAGAAAACTTCGATTAATCAAACATCGTTAAAACCTACTTTCAAAACCCTAGAATAATAAAGAACTACTCACTCATGTTCATATTCATAACACAAATATGTTCATAGACAAACATGATTTGAAGTAAAGAAATGAGATAATGAATAAGAACCCTGATCGTCGTCTTGATCTCGATTCTTCGATGTTGCTTTCCTCTTCAAAATATCTTCTAATGAGCTCTCCCTGCTATTTTTAGAGTTTGGGACTTCCTTATATAGTAATAGGTCAAATTTGGGGCCAAAATGGGCTTTAAAACGCGCAGACTCTGTTTTGGACCCGGAAAGCTGACTCGACCGAGTTTGGCCAACTCGACCGAGTTGGGTCAACTCGACCGAGTCGTAATAGGCCTCGGGCGAGTTGGAGTTGCTGTCCAATTTTCACGTTTTCTCTTCATTCATCCCTCGACCGAGTTGATAAACAACTCGACCGAGTTGGAGTTTCTGGCCAAGCTTCAACATCTTCTTGCTATTTCCGACTTTTCTTGCTCGTTTTCCACTCGAACCTTGCCCAAACGGACTTTTTGGCCTTTTCATACCTGAATAACACCAAAACAAGCAGAAACACGTCATCTAGCTCAAGAGATGGAATTTAATCACTTTTCGCCCAAATACACATGCATATGTCCCATATTACGACCTTTAATTGACCTAAAATACATGTAAAACTAGCATGTATCAAAACCCCCAAACTTAACCATTGTTCGTCCCGAACAATAAATAAAAAGCATAACATCACAATGATCATAAAATTTCAGGGCAATTAAATGACATTTTCGGTCTCAGAAGTTCTCTTTTTGTTTTTCCTTTCAAAACCAACAACATAACATTTGAGCATTAGTGACATGGCAGGTTTCAACTACTGTCGAGACATTAAACTTAAAACAACAATCCTCACCGGATAAGTGTATCGCTCATCTCTCAAGTGTATGATATGGAAAGTAGTTGCGCTCACATTGAATCACATGCATCGTCTACCATATGCTTGCCTATTGTCTAAATTAGATCTCATACTTGACATGTGTGACAAAGAATCAATAGGTCTTTATTTTTGGCTGTAATGTTGGCTTATGGTTAGGTGGGATACATTTAGATATAAGTGACTATTTATTGGACTAATCAAGTTATTCCTAACCCGACTACCCATCAACTTTGTTCACTCAATCTCAATCTTCAATTCTCAGAAAAACCAATTAATTTGGCTTCTTCACCTTACCACAACATTTATGCATCAATCAAGATTATTTATGCCACTTTCACTCAGGTACCACTTTGGGACTACCCGATCGAGTACCACATTTGGGACTACTCGTTCTTCTTACAACTCATGCACACTTAGGCATATATATGCATATTCTCATTATTAACCCCTCCTCCAACTTTCTCTTTTCCAATTTTTTTTTTTTTTTTTTTTTTTTTTTTTAGGAGGGAATTTTTCTATTCCTTTTTCTTTTGCCTCCCTGAATCTCTTTTCACATCATCCCAAACATTCACTCCACCTTGATACTCTTACCCCTCTACCTTCCAATACACCTCCCTCTTACTCACTTAGTCCAATTGCTCGGGCCAAAGCTAAAAGAAAGGTATAAGCTTGTAATGTATGGCTTTGAAAAAGAAGGCTTTAAAGCTCAAAATGGCTGACTAGGGATTTTTCACTTTTTTTGGTACAAAAGATTATTTTTAAAGGCTCAAAAATAGGGCTTTTAGCAAAAGAATGCCTAATATCATTTTCTATGCCACAGCATGTACTCGACACATTCCTATAAAGACGCAAGGCAAGTTCTAGAGACTAAATACTATGTGATCAATCACTTCACACCGAAAGAATGATAAAATTACTCTATAGATAAGAGTACATATAAAGCTCAAAACCTCACAGGTTAATTTGTGATTATTGTTCAAGTCTAAGCCCAATTTTTTCTCCAACTGCCTATCATGCTCTGTTATGTGTTCTATCCTCATTTACTTCCAAAAAAACAAATTTCATCATTGACAAATTATCATCTAATACCCTTTTTATGCTTATCAAGAACCAAATTGACGACTTCTAAACAACGAAATTTAAAATTAACCTAAAATCACAATTAAAATGCAAAACATAAACTAACATTAACTAATACGACAGATCAATCGAATCAGCTATTCGGGCACACAGACCCTTTACCAACTAACTCAAGCAAGATGTAAAATACGATATACAACCAAGAACAATCATGACCTCAATAACACCGAATGAAATAACAACGAAAAAATAATAAAAGCGGCCAAGACGTAGCACTATCCACCCCCTCCCCCAAACTTGATTGAAACCAAGTTTGTGGGAAAAAGAGTGAGGCGTCTTTGTTCCTTCTCACAGTGCTACTGAGGTGGAGGTGGTGGTGGTGGGTTAAAACCCCATGGCTGCCAGAACTGAGCCATTGCATCCAACTGCTGTTGTTGATAAGCTTGTCTCTGCTCATGTCTGATCCACCTCTCATCTTGTTGTAATCTCCAAGTGGTCTCCGTATTCCATCGATCATCCTGATGAGCCCACCGTTCTTCTTGCCGTACTCGCCACAGTTTGTCTTCTTCAATCCTCTGATGCTGCTGTGTCATCAAATTGTTCAAAGATGTAATCAATGTAGGGAGCACTTGAGCCATGTTCTCTTGGCCTCCTTGGCCCGAGCCACTAGTTCCTTCACCTTGACTCTCAATTCGGTGCACAGCTTGATAAAGTCGAGACTCATCAGGAGTAGGGTCAACTTCTTGTGCACGATGAGCTGGGGAGTGCATCTTCCAATTAGCTATATCCTCAAGCCCCTCAATCTTAGTTAGTTGGGCATTAGGAAGACGAAAGAACCCTCCTCGATTCTGCAACAGCAAATATTGATCCTCCGTTTTGCTCCAAAAAATCATCTTCAGCCTACAAACATCATCCATTGATATACCCCAGTCGCCGGGAACTCTCTCAGCTGAGTCATCATCAGAAACCACTTGAAAATGATTCGCTATAGGAGTAATAAGACCCCCAATCGAGATATCTCCCGTTTGTTTTACTGCTTGGCGATCGAACTGCTCCATCAGAATTTGACTGAGATCAATCTTTCGTCCCGTTGCCACACACCATAAAAGAAACATCTCCTTTTGAGTCACAGTGCCCGTCTCAGGGCGAGCAAGCACCGTATAGGCAATTAAGCGATGTAAATACCGGAAAACAGGATTACGAATCCAAGACACCTTATTCCTCGATGGATCGCTCTTCATCCAAGGCACAAGTCCCGGGACTTCTACCATATGATTCCAGAACGTGTGCTCATTATATTCATCTGGCGGGGTGCAATCTCCGGTGTTTGGCAGCTTGTAGATGTCATTCAGTTCAGCCCGAGTAAGTGTGTAAGTCTTGTTGCGAAGCCGGAATGACATACTGCTCGGCTTTCTGTCTTGAGCAGAGGTAGGGTGTAGAACTAGAGTAGTGAGAAACTCTAATGTATCATTCCGATATGTGACCCGACCTCTTCCCAATAAGTTCTCCCAACCGACCCTCTTTATGAGCATCCATAAATTCTTGTGAATGCCAAAGTGGTTTTCCACGACAGAGATAGTAAATTTAGTGGGGATGATCTTTCTCCCAATGAGTTTCTTCCATCGCCTCTCTTCTTCAGGTGATTGTAGTCTGATATTGTAAAATAGAGGATTATCAGGCGAGAATGCCGGTGGATTAGCCGAGGGTGGATTAGCCGAGGATGTTTCACCTGCAACCTTCCGTTTTCTTCCTTTAGGTGGCATAATGTACCCTTATAGAACAACATTTTCCAGTTAGTACCATGGTACACACAAGCAACACCTACTCTCCTAGGCTTTATGAACGTGTAGCATTCTCCGACTATGTTAATTGCAAATTTGCATCAAATGAGCCCACAGGAGAGGTAAACATCAATATTGCTATCAATGCAAACTTCTCTATTTTTCTGCATCAACATAGAACATAATTGTACCAATTAAAGCCTAGTCTTCACCCAAGAACCACAATGTACGCAACATATTCGATAAAATGCCACAATGACTCTTGCATGTGAATTAAAAGGAAATAGCTCTAATTCAATTCCCACAAGCATAACTACTCAACTATATGTGCAATTCACTCAAGTCCACTCATAATAAGTTTTCCCCAACAAAATTTTCTACACGGTTGCACTACAAGTGCACACATCAATGTCATGCTCAAAACTTATCAATGGCAACTACAATCCCAACTAATAAACACAATAACCATCCTTGATAAACAAACAAGTGCAAGTTAAGCATTCTTACCGGAAATTCTTAGATGCAAGACCCTTTTCGAAATTGAGCCCTAAGTGGAGGAGAGAGTCCCAATTTGTCTCTTTTACAAAGTCAAAATTGGGAAACTTTGAAGATTATGAAGTGGGTTTGTGAATTTCGTGTGTTTTTGAAGAAGATTAGAGAGAATTGGGGGGGGGGGGGGGGGGGGGAAATGGAGGGTTTCTTAGAGAGGGAGAAGAAGGAGTAGGTAAAAATTTGAAGGAAAAGGGGGAAAAAAACGTGTTTAAGAAACTGATATCCGCGACTCGACCGAGTCACAGGTAACTCAGTTTTTTTCTCGTCAAATTGGCCTCGGGCGAGTTATTAACGCCTCGGCCGAGTTTTGGTAGACAACTCGGTCGAGTTATTTGGCCTCGATCGAGTTCAACTTTCTGGAATTCCTCTGTTTTTTTCTTCAAACTCGCCTCGGGCGAGTTTAATTTTTGCCTCGGGCGAGTTGAACTCGCTGAATCTCCCCTGTTTTAGCCTTTTCTCCGTTTTTACTCCTTTTTCTCCGTTCTTTTCAAGTCTTTCCTTGCTTTTTCGATGACGTCGTATTTCCTATGCACACTAACAAACAAATTAAGACAACTCAAAACATAAATTTCAAAATACGAAAATTTAAAACAAACCAAAACATCGGGTTGCCTCCCGACAAGCGCTACTTTTATCGTCTTTAGCTCGACGACCTTTTGGATTTTTTTTTTTTTTTAGTTCAGCTCGGTCAATCGTAATTCATCTACGGTTACAATTTGACTCGGGTTGTAGTATTTCTTGATCCTCTGACCATTTACAAGGAATGTGCTTCCTTGTGCATCCATCAATTCCACTACTCCCGACTTTCGCACCTGCTTAATTGTGAACGGTCCCGTCCATCGTGACTTTAGCTTTCCGGGAAACAAGCGCAACCGTGAATTGAACAAAAGAACTTGTTCACCAACTTCAAAGTGTCGATTCTTTATCATTCTATCATGGATCCTTTTTGTGCGCTCCTTGTAGATGCTTGAGTTCTCAAATGCTTGTGTTCGGAATTCTTCCAATTCATTGAGTTTTAGAACTCGAGCTTGGCCCGCTGAATCAAAGTCGAAGTTGAGTTTCTTCACAGCCCAGTATGCACGATGCTCCCATTCAACCGGTAAATGACATGACTTTCCAAAGACCAATTGATATGGTGACATACCCAACGGCGTTTTGTACGCCGTTCTATACGCCCACAATGCGTCATCTAACTTCAAAGCCCAATCTTTACGGTTCCCACTAACCGATTTCTCCAAGATTTGCTTAATTTCTCGGTTGGCGAGCTCTGCTTGACCATTTGCTTGCGGGTGGTATGGAGTTGTGACACGATGTTTTACTCCATATTTAGCTAGCAGTGCAGCCAACCATTTGTTGCAGAAGTGCGAACCCCCATCACTCATCAATGCTCTTGGTGCTCCATATCGTGTGATTACGTTCTTCTGAAGGAATTTGATCACCACTCGTGAGTCATTCGTTTGGGTTGGAATCGCTTCCACCCATCTCGAAACATAATCCACTGCAAGTAGAATATATTGGAACCCCTTTGATGAAGGGAAGGGCCCCATGAAGTCGATTCCCCAAACATCGAATAGTTCCACCTCAATTATATTCGTGAGAGGCATCTCGTGTTTTCTAGAGATACCCCCCGTCCTTTGGCAGCGATCACACTTCGTGATGAACTCGAAGCAATCTTTATGAATGGTTGGCCAGTAAAATCCGCTCTGTAAGACCTTCGCCGCAGTTTTCGCTGATGCAAAGTGGCCTCCACTTGGAGATGAGTGGCACTGAGTGATTATGTCTCCTACTTTAACTTGGGGAACACACTTACGAAGTATGGTATCAGCGCACCTTCGGTAAAGAACATGATCATCCCAAATATAAAACTTGATGTCATGAAAAAACTTCCTCTTCTTATGGGTTGTCAAATCCGGAGGTGAAATTCCACATGCTAAATAGTTCACAATATCCCCAAACCATGGTACCTCCTCCATTGTCAATATGTACTCATCCGGGAAACAATCATTGATATCTTCTTTCTGCCCCTTCTTGTCCTCTTCATTGGTGATCCGAGATAAATGGTCCGCAACCACGTTTTCACATCCTTTCCGGTCTCGAATCTCTACATCGAACTCTTGGAGTAAAAGAATCCATCGTATCAATCTCGGTTTGGAATCCTTCTTATCGAACAAGTATCTAATGGCTGCGTGATCAGTGTATACAATTGTTTTAGCTCCAATCAAGTACGACCGGAACTTATCAAATGCATATACCACGGCCAGCATCTCCTTCTCAGTGGTTGTATAGTTTGATTGAGCGGAATCAAGTGTTTTACTTGCATAGTAGATGATTCTGAATAGTTTGTCCCGCTTTTGCCCTAATGCAGCCCCTACGGCCATGTCACTGGCGTCGCACATCAACTCAAAGGGCTGCGACCAGTCAGGAGTGATCAGAATTGGAGCAGATACTAATGCCTTCTTCAATGTTTCAAATGCTTCCCTGCAAGAATCATAAAAAACAAACGCAACATCTTTTTCCAATAGACGGGATAAAGGCTTAGTAATTTTAGAGAAATCACGAATAAACCTTCTATAAAATCCCGCATGTCCAAGAAAACTCCTCACACCTTTCTCATTTGCCGGAGGTGGTAATCGCTCAATGGCAACTACCTTCGCACGATCAACTTCTAAACCTGCAGGAGAGATTCTATGTCCTAACACGATACCATCCTTCACCATGAAGTGGCATTTCTCCCAATTCAACACAAGATTAGTCTCTTCACAACGTTGTAATACTAATGACAAATTATTAAGACAATGATCAAACGAGGAACCAAACACAGAGAAATCATCCATAAAAACTTCCATTATATTCTCTATGAGTCCACTAAATATTGCCATCATACAACGTTGAAATGTAGCAGGAGCATTGCATAAACCAAAGGGCATTCTACGAAACGCAAACACTCCATAAGGGCATACAAAGGCTGTTTTCTCTTGATCCTCAGGTGCTATCATGATTTGGTTATACCCAGAATACCCATCTAAGAAACAATAAAACTCATACCCTGCGAGTCTATCTAGCATTTGATCCAAAAAGGGTAAGGGAAAGTGATCCTTACGAGTTGCCGCATTTAATTTTCTATAATCAATGCAAACTCTCCACCCTGTAACTACCCTGGTAGCTATGACTTCATCATTATCACCTCTTACTACCGTCATTCCCCCTTTCTTAGGTACAACCTGAGTGGGACTAACCCACTTGCTATCCGATATAGGGAAAACTATCCCTGCATCTAGCCATTTAAGAACCTCTTTTCGTACTATTTCTTGCATCATAGGATTTAATCTACGCTGATTTTGAACACTGGGTTTATAGCTATCCTCCATCAAGATTTTATGCATACATATAGTCGGGCTAATCCCTTTTAAATCATGAATTGTCCATCCTATAGCCGACTTATGTTTCCTAAGCACTCTCAACAACTTTTCAGTTTCTGACTCAGTCAAAGAAGCAGAGATGATTACCGGTTGCTCTTTCTCTAGATCAAGAAATTCGTACCTCAGATGCTCCGGTAATGGTTTTAACTCAGGTCCACTGGCTTTCTCTTCAGGTGCTTCTTTCACGCTTCCTTAGTGATGTCTTCATGTTCTGCATCTTCCATCCCTTTTTCCTGCAAAGCGTTCAAAGCACTAACCCCATCTACAAGATCAAGATTAGTAGCATCTATGTCTTTCACAGAAAAAATTGAATTTGTGATACAATGCTTTAACACATCAGAATCACTAAGTGTCAGAATGTCTTCATGCAATGTAGTATCTACCCTATCTATAGCACTACATGTTTCAACTTGATTAACCTCTTCATCATCATGCATTTTCATAGCCTTATAAATAGAGAATGTCAATTTGTCCTTATTTACTCGAAGTGTGAGTTCTCCTTTTTGGACATCAATTAAAGCACTGCCCGTTGCTAAAAACGGGCGACCTAGAATTAAAGGAACATCTTTATCCTCCATCATATCTAAGACCACAAAATCTGCAGGAAATATGAATTTATCTACTTGCACAAGAACATCTTCTACTATTTCCCTAGGATAAGTCAAAGATCTATCAGCCATTTGAAGTGCAATTGTGGTAGGTTTAAATGTGCCTATTCCTAGTTTTTCAAAAATAGAAAAGGGCATAAGATTAATGCTAGCTCCTAAATCACAAAGTGCTCTTTCAAATGTGTCATTACCTATTTTGCAAGCAATTGTAAAGCTACCTGAATCTTTCTGCTTCAATGGCAGCTTCCTTTGAATCACTGCGCTGCACTCCTCAGACAGGTTGACAGTCTCATAATCCTCAAGCTTTCGTTTCTTTGATATCACTTCCTTGAGAAATTTTGCATAATTGGGCATTTGTTGAAGTGCATCCACGAATGGAATATTGATTTGAATCTTCTTGAAGATGTCTAAGAACTTAGCAAACTGGTCGTCCACTTTCTTTCTTCTCAGTGCTTGAGGGTATGGAACTGGAGGAATATATTTAGGGCCACCTTCAAATGTAATCCCCCTCTCTATCGGTTTCTCCGCTTCTTTGCCTTTTTCCTCCGGCTCAGCTTTTTCTTCCAAGTACTCTTTTTCAACAACTTTGCCTTCCACCACCGGCTTCTTCGGTCCTTCATATTCAGTGCCACACCTCAACTGAATGGCTTGACAATGTTCCCTTGGATTAACCACTGTATCACTAGGAAACTGCCCTTTCTTATGCTGAGCTGCTGTTGCTTTAATCAAATGCTGGATGTCCGATGCCACACTTTTCAATTCTGCACCCATGCCTGCTATATTTTTACTCAGCTCAATATGCTTCCCTTCCATTTTCTTCTCCAGCTGCGCTAACTTCTCCTCAAATTGTGCTGCTTGTGCTTCTCTTAACTCTTCCGGAGTTGGGTTTCGTCCATCATGTATGATTCCATTTGTGACTTTGAACCCTGGTGGAGGAGTAAGGGTGTTCTTCGAATTTCCATAAGTCAAGTTGGAATAATTCCGATTCCCTTGTGGATATTGGTTACCTTGTGAATATTGGTTATACCTTGGCTGATTACCTTGGTAATTATTGAAATTCCGCTGATTCACAAAGTTCACATCTTCCATTTCTTCTTGGGCTAGTTGCGGCTGTGATTGCTCAGAATGTTGTGCTAACGTCAGATTAGTTAGCAAGTTCATTTGAGTCGTCAAAGCTGAAATCTGAGAAGCCAAATTCTGATTTGATTCCACTTCAACTACACTAGCAACTCTCATCGGCTGATTACGCTCGTTCGGCCATTGATAACTGGTTCTAGACATAGCATCTAGAATAGCAAACGCCGCATTCACACTCTTCTCCATCAAACTCCCTCCTGACGCAGCGTCTACGTGATCTCTAGTTGGTGCAAGCAAGCCATTGTAAAACTTACAGATTTGTTGCTTCCTGGTGAACCCATGCTGAGGACAGCTTCGGATTAAATCTCTGAATCTTTCCCATGCTTCACCCAGTGGCTCCTGATCCAACTGTCTGAACTGTGTGATTTTGTTCTGCAATTCTAGCATCTTGCTGGGTGGGAAGTACTTCAATAAGAACCTTTCACTTAATTCATCCCACTCAGTGATCTCCTCTAACGAATTAAACCATTGCAGAGCTCTATCCCTTAAGGAAAAAGGAAAGAGCCTCATCTTTACTTGCTCATGCGGTACATGGTTGATTTTTATCGTATCAGCCAGTCTCCGAAACTTCGTTAAATGAGTGTTCGGATCTTCTAAAGCAGTACCGCCATACTGATTTTGTTGCACAATATTGATGAGCGCTGGTTTGAGCTCAAAACTGTGTGCATTGAGCGGTGGCGGTTGTACTCCTCCAGGATTCTGATTAGACAGAGGACGTAGGCAGTCACTTATTGGGGAAGTGTCCTCATCATTGTTCTCGTTGTTATTCCGATTTCTTCCTGGAAGAACTGGATTCTGTGGAGGTTGTTGTTGTTGGATATTTGTGACTCTGTCATCCAAATTGGTCAGTGCCATCAGGATGCGGTTCATAACCTCCTCTTGGTTTGGTGGATTTTCCATCTCAATTGGTCGATTTCTCCTTGCTCTGTGTCTTCGAGCTGTAGCTTCAATTTCTAGATCACACGGAATAAGATGTTCTTTTCCCTTAGACCTGGTATGCATGCACAATCCCTGAAAACACTAACAAGAAAATACCCACGTAAAATTGAAATAGATAAAAATAAAAATAAAAACTGAAATCAATTGTGCAAAAATAAATTGTTGCCTAGTCTAGTCTTGTTCTAGTTATCAGAATAAAAACTAAAACACTAAACTCAGTCCCCGGCAACGGCGCCAAAAACTTGTTCGCCTATTTTATAACCTAACGCTCCGCAAGTGTACGGGTGCAAGTGTATATAACGGCAAGCAAGGTCGATCCCACAAGGACTGACTTAATGACTAGTTTGATACTCTAAATATCCTGAAACACTCCTAACTAGGCTCTAAATTGGGTTGATTTTAATATTGAACTCATCTTACTAAATTAGTACTAAACACTTAAATTCGAGTATAAGAAAACAATTTATCAAATTTGCAAGATTGGAAGATATATTCTAGAGAATTGATTTCAGAATTAACTAAGTTTGACAATCTAATTATTCTAAACTAGCAATGATTACTATCGTTATTAGACGGCACTCATATATGTTAACTCTCCTTTCGAAGCAATTAACTTGTAGATTCATTACCCCTAGCCACCCTTTCAAGTCGACTAGACCTAATGAACTCCCAATCGATCTTAGACCTATGCCTACGCATTTATCTCACCTCCTTTCAGAGCGCTCAACAACTACGCTATATATTGTATTTCCATTCACAAATTCCTTCTTTCAAAGCCAACTTATGAATTATGTAGAAGTAGTTAAGTGATCAAATTAACCATTCATGAAAATAAATCACAACATATAGATAACGAATAACAATCATTAACTGGAATAGAAAACTTCGATTAATCAAACATCGTTAAAACCTACTTTCAAAACCCTAGAATAATAAAGAACTACTCACTCATGTTCATATTCATAACACAAATATGTTCATAGACAAACATGATTTGAAGTAAAGAAATGAGATAATGAATAAGAACCCTAATCGTCGTCTTGATCTCGATTCTTTGATGTTGCTTTCCTCTTCAAAATATCTTCTAATGAGCTCTCCCTGCTATTTTTAGAGTTTGGGACTTCCTTATATAGTAATAGGTCAAATTTGGGGCCAAAATGGGCTTTAAAACGCGCAGACTCTGTTTTGGACCCGGAAAGCTGACTCGACCGAGTTTGGCTAACTCGACCGAGTTGGATCAACTCGACCGAGTCGTAATAGGCCTCGGGCGAGTTGGAGTTGCTGTCCAATTTTCACGTTTTCTCTTAATTCATCCCTCGACCGAGTTGATAAACAACTCGACCGAGTTGGAGTTTCTGGCCAAGCTTCAACATCTTCTTGCTATTTCCGACTTTTCTTGCTCGTTTTCCACCCGAACCTTGCCCAAACGGACTTTTTGGCCTTTTTATACCTGAATAACACCAAAACAAGCAGAAACACGTCATCTAGCTCAAGAGATGGAATTTAATCACTTTTCGCCCAAATACACATGCATATGTCCCATATTACGACCTTTAATTGACCTAAAATACATGTAAAACTAGCATGTATCACTCTTTGATGAAATTGATCACTATATAACAAATGGAATCCTTAGATATCACAACTTTCTTGCATGATCCCAATTACCCGACCCTACTTCGACCAAGTACACTAACCCAAACTCTTCCGTCATGACCATGCCTCCTGTTAAGACTGCTAACTCCTGGAAATTTGATTTCATATTTTCACCCATTCCGAGGGCTTTTACAGCACAAACCATCATTGCAGCATGAACTTTGTTGACAATAAGTGTGTCGAGTACATCACCGGTCACATCTTCAGCAATAATTAGAACATGCATATGCCTCGTCAAAGCCAATTCCAAGATGTTCATGGAAGCATTTACACTTGAAATTTCCTTCCTGTGAACCAAGATTAAAGGATCATCCATTTTACATACCTTAGTCTTCTGATTTGTGACAAAGTGTGGTGAGATATAACCTGGTAATTTCATGTCCTCGACAACTTTCAGTTCGTTGGCCAAGGTGTTACCCTCCTTAGTAATCATCTTGATTTTTATAGTTGTGGCAATGGGAAGTGACCCTTGTATCATTGTAATGTTGTTAGATCCATGAATATTTGGTTGAGGAGTTTCAGCAAACACTTGGTGTGCAAGCTCTTTTAATCGTATACTCAGAATCGACTATATGATAAATCAAACAAAA
This sequence comes from Ajuga chamaepitys, assembly GCA_958295605.1. NCBI lineage: Eukaryota > Viridiplantae > Streptophyta > Magnoliopsida > Lamiales > Lamiaceae > Ajuga > Ajuga chamaepitys. Next base: position 38,778,365 of record OY282498.1, on the reverse strand, counting down.
CTGCTTGAAAAAATTATAAATTAAGTCCTTATATATTGGACACTTGGCAGCATGTTAAAACTGCTGAAACTGCCACATGATAGACTCTGGAGATTGGTGTTCTCTTTTATAATATAAAACTAGTATAATAACCGTATAATACACGGGACTTATATAAAAAGTATTTTTTTTAAAGTTCTATGAAAATTAAAATGCAAGAATATATTCCACAAGTAATAACAAAATTAAAGATGAAATAATATTGATATATATACACACATATTGTGGGAAAGAAAGATTTTATAGTGATACAATAAATTTGCAACAGTATTTAATAAAAAAAAAATAATAAATGAGTATGTAATGTAATATAATTTTCAAAATAATTTTGACATGTAAAAGATATTTATGGTAAGTTCTTTACCCATATGAAATTATATGATGAACATGAAGTTGAAGGTGGGTATTTATATATTTTTCTAGAAAGTATGATATAACGTATTTCTTGGAAATATATTTTCGATGCAAAATCTTATAGATATAACTATGTTTTGGTTATCAAAGACATTTATAAATAAAAAATTTTATGGAACAATTGAATATTTCTTATAAATATTGTTTTGTTTGACTACGTAAAGGTATTTAAAGTTATCATAATTAATAATTTTAGAAAATATTAATTGGGCGTGGAGGATGTTTGGAAAATAACATAATTTTGTACCTATGTTGCTAATATTTTATGTTGCAACATTTTTTTCCTTTTTTTTAGTAATTACCACTACAAAGGAAAGAAAAATAACTCTTTTAAAAATTTACATGACTTCCTAGAATCTTTTTGCTACTGACATGTGTCATCATCGGTCATTCTTTTATTAAATTAAAGATTAAAGATGTATGTTTTGCACATGTTGCTTTTCATTCTTGAAATTAAAATGGAGAGTGGTTACTTAAACTAGTTTGTTGGATTGATCATTAATATTTTGAATAGGAGTAAGAAGATGTAGATAATGATGGGCTATATAACCGTGATGATGTGGAGGATGAGTTAGAACGTAGAGATAGGTGTAAATTAGCTTTGTTGGTTTTATTCAAAGGATGATGCCAAGCTTTATTTGGGGTTCATCATCTTTTAGTGCTTAATTACAATATGTTTCTTCCGGACAATCTTCCGATTAATCCAGTTAAGGACAATGAAATCTAAAATAATGGGATTTGGAGTTGACAAAGGTCATACATTTAATTCTATCATCAATGTATGGATGCTTCTGGAACATTATACATGTGTACATCTTACAAAGGAGAATTAGATTGGGAGTTAAAAGAGATTATTTCTCTGCAAATTCCAAATACGTAGATCCAATCAATGCAAATACAGAGAAATATGTGTTTACAACTTATAACCATGTATTTTTAAGATACGTTAATGATTCGTTTGACTTTAGTAGTCGTTCAGTATAGTATATTCAAGAGCAACATAGATAATATTACGTTGCTATATATATTTACATATGTAGGTATTTCTAAATAGGATTAATTATAGAATGCAACCTGCACTTTAAATGATTTTTCACTTTGTAATTTAAAGTAATTATTTTTTTCGATCACAACCTTTATAATGCGGGATTTTACTTTGCAACCTCCAACTATATATTCTGGTATAATATAGGTCATGTGCTCAGCACATGCGAAAAAGGCCCAATAGAAATGGGACATGTGGCAATCTTAATTAAACAAATTAAAATATTTTATTAAATAATATAAAAAAATAATTAATTCTAAATAATTTTATATAAAATATTAAAAATTCAGAAAATTAAAAACAAAAATTCTAAAATTATCTTGAAAATTTTAAAATTCATTTAAAAATCCAAAAAATATTTAAAAAATTCAAAAAAAAAAAAACAGAAAATAAATATAAATTCAGAAAATTAAAATTTTATTTCTGAAAATTATTTTAAAATTTCAGAAAATTAAAAAAATTATTTTAAAAATTCTAATATTCATTTAAAATTCAAAAAACTAAAAATATAATTTTTTAAAAATTATTTAAAAAAATTCTAGATTTCATTTAAATTCAGAAAATTAAAAATTTTATTTCATAAAATTATTTTCGAAGCGAAATATATTTCCAGAAAATTTAATTATAGAATAAAAATATATTATTTAAAAAAAATAATAAGATCTCCAACCTCCAAACTCGTCATGATTCTTCCCTCTTTTCAACCAAATTTCTCAATTTTCTCACAGAAAAAGTGCATAAATTCAACAAATTTCTTCTGAAATAAAAGTGCACAAATTCGATAAACTGCTGAACAATCTGTAGATGAAACACTAGCTGGTCCAAAACCAGACTCCGACGACAGAAAACTCCACAAATACAACTCCCTCTCCACCAAATTCGCCATTGTGTCGCTACCAAACCTAGTCCCTCCGTCGCACGACGACACTGCCCTCCTCCCAAACGTTTAAAGAACTTTAAATTTTTTAAAATAATTTTCAGAAATAAAATTTAAATTTTTTGAATTTATTTTCTGAAGTTTTTTTCAATTTTTAAAATAATTTTCTTATTTTTTTTAAATTTTCTGAATTTTAAATGAATTTAAAAGTTTTCAAAACAATTTTCAGAAATAAATTTTTTAATTTTTTGAAGTTTTTTTGAATTTTTAAAATAATTTTTGGATTTTTTTTTTATTTTTTCGGATTTTTAAATGTTATTTAAAATTTTCAAAATAATTTTAGAATTTTTTTAACGTTCTGAATTTTATATTTATTTTCTAAATTTTTTAATATTTTATTATATTTTATATAAAATTATTTAGAATTTAAATCTTTTTTATATTATTTAATAAATTATTTTAATTATTTTAATTAAGTTGGCCACGTGTCGCATTCTTATTGGGCCTTCTTGGCATGTGCTGAACACATGACCTTTACATGCCGGAATATATAGCCGGAGGTTTCAAAAGTAAAATCCTGCATTATACAGGTTGTGATCGGAAAAAATAATTACTTTAGGTTGCAAAGTGAAAAATCGTTGAAAGTACAAGAGGCATTATGTAATTAATCCTTCTAAATATGTTATTTTGAAATGTTAATTCACAATATCACCAATATTTAAGCATTTTTCAATTGTCACACCAAAACATTTCAATGCCTTAATTATTTTTATATTAGTTTTATTGAGTTGGTTGTGTTGTGGTGGAGCCTAATTTGCGAGAAACAGTCGCAGCCGCGATGAAAAACATGCAGGATAGTGTGTTTAAATCTATGAAGGCGTCGCGATCGCGACATAAGTGTGTCCTTTTGTGAATTCGGCACTGTGGATCTATCGCGATCGCAACAGGTATTGGTTGCGGTCACGATAAATACGACGTGGTTAAGCAATCGGAGTGCTTAACGTATCGCGACCGCGACAGACATGTCTCGCGACCACGACTATTTACGTGGAGTTTTTTCTTGGGCCTCAAGTTTGAGGTCGGATTTCGGCCATTAGCTATTATATATAGTTGTTCTCTCATTGTTATGATTGTTGGTTAAAAATTAGTGGAATCCCTGGCTTGGTATTGCCCCCAGATTTAGTTACACATCGTAATGAATTGGGTAACAAAATCTTGTGTCTTTTCTCGTTCTTGTTTTTTTTTTCAATTTCGTGATTGTGTGTGGGTTTAATTCCTAACAACTGGTATCAAGAGCTCCAGGTTCGAAGGGAGTATCACGACGGAAGGAAAGGTGTCAATCGAGAAGTTTGATGGTTCTAACTACAGATTCTGGAAGATGCAGATGGAGGATTACCTTTACGGTAAAGATCTGCACTTGCCTCTAAAAGAGAAGCCCGAGAAGATGGAAGCAGCTGAGTGGGCATTATTGGACAGGACAAAGATAAAGGAAAGCGATGAGCGCGATACGTTTATTGTTGTCTAAGGAGATCGCTTATCACACGAAGGCAACAAAGTCCACAAGGGAGATGCTGACGATTTTGGAGGAGATGTATCAGAAACCATTGACGGCAAACAAGGTGCATCTGATTAGGAAATTATTTAATTTAAGGATGACGAAGGGTACACCGGTGCAGCAGTACCTGAACGAGTTCAACATGATTACCTCGCAGTTGAACTCGGTGGAGATTAAATTTGACGATGAACTACGTGCCTTGATTATGCTATCGTCTCTGCCAGACAGTTGGACCGATATAGTGACACCAGTTAGTGCCGCGGAAGCTAAGCTGAAGTTTGACAAGGTAAGGGATTTGATGATTAGCAAGGAGATTCGCAGGAAAGAATCAGGATTTACTTTGGGGTCAGCACTGAACACTAAGAACAAAGGTAGGCCGAAGAAAAAGTAGAATCGGGGAAGGTCCAAGTTCAGAGGAAAGAGCCAATCCATGAAGGATACAAACTCGATCAAGTGCTGAAACTGTGACGAGTTCTCACTTTAGAAATCAATGTTTTGCACCAAAGAAGATCAAGAGGGATCAAGCAGACAAGGGGACAACGAATGCAACCACAGAGGAAGATGATGGTGATGTGTTGGTCTTGAGCGTGTCTAGTTCCATGGAGTCTTGGGTGTTGGATTCTAGAGCATCGTTTAATTCATATGGGAATGTTGATATAATGAATGATTATGTTTCTGGCGATTTTGGACAGATATATCTTGCAGATGATGAACCCCTGAAAATCGTGGGAAAGGAAAGCGTACAAGTTGTGACCTTGAATGGATCCACTTTGGTGCTGAATGAAGTCTAACACATTCCCAAACTGAAGGGGAATCTACTTTTAGTTGGGCAGCTAGATAAGGAGGGTTACGTGGTAACATTCGGTTGTAGCAATTGGAAGATTACCATAAGAGATATGGTAGTGGCTCGGGGTAAGAAGGAAGGTACGTTGTACATGACAACAAATTCAAAAGCTCACATCGGTCTTGTAGACGCAACAAGTGAATTGAATTTGTGGCACTGTCAGCTAGGCCACATGAGTGAGAAGGGGATGAAAGTAATGTGTTCGAAGGGTAGAATGCTTAGCCTGAAGACTGTGGAAGTTGGTCTGTGTGAAGACGGTGTATTTGAGAAACAGAGAAGAGTGAGTTTCTTAAGAGTCGGCAGAGCCTTGAAGACTGAGAAGTTGGTGTTGGTCCATAGTGATCTATGGGGACTAGTGCCTATGATGTCCCTTGTAGGATCATCATACTGTATGACCTTCATCAATGATTCCATGAGAAAGGTATGAGTTTGTTTTCTGAAAAGTAAATCTAAGGCGTTCGATACTTTCAGGAAGTGGAAAACCATGGTTGAAATCAAGACAAGGCTGAAGGTGAAGTGTGATAATGGTGGTGAATATGACCTCAAGGAGTTTAAATACTACTGTGCTGAGAACGGGATTCGCATGGAGAAGATAGTGCGTGGAACTCTCCACCAAAATGGAGTAGCAAAAAGGATGAACAGAACACTGAATGAGCAGGCTAGATGCATGAGGTTGAAAAGTGGGTTATCAAAGATGTTCTGGGTGGATGTTGTTAACACAACTGCTTTCTTGATCAATGGTGGCCCATTGACTCCATTGGAGAATCGAATACTATAGGAGGTATGGACGGAAAATGAGGTAAACCTGTCCTTTCTACGTATTTTCTATTGTGTTGCATATGCTCATATTAGTTTTGTTGATAGAAGTAAGTTAGATGCAAAATCTATTAAGTGTACGTCCATTAGTTATGGTGGCGATGAGTTTAGTTATATGCTTTGAGATGAGCATAACTGAAAGGTGATTCGTGACACGTCGGTTTCTAACCTAGTGTTCCGCAAGTGTACGGATGTAGGTGTAGTACTATTGTCAAGGTCGATCCCACAAGGAATAGTTTTAGGTAGTTTGATACCCTAATACTCTAGGAATGTCCTAACTAGATACTAAGTTTCAAAGGTTGATTTTAATACGACTTAAGGAATTTAACTAATACTTGACAAACAAATAAAACTAACAATCAATGAGAAAAGGTATCCTAGGGCTTCGATTTCAGGATATTAATTCAATGTTGAATATGATTAACCTATTAATTTACCAATTCTAGTGTTTATTAGGCGGCACGACAATAATCTAATCCTTCTCTCGAAGTGATTAAACCGTTGATTAATTAAGCTAATTACCCTCTCGAGTCAATTAAACCTAATAACTCCCAAACGATCTTAAGCCACGGCCTACACAGTCATAGACAACTGCGCTCTATGTTCTAAGTCTGATAACAATTCCCTCCTCTCGAAGCGGAATTGTTAAACTAAATTACTAAATCTAGGTGATCAAGCTAAATTCAGTTTTAAGCACAAACATAGAGATAAAACACATACAGAACGGAATTAATAGATTAAATCATAAAGCAAAACATTGTCATAAAAATCCCTACTTTCTAACCCTAGGACACGAATAGCTTAGCTACTCATGCCTAGTAATAATCCAATACAAAATTCTATGAAAAACATTGTAAAGAATTAAAACTAAGACAAGAATAAATAAACCCGGATGACTCCGTCTCGATGATCTTCGTCTTCCTTGTCCTCCAAGGTGATGTAATTTATGTTCTTGATGATTGATTCATTGAATCCCCCTTTCTTTAGAGCTTGGGGTCCTTTTTATAGAGTTGGGGACGAATCTTGGGGAAGATAGGCTCAAAATCCTATTAAAATATGAAATCCTCGCATAAAAACCCTTCTGACACGGCCGTGTTGCTTAAGTGACACGGCCGTGTTCTATTCCAGAAGCCACAGCGCGTTATGGACCACTTTTGACACGGCCGTGTTACAAGTCTGACGCGGCCGTGTCGGTTCTTGCCTGGTTTTGCTCCTGGGTCGGTTTGGACCGGTTTGGACCGGTTCTTCGACGGTTCTCACTCTTTTGGGCCGGTTTTCACTCTTTTCCAACTTGTTTCCTCGTCCGGTAGCCTGAAAATGCTCAAAATACCTTAAAACAAGTCGAAACACGTCAAATGACCCAAATATTATTAATATAAATAAATGCCGGTCAAATATGCACGTAAATGATATAAAATATGATCCTAAATCGACCTAAATACATGCATAAATAACGTGTTATCAAACTCCCCCAAACTTAAACTGTTGTTCGTCCCGAACATCATACAAAAAGACACAAAGAAGACAAGTGATTATGCATTTTGTTTAGGGCGATTAGACGATGAATTCAGTTTCAGTTTGATTTTCCTTAAAACAACTAGACACACAATTCACTTGAGCATATGTGATAACGCGTAAATCAACTAATCTCGAGACTTTGAACTTTCGAATTATTCAACCCTCACCGGGTAAGTGTTTCACTCATCTCTCAAGTGTTTAAGCTAAGCATAATTTCCACTCATATTGAATTACATGCAAAATCTACCATATGCTTGCCAATCGTCTAGACTAGACCTCGTACTTGCTATGTGTGATAAAAGATCAAAAAGGTCTTTATTTTGGTTGTAATGTGGGCTTAAGGTAAGGTGGGATACATTTGGATATAAGTGACTATTCATTGGACTAATCAAGTTACGTCTAACCCGACTACCCCTCAATACAATCACTCAATCTCACTCTTCAAATTTCAGCAAATCACCTCACAAAGTGACTTCTTCACCTTCCCAAGTCCATACAACTTAAGTGCTTTTCAATTCTGTGGGTACCACATTTTTGGGACTACCCAAGTGTTCTAAGCAAATTCACAATTTAAGCACTTTATTTTCTAGCCTCTCCTCTATACTACAGCTTTTCTTTTTCTCTTTTTTTTTTTTTTTTTCAATCTTTTTTTTTTTTTTTTTTCTTTTCTTTTCTTTTTCTTCTTTTTTTTTTTTTTTTTTTTTTTTTTTTTTCTAGGAGAGGCCATTCTTCGCTTTTCACCTATCACTTTTCTTTTATTCCCTTCATCTTTTGAAAATATCCCTATTTCCCATTCCTTCCCACAAATTGTTCATCCCAAAATTCCTTCCAATTCTCCTCCCTCTAACTTGATTAATCCAATTAGGGCCAAAAGAGTTAAATCAAAAGGTTTCGGCTGACATTTTTAGGTTATGAATAAATAAGGCTATAAGGCTCAATTGGGCTAACTAGGGACAATTTTTTCATTATGGGTCAAAGGCACTTTTCATGGTTTAAAGAAATAGGCTTAAACAAAGAGTTGCCTAAGATCATTTCCTAAATCACGACACATACTTGACACATTCTTAGTAAAGACTCAAGGCAAGTTCTAGAGACTAGTACACATATTCAATCAAATTCACACCGAAAGAAAGTATATGACTCCAAAACTTGAAGTATAATTTAGGCTCAAATTCTCACAAGGTAAATTTTGATTGAATATTCTAAGTTCAAGCTCAATTTCGTCTCAAAACACCTCTCATGCTCTATTATGTGCCATTTTTCATCTACTTCTCAAAATCATCTCATCATCAACTATTCATCATCCGTCTTTCCCTAATTTTCTCTTTTTATTTTTCTCACTTGTTACCTATTTCCGGGTTTTATTATTCTTATTGACTCTAAAAACTGACACTAATAAGACTCTAAACTCTAAACTCCTAAGACTCAACATAGAAACGATATGCAATCAACTTGGGCTCACAGACCCAACAGCACTAATACATCAGAAAAATGGGCTCACAGACCCGATAAACCAATTTAAACAATAAAAAAATCAGCAAAATGGGCACACGGACCCGCAATTAACAGCAACACTCGAACGAGGTAAATCAAAACTATAAATATAGCTGCCAAGACGTCCCACGGTCTACCCCCTCCCCCAAACTTGGCTGAAAGCCAATGTTTGGAGGAAAAACGTGGTACGCCTTGGTGCTAACTTACAAATTGTTTCGACGTCGGCTTTTTGAAACCCCTACGAGCTCCGAAATCGTGCCATTTTGCTCCTTATTGGATATTGGTTCGGCCGTCTCCGCATCGCGTTCTGAATTTTTGTATTTTTTTCTGCTGAAGTATTGACACGGCCGTGTTGAAGGTTTGACACGGCCGTGTCACAGTTGAGCCAAAATTGCTTTTCTGGGTCGATTTTGACGCGGCCGCGTCCAGCATGTGACGCGGCCGTGTTGCTTTACAGCGTTGATTCACGTTTTGAGAAACCTTTTGACGCGGCCGTGTCAATTGTGTGACACGGCCGTGTTGCATTTGAACCATCTTAACGCGGCCGCGTCCAGCATGTGACACGGCCGTGTTGCATTCCAGTGTTAAAAACACTTTCTAGGTGCCTTTTGACGCGGCCGTGTCCATAGTGTGACACGGCCGTGTTGCTTCCTCTGCTCCTTTTAACGCGATTTTTCCCGTCTTTTCGACCCCCGTTTCTTGCAACACTCTTCCATGTTGATTCCTAAAACAAAAACACTAAAACACACGTAAACATAAAATTAACGAAATACTAAAAAAAACATAAACATTAAACATCGGGTTACCTCCCGACAAGCGCTTTGTTTTACGTCTTCAGCCGGACGTCCTTTTCCTATCAACCTTCTTCTAGCCACCCCGAGTTGGAAGTTTTCTGAACACTTAAAGAGCTATTTGGGGCGCGAGGATTTTCTATAGCAGCTAGGGTAGTGTAAATAATGCTACAATTGTGCCTACCCCTTAGACCCGATTTATGTATGTTGAGTGTGATTATTTCGTTTTGAACCCGAAAAACCAACTCCCCTTTAGGTACATCTATTAGTGCTTGGCTAGTCGCCAAGAAGGGTCTTCCTAAGATAAAAGGGAATTCATCACTCCCTTTCATGTCAACAACTAAGAAATCACTAGGGAATTCAAAATTTAGCACTTTTACCACTACATCCTCTGCTACTCCCAACGGCGTTAATGACGATCCATCCGCCAATTTGATAGTAGTAAAGGACCGTTTAATTTCCCTTAGTCCTAATTGTCTATACTGCTTAAGAGACATCAGATTTATGCTAGACCCTAAGTCACACATGACATTATGAAATTCATGACTACCAATTGAGCAAGAAATAGTAAAACTCCCTGGGTCTTTTGCTTTTGTTGCTCTTCTTGGTTTCATGCTTGTGTTTGCGTTCTTCTTGGGCCTGCTCGATCTCTTCTTTGTCGCCTCTTTTCCATCCTCCCACTCCTTTGTTTTCTCTTTAACTTGGATTCTCTCCTTTAATGGTTCCTGGTTCACCACAACAACTCTAGATTGCTCTAAAGGATCAAGGTTAGCAAAGAACGAATTTTTAAAACAAAAATCAAAAGACTCATCAAGAATAGGAGATGAAGTTTTCTTATCTATGATTGTATTGACCTCCTCCTTCTCAATGTTTTTGACTTCCTCGCTTGATTCCTTCGCTTCTTGGTCCTTCAAGCTCTCTTCATGCTCCACAACATTGCAGTGCTCCTTCGGGTTAACCACTGTATCACTCGGGTATTGGCCTTGCTTGTGTTGAGCTCCTACTATCTTTATCAGCTGACTCATGTTTGATGTCAACTCTCCAATGCTAGCTTGAGTCTGCACCAACGTGTTCTCGAGCCTCTTGATGTCTGCCCCTTGCCCAGTGATATGCTTGTTTAGCTCCATGAATTTTCCATCCACTTTCTTCTCCAACTGAGCTAGCTTTTCATCATACTTTTCGAATTGTGACATCGCGATCTCTTCTTGTGATGGCTTCTTACCGTCATGGATCATGCCATTTGTAACAGCAAATCCGGGTGGCGGATTAAGTGTATTTTGCGCGTTCCCATATGAAAAGTTCTGATGATTCTGAGGGTACTGATTGTACCGAGGCTGATTGTTCTGGAAGTTGTTGAAGTTTCGTTGATTCACAAATTTTACTTCTTCAACTTCTTCCGGACCCCCTGGCTGTTGTGCTAACGTTAGATTAGTTAGCAAATTCACCTGGCTCGTCAATGCTGTTACTTGTGCTGTGAGCTTTTCAATTGGCTCATTATTGACGGGCTCGACTTTTTGGATACTTGCTACCCTCCTTGGCATGTTTCACTCGTTCGACCATTGGTAGCTTGTTCTGGCCATCGCGTCCAGGATTGAGAATGCCATCCTCACTGACTTCTCCATCAAACTTCCACCCGCAGCTGCATCCACTTGGTTTCTAGTCGGAGCAAGTAGACCATTGTAGAACTTGCATACTTGCTGCTTCTTGGTGAACCCATGTTGAGGACAACTCCGGATAAGATCCCGGAATCGCTCCCAAGCCTCTCCGAATGGCTCTTGGTCCAACTGTTTGAACTGATTAATTTGATTCTGCAAGTCGAGCATCTTACTTGGTGGAAAGTACTTCAACAGGAAAGAAGTACTCAAGTCTTCCCAATCTCTGATGTCTTCTAGTGAATTGAACCACTGTAATGCTCTGTCCTTCAGTGAGAAAGGGAACAGTCTCATCTTGACTTGCTCGTGCGGCACATGATTGATCTTGATTGTGTCGGCCAGTCTGCGAAACTTGATCAGATGCGCATTCGGATCCTCCAAAGCACTTCCCCCATACTGGTTTTGCTGCACTATGTTGATTAGTGCAGGCTTCAGCTCGAAATTATTGGCATTGAGTGGTGGAGGTTGTACTCCTCCCGCCTGCTGATTTGGACTGGGCTTCAAGCAGTCGCTAATAGGCGTGTCATCTTCATCGCCTGCAGCTGGGTCTATCTGAATTGGGCCGTACTGCTGTTGTGGCAACTGTTGCTGCTGTGCAGGTATCTGCTGCTGTATAGTAGTGACGCGATCGTCCAATCGTGCTAAGGCTGTTAGCACTCTATTTAATACTTCATCATTCGGTTGCTGCGGTGGGTTCTCCATCTCAGCTGTGAAGTTTCTTCTCGTTCGGTGTCTGCGAGCTGTCGCTTCAATTTCCGGATCGAAAGGAAGAAGGATTTCTTTCCCTTTTGATCTGGTGTGCATACGAAGCCTGAAAACACCAAAAACAAGAACTACCGTGTAACACTAAAATTAACCCAAAAAATAAAAACGAAAATTAAAATTAAAAATACGAAAAAATAAAGTCTAGTCTAGTTTCCTCCTATTTTTCAAGATAAAAACTAAGCGCTAAATCCTATTCCCCGGCAACGGCGCCAAAAACTTGACACGTCGGTTTCTAACCTAGTGTTCCGCAAGTGTACGGATGTAGGTGTAGTACTATTGTCAAGGTCGATCCCACAAGGAATAGTTTTAGGTAGTTTGATACCCTAATACTCTAGGAATGTCCTAACTAGATACTAAGTTTCAAAGGTTGATTTTAATACGACTTAAGGAATTTAACTAATACTTGACAAACAAATAAAACTAACAATCAATGAGAAAAGGTATCCTAGGGCTTCGATTTCAGGATATTAATTCAATGTTGAATATGATTAACCTATTAATTTACCAATTCTAGTGTTTATTAGGCGGCACGACAATAATCTAATCCTTCTCTCGAAGTGATTAAACCGTTGATTAATTAAGCTAATTACCCTCTCGAGTCAATTAAACCTAATAACTCCCAAACGATCTTAAGCCACGGCCTACACAGTCATAGACAACTGCGCTCTATGTTCTAAGTCTGATAACAATTCCCTCCTCTCGAAGCGGAATTGTTAAACTAAATTACTAAATCTAGGTGATCAAGCTAAATTCAGTTTTAAGCACAAACATAGAGATAAAACACATACAGAACGGAATTAATAGATTAAATCATAAAGCAAAACATTGTCATAAAAATCCCTACTTTCTAACCCTAGGACACGAATAGCTTAGCTACTCATGCCTAGTAATAATCCAATACAAAATTCTATGAAAAACATTGTAAAGAATTAAAACTAAGACAAGAATAAATAAACCCGGATGACTCCGTCTCGATGATCTTCGTCTTCCTTGTCCTCCAAGGTGATGTAATTTATGTTCTTGATGATTGATTCATTGAATCCCCCTTTCTTTAGAGCTTGGGGTCCTTTTTATAGAGTTGGGGACGAATCTTGGGGAAGATAGGCTCAAAATCCTATTAAAATATGAAATCCTCGCATAAAAACCCTTCTGACACGGCCGTGTTGCTTAAGTGACACGGCCGTGTTCTATTCCAGAAGCCACAGCGCGTTATGGACCACTTTTGACACGGCCGTGTTACAAGTCTGACGCGGCCGTGTCGGTTCTTGCCTGGTTTTGCTCCTGGACCGGTTCAGGTCGGTTTGGACCGGTTTGGACCGGTTCTTCGACGGTTCTCACTCTTTTGGGCCGGTTTTCACTCTTTTCCAACTTGTTTCCTCGTCCGGTAGCCTGAAAATGCTCAAAATACCTTAAAACAAGTCGAAACACGTCAAATGACCCAAATATTATTAATATAAATAAATGCCGGTCAAATATGCACGTAAATGATATAAAATATGATCCTAAATCGACCTAAATACATGCATAAATAACGTGTTATCAATTCGCAGTAGAGATGTAGTGATCAATGAAAAGGTGATGTACAAGGATAGATTGAAGGCATCGAGCTTTGACAACTCTAAACCCAAAGTAGTCGAGTTAGACATCTCAAACTCGAGCGGGACTAAGAAGGGTCGGAATGGAGAGAAGGTTCTTGAGTATGAGCGAAGAACTCCACAACCACCTCAGGATATTGTTCCGCTGCACAGACCGGCTAGAGAGCGACGTGAACTTGATAGGTATTCGCCCTCTAACTATTATTTATTGCTTACTGACGGTGGTGAACCTGAGAGCTTTGCAGAAACAGAATAGGTTGTTGATAGACGGAGGTGGAAAGCTGCCATGGAAGATGAAATGACATCTCTTCGTGTGAATGAGGCTTGGGAACTAAGTGAGCTTCCCAAGAGAAAGAAGGCTTTACTTCATGGTGATCTAGTGGAGGAATTGTATATTGTACAACCAGAGGGATTCATAGCTAAAGGGAAGGAGGAAGTTGTGTCCAAGTTGAAAAAAAAATGTATAGGTTGAAGCAAGCTCCGAAGCAGTGGTACATGAAGTTCGACAGTTTAATGGCTGAAATTGGTTATCACAAATGTCATGCCGACCATTGTTGTTACTACAAGAGGTTTGACAAAAGCTTTCTTATCTTGCTATCATATGTTGATCGCAGGAGCTGATCCAAAAGAGTTGGATAAGTTGAAGAAGCAGTTGTCTGAGCGGTTCTCCATGGAAGATCTTGGAGAAGCTAAACATATTTTGGGTGTGAGAATCGAGAGGAATATAGTGGTTGAGAAATTGTATCTTTCGCAGGCAGATTATGTCCAGAAGGTCCTGAAAAGATTCAACACGGAGAATTCAAAGCCTGTGAGTGTTCTGCTGGGAACCCACTTTAAGCTGTCGAAGAAGGAGTCGTCGAGTACTGAGGAAGAACGTTCCCAAATGAAGAAGGTCCTCTACGCTTTGGCAATTGACAGTATAATGTATGTTATGGTGTGTACTAGGCCATATTGCGCTTGCAGTGGGAGTAGTGAGGCACTTCATGAGTGAGTCGGGAAAACAACATTGGGAAGCTGTGAAATGGGTACTGCGGTACTTGAGAGGCACCACGAATAAAGTGTTGTGCTTTGATAGGATAAATTCCAAGTTGGTAATGTTGATGCAGACTTGGCATCAAATGATCTTGATGGGAGAAAAAGTATTGTCGGGTATGTCTTTACTTATAGTGGTACAACAATTTCTTGGACATCAAAGTTGCAAAAGGTTGTTGCTCTATCCACCACAGAGGCTGAATATATAGCTGTGACAGAAGCGAGTAAAGAGATGATGTGGTTGCGGAATTTCTTGGATGAACTTGGGAAGAAGCATGAAAATAGTATTCTCTACAACGATAGTGAAAGTGCAAATTTTCTTGGCTTTCCATTCGAGGACTAAGAACATTGAGCTGAAATATCGCTATATTTGACACCTGTTAGAGAAGAAGACCTTGTAACTTGTGAAAAATCTCGGGAGTGAGAATCCAGCCGACATGTTTACTAAGGTGGTGACCTTAGAGAAATTGAAGTTATGCATAACTTCAATTGGCCTTGACACTTCAAGAAGAGGCTAGGCGATACTAAGCAGATACCGGGGAAGAAGAGTACAAGAAGAGATGATGATTTGAGAGTAATCAGTCTCCAAGTGGGAGATTGTTGTGGTGGAGCCTGATTTGAGAGAAGGGTCGTGGCCACGACAGAGGGAGAGTCGCGGTCGCGACGAAAACATGTAGGATAGTGTGTTTGAAGCTGTGAAGGCGTCACAGCTGCGACAAGCATAAGTCGCGGTCGTGACATAAGTGTGCCCGTTTGTTAATTCGGTATTGTGGACGTATTGCGACCGCAATAGCTATTGGTCGCGGCCGCGATAAATTCAGCGTGGTTAAGCAATCGGAGTGCTTGACGTATCACGGTCGCGGAGTTTTTTTCTGGGGCCTCAAGTTTAAGGTCGGATTTTGGCTCATTAGCTATTATATATAGTTGTTCTCTCATTGTTATGATTGTTGGTTGAAATTTAGTGAAATCCCTGGCTTGGTATCGCCCCAAATTTAGTTGCACATCGTAACGAAATGGGTAACCAACTCTTGTGTGTTTTTTCGTTCTTATTTTCTTCAATTTCGTGATCGTGTGCTGGTTTAATTCCTAACCGGTTGAGGCTTGCATGTCTTTGAATAGTGAGAGCGTGGTGAGTTGAGAATTATGAATAAGTTCAAATAAAATATAACAAGGTTTAAAAGCTTCATGAACTCGAATGTCGCTAAATCTAAAAATGCCTGAAACTTGAGGTAGTTCCATTACAACACTTCTGGTTAATGTCAGCATGAAAAGGTTAAATAGACGTATTGCAATATGAATACATATACAAGACTCAATACATGTTAGAAGATGTTTTGAGATAATACTAGTTGGTAGATGTTCTGAGATCATATGAGAATTATAAATAAATAAAATATCTCCTCACTAACCCATTTTCTTTGGGGAAATATATACAAACACTCGCCTCATCAAGGGTCACTTCTAATTCTTTTAGTTTTTCATAAATAACTTCATATTAGAATATAATTTTAAGCATTTAATAAAAATGAAAATTTGATAATATAGAATAAATTATTATGACTAAAAAAACATAAAAGTCATGTCCATCGCACGAGTCTGATCTACTAAAAAGAGAAAAAAGGAGATAATTACATCTTTCGAGTAAGTGTCACTCAAAAAGGAAGAAACGAGAAACTAAGAAGGAGAAGACATACGAAGGAGAGGAAGTAAAACTCAATTCTATTATCAGCAATGCTTTCTCTTGAGGTCGCACTTCCCTTTTGTTTCTTGAAGACAATGAATTTGAGTTTGGATTTAAGTTTGAACTTGAACTTATATATCGAACTTTACTTAGACTTCAATCTTTCTTTTTTGAAAAGAAATGTATCAAATGAGGATGGCTTTTATACATTAATTGAACAAATATTTTTAGCAATATAAAGATACAATGATGTCTTTTAAGTATAAATCTCCATACCTTTAATCATACTTTGGAACTGGTCCACGTGACACGCCAAAATAAGCACACCTTTATCCTTCGATTATCACACTAGCAGGATCTTTTATTGTAATATATCGAGAGCTTCGTTTCACTTTTCGACACACTACTCTGCTTTAATTGAAAACTTCTGTACAAATTTCTCCAAAAGCACATCTCAGATAAAAAAATGGCGGACAAGGTTATTCTGCTGGATTTTTTACCTAGCATGTTCGGAATGAGGGTTAGGGTAGCATTAGCTGAAAAAGGGGTCGATTACGAGTACAGGGAAGAAAATGTTTTCGACAAAACCCAGCTTCTGGTTCAGATGAACCCGGTTCACAAGAAGATTCCGGTCCTCATCCACAATGGAAAACCGATTTGCGAGTCGATGATTATTGTTCAGTACATCGACGAAGTGTGGAAGGGTAAATCTCCATTGCTGCCTTCTGATCCTTATCAGAGAGCCCAAGCTAGGTTTTGGGCCGATTTCATCGACAAAAAGGTACAATTTTTTATTTATTTGTTTTATGTGCTGGGAATTGATGTAATTTAACTGGAATTGATCAAACTGATGCTCATTAGAATTAGATGATGCCCTGTATCATAAACTGCAACTTGCTTACTTTAGGACAGTGGAAAGAGTTGACTGTAATTTTCGCCAGACACTTTTCTAATATTGATGACAAATAAGCAATGTTGGACAAGTTACTGGCCTCTAGTCGGGTGCTAGATTAGGGCTTAGTGCGCTAGGCGTAAGCCAGACAGCATCCTCTATTCCATATAATGTTCCATTTAATATTCCGTTGATCTAACACATAGCATATGTTAATTTATGATGTTACTGAACACATTTGACTTGTTGGATGCCTAAATGGGGATTAATTGGAGTTAGTTGGAACTTTTACAACATACAAATAAGTTAATCGATAACTCATTTTGTTTATTTTTTTATTGACGATTTGGGGGGTGAGAATCGAACTGACCTTCACCCAATAATGATGAGACGATGCAAGAGAGCTAGGCATTAGTTTTCTATATTTGATTAGTAATTTTTTGATAAGAAGATTAGCATCTCCAGTCGTTGGCGATGGTCCAGCGCAGGAGATACTCTAGTCCAGCGCGAAGTGCAGCGCGGAGCTCCAGCCGTCTCCGCTACATTTTGCACCACAAAGAATATTCCCTTTAAATAATTTCTTTTATGTATTATTTTTTCGGAAAGTAATTCTAATTTGCTAATATACTTATATATTTTTTATATTTTTATGATTTCGGGATAATAAATTTCATAATATTATAATTAAAACCAAATATTACATAAAATAAAAATCGACGGAAAATAAGTAAAAAATACAAAATACATCAAAGTTTCACAAATTGAGGGATAGCTGTGATGTTACAGACACCTGGTATTAAACATAATCAATTTTCTAAATTATTAGAATACTCTTCCCACATATGATCGATCAAGTCATTACGGAGCTTGTAATGAGCATCTTTGTCTTTAATTCGGCGGAATCGGGATAGAAATGCTTCAAAAACCTGCTCGTTATCTCTATCTAAAATCTCGACCCCTGGTTCTGGTACCTCAGGTGCAAATACAATAGGTGCTTCAAGATCTCGTTGATCCTCGATGATCATGTTATGCATAATTATGCACGTAGTCATAATATCTTGAAGGTCATGTTTGCTCCAAAAACGAGCAGGATTTGCTACTATATCAAAACGACTTTGGAGAACTCCGAATGCACGTTCTACATCTTTTCTACACGCTTCTTGTCTTTGTGCGAAATACTCTCTTTTTCTATTGCCAGACTCTCGAATTGTTTGTACAAGTGTCGACCATTTGGGGTATATGTTGTCGGCTAAATAATATCCCACAGAGTGCTCCTCCCCCCGAAGAACGTAATTTGATGGGGGAGCAATACCTCTAGCAAGATTAGAGAAAAGATGAGATCTTTCCAACACATTAATATCATTATTAGTTCCGGGCATGCCGAAATAAGCATGCCAGATCCATAGATCATAATCAGCTACTGCTTCAAGAATAATAGTTGGATGACTACTTCGACCTGCATACTGCCCCACCCATCCTGCTGGAAAATTTTTCCAACGCCAATGCATACAATCTAGACTACCCAACATTCCGGGGAATCCACGTTGTTTACCAATATGGAGTAGTCTAGCAATGTCATTTGTATTAGGCGCCCTAAGATATTGGTCACCAAATATCTCTACAACAGCACGACAAAATCTCTTTAAACATTCAATTGCAGTAGACTCACCAATGTTGATGTACTCGTCGGTTGCATCGGCTGGTAATGCATAAGCTAATATCCGTATCGCAGTTGTTGTCTTTTGAAGTGTGGATAGTTCAAGCCTTCCGGTGGCATCTCGTCTCTGTAGAAAATATTCGTCGTGGGCTTTGACAGCATCTACAATGCAAATGAACAAGTTCCGAGACATTCGAAAACGCCTACGAAATTGATCTTCGTCGTAAGCGGGATTTTCAGCAAAGTAGTCGTTGAATAGCCTTCGTGCTGCAGTTTCACGGTCACGATTAACCGTTCTACGACCGGGGACCGATCCGCCGTGAGAGGTTGAATCAATCTGAGTAAGATATGATGCAATGATGAGGTTATTATTGTAAATCTGTTGGGCTATGATTTGGTTGTCTAAATCGTAACTATTTATGAGCTCTTCAATTTCATCATCGGATGAGCTTGATGAAGAAAATAAATAAGAAGGGTCGCAATGATTTGGGTTCATATTTGTGGTGTTGTTTGTAGGGATTGAAAAAGGAATGAGAGGGTTGTAAAAACAAGCATATGATGTACCTCTTTTTATAATAAAATTTCTCACCTACCGTTCCCACTAACTTTATTATCAGCAATAATTTCCCACCCACCGTTTCTCCCATACCACTCCCACTAACTTTATCAGCAATAATTTTCCACCCACTGTTTCTCCCATACCACTCCCACTAACTTTATCAACAATAATTTCCCACCCACCGTTTCTCCCATACAACTCCCACTAACTTTATCAGCAATAATTTCCCACCCACCGTTTCTCCCATACCGCTCCCACTAACTTTATCAGCAATAATTTCCCACCCACCGTTTCTCACCTACCAATCTCACCTACTTTATCAGCAATAATTTTCCACCCACCGTTTCTCATTATCTTTCTCACCTACCCCAACATATGCATTCCTCTATAAATACCATTTACCTCATCACATACCTAAACACACATCTACACTCCAAATATCTAATTTTCTGCTTCTCACTTACAAATGGCTAACCAAGGCAAGTACAATCCCCCAGAAGATATCCTCCTGTGTGAGAGTTGGATCCAAATCTCCGAGGATCCAGAAGTGGGGAGATATCAACCCCAAAAGACGTTTTGGGGGCGTGTCCATACTTTATACAACTCGAAGGCTGTTGAAACGGGGTGACCAGTTCATAATCAAAGATCCATAAAGTGTCGCATGGGTACCATCCTGACTAGTGTCGCCAAATTCAAGGCTAGCTACGAACAAGTAGAACTGCTTCACCCTAGCGGGGCAAATGAAAGCGACATCGTAAGTAGTCTCTTACTGATATTTTTAATTTTTCAAGACGTTATTGCTCTTCCTTTTTTTTTTTAACTCGTCGTTATGTATATTATATAGCTTAAACAAGCAAGGCTTATGTACAAAAATGATCCAAAAAACAAGGGAGCGTTCAGGATGGAACACGTCTGGGAACTGATGAGACACATAGAAAAGTTCGAAACAGTGTCTCGTAGGCCTCGCCGTGAAGTTAGCCACTCACAATCTGATGAGATGCCAGACTCACCACTCTCACCCACTCCAGACGTACCTACATTTTCAATTAATCTAAGTGACGATAACACTGGCGGTGGTTCTTCTTCAGGTTCAGGGCGACCATTAGGTATGAAAAAATCCAAACTGAAGAGAAAAATGAACGATGATGTCTCCACTGCACTAAATGAGATCAGAAGTGAAAATGAAAAACTTCGTGATCTCATGATGTAGAATAATCTAAAAAGGGATTTAAGCGTTTAATTTGTGATTGAAAAACGTGAGGCAGAAAAACAAAAGGCTGCAACACGTAGACAAATGGCCGATGCGCATAAGCAATTAGCTGATACCAACACTTGGACAGAGGAAAACAAGATCTTAATGATGGATCTAGAAACCATCCCAGATTTCGCCCGCCGTGAGTTTTTTCGGAAAGAGCAAATAAAAATTATGCAAAAGCGAGAGATGCAGTCACAGCCAGCACCTACTGATAATATGTTCGATGCTTACGGTGTAAACTTTCGAGATATTGGGGTGTCCGGCAGCAATCTTGGTCCATATTAAATTTGTTTTAGTAGTATTTTGATAATTGTAGTATGTGTGTGGTGTGGTGTATTTTGAATTTTTAATTTAGTACTTCGATTAGTAACATTTATATGTATGTTTTTATTGTAATTTTTGTGAATATCTTAACATATTATTTTATAATAATTGATTAATTCATAATTTGCTAAAATAAACTTAAGTAAATTAGGGGATGCGAAAAATATAACTAACATTTAATTTTAGTCGGAATAAATTTTTAATTTTAATAAAACTAATCTATGTTAATTTTAAAATATAATGGGTACACACATTAATTAACATAATACAACAAAATTAACACAAATGCATAATATTAGTTACAAAATCAACATAAATACATAATTTAATTACACAAAAAAAAAAAAAGAAAGAAAAAAAAAAAAAAATGGTGGGGGGGGGGGGGGGGGGGCAGCGCGAGTGAACAGTGTCGCGTTCAGTTGAATGCGACCTGTTCACCCCTCACTGGATAAACGCAAAGATGAGCACTGGGTTGGATTGAAAAAGTGGTGAACAGGGGCATCTCCACGCCCAGCAAGCGCTGGGCTGGAGATGCTCTAAGGAACGGTGGATTAGTGGCAGTACTGAAAGGGGCTTGTTATGTTGTAAATTCTTCAAGAATCAATGGATTGTATCTGTTCGATTATTGCTTTTGTTATGCTTCTCTGCCTAGTATTCGACTATGTATTGTTTTAGTTACACGAAGCTGGAAGAAAAATAGGGACGACAAAAGGGGAAGAGCAGGAGGCAGCCAAGAAAGACTTCATAGAAATCCTCAAGTTGTTGGAAGCACAGTTAGGGGACAAGTCTTATTTTGGTGGCGACGAATTCGGGTTCCTGGATGTTGCCCTAATCACATTCTCATGCTGGTTCTATACCTACGAAACTTGTGGCGACTTTAAGATTGAAGAGCACTGTCCTAAACTCATCTCATGGGTGAAGAGGTGTATGCAGAAAGAGAGTGTGTCCAAGTCCTTGGTTGATCCTAACAAGATTTACGAGTTTGTTTTGAGTCTGAGAAGAAAATTGGCAACGAGTAGGGGTGTTCCGGGTATTACACATAGTTTTTTGTCTAATGTCGGAGAAAATTAGCATCACTAAAACAATGTTTTTCTTGTAGTGCTATGTTGTAGGTTTGGGCAATAATGGCGTTGTGTCGGGTGCTGTTTGTTGCTAGTAAGTCTGGTTTGTTCCGTGGTAGCTAGACTGTCTTTATGATCCATACTTGGTTGTATTTGTGGTTGCAGTTGAGTGTTTTCTCCATCTTGTGTGGTGTAATAGTACTTATACTCATTGTGTTAAAATTTGATTGCCAGTGTTCCCTTGCTTTTTCTTTTATGTGTATATATATAATATACTTTAATTGATGTTAGCTTAGGCAATGTTTACTTATGGTTAGAGGAAGTTGGAGTACTGTAGATTAAGAGAAAAAAATGGTTAGGTTAAATAAATGAGTGTTTCATTTTGTTAGTTGGGAATTAAGTTGGAGTTTGTTTTTAGTGTAATAGGTGATAAAAAAAAGTGATGTGATGTGTGTAGGGGTGGGAATAGGCTGGGATAGACTGGGCTTTATATTGGACGGTTTGAGCCTGCTTTACATCATGTGTATAAATATATTACCAGCGACCTCAAAGGAAATACGACTCGACTGACAAAAATTATCAATGAATTGGGTCAATTTATAAGTAAACACACTCTTAACGTGTGTAGTGTAGCTTTAAATTCTTGGGAAAATTGGTAAAAATGCTCCCTATATTTGTTATAAATTACAAAAATATCCTTTAAGGTTAGTACTTTTTAAAAATGCCCTCTAAGTTACAAAAAATTGATAAAAATACCCCGTCACCAGCTACTGCCTGTTACTCAGCCGGTGATGGGCCGACATAACATTAATTTTTTGGAACAATTGGTAAAAATGTACCTTAAGTTTGCCATAATGAAAATATCCTTTAAATTTGACACTTTTAATATATGACCCATAAGTTACAAAAAATTGATAAAAATGCTCCGTCACTGGCTATTACCTATTACCCAATCGGTGACGGGTTGACGTGGCATTAACTCTTTTTGTAAAGCTGATGTGATTTTTTATATGATGTGACATTGTTTCAATTTTCTTCTTATAGTTGTTGATTTAGATTACAAAATATATTAACAAAATCTAATAGAAATCAATGTATATTTAAATATGAATATTATAAACATAACAATAAGTTATTTTAAAAAAATTCAAAAAATTCAAAATTCAAAATCTTATTTACAAAATATGATATAATCCAATAACATCTGAAAAATATTTAAAAGAATAGAAAATAGTTTTTAAAATCACAAAACATTTCTAATAATCTAAAAAATCTACAGTAACCACCGTCACGCCTCCCAATCCTTATCTTCTTCTCCCTCAGATCGTCGTCGCCACCTCCGAAATCACTGTCTGTTTTTGTAACCAACTCAAATTAGCCGACTACTTTATCAGCCATTTCAAATCTCTAAAATCGAAACGGAAGTAAGCCTCAAGCCCCATATCGGAACGATGAGGCTGTCGGCAGACCACTATGGTTGTCGGTTTTCAAAATAAAATGGGCGGATGGCGGCGGATGGTAATTCAAATGGCTAGACCACCATGTTTTTAGATATGGTCTTAGATCAGCCTTAGATCTGGTCGTTTGAAGGCTATGGTAGGAAATTGGATGTCAACAATTGTCTGGGTTGGAAGTTGAAATGACGAATGAGCGAAAGGACGAATTGTGACGCATTTCTGGTCATCGTCATGATATATGCAAAATTAGTGACGATAAAAATGATTCATAATGACAAAAATAAAAGTTGTCACAGTATTGAATATTTTTATGACGAAAATTAAATTGTCCCTATTAAGTAACAAAAAGTGACAAAATTTTGTGCGTCAAGAAAAAATTCGGCACAAAATGTGTGATTTCTTGTAGTGCTATCGACGCGAATATAATAGTGTTAGAATCCCCAAAAATACAAAACTTAGGAAATCCAGAATCAATGGTAAGTCGAAACGTCTCACGAAGAGCAAGAAACGTCTCACGAAGAGCAAGAACTTTAGCATACTTCAGATCGTTGATATTTACAAATTGGGCATCCTTGGAGCAAGCATAAATACCAACAAATGAGGAGTTACGAGCAAATTATGTACCCCAATCAAAGTATATATGAATAATGACATTTAGGGGAAGAACAAGCAATGAATCAAGGGTGCGGTTGTCATGTTTAAGGGAAAGAATTAGCATCCCGAAAATCTTAGAAGGTCTGGGTTGTTGTTGCAAGCAATACTTGTAAGTATGTACGAACATCGGAGAAGACAATTTTATTTCGTTGAAACCAAATCAAGTGGGCAAGGACAACAAAGTATTCTGCTATATTTAAGTCATCAAGGAGCAATATCTCTTGAAATTACAAGTCGCGTAGATGTTATTAGAATCGAAAGATAATTTCATGAATTTCAGTTACTTGCCAAATTAATGAGGAAACAAGGCATATGAAGAAGAGATGCAGTAAATAGTGATTAAGTGGTGAACATAAAGAACAACAGGGCTCATAATAAAGATGACCGAGCTAAGTTGTTGGACGATGGCAGGAGTAGCATCTCCAAGGAAAATGCAAGATACAGGATGATAAGCTTTCAAATTCTCCTCCAGATGGGATTTGGGACATAGCATACTAATCGGGAAGGAGTGGGTGCTAGTAAGGTCTTCGGAAGAACCATAATAAAATGATATGCGAATCGGAAGAAAAAGTTACTACAATAGGAAGAATCAAACATCCAACAGTCCAGAGAACAATTTTATTTTATTGAAACCAGATTAAGTCGACAAGGAAAACAAATTATTATGCTATATTTAAGTCATTGAGAAGTAACATCTCTTAAAACTACAAGTCGCGTATATGTTTTCAAAACCGGAAGATAATTTCATAAATTCGAGCTGCTTGCCAAATTGATGAGGAAAGTGGGCCCGTGAAGAAGAGATGCACTAAAGAGTGATCAGGTGGTGGGCATAAAGAACAGTGGGGTTCATGACGAAGATGACGGCGAGCTAAATCATTGGACGATGACAAGAATTAGAGCAACATCTCCAAAGAAAATGCAAGATACATGCTGATTATTTAAGCTTCCAAGTTCTCCTCCAAATAAAGTTCGGGCCATAACTACTAATTGGGAAGGAGTAGGTGTCAATAAAATCTTCGGAAGAGCTCATAATAAAATAATATGTGATCGCACCGAAAAGTACCAGAATGGAAATAATATCACATCCAACGGTCCGAAGAATGGTGATTTTTCAGAGGAATAGCGAGAACCACATCCACATTCAATAAGTCAAAATTGACCCGAATTAACAGCTTTTATTGTAGAGTCCAAGATCTGAAACAATGATGGAGCTGATTCAGACGTCTTGCGGGAGACCTGATGGGAAAATGGGGAGGCAAAGGAACCTATCTATCATAGAAGAGGGTTGTTGTCTGGCCATTTCCCATAAGTTTTGACAACCGAGAAGAATAACACGGTGACCGATCATAATACGGTGCCATGTAAACTTGGGACGAGAACCAAGAGTAGCATGTAACGCGGACGTAGAAAGGTAGTACTTGGACTGCATGATTCGAGAAAAGAGACTGGATGGAGAAACTAAAGGGTCTTATGCTTGCTTAGACATCATGACAAGGTTAAATGCTTTCAAATTGCAAAAGTTTAGGCACCTTGAGATTTTCGTTGCTTGCCCAAGACTTCTACCGAATTTTCCTCGCGGACGAGCTATCCCCCCTACTCCCACCAATGAGATTTTACCGAACTCTCCAGATGAATAAGAACATGGTCCAACAACTGGAAGCAAGACATTGTTTACGTGGATATTGCATATATAATAGATTTATTGAGCACTTCTTTATCCGCTTTACTTAATTGATTTTCTTGCCAACGTTGATGCGCTTACTAACCTATTCTTTAATGCCTGCAACAATCTCTTATTTATTCTGACCAACAATAGAAAGGAGTCCGAGATATTTACCATGCGAAACTACTTTAGCATCTCCAAACAATTAGCAGATTGAATGAGAAATCTGAGCTTGTGCACAAAAAAACATAGCCAGATGAAGCAAATACAACGATATGCATGTTACCCCTTATAAGATTTTTAAATGAATGTGCAATGTGTGAAAAATTAGGAGTATTTCACTAAAATAAATAGGGAAGTAAATTCATAAAAATAGTTGAAACATTGAAAAAATATATTTATGTTAACATATAGATTGGAGCGTGTATCTCTATTGATGTTTATGAGACACTATATATATAGTCAACCCTCCATAAAAATATTATTTATCTTATAAATATACTATAGTAGGATTTTCATTTTAAATCACACATAAGTTTTAAGCTTCAATGTAGAATTGAAGAAATAATTAAGTGAAATTGAAATAAGTAATTGTAAATCAATAAGTAAATTATAAGTACTAAATTAGAAGATATACTTTCTAATAATAAAAAAAATTAAAAAAAAAAAGAATTTCATAACAGAAGCTGGATGCTGGACTATGATACAAGTTGTTGGAAGTTTTTCCTCACATTAAAATATGCAAATGATTTTATTTGCAAATGTATGTTCAGATCGGAATTATCAATTAAAGAAATTATAGAGAAAATATGTTATGCATAATATTCGTGTGTGTGTCTAACAATTTCTGAACTTATGGATGTCAGTCGATGATGTAATAAGACAAATGACTCTGTATTTCTTTTTCAATGGAAATCATCTTCATTATTATACAAATTTTTAGTAATCGTATAACTTTATATGTAATATATTAACGATGCATGAGTCTATTTATATCGAGAAGTATACAATAATTAGAATATACCAAACTTATATATATAAATTTTGTAAGAATAACACATTATATCATGGTATGTCATTTTCATAAATCTTTTAACATTATTATAATGTATTGTGCTAAACTAAGATTATCTAACCACTTTTTTTCTCTTTTATGATTATTTTTATTTTTTTATTTTTATTTGATTATGTACTGTGTTTGCTCAATTGATTAAATCTTTCATTTTTTTTTCTGGCACCGAATAATCTAAGATATTGTGTATATATATTATCATGATTAATAATTACATTGAGTTTTATTAGAATGATCAATATTACCACATAAAGTACAATTATTTTATGTTCGCATTAATTTTTTTATTAGATAATATTAAAAAAATAGTGTGTATTGCTAGTACCATAAAATAGAGTTGGAAATATGTTTTTTCTTTCTACTAACTACTGTATATATCTAAGTTTTGATACAAGTTTCTCTGCTCGATGATATTTCATGTCCTATGCCAACTTTATCAATGTGCACACTGTGTATTTTTTTGTGATGTCACTATGATGTCATTTGTCTATATGTGATGCATTGTTGTGATTAAAAATAAAAGATGAAACACTATTTAAAATCGTTGATCTCAGTTGTGTCCTAGCGTTGCTAACTAAGCTAATAGTAAAGAAGTTTTTGTACCGATTTGTAACACAATGTAGATATATTCAGCACATGATCTTTATTTCTTATCTGCCTTGAGGTGATGTAATTGTAATTTGGTTCTCTGTGTGTGCAACATTTATTTCACTCTGAGAAGAAGAAACATCCCTTTCCGTGAAAAATCCAGGTTCCTTAGCCTGAGGCAGTTGTACTTCATTTCCTAGCATGAAATTCACCGATGACATGTTTGGTCTATCTTCAGGACGTTTTTTCACACACAACAAGCCCACATGGATCGAGCGCATCACTTCAGACAAATCGAATGAGCCGCCTACAGAAGCATCAACCAGTTCTAATGCGTTGTTTTCCTTGTAAAGTCTCCATGCCTGTCCAAAATATGAAAATATCAGTTTGATATATATAGATGCAGCGTGAGGTATGTGATAAAGGAAATAAATCATAAATATTGTGTTTAATTTCTTTCCTTGTATATTTGTATCTTTTCCATGATTAGCTGTAGTCTATAAATTAAGGTGTATATATATTCTATGTATGTCACCCGCCATGCCCAGTTTGACGAGATGCTTTTTCCGTATGTCTCCTCGGGTGCTCCTGCCTCCATCTCCGCCTTGGAAATGAGTTCATTTCTGGAGCCTGGTCTCGTTCATAAGCCTCCTTCCTCATCTACTCCTACAACAGCAGCTCCCGTCTCATCTCCGTCCACTCCTCCATGCGTTCTTTGTCCGTCAGACGCCATCACGCCGTCATCTGATCCACCATCATCACCTCCATCGGGTGCTCTCTCCCCGCCACTACCATCTGCACCGCCTGTGCAGCAGCCTGCTCCATCCATTTCTCAACACCCCATGCAAACTCGGGCTAAGTCCGGAATCTTTAAGCCCAAATATGCAGCTTATCTCGCCCCTACCGCATTATATGCTGCTCTAACTATTTCCACTGAGCCGCGTGGTTTTAAATCAGCTCTTAAACATCCTCACTGGACTGCCGCTATGAACGAAGAAATGCAAGCTCTCAAAACTAATAGCACGTGGGACTTAGTTCCTCGACCTCCTGGGGTCAATATAGTTGGTTCGAAGTGGGTCTTCCGGACCAAGTATCATTCTGATGGCACTATTGACCGTTATAAAGCCCGTTTGGTCGCCCAAGGGTTCACTCAAATTCCAGGCCTTGACTTTTCTCATACTTTCAGTCCAGTCGTCAAAGCAGCTACTGTCCGCACTGTTATTGCTCTCGCAGTTTTACGTAATTGGCCATTACATCAGTTGGATGTCAAAAATGCCTTCCTTAACGGTTACCTCACCAAACCTGTTTATATGGAACAACCCCCGGGCTTTCATGATCCAAGGTTCCCCGACCATGTATGTCGTCTTCGTAAGGCTCTCTATGGTCTCAAACAGGCCCCCCGTGCTTGGTTCGATCGACTTAGCACCTTCTTGTTCTCTCTTGGCTTCTCTCGGAGTCGAGCTGACACATCTCTTTTTATATTTCATCGAGGCGCAACTTTGCTTTATTTGCTCGTTTATGTCGACGACATCATTCTCACTGGCAACAATAAATCTCTCATTCCCAGCTTTATCTCTCGGCTACACAAGGAATTTTCCATAAAGGATCTTGGTCAACTCAATTATTTCTTGGGTTTGGAAGTCACGTACACGCCCTCTGGTTTATTCTTAAGTCAATCCAAATATGCTCATGATATACTCACTCGCGCTGCTCTTCATGAATCCAAACCCGTCTCCACTCCCTTGGCCGTGGATTCTGCCTTGTCCTCGTCGGGTTCGCCACTTGCAGACCCGACTCACTATCGATCTCTCGTGGGGGCTCTTCAATATCTTACAATCACTCGCCCCGATCTGTCCTTTGCTGTCAATCAAGTAAGTCAATATCTCCAATGTCCAACCGATGATCATTATTGTGCTGTTAAACGAATTTTGCAATATGTTAAAGGCACATTAAATCATGGTCTTAGCTTCTCTCGCGATGATTCATCTAGCTTAATCGGGTACTCCGATGCTGACTGGGCTCGCTGTCCCGACACTCGGCGTTCCACTTATGGATATACATTCTTCTTAGGAAGCAATTTAATATCTTGGAGCGCCAAGAAACAGCCGACTGTCGCTCGGTCCAGCTGTGAGTCCGAATATCGGGCCCTTGCGCATGCCTCTTCTGAGCTCCTTTGGCTCACTTATCTTCTGCGAGAGCTACGGGCCGTTCCCTCCACTCGCCCGATTCTATATTGTGACAATAAGAGCACTATTTTTCTCAGCCAAAATCCGATAGCCAACAAACGATCCAAGCATATCGACATCGACTATCATTTTGTTCGCGAATTGGTTGCTTCGGGTACTCTTTCCACTCAATATGTACCTTCTCATCTCCAACTCGCCGATGTTTTTACCAAAAGCTTGCCTCGTCCTCTGTTTGAGTTCTTCCGGTCCAAGCTTCGTGTCTTGCCACACCCGACACTTCGCTTGAGGGGGGATGATAAAGGAAATAAATCATAAATATTCTGTTTAATTGCTTTCCTTGTATATTTGTATCTTTTCCATGATTAGCTGTAGTCTGTAAATTAAGGTGTATATATATTCTATGTAATCACATTGATAGAAATACAAAAACACAATATTATTCACAGTATGCATGAACAAAAATACACAACCATAAACCGTTACTTCACAGTGATACCAACAAGCACTGAACATTTAAGAAAAACTTTTTTTTTTTTCTCAATTTATCAGTCAACCATATAAAATAATATATATAACTATAACAAATCAGACATATCATAGCCAATAAAATATACTTAACAGAATCATAACCTTATCTGCACCAACACTTTCTTTTGGAAATTTTAGGCTCGAGGAAGTAACACTTACATATCCAAGGAGGTTGAGATTGTGATTGTCAAGGCAGAATCGTCTGTTTCTTTTTCCACTCACAATTTCTAACACTAGAACACCGAAGCTGAACACATCTGATTTGATAGAGAATATCCCATCCATTACATATTCTGGTGACATGTACCCACTATAACAAAGAACTTGTAAGAAATTAATGCGGTAATATTTCAATTGGAATCAAACAGAAAAAAAAAACAGAAGAAGAATATATTGCTGATCTTCTTACTATGTCCCTACAACTCTGCGTGTCTTAGCTACAGTTTCGTTTCCGCCAAAACTTCTGGCTAGCCCAAAATCTGAAATTTTTGGATTCATTTCAGCATCTAGCAATATATTGCTAGCTTTGAGGTCTCGATGGATAATTCTCAACCTGGAATCTTGATGGAGATACAATAGCCCCTTTGCAATTCCATTTATAATTTGGAAGCGACGTTTCCAATCAAGTAGCATACTTGTCATGTGATCTATCAAAAATATGTATTGGAGAGTTAGTACTAATCTAGTTCTTGTTGTATTGTTCTTTGCCACTCACCAAACAAAATCAAGTCAAGGCTACTATTAGGCATGTATTCGTAAATCAACATTTTCTCCTCTCCTTCAATGCAACATCCTAGAAGCTTCACCAGATTTCGATGCTGAAGTTTGGCAATCAAGATCACTTCATTCTTCAATTCATCGACTCCTTGAAAGGATGTTTTCGACAAGCGCTTAACTGCAATTTCCTGTCCGTCATTCACCGTGCCCTACACCATAATATGGAAATGTGACACACAAGAAAATATGTAGTTGATATGTGGATTCACATTATTCGAGTTGTCCATTGCTTCGATAATTTTAAATAAAATAAGAGTGTAATATATTTTTTTAGTGGACAAAATATAATTAATAAACTATTATGACAAGTAAAAATTGGTCAGACTCATAATTTAATTTATTTGAGCTTATATTAATTTGTGTCATATCAGGTTTCTTCGGAAGCTCAATATAGACTGAGATTAATTATGCAGTTATATGGATAATAATTTTATTACTGCAACTAAATAAAATAATTAATTGGATTACGATATTATGGAAAATAGAGAATTTGAATCTTATATACTTATCATGATATAAAATATGGAGAGAAATATTATCAATTCTACCTAACACAATAACGGATCGACAATCAAAGAAAGAATGGTGTATTTGTTAAAGCACACGACAAAGGTATTCTATAAAGTCTAAAACACCCTATAAAGGTATTGCATAAAGATATTCCATAAACTTTCCTTCTATATATGAGATGAACGTATACTAATAATAGAGGCTGCAAAAGTATTCCATAAACTTTTCTTATATATGACAATATACATATAATATTAATAGATTGTCTGACGATATATTTGATCACTACAAGAAAGAAAGGGTATTTGCCGCTACTCCTTTTGCAATTACAAGAGTGCTTACTAAAAATAACTATTTTGTAACTATTAGTAGTTACATAAAATATTTCATACAAAATTAATCAAATTTGCTACAATATGACAAGTTTTTTTTGCAACTATTTGTAGTTACAAATACATTAGTAACTACAAAATAGTTGCAAAAAGTAATTACAAATACATTAGTAACTATAAAGTAGCAGAAAAAAACTTTTTGCATTTTTTTTATAAGTGACTACCCTATAGTAACTACATGCATGTAGTTACTAAATATTTTTGTGACCCCTCTTTTTTTTGTAACTACATTTTGTATAGTAGTGGCAAAAAGTCTTATATTCTAGTAGTGGATTTACAATTCTGTAGGTTCGATTAGATCATGAAACTAACAGGCATACCTTGTAAACAGGCCCGAATCCACCTTCACCAAGCTTGTTATTACTTGAGAAATGGTTCGTGGCTCTCAAAATGAGTGATAGATTGAAGAATGGTAACACAGCTTCTTCGTCAGATCCTGTTAATGTGCCTGCAACAAATTAAGGAACATAGCTGGGAGAAACAATAACAAATAGGTGATAGTTTTTCAGTTTGTATGCATATTTGGCATACCTTCTTTTCTTATCCTCTTCCGAGTAAAAATTAGTACGAGGATTAGGCAGATGAGAACTACTCCCACTGCTGAGGGTAAACTTGCTGTGAGCATCACTCCTTTCTTCCCTTTAGAGTCTGCAATATTTCGAGGATTAGGCAGACATGAACAACTCGACTCAATTCGTTCAACCCCTATCTAAAATAATGATAAAAGTGTGGCAAAAAACAATGATAGGAACCGGTCTATATCACAAACGGGGAATAAAAATGTTTTCTATATCATATAAAAGATCGTCCATATCATACAATAATAAAAACATCTAGAATATAATCCTAATTCAGAAGAAAAATAGAATTAGTGACAGACAACCGTTTTAATCACTTACCTAATTCAGAAGAAGGCATTCGGATATACAGATCTTGTGCACCATCATTTTGAGTTCTGATATCTTTCAATTCCCCATAGTAAAACAGGCATCCACTTCCTTCTTGTCTGATATCCAACTGTGTATACGCCGTACAAGTACAATTTCTAGAACATTCTATTTCACATTCTGCAAGGCTCATTCCCCGGTCACTGAACGTAGAATTCCGGGCATCTGGCAATTTTTTTCCAGAGTACTTCAAAAACACATCATTTTGACACGTCAGCAGTGTCCTGCGAACACATCCATCCGACCTGTTTGGATCTCTCGGCACAAATTTGTTGAGACATCCACAGTGAGGTGAATTTCCAATGCTGCAAATGCCATATGCACCACAGGAATTGTAGATATCACAATCATCTCCTGGCATGTTTGTGTAAACGGTCCAGTTTCGGGTCAGATTGTCCCATATCCACCGTTGTCCGAAGCCATTCCAGGTCGCTCTCGCCAAGGTAATGAGCGAATGATCCGCCATGTCTTCCGTGTACTTCACCTCGTCGTCTCTTGTCACCACTCTCCCCTGTATATCCCCTAGATAAATCGTGGTACTGGAATTTATGGACGGTCCCCCACTGAATCGGATACCGTTCCAGGGTCCGATTCTGTACAGTATAGCTTCATCTCTTTTCAGGAGAAGTTGTGGCGCTCCGACAGGGTCCAAATAAATTGTGAACTCACCAGGAGCTGGATCGTCGTCACTCCTCCATGACGAGAGGTAGGTCTCAACCCCCGTCACGGGGTTCCACCCTATGCTCATGCCTGGTAATAAAGTGTCGGATGGATGATCAAAACTCTGCCAGACTAAATTCTCCGGCTTGTCATCGCTTGCCTCCTTCACCACCAGATTCCCCGTGTCTAGTAACTGCACAGATGGATTTTTGACACTTGTCGTTGCATTTGACGACCATATGCTGGTGCCGTTAGTGTGACTGAACAGGGCCAAGATTCCAAGCCCTGTAACTTTTAAGACGCCTGATTTGGTCATGAGTGGAGCTTGTCTGTTGGCAACCCAAACATATGTCCGAACTGGGACATTCTTGTACCATATGCCGACGTACCGATTTGTCGAATTTCCGGGACTGAAAAACCCGTATTCAAACATCCCACCTGAAGAAACCAATGTTTCTCCATCTGTAATAATATGAGAAATATTCATACTATCGGTTGCAGCAGAAACTGCATGGATTAAGAAAAGGCATATCGACAAAGAGAAAAAACAACTGTTCGGAAATTCATCCATGTTCTTTCTGCTCGTCTTTCAACTAATCCTTTCATCCATAAATAGCAGTCTAAAGTCTGTAAAAACAATTGTTATGTCATTTATTTTAAATACTTCTTAAATGTATAGGTAATGAATTTCTTTGGTGACCAATCGCAACAAAGTCAGCTGTATCACAGTCAAGATTCAAATGTGTATAATTAAGAAAATAATTACGGCTAGTAAATCTATATTGAGAAAGTGAAGTATTTATCTAAAAGTCTGTAATTTAGATAAACTAGCAATGCGCATTATAATTTTTTTATTATTATCTAATAAAAAAATTAATTTGAACGTAAAATAATTGAACAAACATAATTTTGTAGCTTATTCTGTACAATACAAAATTAATTCATTAAACAAACATAATTAAAGTTTGATTTATTCTAACTATTGTTAATTTCTTATCATACACAGACTCGACCACCATTAATATATCTTGAATAAAGTTATACGATGATACAAAACTATATACATAATAATGAGGCATAAATTTTTATGTTTGCACCGAATCACTAGCATTTGAAGAAAAATACATGTTTAATTATCTCAATACATCATAACTGACATCCATAAGTTCATTATTTGTTATATACACGCAAAATATTAGGACTAACCTACTTTCTGTGTAATTTCTTTGAAAAATAGTTTCGATTTCAACATACATTTGCACATGAAATGGAAAATAAATATATACAATTTCATTTCCTACAAGGATAATAGTTCGATCTATATTTACTTATTAATGCTCATACAAAGAAATTTACCGTGTAAATATATATATATATGTTGCTTGTTTAATCAAAATTTGTATAGTAAGACTAAATGTATGTCTAGTTTAATCTGGATTTCAAAATACTGCATTGTAATAACTTGTATGTACATCTAACTACAATATAGATATTAAATTTTTGTTTTTGTATTCTTTTCTGATAGTATAATATATCTGACTCTAATACATTAGTTTATTTTGTTGATTTTTCTATTATATTACATAGACTCATCTATTATAATCAATTTTTTTATATAATGAAAATCCACGTAAACCCTTTAATATTATAATTGTTTTCATTAGTTTCTCCATAATTTCGTTCATTATGTTAATAAAGTCTATCCATAAGTTTGTGTTATCTTTTTTCACAATACATTTTCTCACTTCTATTTATTTTATCATCATATAGTTCCTATTCAATTATTTTGACATTAATTTCTATAGTTGGACTTTAATAAAGAGATATACACAAAAAATATATAATTTTCTAACAAGTCTTACTCAGTTAAAAGTTAATTTTAAAATATAATCTCAGCAATTCAACATGCAAGTCATTTCATTCTTTTAGCATGATTTTAGCATTTGCTTCAACTTATATCATAATAAATATTGAGTTATTATTTGCGTTAAGCTCTAACCCTAAATCAATTCAATAGTTTATACTTTAGTCTAACTATCCTATATTCATATTTTATTTTCATTTGATAACTTATAAATTCAATTTGTTTCTAAATGTTGTAATATTGATATTTCAATAATTTAGAAAATTAAAGAGATTATTGCAAGTAGCATATTTATAATATTCAAATTAGACAAATAAATTGTTACTATTAGATAAGTATTATTGTAATATATATTTATAATAAGACTTGCCTCTTTTATTTATGACCAAACATTATATAAGAATTTATCAATAATTTATACATAGTAATATAAATCATTGTGAATCATTTACATATTGTTCTAACATATAATGTTTACATTGTTTAAATATACTAAAATATATTTAATTTAATCTCATCTATTTTTTCCAAAAAAAATTATAATGACATTTTTTTAATTAATCTTTCAATCATTTTTATATAATAAAAAATATAGGTACGGTTATATCTTAACAACACACTTAAAACTAAGTGATAATTTTTTTTAAAATTAAGAAATAATCAATAGCTAAAACTAATGTACAATTTTTTTATTCTATCATGAATTTATCCTTAAAACCATAAATATGGTGAAAAGATAAACTGGAGATGGTATAACCGTCGGAGATAATCACGAGCACAAATCAACACCCAAGAAAAATCAAATATTAAAAAAAACGAACCAAGGTCTCGATTAGCTGCACAAAATCACGATTTCAGAGAGACTTCCATTGAAAATGGAGGACCTCAGAAATCATCATCAATCCAGAACCTCAACCAATAAGTGGTGATTTGGAGAAATTAGGTACCAAATCAAAGTGGGTTGTAGAAGTACCAAATTAAACTTGACATGACGATATGAAGGAAGTCACTGCAATTTGGGGGCGCCATAGCGACGGAACCCTAGCGACAAAACAAAGTAGCGACGGGGAAGGAGCTCCAACGTTCATAAGGTGTATTAATTTTTTGGGACATCATCCTTCATCAAAATTGATCAAAACTCATGTTCCCAATATGGATAATGATTGAATAAAATATTAATTGATAATCTTGTATTACAATGGAAGAATAATTCACAAAAAAAATTCATAGAAACAAAAGAATTAACGGTGTATGTAAAAAAATTGACAGAAGTGTTCAATTAAACACAATAAAAAGTTTGAGTGTACATGTGTGCAATTTTAAGAATTAAAGTGTCTAATTGTACAAAAAAATAATTGAATGATTTATTTGTACTTGAGGATATAGTCGAGGTGTCTATTTGTACATTATCCAAATATAAAAAAACTAATAAGGACTTTAAAAACTTAATAATATTTTAAATATTCAATACCTAAATAACCCTCTTATACTCCCAAGCCAAAATAAGGATCTTGTATTTATTACTCGACTATAAAGTCAAACTTATAACTATGAAATCGTATTAAACTATTATATGTTACATAATTTAAATATTTTATCATGTAAGTATCATTAATAATGAGTTATTCATATATTATGTTAAATTAAATATTATATAATACATTATAGTTGTCTTGTCAAAATGTTTTTTTTTTTGTAGTTAGTGGAATGAGTATATAGATGTTATAGCTACGTACTTTACCTAAATTAAAAAAAGTAAACAAAAAAATTATCTCCAAAAAATATAAAATGATAAATTAAATCAATAAGAGCTTTCATTATTATTCATTGTTCCACTATTGGAAGTTAAGTTTCTTGTGGTCATTATCCTAACAAAGAAGTCGAACTTTGGAGCTACTAAACTCGTATTAAACTATGTTAATTTTCTATTATTTTTTAATATATACATAAATATTTTTTTTTTGTAAAGTTTAATTATTTAATATTTTGAGAATCATAAACTAAAATACTTTAATATTCGTAATATCTTATATTTTTATTCCTTTCTAGTAATATACTCCCTCCGTTCCGCCTAATTTGCATACTTTCCTTTTTCGGTCGTCCCACCCTATTTTGCACACCCCCAAAATGGAAAGAAATCTTACAATCTCCACCTTCAATCTCCACCTTTGGAGAAGTCAACTAAAAAGCAAAAAATAGTTTTTTCTTAATATACGCGCTGGAGCAGATGTGAAATTAGGCCAGGACGGAGGGAGTACATTATATAATTTTTTTTTTTTATTTCTTTTATACTTTCTTCAATTCTTCATAAATTTCTTATAGTTCTCCTAATAGGATTCTTTTACAATTGTAAAGAAAAGAAAGATCGATTAGGAAAAAATTAAGAGTAAATAAAAGATATATGATATACAATAGTTGTCCTGTCAATATATTTTTTATTGTGGTTAGTAGAATAAGGAAATATATATTATAACTACGTACCTAAATTAAAAAGAAAAATTAAACTAAAATTAAAAATTATCTCTAAAATGAAAAATGATAAATAAGAGCTTTCACTATTATTCATTGTTATATTTTTACGTGTATGATTTTTTTTTTTCTTGTTGTTGCTAATCGTAAAGCCTTTTAGTATTTTTTTTCACCATGAAAACAAAAAGATATAATAGTTTCAAACATTTAATATCTGAATAACGTTACAGTATCACTATTCGAAATTATAAGTCTTGAAATCATTATCCTAGTGAAAAAGTCAAACTTTGGAGTTACTAAAGTCCTATTAAACTATAGATATTTAAGTTTCTATATTTTTTTTTATAAATACATAAATATCTTCTATTATTTAATAATAATCATATACTAAAGTAATTTTACTTATTGTAAGTACATTTTTACTAATCAGTATTTCTCCTCTTCAATTATAGAAGAAACCAATTAGAAAAACTTTCAGAAATTAATGAAGAATCAAATAAAATAAAAACAAATAAAAAGAATAATACATGTATTTACTACAAAGGAATAATAATATAAGATATTATGAATATTTAAGTTCAGCTTATGTC
This sequence comes from Ajuga chamaepitys, assembly GCA_958295605.1. Taxonomy (NCBI): domain Eukaryota; kingdom Viridiplantae; phylum Streptophyta; class Magnoliopsida; order Lamiales; family Lamiaceae; genus Ajuga; species Ajuga chamaepitys. The sequence goes on along the minus strand of OY282498.1, from coordinate 38,740,142 downwards.
ATCAGTTGATATATATATTATATGAAATGTGATACAAGATTTCATAAGTTGAGACTTGAGAGATGAATTTGAATTATAAAATGGATCTTACCTAATAAATAAAACATTAAAAAATAAATTTAGTAAGTTAACCTTACAAATTTACTAATGGTTTTTTTCGTTTTCTATAATTTTCTTTTTGACAATTATGTAAAAGAATCTCATTATAAAAGAAATAGGAAATTTAAAAGAAACTTAAAAATAAAAATAAATAGAAATAATAATGTTATGTTTATTATTAAATTAGAGAAAAATATTAAATATTATCAGGATGTAGGTTCAACTTATGTCATTATATAAATTAGATATCATATCCATGAATTTTTTTGAGGGTATCATATCCATGAATTGATAGATGATATTTAAACTATATAGGGCTCTAACCAAATATGTAAAGCTTTAAAATATAGTTAATAAACTAACCTTACAAATGAAAATCCATTAAGGAAATAATAGGCAAATTAAGTTTTGTCTAACCATATAAATAAAACTTTAAAGATATAGTCACTAAACTAAAGGAATAAATTATTTTTTTTTCACGAAAATTTAATTTTAATAAAAAAAATTACTAATATTAATTAAATTAATTGTACATGTGAAAATGGTAAATAAGATTTTAATAAATTGAAAATGTGAAAATAATATGTGTTGTTTTAATGTGGGACCCCCAAATAGTGTCATTTGTTCCTTGGAGAATTGGGGAGAAATATGTACAAATGTAGTGGGTTTTAACTTTTGATGTGGTAGTGGTGTGGCGGGTACAATTTGGGAATGCATTGGTGATGCTCTAAGACTTGCACACTTTAGATCTTCTGTGCATTCCCCTTCTCTTCCCAACTACGAGTTCTTCCCTCATCTCTTTTTCCTCTCCACATATTCCCTCTCTAAATTAACACGTTTCTCTCTCTAAACGAAAATTTATTTATTTTAGCAGACGTTCAAAACTCCACCTTCACCTTTGAAACTGAAACCCCTATTATTTAATCGACTTAGTGAAATCAAATTCTTCGCCATAAGTGGAATATGCCTGACATCGTTAAGCGTGCACAGTCTACCATCAAGTGTCCTAACCTTGATTGAGCTTATTCCAATCGTCTTTCTTTTGGAACCATTAGCGAAAGAGATATTGCCGCCTTCCACATGCTTATAGGTTGCGAACCACTCCCTACGCGGACATATATGGTAAGATGCCCCAGAGCCGAGAAACCACTCATCAGATTTATTTGTTTGTTTCTCAGCAACTAGGATCGAATCAACATCGGAGTCGGCGTCAACTCTTTCAACAACATCAACAGTGCTTTTTTGCTTCTGCTTCAACTATAGTAGTTGCAAATTCTTCTTAAACTTCTTTTTTCCCAAATTTTTCGAACCCCGATTACCACTGACTCCTAGTACAACAACCTAATCTTCCATATTTGCAACAGTCGCCTGGTGACGCAATTCTCTAGAATGCAGCAATGATTTCACCTCTTCTAGAGACACATAATCTTTTCCAATAACAAATGACTGCACAAAATTCTCATACGATGACGGCAGAGAAACCAACAAAATCAAAGCAACATCCTCATCTTCTATTTTTACATCAATGTTATGCAATTCTAATAGGATTGTGTTTAATTGATTAAGTGTTCACGAAGAGACTGGCCTTCTTGCATACGCAGCTCGAACAAACGTTGTTTCAAAAGTAACTTATTGGTAAGCGACTTCGTCATGTATAACTTCTCCAGCTTCGACCTTAACCCTTGTGCAGTTTCCTCCCCTGCTACCTCGGTAATGATGTCGTTTTCGAGACACAACATGATCGTTGAGTGCACTTTCTCCTCCAGAATGACCATCTCAGCAGACACCGGGACCTCGGGCCTCCCTGATCCACCGCCTTGCCCTTGTTCTTCTTTGGATTCAACGCCCACAACCCTTGTTATTTCAACAAGGCTCTCATCGCCTTAAATACCCAAACAGACGAGTGACTCCTCGTACCTAAATACTCCCAAACAATGGGCATCAACACTTTTAACAGCAGCAGAACCATAAAAAGTTGAACTTTGCATTAAATACAAAATTCCCCTTTTAACGTCCTTCAAGACAAATCAAATTTTGTAAAAAATAACTCACACTTTTATTAGAGAAGTAGATTAACCAAAGACTAAAGAATTTCGTAGTGCCCTGTTTAGGACTATAGCTAGGCAGACTTGCTACTGTTGTTAAATGATACCTGGTTTGTGCTGTTTGGACGGAAGCTGACTGGAATTTCTTTTTCCCGATCTTATTTAACTTCATGAATATTAGATGAAGAATAACTACCTGTGGATTCAAGATCAATATATCAAGTGTGAACATATTTTGTACAAGAAGATGGGTTAATTAAGGAACCGGGTTATAGAGTTCAAGAACCGGTTTGAGAGATCGAGTTCAGGATAAAAACCGAAGTCATAACCACCGGTTCATGGTGGTTATGAAAACTGTTGTGCAACTTGTTTCAACAACGGTTTTTCAAACCGTTTGAGCTGATCAACTTGCAGCACACTTATTTGGAAGATTCGAGCTCATTCTTTTATACAGACTTATGTAACTTGATGTAGAGAACCTAGATTCATAGTTTTCCTTCTGTTTCAATTACTCAGGAGAGAGAATTAGCGGTTAGGGTTTGCGGGATCAGTTTAGGGTTCTAAATTGGGGTTTATGCATTCCTAGTGTAATTCCTTGTAATCTTGATTAATTGATAGTGAATTGAGGGTAGATAATCCTCCGTAGATGTAGAACTATTTTTCGAACCACGTAAAACTTCTTGTGTGAGCGTTTTGATCTTTTCGTTGTGGTGTGAATTGTGTTCGGCTAGTTTTTTCTTTCTGTTCGTCCGAATTGCTTCGTGTTGTTCGGCCTCTGTTCTTGTTTTTCCATCCGAACATAGAACTGGTGATTTTATGTGATTCAGTGTTACAAATTGGCGCCGTCTGTGGGAAACCAAAGCTTGCTGAAATTGATCTATGGCTGGTATGATGATGGAAGTGGATAGATTCACCGGGAAAAATGATTTCGCACTATGGAAGATAAAAATGAATGCCATTCTAATCCAAAATGGGATATCCATGGCGTTGAAGGCTCAAGAGGATTAGCCACTTGGTGAGAGACCAAAGGTTCAAGAAACTGATCAAAAAGCTCTCAGTTCTATCATTCTCTGTCTGGGAGATAAGCCGCTCAGAGAAATCTCGAGACACAAAACAACTCTGGAGACCTGGTCGACGTTGGAGGAGTTATATCAAAAAAAAAAAAAAATACGGTAACAAACGAACTCTTTCTTAAACAGAAATTACTTTCGTTTAAGATGACTGAGGACAAGGCTTTGATTGATCAACTGGATGATTTTAATCGCCTAACTGATGATCTTGAAGATCTTGGTGTGAATCTGGAGGAAGATGATAAATCCCTAATGTTACTAAATTCTTTACCTAAGTCACTTGGAAATTTTAGGGATACTCTAATGTTTGGTAGACAGGAGAAATTGAGCTATGATGTAATAGTCACATCTCTAAAAACAAAGGGGCTACAACTACAAGGTGATCAAAAGTTAAATCCAATTGCTGAAGGCTTGAACATCAAATTCAGAAAACAACATCAGAAAAAGAAGCTACACAATCAAGGGCAGAAATATAATAAAATTAGTGGAGATGATTCCAAGAAACCATCAGATTGGGTGGAAAAGAGGAGATGTTACTCCTGTAAACAAATTGGACATTTGAAAAAGAATTGCCCATTGAAGAAGAATAAATCAGACTAGACAGGAGCAGATGCTGCTGTAGTTGAGCAAGTAGAAGACACAACTGAAGTATTAAATGTTTCTGAGGGAAAGATAACCAAGGAATGGGTTCTAGATACAGGTTGCTCCTTTCATATGTGTCCATATGAGCACTTGTTTCAAGAACTAAATAAGTCTGATGGAGGAATTGTGCTGTTAGGAAATAATCAATCTTGCAGGGTAAGGGGAATTAGCTCAGTTAAAATCCAAATGTATGATGGAGTTCCAAGAATTATCTCAAATGTAAGGTATGTAACATCACTCAAAAGGAATTTGATATCTCTTGGTTCCTTGAATGAATCTGGGTGTGAATTCAGAACAGTGAATGGGTATATTCACATCACTAAGAATAATAAGGTAGTAATGAAAGGCCAAAAACAGAATGGTCTGTTTATTCTACTTGGAGAGTCAGTAATGGGTACTGTGGATGCTATTTTGAGCAGGACAGAAACCATGATATGGCATAAAAGAATGGGCCATATTGGTATAAAAGGAATGATAGAACTGTCAAAAAGAGGTGTGTTGGGAAATATAGGATCAAGTAGCTTGGATTTTTGTGATCAATGTGCCATGGGGAAGTCAAAGAAATTAGCTTATGGAAAAATGAGCACACACCACCAAGGAAATTCTAGATTATGCACACTCTGATGTGTGGGGGCCTGCTAGAACAGAAACTCTAAGTGGAGGCAAGTATTTCATGACAGTAATAGATGATTTCAGCAGGAAGGTGTGGGTATACATCTTAAGACAGAAAAGTGAGGCATTCATGAAGTTCAAAGACTGGCTTGCTCAGGTGGAAAATCAAAGAGGAAGGAAACTCAAGTACTTAAGAACAGACAATGGACTTGAGTATTTATCAAATGAATTCACTGATTTCCGTAAAGAGAGAGGGATTGTCAGGCAAAAAACAGTACCACTAAACACACAACAAAATGGCATAGCTGAGAGATTAAACATAACTATTCTGGAAAAAGTTAGATGGATGATGATAGATGCAAAACTTTCTAAAGGTTTTTGGGGAGAAACAGTGAACACACCCTGCTATTTGATTAACAAAACCCCTTCATCAACCTTAGATTTTAAGACACTTGATGAGATCTGGTATGGAAAGCTCTCAAATTACTCAGAGCTCAACGTGTTTGGATGTTTGGCATTTACTCATGTAAGGCAGGATAAGTTGGACCCTAGGGCACTAAGATGTGTTTTTCTTGGTTATCCAGAGGGAACAAAAGGCTACATATTATGGTGTGTTGAAAAGGGACATCAGAAGCTTATTGTAAGCAGAGATGTGAAGTTTAATGAAAATGTTATGGGATATATCTCAATTGGAGATAAGTCTGAGGTTGAGGGAGCTGTTCAAACAAGAAATTCATCAGTTGAGGTGGAGATCACAGGATTAGATACTCAGAATGTGGCAGAACCAATGAACCATGAGGAATCCAGTAGTTCTTCAGATAGTGAAGAAGACTAAACTGAATAAAATAATCTGAGAAATTACAGTCTGACCAGAGATAGAGCCAGAAGGGAAATTCATCCACCAAAGAGATATGGCCAAGCTGATATGGTATACTATGCATTGAATGTTGCAAAATCTCTGGAACACACAGAACCTCAGACTTATTCAGAAGCTATAAGTGGAACTGAGAAGAAACAGTGGATAAATGCAATGGTGGAGGAAATGGATTCTCTGTAAAGAAATCACACTTGGGATTTGGTGAAGAAACCAAGTGGTCAAAAACTTGTGAGCTCAAAGTGGATTTTTCAGAAGAAATTGGAAATTGTAAATAGTGAGAAGCTCAGATACAAAGCAAGGTTGGTAGCAAGAGGATTCACTCAAAGGGAAGGGATTGATTTCCATGAGGTGTTTTCACCAGTAGTTAAACACACTTCTATCAGAATTCTATTAGCAAAAAGTTACATAGGAGGATCTTGAACTTCAACAACTAGATGTTAAAACTGCTATCTTACATGGAGAGTTAGTGGAGGATATCTACATGAAACAACCTGAGGGTTTTGAGAAGACTGGTGATGAGGATAAGGTATGTCACTTGAAGAAATCACTGTACGGTTTGAAGAAAAGTCCAAGGCAATGGAACAAAAAGTTCAATGAGTTCATGATCAATGTTAGTTTTACTAGAAGTCTTTATGACAACTGTGTATATTTTGAGAAGAATGTAAAATCAGATAAAATATATCTGTTATTGTATGTTAATGATATGCTAATAGCTAGCAAAAGTAAACTGAAGATTCAACAGTTGAAGGAAAAATTGAGCACTAAGTTTGAGATGAAAGATCTGGGAAGTGCCAAAAAGATGCTAGGGATGGATATTATCAGAGACCGAAAGACTGGTGTGTTATACTTATCTCAGAGGAATTATCTACAAAAGGTATTGGAAAGATTCAATATGCATGAATCAAGGTCAGTGGTAACTCCAGTAGGACAACAGATCAAACTGTCAAGAGACCAAAGTCCAAGACACCTGCTGAGGTAAGACATATGCAAAATATACCTTATGCAAGTGGAGTAGGAAGTCTAATGTATGGTATGATCTGTAGCAGGCCTGATTTGGCTTTTGCAGTATCTTTGGTAAGTATATTTATGTCAAATCCATGAAAAGAACATTGGGAAGCTCTGAAATACATTCTAAGATATCTAAAGGGAGCAGTCAGTTTAGGGCTGAAATATGAGAAGATAAGCTCAGAAACTGATCCTTTGATGGGGTTTGTAGATGCAGATTTTGCTGGAAATATAGATACCAGGAAATCTATTTCAGGTTATGTGTTTACACTGTATGGAACAACAGTATCTTGGAGATCAGTGCATCAATCTGTGGTAGCCTTATCTACTACAGAAGCAGAGTATATTGTTGTAACAGATGCTTGCAAAGAAGCTATATGGTTAAAAGGAATCTTAAAAGATTTTGGTGTGATACAGAAGTGTGTGACAGTGCTGTGTGATAATCAGAGTACTCTACATCTTGTTAAACATCATGTTTTTTCATGAAAGATCAAAACATATAGATGTAAAGTTGCATTTTGTTAGAGACATCATTGAAGCTGGTTCAGTAGTTGTGAAGAAGGTGCACACCAAGGAGAATGCTGCAGATTTTCTTACCAAATCAGTTCCAGGAGATAAGTTTACTCATTGCATGAGCTTAATCAAGCTTGTGCATTGTGTTTGAATTATATAGTGGTGGAAGTTGAGGAAATGAATCACATCTTGATTCATTGAGGTGGAGATTTGTGGATTCAAGATCAATATATCAAGTGTGAACATATTTTGTACAAGAAGATGGGTTAATCAAGGAACCGGGTCATAGAGTTCAAGAACCGGTTTGAGAGATCGAGTTCAGGATAAAAACCGAAGTCATAACCACCGGTTCATGCTGGTTATGAAAACTGTTGTGCAACTTGTTTCAACAACGGTTTTTCAAACCGTTTGAGCTGATCAACTTGCAGCACACTTATCTGGAAGATTCGAGCTCATTCTTTTATACAGACTTATGTCACTTGATGTAGAGAATCTAGATTCATAGTTTTTCTTCTGTTTCAATTACTCAAGAGAGAGAATTAGCGGTTGGGGTTTGCCGGATCAGTTTAGGGTTCCAAATTGGGGTTTATGCATTCCTAGTGTAATTCCTTGTAATCTTGATTAATTGATAGTGAATTGAAGGTAGATAATTCTCCGTGGATGTAGAACTGTTGTTTGAACCACGTAAAACTTTTTGTGTGAGCGTTTTGATCTTTCTGTTGTGGTGTGAATTGTGTTCGGCCAGTTTTTTCTTTTTGTTCGTCCGAATTGCTTCATGTTGTTCGGCCTCTGTTCTTGTTTTTTGGTCCGAGCATAGAACTGGTGATTTTATGTGATTCAGTGTTACACTACCTAACAGAAAAAAAGAGAAATAAACCAATTCTCATTGATTTCGACTAACTGTCACAGAAGAAGCTTTCAGATATAAATACATCTTTGGGCTACAAGTTAGCTCATCTTACTGCCACTAACATAAACACTAAACTAACTAACTAACCGTATGAGGAATCTTCTAGATATACATCAGAAATGCATACAATTGATACAAAGAAAATACATTTGAAATGACTATTTAATTAGCTAGGTAAACAGTGAAAAAAATTTGTACCGGCTGGTCATTGAATTCTGCAAATGATCTTTATTGACTTATATCCAAATAAAAGTTATTGCTATTATTTTCTATCTGCCTTTGGGTGACGTAATTGTAATTTGATTTTCCTAATGTGCAGCATTTATTTCACTCTGAGCAGAAAAAACATCTCTTTCCGTGAAAAATCCAGGTTCATTAGCCTGAGGCAGTTGTACTTCATTTCCTAGCATGAAATTCACTGATGACATGTTTGGTCTATCCTCGGGACGTTTTTGCACACACAACAAGCCCACATGGATCGAGCGCAGCACTTCAGACACGTCGAATGAGTCTCGTAGAGAAACATCAACCACTTCTAACGAGTTGTCTTCCTTGTAAAGTCTCCATGCCTGTCCAAAATTTGAAAAGATTGGTCTGATATAGATGCATCGTGAAGTATACAAGAACAAGAGTACACGAGCATAATCGTTAAATTCACAATGACTCCAACAAATAATCTATTTTTTTTCTCATTTATCGGTCAACCACATCAAACAATTTACATAACTATAATAAATAGAATATACTATACGCGCGGCTATACCTAATAAAAGATGCTTAACAAAATCATAGCCCTTATTTGCAGCAACATTTCTTTTGGAATTTTTTGGCTTGAGGAAGTAACACTTACGTATCCAAGGAGGTTGTGATTGTGATCGTCAAGGCAGAATCCTCTATTCCTTTTTCCACTCACAATTTCTAACATCAAAACACCAAAACTAAACACATCTGACTTGGTGGAAAACAGCCCATCTATTGCATATTCTGGTGACATATACCCACTATAATAAAACATTGTAAGAAATTAATGCGACCATATTACAATGGAAAAAAAGAAAAAATTAATCTTCTTACTATGTTCCGACTACTCTGCGTGTCTTAGCTACGGTTTGGTTTCCACTAAAAGTTCTTGCTATCCCAAAGTCTGATATCTTTGGGTTCATTTCAGCATCTAGCAATATATTGCTAGCTTTGAGGTCTCGATGGATAATTCTCAACCTGGAATCTTGATGCAGATACAGTAGCCCCTTTGCAATTCCATTTATAATTTGGAAGCGGTGTTGCCAATCAAGTAGCATACTTCTGGTTTGATCTATCAAAAAAGCATAAGTAGAGTTAGCACTAATCTAGTTCTTGTTGTATTACTCTTTGCCACTCACCGAATAAAATCAAGTCAAGGCTACTATTAGACATGTATTCATATATTAATATTTTCTCCTCTCCTTCAATGCAACGTCCTATAAGCTTCACCAAATTTCGGTGCTGAAGTTTGGCAATCAACATCACTTCATTCTTAAATTCATCCACTCCTTGTGAGGAGCTTTCTGACAAGCGTTTCACAGCAATTTCCTGTCCGTCATCCACTATTCCCTACAGTCATAATATGGAAATGTGAAACGCAAGAATATTATGTGTAATAATTGCTTCCATAATTAATATAAAAGTGTCTTTAAGTTTCAGTCAATTTATATTTGACCTTTATTCAAGGACAATATTGTAATTTCCTAACACATTCTAATTATTATATTGGATCCCAACTAATCATAACTATATTATAATCACATATCTTAATTATAAATTGATTTCTTGTGCACCAGTTACACGAATCATATCCCGACCCAGGCCCACAATAACCCAACTCCTGAAGGCCTCATCTGCAGAATTAAATAGCTATCTTTTAATGAACTTGGATAAAATATTAAACTAACATTTATAAAAGCACGAAATCCCAAATGAAAATAATACTTTATTACAAGATTTTAATATGGGATAAACAAATTTATTACATGAATGTATATAGAAAATTTTGATTTAATAGTATTATCTTTTGATCTCTTTTAGTTAAAAAAGATATTCGATAAATTTATTTTAATTTGTGAGATATCACCATTTATATCTAAAGGTATCAATTTTAGTTGAAAAAATATTCGATATATTGAACTTCAACTTGAAAAAAGCAATCGTTCAATTTATAATAATTTGTGAGGTATCATAGTTTATGTCTAAATTACTTCAAGTGTGTAACGGTATAACTTGGTGTGTGAAAATATATCATTTTTAGACGAAAAAAATATTCGAAATATTTATTTTAATAGATTATGTCTAAAGGTATTAATTCAAGTGTGTAAAGGTATTATACTAGGTGTGTGAAAATGTATAACATTTAGTTGAAAAAAATAATCAATATATTTAATATTTGATATAATTATTAATTTTTGAGGTATCACGTTTTATGCCTAAATACGTTACTCAGATGTGTAAAGGTATTACTCAGTGTGTATTTTTTTCCTTATTTTTTTTTTTAATAAATATAGGCAATCTTGGAATATCAAGATGCGTGTCTCTCCAAGAATTAAAGATCAGTTCCATCAACACAACCTACAGGGTATCGGCGTGGTGATAATGATCATAGTTATAATTTTCCACGAACCAATTGCCTTGCTTTTCTCTTCTAGCAGAATTATGCTTGATGCAGTGAACAACATGACTCTCCTTTTATGCAATCTGCAATCTATTCAAGTCGGAGAAAACCTCCGCCAATTGAAAAGGAAGAGAATATATAAGATCCAATTAGTAGTGTTCGGATCGGGTCAGGTTGAGTTGATCCTAGGATCCGTGTAACTGGTGTATAGGAGACTTTGTCCTTAATTATATACTAAGCATGATACATATCCTAATTATTATATATGAATCTTAATTCTAATTATAATTGTATTCAAAATCACATATCATGTTATATACCAAAAATCGTGCATCACATATCATATCCTAATTATATACCAGAAATTGTGCATCAAGATTTTCAAACAATGGTTCAACACAGAAGTATACATATCCTAATAATTATATTCTCATCCTAATTATAGTCCTAATTGTATTCTAATCACATATCATAATTATATACTAAACATCGTGCATCGAGGTTTCCAAAGAGAGGTTCAACGCAGAAGTATTCTGGACAAATAAAAAAAAGAATAAATCAAGAAACGAATTCAATCTTGAATCACTTCTTGAACGAGATTTTTTGGATAGCAGTCTCATTTTTTTACTGACCCCGAAGAAATTAAGAAACGAATCAATATCGAATCGCTTATTGAACGAGATTTCTTGGAGAGCATATTCTAGATTTTTGGCTAACTCCGGATAAATCAAGAAACGAATTGAATCGTTTAATGAATGAGATTTCTTTGAGAACAACCTCGATTTTTTGTTAAACCAAGAAACAAATTGGACGGGTTCATTGATCTATGAAAAATTATGAAACATGTGCGACTTGATCGTGTAAAGAGGTTCGTCTTTCCTAATTTTTTACATTAATATTTTGATTTTTTAGCGGACGAGATCCTCTGTTCTAAGATGGTGTATTATTTGTCTATAATCATCATTTAGTGTAAATACAATAGTATTCTTCAAGTGCACATATGTGTGATTGAAACCGAAGATGAAATGTAATTTCGGAATATCAATTTTTGCAACAGTTTGAAATTGAAAATGTTTTTTTATTGCTGAAAACACATGAAACCAATTTTCAGTAATAAGACATTCATCTGTTTTCCAGGTGAATATTATCGAAGGCTTCTCGGAAGAGGATATTGAAACTTGTATTTTAGAGTACATAGGAACAATTGAAGAAATGATAGGTTTTGCGAGAGACTAAAGTATGGCCCAAGGGTATTTCGACCATATACTGCCGATTTGCAGCATCAAGTGGGAAATTACCTTTTGTGTTCAAATTATTTCTTAAAAGTTACGATGTTTCTTTTAGTTATTATTTCAGTGATTTTGGATTGTACAAACAATAAATTTTTATCAAATTTGGTTATTAATCAACAAAATAACAAATTTATGCATTATTGCTAAGAAAATTGAATTGTGAAATAATCATTCGAATATATCTATTATTGAAATATTTCCTATAAGGAAAAATTAATAAAAATGGCATGTATCTATCAACATGATCCCTCTTATATGTATTTAATTCCTCTTTTATTTATTTATTTATTTATTATTATTATTATTATTATTATTATTATTATTATTATTATTATTATTATTATTATTATTTTATTTTTTTATAAAATCAGATGTCAACAACAAGTCCAACAACAACAGATGTATTTCGACAAAGGAAACTTTCAAAGGAGAAAAATAAGTATGTCAACTTAAGTGCTACTATAAAATAGAAATATAAAGATAAAGTTAATAACAACAAAAAAGAGCACGTGTCACGGAAATTCCATGCCAATCAAATGTTAAGTCACTTTACATTTTCAAAGAAAAATGGTGTATTAAAGTAAACATGTTTTATATTTATTTATAACTCTAATTTATCCATTATCAAATTTATGTTGCTTTAGGAACAAAAAATTATGAATCCGAATGCACAGAGAAACATGAATTGGAAAAAAATTAAAAAATTATATTTATTTTGGTGCTGCAAGATTTGAGTATGAACGCCCAATCTTTGTTGTGATAATGGAAAGATTCAACTTTCTTCTACTACCTTCATTTAAAAATAAGTGTCTTTTTAGACAAAAAGAATTTTTTTAAAATAAGTGTCACTTTAGCACAAAAAACCACAATTCTTCCAATTTTATCATAAATAATTTACTTAATTTATTAATTATTTCCTATTCCACAAAATATATCCAATAAAATGAATTCTATAAGGAAATATTTGCCTTTTATATATATCCTTAATTTTTTTTGAAAAGCTAAAACGACACTTATTTTTAAACAAATGGAGTATTGAAATTTCTGATGAATTATACAATTTGTTTACTTCAAATTCAGAAGAGGGTGTTGAATTCAAAGAAAATATAATATTGTACAATGATATACTTTCTTTTACTTCATTTGGTGTTAAATACAACAAATAACTCGCATCTGGAAGACATGAAGTTTATACCTTTAGGCTGCGCTTACTTCTTGGTGTGGGATAAACACTCAAACCTACCCCCTTGGTTAAGTGTCTTGGATAAGTCTGGGTAGATTCTACACCATCCTGTGTTTACATTGTTGGAAACATGATTTGTCCTGGGTTAATATTTTATTTGACCAAGTGTACTTAGAGTTGTAAACATGGTTAAAATGTAAAATGACCGACTCACCCTCAATTTTTCCAAATATTTTATTTTTTTAATCCTCTATTATTCAATTCCAAATATTTTATTTTTCATTCCTCTATTATCTAATCAATACATAACACTCTCAAGTTGAATTCCCCTTCATTTCATCATTGTTGCGGTTGCAATTATTGAATCCAAAACTCCAATTGAGTCCAAATGAATTCCCACTTCATTTTCTTCGATCAATACAGAACATAATATCTCCATATCCCCAGTTGAATCCAGATATGAAAATGCACATTTAATTCTCAAATTCCACTACCCAAGAAGACATGGTTTTCGATTATATCTGTAGAAATACTATGGATAAACGACAGGGGAAGAAATTTGAAATGGATGAAATTGTTAGTGAGTACTCATGCCCGGACTACAGAGGAAAAAAATGATCCACTAGAAAATCAGAGGAGGTCGAGGTTATACGCACGAGATGGAGAGATACATCCAACCCACCTAAACTATGCGTGGCTCACAACTGCGCGAAGAGAGGTAGAAAATACATGAAAACTCAAGCCCAAAACCCTTCCAGTTATTTGACATAATCTAATTTGGTATTTTTTATTATTGGTAAACTTGCTATAAATCTGAACCCACCAAAATAGGTGGGTTCAGTTAACCCTCATTTTATCTGCTACAGTAGCATTTAACACAGGCTTCCGGGTTTTAGGAGTAAATTTCAACTTACAAAGTAAACATAGGTAAGGTGGATCAAAATGCCACTAACCCACCTTAACCAATAAAGTAAACGTAGCATTAGAGCACAAGGCATGACGTATCACAATCTTTCAGAATTGAAAGCAACTAAAGATTGTGCATAATATTTTCAAATGTAATTTGTTGACACACGTAAAGAATAAAGGTGTTTAGAGTATAGTCAAAAGTTAACAATTACACTACTTTACGACAAAATTTATAGAACAATTTTTTTAATAATAGGTTACTATTGAGATAAGATCAGATTCACTTAACTATACAGGAAAGAAATGGATCTGTGATAAGATTTATGATTCTCTTACACGAATCTCCGAGATTATAATTTATTCTCTGAATATGTCCCGCTGATAACATTTCAAAATTGCTAAAATAAAAAAAAATTATAAAAGGTAAGTGCTAATATATAATTTCTAAATTTAATATACTAAGTGTTGCACGTGCAATGCACGTGCCAAACTCTAGTATTATAAAAGTGAAATAGAATATAATTAAGTAAATTATTATGATAAGTTAAGAGTTGAGCGGTCATAATTAATGTGTTGAAGCTTATTTAATTGGATCCAATCAAGTCTATTTGATGGCTATATATGACATAGATAATTTATATGAATAAATAATTTATTGTTGCTACTAAATATTTCATTTGGATTATTATACTTTGAAGGATGAAGAGATTCGGTACCTTCTATAAGATAGAAACTCGAAGAAAAATAAATACCCTGATTCGCATAAATATTTCATTCACCCTACACAATAACCAATTCACAATAGAAGAAAGAATGCATGCCCACACACGCTTTGCAGTACCTTGGAGGTTTAGAATTGATCTAATAATAATAATAATAATAATAATAATAATAATAATAATAATAATAATAATAATAATAATAATAATAATAATAGATGATGTATCTGATTTACAATAATTAATTTTGTAAATCTGCAAGAAAACAACACACATACCTTGTAAATAGGCCCGAATCCACCTTCACCAAGTTTGTTTTTACTCGAGAAATGGTTTGTAGCTTTCAAAATCGATGATAAGTTGAAGAATGGTAATTCAGCTTCTTTGTAATGAGAACATCCTGTTGATGTGCCTGCAAAAATGGCACACAAGTCAGAAACAATCACAAAGAGGTGAGAGTTTTTCAGCCTGTATGCATATTTTGTTGAGGTTTGTGCCAACAATCAAAGAAGATTTTTACTCTACTTTATTTGACAAATGAATTGAAGCCTACTTTGACAAAAATGGCAAAATTCATGTGCACAAGTGTTGAAGACATGATTTGCAGCAAGCATGCTCATTAATGTTGAAGAAAAAAATGGGCAAATAAGATTGACTTTTGTGTTGCTTATTTGCTTATAAATGGAGAGGTTCTTCAAGTGCAGAAGACACACCAAAGTGCAGTATGCAAGAGTGCATGAGAACTGCAGAATACACTTTTAATCTTTGTAAATGATTCTATCTAAATTCCTTTCATGTATTCTCTTTAGAGTTACGCTCTAGTATAGAGAGTCGGGAGTAAGGTGTGAGTCATTAATGATTTATCATAGTGTGTTAGTTTTGGTGTCGGGAGAGAAAGACTGTGTGATTGTAAAAACTTCACATAGTGATATTTTTTCTTTCTGTGGGTCGTGGTTTTTCTCCGAGTTTGGAGTTTCCACGTTAAATTCTTATGTTGCAGTTTGTCGTTTTCTTTCGTATTATTTCTCAGTTTATTTTTACTTACTCCTAAGGTTGAATGTGAGTCCATGGGTCCCAACAAGTGGTATCTGAGCCTAGGTTCGGGTAGCCTAGGTGTGGTTCGTAGTCTCTAAATTCTGAGTATGCTCTGTGGTTGCAACATAAGTTGAGCCTCCACATCAGAAAAGTTTTTTGAGACGGTTAATTCATAGTTTAGGGGTGTACGTAAAAATGTCAAAGTTTTCGACAATGAAGTTTGACGTGGAGAAATTTGACGGAAGAATGAATTTTGGCTTGTGGCAAATACAAGTCAAAGATCTGCTGATACAAGCCGGGTTACACAAGGCGCTTAAAGAGTCTGTACAGTTTAATTAGCATGGACGATGAAGATTGGCAGGAGTTAGATTTAAGGGTTGCAAGCACAATATGGTTATGTTTGGCCAAGAACGTCCTTGCAAACGTGCATGGAATTTCGAATGCCAAGGAGTTGTGGGAAATGCTTGAAGCACTATACCAAGCTAAGGGTATCTCAAATCGATTGTACCTGAAAGAGCAATTTCACACATTGTGGATGAATGATGCTGCAAAAATCTCAGATCATCTGAGTGCTCTCAATGGCATCATTTCGGAGCTAGAGGCAATTGGACTTGAAATTGAAGACGAGGATAAAGCATTGAGATTCATCTTGTCGCTTCCATATTCATACGAGCACATGAAGCCAATCCTGATTTATGGAAAGGAAACATTGGCATTTGCTGAAGTTACCGGGAAACTTCTGCCTGAAGAAGAAGGCTGACAAGTGATGGTCGTACTTCAACAGAAAACTCGGCAATGGTGGCAGTTAGCAAAGGAAGAAAGAAGGACTCCAAACAGAATGTAGTCTGCTGGAACTATAGACAAACTAGACATCAAAGCGGAATTTTTCAGGTCAAGGTGGAGCTGATAAGGCAAATAGCTCTGATGCTAACATCATAACTGAAGAAGATGTCCTCTAAGAAGGAGTTGTGCATCCTTATGGCATGTCAGCGGCTGCCATGAAAAAGGAAGCGTTGGTGTTAGCTGGTCAACAAATTGCACACAGGGCATTGGCTTGGCATAAATGTAGGGTGTGTGGTGGGTGTTGTGTTGATGGCTGAAGGACTTGCATGAAAGCCAAGATATGGGAGTAGCACCATAAATTTCAACAAGATTTTTCGACATGTGCCTGTGAAATTCTTGGAATGGATATTTCTAAGTGATTTACTCATATGGTAGAGTAGGATCGTTCTCTGATTGAGACTGGTGATTGTCGATGTAGACAATGGTGGATCGTTCTCTGGTTTGAGAATGATAAGTGTTGGTGAAGACAATGAATCTTCTTTTATTTTTGTCAAGGTGGAGTTTGTAGATATTTGTGCCAAAAGTCAAAGAAGATTTTTAGCCCACTTTATTTGACAAATGAATTGAAGCCTACTTCGACAAAAATGGCAAAAGCCATGTGCACAATTGTTGAAGACATGATTTGCAGCAAGCATGTTCATTAATGTTGAAGCAAAATGGGCAAATAAGATTGACTTTTGTGTTGCTTATTTGCTTATAAATGGAGAAATTCTTCAAGTGCAGAAGACACACCAAAGTGCAGTATGCAAGAGTGCATGAGAATTGCAGAATACACTTTTAATCTTTGTAAATGATTCTATCTAAATTCCTTTCGTATATTCTCTTTAGAGTTATGCTCTAGTATAGAGAATCGGGAGAAAGGTGTGAGTCATTAAAGATTTATCATAGTGTGTTAGTTTTGGTGTCGGGAGAGAGAAAGACTGTGTGATTGTAAAAGCTTCACATAGCGATATTTTTCTTTTTGTGGGTCGTGGTTTTTCTCCGATTTTGGAGTTTCCACGATAAATTCTTGTGTTGTAGTTTGTTGTTTTCTTTCTTATTATTTCTTAGTTTATTTTTACTTATTCCTAAGATTGAATGTGAATCCATGGATCCCAACATATTTGACATACCTTCCTTTGTTATCCTCGTATTAATTTTTCTCTTCCGAATAAAAATTAGTACGAGGATTAGGCATACAAGAACTACTCCCGCTGCTGATGGCAAACTTGCTGTGAGGATCATTCTTTTTTTCCTTCTAGAGTCTGCAACATTTGGAGGATTAGGGGCACATGAACAACTAGATTCAATTTGTTCGCAACCTTATCTAGAATCATCATCGAGGATGATAACTTGGCTCTGAAGCTAACTGCAGACAAATGCATGAAAAAAACCTAACTTATGCAGGAAAAAGCATGATAAAAGCCTGGCAAAAAGACATTGACAGGAACCGATCTTTATCGTGATTCTATGAATATCTCAAAAGAAACACTGTTCTAAATTGTTGATTCTAAGAAAATATGAAACACAAACGAGGAATAAAACCAATTTTCGGTTTCATATAAAAAATCAACCATATCATATATATAATAACGAAAATGTCTATTTATACCCATTGGTTAAATCTAGAATCTTAATCTACTTCTACTATAAAAGTGTGAGTTCTTTCTTACGAAATTTGATTTACCTATTATATCATTAATAAATTTTAAATTTTAAAGTTACTTTAGTAATTATATCTTTAAAGTTTTATTTATATGGTTAGACAAAATTTGATGTGCCTATTATATCCTTAATGAATTTTAACTTTTAAGGTTAGTTCATTAACTATATTTTTAAAGTTTATTTATTTGGTTACACCCGTATATAGTTCATATATCATCTATCAATTCATGGATATGATACCCTAAAAACATTTATAGATATGATGTCAAATTCATCTAGTGGCATAAGTTGAACCTACATATTGATAACATTCTATATTTTTATTTATTTTTAATAATATACATAACATCATTATATTTATTTTATTTTTAAGTTTCTTTTTAAATTTCTTATCTCTTTTATAATGAGACTCTTTTATATAATTGCCAAATTAAAATTGTAGAAAGGGAAAAAACCAAAATCATTAGTAAAATTTTAAGGCTAAATTAGTAACTTTATTTTTTAAAGTTTTATTTGTTTAGTAAGAATCATTTCATAATTCAAATTCATCTATCAAGTATTTTATGAAATTTTCTATCATATTTCATATAATATATAGTTCAGCTGATGACATAAACTGAACCTAAATATTCATAATATCTTATATTATCGTTCCTTTGTAGTAAAATACATTATATTATTCTTTTCATTTTTTTATTTTATTCGATTCTTCATAAATTTCTGATAGGTTTTTAATTGGTTTCTTCTAGAATTGAAGAAAAAAGAAGAAAGATTGATTAACAAAAATGTACATACCAAGTAAAATTACTTTAGTACATGATTCTCAGGATATTAAATAATTGAAGTGTACACAAAAGACATGTTTGTATTTACAAAACAAATATAGAAAATTAAACATCTTATAGTGTAATAAGACTTTTGTAACTTCAAAGTTTGACTTTTTTACTAGGAAAATTATTCTAATACTTTTAATTTCAAATAGGGGCACTATAGAGTTCTTTAGACATTAAATCTTTACAAAATTATTAAGTTATGGTGTTTTCATGTTGAAAAAAACACTAAAAGGTTTTACAATTTGCAGCAACAAGAAAAAAAATTAAACACATCAAAATTAGAACAATGAATAGTAGTGACACCTCTTATTTATCATTTTTCATTCTAGAGATATTTTTTAATTTTTAATTTGCTTCTTCTCTTTAATTTAGGTACATAGTTACTATATATATATATATGTATGTATATGTATATATATATATATATATATGCATCTACTAACAAAAATAAAAAAATATTGACAGGACAACTATAGTGTATCATATTCCTTTTATTTACTCTTAAATTTTTGTTATTAAATCGTTCACCTTTCTCTACAATTGTAAAAGAGTCCAATTAGAAGAACTATAAGAAATTTATGAAGAAATGAAGAAAGTATATAAAAGAAAGAAAAAATGATATAATTTATATTACTAAAAAGGAATAAGAGTATAAGATATTATGAATATTAAAGTCTATATTTTATGATTCTCAAAATATAAATGATTGAAATTTACACAAAAGATATTTATGTATGTATAAAAAAATTATAGAAAATTAAACATGGTGTAATAGGAGTTTAGTAACTCCAAATTTGACTTCTTTGTTAGGATAATGACCACAAGAATCGTAACTTCCAATAGAGGTATACAATAAAGATATTTGGGTATTGAATGTTACATTAGTTTTTTGTGTTTTCATGGTGAAAAAGTACTAATAGATTTTATGAATAGCAACAAGAAAAAAAAAAATCATATACATAAATTTAAAACAATGGATAATAGTGAAAGTTCTTATTGATTTAATTTATCATCTTTAATTTTTGGAGATAAATGTTTTAGGTTACTTTTTTTAATTTAGGTTCGGTACGTAAGTATAACATCTATATACTCATTCCATCAACTACAGCAAAAAACATGTTGAAAAGACAACTATTGTGTATTGTATAATATTTAATTTACCACAATATATGAATGACTCAAGATTAATGATACTTACATGATAAAATATTTAAATTATGTAAAATGTAATAGTTTAATATGATTTCAATAGTTATAAGTTTGGCTACATAGTCGATTAATAGTATAAGATTGTTGACATATGATCGTACTTATATTTTTTATTATATAAAATTGATTGAAAGTTTAATTAAAAAATGCCATTAAAGATTCTTTTCGGAAAAAAAGTAGATGAGATTAAATTAAAAAAAAAAAATTGTCTATTTAAACATTGTATGTCAGAACAATATGTAAATTATTCACAATGATTCATATTACTATATATAATTATTGACTAATTCTTACATAGTGTTTGATCATAAATAAAACTGTCAACTCTTATTATAAATATAGATTAGAATAATACTTATCTAATGAACAATTTATTTGTCTAAATTTGAATATTATAAATTTGATACTTGCAATAATCACCTTTTTTTTCTCAATTATTGAAGTATCAATATTACAAAATTGAGAAACAAAAATAGAATTTATATGAGTTATCTAATGAAAAATAAAATATGAATATAGGATATTTATACTAAATTGTAACCTATTGAATTTATTGGGTTGGAGCTTAATGCAAATAGTAACTCAAATTTCATTATAATTTAAACATGAAGCAAATACTAAAATCAAAGAATGAAATGACTTGCATGTGGACTCGCTGAGATTATATTTCAAAATTAGTGAGTAAAAAGACATGTTAGAAAATTGTATGTTTTTTTGTGTATACCACTTTATTAAAGTCTGAAAAATATAAATAATGTCAAATTAAACAATTGAATATGAACTATATGATGATAAATTGAATAGAAGTGAGAAAAAATGCATTGTGCAAAAAAGATAACACAAACTTATGAATAGACTTTATTATTAGTAGATATAACTTTATTAACATAATGAATAAAATTATAAAAAAAAATAATGCAAAAATTACCAATATTAAAGGGTCTACTTGAATTTCCACTATAAAAAAATGTATTATAATAGACGAGTGTAGGTAATATAATAGAAAAATAAAAGAAATAAACTAATATGATAGGATCATATATATTATACTATCAGAAAAGAGTACAAAACACAAATTAAATATCGATATTGCAGTTAGATGTACATACAAGTTATTACAATATAATGTTTTGAAATTTAGATTAAACTAAGCATACATTTTAGTCTCACTGTTCAAATTTATTTTATACTGGCAATATATATATGTTTATATGATAAATTTCTTTGTATGAGCATTTATAAGTAAATATAAATCGAATTATTGTGCTGGTAGGAAATGAGATTATATATTATATTTATTTTCAATGATTTAGAAGAATGAAATTGATATACTTCATATGTAACATTTATAAACATTACAACAAGAGAAAATAATAATTAATTTACAAATTTTATTGAATTCAAACAGTATACAATAAAGTTATTTATATATATATATATATAATATTTTTTTAAATGAAAGAGAATGCAGTAAAAATAACTTATATATAAAATTAGTAAAAGATATATATGAAGATATAAAGACTATAAATGCATCAATAGTGATATTGTGTAAATTTTAAATAATATTGATCTATACAATGGATAAATTTTATTCAAATAAATCTATGCGTTGAAAATTATTTTTAATCACATGCCTTACACACCTACACAAATTTATTCACTAATGTAATACTTTTAACAGGTAATGTAATTTTAATAGAGCAAAAAAAAAAAAAAAAAAAAAACTGTTATGTTAGTAAATTGGAGAGAGACATAAAAATCAAAGGTTCATAGTAATTGGAGTTTAGACTCATGAGGTGTGAAATATTATTGTATTAATATTATTGCGGGGTGATTTGCTGAGATTTGAAGAATGAGGCTGAGTAATTATATTGAGGGGTAGTCGGCTTAGACGTAACTTGATTAGTCCAATGAATAGTTACTTATATCCAAATATATCCCACCTTACCTTAAGCCCACATTACAACCAAAAGAAAGACATTTTTTATCCTTTTTCACACACATCAAGTATGAGGTCTAGTTTAGACGATTGGCAAGCATATGGTAGACTTTGCATATAATTTAATATGAGTGGAAATTATTTTAGCCTAAACACTTGAGAGATGAGTGAAACACATACCCGGTGAGGGTTGAATAATTCGAAAGTTCAAAGTCTCGAGATTAGTTGATTTTCGCGTTATCACATATGCTCAAGTGAATTGTGTTGCCTAGTTGTTTTAAGAAAAATCAGACTGAAACTGAATTCATCATCTAATCGCCCTAAACAAATGCATAATCACTTGTATTCTTTGTGTCTTTTGTTATGTTGTTCGGGACGAACAACAGGTTAAGTTTAGGGGATTTTGATAACACGTTACTTATGCATGTATTTAGGTCGATTTAGGATCATATTTAATACCATTTACGTGTATATCTGACCGGCATTTATTTATATTAATAATATTTGGGTCATTTGACGTGCCTCGACTTGTTTTGAAGTTAATTAGGTATTTTTATACCATTTGGATGAAGTTCGAAGAGGAAACAAGTCAAATAGGGTTAAAACGGATGAAAAGGGAGTTAAAGGAGTCAAAGGGCCAACACGGCCGCGTCAAATATGGACACGGCAATGTCAAAAGTGGCCTAGAACATGTAAAAACGCACTGCCAACCAACACGGCCGCGTCAATAACCAACACGGCCGCGTCAGAAGTGAGCCAAAACTGAAGTTTTCTATCAGCTTGACACACCTCTAGTATTTTAGCCATATCTTGAGATCTACAACTCCGATTGAGGTGCAATTGGTGGCGTTAGAAATCTGATTCAAAGGGCTACAACTTTATCTGAAATTGACAAATCCCAAAAATGACCGGAAGACCCTAAAAAATGGCTTGGAAGTCAGACTTAAAAATCTGTATGAGCGAAACCGACGCGGCTGCGTCACAAGGCCAACACGGCCGTGTCAGAAAGGCTTTCCTACGAGAATTTCCTAATTTTAATAGGATTTTGATCCTATCTTCCCAAAGATTCGTCCCCAACTCTATAAAAAAGACCCCAAGCTTTAGGAATCAGGGAGAAAACATTAAGAACATCAAATACATCATCATTCTACCTAGAAGAAGTCATAGAGGACAAAGAAGACGAAGATCATCGAGACGGATTCATCCGGGTTTAGTCGTTATTTCCTAGTTTAATCTTTTACAATGTTTTTCGTAGACTTTTGTATTGGATTATTGCTAGGCATGAGTAGCTAAGCTATTCGTGTCCTAGAGTTAGAAAGTAGGGATTATTATGACAATGTTTTGATTTATGGTTTGATTTATTGATTCCATTCTTTATATGTTCATCTCTATGTTTGTGCTTATAACTAGATTTAACTTGATCACCTAGATTTAGTAATTTAGTTTAGCAATTCCGCTTCTAGTGGAGGAAATCGTTATCAGACTTATAACATAGAGCACAGTTGTCTATGACTGTGTAGGCCGTGGCTTAGGATCGTTTGGGAGTTATTAGGTTTAATTGACTCGAGAGGGTAATTAGCTTAATTAATCAACGGTTTAATCACTTCGAGAGAAGGGTTAGATTATTGTTGTGCCGCCTAATAAACACTAGAATTGGTAAATCTATACGTTAATCATATTCAACATTGAAGTAGTATCCTGAAATCAAAGCCCTAGGATACCCTTTCTCATTGATTGTTAGTTCTTTGTGTTTCCTAAGTTTGAAGTCATATTTAATTGAGTACTTTAATTAGTAAAATCAACCTTTTGCAATTTAGTATCTAGTTAGGACAATCCTATAATATCGAGGTATCGAACTACCTAAAACTATTCCTTGTGGGATCGACCTTGATAATCGTTACTACACCTACATCCGTACACTTGCGGAACACTAGGTTAGAAACCGACGTGTCAATCATCACTATTAATATTCAACCAAATCATATCGTCATCTTCATTAGTAGCTATAGCGATGTTTAGGCATCATTTTTCATTAGAGTGGGGTTTGGGTGCACCATGTGCATAATAGTGTTATATGGGGCAACATTCATACAATATTTTTTGTGCATTTAAGCAGTGACGAACCCAAAAAATTTAGTCGAGGGGAGCCCATTTATAGGCGAATGTAGGAGTTCGTCTCAGGGTAATTCTTTAAATTCTTTTAACTATGCTCTAAGGTTATGTGACAATTTTTTAACAAAAAATGCGCAAATTATGAGTACGCTAGAAATTACATTCTTTATATTTAGCTCTAAACTTAAAATATTGGATAAATTACATTAAAAAAAAATATTCATGGGTATATCAACTGTATAAATAAAACTAGAAAAGTATTAACAATTTAGATAAAATCAATAAATTGTTTTAATTACAAAAAGCAAAAAGAATAAGATATAATGTTTCCATATACATTATATTTTCTAAAATCTTTATATCTTATTGCTTATACGTAATAATATATACATCCATTTTGTTCAAGTTAAATAATATAATTATTTATTTTTTTTAATTAATTATACTAAAATTGTCTAAAATAAACATATATAATAGCACATTATAACGGAGATTAAAGTAACACTGATATATGACGGGGTCAGGGAGGCCCAGTGGGCCCTTAGCCCCTACGTAGGTCCGTCACTGCACTTAAGTTATGGTTGATTTACTCATACAGTATGATTGATTTACTGACTCATAAAGTATGATTGATTTGCATTTAAGGTATGGCTGATTTACTCATACAGTATGACTGATTTACTGACTCATAAAGTATGGTTAATTTACTCATACAATATTATGGTGCACAATAAATCTATTATACACCTTGTGCACACAAGTTTTTGCCTTTTTCATTAACATGCTATATCTTTATTTGGGGTAATTCTTCTATGTAACCGTTGCACCTATGCAATCGTAGGTTATTTTTGTCATTTTAAGTGTTGTACTTGGACCCATCATTATTTTTTAATAATTTGAATTCACCCCATTATTATTTTTTAATAATTTGAATCGAGGACCTCTGAAAAAGGGGATGTCCCGACGGAGGTGGACATGCCTGTTGAGGTCGACGACGGCGGCGCTGTTGGAGGAAGCTTTGCTCTCGTTCTATATGAGGGGGTGAAGACGGATTGATGTAAAACGGCAATATGTTGAGCAGAAGCAAAGAGAAAAAATTGTTTGAAAAGTTTGGCTAATGAAGGATTATTTTCGATACAAAGGGAGATAGAGTGTTGAACTTAAATTTCATAAAGGTTTTTTTGGGACTTGTAATAACTTATGGGGAAGAGGAGAGAATGATTTGACATTTCAGCCCTTTTTCTGTTTTCAAATTATTTGAATTAAATGAACGTTCAAATCGAAATTGAATAAATCTAACGATGCAAAAAGAATGGTTGCATGGGTGCAACGGTTGCGTAGAAGTTGGACTCCTTTATTTGAGATTGTTTTAGGCAAAATCTATCCAAAACAAGACAAAAAAGAGTGAGAGAAAGAACAAGTGTTATAATCACTTACCCAGTTCAGAAGAGGCCATTCGGATATAAAGATCTTGTGCATCATTAATATGAGTTCTGATATCTTTCAGTTCTCCATAGTAAAACAGGCATCCACTTCCTTCTTCTCTGATATCCAACTGCGTGTACGCCGTACAAGTACAGTTTCTAGAACATTCTACTTCACATTCTGCAAGGCTCATTCTCCGGTCACTGAATGTGGAATTCCGGGCGTCTGGCAATTTATTTCCAGAGTACTTAAAAAATACATCATCTTGACAAGTCAGCGCTGTCCTTCGAACACATCCATTCGCCCTGCCTGGATCTCTCGGCACGAATTTGTCGAGACATCCACAGGGCGGTGAATTTCCAATGTTGCAAATGCCATATGCACCACAGGAATTGTAAATATCACAATCATCTTCTGGCATTCTTGTGCGAACAGTCCAATCTAGGGTCACATTGTCCCATGTCCACCGCTGTCCGAAACCATTCCAGGTCGTTCTTGCCAAGGTAACGAGGAAATCGTCCGCCGTGATTTCCGAATACTTCACCTCGTTTTCACTCGTCATCACTGTCCCTTCTATTCGTCCTAGATAAATCGTGGTACGGTAAGTTATAGACGGCCCCCCACTAAACCTGATCCCGTTCCAGGGCCCAATTCTGTACTTGACAGCTTCACCTCTCTTCAAGACAAGTTGTGGCGCTCCAACAGGGTCCAAATTAATTGTGAACTCACCTGGAGCAGGATCGTTTTCGCTTCTCCATGACGAGAGGTAGGTCTCAACCCCCGTCACGAAATTCCAACCTATGCTCATGCCTGGTAATAAAGTGTCGGATGGATGATCAAAACTCTGCCAGACGAAATTCTCCGGCCTGTCATCGTTTGCCTCCTTCACCACCAGATTCCCCGTGTCTAGTAACTGCACGGATGGATTTTCGACAGCTCGTTTTGCAGTCGACGACCATACCACGGCGCCATTAGTGTGATTAAACAGGGCCAACCATCCAGGCTGTGTAACTTTTAAGACACCTGATTTGGTCTTGAGTGGAATATGTCTGTTGGCAACCCAAACATATGTCCTAACTGGAACATTCTTGTACCATATGCCCACGTACCGATTTGTCGAATTTCCAGGGCTGAAAAACCCGAATTCGAACATCTCTTGTGAAGAAACCAGTGTTTCTCCATCTTTAATAATATGGGAGGTATTTATACTATCGGTTGGAGCAGAAACTGCATGGATTATGAAGGTACTTATCCACAAGGAGAAAAAAAAACTGTTTGGTAATTCATCCATGTTCTTTCTGTTTGTCATTCAAATAACTAACATTTTCATCCATAAATAGCAGTCTAAAGCCTGTAATATCAACTGCCATGTTTTTTATTTTATTTTAAATACTTCTTCAAGTATGTGTAATGAATTTCATCGGTGACCAATGGCAACAAAGTAAGTCGTGTCACAGTCAAGATTCAATTGTGTGTTTAATTAAAATAATAATTACGCCTAATTAATCTGTCAATGTGCATGAACTTTTTCTCGATAAGATTCCACTGAAAATTTCTGGATTCTTTCCTTTTTCTTGGATTAACCAAAGACTAAAGAATATCATGTCTTCTTTAGGACTAATTTTTTTTTCTTAAATCATGCGTTAATTGGGACAGCTGTTTCACATTTGCTAGCTGTGGTGAAATCAGACACGGTTTTTGAATTACCGACACTCTTGTTGAAATTTCTACTAAACATTTTTTTATTTGTTCTGGTTTGATGATGGAAGAATGATATAACCATGCATCACAACTGAATCAGGGGGAGCGTTCGAATGAAACATTGAAACTAGAGGTGATCGAACGGTTCAGATAACAAAAACGAACATGAATAGAATTATGGTCAACGGTACCGTAACCACTAAAACATAAATGAGTTTATGTAACATCTAAAAAGTGTTACATATATGATAAACAATGGACTATAAGTAACACTTTATTAGTATCACATTTGTCGGTGCTACCTAAAGTCTAATGTAACACTTTTGATGATCTTTAGTAACACTTTTGATAAGTGTTACATTAAATTTTAAATTGTAACACTTATGGTAACACTAAAACAATGTTACATATAACCTTCTTATGTAACAGGTTTAATTGAAAAAAAATGAGCTTATATCTATTACTAATATAAAAATATGAATTGTTTCGTCCTGTTTTTTGTTTCGTCTTTTCTTGTGATGTCTATAATATCCTTACTAAGTATTAAATTTAAGGGTAGTTAAGTAATTTAAAATAAATTATGTTTTCCTTACTTGATTATAAAAAGTAAAATATCCTTACTAAGAATTAAATTTAGGGGTAGTTAAGTAATTTAAAATAATTTATACTTTCTTTACTTGATTATAAAAAGTAAGAGTCCTTTTATATTAAAAACTTCTCTTAAAAAACTACATGCGTAAATTATCCTTCTTCTACACTTTAAATACTTTGAATTTTGAAATGAAATCAATTTCGTATTAAAGTAGATTTAAATAGTTTTCCAGTGATATGTTATTTGCATATATTTTAAACAATTGTACTACGTTTATTTAAGGTATGAAATAAAGAAAAAAAAGAATTTATTGATTTATTTTCAATCTTATCCATAACTATCATATTTTTACTATTCATACTGTCAATTTTTTTTTTAAATAATAGGGCCTGTTTGTTTATGGTTGGGCCAATCCGTTGTGAATTATGTCCAATCTAACATATGTTTGTTTATGGGTTTGGGACAATATATTGTCTCCAATCCTCTTACACACATCATTAATTAAACTCAAATCTCAATGCAACTTTAATTAATAATATCATTCTTTAGTTACCTCGTACACACATCATAAATCAAATCCAATTTTCACTACACCTTTATTCAATAACCAATCATTTTTTAACAAATTCTTACACACATCATCAATCAAAATCAATTCTCAATACAATTTTAATCAATAACTAATCATTCATTAATTATCGCTTACACACATCAAATCACATTTACCACCTTTTATAATATAAACTAACTCCAACCCAATCTCCCAACCAACATAAACAAACACTCATTTATTTACTACAACCTAAAAATTTCACTTTATTCTACACAATCTACAGTAATCCAGCCATCCACAGCCATAAACAAACAGGCCCATAAATTTTATGAAATAATCTTAAAACTTTTTACAATACACACTTTTAATTTTTATTATTCATATTAATATATACTATGATTTTTTTACATGTCAAATTCATGTAATTGAGCTTAACATCTAACATAATTTAAGCTCGTATACTTGCATATAATGTGATTACATATTAAAATTAATTTTATAGAATAAGTAGATGAAAAAGTTATATAGATAGGCAAATACAAATATTGTCTTTTAACACTATTAATTTAAGTTATAAGGTCATATTACAAAAATAGAAAGTCTAAAATATTGAATAAAAAAAAAAAGAAAAAGTAAGCGAATTTGTTGTGATAAATCTTATCATGCATAAATATAAATATAATTAAAAAAATCTATATCTGAATACTCATGCTACTTCACTATAATTTGTAAATATCAAGTCATTGTAGTTTTTTAAACATAAAGTAATCTCATTAATGGTTGCTAGAATCGATCAACACTGATTGACATAGAAAGGGTGGTGCATGGGACAAACAATTATTTTGGCGCTATAAATTTATTTTACGTCCTATCCAATACAATTCGTTATTGGGTTAGCCATACACTTCACATGTTTCTAGCGATTCACATGGCATCATCAAATGATACAAGTCTTGGATAAGAATCTACAACGCACTAGAACGCCCTTATTGACGATCCTTTACTCCGACAGCATCTAGGGTTCCTCGAACAATGTGATATCTTACACCGGGTAAATCCTTAAGGAAGGCAGAGATTAGATGTCTAATATCAGAAAATAAAGTAATACATGCATAGGCACAGTCCGCATCACCTATCGACGTGAATATAGTAGTGTTAGAATCCCCAAGAATACAAAACTTGGGAACTCCAGTATTAGTGGTAAGTCGAACTACCTCACAAAGAGCAAGAACTTTAGCATACTTCAGATCATTGATATTTATAAATTGGGCATCCTTAGAGCAAACATAAATACGAACAAATGAGGAGTTACGAGCAAATGATGTATCTCCATCAAAATATATATGAATAATGACATTTGGGGGGAAGAATAAACAATGAATCAAGGTGCGGGTGTGATGTTTAAGAGAAGCAATTAGCATCCCGAAAATTTTGGAAGGTCTGGGTTGCTGTTGCAAGCAATACTTGTGAGTATGTACGAACATCACAGAAGACAATTTTATTTCGTCTAGATTAAGTGGGCAAGGACAACAAAGTATTCTACTATATTTAAGTCATCGAGGATCACAATATCTTGAAACTACAAGTCGCATAGATCCTGTCAGAATCGAAAGATAATTTCATAAATTTCAGTTGCTTGCTAAATTAATGAGGAAACGAGGCACGTGAAGAAGAGATGCATTAAAGAATGATCAAGTGGTGAACATAAAGAACAACGGGGCTCATAATGAAGATGACGATGAGCTAAGTTGTTGGACGAAGACATGAATTAGAGCAACATCTCCAAAGAAAATGCAAGATACAGGCTGATAAGGTTTCAGATTCTCCTCTGAATGGGGTTCGGGCCATAACTACTAATCGAGAATGAGTGAGTGCCAGTAAGGTCTTCGGAAGAACCCATAATAAAATGATATGCGGATCGGACCGAAAAGGTACTACAATAGGAATAATCTAACATCCAACGGTCCGGAGAATGGTGATTTTTCAAATGAATAGTGAGAATCACATCAGCCTTCAATAGGTCAAAATTGGCCCGAACTAACAGCTCATTCCAGAGTCCAAGATCTTAATCAATGATGGAGCTGACTCGGGCGTCTTGCGGGAGGCCTAATGTAGCTGATCTGATGGTAAAACGGGGAGGCAAAGGAACTCATCTGTCATGGAAGAGTGTTGTTGTCTCGCCATTGCCTATAAGCCTTCGACAACAAGAAAAATTGCATGATGATCGTCATAATATTGTGCCATGTAAAGTTGGGCTAAGAACCAAGAGCAGCATGTAACACAGACGTTGTACTAGGACTGCATGATTTGGGAAAAGAGGCTGGATGTAAAAACTAAAGGGCGTCATGCTAGCTTAAGCAACATGTCAAGGTTAAATGTTTTTAAATTACAAAAACCTAGGCCACCTTGAGATTTTCGTTTTTTGGGGACGTCCCAAGACTTCCACTGAATTTTCCTCGTGGACGAGCTACCCGCCTCCCTCCCTCCCCCCTCCCCCCGCCCCATCAATAGAATTTCGCCAATTCTCCAAATTACTAAGAACATGGTTCGACAAAGAAATAATATATTGCGTATGTGGATATTGTTTATATAATAGATATAATGTGCACTTCTTTACCCTTTTTTTTCTTAATTGCTTCTCTTACCAACCATTAATGCACTTAATAATCTGTTCTTTAATGCCTGCAAAACTCTATTCTTTATTCCAACCAACAATAGAAAGAAACCGATATATCTACCATGTGAAGCCACTCCAGCAATTCCAAATAATTGACAGATTGAGTGACGAATCTGAGCTTGTGTATTAGGCCTAAAGGAATCCCCGATTTCTCAAAATTAATACATTCTCCTGAAACACTCTTGTAGAGATTGATAGCGAACTTAGTAAAATGCAAGAATTTTTTTTAGCATAAATAAGGAGGAAGGGATCCCCCTGAAGAATTCTCCGATGTAGCGTGAGTGAGCCAAAATTAATACCTTAATGAAGGGAGCTAAATTGCACAAATGACAAGCAAGACAAAATAATGTCATAAAAACCCTTAGGAAATCCTCAAGCAAGAAGCATACGGTAGACGAAAGACCACTCAACTCTGTGAAAGGCTTTACTCATACCCACCTTAATAGACATGAGTCCCTCTTTCCCGAATTTCCTAAGCTTCATACAATTGTGTGATTCATAAGCGATAAGAATATTATCCGTAATTAATCGACTCGGGATGAAGGTTGACTGAGATTCAAAGATTATAAAAGAGATGCAAGACCGTACCCAATTAGAGAGCACTTTAGTAGCTAACTTATAAATGACATTCCATAAACTAATCGGGTGGAATTGAGTAATAAGCTTTGGTTTTCTAATTTTCGAAATAAGCACAATGTAAGTGTTACTAACAAAAGGACTCAAAGAGTTATGAGTAAGCATGTTCAAAAAAAAAAAAAAAAAAAACAGCTTTGCCAACAATATGCCAATTTTTTTTTAAAAAAATACAGGACTCATAACATCTCTCATTAAATTACGAGCAGATGATGTACCCCCATAAAAAATATATGAACAATGGCAATCCAGGGAAGAACAAGCAAGGGATAAAATGGTGGGGTTATGACGTTTGAAGAAAGGAATTAGCATCCCGAAAATCTTGCATGCCCTGGGTTGTTATTGCAAGCAATACTCGTGAGTATGTATGGACATCAAAGAAAAAAAAAATTGTTGAAACCAGATTAAGTGGGTAAGGAAAACAAAGTATATTATGCTATATTTAAGTCATCGAGGAGTAAAATCTCTTGAAACTACAAGTCGCGTGTATGCTGTCAGAATCGGAAGATAGTTTCATAAATTCCAGCTGCTTGCTAACTTGATGAGGACATGAGGCCCATGAAGAAGAGATGCACTAAAGAGTGACCAGGTGGTGAACATAAAGAACAATGGAGTTCATGATGAAGATGACGACGAGCTAAGTCATTGGACGATGACAAGAATTAGAGCAGCATCTCTAAAGAAAATGCAAGATACGGGCTGATAATTTAAGTTTCCGAATTCTCCTCCAAATGAGGTTCGGGACATAACTATTAATCAGGAAGGAGTAGGTGCCAATAAAATCTTCGAAAGAACCCATAATAAAATGATCTGCGATCGGACCGAAAAGTTACCAGAATGAAAATAATGTCACATCCAACGGTCCGAAGAATAGTGATTTTTTAGAGGAATAACGAGAATCACATCATCATTCAATAGGTCAAAATTGGCCCAAATTAATAGCCCATCGTAGAGTCCTAAATCCGAATCAATGATGGAGCTAACTCAGGCATCTTGCGGGAGGCCTGACGTAGCTGATCTGATGGAAAAATGGGGAGGCAAAAGAACCCATTTGTCATGGAAGAGGGTTGTTGTCTGACCATTGCCCAATGAGCATTGACAACCAAGAAGAATAACACGATGACTAGCCGTAATATGGCGCTATGTAAACCTTTGATGAGAACCAGGAGTAGCATGAAACACAAAAGTGGAAGGGTATTACTTGGACTACATGATTCAAGCAAAGAGGCTGGATGGAGAAACTAAAGGGTCCCATGCTTGCTTAGACAACATGGCAAGGTTAAATGCTTTCAAATTGCAAAAGCCTAGGCCACCTTGAGATTTTCGTTGATTGAGGATATCCCAAGACTTCCACCGAATTTTCCTCGTGGACGAGCTATCTCCGTATCCCCACCAATAAGATTTTACCTATTTCTCCAAATTAATAAGAACTTGGTCTGGCAACTGAAAGCAAGACATTGAGTACATGGATATTGCTTATATTAATAGATTTAAAAGACACTTCTTTACCCTCTTTGCTTAATTGCTTTCTTTGTCAACCATTGATGCGCTTACTAACCCATTCTTTAATGCTTGCCAAAATCTCTTATTTCTTCTGGCGAACAATAGAAACGGGTCCGAGATATTTACCATGCGAATCCACTTCAGCAACTCCAAACAATTGGCAGATTGAATGAGAAATATGAGCTTGTATATTAGGCCTAAGAAAATCTTTGATTTCTTAAGATTAATGCATTTGCCCTGGAAACACGCTTGTAGAGATTGATAACGAACTTAAGATGTTGGGGTTTTTTTATAGTTGCAGTACCAAATAGAAGTGTATCATCTGCACTAAAAGAGATGAGAGATAATGGGTGCAGTTCGGGATATTTTTATCCCATGGATGCACCGACAAATCTGTATATATTGTCAAATGCAAGAAAAAACTTCGGCACAAATAGACAATAAGGGGGTCACCCTGAAAAATGCTCCGCTGCGGCGTGAGGGAGCCAAAATTTACGCTCACACATTTGTGAAAGTCAAGAAGGTTACATATACTTCAATATTATTCTTAATCTTCTATATTTAAGAATTTTTTAAGATGAAATTTATTTTATATTAAATTTTTATTGTAATACTAATAGAATTAGTTAAAGGGCAAACGTGAAAATAGGAAACATGAAAAATTACACCTAATTATTTGAAATATTTAAAATCTAACATTCAAGAAAATTATTAAATCGATAGAGATATCATATATATATTTTAAGCATATATAATAACTTGTGAAATGTATTTATTACGCTATATAAAATTATAAGGTACAATAAAGAAACAAATAAGAACTATAAAGAAATAATAAACTAAGTTGTAATATGTGAATGGTTAAAAAGGTTGTACTATGTGAATCAGTATCAGATGATTAAATTAAAACGTGCAGAAAAATAAAGATAGTAAAATGTGAATGTTAATATTAGCTTACAAGCATAGATTAGATAAAAATAAATAATAACTACACAAAAATAAAGTGTGGTATAGTCCAAATAAAACATAAAATGGGAGAAACAAAATCAGAATGATTTAAGTACATGTATATATAAGGTTTTTAAATGAATGTGCAATGTGTGAAAAATTGGGAGTATTTCACTAAAACTAAACAAGGAAGTAAATTCATAAAAATAGTTGAAACATTGAAAAATATATATTATATTAACATACAAATTGTAGCATGTATCTCGATTGAAGTTTATGAGACACTATGTATATAATCAACCCTCTATAAAAAAATATTATTTATCGTATAAATATACTATAGCAGAATTTTAATTTTAAATCACACATAATTTTCAAACTTCAATGTCGAATTAAAGAAATAATTAAGAGAAATTGAAATAAGCAATCGTAAATCAATAAATAAATTATACTAAAAGAAGTTATACTTCCTAATAATAAAAATTAAATAATAATAATAATAATAATAACAAAAGAGGGATGTTGGACTATGATACAAGTTGTAGGAAGTTTTTCCTCACATTAAAATATGTAAATGACTTTATTTGCAAATGTATGTTCAGATCAGAATTATCAATTAAGAAATTATAGAGAAACTATGTTATAATATATCAAACTTTATATATATATATATATTTTGTAAAAATAATACATTATATCTTGGTATGTCGTTTTATGAATCTTTTAACATTATTATGGCGTGTTTTGCTAAAATAAGATTATTTAACCTCTTTTATTATTATTTTTAATTTTTATTTGATTTTGGATTGTGCTTTGCTTAATAGATTAAATCTTTCATATTTTTTTTTTCTGGCACTGAATAATCTAAGAAGTTGTATATATATATTACCAGGATTAATAACAACATTGAATTTTATTAGAATGATCAACTAATATCACCACACAAAGTATAATTATTTTATGGTCACATTAATTTTTTTTAATAGATAATAGTAAAAATAATAGTGATCACGTGCAACGCACGTGCGTATTACTAGTTACTAATATAAAAAGTATGAATTGTTTCGTCTTATTTTTTGTTTCGTCTTTTCTTGTGATGTCTATAATATCCTTACTAAGTATTCAATTTAAGAGTAGTAAAGTAATTTAAAACAAATTATGTTTTCCTTACTTGATTATGAAAAGTAAAATATCATTACTAAGAATTAAATTTAAGGATAGTTAAGTAATTTAAAATAATTTATGTTTTCCTTACTTGATTATAAAAAGTAAGAGTCCTTTTATATTAAAAACTCCTCCTAAATACTATATGCTTAAATTATCCTTCTTCTACGTGCACTGTCAATACTTTGAATTTTAAAATGAAATCAATTTCGTAATAAAGTAGATTTAAAGAGCTTTCCAATGATATGTTATTTGCATATATTTTAAACAATTGTACTAAATTATATAATTATTTAAGGTCTGGAATAAAGAAAATTTTAAAATTTATTGATTTTTTTCTAACTTATCTATAACTATCATATTTTTACTATTCATACTGTCAATTTTTTTCAAATAATAAATTTTATGGAATAATCTTAAAACTTTTATAGTATATACTTTTAATTTTTATTATTCATATTTAATATATACTATGAGTTTTACATGTCAAATTCATGTAATTGAGCTTAAAAACTAACATAATTTTAAGCTGTTATACTTGCATATAATGTGATTACATATGAAAATTATTTTTATAGAATAAGAAGAGGAAAAAGTTATATAGATGGACAAATAAAAGTATTGTCTTTTCTTAAAACTATTAATTTAAGTTATAAGGTCATATTACAAAAATGCAAAGTCTAAAATATTTGAATAAAAAAAAAAAAGAAATAGTGAGCAAATTTGTTGTGATAAATCTTATTATGCATAAACATTAAATATAAGAAAAAAATCTATATCTGAATACTCATGCTACTTCACTATAATTTGTAAATATCTAGTCATTGTAGTTTTTTTGTACATAAAGTAATTTTATTAATGGTTACTTGAATCGGTCAATACTGATTGACAAAAAAAAAAGGTGGTGCATGGGACAAACAATTCTTTTGGCGCTATAAATTTTATTTTATGTCATATCCAATAAAATTTCCGTCCATGGAAGGAAAAGAGTAGATGTCTAACATCAGATAACAAAGGCCTACATGCATAGGCACAATCCGCATCACCTATTGACGCGAATATAGTAGTGCTAGAATCTCCAAGAATACAAAACTTGGGAACTCCAATATCAATGGTACGTCAAACTACCTCACGAAGAGCAAGAAATTTATTATACTTCAAATCATTGATATTTATGAATTGAGCATCCTTGGAAGAAGCATAAATACCAGCAAATGAGAAGTTACGAGCAAATGATGTACCCCCATCAAAATATATATGAATAATGGCATTTGGGGGAAGAACAAGCAATGAATCAAGAGTGCAGCTATGATGTTGAAGGGAAGGAATTAGCATGCCGAAAATCTTGGAAGGTCTGGGTTGCTGTTGCAAGCAATACTTGTGAGTATCTACGAACATCGCAGAATACAATTTTATTTTTGTTAAAACCAAATTAAGTGGACAAGGACAACAACATATTATGCTATATTTAAGTCATCGAGGAACACAATATCTTGAAACTACAAGTCGCTTAGATGCTGTCAGAATCAAAAAATAATTTCATACATTTCAGTTGCTTGGCAATTAATGAGGAAACGAGGCATGTGACGAAGAGATGCATTAAAGAGTGAACAAGTGGTGAGCATAATGAACACCGGGGCTCATAATGAAGATGACGACGAGTTAAGTTGTTGGAAAATGGCAAGAATTAGAACAACATCTCCAAAGAAAATGCAAGATACAGGTTGATAAGCTTTCAAATTCTCCTCTAGATAGGGTTCGGGTCATAGCTACTAACCGGGAAGGAGTGGGTGCCAGAAAGGTCTTCGGAAGAACCCATAATAAATGATACACAGATTGGACCGAAAAGTTACTACAATGGGATAATCTAACATCCAACAGTCCGAAGAATGGTGATTTTTCAAAAGAATAGCGAGAATCACATCATCGTTCAATAAGTCAAACTTGACCCGAATTAACAGCTCATTCCAGAGTCCAAGATCTTAATCAATAATGGAGCTGACTCGTACGTCTTGTGGGAGGCCTGATGTAGTTGATCGGATGGTAAAATGGGGAAGCAAAGGAACTCATCAATCATAAAAGAGTATGGTTGTTTCGCCTTTGCCCATGAGCTTGCGACAACCAAGAAGAATAACACGATGATCGCCATAATACTGTGTCATGTAAAGTTGAGCCGAGAACCAAGAGCAGCATGTAACATTGCCATTGTACTAGGACTGCATGATTTGTAAAAAGAGGCAGGATGTAGAAACTAAAGGGTGCCATATTCGCTTAAGCAACATGGCAAGGTTAAATGTTTTTAAATTGTAAAAGCCTAGGCCACCTTAAGATTTTCGTTGCTTGAGGATGTCCCAAGACTTCCACCGAATTTTCCTCGTGGACGAGTTATCCCCCCACCTTCCCCACACCCATGAATAATATTTTGCTGAATTCTCTAGATTACTGAGAACATGGTTCGACAACTGGAAACAATACATTGTGTACGTGAATATTGCTTATATATTAGATATAATGTACACTTATTTACTCATTTTTCTTAATTATTTCTCTACCAACCATTAATGCACTTACTAATATGTGCTTTACTGCCTGCAAAACTCTATCTTTATTCCAGCCAACAATAGAAAGAAGTCGAGATATCTACCATGTGAAGCCACTTCAACAAATTCCAAATAATTGGCAGATTGAGTGACGAATCTGAGCTTGTGTATTAGGCCTAAAAAGATTCCCTGATTTCTCAAAATTAGTACATTGCCCCGAAACACTCTTGTAGAGATTGATAGAGAACTTAGTAAAATGCAAGAAAAAAAATTTATCACAAATAAGGGGAAGAGATCCCCTTGAAGAATTCCCCGATGTAGCGTGAGTGCGCCAAAACTAATACGTTAATGAAGGAAGATAAATTGCACAAATGATAAGCAAGGCAAAGCAATATCATAAAAACTCTTAGGAAAGCCTCAAGCAAGAAGCATATGGTAGACGAAAGACCACTCAACTCAATGAAAGGCTTTATTCATATCCAACTTAATAGACATGAGTCCCTTTTTCCCAGATTTCTTAAGCTTCATACAATGTGTAATTCATAAGCGATAAGAATATTATTCGCAATTAACTGACCTGGGATGAAGACTGACTGAGATTCAAAGATTATAAAAGGGATGCAGGGTTGTACCCAATTAGAGAGCAATTTAGAAGCTAACTTATAAATGACATTCCACAAACTAATCGGGCGAAATTGGGTAATAAGCTTTGATTTTCTAATTTTCGAAATAAGCACAATGTAAGTGTTACTAACAGAAGGGCTCAAAAAATTATGAGTACGCATATGCAAAATAAAATTAACAACATCTTTGCCAAAAATATGACAATTTTTTTTAAAAAAATATAGGGCTCATAACATCTTTCATTGAATTACGAGTAGATGATGTACGCCCATAAAAAAATATATGAACAATGACCTTCCGGGGAAGAACAAGCAAGGGATAAAAGGGCGAGGTTGTGACGTTTGAGGGAAGGAATTAGCATCCCCAAAATCTTGCAAGGTCTGGGTTGTTGTTGCAAGCAATACTCGTGAGTATGTACGAACATCAGAGAAGACAAATTTATTTTGTTGAAACCAGATTAAGTGGGCAATGAAAAAAAAGTATTATGCTATATTTAAATCTTCGAGGAATAAAATCTCTTGGAACTACAAGTCTCGTATATGTTGTCAGAATAGATAGTTTCATAAATTGCAGCTGCTTGCTAAATTGATAAGGACAGGGGCCCATGAAGACGAGATACACTAAAGTGTGATCAGGTGGTGAACATAAAGAACAACGGGGTTCATGATGAAGATGACAGCGAGTTAAGTCATTGGACGATGGCAAGAATTAGAGAAGCATCTCCAAAAAAAATGCAAGATACGGGCTGATAATTTAAGCTTCCAAATTCTCCTCCAACTGAGGTTCGGACCATAGCTACTAACCGAGAAGGAGTAGCTGCCAATAAAATCTTCGGAAGAACCCATAATAAAATAATATGCGATTGGACCGGAAAGTTACCATAATGTAAATAATGTCACATCCATTGGTTCAAAGAATGGTGATTTTTCAGGGGAATAGCGAGAATGACATCAGCATTCAATGGATCAAAATTTATCCGAATTAATAGCCCATTGCAGAGTCCAAGATCTTGATCAATGATGGAGCTGACTCAGGCGTCTTGCGGAAGACCTGATGTAGCTAATCTGATGAAAAAATGGGGAGGCAAAGGAATCCATTTGTCATGAAATAGGGTTGTTGTCTGACCATTGCCCATGAGCCTTTGACAACCAAGAAGAATAACATGATGACCAGCCATAATACGGTGCCATGTAAACCTGTGATGAGAATCAAGAGTGGTATGTAACACATACGTGGAAGGGTAGTACTTGGACTGTATGATTCGAGCAAAGAGGTTGGATGGAGAAACTAAAGAGTCCTATGCTTGCTTAGACAACATGACAAGGTTAAATGCTTTCAAATTGCAAAAGCCTGGGCCACCTTGAAATTTTCGTTGCTTGAGGACGTCCCAAGACTTCCACTAAATTTTTCTCGCGGACGAGTTGTCCCCCTTACTCCCACTAATAAGATTTCACCAAATTCTTCTGATTAATAAGAACATGGTCCGACAAATAGAAGCAAGACATTGTATACGTGGATATTGTTTATATAGTAGATTTAATGAGCACTTTTTTACCCATTTTGGGCGGGGTTGTCACGTTTGAGGGAAGGAATTAGTATTCCGAAAATCTTGCAAGGTCTGGGTTGTTGTTGCAAGCAATACTCGTGAGTATGTACGAACATTAGAGAAGACAAATTTATTTTTTTGAAACCAGATTAAGTGGGCAAGGAAAAAAAAGTATTATGCTATATTTAAGTCTTCGAGGAGTAAAATCTCTTGGAACTACAAGTCGCGTATATGTTGTCAGAATAGATAGTTTCATAAATTCCAACTGCTTGCTAAATTGATGAGGACAGGGGGCCCATGAAGAAGAGATACACTAAAGAGTGATCAGATGGTGAACATAAAGAACAACGGGGATCATGATGAAGATGACAGCAAGCTAAGTCATTGGACGATGACAAGAATTAGAGAAGCATCTCCAAAGAAAATGCAAGATACAGGCTGATAATTTAAGCTTCCAAATTCTCCTCCAACTGAGGTTCGGGCCATAGCTACTAAATGAGAAGGAGTAGCTGCCAATAAAATCTTCGGAATAACCCATAATAAAATAATATGCGATCGGACCGAAAAGTTACCATAATGTAAATAATGTCACATCCATCGGTTCGAAAAATGGTTGTTTTTCAGGGGAATAGCGAGAATGACATCAGCATTCAATGGGTCAAAATTTGTCCGAATTAATAGCCCATTGCAGAGCACAAAATTTGAATCAATGATGGAGCTGACTTAGGCATCTTGCGGAAGGCCTGATGTAGCTGATCTAATGGAAAAATGGGGAGGCAAAGGAATCCATCTGTCATGGAAGAGGATTGTTGTCTGGCCATTGCCCGTGAGCCTTCGACAATCAAGAAGAATAATAAGATGACCAGCCATAATACGGTGCCATGTAAACCTGTGATGAGAATTAAGAGTAGCATGTAACACGTACGTGGAAGTGTAGTACTTGGACTATATGATTCGGGCAAAGAGGCTGGATGGAGAAACTAAAGGGTCCTATGCTTGCTTAGACAACATGACAAGGTTAAATGCTTTTAAATTGCAAAAGCCTAGGCCACCTTGAAATTTTCATTGCATGAAGACGTCCCAAGACTTCCACTAAATTTTTCTCGCGGACGAGCTGTCCCCCCTACCCCCACCAATAAGATTTTACCAAATTCTTCTGATTAATAAGGACATGGTCCGACAAATGGAAGCAAGACATTGTACGTGGATATTATTTATATAGTAGATTTAATGAGTACTTCTTTACCCGCTTTGCTTAATTGCTTTTCTGGCCAACCATTGATGCACTTTCTAACTCATTCTTTAATGCCTGCAAAAATCTTTTGTTTATTCCGGCCAACAATAGAGAGGAGTCCGAGATATTTACCATGCGAAGCCACTTTAGCAACTCCAAACAATTGGAAGATTAAATGAGAAATATGAGCTTGTGTATTAGGCCTAAAAAGAATCCTTGATTTCTCAAACTTAATACATTTGCCTTGAAACACACTTGTAGAGATTGAGAGTGAACTTAAGATGTTGGACCCTCTATAGTTGCAGCACGAAATAGAAGTGTGTCATCTGCACAAAAAGAGATGAGAGATAACGGGTGCAGTTTGGGAGATTTTAATTCCATGAATGCGCCGACAAATCTGTAAATATTGTAAAATGCAAGAAAAAACTTCAGCACAAATAGGGAATAGGGGGTCACCTTGAAAAATGCTCCGCTGCGGCGTGAGGAAGCCAAAATTTACACTCACACATTTGTGAAAGTCAAG
Organism: Ajuga chamaepitys; assembly: GCA_958295605.1. Lineage (NCBI taxonomy): Eukaryota > Viridiplantae > Streptophyta > Magnoliopsida > Lamiales > Lamiaceae > Ajuga > Ajuga chamaepitys. Next base: position 38,698,344 of record OY282498.1, on the reverse strand, counting down.
AATGTTGCATAGGCTTCAACAATTTTCTTAATCTTCTATATTTAAGAATTTTCTAAGATGAAATTTATTTTATATTAAAGTTTTATTGTAATAATAATAGAAGTAGTTAAAGGGCAAACGTGAAATTAGTGAACATGAATAATTACACCTAATTAGTTTAAATATTTAAAATTTAACATTCAAGAAAATCATTAAATCGATAGAAATATCATAAATATATTTTAAGCATATATAATAACTGGTGAAATATATTTATTACGCGCTATAAAAATTATACGGTACAATAAAGAAACAAATAAGAACTATAAAGAAATAATAAACTAATTAAGTTGTACTATGTGAATGGTTAAAATAGTTGTACTGTGTGAATCAGTATTGGATGATTAAATTAAAACATGTAGAAAAATAAAGATAGTAAAAGGTGAATATTAGTATTAGCTTACAAGCATAAATTAGATAAAAATAAATAATAAATAAAATGGGAGAAACAAAATCAGAATGGTTTAAGTACATGTATATATATATAAGGAATGTGCAATGTGTGAAAAATTGGGAGTATATCACTAAAACTAAACAGGTAAGTAAATTCATAAAAATAGTGGAAACGTTGAAAAAATATATTAGGGAAAAAATCATACATCGTCCCATAACTATAGTGACTTCCACTAAATATCCCGTATCTATTTGCTTTTTCAATTTCGTCCCATATCTTTTTCCATTATCCGATTTTCGTCCTAAAATTCAAAACTTTGCCGGAAAATGCACATGCCGGACATGTGCCGGCCAAAATTTGGGGGTTTTCTGCCATGTGGCGTCGGAAAAAAATCATATGTCCACTAAATATCCCACAACTTTCTGCTTTTCTAATTTCATCCCATATGTCCTGAGATTATCCAATTTTCGTCCTAAAATTCAAATTTATGCCAGAAAATGCACGTGTCGGACACGTGCCGGCCAAAATTTGGGGGTCTTTTGCCACGTGGCGTTGGAATTGTGAGCTGGATTTGAACTTACATTTTCCTTTTCCTTTTTCTTTTTCTTTTTCTTGCCACATTTGAGGCTAGTTTCACCTTCACCGAAATCTGCAGAAGAGAATCGCCTATATCGAAATGGAGCGGCAGGAGGAGGACAGTTCTGCCGGCACAGAATGAACACTGGTAGAGGGTGGAGGCTGTTGGCGGTGTCTGTTGGGGAAGAGCAGCGGTGGATGGAGCCGCAGGAGAAGAACAACTACTGTAAAAAGAAAATGAAAAATGTGGCAAGAAAAAGAAAAATATAAATTCAAATCCAACTCAGAATTTCGACCCACGTGGAAAAAACTCTCAAATTTTGGGCGGCACGTGTCCGACACGTGCATTTTCCGACTTAAATTTGAATTTTTGGACAAAAATTGGATAATTTCAGGACATATGGGACGAAATTAGAAAAGCAGAAAGTTGTGGGATATTAAGTGGACATATGATTTTTTTCCGACGCCATGTGGCAAAAAACCCCCCCAAATTTATGCCGACACGTGCATTTTCCGGCGAAATTTTGAATTTTAGGACGAAAATTGGATAATCTAAAAAGATATGGGACGAAATTAAAAAAACAGATAGATACAGGATATTTAGTGGAAGTCACTATAGTTATGGGACGGTTTATGAATTTTTCCCAATATATTATATTAACATATAAATTGTAGCATGTATCTCGATTGAAGTTTATGAGACACTATGTATATAGTCAACCCTCTGAAAAAACATTATTTATCTTATACATATACTATAGTAGGATTTTCATTTTAAATCACTCATAATTTTCAAACTTCAATGTAGAATGGAAGAAATAATTAAACGAAATTGAAATAAGCAATCGTAAATCAATAAGTAAATTATACTGAAATAATTTATACTTCCTAATAATAAAAAAATTAAAAAAAATAAGTTTCATAAAAGAAGTTGGATGTTGATTATGATACAAGTTGTTGGAAGTTTTTCCTCACATTAAAATATACAAATGATTTTATTTGCAAATGTATGTTCAGATCAGAATTATCAATTAAGAAATTATAGAGAAAATATGTTAGGCCTAATATTCGTGTGTGTATCTAACAAATCTGAACTTATGGATGTCAGTGAATGATGTAATAAGATAAATGACTTTGTATCTTCATTATTATATAGTTTTTCAGTGATCGTATAACTTTATTTCTAATATATTAATGATGCCGGAGTATATATATATATATATATATATATATATATATATATAATTTTGTAAGAATAATACATTATATCATGGTATCCCGTTTTTATGAATCTTTTAACATTATTATAACGTGTTTTGCTAAACTAAGATTATTTAACCTCTTTTTCCCTCTTTTATTATTATTTTTAATTTTTATTTTATTTTGGATTGTGTTTTCTTAATCGATTAAATCTTCCATATTTTTTTCTGGCAGTAGATAATCTAAGAAGTTATGTATATATATTACCACGATTAATTACTACATTAAGTTTTGTTAGAATGATCAACCAATATCACCGCACAAAGTACAATTATTTTATGTTCACATTAATTTTTTTTATTAGATAATAGTAAACAAATAGTGAATCACGTGCAACGCACGTGCGCATTGCTAGTAACACCTAAAAAGTGTTACATATATGATAAAATATGTTACTTTAGAATTTAAGTAATAGCTTATTGGTGTTACATTTGTTGGTGTTACCTAAAGTCTAATGTAACACTTTTGATGGACTTTAGTAACATTTTTAATAAGTGTTACATTAAATTTTAAATTGTAACACTTATGGTAACACTAAAGAAGTGTTACATATAACCCCCTTATGTAACACTTTTAACTGAAAACAAAGTCGAGAATTCACTTTTATCTAAAAATAAAGTTTGATGATCTTTAGTAACACTTTTAACATTAGATTTTAAATTGTAACACTTATGGTAACACAAAAGAAATGTTACATATACACTACAAGAAAACTGTCAAATTCCAACGAAAAAATTCCAATGGCATAAAAGTCGTTGGAATTTTTAAAAATTCCAACGACAAATAGTCGTTGGAATAACTGTTGGAAAAAACATTCTAACGGTAAAAAGTCCGTTGGAATTGCCGTTGGAATCATTTTTTCCGTTGGAATTTAATTGTTGGAAAAAAAAAATCCAACAGCCACTTTTCCGACGGCATAAAAACCGTTGGAATTGCCGTTGGAATTAAAATTCCAACACGGTTTTTATGTCGTTGGAATTTTTTCGTTGGAATTTGGCAGTTTTCTTGTAGTGATAACCTTCTTATGTAACACTTTTAACTGAAAACAAAGTTGAAAATTCACTTTTAACTAAAAACAAAGTTTGATGATCTTTAGTAACACTTTTAATAAGTGTTACAATAGATTTTAAATTGTAACGCTTATGGTAACACTAAAAAAATATTACATATAACCCTCTTATGTAACACTTTTAACTGAAAATAAAAAGTTGAAAATTCACTTTTAACTGAAAACCAATTTGTCATTGCTGGGTTTCCTAACCCATATTGCTAGATTGCAAGAGTTTAAGCACAATGACTTAACCACTAGGCTACAATAATTTTTTAGTTTGTTCATTAAGAAATACTATATATAAACAAGATTTTGTTGTAATATTTATAAAATACTCTCAAAATTAAGTTTCCATCAAACTACAATCTAGCTTAATTTTATTTAGGTTATCCATATCCATTTGACACAAAGTTTTCATTAGTTATTTTCCCATTTTTATCCACTCATTTATTACATTAATTTTATATATCTAATTATTGTATATAAAACTTAAGACTATCATTTATTTTAGGGATAATTACAAAATAGTCGCCGAACTATTAACACTTTTTCACTTCGGCATATAAACTATTAACATTGACTAAACCGCCGCCAACCGATTTGAATATTGCTACTCGAAAGCTGCCGGCCAGAATACCGCCCAAATTCTGTCCAAAAAGGTGGTTTTGCAAAACCGGGTGTGCAATGAATTTGGGCGGTATTATGGCCGGCAGCTTTCGAGTAGTAATATTTAAATTGGTTGGCGGTGGTTTAGCCAATGTTAATAGTTTATATGCCGAAGTGAAAAAGTGTTAATAGTTCAGCGGCTATTTTGTAATTATCACTTTATTTTAATTACAGTAATTTAATGTATTACTTGTTGTAGATAATTTTGAGACACCTTAAAGTCACATTTTTAAGTAATTAAGTGATTAATTACTTTTGTTGTGTTTCATAGATTTTAAATAAAAATAAATAAACTTACAAACATGAAGAGACATGACCAAATGTCCCAAGTGTAGGTTCTCACACTTAAGAAATGTATTCAAATTGTTAAAACTACAAGTTCATTTTATTATTTTTTAGTAAAAGTATAATGTGCTCGTATCTATATACGTACATGCACACACATATAAGTCACAAATAAAATTTATTCTTGATAACGAATAAGTAAATCTTTAGGTGCTCTAATAAATTATTACTTTTGTAGGTCTGAGTCGATCGTTTCACCACTTATGTTACGGATGTTCTATTGTCATAATTAAGATGTAACACATGAGAAAAATAAAGATAAGTCACATGAGAAAAATATATTCACAGATATTTAATTAAAGTAAAATAAATATATAATTTTGTTAATTACAAGTGTTATTTATTTATAAGTGTTACATAAAAGTGTCACTTATTCAAAATTGTTACTTATTTATAATTGTTACCTAAAAGTGGTACAATTTAAAAGCGTTATGCTCAAAGCATTACATATTCCAAAAATGTTACACGAAAATGTTATATATTCGCAGATGTTACAAAAGTATTACATAAAAGTCAAAATTTTAAAAGTACTACAAATAAAGTGTTACATAAAACCATTTATGTTATACGTAAATAGTGAACACTTTTTTCTATCTCAAATAAATTATCTGGACGGGGTTTTTGCTTCTACAATAGTTCTATTTTTGGTGATCAAATGACGTTTCAGCTAATGTAACCCATTGAATGCACTTATTTGAGACGGCATTTTGTTCTCTCAAAAAGATTTTTTCTTTTCAAATTATCATCTTGTATATTCAATTATTTGTAGCACATATCATATGTTTGTGATGAAACTGAACACACGTAACATGTCTGTGATTGATTTATAATACAAGATGAATTAAAAAATGAAATACATCTCATTTAACTTTTACATAGTGTTCCTTTCTTTTGATTAACTTTTACATCCAACTTTTGTTACAAGTTTCTACACAAACGAGATCGTCTATTCTAGATGATGTTCCATCTTCTATTCCATGTGCACCATTAATGAGATTGGGATAGAAGATGGAACAATATTTTGAATCAGTGATCTAATCCGTGCCCTACAATTACTAACTTATGTCAATAATAAAGAATGTTTTGTACTGGCTGGTTACAGAATATTTATATGTTCATCACATTATCTTTATTCACTTATATCCAAATAAATAAATTAGTGCAATTGTTTCCTATCTGCCTTCGGGTGAGGTAATTGTAATTTGATTTCCTGAATGTGCAGCATTTATTTCACTCTGAGAAGAAGAAACATCCCTTTCCGTGAAAAATCCAGGTTCCTTAGCCTGAGGAAGTTCTACTTCATTTCCCAGCATGAAATTCACCGTTGACATGTTTGGTCTATCTTCAGGACGTTTTTGCACACACAACAAGCCCACATGGATCGAGCGCAGCACTTCAGACAAGTCGAATGAGTCGCCTAGAGAAGTGTCGACCAGTTCGAGTGCATTGTCTTCCTTATAAAGTCTCCATGCCTGTCCAAAATTTGGAAAGATTGATGTGATTTATACTTCTTGTTTTGAAATGTTAAGCTGAAGGAAGTAAGACTTACGTATCCAAGGAGGTTGAGACTGTGATCATCGAGGCAAAATCCCCTGTTTCTTTTTCCACTCACAATTTCTAGCACAAGTACACCGAAACTGAACACATCTGATTTGATGGAGAATAACCCGTCTATGGCATATTCCGGCGACATATATCCGCTGTAACAAAGCATTATAAGAAAATGGGAATTATATAAAAAAGAAAAGAAAATGGTTGGTTGATCTTCTTACTATGTTCCAACAACTCTGCGTGTCTTAGCTACAGTTTCGTTTCCTCTAAAACTCCTGGCTAGCCCAAAGTCTGATATCTTTGGGTTCATTTCAGCATCTAGCAACACGTTGCTAGCTTTGAGGTCTCGATGGATAATTCTCAACCTGGAATCTTGATGGAGATACAACAGTCCCTTTGCAATTCCATTTATAATTTGGAACCGTTGTTGCCAATCAAGTAGCATACTTCTCATTTGATCTATCAAAATTGCATATTCTAGAGTTAGTAATCTAGCTGTTGTTTTATTATCTACTCTTCGTCTTCGTAATTATGAAGCACTCACCAAACAAAATCAAGTCAAGGCTACTATTAGGCATGTATTCGTAAATCAACATTTTCTCCTCTCCTTCAATGCAACATCCTAGAAGCTTCACCAGATTTCGATGCTGAAGTTTGGCAATCAAGATCACTTCATTCTTCAATTCTTCGACTCCTTGTGAGGAGGTTTCCGACAAGCGTTTCACAGCAACTTCCTGTCCGTCATCCAGCGTGCCCTATAGCCAGAAAACAGAAATGTAAAACACAGTGTACATATGCAGTTAATTCGTCTTCTACATGGATTCACGTACCTTGTAAACAGGCCCGAATCCACCTTCACCAAGCTTGTTATTTTTTGAAAAGTGGTCCGTGGCTCTCAAAATTGGTGATAAATTGAAGAATGGTAACTCGGCTTCTCTGTTTGAACATCCTCTTGTTGTGCCTGCACCGGTGGAACACAAATCAGAGAAACAATTACAAATCGGTGATAGTTTTTATTAATGCATGTTTGGCCTACCTTCGCTTATCATAGTATTCATTTTCCTCCTCCAAGTAAAAATTAGAACGAGGATTAGACAAAAAAGAACTATTCCAGCCGCTGACGTCAAACTCGCTGTGAGTATCACTCTTTTGTTCCCTTTGGACTCTGCAACATTTTGATGATTAGGTATACAAGAACAGCTCGAATCAATTCGTATGCAACCCTATCTAGTTAAGAAATAATTAGTTACCTAATTCAGAAGAAGCCATTCGGATGTAAAGATCTTGTCCACCATCAGTTAGACTTCTCATGTCTTTCAATTCTCCATAGTAAAACAGGCATCCACTTCCTTCTTCTCTGATATCCAACTGTGTATACGCTGTACATGTACAGTTTTTCGAACATTCTACTTCACATTCGGCAAGGCTCATTCTCCGCGCAGTGAATGCGGAGCTCCGAGCATCTGGCAATTTATTTCCAGAGTACTTCAAAAACACATCATTTTGACACGTCAACGGCGTCCTGCGAACACATCCATCCAACCTGTTTGGATCTCTCAGCACGAATTTGTCGAGACATCCACAGCGAGCTGAATTTCCAATGTTGCAAATGCCATGTGCACCACAGGAATTATAAAGATCACAATCATCTCCTGGCATGTTTGAGGAAACAGCCCAATCTCGGGTCAGATTGTTCCATATCCACCGCTGCCCGAAACCACTCTGGCTCGCTCGCGCGAAGGTAACAAACAAACGATCTGCTGTGTCTTCCGTATACTTCACCTCGTTGTCATTGATCACCGCGATCCCGTCTATTCGTCCTAGATAAATCGTTCTACGGATTGTTATGGATGGGCCCCCACTGAACCGGATCCCATTCCATGGCCCGATTCTGTACTGAATAGCTTCACCTCTTTTCAGGACAAGTTGTGGCGCCCCAGCAGCGTCCATGTTAATTGTGAACTCACCTGGAGCTGGATCGTCGTCACTCTTCCATGACGACAGGTAGGTCTCCACCCCTGTTACGAAATTCCACCGTAAGCTCATTCCAGGTAACAAAGTGTCGGATGGATGATCGAAACTCTGCCACACGAAATTCTCCTGCCTGTCATCGTTTGCGTCCTTCACCACGAGATTCCCCGTGTCTAGTAACTGCATTGCTGGATTTCCGATAGTTCGCGTTGCATTTGACGACCATATGATGGTGCCATTAGTGTGATTAAACAGGGCCAAGATTCCAGGCTGTGTCACTTTTAGGACACCTGATTTGGTCATGAGTGGAGCTTGTCTGTTGGCAACCCAAACATATGTCCGAACCGGAACATTCTTGTACCATATGCCCACGTACCGATTCGTCGAATTTCCAGGGCTGAAAAACCCGAATTCAAACATATCACCTGAAGAAACCAATGTTTCTCCATCTGTAATGATATGAGAAATATTTATACTGTCAGTTGCAGCAGAAACAGCCTGGATTATGAACAGACAGATGGACAAAAAGCAAAAACAACTTTTTAGAAACTCATCCATGATTAGATCTTTCTGTTATGCTTTCAACTAACTAACTTTTTCATCCATAATATAGGAGTCTGAAGTCAGACAATTTGTTAAACATGTCCTGTAATTTAAATATAATTTCAAAATCAACCCTTTATCTTTTAGCTTTTACAAATTTAGTCTTTTATTTCTTTTTATAGTTTAAATTTTGTTACTTTTTAGCCACAATTTATAATCATTGCTGGATAATTACATGTGCAACTCATATGATCACAATTAATTGAATTTTAAAAAAGTTTCCAGCATTGGAAATGAGGCGCTACGCTGCTAACAAAATAATATCAAACACGTACTAAAATTGACTAGAACACCACAAATTCATTGGGAAATGTAAATCCTTAGTTTAATGTTCTCCTATGTGGTTCACATGCAATTATTTGGTGAGAATTTCTTATTCTAGATACCAAAATGACTAATATCTGAGTAATTAAAAAAATAAATGACAACTTTTAGAATACCATTAAATTAGAGGACCAATTTTTGCAATTCCCAGAGTTTATGTCCTTATCATAAAAAATTAATTCTCAAGGCATATGTAATGAATTTCGACGGTAACCAATGGCAATATAGTCAGTCGTGTCACAGTCAAGATTCAAATATGTGTTTAATTAAGATAATAATTGCGGTTAATTAAGTATCTATGTGCATGAACTCATTACAAAATAAATTTAATATAGAGAATATTTAGCTGAAAATTTCCTGATTCTGTCTTTTTTTTATTCGAACAAAGAATAAGTAATTTTTTGGAATATAATGGTCCCCTGTTCAGGACTAGGAAACATAATTTTTTAAGACATGCGTCAATTTACGACAGCTGTCAGATTTCTTTCACACTTGCTAGCTGTAGTTAAATCATACCTGCTTAATTTGTGCTGTTTGGAAAGGAAGCTGCCTGGAATATATTGACAATTTTGATCAAATTTATGCTATATTTAATCTGTGATGGTTTGATGATGGAAGAATGCCGTAGTACCATGCATCACAGCTGAATCATGGGAAACAACCTCGAGTTATCCAATATACAGGTGTTCAAATGCTTCGGGAAATTAATCAATCCAACCTAGTGAATTATCATCAATGCTTCAGTTAATTCTTGACTCGGTCTTGATTCCAAATTACTTTTATCAGAACATCGATTGTGGTTCCTTAGTGTCAACCAGTAAGCATATCACGTCTGAACCGACAACACTTCGAAGAGCAAATTGTAAAACTAGTCATGTAATTTAACGATAGTTCTAAAACCAGTTCTTTCAAGATAGGTCTTGAGTTTTGGGGCTCAAAAATGAGAACCTTTGAAAAGAATCTTTTTTATTTAAAAAAATACCTAAAAAAATCTATTTTGCATTTACAAATATGATTTTTTCCCCCTTAATTTAAAGAGGAAAAACAAGACCAATGTCTGGACCTCTTCTTATTAAAAAATGTTGTCTTCTAGAAAGGCCTATATTAAGCCTTAAACAATAGTATGTTAATATATATATAATAAGCTAGCAACAATACATATATACAATAACATTACAAGAAAAATACGTATATTTACACTTATGATTGAAAAAAAAAAAAAAAAAAAAAAAAAAAAAAGCCAACAAGAAGTCCTAAATGCACATAAAAAATAATAACTCTTGTGTGACGGTCTCACGTGTGTCGGAATACACTTTTACATGAAAAAGTGATACTTTTACAGGAAAAAAGAATATTTTTACAGATTAAAGTGAGACTTTTGCTACAACAAGTGATACCTTATTTTGTTCAAAAAAAGTAATACTTTTACAGACAAACCTAATACTTTTACTACAAAAAGTAATACATTTTTTCCGTCACAGCATGTGAAGGCTTGTGTGACGGTCTCATATAAGTTTTTGCCATGGAGGTTGGGGTAAACAAGTTAATGTTTGTTTATGTTGGTTGGAGATTGAGTTGTGGAGGTGATTACAATATAAAAGATGGTAAAAATGATTTGATGTGTATAAGAGGTAGTTACTGAATGATTGATTATTGATTAAAGTAATATTGAGAATTGAGTTTGATTGATGATGTGTATAAGAGTTAGTTAGTGAATTGATGATATATGTAAGAGTTAGTTAGTGGATCGATGATTGATGTTTTGTTGTTTGTTGGTTAAAATAATTTTATTAATCCAACTTGAATAAATAATTTATTAAATTTTAAATTATTTTAAAAAATAAATGTAATATTATTTGTTATACCTTTATTTACCAAAAATTATTCCTCCCTCCAAGTAATTGTAAAATTTAATTTTTGGCTAACTTTTTATTTTTAAAAAACTTAAAAAGTACAGATATGTTTCTGAAAAAAAATAATAAAAATTAGTCAGCCTATGTACGCTATGCTAATGCAGGTTCGTCTCGATATCATATGGTAGTTTAAAGAAGGGATAATTACAAAATGGTCGCCGAACTATTAGCACTTTTTCACTTCGGCATATAAACTATTAACAGTGACTAAACCGCCGCCAACCTATTTGAATATTCCTACTCGAAAGCTGCCGGCCAGAATACCGCCCAAATTCTGTCCCAAAAGGTGGTTTTTCGAAACCGGGTGTGCAATGAATTTGGGTGGTATTCTAGCCGGCAGCTTTCGAATAATAATATTCAAATAGGTTGGCGGCGGTTTAGTCACTGTTAATAGTTTATATGCCGAAGTGAAAAAGTGCTAATAGTTCGGCGGCCATTTTGTAATTATCCCTTTAAAGAATGGGTGACCTTTGAGGGCAATAACTTAATTTAATACTCATTTTTTATCATTACCAACAGGTCTAGCAAATAGTTATAAGTATTATAATTAAACAAATAATATCAATATTAGTACATCGTCACCATGACTAACTGGATATTGTTTCCGGGAATTATCCCGCTTAATTAAAGAGTACAAATTGATATAATTATTTCTTAGAACAATTTCAGTTCGCATAGGGGCTACACACCCTAAGTAACCGAAAGGACCCAGGCCTCCTTCTCAGCTATTGTGAGGTCCAAAAAACAATGGGTGATAGACGGGTCGCGTAATTCTACACCTGCCGTAGCCTTATTCGCGATCGGAATTCCATCCATTGCCCTCACTATGTCCATGCTCTGTACGAACACGGGGGTGATAACGTTTCCATCAAATGCACTCATCATGTCTGTGCATAAATCGAAAAATGGCTGGTCGTGCCAAATGATGCCCTCCGCCTCGGGATGTGCCTACAGATTATGTTTTATTCCACATGTTGTCGTATTCAATCAACATTTTAGCGGATCTACAAAAAGGAATATTAATTATACCGAGTATAGAGAATGCATGAAATCCTCACATCCGCAAACAATATCTCGCTCAGCATCCCACATGACCACACTGTGGCAGCGAAGATCGGATAGTATATGCCAAGCTCGTCTAATAGCTTTGATTTTGTGGCTCAAGTGGATCAACTGATGGGGGGGTTGGATGTTGGCTAATGCATTTAGCCTGCCCCCAAGGGACAAGACTCGCTTCAGTGAAGTTAAAACCTTGTATAACATTATCGTCCACGTACTCACAGTAGCACAAGTACAAGAATTTTTTCTCATTTTCGATCGACCAGTTAGCCGGACCATCTAGTCTTGGACTATTCATCTGTTTCAAAGTATAGAGTAAATCATCAATACAACTAGCGCTTCTGCTAAAAACTAAAAACAAGTAACAATCTAAACATAAACTACGAAGTTCCATTTAATTGGGAAAAAAATATAAAGTGGTATTCAAAATGAATAATTTCAAAAGTGGTTTAGACTAACAATACATAACCGGATAGTGTTTAGTGAATGTATCCCAGTTTATAAAAAGGTTCAAACCACCTCAATCGTCAAGTGTTGTGCAAACGTACAACTCGACCAACAATACGTCCAACGCCATGGAAAGGACCCAGTCCTTGTGTTCAGCGATTGTCAAGTCCTTAAGCCATGTACTAATCGTCGGTTCGCATAATACCAATACCATTTGCCTTGTTCGCAAACAAAATTCCCCCCCATCGACCTAACTATGGCCACACTCTCTACAAAAGCTGGGGATATAACGTCTTTAGCGGAATTACTAAACATGTACGTGCATAAATCGAAGTGGGGTTGTCCGTGTCAAAAGATATCCGTAGACATGGAATTCACCTAATAACGCATGATATATTATCTTTAGGACAAATCTCAATTGTATATGATTATCCAATTAATTAAAAGATGATTAACGTTACCGCGTAAATCGAGTGCAGATATTCAGGACTTTCGATTATAGTCTCGCTTAACATCTCACATTACCATAGCATGGAATCGAAGTTCGGTCAACAAATGCCACACTCTTCTTATGGTTTTGATTTTGTGCCTCAGGTTGACCACCAGATATACGGGTTGCACATTGGTTAAGGCATTCAGCCTCCCCGCAGAGTAAGTAGAGCATCTTCTGTGAAATCTAGATCTTGCATTACGTTTCCGTCCAAGTACTCACAATAACACAAATATATGAAACTTTTTCATTGTCAATCGACCAGTAAGCTGGACCAGCAGGTCTAGTCCAATTCATTCGTTTAATAAGTATTGAATAAACGATCAATAAAAGACAAGGGAAGCTCAGTGTAGTATGATTTTACATTAAATATCAAAACAAGGCATTGGTGTGAAATTGAATTTTACCCCGCAAAATATATAATTGGATATAGAAACTAGTGTTTAGAAAACAAATACAAAAAACAAAGTTACTATTGTTTAATACTCTAATTTGAAAATAGTACTTCAGATAATTCAAAATACATAACAGCAGTCAAGAGCTGGAAATCTAATAGGTAATTGCAGAAGTTAATACAGTATGAACTAAATCAGCCGATTTTTCAACTCAGCCATTCAGTTTTGGTTAATGTGTTTTTTCCACATGGCTTTGACTATTTCATCCATTGTCTCATTTTGCGCGTGAATAGCTTTGAGTGGGGTATGAAGGCCCTGAGCATATTAATTCATCTGGATGGTAGTGTTGCGCATCCAACTCCAATATTGGGTTTGGTATGTTCGATGCCTTGACGAAATTGTGTAGAACACAACAAGCTAAAACAATCCTGGGCTGGTTGTCGATTCGGTAACATGGTATTCCGTGTGCCAAGATTGGACATCGGCTCTTTAAGCAATTAAAGGCACGCTCAATCACATTTCTCAACTACGAGTGTCTGTGGTTAAATAACTCCTTCCCATTCAAAGGGTTCGGGTTACCATGAAACTCGGGAAGATTATAGCGCGTCTGTCTGTATGGCGACAGGAATGCCTCGTAGGTTGTGTAGCCGACATCAACCAAGTAATACCTACCTAAATGCAAAATAAATTTATGGTCAGTAAGTGTATCAACATGTTCTTAATTATATCGTGAAATTAGGGAATTATGATGAAAGACCAAAAATGTAATATTTACCATCTGCTGGCCAGCTGAAAGAGTCATCAAGTTCAAGAGCTTTCATCAATACTCGTGCATCGCGAGTGCTTCCTTCCCACCCGACATATGCGTATGTAGAAAACATATCAAAGTCCACAATTGCACATACGTTTTGACACTTTGTCCCTTTCCGCGTTATCCATATCTTGTCTCGATCTTATGGCACTCTTGCGGGAATTAAAGAGCTATCAATGGCACCCGCTGCACCCTATAACAAACTGAAATTGTTCGCAAATTTGCATATGTGTAGTATGTGGAATTGATGGGTTCGTTTTTATGCAAGGTATAGATTCTTTATAAAAAAAACATGTGGAGTACCTCGAGGAACGGGAAAAACCGGTCCTCAGCCAAAATCTTGTGCATAACTCGTGTGTAATCACGGTCTTTGATCCAATCACCACCTAACACAATCATGGCTTCCAAGACACAATGAAAGTGTACGTTAATTATCTGTGTGGAATGTCGCACACGCTCCTCCTCGTCCCCATGGCGGTGATGCATACAAACCATTCTACAAAAATCATTACCAATTCAATAGGCGAGACATGTGCCCAACTTGAGTTAGGTAAAAGGCCCCGGTTGACTAGAGGATTGGCTAGGGCAAAAAATCAATCCTTGGTCATGCGGACTTGGTCGTAAAACCTCCATGCGTTCCCATATAACAACTCTGCAACCCAATCGGACCCCTGAAGAACATATATTTTTTTGGGTTGATGAACCAGGGGTGGATCTTGTGTGAGAACATTTAACACAAAATGCGAAACCATTTCATCCTCGAAATTATCAGAGTATGAGCAGGATTTTTCAGAGTTTGCATCAGAAGCGTCCGAATTTGAATAGGACATGCTGCTAACATGGACGAGATTGACATTACAAATAATTAAAATAAAATTGGTAGGCTAGAAAGTGAATGTTAGAGTTATAACAGGGGTTTTAGGGTACAACAATAAAGCCATAAAAAAAAGAGGAACATATCTCAAATAACATCCAGGTGTGGATTCGTGTTTCTTACTGAAATAAATAAAGAACAATTGTCCTAAACAGTTAAAGGTCACATGCAAGCTCTCGCAAGTTCTCGACAACAGGTGCTTAAAGTGTTAGGGTTCTAATTGAAAATTTTAGTATGAATGAACCACATTGAATCACTACAACATAAATGAGCTAATGTAACACCCAAAAAGTGTTACATATATACTAAAATATGTTACTATAAACTTTAGGTAACACTTTATTGGCGTTACCTTTGCCGGTGCTACCTAAAGTCTAACGTAACACTTTTGATGATCTTTAGTAACACTTTTAATAAGTGTTACATTAGATTTTAAATTGTAACACTTTATGGTAACACTAAAAAAATGTTACATATAACCCCCTTTATGTAACACTTTTAATTGAAAGAAAAAATTGAAAATTTGTCATTGCCGGGTTTCGAACCCAGGTTGCTAGATTGCAGGAGCTTAAACACAAAGTCTTAACCACTAGGCTACAATAACTTTTTTAGTTATTTTTTAAAGAAAAACAATATATACACAAGATTTTATTGTAACATCAATAAAATACGCTCAAAATTAAGTTCTCATCAAACTACAATCTAACTTAATTTAATTAGGTTATTCATATCAATTTCACACAATGTTTCCATTAATTTTTTTTTCATTTTCATCCACTCATATATATATATATATATAGAAAACTTGTTTTATATCACACTAATTTTATACATCTAGTTATTGTATATAAATCTTAAAACATTCTCATTAATTTTAATTACCATAAATTTATGTATTAAGACACCTTCATTGTTGTGTTTTATAGATTTTAAATAAAAAAATAAACTTACTAACATGAAGAGACATGACCAAATATACCAAGTCTAGGTTCTCACACTTAAGAAATGTATTCAAATTCTTAAAGCTACAAGTTTATTTTGTAATTGTTTGGTAAAAATTTAATGTGTGTATATCTATATACATACACAAATAAGTCACAAATAAAATTTAATTTATTCTTAATAACGAATATGTAAATCTTTAGGTGCTCTAATAAATTGTCACTACAACATAAATGAGCTAATGTAACACCCAAAAAGTGTTACATAGATACTAAAATATGTTACTATAGACTTTAGGTAATACTTTATTGGTGTTACATTTGCCGATGCTACGCAAAGTCTAATGTAACACTTTTGATGATCTTTAGTAACACTTTTAATAAGTGTTACATTAGATTTTAAATTGTAACACTAGAAAAATGTTACATATAACCCCCCTTTATGTAACACTTTTAATTGAAGGAAAAAATTGAAATTTTATCATTGTTGAGTTTCGAACCCAGGTTGCTAGATTGCAGGAGCTTAAGCGCAAAATCTTAACCACTAGGCTACAATAACTTTTTTAGTTATTTTTTTAAGAAAAATAATATATACACAAGATTTTATTGTAACATCAATAAAATACACTCAAAATTAAGTTCTCATCAAACTACAATCTAATTTAATTTTATTTAGGTCATTGATATCAATTTAACACAAAATTTTCATTATTTTTTTTTTTTCATTTTCATCCACTCATATATATATAGTATAACTTATTTTATACCACATTAATTTTATACATCTAGTTATTGTATATAAATCTTTAGACATTATCATTAATTTTAATTACCATAATTTTATGTATTAAGACACCTTAATTGTTGTGTTTTATAGATTTTAAATAAAAAAAAAATAAACTTACAAACATGAAGAGACATGACCAAATGTCCCAAATCTAGGTTCTCACACTTAAGAAATGTAAAAATGTAATGTGTGCATATCTATATACATACACACAAATAAGTCACAAATAAAATTTAATTTATTCTTGATAACAAATTGAATAAGTAAATCTTTAGGTGCTCTAATAAATTGTTATTTTTGTAGGTCTGAGTCGATTGTTTTCACCACTTATGTTATAAATATTCTATTGTGATAATTGAGATGTAACACATGAGACAAATAAAAATTAAAGTCACATAAGAAAAATAATCCACAAATATTTAATTAGTTTAAAATAAAATAAGTTATTTTATTATTTACATGTGTTACATAAAAGTGTTACTTATTCAAAAGTGTTGCGTAAATAGTGTTGCTTAAAGTGTTACCTAAATGTGTTACAATTTAAAAGTGTTACGTTCAAAGCGTTACATATTCTAAAAGTGTTATACGAAAGTGTTACATATTCGCAGATGTTACAAAAGTGTTACATGAAAGTGTTATATATTCATAAGTGTTACGAAAGTGTTACATAAAAGTTAAAATTTTAAAAGTGTTACAGACGAAGTGTTGCATAAAGTCATTTATGTTGTAGTGTGTTATTTTTGTAGGTCTGAGTCGATTGTTTTCACCACTTATGTTACAGATATTCTATTGTGATAATTAAGATGTAACACATGAGACAAATAAAAATTAAAGTCACATAAGAAAAATAATCCACAAATATTTAATTACTTTAAAATAAAATAAATAATTTTATTATTTACAAGTGTTACTTATTTATAAGTGTTACATAAAAGTGTTACTTATTCAAAAGTGTTGCATAAAAAGTGTTACTTATTCAAAAGTGGTGCATAAAAAGTGTTACTTATTTAAAAGTGTTACCTAAATGTGTTACAATTTAAAAGTGTTACGTTCAAAGCGTTACATATTCTAAAAATATTACACGAAAGTGTTACATATTCGCAAATGTTACAAAAGTGTTACATGAAAGTGTTAGATATTCATAAGTGTTACAAAAGTGTTACATAAAAGTCAAAATTTTAAAAGTGTTACAAACGAAGTGTTACATAAAGTCATTTATGTTGTAGTGAATTGTTAATGACAGAAAAAGTTAATTACCAGCAATTATCGTCTCCTTTACGGTGTCCCGTTCAACACCCGATTTGTATTTGTTCTCCCGCATCATGCGCCAACAACGCTTGTAATTCTTCAACTTATTTTCTATATTTGTGATGATGTAGGTAGCTCTTCATAGCGACCATTGAGACGATTTATTATGCGTATGTGAAGCGTAGTATCCGAGAATCGACCCGATATTAGACCGCCTGCTTCCCACTCCAGGTGGCATAGATGAATCAACTCTGCCTCAGAGTTCCAGGTCCACACGGCTTTTACAGCAGCCGATGCTGACCTAACCCTACCATGTCCGCTAGAAACCCCACCGCAAGGCATCTAAACAAATTGGTATAGTTTGCATTAAATAGTTGGGATTGTTTAAGTGATCACAAATATTTCACACATATAGGTCATAAAATTTGTGAATCTCCAATTTATTGGTTTATCTACCAATTATTGTTGTATTTATCAATCTCTAACTTTTTTAGTAAACTGAAATGCTAAAAGTTGTTTAAGGGATGTCACGTCAATTTGCTAAACTGTACGAATTAATATATACAAATTAATAATGTTGAACTTCTCTTCTCCCTAGAGGGTTTATTTACGCATAAACAATCTTAATTACACCTTATCCGTTTTTATTTCGATTTCACACTTAAATAATTATTCTATTTGAAATACAAATTTAAACAAAGTTACAAATGAACATCATCTCAACGTAATAAGAGTCACAAAATAACGTAGAAATTTCTAATTTACATCATATTTTGTAATACTCATTTATGTTGAATTCTAACCAATGGTTAGGAATCTGCTAAATTTTTTAAGGTAATATTTAAAAAATTAGGTTAAATTTTCCTCAGAAAGAAAGGTTATCTTGACTTTAACAATCTAAATTACATATATACAGATCATTTTTTCGCCGTTTCATAAAAAAAAAAATTATTTTTTAAAAATTCAATTTTTTTAAAAAAAGAAGATAAAACATTAGTATTTGGGTTGTGAACAGAATAATAATTTTCCTTCAATTTTTCTTAACAAATTTTTTTTAATGTAAAATGTTATTCAGAGTTTATCTTTTATTTAATTGATTATACAAGCACCTTTAAGTAAAAAGAATTTACTTAATCCTTAGTATTGCGATTGTAGCAATTTTGAACCGTGCATAATTATTTGTCGATTTTTCATTTTTCCCAGTCACTCAATTAATCCTTTAACCATACAGAGCCCGAAATTTCGATTTTTAAATTTAAATTTTTTATTTTGAAAATATCTTGCAAAGTTTATTTGTGATTTTTTGTATTGGATTTTACTCAATCAATTTTAATATTTTAAAGATGTCTGGAAAGTAAATTTGACATAATCCTTTAATATTTTTGGATTGTACCAATTTTGAATCATATTAAAAAAATTAACAGGGCCAAAAATTGTTAAGCTTATTTTGTGAAGTACAAAAATGTGTAATAATACTGAATAATACCTGTATAGTCAACTACATAAGTGAAATTAAAGAAAAAATACAATAGTTGTCTATGGTATTTGCTGTGCAAACTATACACATTTTGCAAACAATTACAACTTTTTGTTTCTTCTCCTTGATAATCCAATAAATCGATTTCAACTAACTAAGAAAAGTACAAATCTTTGTGCCAAAGGTGGCCCAAATAACGTAAAACTGTACAGGGGATGAATGTTTTATAATCGAAAATGTTGTAACGCTCGTGATCCGCTAAGCAATTAATTTGCGTAGCAATTACCTACGTTTATGATAAACACCATAGTCAACCCCCTATTGACAAAACATATAATCAAACAAAACAAATTGCATACAATTTGGCACACAAAGCATAATCATTAACACAAGTATTGAGACAGAATAAAACAAGCAATTAGGCAAAACAAAAAAAAAGAGCCTAATCTAAAGAGGAATTGATCTGTCATATGATGCCTTAAATTGAGGCAGTGGACCTCTTTATTGTCTCAAATCCAAATAAAAAATAATAACAATAAAAAAAAGTTATTCTGACTAAGCATCAAGGGGGATTGACTAACGCCTCCACTCAATGGGTAGAGTCACCCCATCAAGATGCCAAGCATAAGCCCAGAAACAAAAACAAATCATAAAATCAGGTCAATAAGAGCCAACACAGAAATACATATACAAACAGAACATAAAAGCAGACATACCAAACAAAGCAGGCATTTATGGTTTGAGTTCTAAACCATAAAATCCAAACTTGCATCAAATCTAAACAGAACCGGAAAACAAAAAACACATAAACAGGGCACCTTTTTTCCAGGAAAATTCTCAGGTGAATTGCTTCCAACAAGTTCCTTACAAGAACACAGAGAGCAACAATAACTTTTTTGGATCTTCTGGGAACGAAAATAATATGAATGTAAAACTAATTTCGTGCAAAGTGAGTGTTGTGTAAAGGGCAAGAAAACTAGTTTCTTCGTAGATCGAAGCAAATAAGGGCTACTGTGGAGTGTGTGCTTAGGAAAAGAGATGAGAGAATTCATAGGAACATGTAACAGTGTAGGTTAAATAGACATGCAATATCACAACATAAACAGAACCCTAATAAGTACTACAGAGCAGTAAATTCGGGTATACAGTAGAAAATATCACGGGTCAAGATCCGCTCCCAGATGGAAGATCTAGGACCTTACAGAAAAAAGAACTTTCTACCTTTAGGAACAGAGATTCTCTGTCAAAAGAGAGAAAATACAAAAAAAAAAAACCATTAACCAGAGCTCGGGGATGGGAAGTGATAGAGGCAATAACACCCCCTGCCACCGCGAAGCCTACAGCTTCCCAAACCCAAGATCTGCACCATTGATAAAATATAAGAACAACAACAAAATCATTCTAGGTAGAATAGATAAGGCAGATTAAACGAAAGAGAAGGAAGTGAAGAAAGCAACGTGAGTGTGCAGAACAAAGAGGAGAGAGAGGGGGGGGGGGGGGACGTTTCGCTAAACATGACAGAGGAGAGAGAGAGAGTGAAGCGGCACAAATGAGGTGCGTCTAGGGTTGTCCACAATATATTTTTCACAACCTAAGGCCAAATACATCATGGGTTGAGCTCAATCCTAAACCGATTGACCCAACTCTAAACAAACAGGCCTAAGAGGACCTAAAGTAAAAGGTCGTATAAAAGGAAAATAAATGTAGATAGGGCTCAAACATAAATGGCATATAAAATTAAAAGAAAAAAATAGGCTACAAATATTATTTGAATTAAATAATTTTGCATATCATATATAAGAAGAAAAAAAAAAACAAAAGAGACTTTGGGCCCCAAAATTGAAGTTCTTTTTTGCCCTGGTCAGTCGTCCTTCTTGCCTAAAAAAAATATATTTAGATTTATCTAGCTATTTATATCACTTTATTTGATATTTAGCTATTTTAGTGTGTGTATATATATATATATCTTATATATTTGAAGTGTGGAATAAAGATTTCTTACTTTTAGCTAAAAGTTTTATGGAACAAACTGTTCATTTTAAATTATTTTGATGCATCATTTTTACTACTTTCATGTTTACGTTGATTTGCATTATTTTATTATAATACTATAATCGACCCCCCTTGATTGAATTTTTCGGCTCCGTCATTGGCTGCCTGGGGTTCTTTAGATTTGTAAGTTTTCAAATTTAGTCATTTACCACTTAATTTGCTTTAATTTGTTTAAATTGAAATTTTAAATTCTCGCCGGATAACCGCACATGCATTGCACATGACCGCGACAAATTGGGTTTTTCATTATTTTTTAGTGTTGCAAATGGACTTGCCACCTTGATAAATAACGTGAGACGAAAAACATATCAAAATTGATCATGGGACCACACAATCATTGGAAAAATGAAAACATTCAATTTAACGTGGTCATGCATGGTATACGTGCAATTATTCAATAAAAAATTTTGATTTACCATAAAAAAAATATTTTAGAAATTAAAAATTTAAAAAGATTAATTTTGGAACTGCCTATAAATAGTAGGACGAGTTTTACAATTTTTCCGCTCCCTTAGGTATCTTGATTGAACTTGCAAGACTTTAAGGTTCCTCCCTAGATATAACACAATATGATTGGTTAATCCATAACCAAAGTAAGAAATTCACTACAAGAAAAAAAGGATATTTACCGCTACTCTTTTGTAACTACAAAGTGGTTACAAAAAATAACCCATTTGTAACTATTAATAGTTACATAAAATATTTCATACAATTTTAATCAAATATGCTACACTATGACAAACTATTTTGCAACTACTTATAGTTACAAATATATTAGTAACTACAAAGTAGTTGCAAAAAATAGTTACAAATATATTACTAACTAAAAAGTAGTTGCAAAATTTTTTTTAGTATCTTACTATAAGTGACTACTTTATTAGTAACCATATGCTAAATATGATTACTAAAAATTCTTTTGTGATCACTCTCCTTGTTTTGTAACTATATTTTGTAGTGACAAAAAACCTTAATCAGTACTATCTCTCAACGATATCATGTTAAATATGTATGATTCAATTATGTAATTGTTGTTGAAGGACGAAATAAGGCCTTTAATGTGGTTATAATTGATGCATATCGCGTGCCCAACCACCTTACTTGATGGGTCCCGCATTAGGAGAGCCCACAATTCTGTCACAAAGATTTTGCAACGGTCAATTAGACCTGCCAAAGATTTTATTCCAGGGAAATTAGACTTTACACACTTTCATATGTCATTATCCGCTTAATTTATAATTTGGCCAATTATGTTGCCACCGTCAGATTGTGTTTGGATGCAACTTAATTGAGTTTGGAAAAATTTAGATTTCGAACTCTTCAAAATACAAAATATTAATGAATAATTATGTCTGTTTGTCACATAATGTACGATGGAATTTCTCTTAAAATCATATTAGGAGTGACAATTTTTCACATGACACGATCAACCCGTATGACTACACCTGAATGTAGAGGCATATGATTGGCCCTAAATGGGTTTGAATCATAAATGAGTCAAACTCGATTAACATGAAAGAAATTGGTTGGGACACTATAAGAAAAAATGGTATTTGGCGCTAGTTTTTTGCAACTAAAAAATGGTTACTAAAAATAACCTCTTCTATAACTATTAGTAGTTACATAAAATATTTTATACAATTTTAACCAAATTTGCTACAATATGACAAGCTCTTTTGCAACTACTTGTAGTTACAAATACATTAGTAACTACAAAGTAGTTGCAAAAAATAGCTACAAATACATTAGTAACTAGTAACTACAAAGTAGCTGCAAAAAAACTTTTTGCATCTTATTATAAGTGACTACCCTATAGTAACTACTTTTAGATATTTAGTTACTAAAAATATTTTTGTGACTACTCTCCCTTTTTTATAATTATATTTTATAGTGGCAAAAAACTTTGTTTCTAGCAGTGGAATAGATAAATCCGCCAAATTCGTTATTTTTTTATACTAAAAAGTAACTTGTACATGTAAATTCACATGTTTTCATGGTTACTTTTACAAAATAACTTGTGAATTTAATTATAATATTCAGTTTTCTGAGTTGTATAGTTGGGTTTTTGTTTACACTTATGTTATTATATTCTTATTATTGGACATGAACAAATGATCCGTAGGTTCTAAATTCAATTCATAATTTTCTTATTTGAATATTGAGTTAATTGATAAAAAAATCACGAACTTTTGTTTTTGAAATTTTAATCATCGATGCAAATTTCACTGATTTTACGTTAATGTGGATGTTGGATCGATTAATCGGAGGATAATATTATTGATTATATTGCTTCTATAATGCCAAATTAAGAGTGTAATTATATTCTTTTAGTGGAATAGAATATAAGTAATAAATTAATTTGATAAGTCAAGAGTTGACTGAGTCATATTTAATTTATTGGAACTTAATTTAATTGGATCCGACCAGATCCGTGGCTCAGTGTGAACTGAAATAAATTATAAAGATGATAATTTATTACTACAATATTTTGATTATAATATATGATATTACTAGTAGTATCCCCGTGCGATGCACGGTTTGTAAGTGCAAATGAATAATTAATATTTTTTTATATTTTTATATAATTTTAATATAATAAAATATTACAATAAAAAATAATAAGATATGCAAAATTATATGTTAATGGAAAAAGAGTGCAGTAAAAAGTATTAAAGACTAAAATATATATTAGAATGGATATTTATTTTTCTTAATGTATGAATATCTCTAGCATCCTTCCATAGAAGTCATGTTGATGATTGAGGCTGGAATTGCAATATGCGGTTGACAGAGGATATATTGTAATGTTAAAAATTAGTTACGGTCTTCATTAATAATAGTCAATAAATTTATAAAAAGAAAATAATTTTAAGAAAAAATATTTTTTTCGACCCAGACAAAATCAGCCCAAATAGCTTTATCATATTTATTTAGGCTAACATATGGCAAGTTATTGCCAATAATTGTGTTTTATATTGGGTTGAATTTTATATACCAAAAATTGTGATTTCCAGAATTGGTAATAGATTTTGGACGGGAAAACTTCAAAGTTACTAATTTCAGTGGACTTTGTTATTATATTAAGTATAGATAGTTGTTTCCAAATTCTAACCATAAGACCTCCAAATATGACGACATTGAAGTTGAAAAAGAATGCAGCTTTGGGTCACCCAGGCCATTACACGGCCCATGCAATATGAGTCGAGTCTTACATGCATTTTTTCCTAATTTTTTGAAGATTTTCACCCTTCAACTCATATCTTAATTCTCCAATTATAAAGGGGGACCTAAAGATAAAATTTTATACATCTTCTGTCATAATTTGGAGTGTCAAGCAAGAGATTCAAGGAAGAGTTCAAGAATGCAAGAGCAAGAAACACTTAGTTATATCTTTTAATTGTTTTGTTCTTAGCTACTTATGATATTTTTGAGGATTCACTTTTTACTATCGAGAGGTTTATTATTAAACTCTGACCCTCAAAACTACACAGATTGAAATACAATGATTCCTGGAGAAAAATCAATAGTTCCTCAATATATAAACACCGTCTTGGAGAAAAATCAATTGGGCTTCATTACCGAGCCCAGAATATGAATACTTATCAATCACAATCTTTGGAAATTATAATATGATATACTGCCTTGAGTTTGAGTTGAAAAAGTTATGTTGCGAGATTTGTGTAAATCTATTGTAACTTATTATCAACTTTAAATGCAAAATGGTTTGAATGTTTTAACATATATAAGGTAATATCAATTAATGTAGCCAATTATACCATATATAAGGCTTAACCAATTAATGCAGCTAATATTGAAGTTTTCCACAATTAGCAGTGTTGTTTTGGGCGGGAAAATGTTGATATTACTATTCTTGGCGGATTTTGTTATATTATATAGTATAGATAGAAGATGGAGATATCCAGTATCTTCTATACTTATCAGGATATGTTACCTGGGGAGAAAGAATGTTGTGATATATTATATATATCGGATACATATTCAGCTCTTCTTAATCCACGGTAATACACACGTATGAGTATTCCAAGAAGGTGTCCACACACCGTATATTTATAGTGCAGTTCGTGAGAACACCGGAGAAGGTTGGAGGTTTGGAGCGTCATATACACAAAAGCACGCTAAAAAGGTATTCCATAAACCCCTTCTTGTATAGCATAATTAATATGTAGAACATATAATAATAATTCCATAAACCCCTTCTTATATAGCATAATTAATATGTATAACATATAATAATATGGTCGATCCTACAAAGCACGCTACAAAGGTATTCCATAAACCCCTTCTTGTATAGCATAATTAATATGTAGAACATATAATAATATAGTCGATCCTACAATGATTGTCCGATAATCAATATCTAATATTGTGGATCGGATAGAAATCGTGGTTCTAACATATGGCATCAGAGCGTAAATTTTTTATATTATTGTATGTTCTCGATTAGTTAATTTAATTATGCATTCATTAGTAATTGAGCGGTGTTAGAATTTGTGATTTTATTATTATTATGATTGAATGTGTTTTTTTATGAGTGAACAATTTATGGCTCTAATTTTTTTTTACAAGTCTTTTTCTAATTTTGAGTCGGTAAACAAGGGGGAAAAATAACGACTCCGTACTTCCCCTTGTTAGATTTAAATTTTCTGTGTTGTAATTCTCGTTCATGATCGATCCGTATTCATTCCACATTTTGGGCCAGTAAACTGTTGAAATTGGTATGGCGGCTTGTTAGTTGTTGGTATCTTTTCAGAAGAGGAATTCTTTGCGGAAGGCTTGAAAACTTGAAATTCTCCTGAAAGAAGTTGATCTCCATAGGCCAAATTGCAAAACTGTTCAAGCATCAGGATTGTAAATGCTTCATTTTCAACCTGAAATGGCACGGAATCGGAAAGAGGAGATGGCACCAGCTGCCCCTTCACACCTGACTGGTTTTAAGGTCGAATTGAGACGGAGGCTTGTCGACGGCCGAAGCTACGGCAGAGATCGACGGCGGCACGGCCAAATCCGCCGTCAGTTTTTTCTAGATTGCGATTTAGTCTAATTCTTGGGTAGTTGTTTCTACCAGATCGCGAACTGTTCCAGGAGTAAGCTTCCACGACGGAGTCCGCTAATGTTCGCCGACAGCAGCTTGGATGATGATGACGGCGGTACATAGGCGGCGTTAATGGAGATTGCTAGGGTTGAGCGAGTCGACACAATGCCAGAAAATTACTTGAAAATTTGGACCAAAAAATTGAAATTACTGCTGGGCCCTGTGACTGGGCCGATGCAGGCTTGTTCCATATTTTGTTTAGTAGCTGCTAAGATTCGTGGATTAGTGTGCGGGTCTTCTATAATTGGTGGACCGAGATTATTTGGACTTGATATGCTTAATTTTCCAAAGCAGGATCAATACCTAGGCCCTGTTTGTTTGCAGTTGGGCTGATCCGTTCTGGATTCAGCCCAACCTAGCCCTTGTTTGATTAAGGGTTGTCCACAATATATTGTGGACAACCCACCCTAAAAATCAGCCGCCTCCCTACTCCCTTTTATCTCTCCTCTGCTGTACCCCTGAAACGTCCCCTCCCCCTCTCTCTCTCCTCCTTCTTCTGAACAGAGTATTTACTCTCTCCTCTCTCGTCAACAATTTTATCCTCTGTAATCCTCCATTTTCTTGGGGATTTTGGAAGATCTATGTGCTCTAGTTTTTTTACTGGTTGCAGATCTTGGGTTTGGGAAGGCCGTAGGCCTTGCGGTGGCAGGGGGTGTTATTGCCTCTGTCACCTCCCACCCACCCCCTGCGAGCTCCGATTAATGGCGGAAAAGTGCTTTCTTTTGACAGAGATTCTCTGTTTTAAAAGCGGAAAAGTGCTTTCTTTGCTCTGTAAGGTCTTAGATCTTCGTCTGGCACAGATCTTGACCCGTGACTCCATTTTACTGTTGCTTGTATTTACTGCTTTGAAGTAGATATTAGGGTTTCTCCTTCGTTGTGTTGTTGCATGTCTATTTAAAGCTCCCTGTTTTAAGTTTCACATGGATTCACAGAACTCTTTCACAAATCACACACCCCACAACGGCCCTTATTTGCGTCGTTCTGTGACGCCGCAAGTATTTCAACCTTTTACACAACACACACTTTGCACGAAATCAGTATTTCGTACATATTATTTGCGTTCCCGGAAGATCCAAAAAGCTTGTTGCTGCTCTGTTTGCTCTTTTGACGAATCTGTTGGAAGCTATTCACCTGGTTATTTTTCTGGAAAAAAGGTGCAAAATTTATTTGTTTTGCTTCTGTTGTTATTCTGTTAATAATTGGTGGGTGATTGTTGTCTGATATTCTGTAAGGTTGTTGCTAATAATTGGAGGAAGATTGTTGCTCTGTTTGCTTCTGTTGTTTTGCTTCTGTTGGAAGATTGCTTCTGTCTGTTAATTATTTGTTTTGCTTCTGTTGTTATTCTGTTAATCATATATGTTGGCTTAGGATTGGCATCTTGATGGGGTGCCTCCACCCATTGAGTGGAGGCGTAAGTCAATCCCCCTTGATGTTTTGTTTGGAAAGATTTTTGTATTTCTGTATTTTTACCTTGAATTTGGGACACTGAAGAGGTCCATTGCCTCAGTTTAAAGCACCTTATGACAGAACAACCCCCCTTTAGGATCTGCTCTGTTTTTATGCGTTTCTGTATTGCTTGTTTCTGTCTGTGCAATTGTTGTGTCTACTATGTGCCGAGTTGTTTTTACGTTTCTGTTGTATGCTTATATGATTAGTCAATAGGGGGATTGACTAGTAAGGTGCTTAACATAAAAGTAATGCTCAATAGATACTTGTTAAGCAAATTAATTGCTTAACATACCACGAGCATTACAACATTTCAAATGACAATACATCCATCTCCTTTAGTTCGTGGTCTGGAATTTTGGCTTCCGTTGAGACAAAGCTTACTACGAAACTGTAGTAAATGGAATATTTCTGATTTTCTGTTGGATTTTAAATGAGAAGAAAATTGTATATACTTCTGTAATGTATTTCTGTTGGATTTTTAATGAGAAGAAAATTGTATTTGCACACTGTTGTAATTTTGATTTGTTGACCTCTTTATTTTACTTATGTGTAGTTGATAACAATATTACACAATTGCGTTTCGTAGGCGTCTTCAAAATTGTAAATATGTTTAGGATCCAAACAAGAAATCAAATTATTCGACAATGCAAGATAAATTGAGCCTGGATGAATTTTATATTACAATAAATTTGAAAACAAGTTAATTGTGTGAATGTGGAAAAGTTATCATCGAACAATTTTTTTACTGGGATGTAATATTGGTAAGTTACATATATTAAAAGATTAAGTGGGAAAAAAAGGCCTCAATATGATATTTTACAGCCAATAAATTGTTTTTAACGCAAATATATTTAAGATAGATGCTTGTTACAATCGTGTAATTAGGGAGATGGACCAAAAACAGTTTAAAATTGTAATCAATGTCGTGCTCGTATAGGGGGGTGCCTGTATTATCGATCTTGATATAAAAAATTGAATGGGAACTTTTGGATCCTAATTACACTTGTTTTTAAATATCTAAAAAAAAAATTGGTAGGAGGTGTATTTTTAACCTTTCGCATAAATTTATTATAAGATTCATAAATTTTCCTTAAAAAAATATAAATAATACTAGATAACTTTTTATAAAACTGTTTTAAAATTCTAAAAATAATTTTAAAATTAGTATTCATTTATAAAACAAGAAAAATTCTATTTAAAGTAAAAATAATAAAATTATTTTAAATGATTTTATAAAACCATTTTTAAATTCTAAAAATATTTAAAATTATTTTACAATTAAAAATTATTCAAAATATCAATGGGGAAGTTATACTAGTATAGTCCTTTTACAATTTCAAAAAAATATCTAAAAAAATAGTAAAATTAACCGAATGGAATGGGGAAGTTATACTAGTTTAGGTCCTTATCATTTAAAACGGAAATTAATGCTAAATAATCCATACCTGGTTTAATCATGCACTATTTTATGTTAAGAGTTTAAGACAAAGGATTACAAAATCAGAGTATTTCGATAAAAAATTTAAACAGTTACTTGTTTAGATGCCTCGGGGTGGCCGTTTCGGTGGACGGGGTAGGCATAGGTCAGCACCGGTCGCCGCAAAGGCCGTGTGGACTCGGAACTCGGAGGCCGAGTTAATACGTTTGTGCCACCTGGAGTGGGAAAAAGGTGGTTTAATGACTGGTCGATTCACGAATAATACCCTAGAGCGCATAATGAATCGTCTAAATGGCCGGTATGAAGGGCTAACGTACACTGTCACAAACATTGAAAACAAGTTGAAGAATTACAAGCGTTGTTGGCGGATGATGCGAGAGAACATGAACAAATCTGGTGTTGAGTGGGACCCCGTCAAGGAGACGATTATTGCTGAGGAGGAGTATTTGGACGACCTTGCCAAAGTAATTTAATAATGCTTTCATTAGACTAAATGATTTCATAATCAACATTAATTAAGATTCGAATTTAATTGAATGCAGCAAGCTGATGACTATCGTGGATTCATCCAGAATGGTTGTCCCAACTGGGACAAGTGTGAGGACATGTGGCATAATTCAACTGCTTTAGGGGAAGAGGCCTTTTCATCTGGCGCGGGTCTTAATGCCGAGAATGAGCCAGCGGAAACGGGTGCTGAAAGGGCTAACTACAATGCCTTCAACTTTATGGGAGCTCAAGGGCCGACTGATGAAGCCGATACGTCGCATGGACGTGGCCGAACACCCACTGCTGTAGATGCGCGCGTCGCATATGTTGAGGCGTGCAGTAGCTTCTCTTCATGGTCGTCCGGCAAGCGTGGGTCAGCCGGGAGGAGGGCTGATATCAAGGCATGCATGGCCGAGATCAAATTGATAGCTCCCACACGGGCGATCCGAGTAGCTGGGTACAGAGAAATCCGTGATGAGTCTACTCGTTTTATGTGGATGCATATGGAGGACGACGAGAAGATGGAATGGTTGATGTCACTTTAGGCCATCTTTGTCTTTGACTGGCTAGTTATTGTACTTGAATTTCTGACTGTTTATGCTTATTGTTTGACTATTTATTTTTCATGAGAAAATTTTCTGGCTACCCGGATGTAGGGTGTATTTTATGTTATCAATGTCTCTTTAATTGTTTCATGTAACTAAACTAAACCTATGCTCTAACACAATACGACCCTAAAATCATTTCCTTCCACTTAAACGATCATTAACTTAATGTCAAAATTGTTACTTCCAGACATCATGTCGCAATCCAACTCTGATGCTTCTGAATCAAACACCGAAGAGTCCCGTTCGTGTTCGGACAATTCGGAAGATGAAAGGGTTTCACATTTCGCATTGAACGTCCTTCTGCAAAATCCGCCCATTGTTCGTCAACCCAAAAACACGTCTATACTCCAGGGTGCCGATTGGGTTGCAGAGTTGTTATATGGGCACCCAGGCAGGTTTTACGATCAGGCCCGCATGACCAAGGACGTCTTCTTTGCCCTGGTCAACACTCTAGTGAACCGCGGGCTCTTGCCTAACTCCAGTAGGGTACATGTCTCGCCCATTGAGTCGGTAATGATCTTTGTACATATGGTATGTATGCATCACCGCCATCGGGACGAGGAGGAGCGTGTGCAGCATTCCACACAGACGATTAACGTGCATTTTCATCGCGTAACGGAGGCACTGATTGCTTTAGGTGGTGACTGGATAAAAACCCCTGACTATACAAGAGTCCCGCATAAAGATTCTGATGGACGATCGTTTTTTCCCATACTTCGAGGTACTCCTAATGTTTTTTCCCTACAAATGTAAATCATCTTCAAAATAAATTGAATCCCTGAAAATATCGGCAACTATTCGAGTCTTTTCACATTTTCATTTTGCTACAGGGTGCAGTGGGTGCCATTGATGGCACTTTAATTCCGGCGAGAGTGCCCTCAGATCGAGACACGGCATGGATAACACGTAAGGGGACAAAGTGTCAGAATGTTTGTGCTATTGTTGACTTTGATATGTTTTTTACATACGTATATGCCGGTTGGGAAGGGAGCACTCACGATGCACGAGTATTGATGAAAGCTCTGGAACTGGACGAATCCTTCAGCTGGCCACCAGATGGTAAATAAAAAAATTATAGGACATTCTCCATTTTTACCTAATTATACGGAAAATTTATTATATTTGTTAAGGTGAGTTATCATCAATTCTACATTCTACATTTAGGTCGGTATTACTTGGCTGATGCTGGCTACACAAACTACGCGGCATTCTTGGCACCATACAGACAAACGCGTTATAATCTACCCGAGTTTCATGGTAACCCAAACCCTCTGGACAGGAAAGAGTTATTTAATCACAGACACTCGCAGCTGAGAAATGTGATCGAGCGTGCATTTGGATGCTTGAAGAGCCGTTTTCCGATATTGGCACACGGAATGCCCTGTTACAGAATTGGGAATCAGCCTAGGATTGTTGTAGCTTGTTGTGTCCTACACAATTTTGTAAAGACATCTGGCCTACCAGACCCTATATTGGAGCTGGATGCGCAGCACTACCATCCGGATGAACTAATTTTCTCAGGGCCATCATACCCAACACCAGCAGCTATTCATGAGCAAAATGCAACAAGGGATGGGATGGCCCAAGCTATGTGGGAAAGTCACATTAACCCAAACTTTGATTGACATCTTGATCTAGCCCATGATTTAGTTTTTATTAGTCGGTAGACAGTGTGCTAATTTATTTTTGAATTATGTTTAATTATAATATTATAATAATTTTCTAGACATGTTGATTAAAAAAATTAATTTTGAATTTTGCTCGTAGAGAGGAATGAACTCTGGTAAATAATGGTTTAAAAGAAAAAATTATTTTTTAATATAATTTAAAAATTAATAAATTATTTTCCAAAATTAGAATAATAAAAATGTTTACAATTCAAAATATTTAAACCACCAAACAACAAACATCAACCATCAATCCACTAACTAACTCTTACACACATCATCAATCAAATACAATTCCCAACACAACTTTAATCAATTACCAATCATTCACTAACTACCTCTTACACACATCAAATCATATTTACCACCTTTTATATTATAATCACCTCACAACCCAATCTCCAACCAATATAAACAAACACTCACTTATTTACCCCAACCTAAATATTTCCCTTTATTCCTCACAGCCTACAGTACTCCAGCCTCCCACAGCCTTAAACAAACAGGGCCCTAGTTTAATAAGTAAAATGGACCACCGAGGCCGAAGAAGTTGATGCCTATATAATTAGTTTATGGATATCAACTACTTAGGCAATTAATTGTGGGAATAATTCAATTATGCTGCTTTCATGAAAATAAAATGGGCCTAGATAATTGAATTAGCATATTTTGCCAAAATATCAAAATTGGATATAAAAATTGTTAAATAATTGGTCATGGAATATTGATGGACATGAATGTTAAATATATTCAAGTTTGACTTCAATATTGGCCGAAGATATATTAACAGTTAATTTTATTATTTTGATTGGCCTAGTGAAATTGAATTTTTCGCTTGTAATTTTGATTTGGACTCGAGGAATTGGTTCGGGAAAATCAATTAGCAAGTCAAATGGATTTCAATTACTTGAAAATTTGGACCAGAAAATTGAAATTCGATATAAAATTATTTATGGACTAGAAATATTGATTGACTTGAATATAGAATTAATTTATTCAAGTTGGACCTCAATATTGACAAGAGACAAATAATTTTATTATTTTAATGGGTCTAAATATTTTTTAATTTTTGGCTTGGGATATTGTGATTTGGGCTCTAGAGTTGGGCTGGGGGAAATCAATTAGAGAGCCAGATGGATTTCAGTTTCAGAGATTTGGGCCAGATAGATTGGGCTAAGGCATTGAGCTGGAGAATCAATTTTGGCCAAACAAATCGGACACAAGAGTCAGCAGAAAGATCTACCTAGACCAAGATAATTGCAGATGGAGATTGAAGAGTTGAGCAGGCTTGTGGCTCAATTAAGAAATTCAATTATTTATAATTTGTGTCTAGGATGGGCCATAAATTTGTTCAATTTTTTTTAGTTGCTTTAATGCTTTGATTATTTGTGGATTAAATGTCATTCATATAACATGTCATATAGAATCGCATGTGCACCGCTCTAGGTATTTAACTGTCATGCATAATAGATATATTTATTTTCTGATTTTGAATTAGATAATAAATATGTCAATTAATAATAGAACCACTATAAGATGATTTTTGATATTATTAATCAGTTAAAATTCCAAATTTTTCTCAATAAAAAAATTAAGTGTGTGAGGGTCCATTTTCCAAATGAACCCACGACCTCCCCTATTAGCCTGTTAGTAAGAAAATGTATATGCCTTGTGCCAATCTAATTGGTTTCCCTAAAGGAAAGCTGCACTGTTTCGGTTACTAGATTGTGCCCATATATATGTAATACTCATTAGTAAGAATATGTTTTATGCCTCCCCACAGGAGGGTTTCACTATTTCAGTTGCTAATTGAGTTATTTTAATAAACTCATATGTAAGAAAAAAATGTATGCCTCGTGCCAATTTAATTGGTCTCCCCATAGGAGGACTGCATTGTTTCGGTTACTGAATTGAGTTCATTAGATGACAATTCATCAGTAGGAAAATGTGTTTGTCTCGTGCCAATTTATTTGGTCTTCCTATAGGAGGACTGCATTACTTTCAGTTACTTTATTTGAGCTTGTGGTGGTAAGTTTTTAAGCGCAGATTGATTATGTGTGCCCTATAGGTATCATAGTTAATTTACGAACTTAAAAATTATCAATATATGGGTTATACACTTAAACCAAAAATATTGCGAGGACTTCCTATAGAATATCCAAACAATATTATTGATGGCCAAAATAATGCGATACAAAATCAATATAGCATGAGATGCGGATTATATTGGATTTAGTGAGAGTATCACAACCTAGCCATAAATCAACATTTATTCCTCCCATAGAAGAGTATGTCTGATTTTGGGGTTTTAGGTGGTTGCGTAATGTAGTAGTTTATTGGGTCCACTTATTAAATTAGTTTATTTGTTTGTTTGTTACTTACCTATCATGCATGTTCATGTTAAATTTATTTAATTTTGGCAAAATGTCTTAAAAATTCACTATCCAAAGTTTTGTTTGCGGTCAACTAGTGGGAGAAAATTTTATTGATTGGAATGTTATTTAATATTTTTCTTGCTGAAAAGTATCAAAATTCGTGTTGACTGAACTATTTTCCACTATACTCGCCGTGGAGTCCAATAATGAACATTTGGAGGCATATGATAGGTAAATTTATTTTGATGTGGTAATTTGTTGCTACATTTGGGATTAATCTCAAATGTTCTGCAGCGAAGACATTAGAATATGAAAATTACCAAGAACCATAAAGTCTTCATAAGATGTTCAAATTTGGATGCCAATTTTTTGTCTGACCGTTATCTGGTCTCTAGTATGAACATGCACATGAAACCTAGACACTCGTGGGAGATATTGTATGCTTGCAATGATCATACGGATAAGTGTGGTTGGGGTTTTAGGGGTTGAATCAATTGGAGATTCAGGACATGGAATTAGAGACTCCTAAAGATGTTCTCGAAATTCAAATTTAGCTTTAAGCTAAACATGTCCTTAAGTGAACTGATAAAGGAGCTCAGAAGTGCTAAGAATGTTCATCAGACCAAATATGGTAGTGCATTAGTAGTTAGTTTTTTATGGATTGACATTGTTCAAGTCAGTAGACAAGACTAAGTCAAATCCAGAAAATTCTCAACAAAGTGCAAAGGGAGTCAAGACAGATAGGAAGCAAAAGGAGACTTGTTTCCTTGTGGGAAGAAGGGTAAGTGGAAAACTAATTACCAAGATTACCAAGCATTTAAAATGCAAAGTAATTTTGATTCTATGATCACTTAGTAGAATTCAGAGCCACTAATGAATGCATGAATTCTTTTTTCAAAGGAAACTCACTGAAAGGGTAGAAAAGGTAGAGTCTTCCAAGGTTAACACAGATATAGTAGGATTTGCAAAAGTTGATTGGTGTGTTCTCTTTATTCAGAATAAAGAATTTTAGGAAATTGTTATTATCATCTCAAATGTGGCAGAAAATAATTTTTTTACTATTTTATTTAAACAAGGTTGTTATAATCATTTTGATAAATGTGTTAACACTATGTTTAAGTAATTGTGGCGTTTATGATGAATGGTCTAATAATGCCCTAAATATCTTAACATTAATCAACAACTTGAATACATTGTATCAGATAAATTGCACAAGTTATTTCTACCAATGAAATTGATGATTATAGAAACTTAGTCGAGTTTACTAATTGATAATGCGCAATCTGATATCCAAGAAACTTAACGAAAACCTACGTAAGCAATATGAAAAAACACAAGATTTACGTGGTTCGATCCGGAGATCTACGTCCACGGGCACAAAATAACACCTGCCGAGGTGTTTCTTTCACTCGAACTTTGAGTTTTCACGTAATAATTCAGAATACAGAATGCGAACCCTAATTCAGAGTTTTTTCCTCATATTTATACTATCTCCTAACAAACCCTAACTAACTCTCTATTGTCGCGTCTATTTTCCGCTGTGTGGCGGTTGGGGACGAATCGTGGGCCTTGTGTTGCGGAACAAACTTCAAGTTGGGCCGACGCGTGCTTCTGGACCTTCTGGACCGGTCAATGGGCCAAAGTATTAACCCGACCCGAAGTGATCGGGTCATCCCTATCAGATGCCCCCCCCCCAGCCGGAGCGAGGAAGGAGCTTCGGTTGTCGCCGGGGTGGAACCAAAAGCAAGATGGGCCGTGGTCGTGGGCGAGCCGAAGTGTTTGTGGACGACCAAGTCTGTCCGCGTCTAAGGGATCGGGTCATCCCTATCAGATGCCCCCCCCCCAGCCGGAGCGAGGAAGGAGCTTCGGTTGTCGCCGGGGTGGAACCAAAAGCAAGATGGGCCGTGGTCGTGGGCGAGCCGAAGTGTTTGTGGACGACCAAGTCTGTCCGCGTCTAAGGCCGAAGTACCCGGGCCAGATAGAGAGATACCGAGTTCCCCAAAAGCAAGAAACGTATCGGAAGTACATAATGATCTGGCCGAGGTAAAGGGATCACCAGAGTGTAGGAGTCTGGCCAAAATGAAGGGAGCACCGGAGTGTGGTAGTATGACCGAGGTGAAAGGATCACCGGAGTGTAGTTTAAATCTTCCTGGCCAAGAGTGAGGTTGATGTGATTGGCGGCGCCATCATGAGAGAGAGGGATGTGAAGTGACACGCTCTGCGATTTCCAATAAACCTGTTCCCCACGCGCCTTGGGAACCGTAAAGCGCGTGAATATCACGTCCAAATCTCCATCACTGAATTTGAATGGGCTGTATCAGAGCCGTTGGTTTTTGTGTATATATTAGGAATAATTGCACAGTAACTCTTCATCTTCTTCATTGCGATTTGCCAGTTTAGAAAGCGGGGAAAAAATAGGAGAAACCTGCTCGTGTGCGATTCATCCCAAATCAAAAACTTCTCAACTCAAACCAAGTAAGTATGTCTTCTTCTTCATCTTCTTCTTCATCTCCGTCTTCTGTTCGGGAAGTAGGAACTAAGAACGCCCCGTTAGATGTGCCACCTCTGCGAGTCCTGATTCCAGAGAGGGTTAGGACTGTGGATCGAGTCGATGGCAGGGAAACCAATGTCAAGATGGTCGCGTTCTATGAATGCGCAGAGGAGGACTTTGAAGTGTCCACTATAGGGTTACGCATGACGCGAGTGCAGATTGAGAGAGAAATCCCCTCATTTTACCTTCCCTTTAATTTAGAATACATAGTACCGGACCCCGGTCATAGGGCCTGCTGCCCGCCGCAGGGTTTCATTAGTGTGTATATAGATTTTCTTAGAATAGGCTTGAGATTGCCTCTGTGGGACATTGTGGTCCGGTTACTGTGTTACTATAACATTGCCTTAAGCCAACTAGCGCCAAATGCGGTGAGGCAAGTAGTCGGATTCACTGTAGTGTGCAAAAATGCCGGGGTAGAACCAACCGTAGAGCTATTTAGGTTTTTTTACCAATTGAAAGCCTTCGGTAAATCCAAGGGGTGGTACTCCTTCAGTCCCCGAGCCCGAGGTGGGTTCAAGGTGCAAAACCCGAGTAAGGTAGAGGGATGGAAGGAGAGATTTATTTTTGTGAAGAACGGAGTAGCTCTCCCGAAGTGGAGGAGGGATGAGGTACCCGATACTGCCCCGGTGGAGAACCTGGAGGCCGAAGTCGTACATTCATTCCGGTCAGTGGGGACTTTCAAGACCCTCTGTACTGAGGAGGAACTGGAGGGGACCGGACTGAGCCTGTATTATTCGGGCGATGCGGTTGCCGAAGAGGGTAGGAGTTCTCCCGTCTTGCTATTTACTAACTATTGCCTTGTGTAGGACTAACTGTAACTTTTGTATGCAGTGGGACGCTTCGGAAAAGAACCAGCCGGAAGCCCCGCGGCGGCTGTGGTGGCCAAGAAGAAAGGAAAAGCTGCTAAGGCATCTCCCCGGGGGAAGATGTCACCTGGTGCGAGGCCCAGCACTGGGTCTGAGGAGCGGGGAGGAGTGTCGAGGCCTACCTCTGTATCCAAGAAGAGGCCGGAGCCATCGGGGACTCCTCCAGCAACAGCAAAAAGACTCCGCACGGAGGAGAGCATGGAGGTAAGTCCAAGATGTGATGTTAGTTTCTGCAAATGCATTGTATGTTTGTCTGTGCTGATCATTGTGTGCTGTTATTGGTGGCAGCTGAGGGAGCAGGGGCCTTCAAGTCTTTTGGGGTTGGAGGGGGCCGATGCCGAAGAACTTCTGCGCTTGGCGCGAGGTATCATGGACCTCGGTCGTAAGAGCGAGAAAGAAGGCAAGGAGGAGCTGGCCGAAGTGGCTAGGGAGCTTCGGGCGCGCAACGACCGGTTAATCCAAGACCTGACCGAGGCGCGCAAGAGGGCTGCCTTGGTCGAAAATGAGGTTGCGCGTCTACGCGGAGTGGAGGCAGAGACCAATGTCCTCCGAGGTGAAGTACTGCAGCTGCGGGCAGAGATGGAGGCTCGGGAAGCTGCCATGGTCGAAGGTCAAGGAGCGATGCTGAAGGCATTCGCCGAAAAACTGTTCCAAACCAGCACGTTCCTTGACTTCCAGACTGATTTTGTGGCAATAGGGGACCAAGCCACCCGATCTGTGCTGCTGGAGCAGATCAAGGAAGTCTACCCGAGTGTGGACGTACATCGTCCAGAATTTGGGTACGATTTTGACGCAGTGGCCGGGGTGGAGAGGGCCTATTACACAGCATTAGCAAATCTGCCGGAGTGGCCGCTGTTGAAGGCCTTAGCGGAGAAGAAGCAACTTCTGACGGCCGAGGAGATTGCTAATTGTGCGGTGGACTAGGACCAAGAATTTCTGGCATTCCGCCGGGGTGAATTGGTCTCCCAGCCCCGAAACAAAGAACCCCCCCCCTCGGATGGAGGTTGATGCCATAGCTACGGATGAAGCCGCCGCAGCTAACGAGGAGGAAGAAGCCGAAGTGTCGGAGGGCCGGCAGAGGTGTTGCCCGAGGTGGCTGAGGGGACTGATCAGGAGGTCAGTCGTTCCCCTCAAATTTAAAGTTGTAGATAATAGGAGTAGATGTAAACTGTGTACCGAAACTTGGATAATGTACTTTGTCTTGATTGAATATAAATTTTGCTTTTGAGCTGAACTTTTCCTTATATGCTTGAGATTGATCGATCTTGTTAACTCATTTGTCTGTTTAGAATACCGCGGAACTGCACGAAACAATAAAGAACCTCATGCGATCACTTGAGTGGTTCCGCGAAGAAAAGAACAACCTGCAAATGCACGTGGTTCCAAGGCTAGAAAAGCGGGTATCCGTTGCAGAAAAGAGAGCGGAGGAAGCCGAAGAAAGAGCCAAAGATTTCGAACTGAAGTATTGCGCTAAAGCTGCTGAAATGAGCCGTGTCCTCGTTCATCAAAGGGAGTATGACCGGATACTGTCTGAGTTCGGCCTTCTGACCTTTGAGGAAGTGGAGGAGCGGGTCGTAGAGATTCAAGGCGAAATCTCGGCGCTTATGGCAAATGACCCAGCGGAGTCCTCAGAGCTTGTAAGAAAGCGTTGGAGTTGCTTCTCACCATGTACGAAGGACTGAAGGGCCGAGGCAGGTGGAGGCCTTCTGCCGAGGAATTCATTGCGAGTTCAAGCCGGAGCCAAGGTACTCCAAAAGCTCCCCGGAAGGATAAAAAGAAACCCGCTGGAAAGAGCAAAGGCATTGTTATCCGAGAGCCAGCTCCTGTGACCACGATTGAAGAAGAGCCCGCTGTTGTTGCCGAAGAGGTGGTCGAAGAACTGGCCAAAGAAATCGAAGTGATGGCTCCGGAGGAATGGGACCCTGTGCAATGGGCCCAAACCCCGAGGTCTGCTCCGCAGCCAAGTAGCCGCGCTCGTACAAGAGACGAAGTTCCTAGACAAGCGCCAAGAACAAGTCCACGGCGTCGGGAAGCCCGCGGCCGAAGGACGACCAGATCCCGGAGGACACAGCGTAGGTCTAGGAGTAGGCCTCAATGCCGGAGCGCTGAATACTGGCTCGGGGGCCGTAGATGATTGTTTGTTGTTGTTGTTGTTTTTTTTTTTTTTTTTTAAGTCTTATGTAAAAAATTCTTTGTGCCGTATTACTCGGAAGATAATAAAATCGTTTTGGTGTGCATGGTTGTGTTAAAGTAATAACTGTTTTAATCGGGTGTTCGGGAACACAATATGGATAAATCCAATGCAAATCTCCCCGGACGGATCGGGCGGGAGTAAAATCTCCCCGGACGGATCCGTCGGGAGTAACCACTTCTCCGGTTTAACAGGCGAGAAAGTGATATGAGTCCGGGGACGAAATGTGAATCTCCTCGGACGGACCGAGAGATAGATTTAATTGTCCGGAGACGAATAATAATAATATGAATGTGTTAGGGCGTCCCCGTAACGTAAAAGAGAACACAGCGAGATGCATAAACAAAGAGTTTTTATTCAATGAAGAGTGCCGGAGCAAATTGAAGAATACAAAGAGAGATAACAACATAAAAGAAATGTACAATGAGCATAAAGATAAGATGGTACTTGTCATTTGGCATTCACAGATAGAAGCGCCTCAAGTTGGTAACATGCCAGCTTCGAGGAATTTGGGTTCCATCGAGATGCTCTAACTGATAGGATCCGGAATCGTGCGCGGCAACGATGCGGTATGGACCTTCCCAAGATGCATGTAAATTCCCCTCGGGGGCAGCTTTGCTGGCTGAATTGAGTCGAAGTACTAGGTCCCCGACATTGAACTGAGTACCTCGGACCTGGAGGTGGTGATACTTAGCTGCACGTTGTTTACACCTGGCCTGCTGAATGAACGATTGATCGCGATGATATTCGAGCTCATCCAGATTTGTACGAAGAGCTTCGTCATTATCCTCGGGAATCAGTGTTACGAGGCGGGGACTCGGTACACTGATTTCCGCAGGAATAACGGCTTCGGAACCATAAGTAAGGCTGTAAGGAGTCTCTCCGGTAGAGGTATGCGGCGTCGTGCGATAAGCCCATAGTACTTGTGGAAGGTTTTCGGCCCAAAGACCCTTGGCATTATCCAGGGGTTTCTTTATACCCGTGAGCAGGGTTCGGTTGGTGACTTCAACCTGACCGTTGGCTTGAGGGTGAGCTACCGAGGTGAAAATTTGTTTGATATGAAGCTCCTCGCACCATGACCGGAAGGGATCGTTGGCAAATTGCTTGCCATTATCCGAGATAATGGTGCTCGGTATGCCGAAGCGACATACAATATTTCGCCAGACGAACTTCAAGATATTCTGACCAGTGATTGCAGTAAGAGGTTCTGCTTCTACCCATTTGGTGAAGTAATCCACGGCGACCACCAGAAACTTCAACCCACCCGGAGCGACCGGAAACGGGCCGACAATATCAATTCCCCACTGAATAAATGGCCACGCACTTTGGATTCCAGTGAGTTCGGTTTGAGGCAGGTGTTTCACACGAGAATGTAGCTGACACTTGCTGCATTCTGTCACTAAGTCGTGGGCATCGTTAAACAAAGTTGGCCAATAATATCCCCAACGGAGAACTTTCTAGGCCAATGTCTGGGAGCCGATATGACTGGCACAAGCCCCTTCGTGAACCTCCCGTAGAACTTGGTTAGCCTCGGTAGGAGCGAGGCACCGGAGACTCGGTTGTAGGTACGATCGTCGATACAAGACTCCATCATGAAAGGAGTATTTGGGGGCTTTGAGGACTACTTGCGGAGCTCGCAGCTTATCATTGGGCAGAATTCCATCTCGGAGATATTGAATGATAGGGGTCATCCAATTCGGATCACTATCGGTCAGTACCGAAACCGTTGCCTCATGAATTGCTGGATGAGACAAGTCTTCGACCATGATATCCGGAGATATATTAGTTCGGACCGCGGAGGCCAATTTGCTGAGCGCATCTGCTCTTGCATTCTGAGTAC
This sequence comes from Ajuga chamaepitys, assembly GCA_958295605.1. Taxonomy (NCBI): domain Eukaryota; kingdom Viridiplantae; phylum Streptophyta; class Magnoliopsida; order Lamiales; family Lamiaceae; genus Ajuga; species Ajuga chamaepitys. The sequence continues at coordinate 38,656,489 of OY282498.1, read as the reverse complement.
GTGGTATTTTCTGGATAACAACTGTATCAAGAGTTGACATAAGCTTAAGTGTTAAAGCACGATACCTGATCATTGTTTCATCCTTGGCGACATAAGTCCCCTGGATTTGCTTGGACACGACCTCGGAGTCCGTGAAGAGCTCAAGATGGCGAATGGCTAAGGATCTTGCGAGCCGGAGCCCGGCGAGGACTGCCTCGTATTCTGCTTCATTATTAGTCACCTTACATTTGAATCGGATGACGTATTTAACTTCAACTCCCTCGGGGTCAATGAGGAGCACCCCGGCACCACTTCCTCGCGTCGTGGATGCACCATCCACATATAATTGCCACTTGCGAGGTGAGGATACGAGGGTAGCGGGATGATGGGTAACACTGTCTGCCGAAGACTCATGATTATCTCCCGGGGTTTCAGCCAAAAAGTCGGCAAGTGCTTGACCCTTGATAGCTCGGCGGGGAAGAAATTGAATATCGTATTCGCCTAATTCGACAGCCTACTTGGCGAGGCGCCCGGACACCTCGGGCTTGACAAGAATCTGACGGATAGGATGATTGGCCAGAACTCGTATTTCACGTCCTTGGAAGTATGGCCGCAGACGCCGAGCCGCCATGACAAGAGCCAGCACGGTTTTTTCCAGCATAGAGTATCGTGTCCCCGCCCCGTGGAGTACGCGACTCGCGAAATACACGGGATGTTGAACACCATTGACTTCGCGCACAAGTGCGGCGCTAATCGCTTCCTCGGCGGAAGCTAAATACACATAGAGAGGTTCTCCGGAGAGAGGAACTGACAAAGTGGGCAACTGCTGAATATGATGCTTCAAAGCCTCGAAAGCCTCAGTACACTCCGGGGTCCATTCAAATGACTTCGCTTGTCTCAAAATTTTGAAGAATGGGAGTTGGCGCTCTGCCGATTTAGATAAAAAGCGATTTAAGGCTGCCAAACCACCTGTGAGACGTTGAACGACTCTGAACGTCTTCGGTGGCTGCAGATCCAAAACATCCCGAAGTTTGGCAGGATTGGCCTGAAGACCGTGTTGTGAAACCATATAACCAAGAAATTTGCCGGAGCCAACGCCGAAGGTGCATTTTGCTGGATTAAGTCGCAAATTGTAACGCCGCAGGGTACGCAAAGTTTCGGCAATGTCTTGCACACATGAAGAATGAGAGGTACTCTTTATAACAAGATCATCAACGTAAACCTCGACGTTGCGGCCAATCTGGTCGTGGAAAACGCGGTCCATGAGACGTTGATATGTGGCTCCAGCGTTCTTGAGCCCGAAGGGCATTTTCTTAAAAGCAAAACACCCGAAAGCAGTGATGAATGCTGTCTTGAGGGCATCCTGCGGATCCATAAAGATCTGGCGGTATCCCTTATACAGATCTAAGAAACAAAGTGCCACGTACCCAGTAATGGCTTCGGCCTTTTGGTCAATGGAAGGTAGGGGATAACAGTCCTTCGGACAATGTTTATTGAGGTCGGAGAAGTCGACACACATCCGCCATGCCCCGCTGGACTTTATCACCATCACCGGATTGGATAGCCAAGAGGGGTAATACACTTCGAACAAGATGTCCGCATCCAAGAGTTGTTGCACCTCGATTCGAATTGCTGCATTTCGCTCCGGAGCGAGCTTCCTTTGCTTTTGCTGTATAGGCTTTACGCTGGGATCGATGTTCAGCTTGTGGGTTATTATATCGGGAGAGACCCCGGGCATATCCAAAGGGGACCATGCAAAGACATCGGAATACTCTCGCAAGGTCTGAATGATGGCCTGGTGCAACCATGGCACATCCACGGCACCGACAGTTACAGTCTGTTCTGGCTTGGACGGATCAAGCGGTACCTGGACGGTGGTATCCCCTAATGAGGTACATACCCGAGGTTCAAGAGCCGATGATGCTACCTGAAGCTGCTGTTTGGGAGGAACTTTGGCAGTCTTTTTGAGTGCCACGCACATACACTCCTTTGAAACCCGCTGACTACCGCGGATAGCCACTTCGCCATGCGAGGTGGGGAATTTTAGAGCGAGGTGGTATGTGGAGCATATGGCTTTGGCGGGAGTAAGCCAGTCCCGACCCAAGATCATGTTGTACGGTGACGGGGATTTCACCACATAAAAATCCACGAAAATGGTTTTTATTGCCGGATAGGTCCCCAGAGACGCCAGGAGAGTGATGACACCTTCTGGTTGGACTTCACCCTGAGTGAAAGTCTGCAATGGCCCGGGGGCCGGCCGAAGTTGTTCCCGAGGAATTCCCATCTTTTGGAAACAGTCGGCGAATATAACACTCACTGCGGCTCCATTGTCCACGAAGACCCGCTTTATTGTAATATTGGCCACAGTCATGTCGATGACAATGGCATCAGTATGAGGTGTTATCTCTGGAACCGGGTCCCTATCTGTGAAACTAACAGTTTCGGATTGATGGAGGCGCTTATGACGTGGCTCCTCGGGAGGAGGACGGCCAGCCTCTGCCTTCAAGGCATTTCGTGAAGCCCCGGTGGGGAGGGCCCCATATATCACGTTTATTACGTGAGTGGGTGCATTGTCTCCGGGTCCTCCCGGAGGAGGAGGTGGTGGCAGAAAACGAGGCTGTTGGCGATTGCCAGAGTCTTGCCGTGCATTATTGCTAGGTCCCGGCCGATTATTCTGCCACGGCGGCCGATTTTGTTGTGTGTCCCGGTCATGATAACCTCCGCGGTTATGAGACGAACCCCCATTCTGGCTTGTCCGAGGTTTGTCATCGGTCCGCGCAATGTATTGTCGCAAGAGACCTTTCCTTAGACACTCCTCAATTTCCTTGCTGAGCTCTCGGCACTCTTCTGTCTCGTGCCCATGATCTCGGTGGTACGCACACCACTTTCCACGGTTCCTCTTTTCAGGCGGAGCAGTCATCCGCGGACAAGGCCGTAGATCGTTCTTGTGAACAGAAAGAATTTCAGCTCGTGACTTTGTCAACGGAGTAAATTGTGGAATATCACCTCGGGATTCTGAACGCCCCGGATTCAGACGAGAAAAGGCACTAGGTCGCGTGCTAGGCCCAGCTTGTGCCCTGTCGGACTGCCGCTTGCTAGCATGTTTCTCACGTTTCCGGCGAGTCTGCTCCTCGGCCTTAGCATATCTGCACACCGTTTTGAATAGTGCTCGGGTTGTGACCGGTGGATTTCGAACCAACTCGGTGTAAAGTGGTCCGGGACGGAGTCCATTCATGAATGCGTTGATGACTACGTCATCTGAGCAATTTCCCACCTTGAGGCTCTCCGCTGTAAAGCGGTCAAGAAATTGGGTAACGGTTTCACCGTCTCGCTGTTCCATATTCATGAGGTCGGCCAGGGTGGCCATGGGCTTCGCACGTGCTTCGAAACGCGCCCAAAAGTGTTCGGCAAGTTCTCTAAAAGAGGATACGCTGTTGCGTGGGAGAGAATCAAACCAAACCCGAGCTTCATCCTGAAGGTACTCAGGGAAAATCTTACAGTAATGGAGGGACGTAGTATGATCGCGGCTAAGCATGTTGTGCCTGAAAGTTCCAAGAAAATTGGCTGGATCTCCGGTGTCGTCGTAAGGTGGTATGGCCGGCCGTTTGAACCCTTCGGGAAGGGAGGTGGCCATGATTTCTTGGGAGAACGGTGTGATGATATCTCCATTGGCATCAAGGCCCAGGATTCTGTCCAGTTCGACATTGCGTTGGACTCGCTCATACTCTTGAAGATCTAGAGTATGAGGATTGGCATAACGAACTCTTTTAGCCGCGTTGAGTGGACGGCGGCGATCGACACTGGTAGGTTCATCGTTGCGCTGTCGTGATTCGTTAGAACTCCCATGGTCCTCGGGAGAACCAGGTCGTTCCCGTCGCCGATCCTGACGCCCGTGATGCCCCGGGTCTTATCAATCACGCGAGTGCTGACGATGTAGAGGCACCGTGGGATTGACATCCTGTCCGGCAGGTCCCTCGTGATTTAGGCAGTTGGCCGCCGAGTCTTGAAGAACATGGGCATGCTCTTGTAGGAAAGCCTGGAGCAATTCTGGAGTGATTTGAATGTTAACCGGTGGCTGGGCAGCAACGAGATTAGGGTTTTGCATGTCTTGTGGGGGTGGAGGTAAGAACTGGTTGTCCGGATTTATAACCGTGCCTTGGTTGCCCTGATGATGAGACGTACCTCTTATTGGCGATTGCCTTGGCGGCAAAACTTGATCCACGGGTGGATCTTGATTGGATTGATCACCATAGCGAGATTGATTCAGTCGAGTCATCACCATGATATTTGAATGCACTGTTAACGTCAGAAATTGCTTACGTTTCCCACAGACGGCGCCAATTGATAATGCGCAATCTGATATCCAAGAAACTTAACGAAAACCTACGTAAGCAATATGAAAAAACACAAGATTTACGTGGTTCGATCCGGAGATCTACGTCCACGGGCACAAAATAGCACCTGCCGAGGTGTTTCTTTCACTCGAACTTTGAGTTTTCACGTAATAATTCAGAATACAGAATGCGAACCCTAATTCAGAGTTTTTTCCTCATATTTATACTATCTCCTAACAAACCCTAACTAACTCCCTATTGTCGTGCCTATTTTCCGCTGCGTGGCGGTTGGGGACGAATCGTGGGCCTTGTGTTGCGGAACAAACTTCAAGTTGGGCCGACGCGTGCTTCTGGACCTTCTGGACCGGTCAATGGGCCAAAGTATTAACCCGACCCGAAGTGATCGGGTCATCCCTATCACTAATTAAACAAAGTTTATATGCTAGAATTAAATGTTCTTCAATTGCTTGAAGATAGAAATCTTCATAAGCATGTAATTTTTGTTTAAAATAGTAATGTGACTGAGAAGTCTTTATATATCAATTTCAGAGAACTACTAATGAGATTGATGAGTTGTGAGACTTAGTCTAGTTTACTAATTAAGCAGAATTTATATGCAAGGATGAGATGTTCTTCAAATTGTTTGAAGATGGGATCTCTATATGCATGTATTCTTTATTTTAAATGGCAGTGTGACTAGAAGTATTCATGTATCATTCATGGGAATTAGTATTCGAACTTACCAAATACCTCTCAAAGGTTTGGTGCGTTTTGGGTTGAAGTAAATAGACATTGTTATACATTGTCATAAAGTATGTGTTTTATTTCCATAAAATCCTGGATAAGAGGATTTTGAAAAGACAAATGTCACCTTCTTATAGGACGAAAGTAAGGAAGGATGTGAATTCAAAAGTTAGTTCTTTTGGACAAGATAAAGGAAAATAGTTTCCTATTTTATCAAGTCTAGAGTTCCGCACTGAACATACTCAGTTGAATTTACAAAATCTATAATTCTTACTTCTTAGTTTCAGTGGGAGATGTAAAATGTTCTAAATGATACATCCACTGATAAACAAGTAGAAGAGTTAGTAGATGAATTTGATAGAGCAGTGGGAGTATAATATTAAAATTCTAGTCAATTAGGAAAATTTCATATCTAAAATAAAGTGAGAATTTTCGACTTATTTTGTATAAGAGTTTTCGGATTCTCATCACTAATTAACGAAGTTTCTCTGGATAACCTTGGTAGTTATGATGCTTTCAGACAATGACCTATGGAAGAGTATTATAGACCAAATCTTTGTTTACTAACTCTCTCTGGAATCTTATAGAAGTTTCCTATAATATGAGGCTAGACACTTTTATCCAAAAGGGTCAAGTGCATGTAATATGCATACTGATAAAGTTCTTTCACGAACCTAATCAAATGTCTATGTCCTTAAAGTGTTCTATTAATTTTTGAATAATGTTGAAAGACAATCTTACATATTGCGAATAAAGTAGGTAGACAGTCTTACATATTTAGAAAAATGTAGAAGAGTGAATTTTTTGTGTTAGTTGGTGCCATCTTAACATATGAAGGTTTTGGGAGATAAACTATGTTCTAATTCTTAGATCCATTAAAGAATTAGATAGTTAGTTTTGCACGAAGCTTCATATGTAGTTTGTAGATAGTGATGTCGTTTTTGTGTGGGAGATATCAAGTGATCTCGAATTACTAATTCCACAACAGAAGCGGAGAATGTGGTAGCTTTAAAAAGCAGCCCAATATTGAAAGTAAGACTTATACTATTCATAGATCATTGATTCCTGAACAAGTGGGCTTAATGTTGAAAGTATGATGTCTTACAAGTAAATTAGTGTAAAGCTTACAACACTCAAAGATCATTTACTCTTGGACAAGTGAGAGAAATGTTGAGTAGGTGTATGATGCTTTACGTGTTAATTCGTGCAATGATATTTTGGGATTAAATATAATATTTAATTTACTTGCACGATAATTTATTTGAACTTGCATATGTCTTTGGATTGTAAGAATATGATAAATCGAGTGTTTAAGTTGTTAAACACGGAAATAATCGATTTATGATTCAATCCTAGGTATTATGTCCGCGATCATTAAATAAATTTGGACAATTTATTTTGATAAGGTCGTCTCAATTTTAATTGAAGTTTGTCTTTGATTTGACAATGAAATTGTGGATACACATACAATGTATTAGGATAGGACCACATGAAATTTAAATTGTGATTTGACCATACAATTTAAATTCATTGATTGACATACATTTTACCTTAATCCTGAGAAAATAATGTACCTTTATTACCAACTGGACATTCTTTGAGACACTAGTGAGTGAGATTAATATATTAATCAATATCTCGGTGTTTTGGGAATTAAAGTGAAGTGATAAAAAACATATATTTATAATATTGGGATCCTTCACCTATTTAATAGGCATGATCATGATCTCATGGTTTCTTCTATATACAGTAAATTTGAGCTCAGTATTCGACATTAGTTGTCGAATCATATTGTGTGACTACGTCACACAGGACTGCTGATAGAAGATGAGTGTTGAGATTGACATGTGTTTGAACATAGACTTATTGATCATGGTAGCCTATTGCAAATATTTTAGTTGATCGAGGGGGGTAAATGTTGGATCGATCAATCAGAGGATAATATTACTGATTATATTGCTTCTATAATGCCGATTAAATTAAGAGTGCAATTATATTCTTTTAGTGGAATAGAATATAATTAATAAATTAATATGATAAGTCAAGAGTTGACTGAGTCATATTTAATTTATTGGAGTTTAACTTAATAGGATCTATTGGAGCTTAATTTAATAGGATCTATTGGAGCTTAATTTAATTGGATCTGACCAGGTCCCTTCGGTGGCTTAGTGTGAAATGGAATAAATTATAAGGATTATAATTTATTACTACAATATTTGGATTATAATATTATGATATTATAGAAGATGGAGATATCCAGTATCTTCTATACTTATCAGGATATGTTACTTGGGGAGAAAGAATGTTGTGATATATTATATATATCGGATACATATTCAGTTCTTCTTAATCCACGGTAATACATACATATCTGTATTTCAAGAAGGTGTCCACACACCGTGTATTTGTAGTGCAGTTCGTGAGAACACCGGAGAAAGCTTGGAGGTTTGGAGCATCATGTACACAAAAGCACGCTACAAAGGTATTCAATAAACCCCGTCTTGTATAGATTAATTAATATGTAGAACATATAATAATACAGTCGATCCTACAATGATTGTCCGATTATCAATATCTAATATTATGGATCGGATAGGAATCGTAGTTCTAACAGTGGGCCACCGGTGAAGTCTAGTCAGCGGGCAAGTGGTGAGTTGTAACTCTCTGTTCTTTTATGATATATTGGGAACACTTATTCAAATTCCTATGACTTGGTGGATATTATTTAGTTAATTTTTTTACTAAATTTATCATTTTTCGCTCATTTTATTCGTTATTTTTTTCATTTTCTTTTTAATAAAATATAGTCTAAAACTTAACCAAAAAACCTGACCAAGTCATAGGGAATTAAGTGTTCTAAATGTATCATAAAAGAGATGCAAAATTCAACTCACCACTTGGTGCTTACTGAACTTTTGTCAGTGGCTACATCAGTGTAAAATTACGAGAATTTGCATCAGTGATTAAAATTATAAAAAAAAAGTTGTAAATGAAATCAGCGGTAGTTTACTTCAAACTTGAGTAAAGAGTCTTTATCAAGACTTTGAGATTTGGGAAGTGTTCTAAATGTATCTGATGTGGGAATGAGGAACAGTCCTGTCTAGGGCAGTAGGCGGCAGGGACCTTCAGTCTGGACGCTGGCACGTCTTAGACCACTATGTTGACATCTATCAGCACGTAACGAAAATGGACTCGTAGACAGAGCGGAGGGTCCCAAGAGAGAAAAGTCCAGTTGAGACGGGAAAGGGTCTGCCAATGATATACAAGTAGCGCTGCTATATGTACGCCATGCATCTAGCTGACACAGGGAGATCGGGATTCTTATTTGGGCCGAAGGACCATTGGTCCTTAATGGGCCTTCAGCAATCAAGCCTAAATTAGTAAGGTTTTGAGAGATTTAATGGCTTTTTCCCTTTTTGCTCGTAGGTTTTACGTATTATATATCTCCCCTCTTTTAAAACAATACACACACTCTCTATCTCTAAGAAAAACCAGAATAGCTTTTACCGTTACATTGATTCTCTTCCTTCCATTATTGAGTTTAACATCGGAGGGTCCTTCGTCGGAACACCCACTGGTGGACCATTTTTTCAGGTAATCATCAAGGTAACGTAGATATGAGGTGTGTTGATGGGTCATTCTTTTTCTTATGGCAACTGACTACAATTTGTTTGACTTCTCCTCTTGTTGATTATCATTTCATGATCATTTACCTTTATTAGTATTTTAATAACTCATAATCACACACACTTATACTCATCAATGGCGCCGTCTGTGGGAAACGTTTATGAGCATAGGATATGAGTTATGGATAGTCAGTAGTTACCCTAATCTATATCATTGTATAATCAGGAGGTAGTAAGTAGGTTTTAGTCGATGAAATTAGGGGGTTATGTCTACGGGAAAACTAATTATTAGTCTTATTTTTATTATCTCCTTTATGCTTTTTCTCCTTGTGTGTTATTTCATCCCCCAGAGATCACCTCAGCCTTCTGTTGGACATTTTGCAGGTCACACTCCTTACTCAGCGACAAAGCATGACATGAAGGGAAAATCCAATCACAGCGTGAAATCTGGAGGACGAAATGAACCGAGCCCCTGAGGCTTTCTATAGGGATGTGGAATGAATGCCACTCAGCGGGATGGCTCATAACGCCAATCCCCCAGACACGGTCACCCTTGGGGCAGAGCAGCTCCGAAATTATGTAGACACGATAGTACGAAACGCCTTGGCCCACCAAGCGTCAGCGACGAGGATTCCGCCACCTCCCCTGTACGCTTCGCCTTCCATACCACCACCGCCGCCGCACAGCCCAGGAAGAGAGGTAGCACACATAGTCGAGCAGTAGGAACAAGAAGTCAGTGCGGGGAATAGAGTGACTCGGTAGGGCACGCGGCCAGTGGGAACTGGGTGAAACTTGTCCGGGGAGTCCCAAGGCAGGGTGAAACTAGGAGATTCTGCAGACAGTGTTGATAGGCTGGAGGTTCTCGCGTAGGAGATCCGCCAAATGAAGAGAAGGATGGGGAATTCGGAGAAGGAGGAAAGGAGAGAAACCGACTGCCAGTTTACCACCAGGAAATTTTGCTTGACGAGCTGCCCACATGATTTAAACAGCTCCCTTTCGAGTATAATGGGACAACAGATCCAAGATATCATTTACTACGTTTTGAAAACTCCGCGCTACTGCACGGGTATACTGACAGGGTGAAGTGTAGGGTATTCCTAGCAACCCTATTAAAATTTGTGCAGGAATGGTTCGGGTAATTGCCCCCAGGCTCAATACGCACCTTCTCAAGCTTTAGTGCTTTGTTCCTTCAACAATTTGCCAGTGCTAGACGACAGCAAAAGACTCCCCCGTCACTATTCAGCCTTAGGCAGAACGAAGCAGAATCATTGAGGGACTTTATTAGGAGGTTTAATGCGGAGGCTCTGCAGATACCTAAGGCTACGTCGGAGGTGAAGATTAATACCCTGATGAACGGCCTAAAAGGAGGGAACTTGTTCATTTCATTGGCAAAAAAGCCAGCCGAGAATTTTGAGAAGTTGTTAAGCAGAGCTGAAAAGTTTATCAACTTGGAAGATATCATGACCACTAAAAGGGGCATAGAGCTGACGAATGCCTGACAGGAGAAGGCTGACAAGCCTAAATCGGAGAGAATGGGGGGCAACGAAAGACCCCGGGCGGTAGCAAGTATTCCTCAAAGAAAGCCGCATATTTTCCCACACATGAAGGAAGGTGGGATGCATTACGAGAGTTATACCCTGCTAAAGAAGAGTCGGGAAGAAGTGTTGAACATAGCGGGGGACCATATGGCGATGGAGCACCTACCTAACTTTTTGGTCCACCCCGGCGCCCTGATCAAAGCTGTACGGCAGGTTTCACAACGAGTATGGGCATAACACTTACCATTGCTATCATTTAAAGGATGAAACTGAACGACTTATTGGGGATGGACACCTCAAGTAGTTCGTATACCAAGAGCGTAACCAGCCGGACCTAAAAAGGAGGGCTGTGAAGGAGCAATAGGGGGCCAAAAGGGCGATAAGGATAAGGCGTTGGAGCTGGACAATGACACCCTACACTCTCCTCCAAAAAGGGGCTTTATAAACATGATTGTAGGAGGACCGGATGGGGGAGACTCAGGACGGGCACGCAAGGTGTACCTCCGCGCGGCGAGTCACGGGGGACAACTCGAGATTATGGATTCCATAAAAATTCACCCACCGGGGGTATATGTTAGTGTGCTCGCTAGTTGATATGCAAAGATCTTACTTGTACATTTCGAGTAAGATTTTACTCCTCTTAGTTTCTATGGGCAGAGTAACTTGTGCCACATTAATATGTAACCGTTGTAGGTAGGAAAGCATTTCCGTTAGAGTGTTATATACTTCTGAATTATACTGAAAAAGTTCGAAGAAGAAACTAGTTTGTTTTGTAAGAAGTTCAAAGATAATTGGTGTCATGGATAAATTTCCAAAAAGCTCCTTATCCTTTTCATTGATCTGTTCTTTAATAATTCATGTAGTTTCTGCTGAAGCAGATATTATAGATAGCTTCCAGAGCATTACAGATGGAGAAACATTGGTTTCATCGGGTGGGATTTTAGAACTCGGGTTTTTCAGCCCCGGAAATTCTACGAATCGGTATGTGGGCATATGGTACAAGAATATTACAGTTAGGACATACGTTTGGGTTGCCAACAGACAAGCTCCACTCATGACAACATCAGGTGTCTTAAAAGCTACACAGCCTAGAATCTTGGCCCTTTTTAATCATACTAATGGCACTATCATATGGTCGTCTAATGCAACACGAACTATCGGAAATCCAGCTTCGCAGTTACTAGACACGGGGAATCTAGTGGTGAAGGATGCAAATGATGACATGCCGGAGAATTTTGTCTGGCAGAGTTTCGATTATCCATCCGACACATTCTTACCAGGCATGAGCCTAGGGTGGAATTTCATAACGGCGGTCGAGTCCTACCTGTCATCATGGAGAAACCAAGGTGATCCAGCTCCAGGTGAGTTTACAATTCACCTAGATCCAGCTGGACTGCCACAAATAGTCATGAAAAGAGGTGAAGTTGTTCTGTACAGAATTGGGCCCTGGAATGGGCTCTCTTTCAGTGGCTCACCAAACATATATTATCAAAACGCAATCTATACGAACACCCATATACAGGTCGATTATAATCAATGAGAATATGGTGAAGTATAGGGAGGATATGGTGGACCCTTCGATTCTTTCCAGATCTATAGAGGACCCGAGTGGCGGTGGGCATCGTTGGATATGGGATCGTCGAACCCAGGCCTGGGATATCTACATCTACTTAGGAGAAAAGAGCTGTAATCGTTACAACTCGTGTGGGGCAAATGGCGTATGCAGTATTGGGAATTCTCCACCCTGTGGATGTATCAATAAGTTTGTGCTGAAAGATCAAAACAAGTCGAGCGAATGTGTTCGGAGGACACGACTGAAGTGTCGGGGAGATGTATTTATGAAGTACTCTGGTATTAAATTGCCGGACTCACAAAATTCCACAGTACATGGTCGGAGAATGCTCCTGGCAGCTTGTGAAGTAGGGTGCTTGAGGAACTGTTCTTGTACGGCGTACGCACAGTTGGATATCAGATAAGAGGGTAGTGGATGCCTATTTTACTATGGGGATTTGATTGACATCAGAAGTGTATCACAGGGTGGACAAGATCTTTATATCAGAATGGATTCTACTGAATTAGGTAACAGATTTTAATTCCTCTTTGAATTTTATGTTTTCTGATAGTTTTATGTAACATGTATTAATAAGTCCCCGTTGATAAGTCCCCAGCTATACATCGAATGTTTTATAAGTCGTTAGGTGCTAGTCAGGCGATAAATTAGGATCTAACTCTTAGTCAGGGCCTAGGCAGTTGCTACAAATATATAATCATGAGATGCATGTGTACATAGGACACGGGAAAATGCAGCACTGAATAATAGCAGAAGATTCAGATGGCTTTAGAGAATCACTGATAATTTGCAGTGAAAACATAAAACGTGAAATGTGCTTTGAGGATATAACATTTTAAAATGTTCATTGTACTTTGTTTTACATTGAATTTTTGCAGACTCTAAAGGGAAAAAAGGGTTATTACTCGTAGCGAGTTCTGCATCAGTGGCCGGAATAGTTCTTCTGTTGCCGTGCCTCGTTTTATTTTGTAGCAAGTGGAGAAAGAACCATCAAAATGGGGGAAAACAAGGTACGAGTAAAATCTACATTAGCATCCTTTTAATAATTGCTCGTTTCTCTGCGTCATGTTCAGTAGTTCCAGGGCCAGTCAGGAAGTCGTCGCAACGAAGCAGAGTTGCCATTCTTCAACTTATCTATGATTATGAAAGCTAGAAATCAGTTTTCAAATATCAATAAACTTGGTGAGGGTGGATTCGGACCTGTTTACAAGGTATAGTACACTTCGTTCTAAACATCTTTATGCAATTATTAATGTGAGAATATCGTATAGATGTAGAAAACATAACATAAAAAAATTTATTGTGTTTCACATGTCCAAGTTTCGGCTGCATGGCATGCTAGAAGACTGAGAGGAAATTGCTGTGAAGCGGTTGTCGAAAACATCTACACAAGGAGTCGATGAGTTTAAGAATGAAGTGATATCGATTGCCAAACTGCAGCACCGCAATTTGGTGAGGACTTTGGGATGTTGTGTCGAAGGAGAAGAGAAAATGGTGGTTTACGAATACATGCATAATAATAGGCTTGACTTGATTTTATATGGTAAGCCATTGGCCTACTTTTTCATCGTTTAATCGTAGAATGCAACAAGACAAAACTGACTCTGCTTATGCATTTCACAGATCTATACACTATCTATACACTAATATAAAAGTGTCTTAAGTTTCAGTCAATTTTGGCTTTTGCCTATTTTGTCCCTTTCAAATTAATTAGTATAGGGTTAGTGATGTAACTTCCTTCGTATCTTGATTGTAATATATCTTATACATTAACATTCAAATCTCTTCCATAATACAAATTCATACTACAAAAACAAATCCTATCCCTTGAAAACACACATTGTTTTGCCTATTTTGCCCTTTCAAATTAATTAGTACTCCCTCCGTCCCGGTTAAAGCTTCCTACTTGCCTTATCGGTCCGTCCTACTTAAAGTTGCCAGCCCAAAAAAGGAAATTAATCCCCCAATCCTCACCCTCTAAATCTCAACCACTCAATCTCCACCTTTAAAAAAGTCAAATAACTGCTTTTTCTTAACATCCGTGCCCGGTCAAAGTGGAAGCTTTAACCGGGACGGAGGGAGTATATGGTTAGTGATGTAACTTCCTTCATATCTTGGTTTTATTATATCTTATATATTAATATTCAAATCTCTTTCATAATACAAATTCATACTACAAAAACAAATCCTAGCTCTTGAAAACACACACTGTTGGATATTTTATGTTTGAAGTACATTTTAATACATTAATCACAATATATATATATATATATGTATATATATATATATTATTTGGTTTTAAAATTGGCTTACTAGATCAATACGTCTTTTAAAAAACAATCCAAGAGATGCGACTATTAACTTAAACAACTGGGTTCCAACCGAATATATGTGTCTTTTCAATGAGGATAATCGTGTATGTTTGAGGAGTCTTTTAAGTCTATAAATTGGAGAATATAGATTGGTCAAAAAAGATTCTGAAAATGAATTGGAGATACACCGTATGAGAGAGGCACAAAAATTACAAAGTTCAGACTTCTTAAATTTTAGAGTGCGGAATTTGAAGAAGAATACACAGTTGAATCATGAGAACAGAACACCCATAGCCTTTAGCACATCAGAAAACGGATGAAATACTTTGTTATAGGCATTGCCAAAAGAAAGCCTCTGTGTCAATTTATTTTTATTAATTTATTTATATATATGCTATAATTTGTTCCAACATACACTCATACACGGGCTTTTAAACCCTCCAGATTCATTTTCAAAATCTATATACATATATATTATATGTATCAATCTATATTCTTTTAATTATGAAGGGGATAAAATATGATAAATAAATGATACACTTAATCTATAGGATATATGTAATAAAAGTAGGATAAGTTGTGATTATAAATCGTGTTCGAATATTTATATATAAAAAATAGTACATGGATACTGTATGAGATTTATGCGACGTGGAATAATTAAAACAACCAAGAGTCTCTTCTGTATATGCTTAAACCTACATATAACCCATAATATATATGAGTCTAAAATACGTTAGCCTAACTCTATTAGGTCTTATATAATCCTTATTTACGGCTAGACTATTAAAAATTGTTTTCTCATATAAATAGTAATAGACAAATATGAATGCTGGGGAATATGGATAATTGTATCTTTATAGTCGATCCATGAACATATTGGAATTTATTAAGATGTCGTACATATAATACTCAAGCATGCATGCTGGAATAAAAACGTGTTTCATGTATGTTGTCTGATAAGAATGTTAATGACGAAATATAGACATGAGCAAAATGAGGGTAGCAAAATATTAATCTATACACTAATATAAAAGTGCCTTAAGTTTCAGCTAATTTTCGTTTTGCCTATTTTATCCCTTTTAAATTAATTAGTATAGGGTTAGTGATGTAATTTCCTTCATAATATCTTGATTTTATTATGTCTTATATATTAACATTCAAATCTCTTCCATATACAAATATATACTACAAAAACAAATCATATCCCTAAAAAACACACACAGTCGGATATTTTATGTTTGAATCATACATTAATTAATATATATATATATATATATATTATTTGGTTTTAGAGTATATATATATATATATATATATATATATATATATTGTTTGGTTTTAAAATTGGCTTACTAGACCAATATGTCTTTAAAAAAAAAACAAACCAAGAGATGCGACTATTAAATTAGACAACTGGTTTCCAACCGAACAGATGTGTCTTTTCTACGAGGTTAGTCGTGTCTGTTTGAGGATCCTTTTAAGTCTCTATAAATTAGAGAGTATAGAGTGGCCAAAAAGGATTCTGAAAATGAATCGGAGATACACCGCATCAGAGAGACACATAAAGTACAAAGTTCTGACTTCTTAAATTTTAGAGTGCGAAATTTGAAGAAGAATACACAGTTGAATCCTGAGGATAGAGCACCTGTAGTCTTCAACACATCAGAGAATGGTTGAATATTATGTTTTAGGACATTGCCAAATGCAAGCCTTTATACCAATTTATTTATATTATTTTATTTTATATATATGCTATAATTTGTTCCAACACACACGTCTCACACAGGCCTATATACATATATGTTATACTCCCTACGTCTCGGTTAACTTGTCACAGTTGACCGGACACGGATGTTAAGAAAAAGTAGATTTTGTGGAATCTTTGGCTTTTTCAAAGGTGGAGATTGAATGTGGATATTTTGAAGGTGGAGATTGTTGCCTTTAATTGCCATTTATGGGTGTGACAAGTTAAGTGGGACACACCGAAATGAAAAGTAGGACAAGTTAACTGGGACGGAGGGAATATGTATCAATCCATATTCTTTTAATTTTTTTAGACTCATATATAATATGGGTAATATGTAGGTCCCAGCATATAAAGAAGAGACTCTTGATAGTTTTAATTATTCCACGTTACATAAATCTCATACGATACCCATGTACTATTTTTTAATTTATAATCTCAACTTATCCTACTTTTATTACATGTATCCTATAGAATAAGTGTATCATTTATTTGTCAGATTTTATCCCCTTCAACCTAATTAGTTTTTAGTTAGCAATGGTTCAAGTAGAAGGTGGTGATATGTTTTGGAGAAAAGGAACAGTTTGGATGGGGTAAACAATTTAAGGAATAGATACCATTGTCAAAGTCTTCGTCTTTTGAGCCGATACCAGTAGTAACATCAGAAGAAGAGTAGTAGAGTTCCTCACTCTCATCTTGATCAAAGGTGGAAAGCCATTTGTAGAGGGTGAAACAGGGAGAAGGGCCCACAAAGAAGTAGGAGATGGTGTATAACTTATGGGTCTATGAGGAAGAGCACGAAGGAGGAAAGAGGAGAGAAGGCGGCGACCGAGCTGAAGAAGTCGGAGAAATCCAACTTAATAGGTGGGCTAATTTTGCAAACGGAATTGGGTCCACAACACTAAATAATAGAAACTGATGGTGTTAACTTAAAATGTTGACGAATGTGTCGATTTGTTAGAAAAAAGTTAAAGTGTTTGTTGGTCCAAAATGAAAAAGTTTAGGTGTTTATTGGACAAAATGATGGTTTTAGGTATTGATTTGAGTTAGAATTAAAATTTGAAAGGCCTATTTGTCCATTTTCTTGAGGAAAAAAAAAATAGAGTGAACATGAGAATAAAAAAATAAAATTTTAGATTTTTATGTATTCCTCGAATATAACTAAAATTACATATAATATATCGAGATATCAATATTATTTGTATAAGGATCTATTTTATTTTAATAAGTTTTTTTTAAGTATTATAGTTTTATTTTATGATATTTTTACTTTCCAATTATAGAATATTAGGAATATGTTATGAATCTTTCTATCAAATCATGACAATCATAGATTGATCACATAAATATTTAGCGCTTAAAAGATTTTATTGAATCTTTTCATTATGTTGTTTTAACGATATATATGAAAATTATAATATCTAAAATAATTTTAAAAATTATAATTAAATAACAATGATATAAATCAATTGTAGAAAATATATTATTTGAAAATAATATTTATCAAAACTACATAATAATATAATATTTCAATAAAATATTGGAATCATGTGCAACGCACGTGATAAATTGCTAGTTACTCAAAAAATGCAAAACCTTCAAGTATGAATCGTGATACCCAACCCGGATTGCACCGTGCAATGATGCACATGAGACGTTGCCAAACATTAATACATTTTAGCATGATGTCTTTACTCAGAATATGTAATACCTTTAAATATAAGCACTAATACATTTTCGTGAAAACTTGCACATGAACGAAATTCGACGGATCTAAGATCGCTGCAACTGATGTACAAAAGATCTGCTCATGCCACCCACTCCTAACTTAATACCAATATTCACCTCAGTAAAAAAATATTAAGGTTGAAAATTTAGTTATTATAGACTTATAATCGTACTAGTATTTGGCACGTGCATTGCACGTGTGGCACTCAGATATTAATTTTAGAAATTATATATTAACACCTTTTTAGTATTTATTTTTTTATTTTTAGCATTCTTGAAATGTTTCCAGCTGGAAGTATTCAGAGAATTAATCATTTTCTCAAAGAATAGTATAAGAGAATCATAATGTTATTACAATTCAACTTCTTTCCTATATAATTAAGAGAAACTGATCATATCTTAATAGTAACATATTTCAAATATTCTGTAAATTTTGTGCTAAATTAAAATGTCAGTTTAAGTAAAAGTTCTAACATAGTACGTAGAATAAGATCTACAACATTTTTACTAAAAATACATAAATTTAAAATAAACCTAAAAAATTAATTATTTTTCTTTCGTGTCATCTTCAACTTTGTATTTCTTTCTCGAAGTTGCAAAAACCCTAATTTCTTCAAGATCAGATCATATGAACAAAGTAATCGTGGACTCGACCACACAACGCAGACGAACGAACACAACGACACTGATTCCAATTTCTTAGTCCGTCTATTACACAAAAGAACAATGTTGAGTGTCAACGGCCATTGATGTCAACTGTGTGAACTTTAAATTCATATAGAACAACTATACATCTCTTCGATTCCTACTTTCATATTGCAACAATTAAGGAGTGATCTTCAATTAATTATCGTGTCTAATCTTATTTCTATATTCTCTTTTTCAATACCCACAAAATCCGTATTGCGAACCAAAATCATTTTTAGTAGATTGAATATGAAACCAGTAATTTCTTCCTCTTCTTCCTTTCTATTATACTTTCTTCTCCGTGTTCTGATAGACAGCACAGCTCCCCCTTTTTTCTTTCTTTTTCTTGTTTTTTTTTTTGTTTTTAATATCTTATTTTTTTATTTTTAATATTGTAATTTAAATACTTTAATTGAATAATAAAAGGGTATAATTGTTATTAAGTGGTCTGTATTAAGACTTTTATACCAATTTTCAAATAAAAGTGGACTACATTGAGAACTGGGTTGTGTTAAGAAATTATGTGGGCTGCGAATAGCCGCTGCTAATTTTCAAACCTGAGGTGTAAATTGATGTATAAATTAAAAAAAAAAAAAAAAAAAGGCCACCTCACAAATGGGACGCCATGTGACATAAGTCACCAGTACTCCCTGATCGGCGCCGGCACATGGGTGGCACGTGGCCTTTTCCGATGAGTTGGTCAAATTGGACAAAATTGGTCCAAAAGTGAGCAATTAATAGAGGTACGAGACCAAATTGAAAAAGTAGTTAAATATGAGACTAAATCAAGAATGTTAAAATTTATGGGACCAAATCAATTTTTTTCCTCGCCACGTGGCTTAAGTCGCCGGAACTCCCTGATCAGTACCGGCACGTGGGAGGCACGTGACCTTTTCCGGTGAAGTTGGTCAAGATCGAGTGAAAATTGGTCCAAAATTGAACAATTAATCGAAATGCGGGACTAAATTGAACAAGTAGTTAAATATGAGATAACTCAGAAAAGTTAAAATGTTATAGGATCAAATCAACTTTTTTCCCTAATAATAGTTTAATAGAAGTTTGGCTTCTTTGTTATGATAACAAATACAAGACTCTTATTTTGTGATTGAAGAAGTAATAAATTTCATTTATTATTGAATATAAACTATACATGATTTACAAATTAATTAATAATTTTATATTGTTCCATATTTATATTATGGCAAAAACTTGTGTGCACCCAACACACAATTGCACTATTGTGCACTCTCCTATTTAATTTGAAATTAAGAATATATATAAGGGCCTTGTTTGGATGAATTCACAACAATAACATGTGGTGCAGCGGTGAGACACGCGCGCACGGGGTCCGGGACGCGCGGGTTCGAACCCTGATTTTGCTCTGTTTTTACCTCTTTTTATGTTGTTCAATAGTATATGTTATATCGCGTAATAGTATATGTTATCGTTACATGTACAATTTTTTAATAATATATTCTGTTGTTTAATAGTATATGTTATATTGCGTAATAGTATATGTTATATTGTGTTTATATTGTATAATAGTATATGTTATGTTACAGGTATACACATTTTTTTTTAATAATATATATATTGCGTAATAGTATATGTTATATTGCGTAATAGTATATGTTATATTGTTAATAGTATATGTTATGTTACAGGTATACACATTTTTTTTTTAATAATATATATATTTTTTAAATAATATATTACATTGTCTAAAATAATATAAAAAGTGTACATATATAAAAAATTAGAGGAGATGGGATTCAAACCCATGCCCTAATATCTAACAATTTAGAACTTTACCATCTAGGCTAGTGTCTCTTATGTGAAAACAAACATGCCTTAATATATATATAAACACATATATTATTAATTTGAATTAAAAGAAAAAAATAAAAATCACGCGCGCTAGCTGAGGCTCGAACTCGAGACCTCAGCGCACGCGCCTGAAGGTTAAACCGATGGGCCACCAACTTTTTTGTTTATCCAAACGCAGCCCTTAATATATATCTAATTCCCAAATTAAATTGGGGAGTGCACAATAAACTTATTGTGTGTTGAGTGCACCCAAGACCTACTCTTATATTATTATGTCAAGACCGACTTCGTTATTATATAATAGGTTCACTCTCTGTATAATATTACAAATTCTTATCAGAAGATCTCAATTAAAAAAAAAATGATTCAAAATAGTAAGATAGAAAGAACAAAATTATTTTACTAAAATTATAATAACATCTTCAAATTCAATACTTGAGAAGAAGAATGTTGTAAATTACCACTATTTTCATAAATGTTCTACATCACAATTTTATTTTGATTATAGTCAAATAAGTGTTAAAAAACAGTAATCAATCAATAATATTTATTAACTAAATACTTTTGCATATAATAGAAAAAAAAAATAACTAATATCATAATGGTGTGTTTTATTTTGTCGGTGTAAAAATTTAGAGTTGTTCGAGTTATGTTTTATAAACGATATGTGACTTATTTCTTTAAAAAATAAACCTTTATTATTTATTACACTTTTAACATGTGTCTCATGTTATATTTCTATATAAGTACTCATTAATATCATCAACAAATATTTTGGTTATGTAACTTTGTCATAAGCATTTAATTACTAATTTTACTAAAGAAGATAAATGTAATATTATATCTAATAATATTATCAAACTTACACCATTTCGTTAAGAAAATATGTTAATCACGACATGCATATTACTTAAAGTATTTTTAATGATTAGTGTTAAATTGCAGAAAAAACTAATAGATAAATTTCTATGATCTTAACTTGTCTTCGTGTAAAAATAAACAATATAATAGAAAAAGAATATTTAATACTTAGACAACTTTCATATGATATTTGTGCAATTCATGTTTATAAAATCATTTCGTAAGAAACTAATGTTCATTTTTTCCTACGAGAAAAGTTATAAAAACTTGAAATTTGAATTTAGTTCAATACCTAATTTTTTTAACTTCAAACACAAACATATTGCAACAAATCTATCATACATGAACTCTAAGTGGAAAAAATAAGCTGCAACAATTGAATGTTTCTATTCTTTATTTTTTAAAATTATTCCTACTACTCTTTATTCGCAAATCGCAATAAACATGAGATACTATATAATAATGAAAATACTTAAACAATGATAAAATAATTTAGCTGGTTTTAGTTAATTTATTACGATATTCACAACACATCAAAGATCAATAGAATAATTCTATGTTGAAAATCAAACAAGAGAAAATTCATAGTTTGTAGTGTCTTCGGGAAGACCTTTAGCGTTAGTAGTTCGAAGGGAACGAGGTATTCATCCTAATTAAAATATTTTAATTTTAATTTCCCTATTTAGAGGGGATCGATGGATTCATACCCGCTAAATTTGTGGTGGTGATTTAATTTTCGCTGTTTATATTTGATTACTTCTGCTACGTTTATATTTGTGTGTTGGTAATAGTTTTCCAGTTATTATTCTTAGTTTGCTCTATGTTACAACATCGGCGGTGCATGCCACAAAATTTCACCCTTTAACGACAAGCTCAGTATGAGAAATATATTTGATTCGCCGTAAATTGATGAGTTTAGTATTTCACTATAAATAAGAGAGATTACAACAGATTTACAAAGTGGCATCCGAAAAATACGGAAAAAATTACAACAATAAACTCAATCTATAATTACAACAAATCAGTCAATTAATTTAAATTATTATTCTTATCACTCAATATCTCCATCAAGTCTACACTCACTGTTGACAACAATCTTTATCGATGCTCACCATTGCTCGGAACTCTGCTACATCCAGGCCACCTCTGCCCAGGTCCCCTTCCAGTCCATAGAGCTCCATAGTATATCTATATGGCTCACTTCAATGATTAATGTACTCAAAATCCAACTCTATCTAGGTCAACCTCTGCTGGGTGTCTAGCAATGAGCCACATGAGTCAATGTGACAGAGGGTTCATAGTGTGAAGTGGAGGGGTACATGCATGTCGAAGTGGTGCGTATGATCGAGCACATATACAGCTAATTAGAGGGTAGCAAGTAACAGGTTGTATTACCCATTAGAGGGTAGCAAGCAGCTGTATCTGCAAACTAGATCTTCTACTATAATGTGTGATATTTTAATGGATCATGCATACTTACAAATGATGTATAGTCATCATCATGTGATCATATTATACACACGTTGTATATGTAGTCGTACAGTTGCAATAGAAGATGTTAGCACCATTTATATATGACAGGAAATGAAATTGATTACAGAGAATAAGTAGTAAAATCTTTCTTATCTACCCTCAGGCAAGGTAATGGTAAATTGATTCCCTGAATATGTTGTGTTCGAGCTGCTAGGACTCTGCACCCTCGAAACATGTCTCTCGGTGAAAAACCCTGGCTCCTTAGCGTGAGGCAATTCCACTTCATTTCCTAGCATGAAAACCACTGATGACATGCTTGGTCTATCTTCGGGCTTTTTTTGCACACACAAGAGTCCTATGTGGATCGAGCGCAACACTTCAGACAAGTTGAATGAGTCGCCTAGAGAAGGGTCTACTAGTTTGTATGACTTGTCTTCTTTGTAAAATGTCCATGCCTATCCAAATTTGTAATGGATATTAAGGATGATACTTTTTGGGCTGCAAATGTTGGTGAGTATGTACTTATTAACTATGAAATAATACTTACATGTCCAACAAGGTTGAGATTGTGGTCCTTTATGCAGAATCTTCTGTTACTCTTTCCACTTACAATTTCTAGCATAAGGACGCCAAAGCTGAAAACATCAGATTTGATTGAGAATAGCCCATCTATTGCATATTCTGGGGACATATATCCGCTGAGAAAAAAATATTACGAGGGAAATCAGGCTTAAAAGTTAAATGATGGGGATTAGATAAATCGCGAAATGTTGAGATTTTTACTAAGTTCCAACAATTCTGCGTGTCTTAGCTTCAGTCTCGTTTTCTTCAAAATCCCTGGCTAAGCCGAAGTCTGATATCTTTGGGTTCATCTGAGCATCTAACAGTATGTTGCCAGCTTTGAGATCTCGATGGATAATTCTTAACCTGGAATCCTGATGGAGATACAGAAGTCCTTTTGCGACTCCATTGATAATTTCAAAACGTTTTTGCCACTCAAGAAACACACTTTTTGTTTTGTCTGTTAAAAGATTGTCGAGTTAGTGCTGCCTTCTTGCAGGTAATTAGACAGAATTAGACAAAACAAAAAGCCCATGTCTTTATCTAGTGCTATATTCTTCTTTAGTAGATTCAGTGTTCTTACCAAATAAAACCAAGTCAAGGCTAAAGTTAGGCATGTATTCATAGATCAACATGTTCTCTTCTCCTTCGACACAAACTCCTAACATTCTCACCAAATTGCGGTGTTGAAGTTTGGAAATCAGTATCACTTCATTCTTCAGTTCCTCAACACCTTGTGAGGAGGTTTTCGACAAGCGCTTTACAGCAATTTCCTGCCCGTCTTCCAGCTTGCCCTACAACACAGTTGTGAAATGGAAAAAAGTAATTTTTTCTCACCTATCAACACATAAACTTCTGAAAAAATCTAGTAATATACTCTGTAAACCGGTCCAAACCCCCCTTGACCAAGCTTGTTCTTGTGTGAAAAATTATCGGTAGCGTTCAAAATTATAGGTAAGTTGAAGAGTTCCAGCTCTCTTTCTTTGCCACGACTTCGGCTGAATGGCCCTGCACCTTTACAATATTAGACAACGAAACAAGCACTGATGGATATCGTTGCAGATATTGAATTCATACAGTTTTGTTTCATATTTCTTTCCTTTCTCCAGTTCCGAGTACAATATATAATGATGCTGAAGCAAATAAGAACTGCTCCAGCCACTGATGTAAGACAAGCTATGAGTATTGCTCTTTCATTCCCTTTAGAACCTGTAACAGTTTCAGTGGAGACAAAATACAAACTTTATTTATTAATGTTATGTAATCAATGCATAATCCTTCCATGCATGTTGTAAATGTTTAATTGATCGATCAGAGGATATTATTATTAATTATTAGCATAACTAATTATGCATTGCAAAATCAGCCTTTTTTACAATTCTCTGAAAAATAGACTTTGAAACCCTCCGTTTCCATCGTGTCAAGTAATTAAATCCATACATAATTTATGCACATTACATATACGAAATGCAACTTCAAATAAAAAATAATATGGTACCTAAATCAGCAGAAGCTATTCTGATGTAAAGATCTTGTCCAGTCTGATTCAGAGTTCTGACATCAATCAAGTCTCCATGGTAAAACAGACATCCACTTCCTTCTTCTCTGATATCCAACTGCGTGTACGCGGTACAAGAACAGTTCCTCGAGCATTGTACTTGACATTGCACAAGGCTCATACGCTGTGAAATGATCGTGGAATTTCGTGCATCTGGCAATTTAACTGCAGAGTACTTCACAAATACATCATCTTGACAATTCAACGGCGTCCTTCGCGTGCATCCATCTTTGGACACAAACCTATCAAGACACCGGCAGGGTTGCGAATTCTGAATGTTGCAAATGCCATTTGCACCACAGAAATTGTACCTTTCACAATCATCGGCCCCCAAGAAGCTGTAATTATCCCAGACCTGTCTCCCATGATTCCATACCAAGGCCACTCCTACGCCATTCGGGTTTATGACAGCCCTGAAAACAATCAAACCATTCCCAAGACTTTCCTTATACTTTATCTCATTTTCATTCTTCACTATCTCCCTGTTTAACCTCGCTAGATAAATCGGGTTGCCCATGCTTACGTTAGACTGCCCGCTGAAAAGGTTTCCGTTCCACGGTCCCTTTCTCACCGTGACAGCTTCACCTCTTTTCATGACTAGTTGTGGCAGTCCGGCGATATCCATGTGAAATGTGAACTCACCGGGGCTTGGATCATCATCGCTCTTCCATGACGAAAGATACGCCTCCACCCCTGTTGCGTAAGTAAAGCCCAAGCCCATGTTTGGTAAAAATGTGTCAGATGGATAATCGAAACTCTGCCAGACAAAATTCTCCGGCCTGTCATCATCTGCATCCTTCACCACTAGATTCCCTGTCTCTAGCAATTGCACAGCTGGATTGCCGACAGTTCGTGTTGCGTTCGAGGACCATACGACGTTGCCATTAGTGTGATTGAATAGGGCCAAAATTCCAGGCCGTATAACCCTTAAGACACCCGAGTTGCTTGCGAGAGGAGCTTGTCTGTTGGCAACCCATACATATGTCCTAACAGATATGTTATGGTACCATATGCCGACATACCGATTCATCGAATTTCCCAGGCTGAAAAACCCGAGTTCAAAAATCCCACCCGATGAAACCAAGGTTTCTCCATCTCTGATGGGCTGAGAACTATTTATAGTATCGTTTGCTGCAGAAACTGCATGGATTATCAGAAGGCAGATTAACAAAAACGGAAAGCATTTTTTTTTAAATTCAGCCATGGTTACAATTATCTGCTTGAGCTTTTGTTCAGTAAAATATACTAATTTATCTGTCCTACGCCATTCTTACAACGGCATCACAAATTTGTACGGCTCTCTAAAGAATGAGTATCACCTGTAATAATATATATATTCGGTATTCCACTTTTCAATCCACTAAAATAAGTTACTATTTCTACATTTTTTTATGGACAATTTGGTTTGGGCTTAGTTTTTTTAAATAGGTGATTTTATAAAAGAAAAGGAAAATAAAGAGTGACAAAATAGTCCAAAAAAGAAACAAAAGACAACACCACACACGCTGAATTGCTAACAGGCTAGCAAAAAAAACGCTACACAGAGCGTAAAAATATCAAATCCATCCAGGACAACCGCCGGACGGAGATGGGGGATCTTCTAGTTCGATTTCGTCTGACCAAAGGCCTGATGCCGCCATATGCATTGCCCGGAGAGCCTCAGTGTTCGGCTGCTCATGGACCTTGGTTTGCTGTTTGTTCATTGTGATCGTTGACTTTGACGACTTAAACGTTCCCCTACGTGGGGGTATTGAAGAGGACCTCGGATGAGTAGGTTTCGAGAACCATCTACGAAATGCCTCAACAGATTCTGGAGGAGCTGTCGATAATGGAACTATGTCATGTGAAACTGTTGATTCTTGGGAGATGTGCAAGATATCCGAACCCGATTATAATTACTAGTTTGGGCTTAGTTTCACGGGATTATAATTACTAGTTTATGAGTTCGATTCACAATTCAGGTTCAAATTTAACATTCTGTAAGCTATATTTTATTTCATTAGAAATTTATCACGTGCGTTGCACGTGATTCCAATATTTTATTGAAATATTATATTATTATGTAGTTTTGATAAATATTATTTTCAAATAATATATTTTCTACAATTAATTTATATCATTGTTATTTAATTATAATATTTAAAATTATTTTAGATATTATAATTTTCATATATATTGTTAAAACAACATAATGAAAAGATTCAATAAAATCTTTTAAGCGCTAAATATTTATGTGATCAATCTATGATTGTCATGATTTGATAGAAAAATTCATAACATATTCCTAATTTTCTATAATTGGAAAGTAAAAATATCATAAAATAAAACTATAATACTTAAAAAAAAAACTTATTAAAATAAAATAGATCCTAATACAAATAATATTGAGATCTCGATATATTATATGTAATTTTAGTTATATTCGAGGAATACATAAAAATCTAAAATTTTATTTTTTTATTCTCATGTTCACTCTATTTTTTTTTTTTCTCAAGAAATTGGACAAATAGGTCTTCCAAATTTTAAATCTAACTCAAATCAATACCTAAAACCATCATTTTGTCCAATAAACACCTAAACTTTTTCATTTTGGACAAACAAACACTTTTACTTTTTTTTCTAACAAATTGACACATTCGTCAACAGTTTAAGTTAACACCATCAGTTTCTATTATTTAGTGTTGTGGACCCAATTCCTTTTGCAAAATTAGTCCACCTATTAAGTTGGATTTCTCCGACTTCTTCAGCTCGGTCGCCGCCTTCTCTCCTCTTTCCTCCTTCGTGCTCTTCCTTATAGACCCATAAGTTATACACCATCTCCTACTTCTTTGTGGGCCCTTCTCCCTGTTTCACCATCTACAAATGGCTTTCCACCTTTGATCAAGATGAGAGTGATGAACTCTACTACTCTTTTTCTGATGTTACTACTGGTATCGGCTCAAAAGACGAAGACTTTGACAATGTTATCTATTCCTTAAATTGTTTACCCCATCCAAACTGTTCCTTTTCTCCAAAACATATCACCACCTTCTACTTGAACCATTGCTAACTAAAAACTAATTAGGTTGAAGGGGATAAAATCTGACAAATAAATGATACACTTATTCTATAGGATACATGTAATAAAAGTAGGATAAGTTGAGATTATAAATTAAAAAATAGTACATGGGTATCGTATGAGATTTATGCAACGTGGAATAATTAAAACAATCAAGAGTCTCTTCTTTATATGCTGGGACCTACATATTACCCATATTATATATGAGTCTAAAAAAATTAAAAGAATATGGATTGATACATATTCCCTCCGTCCCAGTTAACTTGTCCTACTTTCCATTTCGGTCTGTCCCACTTAACTTGTCACACCCACAAATGGCAATTAAAGGCAACAATCTCCACCTTCAAAATATCCACATTCAATCTCCACCTTTGAAAAAGTCAAAGATTCCACAAAATCTACTTTTTCTTAACATCCGTGTCCGGTCAACTGTGACAAGTTAACCGAGACGTAGGGAGTATAACATATATGTATATAGGTCTGTGTGAGACGTGTGTGTTGGAACAAATTATAGCATATATATAAAATAAAATAATATAAATAAATTGGTATAAAGGCTTGCATTTGGCAATGTCCTAAAACATAATATTCAACCATTCTCTGATGTGTTGAAGACTACAGGTGCTCTATCCTCAGGATTCAACTGTGTATTCTTCTTCAAATTTCGCACTCTAAAATTTAAGAAGTCGGAACTTTGTACTTTATGTGTCTCTCTGATGCGGTGTATCTCCGATTCATTTTCAGAATCCTTTTTGGCCACTCTATACTCTCTAATTTATAGAGACTTAAAAGGATCCTCAAACAGACACGACTAACCTCGTAGAAAAGACACATCTGTTCGGTTGGAAACCAGTTGTCTAATTTAATAGTCGCATCTCTTGGTTTGTTTTTTTTTTAAAGACATATTGATCTAGTAAGCCAATTTTAAAACCAAACAATATATATATATATATATATATATATATATATATATATTAATTAATGTATGATTCAAACATAAAATATCCGACTGTGTGTGTTTTTTAGGGATATGATTTGTTTTTTTAGTATATATTTGTATATGGAAGAGATTTGAATGTTAATATATAAGACATAATAAAATCAAGATATTATGAAGGAAATTACATCACTAACCCTATACTAATTACTTTAAAAGGGATAAAATAGGCAAAACGAAAATTAGCTGAAACTTAAGGCACTTTTATATTAGTGTATAGATATATATATGTATATTAATTAATGTATGATTCAAACATAAAATATCCGACTGTGTGTGTTTTTAAGGCATATGATTTGTTTTTGTAGTATATATTTGTATATGAAAGAGATTTGAATGTTAATATATAAGACGTAATAAAGTCAAGATATTATGAAGGAAATTACATCACTAACCCTATACTAATTAATTTAAAAGGGACAAAATAGGCAAAACGAAAATTAGCTGAAACTTAAGGCACTTTTATATTAGTGTATAGATTGTTTTCGGTTAATGTTTCATGAATTTAGAATTAATTGGTCTAAGTTCGTGATTCGTGGTGTAGACTTTTAATTTTGGGGTTGAACACGAAAAATGGAAGAGAAGTGTTTGTATCAATTCGGCTCACCTACCCACTTTGATCACATATTACTATATCCAATAGTTCATGTTTTAAAATCTCATATTTATAAAGTTAAGCTTTAATGTTATCCAAAATATAGACCAAGATCTTTATACGTCAGTTCTGGGAGATGATTCTAGAACCCATTCTTAGGGGGTATTTGGTTTAAGCTTGAGTTGTGGGGAAAAATCCTGTCATTGAAATTCTAAAATTTAGAAATAAAGATAGATAGTAAAACTATATATTTGTTTTGAGATTGTATAGAGTATGATTGTATTGTAGATGTCAAATTAATGCTGAAAATATTAGTGAATGTAATATTATTATATCGTTGGTAGTGATATAATATTATATGCATATTTTATAAAATAAGATTGTATTAGATTGAAAAATTTAAATTTAAACATAAAAAAAATAGATTTTAACATTCGAAATCCACCCATGCTAAATTAAAAACAAACATCCCCTACAGATATTTCACACTGCGGTCTAAAGTGCCTACCTAAATAATGCATGGATTGAAATTTGTGGTATTTGTATTTCTTTGTAAAAGTAAACTGGTAGTTGTTAATTCATTTTTTGTCAACTCTTCCCGTCAACAATAAAATATGAAAGAAGTGTCATATTTTTTCACATTATAGATGATGTTGTTTATTAATTTAAAATAAAATGCACTCTTGCGCTGAAAATCTGGTACTATCATTGGTGGTGGATATTGAATAACTCATGTCAATTGATTATGTCCCCTTTGAATTTTCTTTGTATACTTAGTTAAAAATTAGTCTTTGTATCCTGATAGGGATAACCCGATCAGCTCGGGTCGGACGATCAGCTCGGGTCGGGCTGACACTAAAGCTCACGGATCGGCCCAGCACGCGCAGGCCCAGTAAACACGTGAAGGCCCACTACGCATAGGCCCAGCAGGCCCAGGAACGCGCGTTGGCCCAACGGGTAGTTTGTTCCGCGAATCAAGGCTAAAGATCCGTTCACAACCGCCATGCAGCGAAAAGAGGCGTGAATATAGGAAGTTTGTTAGAGTTCAGTTAGGGTTTAGGAAAGTTAAGTATAAATACGTGGAAAGAACTCTGAATTAGGGTTCGCACTTTGTATACTGAATTACTATCTGTAAACTCAACATTCTAGTGAAAGAAACACCTCGGCAAGAGTGATTTTCTGCCCGTGGACGTAGATCTCCGGATCGAACCACGTAAGTCCTGTGTTTTTCCATATTGTTTACGTCGATTATCGTTATAGTTCTTGGTTACCGGATTGCGCTTTATCAATTGGCGCCGTCTGTGGGAACCTTTTAACCAACAATTTTTGACGTTTACATCGCATTCAAGAATCATGGTGACAACACGTTTGAATCAATCTCGCCACGGTGATCAATCTAACCAGGATCCGCCCGTGGATCAAGTTTTGCCGCCGAGGCAATTGCCGGCAGGGAGTACGTCTAATCATCAGGGTAATCAAAACCCTCCACTCCCTCAAGACCTGCAAAACCCTAATCTTGCTGCTGCTCAACCCCCGGTTAACATTCAAATTACCCCAGAACTGCTCCAGGCTTTCTTACAAGAGCATGCACATGTTCTTCAAGATTGGGCAGTTAATCGTCTACATCCCGCGGAGCCTGCCGCGGGGCCTGCCGGCCATAATGTTAATCCCGTGGTGCCTCCACCCCGTTCGCGTGATCAACAGGACCCGGGGCACCGCGGCCGTCAGGATCGACGACGGGAACGACCTGGTTCTTCCGAGGACCATGGGAGTTCTAATGAATCACGACCTCGCAATGAGGAACCTACTGATGTGGATCGCCGCCGTCCACTTAATGCGACTAAGAGAGTTCGTTATGCCAATCCTCATGCTCTAGATCTTCAAGAGTATGAGCAAGTTCAACGCAATGTTGAACTGGACAGAATTCTGGGCCTTGATGCCAATGGAGATATCATCACGCCGTTCTCCTCAGAAATTATGGCCACCACCCTTCCCGAAGGGTTCAAACGGCCAGCTATACCACCTTACAATGGCACCGGAGATCCGGCCAATTTTCTTGGAGCTTTTAGGCACAGCATGCTTAGCCATGATAACATCACATCCCTTCAGTACTGCAAGATTTTTCCTGAGTACTTACAGGATGAAGCTCGGGTTTGGTTTGATTCTCTCCCACGCAACAGCGTATCCTCCTTCAGAGAACTCGCCGAGCACTTTTGGGCACGGTTCGAAGCACGGGCGAAGCCCATGGCCACCCTGGCCGATGTCATGAACATGGAACAGCGGGAAGGTGAAACCGTTACGCAATTTCTTGACCGTTTCACAGCGGTAAGTCTCAAGGTGGGAAATTGCCCTGACGACATAGTCATCAACGCATTTATGAATGGACTCCGCCCCGGAGCACTTTACACCGAGTTAGCTCGGAACACACCGGTCACAACTCGAGCACTGTTTAAAACAGTTTGCAAATTTTCTAAGGCCGAGGAGCAGACTCGCCAGAAGCGAGAGAAACACGCTAGCAAGCGGCAGTCCGACAAAGCACAAACCGGGCCTAGTACGCGACCTAGTGCATTTTCCCGCCTGACTCCGGGGCGTTTAGAATCCCGAGGTGATATTCCACAATTGACTCCGTTGACGAAGTCACGAGCTGAAATCCTTTCTATTCATAAGAACGATCTGCGACCTTGTCCGCGGATGACTGCTCCACCTGAAAAGAGGAACCGTGGAAAGTGGTGCTCGTACCACCGAGATCATGGGCACGAGACAGAGGAGTGCCGGGAACTTAGCAAGGAGATTGAGGAATGCCTCAAGAAGGGTCTCTTGCGGCAATACGTTGCGCGAACCAATGACCAACCTCGGGCAAACCACAATGGGGGATCGTCCCACAACCGCGGGGGTTATCATGACCGGGGCAATCAACAAAATCGGCCACCGTGGCAGAATAATCGGCCAGGACCTAACAACTACGCACGGCAAGATTCTGGCAATCGCCAGCAACCACGTCTCCCACCACCACCTCCTCCTCCGGGAGGGCCTGAAGACAACGCACCTCCTCACGTGATAAACGTGATATATGGAGCCCTACCCACCGGGGCTTCACGACATGCCTTAAAGGTAGAAGCTCGACGTCCTCCTCCCGAGGAGCCACGTCATAAACGCCTCCATCAGTCCGAGACTGTCAGCT
Organism: Ajuga chamaepitys; assembly: GCA_958295605.1. Classification (NCBI taxonomy): domain Eukaryota; kingdom Viridiplantae; phylum Streptophyta; class Magnoliopsida; order Lamiales; family Lamiaceae; genus Ajuga; species Ajuga chamaepitys. The sequence goes on along the minus strand of OY282498.1, from coordinate 38,624,113 downwards.
TCACGGATAGGGACCCGGTTCCGGAGATAACACCTCACACAGATGCTATTGTCATCGACATGACTGTAGCCAACATAACAGTAAGGCGGGTCTTCGTGGATAATGGGGCCGAGGTGAGTGTTATATTTGCCGACTGTTTTCAAAGGATGGGGATTTCTCGGGACCAACTTCGGCTGGCCCCCGGACCACTGTAGACTTTCACTCAAGGTGAAGTCCAGCCGGAAGGTGTCATCACTCTCCCAGCATCTTTGGGGGCTTATCCGAAGATAAAAACCATCTTCGTGGATTTTTATGTGGTGAATTCCCCGTCACCGTACAACATGATATTGGGCCGGGACTGGCTCACCCCTGCCAAAGCCATTTGTTCCACGTATCACCTCGCGCTAAAGTTTCCCACCTCGCATGGCGAAGTGGCTATCCGCGGGAGTCAGCGGGTTTCGAAAGAGTGCATGTATGTGGCACTCAAAAAGACTGCCAAGGTTCCACCCAAACAGCAGCTTCAAGTGGCATCATCGGTTCTAGAACCTCGGGAATGTACCTCGTTGGGGGATGCCACTGCACAAGTCCCGCTTGATCCGTCCAAGCCGGAACAGACAGTGACTGTAGGAGCCGTGGATGTGCCATGGCTACACCAGGCTATCACTCAGACCTTGCGAGAATATTCCGATGTCTTCGCATGGTCTCCTCTGGATATGCCCGGGGTCTCTCCCGAGATAATAACGCACAAGCTGAACATCGATCCCAGCGTAAAGCCAATCCAGCAGAAGCAGAGGAAATTCGCTCCGGAGCGAAATGAAGCCATTCGAATCGAGGTGCAACAACTCCTGGATGCGGACATCTTGTTTGAGGTATTCTACCCCTCTTGGTTATCCAATCCGGTAATGGTGACAAAAACCAGTGGGGCATGGCGGATGTGTGTCGATTTCTCCGATCTCAATAAACACTGTCCGAAAGACTGCTATCCTCTGCCCTCCATCGACCAAAAGGCCGAAGCCATTACGGGGTACGTGGCACTTTGCTTCCTAGATCTGTACAAGGGATACCATCAGATTTTTATGGATCCGCAGGATGCCTTCAAAACGGCATTTATCACTGCCTTTGGGTGCTTCGCTTTTAAGAAAATGCCCTTCGGGCTCAAGAACGCTAGAGCCACCTATCAACGTCTCATGGACTGTGTTTTCCACGACCAGATTGGTCGTAACGTTGAAGTTTACGTCGATGACCTGGTCATCAAAAGCTCCTCCCATCCTTCATGTGTGCAAGACATTGCCGAAACCTTGCGCACTCTGCGGCGCTATAACTTGCGACTCAATCCAGCGAAATGCACTTTTGGTGTTGGCTCCGGGAAGTTTCTCGGTTACTTGGTTTCGTAAAATGGCCTGCAGGCCAATCCGGCCAAACTTCGTGATGTGTTAGATCTGCAGCCACCAAAAACATTCAGGGACGTTCAACGCCTCACAGGTGGTTTGGCGGCTTTGAATCGATTTTTGTCTAAAGCGGCGGAGCGCCAGCTCCCATTCTTTAAAGTCTTGAGACAAGCGAAGTCCTTTGAGTGGACACCGGAGTGCACCGAGGCCTTCGAGGCTTTGAAACGTCACATACAGCAGCTACCTACTTTGTCAGTTCCTCTCCCCGGAGAGCCGCTTTACCTATATTTGGCTTCCTCCGAGGAAGCTATTAGTGCTGCACTTGTACGTGAAGTCGATGGGGTTCAGTATCCCGTGTATTTCGCAAGTCGTGTTCTCCACGGGGCAGAGACACGGTACTCCGTGTTAGAAAAAACTGCTTTGGCAATTGTTATGGCAGCTCGGCTTTTACGGCCTTATTTCCAAGGACGAGAAATACGGGTCCTGACCAATCATCCTATCCGCCAGATTCTTGTCAAGCCTGAGGTGTCGGGGTGCCTCGCAAAATGGGCCGTTGAGTTAGGTGAATATGATATTCAGTACCTTCCCCGCCGAGCAATCAAGGGCCAAGCACTCGCTGACTTTTTGGCCGAAACCCCGGGAGACAATCATGAGTCTCCGACAAACAATGATACACATCACCCCGGTACCCTCGTGTCCTCACCTCAGAAATGGCAACTATATATGGATGGAGCATCCACGACTCGAGGAAGTGGTGCCGGGGTGCTTCTCATTGACCCCGAGGAGGTTGAGATTAAATACGTCATCCGGTTCAAGTTCAAGGTGACTAATAATGAAGCGGAGTACGAGGCAGTTCTCGCCGGGCTCAGGCTCGCTCAATCCTTAGACGTTCGTCATCTTGAGCTCTTCACGAACTCCGAGGTCGTGTCCAGACAGATCCAGGGGACTTATGTCGCCAAGGATGAAACAATGGTCAGGTATCGTGCTTTAACACTAAAGCTTATCTCCATTTTTGATGCAGTTGTTGTACAGAAGATACCACGTGCTCAGAACACAAGAGCAGATGCGCTCAGCAAATTGGCCTCCGCGGTCCGAACTAATATATCTCCGGATATTATGGTTGAAGACTTGCTTCATCCAGCAATTTATGAGGCCACAGTTTCGGTACTGACCGACAACGGTCCGAACTGGATGACACCTATCATCCAATATCTCCGAGATGGAGTTTTGCCTACTGATAAGCTACAAGCTCGGCAAGTTGTTCTCAAAGCTCCCAAATACTCCTTTCATGGTGGAGTTTTATATCGACGGTCATACCTACAATCGAATCTTCGGTGTCTTGCTCCTGCCGAAGCTGCCCAAGTTCTGCGGGAGGTTCATGAAGGGGCCTGTGCCAGCCATATGGGCTCCCGGACATTAGCCAAGAAAGTTCTCCGCTGGGGATACTATTGGCCAACCCTGTTCAACGATGCTTATGACTTAGTGTCCAAATGCAGCAAGTGCCAACTGCACTCCCGTGTAAAGCATCTGCCACAGACCGAACTTACGGGAATCCAGAGTGCGTGGCCATTTATTCAGTGGGGTATCGATATTGTTGGACCATTCCCCGTTGCTCCGGGAGGGTTGAAGTTCCTGGTCGTTGCCGTGGACTACTTCACTAAGTGGGTCGAAGTCGAACCACTTACAGCCATTACTGGTCAGAATATCTTGAAATTCGTGTGGCGCAATATTGTTTGTCGCTTCGGCATCCCGAGCACTATCATCTCGGACAATGGTAAACAGTTTGCCAACGATCCATTCCGCTCATGGTGTGAAGAGCTCCACATCAAACAGATTTTCACTTCGGTCGCTCACCCTCAAGCCAACGGGCAAGTTGAGGTAACCAATAGGACACTGCTCACGGGAATAAAGAAGCGCCTGGATAATGCCAAAGGTCTCTGGGCTGAAAACCTTCCACAAGTCCTATGGGCTTATCGCACAACACCTCATACATCTACCGGGGAGACTCCTTACAGTCTTACCTACGGTTCCGAAGCCGTAATCCCTGCTGAAATCAGTGTGCCAAGCCCCCGCCTCCTCACATTGGTTCCAGAGGATAATGACGAGGCTCTCCGGGCAAATTTGGATGAACTTGAACACCGCCGCGAACAGTCATTCATTCAACAGGCCAGATGTAAGCAACGAGCAGCCCGGTGTCATAACCTCCGGGTCCGAGGTACTCAGTTCAATGTCGGGGACTTAGTTCTTCGGCTTAACTCAGCCAGCAAAGCTGCCCCTGAAGGAAAATTGCACGCTTCTTGGGAAGGTCCCTACCGAGTCGTTGCTGTACACGACTCTGGATCCTATCAGCTTGAACATCTCAACGGGACCCCGATCCCCCGAAGCTGGCATGTCGCTAACTTGAGGCGTTTCTATCTGTGAAGGCCACATCACAAGTACTATCTTATCTTTAATTTCTTTTATAGTTGTTATTTCTCTTTGTACTTTTGAGTCTGCCCCGGCATTTATCAATAAATAAAGCTTCTTTGTTTATGCATCTTGCTGTGTTCTTCTTCACGTTACGGGAGGCCCTAACGTTACCATATTATCGATTATTAGTCTCCGGACCATTAAAATTATCCCTCGGTCCGCCCGAGGAGATTTACATTTAGTCTCCGGACTCATGTCACCTTCTCGCCTGTTTAACCGGAGAAGTGTTTGCTCCCGCCTGATCCATCCGGGGAGACGTTACTCCCGCCTGATCCGTCCGGGGAGTCAATTTGTCCATACTTATTTCCGAACATTCAATCAAAATAGTTAACAATTAAAATAGTTAATAGTTCTTACTGTGTTCCCGAACACCCGGTAAAAAAGATCGATAACTTGTTGCTTTCCTTAAACTCGTATATACACACTGCAACATTTTTATTATTTCCTAAATAATACAACATCAAGAAGTTTTTTACATAAGACTAAAAAAAAAAAAAAAGAAAAAATCTTGCTAAAGATTAACTATGTTATTGTCTATTTTTTTCCGAAGCCTTCTCCGAACCAATACGCGAAACCGCGTCGTCTTGTCTCTGATTGAGCGTGTCCCGTCCTCCGGGACGATTCTTGCACGTTCCGACGATGCTCAGCCTCGTTTTGGTTGCGAACTCCGGTTCTAGACCTATGACTCGTCATCTGGGGACCCCGGTCACCTACAGCGTGCTCGGTTCTCGTTCTTGGCCCTGACATATTGGCCCATTCTGCATGGCCCCATTCTAGTGGCGCCAACGGATCCATCACCTCAGGGGCTTTATTTGCACCTTCCCTCGTTTTGTGCCGAAGAGGATTTGGTGATTTCTGAGGAGTTGGGATTTTCCTCCGTTCTCTTTCCCGAGTGTTCGCCCATTCTACGGCGTCCCACTCCTCGGCAGGCATTTCGTCGATCTCCTTGGCCAATGCCACAACTATCGCTCCACTGGCCTCTGGCTCCTCCGCGTGAGTTCTTTCCGGTTCTTGAGGCATTTTTGGAATTGCTTCGGGTGCGATGCTAGTTTTCCCAACGCCTACAGCTTGATCAGACAACAATATGTGTCTCTTGGATATCGGGCTTTGTTTTCTTGCCCCGACGTCTTTTCTTGCGGCTGAGCTCTGGTTCACCCTGCTCTGCAATATTCAAAGCTTCATTCCGAGCCTCGACCTTCTTTTGAAGCTCTACCAGAAATCCTAGTACCAGCCGGCTCCTTATGATTTCGGGATCATTAGCATCACTCCGCTCACTCCGCTGTTGGACGTCTTCCCGAACCTCGGCCCTCCGGGCTTGAATATCTTTCACTGATAGTCGTCCGCAGTCCACAAGAAGATGCTCGCACTCTTGCTGGTTGATACGAAGTTGTTCTAATTCAAGATCTTTTAAAACACACTGTGCTTTGTACTGCCTCATTTGTTGTGCAGATTCTTTCCATGAGCCCTCCACCTCGGCATATCTTTTCTCTATTAAGGATAAATTCCTTGATAGTCGGGGGACTTCATGCAACATCAACATATCTCGCTCTTTCTGCAGCCAAACTATTGATGAGTTGAGCTGCTTTATTAATTCATACGGGTTTTCAATGTTTTCCTGGCAAAGGAGACACCTCGGGTTTTTCAGACTTTATTAATATACATACATTGCGTGGATAAGAGAGTAACAGCATTTACTATCCATACAAAAGAAGATTTTTCATTACAATAGGCAACACCTCGGGTTTTTCATTACAAAACAAGTAACTACAATGGCATTCTTTTTACAAGACCCTCTATTCTACGTTCTGCTCATGAGTTGGGAGGTCACTGACCTCTCCGGGGGTAGGGTCGGCTTCTTTTCCTCCCGGGGCCTCCACCACACCACTTGTACCCTCCGCTGCCTTGTTCGGGCCTTCGATCATAGCGGGGGGTATAATGATCTCGCGGCGGGGAATGGGAGCCCGGTTCCTCAGTTCCCTTACATAAAAACCGTTGCGGAAGCCCAAGAAGTCCTTATCCTGGTCTTCGTTGCACCGTTTAATGATCTCGGGAGTGAGGATTGTGTTCTTCTTTGCTAAGGCCTCGATCAATGGCCATTTCGGAGCTTTCGTCAACGCATCAAAATATGCGCCATCTTCGTTCCCAACTGCATCGTAATTATACCCGAAGTCCTCATCATAAATATCGACCTCCGGGTATTTATCATGTATGGCTTCCAACAGCTCGCTTTTGGTGGCCGTATCACCTGCAGCCACGAACGTGCTCAGAAACTTCAGAAATGACTCTGTTTGCATCAGTTTCTCGGCAAATGTTTCTAGCACAGCTCCCTGACCCACGATGGCCTTGTTCAGCTCTTCCCGGGTTGCAATTAGGTCGCTTCTCATAACGGCAACCTCGACGGCCTGTTCGCGTAATCTGGCCGCTTCTCTCTCGGCAACTACTGCCCTGTCTCGAGCTGCTCTGACGCTTTTTTGCGCCTCCACGAAGCCAGCTCTTAATTTAGCAACCTCGGCTTCCAGTTCAGCGACTCTACCTTGAGCGGATTCCTTCTCTAGTCTACCCACTAGCCCGCGGATAGGCTCCAACAATCTCTCCAGTTCGGCTCCAGCGGCCGATATCTCTACTCCTTGCCCCTACATTGGCTTACTATTATGATGGGTCTGTGCAGGGAATAATAAAATTATTTACGATGATACCTCGTGAGCCGGAGTCATGTGCGGTTTTTTGGAAGGCGGTGGTGTCGTCGGAGAGGTGACCCTTCTCTTGGTGCTCGGGGTCAATCCAGAAAGGGGAATGTTGTCTTCAGGGTCAGCCCTGTGGCTACCCTCGGTTCTCTGTGGCTCCGGGGTCTTCGAACTATCACCTCGGCCCCCTGAGCCGGCTTCAGTACTCTTCCTGGCAGCACTCTTGAACTTGCCCACTGCACATGACAAACACACATTCAAGGGATTGACATTGCTATATCATACAACTTATAGAGCAATAAAAGCCCTACCCTCTACTTCCGCCCGGGTTTTAGTTCTCTCCCCCTCAGACATGCTCGGTGTCCTGTCAGAATCAGTCCCGATGGGGGTGTTGCTCTCTTGGGAATTCAAAGTCCCACCAGCCCATTTGGAATAGTACGGACTCAACCCCGCCTCGTCTAGTACTTCTTCCGGGAATCTGGACTCCAATACACCAACTTTTTTCAGAACATTCGCACCCTTTGGTTCCCCTGCCGGGGCACTATCTACCACCTCTAACGTTTGCCATTTGGGTAATATGGTTTTTTGCCTAACATATATGAATCTTCCTCTCCATCCTTCGATTTTACTTGGGTTTTTAACCTTAAACTTTTTACCCGGCCTGGGGTTAAGGTAATACCAACCCTTATTTCTCCCCATCGTCTTCAGTTGGAAGAAATGCCTAAATAAGCTAATACTAGGCACTAATCCCCCCTTACTGCACTCCACTGAAAAGCCCATTACCTGCCTCACAGCATTAGGTCCTAATTGTCCCAGCGCTATTCCATAATAATCCAATAATTTTATTAAGAACCCCCATAGGGGAAACCTCAAACCTACGGCAACTTGATCGATATACACGGAAATGAATCCTTGGGGAGGACAGCAGGCTTTGTCATTACCTTCGGGAATGATGAATTCCAAATCAAAGGGTAAGAAGAAGTTCGGCACCCATCGCCTAATCTGTTTTTCAATCACTGTGGGTCTTACCCCTGCTACCTCGAATCCTTCTATTTCTTCTTCACACCGGGGGAAATTCACTGCTTCTACCCTTATCTCACTAAGGTCACCGCGATGGACCTGTCTACTTTCACTATTCACGGGATAGATCACTCGAATGGGAGGTGCTCTATAAGGCATTCCTTCTGGGACTACCTCTCCTACCTTAGATGAAGATGAAGATGAGTTAGACATACTTACTTGGTTTGAATTCGAAAGGGTTGATTTGAGAAGTTTTTGGTCTGAGATGAATCGCGAATCCAGATTTCCTTTTTTTCCCGCTTTCAAACAGATGAATCGCAATGAAGGAGATGAAAAGTTACTGTGCAGTTATTCCCAATATAAATGCAAAAAACCGACGGCTCTGATGCAACCTATTCAAATTCAGTGATGGAGATTCATGCGTGCTCTTCACGCGCCTTACAGTTACCGAGGCGCGTGGGGAACAGCTTTCTTGGAACTCGCAGAGCGTGTTACTTCACATCCCTCTCTCTCATAATGGCGCCGCCAATCACATCAGCCTCACCCTTCTTCAGGAAGATTCAAACTACACCCCGGTGTACCCTCCACCTCGGTCATACTACCACACTCCGGTGCTCCCCCCATTTTAGCCAGAATACTCACTCCGGTGTACCCTCCACCTCGGCCAGGCTGTCATATCCTTCCAAAGCGTTTTCTGCTTCTGGGAAATTCGGTATCTCGCTATATGCCCCGTGCACTTCGGCCCAGCTCGGCACCGCGTCCATTGACTACTCCGCAGAGTCCCAGGGACGCGGATAGACTCAGTCCTCCATAAACACTTCGGCCCGCCAGCGACCCCGGTCCTTCTTGCTTACGGTTCCACCCCGGTGACAACCGAAGCTCCTACCTCGCTTCGACTGGGTGCAATCCGGTAACCAAGAACTATAACGATAATCGACGTAAACAATATGGAAAAACACAGGATTTACGTGGTTCGATCCGGAGATCTACGTCCACGGGCAGAAAATCACTCTTGCCAAGGTGTTTCTTTCACTAGAATGTTGAGTTTACAGATAGTAATTCAGTATACAAAGTGCGAACCCTAATTCAGAGTTCTTTCCACGTATTTATACTTAACTTTCCTAAACCCTAACTGAACTCTAACAAACTTCCTATATTCACGCCTCTTTCCGCTGCATGGCGGTTGTGAACGGATCTTTAGCCTTGATTCGCGGAACAAACTACCCGTTGGGCCAACGCGCGTTCCTGGGCCTACGCGTAGTGGGCCTTCACGTGTTTACTGGGCATGCGCGTGCTGGGCCGATCCGTGAGCTTTAGTGTCAGCCCGACCCGAGCTGATCGCCCGACCCGAGCTGATCGGGTTATCCCTATCAGATGCCCCCCCCCCCCCTCAGTCGAAGCGAGGTAGGAGCTTCGGTAACCAAGAACTATAACCAATTGATAAAGCGCAATCCGGTAACCAAGAACTATAACGATAATCGACGTAAACAATATGGAAAAACACAGGATTTACGTGGTTCGATCCGGAGATCTACGTCCACGGGCAGAAAATCACTCTTGCCGAGGTGTTTCTTTCACTAGAATGTTGAGTTTACAGATAGTAATTCAGTATACAAAGTGCGAACCCTAATTCAGAGTTCTTTCCACGTATTTATACTTAACTTTCCTAAACCCTAACTGAACTCTAACAAACTTCCTATATTCACGCCTCTTTTCGCTGCATGGCGGTTGTGAACGGATCTTTAGCCTTAATTCGCGGAACAAACTACCCGTTGGGCCAACGCGCGTTCCTGGGCCTGCTGGGCCTACGCGTAGTGGGCCTTCACGTGTTTACTGGGCCTGCACGTGCTGGGCCGATCCGTGAGCTTTAGTGTCAGCCCGACCCGAGCTGATCGCCCGACCCGAGCTGATCGGGTTATCCCTATCATATCCTTAAAAAAGGACTTTGTAGAAAGCTTTTTTTAAACAATCTATGATTGCTACTCCCTCTGTCCCGTTCTAACTTGTTTATTTTTCTTTCCGGAACGTTTTAACTTAACTTGTTAGCCATAAATGACAAAAAATGTCAAACATAAAAATCCCTACTTTTTATTCATATTACAAAAATGCCAATACAAAATCAAATTTTAATTTTTCTTAACCTAACTAAATTCCCTAAACCTAATTAACCCACCTAAACTAATACTGCCCCACCCCACCCCATATTAGGAGCCCAGCCCAAATTAACCCAACCCTCTCCATTCCATTTCTGGATTATTCTCTAATCCTCAAGAACACTCTTTCTCACTCTATAAACCCTAGTTCATTTTCTAGTACACTCTCTCTTTCTCATTCTTTCATCACGCCGTTTCTTCTAGATCTCATCCAGATCTAGTGGATTCTTGCGGTAATAGCCATTCTTTCATCCTTCGTGTTGGTGAATTCAAAGCTATTGGCTTGGATTGCTGGTAGTTCAACTCCTCCATAATGCTGATTAGACACGAGACGTAGACTATCCCTTATAGGTGCTTGATCACCTTCTAGTACAGTTTATGTCTGTGGTTGTATGTATGTCGCAATTGGTCTCTTGAGTTTGCATATTAGTTACCACCCCAAATAGCTCTCTGACTATGTCTTCCATAGTCGCGTTTGGTGGTAAGTCGGCCATTATTTTTTTCGGGTCTTTTCTTGTTCTGCGTCTACGACTAGTTGCTTCAATCTTTATATCAAAAGGAACAAGCTTGTATTTTCCTTGAGATCGGGTCTGCATACACTATCTGTGATCACAACAAAGAAAACTAGCGTAAAACTGAAAATAAACTAAAAATAGAATTCAAAGTGCTATAAATAAATGTCTAGTCTAGTATAGAATTATGAAAAATAAAAACTAACACAGTTACTAGTCTCCGACAACGGCGCCAAAAACTTGATGCTCTAAATTCTAACTGTAGTATACCCCAAGTTTACAGAGCTAGTGTAGCTAGTGGCAAAAAGAATCCGGCCAGGTCACATCTTTTCATTCGGCCGGATCAAGTCTTCTGGACTTGAAGAATTTCTCGTAACAAATTTGATCCTACCGGCTTGGATTATTCCATTTGGCTGATTGAACCTAATGCTTCAATCCTTCGTTATTTTACCATTTTTTCTCATTCCTTAATGTTTCTTCTTTGAACTTCATCCAATTGGACTTTTACACCTAAAATAACATCTTTTTACCACAAATACGAGCAAACACGTTAATTTAGTCAAAGATAATCAATGTATGCAAATGCTACCAAATCAACTCTATAAATATGCATAAATACGTGCATACACTACGTGTATCACCATCTGATGGTGGGCGTGCCACCTGGAAAACAACAAAAATGCAAACAGAGGAACTTCCCTGTGGAAATAAAGGCAGAAACACAAGAATTTGTGGTACCCAAATCAAGACGATCAATAACGTCATTTCCAGCTGGCCTTGTGCTGAAGGGTCTTGCTAGACCTGCCCTTGTTGCTTGTAATTTCCAAATAATTTTCAAGATAAATATGTTTTTTCTTTTTTTTTTTTCTTTTTATTTATAATTAAAATTAAAATAGATGAATAATTCTATACAAATTAATTTTAAGCAATTCATTTATGCGTACTATACAAATTTGTGCCTTTACCTTCACTGTTGTCAGAATCAGATCAAACCGGCTGGTTCAATTGGTTAAACTAGTGCTCGGGGCGTCTTGATGGCCCCACACAATCATTTTTATTGTTCAACTGGTATAAGTTAGATCGAACCAGATAAAACCAGGAAACCTAAAACCCGGTTAGTCCCATTTCTTTGTATTTTTTGTATTCTTGTATTTTTGGGGAATTTTTATTTTTTTAAATTCTTTTGTGTAATTTCACTTATAGATTTTCTTTTTACTTTCTTTATGAGTTTCTAAAACTTTATCAAGTTATTCATTATTTACCATATTTGTCATGTTCTGAAAGAGATTTTGAAGTTAAAAGAAACTTATGGACTATAAATCATTAAATTTTATTAAAGACATCCATGTTCATAAGTAGTATATTAAGTTATAAGTATATTTATTTAAATTTGAAGTTTTACTGATAATTTTCCATTTGAGTATTTATTATTGTGGGTAGTAATGTGTATAATTACATCAAAAAAATAAATAAATGATGACTACTAATTTTTCGGTTAGATCATCGTTCCGGTTGGTTGTACCGCCAACCGATAGTGAGACCGGCTTGGTCATCGGTTCGGTTATAACAATATTGGTCACAATTTCCTTTGGGTTACTAATTATACTATTTGTTACTATATATATATATATATATATATATATATATATATATATATATATGTATGTATATTTGCTAATCGATCTTTCTCCCTTCTCCACAATTGTAAAAGAATCCAATTATGAGAACTATAAGAAATTTATGAAGAATCGAAGAAAGTATATAAAAAATAAAAAATGATACTCCCTCTAGCCCGCTCTAACTTGCCTACTTTTCTTTTCGGGACGTCCCAATTTAGCTTGCTATCCCATAGATGGCAAAAAAAAAAAAAAATAAATAAATAAACAAACATAAAAATCCCTACTTTTTATGCATATTACAAAAATGTCATTACAAAAATCTGATTTTAATTTTTCTTAACCTAACTAAATTCCCTAAACCTAATTAACCCACCTAAACTAATACTGCCCCACCCCACCCCATATTAGGAGCCCAGCCCAAATTAACCCAACCCTCTCCATTCCATTTCTGGATTATTCTCTCATCCTCACAAACACTCTTTCTCACTCTACAAATCCTAATTCATTTTTCAGTACACTCTCTCTTTCTCACTCTTTCATCGAGCCGAGTTTCTTCTAGATCTCATCCAGATCTAGTTGATTCTTGCGAATATCCCTTATTTCATCCTTCGTGTCTCTGAGGAGTCCTTTGTTGCGGAATCCGATCTGGATGAAGTGGAAGAGGGTGTTCTCCCAACTAGGATCGAGGTTTCCTCCGTCACTTTCGATTTGTTGTACAACCCAGAATTGCAAAGTCATTTCTTCGATTGTATGGTCGTCTGGGTTCCTTTGATTAAAAGGTTAAGTGCATCTGCATCCTTATTTCGATTTATATGTTGCTTGTTTTTGTAGATCTGTTGATCTAATGTTTGTTGATTAGTTGATGTTAATGTTTCGTTGCTCGTTGACTGTTGGTTTGTTGGTTAATTTATTTCTGGAAACCCTAATTTGGGCATGATTCTTCAAAAAAAATTTGAAAGCCCTAATGTCTACAAGTTTGTCATATGCTTTGGTTGTTCAATAGTCTATTGCTCTGTTTCTCGACCCCCTAATTTGGGCATGATTCTTCGAAATTTTTTGACAGCCCTAATTTCTGGATGTTTAGCATATGTTTTGGTTGTTCAATAGTCTGCTGCTCTATCTCTGGAAACCTTAATTTGTGAAATCCCCAAAATTCCCGTCTTGAATAGTTAGGGTTTGAATTCCCTTCTGCATGAACGAGTTCCTATGACATTTGCATGATTCTTCGATATTTAATTGAGCTTCTGGTCTGAATTTGTTTGCAAGCCCTAATTTATGGGTCAGTAATTTGATATATCTGGAATTTGATTCACTACAGGTGGCTTGTCCAAAGTGATGGTTTTTTTACTTGTCCCTGATTGAATGTTGCTACCCATTTTCAATTGTGTGTGACTCCAATGTGATCATATTTTTTGTGTGATTGAACTATACTATGTGAATGGTGATTCTATTAAATTGGTAGCCTTTCAAAATAATATGGTGTATGTGCTTATTGAACATGAAGTGGCCCAAGATAATCTTTTTTATCAACTACATACTGAAACTGGGTTGATAAGGTTAAGAGTGAAGTAGTTTAACCTAGTCCTTTAGGTATAGTTTAATGCTGCCATCTTAACCTGGTTGGTATAAGCTTAATCCCAATGATGATAGTTTTCTGAGGGATAAATATAAATCAAACACAAATGATGAAATTTCTAAACTGTCATGTTTTCAAACTGTTTGTAGTTTAAGCAAAATGAGCACTTCACATGTCTTTACACTGCAAACAATAAAATAAAATACATGTTCTTTCTAAAATAATTTCAAATTTACCCTAAATCTATCAAAATTCCTCCTATGTCATAGATTCTGTTGCTTCTTCATTTGCAATAAAAAAACTCAATTGTCTCCCTTACAAGTTGTTTTTCAACTTCAATAACTGTTGGTAGTGTTGTATGTCCTTGCTAGTGTTGTCTTCCCTATGTGAGGCAGTTTATAGTTGTTCCCAGCCTTCACTTTCATAATTTCAACCATGCATGTTTGTAGACTAAGAAAAATGTTGTTTAACTTTGCATGAAAAATGTTGTTTAACTTTGCATGTTCAAGTTCTTCAAATGACTGAAGAACATTGGCCACCAAATCATCAACATTGTAGCTTCTTGTTTCCACTTGCAAGGATTGAATGGCTCTAGAGTAGCCTAAATCCAAAACATTTGTGTTCGGTGAATTAGGTGGTTGGCACATTAGCCTAATATCAAATTCATCTGATGTGGCAACCCTTCTGAAATCTGCATCTAAGTTGCTTAAATGTGGTCTTGCATTGTCTTGCTGAAGAATGATTTGTTTACTTACATTTGCTGGCCACTTTGCCTTGATTGCTGGAATAATCTGTTTTTTTTGCCATGTGATGAAACAAACAAAAAAAAATTGAACATAAAATGTGTTAGTAATGTCACCAAATCAGCTTGATTGTTATTCAAAACATTATGTCAATTTCAGGAGACTTTCTAACACCATTAACTAAATGATGAATTTTTTTCTGATAGTTAACGAGTTACCTTTTCCAAAAGACAGCTCTTAATCACTTCTTTGTTTATTGAATCAATTGGTTTAGTAACCATTGTTCCTCTTGATCTGTTTGCACTGTTTCTAATGGTTGTGCTTGTATTGTGAAAGGGAAAATGCAAATTTTCCCATCAAAGAGCACATTCCCTGCATCCGTGTATTGTGGCATTGCCACAGCACACATAAACATGACTTTGGGGATGAACCTCGTATTCTTGCATGTCCTGTATGGATCATCTTCAGAATCTAGTTTGTATGCCCTTTTAGATTTTTTTGCATGTAGAATTACTTCTCATCTATGTAGACAACATTATGCATGTTTGCTGGAAGGAAGTCGTCGTTCACCACCAAATTTAAAATTTCCAGACTCTTAACTCTACTAAGTAGAGTGGCAAGTCGAGTCGAATCCACAGGGAACGGAGGAATAGTATCGTTTCAATGAACTCAAGCAATTAGGACTTTGAAATAGTATTAGAAACTAACCAGCAAAAGCAATAAAAGTCGGGGGGGGGGGGGATTTGTGATTGCCAACTAATTGCTAATAATTACCAAAACCAATAAATAACTACAAAGCAATTACTATTAAAAAATCAAGTTACAAGTGATTTAAAGATAAAAATATTGATTTTTCAATTTTTCAAATATATAAAAGAATCTACCCTTGATCTCGTTTCCCCTCTGTCTAGTTGATTTACACGACTATTGTTTATGCTCAATCAATTGCAATTCAAGTCCCTATATCTAGACTATTAACAAGATCTAATAGCCTTGTTGTCTCTTAATCCTAGCTAGCCAAAACAAGCTCTTCGACTAACCCTATTTGATTTAATCCAACCTTCGAACAAGCTCTCTCCAGCTCGATAACCAAACGATAAAAGCACAAAGACAATGAGATAAATAAGACATAACAAACTCGGTTTTAGAGGTCAAACTTTATATTATCACCAATGATTTAATCTTTGTTTGCTACACATGAATCGAAGACCCTACAATTACGGATAGTGATCCTGATTTCTAGCAATACATTTATAAGCTGTCTAAAGGGTGATCAATCCTAAATTTAACTTATAAATATAAGTCAATAACAACAAATAGTATAAAACACTTGAATACACAATTAAAAGGTAACATCAACCGTACCGTAATAATCACATAAACAATGTCGACTCGAAGTTCCACAATCGATCAAGGGTAGAAATTAGGGTGCTACTCACCCATATCAACTATTACAAACAGAAAATGGATTAAAATGCAAAGAAACATAAAATCAAGATAAAAGAACCCAAAAATGTTGATTAGAGAAGATGATCTTGAATCTTCTTGCCCAATCCTTCTTCTTGGATAAAATGGAGGCTGGAAATGGGTGATGAAATGTCCAAAGATAGGTTAAAATTTGAATGGGAGGATATATAAATATATAGGGGAGAAGTTGCTAGTTGCATTTAAAGCTAAAAACGCGTTTGTAGTTTAAAATAGAGGGTCAGACCTCGGCCGAGATGCAGGTTGACCTCGACCGAGGCGAAGCTGAGAGGGTTTCATCTTAAGGCTGGCCTCGATCGAGGCATGTATCTATTTCGGCCGAGACGGTAAAAAGGGTTTTTTTTCTAGGTTTAGGGTTCAGGGATCACCTCCGCTGAGGTATGTAATCACCTCGGTCGAGGCCTTGAAACCTTGGAAGCCTTCATTTTCTTTGGAAGATCACCTCGGCCGAGGTGAATGCATGTCTCAGCTGAGGTCTTGAGCTCTGATTTTCTCCCCAATTCCCCTGGAAGGTTGCCTCGGCCAAGGTGAATACATGTCTCGACTGAGGCCTTAAAATCTGCTTTTCTTTACAAAATTTCCTGGATAAATGCCTCGGCCGAGATCTGGGTTTGTCTCGGCCGAGGTCCTCCTTCAGCCCTTGTCCTCTGTTTACTTCGTTCGATCCATCAACTTTGCGATATCTAATGCTCCTTTTTTGTCTAATTGTACCTATTTTGACATAGAAACGAACAGAACGCGTTAATCTGCTCAATAAAAAATAAATGCTCAAAATACTCGTGAATATGAACACAATTATTACTAAAATGGCACTTAAATCAACCTAAAGTGCGTGCACGATCACGTGTACCACTTGCAAAACTAATTTGGTTGTTGTTGATGTCTTGGTGCAAGAAAGACAGACTATATTTCAACTTGTGCAGTTTCTTTGAATCTGTTAATGCAGGTTTGATTGCATTTGTGTGAGCTTTAATTCTGCCTGTTTTAACCCATCTTCCCACTTGGGATTTGCTAACCTCTTGCTCTTTAGCTAGTCTCCTAATTGTGCCTCTATTGTTGAAAGGTGTAGCTTTCATGGTTTCTTCATCCAAAATCTGAACATGAGATGAAGGTGTCGAGGCTTTACCTCTGGAAAAGAAACAGGCATCCCCTCTGAATCTGTTTATTTGCAGCTTGCCATATGAACCAAACTATCCGAGCCGAAACTCCAAATGATGTTGCGATTTCCTTAATGACGCCGTTTTTCAGAACACCATTGGTGTTGTTTAGGAGAAGGCGTTGAGCTATGTAGAGTCGTTCTGATGGAGAAGATTCTTCCCTTGTTTAGTGTCTTTCATTTTGTAACGTAATTTCTGATGCTTTTGACAAATGTTGTTGAAAATGTATTCAATGCATCTTTAGTCATATTTATCGGATTAGTATGTTGTACCAACCTTGTAAATTCAGGTTTAAGTGTAAAAATGAATGTAACTGTCCAAAATTTTGGAGAGGAAAATCTGATGTTTTAGCATTTTGGTGGGAAGTTTTCCCCCTGTTTTGTAAGGAATTTGAACAGATTTGGCCTTGTATTCTGTTTGAATTTTACTGTTCAGTTTTACTAGTTTTTGGTGTAAAATTCCCAATCTGTTTGAATTTATTTTTACTGTTTCTGCACATTGAAAATTAGGAAAAGGGAGTAAATGTGATCACACTAATCCCTCTCCTAATTAAAAGGCTGAAAAAAGCAAAAAGTCAGCCAAAAGTACTAGTCAGCTGCTTTTTCTTAACCTCCATGCCCGGTCAATGTAAGAAAGTTAGACCGGGACGGAGGAA
The DNA here is from genome assembly GCA_958295605.1 of Ajuga chamaepitys. NCBI lineage: Eukaryota > Viridiplantae > Streptophyta > Magnoliopsida > Lamiales > Lamiaceae > Ajuga > Ajuga chamaepitys. Next base: position 38,606,673 of record OY282498.1, on the reverse strand, counting down.
GTATAATGTATTTTGCTGAAGAGAAATAAGAATATAAGATATTATGAATATTTAGGTTTAGCTTACGTCATTAGTTTAACTAAATATCATATGAAATTTGATAGAAAGTTTTATATGTAGAGAGATGAATTTGAAGTATAAAATGTATCTTACCAAATAAATAAAACTTCAAAAATAAGATTACTTAATTAGCCTTAAACGTTTCACGAATCTATTTTTCTTCTTTTTCTACAATTATAAAAAGGAATTTCATTGTAAAAGAGATAAGAAATTTACGAAGAAACTTAAAAATAAAAGTAAAAAAGGCATTTAATAAATTATAGTTGTCCTGTTAATATACTTTTTATTATGATTATTGGAATGAGTATATAGATGTTATAACTACGTACCTAAATTTAAAAAAAAAAATAGTAAACTAAAAATAAAATATCTCTAAAATAAAAGTGATAAATAAGATCTCTCACTATTATTCCTTATTCTAATTTCTATGTGTATGGTTTATTTTCTTTTTATTGCTAAGAGTAAAACCTATTAGTATTTTTTTCACCATGAAAACACCAAAACTTAATAGTTTTCAAATATTCAATGTCTAAATAACTCTATTTTACCATTATGAAGGCAAATGAGGGACTAAATCCGGACTAATTCCAAAGTTACGGGATTAAATTGAATTTTAACTCTTTTGGGGATCAAAATTGTACGAGCAAAAAGGTGCTGAGATAAAAAATAATTTCAGCCCTATAAGATGAAACTTACTAATTATAAAATGAAACTTACTAAAGAAATAAAACTTTAAAAAGGTAAAGTTACTAAACTAGCCTTAAAAATTTCACAAATCGTTTTTTTTTTTTAAATCTACAATAATATAAAAGAATCTCATTATAAAGGAGAAAAGAAATTTAAAAAGAAAAAAAAAACTAAAAATAAAAATAAAGAAAAATTATAATGTGATGTACATTACTGAAAGTAAAGAAAAATATAAAATATATCAATATTTAGGTTCAACTTATGATATATATTTGATGATTTAGATATCATATTCATGAATTGATAGATGATATTTGAACTATATAGGACTCTAACCAAATAAATAAATCTTTTAAGATATTGTTACTAAAGTAATCTTAAAAAAATAAAATTATTAACGATATAATAGGCAAAACAACTCACGTTTTTATTATAGAAGTAGATTGTTCAGGCTCTAGTCTCCAATTGCAAGTTGCAACTCCATTAACTCTAACAATTCTTCAATGTTTATAAATTTTTATGATTCGACCAATCCCATTATTAAATTCTAGATTCGTTCCTATGAGGATGTATGTTAGTTTCCCGTGTTCGAGTTATTTCAGTTGGCGTCCGGATATCGAGTCCGATCCTCAAGGTTCGGGTCTTTAACAACCTTTGAAACCTTTTTTGGGCATCATTTAGTCTAAAATTTCTATCATTAGCCATGGTTTTTGGAAGACAAGAAAGATAATAGGCTCCACAGTAATGGATTGGATCATCTATTTCAATTCGTATTTCATTTTGTATTCTAAAATAATCATTATACACCATGTGTTAGTTAGTAATGTCATCATATACACATAACGTGTAATGATTATTTTGAAGTACAAAATATAACATGAATTAGAATAGAGAATTTCATCTGTCACCGTAAACACAATTAAGGGAATTTATTACAACTCCGTTGTTGGTAAAACATTTTATAATTTGAGTCGGAGACTAAAATTAGCAAAGACGACCGTCTTAGTTCGTGTCTGAACGCACGGTTATTTCTGAAATTGCACTAAGCTCAACGCTGACAACTGATATGACTAAAATACGGAGAAAATTCAGAGCAGACATAATTGAAGTTTATCCACTATCCAAGACTACCATGAAATTATCTTGTTAGAATATTCTGCGTAGAGAGTCTACTTGTAATTTTATATTCATTTATAAGCTACATTTAGGGTGTTTTTTTCTAAGATATAAATTTAGAAGATCAAATTTTAATAAAGTACATTCATTAACTTTATCAATCAGGTTTAGTTTAGTGTTCTTCAGTCTTAAGCAAACACGTCATTACATTTATGAAATATATATACTCCCTCCGTCCCGAATGGATTTGCACACTTTATGTTTTCGTCCATTCTAAGAAACTCACACCCTTAAAAAGGAAAATTATAACACAATCTCCACCTCAATTTGCACCATCAATCAACCTTTAAAAAATCAACAAAATGTCAAAAAATATTTTTTTCTTAATATATGTGCCGACACCCCTGTTCAAATTTATTTAGGACGGAGGAAGTACTATATAAAGATGTAAACGATCTGAATCTGAGTTTAATTTTGTTGTTTGTTGTTCGTTCATTTAATACTACTCGAGTATGCCTATTTGAACTTCGCTCGTGTTCAGTAAGATATCTTTGTATTTGTTTACTGCTTATTTAGAAAATGAATGAAGATGAACGAGCACTCTTCATGAACAATTCGTGAATGTTCTGCTCGTTTGCAGCCTTATAACTACATCCATTTCGTTTTAATTTATCTATTTTTTTTTTAATTTGTTTCAACTTAATTTATCAGTTCAAAAATAGCAATTTTTTCTTACAATCTTTACCCTCAAAATTTCCACTCTCAATCTCCACATTTTAAAAAGTCAAAAATTCCATAAATTTATTTTTTCTTAAATTCCGTACCCAACTAAAATAGATAAATTCAAAATAGACAAATTAAATTGGGACGGAGGGAGTATTTTAATCTTAATAGGAACAGAATGGGCCTTTACTTTCAGACAAGTAAATATACATAATTTTCAAACCATGTCCACCTTATGCTGCCGTGTCAATCATTATGCCGTTGTAGAAAGTCACTCATACAGATAAAATAATTTTCTGAAAGAAGGGCTCATTGATAGTTATAGCAATGAATGATTTTCGAAAAACATGCATTCCATTTTTGTTAACTTTCCTTCTGATAATCCATGGAACTTCTGCAGCAAATGATACTATAAATAGTACTCAGACCATCAGAGATGGAGAAGCCTTGGTTTCATCAGGTGGGATTTTCGAACTCGGGTTTTTTAGCCCCGGAAATTCGACGAATCGGTATGTTGGCATATGGTACCATAACATATCAGTTAGGACATATGTTTGGGTTGCCAACAGACAAGCTCCACTCACTAGTAATTCCGGTGTCCTAAGATTTACAGAACAGGGGAAGTTATCTCTGTTCAATCACACTAACGGCGTCTCTGTGTGGTCGTCCAATGCAACGCGAACTGTCGGCGATCCAGCTGCACAATTGCTCGACTCAGGGAATCTAGTGTTGAAGGATGCAAACGATGACAGGCCAGAGAATTTCGTTTGGCAGAGTTTCGATTATCCATCCGACACAGTTTTGCCAACCATGGAATTAGGGTGGAATTATGTAACAGGGGTGGAGTCTTACCTGTCGTCTTGGAGGAGCAGTAACGATCCGGGCCCGAGTGGGTTTACGTTCCACTTGGATCCTGCTGGATTACCACAAGTAGTTCTGAAAAGAGGTGAAGCTGTTCTGAAGAGAATGGGCCCCTGGAATGGGCTGCTTTTCAGCGGACAGGCTAACGTAAGCATCGGCGGCCCGGTTTATCCGTTCGCCATAATCAGGGAGGTAGTGATGAGTGAGAATGAGGTGAAGTTTAGCGAAAGTATGACGAATCGTTCGATTATTTTCAGGGCTGTACTGAACCCCGAAGGGGTAGGACAGACCCTGATATGGAATCGTGGAACTCAGGTTTGGGACAATTACAGCTTTTTGGGGGCGGATGATTGTGATAATTACAATTTCTGTGGTGCAAATAGCATTTGCAACACTCGGAATTCGCAACCCTGTGGGTGTCTTGATAGGTTCGTGTCGAAAGATGGATGCACGCGAAGGACACCGTTGAATTGTCAAGATGATGTATTTTTGAAGTACCCTGGAATTAAAATGCCAGATTCACGAAACTCCACGTATACTAACCGAAGTATGCGCCTTGCAGACTGTGAAGTAGAATGCTCGCGTAACTGTTCTTGTACGGCTTACACGCAGTTGGACATCAGAGCAGAAGGAAGTGGATGCTTGTTTTACCATGGGGAATTGATCGACATCAGAACGATGGATCAAGGCGGGCAAGATCTTTACATCAGAATGGCTTCTGCTGATATAGGTAAGAATAAATTCCAAACAGTCCATATTTTTTTTTCGATTTGATGTTGCATCTTGTACTATCATACATGTAAGGCAATTGAATTATATGTTATACTACCTCCGTTTCATAACGAGAACCCTATTTGGAAATATGTAACCTTTTGTTTTATCTTTTCAATCATATGTAACCTATAGCTATTGGTGAAATTAAAATTTTAACTTTTTTAATGTGGACTAAAAAAGGAGACCGTATCTTTTGATAAAGGACTCTCATTGCATTCTTGCGATAACATGATTTCTGGTTGTTTTTAACATAATGCAAAGAGGTTATTCAAAGTTAACTTTTCAGAAAATTTGAAAGAAAAATTATAATTTGCAATGAATATTGGTAACATGGCAGGATCATGAGGATTGCTTACCTAACATGAAAATATTATGTTTACATTTTGTTCCATATGAACAGTTGCAGATTCTAAAGGGAATAAAAGAGTAATCCTCATTGCTGGTCTTACATCAGTGGCCGCAATAGCTCTCGTTTGCTTGAGCCTCGTTATATTTTGTACTAGGAGGAGGAGAAAGGAAAGAGATGTCATGAACTATGGTATGAATTCAATATCTGCAACGAATAAACGATATCCATTAGTGCTTGCTTCGTTATCTCATCTATCAAGTTTTAAAGTTGCAGGGCCATTTGGTGGAAGTCCTGGCAAAGAAGGAGAGTCCGTATTCTTCAACTTACCAACAATTTCGAAGGCTACTGATAATTTTTCGAACAATAACAAGCTTGGAGAGGGTGGGTTCGGGCCTGTATACAGGGTATATTACTAATTTTATTATATCTCTATATAGTTAACATGTCAACTGAACAAATGATGTTTCATTGCCTCTGACGTTTCACAACTCTTCCTTTAGGGAAAGCTGCAGGACGGGCAAGAAATTGCTGTGAAACGCTTGTCAAAAACCTCCTTACAAGGAGTTGAGGAATTGAGGAATGAGGTTGTATTGATCGCCAAACTTCAACATCGCAATTTGGTGAGAACTTTAGGATTTTGCGTCGAAGGAGAGGAGAACATGTTGATCTATGAATACATGCCTAACTTTAGCCTCGACTTGATTTTATTTGGTAAGAATTCTGAATCTACTACAGAGGAAACTATTATTTATAACTAGACAAAAAGCATTAGCTTTTCTCTTATGTTCTTATTTAGACACTAACTCCACATGATCTTTTGACAGACAGAACAAAAAGTACGCATCTTGAGTGGCGACAGCGTTTCCAAATTATCAATGGAATTGCCAAAGGACTATTGTATCTCCATCAAGATTCCAGGTTGAGAATTATCCATCGAGACCTAAAAGCTAGCAACATACTGCTAGATGCTCAGATGAACCCAAAGATATCAGACTTTGGCTTAGCGAGGGGTTTTGGAGAAAACGAAACTGAAGCTAAGACAGGCAGAGTTGTTGGAACTTTGTAAGAATCTTAAATTTCCGCTATTCATCTAACACCTATTAACAACCTCTCAACTCTGATTTTCCTCATAAAACTTTTTCTCAGCGGATATATGTCTCCAGAATATGCAATAGACGGGCTATTCTCGATGAAATCCGATGTATTCAGCTTCGGCGTCCTTGTCCTAGAAATTTTGAGTGGACAGAGAAATAGAGGATTCTCCCTAAAAGACCACGATCTCAACCTTCTTGGGCATGTAAGTATTATTTCTTAGTCAATAAGATTAAATTCTACTCAAAATTAATTTCCATTACAATTTTGATAGGCATGGACACTATACAAAGAAGACAGGTTATACAACCTAGTAGATCCTTCTCTAGGCGACTCATTCGACTTGTCTGAAGTGGTGCGCTCGATCCATGTAGGGCTGTTGTGCGTGCAGAAAAAGCCTGAAGACAGACCAAGCATGTCATCAGTGGTTTTCATGCTAGGAAATGAAGTGGAACTGCCTCACGTTAAAGAGCCTGGTTTTTTCACCGACAGAGATGTTTCGCAGAGTGTTAGTAGCTCGAACATGACACATTCGGGGAATCAAGTTACCGTTACCTTACCTGTGGGTAGATAAGAAAGATTTCACTACCTTAACATTTCTTTTTTTTGGATCATTTTACTGGTATAATTTGTATTTTGGTTATCACTACAAGAAACAAGATTTTTTGCCACTATAAAATGTAGTTACAAAAAATGAAGAGTAGTTACAAAAATATTTTTAGTAACTAAATATCTAAAAGTAGTTACAATATGGTAGTCACTTATAATAAGATGCAAAACATTTTTTTGTACTAATGTATTTGTAACTATTTTTTGCAACTACTTTGTAGTTACTAATATATTTGTAACTACAAGTAGTTGCAAAATGGTTTGTCATCATGCAGCAAATTTGGTTAAAATTTTATGAAATATTTTATGTGACTACTAGTAGTTACAAAGGGGGTTATTTTTAGTAACTACTTTGTAGTTGCAAAAAACTAGTGGCAAATGCTTTTCTTTCTTGTAGTGTATGTATAAAGGCCAAAACTGTATAGTTTGATTCTTCCATTAAATAACCAAAAGACTTGTTGTTGGATGGGAAGAAAATTCACTGTACCGCTGCAGCGAGTACAAAACTCTTTCTTGCCACTTTGACTTTTACATTGCAAATATCCCAAAAATGACCAGTATGCCCCTGATAACTACTTTTTCCAAAAATTGCTCACTGTTTACTTTGATTTATAAGTTTTGAGCGAGCAAATTTCTATCTCTATTAATTCAGTCTATGAAAATTTATCTTTCCAAGTTTTATCCGATTTAAAATTCCGTCTCATATTTTCTTAATTATAAATTGGCCCCTAGTTAAACTTCATCATGCAAAATTGATCTTCAACATAAATTTGGAAATAGTCCATTACGATCATATCAGGCCCATCATGTTTTCGTCAATTAAATTCTTGAAGCATAAACCAGGTTTTATACATTTGACCGAATTGTCGTCGGGTCGTATCCAACGGGTTTTACGAACTGCTACTCACAGCCCAACCACTTGATCGCAACCGATAGTTCTAGATGTAGACTCCTTCAATAGCAACCAACACAACCTCGTTTCGTTTCCTACCTCGAGGCGTACAATGTTTTTCTTGGTTGATGAACATAAATAAAACTTTTGGAAAATGATAAAGAGAAGCCCAACTTTTATTAAGAAATCAAGAACTTATTTATTATATCAATACATCTCCTTTTGGGAGGATACGACTTGTTTAGCTACCCATGGTAGCTATGCTCTCAGCACACATACACTCGAAAAACTAGAATGGAAGAATAGTGCAAACAAACTATTACAATGTTTATTTTTGTAAGAAAACAGAGAATGGTCGATGCCTTCTGCTTCCTTTTTCCTTGCTTTTATAGAGGTTTGAAACCCTCTATCCTCCAATTATCGCGTCCAATTGTCAACCTCTTATTGGCCTTACAAATTTTCTTGATGCCTCTCTTATCTGGATCACATTGGGGTGATCCAGTCTTCACATGGTTCACATGAGTGTGGACCCTTGCATCACATACAGATTTCAATCATTCTGTTGTGGATGCCTTCTTATTCTCCATCTTTTGTCCTTTTTTTGTGGATACAATTCTCGTGACTCAACCTATCACTGCCTGTCGGAGATCCCTTTATTAATTTTTTCTGGGTGGTCATCTTTTGCTTTCTCGATGGTTCTTTCTCGTTTCTCTTCCCTTTATCATTTATGACAAGGAACGATTGTCCGGATAGTGCATTTTCTTGTTCGGGGCACCTAGGACAAATTCGGCTCGTCCACCATCTATTATGCGCCATATTGCAATACTTTCTGACGGTTTCTGAACTTGTCGTCAACTCGTTCTTCCATAACATCTCTCTCTTCTGTTCAAAGATAGTCTTTGTGTATGGAGAAGTTTTGGATGTCATTGTGTTGATCAAAAGTGATTTATTTGCCCTTTTGTGAAAGACTTTGAAGCTTCCTTTGATTTTTCCCATTTCCATGAGGCAAACTCAAAAGCCCCAAGCTCTCCTTGTAGTAATATCATCCTCCATAAAGGTTGATACTTAAGGGATCTTGTGATTTGAGGCAGACATATTCTTGTTTATATGTCTGGTATCACGTCTTTGTAGCTTTATAAAATGAAAAGCTGGGTAAGACCCGTTCTTATATGGTTCCGGGGCTGCTGATATAAACATCAGCTCCAGAACATCTCCACGTTCGAGGTTATTATTTTTTTTCCATGTCTCGAATACGGCATTGTATATCCATCCCGAAAGTTTTGAGATTTCTGGGAAACATAGTGCCACGGTATGAACCGAAGCTAGAGCTCCAAAATCATACCATTCTTTTATTTCTTGTGGATTGGCTCCTGGCATCGTCCACATTCTTGGATATTTACTAGATCGATCAATCTGGCATTTTGTTAGGTTAATTCCAGCCCCTGTAAGAATTTTCTCCCATGTTCGTTGACAAAACCTGAAATGGAGAAACTTCAAGCTCGTTAGTATCAATCTTAGAGTTGCCAGCCATGGCCTAAGATTTATCTCTCCCTCTTTTACCCTAGAAGTGTTGGTTTGGCTTCAGCCCAGGGCAACCCTTCTAGAAAGCCCAAAATCTAATAGTATTATCATTTCAGCTATTAGCCCACCCCAATAATTTAACCAAGCCCACCCTTTTGATTTCAGATCAAGTTTAGCCCATTCTTTTGGGAATTATTTAAAACATTTAAGAACACATGTATCTTAAACTAAAACTAACGACACCTAACAAGATATTATTTACATCAAATTAAAGTGCATAATTTTATTTAAATACAAAAAAAAAAAAAATGAAAAAGACCAGAAATGCAATAGGCTTTTCCAAGACAAAATTGGGTCTGTATCTTCCCCCAAAATCAAAATTTCCACCAAAATCATATCTCCCCTCAAAATATACCCTAAAAACTCAAAAAAAACCCTTATCTTCACTGAGGAATTGAAGATAATCGGAAGTCGGAGATGGAGAACGGGAGAACCCAGCAGTAGTTACTTTTCCTCCAGTCTCTAAGTATAATCGTCTCAATAATCTAGTTATCGTTTGTATTGTCTTATTTTATCCCTTCTCATAGTCGACTCGTCTGATTTTTTTGTGGCGGAGAACTTCTCTTCAATCGTCTATTTTCTTGTTGTAGAGGCCAGAAAGAAATGAGAGTGATAAATTATTTGTGGGGAATGGGGATGCTGGTGATTGGGGAGGGGCATTTTATTTGGATAAATATTAATTTAGTGGGCCTTTCCCAATTTCAATTAAAGAAGGTCATCAAACAAATTTAAAAACTAAAAAAAAAAAAAAAAACTCAAATGAGATGACCAGACCTTGTCGGCCACTCAATTTCCAATAGAATCTCCATTTGTTTTTTTCTTATTATTTTTTATTCTTTATTTTGTTAAATTAGTCACAAATAAATGTGTTGTTCTGTTTTTTCTTTAATTATTAAATGTGCTTAAATTAGTCTAAATAAATTACCTCGTTTGACATTGTGGCTATTTTTTCTTAATTAATCTAAATAAATGTGCTTATGTGCTTTCGTAATGATTCTTTTTGAGATGTTGTTAAATTATTCAAAGATATTATTTAGTTATTAAATTATTCAAAATAAAATCCTTATACAAAATAAAATGACACAACACATTTGTTTTTCTTTATGAATATCCATATTAATTTGGACAAATAGTTCTTTGTGCTTTATAATATTAATTTCTATTTTCTGAACATCTTATATTGTATATTGTTTAGATAATCAAATGGAGCAACAACCCATATCCAAGAAAGGAAGGACTTTGATATCATCTTTTTATCCAAAATCTGGATCACCAATCTAGCGAAGTAGCTCAAGACCTATATCTTCAATGCAAAGTTAACCTAATCCACCTCCTTCGATCTCTACCATGCCAATTCCCTCAAATTCAGATTCCCAATCTACTTGTATTGAGCGAGATCCCGGAAAAAGAAAGCAATTGTGTGATTATCATGTAAATCTACGAGATGAGATACGACAAGCATATCTAAGAGTTGGACCGTTGTCAACCGAACCTGCAATCCTATCCGGTTAAAATAATTGGCAACCAAAATCGTAGATTCCAGAAAAAATAGTTTGACAAGTTCCATTGGCTAGAGTATTCGCCTTCTACAGATAAGGCTTACTATTTTTATTGCTTTCTTTTTCTGAGTGATGTCAATTCTTCGTCATTAGTTAGGGAAGGATTCGGAAATTGGAAGAGGATAAGTCAAGGAGTTAATTGTGCATTTCTTACTTATGTTGGCTCTTCAGCTTCATCTCCTCATATTATGTGTGTTAGAAGGGCGGAGGATTTGATGAGGCCCACAGGTCACATTGTCAATGTCATGCATACTCAAACAAAAATTGAAAAGGAGAAAAGTCGCTTGCGCTTGAGGGCATACTCAAACAGAAATTAAAAAGGAGAAAAATCGCTTGCGCTTGAGGACTTCAATTATGAGTGCTCGATGGTTAGCACTGCAGGCTTGTGCATTTAGAGTTACTAGCATTATGCACGTGCGTTGCACGTGGTTATAATTTTTACTATTATTTAATAAAAAAATTTAAGTTGAACATAAAATAATTATACATTGTGATCATTGTAATATATATACAAAACTTCGTAGATTATTCAAATATAATAAAAATTAATTCATTGAACAAACATAATTTTGAATCAACTAAAAACTAAAAGAATCACAAAAGAGAAATAGAAAAGTTAAATAGCCTTAGTCTTAATAAAACAAATTATAATAATTAACATTAAAAGATTTGTAAAAAACGACATACCAATACCATGATATATTTTAGAAATATTTAGTCTTATAAAATTTTCTGTTATACATGTAAGTTTGATTTATTCAAACTATTGTTTACTTCTTATTATACACAGACTCGATCATCATTAATATATCTTGAATAGGTTATACAATTATTGAAAAACTATATACGTAATAATGAGGCATAATTTTTTTTGTTTTGCACCAAATCATTGGCATTTGAAGAAAAATACATTTTTAATTGTCTCATTATATCATCAACTGACATCCATAAGTCAATTTTTTATATACACACAAAATATTAGGTCTAACGTACTTTTCTATAATTCTTTAATAAATAATTTCGATTTCAATATACATTTGCACATGAAATTCTTTACATATTTTAATGTGAGGAAAAACTTCCAGCAGCTTAGTATCAAGGTCCAACATCCAACTTTTGTTATGAAAGTTATTTCTTAATTTTGTTATTATTATTAAGTATAACCCTCTTTAATATAATTTACTTATCAATTTAATATTGCTTATTTTAATTTCCCTTAATTATTTTCTCAATGCAACGTCGAAATTTAAAAATTATGAGTGATTTAAAAAAAAAATCCTACTATAGTATAATTACAAAATAAGTAATATTTTTTATGTAAGGTAGACTATATAAATAGTGTCTCACAATCTTCAATCAAGACACATGCTACAATTTATATAAAATATAATAAATGTTTTAACTACTTTGTTATGTCTTTAATTCCTTATTTAGTAATGGTGAAATACTCCTAATTTTTCAAACATTGCACATCCATTTAAAAGTCTTATATAAACATGTTTAAACCACGCATTTCGATTTTATTTCTCACATTTTATTTTTTGTTTAGACTATATTGTACTCTATTCGACGTAATTATTTTTTATCTAATCTATTGTCAAGTTAATATTAACATTCACATTTCACACTTTATCTTTCAGCATGTTTTAATTTAATTATGTGATACTCATTCACATAGTACAATTGAATCATTCACAATACAACTTAGTTCGTTATTTCTTTATCGTTCTTTTTTATTCTTTATTGTACCCTATAATTTATATAGCATAGTAAATTCATTTATCAAGTTATTACATATGCTTAAAAAAAATATATAATATTTTTATTGATTTAATAATTTATTTAATGTTAGATCTTAAATATTTAAAAGAATTGCAACTATTCATGTCCACTAATTTTTACGTTTGCCATTTTATTATTTCTATTATTAGTACAATAAGATTTTACACCTCGGTCTAAATTCCAATATTATAAACCTTGTGATTTTTATGTCCCTCTCCAATTTTCTAGCATAACAGTTTTTTCTTTGGTCTACTAAAATTACATCACTTATTAAAAGTATTACATTAGTGGGTATATTTATGTAGGCGTGTAAGGCATGTGATTAAAAATGATGTTCAACTTATAGACTTATTTGAATAAAATCGGTCCATTGTATAGACTAATAGTATTTAAATTTACACAATATCACTACCGATGCATTTATAGTTTTTATATCTTCATATATGTCTTTTACTGATTTCATATATAAGCAACTTTTACCGCTTTCCTCCATCTTTTTCATTTTAAATACGTGTATATATATATATATATATAAATGACTTTATCGTATACTTTTTTAATTCAATAAAATTCGTAAATCAATTATTATTTTCTTTGTAATGTTTATAAATGCTACTTATGAAGTACATCGATTTCACTCTTCTAAATCATTGAAAATAAATATAATATATAATCTCATTTCCTACAAGCATGATAATTCGATTTATATTTACTTAATCAAAATTTAAACAGCAAGGCTAAATGTATGCCTAGTTTAATCCAAATTTTGAAATACTGCATCGTAATAATTAACTTGTATGTACATCTACCTATAATATAGATATATATATATATATATATTTTGTATTCTTTTCTCATAGTATAATATGTCTCTATCACATTAGTCTATCCTTTGATTTTTCTATTATATTACCTGGACTCGTCTATTATAATTTTTTTTTTATAATGAAAATTCACTTAGACTCTTTAATATTTATAATTTTTACACTAGGTTTTTTTTTTTATAATTTTGTTTATTATGTTAATAAAGTTATATCTACTAATAATAAAGTTTATTTATAAGTTTGTGTTGTCTTTCTTCACAATGCATTTCTCACTTCTATTCATTTTATCATCATATAGTTCTTATTCAATTGTTTTGACATTATTTTCTATTGTTGGACTTTAATAAAGTGGTATACACAAAAAAATTTACAATTTCCTAACATATCTTTTTACTCACTCAAAAGTCAAATTTAAAATCTAATCTCAGCAATTTCACATGCAAGTCATTTTATTCTTTGATTTTAGTACTTGCTTCAAGTGTATATTATCATGAAGTTTAAGTTACCATTCGAATTAAGCTCTAACACTTGACCAATACAATAGTTTACACTTTAGCTAAATATTATATATTCAAAATTTATTTTGCATTAGATAACTTATATAAATTCCATTATTTTTTCTCAATGTTGTAATATTGATACTTCAATAATTTAGAAATTTAGGGAGATTATTGCAAGTAGCAAATTTATAATATTCAAATTTAGACAAATTAATTGTTACTATTAGATAAGTATTATTCTAATTTATATTTATAATAAGAGTTGGTTCCCTTTTATGGTTTTTATGGGTCAAGAACCCAAAAGATAGGTCAACTATCAATTCAGGGCCTAAAAGATTTGAAACTATCAATGGAAGACCCATAAGGCTAAAATCATTGGAAGACCTATTTGGAAAATTGCAAAACCCACAAAATAAAAATACACAAAATAAAATTATCTCAAAGTGATAAGCAGTGGAAATATACATCAAAAGTCCTTCACGACATTTTGTTAAATTTCTAATTTTTTAAATTTTCTGTAGTTTCATATTTGAAATTGTTAGTTTTTTTAATTTTTTTTTTTAAACATCTGTAATTTCTCTTTTAAGTCATACGCGGGAAAAAAAATTATTTTTTAAAAAAAAAGTTTGTAATTTCTTTTTGAGCTCATAATATTTAAATTCATGTAAACATATTTCACTGAAATGTATTTTTTCTTATGTGTTAATTTGTATATTTTTAAAAAATATTGTAAATATTTAATTATTTTAGATATATCACAACAATTTAAAAAAAACAATGTAGTGAAAGATTTTTTACGTATATTTCCTTACTTATCATTTCGAGATACATTTATTTTTTGGGTTTGCATTTTTTCAAACAGGCCCTATAACGATTTTGAATTTATGGGTCTTCCATTGATAGTTTCAAATCTTTTAGGCCCTAGATTGATAGAAATTATCTTTCAGGACCTGAATTGATAGTTGATCTATCTTTCGGGTCCTTGATCGATAAAAACTCTTGTTTTATTTATGACCAAACACTATGTAAGAATTTGTTAATAATTTATACATAGTAATATAAATCATTGTGAATCATTTACATATTGTTCCGACATATAATGTTTATATTTTTAAATAGATTAAAAGATTTAATTTAATCTCATCTATTTTTTCCAAAAAAGTCTTTAATGGAATTTTTTTAATTTAACTTTCAATCATTTATATATAATTAAAAAATATAACTACGATCATATGTCAACAATCTTGTGTCTATTATTCGACTATGAAGTCAAACTTATAACTATTGAAATCATATTAAACTATTTCATTTTACATATTTTAAATATTTTATCATATAAGTATCATTAATCTTGAGCCATTCATATATTGTGGTAAATTATTAAATAATACACTATCGTTGTCTTGTCAACATATTTTTTTTTTTGTAGTTATTGGAATGAGTATATATATGTTAGCTACATACCGTACCTAAATTAAAAAAAAAAAAAAAAAGTAAACTAAAAAATTATCTCCAGAAAATTAAGATGATAAATTAAATCAATAAGAGCTTTCACTATTATTCATTGTTCTAATTTTTATGTATATGGCTTTTTCTTCTTGTTGCTAATCCTTAAATCTATTACTTTTTCGCCATGAAAACGTGAAAACTTAATATAACATTCAGTAGATTGTATACCACTATTGCAAGTTAAGATTCTTGTGGTTATTATCCTAACAAAGAAGTTAAAGTTCGTAGCTATTAAACTCCTATCAAACTATGCTTGATTTTCTATAATTTTTTATACATGTATAAATATCTTTTGTGTACATTTCAATTATTTAATATTTTGAGAATCATAAACTAAAGTACTTTAAGAGTCATAATATCTTATATTCTTATTCCTTTTTAGTAATATACATTATATTTTTTTATTTTTTAATATACTTACTTCAATTCTTCATAAATTTCATATAGTTCTTCTAATTGGATTCTTTTACAATTGTAGAGAAAGAAGAAAGATCGATTCACAAAAATTTAAGAGTAAATAAAAGGAATATGATACACTATAGTTGTCCTGTCAATTTTTTTTTCTTTTTTTTTTCGGTTATGGTTAGTAGAATGAGTATATATATTTATATATATTATAACTACGTACCTAAATTAAAAAGAAAAAGTAAACTGAAAATAAAAAAAATATCTCTAATAAGAAAAATGATAAATAAGAGCTTTCACTATTATTCAATTGTTCTAATTTTTATGTGTACAGTTTTTTTCTTGTTGTTGCTAATCGTAAAAACTTTTAGTATTTTTTTCACCATGAAAACACCAAAACTTCATAGTTTTGCAAACATTTAATATCTAAATAACTCTAAAGTACCATTATTGAAAATTAAAAATCTTGGAATCATTATCCTAGTAAAAAAGTCAAACTTTGGAGTTACTAAAGTCCTATAATATGTTTAAATTTCTATAATCTTCTTATAAATTTATAAATATCTTTTGTGTAACTTCAATTATTCAATATCCTGAGAATCATATACTAAAGTAATTTTACTTATTGTAAGTACATTTGCGCTAATCGGTCTTTCTCTTTTCTCTTCAATTATAGAAGAAACCAATTATAAAAATTATCATAAATTTATGAAGAATCAAATAAAATATAGACAAATTAAAAGAATAAAATGCATTATACCACAAATAAATAATAATATAAGATATTATGAATAATTAGGTTCAGCTTATATCATCAGTTGAACTATATATTATGTTAAATGTGATAGAAAATTTCATAAGTTGAGACTTGAGAGATGAATTTCAATTATAAAATGAATCTTAATAAACAAATAAAACTTTAAAAAATAAAGTTACTAAATTAGCCTTAAAATTTTACTAATTAATGGTTTTTTTTCTTTTTCTATAGTTTTCTTTTTTTACAATCATATAAAAGAATCTCATTATAAAAGAGATAAGAAATGTATAAAGAAACTTAAAAATAAAAATAAATAAAAATAATAATGTTATGTATATTATTAAAAGTAAAGAAAAATATAGAATCTGATTAATATGTAGGTTCAACTTATGCCATTAGATGAATTATATATCATATCCATGTATTTTTTTAGGGTATCATATCTATATATTGATAGATGAACTATATGCGGCTCTAACCAAATAAATAAAACTTTGAGAATATAGTTAATAAACTAACCTTAAAAACTAAAATTCATTAATGATATAATAGGCAAATCAAATTTTGGCTAACTATATAAAAAAAGTTCAAAGATATAGTTTATAAGTAAAATTTTAAAGATATATAGTTACCAAACTAACCTTAAAAATTAGAACTCATTAAGGACATAATAGGCAAATCAAATTTTGTAAGAAACAACTCACACTTTTATAATAGAAGTAGATATACAAAATACTAGATATATTTAGGTTTGATGCTACTCAAATTTTGGTCGTGTAGTTAATTTTATATTTTAGTTAATTTGGATTTTTTTTACAAAATAATTGTTGGTTTATTTAAGTTTTTCTCCTTTTATGTGATATATTTTATTGAATTATTTATTATTTAATAATATTAAAAAAATTAAAAATAGGAAAATAATAACTAATAGCAGGTACCACAAACTCCTATTATAAAGGTACAACGACAACGGTCATAAAGCATTGTCTTTACTGTTGTTGTAAAGACTAAAACAACAACAGTAAAAAACCGTTGTAATGACTGTTGTTGTAAAGGCACAAAAGACGACGGTTCCGCTGCATTGTAACGGTCGTTGTGGTAAAGATAAATTACAACGGTTAGACACTTTCGACAACGGTGAAAAGCCGTTATGGTAGGTTGGGTCTACCACAACGCCAGATACGACAATGCTCACTTATCACAAATGACAATGGTTTTCCACCATTGTCGTTTTGCAGACCCGTCGTAGTGATTATCATACTTAAACCATGGAGTTGTGAACTTTCTCCACGTATTATCCTACATTGTTTTCTCTAACAAATAAAATTTTGTACTTTAGTCTTAACTCTAATGATCATAAATCTTGTAAATTTTGATACCTCTTTCCAAATTATTACTTAACATTTATTTTCATTTAGTATATTCAACTATATTATCCATTGAAAATGTTACATTTCAGAATAGTTCTTAAAAATTTTAAGATTTGATTAACTATATCATGTTGAAGTTATATAAATATAAAACTATATTATTCTCTTATTGTAATGTTTACAAATATATGTTTCTGGTTAAGAATATAGATTTCTTTTAAATCTCTTGGCCATAAAACTAAATTGACTTTCTGGGAAATTAGTCTCTTTTCTAAATAATCCCTCTACTATAACTTTCACATGTTTATTTACGTTATTAATATTTATATATATTGAAGTGTTAATACATGTTTTCTCTATTAATTATATAATTAAATTTCATAATTATGCTATAATTTTTATATTTATTTGACCATGTCTTCTTCTCTCTAAATTGTAGTTTCAATGTATTTTAGAATTTATTGTCATACTTATTCTTTAAGTTCACAATCTGATGTAGGAAGAAGCATGAGAAGAACACTGATACGTGAATCTAAATCTGTTGATTCTAAGAATACCCCGAAAAAGACATAAACTGGGAACAAAACTTGTTTTATAGTATAAAAATATCAAATCAACCATGTAATACAATATTGGACTCCTATTTATACTAATAAATCACTACCATAATAATTAAAAGGTAATAAATAAATAAAAAATCTAAAAGATATACTATATCAAATCTAATATAAGCTAATAAATAATAGATCTAATCAAATCTTCTAATCTTCTCAATCATTCTCCTCTCCTTAAAAATGATTCGTCCTCGAATCGTGTAGGTCCTGTATGTGTGAAGGCAGGCCAGGACATCTTGATACTCATGCACCCATGGATTAACCATAGCATTCATAAATGTATGGACCAAGTGAGCAAAAATCTGTAAAACAAATGCAGCAGCCATAACCATGCATGGAAGCAATCGAAGGTGATTTACTATTGAAGACAAACACATCCAAAACTCGATGGATGTATTCTTCATTGGTCTTCTCATCATAAAAAATTATAGTTGATCATAACCATAACTGATGACCTCCACACAATTATCAATAATTTCATGGTGAGAAATTGTATCATCAATCTCCTCGTCAAAAATTGGTGTGTGATCATAGTCACCATCATCAATCTCATTCGAGACGGATTCACATTATGGGGAAAATATATCGTCAATTAAAGTCTTATTGACATCTAATTCCTCATCGAAAATTAGTGGTCCATCACAACCACCATGATCATTTGCCAACAAATCGAATTGTTGGCGGATTTGCATAAAGTTGTCTTTGTTCAACTCCTCATAGAAAATAGTTGTAACAACATAAATTGCACAATTGGAATTTATTGATTTATTTAAGACTTAGGTTACAATCTGTATTTAAAAACCTTTGATTCTTCTCTTCGGTTGGCTTTGGAATTTGATGGATAGGTTGCTTAGATAAACGCTATCGAAGGGGCTCCGCACCTTGATCTCGGATCCAACACTGCTTCTAGAGGACTTTGACGAAGAACACTTTGATGTCTTCGAATGACACCTTGAATGTTGGAGAGGATTTCATCCTTGCTCTTGATTCTCCAACTTCTATTGTGGTGTGTCTTGGAATGAAAACAGGATCCACAGAATAACATGATCAATTTGATTGGTCATTTTGACATTTTGATGAGTCTTTCCTTGGATAGGAAGATATGATTAGATTTGCTGATTTTCTTGCCTTTGGTAGGAAGATATGATTTGATTTCATTTTGTTACCAAAGTATTGGTAATTCTTTTCCATATTGGCAATATTTTATCTTGATTACCAAGAAATAAAGATATGGACACTTGAAAATATCTTATTGACTATTTGATTGGGCACAAATTTTATATGCCTACAGGTGCCCCCTCGAGACTTGTGCGCAAATAATATGTCTTGGAGTGAATAAATGTCGAAATCTGGAAGATCAAGATGAATGCAGTATTGGTTCACAATGGCCTTGATCTTGCATTGATACCTCTGGATTCATGGGAAGAAACTGAGAAACCCAAGTTTGCATCAGTGGATAAGAAGGCCCTAAGTCTTATCTTTCTGTGTTTAGGTGATAAACCGTTGAGGGAGGTCTCAAGATGCAAGAGTTCCTCAGAAGCATGGAGGAGATTGGAAGATCTGTATCAATCAAAGTCAGTTTCCAACAAGCTGTTCTTGAAGCAGAAGATGTTGGCCTTCAAGATCACTGAAGATAAGGTAATTTCTGATCAACTTGATGAGTTCATTAAGATGATTGAAGAATTGGAAGACCTGGATGTGAAATTGGAGGAGGATGACAAGGTATTGATGGTGTTAAACATTCTTCCAAAATCCATGGAAAGCTTTAAGGATGCCTTGATGTATGGGAGAGATGAGCAGCTATCTTATGATGGAATAGTGAAGGCTCTGAGGTCTAAATGCTTCCAGACTCAAGGGGATAAAGGCATGGTGCAATCTGGAGAAGGTTTGAATGTCAAATTCAAGAAACCTTGGCAAGGCAGTTTATACTCATATCTAGGAGCCTTCAATTTAGACTTGGGATTGATCGAGTTTATACTCATATCTAGGAGCATTTCAATTTGTACTTGGATTCAATAGATAGTTTATCTCATATCAAGGCGTTCCTCATTTGGATTTAGACTTGTAGATAGTTTGTACTCGTATCAAGGAGTTCTTCAATTTAGATTTGATTTGTAGACCTTTTAAACTCGTCAAGGAGCCTGAATTTGAATTTGGTTTGTGGACCTTTTGAAGTCGTGTCAAGGAGTCTTGAATTGAATTTGATTGGTAGACCTTTTAAACTTGTGTCAAGGAGTCTTAATTTGAATTCGACTTGAGGGACATAGATAGTTTTGGCTCGTATCTAGGAGCATCGTAGACAGTTTAAACTCGTGTCAATGAGCATCATTTATTTTTTTGGACCGTAGAAAGCTTTAGCTCGTATCCAAGATTATTATTAACAATATAGGCTCGTATCAATGAGCATTGTTTGATTGTTAGACTTAAGAAAGTTTTCGCTCGTATATAGGAGCATTATAGACAGTTGATGCTCGTATCAAGGAGCACTGAATCTTATTTTCTTCACTTGGAGTGTCTGGAGAATCTTTACCCTCACACGCTTTTGGTTTGAAATGACATCTTCATGTTTCTTGAAACATCGTCACTGATGGAAGATTGAGAATTCTTCCTTGGGACTTCAAACTTGTCTTCAAAGAGGAGATGAGAGGTAGAGATTGTCCCACCGGGCGTGCTAAAATTTGTAACAACATAAATTGCACAATTGGGATTTATGATGTATTTGAGAATTTGTGTTATAATCTCTATTTGAAAGCCTCTGATTCTTCTCTTCGATTAGCTTTGGAATTTGATGGATAGTTGGCTTGGATAAACGTCGATCGAAGGGGTTCGACATACCGTTATCGTTACCGTAAATTCGGTACACCGAATTTTGTATACCGAAATTCGGCATACCGAAAATTCGGTATGATATCGGTAAATACCAATACCGTACCGAAAATTCGGTACACCAAATTTTGTATCGGTATCGGTATATACCGATCCATACCGTTAATTTTCGTATACCAAAATTTCGGTATACCGTTAGGAATTTGGTATACCGAACTACCAAAATATCGAAAAAAATTCGGTATACCGATAATACCGAAAATACCGAACTTTTTTCGGTATTTCGATATATACCGAAATACCAAAGTTTTTAGATTACCATATCGTTACCGTACCGAAAATTTCTGGTACGGTATCATGGTACCGAAAATTCGGTATACCAAAAATTTCGGTAATTTTTCGATACGGTATGTGCGGTATTTCGACATTTCGGTATGTTTCCCCACCCCTAGGAATATATGATTAAATTTGGTAATCTTCTCAACTTTGGTAGGAAGATCTGGCTTGATTTGATTTTGTTACCAAAGTATTTGTAGTTCTTTTCATATTGGCAAGATTTTATCTTGATTGCCAAGAAATAAAGATTACACTTGGCAATATCCGGTTGACTATTCAATTGGGCACAAATTTTATATGCCTACAATAGTATCAAGAACCAGTTGACACCTCGAAACCATCATTGAAGATCGTGACTGATCTTTTATTACCAACTGATGTAGAGAGAAGTATGAGAAGAAAAATGATGCGCGAGTCTAAATCCATTGATTTTAGGAATGCCCTGAAAAAGACATAAACTGGGAACAAACTTTTTTTACTAATATCAAAATATAAAATCAACCATGTAGTACAATAATGGAGACTCCTATTTATACTAATAATTGAACCCTAGAACAACAAAACACTACAATAGTAATTAAAAGGAAACAAATCGAAATAAATATTCTAAAAGATAAACTATATCGGATTTAATATAAGCTAATAGATAGTAGATCTAAGCAAATCTTCTAACTTTATCTCCATCATTGATCTTGACACGTTTACATCTTTTCTTATTTTGTTTACTATTATATCATATTTCAATAACTTAAACTTGTTTATCTAGAGAATTTCTAAAATAATACATTACAATGTTTTGCCTAACAATCAATTCTTTTTCCTTTTGTGTGTGTGTGTGTGTGTGTGTTAAGAACTAATCAGTTTGTGACTCATCATTTTGATCAATCAATGATTGAAATTTCTTTGAGATGGTAATTTGCAACAACTTGCAAGTTCATATATATGGTAAATTAATTAATTGTTGCAAAAGAAGGTGTACGGCGAAGTATAAAAGCATTCAAAGTTGAGATGGCCAATTGGTATTTTCCCTAAAATAATATTAGTGATGAAGTAGTCTTTGCCAAGACGCCACATGCAAACTCTGTGACGCGTTTCTCAAAATCTTCTCTTATTTTAATTAGGAAATCCGAAATCTTGACTCAAGATCAATAGTAGATTGATAAAAACTTTGTACGAACAAATGCAATCGAAATAATTCATCATAATAACATTAAAATAAATTTCATCTTAGAAAATTATTAAATATAGAAGATTAAGTTAAACTATTGAAGTCTATGTAACATTCTCGACATTCATATGTGTGTGTGTAAGTTTTACTAATATGTTTATTATCTTAATCATACATGCTAACTAATTTATATATATTTATATATATATATATATATATATATAAATCTTGAATTATTTTTTCTATATTAGTTTTATTAACAATATAAATTTGAAGTTGTTATGCTATATACTCATTTTTATGAATAATAATATATATGAGTTTCTAGTTTCATATTATTCTTGTTTTAGTTAAACTTTCTTTTTGTGCTTATTAACATATATTGAGTCGTTGTACCTTTATTTACATAAAAATTGGGCTACTGCATATAGTGGTCATTTTATATGTGATAACAAACAATCAAAGAAACATACAATAACTCAAAATGCTTTTCAAAACATAATCGCCTGTAGTTTTTGTTTAGGTTTATTTGACAGTTTTTCTACTGATTTTGTTACACAGGCTTATTATAAAGAATATAATGCAATGTTGTTATTTTTTATGGAATTGAATTGAGTATCCCTTCGTTCACGGATATCATTCCTCACCTTCATTTTTCAACCTTTGATCCTCAGTCGTCCTGTGGCACTTGCACAATTTAGCTTATTGCTCTAAAGTCTCAAGGTTGCGAAGTTTGATGTCAAGAAGAGGAGTTCGGGCTCTGACGAGACGCGTGAGATACACGTATGGTATTTCGGCTAAATTCTCATCTTAATATTTAATTAGTTTTAAAATTGCAACATTTATATAGCTATGAGACTTAATTAAGAATTTTGATTTGTACAGTGCTAAAATTGCAACCGACCTATACGTACGAGACTATTTTTGCAATTTTCTCGAATCTAACATGTAAACATAAAAATTCGTTCCGTAATTTAAATATATGAATATTAAAAATTAAATGTAGAGAATATTACAAATAACAATCTGACCTTAGTCCCTTTTTACACTTAACTATAGATAATTTTTCGCGTTGTGGATTCCCATATAACTTTTCCCCGATTTATAAGTACCTAAGATTAGATGGTTATTTTTAAATTTCCCTTAAATTTTTGTATCATACAAGCCGTGAGAATATGCCATAAATTTATCTTTATTTAAAAAAAAAAAAAATTGACAGTGTAAATAATACAAATATGGCAATTGTAGAAAGGATGAAAATTTATTAAATTAATTCGATTTTTTGATAGTACCATACTGTGATACCCCGAATCTTTATAAACGCAATAAAATACACTCTTTGCATTTTAAAATATTTTTACCAATTTTATTTTAGCTTAAATTGCAAAGTTATTTGATTTTATGATCTTATTTTGGCAAATAAGTGTGACCGCGGTGTACCAGGTCGACTGCACACCTAAAGGGTAAGAATAAAAATTTAAAATATAGAAGCTGGTTAACATCGGACTTAAGAAATAAGAAACAAAATTAATCTATTCTATAATATTTTACATTTATCTAAATAATAACTAAAACTAAAGTATAGATATAAGTTTTATACATATAATATGATAATATAATAAATATAACTAACTATATATATACCTACGAATAAGTAATATATGTATAATAATAACAATGATAATAAAGTACTTATATTCTATTTTTAGAAAACAAACACCTATACTAAAATTAGTAGTACTTATATAATGAAGTAACAAGTGTGTTCTTATAAGAATCCTCAGAATTACACTAACATTTAGTTTCATAAATTATTGTCCCACATCGAGATTATTTCGCAAACTTTTTATGGACTTCATGTATAAAAGAAGCTAAACAAGTTCTTTATAGGAACATAAAAAAAAATAAGTAAAATAACATATATATTATATATTGGATTTCCTTTAACTAGGAGGTCCTTATCAGTTTAATTTTGACAACGCTTCTACCGGTGTTTCGGAAAGTTGTCGTATAGTATTAAAATCTTTTAAGGTATGTAATTTTAATAGTTTTCTTTTCTTATTGTCATTTATAGTTTATATAGATTTAGGAATTTAATTATTTTCTTGATTTAAGTAGATTTATAAATTTAGCTATTTTCTTAAGTATGTAATAAATAGTTGTTGTTTAAGATGCATGTTAGTTAGTTTAAAATATTTATCAATGTGGTTAATAAATTAAATTTAATAAAATAGTTAGGCCTTTTAATTTAGGACTATAATTTATTACGACTCGACTTATGTATTAGAAATTGTAAAAGATAGACATAATCCAAGGATATTGTACCACACTTAATCACTTTGAAAATACTAAACCCGATAAGTAATACTAATTAATTAAACAACATGTGCTAGGTGTAGTGCAGGTCGGGCCTAGGACATACACGACTCAACTATTTTAAAGCAAGCAAAACAAGGTGGGTGACTGGGCTATTTGTAAGTATATTATGCTACTGAACTTGTACTTTGATAAATATGTTTGCCTTCGGGCTTATTGATATGATACCTCTTAAGTCGTAAGATTGGCTTTTGAGTAGGGCTTGGGAGTCGTAAGATTGGCCCCTAGTCTAGCAATATGGCTTTTGAGTCGTAAGATGGACTCCTAAGTCAAGGATGTGTTTATTATTGTGCACCTTCGTTAGCATAACTGCTTACAAAGTTCCCACTGAGTTTATACTCATGCCCATAAATACAAATCTTCAGGTTAGCTGAGCGAGGTGGCGGGGCTGTTGCGGCAAAGGTCACCGGGTTCCTTTTCCTACCCGCAACCTTAAGATGTTTTTGCTTCTTCAATGTATATAAACAAGTT
The DNA here is from genome assembly GCA_958295605.1 of Ajuga chamaepitys. Lineage (NCBI taxonomy): Eukaryota > Viridiplantae > Streptophyta > Magnoliopsida > Lamiales > Lamiaceae > Ajuga > Ajuga chamaepitys. Next base: position 38,581,432 of record OY282498.1, on the reverse strand, counting down.
TACATGTCACTAAATCCGGGTGTTTTCATTTTCTGAGAAACTTTGGAACCTCTAGTGTAAATATGTTTTGGCAGTGTATTATTGTCAATAAAATTTCTACTTTTATCCGATAAATATTTCATGTCACGCTTTCGCACTTTTTCTGATTTATTACTTAATCAAAAGAAAATAAAATTTAGTAGCACTTCAATCCCGAGATAATGGGATTGGGGCGTTACACATACTTTATTTACCAATTATATCATATAGTACAAATCTTTAAAGTATTTCAAAAGAAAAAAATTATATGCAAATAACATATCATTGGAAAGCTCTGTAACTCTATTTTAGTATAGAACTAATTTTATTTCAAAGTTCAAAGTATTGAAAGTGTAGAATAGAATAATCAAAATATGCATTTTTCAGGATATTTTTTAAATATAAAAGGAATCTTGATTTTTATAATCAAGTGACAAAAAAATTGATCATTTAAAATTACTTAACTGTCCACACTTTTATATTAGTATAGATAAATATATTTTATTTCATGTTAATTTAGTAAGTTATTTGTATTTATGAATAACACATATTTGAAAATTGTTCACACTATTTTTCATACTAATAAATAAAATATCCATGATATACTGATTGTATCAACAATAATTTCGATATAACATTTATGAAACTACAATTATTTTTGGAAATTTATATTTACTCCTTTGTAAAAGTTTATGGTAAGTATGTATCTTTGTTAAACAAACTTGTTTGCTCATTAAATCTTTACTTTTTTCTTGTTTTTTCTTCTATATGTTTATTCTCTAATTTTTAAAAAAAAAAAAATATCTAAGGGTTAAAACGAAAATTAGTTCAAAAATATTGGCGATTGACATTTTTCGATTTCATGTTGGAATGTTTGTAATTCGTAGTAAGAATATAATAGACATCACAAGAAAAGACATCCACACTTTTATATTAGTAATAGATAGATATGTTCGACGACATCATTAATTAAAATATATGTTAGAATTAATTGGATACTAGATGGAATATCGTAAGAATAGAGAATCACGTATGAATGCGAAAGATATTTATGTACACTATCTCTAACCGGGAGAAAATAATGTATTGTCCAATAACTGTAGCCACTTCCACTAAATATCCCGTAGCTTTCTGATTTTTCAATTTCGTACTATACGTTTTGAGATTATTCAATTTTAGTCCCGAAATTTAAATTTTTACTGAGAAATGCACGTGCCGGTGAAAAATTGGGACTTTTGCCCACGTGGCACCAGATTTATTTTCCAAACTTTTTATTTTTTCAATTTATTTGCGTATCTCTTAAATTTGTCCAGTTTCAGTCCTAAAATTCAAAATTTTGCCCAAAAAATCACGTGTCGGTCACGTGCCGATCAAAATTGGGGATTACTGCTTACGTGGCATTAGAATTCTGAGATGGAATTTATTTTTTGTTTTCTTACTTTGAATAATATTCCACATCATACTTTTGACAAATAATAAATACATTCTAAAAAATAAAAAATAAAATGTTTCACAAATACATTCTCAAAAAAATGTTTCATAATAAAATAAAAAAATATATTGTTCATCATCTTCTTCCCCAATCGAAATATGTAAAAATCTATAAAAAAAAAAAAACTATTTATCATCTTCTTCCTCGCGTAGTCTCTCACCCCGTCAACCACGGCGCCCTGCATCTTCAATGCCATTGCCGAAAAATCTATCTACATAGCCTGAGTCTCATTCGGGCCAAACTCAATGAAAGATAAAAAAAGTCCACATTCCGATATAATGTTCTCGTATGGGTTGAATAGTCCGCCTGGGTCATGACAGAAGACACCATCACCACCGAGGACGAGGTGCTGATATCAAATGGCTGGCGCAATGACGGGGCCTTCTGGATTTAGATCTGCGCAAAGAAGATGTTGGATCTACGCGAAGAAGGTGAACAAATTGAACGGTTGCTGGATCTACGCGAAGAAGATGAATAAATTGAACGGTTGCTGGATCTGTCGAAGAAGATGAACAGACTGAACGGATGTTGCATCTGTCGAAGAAGATGAACAAATCGAACGACTACTGAATCTGCTCGAAGAAGATGAATAGATCGAAGAGTGAGAAGATGATAAACCCACTGTTAATGAGATACCTAGCTACATCCTTTCGGTTGAAGAATTCAAGTTTGCTATTGTGGTTGACCGTATTTGTTCGATCATCTTCACAATTTCATTTTATTAATTTCTCCAACTTATTGATTGTAGAGTTGCATGTGTTAATAATCTTTGAAATCCTGTATGCCTTTTTCACTTTTACTTTGATGAATTTTGATTGTGAATTTTGAAGGTGAACAATTCCGATGATAGGTTTTGATGAACATATTTTACATATTTTCTTTTAGTTATTTTTTTATATTTTTGTAGTTGAGGTGTACAATGTAAATAATAAAAATAAAAATGATCCGATTATCCACCTCAGAATTTCGATGCCACGTAAGTAAAAATCCCCAATTTTGATCGGTACTTGATTGACACATGATTCTGGCGAAAATTTGAATTTTGGGACTTAAGTTGAACGAATTTAAGAGATACGAGACTAAATCAAAAAATGTAGAAAGTTTGGGATATAAATTTGGTGCCACGTGGGCAAAAGCCCCAATTTTTTGCCAGCACATGACCATCACATACATTTTCCGCTAAAAAATGAATTTAATCTCAAAACATATGAGATGAAATTGAAAAGGAAAAAACTACGGGACTTTTAGCGGAAGTGGCTATAATATGTGACGATATATGATTTTTTCCAATCTCCATACCAACTTTATTCCATAAATTTATAATTTTGTGTAACCATCTCCAACCCATTTTATTTATTATTAATTATTTAGATTTACTTATTATAAAGATTTTAAATGATTTGTTATTAATAATATTTATTAACTGTAATATCCAAAAAAATAATCTATATTAAAATTTAAAGAATAATAATTTTATATTACAAATTTTCATTAAATTAATCAAATGTTTCTTAAAACTAAATTTAATTAAATAAAACAATTATCAAATATCTAAAATAATAAACTATGGCATTGATGTAATTAAAGTGAATTTAGTAATATTTTGAGAATATAATATAAAATATGATATAACTAAAGTTGAATTTAGGAATATTTATTGTGTCTCCATATATATTCGGGGTAAATAAGGTGATAATGTTTATTCTTCAATTTTACAGTTAGGATATAGAGTAGGATTATGGAGTAACTGCGTATGGGGATGTAATCGAACCGAATATTAAAAAATCAAATTCAAATTCGTGAATATGAACGCGAATTCGAATTGGGATCGAATATGATCGGAATTTAGAAGGTGATTCAAATACGATGAGTAAAAAATATTCGAACATACTCAACTTGAGATTAGAAAAGTTCATTTGTTTTAGATATTTGGATCTTTTAAATGTTCAAATATTATTTTTTAAATTTTTTAAATTACAACTTTTAAATAAATTTATTTTAAATATATAGTTATATAAACATTACTTCCTCCACTACATATCAATTGACGTTTTAGGATGTTCTTCTCTTTTCCAATTAATTGACATTTTACATATCTTTCACTAATTATACCAATTTTCTCTCTAGACTCAATCCTAAAAAAATTTCTACTTTTCAATCTATCAGAGATATTTTTATTTAGTCAAATCTTTATCCCCTAAAATACTCTTGGTCATTCTCGCGCCTTCTTCCCTCTCCCTCCTTCATTCCCCGCTTTTATTCCCTCTCCCTCCTTCATTCCACAATTTAAATTGAATTAAAAAAATTCCCTCTTCTTTCCTGGCCAGTCTCGCGCTTTCTTCCCCGCTCCCTCCTTCTTCATTCCCTCTCCCTCCATCATTCCAAAATTTAAATTGAATTAAAAGAATTCCTCTTTTTTCTTAAAGTATTTCCCTCCATTTTTCTTTATGTATAAATAATTTTAGATTATATACATAGGGTAACAATAATAAATGGTAATACTCCAAAGCATCATGAATGAAAATATGAAGACAAAAGATAGAAACTCTTTCTTTTCTTTTCGTTTTCTGGTTCATTTAGAATTCGTTTTCTTGGAACTTAAGAAGATTCTATTAGAAGATAATTGTTGGAGACGAAAGTTAATAATGAATACGATGATCTTGAGAGAGAAGACGAAATCTTGAGAGAAAAGACAGAAGATAATTATATAAGGATGTGAGATTTTAAGATTCATAGTAGAGAGACAAATAATTAGGTGAGGGTATATCTGTCAAAAAATTGCATTCTTAATTCTTCCATTTCATCCTAAAACGTCAATTAATATGTAACAAAGGAAATATGTATTATATAATATTTTTAATATATATTATATATAAACGAACCGAATATTCAAATTGAGTACAACTATATTTAAATTTGAATTCGAATATTACACGAATCTAATAATCAATTCCTATTATAATTTTAATTCGAACTTCTTGCATTCGAATCATCTTAATTGAATTTGAATCACGAATAGTATTAAAAATATTTGATATATTTCACATCCCTAACTACGTAAACCCAACCCCCCTCCCCCCCCTCCCCCCCCATTTAATACTCTCTCAATTTAATTAACGTTGATGAGAAAAATTAAGAATCTTATAACTGAGAATATATCTCTCAGCTTATTCTCTTTCTCTCACATATTAATCCTTAAATTAGGTTCTAATAATTATCCTTCTTCTTAAAAGTAAATGATATTTTAGGATTACGATAGAGATAATTGAAGAATGAGTAAGTCTTGGGTGCACCCAACACACAATAAGTTTATTGTGCACTCCCCAATTTAATTTGGGAATTAGATATATATTAAGGGCTGCGTTTGGATAACATATAATTGTTAGTGGCCCAGTGGTTAGATTGTTGCTGCGTGCGTTGAGGTCTCGAGTTTGAACCTTAGCAGCTGCGCAACTTTTTTTTTTCTTTTTTTCTTTTGATTCAAATTAATAATATATATATATGTATATATATATATATATATATATATATATTAAGACATGTTTGTTAGAACATAAGGGGCACTAGCCTAGATGGTAAAATCCCAAATTGCCTTATATTAGGGCATAGGTTCGAGCCTTAGTGTGCGCATTTTTTTTTCTTGATTCAAATTAATAATATATATATATATATATATATATATATATATATGTTGAAGGAAAAACACAATTAGTGTGCCTTCGTCAAAAGTAATTGATGAAGGGCAATTTAGGTATTCACTAAATATTATGTAATTGTGAAACACTTATATTTGACACCCTATATAAAGGGATCTGATGAATAAGAGAACCCTAATTATTCCGTGTCTCTCTTTCGTCTCTCTTTATTGTTCTTCTTTTCTATTTTCTCTACAACACGTTATCAGCACAATGCCTAACCAAAATAAACCAAATACAAACTCCATCGATAAAGATCATATCCTCTTATAAACTTCAGCCCGTAAAAAGGATGGAAAAGCTTCAACCCGGAGACAAGGATATTACCACAATTTATCACTAAAGTTGGAAATTGAATGACACGACGGCTCTAATTGGTGAACGGTACTATCAATTATTTTCAATATCTATTTTCCCAACTTTGATTATGGTTAAAATTCAAAATTTGCTATGTAGCTTGTATAGACATGATTGTAGGTAATTATTTTGTATCTAATAGGTTAGGTATTGTAACGCCCCAATCCCATTAACTCGGAATTGAAGTGCTACTAAATTTTTCTTTTCTTTTGATTAAGTAATAAATAAATAAAAAAAGTGCGAAAGCGTGAGATAAAATACTTATTGGATAAAAGTAGAAATTTTATTGACAATAAGACACTGCCAAAATATATTTACACTAGCGGTTCCAAAGTTTCTAAGAAAATGCAAATCCCGGATTTTGTGACACACAAACTTATTTATATACATAGAAGAGGCAAAAAAACATCTTTGAGTTGCGGGTAGAAGAAGGAACCCAGTGACCTTTACCGCAACAGCCCCGTCACCTCGCTCAACTAACCTGAAGATTTGTAATTATGGGCATGAGTGTAAACTCAGTGGAAACTTTGTAAGCAGTTATACTAAATGAAGATGCACAATAATAAATACATCCTTGACTTAGGAGCCCATCTTACGACTCAAAAGCCATATTGCTGGACTTAGGGGCCAATCTTACGACTCCCAAGCCCTACTCAAAAGCCAATCTTACGACTTAAGAGCCTTTCTCAAAAGCCAATCTTACGACTTAAGAGGTATCATATCAATAAGCCCGAAGGCAAACATATTTATCAAAATACATGTTCAATGGCATAATGTACTTACAAATAGCCCAGTCACCCACCTTGTTTTGCTTGCTTTAAAGTACGTAATTCGCGTATGTCCCAAGGCCTGACTCGCACTACACCAAGCACATGTTGTTTAATTAATTAGTATTACTTATCGAGTTTAGTATTTTAAAAATATAATTAAGTGTGGTACACTATTCTTGAATTATGTCTATTTTTACAATTTCTAACATATAAGCCAAGTTATTATAAATTATAGTCCTAAATTAAAAGGCCTAATTATCTATTTAATTTAAATTATTAACTACACTAATAAATATTTTAAACTAACTAATATGCATCTTAAACAACAACTATTTAACACAAACTTAAGAAAATAGCTAAAGTTATAATTCTACTTAAATCAAGAAAATAATTAAATTCCTAAATCTATATAAACTACAAATGACAATAAGAAAAGAAAACTATTAAAGAAGACATACCTCAAAAGATTTTAATACTATACGACAACTTCCCAAAACATCGGCCCGAGCGTTGTCGAAAATAAACTGTTAAGGACCTCCTAGTTAAAGGAAATCCAATATATTCAATGAAATCTTTACTTATTATTTCTAATGTGTAATCTACTGCCTATTTTATATAGAAAACTTTGTAAATTTTTCAAACTGATTTCCGATGTGGGATAACAATTTTACTACAAATGCATCACTTATACCTTTACTACATATAATAAGTTAGATTGATGTATTACTTACAAGGTTTAGTTTTCTAAATATAGTAATATGTTTTACATACTAAATATAGTAATATGTTTTACTAAAAATAGAATGTTAATAATTTGTTATCATTATGAACATTATATGTGATGCTTAGTCGTAGGTATGCAAACATGTATATAGTTAGTTATTATCATATTAACTTTATTACATGTATAAACTTATATATATATATTTTAGCTTTAGTTTTTATTTTAGGTAAATGTAAAATACTTAGAATAAATTAATTTTGTTTCTTATTTCTTAAGCCCGATGTTAACTTTAAGCTTCTATATTTTAAATTTTTAATTCTTTTCTTTTAGGTGTTAGGAGTGCAGTCGACCTGGTATACCGCGGTCACACTTATTTGCCAAAATAAAATCATAAAATCAAATAACTTTGCAATTTAAGCTAAAATAAAATTGATAAAAATATTTTAAAATGCAAAAAGTGTACTTTATTGTGTTATAAAGATTCGGGGTATCACAGTCTCCCCTACTTTAAAAAAATTTCGTCCTCGAAATCATACTTACTTGGTTTAGGATATTCGGATATTTAGCTAAGATCTCATCTTCTCGTTCCCAAGTAGCTTCTTCCTTCCCATGTCTACTCCACTGCACTAGTACTAATTATTGCAGGCCAATCGATTGGAGGAATGTTTGTTATGGTAAAACTTCGTTTGAAACGATGTGGTAGAAAGCAACGTGCGACGTTGGCCAGCATGGTGGATTGGTAGGTGACCGGCAACCTTCCCTGGTGGACTTTCCAAAAGAAATTTGAATTAGGTGAGGCATCTTCTCTCAATTGAAGTTTTTTAATCCGTGGAATAAGCATAAAAAGATTCTATCTCAGAAGTCTTTCGAACCACGTGAGGGAAGGAGCTTTTAAGCATTTTATTTTCTAAGATGCGAATCGATCTCTTGTTTTCTTTCCTTTTGACACCTGAACGAGAACTTTTGTTGCTCTACATGGCGCTTTCGGCCTGGAATCTCTCTATTCCTCAAAGTGTGAACTTTTCTTCCTAGGATAGCAATGGGGTTCTCTTCATAAGTGAGGTTTTTATTGACTTCCAGATTCTCATGATGAATAACATGATTTGAATCTGGGACATACTTTCTAAGTACTGATACATGAAAGACGTTATGGATATTGGTAAGTTCTGGCGGTAGAGCTAACTTATAGGCGACGTCTCCAATTCTATCTAGAATCTCAAATAGGCCAATATATCTGGGTTTTAATTTCCCTCTCATGCCGAAGCGTATTACTCCTTTCATTGGTGCCATTTTGAGAAAAACCTTATCGCCGGTATTGAATTGTAGATCCTTTCTTCGCGTGTCAGCATATGATTTTTGTCGATCCTAGGCAGCCTTGATTCTTTCTCGAATCTTAGTTACTACTCCAATGGTTCTATCGATGATCTCAGGGCCTAAGATCTTTCGTTCTCCAACTTCATCCCAGTAAATCGGCGATCTACATCTCCTTCCATAGAGTGCTTCATACGGTGCCATCTTTATGGTAGCTTGGTAACTGTTATTATAAGAAAATTCTACTAGTGGCAAATATGTTTCCCAGCTTCCTCCAAAGTCTAGTACACAAGCTCTAAGCATATCTTCTAGTGTCTGTATTGTTCTTTCTGACTGTCCATCAGTTTGTGGATGATATGATGTGCTGAAGTTGAGCTTTGTCCCAAGGGCCGTTTGTAGACTTCTCCAGAATTTAGAGGTGAAACGAGTATCTCTGTCCGAAACTATGGTAACTGGTACTCCGTGTAATCTAACAATGTCGTCTACGTACCGTTGAGCAAGTTGATCCATGTTAAGCGTCATTCTTACTGGTATAAAGTGCGCTGTCTTTGTAAGCCTATCAATGATCACCCAAATAGCTTCATTCCTTTTTGTTGTTCGTGGCAGTCCAATAACAAAGTCCATTGCTATGTGTTCCCACTTTCATTCGGGAATCTCTAAAGGGTGTAAAAGTCCTGAAGGCCGCTGGTGCTCTGCTTTAACTTGTTAGCACGTTAAACATCTTTCAACAAATTGCCCTATTGATCGTTTCATATTTCTCCACCAATAGAGCTCTTTTAGGTCCTTGAACATTTTCGTCCCTCCTGGATGAGCTGTGTACGGAGTATTATGAGCTTCTTCAAGAATTTCCTTTCTTACGTCATCATCCTTAGGTACACATAATCTTCCTTTGTATGTTAAAGTCCCATCTGGTGTTACAAAGAATCCCTTGATGGTTCCTGCAATTGCCCGGTCTTTCATCTTGAGAAGGAATTTGTCAGTCTTTTGTGCTATCTTTATTCGATCTCTCAAAGTAGGTTGTATGGTTAATGTTCCGATCATAACACCAGTATGGCCTGACTTCACAAAATCTAGATTCAACTTAGCAAATTCTATTAATAATAGCTCTTGTTGTGTTGGGAGAGTTGCCATATGACTTTCATTTTTCCTACTAAGTGCATCAGCTACAACATTTGCCTTGCCCGGAATAATGGATGGTGCAATCATAATCCTTTACTAGCTCCAGCCATCTTCTTTGGCGCATGTTGAGTTCCTTTTGTGTGAAAAAGTACTTTAGACTCTTATGGTCTGTGTAGATTTCACATTTCCCACCATAGAGATAATGATGCCATATCTTTAATGCGTGAACAACAGCAGCTAGTTCTAGGTCATGTGTAGGGTAGTTTAACTCATGGGGTTTCAATTGTCTTGAGGCATAAGCGACGACTTTTCCATGCTGCATCAAAACGCATCCTAGTCCTAACTTTGAGGCATCGGTGTAAATGACAAATCATTCTGATCCGTCAGGGATAGTCAGAACTGGCGCGGTTACGAGTCTCTGCTTAAGCTCTTGAAAGTTATTTTCGCATTCGTCAGTCCAGTGGAACTGGTTGCTCTTCTTTGTCAATTGAGTCAAAGGCCTAGCGATCTTTGAGAAATCCTGAATGAATCTTCTATAGTAACCAGCTAGACCCAGAAAACTTCGGACCTCATTCACATTCTTCGGAGCTTTCCAATTCATTACTGCTTCAACCTTGGCGGGATCCACTTCGATTCCATTAGCCGTGATAATATGGCCTAGAAAAACAACTCGATCTAGCCAAAATTCACATTTGCTAAGTTTAGCATAAAGCTTCTCCTGTCGTAAGGTACCTAGTATAGTTCTAAGATGCTTCTCGTGTTGTTCTTTATCTCTTGAGTATATTAGGATATCATCAATGAAAACTATGACAAACTGGTCCAAATAAGGATGAAATACCCTATTCATCAAATCCATGAATACTGCGGGTGCATTTGTCAATCCAAAAGGCATTACTATGAACTCATAATGACCATATCGTGTTCTAAAGGTTGTCTTAGAAATATCACATTCTTTGACCTTGAGTTGGTGGTAGCCCGATCTGAGATCGATCTTTGAGAACACGCTAGCTCCCTTCAGTTGGTCAAAAAGATCCTCTATTCTAGGCAAGGGATACTTATTCTTGATTGTTAGGCGGTTGAGTTCCCGATAATCAATGCACATTCTAGGTGATCCGTCTTTCTTCTTTACAAACAATACAGGGGCTACCCATGGAGAAACACTTGGCCTGATGAACTTCTTGTCCAGCAACTCTTGAAGCTGTATTTTTAATTCTTGTAATTCCTTAGGCGCCATTCGATAAGGTGCTTTAGATATAGGTGCAGCTCCGGGTACCAAATCTATTGTGAATTCAACCTGTCGATCAGGAGGTATTCCAGGCAACTCATCTGGAAATACGTCCACATAATCTCTCACCGTTGGTATATCAGTAGGTGTAACCTCAACAGTATTATTTTCCATGACATTCACAAGGTAGCCTTCACTTCCCTTTTTCCGTAACATTCTTACAGCCTTCATTGCTGACACAATACACGGTCTGGTATTAGTTTTGGCCCCGTAAAAGGTGAATTTGGATCCTATTGTTCTTTCAAAATCTATTTCACGCTCAAAGCATCGGATTGTTGCTTTATTCTTTGTCAACCAATCTATACCTAAAATAACATCGAAACATTTCATCTCTAATACATATAGATCGGCTTCCAGTTCTTGGTTACCTATCAAAAGCTTCACACTAGTCACAATATCCTTAGTCCTAATAGTTTCTCCTGAGGGAATACTTACTGTCAACTCTTCTCCATTTGTATTACCTTTCAGACCTAACTTCCTTTTAAAATCTTCGGATATAAAAGAATGTGATGCACCAGTATCAAACAAAATATATGCCGGAAGGTCGAATACAAGTAGCATACCTGCCATGGTTTCATTCTCCCCTGTTAACTCTTCTTGTGTTAGAGCAAAAACTCGTGCCTTCCCTGATTTCTTGTCTGGTGCACTAACATTTTGTGGCGCCTTGATCTGCGTAGTAGTGCATTCCCAATACCTATGTCCTGGTCGATGACACTTATAGCAAACATTCTTTCCCACCAAACATTCTCCATAGTGGTGCTTATTGCAATTAGGACATATCGGAACTGCATTTGGTCCTTGTCCCCCCCTTGTGTTTGCCCTCTTCATAATGTGGTTAGTCTTATTCCTATCTCTAAAATCCCATTTTCTTTTCCCGGGTTGCTCCTGAGGTTTCTGGTTGTATTCTAAATTCTGGCTAAGGGATACAATATGCGCTCGTTCAAACGTTTCATGGTACGCAGGCAGTTTCAAACTCGACACAATACCTCCGATCTCTGGACGCAAACCTCTCTCAAAACGTCTTGCTTTTCTCTCATCTGTATCAACCAAGTGTGGAGCATATTTAGATAATTGATTAAAAAGTCTTTCATACTCCATTACTGGAAGGGTTCCCTTCTTTAGATTGACAAACTCAATTTCCTTTTGGTCACGGATAGATTGTGGAAAGTAACAATCCATCATCATGTTCTTAAAATCATTCTAGGTCATTCCAGATAAGCATGATCAAAAGGATGACTTATATACATTTCTATTAGCAAAAGGGTACTTACGGTCTAGTCATGTACTAAGTGTCACTATACAAAAGCTATCAACTATTACTATATGTACATCCTCTAGGTTTTCAACTATATCAAAACCAATTACTGGGGCCTGCCTGGTTCTCTGCTAGTGGGGTACGCACACGACGACCCCTAGTTGGTATGCTCTCACCAGGATTTGACCCTATAGACTCATTAGCTTCACTTTTTTCTGAAGGATCCTCTTCCTCCTTATCTTCCTCTATTATGTCTGCTTCATCATGCTGCAATCTTGCATATTCACGATAGAACTCTGCTAATTCTCTAGCACGCCCAGCAAGACGTTCGTTAGCAACAGCCTCTAAACGCTTACTAGCTGCAATTTCATTATATCGGTCTGCCCTTTGTTTCTGGTTTTCAGCTTCTCTCTCCATTCGATCTGCAGTAGTGAGACACCTTTGTTGGTTCGTGACAGCTACCGCCAGGCGAAATCCAAAGTGTTTATAATTAATAACTGGTCCAATAATAGAGTCTACCGTAAACATGTTACCATAAATTCGACGGGCAATGGCTCTAAAGGATGACAGGATAGTTTCTCTTAGGTGCACTGCTGCCTCATGCTCGCTAATATAGTGTCCCTCGCGTATAGCATTATTGCGGCGTCTCTGTAACATGATAATATATTCTTCTATATCCTGATGTGCTCCCTACCTAGACCCCTGATAAGTAGATATTGCAGGTGATGACACATTTCTATCGGCAAGTATTCTGCGTCTATATATTACTTGTTTTCTCGCCGTTTGCCTCCTACGAACCATCCCATCATAAAGAAGAAATATGGATCAAAAATCCCTAATTTGGTTTCCTAATTGGTGGTAAAATTTCAAGGACATCTCACAAGTATCATGTTATTTTATGAAATGTAAATTCAAAGTAAAATATTTCCAAATCATACAAACTAATAGTATAATATACATACCTTGGAGCGAGTGTCGGTCCGTTGGCAAAGTCACGGTTCCCCTTGATTTTATTTTATAAAACAAGTATACAGAAAAGTAGACCCGCTCTGATACCACTCTGTAACGCCCCAATCCCATTAACTCGGAATTGAAGTGCTACTAAATTTTTCTTTTCTTTTGATTAAGTAATAAATAAATAAAAAAAGTGCAAAAGCGTGAGATAAAATACTTATTGGATAAAAGTAGAAATTTTATTGACAATAAGACACTGCCAAAACATATTTACACTAGTGGTTCCAAAGTTTCTAAGAAAATGCAAATCCCGGATTTTGTGACACACAAACTTATTTATATACATAGAAGAGGCAAAAAAACATCTTTGAGTTGCGGGTAGAAGAAGGAACCCAGTGACCTTTGCCGCAACAGCCCCGCCACCTCGCTCAACTAACCTGAAGATTTGTAATTATGGGCATGAGTATAAACTCAGTGAGAACTTTGTAAGCAGTTATACTAAATGAAGATGCACAATAATAAATACACCCTTGACTTAGGAGCCCATCTTACGACTCAAAAGCCATATTGCTGGACTTAGGGGCCAATCTTACGACTCCCAAGCCCTACTCAAAAGCCAATCTTACGACTTAAGAGCCTTTCTCAAAAGCCAATCTTACGACTTAAGAGGTATCATATCAATAAGCCCGAAGGCAAACATATTTATCAAAATACATGTTCAATGGCATAATGTACTTACAAATAGCCCAGTCACCCACCTTGTTTTGCTTGCTTTAAAGTACGTAATTCGCGTATGTCCCAAGGCCTGACTCGCACTACACCAAGCACATGTTGTTTAATTAATTAGTATTACTTATCGAGTTTAGTATTTTAAAAATATAATTAAGTGTGGTACACTATTCTTGAATTATGTCTATTTTTACAATTTCTAACATATAAGCCAAGTTATTATAAATTATAGTCCTAAATTAAAAGGCCTAATTATCTATTTAATTTAAATTATTAACTACACTAATAAATATTTTAAACTAACTAATATGCATCTTAAACAACAACTATTTAACACAAACTTAAGAAAATAGCTAAAGTTATAATTCTACTTAAATCAAGAAAATAATTAAATTCCTAAATCTATATAAACTGCAAATGACAATAAGAAAAGAAAACTATTAAAGAAGACATACCTTAAAAGATTTTAATACTATACGACAACTTCCCAAAACACCGGTCCGAGCGTTGTCGAAAATAAACTGTTAAGGACCTCCTAGTTAAAGGAAATCCAATATATTCAATGAAATCTTTACTTATTATTTCTAATGTGTAATCTACTGCCTATTTTATATAGAAAACTTTGTAAATTTTTCAAACTGATTTCCGATGTGGGATAACAATTTTACTACAAATGCATCACTTATACCTTTACTACATATAATAAGTTAGATTGATGTATTACTTACAAGGTTTAGTTTTCTAAATATAGTAATATGTTTTACATACTAAATATAGTAATATGTTTTACTAAAAATAGAATGTTAATAATTTGTTATCATTATGAACATTATATGTGATGCTTAGTCGTAGGTATGCAAACATGTATATAGTTAGTTATTATCATATTAACTTTATTACATGTATAAACTTATATATATATTTTTTAGCTTTAGTTTTTATTTTAGGTAAATGTAAAATACTTAGAATAAATTAATTTCGTTTCTTATTTCTTAAGCCCGATGTTAACTTTAAGCTTCTATATTTTAAATTTTTAATTCTTTTCTTTTAGGTGTTAGGAGTGCAGTCGACCTGGTACACCGCGGTCACACTTATTTGCCAAAATAAAATCATAAAATCAAATAACTTTGCAATTTAAGCTAAAATAAAATTGATAAAAATATTTTAAAATGCAAAAAGTGTACTTTATTGTGTTATAAAGATTCGGGGTATCACAGGTATATTTTGTACATGTGAACCAATATCAATCTAGGTCAGTAAATAATATCAAAAGTTGCATCCGTGAATCCATATGTAAGCATGTTGATTAATTATAGACATAATTAATTGGTGAAATTACTTTCGTGATATTAGTCACAATTAATCGATTGCATACATATTTAATATGGATCCTCTTGTATATATTATAGTGGCTAACATGTTTGTGATGTTATTTGACATTAATATTGTTCAATTCAAATAACCTACTGGAATGTTTGAGTATTGAGTATTTCATAGAATATGATACAATATTTAAATTAGAATTCTCAGATTTCGCTGTTACTAATCTGACTTTTATTAAGAATGCCGTTGATGATGTCGTGACTTCTATGAGATTCATATCTTCTCTAACTAATGCATTAATTATTATTTGTATGTTCTGGTCGGATATATTGTTGAAACCAACACTAATTAAAATCATATTTCAATGATTTTTTTTTATGTTTGCGAGCGTCGACTCGTTCCTATTCACTGGAGATTCGATTCAGTGGTTCCAAATTCAGCAATACTTCTTCGCAAGGTTTGAAAAATGTCATAGAAAAGAATCATGTCTTTTCTGCAAGGTAATTTGAATAACCCTATTTTACAAGGTAAATGTAGATAACTAATATCTGTTATGATTGCATGATGTGTTCGTTTAAAATTTTTGTGAGTGTGCATGAGAAACAATCATGCTTATATGTCTCTCTTACGACTTAAATAGACTTTGGGCAATTGAGATAGATTTATATGTGCACTTGAATATTATTACGTTTAATTTGGCAATAATGAAATTTTGCTTGGTTTTAAATTTACTCATGGAGCCATCTAGTGTTTGGACCGATTAAATACTTTCTTCTAAAATTGAAAGGTATGACTTGAATTGTTCATATATATTATGCTCTTTGAGGATTTTATAACTAGAAGTTATAGATAAACTTATTTGCATGATTACAAGGCAAGTTGATTATTGTATTTTGCCCATGAATTTAGTACATTGTGAATTTCATGATAAAGGAAATTCATGGAGAATACCAAAATCAGTACAAATCAAATATGTGATAAAGAATTTTCACAAAGCATTGAGAAATAATGTGTGACCACTCAAAATCTTATCCAAAAGGAAATTATTAAATCAACTCAATCCGAATTTGAATTATTACACTCAAAAGAAATTGAGTTACCACAATTTATATTCCTAATAGGAAATTAAATTCATGGAAAAAGAACTACACCATACAAGAACTACTCTCACGATATCAATCGACCCTAATGACAAAGCACTGTTTAACAAAGAAAAAGTCACAGTCAACGTCATAATGAATTTGAGGTGACACATTAATCCTAGCTTACACTAGGAGTATTCTTTAATTAAAAGACACCCGATGAACTGCGGGATTCCATAAAGGAAATTTTGGAAACATAGATAATGTTCAACTTCCTGAATAAGTTATTTAGTGGAAAGAAATCCACTTGCCATACTACAAAAGGGTCAATGAATTTAATAACGACATGTTTTATCTGAAAACAAAACTCTCTGTATGTGTAAAGAATCACAGAAGATGTTATGATACAAAAATCTATTTACTTTCCTACTCCAATGCTTATACTAGCGAACCCGCATAGGCTAGAGTATGAAATAAAAGAATTACAATATTCAATTAGCTAATCAACCAGTGCAAGTAGTTGAGAGTCATGACCAGTTCCTTCTAAAGAGTAACACCAAACGCGCTGGGATAAAGAAAATTCTCTAGCCTAACTATGGTAAATTAAATAGTGAAAATAACACCAAAGTAAAGGGAACAAATGTGTATGTCCCTACAGTAGTGGTAATGATACACCACAACGTAAGGGACATAGGAGCCCTGGAGGCCTTCCGATGTGCCTACCTCAAATGGACATGGTGGTTATGGCAACAATGTGCAAAAGACGCCTCAGAACCCTCTAACAAAAGGGATAGAGTTGGTAATGCACTTTTATATAAGTGTAGAAATATTATACTTTTGTATAAAAACTACTAGAGCAGTTAACTATAAGAGATACAGGATGTCCAAAGAACAGAGACTCACTGCATAACTACATAATGACCATCATTGAATCATAAGTACTAAAAAAAGCGATGAATCGTCGAATTCTCTAGATGTCTAATGCCATAACAATTATAGTCACAAAATGCTCTATACGCACCAAGAGCTACTAAAACATTGTTAAGTAAAAGTACTCGTGTCAAATATTATCATTTAGAAACTACCTGTGAGAATGGAATTAAATATATTATAATACTTCTAATGAACGTGAAAGAAAACACATCTTAGAGAAATCAATGAGTCAATCTAGTGGTATGTACTCCACTACTCTGATGATCGTTGGATCAAATATTGTACCAACAATGAACTTTGGGAAACATACTTATATGTTGTTACCCAAAATGGATTTTGGGACACAATTAATATGTTGTATTCCACAATGAACTTTGGGATGCGGACTCATATGTTGCTACCAATAATGGACTTTGAAATGCTGACTCGTGTAGGGTTTGGTACAGATATTCAAGTCATGACATGATGATCCATATTTAAGAAATCATATGGACATTCTTTCTTTCGAATGAAATACAAAAGGGATGAAAATCTGATACGGTGTACAGTGTCAGTGCTAATTATATTATAATAAAGTCAATGCTTTCTAAAGTACTAAAAGCACGACAAACATCCCACTCTGCCTCATTAACTGTTTTAGGGCACATCACTCATTCTACCAAGCCTATTATTTAGCAATAAGTAGGACAGAGACCTTCCTATGCTAGATATATAAACAAGACATTCCATTCTTACAAAAGAACAAAATATGATATATGTGGACCTATCAAACCAGAAAGCGGGTCATTAAAGTATCTATGGTTCTAGTAAATGCTTTGGCACATTAACTGATCATCACATTATTGTCCACAATAAATGTTGCATCAGAAAAACTCCTAGAAAATATTGTCTAAGGGCTCACCACCCTCACTCCATAAAATCAATAAGACTTATTAACTCTAGAGAGTTCTCATCATAAGGATTTGATGATTATTGCATATCTGTTAGGATCAATATATAGTATCCTTTAAACCATGTGGATACACAAAAATGGTCTCACATATGCCACCATCAAAAGGATATAGATGGAGGATTAGGCATTGCAATGCGCACTAAAATGTCTATCGGACATGGGACTATGCAATATCACTGCAACTTTACTTTATTTGTCTCAGACCCACTGCTAACCAATAATTTATGCGTACCAGTTGGTAACTGAATTTAGCCTGATGTTTTTACATTTACGCATACTTGGTTACGCAGTATATGTGCCTATTGCACCCCCACAACGTACCAAAATGGGTCTTTAAAGACGACTAAAGATTTATGTTGGATATGGATTCCCAACTATTACCCGCTATTTGGAACCTTTAACAGGCAAGATCTATTTACCGTAAGATTGAGGAATTGTCACTTTAATGAGACAGTCTTCCCGTCGTTAGGGGGAGATAAGAAAAAGAATTTTCTAAGGGAACGACAGGAAGTGTTTTCCAGTATGTCTCATTAGGATCCCCACACTTCATAATGTAAAGTGAAGTGAAATTGAATTATCGATCTTCAAAGTATAGAAGATTTGATTGTTGATGCATTTGCTAAAATCGCTAAAGTGACACGATCATATATACCAGCTGCAAATGTGCCTGTAAGGTTAAAAGTCCCCAGTAAGGGGCACAACACCGCAGATAAAGGTGTTGCAACCACACCTAGTGGAGGTGTGGTTGAGGCTGTGGCTCCCAAAAGGAAATGGGGGATGCCACGTGGTTCGATGAACACCTTCTCAAGGAAGGAGGCAGATGTGGCACAATTCGAATCATCAATAAAAAGAATTACTCTCAAATTATCTCTAATTAATTATGTCCATGAATCACCACTGGAGGACGCTCCGAAGTTTAATATGATTCTAGAGATAATGAGAATGCATGTGAGTTAATGGAAAAATCTTTCACGTGCATTGATGATGTATACATTGTTGCTCAATGAATTATAGAGCACAATAATATCGAATCACACTCTATTGTAAGATATCAACAAAGAGCATATTGGCCTATATGGCATCAATCCAGGTAGAACTCGATTCTATGACAGAACAACAGGTATTTGGTTTGGTAGTGCTAGCCTTACCAAGTGTAAAACCTGTAGGACATAAAATATGTTTTGTCAGTAAGCGTAGTGAGAATAATAAGTCCTGAGATGCAAAACTTACCTTAGAGCACAAGGTTTCTCACAAAGCCCTGGAATTGACTACGAGGAGATATTCTCCCACAACGGACGTCATAACGTCTTATCGATAAGTTTCCGAAGGATTGGAAATGCAGCATACTAATGTGGTTACAATATATCTCTTTGGGGATCTTATTATTGAGATA
Organism: Ajuga chamaepitys; assembly: GCA_958295605.1. Taxonomy (NCBI): domain Eukaryota; kingdom Viridiplantae; phylum Streptophyta; class Magnoliopsida; order Lamiales; family Lamiaceae; genus Ajuga; species Ajuga chamaepitys. The sequence goes on along the minus strand of OY282498.1, from coordinate 38,562,040 downwards.
TGTGTAAGTGTCAGATGGACTTGCATTGCCCAATTCAAGTAACTCTAGACCACAGAGTGCATTTACAATATTAGATTGAAATGCTCACTTTGATTGAAATAAATCTAGACGGAAATGGTATACCCGTCTAAGTGACTACTTGATTGGGAAGGGAAAGAACAAGTAGTATTGCCCATATGCATTTATAAAGAAAACAATTTCTATATTTGCAACTATAGCAACTTATGTCGATGTTAAAGGCATAATAAGTACTCTTAAAGAAATAAGAGATATTGTGGTGTATTTGAAATCTAAATTGAGATAAAGGATCATGGGAAAACTCACCGAGTTTGTGGAATATTAATTTCTCAGTTTGCATATATCCAAAAGATTATCAGGCGATTTACATGGATAAAGTGCAATCTGTTAGCACTCCTATGATTGGTTGAAGTGTGGACGTAAGGAAAGATTCATTTGAGTCAAAAGGAAATGACGAAAGAGCTATTAGGAGATGACATTCCCTACTTAACTGAAATGTGCGCATTATTGTACAAAAAGTTCAATGCACTCAACCATGTATTACTTTCTCAAAGAACTTGTTAGTTATATTTTACTCAGGACAATGCAATATCAGTGGAATGATATCAAAAAGTATTTTGATATTTGAATTGACACATATTTGTTCTTCCCATATTAGAGACAAGAGAGATTACAAATGAAATTGTAAAATCTAAAGTAAATGTCAAATGTTCTCATATAGAGAGAAAAAAGTATTACAAAAGAATATGTAACTCCTAAGTAAATGTTGAAGCTACCTCCTACTACGAAATACTAAATATTATTTTGGTTGGTTTAGATTTCGGTTATTTTAGTGGCCAATGTAAAGGTCATTACCAAACTGGTTATGTATTACTATGAGGAACACGATGAAAACTTGAAGATCAATCAATAACAACTACTCAAACAACCTCATCACATCACTCACGGATGATATCTCAAGAAGTTCATCAACCTATAGAGTTAAAGTATTAGTGACTTGAGCTATACCACCGAAGAGCGTACCCGGAGTTATGAAGATGGAGTTATTTGCAACAAACAGATGAATTATGCTACACATCAAAGGTGACGAGACCAAGTACGTACGGCCAACATTTTTCTATAACCAGCAACCACATAATATCCTCATGATTCATGTAAAATTGAGGATGAAGAGATTTTTGAAACTCTCTTGATAGATGTACGTATAAAGGGAGAGATATAGACTTCAGGGGGAGTCTCAACAAAGGTGCGTTGCACTCTTTTTTCCTTCGACCAAGGTTTATTTTATCCCATTGGGTTTTGTTACTTGGCAAGGTTTTTAACGAGGCAACAAGTTATGCACCAATTCCCTTTTGACTTGACACAAGGGGGAGTGTTGAAGGAAAAACACAATTAGTGTGCCTTCATCAAAAGTAATTGATGAAGGGCAATTTAGGTATTCACTAAATATTATGTAATTGTGAAACACTTGTATTTGACACCCTATATAAAGGGATCTGATGAATAAGAGAACCCTAATTATTCCGTGTCTCTTTTCCGTCTCTCTTTATTGTTCTTCTTTTCTATTTTCTCTACAACAATATATATATATATATATATATATATAAAGACATGTTTATTAAAACATAAGAGGCACTAGCCTATGTGGTAAAATCTTAAATTACTGTTTATTAGGGCATGGGTTCAAACCCCATCTTCTCCAATTTTTTTCTATATATGTGCATGTGTTATTATTAGTATTAATACATTGCGCCGCATTTCATGTTACAATATGAGGTGGTGGACACATGCTTGCACTTCTAGTGGCTTGAGTTCGAGCCCTATTAATCACTTTTTATATTATTTTAGACAATGTAATATATTATTTAGAAAAATTATATATTATTAAAAAAAATGTGTATACCTGTGACATAACATATACCATTACACAATATAACATATATTATTACGCAATATAACATATACTATTAAACAACATAATATATTATTAAAATATTATACATGTAACTATAATATATACTATTACGCGATATAACATATATACAATTAAACAACATAATATATTATTAAAAAATTATACATGTAGCTATAATATATACTATTACGCGATATAACATATATAATTAAACAACATAATATATTATTGAAAAATTATACATGTAACTATAATGTATACTATTACGCGATATAACATATACAATTGAACAACAAAAAAAATTATACATGTAACTATTATGCAATATAACATATACTATTGAACAACATAAAAAGAGGTAAAAATAGAGCAACAATGGGGTTCGAACCCGCGCGCGGACGCACCTCAAGCCTAACCTCCGCGCACCTCACCGTTGCACCACATGTTATTGTTGTGAATTCATCCAAACAAGGCCCTTATATCTATCTTTAATTCCAAATTAAATAGGAGAATGTACAATAAGTCTATTGTGTGTTGGGTGCACACAAGTTTTTGCCTTAAAAAAATCGTAAAAAAAAATCTAAAACGACAATTAATTTAAGGGGCAAGTAAGTTTTACAATCCAATAGGAGATAATCTAATAGGGGGTAATGCTATGATACACCTAGTGTATCAAATATACTTGGAAATTTTACCTACTATAGTAGGTAATACCCACCATACTTTTTACTTTCCAGTTTTTACTCATTTGCCATTCCACTTATATTTAACTATGGTTTTCTTTTTCTTTTTTCTTTTTAATTTTAATTAAGTATAATTCCATCAAGTTGAACATATGGCATTTGTATTTCAGATTCTTTATTTAATGTTTACCAGTATTGTTGAACATTGATTCGTTGAGAATTTAAATAAATATCTGAAGTTAAATTGCGATAATATAAATATTCACATTATATTATTTGTAATTTTATTATTTTATATACTAGTATTACTTCCGTGAGATGTATGTTCATTTGAAAAGTAATGATTTAATTAAACTAATATTATGTAATTTAGTATTTAAAAATGCGATTGTTGTATCTAAATGAAATAAATACTTAAAAATTCTAAATTGAACATGGAGAAATTATCAGTAGTGTAAATATCAATTTGTCCCATGTGATACACGGATTTAATAAACTTTTTACAAATATATTATTTTATCGAGTAACACTATAATCATACACTAAATCTAAAGTATATTTATTTTTGAAATTAAGACACATATTTAGGTGTCTGTATCATTCTTAACCTATGTGAATATCCATAAATAATTTTAATTAATTATGAATATTCAAATAAATACAAATATCTACATATCATACAACTCATCAAAATATATTGTATTAAAATAATTAAATAATGTTATAAAAAATTATTATTTTTTATATTCTCATTTTATTTTAAATATTTCAATTTTATCTAACTAATATTTTACTTGGTAATTTCAGATATACTAAAATACTTTATATGTTTTAAGTAAATTCATGATATTAATGAAATAAAATCCAAAAGTGTTGAAATAACAAAATAGTAATAAGAAGAGGCAAAATAATATTCAAGTGCGCTAATAAAAATAAAATTGTGTGTTGTTTACGGATGAAGTAGTGCATAGAAAATTAAAATATTAAAATTTCGATTGTATAAATTCTAGATCTAAAGCTTGTTTGGGACATACCATTATAAAATATATAATATTGTCAAATCATCCTTAGTTAAAAATGATCAAATTGTATAAAATAATTAAAATTATTTAATTTTGATTGTCCTTTTTCAGATCGGATGGTTAAATTTAAAACTAATGTAATTGTCAAACACAAGAGAATAACTAAAGAAAAAGTAATAAGAAAAAACTGAAATATAAATTTGAAAGATAAAAAAAAAAAAGAAACAACAACAATTGAAAGATAAAAAAAAACGTAATAAGAAAAAAGAAACATAAAAACGGGTTCAAGATCAGTAACCTGCTTCACCAGTAAGCTGTTACACTTATTTTTTAATTTTAATGATTAAGATTTAATGTTGTGTAATCAAACAATTAAAATTTTAGGTGTATTAATACATTAGGTGTCAGAAGGAACCTTCGAACAGGAGTTGTGGGTCTCCTTGAAAAAATAAAAGTGGTATGAATGCCCATAACTGTGTGACAGAATCGGTGCAAAAGTAAAATTACAAGTCAGCCCAAGACTACTTTTTTGGTTTGTTATTTCCGTTTCTTTTCTCGATGTCGCGTTCACTTGACCAAAGTAAGAGTGGAAATTTTTTTGTACATTCAAAAGTAAAAGTTAATAAAAGAAAGAAAATTACAAGTTGAGTCGAGCATGAATTGAGCAAAACAACTTTTTATTTTTTACCTTTATGATTACAATATTATTTGGGAAGATGTTTGGTGGAATTTGATCTTGATTAATGACCTGAATTACAAAAATTCTATCAGGGTTATAATTAATTCGCAAAACAAGTTGAAATAATGTAAGTGTTTTTATAGGGTCTGAAATAAATGTAAGTGTTAAAATCAAAATAATTAACATTCATTTTCATAACTAATAAGGGAGTTAATTGACTTCTTTTCTCTAAACTCATATTCATGTTAATTAATAACCTGGGGTAAAATAGGAAATATATCTAATTGTGGAATTAGAGAAAAAAAATAATCAATTAAAGAATTAAATATGTTTTTTTAGAATATAATTTTAGTTGGGGTGGAGTCCGTCAAAATTGAACCATGGTCAATTAATTAAGTTACAATATGTTATACTGAGCTACAATCAATTTTCACGAAGTGTACTTTTGCTCAACTAACACATATTCTCTCCGTTTAGAAAAGAATGTCATTTTAGACACATTGAAAAATTTCACAATAAATGTCACTTTATAAAAAATACAACAATTCTTTCAATATTTTTTTAAACAACCTACTTAATTTAATTAATTATTTTTTTTTTCACAAAATATATCAATTAAATAGAAATCCTTAATTTCCAAAAAAAAAACTAAAATGACATTTTTTGATAAGGAGGGAGGGAGTATTACATTAAATGGGTGGTTATAATTGTATAGATAATCTATTCGATAGCAACTGTAGACTTTGTTTTTCAGCTAACCACTCTAACAAGATAATATTAATAATCCAGACATACGCAGGGGAATCTATAATGCAGACAATATTATATTTTACAACATGTATATAATAGTAGAATTAAGAAATATGATATGATAATCTCGTGGCCGGCTTCAGCACGCCAGGACAATTGCAATTTGCAATGCTGTATGATACTATTCTACCTACGCGTCGTAGGCGAAGACGAAGAACAAATTAGTTCCTTAAACGAAGGGCTAAATAATAATCGGAGGCATGGATGAATTTCGAAAGAGTTGCTTACCATTTCTGTTGATCTACTCACTGCTAATCCAAGCAATTTCTTCTGCAGCTGATACCATAGATACTTCTCAGAGCATTACAGATGGAGAAACACTGGTTTCATCAGGTGGAATGTTTGAACTTGGATTCTTTAGTACACGAAATTCGTCGAATCGGTATGTTGGCATATGGTACAAGAATATAACAGTTAGGACATATGTTTGGGTTGCCAACAGACAAGCTCCACTGGCTAGTAACTCTGGTGTCTTAAAAGTTACACAGCCTGGAATCTTGGCCCTGTTTAATCATACTAATGGCACTGTTGTATGGTCGTCGAATGCAACACGATCTGTTGGAAATCCATCTGCGCGGTTACTGGACACGGGGAATCTTGTGGTGAAGGATGCAAACGATGACAGGCCGGAGAATTTCGTTTGGCAGAGTTTCGAGTATCCATCTGATACGTTTTTACCAGGGATGAACTTTGGCTGGAATTATGTATCAGGGGTGGAGACTTATCTGTCGTCATGGAGGAGCAACGACGATCCAGGCCTAGGCGAGTTCACAGCCCACTTGGATCCAACTGGATATCCGCAGATGTTCAATAAACGAGGCGGAGCTAACCTGTATAGAATCGGGCCCTGGAACGGGCTGAGTTTGAGTGGGGCATCACATTTTAATAGCAATGATGGCATATACAGGTTGACTTTGGTGATGAACAAGGATGAGGTGATGTACAGGGAAGATGTTGTACAACCATCGGTTTTGACGCGGATTACACTGAACTCGAACGGCATCTCATCGCGGCTGACATGGAATTATCGGACCCAGACTTGGATCGTTTACAGCAATGTTCCGATGGACAGCTGTGATAACTACAATGTATGCGGGGCTTACGGGGCTTGCAGCGTTACAAGCGCTCCGCCCTGCGGATGTCTCGACAGATTCGTGCCGAAAGATCTGGAAAGTTGGAGTAGTACAGATTGGTCGAGTGGATGTGTACGGAGGACACCATTGACGTGTAAAGATGATGTGTTTTTGAAGTACTCTGGAATTAAATTGCCAGACTCACGAAATTCAACATTCGATGATCATATAGTATTGATGGCAGACTGTGAAGTAGCATGCTCGAGGAACTGTTCGTGTGTTGCGTACAAACGGTTGAATATCAGTGGATCAGGTAGTGGATGCTTGTTCTACCATGGGGAGCTGATTGACATGAGAACTCTGCCTGCAGGTGGCCAAGATCTTTACATTAGAATGTCTTCTGCAGAGAGAGGTAAGAATTTATTAATTTGGACATGTTGTCGATATCTTTGTCCCGTGTTCTATACGATTCTAACATCAGTTAGGGAGTCTTCACAAAATAACTGTATTTTCAGGGAAGTGATTTAAGGTGATTGTTGTGGAAAAATCAGATTAGCTAGTGTTTGAAAATAAAGTGATTGTGCCTAGAATCTGCCTGAATTTAGGTCATACTAGCTTCTCAGAATCAGATTTTAAATGATTTTGAAAAGTATAATGAGTTTGTAAACGCCTCATAGCGTTTATTGTGTTTTGTATGGACAGAAAATGAAGCCATCTCTAAAGGGAACAAAAGGGTAGCTCTCGTAGCAAGTTTTACAGCAGCAGCAGGAATAGTTCTTCTGTGCGCTATACTCATTTTTTTTTATGCTCAGAGGGGGAAGAAGAATCGAAATCAGAAAAATGAAGGTAATGTGTATTTAGATTGAAGAACGTTTGCAGTTATAGGAGGAAAAAAAATATTCTGAGTAGTACGTTGTCTCGGTTTCCATTTTGCAGCTATATTTAGTACAAATTCTGGTAAAGAAGCAGAGTTGCCATTCTTCGACTTCTGTACTATTTTGGAAGCCACAGACCATTTCTCAAACAATAATAAGCTTGGTGAGGGTGGATTTGGACCTGTTTACAAAGTAAGACGCTACATTTTCTATAATTATCTATGGAATTATTATGTGAAATAACATAGATCTGTATAGCATTAAACATTTTCAAACTTGGGCTTAGGGGGTTATGGAAGATGGACAGGAGATTGCTGTAAAGCGCTTGTCGAAAACCTCTACACAGGGAATCGATGAATTGAAGAATGAAGTGATATTGATTGCTAAACTTCAGCATCGTAATCTGGTGAAGACATTAGGATGTTGTGCCGAAGGAGAGGAGAATATGTTGATCTACGAATACATGCCTAATAGTAGCCTTGACTTGATTTTATTCGGTGAGCACTTTGACTCTCTTATTACTATAACCTGGATCAAATGATGGTTGGTTAGTAGTTTTTTGTGGTCAAAGTGTTTACTGCACAGTATTTTTCTACAGATGAAACAAAAAGTAAGCTACTCGACTGGCAAAAACGTTTCAGTATTATCAACGGAATTGCAAAGGGGCTATTGTATCTTCATCAAGATTCCAGGTTGAGAATCATCCATCGAGACCTCAAAGCAAGCAATATATTGCTAGACGCTGACATGATTCCTAAGATATCAGACTTTGGGCTAGCCAGGAGTTTTGGTGGAAACGAGACTGAAGCTAAAACACAGAGAGTTGTCGGAACATAGTAAGGATCCCAACATATTTAACGATTTATCTATTTCCTATTGATATCTTGTAAAATAATTCTTGTTATTGATTCTCGACCGCAGTGGATACATGTCTCCAGAATATGCAATAGACGGACTATTCTCAATCAAATCCGATGTATTCAGCTTCGGTGTCCTTGTGCTAGAAATCGTGAGTGGAAAGAGAAACCGAGGATTCTTCCTGGAAGAACATAGTCTCAACCTTCTCGGACATGTAAGTATTGTTTCCTCTGCCAACATATGTAGCTAAGAATGTATCATCTCAATCAGTTCTAAATTTTGGACAGGCATGGACACTTCACAAAGAACAAAACTCGTACGAACTAGTGGACGCTTCTCTGGGAGACTCGTTCAACTCGTCTGAAGTTCTGCGCTCGATACACGTGGGATTGTTGTGCGTGCAAAAATGCGGTGAAGACAGACCAAGCATGTCGTCGGTGGTTTTCATGCTCGGAAATGAAGTGACACTGCCTGAGGCCAAACAGCCCGGCTTTTTCGCAGAAAGAGATGTTTCTGCTCTGCAGAGCAGTAGTAGCTCATATGCAGCAAGTTTAGGAAATCAAATTAGTATTACATTGCCTGCGGGTAGATAGGAAACAATCTCAGTTATTACTTTCAATATTGTAAAAGTCCTTAGGTACTGATCGGACGTTTGACTAGAAACTAGTGCCTAGTTGAGTTTAGGTGGGACTAAGTGGAGCATAGGCGTAATGAGGCTGGAACGAGTCAGACGAAAAATTATGGGTGGCCAATAGAAATCAATGTCTGCAGGACTTGTTGGAACTAATGGAGGACTTTATATCAAACTTCCATTCTCCGTTGTACAGCTTCGTAATAGCATGAAGGTTATTACAACAGTATAGAAACCAGATTGCAAAGCCCAGTTTTTCAAGTACACAATAAAAACTAAGAGATTAATGAGACGTTAAAAACAAAATTTTCAATCTACTAATAGATAATGGAGTAGATTACCTAGATAATTTGGACAAATGTTCCTATTAAAGAAAGCTAGATGTTCGCCCGTGCGATGCACGGGACAAAATATCCTGTTATATTAATAATATGTGCTAATATTGCTATCAGTCATTATAAAACATATATAAGTCATTATACATGTGCGTATATATTTTACTATATTTTATGTATTAAAATTAAGTAAATATTAAAATACTTTTTTATGTAAGCAAAACGAATTTTAAACCCAATTTCACAAAAAAAGTGAAATAAGTTATTTGAACTTTGGTAGTATGCCATATTTTTTTTCTAACAATAAATAAGTTGTTGGAAATAAATACCCATAGGGTGTGTTTGCTTAAGGTTGGGGAGTGCTGAGCCAAACTTGGCTGAGAGAGTTAATAAGTGTGCTTCATTGAAATTTGGTCTCCTAAATCTACTGAGAAAAATTATAAGCAAACATACCCATTTTTTTTTTTTTCTAACATACATTTTTTTGTACAATTGACCAATGTAAATCCAACAAATTTATTACATACAATATGGATGTCTATTTGAATATCGTGAATAATGATTATTTTGATATATTTTTCATCAAGAATTAAGTTGATATGAAAGTTACAAACATTCAAATTTTAAGTTATAAAGAAAAAGAATTAAAGAGAGAATTTTATTGATTGGTACGTCCAATTCTTCTTTTTCCTTTTAAAAATAAAAATAAAAATAAACTCCTACAATCTATATGACTGACACGTATTTTTCTTGATAGAGGACTTATATAGATGACATGTGTGTTCCTCTTACTGTAATAATATAGGGGATTTTATTTTTTACAATTTTTGTTAAAAACAAAATTTATAGAATAACCACATATTAAAAAATATTATAATGAAACAATCAATATTATAAATTTAAGAATCAGATTATTTTTAGTATAAAATTAATAATTTAAATACTTGTAGCTCAAACCCATAAAAATAATTTAATTATGTACATATTACAAAACTAAGCAAATAATTCAATACTAAAAAAATTATAATTCATATGTTAAGTCTAATATTTTGTTCTTAAGTAATTGGTTTTTATATATTTAATATGCATGTCAAACTAATGATCCCAGAAAGAAGATTAATTTAATATACTATTTGTCGAATATAGATTATGAACGAAAAAGTTATATGCAATTTAAATTATAGTTGGAAATATCAAAATAAAATAAAAAAAAAATATGAGAGAGGAACGTTTGTTGGCTCCTTTTTTTTTTATTTTTTTTCTTTTTGTTTAAAGCCTAGAATTAAGGTGGTGGAGACACATCACCCTAAACTATCCTACTTTTATATTAAGTAGGGATATTGAGGTTTCTAAGGCTATGCTTATTGGTGACCTCCAAAAGGAGGTCATGAGGTAAGACAAAAAGAAAATCAGAAAAAAAAAATTGAAAATGAAAGTAATTGCTATGACCTTAGCTATGACCAGTTGTGGAGTCAACCAACCCACTCCACAACTCAAATCATCCCTACAATCTGTCACGTGTCATTTTTTTAATTGGTTGTATCAAATTTTTTTTATTGTATATAGTTTAAATGATAAATTCGATCCCGATAATTAAATATATAATTTGTATTTCTTATATTTATATTAGTATTTCAGACGTGTATTTATAGCTTAATTTTTTTTTACAATTTCGTGATTCAACTTTTGCAATTTAATTTAATTATTATATATGTTAGTTGTTATTTTTTAAGTGCATGGAAAAAAAAAAATATTATTTAATTGTGGAATTAAATTTTATTCCTTGAAATATATTAGAAAAAAATGCTAAAAATAATATGCAATTATTAAATCGTAGCAAAATATTAGTTTTATTGGGAAATAAGTTATGTATTTGGATAAAAAAAATTAATATTTATTAAAATATTGGGTTGTGTTGGGTTGTTGATAAAGTATGAAAATATATTTTTTTAGATTGTGGAGTAAGTTGTGTATGTGAAGGAGAGAGAAATGAATATTTTATTGATAGGTTGGATTAGGAGGGGTTGTTGATAAACATGGTCTAAATATGTAACTTCGTCATGCCCTTATTTATTTAGTTTTCTTTTATTTTATGCTTTTGTTCCTCTTATTTAGATTAGCACATTGAGGCCATCTACACAACTTGTTCTTCTTCAATGTTGCACTGTATCATGCACTATTTTAGTATTTAGATAAATCTCACACTATATTTAATGCACACTACTTTGTTGTACTACTTATTTTCTTATTCTCTTTCCTTCTGTATTATATTTAATTGTTATGTATATTTAAAGTATTAGACTTTGAGTGTCTCCTCCACGCTCAGGGCAGCTTCCTCGATTTGTGTGGTCTCTTATCTTTGTTCTGCGATAGCTAGATCTTCTGGTTTTAGTTTGTTGTTCAAATCTTCTGATTATTCTACTAGTTGTATAAGTACTTATAGTCTATAGGAGAATGAAGATTCATGGATCACAATTTGATGGTTTTGCAACAATTAGATTGGGTATCTTAAGGTTTCTGCAAACGAGAAAATTATAATTTTGGTCCCACACATGATATTGGGTTGTTTCATTTTGATTACAGCCCTAGTAGAAGTGATCCTAAAAATAATTAGTTGCATTTTTGGTCCCATCATTATGTTTTATGTTAATCTTTTTGCATTTTTAGTCCCACATAATTTGCACTTTTGGTCCCACATATTGTATTAACAGTTTGGAGGGAAAAAATGCATTCTAGGAGGAAAAGTTGTCTATTTTGGAGCCAAAACCTGTTTTTCTACTCACCACAAAAGACTTATCCCTCTACCTATAAAAGTATGTCACTACAACAAAAACTGTTAATCACTACGCCCAAAAGACAACGGTTTTATGCAATAACCGTAGTCTTTTAGCGCTCAACCGTAGTCATTGTACAAACCGTAGTGTTTTACTTTTTTTTTTTCGCTAAAAGACTACGGTTTCGCACAAACCGTTGTGGTTTAACCGTAGTCGATCGCTAAAAGACTACGGTTCTTAAAACCGTTGTGGTTTAACCGTAGTCGAATACCTATTTTCGCTAAAAGACTACGATTCGTAAAACCGTTGTGGTTTAACCGTAGTCGAATACATTTTTTTTTGCTAAAAGACTACGGTTTCGCAAAACCGTTGTGGTTTAACCGTAGTCGAATACTTATTTCCGTTTAAAGACAATGGTCAGTACGTCCGTTGTTAAAAGGCCGTTGTCAAATATATTTTTTTAGTAGATAACATAAAAGAATTATTTTTGTGTGATCAACGACAAGCGGTTATGCTAACCATAGTTAATCGAGAGATGTCATTATCCTTTTGAACTTCCTTAACTTTTTTAAATACTTATTTACAAGATTAAAATATTTTTTAATATTTTACAATTAATAAATATTTATTATTAATTTTTTTAAATTGTTCTTAATTTCCTCAATTTATACTATTGGCCTATCTAGTATTTATACTTACAGAATAATGTGTGGTCTAATATAGCCCCATACTATATAGCTACATATAAGGACTATCAAGTAATAACTCAACTCAATAAATTATGTCAATAACGTAAATAAAAGCCCTAAAATACTACCAGAATTTTGAGAAAATATTAATCTTTGTATTAGAAAATTAAGGTCAAACTATTTCAAGTCTACATATTCTCTAAATATATGCACCCTATTACAATATACATTCCTCACAAATAAGCACTGAATGTATCCAAACTTCTCAATCCGCTCCACGCAATTATAATCATAGTCTTGTCATTACCGTAAAATAGAAAAATAAACACAATTGAAATAAAATAGTCTATTAGAAAAACATAAAAAACGAAAAGAATGGCACATGGCCCCTTTTTTCTACCGAATTCGAACATTGTGTAGAGGAAAGGAAGAACAATCACCATTGAGACCTTATAATACTTGGAAGATGGAGGGCATACTTTGAAGATAAGGGCGTAAAAGTAAAAATAAAAAACAAACTGAAAGTATATGAGAACCATATTTCAATCAATAAGATACGAGAATTTTGTAACTTTTTCTACAGTAACAATTATATATATATACATACATAAATATATATACACACACATGCTAGTTAGAGACGTGTGTTGCACATGATCCATAAAATTTACTAAGAATATACAAATATTTTTCTAAATAAATATCTTAAAAAATAGTATAATATGCACTACTACAAAAACTGTCAATCACTACGCCCAAACGACAACGGTTTGATGCAATAACCGTAGTCGTTTAGCGCTCAGCCGTGGTCTTTGTATAAACCGTAGTGTTTTACATTTTTTTTCGCTAAAAGACTACGGTTTTGCAAAAACGTTGTCTTTTAACCGTAGTTGAATACTTATTTTCCGCTTAAAAACAACGGTTAGTACATCCGTTGTTGAAAGGGTGTTGTCAATATCAGTGTATTTAGATATTCATCACAATTAGATATTGAATATTTTATAACTATTTCAATCATTTTTAACACTCAAAACCTCGCTCTCATTCTCTCTCTCCGGTGAATCAAACTCAGGCTCTTCTCGACTATCCACCGACAGCAAAAACGATGCTCGGATGATCCACCGACAGCAAACAATGCTCGGATGATCCACCGGCAGCGGTTGGTACTCGAAAATCCACTGGCGGCGGCTGATATTTAAATATCCACAGTAGCGAACTGAAACTCGAATCCACCAGCTTCGTCATTGGCTGTGGAGGTCCTCAAAATTGGCGAGATTCATCAAAGTTCAACACTTTTTTTTACCAACAGCAGCACCATATTGATCGATCTCTCCCCAATTTGGTGAGTTGTGTGCCCTAGTTTTTCTAATTTTCTTATTTTCTTCTTGAGTATCCTCAGTATTTCTCCTCAATCCTTACTATTGCCTATAAAATCCTCAAGCAACTAATGTAAGTTTGGGGCATGGAATTGAAACATTGAGTTTTGATATCACAAAATTGATTAAAATATTGTTTCATTTATTGAAATCCCTTGATTCCCAGTGATTACTTGCTTTTGGATGTTTAATTGCAATGTGGAATCGCGTATGCACTATCTATTACATATAGCATTGTCATCCGTGATTCATGCAAATGTGATATTGAGTATATAAGTCCATAAATAGATCGAATACAGAGCTTTTTTGTAATTGACATGGGCTATTATATTATAAACCAATGAATTAATATAAATTGTAAATCTGGACATTTTTCTGTTCAAATTCGTGGGTATAAACTACTTATCGGTAGCTACTTGTTTACACTATTTTGTTACTAATTTTCTGATTTTCAGGTTAGCTTCAAAGTCAGTTCCAGGAACTCTGGCCTGTATAGTCCAGGGCTAGCCTCTGAGGAAGATCTCCAGCTGTAAGTTGCTACTAATTTTCATAACTTCTGAAATTTAATTTAATTTTCTATGGTAAGTGAACCATATATGTGCCATGTTTCAAGTATTAACTCTTTATAACTGTATGATAGTCTCACTTATGCACATAAAATATCACGGGATAGTATGAAAGGTCTTGATTTGATATGTAAATGCACCTGCGGTGCTGTGACAACCATCAATTTATGCTTATTTATAGTGTCCGAATTCCAATAATTTTATGTATGCACTTCCTTTTCTGAATTTTGTAGGAGTTTGGAAAAATCTGCAGCGTCAACTATCAAGAGATAAATTGGTGAATGTTCCAAAAGTTAATACCTTAAGTACTCTCAAGGTATGTAAAAGTTATCATATTTATCGCTAAAAGTTTTTAAAAATCATTTTTAGATAGTGAGCTGCATTGATCTTTTACCCACCATGGCGTTCCACTTTGTGTGTTGTATCTTCTAGGTAAACATCAACAAACAAAAGAAAGACGACTTCCAACTCTCAAACCTGAATTGGAAATGGATATGGAGAAAAATCCTCATTTTGATACAAGGATGGGGATTTGTAAAAATTAGATATTGAGGCCTAAGAGGATGACTTTCCAGTTTGTTGAGGAAGGCAAATGGTCAAAAGACGTAGAGAATCACCAAGTTGAAAGTACTTTTATTTCCTTGTTCTCGTGTATGTCATACTTTATCACGTAAAGGTACTGGTCTAACCTCTTCAGGATTGGCACTTACAGACTCAATTTGAAGAAGCAATAGCCAAGGAGCTGAAGGCAAAACAAGCCCAGCTAGCAAAGGCAAAGGCAGAGCCTAATATCAACCCAAATCTGATAGAGGTAGGAAAGAGGGTGATTATCAAAGAGAAACCAAAGTGGTCTAATGAATTAGTCTATGTTGCACTCACCTTTTTACCTCAAGTGAACAGTTGCTTGTTAATTCCATCTATCTTCTGTTTCTTCTATTATGTAGATGTATGTATATGTGTGTGTTTGTATGTAGAAGTGATGAGAATCGTGGAAATGGGACACATATTGCTGATCTTTAATTTGACCCCCGATTTCTACAATTGAAAATAAAAGAAAAGAAAAAAGATGAAAGTGTATTTGCATGTTGAATTGAAGGGGCCACTTACCCACCTGCATCTTGCTTCAACTGAAGGAGGTAGCAATTAGTACTAATCTGAGGGATAAATGCTATTTGGATGTACGTTCATCGTTAGTCCAGTGTATTTTTGCAAACAAGTAAGTCAATATGGACCTGAAAATTGTTCAATTTTGTTCATTTGTAAGATTTATGTGCTTACATTTAAGTCAATAAATGTTTGTTTTTTTTCTTCTAAATGATTTGATGTCAAAGATGCCAATAACAAAATATGTTTGTTTTTTAAATTGTTTTAATACACCTTCTGATGGAAGTTTTAGCATTTCTTTTAGAATTCTTGTCTTGCCACTTTTCAACACAGGAGTTGTTATTTGTTAATAATTTGTGTGTGAAGGCAGGAGGGTCTTCTGGTTTTTTTGTTTTGATGGGATATCTGTTGGCCAAAACAGCCTGTTATATTGTCTGGGTTGGTAATGTTGATGCACCTCCAAATCCGCTCGCAGAAACGGACATGTGGGAGGTCCATTATGACAACTATACACATTCTTCCAAGATGACTAATTCTTCATCATCTAGGATTCTACCTGCTATGATTTGTTCAGAGGACGGTATCCTTGCTGTCATTGAACAAGGTACAAAATTCTTGTTAGATGATTAAGAAATTTTAATTTGTGATACATATAAAAACATATGTTTAATTTTAGCTGATTTGTTTCAACTCAAATAGGTGAAGCACCCGAAGAGCTTTTGGCTGAACCATGTGCAATAAATTTCTTTGACATCGACAAACAAAGCCTTTCTTGATCACTCAGACCTTAAGTAATTATAAGATCACTGGACCTACTCAGGTTGGTAAAAAAAAAGTGACATTTCCTCCTTGTTTATGGTAAAGGGATTACATTTCCTACATCAAAGGAGGTTCTATAATCTTCCAGGTCCATTTATCTACAATCTGCCGTGTAATTTTTATTTCTTATTTGATCTATATACATGACACACTTTTTACTAAGATATAGCATCGATCTTATCATGCATTTTAGTTATGGATTGTTTATGCTTTTCTTTTACCAATAAAAAATGCAATTATGGTATCTAAGATAGATTCTGCCCTATGTTATTCACCTCATTTTTTCTGAATTTTTGTAGGAGCCTGGAAAAATCTGCAACCTCAACTATCAAGAGGTAATCATACTTGTAGTTGTCTTTTCATGTATGTGTGTATACCCATTTTTAGATTCTGTTTGGTTTAGTTTTTAAGTTTAGATTCTGAACTTGTGAACAATTAAATGTTGACAGTTCCTTTTTCTTTTGAGTGAGTTGTCATTGGTCAGGGACAAGATGGATCTGCTAGTCATTGCCTTTTTCTTTTCTTCTATTTTATATATTTAGTTTTGTAAGCATCTTGAAATTTTACCCTTTGTTAAAATCTCTACTTAGGTTCTAAGTTTCCCTTACTTGTCTCTGCCTTGTTTTCATATAAGCTCCGCATAATCCTGCTCAGGCCTAACCTTATACTTAATGTTTTTTTACTATTTTGTGTTGTAGATATCTGGGTTAACAAATAAATTTTTTGTGTTTAATTCTATCTTTTTTGGTGTTTTATTTTTGCAGGATAACAAAAGATGATTCAAAAGAAAAGTTGCGCCTCTGTAATAGATTTAAGTATAGAGAAATTAGTTTGTAATTTTTTTACTTTTCTAGCTTTGAGACGTAATGTAACTTTGATATTTAGAAATAAATGAATTTTTTTAATCTAAAATTTACTGTTTCTTATGTGAGACGTTTTTGCACATAAATATTAATTTATGTTATATATATATATATATATATATATACGTTTATATATAAATTACAAAAAACATATATATAAAAAAAACTATAAAAGAGCATCATCTACAACAACGGTCTTTGACCGTAGTCGAAGAAAATCACCAACCGTGGTCATACATACCGTAGTCGTAGATGCTACTATTACAACAACGGTTATCAACCGTAGTCGTTAGTATATATTACTATGGTTCAGACCGAAGTCAATAGAAGTTCTCAACCGTGGTCATACATACCGTAGTCGTAGATTCTACTAGTACGACAACGGTTCACAATCGTAGTTTTTATAATTAACCACTACGGTTCTGAACCGTAGTTATTGGTAAAGGGTCTACGACTATGGTATGTACTACTACGGTCGTTGTATGCCTTTAACTACGGTTTTTTACCGTAGTGTTAAACGTTTTTTGTTGTAGTGATGTCAAGATAAAAATAAATATTCCTTATTATATAATGTTCTAATTGACTATAATATACTCTTTGATACATATATATCTTATATAAATGCCTTAATAGGGTACTTTGAATATTTAATCTTGTCAAACTAAAAAGAAATATATTAAGTACAATTTGTAATTAAACTAGATTTCTTTATCAAAGTTAAACGATGATATTATTTATGATCACGTCATGTGTTCCATAAAAAGAGCCATGTTTAAAAATACTTCGTGTCCTAAAAAAAGAGTCAAGTTTATAAGTTAAAGTAATATATTAAAATTAAGTATAAAATAATATGGTAGAATGACTCAAATGAAAAAAATAAACAAAGTCTTATTTATATGTGAGAAGTCACTGTTATTAGAAGGTTATGCATTCATCTAACTGATAAAAAATAAAAAGAATATGTTTGTCAAACACGTCTCTTTTTTTGGGTTGGGATAATATTAGTTTTTTTGGGTTGGGGATAGTATAAGTTATTAATTTGATAACTTTAAAGATAATATAATTACTTCATGTTTATACTCCCTTTTGTCTTTAAATTGTTTTTATATACAAAAAAGGAATAACAAATATAAAAATGTATATTTCAGAAGTCATAAGATTTTATTATGGATTTAATTATCTCACTAACAGTCGAATTGTATTACTTCACATTGAACTAAAGTTACTTAATGTAACACCAATATCACTCTTATTAAGTCATACTTCTATGCAACGGTTGCACCTGTGCAGCCATCTGTTTTCAGTTATTGGATCTTATAATATACCATCTTGATCATTCATTCATTTAGGAGTATATACAAAAAAAAAGGGTAAGATAGGGTTTTCACTCACTCTTCTTCCCAACTAAAAGTTCGTACATATAATTCAAAATCAGCTTTATCACTCTCTTTCTCTCTCCACTTCGGATCAACTGGTCCACAAATGTTATCTCATTTCCCTGTCTCCCTTTAAACGACATCGTGTTATCACAATTTTCCAAAATTAAGCTAATCTAATCTTCTCATTCAAGCCACCGCAAAATTTATTTTTCATTCTTGACAAACAGAAGGTTAAACTAATTTTCAAACTCTGGTTTTTTTTCACCAAGATTTCTCCAAAAAAAAAAATGGAAGTGGGGATTTGTTAGAATAAATTATAAATTAAAGTTTGATTAAGGCATTTTAATGCTATAATAAAGTGGTCGGAAGTTTAATTTTGTAGGAATTAAACTTCACACGATTAATCTATGCACGGGTAGATAATCGTAGGTTTTTTAATTTCTCAAAATCGAATTTTGGTGAGTGAGAAATTAATACATAAAGTAACCACTTAGTTATGTATTAATGTAGGATTAAATAACTAAAGACTTATTATCCCACATTGAAACTTGAGCTCCTTAGTTTCATCTATAAATATAAGAACACGTCATTAAAGACATATCAAGTATGCTTGTGAAGGAGTCCAATTGGAAGCCCACACGCGCTCGCTCGGCTCGGCACGGTCACGCCTCGCCTCAGGCCGGGCTTGGACCTTAAACGTTGGGAAGGCCTCGGCCGTGGCCCATGGGCTTTGGGTCTTGGACTGCTAATTATATCTTTAGAACCCCAAAATAATTAGACTTGCCGGATGAGCTCAGAAGCCCAAACGTTGGGCTTGAGGATGGTTTGAATTTCAAATTCAAACCTGTAACATCCACAATAATGGACTGAATTAAGGAGGAATTAAGTGGGTTGTTACTCAGCCTGTAACAACTAATATAATGGCTGTGAATAATGACATTTAAAATGTCTGTCCCCCAGCAGGCCTATAAAAGGCTGTCTCCTGCATGCATACAATACAACATTTTTAAAACCTGAAACATATCTTTCATTTTCTCTGCATTTTGCATCCTAAGCTCCAGTTTAGACGAACATTCTTAGTTCGCTGGTACCTTTTCTGATAGTGATGCTACTTCAGAAAAGGAAAAAAAAAAAATCGTTTTATCTTTGTGGTCGAATACTTCAATCCGTGAGCACTAGCCGAGAAGTATTTCATCCTAAGGAAAGTGGGCATTCCACGACTCGATTTACATTCCAGTTTTTGTTCCTTTCCCTCATCCTCTTATTTCCAGAAATTCCATTAGCTTGCAATAACAGGATTTACAAATGATATAGCAGGAGGAAAATGCTTTGGCTCTTTGGTGCTTAGATGTGTTTAGAGGTATTCTACGCGAGAGTGAAGGTTCGAGTAAAAGGATTGACATTGATGTTAAGCAACTCAGCAAAAGAGGATTACAGGTAAAGCCATTTTCTTGAATTTGTTGTCATGTTGTTTCGACTTCATTTGATTTCTTTCGGGTTTTGCGTAGGGGATTACAAATGATATAGCAGGAGGACTTGAGGAACCACGGTTTTCAAGTTGTGGAGATAAATATTGGGGATAACAACAAAATAGAATTGTGTGAGGGCGGTGAAAAATGGGAAAAATAGAACAATAAAGTAGAAACAGGAGCTGTAATGTTTTATTAATGGGATAGAGAATGGGATAACTTTTATGGTATAGAGGATCCGATCTTAATTAAAACAAAAACAGGAAAAAGTAGGGGTCCCAATATAACTTGTAAAAAGACAAATATAGCCAATGGTTGCATTTATGCAACAATTGCATAACAGAATCACCCTTTTTTTAATGATCACTGAAATTACATCATTCATGTTATACAAATGCTATCAAATATAAATTAACTTTTTAATAGAAAATGTAAATTATATATCTTTTCCATGTATATTTACTTGAAATTTTGATCGAATACTTTCCAATACTTTTGTATTTGAGATATATATTAAATGAAAATATATTCAAGTTTGATTTTTCAGGAATTGATCAAGGGGTATTTTAAAGATCAAATTAAGTTACTTTTAATTCCCCTCTAAAGTTTGGATTCTTGTAGAAATTTAAAAATAATGGCTTTGGAAGATTTAGAACATCTATCCTCCTCTGTAGGAGAGAGATATATATTAACTCTTTTAGCAAGTGCTACTAAACTTAACTAACTTTAGCTTAGTTCATGTAGTAGCAATTACTCTTAGAAGCAAACATAAATAAATAAATAAACTTAGTTATTAAAATATATTAGTTACTATAATAAAAATATATATATCAAGTATATTTTCACATAAGTTTGAAAAATCAATTTTAAAAACATAAACAAAGATTTAACTCTAAATATATAGATAATAACTCATGTCATGCATTAACTGCATAGTTATAGAACAATGATAAGGAGAATACGTTAAAAAGTTAAATTAGCGATATGCTAAAGAGTATTCTTATATATGAAACATTTCACATTATAAAATAACTATGTAATCTCATTCCATGTTTGCAAATAATATTCTGCGGTTTTAAATTAGTGTCAAAATCGTGTACATTCTTTTCAATTTTCTCTTTATGATTATTAAAACTCACATTTTGGTACTTATAATATATACTTGATAATTAAATTATACTTAAATCATATACAACACAAAATGTTATAGGACAAATAACTACTTAATAAAGATCCAAAATTGAAATAACAAGTCTAACTACAATCATATTTTACCGAGTTTTTGAAGTGCTGCTTATCTTAAACCATTTCTCAATTAGCATCAAAACTGCAGTGGTGATTTTTTTATTATTTTCTTTTATTAATTTTTTTTTTTTTTTTTTTTTTTTTTTTGCATCATAAGTATTTTTTTTGCTAGAAATCATATATTATAATTAACTTGTATTTTATACTTAAATTAAAACTTATATCAATATTCAATTGACTGGATTGTCCTCCCATTTTATACTCCGTATGATTTCTTTTAGGGTAATTCCATATGATATATTGAATTAGCATTTTTTTTTTCCAAAATTTTCATGTCAATAATATATTTAAGCAATATAAATATGATGAAATTTAATAATATTCAAAATTAATGCTACCATAAGTAAAAATAATACAAATAGATAATATTTAACAAGTAATTAATGGATGATTTATTAATTCCTTAAAATAAATTCATATTAGTAAGATAAATTGTGTACATGTCTCCTTATATATAAATGAATGATAGAAGGGCTTTTTTGTCCTCATTATTTTGTAAGAAATCACTTACACTTTTAAAGGTATATATACATATACATATACATATACATATATATATATATATATATATATGGAGATGGAGATATGTGTGTGTTGAACAGATAACGAGATCTTTATGGTAAATAAGGTACATATACTTTTAAGACAATATAAATCAGCACATTTTGTATTAAATAAAAAATAAATACTGTTCTACATCTTTTTAAATTAGGAAGACTTAAAGGTCACATATATGAGAGAGAGAGAGAGATTCTCTTTGAATGAAAAATATAATAATTTTCTTAGGGTAACTATAGTAATATTAAAACAAGATAGAGAACCATATTTTTTAAATAATGAGATATAATTTTTGTTGTAGAGAAAATCAATATAAAAAATTGTAAGGAGAAGAAAAGAATCTAAAAGATCAAACAACTTTGTTATAGTAAAAATCACACCACTTTTAAATTGTTAAAGTAAGAGACTATAATAAGTTACAATAAGAGAAAACAATATAAAGAACAAGAAAATAGTTAATAATTTAGAAATATTTATTAATTCTCAGTACTACTCTATCATAGATTATTTATTTACTTATGCATATATGGTTATCAGAAAATTTTACATTAGCCTAATTGACATAAATTTCTAAAACTTTCTAATATCCTTACATTGCGACTATATCTTGTCATATATTGAAAGTGTGTGTGAAGAACATCCTATTTGAATATATAGATTTTGAAAAGTATATTATAAGATTGTATGTATATATTCTTATATGTGAATTTATTTAACATTATTCATGATTCCAAAATGGAACATTATAAACAATAGAAAAAGTATTAAATTTATTTACAACATTTTACTATTTTCATCATTATAACACATTACTCAAGGAATTGTTGATTAAATTAAAACATATCATATCCATCTTTTTGTCAGCTTCTCGTGTCATAATCTTTAGAAAAATATAAAATTAATCCGGATCTTTCAAATTTTACAGTTATATCCATTCATTCAAGTATATCTTAAACTTAATTGGAAATTATTGAAATGTGCGGATTATAGGATAATTAAGAAATAAAGTTTCAAAATTATTTCAATATGCATAATAAGAATTAAGTCTTGAAATGATGATACGAAGTAAAATTTTATGTTTTACTCAAAAATTATATATAAATATGAAATTTTGATAAATGATACTTAAATTTGGAAATTAATACGCAAAAAATATATAAATAAATAAATAAACCCAAATTTAACGCAAAGTAAGATAATTAAATAAATAGTACGCGTTAAATTTTATACTTATAGGATCAAATTAAAACAAGGGACAAAAAATGAGTAATATATATGAGCAAAGAACTTTATGTGGTATTTCGAATAAGTGACTTGAAATATCGGTCGATTTCAAATTATTTTTAAATTTATAAAGTGTATTAAAATAATAATGAAAATATCATCCCGCACGTTTTAAATTAAGAGTCTAGAATGGATTTTATTCCAGGACAGAGTAAGTATGATATTTTCCCCCATAGTTTGAGAAAATAATAATTTGGTTCACTCAAAATTTATTACATGGAGGATGTTTGTATGTGATTAACTTTAACATCAAAATTTATTGTTGATATAGTCATATCACAAAGGTCATGTTCACGATTTGTTGATCTTCCTCTAAATTTTTTACTATTTGCAAATTTGATCATCTTCACTAGAAATTTGATAACACGATATCCAAAATACAGTTAATGAATAAAGAATTTTCAGTGCCCGCTCAACATTTTTATTACCCGTCAATTAATTTTCTATAAAAAAGACTATGGGCCTGTTTGTTTATGGATTGACACAACCGTTCAGGATTTAGCACAGTTCATATGTGTTTGGCTCTAGGTTGTGCACAATATATTGTGCCCAATCCTAAACCCCCCCCCCCCCCCCCCAATAAATTATTTTAAACACCAAACAATAAAACATCAAACATCAATTCACTAACTACCTCTTACACACATCATCAATCAAACCCAATTCCCAATATAACTTTAATCAATTACCAATCATTCACTAACTACCTCTTACACACATTATCAATCAAACCCAATTCTCAATACAACTTTAATCAATAACCAATCATTCACTAACTACCTCTTACACATATCAAATCACTTTTACCACCTTTTATATTATAATCACCCCACAACCCAATCTCCAACCAACCTAAACAAACACTCACTTATTTACCCCAACCTCATATTTCACTTTATTTTCCACAGCCTACAGTACTCCAGTCACTCACAGCCATAAACAAACAGAGCCTATGTCTTTACAAAATTGAGAATTGGAATAATAGCCTTGTAAGTACTGAAGTTAGAGAACCATACATGTAGTTAAAAGATCAAATTTAGAATTTTTTAAAGGAAAAAAAAAATCATGGGTAATACGTGTAACGCGCGTGTACCCTTACTAGTAAAAACAAAATGAACCCATCACTCCATACACTCTTGAAACACAAAGAAAAGAACACCACAATGTTTTCTTCTTCTTCTTCTTCTTCTTCTTCTTCTTCTTCTTCTTCTTCTTCCAATCGAGCTAGGTCATATCCACACCCACAACTGGGCGTAATTTACCATTGTGGAAAAGGTACCCGGACCTACTTGTCATCGTAGTCAACTAGCAGAGGTCATCTAATCTACTCATGTCCCTACTGGCTTGCCTATGGGTACCAACACTTTGTTTGGGCTGATGAAATTGAAGTCATACGGGTTGTTCGCATAGGCAGAGTTATAACGAGGCTCTAAGTAGAAGGCAAAATGATGAAGGGCTCTACACAGCAGTTGGGGTCCTAGCTGAAGAAGTGTAAAACCTTGGGAGAGATATCAGTGGGCTAAGGAAGATGCATAAGTTGCTTAGTTGTTTGGTTATCATTAACCTAGCTATTGGAGTAGTTAAATAACTAGTTTAGCTTTATTTGGTTGGAGGTGTTTTATCTAATTGCATCTATTTGGTATCTTGTACTCCTTATTTTTTGGCATATGTATTGGGGGCTAATGTAAGTTTGTTTTCATGTTTCAATGTATCCTAAATTCTAGTAGCCTATATTATTCAATGCACACAACTACACTAAACAAATAAAGTGATTCAACAACAAAACAACAGTGCACTTCATGCGCGCAACTTAGATTTCTCTATACACTAAACAAATAATGCAAGATAATAATATAAACAACATAATCCACAATACATGTCATTATAAATAACACAATAACCAACAAAACCCATAATAAACAATATAATCAATAATACATTTCAAACCCAAATGGAAAAAATGTTTACATCATCATGAAGGTTTTCAAAGCTGCCATAAAACACAAAATAAATAAACCACTAACCCAATCATCCATTTCAACAAAAAACCCACAGTCCCAAATAACCAATCCCCAAAGTCCCAAAGTTCATTTGGCAGAATGCAGAAATATAAACATGGCAGGAACATTTAGATAATGCACCATTTGGATCTTAAAACCCCTTCTAATTATCAACAGCAACAAAAGATCATCCCACCAATCACATATCACTCTTTCTGTTTCCCTTTACCTCCCTTTTTTTCCTTATCAGCGCATTTTTAAGGCTTGACAAGCTAACAAATTGCTTACTTCCTTGATAGAAGACTCTCATTGAACCTTACTCTCTGTTTTGAGACACTAAGGGGGCAGGCTTACCAATGAATGATTGTGGATTGAAACTCATGGGAGGAGGGACTCTTATGTTTACTCCAGGTTGGGCTGGTTGTGGACTGTTGATGGAGGTGTGAACAGAATATGGGACAGCCCTTGATGAGCTACACTCTCCCACATGTGCAGTCGTGCCACTCCTTGCAACTTTAGCTCTTTGGTGGCCTGTTAGTGAATATAAAAAATATATTAATCACAAGAGCAAGGACAGAAACATTTAATTCTACATAAAAAATAAATTGACTTACCAGTCTCTCCCTGCCTTGCCTAGTAAATGGCTTTTCAATAGGATGGCATCTGCGGGCTCTTCTTGGTCATCTAGATCAATTACCCTATCATCTTGAGTAGGTTTTGGGTAATCATCAAGTTGAGTCATTTCTTCCCGTTGGCTTTCACCATCATCCTACACACACAAATAGTTCATACAATTTAGAAAGATAAAAACATGGTCTTAAATCCAGAAATATAAATTAATAGTGTTATTCATATCCATCTGGTTATTAGAGCCCCCTTCAACCTGCCCAACGTCATCTTCATTTTCATCATTCTCTAGTATCTTCAATGCATATCCCAGAGCGTTGTGACCTTCCTCTCCACTTTTCATCTTCTGAATTATCTCTTTTGCCTTCTTCTTACCCTTTAGGTCTTCAGTACTAGCTTCAAATCTTCTAGCCTTTTGGGTCTTCCTTTCTTCTTCTTCTTTCCAAAATTAGGGCGGGGCAAGGTGGTATGCATCCAGTTTTGTCCACAGTTCCTCACCATTCATTGGGAATATGAGATTGACATAAACAACATCATAAGTCTCCACTGGATAGCATTGGTGAACAAAGTCTTCGGGGTCCTTGTTTTCTTCATTTATGGCACTGATTCATGTTTGCAAGGGATCCCGGAGACATCCCACTCTCTACAAGCACATGATTTGATCGGTTGATCCACAACATACCTACCACAATTTAAAGAAACGATCTCATACTTCCATTCATTTGACTTGATTGGTATGTAATCAACATAATCCTCTCACATATGTCCCTGTTTTTTTGCAACCTAGACATACAATACTCTCTAATCCATTATAACATGGTTAGAATAGATTTTTCCCTAACATCTAACAGTGCACTATTCCATTGCTCACATCTATTATTAACAAGGGTAACACACTTACCAAATATATTGAAGTGTGACCTGCTCCAGGTTGAAGGGTGCTTGTCAGCTAGCCAGCCCACACATCTAGGATCTAGCTCACCAACTTGGGCCATGGTTTTGTTGAAAGCAGGGACTGCGGTAGCTTTAGCAGCCTTTCACAATAGTTTTTTGAAGGCATCCCCTCTATATCCAACCTTCTTCATATTTCCATGGAGATGCCTCAGACAGAATTTGTTCTCTACTGTTGGCATCACTTTTTCAGATGCCCATCAATCCCTTATGTTTGTCCGACATGAAGGGGCAGACATCTTCCCTCTCGCCCATTAACTCTTCTTTCAACAGCGTTAAGAACCATTCTCAATTCTCCTTATTTTCAGTCCCTACAACAACATATGCTAGAGAGTATGGATCATTATTTTTGTCCATACACACTGCTGTCAAAAGGACCCCTTAGATGCCAGCCATCTACTCTAATACAAGACCTACACCCACTCTTAAATCCCAGCTTAAGACATGCAAACACATATAAATCCTTTTGAATTTGTTCCCTTGTGGATTTGTATCAACCTCAAGAATGAACCTGGATTCTTTGTCAATAGGGTAGCAACATAATCCCACGGGTTTGCATATTGTTCGGTACATTCTTCTTCTATAATTTTAGAGACTTCTTATTAGCTCTATATACCTGAAAAGGAGAAATATATACCCCAAGCTGCTCTATTGCTTCAGCTCTCCAACCTCTAACATTTTTCTTTGGGTTCTGTGGCAACCACTTAGAATTTGCATTCTCCACATAATATGTTTTGGCACAAGTGCGTTGAAGGTCCATTTCCCTGATCTGAAAGCTCTCTTCACCTTTCACTTTCAATGATGTTCCAATCACAACCTTCCTGCTTGCATCCAGAGATCCTCAAGCCATCATTCTTAGTGAATCTTGTAGGGTGTCCATGCTTGACTGAGTAGGAGTTCACAACTTGTTTGAACAACTGCTTAGTGCTAAAGAACTGCTCCAGTCAGAAATCTGGGTTAGAGCATTAGAGGCCCTGAAGACAATACTATCTCTATCATCTGCTTCATCCTCAACAGATTCAATACTCTCAAAATCACTTTTATTCGAGTGTATGTCCCCCCCGTCCTCACTTTCATCATCTATGTTGTCTTCATCATTAACCACTCTTGGAATTCTTGGACCAACCTATGCCGCACCCGGATCTATATTTTTACAAAAAATAATATCATCCAATGGTACACGTGTTTATGCATGTATATTAGGTCGATTTAAGCGTTTATTTAATGATATTTGCATGCACATATGGTTGTGATTAGCTTAGTTTCATATTATTGGACTAATTGATGTTTGCGGACTTGCTTTTGAGCTATTCAGATGATTTAAGGGCAAAATTGTGCATTTGGCTAAGTATGGACGAAGGAACGAGTCTCGGAAAGTCCAAAACAGAGAAAAATAGAGCCAAATGCGAAAAAGCTAGTCGTGGCCGCGACTTACATACGCGACCATGATAAAAGTGTGCTAAAAGCCCTGGAAACTCTCCGCGACCGCGCATGTAGGCCGCGGCCGCGACCAAAAGCTTCCCGAAAGTGAAGTTTTCTGTCAGCTTGACACACTTCTAGTATTTTGGCCATATCTTGGGATCTACAACACCGATTGAGGTGCAATTGATGACGTTGGAAAGCTGATTCAAAGAGATGCAACTTTTCTAGAAAGAGGCAAAATCCAAAATTGACCGGAAGACCCTTAAAAACAACTTTGAAGTTGGAAAAGCAATGCATTGTTGGTCCATTACTTTGCCCACAAGCTCAAAAACGAGTTTTGGACTTATTTTCCTATTCCAATTAGGTTTACTCCATTTTTATCCTAGAGATGTACTCCTATAAATATCTCAAGGCTCTAGACATCAAAGGAGGGACTTGAACTTAGATTTTGGGAGGATTCCGGAGAAGAAGAGGAAATAAAGATCGACATTTTTCGGTTTTATCTTTCTAGTCTCTTTTATGTTTATGTTCTTAAATATAATTATGTCACTTGTCACCGCCATGAGCGGCTAGTCGTTTATTTCAATCCTTAATTAATGTTGAACCTTAGTTCGAATACCTTGTAATTCTTACAGTAATTGTTTGAAGGTTTTAGTATTGAAACGTTTTATGTTATTCAGGCGTATTTACATTCTTATGTGCACTGTTGCTTAGATTGATCACCTACATAGTTAATCACATATTTATCGCTAGTTAATTGTCGTAATACGTAATCGTTACGAACATATGCCATTAGTAGCAAATACTGATTTAATCACTAGGATAACATAAGTCGCGGTCCCTTGTTCCGAGCTTGTGAGTCCAACACCGTGTCTATCCCGACACCTTAGTACTCTATGTATTTGGTTAATGAGGTCTAACGAGCTTCTCCTAAGATCACTCAATCGAATAGACTAACTAAATAGCTTGTTTTGGTTAGTTAAACATAAAGGGTAACAAGGTTAGCAGAACTTGTTGCTAATCTTGGGATAGGAGTTTCATAACTGAAACTGGATAACAATTGCATTAATTATAAGGGTAATTCAACTAGGGGGAGACTAGGTTAAGGGCTGGGATTTCCTTGTTATTTGAGTTTACTTTAGTTTTTGGTGATATTTGTTTACTTCTTGGGTTTAGTTTAATTAATTTATTAAATTAAATGAATTAAACCCCTATTTTGCAGAAGGATGTGGAGTTCGAGTTGACCACCAAATGCAAGGCTGCATTTGATAAACTATCCAACAGTCCATCACAACTGTCAACATGTCCAACAAAGTCCTTATCACTATCATGAGTGAAATCCTCATCCATGTCAACCCTCCCATTAGCAGAAAGTACTACTAATTCATTACCTTCAGTACAACATCTGTCATGTTTCCATGTTCATTCCCTTCTTCTGGTGTATCAACCCTATCATGTGAATTAGAATATATTACAACCAATTTCTAATACCAATACCACTTCCCTTTGCCCTAATCCACTATCATCTAACCACACAATCTCCCCCTCAGGTTCCTTATCACCATCTTTAGGCACATAGATTCTATTCCCTTGTAACAACAAATGGAACTCTCTATTTTTTGCACCATGAATGATCATCTAGAGATTCGACTCACATTCCACTTTCTTCAACCCACAACCCTCAACCAACTCATAATTTTTTTATCACCCATATATCCTAGATGTTCAGCTAAACCATCTAAATACCCTAAATCCAGTCTCCTAATGTCCACACAATCAAATGCAGAGATGATCCCTTCAGATTTCAATCCATTTCAAACAGTTGACATCCTTGAGAATTGGACCACCATGCTGCAACTTCAAGGTATACCAAACATCCTTACCAACTACGGATTAAAAGAACATAACATTTTAGTTTCTACTAGAGCATTCACAAGCAAACACAAAAGATAGATAAGAAGCAAAAGGCTCTAGTTCCCACAGTATTCTAGTGGTTAAAATGCCAAATATACAACCTATAAGAGGGGTAATGGGGGTTGGGATGGGGTGTAGGGGGCCGGGGGGACCGTGGTGGACCACTAAGTAGTAAAGCAAAAGCTACAGAATAAAAAACCCAGCAATGTTTAATGCCCCACCCACCACCAGCCCCAATTCCAACACATTCACAGTCAATATGTACCAGGTCATCAATACACACAATAAAACAACTAACAACAACTAAGGAAAAGCACCTAAACATCCCTATTCACTTCCTTCGGTAGTACCAACTCCAAAATAGTAAATCCTTCAATTCAAATAGATTATTAGGGCATAAGGTCTATAAAATAACACATACAACCAATTCCAAAGACACATTATCAACACATAATGCTTAAAACATGACAAATAATTAGTGGGCAAGAGGAATGGGGATCCTTACGAGTAATGTTGTAGTCCAAACCAGGATATACACCATTTCGGGACTCCAGGTTGAAAGCTTAGTGCAATACCATCAATTATTTGGAAATTTTATGGGTATTAATGAATTAGAGTTCTTCGGACTGGATTTGGGGGTGTTAGTTTGAAAGGGGAAAAACGTGATTATTTCCCTCGGTTTTTTTTCTTAGGCTGATTTATAACGTCATTAAATAGCCACGTGTTGCTCATGGTAAAAACGTTAGTTTTCGACGGTATGAGACTAAAGTTGCTAGTATATGATACTAATCTTGCAAAGAAAAATAGATTTGAGACCAAAAGTGCAACAATTTTTTTTGGGGTCACTTTTGCCAGGGCTGGGACCAAAATGAAACAGCCACGTGTCATGTGGGACCAAAAGTGCAATTCTCTCAGCTGCAAACAAATAACTTTTTTTTCCATCTCCTTTTCTTAAGATTGGAATGGTGTTTTTACTTGCTTAGAATTTCTTGTACATTTAGATTCTTATGGTTTTTAGTTAAAATATTAATCTCCGCCTTATTAAAAATAAATATTTTATCCAAAACTTTAATTAGTCCAAGTAATCCCCTAGTTCTTTTTTGTTCTTTTATTTTTTTATTTAAAGAAAAATTGTATGTCAACATGCTCAAGAAAGAAAGGAGAAATATGTAAGATGTACTAAGATTATGTTTTGTAATTGTGACATAATAAAACAAAAAGAATAAATTACAAAACTTGCCAGTTAATTATACAGGTTTGCATATTTATACTCCTCATGTTTACATATGACAATTAATGCACATCATGTACTAAAATTGAGCAATTTATGCCCAATTCTCGCTGGAAATCATTAAAATGCACGTGGGTAGTCACGTGCGTCGCGATTTTAAAAATTCCAACGAGACAATAGTACATGGCCGCCAAGGTAGATTCCACAAGTGTTTTGGAGGACTTTTTTCGTCAAATCATCATAAATTAATGGGCAAGTTTTGCAAAATCTAAATAATTTTAGAAGAAAAATAAGAAAATAAATATAAAATTCATAAAAAAAAATTAAATTTCTTAAATTCATTTAATGTTCAGAAAATTTCAAAAATTTATTTCTTATAATTATTTCAAAAGTTCTAAAATTTATTTAATATTCAAATATTTAAACTAAAAATAAAAATAAGAAATTGTAAATTAAGTAAAATAAAAAAATTAAAAATATTTTTGAAAATTATTTTAAATGTTCTAAAATTTATCTATTTAAAATTAAAAAAAAACTACAAAATTACTTCCAAAAATAATAATTTAATTTATTAAAAAAAATTATTTAGATTGTTAAAAAAAACACTAAAATAAATAGAAAAAAATAACAGATTAAAATTTTATTTTCTGAAAATAAAAAATAGAATAAATAGAAGAAAAAAAATAACGTAAAAAATGTAATATAAAAGAAAACTATTTAAGAAAATCTAAATTAATTTAAATCCAGAAAATTATTTCTGAATAATTTTGTTTCACGTCTCTAGGTGAAAAATTCTCCAAAATTGGAGAATTTTCCAAATCTTCTTCGAAGAACGGAAAGGTTGGGTTTACCACCCTTGAAGAAGAGAAAGTTTCAAATACTCCATTGAAGAACAGAAATGTTAGGTTCACCACCCTTTGAGAAATAAATTTCCAGATATGAGATTGATGGTGGCGTCGGTTGATCTAAAGTTTAATTTTGAGAAATAAATTTTCATAATATGAGGTTGATGGTGGCGTTGGTAAATTAGGTGTAACCTTGAATGGTTGACAACAAATAGGTAGAAAATTGTGCATTAATTTAGATGTTAAGATTGCATTTTTATTCGTATTTTGGTTATTGCACTTACTATTTTTCTACCTATCTTACCTTCTTGGTCCGAATTACGTTTTTTCTAGGGGTGGTCCGAATTACGTTGACTACTCTTTTAATGTTTATTTTAATAGATTTGGAAGTATTTTGGATCAAGATGACGAGATATATATTGAGTTGCGCTTGACACTAGGCGACTTACTTTCGAGCCCAACCCAAACCAAGGTTGGCAAGCTTTGTTAATCGGAAGGAAGAGAGGATAAGTTGGGACCCTGGCCATGATCAGCGTAAGTGTAGTGAAGAACGGATTGGATCCTCTATTTCAGTTGGTATTTCATCTAATATTTCATTATATCTACTATACGCCATGTGTTAGTTAGTGATGTTATCATATACACATGGTGTGTAATAATTGTGTTGGAATACAAGATGTAACCCGAATTGAAATAGAGAATCTCATCTGAGTGAAGAAAAGAGCCAAAGCCCATATGATGATGTGAAGACAAGCCACGTGGGTGATTGGGTTAGTGAGAAGGCCGAAGCCCATGAATGGTTTAAAGGAGGAAAAGTCCACGTAGGGCTTATTTATAGAAGAAGCCTTGCATTGAAAAGGGATACACAGACTTTTGGGCAGAAGACCCAAGAAAAGCACTTCACACAATTGGAGGCGCGGTTTCGCTAATCGGCCATTCGATCTCTTTAATTCTTGCTTTTAATTTAATAGTGGATATTTTATTTGTATTTTTGAAGGTCAATATGTGCGGCTAGTCTTATAATTTCAGTCCTTAAACGATTCTTGAACCATAGTATGATGTTCTTGTAATTTTTACGATGGCTATTTCTTGTATTACGTTTTGAAAATATTTATATTATTTGGATTAATTATTTTTATATGTGGATTATTAACTTAGACTGATCACCTATTTTAATTGGCCATGTATTTACAACTAGGGTGTTGTCATAATCTGTAATTGTTGTGACTTCATACCTGTTGGTAGCAATTAATGAATTAATTAGATAACATAAATCATGGTTAATTGGACCGAACTTGTGAGTCAACACCGTGTCGACCCTATTATCCTAATACTTTAAGCGTTCAGCCAATTATATCAAGAGAGCTTGTTCTAGATTGTTCGGTTAAATAGATTAATGAAAGAACTTGTTTTGCTTAATTAAAATTAAGGGATAATTCGAGTTAACAGAGTTTATTGTTGATATAGGCTGGGGTAGAAGTTTTAGGACTAATTTAAGGAGTAATTGCATTAATTACAAGGGTTAATCAGACTAAGGGGATAACTAGATTAGGGATTGAGATCTATTATTTCTTTGAATTAAATTACCTTTATCGCTTATTTTTAGTTCATCTTCAAAATTAGTAGTTTATTAGGTAGAATCAAATCAACTCTCCCCCTTTCTATGTTTTTGTCCGTTTCTTTTAATTAATACATAAAACACGATATATCGAACTGCGCCATGTGGGATTGATCCAAACTTACCGCTACTACTAATTAGTATAGAGAAGTTAAGGAATTTAATTTTTTGCATGCATCGACAGCACGGTCAACAGCGATGAGCAGACCATTAATTTTTTATTTTTTTTAAAATTTCTAAATTTTAAATAATTTTAATAGATATTTTAAAATAATTTTCAGAGATATTTTTTATTTTTTATTTTAAATAAATTTTAGAATTTTTAAAATAATTTTGAGAAATAATTTTTTTTTATTTTATGAATTTTAAAAATAATTTTCAGAAATTAATTTTTGTTGAAGGAAAAACACAATTAGTGTGTCTTCGTAAAAAATAATTGATGAAGGGTAATTTAGGTATTCACTAAGTATTATGTAACTGTGAAACCCTTGTATTTGACACCCTATATAAAAGGGATCTGATGAATAAGAGAACTCTAATTATTCCATGTCTATCTTTCTAATTATCAGCACGAATTCGCTCTTCTACAATAGAAATTCATTGATAAATAAAAAAACTGGAACGCGCGTCATTCTTCTTAACACACGGTTAGCATATGTTTTCTCTTTTATACATATATATATATACATATATATATATATAAATATATATATGTGTGTGTGCGCGCGCGCGTGTGCTTGTGCATCATGAATTCTGTTTAAATTGGAAAATTGAATATGGTTACCCAGGTGTGATTGAATAATAATTTAGACAGGCATACACATCAACTAGATGTATACAACACGACTTGAAAACCTGAGTGTACTATTCCATATTAGTTTTGCAGCTATTAGTCTGACCAATATCTATTAGTTTTACAGTTATGATATTTCTCGATAGTGATTATATTAATTTACAACAAATTGATGATATTTTTGTTTTTTGTTCACGAACACTCGCCGCCATTGTTGTGAATATGAGAACTGCAACCGACTGGATTTGATGGATGTGCACATGAAACGGTTCACTGGAACAAATTTTAAGAAGTGCAATAGGAAAGAATCGTGTATTTCCTACAAGGTAATTCAAATCCCCTTATTTGGTGAAATTCTATACAAATAATATTTGTTTAGAGAAGTATGTGGCATGATATGTATTTGCACGTGACATTAATATTTTTTTATGCTCAAATATCAAATATTTTGTCTAAATTGATTATATGTTCCTCCTATGATTTACATATAACTATGACTTTGGGCAAATTGAGAATGAATTTATATGTGCACTCAAATGTTATTATGTATAATTTTGACAATAGTAAAATATTGGTCAGATTAGATACTTCCTTATGAAATTGAAAATTGCGACTTGAATTATTTGCTCTTAGAGATTTGATAACTATTAGTTAGTAGTAAACTTATTTGCATAATTACAAGGCAACTTGATTATTATTTTGCCCATGAATTTAGTACATTGTGAATTCCATGATAAAGGAAATTCATGAACAATACCAAAATCAGTACAAATCAAATATGTGATAAAGAATTTTCACAAAGCATTGGAAATAATGTACGATCATTCAAAATCTTATCCAAAAGGAAATTATTAAACCAACTCACTCCGAATTTGAATTATTACACTCAAAAGAAATTGAGCTACCACAATTTATATTCCTAATAGGAAATTACTTTCATGGCAAAAGAATGACATCCTACAAGAACTACTCATGATATCAATCGACCCCAATGACAAAGCACTATTCAACAAAGTAAAAGTCACAATCGACGCCCTAATGAATTTGAGGCGACACTTTAATCCTAGCTTAAACTAGGAGTATTCTTTAATTAAAAGACACTCGATGAACTGGGGGATTTCATAAAGGAAATTTTGGAAACATAGATAATGTTCAACTTCCTGAATAAGTTGTTTAGTGGAAAGAAATCTACTTACTATACTTCAAAAGGGTCAATAACTTAAATAACGACATTTTTTTTGCCTAAAAACACGTCTTATTTTATGCGAGAAGAAAACCACAGAAGATATGATATATAAATTTGTTTGCATACTTTAATACTTATACTAACAAACCAGTATAGGTAACACTTCATATGAAAATATGTTGGGCTGGAAAAAAGAAAATTCTCTAGCCTAACTATGACAAACTGATAGTGTAAAGAGCCTTAAAGCAAAGGGACAGAATGTGTCAATCCGATGGATGTGGCAATAATACATCACGGGGTAAGAATCATTGGGTCCGTAGAGGGTCTCCTAATACCCACCACCATATGGACATGGTGGTACTAGACGTGCTTGTTGTAACACCAAGGGGCAAAAGACACCTCAACCCCCAAACAAAAGGAAAATAGTTGGAAATGAACTTCAATAAATATAATATTTTTGTATAAAAAATTGCTAGAGCAGTTAACTATAAGAGATACAGGAAGTCCAAAGAACAGTGACTCACTGCATCATGACCATCATTGAATCATAAGTACTAAAAGAGCGAAGAAATCGTCGAATTCTCTAGATGCCTAATGACATAACATTTATAGTCACAAAACGCTCTATATGCACCAAGAGCTACTAAAACATTGTTAAGTAAAATATACTCGTGTCAAAGATTATCATTTAGAAACTACTTGTAAGAATGGAATTTAATATATTATAATACTTCTAATGAATGTGAAAGGAAGCACATCTTAGGGAACTTAACAAGTCAATCTAATGGTATGTACTCTATGACTGATGTCCCCATCTCAATGAAATTTATATTTATTTGAAAAATGGGCAACATCACTAAAATTTATAAATTCTTGAACTTTAATTGATGATAATTTTTTTGCTCGAAATAATTAATACTTAAAAGACGTTTGTAAATCACGTTAACACAATCTTAAAACAAGCGGAAGCTTAGAATTACTTCAAGATAGTTCATCATAACTTTAAATAGAGATCGCATAGTTTGAAAAAGTTTAAGGCGGAAGCGCATAACAAAATCTTCACAGTTTGTTTACATGACCCACAAAATAGAATTTCATAAAGTTCATTATCAATTATTAGTAGCTTTCACTTTGGACGAGGGCTCACATCCATCTTCATTCCTCTTCCACGTTAGTACCTGAAAGGATGGGGGATGAGTGTTCAAGAAAAAAACATTCAGTGGGTTCACTCGGTTGCCCACTTAGATGTCATACAAAGAATTGCGATAATGGACAATTACATAAATAATGCATATACCATCGTCACCTAAGAACACAGCCGGAAATATGTTGAACTCTAAATTAAAATGATTATACACATATATACATACTATATAGATACACATAGGAGCACATAGGTGGGGCACGTGTTGCCCGCTCGAGCAGCATAGCATATTTGGGAGCGACCCGAGGATGATCTTTCGATCCATAACATGTACGGTGTTACCCGCAGAGCATAACCATATACGGTTTTATCCGGAAGCATAATCATATACGAGTTTACTCGTAAGCATAATCGTGTATGGTTTTACCCGTAGAGCATAGCATATACGATTTTACCCGTAAGGTTTTTTGAAAAGCATAGCATGTACGGTTTTACCCGTAAGGTTTCTTTTTTAAAAACATACCATGTAAAGTTTTACCCATAAGGTTTTTGAAAATCATAGCATGTACGATTTTACGCGTAAGGTTTTTTAAAAGCATAGCATGTACGGTTTTACCTGTAAGGTTTTTGAAAAGTATAGCATGTACGGTTTTACCCATAAGGTATTTGAAAAGCATAGCATGTACGGTTTTACCCGTAAAGTTTTTTTTTAAAAACATAGCATGTACGGTTTTACCCTTAAGGGTTTTGAAAAGCGTAGCATGTACGGTTGTACCCGTAAGGTTTTTGAAAAACATAGCATGTACGGTTTTATCCGTAATGTTTTTGAAAAGCATAGCATATTCGGGAGCGCCCCGAGGATTTGTATGGTGTTACCCGCAGTCCTAACATAGCTAGTACAGTATTACCCGTATACAATACATATAATATGGTTTTACCCATAACTTCACATAAATTACACATAATTTTCACATAAATTTCACACTCATCACATAAACATAGGCGTAAGCAACATTCATGTAAAAACCATTATAACAATAATTTACATGAAAAATAAGTAGAGAACATAAAATAGCCACATAGAGTTTCCCCACCTAGAAGTGCGTACGACTAGTTGGTCGTATAGTCCTTCTCTAGACAAGAGTCATCTTCTACTTCAACTTCTTTTAGTCCTTCAATATAGAATATTTTTCTTAGCATAGGTGAATACTAGACTTTAAATATAAATTGAAGGTTTGGGGAAAGATTTGTAATTTTATAAAAGTTAAAGGACCATTTTGCAATTTATAAAATATTCAAGTTTCATATTTTTATAAAAACTGTATATTTTGGAATTTAGGTTCTTTTGCAATTGGTTTGAGTGGGATCGGGTTAAAAACGAGCATTTTATGACACTTTGAAGGTCTAGTGGCATCGTTGTAATTTCTAGAAAAGAGTGAATATTTTGTATAAAAAGAGCAGTGACATTTTCATAAATACATGGATTAGTTGACTTCCCAAAAGACTGACTTTTTCTAGGGATAGAAATTGAAAATCAAAAAATGCATTTTCTAATTTTAAAAAAAAAAAAATGATGGTACATGAATTTCTGCAGCAACTTTGACCAAACTTTATGGAAAAAGAAAAAAAAAAGTTTGTGTTTGTATATTCTTTGTTTAGTATTTTTGAGAAGAGGCTATAAAAATTAAAGTGCTTAAATTGTTTGAACTGATTAGAACAGTCGGGTAGTCCAAAAAATGTGATACCCATATAGTTGAAAAACACTTAAGTTGTAAGGTTTATTGAAGGTGAAGAAGTCATTTTTCTTTTTTCTTTTTGGATGATTTGCTGAGATTTGAAGAGTGGGGTTGAGTGATTATATTGAGGGGTAGCCAGGTTAGACGTAACTTGATTAGTCCAATAAATAGTCACTTTTATCCAAATGTATCCCACCTTACCTAAAGTCTACATTACAACCAAAAGAAAGATCTTTTTTATCCTTTTTTCACACACATCAAGTACGAGGTCTAGTTTAGAAGATTAACAAGCATATGATAGGCTTTGCATGTAATTCAATATGAGTGAAAATTATGTTAGGCTAAACACTTGAGAGATGAGTGAAACACTTACCCGGTGAGGGTTGAATAATTTGAAAGTTCAAAGTCTCGAGATTAGTTGATTTTCGCGTTATAGCATATGCTCAAGTGAATTGTGTTGCCTAGTTGTTTTAAGAAAAATTAGTTTGAAATTGAATTCATCATCTAATCGCCTAAACATTGAATTCCATATTAGTTTCAATTTGAGGCTCAAAGAAAAAATGGCAAAGAAACGGTTTAATCGCTTCGAGAGAATGGTTAGATTATTGTCGTGCCGCCTAATAAACACTAGAATTGGTTAGGAATAACTTGATTAGTCCAAAAGTAGTCACTTTTATCCAAATATATTCCACCTTACCTTAAGCCCACATTACAACCAAAAGAAAGACCTTTTTGCGTCTGTGTCTTTGTTGGTTCAGCCACCAATGCCACCAGTCTATGCCTCGCCATCTGCTCGCACTGCAGCATCTGCACCGTCCAGTTGGCTGCGTTGAAAGAGGGGCTACTAGTAGGTTGCAGGCCAGTTATCGGGCTTGATGAGACATTTCGCAAGGGTCCACATATGGGAATTATTCTAACTACCATTGGGGTTGATCTGTCGGTCTGGCAGTCCGCGAACTGCGCATGCCCAATTTTCAGCGTGCTATCTTCGTATTTCGGTAATTCATCATAATTTAATTGATTTCATTTAATTAATAGCATTATTTCAGAACTGGGAACTATCAAGGGTTTAAGTAGTCATTCCCATTAAATTTAAAGAAGCAGGCCCGGATGTTTCTTTATTATAATTGATTCTTGCATAAATCAAAGGGATAAGGTACAAATAGACCCCTTAACCTCTGTCTCTCTCTCACACACACACACATAATCACAACTTTCTCTCTCTCCGGTCTTTCCACTTTCTATCTCCACCGCTCCGTGTGGTGTTATTCCCTTAACCACAAAGGGTCCAATCCAACGGGACCTCAGCTTACCCAGAAACTCCGGATAAGATCCCAGAATCGCTCCCAAGCTTCACCAAATGGCTCTTGATCCATCTGCTTGAATTGGTTTAGCCTAATTGGCCAACCTTGGCCGGGCACGAAGAATAAGGAAAAGAAAATTTTGTTGAATCTTTGACTTTTTCAAAGGTGGAGATTAAGAGTGGAGATTTTGAGGGACAAATCCCAAAAATGACCGGAAGACCCTAAAAAATAGCTTAGAAGTCAGACATGAAAATTCGTCTGCACAAACGCGACGCGGGCGCGTCAAAAAGCCAACACGGCCGCGTCAGAATCTCCTGTTTAAGGTATTTTAGGTACAAAGTGACGCGGTCGCGTCATAGCTTGTACACGGCCGCATCAGAAGTCCTATTCTACGAAGATTTCCTTATTTTAGTAGGAGTTTAATCATATCTTCCCAAAGATTCGTCCCCAACTCTATAAAAAGGACCCAAACTCGAGTTTTATAAAAAAAGAACCACATTACAACATAGTATCTCATACTTGTACATTGGAGCAGAAGCCGTGAGAGCGAGAAGACGAAAATCGACGAGCCGACAATCGGGTTTAATTATTCTTTGTTTATTTTCAAGTTCTTAACAATGTTTTCCTTGAATTCTTGTTTTGATTTATTAGTAGACATGAGTAGCTAAACTACTTATGTCCTAGGATTAGAGAGTAAGGTTTTATAACAATGTTGATTTAATTGTTTAGTTTATAAACTCCAGTTTTCATTATCTATCTATGTGTTTGATTTAATCCTTATAATTGAATTTAATCTGGCTAATTAGGTTTAATTTACTTGTTTAACGATTCCGCTTCGAGAGAAGGGAATTGTTAATAGACGATAACACATAGTGCGGTTGTCTATGATCGTGTAGGCGAAAGGTTAAGGGGCTGTTAGGAGTTGTTAGGATCAATTGACTCAAGATAGTAATTATCTTAATAAATCTACGATTTAGTCTCTTCGAGAGAAGGATTAGGTTAATTAAGTGCCGCCTAATAGATAATTAACTGGTTCAAAAGTTTATAAATTAGTAATTAATCATCATTAGCATAATTCCTGAAATCGAAATCCTAGGATACATTCTCGTTGATTGGGACTTCCATTTTATTAAGTAATTTAGTTTATTAGTATATGCAATTTAGTTTAATCAAATCATTCTCAATTCGAGTATCTAGTTAGGATAATCCTAGATATTTGGAGTATCGAACTACGTTAACCCATTCCCTGTGGATCGACCTTGATTTTCCCTATACACATCTACACACGTACACTTGCGGTATTCTAGGGTTAGAATTTAGGTCTGTCACCTATCAAGCACAAAATCGTGGTATTGGCTGCTAGTTTTGGGCAATATTGTGGGCATAAAACCATGGAATTTAGCCATTGGTTTTGAGCAATATTGTTGGTATAAAACCCTGGAATTTAGCCATTAGTTTTGGGAAATATTGCGGGCATAAAACCATGAAATTTAGCCATTGGTTTTGGGAAATATTGTGGGCATAAAACCATGATATTTTGGCTATTGGTTTTTTGGTTAGTAATCCTATGGAGAGGGCTTACCATAAAAATGTAGGCTTCTCTTATCATTGGGTAATATAGCGTCTAAATGTTGTCTAATTAAACATCCGTATCCCGATCCGTTAAAAAAAATATTAATTCATACCATTACTTATAAAGATCAATAATTATACAACAGTAAGAAAAATAATTAACAAGTAAACTGCGCACGAAATAATGCAACTAATATATATTTTCACTCAATTCAAATAAAATCATGCAACTAGAAAATCCGGGTCGTTACATACTTCACTACTATGATGATCGTTGAATTAAATATTGTATCAAAATGGACTTTGGGACACAAACTAATATGTTGTATTTCACAATGAACTTTGGGATGCGGACTCATATGTTGCTACCAATAATGGACTTTGGAACGCTGACTCTTATAGCCTTTGGTAAAAGGGATTTAGACATTCAAGTCATAACATGATGATCCATATTTAAGAAATTATATGGACATTCTTTCTTTCGAGTGAAATGCAAAAGGGGTAAAAATCTGATACGATGTACAATGTCAGTGCTAATTTTATTATAACACAGTTAATGCTTTCTAAAGTACTAGAAGCACGACCAACATCCCACTATATATCATTAACTATTTTTAGGCACATCACTCGTTCTGCCAGCCTACTATTGAGCAATAAGTAGGATCGAGACCTTCCTATGCCAGATATATAAGCAAGATTCATTCTTACAAATAAACACAATATAATATATGTGGACGTATCAAACCAGAAAGCGGGCCATTAAAGTATCTATGGTTCTGGTTATGCTTTGACACACTAACTGATCATCACATTATTGTCCACAAGAAATGTTGCATGTGAAAAACTCCTAGAAAATATTATATAAAGGCTCACCACCCTCACTTCATAAAGTCTATAAGACTGATTAACTCTAGAGAGTTCTCATCATAAGAATTTGATGATTATTGCATATCTGTCAGGATCAATGTATATCATCATTTAACCCACGTGCATACAAATGGTCTCACATATGCCACCATCAAAAGGATATAGATGGAGGATTAGACATTGAATTGCGTACTAAAATGTCTATCAGATATGGGGTTATGCAATATTCTTGCAACTTTACTTTATTTGTCTCAGACCCACTGCTGACCAATAATTTATGCGTACCAGTTGGTAACTGGATTTAGCATGATATTTTTACATTTACACATATTTGGTTATGCAGTATGTGTGGCACAAAAATAGGTCTTTAAAGACGATTAAGTATTTATGTTGAATATGAATTCCCAACTATTACCCACTATTTGGAACCTTTAACAGGCGAGCTCTTTTTACCGCAAGATTGACGGATTGTCACTTTAATGAGACAGTTTTTCTGTCGTTAGGGGGAGATAAGAAAAAAACAAATTCTAAGGAAACGACAGGAAGTGTTTCCCAGTATGTCTCATTAGGATCCCCACACTTCATAATGTAAAGTGAAGTAAAACGAATTATCAATCTTCAAAGTATGGAAGATTTGATTGTTGATGCATTTGCTAAAATTGCTAAAGTGACAAGATCCTATATACCAGCTGCAAATGTGCCTGTAAGGTTATAAGTCCCCAATAAGGGGCACAACACCGCAGATAAAGGTGTTGCAACCACACTTAGTGGAGGTGTGGTTGAGGTTGTGGCTCCCAAAAGGAAATGGGGATGCCACGTGGTTCGATGAACACCTGCTCAAGGAATGAGGTAGATGTGGCACAATTTGAATCATCAATGAAAAGAAATACTCTCAAATTATCCCTAATTAATTATGTCCATGAATCATCACTGGAGGACGCTCC
Source organism: Ajuga chamaepitys (assembly GCA_958295605.1). NCBI lineage: Eukaryota > Viridiplantae > Streptophyta > Magnoliopsida > Lamiales > Lamiaceae > Ajuga > Ajuga chamaepitys. The sequence goes on along the minus strand of OY282498.1, from coordinate 38,518,801 downwards.
GAAGTTTAATATGATTCTAGAGATAATGAGAGTACATGTGAGTTAACAGAAAGATCTTTCACATGCATTGATGATGTATACATTGTTGCTCAATGAATTATAGAGCATAATAATGTCAAACCACGCTCTATTGTAAGATATCAACAAAGAGCATATTGGCCTATATGGAATCAATCTAGGTAGAACTTGTATCTATGACAAAACGATAGGTATTTGGTTTGGTAGTGCTAGCCTCACCAAGTGTAAAACATGTAGGACATAAAATATGTTTTGTCAGTAAGGGTAGTGAGAAGAATAAAGTCTTGCGATACAAAACTTACCTTAAGGAACAAGATTTTCTCACAAAGCCCTGAAATTGACTACAAGGAGACATATTCTCCCGCAACGGATGTCATAACATCTTATTGATAAGTTTTCAAAGGATTGAAAATGCAGCATACTAATGTGGTTACAATATATCTCTTTGGGGACCTTGTTATTGAGATATGTGAAAGTGTAAGATGGACTTGCATTGCCCAACTCAAGTGACTCTAAACCACAGCGTGCATTTACGATATTAGATTAAAATGCTCACTTTGATTTAAACAATCCGGGACGGAATTGGTATACCCGTCTAAGTGACAACTTGATTGGGAAGGGAAAGAACAATTAAATTTGTATTTGTGCATTTATAAAGGAAACAAGTTCCGAATTTGCAACTATAACAATGTATGTTGATATTATGGACATAATAGATACTCTTAAAGAAATTAGAGAAATCGTGAAGTATTTGAATTTGAATTGAGATAAAGGATCATGGGAAAACTCAGTATTGTCTTTTGAACTAGAAGACTGAGTTTGTGGAACACTAATTCCTCAGTTTGCATATATCCAAAAGGTTATCAGGCGATTTAACATGGATAAAGTGTAATCTGTTAGCACTCCTATGATTGTTGAAGTGTGGACATAAGGAAAGATCCACTTAAGTCTAAAGAAAATGACGGAAGAGCTATTAGGAGATGAAATTCCCCACTTAATTGAAATGTGTGCATTATTGTACAAAAAACTCAATGCACTCAACCAAATATTACTTTCTCAAGGAACTTATTAGCTACACTTCACTCAGGACAACATAGTATCAATGGAATGATATTAAAAAGTATTTAGATATCTGGAAGAAAGAAATGGTACAAATTTGTTCTTCTCATATTAAAGACATGAGAGATTACAAATGAAACTGTAACCTCTAAAGAAAATGTCAAATTCTCTCATATAGAGAGATAAAAAGGATTGTGAAAGAAAATGTAACTCCTAAGAAAATATTGAAGCTACCCCTCTTATCCATGACACCAAATCACTTTAGCTGGTCCGACTGGTGTTGATTGACCAACGTATAGGTCATTACTAAACTGGTTACGTACCACAAGGAGCACAACAAATCTTGAAGATCAACCAAGACAAGCCTTCTAGCTACCTCATCGAATCACATGAGATGATAATACTACATGAAGAAGTTCGTGAGGATTGATGATCGAAGTAGTAACGACTTGAGTCCTACCATAGAAGATTTACTCGTATTTATGAAGACGAAGTCATATGCACATCAAATGTAATAATATGGAACATGTATCTCCCACCTTTTTAACCAGCAATATCATGTTTTCCTCATGATTTATGTAAAATTGAGGACGTGAAAATTTATAAAACTCTCCTGATAGATGTACGTATCAAGAGAGGTGTGTAGACTCCAGGAGGAGTCTCAACATTGCGTTGTACTCTTTTTTCCTTCGACCAAGATTTATTTCTCTCACTGGATTTTGTTACTTGGCAAGGTTTTTAACGAGGCAACAAGTTATGCACCAATTCCCCATTGACTTAGTACAAGGGGAAGTGTTGAAGGAAAAATACAATTAGTGTGCCTTCGTCAAAAGTAATTGATGAAGGGCAATTTAGGTATTCACTAAGTATTATGTAACTGTGAAACCCTTGTATTTGACACTCTATATAAAAGAGATCTAATGAATAAGAGAACCCTAATTATTCCGTGTCTATCTTTCTTCTTTACTTTTTTGCTTCCTCCACAATAATTTTTTAATTTTCTGAATTTTAGATAAATTTAGAATTTCTTATTTTTGTGTTCAATTTAATTTTATGAATTTATATAAATTTTAAAAGTTAATTTTTTTTTAATTTTCTGAATATGAATCTTTAAAATAATTTTATGAATTTTATATTTATTTTTGAAATTTTATATTTTTCTTGTTTTTTATATAAACTTATTTAGATTTTGCAAAAGTTTCCCATTAATTTATCTTAGTTGGTGTCTTTCTCAATTGGAGTACACATAGGCCGTCATGTAGGACTCAGCGGCCGGATTTTATACACGTGAAATTTAGACATAAATTGAAGAAACTTGCTACGTGATGGTATAAATTGCCCGTTTCAAACAGCCTCGGAATAAAAGTCGCACCCCCCTTACCTTTTACAATTTTCGCAAGCTAAAATGATTTTAGAGTTTTGGATATGTATACTTACTTATATATAATTTTCATCCCAACGGACGGCCCAGATTAAATCCAAAGTCCCTCTCCTTATTTGGTATCCCTCATGATGAAGAATGACAAGTGGTGCTCTACTTTTAACTTTTATTATGAAATATGTATATAGACCAAATGACGGATTTCAGAGGGAAACCATTTTACCAAATCAATGCGTCAACGCCCTAACAATTAAAGTGGAATAGGTACGAAACTTAGCCTGCTCCCTCGGAATTTTAAACCAATTAAATCGGAGGCAACAATTCTAATTTAATCAACTAAAAGTTTTAGTCCAAAAATTATAGTAGTATATTTTAGGGGATAAGACGATCTTTATTCATTAATTTTTTACTTGATGAAATTTTGAATCAATTCAATCCAACACGATATATGACGTTGACTTCACAACCGGGTCGGCCTTGACCGTCTAAATTGCCGCGTCTTCTAATAGAGTTCTATCTCACATTAAAAAGTAAGTCGTGGTTGTATTCTACATCAAAAAATGAGTAAGTACATATAATTTATAACCAATTGGGTAACTCAAAATTACATTAATTATGATTGCTGCTATACTGCTTTAAAAAGGATCGCTCCCTTTCAAGTTGGATACAGATTTATTATTTTTCTGTGTTATTAAAATTACATCCTTATTTGATACATATAACAAATAAAATAGTACTACCTCCTTCCGGCTTTGACTTGTCTACTTTTCTTTTCAGTTTGTCACAACTTAACTTGCCAACTTGACAAATTTTTCTCACAATCTCCATCTTCAAAATCTTCACCCCCAGTCTCTATCTTTAAAAAAGTCAAAAATTCCACAAAATCTGTTTATCCTTAACCTCCGTGACTGATTAAAGTAGGAAAATTAGACCGGGACGAAGGGAGTATTATATATATATATATATATATGCCAGTTTTAATAACTTATTTAGTAAGAGTATTAAAAACATAACTCTTAGGAAAGTATGATAATCTTGGTGTTGAAGTGACGTATCTTAATTGGAATTCAGGAGCGGTGGTGTCCAAGTCATCTAGATTGAAAACGAAATTGGAAAAAAAACAAACAAGCACATACCACAAATTTCAACGAAATAGAAATAAACACATGCCACAGATTTCGAGCTTAATCCGTGGAAGAGAAATGAATTGAAAGTCAAAAAAGAAGGGTGGCACTGCACATCAATCATATTTCACCCATAAAACTACATCTTTTTAAAAATCTAATATCAAGTTTGAAAGTTGATCAAAACGTTTTCAAACTTAGCTCAAAACAATGTACTCCAATTTTATATGCAACACTGTCACGACAATCCAAACTGCTAGTTTGCAAGATGGTTCAATCTCCTATATAATGTCTATTTTCACTACTTAAACTAGCTAATTTCGTCCTTTGACAACATTGATGAAGGGCTAAAAATTAGCTTTATTGAGAAAAAAATTTAAGTCGATGAAAACTACTAGGTGCATTGTGCACGGGTTGTTACTAAACGAAAAAAAGAAAGATATATGAAAACAGTAGTGAAAAGACGGACGAATTGTTTATCCAGGTCGTCAAATAATTAACTACGTCTAATGCGTTGCCAAGTTTCAAAAAGAATCCCAACCATTGTATACAGTAGGAGTAGGCAGTGATTAATGATTGATAACCGCCTAAAGCTGTATTTATCTACTTTCATGAATGATCTCTACAACTTCCCTCTCTTTCACTAGCTAACTGTACCCATGGATGAATTCCAAAAAAGATCGCTGCCCTTTTTGTCGATCATATCTCTAATAATTCACCTACTATCTGCTGCAACAACAGATACTATAAATACTTCTCACACCATCACAGATGGAGAAACATTGGTTTCATCAGCTGGGAAGTTCGAATTCGGGTTCTTCAGCCCTGGAAATTCTACCAATCGGTATGTGGGCATATGGTACCATAATATATCAGTTAGGACATATGTTTGGGTTGCCAACAGGCAAGCTCCACTCATCACTAAATTAGGTGTCCTAAAACTTACACAGCCTGGAATCTTGGCCCTGTTTAACCACACTAATGGTACCGTTATATGGTCGTCGAATGCAACGCGATCTGTCGGAAATCCAACTGCACAATTGTTACAAACGGGAAACCTGGTGGTGAAGGATGCAAACGATGATAGGCCGGAGAATTTTGCGTGGCAGAGTTTCGATTATCCATCCGACTCGCTTTTACCAGGCATGAGATACGGATGGAATCTAGTGACAGGGGTGGAGACTTACTTTACGTCATGGAGGAGCAGCGACGATCCAGCTCCGGGTGAGTTTTCGGCTCGATTGTCTCCAACTGGATATCCACAGATATTTCTGCAAAGAGGTAATGCCGCACGGTTTAGAATCGGACCCTGGAACGGGCTCCTGTTCAGCGGGGCAACACCTATAATTTATCGTTCGTCGATTGATCCAGTATCCCTATACAGGTCCCTGGTCATGAGCAAGAATGAAGTGAAGTTTCAGGAAGATACATCAGATCCTTCACTTATTACCAGGGCCGTAGTAACAGTGGATGGCTTTGCAGATCGTTGGATATGGAATCGACAATCCGAAGCCTGGGAGAGTTACAGGTTCATAGGGGTGGATGTTTGCGACAGTTACAATTTATGTGGTGCATATGGCGTTTGCAGTATCGGGAAATCTCCACCCTGTGGCTGTCTTAATAAATTTGTGGCTAAAGATCAAGACAGGTTAAATGGATGCGTTCCAGGGACACCACTGACGTGCACAGATGATGTATTTGTGAAATACTCTGGAATTAAAATGCCAGATGCACGAAACTCCATGTATACTAACCGGAGTATGAGCCTTGCAGAATGTGAAGTCGAATGCTCGAGGAACTGTTCTTGTACGGGGTACACGCAGTTGGATATCAGAGAAGACGGAAGTGGATGCTTGTTTTACTATGGGGACTTGATTGACATCAGAACTGTACCTCAAGGTGGACAAGATCTTTACGTCAGAATGGCTTCTGCCGAATTAGGTAAGCGTAAGTCCAATTTTGATATTGCATCTTATATATGTAGTAGTGTGTATAATTATCTGTCATTAAATTAATACTCATGTAACATATTTTCTTGGCATTGACATTGATGCAGGCTCTAAAGGGAACAGAAGAGTAAAATTTATAGCGAGTTTTACATCAGTGGCCGGCGTGGTTCTTGTGTGCCTCGGCCTCGTTTTAATTTATAGGCGAAAGAGGAAAAATGATCACTATAGGAGAGAAACTGGTATAGATAAAATATACAGTAGTATGCTTTAGTGTTTGCTTTTGTTCTCACGTTGCGGATTTGCAGGGCCAGTTAGTGGATTAGATGGCAAGGAAGCAGAGTTACCATTCTTCAAATTATGTACGATTTTGAAGGCTACGGATAATTTTTCAGACAAGAACAAGCTTGGTGAGGGTGGTTTCGGACCTGTTTACAGGGTAAGATAGTATAGTTTCTATACGTATTTATGCAGTTATAATGTCTGACAAATGTAATGTAAATCTCACTTAACAAGATGACGGAAAACACAATTTATTGTGTTTTACATTTCAATTGTCTGTAGGGCATGCTGGAAGACGGACAAGAAATTGCTGTGAAACGTTTATCAAAAACCTCCTCACAAGGAGTCGATGAGTTAAAGAATGAAGTTATCTTAATTACCAAACTTCAGCATCGGAATCTAGTGAAGACTTTAGGATGTTGTGTTGAAGGTGAGGAGAACATGTTGGTATATGAATACATGCCTAACAATAGCCTCGACTTTATCTTATTCGGTAAGCACTCTTAAGGTTTTCGTAGTGTTTTAATAGTGCATAAGGACAATACTAACTTCACAATATGGTTTTAATAGATAAAGTGAAAAGTGTGCAACTTGACTGGCAAAAACGTTTCTGTATAATAAATGGAATCGCAAAAGGACTATTGTATCTTCATCAAGACTCCAGGTTGAGAATTATCCATCGAGACCTCAAAGCTAGCAATGTATTGCTAGATGCTGAAATGAACCCAAAGATATCAGACTTTGGCCTAGCCAGGAGTTTTGGTGGAAATGAAACTGAAGCTCGGACAAGTAGAGTTGTTGGAACATAGTAAGTAGCTCAACAAACTCATTGATCTTATCCCATCGACATCTTATTATTATTAAATATAGTGTAATGCGACTCTATTACAGTGGATACATGTCGCCAGAATATGCCATAGATGGGCTATTCTCCATCAAATCAGATGTGTTCAGTTTTGGCGTTCTAGTGTTAGAAATTGTGAGTGGAAAAAGAAATAGAGGATTCTCCCTCGACGATCACAGTCTCAACCTCCTTGGACATGTAAGTATTATTTTCTTATTATTCCCAACCTTTGCAAACCAAACGCATAATATTAACCGGTTGAAAATTTTTGGCAGGCATGGACACTTCACAAAGAAGATAAGTCAAGCAAACTAGTAGACCCTTCTCTAGGCAACTTATTCGACTTGTCTGAAGTTCTGCGCTCGATCCATGTGGGGCTGTTGTGCGTGCAAAAAAAGCCTGAAGATAGACCAAACATGTCGTCGGTGGTTTTCATGCTAGGAAATGATGTTGCGTTGCCTCAGGTGAAACAGCCGGGGTTTTTCACAGAGAGAGACATTTCTGCGTCGAAGGGTTTTAGTACAATAAATGCATTTTCAGAGAATCAAATGACCATTACCTTGCCTGAGGGAAGATAGGAAACAGTTTGATTAGTTTTCTCCTTTAGATGGTTTCAGAAAGAGTTTATTGTTTGATTGTTCATCTTTACATCTTTATAGTACACACTAATATAAAACTGCCGCAGATTTTAGCCAATCTCCGGAATGACGTAATTTCTGTTCATAATTTAACTTCTTTTTATGTGGTCTTACATATCTCTTTTGGCTACGTTAATTATGGCTTTTCGAACTATTTTCTCATATAGATTATTGTGATGTTGTGTCAAACAAATTTTATCCATTGTTTTTCTTCTTTGGCAAAGTATCCCAACTTAATGAATTTACCCCTTTTGATCAGATTACTTTTCTCCTTTATTCTACTCAAAAAAGTTATTTTCTCTGATTTTCAGAGACAGTCCTGTTCATAAAGTTCTCCAGAATGTTCTCACGTCAAGCCGAATTTCTGATTTAGTCAACTTCGTGCCCCCGTTCTGCATGGTGTATTCCACATTAAGCCTTACAAGTTACAAATTGGGGATTAGTTACAATGGTTTAGTTCAAGAGATTAGGTTAAGTCGGTTAGCAAACTCTTTCCGCAGCTTAAATCACGTACACGAATAAGCATAAGCTTATGTTATGCAACAGAAGATGTGTTAACGGAGAAATTTTTTTACAATATCTATCAGCAGTAATACAATACGTACTATCCTTTCCAAAAGTCTAGGATATTTTATGTGTTGAGTTTGACAAATCTTGTTTCTTTTTATTCATTTCTTATGACAGAGATAAGTTGCAACTTTCTTTTCTCTTACTTGTCCTTTAGATACTAGTAAAACACTACTACTTCCTATCTTAATTTTACATACAAAACGCACAAGCAGAAGAAACTTATACTGCAATTGTTTACCTATCTGCCGTGGAGCATTGTGATCATAACTTGATTTTCTGAATATGCCGCTTTTGCGCTGCCTGAACTCTGACCAGTGAAAGCAGCTTTTTCTCTGAAGAAACCAGGTTGCTTAGCCTGAGGCAGTTCAGTTTCCTTCCCCAGCATGAAAACTACGGACGACATGCTTGGCCTGTCTTCCGGAGAATTCTGCACGCACAAAAGTCCCACATGGATTGAGCGCAGCACTTCCGACATGTCCAATGAATCACCAAGAGAAGGGTCGACTAGCTCGATTGAGTTGTCTTCTTTATAAAGTCTCCATGCCTGTCCAGAATTCGCAAGCGGTTGAGATGGTGGATTGGCTATTAATGTTGGCTAGATAAAATAACATAGTACTTACATGTCCAATGAGGTTGACATTGTCATCTTTAAGGTAGAATCCTTTGTTTTTCTTTCCACTCACAATTTCTAGCACCAGAACTCCAAAGCTGAATACGTCGGATTTGATTGAGAACAACCCATCTGCCGCATATTCGGGGGACATGTATCCGCTATTGACGGAGTATCAACAGAAAAATTGGAGTTAGCAGGTGAAAATAGGAAATAGACAAATTAGTTTGTTGAGATTCTTACAATGTTCCGACAACTTTTCTCGTCTGCGCTTCAGTTTGGTCTCCTCCAAAACTCCTGGCTAAGCCAAAATCTGAAATTTTTGGGTTCCATCTAATACTCCCTCCGTCCCACCTTATCTTGCACACTTTCCTTAAATAGCCGTCCCACCTTATCTTGCACAGCCTAAAAAAGGAAAGTTATAATATAATCTCCACCCTCAAAATCTCCACTTTCAATCTCTACCTTCAATTCACCTTTGAAAAGTCAACAAACAACCAAAAAGTAACTTTTCTTAATATCCGTGCCGACCCCCCCTGTGCAAGATAAGCCGGGACGGGGGGAGTAATACGTTGCTAGCTTTGAGGTCTCGATGAATAATTCTCAACCTCGAATCTTGATGGAGATACAATAGTCCCTTTGCAATTCCATTTATAATGTGAAAACGTTTTTGCCAGTCAAGTGGCTCACTCCTTCCTTTATCAATCAAAATATATTGAAGAGTTAGTGTAGTTCCATGATTACAACACATACCTACAATCTACTGCTCCGATACTATCCTCTACAGGATCAGAGTGCTTACCAAATAAAATCAAGTCGAGGCTTTTGTTAGGCATGTATTCATAGACCAACATCTGCTCCTCACTGTCAACACAACATCCTAAAGTTCTCACCAAATTGCGATGCTGAAGTTTGGCAATCAAGATTACTTCATTCTTCAACTCATCGACTCCTTGTGTGGACGTCTTTGACAAGCATTTCACAGCAATTTCCTGTCCGTCTTCCAACATCCCCTACACACAAAAACTTATAGAATGTGAAACACAATAAAGTATCGTATGTTGAGTCATGTTCTTCAGATGCATACCTTGTAAACAGGTCCAAATCCACCCTCACCGAGCTTGTTAACAATTGAAAAATTATCTGTAGCTTTCAAAATCATGGACGAGGGAAAGCATGGTAGCTCAGACTCTTCATTGGAGTGGCTTCCAATAACTAAACCTGCCCATCTACAACATTAGACAATAAAGGATGGACCAAATTTAAGATACAAACTTACATTTTCTTCCTACCTTCTTCTCTCCGACTTGGATCATTCTTCCTCCTCTGTCTACGAAATAAAATGAGACAGAGGCACACAAGAACTACTCCGGCCATTGATGTAAAACTCGCTATGAGTACTATGCTTTTTTTCCCTTTAGAGCCTGCAACAATTTCAATGCAACCAAAATTTAATATAACACTTTTCTTATGTGTACAGGTACACTTTAATCATACGAGGTGCATATGAGATCACCTGTTACATTTGTGTGTTTCATGTCGTGTTTCACAGTATTTACCAGGCGCCAGATGTATTAGATTTTGTCTCTAATTAACATATATCGTGTATTGAAGATAATGTAACAAAAGATGAAACAGGTAGAGTAATAGAAGATTTGAACTGCAAAAGATGCAACATCAAATTATAAAAACAAAATATGTGGAAAATTTTAATACCTATTTCATTAGAAGCCATTCTGATATAAAGATCTTGTCCACCTTTTGAAACACTTCTGATGTCTTTCAATTCCCCATAGTAGAACAGGCATCCAGTTCCCTCTTCTCTCATGTCCAACTGCGTGTACGCGGTACAAGAACAGTTCCTCGAGCATTCGACTTGGCAGTCCGCAAGGCGCATACGCCAACCATCCGACGTGGAATTCCTTGAGTCTGGCAATTTAATTCCAGAGTACTTCAAAAACACATCTCCTAGACATGTCAGAGGTGTCCTTCGAACGCATCCATTTGACCTGCCTTGGTCTCTTGGCACGAACCTATCGAGACATCCACAGGGTTGTGAGTTTCCATTGCTGCAAACACCGTTTGCCCCACACAAATTGTAACTATCACATTGATCTTCCCCCAGGAAGCTGAAAATATCCCAGGCTTGGGCTTGACGATCCCATATCCATCGCTGTCCCAGACCGCTCATGTTTATCATAGCCCGGGTAATATATGATGGGTCCTGCGTATTTTCGTTATACTTCACCTCATTTATATTCATCAGTATGGACCTGTATATGGGCGCTGGATAAGTCGGATTACGTAAAGTTTTAATCGGTGCCCCACTGAATCGGAGCCCATTCCAGGGCCCGATTCTATACAGAACAGCTCCACCTCGTTTCAATATAATCTGTGGCAATCCAGAAGGATCGAAGTGAATTGTGAACTCACCTGGAGCTGGATCATCATTGCTCCTCCATGATGACAGGTAAGTCTCCACCCCTGTTCTGAAATCCCATCCCAAGCTCATGCCTGGTAAAAAAGAGTCGGATGGATAATTGAAACTCTGCCATACGAAATTCTCCGGTCTGTCATCGTTTGCATCCTTCACCACCAGATTCCCCGTATCTAGCAATTGCGCAGCTGGACTTGCGATAGTTCGTGTTGCATTCGAAGACCATACGATGGTGCCATTAGTGTCATCAAACAGGGCCAAGATTCCAGGCTGTGTAACTTTTAAGACACCTGATTTAGTCCTGAGTGGAGCTTGTCTGTTGGCAACCCAAACATATGTCCGACCTGTAATATTCTTGTACCACATGCCGACATACCGATTCGATGAATTTCCGGGGCTGAAAAACCCGAGTTCAAACTTCTCACCTGAGGAAACCAATGTTTCTCCATCGCTAATGCTCTGAGAACTATTAATAGTATCGTTTGCAGCAGAAACTACATGGATTATCAGACAGGAAATGGATAAAAAATGTTGGATTATAGAAGTTGCATGTATTGATATCTTAATACACACCGGATTATTATATGTATTAAGTCATTAATGCATGAATTCTGATTAACCTTTTGACTAGACTAGACTTGCTAGACATGTTAATGCTTATTACCATATTTGGTAATAAAGCATTCTAGCTTAGGAAAAGTATCAGCCTAGTGTTGCTTCTTATAAGCACACATTTATGTATTTTGTCTTTAGCATTACCATATTTGGTAATAAAGCATTCTAGCTTAGGAAAAGTATCAGCCTAGTGTTGCTTCTTATAAGCACACATTTATGTATTTTGTCTTTAGCATTTTATTAGCTAGGTTTTGCTACCATATGTGTGATATATAAACACAAAATCATCTGCAGCTCACTTTTGTAATAGTTATGGCCGCACTCTTTACTTCTTGACTCATGAGGTTCATTCAATGAAACTACATGTTGCTGTTGCCATAATTTCTGCTTGTTTCATTTATTAAACTTGATATGCATCTTCTATATACTCCATAAAATTCTACATGGTATCAGAGCAGTGTTGATCCATATATATGTCATCAACTGGAAGTGCTTGGCGTTTACCACAAGAAGAGTGGCCACAACTCAGATCTGAAGGAACTGAAAGAGCCATGGCTAGCACAGACTCTACCACAGCTCAAACTACAACAAATATTTGCCTTGATAATGATCCATTGAGTCTTCATGGCTCGGATCACCCAGGTATGTCTCTAGTGTCTACCAAGCTGAATGGAAGTAACTTTTTACCATGGAGTAAATCAGTTCAAATAGCTCTCCTAGCTAAAAACAAGATAGGATTCATAAATGGAAGTATCACTATGCCCACTGATAATAGACTTAAAGAGCGGTGGGAAAGAGTGGATGGTATGGTCAGAGCATGGCTATTAAACTCTTTATCCAAGGAAATATCAGAAACATTTCTCTATGCCAAGAGTGCAAGGGATCTGTGGGAAACAGTCACCAACAGATTTGGAGATAGTAATGGCCCTCAACTGTTTCATATCCAGAAGGAGATTTGCAACATGACTCAAGGGAGTCAATCAATGGCTGTTTATTATAACAGTTTGCATAAGCTATGGAATGAGCTATCTATGCTCAGATCCTTGCCAATGTGTACCTGTGGAGCCTGTTCTTGTGGAGCTGCTAAAGGATGGGAGGAATTTGATATGTCTGGAAAGTTGATTCAGTTCCTAATGGGATAAAATGAGTCATATGACCCCATTAGAAGTTAAATCCTGCTGATGGATTCACTTCCAAGTGTGGATAAAGCATACTCAATGATCTTGAGAATTGAGAGACAGAGGAATGTGCATATATCTGGAAATGAGTTGATGGATAGCTCTGCCATGAATGTGAAGTTCAACAGTGGGGGTAGAGGCTCAACAAACAAACTAGCCCATTTTGGCTCAAACAATAGAGGAGGGCATTCTAATGGCAGAGGAAGAGGCAACATCAGATTAACAAAGGAGGAAAAAGCAAAGCTGCTTTGTGATCATTGTGGAAACCATGGACATGTGATTTCAAACTGCTTCCAGTTGAAAGAATATCCGGATTGGTGGAAGGGAAACCAAGGAAATTATGCTCATTCAGCTGATATAACAGGAGAGGATGGGACAGCAAATGAGCATTACTCTGAAAGTCACAACAAGTCTCCAGATATATCAGCCATTGTACAGAGGGAGGTGGCAAGAATTCTGAATAAATCAGAACTGAAACAGCAAGCAGAGAATTCAAAGGTGAAGAATGCAAGTAATGCACATGCTGGAAGCTCATTTTTTGCTTTCACATTAGTAGATGGAGTGGATGATGGTGCATGGATCATTGACACAGGTGCCAGCAGGCATATGTGCAATGATCCAACTTTGATGAGCAACCTAAGACCTATACAACACACAGCTATGGTAACTTTACCAGATGGAATAGAAAGAAGGGTGGAGCAGTGTGGAAGTGTTTCCTTATCAGATAAACTTACATTGACAGAGGTATTTCTTGTGCCAAGTTTCACTTGCAATCTGCTGTCCATATCCCAATTGACAATGGACACAGGAGCAAAGGCTACATTTGACCATGAGTCTTGCACTGTCAAAAGCGCAAGAGATGGAAGCATAATTCTTACTGGACACCTTGTGGGAAAGCTGTATATTGCCAAGCCAGCACACTCAGAAGAGGCTTTAGCAGCATATGCAGCCAATGCAGAGCACTATAACAAGTTATTTAAGACTTGGCATAGAAGACTGGGACATGCATCACCAGCTTCTATGCAACATTTACATTTCCTGGAGCACATGTGTACTCCACCTGTCTTGGAAACACATAAGCATTGTGAAATTTGTCATATCTCAAAGCAAACCAGGCTCAGCTTTCCTACCAGTTCAATTAGCACCACCAGGGTGCTAGAACTTCTTCATGTGGATATCTGGGGACCATATAGTCAACCCAGCATCACCAACACTTCCTATTTTCTAACCATTGTGGATGATTATAGCAGGATGACCTGGGTAAATCTTATGGCAAGTAAGAAGCAAGCAGTGAACTCACTTAAGGAATTCATCCACATGATCACAAGACAACTGGAGAAGACAGTGAAGATGGTTAGAACAGATAATGGAGCAGAGTTTCTGAGTGGAGACTGCCAGCAGTTTCTCAAGGACCAGGGGATAATACACCAAAGAAGCTGTGTTTATACTCCACAACAGAATGGAGTAGTGGAAAGAAAACACAGACATCTACTTGAGATGGCCAGAGCCTTGCTGAAGGAATCCTCCATCCCACATTACTTATGGCCATACTCCATCCTTACTGCCACACACATCATAAACAGATTACCCACAAGAGTATTAAACTGGCAAGTCCCATTTACAGTGATGTTTCAACGGATACCAACATATGCAATGATGAAGCCTTTTGGTTGTCTTGCATATGCCACTGATACAAGCCCACACAAGAATAAGTTTGATCAAAGGGCCAAGAAATGCATTTTCTTAGGATATGCTCCCCATCAAAAGGCTTACAGAGTCTATCACATTGCTAGCAAGCAAGTGATTACTTCCAGAGATCTTATCTGTCTGGAAAATACTTATCCATATGCTGATCCTAATTTTGAAAGCAAGACAGAATCATCTCCAATACCACTGTCATTTCTGGATGATGAGGAAAGCTCTTCAGCGCCTCTTCCAAATCCTTTTGCTGTACCTACTCCAACTGACACAGATGGTCCATCAGAGGAGTCAATTGAATCAGAGGAAGAAGCAGATGAAACTCATGCCAGCCCAACACCACTCAGAAGGAGTGCCAGGCTAGCACCAAGAGATCAGATTCATATAGATACAGCACCAACAAGGAGAACTACCAGACAAACACCTGAATCAGGGGAAGAAGCAGATGAACTGAATGCAGATCCAATACCACTCAGAAGAAGTACCAGGCAAATACAAAAACCAGCTCGTCTGCAGGATTTTGTAACATCCATGTTCAAACATCCACAATCTCATGCAGCTTTCCATGCCAATCACTTGATTATACCAGAACCTAGGAGTTACAAAGAAGCTGTGACTTATTCAGAATGGAAGGAGGCCATTAATCAGGAACTTCATGCCCTGGAAGCTAATGATACATGGGAAATCACAGATTTACCTGCAGGAAAGAAACCCATTGGTAGCAAGTGGGTTTACAAGATCAAGCTCAAACCAGATGGTCTAGTTGAAAGATATAAAGCAAGGTTGGTTGCAAAGGGGTATAATCAAATTGTGGGTGAGGACTATGAGGAAAGCTTCTCTCCAGTTGCCAAGCCAGTAACTGTGAGATATCTCATAGCACTTGCCACTATGAAAGAATGGCCATTGCATCACATAGACATCAACAATGCCTTCCTGCATGGATTTCTGGACAAAGAGGTATATCTGCAACCACCTGATGGATACACCAAGGCTGGGCCTGGACAGGTATGTAGACTCAAGAAAAGTCTATATGGACTTAAACAAGCCTCTAGACAGTGGAACACAGAATTATGCAATAAATTGCTTCATTTTGGTTTCACACAATCTGCACATGACCATTGCTTGTTCACATTGACTGGAGATGATGATTTTCTGGCTTTGTTAGTCTATGTTGATGATGTTCTGATTACTGGGAATAATCCTGATCTTTTGCATGCTGTAAAGCAGTTCATGGATACTAGCTTTAGCATTAAAGATCTGGGAGAGGCCACTTACTTCCTAGGGATGGAGTTGAGTAAGAATGACACAGGTACTTTTCTTTGCCAAAGAAAGTACATTCTGGACATTATCAATGATGTAGGATTGGACAACTCTAAGCCCACTTCTACACCACTTCCTTATGGTCAGAAGCTCAATAATTCAGATGGACTCCCTTTTGCAGACACTGAATCATACAGAAGATTGATAGGAAGATTGTTGTATTTGAATCTCACAAGGCCAGACTTAACGTTTGCTACACAGCAGTTAAGTCAGTTTGTCAGCTCACCTAGAAGCTCTCACTGGAATGCTGCCTTACACCTGCTCAGATATCTGAAAGGGACTTCCAACTTTGGTCTATTCTATCCAAAAACAGGTGAACTATCTATTCAAGCATTTTGTGATTCTGATTGGGGTGCATGTCAAGACACCAGGAAATCTTTACAGGTTATTGTGTTTTCCTGGGAAGATTTCTTATATCCTGGAAATCTAAGAAACAAAGTACTGTTTCTAGAAGTTCAGCAGAGGCTGAGTACAGGGCAATGGCTTCCACCACTTGTGAATTGATGTGGTTAAATTACATTTCCTCAGACCTGCACATTGAGGTGTCAAAGCCACTGCTTCTTGGATGTGACAATCAAGCTGCTGTCCACATAGCTGAAAACCCAGTCTTTCATGAACGTACAAAGCATCTGGATATTGACTGTCATGTTGTGCGCAATCAGTTCAAGGATGGGTTTCTCACGTTCCAGTCATTATCTTCCAAGGATCAATTGGCAGATATCTTCACAAAGCAGTTGCCTCCTGGACCGTTTGCTGGAATTCTTTCCAAGCTTGGATTGTGTTCATCCACACATCCAGCTTGAGGGGGGAGTGTTGGATTATAGAAGTTGCATGTATTGATATCTTAATACACACCGGATTATTATATGTATTAAGTCATTAATGCATGAATTCTGATTAACCTTTTGACTAGACTAGACTAGACTTGCTAGACATGTTAATGCTTATTACCGTATTTGGTAATAAAGCATTCTAGCTTAGGAAAAGTATCAGCCTAGTGTTGCTTCTTATAAGCACACATTTATGTATTTTGTCTTTAGCATTACCATATTCGGTAATAAAGCATTCTAGCTTAGGAAAAGTATCAGCCTAGTGTTGCTTCTTATAAGCACACATTTATGTATTTTGTCTTTAGCATTTTATTAGCTAGGTTTTGCTGCCATATGTGTGATATATAAACACAAAATCATCTGCAGCTCACTTTTGTAATAGTTATGGCCGCACTCTTTACTTCTTGACTCATGAGGTTCATTCAATGAAACTACATGTTGCTGTTGCCATAATTTCTGCTTGTTTCATTTATTAAACTTGATATGCATCTTCTATATACTCCATAAAATTCTACAAAAAATGTGAGGACTTCTTTCGAAATTCGTCCATGTTTACAGTTATCTTGAATCTCGTCGTTCTAACAAATTAATTTATCTAATTCATATTCTGATACGCGTTGCTAAACTGTCATAAATGCAGGATGTCACGTTCAAAGGTCAAAATTATGGGTTTCAAAGTAAATAATTGGACAGTTTTTGTTCCTAGTTGCCATGAAGTCAGTACTACATTTAGACATGAGTGATTTGTTAATACTATATTTAGACACGAGTGTCGTACATTCATGTAACTTCGGACAACCTTCGTAGCGTCGGGTCAGTTGTTTATGATTCACTCTAGACTAGACATTTAATACTTGTTTTCCCTACGAGCTGATCAAACCTGCAAAACAGAATGTTACTACCTACATTTCATCGTAAAAAATCTATCTATTATAAAAGTGTGAATTGTTTCTTACAAAATTTGATTTGCCTATATCATTAATGAATTTTAATTTTTAAGGTTAGTTTGGTAGCTATATATCTTTAAAATTTTACTTATAAACTATATCTTTGAATTTTTCTTTTATATAGTTAGACAAAAATTGATTTGCCTATTATATCCTTAATGAATTTTAGTTTTTAAGGTTAGTTTATTAACTATATTCTCAAAGTTTTGTTTATTTGGTTAGAGCCATATATAGTTCATCTATCAATATATAGATATTATACCCTAAAAAAATTCATGGATATAATATATAATTCATCTAATGACATAAGTTGAACCTACATATTAATCAGATTCTATATTTTTCTTTATTTTTAATAATATACATAACATTATTATTTTTATTTTTAAGTTTCTTTATAAATTTCTTTATCTCTTTTATAATGAGATTCTTTTATATATTTGTCAAAAAAGAAAACTATAGGAAAAGAAAAAAAACCATTAATTAGTAAAAATTTAAGGGTAATTTAGTAACTTTATCTTTTAAAGTTTCATTTATTTAGTAAGATTCATTTTATAATTGAAATTCATCTCTCAAGTCTCAACTTATGAAATTTTCTATCACATTTAACATAATATATAGTTCAACTGATGATATAAGCTGAACCTAATTATTCATAATATCTTATATTATTATTTATTTGTGGTATAATAAATTTTATTTTTTTTATTCGTCTATATTTTATTCGATTCTTCATAAATTTCTGATAATTTTTAAAAGTGGTTTCTTCTATAATTGAAGAGAAAAGAGAAAGACCGATTAGCACAAATGTACTTACAATAAGTAAAATTACTTTAGTATATGATTCTCAGGATATTGAATAATTGAAGTTACACAAAAGATATTTATATATTTATAAGAAGATTATAGAAATTTAAACATATTATAGGACTTTAGTAACTCCAAAGTTTTAACTTTTTTACTAGGATAATGATTCCAAGATTTTTAATTTCCAATAGTGGTACTTTAGAGTTATTTAGATATTAAATGTTTGCAAAACTATTAAGTTTTGGTGTTTTCATGGTGAAAAAAATACTTAAAAGTTTTACGATTAGCAACAACAAGAAAAAAACTATACACATAGAAATTAGAACAATTGAATAATAGTGAAAGCTCTTATTTATTATTTTTTTTCTAGAGATATTCTTTTATTTTTAGTTTACTTTTTCTTTTTAATTTAGGTATGTAGTTATAATATATATATACTCATTCTACTAACCATAACCAAAAAAAAAAAAAATGACAGGACAATTAAAGTGTATCATATTCCTTTTATTTACTCTTAAATTTTTGTGAATCGATCTTTCTTCTTTCTCTACAATTATAAAAGAATCCAATTAGAAGAACTATATGAAATTTATGAAGAATTGAAGAAAGTATATTAAAAAATTAAAAAATAATATAATGTATATTACTAAAAAGGAATAAGAATATAAGATATCATGACTATTAAAGTACTTTAGTTTATGGTTCTCAAAATATTAAATAATTGAAATGTACACAAAAGATATTTATACATGTATAAAAAATTATAGAAAATTAAGCATAGTTTATAGGAGTTTAATAGCTCCAAACTTTGACTTCTTTGTTAGGATAATAACCACAAGAATCTTAACTTGCAATAGTGGTATACAATAAAAGTAGTTAGCTACTGAATGTTATATTAAGTTTTTGTGTTTCAATGGCGAAAAAGTACTAATAAATTTTAGAATTAGCAACAAGAAGAAAAAAATCATATACATAAAAATTAGAACAATGAATAATAGTGAAAGCTCTTACTGATTTAATTTATCATCTTTAATTTTCTGGAGATAATTTTTTAGTGTATTATATAATATTTAATTTATCACAATATATGAATGACTCAAGATTAATGATACTTATATGATAAAATATTTAAAATATGTAAAATGAAATAGTTTAATATGATTTCAATAGTTATAAGTTTGACTTCATAGTCGAATAATAGACACAAGATTGTTAACATATGACCGTACTTATATTTTTTAATTATATATAAATGATTGAAAGTTAAATTAAAAAAATTCCATTAAAGAATTTTTTGGAAAAAATAGATGAGATTAAATTAAATCTTTTAGTCTATTTAAAAAATATAAACAATATATGCCAGAACAATATGTAAATGATTCACAATGATTTATATTACTATGTATAAATTATTAACAAATTCTTACATAGTGTTTGGTCATAAATAAAATAAGGGTTTTTATCGGTCAAAGACCAGAAAGATAGGTCAACTATCAATTCAGGTCATGAAAGATAATTTCTATCAATCCAGGGTCTAAAAGATTTGAAACTATTAATGAAAGACACATAAATTCAAAACATTATAGGGCCTATTTGGAAAAATGCAAAACCCAAATTTTTTTATCTCAAAATGATAAGTAAGAAAATATACGTCAAAATCTTTCACTACATTGTTTTTTTTTAAATTATTGTGATATATCTAAAATAATTAAATATTTACAATATTTTTTTTAAAATATACAAATTAACAAAAAAAAGTTATTTACATAAGAAAAAATAAATTTTAGTGAAATATGTTTACATGAATTTAAATATTATGAACTCAAAAAGAAATTACAATTTTTTTTTTAAAAAATAATTTTTTTAAAAAAAATAATTTTTTTTCCCCGCGTATGACTTAAAAGAGAAATTACAGATGTTTAAAAAAATTAAAAAAACTAACAATTTCAAATATGAAACTACAGAAAATTCAAAAAATAATAAATTTAAAAAATATATCGTGAAAGACTTTGGACATATATTTTCACTGCTTATCACTTTGAGATAATTTTATTTTGTGTATGTTTATTTTGTGGGTTTTGCAATTTTCCAAACAGGTCCTCTAATGATTTTAGACTTATGGGTATTCCATTGATAGTTTCAAATCTTTTAGGCCCTGAATTGATAGTTGACCTATCTTTCGGGTCATTGACCGATAAAACCCCATAAAAGGGAACCAACTCTTATTATAAATATAAATTAGAATAATACTTATCTAATAGTAACAATTAATTTGTCTAAATTTGAATATTATAAATTTGCTACTTGCAATAATCTCTCTAAATTTGTAAATTATTGAAGTGTCAATATTACAACATTGAGAAACAATAATGGAATTTATATAAGTTATCTAATGAAAAATAAAATTTGAATATATAATATTTACACTAAAGTGTAAACTATTGAATTGATCAAGTGTTAGAGCTTAATGCGAATGGTAACTTAAACTTCATTATAATATACACTTGAAGCAAGTACTAAAATCAAAGAATAAAATGACTTGCATGTGAAATTGCTGAGATTATATTTTTAAATTGACTTTTGAGTGAGTAAAAAGACATATTAGGAAATTGTATGTTTTTTTTGTGTATACCACTTTATTAAAGTGGAACAATAGAAAATATCAAAATAATGTCAAAACAATTGAATAAGAACTATATGATGATAAAATGAACAGAAGCGAGAAAATGCATTGTGAAGAAAGACAACACAAACTTATGAATAGACTTTATTATTAGTAGATATAAATTTATTAACATAATAAAAAAATTATATTAAAAAAAAAGTAGCGTAAAAATTATAAATATTAAAGAGTCTAAGTGAACTTTCATTATAAAAAAAATTAAAATAGACGAGTCTAGGTAATATAATAGAACAATCAAAGGATAAACTAATATGATAGAGTCAGACATATTATACTATGAGAAAAGAATACAAAAACAAAAATTAAATATCTATATTATAGGTAGATGTACATACAAGTTAATTATTACGTTGTAGTATTTCAAAATTTGGATTAAACTAGGCATACATTTAGCCTTACTGTTTAAATTTTTATTAAACTAGCAATATATATGTTTACACGCTAAATTATTTTGTATGAGCATCACTAAGTAAATATAAATCGAATTATTATGCTTGTAGGAAATAAAATTATATATTATATTTATTTTCAATGATTTAGAAGAATGAAATCGATGTACTTCATAAGTAACATTTATAAACATTACAACATTAGAAAATAATAATTGATTTACGGCATATCATGATATAATGAACCACCCCTAACTAAATTTTAGTACATCGAAATTTTCGGTACGATAACAGTATGAATTTTTGGCGCACAAAAAATTTTGATACGATATACCGTATGGAACCACCCCTAACTAAAAATTTAGCAAAATTGTATGTACAACTAAATTGCAAACATTAATGTCGGATTTTTACCTTTGTAGATGATTTTATATGGTTGGTGGGGGTTGGATTGGAGCCATGTTGTATAATCTGTGATAGTTGAGTTCCCGGTTGGAGTGGAAGTAGACTTATTAACAATAAATGATTCAAACAATCAAAAAATGGATATCCAAATTACAAATGTATTTACCCTCTTACCCTATCAATAACCAATAATCCCCCCAATGCACATCCTTCCGATATAACAGAATAAATAAATAAAAAATCAAGTCCTATCAGATTAATGAACCATCATATTTATTCAATTTGACCCACCAAAAGATTCGGACAGAATATCAACCCTAACCTTAGTTGTACCCGCACTTTTTGAACTGCTATAATAAATTGGACCCACCAAAAGATTCCTAACCAAAATGAAAGAGGATACAAAAAACATAACAAGTCGCAAATCAGTGAAATTACTGCTATACACAAAATCAGGGGCCGATCTAGAAATTGACATTGGGTTGAGCTGAAATATAATAAATTCTAGCAATACTAGTTATTAATCATGGTATATTATATACACAACTTCTTAAATTATTCAGTGTCAGAAAAAAAAATGAAAAATTTTCTCGATTAAGTAAACACAATCCCAAATCAAATAAAATTTAAAAATAATCATAAAAGAGATTAATAATCTTAGTTTAGCAAAACATGTTTATACTAATGTTGTAAGATTCATAAAAACGACATATCATGATATAATGAATTATTCTTACGAAATTTAATTATATAAAGTTTGATATATTATAATTATTGTTTACTTCTCAATATAGATAGACTCCAACATCATTATTATATTAGAAATAAAGTTATACAATTACTGAACAACTGTATAATAATGAAGATATAGATTTCCACTGAATAAAAGATAAAAGTCATTTGTCTTACATACACACACGAATATTATGTCTAACATACTTTCTCTATAATTTCTTGATTGATAATTCTGATTTGAACATACATTTGCAAATAAAATCATAGCATATTTCGATTTCGCTTGATTATTTCTTCAATTCTACATTGAAGCTTGAAAATCATGTGTGATTTAAAATGATCCTACTATAGTATATTTATAAGATAAATAATTTTTTTTAGCCTATTTGTAAACTTGAAAATGTCACACATTTTCACCAAAAATTGGAAATTGCCCATAGTTACCCCCTTGAGCTTTTAGCCTCTTGTTTGACAGCCCAACTCTACAAGCCAAGTACCTTTCGATTTAGCCTTTGACCTTAATTGGACTATTTGAGTATGAGGGAGGCGGTTGGAAGGTAGTCGATTAAATTTGGGATTGAAATGGGTGAACTTTTGGGAATATTGAAGGGTGAAAGGAATTGTAATAATAGGAAAAGAATCGAGAATACTAGTCCTCTCCAATATTTGTTTATAAAAAAAAAAAAAAAAAAAGTCGAAAATCGAAAAAAGTTGAAAAATCAGAAAACCAAAAGAAAAAGTTAGTTGTATATACTCAATTGTTACTTTTGATTTGAAGAGGCTAGTAATATAAATGCCTTTTGATATCTGTTCTCAAAGTAGTAAAAATTCAAAAGAAAATACACTTCAAGGGAGAATTGAGAAAGCATTTAGGTTGTAGACTTTGTGGTAAGGTGAAGAAATCAATTTTTTGGGATTGGTTTACTAAGGAAGTAAAGAGTGAGGTGGAGTGATTGTTGTTTGAGGGGTAGATGAGATTAGCTAACTCATTTAGTCCATTTTATAGTCACTTCTACCCAAAATTATTCCACCTTACCCCAAACCAACATTACAACCCGTTAAAGACCTTTTTGATTCTTTGACACACATGTCGGGTATACTTCGAAGTTTAGATGATTGGCAAGCCTATGGTAGGCATGTTATGCATTTCAATGTGAGCGTATACACTATTCATTTGATACACTTGAGAGTCGAGAGATACACTCACCCTGTGAGGATCTTTAGTTGAGAGTTTTTCAAGTCTCAAAAGTAGCTGAAATTGTTATATCATATATGCTCATCTTATCATGATTGCCTTATTTTTGAAAACGTCGTCTGAAACTGAATTCGTCACTTAAATCTTCCCTAACACGTGTCCTACCTTCTTTTTCTTTGCTTCCGAACAGAGGTTTAAGTTTGGGGAGATTTGGTACACGTGAAAATGCATGCATTTTAGGTCGCTTTAAGTGTCGTTTTAATGATATTTTAATACACATTTGATCGTGTATCTTGCATATTTGTATTATTGGGCTATTTAATGTGTTGAGCTCGTTTCAGGACAAAACAGGTGAATTAAGGCCGAAAAATGAGCATCGAAAAAGTCCGGAACAGAGAACGAGCCAAGGATGGAACCAGGGGAGGAGTTTCGAACGACGAGTCGCGACCGCGAGTGGACGTCGCGGCCGCGAAATATCAAAGAGGCAGGGCACGGTTCGCGCCCGCGACCCACCGTCGCGCCCGCGACCTTGCCCACGAACAAAAATTGTTCAAAGCAAAATGAAGGATTCGCGGCCGCGACTTTGGTTCACGGCCGCAACCCGATACCCTGTTTTTAATCCTGAAACACGTTTTTGCCCAATTTTTCAGCCCAACACTTTCTCCTCTATATATATAAGGTCATTTTCGAATTTGACCTAACCTAGAACCCATCCCCCACACATAATCAGCCACTTTTCTCCATTGGAAGCAAAGGAATGGAAGGGGGTTGAAGATCTTGATCTTCAACCCTAACTTTTGGTTCTTTCTATCCTATTTTCATGTTTTCTTTAATTTTCTATTATTTTATCTTTGTATTAGGTAATATGGGTGACTAGCACCCTTTTGTTCACCCTTGATTATTGTGGAACCTTGAGTTTAAGATGTTTATGTGATTATTACGGTTAATGTTACCGAAAATATTGTGTATTCAAGTGTTTTGTGTTATTTGCTGTTATTGACTCACATTTATGAATTAATTATTGGATTGATCACCTTTTAAGGGATTTGTGAATGTGTTGCTAGAATAGGAAATTACTATCCGTAATTGTAGGATTTTCGATTCCCGTGTCACTACAACAAAAGAAGTCTTTTGCATAAGACTTTTTGTCACCACAATTGTGGTCACTAATAATAAGTTATTTGTGACCACTTGTTGTCACAAATCTCTCTACAAATTATTTGAGACAACTTTAAGACTATTTTTAGAGACAACTAGTTGTAGTAAAAAATATTTGAGACGTATTTGAGACCACTTTTGTGGTCACAAATATATTATTTGCGACGGAGTTATTGAGACGACAATAAAGTTGTGACAAATACTCATAAGTTGTGACAAATACTTATTATTTGAGACCACTTTGCTTAAGTTGTGGCAAATACTCATTATTTGGGACCACTTTTTTGTGGTCTCAAAAGACCCTTTTCCTTGTAGTGTGTAGCAAACAATAGATTTATTTATTGGTGATAACACAAAGTTCAACCACTAAAACCGAGCTTGCGAGTTTAATGTTGAATTTATCTCGTTGTCCTAGTGTTTAATGCATTTGGTTATTGAATCTAAGAGAGCTTGTTCGAGGATTCGATTAAATTGAATAGGGTTAGTCGAAGAGCTTGTTTTGATTAACTAAGATTAAAGGATAACAAGGCTATTAGAGCTTGTTAATAGCCTTGAGATCAGGGTTAGAATCACAATTGAATAGGGCATTAACAATAGTTGCATCAATGGTCTATAACCAAGGGGAAGCATGATCAAGGGTGGCTTGTTTTACTATTTAAAAACCAAAAACCAAAACAAATCTCTTTATTTGTCTTTGTTTATTTAGGTGTCAGTTGTTATTTCATTAAATTCCCCCCACTTCTTTATTGTTTTCTAGTTTATTTACATTATAGTTCTTGATCATAGTAGCTTAATACATAAAAGTAACATTGTTCGACCGTTCCTCGTGGGATCGACCCTTACTTGCCATTCTACTAGTTAGAGTAGTAGGATAAGGTATAGTGTATTCTTCATACACATTAATTTGGTAGTAAGAAACGACGCTACCAACTACACCATACTTTTTGCAATGTAGTTATTATTTATTTTTATCTAATCTACACTTGTAAGCTAATATTAACATTCACATTTTAGTATCTTTATTTTTCTGCATGTTTTAATTTAATCATCTGATACCGATTCACATAGTACAACTTTTTTAACCATTCACATCGTACAACTTTTTTAACCATTCACATAGTACAACTTAGTTTATTATTTCTTTATAGTTCTTATTTGTTTCTTTATTGTACCTTATAATTTTATATAGTGTAATAAATACATTTCACCAATTATTATGTATGCTTTTAAAATTTGTTTATGATATTTCTATCGATTTAATAACTTTCTTGAATGTTAGATTTTAAATATTTAAAATAATTAGGTGTAATTATTCATGTTCACTAGTTTTTATGTTTGCCCTCTAACTAGTTCTATTATTATTACAATATAGCTTTAATATAAAACAATTTCATAGAAAATTCTCAAATATAGAAGATTAAGAAAACTATTGAAGTCTATGCAACATTCTTGACTTTCACAAATGTGTGAGTGTAAATTTTGGCTCCCTCACGCTGCAGCGGAGCATTTTTCAGGGTGACCCCCTATTCTCTATTTGTGCTTAAGTTTTTTCTTGCATTTTACAATATTACAGATTTGTCTGTGCATCCATGGGATCAAAATCTCCTGAACTGCACCCATTATCTCTCATCTCTTTTTGTGCAGACGACACACTTCTATTTGGTGCTACAACTATAGAAGACCAATATCTTAAGTTTAATTCAATCTCTACAAGTGTGTTTTAGGGCAAATGTATTAATTTTGAAAAATTAGTATTCTTTCTAGGCCTAATACTCAAGCTCAGATTTCTCAATCAATCTACCAATTGTTCGGAGTTGCTGAAGTGTCTTCACATGGTAAATATATGGGACTCCTTTCTATTGTTGGCCAGAATAAACAAGAGATTTTTGCAGGCATTAAAGAATGGGTTAGTAAGTGCATCAATTGTTGGCAAGAAAAGGAATTAAGCAAAGCGGGTAAAGAAGTGCCCATTAAATCTATTATATAATAAGCAATATCCACGTACACAATGTCTTGCTTCCAATTGTCATACCATGTTCTTATTAATCTGAAGAATTTGGTAAAATCTTATTAGTGGGGGTAGGGGGAATAGCTCGTCCGCGAAGAAAATTCGGTGGAAGTCTTGGGACATTCTCAAGCAACGAAAATCTCAAGGTGGCCTAGAATTTTGCAATTTGAAAGCATTTAATCTTGCTATGTTGTCTAAGCAAGCATAGGACCCTTTAGTTTCTCCATCCAGCCTCTTTGCCCGAATCATGCAGTCCAAGTACTACGCTTCCACGTCTGTGTTACATGTTACTCTTGGTTCTCGTCCCAGGTTTACATGACACTGTATTTGGTTGGTCATCGTGTTATTCTTCTTGGTTGTCGACGGCTCATGGGCAATGGCAAGACAACAACCATCTTCCATGACAGATGGGTTCTTTTGCCTCCTGATTTTTCCATCGGATCAGCTACATCAGGCCTCCCGCAAGATGCCTGAGTCAGTTCTATCATTGATTTAGATCTTGGACTCTGCAATGGGCTGTTAATTCAGGTCAATTTTGACTTATTAATTGCTGATGTGATTCTCGCTATTGCTCTAAAAAATCATCATTCTTTGAACCGTTGGATGTGACATTATTTTCATTTTGGTAACTTTTTGGTTCGATCACATATCATTTTATTATGGATTCTTTCAAAGATTTTATTGGCACCTACTCCTTCCCGATTAGTAGTTATGGCCCGAACCTCATTTGGAGGAGAATTTGAAAGCTTAAACCTCGTTGTTCTTTATATTCACCACTTGATCGCTCTTTAGTGCATCTCTTCTTCATAGGCCCCCTGTCCTCATCAATCTAGCAAGCAACTAGAATTTATGAAAATATCTTTCGATCCTGACAACATATACGTGACTTGTAGTTTCAAGAGATTTTACTCCTCGATGACTTAAATATAGCATAATACTTTATTTTCCTTGCCTATTTAATCTGGTTTCAACAAAATAAATTTGTCTTCTCTGATGTCTGTATATACTCACGAGTATTGCTTGCAACAACAATCCAGAGCTTGCAAGATTTTCGGGATGCTAATTCCTTCCCTCAAACGTCACAACCCCACCCTTTTATTCCTTGTTTGTTCTTTCCTGGAATGTCATTGTTCATATATTTCTTATGGGGATACACCATCTGCTCGTAATTCAATGAAAGATGTTATGAGCCCTGTATTTTTTTAAAAAAAAAAAAAAAATTGGCATATTGTTTGCAAAGATGTTATTAATTTTGTTTTGCACATGCTTACTCATAATTCTTTGAGTCCTTCTGTTAGTAACACTTACATTGTGCTTATTTAAGAAATTAGAAAATCAAAGTCTATTACCCAATTCCACCCGATTAGTTTGTGGAATGTCATTTATAAGTTAGCTTCTAAAGTGCTCTCTAATTGGGGACGGCCCTGCATCCCCTTTATAATCATTGAATCTCAGTCAGCCTTCATCCCGTGTTGGTTAATTACGAATAATGTTCTTATCGCTTATGAATTACATTATTATATGAAGCTTAGGAAATCCGGGAAAGAGGAACTCATGTCCATTAAGTTGGGTATGAGTAAAGTCTTTCACTGAGTTGAGTGGTCTTTCGTCTACCGTATGCTTCTTGCTTGAGGTTTTCCTAGGAGTTGTTATAACATTGTTTTGCCTTACTTGTCATTTGTGCAATTTAGCTTCCTTCATTAAGGTATTAAGTTTGACTTACTCACGCTACATCGGGGAATTCTTCAGGGGGATTTCCTCCCCCTATTTGTGCTATAGTTTTTCTTGCATTTTACTAATGTCGCCATCAATCTCTACAAGAGTGTTTCAGGGCAATGTATTACTTTTGAGAAATCAGGAATTCTTTTTAGACCTAATACACAAGCTCAGATTCATCACTCAATCTGCCAATTATTTAGAATTGCTGAAGTGGCTTCACATGGTAGATATCTAGGCTCCTTTCTATTGTTGGACGGAATAAAGAATAGAGTTTTGCAGACATTAAAGAATAGATTAGTAAGTGCATTAATGGTTGGTAAGAGAAACAATTAAACAAAAAGGGTAAAGAAGTGCACATTATATCTATTATATAAGCAATATCCACGTACACAATGTATTGTTTCCAGTTGTCGAACCATGTTCTTAGTAATCTGGAGAATTTGACAAAATCTTACTGATGGGGTGTGTGTGGGGGGGGGGGGGGGGGGGAGGGTGGGAAGGGGAGGGGAATAGCTCGTCCACGAGGAAATGAGCCTTTAACCTTGCCATGTTGATTAAGCTAGCATGGCGCCCTTTAGTTTCTACATCCAGTCTTTTTCCAGAATCATGCAGTCATAGTACAACGTCTGTGTTACATGTTGTTATTGGTTCTTGGCCCAGCTTTACATGGCACAGTTTTATGGCGATCATCGTGTTATTCTTCTTGGTTGTCGTAGGCTCATGGGCAATGGCGAGACAACAACACTCTTCAATGACAGATGAGTTCTTTTGCCTCCTCGTTTTACCATCAGATCAGCTACATCAGACCTCCCGCAAGACGCCCGAGGTAGCTCCATCATTGATTATGATCTTGGATTCTGGAATGAGCTGTTAGTTCGTGCCAATTTTGACCTATTAAAGGCTGGTGTGATTGTCGTTATTCCTCTGAAAAATCACCATTCTCCGGACTGTTGGATGTTAGATTATTTCTATTGTAGTAACTTTTGGATCCGATCCGCATATCATTTTATTATGGGTTCTTCCGAAGATCTTACTGGTACCCACTCCTTCCCGATTAGTAGCTATAGCCCGGACCCCATTTGGAGGAGAATTTGAAAGCTTATCAACCTATATCTTGCATTTTCTTTAGAGATGCTTCTTTAATTCCTGTCATCGTCCAACAACTTAGCTCTTCGTCATCTCCATTATAAGCCCGCTATTCTTTATGTTCACCACTAGATCACTTTTTAGTGCATCTCTTCTTCACTCGTTTTCCCATTAATTTAGCAAGCAACTAAAATTTATGAAATTATCTTCTGATTCTGACAGCATCCATGCTACTTTTAGTTTCAAAATATTGTGCTCCTCGATGACTTAAATATAGCAGAATACTTTGTTGTCCTTGCCCACTTAATTTGATTTTGACGAAATAAAATTATCTTTTGAGATGTTCGTACATGCTCACATGTATTGCTAGCAACAGCAACCCAGACCTTCCAAGATTTTCGGGATGATAATTACTTCCCTTAAACATCACAGCCGCACCCTTGATTCATTGCTTGTTCTTCCCCCCAAATGTCATTATTCATATATACTAGCTAGTCCAGGGCGGTTAGCAGCCTCATAATACCAACCATCACAGGGAAATCCCCAAGATCTATCCTTGGGGAAGACGAAAAAGTATTTCTTCCACTAGGCCTTGTCTATACTAGGACGTTTTCCTAGGAAGCCGACGGGTCCACCTTTTCGCGTCGACAGAAAAAAATGTGCCTCTTGGCGCTTCAAGAAGAAACAACTATTGATCAACTCCATGTTCACAGTGCCGTCATTCCCCGTGAAGATGATGAAAGAAGGCTAATATGAGGCGTATACCGGACGGGGTAAATTGGTTAAGAGGAACGCCGTAAAAGTTAGACAGTTCCACGAGGAAGGAGGGGGCGGGAAGGTGCAAGCCCGCGTCCAGCTGACGGGTCCAAAACGCCAGTAGAGGACCCCTAAGGAAATTAGGGTGTTCCATAGGTTCATGGATGTACACATTAAAGGCGCTACGAACGCGTGGACGAAGAGAGGAGGTGCTGGTCAAAGTGGATTCTAGGAAGCGGTGCCAGTCTACACTCTCCGTATAGGGGGGAAGAGTGTACTTCTCCTCATCTATAGGATCAACTTCTTCTGGCCGCACTGAAGGGGCAGAGGTGCTTGTTATATAAGCAGAGCCGGCCTGAGAGGATTCATCGGCAGCTGTCTGGGAAGAAGAGCCTCCTGATGACGAAGTCTGATCACTTTCGGTGCCACCAACGTGATCTGAGAGGGTTTGCTCGGAATCCGCAGGAAAGACTATCATCGCCTCCGTCGGAGGACCTCTCCTCACCGGTTCCGGGACAGGGGCGGAGGAGGATGACGGAGCAGTAACCGAGGGAGTGAGGGGGGTGATGAAGGGGTCCATGTTTAAACAAAAATTAGGAAGAGGTGAAAAGGAGTATAAGAAATCAAGCGAAGTACCTGTTTGAAAGGTGATCGGAAATGCGAAATCGCCGATGAAGGATTTAGTACGAAATCGCCAGAGTATGGGAGCTCTAGAGTTACAGAAAGCGAAAATGAAAGAAATTGAGAGTAACAACTATATATAGCCGGAGCATTGAGAAGCTCAACCGCCTCATCGGTTGGATGGAAGACACATGGCGGACATCTCCAGAGATCTGACGGTGTGAATCACACAGCGAAAGAGGGGCAAACACGTGGCCTCACCAGTAGTCACCCATCCCATCACAAAAAGGCGGGAGCGGGAAATTCAAAAAAGGTACCTTTTGAATTCCTTGAGGCGCAATCCTTCCAGGCGGTAATTGTACCGCACATACAAAAAAAAAAAAAAAAACAAAAAATAGGAGAGAGAAAAGAAAGAAAAAGGGAACATACTGAAACGAACCAGGCCTTCTACTCTGAAGCCGGAAACAGGCCTTCGCCTCAGAGTAGGGGGGAGTTCTGATGCAGTATTCGAGTATCGCTCTGTGCTAGGGCGACATAGGAGGACAGAGATGAACGCAAGGGGAGTGGAAAGCCCAGCCCAAGGATCCAGAGGGGAGGATATCGGAGCGGACCTCTAGGATACATCGGGATTCTAGAAGAGACGGGGAAAAGTCGGCACGCCAGGTGGGTTATGCTAAGCGTGATCCAGATCGCCAGGCAAAAAACTGAGGTGTCAGAGCTGTAACTCAAATGTTGAGTTGGAAGCAATAGGGGCCTTATTGGGCCTCCATAATATAAGTCCAATATAGTAGGGTTTAAGAAAGCCATACTATTTTTCCTTTTTTACCCTTGCCTAATAGGGTAGTATATATATATACGATCTCCATTCAAATGAGGAGAGATATATAGCAGAAAAAAGAGAAAAAAGGATCAGGAGTCCTTTTTTGGCAACTTTTGTAGGTAATCCATTGAGTAATCAACAAAGAAGTGGCAACTGGAAGAATCGTCTCTATTATGTTGTATTATTGTAATTTATGTCATTTGGAAACCGTTTCATTAGAGGATTGTTTCTTTTTCTGGGCAGCATGGGTAAAAAGCTATGGATCTTGATTCATTATATTTTGGCTATTTGAAAATTATCTAATTACAGGAGCATCTTCAAAAAATCTTCTTGGTTGAGGGTCAAATCTCACCTGGGATTACCTCAAAAAAAAAAAAAAATGGAAAAAGATAAAGTCCATAGTAAGTCCATATATAGCCCTTATTTATTCAATCTTTGTTATGAAATTGTTGACCGGGCGGAAATTTTGAGGGGAAACAATCTTCAATTGCTGCTCTAATTATTCATCAACATCCAAATTCTTTACTTTTGAAAATAATAACCTCTTTAATTGTTCTCAATTTAAAACTTCCATTCAACTTTCAACTTTTTAGAAACTTCTTTTTTTAATTCGTATTTGAAAATTCTTACTTCTGAAAAAATAACAACCTCGTTAATTGTTCTCAATTTCATTTAATAAAAAAAAGAAAGAATCTCGAAAAACAATAGTCCTCAATTTTAATTACTTCCCTCAAGGAAGGGAAGAGAAGTGTAAAAAAAAACTCCACTAAAAGACCTAAACTTATAAAATCTCTCAATTTGGAGTCTGACTTTTGGGAGCTCTCAATTTCAGAGCATGAATTTTAAGTTTTTTTTTTTTTCAATTATGAGTGTAGATTTTGAATTTGATTCTCAATTCAAGAATCTTTAAAAAAATAAGAAACATTATCCGATGTACAAAAGGTTTAGTAAGATATATCAAAAATTCAATATAATTAATGCGTACTGAAAATTTTAATTTACTTCGTACTAAAATGTTCTATACCTGATAATGCAGCCTATTTTCAAGATGTAAGTTTTGATTGATATTAAAAAGGAAAATATATACCCGTAATTAAGAAATTTTAAAATTGAGGCCCTAAATTATGAACATTTAAAATTCAGACCCTGATCGAGAGTTTTCCAAAATCAGCCTGCAACGAAAATTCAGCCGAAAAATATTGTAGTCTGCAAGACTGGTCGAATATACAAAAAGTCAACGTGGTCAAAATATATGTGATCTTTTGAAAATTAATTCTCTTAGCCCATTTAATTTCTCGATTTTTTCATTTCTTGATCATTTTACTTTCACGTTTTAGAAATTAATCCTTCAACTTCTAAAATTCCACAAATTCATCTTGAGAAAGTCTCATGTACATCAATTACACTGTACAATATAAATTGGGTATCATTATTTATATTTAAAGATATTATATAATATTGTGTAAAGGTATTACAGTACCTTACCTTTAAGCATAACTGGTGATACGTTTTTCACTGTGATACCTTTATCCATCACGTGTAATAAATTTAGGCATAAATAGTAATAAATTTTGACTCATGATCAGAATTGTATGAATCTAAAATTCGTGCAATTGGTGCACAAGAAACCTCCTCATTAATCATGCCACTATCTACGAGAGATAAAGTCAAATTTATTGAGTTGTTCAAATTTAAAAAAAAAATAAAGAACTAATTTATTAACTTTAAAATAATAAAAAAAAAATCCTTAAATTAAAAATGGTAAAAGTTAATAAACTAGAAATATTATATGATCAAGTCTCGTGTACACCAAAAGCAAAAAAAAAGAAAAAGAGTTAAATATCAAATTTAGAATTAAATGTATTATTTTTTGTAAATATAATATATTTTCACCGCAATACCAATATACGAAAAGACCTACCGACACAGTTTACCCAAAAGTGCGGCAGTATCTCGACCATAAATACATGGCACAGGGTGACCTCGGGACATCGGTCAATTCTGTCACCTTAAAACTCTTGTTTCTTTCCTTTTTAGATTCTAGTATACTAACCAATATTTGTGTATTTGTTTGAGAATGGAAAGTGTTTATGATAAATAAAATGGTGAAAAATAGTTGAAAAGTAGGTTTGTTGTGTCTCAATATATTAAAAAGAATTTTAAACAAACACTCATATTTAACATAGTTGTATATTGGAATTACTCTCATGTCTACAATCTATATAAGACCGGTTCAGCGGTAGTTCAGGAGGACATTTATCTAGTGTCCTTAAAATTTTGGGCCACAAAATTTATAGCAGTGTTATATTATATATATATATATATATATATATATATATATATATATATATATATAACTTTAACATTTTTGTTATACGATCCAATAAAATGTTGTAAATAATTTTAGTGGTTCATCATATTTTTATTTCATCATTAGTAGGTCCATCAAATATTCAGATCTATTAGAATTAAATAAATAAAATAAAATAAAAAAGTAAAGAACTACTGCAAACGATAAAATAAAATACAGATATCTCATAATCTCTATATTAGAAATTCGTCATTATGCCGATCAACAACATCCAATGAGTTTTTTTCCATGTTTTTTATTCAAAATTTTTAGAAGTCTTTCTATGTCTTTTCACATTCCTTCTACTTTTAATCTATCAATTTGTGACTTAAAAGTTAAAATAGATTTCTTAATTATTCTCTTCTACAAAATTTAGCTTTGATAGTTCTCAGGATGAGTTTTTTAAAGTGTAGAAATGGAATATGTATCTACAACTTGATTATATTAACACAACAATATTGTTTAATTCGTAAATATAATATTATGCTACTTTATGTTCGGATTTTTTCTATGTAAAAGAATTATTGACTGGGACCTTTTTCTATTTATGCTATAGGCCACCGGCCAGCCAATATGTAAAATTTTCATTAAACTTTAATAAGATGATTGAATATATATTATGTGATTGCAACACAATTATTAATGACCACGTTAAAGAGTACTAAAGATAAATAGCAGTGCGGGGACGAAGTTTGATAGCTCAAGTGGCAGAGCATTTACTACCTAGATCTTTGGTTTTGGGTTCGAATCATCGTGAGGGGAGAGTTTTTTCTTTGTTCTTAGATTAGGAGAAAGAATTTAAAAATAAATAGCAGTGGGACTATTTTGTGTATGTGTGTGTGTGTATATATATATATACACTAATATAAAAGTGCATTAAATTTCAGCCAATTTATGTTTGATCTATTTTACCTCTTTTAAGTTAAATATTTTAAGAACAATATTGTAATTTCCTATCATACATATCCTAATTAATATATTTCAATCCTATGTTTGGCCTATTTTACCTCCTTCTAATTTAAATATTCTAAGGATAATATTATAATTTTCTACCATATATATCCTAATTATTATATTCCAATCCTAATTTCACTAATATAAAAGTGCATTAAGTTTCAGCCAATATAAAAGTGCCTTAAGTTTCAGCCAATATAAAAGTGTCTTAAGTTTCAGCCAATTTACGTTTGACCTATTTACTCCTTTTATAATATAACTTTAAAAAGTGCCTTAAATTTCAGCAAATTTACGTTTGACCTATTTTACCCCTTTTAAGCTTAAATATGTTAAGAACAATATTGTAATTTTCTATCATACATATCCTAATTAATATATTTCAATCCTATGTTTGGCCTATTTTACTCCCTTCTAATTTAAATATTCTAAGGACAATATTATAATTTCCTACCATACATATCTTAATTATTATATTCCAATCTTAATTTTACTAATATAAAAGTGTCTTAAGTTTCAGTTACATTTGACCTATTTACCCCTTTTAACTTTAAATATTTTAAGGACAACATTGTAATTTTCTATCATACATATCCTAATTAATGTATTCCAATCCTACGTTTGTCTTATTTTACCCCCTTTTAATTTAAATATTTTAAGGATAATATTGTAATTTCCTACTATAAATATTCTAATTATTATATTCAAATCCTAATTGTATTATAATCACGTATTCTAATTATATACACAAGTATCGACTTATTTGTGAAATAATTAAATTTAAATAACTAAATGAAAGTTCAATTTAGAATTTAAAATTTTTAAAGACAATACTGTAATTTCCTATCTTGTATGTCTTAGTTATTATATTCCAACCCTAATTCTAATTCTAGATGTATTATAATCATGTATTCTAATTATATACACGAGCATCGACTTATTTAAGGATTAGTTATGTTTAAATAACTAAAAAAAAAGTTCAATAAGATTGAATAGATATGTATTTGTCACTTTCGTTTGACAAAATTATTTACACTTGCACAAGTTAGCGATCTGTCTTTATTCTAATAATAGAATAGGTCTATTCATATATTAATGTGATTAATACGAATCATAATTGTTCTCCAAACCTAATTCTACGCATCCTAATTATGTACCGAAGTATCGTGCATAGAGGTTCAACACAGAAATATCATGGACAAATAAAAAAATGAGTCTGATCTCAAATCGCTTACTGAACAAGGTTTCTCGGAGAGCGCTCTCGATCTTTGGCTAATCACGAAAATCAAGAAATGAATCAATCGCTTATTGATAATATTATAAAATTATTGTCCTGCTATATTGTAACACCCCGATTTTCGTAAAATCTATTTTAAAGCTTTTTCAATAAGAAAATAATAAATATACACTGACCTTTTAAATTAATATAAGAATATTCATAAATCAGGCTGTTAAAAACTATTTGAGCATAAATAATTTCATACCAAATATTCAAATAGTCATTTTTCATACATAAAACATATCATATAGTCCTATTTAGTAAATTTTAACTTGTAGCAGTGGAAGAAAAATAGAAATAAATTTTCTAAATAATTGATAAGTGAAATCTCCATAAGTTCCAAAAGTAGCTACGGTCATACGGATCAAAGTATAACCACTTTTAGATTATCCTAATAACTACTAAGACAATTTATATTCCAAAAACAAACACATGAATGATAAATAAATAATTTAATTAAACATAAATATCCCTAAAAGTTTCACGTGCTCTACCGCCCGCCTCGACTCCCATCACGCAACTCCAAGTCAACCTGAAAATATTAATTACGGGGTGTAAGCTACCACTAGCCTCTTACAAGTCCATATTAAAAAATACATGATTGAAACAATAATGTGAACAACAGTTAACTTACACATAATATACGTGTGCACAGATTTCCCCGGATCGCACCAACATAACATATGTGTGCACAAGTTGTCCCGGATCACACCGACATAACATATGTGCTGATCAATCAAACATATAAATGCAACTTAGGTCTTGCATTTCATAAACATGCAATGCAACTTAGGTCTTGCATTTCATAAGATAACAATTAATCACATAAATGAAACAAACAAATATAATTAATAAAGACGAGTTAGAACCCCACCTGAAACGTGACGCGTGAATGTACTTCGAGGATTTCATGTGAATGTGCTTATGCAGATTATGATCCTAATCCTTCGTGCCAATATATCGTCATCACCATAATATTAATATAATAGAATTTTTTTA
Source organism: Ajuga chamaepitys (assembly GCA_958295605.1). Classification (NCBI taxonomy): domain Eukaryota; kingdom Viridiplantae; phylum Streptophyta; class Magnoliopsida; order Lamiales; family Lamiaceae; genus Ajuga; species Ajuga chamaepitys. The sequence continues at coordinate 38,481,343 of OY282498.1, read as the reverse complement.
TCTTAGACATAGGAATAAATAAATAATAATTTAAGAGCTTTGACATGATTTAAAAAGGTGCGGAATTATTTTAAAAGTAAATAAAAGTTCTAAAACTTATATGTATAGTGCGTAGTAGTGAAACAATATTTAATATCTCAAAACATACAAGGAGGAAAAATCTATAATTTCGAATATGAATATTTAGCTCATATGTGAATACCATATTTAAATTTAATAAATTTTTAAGAAGTAAAAATATGACTTTTGAATTTTTGAAAATGGAACAGTTGCAGCAGTAAATTCTACGCGGCAATGAGGAAACCTTTATAAATCAAACTTTAATAGATGGATCTCTTTGAAATTTACCATAAAATAGAAGACATGTACATAAAATTCATATCCAAAAATTGGAATTTTTAAAGTACTTTAAATACATATTTCTAATTTTATAAAACATAATAGAGAAGTTTTCAGATTTTGTACAGCCATGAGAAAAATATTCATAATTAAATAATTACTTGATGGATTATCTTGAATTTTTTACCGGATATAAAAGATATTTTGTAGAACAACATATCCGAAAAGAATAAGATTTGAAGACCTATAAATATATATTACTAATTTTCTAGATGGAAAAGAAGAATATTTAAAATCTAGATCAGCGGAGATAGAAAATTAATATAAAATAAATTTTGACTCATATGAGATGAAACTTTTATTGTAGCTTGAAAAAATAACATGGAATAACATAATAAAAATTCATTTAAAAGGAATATGTATAGATATAGTTTTCGAAATTTTTAAAGAAGTTACCTGAAAATAGAGTGAAAATGGAAAATGAGGTTCGGACGATGATGTCGGCTTCCCAAAGGCCCCTACTATGTTTTTGGACCAAAATTCTAATAAAATAGATAATTTGGTTTATGATTTTAATTTATGATATGAATCATTTATTCATAGATTATATTTCTAGGGTTTAGAACTCCTAATAAGACTAGGAAATTGTTTTCTTTTTCCCTAAGTAAAAATCATGGGTTTGAACTTGACTAATACATTGGGCTTATGCCTAAATTAAACATTTAAAAACCTAATAATATAAAATATACTTTTAGCTTTAAATTAAAATAATAATTGGCATAATTAATAATTAATAAAATAGAATAAATATCATAAGACAAAAATAAAATAATTAAATATGATAAATGATTAAATAATTTACAGGGCGTTGCACACATTTTTCTAAATTAATGTAATTAGCTTATTGATTTTACAGGTATCAATTCATAAAAGTAAAGCTATGAGAAGATATGTCAAAAATTGAAGGACAAAACATTAGAGGAAATAGTCCATCAAAAGTCAATGATTGCCCTCGCAAAGATTACATCAAATGAATTCAAAGGTAAGTAATTAAAAAAAATAAACAAAAAAATATTAGGAAATTGCAATTAAGCTGAAACGTATTTTCATGTTAGGCGAGCTTCAATTGCAAACAACATCAACTTCAACTGTACAAATTCATCCACCTATTGAAGAGCTCAAGGATATGAAAACTCTATATATAATTTGAAAAAAAAAAATAGTATGAGTAACTTATATTAAAAAAGTCTATATGAATAGTAAATATATTAAAGTGTTGGCCATGCACCATTCAGGATGTATTAGATACGTGCAAACTATTAATGGTCCAAAGGATAAAAAGTGCAAAAGGAGAAAACACTTGAAGATTTCACAAAACAAAATAAAGGTTTTACAAATGTAAAAATAACAAAAAATATAAGTAGATAATAAAATATAACGATAAAAATAAAATCAAAATACACATAACCATATATTTTAACGTTGGTTAAAAACATACACAAAGAAATCTGTTTAAAAAATCATTCAATTAAACTAAGAAGTCAATTAACACGACAGTGGTCTTTCATAAGATACCTACTAGGCTACTACTATTTTACTGGAATGGTAGAATGTGTTGAAAATGAGGCAAACATATGAAACCTACAAAATTTATACTGGATCGGTGCACAAAAGTGAGACTACTGCAATATACAACAAGTGCTACGATGAGCCAACGAAGGCAATACCAAGATACAAATATGTCTACAATATAATCTTCGTGATACTTTTATAATGATGTACGTTAACATTAAATGATATTTGATATACTACAGTTATATAGAGGTGGAAAAATAGGCCCGGCACGAAGGGTCGGCCCAATTCGTCCGATATTTTAGATGGACTGGGCCACATGAATCTTGGCCAGGCGATGCAAAAGACTGACCAGTCGCCGGGCGACCCCATAATATCTTATTATTTATAGGGGCTAGGCTGGGGCCGTGCTGACTAATTTTAGGCCTGATCAAATTTGGCCGGCCAATTACATAATAGACCTAAATGTTCATCAAGGAATCTATAATGCAACAATAACCATGTATGATGAGATAACAACAATATATGATGGGTGCTTAGTAAAAGAATGCATTAAGTTCATAGAAAATGTAATAACTCACTTTGCAATAACCAACATTAATATGTTTGTATATTGAAAATGCAATCTTACTAAGATATATCTAATACAGGGACAAAATTTTATAGAATAGTTTTTCAAAAATAGGTTACTGTTGAGATATCTTCAGTTTCACTTAATTATACGCAAAAGAAGTGGGCATATGATAATATTATGGTTTCTTATACAATTCTCTGGAAAAATGATTTATTCTCTGAATTCCCGTTGATTCAACATTGCTAAAAAAAAAAATACAAAAAAATTGCCGAAATATAATTTCTAAAATTAATATACTAATACTACAAGAAAGGATTAAATTAGAGATGAAAGTTAGTAACGGATAATATCAGTCACTAAATAAAAACAAAATAGAAATAGAATAGTGATAGTAAGTGGCAAAATATCATTAGTATCCGGTTAGTGAAGAAATAACAACCGGATATTAGAGACGAATATAATCGGCGCTATTTTGTAGGTAATTTGGTCTCTAATCATAATAGAGACGGAAATTTCATCCTTAAATTTAGAGACAAAACAAATCAGTCTCTAAATTTTAGAGAAAAGATTATAGAAACCAAACCTTTCATCTCAAGTTAGTCACTACATTAGTTTAGAATTGGATATCATGTGATTAAAAACGGGTTTTTTCGTCTCTAATTTAAATTTTCTTGTAATGTAAGTGGCGCACGTGCAACGCACGTACCAAAGTCTATATATATATATATATATATATGTATGTATGTATGTTAAGTATATGCATATATGTGGTGAAACACATCCGATACATAGAGGTGATAATTTGGACAGTCTGATTTGGTTGGACCCAACTCATAACCCGTTGTGTCAAATACCATATGTCAAGTTGGATCAGGTTGGTCCGAAATTTAATCGGGCTATATATTATTAAGTCCGGTCCAGTCTATCCCATAAAGTATAGTAAGATTTTTGGATCAATTCGTGACCTACGGACCTTTAGCTCATCAAATTGGACTTGTTGGCCCGATAGTACTTGAACTTATATTTTTATTGTTCAGTCCATCTAAAATATTGAACAAATTAAATTAATATATTGAACCGGACCAATTTTACCAAATATACCGATACATCCTGGGTGTAAAATCGAGATGAGCGTGTACATGACTCAAAGCTGAGGGAGAGAGGAGAATAAATGAATAACTTATTGCGTTTTCCAGATGTGGATCGATTTCCTCCTCCAGGAAATCTCAAAAACTCAAACTATCTCTGCCACAACGCATTACGCTTTCTAATGGAAAGACATTTAGGAGATACAGAAGTTGGGATATAGTGTCATGTAATACGTTCGTTGTGATACATTTTTAAATGGTACATTCACTTAAATAGTGAAAAGATATACTTCGTTTTAAGGGATTTGTAAGGTAGGATGTGCATTGAAAATTGTAAAAGTTGTATTGAAAATTACAAAAGATATATTGATGTAGATAATAAGGTATAGATGTGAAGGGATGTGTCATGTCCCATCCGGATGGGAACATCCCAGCACAAGTAATCGATCCCCTTTAGAGACTGAAAACAAGGGGAAAGACCTAATTTACAATATCATATGCGCTGCACTTATAATATTTACGAAATTTTGAATATTAGATTAAAAACAAGTAAACTCGAGCAATTAAGGAATGAGTAATTGTCTTATAAATTAGTTGCACAAATCTAAAATTCATGCTATCCAAGTCACTGAGAGATCCACGAATTATGTGTAATTTTTCATCAAAATATATTAGTGTTAATGTTAAAGGGTACTAATTATGAGGAAAGGTATTAGTATTTTCAACATAAACAATATATCTCATCGTCAAAAGAATAATAACTTTCGACATAAGAGTACACCTTTCGTCAAACCATGTGATAACACTAAACATAAACAGTATACCATTCACAAAAATCAACTAATATATTTTGCATAAATATTATTGCCTAACAACATGTAAAGTGATACATCTCAACGTAAATAATAATACATTTCATTAAACTAGGCAATACTTTGCAGAATAGACAGTATTGCATTTCTTCAAAACAACTAATACATTTCAATATAAACACAGATACTTTTTTATAGAGAACTCAGCACAACTCATGAATCCGTCCGTAATTCGGTGAACGGATTAAGATTCATACACTGAGTGTACGTTGAGAGAATTTGCATTAAGGATTTAAAATGACTAGTTTTGGGACCAATACCCATAAATTACAAGACAACTTTTGTGATATGCCTCAAATAATTACCTATCTGCCGTCTAACATTGTAATTGTAACTTGATTTTCTGAATTTGCTGCATTTGCGCTGCTTGAACTTTGACCACCTAAAACATCTCTTTCTCTGAAGAAACCAGGCTGCTTAGCCTGAGGCAGTTCAACTTCATTTCCAAGCATAAAGACAACAGAAGACATATTCGGCCTGTCTTCTGGAGAATTTTGCACGCATAAAAGTCCCACATGGATTGAGCGCAACACTTCAGACATTTCGAATGGATTGCCAAGAGAAGGGTCGACTAGTTCGCTTGAGTTGTCATTTTTATAAAGTCTCCATGCCTATGCGGAATTCGTAAATGGTTGAGATGATGGATTCTTGGCTATAAATGTTGGTTAGATAAAACAACATAGTACTTACATGTCCAATGAGGTTAAGATTGTCATCTTTCAGGAAGAATCCTTTGCTTCTCTTTCCGCTAACAATTTCTAGCACCAGAACTCCAAAGCTGAATACGTCGGATTTGATTGAGAACAACCCGTCTGCTGCATATTCAGGAGACATGTATCCGCTGCAACAAAGTATTAACAGAAAAGTTGAAGAAAGAAGGTGAAAATAGTAAATAGACGAATTATTTGTTCAGGTTCTTACTATGTTCAACAACTTTTCTTGTCCGAGCTTCAGTTTGGTTTCCTCCAAAACTCCTGGCCAAGCCAAAATCTGATATCTTTGGGTTCATTTCAGCATCTAGCAATATATTGCTAGCTTTGAGGTCTCGATGGATAATTCTCAACCTGGAATCTTGATGGAGATACAATAGTCCCTTTGAGATTCCATTTATAATGTGGAAACGTTTTTGCCAGTCAAGTATTCTTGTTTTATCTATCAAAACATATTGTGGAGTTGGCGTTAATGCATCGAGAAAACCCAGTAACTACAATCTACGACTTGATAACATGATCCTCTGTAGAAAAATCAGAGTGCTTACCAAATAAAATCAAGTCGAGGCTTTTGTTAGGCATGTATTCATAGACCAACATCTTCTCCTCACCTTCAACACAACATCCTAAAGTTCTCACCAAATTGCGATGCTGAAGTTTCGCAATCAAGATTACTTCATTCTTCAACTCATCCACTCCTTGTGTGGACGTCTTTGACAAGCATTTCACAGCAATTTCTTGTCCGTCTTCCAACATCCCCTACACAAAAAAACTTAAAGAATGTGAAACACATAACAGTTGTATGTTCACTCATGTTTCTCCGATATATTTTCAGTATAATAACAGAAATCAAAGCGTTATACCTTGTAAACAGGTCCAAATCCACCCTCACCCAGCTTCTCCTTGTTTGAGAAATGATCTGTAGCTTTCAGAATTCTGGATAAGGTGAAGAATGGCAACTCAGACTCTTCTTTCGAGTGGCTTCCAAGAACTAGTCCTGCATATCCAATTAGACCAAAAAAATGCACTAAATAATAAGATACTAACTTAGATTTTCTCCCTACCTTCTTCTCTCCGATTTGGTTCATTCTTCCTCCTCCGTCTGCAGGACAAAATGAGACAGAGGCACAAAAGAACTACTCCAGCCATTGATGTAAAACTTGCTATGAGTATTACTCTTTTTCTCCCGTTAGAGCCTGTAACAATTTTAATGCAAATAAATTATAATAAAATTATGTCATGTTACATCATTATATCACGTGAATATATGTAACAAGCAATTTAATAACAAAGCACTACTACAGCAAATGACCCCAAATTGTTGATTCCTTGATTAAATTTCAACAAGAGATAATAATAATTCAGCAGGAAATGTAAAGATAATTGGTTGTTTCGAGAGAACCACTCTCCAACAAAAAAGGAAGAACGCTGATAAGATTTTTCACACCCTTCTTTCTTTCGTCAGCCCTATTTCTTCATTACAAAATCCTTCAGATATTTGGGTTGGGCCTTGCTCCTGAAACCACGGCCCAATTGCTGCTCGTTTTCTTGGTTCTTCTCAATTGGGCCTCGCTGCTCCACTTGATCCTCATAAGTGATATGAATGTTCTCCAACCCATTGATCATAACATTGCCCTCTCCATCAAAAGTAACCTTGTCCACAAGGTTAAGTGTTGGATAGTGTTGTAGGATGGTCGCAAGATCTTCCCAAGTGGCTTCAGCAGGCGTGAGATTTTCCCACTGAATCAATAGTTGGATAATTTGTTGTGCCTGGCGATGGATGACACGAGCCTGCAAAATACAAACCGGTCGAACGTAGACTCCGCCCACGTCTGATAATGGAGGAAGCGGGGCTACATTGGCCATATGGTTTCCCTTGCACGCTTTGAGACATGATATGTGAAAGACTGGATGAATACGAGCCGATGGTGGAAGTGCCAACTTATAGGCAACCGAGCCAATACGCTTAAGGATACAAAATGGCCCAAAATAGCGTCGATTGAGCTTATTGTAAGGGGAGTTACGTAAGCTAAGTTGTCGATAGGGTTGTAACTTAACAAACACCAGCTGTCCCACCTCAAAAGATTGGTCACTACGATGGCGATCAGCCTGCATTTTCATGCGATTTTGCGCGCGAGTGAGATTTCCCTTTAGGGTCTCCAACATGGCGTCTCGCGTGATCAATGTGGTAGCTAAGTCCGAGTCGGTATCCTCAGAGAAGACATAGCGAGTAATAGTGGGTGGTGGTCGCCCATAAACAGCTTCAAATGGAGTAAAGCCTGTAGAAGTGTGGTAAGCGGTATTATACCAGAATTCCGCCCAAGAAAGGAAATTGATCCAGCGTTTCGGTTCATCCGCCACAAAACAACGCAAGTACATTTCTAAGCATTTATTGACCGCCTCTGTTTGGCCATCCGATTGTGGATGATAAGCACTACTCATGGATAGCTTCGTACCCGCCAAGCGAAATAGTTCAGTCCAAAAAGCCGAGAGGAAAACCCGATCACGATCAGTTACAATGGAGCGAGGAAAGCCATGAAGACGGATAACATTTGTGACAAAAGCGGCAGCAACACTTTGACTACTGAATCCAGTTGGTAGAGGAATGAAGTGCACATACTTGCTTAAACGGTCGACGACCACCATGATAACAGTCTTTCCTTGACTAGGGGAAAGCCCGGTTATAAAGTTAAGAGATATATCTTCCCAAATTTGATCTGGAATAGGGAGCGGCTGTAGCAGACCCGCTGGAGCTGTGTTCAAGGATTTAGACTGTTGGCAAACCAGACACTCGGCCACATATTGTTTAACATCGGTCTTGAGGCCTTTCCAAAAGAAACTAGAGGCAATTCTCTGATATGTGCGTTGAACGCCAGCATGTCCCCCTAAAACCGAATCATGAAATTCCTCTAAAATTTTAGTTCGAAGAGGACCAATAGGTATGACAAGTCTGCCATGGAACAGAAGCAAGCCATCGCGCTCCGAAAAATCAGCTGTAGCATAAGAATTATTCCGAAGTGAAGTAAGGATGGAACTGGTGACCGAATCGTCCAACAGAGATTGTCGAAGTTCAGAGAGCCATGATAGAGTAGGTTGGGAGAAAACAGCAAGTTGGTGTGACGGTTGACGAGACAAGGCGTCGGCTGCAGAATTTTCTCGTCCCGGACGATACTTGATTGAGAAATCAAACCCCAACAATTTGGTTAACCATTTCTGCTGTTCGGGAGTTTGTATTGTTTGCTCAGTTAAACTCTTGAGGCTTTGATGGTCTGTTTGAATAATGAAAGATCTCCCTAAGAGGTAAGGGCGCCACCGTTTCACTGCTTGTGTGATAGCAAACATCTCTCGAGCGTATGCTGATGCGTGTTGCATCCGGGGAGAAAGTTTTTGACTGAAATAAGCTATTGGATGACCCTCTTGAGATAAAACAGCCCCCACACCCGTTCCAGACGCATCTGTTTCAATCAAGAAATTCTTAGTGAAGTCGGGCAATTGGAGCACCGGGGCCGATGACAAAGCTGATTGTAAGTGGTGGAAAGCCTGTGTTGCAGCCGAATTCCATGAAAATGCTGATTTCTTAAGCAAGTCAGTAAATGGGGCCGCAATAGTGGCATAGTTTTTTACGAATCGACGATAGTAGCCCGTGAGGCCTAGAAAACCCCGCAATTGAGTTACCGAAGTCGGTTTTGGCCAATCCACAACAGCTTGAACCTTCATTGGATCCATAGAGACACCACAACCAGATACAACATGACCAAGATAGTTAACTTGTTGCTGCCCAAAAACACATTTCGATTGCTTAGCATAGAAAGAATGAGTACGAAGAATGAGCAAAACACAATCCAAATGCTCTAGATGTTCCTTCCATGTCCGACTGTAGATAAGTATATCATCAAAAAATACCAACACAAATTGCCGAAGATACGGGCGAAAAATATCATTCATCGCGCTTTGGAAGGTAGATGGTGCATTTGTAAGACCAAAAGGCATCACCAGATACTCATACTGCCCCTCATGCGTGCGAAATGCCGTCTTATATGTATCCTCGAGGCGGACGCGTATTTGATGATAACCGGAGCGCAAGTCCAACTTAGAGAAATATTTTGCACCAAATAGCTCGTCAAGTAACTCATCCACTGTTGGGATTGGGAATTTATCGGGAACCGTGATCGCATTGAGGCTGCGATAATCGGTACAGAAGCGCCATGTGCCGTCTTTTTTTTTTTTAACTAATAGGACCGGGGAAGAGAATGGGCTGGTACTAGGTTTTATAAGCCCATCAGCCAACATTTCACGAACAAGCCGCTCGATTTCAGATTTATGAAAATGCGGGTATCGGTAAGGCTTAACCGAAATTGGAGCCGACCCTGGTTGTAGCGGAATAGCATGATCATAGGGACGAACGGGGGGAAGCTCTGATGGTGTTTAGAAGACATCATTATAATTTTCGAGGAGAATTTGCAATTCCTCCGCTTGGGCTGGGGTAGATGGCTCGAAGGTGTCATGGACTGATATGAGAAACATCATAGAAAAAGCGTCTGTACGGCTCAATCGGCGCAAAGAGTGAAACTGGATTTCCTTAGCACGAGATTGATTCCCCTGCAACTTAATGGACTTACCCCCTGACTCAAACAACATAGATAAATGATGGTAGTCGTGCAAGACCGGCCCTAGTGTTGATAACCATGACATTCCTAGCACAATATCAGCCCCTTCAATCGGCAGAAGATATAAGTCTGTGATTACTTCATAACCTTGTATAACAATAGAAGCATTCCGAATACAACCATCTGCAAATAATTTCTGTCCGTTACCGACCGCTACAGCAAATTGGGGAACTACTTCAATAGGTAAATGGAGATGAGTGGCGATTCGAGATTGGATAAAGTGGGAACTGCCACTATCCACTAGTATCTGGACGTTCGAACCAGCCAAAGAACCCATAAATCGAAGCTGAGCTGGGGTGGCATTGCCCGAGAGCGTGTGTAGGGAGACCTCAGGTGGTGGCGTAGGTTCCTCACAGTGAGTTTGTGCATCAAGAGCCTCCGTATCCTCAGAAGTGTCATCGAAAGACACCTCGGAATCCAAAACAAATATCTGAGGTTTAGAAGCACAACGGTGATTGAACGATTATTTAGCATCACAGTAATAACATAGCCCTTTCTCGCGACGACTCTGCATTTCCGCTGGAGAAATTTTACGGACCGAATATTGTGGTGGTGCATTCGAGGAGACGATACGCTTGTCTGAAGTGATTGGGGGTGGCGAGGTCCTGGTCGGGGATGGTATCCCTGGTGGAGGGTTGGAGCGAAAAATTGGGCTCCGAGGCGAAGGGGAGCGAGCTGCAATCTTAGCCTCCTGTAGACGGGCCAACGATATGGCCTGTGGGAGAGAATGTGGGCGAAGAGCTAGGACCTCTGCGCGAATTTCCGGGGTGAGACCCGCAATGAAACAACTAGTCAGGAAAGAGGATGATAAGTCGGATGTGCGATTCTGCAATAATTCAAATTCAGATTGGTAAGCTTCGACCGATGTTTTCTGAACGAGCTTGGCCAATGAGCCTTGCGGGTCATCGTATTCCGAAGGCCCAAAGCGGCTTTGGATGGCTTGGACGAATTCAGTCCATGACCGGAATTGGGCATTGTTGGATGCCCACTGATACCATTGAAGAGCTCGACCTTCCATATGTATTGCCGAGATGAGGAGTCGTTGGTCATCAGCCGTTGGAAAAAATTGAAAGTACTGCGATGCGCGAAAACCCAACCAGTGACATCGTCACCATTAAAATGAGGAAAGTCCATTCTGTGTGGGCGGTGAGGAAATAATGGTGGGGGAGGGACGGGCGGAACCATAGCTGGCGGGTAGAGGGGAGGATCCGGTGGATTGGGAGATGGGGATTGGAGAACGAGCATAGGCGGCGGCGGCGGAGCATCAAGTCGCTCTTTCATAGAGCCCATCTGAAGAAGAATTTCCCTTAGAGTTTTCTGTTGTAATTCCATGGAAGACTGAAATTGATCTTGTCGATCTGATAAGGTTGATGCCACTTCGCTCAATTTCTTGATTTGTTCATCCATCGTCTTCAGTCGCGTACCATCGGCCATAGCTGTAGCTCAACGAGAGCACCAAATGTAACAAGCAATTTAATAACAAAGCACTACTACAGTAAATGACCCCAAATTGTTGATTCCTTGATTAAATTTCAACAAGAGATAATAATAATTCAGCAGGAAATGTAAAGATAATTGGTTGTTTCGAGAGAACCACTCTCCAACAAAAAAGGAAGAACGCTGATAAGATTTTTCACACCCTTCTTTCTTTCGTCAGCCCTATTTCTTCATTACAAAATCCTTCAGATATTTGGGTTGGGCCTTGCTCCTGAAACCACAGCCCAATTGCTGCTCGTTTTCTTGGTTCTTCTCAATTGGGCCTCGCTGCTCCACTTGATCCTCATAAGTGATATGAATGTTCTCCAACCCATTGATCATAACATTATATCTGAAGACATATAATTCATACACCAATATGGGTGCGAGATCAGAGTTTTTCGAAAGAAAAATATGTGGAGTTTGGAATAGGTTATACCTAATTCAGTAGAAGCCATTCTGATGTAAAGATCTTGTCCACCATCAGTTAGAGTTCGGATGTCTTTCAATTCACCATAGTAAAATAGGCATCCACTTCCCTCTTCTCTCAAGACCAACTGCGTGTACGCGGTACAAGAGCAGTTCCTCGAGCATTGGACTTTGCAGTCTGCAAGGCGCATTCCACGACCATCCAATGTGGAATTCCGCGAGTCTGGCAATTTAATTTCAGAGTACTTCAGAAATACATCACCTTGACACGTCAGCTGTGTCCTTCGGACGCATCCATTTGACCTTTCTCGGTCTTCAGGCACGAACCTGTCGAGACATCCACAGTGTTGTGAATTTCCTATGTTGCAAACAGCATTTGCACCACACAAATTGTAACTATCACATTGATCTCCCCCCAGGAACCTGAAAATGCCCCAGGCTTGGGCTTCAAGATCCCATATCCATCGCTCTCCAAGACCACTTATGTTCATCATAGCCCTAGTAACAAGTGATTCGTCCTCTGTATTTTCTACATACTTTACCTCATTCTCATTCATGACCACCGACCTGTATATGGGCGCTGGATAAATTGGGATACGAGAAGCTATGGTTGGTGCCCCACTAAATTGGAGCCCATTCCAGGGCCCGATTCTATACAGAACAACTTCACCTCGTTTCAGTAGAATCTGTGGCAATCCATAAGGATCGAAGTGCATTGTAAACTCACCTGGAGCTGGATCATCATTGCTCCTCCATGATGACAGGTAAACCTCCACCCCTGTTCTGAAATCCCATCCTAAGCTCATACCTGGTAAAAATGAGTCGGATGGATAGTCGAAACTCTGCCAAAGGTAATTATGTGGCTTGTCATCGTCTGCATCCTTCACCACAAGATTCCCTGTATCCAGTAGTTGTGCAGATGGACTTCCAACAGTTCGCGTTGCATTGGACGACCATATGATGGTGCCGTTACTGTGATTGAACAGGGCCAAGATTCCAGGCTGTACAACTCTCAACACACCAGACTTACTATTCAGTGGAGCGTGTCTATTGGCAACCCATACATATGTCCTAACTGATATATTCTTGTACCACATACCAACATACCGACGATTTGTCGAATTTCCAGGGCTGAAAAACCCAAATTCAAACTTTCCACCTGATGAAACCAATGTTTCTCCATCTCTAATGTTCTGAGAAATATTTATAGTATCGGTTGCAGCAGAAACTGCAAGGATTAGCAGAGAGCAGGTCAACAAAAAGAGCAATAAACTTTTCAGAAATGCATCCATGCCTACAGTTATCATGAAGCTCTAAATCTAAAAAACAAAGTGTCACACGTTGCTGAAATGACATAAATGGAGAGTTTAATGTCGTGTCCTAAAATCAACTTAGGGATTGAAACTTTTGGTTAGTGCATTCTATTCAAAGGTATCATTTCAAAACGTTGCTTCCTAGTTGTCATAAAGTCAGTTGTATTGCTATCAAAAATAAATTATGTAATTTATTAATATTATATATATGAGTATCAGATGAAATATGGACAATTTATCCATGCTGAAGTGTGTTATGTTTACTTTTCAATTCAAGTAGATGTTTCCACGCAAATGCCCAAAACGTCAACGAGTATGAAAGGTATCCAGTCACAAAGAAATGCATACATTTTAGAACTTAAAAAATAAAATTCTTGCAGAACATCGGAAATTCCTCGACGATAGAACATCTGTCATGTTTGTCAGCTTAAAACTTTGTGTCGATGGGATTTTCTATTTCAAATTGTATTTTATTGCCTATTCAAACTCTATCAATATACTTAGCGTCATATATAGAAAGTGATATTATGGTGACATAACAAACAACCAACTCTACTAATGCTACCAATGCAAAATGATATCATGATAACATCACAAAGAAGCTGCTCATTATGGCTCATATCATTTCAAGGAGAACTTGGCCGGATTGTAATCGGATTAAGGTCGACTGTGAAAATGGGGAGAGAGAGTGAAGGGTAACGATTTCGAGATGTGGATTGATTTTTTCCTCCGGAAACCTGGAGAAGTACAATTACCCCCTTCTTTCATCATACTTTAAAATGGAAGTGAGGAATCGATTGTTTCGGCAGTTAATCGACGACGGGATTTTTATGTGCAAAGAAGAACGATTTTGTGTTATATCTATATTGATACGACGATTTTTATCGGATCCGCGAGCTTAAACTCCAAAAAGTTACAGGAGAGAGAAGAAGAAATAGATATAGAGAAGTGCAGCGGCTATTGCCCACCACAAAAAATTCTTTATACACCATATTTATCATGCACATCACATACATAATACTCAAATTTCTACAATTTCTTTACACATCATAAAAATATCCAATTTTACCCTTCTCCTAATAAAATAAGAAAATAAAGGAAAAGAAGAAGATTTAAACATTCAAAAGAAATCTAAAACTTATTTCTTTCCAATCTAAATTTCAATGTACTAGAATCAGAATTTTCCTTCCATTGATAGCGGGAAACGGGTTGAAGCATTGAAATCGATGGAAGAAAGGATGTGCCATCTAGACCATCCTTAAATTTTGAAAGTAATGGACTAGATTAGGATATGGGCTTTAATTAATTAATAGGTTATACTAATTAATTAATTAAAGCAGACCAGAATATTAGGCCCATATACCTAGGGTGTATGCGCTATATATATGTCTATTCCCTATTGTAGGGATAATTAATCTTGTCAGACAAAACACCATATTGTTCAATAAGGGATTTCCTAGCGATCATTATTGAACAATTGTACCGATGATAGTTCCTGCGGCGGACGATATATACGCGTGGATACCTGAAGTGGTGAATCAATCGCGCAATTCAGTCCGATCAATTACGCTACAAGTAAGTTGTTCTAACTTTAGCGTAATTTAGGCTCAACGTTTAAATCAATTATAAATCATGATCATAATTCTCGAATTATTATTCCGCTGCGTACATTAGATGGAATCGAGAATTACTAACAGTGGTATCAGAGCTCGGGACTTGATTTATAATTGATTTACGTTCTAATTATTTGTGGATTTAAAATTATGCAATCTGTTTTGAAATAATTACCCGTCAATAACCCATGTAGCAAATCTTGTTGAATTACCGTCTTTTCAATACAACAAGCACTCCATAGTCAACAAAAGGAAATTCTAGAAAACTGTCTGCACAACAAATTTTTTGAAACCTGTTGTTGGACGTCTTGTTTGATTGTTTGCTGAAATTATCATGAATACTAATTGAACGGGAATTAATTTTTTGAAAAGCTGGGTTTCCAAAACATCATCTCCCTCGTCCTTGGCCCCGTCGTCAGCTGCGATGGCGGCGGCGGTGTCTCGCTGCTGTTGCGCCACTGCTGCACGCGTTCACGGCGACACGGCTGCTACTGCTTACGACTCGGTGGCGTTGCGCTGCTGCTGTTGATGATGCACGGTGGGGCGACGTTCGTCGTTGCTGGCGTACCGCTCCGTGATGTCGATGGTGGCGGTGGCAGTGTGATGCTGATACTGGTGCCGCGCGTCCGGTTGACGGCGGCTGGCGGCGGCTAGTTAGGGTTTTGGGCTGGGCTGGGTCTTTAGACTGTTGGGCTTGAAAGGATACTGGGCTCCTGCTGGTTTTGGGCCAGACAAAATTTGGTTGGATTCTGGGCTCAACAAAGAACCTGGGCTGCTCATTATTGCTGGGCAGATTTTGAATTTAGGCTGGTATCACCCCAATTCTGGGCTGTACAAAAAAAAAAAAAAAAAAAAAAGGGGACTTTTGATTTTATTTAATTATTCAAATTAGATTTATTAATTAGATTAATTCTTAAGTCTCATTACATATTAATTGGTTAATTAGATTAATAAATTACAATAGTGTTATTATTTTGAAAGAATTACTAGACTCATAAATTTATGTTAATTTAGAATTAATATTAAATGTATAAATATTAATTTAGAATTAATATATATAATTTTAATCCACATTTAATTAAAGAATAAAATTTTAATTAGATTAATAATTTTATTCGTTGAGCTTTTATTTGATATCTTATGTGATAAGCAATTATTTGATTTTATGCTTATTTCATTTACTATAGTAGTTAAGTCCGCGTTATGTTTGGGTAGGCGGCGCCCAATACATGTAGTCCGCAAAATTATGTATGGGTAGGCGGCGCCCAATATTTGTGGTCCGCATTTCTTATGCCTGGGTAGGCGGCACCCAGTAATTGCGTTTAATTTAATATTAGATATTAAATTTAACAATTAGTATCACATATAAAATCCCCAAATAAAACCAAGTCTTATTTAGAAATAAAAGCGTCGTCCATCATAATTGTATGAAATTCTTGATCTCTTCGTCCACGAGTTTTACACCAAAGTGTTTACTCTAAAACGACGAGTTCGGGGCTCATACATAGATGCATGGTTGGCATCGTGTGATGGAATTGACTTGCTTAAATTATTTTGTGACGCCAAAGCGACCAAAATAGTTTAAGGACGCGAAATTAATTGGATTAATTAACCAAGAATTGTAAAATTGTTGTTGCAAGTGGCTTAGAGGCCTACCTAGTGATATTGTTGTAGTCATCAACCAAAGCAGAGACTACAGTAATATAGACTTGGATCTTGGACCACTAAGATTTATAATTATTATAAATCCGTATTTTGTGTTTGGGGACGCAAAATATGTTAAAATTAGTGGGAGCTAATCATTACAATAAACCCTTGTTTTGATTAGTGATATGAGTGTGATCTTTATTTACTTTATTCTAATTTACGTTTTTCGTTTGATTATTTTCTGATCAGATAAAATGTCGAATTTGGCTTATAAATGTTTGATGGAATCAAACAAGTTGACTGGGTCCAACTTTACGGATTAGCTCCGTTGCTTGCGCTTGGTGCTAAGGCAAGAAAAGGTTGAGTACGTCTTGGACGAACCAATCGGTGTCATCCCCGACAAAACTTCTCCTGAGTATGCTAAGTTTGACGCAGATGCTCATAAGAAGCATGTTGAGGATGACACGTCGGCTCAGTGTGTCATGTTGTCTTCGATGAGTATCGAACTGCATAGGCAACATGAACACATGCTCCCTTATGAGAGGATAAAACACTTGGAGAGTCTGTACGCCTCACAAGCTCAGACAATGGAGTATGAGATACTCAGTGACCTCTTTAAGTGTAAACTTCATAATGGGGCCCAGGTTTCTGAGCATGTACTGAAGATGATTGGATTAATTGAGAAGTTGACATCGATTGGAACGGTGTTACCCTCAAGTGTCTCAACTAATCTGATCTTGCAGTCACTTCCTAGTTCTTTTGAAAACTTCATAGTGAACTTCAACATGAACAACACGAAGGTGACATTGCCTGAGTTTCACAACATGCTTAAGACCTATGAGTCTTCCACTTCTAAAGGCAAATCTGTGCTCATGATGAACTCTTCTGCGAACTCTTCCAAAAGGAAGAATAAGCAAAAGAAGAAGAAGAAAGCATCTAGCGATGTGGCCTTGAAGCCTAAGAGTGGAGGGATTCAAAAGAAGCCGAAACTGCCAAAGGATGAGTGTCTATTCTGTCACAAGAAGGGAGACTGGAAGAAAGACTGCCCAAAGTTCAAAGCACAAGGTGCATTGAATGGGAGCTCAGGTATGTTTGTCATTGAGATAAATATGTCTATAAACAATTCACAGTCCTGGGTATTAGATACAGCTTGTGGCTCACACATTTGTAATAATGTGCAGGGTCTAAGTGACAGCAGGAAAGTGAGGCCTGGGGAGGTCGACTTACGCGTGGAAAATGGAGCAAGAGTTGCTGCTGAACGTGTAGGGACTTATAGATTAGATCTTCCTTCAGGATATAGACTAGATTTACATAATTGTTATTTTGTTCCTATAATTTCAAAGAATATTATTTCCATTCCAATGTTAGACATTCAAGGTTTTTCCTTCCATTTTGCAAACAGTAGATGCTCGTTTTCGCTTAATGGATTATTTTATGGAAGTGCCTCTCTTTCGAATGGTTTATATATGCTTGAATGTGAACAAAATATTCTCAATGTACAAAACAAACGACCTAAGCTAAGTAATACGAATAATAAAACCTATCTTTGGCATTGTAGACTTGGTCATATCAATGAGAAAAGAATAGCAAGATTGAGAAAGTTAGACTATCTCACATCATTTGATTTCAAATCATATGGTGCTTGCGAATCTTGTCTCAAAGGAAAGATGACAAGTAAACCACTTTCTAGTAAAGGGCTACGTGCCCAAGTTGTGCTCGAGTTGATCCACACAGATGTGTGTGGACCGTTCCCAACTCAAGCAAGAGGTGGATATTCGTACTTCATAACTTTTACTGATGATTTCTCAAGGTATGGACATGTGTATCTGATGAAACACAAATCTGAGGCCTTCGAGAAATTTAAGGAGTTTAAGTTAGAAGTTGAGAAACAACTTGGGAAAAGTATTAAGACTCTTCGATCAGATCGAGGAGGGGAATACTTGAGCCGAGATTTTCTTGATTCCTTGAAATCACATGGAATCCGGTCAGACTGGACACCTCCAGGTACACCACAGATGAATGGAGTATCTGAAAGGAGAAATCGAACTTTATTAGATATGGTTTGATCCATGATGAGTTTCACCAGTCTTCCTATATTTCTTTGGGGTTATGCCTTACTTACCGCAGTTTATATTCTGAATAGAGTTCCCTCTAAATCGGTCGAGAAAACACCATATGAATTATGGTGTGGCAGAAAGCCGAGTCTTAATCATATGCGGACCTGGGGTTGTCCTGCTTTTGTTAAGAAGATGATGACACACAAGTTGGAAACTAAAAGTGAAACATGTTATTTTGTGGGATATCCTAGAGAAACCAAAGGATATGAATTCTACTGCCCTGGAGATCACAAGGTGATAGTATCCAGAAATTTGACTTTTCTTGAAGATAATTATGTCTCCAAGGAACAAGGTTACAACACAGTAGATCTTGAAGAAATTCAAGAACCACAAAGTAACATAGAGGATGAGGCATTGTCCAATGGAGTGGACAAGAACTCAGTGGGAGTTTTTGATGATCTATTGGGAGGGGAAATGACTCTTAGAGGGTCACCTCAAGACAATGAGATGCATCAAAGACAAGATATTGTATCAACCCCACCTCAAGAAAATCATAGTGAAATTCTTGAGAATATCCAAAATGTTGAAAACCTCAACATGCAGGAACCTCATCACGATCAGAATAAACCGCCTGAACCAACGCAAAACCAACTCAATAGGCCTCAAAGGAATCGTCGTGCACCTGAAAGACTAAATCTATTGGTTGAGAACCAAGATGATGAGGGTAATTCAGAAGACGACGAACCTAAGACCTATATCGAAGCGGTGTCAGGCACCGATTCGAAGATGTGGCTGGCTGCCTTAACATCTGAAATTGACTCGATGTACCTCAATCTAGTCTGGGAACTAGTTGATTTGCCAGATGGGGCTCGCCCCATAGGCTGCAAATGGATCTTCAAAAAGAAGAGAGATGCAGATGGCAAGGTACAAACCTACAAGGCTAGGTTGGTGGCAAAGGGTTATAGTCAACGCGAGGGCATTGATTATGATGAAACCTTTTCGCCAGTCGCTAAGATCAAGTCCATTAGGATATTACTTGCAATAGCTGCATACTATGACTTTGACATTTGGCAAATGGATGTTAAAACCGCGTTTCTCAATGGAGAACTCGAAGGAACTGTGTATATGTCACAGCCTGAAGGTTTTATATCCAAAGAAAAATCGAATGGAGTATGCAAGTTAAAGAAGTCCATTTATGGACTCAAGCAAGCATCTAGGAGTTGGAATATTTGCTTTGACAGAGCTATCAAATTGTTTGATTTTGTCAGAAGCAAAGAGGATCCATGCGTTTATAGTAAACGCAAGAATGGAAATGTTGTCTTCCTTATCATATATGTTGACGATATACTGATAATGGGAAGCGATCGTTCCATGTTGCAATCCGTGAAAGATTGGTTGTCTAGCTCCTTCATGATGAAGGATCTTGGTGAGGCTTCCTACATCCTTGGAATTAAGATCTATCGAGATAGACCTAATAGGATGTTGTGATTGTCTCAGTCTACTTACATAGACAAATTGCTGAGACGCTTCTCAATGGAAAATTCTAAGAAAGAATTTCTTCCTATGGGACATGGCATTATATTGTCTAAGAAAGGTTGCCCTTCTAATGACAAAGAAATGACTTACATGAAGAAGATCCCGTACGCTTCGGCTGTATGATCTATTATGTATGCCATGATATGTACTAGGCCAGATGTGGCTTATGCACTCAGCATGACAGGCAGATTTCAGCAAAATCCCGGTGAGATTCATTGGAGAACTGTCAAGACTATTCTTAATACTTTAGAAGGACTAAAGAATATTTCTTAGTCTATGGTGGGCAGCCAGAGTTATCAGTTACTGGGTATACTGATGCTAGCTTCCAAACAGACCATGATGACTTCAAGTCTCAGTCAGGATATGTTTTCATCCTCAGTGGTGGTGCAGTGAGTTGGAATAGTTCCAAACAGAGCACAACTGCCGATTCTACCACTGAAGCTGAATATATTGCTGCATCTGAAGCTGCCAAGGAGGCTGTTGCTTTGTTAGAGTTCGTAAAAGAACTAGGTATCGTTCCAAGTGCCAGCAGTGCAATACCGCTGTATTGTGACAACACTGGTGCGGTTGCGCAAGCAAAGGAACCAAGATCCACGAACAGAAACAAACACGTTCCCCGGAGATATCATTTGATTAGAGAAATAATAGATAGGGGAGAAGTAAAATTAGATAGAGTACCCACTGATGACAACTTGGCTGATCCTTTCACCAAGCCGTTGTGTATAGCAAAACATAACAAGCACTTTGAGAGCTTAGGTGTTAGACATGTTAGTAGTTGGCTTTGATTCAGTGGGAGTTTACAATTTGTATGTCTTAGAAACCTTTTTGTGAAGACATTCAAAACTTGATCACATTCTGTGATAATATGTTTATCTTATGGGTTTATGCATTTATTAGAATAATTATTTTGATGGTTTGTTGTTATTCTTATAACTGTTCCCTTGAATTATGACTGTCATTTATGGTGTGAGACATAAATGATATAGTATGATTCTAAAATTGCCATAACCGATGGTCATCAAGAATGGGATATTGATGACATACAATAGGTTAGCATGTGGTCTACATCATATTCTTAGAGAATATAGTGGGTCTCACGACTATTAGATATTAGATATCTATGATGGACACATGAATACTTTGGAGAGTATTGGTACACCCTACTATTAAACCGTTTGTTTTCAGTGTCTATGGTTTATTAGTGTGTGGAGTATGTAATGATCCTTAGACCTGAGGTCAATACTCATTTTGTTTGTTAAGTGATGAACTTTGACCAAGTACAACGCTTGCCTCCCAAATGAGGATAAGACACGTCTTGTGTTGGGTTCATCATGAGGCAAATGGAAATGGTAGTTGAGCCAAGAATGAGATTCATTCCTCGATTGAAACTCGAGAGAACACTCATATTTCTCTATATTATTTGACAATAAAGTCATTGGCCAATGCAAAGGATATATTCAGTTAAAGTAATTGAATATGATCGAATGTGTCATATAATAAAGATGAGAAAAATGATTGAGCTATTTGGATAGACACATGGCAGATCCTAGGCTCAATCGGGTGGGTCGTGAATGAAGGGATATTACATAAACTTCATATAAAGGTTGTTTTACGAATTCACGTAAACGTCCTTCATATATCGAGTTCGTTGCACAACGCAGTCTAGGAGTTTTGTGCAGACTTTAATTAAATTATCGTCGATAATGGGGGCCTAAAGGGTCACACTTTATGTGTATTATTGTTCCGCTTAAGGATACAAGTATTAGAATAAGTATAAGTATTGCTACCTCTATCATCAACATTTCACTAATCACCATAATACAAACTAACCTGCTAAAGTTGCAATGTCCCAACCCAACATAAATTTCCAATTGTGCCATCAATTAATGACTACTAATGTAGCCCCATGAACAATATTACATTAACCATACATCACTCATATTTTTTATATCTAATAATTGTATCATCACAACTACCATTAGATACGTCGTAACTGATTTTTTCTATATCTGTAACCTATTTTGTCATCCATTACTATAATTATAAGTGAATCGGTGATTGAAGTTATTATGACACATCTTCTACTCCCAATTAACGACAACCAAAGTGACGAATTGTGTAATTGATGGAAAGTTATAGATTGTGAAATCGATGGAAGATAAATGAAGGTCCCATCAAGGAAAACTAATGATGGTGTTGGAGACACAATCATTAGATATAAAAAAATATAGTCGATGTTGTAATAAAGAAAAAATTACATAGTTGGTTATCAATATTGATAAATTTTAAGTCACTACGATTGAAAACTAGGCCAAATGTCGTGAATGCTTTTATAAACTCCAATCGTCACACCAGCCTTATTTTCAAATGAAACAATAACAATCAACAGAAAACCAAGAGATCACAAGATCTTACATTTCTGCTTTGTCATTTACAAACGAGAAAACATGCTCTAAAAGAGCGAGAAAAGAACATAACCATCAAAGAAAGAAAAAGAGGAATATAAATCATCTGCAGTTTGGGCTGGTGAAAATCCAGGGGACGGAATGGCATCTTAAAACCATCAGAAGAAACTCTTGCATCTAAAATAATTTAATATTTAAAACCTGTTATGAAAAAAAATAAAATATTATACATATAATTTTTAAGCATGTGGAAAAAATGAAGTATATTCTTGAAAATGGCGGTGCACGTGCAATTATGCAATAACAATTTCAAATTTCGCCTGAAAAACTACCAAATCCGAGCAATTACAAATTACCACCAAATTCGAGCAATTAAGAAAATAAATAACTGATTTTAGGAACACCCACAATTTACGATACGACTTTTGCATTTTGCGCTGATTTTTACCTATCTACCCTCAGGCATGGTAATTGTAACCTGATTCCCTGAATTTGCTGCATTTGTGCTACTTGAATTCTGACCAAACATAACATCTTTAATTTCTCTAAAGAAACCAGGCTGCTTAGCCTGAGGCAGTTCAACTTCATTCCCAAGCATAAAAACAACAGAAGACATATTCGGCCTGTCTTCCGGAGAATTTTGCACGCATAAAAGTCCCACATGGATTGAGCGCAACACTTCAGACATGTTGAATGAATCGCCAAGAGCAGGGTCGACTAGTTGCCTCAAGTTGTCCGTTTTATAAAGTCTCCATGCCTGTCCGAAATTCGTAAATAGCTGAGATGATTAATTTTCGGCTATAAATGTTTGCTAATAACAAATTACTTACATGTCCAATAAGGTTGAGATTGTCATCTTTAAGGAAGAATCCTTTGTTTCTCTTTCCACTCACAATTTCTAGCACCAGAACTCCAAAGCTGAATACGTCGGATTTGATTGAGAACAACCCGTCTGCTGCATATTCTGGAGACATGTATCCGCTATAATGGAGTATTAACAGAAAAGTTGGAGTTAGAAGGAGAAAATAGGAATTAGATAAATTAGCTTATTGAGCTTCTTACTATGTTCCAACAACTTTTCTCGTCCAGGCCTCAGTTTGGTTTCCTCCAAAACTCCTGGCTAAGCCAAAGTCTGAGATTTTTGGGTTCATCTCAGCATCTAGCAATACGTTGCTAGCTTTGAGGTCTCGATGGATAATTCTCAGCCTGGAATCTTGATGGAGATACAATAGTCCCTTTGCAATTCCATTTATAATGTGGAAACGTTTTTGCCAGTCAAATTGCTTACTTCTTGCTTTATCTGACAAAACATTTTGTGGAGTTAGTGTTGTTGTAGCAGGGTTAAAGCAGGATCTTATATATAGAGCAGAATCAGACTGCTTACCAAACAAAATCACGTCGAGGCTTTTATTAGGCATGTATTCATAGACCAACATCTTCTCCTCACTATCAACACAACATCCTAAAGTTCTCACCAAATTACGATGCTGAAGTTTGGCAATCAAGATTACCTCATTCTTCAACTCGTCGACTCCTTGTGAGGAGGTCTTTGATAGGCATTTTACAGCAATTTCTTGTCCGTCATCCAACATTCCCTACACACAAAAGCATAAAAAAATGTGAAACACAATAAATTATTGTTTGTTCAGTCATGGTTTTCTGATACATTTCATGTTATTTTCACAGAAATTGTAGCAGTACACCTTGTAAACGGGTCCAAATCCACCCTCACCGAGCTTGTTCTTGTTTGAGAAATGATCTGTAGCTTTCAAAATTCTGGATAAGGTGAAGAATGGCAACTCAGACTCTTCTTTCGAGTGGGTTCCCAGATCTAGTCCTGCATATCCACAACATTAAAACAAAACAAAACAAAAAAACATGCACTAATAATAAGATACTTAGATGTTTTTCCGTACCTTCTTCTTCTCTCCGATTTTGATCATTCTTCCTCCTCCGTCTATGAAATACAATGAGACAGAGGCACAAAAGAACTACTCCAGCAAGTGATGTAAAACTTGCTATGAGTATTACTCTTTTTTTCCCTGTAGAGCCTGCAGCAATTTTAATGCAAATAAACTATAATAAAATATTATGTCATGTTACATCATTAAATCATGTGAATATATATATCTGAAGACATATTTCATACACTTCACGCATACGAGATCAGAATTTTTCAAATGAAAAATATGTGGAGTGTTTGGATAGGTTATACCTAATTCAGTAGAAGCCATTCTGATGTAAAGATCTTGTCCACCATCAGTTAGAGTTCGGATGTCTTTCAATTCACCGTAGTAAAATAGGCATCCACTTCCCTCTTCTCTCAAGACCAACTGCGTGTACGCGGTACAAGAACAGTTCCTCGAGCATTGGACTTTGCAGTCTGCAAGGCGCATTCCGCGAACATCCAATGTGGAATTCCGCGAGTCTGGCAATTTAATTTCAGAGTACTTCAGAAATACATCACCTTGACACGTCAGCTGTGTCCTTCGGACGCATCCATTTGACCTTTCTCGCTCTTCAGGCACGAACCTGTCGAGACATCCACAGTGTTGTGAATTTCCTATGTTGCAAACAGCATTTGTACCACACAAATTGTAACTATCACATTGATCTCCCCCCAGGAACCTGAAAATGCCCCAGGCTTGGGCTTCAAGATCCCATATCCATCGCTCTCCAAGACCACTTATGTTCATCATAGCCCTAGTAACAAGTGATTCGTCCTCTGTATTTTCTACATACTTTACCTCATTCTCATTCATGACCACCGACCTGTATATGGGCGCTGGATAAATTGGGATACGAGAAGCTATGGTTGGTGCCCCACTAAATTGGAGCCCATTCCAGGGCCCGATTCTATACAGAACAACTTCACCTCGTTTCAGTAGAATCTGTGGCAATCCATAAGGATCGAAGTGCATTGTAAACTCACCTGGAGCTGGATCATCATTGCTCCTCCATGATGACAGGTAAACCTCCACCCCTGTTCTGAAATCCCATCCTAAGCTCATACCTGGTAAAAATGAGTCGGATGGATAGTCGAAACTCTGCCAAAGGTAATTATGTGGCTTGTCATCGTCTGCATCCTTCACCACAAGATTCCCTGTATCCAGTAGTTGTGCAGATGGACTTCCAACAGTTCGCGTTGCATTGGACGACCATATGATGGTGCCGTTACTGTGATTGAATAGGGCCAAGATTCCAGGCTGTACAACTCTCAACACACCAGACTTACTATTCAGTGGAGCATGTCTATTGGCAACCCATACATATGTCCTAACTGATATATTCTTGTACCACATACCAACATACCGACGATTTGTCGAATTTCCAGGGCTGAAAAACCCAAATTCAAACTTTCCACCTGATGAAACCAATGTTTCTCCATCTCTAATGTTCTGAGAAATATTTATAGTATCGGTTGCAGCAGAAACTGCAAGGATTAGCAGAGAGCAGGTCAACAAAAAGAGCAATAAACTTTTCAGAAATGCATCCATGCCTACAGTTATCATGAAGCTCTAAATCTAAAAAACAAAGTGTCACACGTTGCTGAAATGACATAAATGGAGAGTTTAATGTCGTGTCCTAAAATCAACTTAGGGATTGAAACTTTTGGTTAGTGCATTCTATTCAAAGGTATCATTTCAAAACGTTGCTTCCTAGTTGTCATAAAGTCAGTTGTATTGCTATCAAAAATAAATTATGTAATTTATTAATATTATATATATGAGTATCAGATGAAATATGGACAATTTATCCATGCTGAAGTGTGTTATGTTTACTTTTCAATTCAAGTAGATGTTTCCACGCAAATGCCCAAAACGTCAACGAGTATGAAAGGTATCCAGTCACAAAGAAATGCATACATTTTAGAACTTAAAAAATAAAATTCTTGCAGAACATCGGAAATTCCTCGACGATAGAACATCTGTCATGTTTGTCAGCTTAAAACTTTGTGTCGATGGGATTTTCTATTTCAAATTGTATTTTATTGCCTATTCAAACTCTATCAATATACTTAGCGTCATATATAGAAAGTGATATTATGGTGACATAACAAACAACCAACTCTACTAATGCTACCAATGCAAAATGATATCATGATAACATCACAAAGAAGCTGCTCATTATGGCTCATATCATTTCAAGGAGAACTTGGCCGGATTGTAATCGGATTAAGGTCGACTGTGAAAATGGGGAGAGAGAGTGAAGGGTAACGATTTCGAGATGTGGATTGATTTTTTCCTCCGGAAACCTGGAGAAGTACAATTACCCCCTTCTTTCATCATACTTTAAAATGGAAGTGAGGAATCGATTGTTTCGGCAGTTAATCGACGACGGGATTTTTATGTGCAAAGAAGAACGATTTTGTGTTATATCTATATTGATACGACGATTTTTATCGGATCCGCGAGCTTAAACTCCAAAAAGTTACAGGAGAGAGAAGAAGAAATAGATATAGAGAAGTGCAGCGGCTATTGCCCACCACAAAAAATTTTTTATACACCATATTTTTTTGATCAGAAACAAAAATTAAATTAAATAAAAGAGGAAGAATTACATAAGGATATACAATGGGAAGAGGTTTCCCAAAACATCCTAAACTATCTTACTAATTGCTATAAGAGTACAATGCTAAGATCCCTACGAAGGTCCGTGATGAAGTATCCCTTAAAGTCTTTGTGGCCCGAAACCCAAAGTGCTGTCCTATACTTGACCATATCCCACACTTCTTCTATGGACTCCTCCCTATTTTCAAAAATCCTTTTGTTTCGCTCCAGCCAAATGGACCAAAGTAAAGCATGTGTTGTCACTCTCCACAGAATCTTGGCCTTCTTATTGACGGGGCTGCCCAAGTTTCCCATGAAGCAAGAGCTGGTATTCTGCGGTATGGCCCATGCAAGCTTCAAAGCACTAACAGCCCTGCTCCACAAAGAATAGGCAAAAGAACATTGCACAAAAGTGTGATCCGAATATTCAGAATTATTTTTGCAAAGTACACACCAGTTAGGGGAAAGAGACATATTAGGAAAACGTTTTTGCACAATGTCACAAGTAGGTACTTTACCCTTAACCAAAAGCCATGAAAAAAACTGAACCTTTCTAGGTACCGGGGCTTTCCAAATCTGTTTACAAAATTCGAAAGAAGGTTGGGGGAAAAAGGAGGCGAAAAAAGATTGACACGAGAACATACCCGACGGTTCAAGTTTCCATACACGAGAAAATAAAGGAAAAGAAGAAGATTTAAACATTCAAAAGAAATCTAAAACTTATTTATTTTCAATCTAAATTTCAATGTACTAGAATCAGAATTTTCCTTCCATTGATAGCGGGAAACGGGTTGAAGCATTGAAACCGAGGGAAGAAAAGATGTGCCATTTAGACCATCATTAAATTTAAGAATGAATTATCTGTATTAGATTCAAGAATGGATTATCTGGTTCTGAAGATTGTTTATTGTTATATGAAATATAATCAGATTTTGGAATAGAATTGTCTGAATTGAAGATTGGAGGGAATTTTTTGATACAGATGAAAATATCAGAGAGAAAAGATCCATAGAGCAACAATGAACAGAAAATCAACAAGACGCAGGGGGTGCTCACGATCCGGAATCTGTTCTTAGGCTTGATAGTTGATTACTGCAGGCCTTCTTCTGAATGACAACCGTCTGTGATGACTCATTGAAATTGTTACAATATATTTGGTTGAAGGATAAAGAATTTGTGTGTTTGTGTGTGTTTTGTTCAGAAGAAAATGGATTAGTTTGAATTGAATAGATCAATGTAAGAATTGATAGAAAATGATGGAAGAGTGGAAAACTGTGTACTAAAATTGAAGACAATGAAATGAACAAGGCCTTGTGGTGAAGATGACTATAGAGATGAGATAACAGTTACTTGGTCCATTTGGAAGATGATGGCTTACACAGATAAAAGTTATGAGCTTTCGTCCGCTTTTTCTTTTCTCTTTTTCTCTTGTTTTTATACGTGTGGTGAACAAGGAAAAAAAAAAAAACAAGAGGGGATATTAGTTTTACATTTATTTTATAAAAATTTATAACAAAGGATAAACTAGTCAATTAACTTAGGGTTATTTTGTTTATAGTGTGTAAAGAATTTTTTGTGATGATAATAGTCACCGTCATAGAGAAAGACTATACAGAAGAAGTTTCATTCTTCGGTGATCATTTTTGACAAACAAAATTGAGTTTGTAATTTTTGTGTGAATTTACAAACTCAATTTTTCCGCCTTTTCAAAATCACTTAAAATCTGATTTTTAAAATTATAGTTGCCCAAGTGTAAGCTGCTGGTAAATTAAAATTACTTTATTCTTAAATATCATCTAAATTTAACCCTAAAAAAATACCATCTAAATTTTGATTTTCTAAAAATTCAACTTAAATAATTTATTTAAAAGTAAAATAATTTAACAAGAGAAAAGTAATAAGTAACATTTTTTACCATTTTCTAGATAACTAACAAAGTGTTTTACCAGATTACTCCTATTAATTAATTTATTACACAAGATATCCATCCGTGTTATGCATAGATTAGATGTTTACTTACAATTATATTGGCAATATAATGATAATAATGTAAATAATTATAATTTAAATATTTAATATCTCCAAATAATGTAATTATGTAAAATGGTCAACCATAAACTAAAGTAGTAGGTTACAATCCACAAATTACGGCAAACTTCTCTGTACACAACATTCAAAATACTATTGATATGTTTATTCTCTTCATCAAATATGAGAATTTTCAGTCATTTTCGATTAGTGATTCTGAATAATGCAACATATAATTGATCGTGTCTAAGAACTGATTTCTAAATTGACCCCTTAAAAAAAGACACAAAATGATAGTTCATATTTTAGATATACGATAATTTTATTCTTAAAAGATTGACTAATTTTTAAATATATTCAATATGAATGTTAAATTAAAGATCCCAAAAAAAAAAAAAAATTAATTTGAGAATCTTGATTCAGGGTGCTCCTTTCACATGTGTCCAATCCTATCATGGTTTGAGAATCTCAAGGAGCAAGAGTCAGGAAATGTCATGCTGGGGAATGATGAAGTGTGTCCAGTGAAAGGAACAGGAGACATAAAGCTGAAGATCCATGATGGCACAATCAAAGTCTTAAAGGAAGTCAGGTATA
The DNA here is from genome assembly GCA_958295605.1 of Ajuga chamaepitys. NCBI lineage: Eukaryota > Viridiplantae > Streptophyta > Magnoliopsida > Lamiales > Lamiaceae > Ajuga > Ajuga chamaepitys. The sequence continues at coordinate 38,451,873 of OY282498.1, read as the reverse complement.
TTCCTAACTTGAGAAGAAATTTAATTAGTCTGGGGACTTTAGAATCCAGAGGGTGTAATTTCAAATCAGAAAAGGGATGCTTGTATGTCTTCTTAAAAGAAAACAAGATAGTCATGAAGGGAATCAAGAGAAACAGCTTGTATTATCTTGATGGAAAAGTGATACATGGTGAATCTGCTAATGTCTCTCATACTGATTATGACCTGTGGCATTCAAGACTGGGGCATGTGGGAGAAACTAGCATAACTCAACTAGCAAAACAAGGACTGATAAATCACACTGGAAGTCTCAAAGCACATAGAACATGTGAGGAGTGTATATTAGGGAAAACAAAGAAATTACCTTACCCTGTTGGAAAACATTCCTCCAAATATGTTTTGGATTATGTGTATGCTGATCTTTGGGGTCCATCTAGGACTCAAACTCTAGGTGGAGGAAGATTCTTTCTAAGCATTATGGATGATTTCAGTAGAAAATTGTGGTTATATGTCTTAAAATCTAAGTCAGAATGCTTTGCAAAATTCAAAGACTGGTGTGCTGAAGTTGAGACAGAAAAGGGGAGCAAGCTCAAGTGTCTTAGAACAGATAATGGGTTGGAATTCATGTCTGATGAGTTTAACAGGTTCTGTAAAATAAAAGGAATAAAGAGGCACAATACTGTCCCTGGCAACCTTCAGCAAAATGGAGTCAATGAGAGGATGAATAGGACAGTGTTAGAAAGAGTAAGGTGCATGCTGCTAAGTTCAGGACTTGGAAAGAAGTTCTAGGGAGAAGCTGCTTCCACAGCAGCATATCTAATCAACAGAAGTCCCTCATCTGCATTAAACAATAAGACACCAGAGGAAATATGGACTGGAAAGCCACCTAGCTATGCTCATCTAAGGGTATTTAGATGCAGGGCATATGCTCTTATCAAGCAAGACAAGCTTGATGCAAGAGCAGTAAAATGTATCATGGTTGGATACCCAAATGGAGTAAAAGGATACAGACTATGGTGTACAGAAGAAGGACAGAAAAAGATTGTCATCAGCAGAGATGTAGTGTTTTGTGAAGAAATATTGCCCTTCAAAATAGTACAAACTGAAAGAGAGGTAATATTGCAAAATGACACTGATACTATGACTGAGGTGGAGAAGTCTGGGAAGACTACTGATTCAGAGTCAGAAGATTCAGCTGATGAAGAGCAAACTCAAGAGGAAGAACCAGACATTCAAAATTATCAGTTAGTCAGGGATAGAGAAAGAAGGAAAAGGAAACCTTCCACAAAATATGCTGATGATTATTTAACAGCATATGCACTTGTGACAGCTGAAGAGGAAATTGAGTTCCCAGAACCAAGAACTTATTCAGAGGCCATTCAGGGACCAGATAAAGGAAAGTGGCTCATGGCAATGCAAGAGGAAATTGAATCACTTGAAAAGAATCAAACCTGGGTGCTTGTTCAGAAACCTAAAAACCAGAAGCTAGTAAGCTGCAAGTGGATTTTCAAGAGGAAAACCGAGGTCACAGAAGTTGAGAAAATCAGGTTTAAAGCGAGGTTGGTTGCCAGAGGTTTCACTCAAAAAGAAGGAGTAGATTTTAATGAGATTTTCTCCCCAATGGTAAAACATACATCCATCAGAATTCTACTGGCTTTAGTGGCTCAGTTTGACCTTGAATTGGAGCAGCTGGATGTTAAAACTGCATTCCTTCATGGAGAACTGAAGGAAAAGATATATATGACTCAGCCTGATGGATTCATAGTTCCAGGGAATGAAGATAAGTGTTGTTTATTACAAAAATCACTATATGGTCTCAAACAAAGTCCAAGACAGTGGTATTTGAAGTTTGACAGCTACATGAGAGTCATTGGTTTTGAAAGATCAAGGTATGACAGCTGTGTATACCTGAAGTTTGCTGGAAATGGAGTTAGTGTGTTTCTACTCTTATATGTAGATGACATGCTAGTTGCAAGCAAAAGCAAGGCAGAGATTACAATGGTGAAAGATCAACTGAAAGCTGAGTTTGAAATGAAGGAGGTTGGACAGGCTAGAAGAATTCTTGGAATGGATATACTGAGAAATAGGTCTCAAGGTTATTTGTTGCTGCATCAAACTGACTATGTGCAGAAAGTGTTAAAGAAATTTAATATGCATGAGTGTAAGTCTGTTACAGTTCCCTTAGGACAGCAATTTAAACTCTCTGAACATCAAAAGCCAAAGGATGAGGATGAAGAATCAGAAATGAGCAGAGTTCCATATTCAAATGTTGTTGGAAGCATTATGTACCTGATGTGTCTCATGCTATTAGTGTAGTGAGCAGATACATGTCTAATCCTGGAAAGGCTCACTGGGAAGCATTGAAATATGTCATGAGATATCTGAAAGGAGCTGGGAATTATGGAATTATGTTCAGAAAGAAGGAGAACAGAGATGGAGATGCTGTGGTGGGGTTTGTAGATTCAGATTTTGCAGCTAATCTTGATTCCAGAAAGTCTCAAACTGGATATATTTTTACCTTATATGGCTCTGCAGTGAGCTGGAAGTCTATGCTTCAGTCTGTAGTGGCTATGTCGACTACTGAAGCAGAATTTATTGCACTTACAGAAGCAGTAAAGGAGGCCGTATGGATCAGAGGCATATTGTCTGAGTTTGGTGTCAAACAAGATTCAGTCAAAGTAAAATGTGACTCACAAAGTGCCCTACATTTAGCTAAACATCATGTGTTTCATGAAAGGTGTAAACACATAGATGTTAAGTTACATTTTGTGAGAGATATTGTTGATAAAGGATCAGTATGTTTGGAAAAGGTTAGAACAGAAGAAAATGCAGCTGATATGCTGACAAAATCATTAACTCGAGACAAATTCCAGTATTGTCTTCAGTTAGTGAGGATTCAAACCGTTTGAAGAAAGCCTGGGAAAAGGTGGAGTGGTTTCTGATATCAATTCATGGTTAAGGAATGAAGTGAGTAGTTATGTTTTGGTTTTGATTGAGAAGCCAAGGTGGAGATTGTGAGAATATAAGGGTGTGTGGCTTCACAATAGTGTTCATCAGGTTTGGAAGGTTCAAAATCAGTTTGGAAAGCGAAGAAAACAGTTAAACGAGCTGTGGGAAGTTGCTGTCAAGAAAACGGTTTTTCTGTTAGAAACCATTGTCAATCAGCTGAAACCGTTGTCGTTTATTGATGAAACCGTTGCAAACTTCTGGAAGCAGTTTTTTGTTAATCTGTTGCAACTGCTTCATTCTGTTTTGCCTGCTACAGCTGAGATCTTCTTATATACTCATTCTTTTCACATAAGTGATGTAATTCTAATTCATTCCATTTTTCCAGATTTAGCTTGGAGAGAGAGTGTGTAGAGTGAATAGAAAAGAGTGTTTCCTTTCTTCTACATGAGCTCTTGAAGCTCTAAGTGGTGTAATCTTGAAGTTGATATAGTGAATTGATAGAGGAGTCTTCTCTGTCCGTGGATGTAGGTTGCAAAACCGAACCACGTAAAATCTTGGCTGATTTCTTTCCATTTCTGTTTCAGTTTTCATTCTTCATTGTTTGTTGAAGTTTTGTTTCGAGTGTTTGGATTATTTGGATTGGTTGATCTTGAGGCATTGTTAAGTAACAATTTCATTTAATAAAAAAAAAAAAAAAAAAGAATCTCGAAAAACAATAGTCCTCAATTTTAATTACTTCCCTCAAGGAAGGGAAGAAAAGTGGAAAAAAAAAACTCCACTAAAAGACCTAAACTTATAAAATCTCTCAATTTGGAGTCTGACTTTTGGGAGCTCTCAATTTCAGAGCATGAATTTTAAGTTTTTTTTTTTCCAATTATGAGTGTAGATTTTGAAGTTGATTCTCAATTCAAGAATCTTTAAAAAAATAAGAAACATTATCCGATGTACAAAAGGTTTAGTAAGATATATCGAAAATTCAATATAATGCGTACTGAAAATTTTAATTTACTTCGTACTAAAATGTTCTATATTTGATAATGCAGCCTATTTTCAAGATGTAAGTTTTGATTGATATTAAAAAGGAAAATATATACCCCTAATTAAGAAATTTTAAAATTGAGGCCCTAAATTATGAACATTTAAAATTCAGACCCTGATCGAGAGTTTTCCAAAATCAGCCTGCAACCGAAAAATATTGTAGTCATCAGCAAGACTGGTCGAATATACAAAAAGTCAACGTGGTCAAAATATATGTGATCTTTTGAAAATTAATTCTCTTAGCCCATTTAATTTCTCGATTTTTTCATTTCTATTTTGATCATTTTACTTTCACGTTTTAGAAATTAATCCTTCAACTTCTAAAATTCCACAAATTCATCTTGAGAAAGTCTCATGTACATCATTTACACTGTACAATATAAATTGGGTATCATTATTTATGTTTAAAGATATTATATAATATTGTGTAAAGGTATTACAGTACCTTACCTTTAAGCATAACTGGTGATACGTTTTTCACTGTGATACCTTTATCCATCACATGTAATAAATTTAGGCATAAATAGTAATAATTTTTGACTCATGATCAGAATTGTATGAATCTAAAATTTGTGCAATTGGTGCACAAGAAACCTCCTCATTAATCATGCCACTATCTACGAGAGATAAAGTCAAATTTATTGAGTTGTTCAAATTTAAAAAAAAAATAAAGAACTAATTTATTAACTTTAAAATAATAAAAAAAAAATCCTTAAATTAAAAATGGTAAAAGTTAATAAACTAGAAATATTATTTGATCAAGTCTCGTGTACACCAAAAGCAAAAAAAAAGAAAAAGAGTTAAATATCAAATTTAGAATTAAATGTATTATTTTTTGTAAATATAATATATTTTCACCGCAATACCAATATACGAAAAGACCTACCGACACAGTTTACCCAAAAGTGCGGCAGTATCTCGACCATAAATACATGGCACAGGGTGACCTCGGGACATCGGTCAATTCTGTCACCTTAAAACTCTTGTTTCTTTCCTTTTTAGATTCTAGTATACTAACCAATATTTGTGTATTTGTTTGAGAATGGAAAGTGTTTATGATAAATAAAATGGTGAAAAATAGTTGAAAAGTAGGTTTGTTGTGTCTCAATATATTAAAAAGAATTTTAAACAAACACTCATATTTAACATAGTTGTATATTGGAATTACTCTCATGTCTACAATCTATATAAGACCGGTTCAGCGGTAGTTCAGGAGGACATTTATCTAGTGTCCTTAAAATTTTGGGCCACAAAATTTATAGCAGTGTTATATTATATATATATATATATATAACTTTAACATTTTTGTTATACGATCCAATAAAATGTTGTAAATAATTTTAGTGGTTCATCATATTTTTATTTCATCATTAGTAGGTCCATCAAATATTCAGATCTATTAGAATTAAATAAATAAAATAAAATAAAAAAGAAAAGAACTACTGCAAACGATAAAATAAAATACAGATATCTCATAATCTCTATATTAGAAATTCGTCATTATGCCGATCAACAACATCCAATGAGTTTTTTTCCATGTTTTTTATTCAAAATTTTTAGAAGTCTTTCTAAGTCTTTTCACATTCCTTCTACTTTTAATCTACCAATTTGTGACTTAAAAGTTAAAATAGATTTCTTAATTATTCTCTTCTACAAAATTTAGCTTTGATAGTTCTCAGGATGAGTTTTTTAAAGTGTAGAAATGAAATATGTATCTACAACTTGATTATATTAACACAACAATATTGTTTAATTCGTAAATATAATATTATGCTACTTTATGTTCGGATTTTTTCTATGTAAAAAAATTATTGACTGGGACCTTTTTCTATTTATGCTATAGGCCACCGGCCAGCCAATATGTAAAATTTTCATTAAACTTTAATAAGATGATTGAATATATATTATGTGATTGCAACACAATTATTAATGACCACGTTAAAGAGTACCAAAGATAAATAGCAGTGCGGGGACGAAGTTTGATAGCTCAAGTGGCAGAGCATCTACTACCTAGATCTTTGATCCTGGGTTCGAATCATCGTGAGGGAAGAGTTTTTTCTTTGTTCTTAGATTAGGAGAAAAAATTTAAAAATAAATAGCAGTGGGACTATTTTGTGTGTGTGTATATATATATATGTACACTAATATAAAAGTGCATTAAATTTCAGCCAATTTATGTTTGATCTATTTTACCTCTTTTAAGTTAAATATTTTAAGAACAATATTGTAATTTCCTATCATACATATCCTAATTAATATATTGCAACCCTATGTTTGGCCTATTTTACCTCCTTCTAATTTAAATATTCTAAGGATAATATTGTAATTTTCTACCATATATATCCTAATTATTATATTCCAATCCTAATTTCACTATTATAAAAGTGCATTAAGTTTCAGCTAATATAAAAGTGCCTTAAGTTTCAGCCAATTTACGTTTGACCTATTTACTCCTTTTATAATATAACTTTAAAAAGTGCCTTAAATTTCAGCAAATTTACGTTTGACCTATTTTACCCCTTTTAAGCTTAAATATTTTAAGAACAATATTGTAATTTTCTATCATACATATCCTAATTAATTTATTTCAATCCTATGTTTGGCCTATTTTACTCTCTTCTAATTTAAATATTCTAAGGACAATATTGTAATTTCCTACCATACATATCTTAATTATTATATTCCAATCTTAATTTTACTAATATAAAAGTGTCTTAAGTTTCAGTTACATTTGACCTATTTACCCCTTTTAACTTTAAATATTTTAAGGACAACATTGTAATTTTCTATCATACATATCCTAATTAATGTATTCCAATCCTACGATTGGCTTATTTTACCCCCTTTTAATTTCAATATTTTAAGGATAATATTGTAATTTCCTACCATAAATATTCTGTCACACCCACCCTTGTAAAAACTTATTTTATACCAATTTTTAGCCTTACAAAGCCTGTATATTTTTTTTTAAAATTAATAATCTAAAATACTTTCCCGATGTTAAAATCTCATCAACATGTGTTCACATAGATCCAAGTCAAGCACAGTAGCATCACTCCATCTTCAACACCATATTTACAAAAATATATATATTAAAGTTTCTTAATTTGAACATGTCCAAAAAGATTATTAGAACACTAGCAAAAACATAGTGAGTCCAAGGTTTAGCCCCACAGGTCGTCATTCATATACACGAGGCTTCAAGACTTGCAGAAGTTCTAACAGCATGCCAGATTAGTCCACGAGCTCATACGTAGTCAAACTCACATACAATGCAAGAACTACGTGAGCTAAAGCTCAGTAAGCAGAAATCATGCATGACAAATGCGAGAATGATGAGATGCAATTTACAAAACCATTTCTTTCAACTCTACTCAAAAGAAAACCGTTTTCGTGAGTATTGGCTCCCTTTACTGGCACAACCTCACCAGAATATCACTTATTGGCCATACTCGTGACTACCAAGGGTCCCTCCTCCCCCCTTATAGTCCACCCGAGATATCAGTGATGGTTGGTACGACCAAGCGGCTATCCTCCCGAGACTACCAGGGGTCCACCTCCTGCCTGCCCCCGCAGTCCATCGGGAAGTCTACCTCTTCCCGTACCCCTCATCACGAAGGTGCTGAAGTGGGAACCTCTTCCGCGTGCACGCCTGTCACCGGAAGCATCCCGAGAGACACCATATACAATGTATAACTCTCAGTGTACCAGTGGTGACCAACCCCAAAACATTATCAATTTATGCAATTACGTTATTTTGACTTCTTATATGTACACATGTAATCCTTGTAGATGCTAATGCTCATGATTGATGCACATCCATTTGTTTTTTTAGCAACAGAAGAATACACTTTATACACATGCATACAACAACACATACATCAATCAATTATCACAAATAATAAACACAAATACTATGTTCAAGCATTGTAGTTGGCGATGGATTTCTACTTACCTCTCCTCCGGAGTAGCTTTTGAAATTTCCTATTCCACAATGGTAATCAATCCAGTTCGTTACGAAGCGTAACTACGTCTGGGGGTGATACCAAGCCAAGATATTTTGCTTTAGATGAATCTTGGAGTTACAATTACAAAATGAAAGAAGAAAACTGTTTTAATAGCTTCTTGGACACAAAAGCTGAAAAGTAAGTCGGTCTTTGAATCTCGGCCGAGATTAGACCCTGTCTCGGCCGAGATGACTAAGTCGGTCTAAGGGTCTCGGCCGAGATCACTCTCTGTCTCGGCCGAGATGCGTCTCCAGGGCAAACTTCCCGTTTTCCCTGCCTTCACGTCTCGGCCGAGATCACTTCTCTGTCTCGGCCGAGATGACTCGACCACCCGTCTCGGCCGAGATCCTTCCCCGTCTCGGCCGAGATTACTTTCCAGCGAGAAACACTTCATTCTCCTTGCTTTTGGCTCCACACTATAAACTTGTCACGCATAGTCTTAAATTCTGTAGCATGTTTCATTATTTTAGACTAGGGGGTTCTTGACTACCAAGGTAAACATGTCCAAATTAGTCGCAAAATATAAAATAACGCAATAAATGTAATAAATTAATTACTATAAAACTATCACGTAAATAGCACATAAAATATGGAATGCATGAAATGCAAAAATTATATTTGCCAGTGAGTTGTGAGAGGCACGGGTATTACATCCCCCCCCCCCTTATAAAAATTTCGTCCCCGAAATTTACTTACTTGAAGAGTTCAGGATATTTGGCTCTCATTTCATCCTCTCTTTCCCAGGTGGCTTCTTCGACTGATTGGTTTCTCCATAACACTTTGACCAACGGAATTTCTTTGTTTCTGAGCCGTTTTACTTCCCTTAACAAAATTTGTACTGGTACTTCCTCATATCCCAAGTCTGCTTGTAGTTCTACAGGTTCACTGTTCAGGACATGAGACGGATTTGCGACATACTTCCTCAATACTGACACATGGAACACATTATGTATTTGAGACATTGATGCTGGCAAATCGAGTCTGTAGGCAACTTCACCAATCCTCTCGATAATAGGAAATGGACCAATGTATCTCGGACTAAGTTTTCCTTTCTTACCAAACCGCATTATTCCCTTCATTGGAGCAACTTTCAAGAACACTAGATCTCCTACTGCAAACTCAAGTGCTCTCTTTCTCTTATCTGCATAGCTTTTCTGGCGACTCTGAGCCGTTTTCATCCTTTCTCGAATCTGTGACACAGCTTCTGTCATTTCTTGTATTATACTTGAACCTAGAAGTCTTCTTTCGCCAACTTCATCCCAATGTATCGGAGATCGACACTTCCTACCATATAGTGCTTCATAAGGGGCCATTCCTATAGTGGATTGATAGCTGTTGTTGTAGGAAAATTCTATCAAAGGTAGAAATTTGCTCCATTGACCCTGGAAATCTAACACACAAGCTCTGAGCATATCCTCTAAAGTCTGTATCGTCCTTTCCGATTGTCCGTCAGTTTGTGGATGATATGCAGTACTGAAAGACAACTGTGTTCCCAGTGCCTTGTGTAAACTCTTCCAGAAAGTAGACAGGAATCTTGAGTCTCTATCTGAAACAATGGATAACGGTACTCCGTGAAGTCTGACTATTTCCTGTATATATATCTGAGCATAACGATCCATGGAGTAAGTAGTACAGACTGGAAGAAAATGAGCAGTTTTCGTAAGTCTGTCCACAATTACCCAGATAGCATCGTGACTCTTTACAGTTTTCGGCAATCCCACTACAAAATCCATTGTAATGTTCTCCCATTTCCATTCTGGAATCAGTAAGGGTTGTAAGGTTCCTGCCGGTCTTTGATGTTCTGCTTTTACCTGCTGACAGGTCAAACACTGTTCGACATACTGAGCAATATCTTTCTTCATACCTGGCCACCAATACTGCACCTTTAAATCTCGATACATTTTGGTAGCTCCTGGATGTACTGAATATGGTGTCGAATGTGCCTCTGTCATAATATCTCTACGAATGCTATCTACATTTGGCACACATAACCGGTTTTTGAATCTTAAGATATTGTTCTCTGACATCTGAAAGTCTGAAGGCGTCCCTGAAGCGGCATCCTTCTTCACTTTAGCTAAATATTCATCTTCATTCTGTCCCTGCTTAATTCTATCAAGTAGGGTAGGCTGAAGGGTTAGAGCTGCTAATCTTGCCTCTACTACTCCCAATTGAACAATCTCGACATTCATTCTTTGCAAGTCTAGTAATTCTGGTTTCTGAATCAAAGCCATCAATGTAGTACCTTGGGACGATTTTCTGCTTAAGGCATCAGCAACGACATTTGCTTTACCAGGACGATAGTTGATAACACAGTCATAATCTTTCACGAGTTCTAACCATCTTCTCTGTCTCATATTCAGCTCTTTCTGTGTGAAAAAGTACTTCAGACTTTTGTGATCTGTGTAGATCTCACATCGTTCTCCATATAGATAGTGTCTCCAGAGTTTTACTGCAAATACTACTGCTGCAAGCTCCAAGTCATGAGTAGGGTAGTTCTTCTCATACTCCTTCAATTGTCTGAATGCATATGCTATTACTTTGCTATTCTGCATTAACACACACCCTAAACCATTCTTCGAAGCATCACTGTATACTACAAAGCCTCCAGTCCCTGTTGGTATAGAAAGGATCGGCGCAGATGTTAACCTTTTCTTCAGTTCTTGAAAACTCTGCTCACAAGCCTCTGTCCACTTGAATGTTACACTCTTTCTAGTTAACTGTGTTAAGGGAGATGCAATTTTCGAGAATCCTTCTACAAATCTCCGATAGTACCCAGCTAACCCGAGAAAACTACGTACCTCTGAAGGATTTGTAGGTTGTGGCCAATTGTTAATTGCTTCAACTTTACTTGGATCAACTGAAATTCCTTCTCCTGACACAACATGCCCTAGAAATATTACTCGATCCAACCAGAACTCACATTTCTTGAACTTAGCGTACAACTGTTTCTCCTTTAGAACGTCTAAAACCTTTCTCAAATGCACAGCATGCTCTGCTTCATTCTTGGAGTAAATCAGAATGTCATCAATAAACACGATAACAAACTTATCCAAAAAGTCTTTGAACACCCGATTCATCATATCCATGAAAGCTGCTGGGGCATTTGTCAATCCGAATGGCATCACCAAAAACTCATAGTGTCCGTATCTTGTACTGAATGCCGTTTTTGGGATATCTTCCTCTTTAATTTTCAGTTGATGATAACCTGAACGCAAGTCAATCTTGGAGAATATGGCAGCTCCCTGGAGTTGATCAAATAAGTCATCAATCCTGGGTAAGGGATATTTGTTCTTGATCGTAACCTTGTTCAGTTCTCTGTAATCTATACACATCCTCATAGTACCATCTTTCTTCTTGACAAACAAAACTGGTGCACCCCATGGCGAAAAGCTAGGTCTAATGAAGCCTTTGTCCAGTAAATCTTGCAATTGAATCTTCAACTCTTTCAACTCTGTTGGCGCCATTCTGTATGGTGACTTCGATATAGGAGCAGTCCCTGGATATACGTCAATTACAAACTCTATCTCTCTGTCTGGGGGTAATCCTGGGAGTTCCTCTGGAAATACTTCAGGGTATTCTTGCACCACCGCTACCTCCTCTATAGTCGGACAATGTTTCTCTTCCATACTCATAACACTTACTAGGTAGCCTTCACAACCGCTTTCCAATAGCCTTTTCGCTTTCACCGCTGATATCATGTGATATTTGAACCTTTTTCGTACTCCAATAAAGACGAAAGATGTGTCTCCAGGCGGCTGAAATGTGACTATCTTGTTCTGACAATCTATTGTAGCACCATACTTCGATAGCCAGTCCATTCCCAAAATCACATCATAATCATTCATATCTAATATGATTAGATCGGCATAAAGTTCTCTTCCTTCAATAGAGATAACACATGCTCGCAGAATTTGGTTAGTTTGTTTTGACTCTCCGGAGGGGATCACTATATTGTAACTAACGTCTGCTACATCAGGTTTTCTACCCAGCCTCTTCACATACTCAGTGGATGCAAATGAATGTGTAGCTCCAGAATCAAATAATGCAAATGCAATAGTATCACAGATGGGAACTTTACCTGTTACTACAGATGTATTTGCTTCCGCTTCCTCTGTGGTCATGGTAAAGACTCTAGCTGGCGTCTTCTTTTGTGTAGCAGGGTTTGAGTTTTCTGGACAAACCGTGGAAATGTGTCCTACTTTTCCACATTTAAAACAAGTCCGATACTCTGCGAAACACTTTCCACTATGCGAACCTCCACATGTGGGACATGTAGGTTGTGTAACTGGTGATTTTCCTTGTTCACCCTTTTGGCGCTTGTCCTGATCCCATGATTGTTGTCCTGGTTTTGGTTGAGAACCCGGCCTTGGACCTTGCACTTGTAGCGGCCTTTTCTTTCCATCTCCTCCAAAACGAGGTCCTTGTCTTTGTATAAACTGACGCCTAACCTCCTGAGCACGCCTAATTTTCATTTCTGCTTGTTCGGCAATCAACGCTCGTTCAGCAACTTGTGAATAAGTTACTCCATGTATTCCAGCCATACACACATCTCTATATAACTCTGGCCTCAGACCTTCTAGGAATCTCTCTACTTTCAGCGCATCCGTACTGACCATGTGCTCCGCAAACCTAGAGAGTTGCTCGAACTTGGCGATGTAGTCTGCAACATCCATTGCCCCTTGTCTCAATTGTATGAACTCGTTCATCTTCATTACTCGAACTGGGGCAGTGAAATACTTGTTTCTAAAAAGTTCTTTGAACCTATTCCACGTCATTGTCGCCACATCCTCTATAGTTTTCATTGTGTCCCACCAGTGTCCCGCACTTCCACGTAACATGAATGATGCGCACAATACCTTTTCCCCCTCAGGAACTTTACTATACAAAAACATGTTCTCTATAGTTCTAAGCCAATCCTCTGCATCAGTGGGATCCGTTGCACTCTCAAATGTTGGCGGGTTAAGCTTTCTAAACCTTTCCCCGATGACCTCTAAGTATTCAGCTCGAGGTTGTTGTTGATTTACACCATTTCCTGGTTGTTCACCCACACCCCTTTGTTGGATAAGTTGTTGAATTTGTTGCGACTGTTGTTCGACTAACCCTGTCAACCGAGCCACAATCGCTTCGAGGCCAACACCTACTGCTGGTGCATTCGGTTCTGGATCGTTATTTCCTTCAACACCTTCTCCTCTAACGACCTCCATGATTTCTTTCTAATTTTATTGTCCCTCTGTCACAGGCCAATATGACTTATGAAATAATGAATGCAAGTTACGAATAAGTAAAACTTACTGGCATGTCTGCGCTTCAGAAGTTCCGAGCTCATGTATATGAACTGTCTACAGGGCACAAACCGGGCTCTGATACCACTCTGTCACACCCACCCTTGTAAAAACTTATTTTATACCAATTTTTAGCCTTACAAAGCCTGTATATTTTTTTTTAAAATTAATAATCTAAAATACTTTCCCGATGTTAAAATCTCATCAACATGTGTTCACATAGATCCAAGTCAAGCACAGTAGCATCACTCCATCTTCAACACCATATTTACAAAAATATATATATTAAAGTTTCTTAATTTGAACATGTCCAAAAAGATTATTAGAACACTAGCAAAAACATAGTGAGTCCAAGGTTTAGCCCCACAGGTCGTCATTCATATAAACGAGGCTTCAAGACTTGCAGAAGTTCTAACAGCATGCCAGATTAGTCCACGAGCTCATACGTAGTCAAACTCACCTACAATGCAAGAACTACGTGAGCTAAAGCTCAGTAAGCAGAAATCATGCATGACAAATGCGAGAATGATGAGATGCAATTTACAAAACCATTTCTTTCAACTCTACTCAAAAGAAAACCGTTTTCGTGAGTATTGGCTCCCTTTACTGGCACAACCTCACCAGAATATCACTTATTGGCCATACTCGTGACTACCAAGGGTCCCTCCTCCCCCCTTATAGTCCACCCGAGATATCAGTGATGGTTGGTACGACCAAGCGGCTATCCTCCCGAGACTACCAGGGGTCCACCTCCTGCCTGCCCCCGCAGTCCATCGGGAAGTCTACCTCTTCCCGTACCCCTCATCACGAAGGTGCTGAAGTGGGAACCTCTTCCGCGTGCACGCCTGTCACCGGAAGCATCCCGAGAGACACCATATACAATGTATAACTCTCAGTGTACCAGTGGTGACCAACCCCAAAACATTATCAATTTATGCAATTACGTTATTTTGACTTCTTATATGTACACATGTAATCCTTGTAGATGCTAATGCTCATGATTGATGCACATCCATTTGTTTTTTTTAGCAACAGAAGAATACACTTTATACACATGCATACAACAACACATACATCAATCAATTATCACAAATAATAAACACAAATACTATGTTCAAGCATTGTAGTTGGCGATGGATTTCTACTTACCTCTCCTCCGGAGTAGCTTTTGAAATTTCCTATTCCACAATGGTAATCAATCCAGTTCGTTACGAAGCGTAACTACGTCTGGGGGCGATACCAAGCCAAGATATTTTGCTTTAGATGAATCTTGGAGTTACAATTACAAAATGAAAGAAGAAAACTGTTTTAATAGCTTCTTGGACACAAAAGCTGAAAAGTAAGTCGGTCTTTGAATCTCGGCCGAGATTAGACCCTGTCTCGGCCGAGATGACTAAGTCGGTCTAAGGGTCTCGGCCGAGATCACTCTCTGTCTCGGCCGAGATGCGTCTCCAGGGCAAACTTCCCGTTTTCCCTGCCTTCACGTCTCGGCCGAGATCACTTCTCTGTCTCGGCCGAGATGACTCGACCACCCGTCTCGGCCGAGATCCTTCCCCGTCTCGGCCGAGATTACTTTCCAGCGAGAAACACTTCATTCTCCTTGCTTTTGGCTCCACACTATAAACTTGTCACGCATAGTCTTAAATTCTGTAGCATGTTTCATTATTTTAGACTAGGGGGTTCTTGACTACCAAGGTAAACATGTCCAAATTAGTCGCAAAATATAAAATAACGCAATAAATGTAATAAATTAATTACTATAAAACTATCACGTAAATAGCACATAAAATATGGAATGCATGAAATGCAAAAATTATATTTGCCAGTGAGTTGTGAGAGGCACGGGTATTACATATTCTAATTATTATATTCAAATCCTAATTGTATTATAATCACGTATTCTAATTATATACACAAGTATCGACTTATTTGTGAAATAATTAAGTTTAAATAACTAAATGAAAGTTCAATTTAGAATTTAAAAATTTTAAGGACAATACTGTAATTTCCTATCTTGTATATCTTAGTTATTATATTCCAACCCTAATTCTAATTCTAGATGTATTATAATCATGTATTCTAATTATATACACGAGCATCGACTTATTTAAGGATTAGTTATGTTTAAATAACTAAATGAAAGTTCAATAAGATTGAATAGATATGTATTTGTCACTTTCGTTTGATAAAATTATTTACACTTGCACAAGTTAGCGATCTGTCTTTATTCTAATAATAGAATAGGTCTATTCATATATTAATGTGATTAATACGAATCATAATTGTTCTCCAAACCTAATTATACGCATCCTAATTATGTACCGAAGTATCGTGCATAGAGGTTCAACACAGAAATATCATGGACAAATAAAAAAATGAATTTGATCTCAAATCACTTATTGAACGAGGTTTCTCGGAGAGCACCTTGATCTTTGGCTAATCACGAAAATCAAGAAATGAATCAATCGCTTATTGATAATATTATAAAATTAT
The DNA here is from genome assembly GCA_958295605.1 of Ajuga chamaepitys. NCBI lineage: Eukaryota > Viridiplantae > Streptophyta > Magnoliopsida > Lamiales > Lamiaceae > Ajuga > Ajuga chamaepitys. The sequence continues at coordinate 38,436,126 of OY282498.1, read as the reverse complement.
TGTCCTGCTATATTGTAACAACCCGATTTTCGTAAAATCTATTTTAAAGCATTTTCAATAAGAAAATAATAAATATACACTGACCTTTTAAATTAATATAAGAATATTCATAAATCAGGCCGTTAAAAACCATTTGAGCATAAATAATTTCATATCAAATATTCAAATAGTCATTTTTCATACATAAAACATATCATATAGTCCTATTTAGTAAATTTTAACTTGTAGCAGTGGAAGAAAAATAGAAATAAATTTTCTAAATAATTGATAAGTGAAATCTCCATAAGTTCCAAAAGTAGCTACGGTCATACGGATCAAAGTATAACCACTTTTAGATTATCCTAATAACTACTAAGACAATTTATATTCCAAAAACAAACACATGAATGATAAATAAATAATTTAATTAAACATAAATATCCCTAAAAGTTTCACGTGCTCTACCGCCCGCCTCGACTCCCATCACGCAACTCCAAGTCAACCTGAAAATATTAATTATGGGGTGTAAGCTACCACTACCCTCTTACAAGTCCATATTAAAAAATACATGATTGAAACAATAATGTGAACAACAGTTAACTTACACATAACATACGTGTGCACAGATTGCCCTGGATCGCACCAACATAACATATGTGTGCACAAGTTGTCCCGGATCACACCGACATAACATATGTGCTGATCAATCAAACATATAAATGCAACTTAGGTCTTGCATTTCATAAACATGCAATGCAACTTAGGTCTTGCATTTCATAAGATAACAATTAATCACATAAATGAAACAAACAAATATAATTAATAAAGACGAGTTAGAACCCCACCTGAAACGTGACGCGTGAATGTACTTCGAGGATTTCATGTGAATGTGCTTATGCAGATTATGATCCTAATCCTTCGTGCCAACATATCGTCATCACCATAATATTAATATAATATAATTTTTTTAGCTTAGACTTAGGAATAAATAAATAATAATTTAAGAGCTTTGACATGATTTTAAAAAGGTGCGGAATTATTTTAAAAGTAAATAAAAGTTCTAAAACTTATATATATACGTAGTAGTGAAACAATATTTAATATCTCAAAACATACAAGGAGGAAAAATCTATAATTTCGAATATGAATATTTAGCTCATATGTGAATACCATATTTAAATTTAATAAATTTTTAAGAAGTAAAAATATGACTTTTGAATTTTTGAAAATGGAACAGTTGCAGCAGTAAATTCTACGCGGCGATGAGAAAACCTTTATAAATCAAACTTTAATAGATGGATCTCTTTGAAATTTACCATAAAATAGAAGACATGTACATAAAATTCATATCCAAAAATTGGAATTTTTGAAGTACTTTAAATACATATTTCTAATTTTATAAAACAGAATAGAGAAGTTTTCAGATTCTGTGCAGCCATGAGAAAAATATTCATAATTAAATAATTACTTGATGGATTATCTTGAATTTTTTACCGGATATAAAAGATATTTTTTTAGAACAACATATCCGAAAAGAATAAGATTTGAAGACCTATAAATATATATTACTAATTTTCTAGATGGAAAAGAAGAATATTTAAAATCTAGATCAGCGGAGATAGAAAATTAATATAAAATAAATTTTGACTCATATGAGATGAAATTTTTATTGTAGCGTGAAAAAATAACATGGAATAACATAATAAAAATTCATTTAAAAGGAATATGTATAGATATAGTTTTCGAAATTTTTAAAGAAGTTGCCTGAAAATAGAGTGAAAATGGAAAATGAGGTTCGGACGATGATGTCGGCTTCCTAAAGGCCCCTACTATGTTTTTGGACCAAAATTCTAATAAAATAGATAATTTGGGTTGTGATTTTAATTTATGACATGAATCCCTTATTTATAGATTATATTTCTAGGGTTTAGGACTCCTAATAAGACTAGGAAATTGTTTTCTTGTTCCCTAAGTAAAAAACATGGGTTTGAACTTGACTAATGCATTGGGCTTATGCCTAAATTAAACATTTAAAAACCTAATAACATAAAATATACTTTTAGCTTTAAATTAAAATAATAATTGGCATAATTAATAATTAATAAAATAGAATAAATATCATAAGACAAAAATAAAATAATTAAATATGATAAATGATTAAATAATTTACAGGGCGTTACACACATTTTTCTAAATTAATGTAATTAGCTTATTGATTTTACAGGTATCAATTCATAAAAGTAAAGCTATGAGAAGATATGTCAAAAATTGAAGGACAAAACATTAGAGGAAACAGTCCATCAAAAGTCAATGATTGCCCTCGCAAAGATTACATCAAATGAATTCAAAGGTAAGTAACTAAAAAAAATAAAAAAAAAAATATTAGGAAATTGCAATTAAGCTGAAACGTATTTTCATATTAGGCGAGCTTCAATTGCAAACAACATCAACTTCAACTGTATAAATTCATCCACCTTTTGAAGAGCTCAAGGATATGAAAACTCTATATATAATTTGAAAAAAAAAATAGTAAGAGTAAATTATTTTAAAAATGTCTATATGAATAGTAAATATATTAAAGTGTTGGCCATGCACCATTCAGGATGTGTTAGATACGTGCAAACTATTAATGGTCCAAAGGATAAAAAGTGCAAAAGGAGAAAACACTTGAAGATTTCACAAAACAAAATAAAGGTTTTACAAATGTAAAAATAACAAAAAATATAAGTAGATAATAAAATATAACGATAAAAATAAAATCAAAATACACATAACCGTATATTTTAACGTTGGTTAAAAACATACACAAAGAAATCTACTTAAAAAATCATTCAATTAAACTAAGAAGTCAATTAACACGACAGTGGTCTTTCATAAGATACCTACTAGGCTACTACTATTTTACTGGAATGGTAGAATGTGTTGAAAATGGGGCAAACATTTGAAACCTACAAAATTTATACTGGATCGGTGCACAAAAGTGAGACTACTGCAATATACAACAAGTGCTACGATGAGCCAACGAAGGCAATACCAAGATACAAATATGTCTACAATATAATCTTCGTGATACTTTTATAATGATGTACGTTAACATTAAATGATATTTGATATACTACAGTTATATAGAGGTGGAAAAATAGGCCCGGCACGAAGGGTCGGCCCAATTCGTCCGATATTTTAGATAAACTTGGCCACATGAATCTTGACCAGGCAATGCAAAAGACTGACCAGTCGCCGGGCGACCCCATAATATCTTAGTATCTATAGGGGCTAGGCTGAGGCCGTGCTGACTCATTTTAGGCCTGATCAAATTTGGCCGGCCAATTACATAATAGACCTAAATGTTCATCAAGGAATCTACAATGTAACAATAACCATGTATGATGAGATAACAACAATATATGATGGGTGCTTAGTAAAAAAATGCATTAAGTTCATAGAAAATGTAATAACTTACTTTGCAATAACCAACATTAATATGTTTGTATATTGAAAATGCAATCTTACTCAGATAAATCTAATACAGGGACAAAATTTTATAGAATAGTTTTTCAAAAATAGGTTACTATTGAGATATCTTCAGTTTCACTTAATTATACGCAAAAGAAGTGGGCATATGATAATATTATGGATTCTTATACAATTCTCTGGGAAAAAAATTTATTCTCTGAATACCCGTTGATTCAAAATTGCTAAAAAAAAAATACAAAAAAAGTGCCGAAATATAATTTCTAAAATTAATATACTAATACTACAAGAAAAGATTAAATTAGAGATGAAAGTTAGTAACGGATAATATCAGTCACTAAATAAAAATGAAATAGAAATAGAATAGTGATAGTAAGTGGCAAAATATCATTAGTATCCGGTTAGTGAAGAAATAACAACCGGATATTAGAGACGAATATAATCGGCGCTATTTTGTAGGTAATTTGGTCTCTAATTTCATAATAGAGACGGAAATTTCATCCTTAAATTTAGAGACAAAACAAATCAGTCTCTAAATTTTAGAGAAAAAGATTATAGAAACCAAACCTTTCATCTCAAGTTAGTCACTACATTAGTTTAGAATTGAATATCATGTGATTAAAAACGGATTTTTTCGTCTCTAATTTAGATTTTCTTGTAATGTAAGTGGCGCACGTGCAACGCACGTACCAAAGTCTATATATATATATATATATATGCATGTATGTTAAGTATATGCATATATGTGGTGAAACACATCCGATACATAGAGGTGATAATTTGGACAGTCTAATTTGGTTGGACCCAACTCATAACCCGTTGTGTCAAGAGGAGGAAATCAATCCACATCTGGAAAACGCAATAAGTTATTCATTTATTCTCCTCTCTCCCTCAGCTTTGAGTCATGTACACGCTCATCTCGATTTTACACCCAGGATGTATCGGTATATTTGGTAAAATTGGTCCGGTTCAATATATTAATTTAATTTGTTCAATATTTTAGATGGACTGAACAATAAAAATATAAGTTCAAGTACTATCGGACCAACAAGTCCAATTTGATGAGATAAAGGTCCGTAGGTCACGAATTGATCCAAAAATCTTACTATACTTTATGGGATAGACTGGACAATGTTTAAACCACACATTTCGATTTTATTTCTCTCATTTTATTCTTTATTTAGACTATACAGTACTTTATTCGACGTTAATAGTAACATTCAAATTTCACTGTCTTTATTTTTCAATATGTTTTAATTTAATTATGTGATACTCATTCACATAGTACAATTTTTGAATCATTCACAGTACAACGTAGTTCATTATTTCTTTATAGTTCCTTTTTATTTCTTAATTGTACCTTATAATTTATATACCATAGTAAATTCATTTATCAAGTTATTACATATGCTTAAATATATATATATATATATAATATTTTCATTGATTTAATAATTTGTTTAATGTTAGATCTTAAATATTTAAAAGAATCTGGGCAATTTATTCATGTCCACTAATATTTACGTTTGCCATTTTATCATTTCTATTATTAGTACAATAAATTTTCATACCCTGGTCAAAACTCCAATTATTATAAACCTTGTTATTTTTATGTTTCTCCTCAATTTTCTAACATAACAATTTTTTCTTTGGTCTACAAAAATTACATCATCTAGTAAAAGTATTACATTGGTGTGTATGTTTGTGTAGGTACGTGATTAAAAATGATGTTCAACTTATAGATTTATTTGAATAAAATCAATCAATTGTATAGACCAATAGCATTTAAATTTACACAATATCACTACCGATGCAATTATAGTTTTTATATCTTCATATATATATCTTTTACTGATTTCATATATAAGCTACTTTTACCACTTTTCTCCATATATATATATATAAATGACTTTATCGTATACTTTTTGAATTCAATAAAATTCGCAAATCAATTATTATTTTCTCTTGTTGTAATGTTTATAAATGTTACTTATGAAGTATATCGATTTCATTCTTTTACTCATTTCCTACAAGCATAATAATTCGATTTATATTTACTTAGTAATGCTCATACAAAGAAATTTAGAGTGTAAATATATATATTGCTAGTTTAATCTAAATTTTAACAGTAAGACTAAATGTATCCCTAGTTCAATCCAAATTTTGAAAAACTATATTGTAATAATTAAATTGTATGGACATCTAACTATATATATATATATGTATATATAGTTATAATTTTTTGTTTTTTGTATTCTTCTCTCATAGTATAATATATCTGACTCTATCACATTTATTTATTCTTTGATTTTTTTATTATATTACCTAGATTCGTCTATTATAGTTTTCTTTATAATGAAAATTCACTTAGTCCCTTTAGTATTTATAATTTTTACGTTAGTTTTTTTTATAATTTTTTTCATTATGTTAATAAAGTTATATCTACTAATAATAAAGTTTATTCATAAGTTTGTATTATCGTTCTTCACAATGTATTGTCTCAGTTCTATTCATTTTATCGTCATATAGTTCTTATTCAATTATTTGACATTATTTTCTATTGTTGGACTTTAATAAAGTGGTATACACAAAAAAACATACAATTTCCTATCATGTCATTTTACTCACTCAAAAGTTAATTTTAAAATATAACCTCAGCGATTTCACATGCAAGTCAATTTAGTCTTGACTTTAGTACTTGCTTCAAGTTTATATTACCATGAAGTTTAAGTTACTATTCGCATTAAGCTCTAACACTTGATCAATTCAATAATTTACACTTTAGTCTAAATATTCTATATTCAAATTTTATTTTTCATTAGATAACTTATAAATTCTATTATTTTTTCTCCATGTTGTAATAATGATACTTCAATAATTTAGAAAATTAGGGAGATTATTGCAAGTTGCAAATTTATAATATTCAAATTTAGACAAATAAATTGTAACTATTAGATAAGTATTATTCTAATTTATATTTATAATAGACTGTCAAAAAAAATTATATTTATAATAAGAGTTGACTAATTTATTTATGACCAAACACTATGTAAGAATTTGTCAATACTTTATACATAGTAATATAAATCATAGCAAAAACTTAATATAACATTCAACAGATTGTATACCACTATTGCAAGTTAAGATTCTTGTGGTCATTAACCTAACAAAGAAGTCAAAGTTTGGAGCTATTAAACTCCTACTAAACTATGTTTAATTTTCTCTAATTTTATACATATATATATATATATATATTGTACATTTCAATTATTTAATATTTTGAGAATCATAAACTAAAGTACTTTAATATTCATAACATCTTATATTCTTATTCCTTTTTAATAATTTACATTATATCATTTTTTTAATTTTTTTATATACTTTCTTCAGTTCTTCATAAATTTCATATAGTTCTTTTAATTGGATTCTTTTACAATTGTAGAGAAAGGAGAAAGTTTAATTCACAAAATTTTAAGAGTAAATAAAAGGAATATGATACACTATAGTTGTCTCGTTAATTTTTTTTTCTTTTTTATTTCTTTTTGTTATGATTAGTAGAAAGGTGTATATATATACACACACACACACATATATATATATATTATAACTATGTATCAAAATTGAAAAGAAAAAGTAAACTAAAAATAAAAAAATATCTCTAAAATGAAAAATGATAAATAAGAACTTTCACTATTATTTAATTGTTCTAATTTTTATGTGTATAGTTTTTCTTTTTTTTTTTTTATTGCTATTCATAAAATCTTTTAGTATTTTTTTCACAATGAAAACACCAAAACTTAATAATTTTGCAAACATTTAATATCTAAATAACTTTAAAGTACCACTACTTGAAATTAAAAGTCTTGGAATCATTATCCTTGTAAAAAAGTCAAACTTTGGAGTACTAAAGTCCTATAATATGTTTAAATTTCAATAATTTTCTTATAATACATAAATATCTTTTGTGTAACTTCAATTATTCAATATCATGAGAATCATATACTAAAATAATTTTACTTATTGTAAGTACATTTGTGCTAATTGGTCTTTCTCATTTCTCCTCAATTATAGAAGAAACCAATTAGAAAAATTATCAGAAATTTATGAAGAATCGAATAAAATATAAACTAATAAAAAAATAATATAATGAATTTTACTACAAATGAATAATAATATAAGATATTATGAATATTTATGTTCAACTCATGTCATCAGGTGAACTATATATTATATGAAATGTGATAGAACATTTGATAAGTTGAGACTTGAGAGATGAATTTCAATTATAAAATGGATCTTACTAAATAAATAAAACTTTAAAAAATAAAGTTACCAAATTAGCGATAAAAATTTACCAATGTCATCATTGCCACATATAAGGAAGGGTTAATTTTATAATGCAACATGAACTGTTAGTCATTTTTCAGTTTTTTACTCTGAAAAAAATACTTTCGATTTCAATTTGTATAACACGTTTTTGTTGTAGTTTAAACTACAACCATATTTCAAGCTATAGCACATGACCTCATGAGCCAAAAATATGGCAACACGTGACCACTAATAACAAAAAATAAAAATAAAAATACTTTTATTTTGAAAAATCGAAAAAAATACACTTCTCTCTTTCTCCTCCTCCGTCGACGGACTCTCTCTCCAGCGCGTCTTCTCTCTCGCTGGTGAACACATTAAAGGAGATTCAATTGCCTAGTGCAGTCGTGAAACTAGAAAAATAAAGAAGAGAAGCCGACCTTTCCTCAAAAGTTCCGCCACCATCTCGTTGTTGCCGCTTGAATAGTCGCCGAGCCACGATTAGGCTGAGAAGCCACGTATACCAGATAAGAACCCTGCTTCTGTTGTTGATGACCGTTATTGTTGTTCTGTGAGCGCGGTGCCATCGCTCTGTTATATATTGTCGGAGTATGGTCATTTGTGTATGGGGAAAATTGGTAAAAATGCCATTTAACTAACCTTAAAAAATAAAATTCATTAATGATATAATAGACAAATCAAATTTTGTCTAACCATATAAATAAAAATTCAAAGATATAGTTTATAAATAAAACTTTAAAGATATAGTTACCAAACTAACCTTAAAAATTAAAATTCATTAAGGATATAATAGGCAAATCAAATTTTGTAAGAAACAACTCACACTTTTATAATAGAAGTAGATTAGAATAAGTATAAGTATTGCTACCTCTATCATCAACATTTCACTAATCACCATAATACAAACTAACCTGCTAAAGTTCAATGTCCCAACCCAACATAAATTTCCAATTGTGCCATCAATTAATGACTACTAATGTAGCCCCATGAACAATATTACATTAACCATACATCACTCATATTTTTTATATCTAATAATTGTATCATCACAACTACCATTAGATACGTCGTAACTGATTTTTTCTATATCTGTAACCTATTTTGTCATCCATTACTATAATTATAAGTGAATCGGTGATTGAAGTTATTATGACACATCTTCTACTCCCAATTAACGACAACCAAAGTGACGAATTGTGTAATTGATGGAAAGTTATAGATTGTGAAATCGATGGAAGATAAATGAAGGTCCCATCAAGGAAAACTAATGATGGTGTTGGAGACACAATCATTAGATATAAAAAAATATAGTCGATGTTGTAATAAAGAAAAAATTACATAGTTGGTTATCAATATTGATAAATTTTAAGTCACTACGATTGAAAACTAGGCCAAATGTCGTGAATGCTTTTATAAACTCCAATCGTCACACCAGCCTTATTTTCAAATGAAACAATAACAATCAACAGAAAACCAAGAGATCACAAGATCTTACATTTCTGCTTTGTCATTTACAAACGAGAAAACATGCTCTAAAAGAGCGAGAAAAGAACATAACCATCAAAGAAAGAAAAAGAGGAATATAAATCATCTGCAGTTTGGGCTGGTGAAAATCCAGGGGACGGAATGGCATCTTAAAACCATCAGAAGAAACTCTTGCATCTAAAATAATTTAATATTTAAAACCTGTTATGAAAAAAAATAAAATATTATACATATAATTTTTAAGCATGTGGAAAAAATGAAGTATATTCTTGAAAATGGCGGTGCACGTGCAATTATGCAATAACAATTTCAAATTTCGCCTGAAAAACTACCAAATCCGAGCAATTACAAATTACCACCAAATTCGAGCAATTAAGAAAATAAATAACTGATTTTAGGAACACCCACAATTTACGATACGACTTTTGCATTTTGCGCTGATTTTTACCTATCTACCCTCAGGCATGGTAATTGTAACCTGATTCCCTGAATTTGCTGCATTTGTGCTACTTGAATTCTGACCAAACATAACATCTTTAATTTCTCTAAAGAAACCAGGCTGCTTAGCCTGAGGCAGTTCAACTTCATTCCCAAGCATAAAAACAACAGAAGACATATTCGGCCTGTCTTCCGGAGAATTTTGCACGCATAAAAGTCCCACATGGATTGAGCGCAACACTTCAGACATGTTGAATGAATCGCCAAGAGCAGGGTCGACTAGTTGCCTCAAGTTGTCCGTTTTATAAAGTCTCCATGCCTGTCCGAAATTCGTAAATAGCTGAGATGATTAATTTTCGGCTATAAATGTTTGCTAATAACAAATTACTTACATGTCCAATAAGGTTGAGATTGTCATCTTTAAGGAAGAATCCTTTGTTTCTCTTTCCACTCACAATTTCTAGCACCAGAACTCCAAAGCTGAATACGTCGGATTTGATTGAGAACAACCCGTCTGCTGCATATTCTGGAGACATGTATCCGCTATAATGGAGTATTAACAGAAAAGTTGGAGTTAGAAGGAGAAAATAGGAATTAGATAAATTAGCTTATTGAGCTTCTTACTATGTTCCAACAACTTTTCTCGTCCAGGCCTCAGTTTGGTTTCCTCCAAAACTCCTGGCTAAGCCAAAGTCTGAGATTTTTGGGTTCATCTCAGCATCTAGCAATACGTTGCTAGCTTTGAGGTCTCGATGGATAATTCTCAGCCTGGAATCTTGATGGAGATACAATAGTCCCTTTGCAATTCCATTTATAATGTGGAAACGTTTTTGCCAGTCAAATTGCTTACTTCTTGCTTTATCTGACAAAACATTTTGTGGAGTTAGTGTTGTTGTAGCAGGGTTAAAGCAGGATCTTATATATAGAGCAGAATCAGACTGCTTACCAAACAAAATCACGTCGAGGCTTTTATTAGGCATGTATTCATAGACCAACATCTTCTCCTCACTATCAACACAACATCCTAAAGTTCTCACCAAATTACGATGCTGAAGTTTGGCAATCAAGATTACCTCATTCTTCAACTCGTCGACTCCTTGTGAGGAGGTCTTTGATAGGCATTTTACAGCAATTTCTTGTCCGTCATCCAACATTCCCTACACACAAAAGCATAAAAAAATGTGAAACACAATAAATTATTGTTTGTTCAGTCATGGTTTTCTGATACATTTCATGTTATTTTCACAGAAATTGTAGCAGTACACCTTGTAAACGGGTCCAAATCCACCCTCACCGAGCTTGTTCTTGTTTGAGAAATGATCTGTAGCTTTCAAAATTCTGGATAAGGTGAAGAATGGCAACTCAGACTCTTCTTTCGAGTGGGTTCCCAGATCTAGTCCTGCATATCCACAACATTAAAACAAAACAAAACAAAAAAACATGCACTAATAATAAGATACTTAGATGTTTTTCCGTACCTTCTTCTTCTCTCCGATTTTGATCATTCTTCCTCCTCCGTCTATGAAATACAATGAGACAGAGGCACAAAAGAACTACTCCAGCAAGTGATGTAAAACTTGCTATGAGTATTACTCTTTTTTTCCCTGTAGAGCCTGCAGCAATTTTAATGCAAATAAACTATAATAAAATATTATGTCATGTTACATCATTAAATCATGTGAATATATATATCTGAAGACATATTTCATACACTTCACGCATACGAGATCAGAATTTTTCAAATGAAAAATATGTGGAGTGTTTGGATAGGTTATACCTAATTCAGTAGAAGCCATTCTGATGTAGAGATCTTGTCCACCATCAGTTAGAGTTCTGATGTCTTCTAAATCCCCATAGTAGAATAGGCATCCACTTCCCTCTTCTCTCAAGTCCAATTGTGTGTACGCGATACAAGAACAGTTCCTCGAGCATTGGGCTTTGCAGTCTGGAAGGCTCATTCTCCGACCATCCGACGTGGAATTCCGTGAGTCCGGCAATTTGATTCCAGAGTACTTCAGAAATACATCCCCTTCACACATCAGAGTTGTTCGTCGAACGCATCCATTTGAAGTTTCTTGGTCTTCCAGCATGAACCTGTCGAGACATCCACAGGGTTCTGATTTTCCAATGTTGCAAACACCATTTGCACCACACAAATTGTAACTATCACATTGATGTTCCCCCAGGAAGCTGAAAATGCTCCAGGCTTGGGCTTGCCGATCCCAAATCCATCGCTGTCCAAGACCGCTCATGTTCAACAAAGCCCTAGTAATAAGTGATTCGTCCTCTGTATTTTCGGTATACTTTACCTCATTCTCATTCATCAGAATCGATCTGGATATGGGCGCTGGATAAATTGGGTTACGGGAAGTTATGTTTGGTCCCCCACTAAATCGGATCCCATTCCAGGGCCCGATTCTATACTGAACAGCTTCACCTCGTTTCAATAGAATCTGTGGCAATCCAGAAGGATCAAAGTGAATTGTGAACTCACCTGGAGCTGGATCATCAGCGCTCCTCCATGATGACAGGTAAACCTCCAATCCTTTTCTGAAATCCCATCCTAAGCTCATGCCTGGTAAAAAAGAGTCGGATGGATAATCGAAACTCTGCCAAAGGTAATTCTGTGGCCTGTCATCGTTTGCATCCTTCACCACAAGATTCCCCGTTTCTAGTAATTGTGCAGCTGGGCTTGCGACAGTTCCCGTTGCATTCGACGACCATATGATGGTGCCATTAGTGTGATTGAACAGAGCCAAGATTCCAGGCTCTATAACCCGTAAGACACCGGAGCCACTAGCAAGTGGAGCTTGTCGGTTGGCAACCCATACATATGTCCTAACTGATATATTCCTGTACCACATCCCAACATACCGACGGTTTGTCGAATTTCCAGGGCTGAAAAACCCGAATTCAAACTTCCCACCGGAAGAAACCAATGTGTCTCCATCTCTAATGGTTTGAGAAATATTTATAGTATCGGTTGCAGCCGAAACTGCAAGGATTAACTGAGAGCAGACCAACCAAAAAAGCAGTAAACTTTTTCGAAATGCATCCATGCCTACAGTTATCATGAAGCTTTTCCTCTAACAAACAAACTTATCCATTCGTCTTTTTTTCATGACATCAATGCTGAGTTTAATGTCATGACCTAAAATCAACTTATGGATTGAAACTTTTGGTGTGTGTATCCTTTTCAATGGTATCATTTCACAGAGTGTTGCTTACTAGTTATCATAAAGTCAGTTCTATTGCTATCAAAAATAAATTATGTTTTTAACACGGCTTCTCTTTTTAAGAAAATGCAATAAAGTTTCTAACTAAAAACATTTATTGCAGATTTGGCAATTCCTCGACCATACACACTTGGTAGGAACTTCCGTGTTGACTTGGAAAAATACTTTTTCAGAACATCGGTCAATTTCTGAGTTAACATCGTTGGAAGTTTTAATTTGGACTGTTAAATTAAATGTGTACAGCTGTCTTGAAATAGTCCAATTAAAGTTATCTGCTAAAGTAATTTGGGATTTGAAAAGGGTATCAAATTGTCATGGAGATAAATGTGTAGATACTATATGTGACTTTCAATTTGTTGAGGCACCAAACTGAAAATAAAGGGAAAATTTATCCGTTATGTGGTTATGATCCCAAATGACGGTTTTAAATAGGGCAGAAAAGAAAAGAAAACGTATGTTCTCCTTCAACAGTACGTTTCACGCATCTTAAGAAAATGGCTCGTTTGGAAGATCCAAAACCAAAATTCAAGGCTCCTAATAGATCAATGGATTCAGGTACGTTTCCGTGTTTAATTTTGGATTAATTCTTCATCTTCGATTTATCATGGTAGAGATTTTATTGAGCATGCTTTGATAATTTTCTTGAGATTAAGCATGCTGATTTTGTGATTTTGATGCAACTTTAATCAAGGCAAATTTTTAACAAGTGGTATCAGAGCCACTCTATTCATGATTTTCTGATATTTGGAAGAATTATGTTTTCTATTTTGGTTCTCGTAAAGTTAGGGTTTCTTGAAGTTTGGTAAATTCATGTTTCGGTTTGTCTATTTCCTCTGCGATTTATTACAGTACTGGGTACTCTAGGATTTTTCATTGTTATGATTTAAATCCGTATACATCTATCTAGACGCGATTGTTATGACTTCTTATTCAAGTTGAGTGGGGGATATAATGATAACATGCTTTTGTTTCTTAAATAATCAGATGGTTTAGTGTCATGTCTTGGAAACCATTATTATTATATTTGCTATTTGCTTATGATTGCGTCAACCAAGTGACTACACAACATAAATGCAATCACAACTTATGGGAATGCTACAGTCAACATTTAAACGATTGGTGATATGGAATTTTATATTCTAAGTTGCTTTCATGACTCAATTATTTTATTTGGATTAGTTTGGTACATCTCATATTCCTATTTTGTTTACTAATATCTTAGATGAATTTATTGAAACAAGATGTCGCCAAAGTGATCTCTCTTATGTAAATTTATTCATTTATAATATTAGGTTGGTTGTGTTTGTGTATATTCATGCGACTATTAACCGGCCCAAAGGAAGATTAATAGCTGACTCGAAATACACGCACACTTTAGTAGTAAATACGTGATAATTATTGGGTTATCCATGTGAACAATTAGTCGGCCCAAAGGAAGACTAATGCTTGGCATAATTTATTATCAGTATTTGATTACTTCATAGAAGTGCTAACTTACAAGTTAATATTATTGTCCAAAGACTTGATATTAATGTTACGCTAAGTGCCTCGAGATGTTACTATTTTATTTAAATTTAATGATTGATTTTAAGTTTTTGTGCGCATGACAATTATTTTTGGTTTTGTTCTCTGGATTCAGCTATGATGTCTGCTACTTCTTTTTCTGCTAATACCAACAACATTCCCATACTTGATGGGTCAAACTTTAAGGCTTGGAAGGAAAACATCCTGATCATCTTGGGCTGCATGGATATAGACTATGCACTACGGGCTGAGCAACCCCCTTCGCTTACGGATGAAAGTTCTGCAGAGGAAAAGCGGAACTTTGAGAAGTGGGAACGCTCAAATCGCATTTTTCTGATGATCATTAAGAGCGGCATTCAGAAAGCCTTTCGAGGCACATCTTCTGAGGAAATTATTTCTGCCAGTGAGTACCTTGCTAAAATTGAAAAGCGTTTTGCAAAAAAACAATAAGGCTAAGACAAGTACGCTTTTAGCTAGCTTGATCTCACTAAAGTATAAGGGCAAGGGTAACATAAGGGAGTACATCATGCAAATGTCTCACATTGCTTCAAAGTTAAGTGCACTAAAGCTCGAGGCGTCTGAGGACTTACTCATGCATTTAGTGCTAATATCGCTTCCTGCACAATTCAGTCAGTTCAAAGTCAGTTATAACTGTCAAAGGGAGAAGTGGACTCTGAATGAGCTTATTTCATACTGTGTGCAAGAGGAAGAAAGGTTGAAGCAAGACAGAACTGAGGTTGCTCAACTGGCAAGTACTTCCAAAAATAAGGGCAAAAGAAAGAAGGAAAATGAGAAAGCTGATAAAGGTCCAGCACAGAAGAAACAGAAAGGTGAAACGTTAGAAAAATGTTTCTTTTGTGACAAACCTGGACACAAAAAGAAGGATTGTACCTAATATCATGTTTGGCGTGTAAAGAAAGGTACTTTCTTACTTTGGTCTATTCTGAAATTAATTTAGCTTCAGTTCCTAGAAACACTTGGTGGTTAGATTCTGGTGCTACTACTCAAATAAGTGTTTCAATGCAGGGTTACCTGAGCTTCCGAAAGCCAACTGATGCTGAAAGACACATCTTTGTGGGCGATGGAAAATCGGTGGAAGTAGAAGCAATAGGGCACTTTAGATTGTTGTTAGGAACTGGTTTCTTTTTGGATTTGAAAGATACTTTTGTTGTGTCGTTGTTTAGACGGAATTTGGTTTCTATTTCTACTTTGAACAAATTTGATTTTTCTTGTTCATTTGGAAATTGTCAGTTTAGTCTTTCATTTAGTTCTAGTTGTTGGTACTGGTTCATTAACTGCTTATGACAATCTATATATGCTTGATACTATTGTTTCATATAATGATCAATCTCTGCATGTTGACTCAAGAGGAACTAAGCGAAAATTAACGACGAAATTTCGGCTAAATTATGGCACAAGCGTTTAGGTCATATCTCAAAAATCGGAATATAGAGACTTGTGTCTGACGGTATTTTGAATACACTTGACTTTTCTGATATTGACATTAGTGTTGAGTGTATTAAAGTAAAAGAAACCAAGATAAGGAGATTATGTGCCAACAGAATTACAAATGTCGTGGAATTGATACATACAAACATTTGTGGTCAATTCCCTAAGGCTTCTTGGAATGGTTAACTTTATTTTGTATCATTCATAGACGATTACTCACGATACAGGTACATATATCTAATTCATGAAAAATCAGAGGCACTGGACATGTTCAAAATATTTAAAGCTGAAGTTGAAAATCAACTCAACAAGAATTAAAGTTGTCAGATCTAACCGTGGAGGTGAGTACTATGGCAGATATGATGGATCAGGAGAACAACGTCCAAGGCCTTTTGCTATCTTTCTAGAGGAATATGGAATCGTCCCAAAGTACACCATACCGGGGACACCCAACATGAATGGTGTTGCTGAAAGACGAAACAGGACTCTAAAGGATAAGGTGAGGAGTATGATCAGTCATTCTTCCTTACCAGAATCACTCTAGGTAGAAGCACTAAAGACCGCAACTTATATTCTCAATAGGTTACCAACTAAAGCGGCTGCTAAAACACCTTTTGAGCTTTGGAATGGGCGAAAGTCTAGTTTAAATCACTTTCATATATGGAGATGTCCAGTAGAAGCTAAGCCTTATAGGCCAAATGAAAAGAAATTGGACTCCAAAACTATTAGCAGCTACTTTATTGGTTATTCAGAAAAATCTAGGGGTTTTAAGTTTTATGATCCCACTAAAAGGTTTATATTTGAGACAGCAGTTTTCTTTGAGGATATTGAGTTTGGGGGGAGAAATTAGGTTAGAGACATTACCTTTGAGGAGGAGTCGATCTCGACACCTATTACTACTTCTGACGATTTTCAGGTTTCTATTCTTGTTCTTAGTCGAGAAGTAGATTTGAAACCTCAGCAAGATAATGTTATTCAAGAAGAAGAAACTCAACAACCTCAAGAGCTAATTCCATTAAGGAGGTCCACTAGAGACAGAAGAAATGTTATTCCGAATGATTATGTAGTATTTCTTCATGAAAATTAAGATTATATGGATTATGGAAAATGATCCCATCAGTTTCCGTCAAGCTATGCAGGATCTAAACTCTCAAAAGTGGATTGATGCCATGATTGAAGAGTATAGGTCAATGCAAGACAATCAAGTTTGGGATCTTGTCCCATTACCTGAAGGTGTGAAACCCATTGGTTGCAAATGGATTTTTAAAACCAAGAGGACTCGAAGGGTAATGTGGAAAGATATAAGACTCGTCTTGTGGAAAAAGATTTTACTCAAAAGGAAGGCATTGATTTTAAAAACAGCATTTTTCAATGGTGACATTGATGAAACAATTTACATGGTGCAACCAGAAAACTTTGTGTCTGGAGACCCAAAGTCTATGGTTTGCAAATTAAAGAAATCCATTTATGGGCTCAAGCAAGCTTCTCTTCAGTGGTACCATAAATTTCATCAGGTAGTAGTCTCGTTCAGTTTTGAGACGAACTCTGTTGATGATTGTGTGTATCACAAATTCAGAGGGAGTAAGTGTACTTTTCTAGTTTTGTATGTGGGTAACATTCTGCTTGCAACTAATGATTCAGGATTGTTGCACGAAACCAAGAAAGTTCTATCAAAGAAATTTGAAATGAAAGATCTTGGGAAAGCTTCTTTTATATTAGGGATCTAGATACATCGAGATCGTTTTCGAGGCATTCTTGGATTATCACAAAAGAGCTATATAGAGAAAGTGCTACAAAGATTCGGCATGCAGAACAACAAATTAGGAGATACCCCTATAGCTAAGGGATACAAGTTCAGTCTCAATCAGTGCCCTAAAAATGATCTGGAAATCAAGGAAATGCAGAAGATTCCATATGCTTCGGCAGTAGGGAGTCTTATGTAATCTCAGGTCTGCACAAGACCTGACATTGCATTTGTTGTTGGTATGTTAGGCAGATATTTAAGCAACCATGGCATGGATCATCAGAAAGCGGCCAAATGGGTCATGAGGTACTTACAGAGAACAAAGGATTACATGCTCACATATAGAAAATCCGATCAGTTGGAGATCGACGGGTATTCTGATTCTGATTTTGTTGGATGCCAAGATAGTAGGAGATCCACTTCTGGATATATTTACTTATTGGCTAGGGAAGCCATTTCATGAAGAAGTGCTAAGCAGATACTAGTTGCACCTTCTACCATGGCAGCTGAGTTTATAGCATGTTATGAGGTATCCAATCATGGGATATGGCTGCGGAATTTTGTCACTGGGCTGCGCATTATTGAAAATGTAGAAAGACCACTAAAGTTATACTGTGACAATAACTCGGCAGTTTTGTATTCCAATAACAACAGCAGCTCTACTAAGTCAAAGCACATTGACATAAAATTTCTGGGTGTGAAGGAAAGGTTACAGAGTGAACAAATTAGTATAATATCGGTATAGACTCAATGATTGTGGATCCACTCACAAAGGGATTAACACCCAAGGTCTTTCATGAGCATACTGCTTGTATGGGTTTGATACAGTTTTAGGATGCTTTGGTTTAGTGGGAGTCTGTAATATTGTCGATCTATATATTTTGTTTTAGATTAATTTTTTTGGATATTTCAGATTAGATAAAGTATTCAGTTTATTACACTATGTTATTATGGTTACAATTGATCTCGCGAAGGTATAAGGTGGCCAGTTGAAAATAGGAATGTAAGATCACGTCACATGTAATTTTCATGCTACGCATCCATGATTGATCTGTGTAATTTAATTATATTGGTATATGTGATTACTGATGGTTTGATTCATGCTTAAAGTGATGATACCTCTTTAGTCCTATACTTATATAGTTAATGGAATTTTTTAAGGATACCTTAAGGTGACAACAAAGTTTGATGCCATAAGGTATTAGACATTTGTTCGGTGACATATGTAGTTCAAGTGGGAGATTGTTGGAAATTTTCATTTGGACTAACATATGTTAAATTAAATGTGTATAGCTATCTTGAAATAATCCAATTAAAGTAATCTGCTAAAGTTTTAATTTCGGATTTAAAAATGGTATCAAATTGTCATGGAAATAAATGTGTAAATACTATATGTGATTTTCAATTTGTTGATGGATCAAATTGAAAATAAAGGGAAAACTTATCAGTTATGTGGTTACGGGCCCAAACGAAGGTTTTAAATAGGGCAGAAAAAGAAAAAAAAACGTATGTTCTCCTTCAATAGTACGTTTCACACATATTGAGAAAATCGCTCGTTTGGAAGATCCAAAACCAAAATTAAAGGCTCCTAATCGATCAATGGATTCAGGTACGTTTCCATGTTTAATGTTGGATTAATCCTTCATCTTCTCGGTTTATCATGGTAAAGATTTTATGGAGCATGCTTTGATAATTTTCTTGAGATTAAGGATGTTGTTTTGTGATTTTGATGCAACTTTAATCATGGCAAATTTTAAACAAACATTACAACAACAAACAAGTAGATAATGTAGACTAGTAAAGTTAGAATAAAAAATGTAACATTATTTGAAATAGAGGATACCTTTGCAGTGAAACTGGGCTAGGCAAGTTAATATCCTCATCTGCAGACCAATATTGACCAACATTGAACCACATGAACCAATGCGAGAAGAGAGTGATTACAGGTTGAATAGGAAAACTGGCATGTTAATTAATTTTATAGATCTGCTTCAACAATGTCGCCATAAATGCTCTGTTACAGTTGAAGCTGCTCATTGTTGCTCAAATCGTTTCTAGGAAAACTTGGCCGGATTGTGGTCGGATTGTTCAGACTGAGGTAGATTGTGAAAATGGGAGAAGCCTCTCTCTCTCTCTCTCTCATGAAGGGTAACGATATCGGGATGTGGATTTATTTTTTTTTTTCTCCGGAACCCTCGAGAAGTACAATCATCCCTTCTTCCACGATACTTCATAATGGAATTGAGGAATCGATCATTATGGCTGTTAATTAACTACAAGATTTTATGTGCAATGAAAGAATGATTTTGTGTGGTTTTCTGTTATATTACTTATACTGAGAATTATAAAAATAAGGATAGAAGAAATGGATACACAGAGAGAACGTACAGAAGAAGTTGCAGAAATAGGAGGTGAACTCCTGCAATTTTCAATGATCTCCCAATTCAAAGGATGTTTCCATACCATGCCAAGATTCAATTTCCATAAGTACTCACTCGTTTCAAAATAAATGTTACTCCCTTCGTCCCGGCCCAATTTGTCTACCTTGATCTGGCACGGAGGTTAAGAAAAAATAGATTTTGTGAAATCTTTGATTTTTTCAAAGATGGAGATTGAATGTGGAGATTTTGAGGGTGGAGATTGTGAGAGAAATTTGTCATTTATAGGCTAGCAAATTAGATTGGGGAAAATCGAAAAGGAAAGTAGGCAAATTAGAGCGAGACAGAGGACATTTTTGAATTAAGGATTGGTATTTAATTGGTATGTTTTATGGAATAAGGAAATAATCAACTAAATATAGTAGGTTGTTAAGGTAATATCGGAAGAATTGTAGTTTTTTTGGTAAAGTGACACTTATTGTGAAAAATTTCAAAGTGTCTAAAATGACACTTAATTTGATACGGAGGGAGTAAAAGTTATTTTGTTTGTGTCATTTTCTTTATTTTTCAATTTTTTTTTATCAAGAAACAAAAATCTCATAAATAAAGCGTCTAACATTACAAGGTTCCTGATCCAATCAGGTAATTCATGCCCTATCCAAATAACGAATTGGCAGAAGAAGAAGAAAAAGAAAAACGGGCTAAGTGATGCATCACATCATTACAAGATCAAGACATGCTCAAGAATAATAAAATTGTTAGAACAAAGTAATTGAGCAATCTCATGAATATCAAACTCATTGTAATCCAACATAGTTCCATGCTCTGTGACTGAATGTACAACAAGCAAATAGTCGGAACAAATACGGGCCAGTACAAATCCACACTCCACACAGAACCTCGTACAATAATTCAGCAGCTAAAACACACCCGGGTCATCTAATCGGATGCAAAACTGCCGCCATAACACAACCTGAATCATCTCGTACCACAAAACCCAGTCCAAAATGACCTCGGTCATCATCAACCCCTCTAGGAGGACAAGACCACGACGGCCTACCCACACGAGCAACTGCCAAAGAAACTCGCTTAACTTCCATGGCCCTTGTATACTACGACACGTAGGACTCAATCCACTCCCAAGATGGAGCGACCCATGTCGCACCCTCACCATGACCAGGGACGGATCTAGAAATTTTCATCAAGGGGGCGAAAATTTTCAGACTAAAGCATTATATTACAGACTTACAGAAGTATTATATACATACCCAATGTGCCATATGAAAGATCTTAAGACAAAAAAGATCAAACTATAACACTATATTATGAACATAAGGAGCTCTTTGACATACTAGATGTGTCAAGAGTTAAGACAAAAAGATATAATAAAATATAAACTATCATCTAAGTCCGGCATCCATAATGGTACTCGTCGAGTTTTCAAAAGATCAAAGTCATCAATGGGAGAGTCTGTTGAGAATTTTCGAGCTATCTCTCTCTCTCTCTCTCTCTCTATATATATATATATATATATATATATATATATATATATATATATATATATATATGTCACCAAGTAAGTCGAAACAAAGTCACCTTCCATTTTGTTCCGAATTCGTGTCTTCACAATCTTCGTAGCAGAGAATGCCCGTTCTGTTGTTGCAGTCGACACAGGAAGAGTTAGCAAAAGACGAATGATTTTATCAAGCAGAGGATAAATTTTGCACTTCCCTGTCTTTGCCTACACTTGACATAATTCTGCAACTGTTGATACCTTTTGTAGCTCCGAGTTCTGGTGAGCATCAAAATCAAAATGCTCTAGCTAGATTCTCAAGTGCTCTTTTTCTTGTACTATAAAAGATAAAAGGTATTTGCAAGTTTGCATATATCTTCGACATGAAAAGGTTTATGATCATCTCATGGATCTAAAGCTGAGCTAAGGACAAGTAACTCTACCATGTCATCCTTGAAGCAAAAGTCCATTTCTTGCGATAATTTGTCCAAAACAAAGGTGAATATATCAAGCCGATAGTGATGCTCAAATGTTGGGTTCTCCTTTTGAAGGTGGGATCGACGACCTCGTCCAGCTTCGTATTGAGCACTTAAAAGTGGGATCTCTATAAAGCATTTTTCACAAAATAATTTCACCTTCTCAAGTAACGGACCCCATCCACATTCTCTGTTTCTTAAGAAGTGCTTTTGTTGATGACACTAGTTGCATCACATTGATTATGTCTTGAGATTTACGTTGCAAAGCTTGGCATAATCATAAGCAATTTAAAGCACCTCAATCATAAAGTGCAAGATGAATGTGAACTCAAAGGATGTCATTACATCATACATTCCATCAGCCTCACTCCTTTGGTTTAGATTCCCACTCTCGATACCACAAGGATTGAATCAAACATCCTCATCAAGCTGCGAAGGGAAGTTAAATGAGAACCCCATCGAGTATCTCCTGGACGTTGAAGAGTGCTAACCTGATTTTTCCCCTGACGAATTTCTATTTCACCAGTGTTTATCAATTCAGCAATATTTAATGCTTCAATATCACGCAGTTGATCATGCCTTCTGCTCGACCAAGCAATCAAATTTATTATACTAACCATGAAAAGAATTGGTTGACCGGAATAGCCTCCTTACATGTAGCAACCAAAGTTAGTTGAAGTCGATGAGCAAGACAATGAACATAGTATGCAAATGGACATTTTTTAGCAACTAGGTAAATACACGTGCGTTGCACGTGATCCATAAAATTTACTAAATATATATTAGTATTTTTTTCTAAATAAACATATTAAAAAGTTCTATAGTATGTCAAGATTAAAATATGTACTTCTTAATATAGAATTTTTTAATTGTGAAAAACTAAAAAAGATATATATTAAGTAAAAATTATAATTAAATAAAGTTAAACGATGATATTGTTTATTATTACGCCTATATGTTCCATAAAAAGATTTATTTTTAAAAATACTTTATGTCTTGGAAAATTAGTCAAGTTTCAATAAGACAAACCATTGTTTTATTAGTCAAAGTAAAAAATTAAAATTAATTATAAATTAATATATTTGGATAAGTCAAATGAAAAAAATAGATGAAGTCGTATATGTGAGAACTCATGGTTTTTAGAAGCTTATACATTCATTTGATTGACCAAAAATAAAGAAAGTTAAACATTTGTCAAACATGACTCTTTTTATGGGTTGGGGATAGTATACGTTTATTTTTTGGGTTGGAGATAGTATGAGTTATTAACTTTGATAAGTTTAAGATAATATTGCAAATACTTTTGTTTCATGTTTACATTCCACTGTGTACTTCAGTTGTATTTATAAGAAAAAAGAATAACTTACATAAATATGTACTCCCTCCGTCCCGGCCTAATTGTCCAACCTTGACCGGGCACGGAGATTAAGAAAAAACAGATTTTATGGAGTCTTTGACTTTTTCAAAGGTGGAGATTAAAAGTAGAGATTTTGATGGTGGAGATTGTGAGAGAATTTGCCATTTATGGGCATGGCCAATTAGCTTGGGACAAACAAATATGGCAAGTTGGACAATTAGGCCGGGATGGAGGGAGTATTATTTAGAAGTCATAAGATCTTTTATGTATTTAATATAGAAGTATGAAAATATTGTATTACATCACCTTTAAACTAAAATTAATTGATGTAACACCAATATTATTTTAAAGTTCATTGAAATTACTTCATTCATGTTATAAAAATACTATCAAATATAACTTAATTTATTAATAGAAAAATGTAAATTATATATTTTTTTTTCAATATATATACTTGAAACTATGATCGAATACTTTTCAAGTGATTATCAATAATTATAGATAAACTTAGTTAACTTTTATATTCGAGATATATATATTAAATAAAGATATATTCAAGTTTGATTCAGGAACTGATCGAGAAGTGTTTCAAAGATTAAATTAAGTGGACTTTTGTAGAGATTAAAAAGTATGATTCCGAAATATTTTGAATTGTTTATCTTCTATCTAGGAGAGAATGGTAAATATTAATTCTTTTAACAAGTGCTACTAAGTTTTTAACTAACTCTTGCTTAAATAATAATTATTTAAGTCAACCCAACTAATAGTGAAGAAAATAATCATCTCTAAAAATCCATCTCCAACACTAAACCTAGTCGTCGCCTTCTTCATATTCCTGCATGGGATGACGGGGAAGGTTTCATCTTTAATTTTTGTTTTGTTTTTCTCTTTCGTTTCTCTCAATGAGAGATTTTCAGTCTCTCTTTATGGGAGTTTTCGTCTCCCCTCAATAAGTGGGAGTATATCAGTTCCCGAAATAATGGAATATCCATTGTTCATGGTGTCTTTTTTGAAGATTCAATCATCATTAGATATTTCAACAATGATTTGCTCACTTTTGGGGACTTCCACCGGAAAATTAGAGATAAATTCGAGATCATTTTTTTTTGGTACTCGATTTATCTAGCGCATCGGCAATTTGTCTAATTTACTTGGTTTATATCTTGTAGTCTTTGTGCTTCATATGTTTCATATTTCTTTATGCTGTGTTGGTTTTTTCTTCTCGTCAATCAATGTTGGTTGATTCCAACAATTTAATGAATTTTTATTATCTAAAAAATATTTGCTTAATTTATAGTTAACAATTACTCTTACAAGTAAATAGATAAATAAAACTTAGTCATCAAAATATATTAGTTACAATAATTAAAAAATGGGTTAATTACGAAAGAATGCTTGATTTTTTACCTTCTTTTGCTATTTAATCACATCTTTTTTAAAATTGCAAAAAAGTGCATGAATTATTAAAATTTTGCAATTTAAAACAATAATTAATTTTTTCAATCTGATTGTGATGATGTGGCCACAATACCTCAGCTTACATTGCCATGTCAAATAAATTTAGGATTAGTTTTACTTACTTGGTTTCCGCTTTCAGTGTCGGTAATTGGAAGAAGAGAAAAAACTTTCAATAAGAATTACTTTAGGGACCGATCAACCTCAAAGTTACTACACCTGTTTCTTTAACTTACATGATAGCTTCTTTAAGTTTTTAACTGCAAAGTATCTCGGGGGTCTAAGTGGGGTCGATGATAAGATTGTAGATGGTAAATTTGTTTTCCTTTTATATATATATCTAAGGCACATAATTTTTATATGTGCTGAGGTAGCATCAAACATGACAAAAGTCTCTTTAGGTCCGACAACCACATCATTACAATCTTACCAGAAAAGTTTATTGATGCATTGAATTGCAAAATTTTAAAAACTCACGCAGTTTTTTGCAATTTTAAAAAAAGATATGATAAATTCCAAAAAAGGTAAAAATCATGTATTTTTTCACAAGTATTCTTAAAAAATATATATCAAGTATATTTTCACTTGAGTGTGAATTATATTTCAATAAGAATTACTTTAAGGACCGATCAACTTCAAAGTTACTGCACCTGTTTCTTTAACTTACATGAGAGCTTCTTTAAATTTTTTACTGCAAAGTAATTTAGTGTTTTAGGTGAAGTCAATGATAAGAATGTAGATGGATAAATTTGTCCCTTTTTTATATATATCTAAGACACATGATTTTTATCTGTGTTGAGGTAACGTCCAACGTGACAAAAATATTTTTAGCTCCGACAGCTGGATCATCACGATCTTACCGGAAACGTTTTATTGATGCATTGAATTGCAAAATTTAAAAAACTCACGCATTTTTTTGCAATTTTAAAAAGATATGATTAAATTACAAAAGAAAGTAAAAGTCATTCATTTTTTTACAATTATTAAGAAATATATATCAAGTATATTTTCACTTGAGTTTGAAATATAGCTTTTAAAAACATAAACAAAGATTCGACTCTAACTATGTAGATAATAACTCACTAAATAGGTCATGCATTAATAGCATTCGCATAGTTATAGAACAAATTTGAATAAGGAGAATATGTTTAAAAGTTAAATTGGTGATATTCTTAAGAGTACTCTTATATATGAAACATTCTCATTATAAAGTATCTATAATCTCATCCCACGTTTGTATATAATATTATGTGAGTTTGAATTAATGTAAAAAATGCGTACATCTTTTCAATTTGTCTCTTTATGATTATTAAAATTCACATTTTTGTACCTATAATGTATACTTGATCAAAAAAATATGTTTAAAAAATAAAATTAATTATACTTGAATCATATACAACAAAAAAGATTATAAGACAAATAATTAATAAATAAAGATCTACGATTAAAATAACAAGTCTATAATCCTATTTTAAGAATTTGTGAGGTGTTGTGCTGCTTATTTTACAAATACTTTTCAATTTAGCATAAAAAAGGCAATGTGTGATATTTTTATATTTTTTTCGCTAGAAATATTAACTTAGAATTATCTTATAATTTATACTATAATTAAAAGTTATGTCAATATTCAATTGACTGGATTCTCCTTCCATATTTTGCTTCATATGATATATTGAATTAGCATACATTTTTTAAAAAAAAAAATCATGTCAAATAATATATTTAAGCAAAACAAATCTTATGAAATTTAATAAAATTAAAAATTAATGATATCTTAAGTTTAACTAAAATAATACAAATAAAGAATATATAACTGAGTAATTAATGGATGAATTCATTAATTTCTTGCAATAAATATATATTAGTAAGATAAATTACGTATTTATAAAGTATCTATAATCTCATCCCACGTTTGTATATAATTTTATGTGAGTTTGAATTAATGTTAAAAATGCGTACATCTTTTCAATTTGTCTCTTTATGATTATTAAAATTCACATTTTTGTACCTATAATGTATACTTGATCAAAAAAATATGTTCAAAAAATAAAATTAATTATACTTGAATCATATACAACAGAAAAGATTATAAGACAAATAATTAATAAATAAAGATCTACAATTAAAATAACAAGTCTATAATCCTATTTTAAGAATTTGTGAGGTGTTGTGCTGCTTATTTTACAAATACTTTTCAATTTAGCATAAAAAAGGCATGTGTGATATTTTTATATTTTTTTCGCTAGAAATATAACTTAGAATTATCTTATAATTTATACTATAATTAAAAGTTATGTCAATATTCAATTGACTGGATTCTCCTTCCATATTTTGTTCCATATGATATATTGAATTAACATATATTTTTTCAAAAAAAAAAAAATCATGTCAAATAATATATCTAAGCAAAACAAATCTTATGAAATTTAATAAAATTAAAAATTAATGTTATCTTAAGTTTAACTAAAATAATACAAATAAAGAATATATAACTAAGTAATTAATGGATGAATTTATTAATTTCTTGCAATAAATATATATTAGTAAGATAAATTACGTATTTATCCATTAGGTCTCCTTATATATAGTTTGTATGATAGAGGGTATTTTTGTCCCTACATTAATTTGTAAGAAACTACCTAGACTTTTAAAGGTAGGAAGATTAAAGCTTGTAATTCCTTCCATTCACCATGCATATTACTTACCCCGTCATAGCCTTGACCTTGGATATCCTTCACACTAAGATAATGGCGTGAAAGAACATAAGAAATTGCTTCCTCCAAAGCTAATGACGTGGTTTCCTTTACGTGAACTATATCAAAGAATCTTTCACGTATGAAACCTTCTCCATCAACAAATCTCAATATAATTTCCATTTGCTCCTTTTTAGATACATCACGAGATTCATCTACTATTATACAAAACTTTGACTCACTAATCTCTTCCCGAATATACTTTTTGGATTTTAGTTGCTAAAACATAGAGGATCTCCTTTTGAACCGTTGGACAAACATATATCGCATTTTTAGGGGCATTCTTTAAGACAACCGCATCAACGCTCTCATTGTAAGATGCTACAAGCTTCATTAGTTCGAGAACGTTACCTTGATTTCTTGAAGTCTTTGTTTCATCTCCCCCCCCCCCCCCAAATGCACACCCTTGAAATGTGAGCCACACAACAACATCTATTCACACCTTGAGCTGTAACTGATATCTTGCAACTTGTTCTGAGTTTTGTTTCTCAGTAACCCTCTAGATATGCTGCAAAGAATTCTGAAGATCAAGATAATATTTGACAGTATTCTTGTGCAAAGAATTAGCATCTTTGCCTACATGAGCAACAAAATTACATTATGATCCTTTAATTTTTTTTCCATGATAAGAACCTGTCAACTGTATAACATCTTCCATGACGACCAAATGGTTTGTTGAATAGAAAACAAGGTAAGCAAAAAAACTACATTCTTGCTTAGTGGAAACTTAAGCCAATTCAGAAATAACTTGTACCATGATGGAAGAAATCGTCGCCGATTCTTATGAGCATACTCTGGAGATCTTGGAGGGGTAGGTTGGTATGGACCAAACATTATATAAGCTCGTCGAACTTCATCTTGTTGATTACAGGAATAATCCCAAATTGATTTACGAAGTCCCAGATCACGCTCCATGGAAGAAGTGTCGAAAAGTATTTCGACTCTATGAGACTTACACGGACGCTCATAGACTTGCAAATAATCAACATCAGCTATTTCACCAGTAACATTAACCGTAAGAGAAGATGAAATTGAAACTGGAAGGTTATTGTACATTTGGGACCTGTTTTGTTGTAAAAAGATTCAAGAGTTCTATTGACCATAATTTAAGAACCTGAAATAAGATGATAAAAAAACTTATAAATAAAAGATATACACTAATACACTAGCTATAATTTTGCAGTTCAAATAAAAAAAATTACAATCAACGTTCATTTGTATGCTCTACTTCAAAATTTGTAATAAACATTATAAATCCTCCAATAAAAAAATTAATAAACTCTCAAATCATTCTATAATCTATAACAAGAAGAGCCCTAATGCAAGAAAAAACTAAATAAAGTACTAAATATAAGTCAAAGTTAAATTAAGTACAAGCAAGACAAACCTTTTCCTTGCAGTAGGCGTGATCGAAGTTGCTGGCAAAAATGGTGCTGTTGTTTTGATTTCGTTGATCGGAGTAATAAATGTTGGAACGTCTGTAAAAAAATTGGGGGGGGGGGGGGGGGCGCTTCTGTTTGATGGTAAGAAATTGGGGGATATACATTTAGTTTAGCAATAAAATATTAAATTCCCAAAATTGGGATTTGGGATGCCTCATGCCTGCCGCCCTCGGTCTGAGGCTAATTGACACGTCGGTTTCAAACCTAGTGTTCCGCAAGGGTACGGATGTAGGTTTAGTAACGATTATCAAGGTCGATCCCACAAGGAATAGTTTTAGGTAGTTCGATACCTCAATACTCTAGGAATGTCCTAACTAGATACTAAGTTATAAACGATTGATTTTACTAATTAAAGTACTCAATTAAATATGACTTCAAACTTAGGAAACACAAAGAACTAACAATCAAGGAGAATAGGTATCATAGGGCTTCGATTTCAGGATATTACTTCAACGTTGAATATGATTAACCTATTGATTTACCAATTCTAGTGTTTATTAGGCGGCACGACAATAATCTAACCCTTCTCTCGAAGCGATTAAACCGTTGATTGATTAAGCTAATTACCCTCTCGAGTCAATTAAACCTAATAACTCCCAAACGATCCTAAGCCACGGCCTACACAGTCATAGACAACTGCGCTCTATGTTCTAAGTCTGATAACGATTCCCTCCTCTCGAAGCGGAATTGCTAAACTAAATGACTAAATCTAGGTGATCAAGCTAAATTCAGTTTTAAGCACAAACATAGAGATAAAACACATAAAGAAATGAATTAATAGATTAAATTATAATAAAAATATTGTCATAATAATCCCTACTTTCTAACCCTAAGACACGAATAGCTTAGCTACTCATGCCTAGTGATAGGGATGGCCCGGTTTCGGGACGGGTTAATGCCTGAACGCCCCGGCCCACTAACTGGCCCAGGACCTCGGCCCATTAACCGGCCTAGAAGGTCCAGAGGTACGCGTCCCGGATAACGCGTGTGGCGCGGCCCAACTTATGGCTTGTTCCGCGACTCAAGGCCCACGACCCGTTCCCAACCGCCATGCAGCAGAAAAGAGGCCTGATAATAGGGAGTCAGTTAGGGTTCAGTAGGGTTTAGTATAAATTGAAGAAAAGAACTCTGAATTAGGGTTCGCATTCTGTATTCTGAAATCACTACTTGTACACTCAAAGATCTAGTAAAAGAAACACCTCGGCAGGTGCTATTTTGTGCCCGTGGACGTAGATCTCCGGATCGAACCACGTAAATCTTGTGTTTTTTTCATATTGCTTAC
Source organism: Ajuga chamaepitys (assembly GCA_958295605.1). NCBI lineage: Eukaryota > Viridiplantae > Streptophyta > Magnoliopsida > Lamiales > Lamiaceae > Ajuga > Ajuga chamaepitys. Next base: position 38,405,815 of record OY282498.1, on the reverse strand, counting down.
GTAGGTTTTCGTTAAGTTTCTTGGATATCAGATTGCGCATTATCAATTGGCGCCGTCTGTGGGAACCGTAAGTAGTTTTTGACATCGACAGTGCATTCAAATATCATGGTGATGACTCGTCTGAATCAATCTCGCCAGAGCGATCAAGCCAATCAAGATCCACCCGTGGATCAAGTTTTGCTGCCGAGGCAATCGCCGATAAGAGGTACGTCTCATCATCAGGGCAACCAAGGCCCGGTTATGAATCCAGACAACCAGTTCTTACCTCCACCCCCACAAGACATACAAAACCCTAATCTCGCTGCTGCCCGGCCACCGGTCAATATTCAAATAACCCCAGAATTACTCCAGGCCTTCCTACAAGAGCATGCTCATGTTCTTCAGGACTGGGCGGCCAATCGCCTAAATCCCGAGGGGCCTGCCGGACATGATGCCAATCCCGCGGTGCCTCCACATCGTCAGCACTCGCATGATCGACAAGACCCGGTGCATCGCGGGCGTCAGGATCGGCGACGGGAACGACCTGGTTCTTCCGAGGACCATGGGAGTTCTAACGGGTCAAGACAGCGCAACGATGAACCTACGGATGTCGATCGCCGCCGTCCACTCAACGCGGCTAAAAGAGTTCGTTATGCCAACCCTCATACTCTAGATCTTCAAGAGTATGAGCGAGTCCAACGCAATGTCGAGCTCGACAGAATCCTGGGTCTTGATGCCAATGGAGATATCATCACACCGTTCTCTCAAGAAATCATGGCCACCTCCCTTCCCGAAGGGTTCAAAAGGCCTGCCATACCACCTTACGACGGCACCGGAGATCCAGCCAATTTTCTTGGAGCTTTCAGGCACAACATGCTTAGCCGCGATCATACTACGTCCCTCCATTACTGTAAGATTTTCCCTGAGTACCTTCAGGATGAAGCTCGGGTTTGGTTTGATTCTCTCCCGCGCAATAGCGTATCCTCTTTTAGAGAACTCGCCGAACACTTCTGGGCGCGTTTCGAAGCACGTGCGAAGCCCATGGCCACCCTGGCCGACCTCATGAATATGGAACAGCGGGACAGAGAAACCGTTACCCAATTTCTTGACCGCTTTACAGCGGAGAGTCTTAAGGTGGGAAATTGCTCAGATGATGTAGTCATCAACGCATTCATGAATGGACTCCGCCCCGGACCACTCTACACCGAGTTGGTTCGTAATCCACCGGTCACAACCCGAGCACTATTCAAAACGGTGTGCAGATATGCTAAGGCCGAGGAGCAGACTCGTCGGAAACGTGAGAAACATGCTAGCAAGCGGCAGTCCGACAGGGCACAAGTTGGGCCTAGCACACGACCTAGTGCCTTTTCTCGTCTGAACCCGGGGCGTTCAGAATCTCGAGGTGATATTCCACAATTCACTCCGCTGACAAAATCACGAGCTGAAATTCTTTCTGTTCACAAGAATAATTTACGGCCCTGTCCTCGGATGACTGCTCCACCTGAAAAGAGGAACCGTGGAAAGTGGTGTGCATACCACCGAGATCATGGGCACGAGACTGAGGAGTGCCGAGAGCTCAGTAAGGAAATTGAGGAGTGTTTAAGGAAAGGTCTCTTGCGACAATACATTGCGCGGACCGATGACAAACCTCGGACAAGTCAGAATGGGGGTTCTTCTCATAACCGCGGAGGTTATCATGACCGGGGTACACAAAAAAATGGGCGCCGTGGCAGAATAATCGGCCGGGATCTAGCAATCATGCACGGCAAGACTCTGGCAATCGTCAACAACCTCATTTTCTGCCACCACCTCCTCCTCCGGGAGGACCCGGAGACAATGCACCCACTCACGTAATAAACGTGATATATGGGGCCCTCCCCACCGGGGCTTCACGAAATGCCTTGAAGGCAGAGGCTCGCCGTCCTCCTCCCGAGGAGCCACGTCATAAGCGCCTCCATCAATCCGAAACTGTTAGTTTCACAGATAGGGACCCGGTTCCAGAGATAACACCTCATACTGACGCCATTGTCATCGACATGACTGTGGCCAAGATTACAATAAAGCGGGTCTTCGTGGACAATGGAGCCGCAGTGAGTGTTATATTCGCTGACTGTTTCCAAAAGATGGGGATTCCTCGGGAACAACTTCGGCCGGCCCCCGGGCCACTGCAGACTTTCACTCAGGGTGAAGTCCAGCCAGAAGGTGTCATCACTCTCCCGGCGTCTCTGGGGACCTATCCGGCGATAAAAACCATTTTCGTGGATTTTTATGTGGTTAATTCCCCGTCACCGTACAACATGATCTTGGGTCGGGATTGGCTTACTCCTGCTAAAGCCATATGCTCCACATACCACCTCGCGTTAAAGTTCCCCACTTCACATGGCGAAGTGGCTATTCGCGGTAGTCAGCGGGTTTCTAAGGAGTGCATGTACGTGCCACTCAAAAAGACTACCAAAGTTCCTCCCAAACAGCAGCTTCAAGTAGCGTCATCGGCTCTTGAACCTCAGGCGTGTACCTCATTGGGGGATACCACCGTCCAGGTGCCGCTTGATCCGTCCAAACCAGAACAAACTGTAACTGTCGGTGCCGTGGATGTGCCATGGTTACACCAGGCCATCATTCAGACCTTGCGAGAGTATTCTGATGTCTTCGCATGGTCCCCTTTGGATATGCCCAGGGTCTCTCCCGATATAATAACCCATAAGCTGAACATCAATCCCAGCGTAAAGCCTATACAGCAAAAGCAAAGGAAGTTCGCTCCGGAGCGAAATGCAGCAATTCGAATCGAGGTGCAACAACTCTTAGATGCGGACATCTTGTTCGAAGTATATTACCCTTCTTGGCTATCCAATCCAGTGATGGTGATAAAGTCCAGCGGGGCATGGCGAATGTGTGTCGATTTCTCCGATCTCAATAAACATTGTCCGAAGGACTGTTATCCTCTACCTTCCATCGACCAAAAGGCCGAAGCCATTACTGGGTACGTGGCACTTTGTTTTTTAGACCTGTATAAGGGATACCACCAGATCTTTATGGATCCTCAGGATGCCCTCAAGACGGCATTTATCACTGCATTTGGGTGTTTTGCTTTTAAGAAAATGCCCTTCGGGCTCAAGAACGCTGGAGCCACATATCAACGTCTCATGGACTGCATTTTCCACGACTCGATTGGCCGCAACGTCGAGGTTTACGTCGACGATCTGGTTATAAAAAGTACCTCCCATTCTTCGTGCGTGCAAGACATTGCCGAAACGTTGCGTACTCTTCGGCGTTATAATTTGCGACTTAATCCGGCAAAATGCACTTTTAGCGTTGGCTCCGGCAAGTTTCTCGGTTATATGGTTTCACAGCACGGTCTTCAGGCCAATCCAGCCAAACTTCGGGATGTTTTAGATCTGCAACCACCGAAGACGTTCAGAGACGTTCAACGCCTCACGGGTGGTTTGGCGGCCTTAAATCGCTTTTTATCTAAAGCGGCAGAGCGCCAACTCCCATTCTTTAAAATTTTGAGACAAGCGAAGTCATTTGAGTGGACCCCAGAATGTACTGAGGCTTTCGAGGCTTTGAAGCACCATATTCAGCAATTGCCCACTTTGTCAGTTCCTCTCTCCGGAGAGCCTCTTTATATGTACTTGGCTTCCGCCGAGGAAGCTATTAGCGCCGCACTCGTGCGAGAGGTCAATGGTGTTCAACATCCCGTGTATTTTGCAAGCCGAGTACTTCACGGAGCGGAGACACGGTACTCCATGTTGGAAAAAACCGTGCTGGCCCTTGTCATGGCGGCTTGACGTCTGTGGCCATACTTCCAAGGGCGCGAAATACGAGTTCTGACCAATCATCCTATCCGACAGATTCTTGTCAAGCCCGAGGTGTCAGGGCGCCTCGCCAAGTGGGCTGTCGAATTAGGTGAATACGATATTCAATTTCTTCCCCGCCGAGCTATCAAGGGTCAAGCACTTGCGGACTTTTTGGCTGAAACCCCGGGGGATAATCATGAGTCTTCGGCAGACAGTGGTACCCATCATCCTGCTATCCTCATATCTTCACCTCGCAAGTGGCAATTATATGTGGATGGTGCATCCACGACTCGAGGAAGTGGTGCCGGGGTGATCCTCATTGACCCCGAGGGAGTTGAAGTTAAGTACGTCATCCGATTCAAATTTAAGGTGACCAATAATGAAACAGAATACGAGGCAGTTCTCGCTGGGCTCCGGCTCGCAAAATCCTTAGCCATTCGCTATCTTGAGCTCTTCACGGACTCCGAGGTCGTGTCCAAGCAAATCCAGGGGACTTATGTCACCAAGGATGAAACAATGATCAGGTATCGTGCTTTAACACTCAAACTTATGTCAGCTCTTGATACAGTTGTTATCCGGAAAATACCACGTACTCAGAATGCAAGAGCAGATGCGCTCAGCAAATTAGCCTCCGCGGTCCGAACTAACATATCTCCGGATATAATAGTCGAAGACTTATTTCGTCCGGCAATTCATGAGGCAACGGTTTCGGTATTGACCGATAGTGATCCGAATTGGATGACCCCTATCGTTCAGTATCTCCAAGATGGAATTCTGCCCAATGATAAGCTGCGAGCTCGGCAAGTAGTCCTCAAAGCCCCCAAATACTCCTTTCATGATGGAGTCTTGTATCGACGGTCGTACCTACAACCGAGTCTCCGGTGCCTCGCTCCTGCCGAGGCTAATCAAGTTCTACGGGAGGTTCACGAAGGGGCCTGTACCAGTCACATCGGCTCCCGGACATTGGCCAAGAAAGTTCTCCGCTGGGGATATTATTGGCCAACTTTGTTTAACGATGCCCACGACTTAGTGACCAAATGTAGCAAGTGTCAGCTACATTCTCGTGTGAAACACCTGCCACAAACTGAGCTCACTAGAATTCAAAGTGCGTGGCCATTTATTCAGTGGGGTATTGATATCGTTGGCCCATTTCCGGTCGCTCCGGGGGGATTGAAGTTTCTGGTGGTCGCCGTGGATTACTTCACCAAATGGGTAGAAGCGGAACCCCTTACTGCCATCACTGGCCAAAACATCTTGAAGTTCGTCTGGCGAAATATCATATGTCGTTTTGGCATTCCGAGCACTATCACCTCGGATAACGGCAAGCAATTTGCCAACGATCCCTTCCGGTCATGGTGCGAGGAACTTCATATCAAACAAATTTTTACCTCGGTAGCTCACCCTCAAGCCAACGGTCAGGTTGAAGTCACCAACCGAACACTGCTCACGGGTATAAAGAAACGCCTGGATAATGCCAAAGGTCTTTGGGCCGAAAACCTTCCGCAAGTTCTATGGGCTTATCGTACGACACCGCATACCTCTACCGGAGAGACCCCCTACAGCCTAACTTACGGCTCCGAAGCAGTTATTCCAGCAGAAATCAGCATACCAAGCCCCCGCCTCATCACATTGATCCCCGCGGATAATGACGAAGCTCTCCGTACAAATTTGGATGAGCTCGAATATCGTCGTGATCAATCATTCCATCCAGCAGGCCAGGTGTAAACAACGTGCAGCCCAGTATCATCACCTCCGGGTTCGAGGCACTCAATTCAATGTCGGGGACTTAGTACTTCGACTCAATTCAGTCAGCAAAGCTGCCCCCGAGGGGAAATTACATGCTTCGTGGGAGGGTCCTTATCGCATCGTTGCCGCGCACGATTCCGGATCCTATCAGTTAGAGCATCTCGATGGAACCTCAATTCCCCGAAGCTGGCATGTTACAAACCTGAGACGCTTCTATCTGTGAATGCCAAATGACAAGTATCATCTTATCTTTATGCTCATTGTATGTTTCTTTTATGTTGTTATCTCCCTTTGTATCCTTCAATTTGCTCCGGCACTCATCATTGAATAAATACTCTATGTTTATGCATCTTGCTGAGTTCTCTTTTACGTCACGTAGACACCCTAACGCATTCATATTATTACTATTCGTCTCCGGACAATTAAATATCTCTCTCGGTCCGTCCGGGGAGATTCACATTTCGTCCCCGGACTTGTATCACTCTCTCGCCTGTTTAACCGGAGAAGTGATTACTCCCGCCTGATCCGTCCGGGGAGATTCTACTCCCGCCTGATCCGTCCGGGGAGATTCTACTCCCGCCTGATCCGTCCGGGGAGATTTTACTCCCGCCCGATCCGTCCGGGGAGCTTTACATTGGAGTTATCCATATTGTGTTCCCGAACACCCGATTAAAACAGTTATTACTTTTATTTAATAACTTGTTGTTTTCCTTAACACATCTATGCACACCAAAACGATTTTATTGTCTTCCGAATAATACGACGTCAAAATGTTTTTTACATAAGACTTAAAAAAAAAAAAAAAAACAACAACAAAAACAACAAAAAATCAACAAGTAATTATCTACGGCCCCCGAGCCAGTATTCAGCGCCCCGGCGTTGAGGTCTACTCCTAGACCTGCGCTGGGTTCTCCGGGACCTTGTCGTTCTTCGACCTCGGGCTCTGGCTCTTTCCCTCCCGCGGGCTTCCCGACGCCGTGGACTTGTTCTTGGCGCTTGTCTGGGAACTTCGTCTCTTGTACGAGCACGCTTGTTTGGCTGAGGAGCAGACCTCGGGGTTTCGGCCCATTGCACAGGGTCCCATTCCTCGGGGACCATCACCTCGATTTCTCTCGCCAATTCCTCGACTGCCTCTTCGACAACAACGGCGGGCTCTTCTTTGATCGTAGTCACTGGAACTGGCTCTCGAATAACAATGCCTGTGCTTTTTCCCTTGGGCTTCTTCGTACCCTTCCGGGGGGCTTTTGAAGTACCAGGGCTCCGGCTTGTACTCGCAATGTATTCCTCGGCAGAAGGCCTCCACCTGCCTCGGCCCTTCAGTCCTTCATACATATTGAGGAGCAACTCCAACACCTCTCGCTTTCTTACGAGCTCCGAGGACTCGGCCGGGCTCCTCGCCATAAGCGCTGAAATCTCATCCTGAATTTCTACGACCCGCGCCTCAACTTCCTCAAATGTCAGTAAGCCGAACTCGGTCAATATTCGGTCATACTCCCTTTGATGGATGAGGACTCGGTCCATTTCAGCAACTTTTGCCAGATACTTCAACTCCTGATCAAACGCAGTCTCCTCGGCCTCCTTCGCCTTTCTCTCTGCCGCGGCCACCCGCTTTTCTAGCCTTGGCACTACGTGCATTCGCAGGTTGTTATTCTCTTCGCGGAACCACTCAAGTGATCGCATAAGCTTCTTTATCGTCTCATGCAATTCCGCGGTATTCTAAACAGACAAAAGAATCAACGAGAACAATCAATCTCAAGCATACAATGAGCGGGAATTCAGTTCACAAACAAGATTTATATTCAACAAAATCGAAGTACATTATCCGTGATTCAGTACAAGGTTTACACATACTCCTATTATCTACAACTTTAAATTTGAGGGGAACGACTGACCTCCCGGTCGGTCCCCTCAGTATCCTCGGGCAACACCTCTTGCCGACCCTCCGGCACTTCAGCCTCTTCCTCCTCATTAACTGCGGCAACTTCAACCGCAGCTATGGCATCAACCTCCATCCGAGGGGAGGGTTCTTTGTTTCGGGGCTTGGAGACAAGCTCACCACGGCGGAATGCCAGAAACTCTTGGTCCTGGTCCACCTCACAATTAGCAATCTCCTCGGCCTTCAGAATTTGCTTCTTCTCAGCTAGAGCCTTCAACAGAGGCCACTCTGGCAGATTTGCTAATGCTGTGTAGTAGGCCTTCTCCACCCCGGCCACTGCATCAAAGTCGTACCCGAATTCTGGACGGTATACATCCACATTCGGGTAGACCTCCTTGATCTGCTCCAGCAGCACAGATCGCGTGGCCTGGTCCCCTATTGCAACAAAGTCGGTCTGAAAGTCAAGAAACGTGCTGGTTTGGAATAGTTTCTCAGCGAATGCTTTCAGCATCGCTTCTTGACCTTCGACTATGGCAGCCTCCCGAGCCTCCATCTCTGCCCGCAACTGCAGTACTTCCCCTCGGAGGACACCGGTCTCTGCCTCCACTCCGCGCAGACGTGCAACCTCATTTTCGACCAAGGCAGCCCTCTTGCGCGCCTCGGTCAGGTCTTGGGTTAACCTGTCGTTGCGCGCCCGAAGCTCCCTAGCCACTTCGGCCAGCTCCTCCTTGCCCTCCCTCTCGCTCTTACGGCCGAGGTCCATAATTCCTCGCGCCAGGCGCAGGAGTTCTTCGGCATCGGCCCCTTCCAACCCCAATACACTTGAGGGCCCCTGCTCCTTCAGCTGCCACCGATAACAGCACACAAAAATCAGCGCGGATAAACATACACTACATTTGCATTTACAATAACTAACGGCACATTTTGGATTTACCTCCATGCTCTCCCCGGTGCGGAGTCTTTTTGCTGCCGCTGGAGGAGTCCCAGATGGCTCCGGCCTCTTCTTAGATCCGGGGGTAGGCCTCGTCGCTCCTACCTGCTCCTCAATCCCAGGGCTGGGTCGCGCACTGGACGGCATCTTCCCCCGGGGAGACACCTCAGCAGCTTTTCCTTTCTTTTTGGCTGTGGCAGCCGCCTCGGGGCTTCCGGCTGGCTCTTTTCCGAAGCGTCCCACTGCATACAGAAGATTAATGTTAGTCCTATACAAGGCAGCAGTTTGTAAAAAGCAAGACATGGGAACTCCTACCCTCTTCGGCAACCACATCGCCCCAATAATACGGGCTCAGTCCGGCCCCCTCCAATTCTTCCTCAGTACAGAGGGTCTTGAAAGTCCCCACTGACCGGAATGTATGTACAACTTCGGCCTCCGGGTTCTCTACCGGGGCAGTATCAAGCACCTCATCCCTCGACTTCGGGAGAGCTACTTCATTCTTCACAAAAATTAACCTCTCCTTCCATCCCTCTACCTTACTCGGGTTTTGCACCTTGAACCCACCTCGGGCTCGGGGACTGAAGGAGTACCACCCCTTCGATTTACCGAAGGCTTTTAGTTGGTAAAAAAATCTAAATAGCTCTACGGACGGTTCTATCCCGGCATTTTTGCATACTACGGTGAATCCCACTACTTGCCTAACCGCATTCGGCGCTAGTTAGCTTAGGGAAATTCCGTAGTATCTCAGTAACCGGACCACAATGTCCCACAGGGGCAGTCTCAAACCTATTCTCAGGGGATCTATGTACACACTAATGAAACCCTGCAGCGGGCAGCAGGCCCTATCACCGGGGTTCGGTACTATATATTCTAAGTTAAATGGAAAGTAAAATGAGGGGATTTCTCTCTCAATCTGCACTCGCGTCATACATAACGCTACAGTGGCCACTTCAAAATCCTCCTCCGCGCATTCATAGAAACCGACCATCCTAACGTTGGTTTCCATGTCGTCGGCCCTGTCTACCGTCCTAATCTCATTCCTTTCCAGAATAATATATCGAATGGGTGGCACATCTGACGGGGCACCCTCAGTCCCTACTTCTTGAACAGAAGAAGAAGATGAAGAAGAAGGCATACTTACTTGGGTTGAGTTTGAGAAGTTTTGATTTGAGATGAATCACAAGCACCGAATTCACCTTTTTTTCCCACTTTCTAAACTGGCAAATCGCAATGAAGAGGATGAAGAGTCACTGTGCCATTTCTCCAAATATATACACAAAAAACCAACGGCTCTGATACAGCCTATTCAAATTCAGTGAAGAGATTTGGACGTGATATTCACGCGCTTTACGGTTCCCAAGGCGCGTAGGGAACAGCTTTATTGGGGATTGCAGAGCGTGTCACTTCACATCCCTCTCTCTCATGATGGCGCCGCCAATCACATCAACCTCACTCTTGGTCAGGAAGATTTAAACTACACTCCGGTGATCCCTTCACCTCGGTCACACTACCACACTCCGGTGCTCCTTCATTTCGGACAAACTACTACACTCCGGTGATTCCTTTACCTCGGCCAGATCATCATAGACTTCCGATACCGTTTCTTGCTTTTGGGGGACTCACTATCATCCCGGTGTAATTCGGCCTAGTTCGGTTCCGCTTCCACGGACTACGACGCGGAGGTCCTTAGACGTGGAACACTCTTGGTTACCCACAAACACTTCGGCTCGCCCGCGACCACGGCTCATCTTGCCTACAGTTCCATCCCGGTTACAACCGAAGCTCCTTCCTCGCTCCGGCTGGGGGGGGGGGCATCTGATAGGGATGGCCCGGTTTCGGGACGGGTTAATGCTTGAACGCCCCGGCCCACTAACTGGCCCAGGACCTCGGCCCATTAACCGGCCCAGAAGGTCCAGAGGTACGCGTCCCGGATAACGCGTGTGGCGCGGCCCAACTTATGACTTGTTCCGCGACTCAAGGCCCACGACCCGTTCCCAACCGCCATGCAGCAGAAAAGAGGCATGATAATAGGGAGTCAGTTAGGGTTTAGTAGGGTTTAGTATAAATTGAAGAAAAGAACTCTGAATTAGGGTTCGCATTCTGTATTCTGAAATCACTACTTGTACACTCAAAGATCTAGTAAAAGAAACACCTCGACAGGTGCTATTTTGTGCCCGTGGATGTAGATCTCCGGATCGAACCACGTAAATCTTGTGTTTTTTTCATATTGCTTACGTAGGTTTTCGTTAAGTTTCTTGGATATCAGATTGCGCATTATCACCTAGCAAAAATCCAATACAAGAGTCTACGAAAAACATTGTAAAAGATTAAACTAGGAAAGAACGATTAAACCCGGATGAATCCGTCTCGATGATCTTCGTCTTCTTTGTCCTCCAAGTCTTCTTCTAGGTAGAATGATGATGTAATTGATGTTCTTTTATGTTTTCTCCCTTGATTCCTAGAGCTTGGGGTCCTTTTTATAGAGTTGGGGACGAATCTTGGGGAAGATAGGATCAAAATCCTATTAAAATTAGGAAATTCTCGCAGAAACGCCTTTCTGACACGGCCGTGTTGGCCTTGTGACGCGGCCGCGTCGGTTTCGCTCAGATAGATTTTCAAGTCTGACTTCCAAGCCATTTTTAAAGGTCTTTCGATCATTTTTGGGATTTTTCTATTTCAGGAAAAGTTGTAGCCCTTTGAATCAGCTTTCTAACGACACCAATGTCACCTCAATCGGAGTTGTAGATCTCATGTTATGGCCAAAATACTAGAGGTGTGTCAAGCTGACGGAAAACTTCAGTTTTGACTCACTTTTGACGCGGCCGTGTTGTTTATTGACGTGGCCGTGTTGGTTGGCAGTGCATTTTTACATGTTTTAGGCCACTTTTGACACGGCCGTGTCCATATTTGACGCGGCCGTGTTGGCCTTTTGACTCCTTTTTCTCCTTTTTCATCCGTTTTAACCCTATTTGACTTATTTCTTCTTTGATATTCATCCAAATGGAATAAAAATACCTAATTAACTTCAAAACAAGTGGCAACACGTCAAATGACCCAAATATTATTAATATAAATAAATGCCGGTCAAATATGCACGTAAATGATATAAAATATGATCCTAAATCGATCTAAATACATGCATAAGTAACGTGTCATCACTAATCATTAGCTTTTTCTTTTTTCTTTTTAGTGATTGTATTAAATATAGTAATTGTAAGTAAAAATGCTTAATTAACTTCCCAAAATTTAAAGTAGAACTGATGTTTGATATATATATATAAAATATTATCCTAGAGCAAGAGGGGGCAAGTGTTACGAAGCAAGGGGGGCAAATCTTATATATGAAGGATTTAATTTTTTTTCTAGTACATATATAGTAATTTTTTTCAAACAAAAGGGGGTGACCGCCGCCCCCTCCCCCTCCCGAATCCATCCCTGACCATGACACCACTTACAAATCAATCCCCACACCGTCCAAACCTCCACAACAAACAATTTAAGAAACCCATCCCCAAGAAACAACCGAATCCTCTCACAACACTCCACAAACGAGCATGCACACATGGTTTTCAATGACACCAAATAACTATTCTTTCAAAACGACCAAACAATCGAACAAAATAAAAGACTATGCATAATATTGCCCTCACCAGCCAAACACATACCACACAAAGGGGAAATAGGCACATGATGACGATATAAATTGGCAGACACAACAGTAAAATCAAGCGAAGCTTACCATAGAAAACACATACCTTCGGGGGGGAGGGGGGAAGAGATAATGCCCACAAAAAACCATCCCTTATTCAAAGACACTGTGGTGCAAACCCACCTTGCGCAAGGCGATAAGCAGTCGTCACCGAATAACATCCCTTCACTTCATACCGCCAATATCTCCTATCTGTGACTTTCGATTGACACAATGGTATATCAAGGATTGCATCAACCTCAAATGGAAGAAAAGCCAATCGAAGCATATGCTCGTCCAACTATCGTCCTGATGTAATAAAATGCGACACTCTCGCACTAGATACCCCACCTATTGACGTAATTCGCCCAGATGATAGCCTTGGTATGCACAAATCTTTGAATGGCGCCACACACGCACCATTGCCCATACGCCACATGAACCCCTCTGCCAACAAATATCTACTTCATATTAATGACCTCCAAATGTACGAAGCATTCAAACCCACATTTGCATCCATTATATTACAATGACAAAATATCGACCCTTGAACAATCATGCCACTAATGATGTCAAATTCTGAATAATTCTCCAAAGCTGCTTAGCAAGAAGAGCCTTATTGAAAATGAAAAAATCACGAAAGCCAGGACCTCCCTCCTCCTTGCTTTTCCACAAACTTGTCCAATGAAGCCCTGAATTTTCCGAAGTGGATCCCACCAAAACTTAGCACAAAGCTGCTCAATCTGACGGCTAATGGTGGCGGGTACACGAAACAAGACATCTCATATGTAGGAATGGCTTGGAGAAATGATTTTATCATAACTTATTTTCCCCCCTAGATAATATTTTGGAATCCCACGAGGCAATTCTACCTAATATTTGCTCATGGAGAAAACAAAACTGCAACTGCTTGTTTCTCAATGAATAAGTAGGAAGACCAAGGTATAGGTCATGACCCTGGACCATCAAAGTGCGAAGAATACCCTTTACTGTATCAATGGAGCTCGTGGACCCTGGTGGACTAAAAGTGAGGGCTGATTCTTAGATTTTATCATTTGTCCCGAATATTTCTCATATAGCCAAAGACACTTCTTAATTTGATGAGCATCATTGGAAGAAGCCCTGAAGAAGAGAAGACTATCATCTACAAGGAATAAGTGAGAAATAGTAGGACAGTGGCTGCCAATTTTCACTCCTCAAAACTCTCCATGATCCTGAGAAACACGAAGCATAGCCGATAGTCCCCTGAGAACACAACAAATAACAAGGGAGATAAAGGATCCCCCTATCTAAGGCCCCACAATGGCCTAATATCACCCACAATTTGGCCATTCAAATTGAAAGAATACAAGACTGAAGATACACATTGTAACAATAGCTCCACCAACTGCTCCGAGAAACCCAAACGGAGCAACAAAGCATAAAGAAAAAGGCTATGCGACCTTGTCATATGCCTTGATCATATCCAACTTCATAGCACAATATCCCGTTCGAGTTTGCTTGTTGCAGAGTGACCAATGCATACACTCAAAGTCAATAAGGACATTGTCCGTAATCAGCCTTCCCGGAATAAAAACACTCTGTTGTTGATCAACACTCTGATCAAGAACAGGGCCAAGCCTATAAGAGAGCACTCTAGACACAATTTTAGCCACCGTGTTAGAAAGACCGATAGGCCAATAGTCTTTCAAGAACTATGGGTTAGCAATCTTCGGTATAAGTGTGACCAAAGTCTTATTCTAAATAGTCATCTCAGCTTCATTATTCAGTATATCCAAACTATCAATGTAACAATAGGACCTACAAATGAAGAAGCCTTTTGGGAAAAAAAAAAAAAAGTGTTGTAAAACCGTATGGGCCAGGTACCTTTGAAGGATGCATTTCAAATAAAGCTGAACCTCTTCAAATGTAAAAGGAATTGATAAAGTAGCATAAATACCTTCTAAGACATGAATCAATATACTCCAACACAGCCGCAATATCCGCCTCAGATGGTTCCGAGGTGAGAAACAATTCACTATAAAAATGAATTATAATCTCGGTCATCAATGAAATATACTCACACCAATCCCCATGTCCATTTATTAAGTCAGGATACAATTCCTAGCCTTTCTTTCCGATGCACACGCATGGAAGTATTGGGTGTTCCTATCCCCATTTTGTAACCAATTTACTCGCGATCTCTAATGCCAATGTGCCTTCTCCTTCACCTTATGATTCTCAAGCTCCCTTTCTAACCTTCTAACCGCAACTGCATTCACACCACCCATCCCAGGCTTTAGAGTCTTATCAAGTTATTTTTGCGTTTCCTAAGTTTGATGTTTCATCCCACTAAACCAAGGGGCAACCCATTCCACTAAGTGAGACTGTGTATCAGACAACCGTTGAGCTAATATCCTTTTCTCCCCGATACTCTTCCAAAATTCCTCCTACCCCTCCTTCGAGAGCCATTTATGTTCAAAAGTGAAACGTTTCTGCTCTTAAATAGTAGAAGACCCTCCATTAGCACCAACCACAACCATAATCAGACGGTGATTCGATCCATAATAATACTAGGTCGTAGGTAAGGGAGTTGATAACAATAAATGCCAAGTAGTATTTGCCACAAATATATCCAACCTTTCCAATATAACCCCATTGGACTAGCATCTAGTATACCACGTATAAAACCCCCTTACTGCATGCAAATCCTACAACCCTGCATTAGATAGAGCCTCAGAAAACTGTTCATCTGAGAAACAGACCATAGAGCTCCCCCAAAATTTTTAGAGTCATATAGGATTTTATTAAAATCACCCCCCACGATTGGGAACAAAGATGAGTAGCAGGATGTCCATAAAAAGCCAGTAAAATGCCACAAAAGAGAATTAAAAGAGACAGTGCAATCTATATGGACATTTAAGTAAGACAAAATAAAATCATCTATATATTCGACACTTTTTTACACATAAATAAATAACAAAGAAGGGTCTTCATCAACAATTAAGTGTCGTAAGTCTCTGAACGCACGGTGGTTCCCAAGCCTCCATGTGCTCCATACTAAACAATTCATAATTCCAGGTGGGGCGAGGATTCACCTGCCTCTGCCTCTACATACGACTCATCAACTTCCACAGGTTGAAACTTCAGTCGTTTCTCGGTTTTGTGCTCATCCCTATCATATTGAACATGTCATTTCCCAGGCGTCTTTGACAACACAAAAGCTAACTCGTTGTCACTAGCTCTTTTCCGTCAAACAGATCCCTCGGACACCCCTATTCTTCTTTGACTTACGAGGCAAAAGATTATCTTCCAAGCCACCCCATAAGCGCTCCAAAACACCCTCCACCGAAAACTGCACCCCTCCCTCCCCCTCCCCCCACCCCCTCTCTCTCGTCCCTCATGGCCAAACCTAATGGAGCAGAAGAATCAACCTCAGTAGTAAAGACAGCCAGAATAAGCTACGTCCCACCTGCCTAGAAGGCCTAACAACAACCTCCCTCCCTCACAACACCACCCTCACCACACCACCCAGTCCATCACCATCAACCACCACAGCCCGACCTTCCCGACCATTGGAGTAACTGATGTCGTAGAGTTGCCAGATTTCACAGTCTTCGACCTGTCCTCGCGCTTGGACACGGACGAGAATAGGAACCCCACCGTACCAATAGTCGACAAGTCCGCATTAATTGCTTTTTACAACCCGTCCCTCCTCCTTTGCCTACGAAAACAACGGAAAATTAACGTCCACATGATCCAAACATCCACAACCGTTACAATAATCAGAAATTTTTTTATACCTGCATAGAACCACATTGCACACACTCCTGACAGTAGTTGTAGTTCACCGACATAGTGGCTTCATGATAACTAACGCCAGCCTAACCCGTAAATATTTTCCCCACGCACACCCCACAGAAGGAGCATCGACCTCCATAACTCTGCCAACTCATTGCCTTAAAGCCCTTCCAACATCCTTAGTCATATGTCGGAACTGTAAGCCAAGGAATTGAACCCAGAAGGGCACCCATCAGTTCTGCAATGATTCTGGTTTCTCATCACCCATCAACCACTCCAACCCTATCAGAACCCCGTTAAGATTCCACTGTTGGTTTTTAAAGAACCTTTTGACACTCAATTGCATCGTCAAACTGGAAGAGAAATAGACTCCTTCCCCATCGACGTCACACACAACGATGAATCAAGCCATCACATACCGTGGAGTGCAATAAACAAGTCTTTTTGCCCTATCGGGCATTTTAAGATGAAGCGGCCGTAGAGGCAGTTTTGTCCGTGGGAATCCCCTTATCTTCAACCACGACTACTCCACCCTCCTCCTCAGAATCTCTCAAAGAATCCCACATCTGAAGTAGAGACGGTATATCCCCTTGCGCCATGATTGCGCAATAATAAACGAAAAGGAAAGCATACAGAAGATCGAAAAAGGACCACAAAGGCCGGAAAAGGATGCCGAAACGTGTCAGATTGGCTAAACCAGGCCGAAAAACCAGAGCCGAAACCCTCGTTTTGGAACCTAGCGTGGAGACCTTTTATTTTGCAAATTTGATCCCCCAGAAGTTGGAGTTGGTCCAACTAAGTTGATTCTAAACTGATATCACTTTAATTTTAAATTAAAAAATTATAAAAATAGGACACTAACTCTTCGAGCTAACAAAATTAGACTTTAGTTTTTTTATCTTCACACATTGAGGACAAATTAAGCCCCAAATTCTCAATTTCGGGCTATAGAAAGTTTTTATTTTTCTCAATGTGCAAAAATTAAAAGGTTAGTATTCTAGGTACTGTGCATTTTTTGCAGCTCCTAGAGGAGTTGGTGTCTTGTTTTTGCAATTTTTCCGTGGAGGATGTGTATAATATGTAAAGTTGGTTATATTATCCAAATCAACCCCAATCATCAAAGGCCGCATTTGAGCTGCCACGTGCACAAAGACCAAATTTGTAATGATTTCCGGATTCAACTTGAAGTCAATGAGCGAAATTTAGAAAGATAGTGTTCTACTATTCCGACCAGAAACATTAGTAGCCATTTTTGCGACCACCAACTTTTAGTGTCTTGTTTTAGCAATTTTTCCTTTTTATACACCACATAATTCTATTTGTCTCACAAAAATCAATTTAAATTACTCATTTTCTATTTTAGAATAATTTAAATAACAACATCTCCTTAATAGAAAAGCTTTTTCTTTTATGCTGCTGCAATGAGCCTCAGATTGGGCCATATTTTCTTGTGCTGGCCTAATTGTGATTGGGTTTTGTTCATACGAGATACACAATTTTGAGGGCCAGCATACAGACAACTTTTTAAGAAAGAAAAAGAAAATTAAAAAAATTATAAATATGGTTGAAAGTACAGTTAAAGGGGCAGTAGGGATGGCAATGAGGGATGGATTAGGTTTGGCATATTTCAAGATCCCGTTATTCAGGAAAATATAACATTTCAGCATGGCTCAGAGCTCTCTCTTTTATAGACCGTGAGGCTTAAATTGCAAATTCCAGAATTCTTTCGAGTCGGTGAACTTGAAAAGTTCAGATACTCATGCATATCTTGTTCGGTGTTCGCAGAGCCGATCTTTAGACGTGCAAGGTGGGGCCGTAGCACCGGGCCCTCCCGCCGGCGAGGGCCCCTAATTTTTTTTTAATTTCTGCATATATATGTATTTTCATTAAATATCTCTAACATCTTATTTTTTACGTATTAAGTTATGTGATTGGTCATTCAAAAAGTTTGAGGCTCATTCGAACCAAATCATATTTATACAAGGAATGAGATTAGCAAATTTCTTATTTAAATAAAGAAATTGATGTAGAATCAACAAATCAAGCAGAGAACAATTTTATGTTGGTATTTATATTTATATTTTTATTTACAATTTAATTTATTTTGTCACTTTATTTTATTTCCATAGATAATTATGTATGCCGTGTATATAATGTGAAACTTTGTGTTTTAGGATTTTCAGTTTCAGTTTCATTCGATCATTATTTTTTCTAAAAGTGCAAGAAGATCAATATTTTGCGATTGATTGTAATTTTTATTTTTTCATTTTTTAGGTGGTTTGAGAAAATTGAATGATATATCTATACCTATTTTGATGAGGTTGAAAAGTGAGTTGTTTATATATTTTATTTTTATTTTTAGCTGATTAAAAATATTATCGGAGCAATAATATTAATATTGTAAGGAACCTCATTTTTCTGCACCAAACCTTTTAAAAGATTAGATCGGCCTTCGATTTTCGTACGAGAGAATATAACATAAACACTATGGTGGTACCAAATTGCGGCTGTGCAGTAAAGTTCTTCAATGATCACCAATTCAGACAATCTATATATATATATGTGTATATAAATATATATAATATATAAAATATATATATATATACACATATATAAATATATATATATTTATATATATATATATGTGTAATAACACAATACCTTGCCACTATTGGCAATTTTTACATTTTCCCGCCTAAACCACATTACCTCTTCTGGCAAGGACATGTGGCAGCATCATATTCGTCCGATTAAGGATCAATTAATTCAATTATTTTTAATTAATACTAATTTTCTTTATGTATGCTGTTTTATTTGGCAATTGTATTGATTTCTTTCATCAATCATTATAATGATTTTCAAACTTTCCATATCTATTCAACTTCAAGGCAGTATTTATACGACATAATTGTGGTCTCAATTCATTATTTCCAGTTTAAATTGTGTGAATTCTTTTTTTTCCTCTGCATCTATTCTTCCAGTCACATATGATCTTTTTCGTGATTTTTTTTCCAGTTTTTTTTTTCGTGCTCTTTTAATTCATCGCCATTGTGTAACGTTTTTGTTTGTTTAATATTGTTTACATCATCTAACTTTGTTTTTGTTTTTTTATCTCATTGTATTACAGATGTTGAAAATGTATATATACTAATGAAGAAACATGTATGTACATCTTTGAGTTTAAACTATTGTATTTGTTACTTTTGCGCTTTATGTAAACTTTGGATCTTTGATTCTTATATGATATTTAAATTTATATATTTTTCGTGCTCTTTTAATTAATGGCCATTATTTAACCATTTTTTTTTCATTGACATTCGTAGCATCTATTTTTGTCTTTTGCAGTTCATCAAATTACCATTTGCAAACCTTAACTCAAGAAGAGATGAGTGAGAGACCAGTTCCGCGAAGGGAGAGTCGATAGGGTGTACCTAGAGGCCCTCACTCCGAACTTAAAGCCCACAGATGCAGCGCCGATCTTGAAGATATCATCCATCCATTTTTGAAGGCATAATTTGAAAATAAATATAGTTTTTGAGACAATGTTTTGATGTTATGTACTTTGAATAAATGATCATTTCCTCTTTTTAGTGAAGTGCATGTATGACCATTTCTGTTGAAGCAACATTTTTTTGAAAAGATTGTAAATCACCCATTTCCTTTATTAATATTCATTATTCGTACATTATTAAGGGGAAATATTCTTTCAGAAGTTTTAAAAAAAGTGGATCCAATTGTAACAAATTTAATAGAGGAATACAAAATTGTTACAAAATTGCTAATAGACGAATGATTCAACTTCTTCCATAGGTTATTTCTCTAATTGTTGATAGAGAGGAAAATAATTGAGATTTACAACCCACTTTCATCCATCGATTAATTTTGTTAAAAAATATCTTTTGAGATTTAATATGATTCTCCGGCTATAGTTAAGTTAATTTTTTTTTTCTATTTCAAAAAAAAAAAAAAAAAAGTGAACTGTTTTTCCTTTTCAATTTCCTTAATATATTACTCAAATGGCCGAGATTGAACAAAAGAAATTTCCATATTTAATAACAAAAAAATAAATGGAAGAATCGTGAGTTTTTAGAATTTTCATATATATGTATAGATGATAGGAAAGTTAATCTTGTGAGTTTTGCAATATGATTTTCCGACTATAATTACTTTTTTCTTTTTCATTTTAGTACTCGATGGTTGAAATTCGTCATATATATAACATAGATTTTAATAAATTTTAAGCATATGCTAAAATAATCAATAGTATTACATGTGGATCGATAACAAACTTAATAATTACAAGACTCAGTTTTTAAAGAGAACATAATTAATATTATAATAACAAGAAATATAAAATGATTATATAATAAGAACTCAAATCTTAGACATTTAAACAATAATTCACTACAACTGTTAAAAATAAACTTTAAACTATCTGGGTATAATTTTTTCTCATTAAATGAGCTTAACATAAATAATGTAAAATTAAATTAATTTAACATACTAAACCCGATCTCTTCTAAAAAAAACTCTGAATTTAGTTGATTTGACAGTTTTTTTACGATATTATCTATTTTATTTTTGAATAAAATCCGAATTGCGAATAATTGATAAGCTAAATAAAATACGTATTCAAATTTAATCACTATGATTTTGAGAACATGTTTTCCAACCTACATGTTTTCAAATTTTAAGCTGCTTATCATGTGAGATTATTGTCATCCTAAATGGTGTGGATTGTGTTTTCCATATATTTTGCAATGCTATTGTGACTTTTTTTTTTTTTTTTTTTTTTTTTATAACTTAACAGTTTTTTTATTTAAATTTTATTTAGCAAGTCTTCATAATATTTGGTTGATTGGATAATGATGTTATAGAGATATTGATTTTTAATATTGTCTTTTATCAAGTCTTCTTACATATCAAATATTTGCAACAAAATCTTCAATATATATCTCATCAATATATTTTTTAATCGATATTCAAATGGGCATAAGTTGGATATACTTTGAAATTTTATACCAATTAATTTATCTTATTAACAACTATTAAGTTTATTAATTTATCTACAATAAATCTCATTCATGCATTTTTGAAGTAATAATCAAATCGGATTCAAACTGGATATAATTTGAAATTGGTAAATATATATTAAATATTACATTAACTTATTAGCAGAAAGTTGACTGCAGAATTAGGAATTAACAAATCTTCCTTTTAAATAGAAGCTTGATATTAAGAATGAGATTGGAATTTCAAATTGATTTTTGTTTGTCAGACTTACCTTTTCAATAACATGATTATAATTAACATAAAAATTATATAATATTAATTATATCTGGGACTTGACGTGGCATATAGAGATAATTAATTGGACAATATAATTTTGATAGGTCAATTGAAATACATAATGAACACAATTATTATACAGGTGATAGTTATACTAATTGTAATTCTAGAGATCTATAGTTCTCTACAAAAAATATACAGCAATATACTAAGGATTAAAATCTAAAAGTTAACAGTTTTTTAATACTTATTATATTTTGTGTTTTTTAATATTTTTATCACTTTTTTATAATAATAATAATTATTATTATTATTAATTATGAAAATAATATCTAATTATTAGTACAATCTAATTTGCCGGCTAATTAGTGAGATAAAAGTCAAATATACCGTCATTTTATATGCGCGTCATTTTTTTAATCATTTTTTATCTTGCAAATTGTCAAAATTATTTTTGTCATACATAATTAAATAAATAATTTGCGAAGCACGTTGTGACAAATTAATATTTTCTTAAAAAAATAGTTCAAACGGTAAGGACACCATCGAAAGATAACATGTTGGGATATCAAGAACCATAAGAGTTTAGATTGTACTATTACGCAATATTAATAATTAACAACATTAGTTTTTCATATATTCACCAAAGTATATTCAATTATTATTTATGCAAATTTTCATATGTATAAAATAAATTTAAAGTTTGTTGCAATATAAGTTATCTTTGATTTTTGTTTGATACAAAATCATTAATCGTGAGTATAAATTTTTATACATAACTAACTGAAATTGATTTGAATTGCAATATATATTTATATAATTGGATTACATATATTTTTGTTATAACATATTAAATGTAACGTATTACAACCATAATTAATCTAATCATTTGGAGTAAGTTAAGAAGAATGTTGGAAAATCTATATAGATATTTTAGTGCAAAAATTAATGCTGCAAGTTAAGATATTTACATTATTTTCTGATTAATATTTTGAAATTCAATTTTACAATATAAAAAAATTGCGTAAATTCAAATAACCTAATAATCTAACAACATATAATTGAATAAGATTTAATACTGATGCTAAATGATCGCACAAAATAAATAAATAATGGTATTTAAATTTTTTTTCAACGGCTTAAATTTTGTTCTAAAACCATGTAAGCATAAAGAAGATTTGATTAGACATTAACTTAAAGAATATTCATTGTATTCAACTTTCGTATCATAACAAAATATTCCACAATTTCAATATACTTTATTTATAGAAATGCTAATCACAATTTCTCTTAACAACTTCAAGAATGTTTCAACCTTTGTATCATAACAAAATATTCCATAATTTCAATATGCATTATGGATAAAAAGTCTAGCATATACTACTAAGACGCGTTGTTTAATTTCATACAATTTATTATAACTATTTAAGAATATTAAGCAGTTTTTAGTATAACATATTAAATGTAACGTATTACAACCATAATTGTTATAATCACTTGGAATAAGTTAAGAAGAATGTTGGAAAATCTATATAGATATTTTAGTGCAAAAACTAATGCTGCAAGTTAAGATATTTACATTATTTTCTGAATATGTGATACCCCGAACCTTTGAAACACAGTAAAATACATTGTTTGTATTTTAAAATATTTTTACCCATTGTATTTTAAATTACAAAGTTATTTGATTTATGATTTTATTTTAGAAAATAAGTGTGACCGCGATGTACCAGGTCGACTGCACTCCTAGCACCTAAAGGGTAAGAATTAGAAGTTTACAAAACAGAAGTTTAAAATTAACATCGAGTTTAAAAAGTGAGAAGTAAAATTAACTTATAAACAACTAAAACTACTATATATATATATGTATATATAAAATAATAATAATATAGAAACAAACGTACTTAAAATATATAAAACCTAACCTACCTAAATAATAAAATAATAACATACTAAATATAGTAAAACACACACACATACCCTAATTAACAAATAATGAAAATTATAAAATAATGATACTAAACAAACAATTGATGTTTGCGATCCCACATCGGATGAATTTTATAAAAGTTTCCATAAATTTTGTGTATAAAAGGCGTTAAGACGTCTAGTTCTTATAACTACAAAGAAATAGAAATAACATATATTATATATTGGATTTCCTTTAACTAGGAGGTCCTTATCAGTTTAAATTTTGACAACGCTTCTACCGGTGTTTCGGAAAGTTGTCGTATAGTATTAAAATCTTTTAAGGTATGTAATTTTAATAAGTTTTTCTTTTCTTATTGTCATTTATAGTTTATATAGATTTAGGAATTTAATTATTTGCTTGATTTAAGTAGATTTATAAATTTAGCTATTTTCTTAAGTATGTAATAAATAGTTGTTGTTTAAGATGCATGTTAGTTAGTTTAAAATATTTATTAATGTAGGTAATAATTTAAATTTAATAACATATTAGGCCTTTTTATCTAGGACTGTAATTTATAATAAGTTGGCCTATATGTTAGATATTGTAAAAGTAGACATAATTCAAGAATATTGTACCACACTTAATTATCTTTAAGATGTTAAATCAATAAGTAATACTAATTAATTAAAACAACATGTGCTTGGTGTAGTGCGAGTCAGGACTTGGGACATACGCGAAATACGTACTTTATAGCGAGCAAAACAAGGTGGGTGACTGGGCTATTTGTAAGTATATTATGCTACTGAACTTGTACTTTATAAATATGTTTGCCTTCGGGCTTATGATATGATACCTCTTAAGTCGTAAGATTGGCTTTTGAGTGGGACTTGGGAGTCGTAAGATTGGCCCCCTAGTCTAGCAATATGGCTTTTGAGTTGTAAGATGAACTCCTA
Source organism: Ajuga chamaepitys (assembly GCA_958295605.1). Lineage (NCBI taxonomy): Eukaryota > Viridiplantae > Streptophyta > Magnoliopsida > Lamiales > Lamiaceae > Ajuga > Ajuga chamaepitys. The sequence continues at coordinate 38,381,864 of OY282498.1, read as the reverse complement.
AGTCAAAGATGTGTTTATTAATGTGCACCTTCGTTAGTATAACTGCTTACAAAGTTCCCACTGAGTTTATACTCATGCCCATAATTTATTACAAATCTTCAGGATAGTTGAGCGAGGTGGCGGGGCTGTTGCGGCAAAGGTCACCGGGTTCCTTCTTCTACCCGCAACTCAAAGATGTTTTTGCCTCTTCTGTGTATATTAATAAGTTTGTGTATCACAAAATCCGGGATTTGCATTTTCTTAGAAACTTTGGCACCACTAGTGTAAATGTGTTTTGACAGTATCTTATTGTCAATAAAATTTCTACTTTTATCTAATAAGTATTTTATGTCACGCTTTCGCACATTTTCTGATTTATTATTTAATCAAAAGAAAAGAAAAATTAGTAGCACTTTAATCCCGAGCTAATGGGATTGGGGCGCTACAGTTTTTAATACCCTAACCCGTACAAAAAGTCTATTAGTTTATCATGCTTATACGAGCAAAAGATAGCATGATCAAAGGATGACTTATATACATTCCTATTGCAAAAGGATATTTTCGATCTAGTTATGTATCTAGACATCATTATACAAAAACTATCTACTATTACTATATGTACATCCTCTAGGTTTCTAACTATATCAGAACCAATTACTGGGACCCGCCTGGTTCTCTGCTGGTGGGGTTCGCATACGTCGACCCCTAGATGGTACGCTCTCATCATGGACTGATCCTATGGACTCATTGGGCTCGGTATTCTGGGGGGTCCTCCTCCTCTTCTGCTACACCTGCTTCCTCCCTTTGCGACCTTGCGAACTCGAGACAGTATTCCGCCCGATCCCTAGCGCGTTCGGCAAGACGTTCATCAGCAATAGCTTCTGAGCGCTTGTTCCAACGTCTCCGTAATATATTTATATACTCGCCTATATTCTGATACTCACCCTGTCTGGTCCTCCGGTAGACTGACATCGCGGGTGGTAAATCTCCGTTAGCGAGTATTCTTCGTCTATATACTACTGTTTTTCTAGCAGTTTGTTTTCTTCGAACCATCCTATCATAAAGAAGAAATATGGGTCAGTCTCTAATCTGGCTTCTTAATTGGTAGTAAAAGTTTCGAGGACAAAACATTTTTGAACTATATAAAACTCATAATAAAATATTCATACCTTGGAGCGAGTGTCGGTCTGTTGGCAAAGTCACGGTTCCCCCTTGGTTTTATTTTATAAATCGAGTATACAGAAAAGTAGACCCGCTCTGATACCACTCTGTAGCGCCCCAATCCCATTAGCTCGGGATTAAAGTGCTACTAAATTTTCTTTTCTTTTGATTAAATAATAAATCAGAAAATGTGCGAAAGCGTGACATAAAATTCTTATTAGATAAAAGTAGAAATTTTATTGACAATAAGATATTGTCAAAACACATTTACACTAGTGGTGCCAAAGTTTCTAAGAAAATGCAAATCCCGGATTTTGTGATACACAAACTTATTAATATACACAGAAGAGGCAAAAACATCTTTGAGTTGCGGGTAGAAGAAGGAACCCGGTGACCTTTGCCGCAACAGCCCCGCCACCTCGCTCAACTATCCTGAAGATTTGTAATAAATTATGGGCATGAGTATAAACTCAGTGGGAACTTTGTAAGCAGTTATACTAACGAAGGTGCACATTAATAAACACATCTTTGACTTAGGAGTTCATCTTACAACTCAAAAGCCATATTGCTAGACTAGGGGGCCAATCTTACGACTCCCAAGTCCCACTCAAAAGCCAATCTTACGACTTAAGAGGTATCATATCATAAGCCCGAAGGCAAACATATTTATAAAGTACAAGTTCAGTAGCATAATATACTTACAAATAGCCCAGTCACCCACCTTGTTTTGCTCGCTATAAAGTACGTATTTCGCGTATGTCCCAAGTCCTGACTCGCACTACACCAAGCACATGTTGTTTTAATTAATTAGTATTACTTATTGATTTAACATCTTAAAGATAATTAAGTGTGGTACAATATTCTTGAATTATGTCTACTTTTACAATATCTAACATATAGGCCAACTTATTATAAATTACAGTCCTAGATAAAAAGGCCTAATATGTTATTAAATTTAAATTATTACCTACATTAATAAATATTTTAAACTAACTAACATGCATCTTAAACAACAACTATTTATTACATACTTAAGAAAATAGCTAAATTTATAAATCTACTTAAATCAAGCAAATAATTAAATTCCTAAATCTATATAAACTATAAATGACAATAAGAAAAGAAAAACTTATTAAAATTACATACCTTAAAAGATTTTAATACTATACGACAACTTTCCGAAACACCGGTAGAAGCGTTGTCAAAATTTAAACTGATAAGGACCTCCTAGTTAAAGGAAATCCAATATATAATATATGTTATTTCTATTTCTTTGTAGTTATAAGAACTAGACGTCTTAACGCCTTTTATACACAAAATTTATGGAAACTTTTATAAAATTCATCCGATGTGGGATCGCAAACATCAATTGTTTGTTTAGTATCATTATTTTATAATTTTTATTATTTGTTAATTAGGGTATGTGTGTGTGTTTTACTATATTTAGTATGTTATTATTTTATTATTTAGGTTTTATATATTTTAAGTACGTTTGTTTCTATATTATTATTATTTTATATATACATATATATATATATAGTAGTTTTAGTTGTTTATAAGTTAATTTTACTTCTCACTTTTTAAACTCGATGTTAATTTTAAACTTCTGTTTTGTAAACTTCTAATTCTTACCCTTTAGGTGCTAGGAGTGCAGTCGACCTGGTACATCGCGGTCACACTTATTTTCTAAAATAAAATCATAAATCAAATAACTTTGTAATTTAAAATACAATGGGTAAAAATATTTTAAATTACAAACAATGTATTTTATTGTGTTTCAAAGGTTCGGGGTATCACAAAAACCAATGTACTTTTTTGTATATATATATATATATGGATTTGTAAACCTAATATCTTTTATGTAAATGTTTTGTTTACAAATTATTCGGTATGTTAAACAAAGGTATACATGCATATAATTAAGTGTTATTTCTCTTTCTCCCAAAAGTATGGCAGCGCGAGGAAGGCCACGTAAACATGTGCAAAATGAAAATGAGCCATTTGTCGGGCCAGCTGCTGAGAGGCAACCTCCACCTGCTGTTGAAGTACAAGGAGCGGATTTTGCACGGGAGTTCCTGAACTCTCTGCAGGGACTCATACAACAAATACCAGCTAACCAAAATATACCAAATCCACAGAACCAGGGTATCAATACTAATGTCATTATAGAGCAATTTCGTCGTTTTTCACCACCAAGATTCAGAGGTAGCGAAGGACCTATGGTCGCTGAGGAATGGATTCTTGAGCTTGAAAGAATCTTTGACCATATGGAATCAACTGAAAATCAGAAAGTTTCGTGCGCAATATTCCAACTTGTGGAAGATGCTGGACATTGGTGGAAATCACACGAGCGAACGATGACGAATGAACAAAAGCAAAACATGACCTGGAATGATTTTAAGAACATGATGATGGATCGTTACTTTCCACAGTCTATCCGTGACCAAAAGGAAATTGAGTTTGTCAATCTGAAGCAGGGAATTCTTCCAGTGATGGAGTATGAAAGACGTTTTAATCAATTATCTAAATATGCCCCACACTTGGTTGATACAGATGAAAGAAAAGCAAGACGTTTTGAAAGAGGTTTGCGTCCAGAGATCGGAGGTATCGTGTCGGGTTTGAAACTACCTACGTACCATGAAACGTTTGAATGAGCACATATTGTATCCCTTAGCCAGAATTTAGAATACAACCAGAAACCTCAAGAGCAACCCGGAAAAAGGAAATGGGATTTTAGAGATAAGAATAAGACTAACCACTTTGTGAAGAAGGCAACCCCAAGGGGGGGACCAGGACCAAATGCTGTTCCGATATGTCCTAATTGCAATAAGCACCACTATGGGGAGTGTTTAATGGGAAAGAATGTTTGTTATAAGTGTCGTCAACCAGGACATAGGTATTGGGAATGCACTGCCACACAGACCAAGGCACCACAAAATGTTAATACACCAGACAATAAGACAAGGAAGGCACGCGTTTTTGCTCTAGGACAAGACAAAGTGACCGAGGAGAATGAAACCATGGCAGGTATGCTATTTGTCTACGATCTTCCAGCATATATTTTGTTTGATACTGGTGCATCACATTCTTTTATGTCAGAAGATTTTAAAAGAAAACTGGGTTTGAAAAGTAACACAAATGGAGAGGAGTTGACGGTAAGTATTCCCTCAGGAGAAACTATTAGGACTAAGGATATTGTGACTGGTGTGAAGCTTTTGATAGGTAACCAAGAACTGGAAGCCGATCTATATGTGTTAGAGATGAAATGTTTCGATGTTATTTTGGGTATAGATTGGTTGACCAAGAATAAAGCAACAATCCGATGCTTTGAGCGTGAAATAGATTTTGAAAGACCAATAGGATCCAAATTCACCTTTTACGGAGCCAAAACTAATACCAGACCGCGTATTGTGTCAGCAATGAAAGCTGTAAGAATGTTACAGAAAAAGGAAAGTGAAGGCTACCTTGTGAATGTCATGGAAAATAATATTGTTAAGGTTACACCTGCTGATATATCAACGGTGAGAGATTATGTGGACGTATTTCCAGATGAGTTGCCAGGAATACCTCCTGATCGACAGGTTGAATTCACAATAGATTTGGTGCCCGGAGCTGCGCCTGTATCTAAAGCACCTTATCGAATGGCGCCTAAGGAATTACAAGAATTAAAAATACAGCTTCAAGAGTTGCTGGACAAGAAGTTCATCAGGCCAAGTGTTTCTCCATGGGGAGCCCCTGTATTGTTTGTAAAGAAGAAAGTCGGATCACTTAGAATGTGCATTGATTATCGGGAACTCAACCGCCTAACAATCAAGAATAAGTATCCCTTGCCCAGAATAGAAGATCTTTTTGACCAACTGAAGGGAGCTAGCGTGTTCTCAAAGATCGATCTCAGATCGGGCTACCACCAACTCAAGGTCAAAGAATGTGATATTTTTAAGACAGCCTTTAGAACACGATATGGTCATTATGAGTTCATAGTAATGCCTTTTGGATTAACAAATGCACCCGCAGTATTCATGGATTTGATGAATAGGGTATTCCATCCTTATCTAGATCAGTTTGTCATAGTCTTCATTGATGATATCCTAGTATACTCAAGAGATAAAGAACAACACGAGAAACATCTTAGAACTATACTAGGTACCTTACGACAGGAGAAGCTTTATGCTAAATTTAGCAAATGTGAATTTTGGCTAGATCGAGTTGTTTTTCTAGGCCATATTATCACGGCTAATGGAATCGAAGTGGATCCCGCGAAGGTTGAAGCAGTAATGAATTGGAAAGCTCCGAAGAATGTGAATGAGGTCCGAAGTTTTCTGGGTCTAGCTGGTTACTGCAGAAGATTCATTCAAGATTTCTCGAAGATCGCTAGGCCTTTGACTCAATTAACAAAGAAGAGCAACCAGTTCCACTGGACTGACGAATGCGAAAACAGCTTTCAAGAGCTTAAGCAGAGACTCATAACCGCGCCAGTTCTAACTATCCCTGACGGATCAGAAGGGTTTGTCATTTACACCGATGCCTCAAAGTTAGGACTAGGATGTGTTTTGATGCAGCATGGAAAAGTCGTCGCTTATGCCTCAAGACAATTGAAACCCCATGAGTTAAACTACCCTACACATGACCTAGAATTAGCTGCTGTTGTTCACGCATTAAAGATATGGCGTCATTACCTCTATGGTGGGAAATGTGAAATTTACACAGACCATAAGAGTTTAAAGTACTTTTTCACACAAAAAGAACTCAACATGCGCCAAAGAAGATGGCTGGAGCTAGTAAAGGATTATGATTGTACCATCCACTATCATCCAGGTAAGGCGAATGTCGTAGCTGATGCACTTAGCAGGAAAAATGAAGGACACATGATCGCTCTACCAACACAACAGCAGCAACTGCTGACAGAATTTGCAAAGCTGAATCTAGATTTTGTGAAGTCAGGCCATACTACAGCTATGATCGCAGCATTAACCATACAACCTACTTTGAAAGATCGAATAAAGGTAGCACAAAGGATTGACCAATTCCTTCTCAAGATGAAAGACCGGGTAATTGCAGGAACCATCAAGGGATTCTTCGTAACACCAGATGGAACTTTAACATATGAAGGAAGATTATGTGTACCTAAGGATGATGACGTAAGGAAGGAAATTCTTGAAGAAGCTCACAATACCCCGTACACAGCTCATCCAGGAGGGACGAAAATGTTCAAGGACCTAAAAGAGATCTATTGGTGGAGGAATATGAAACGATCAATAGGGCAATTTGTTGAAAGATGTTTAACATGCCAACAAGTTAAAGCAGAACACCAACGGCCTTCAGGACTCTTACACCCTTTAGAGATTCCCGAATGGAAGTGGGAACACATAGCAATGGACTTTGTTACTGGACTACCACGAACAGCAAGAAGGAATGAAGCTATTTGGGTGATCATTGACAGACTTACAAAGACAGCACATTTTATACCAGTAAGAATGACACTTAACATGGATCAACTTGCTCAACGGTACGTGGACGAGATTGTTAGATTACACGGAGTACCAGTGACCATAGTTTCGGACAGAGATACCCGTTTCACCTCTAAATTCTGGAGAAGTCTACAAACGGCCCTTGGAACAAAGCTCAACTTCAGCACATCATATCATCCACAAACTGATGGACAGTCAGAAAGAACAATACAAACACTCGAGGATATGCTCAGAGCCTGTGTACTAGACTTTGGAGGAAACTGGGAAACATATTTACCGCTGGTAGAGTTTTCCTATAACAACAGTTACCAGGCGACAATAAAGATGGCACCATATGAAGCACTCTACGAGAGAAGGTGTAGATCGCCGATTTACTGGGATGAAGTTGGAGAACGAAAGATTTTAGGGCCTGAAATCATCGAAAGAACCATTGGAGTGGTAACTAAGATTCGAGAAAGAATTAAGGCCGCCCAGGATCGACAGAAATCATACGCTGACACACGAAGGAAGGATCTACAATTCAATACAGGCGATAAGGTTTTTCTCAAAATGGCACCAATGAAAGGAGTAATACGCTTCGGAAAGAGAGGGAAGTTGAAACCAAGATATATTGGCCCACTTGAGATTCTAGATAGAATCGGGGACGTCGCCTATAAGTTAGCTCTACCGCCGGGACTTACCAATATCCATAACGTCTTCCATGTATCAGTACTTAGAAAGTATGTCCCAGATACGAATCACGTTATTCATCATGAGAATCTGGAAGTCAATAAAAACCTCACTTATGAAGAGAACCCCATTGCTATCCTAGGAAGAAAAGTTCACACTTTGAGGAATAGAGAAGTTCCCTTAGTACTAGTACAGTGGAGTAGACATGGAAAGGAAGAAGCTACTTGGGAACGAGAAGATGAGATTTTAGCAAAATATCCGAACATCCTAAACCAAGTAAGTATAATTTCGAGGACGAAATTTTTTAAAAGTAGGGGAGACTGTGATACCCCGAACCTTTGAAACACAATAAAATACATTGTTTGTATTTTAAAATATTTTTACCCATTGTATTTTAAATTACAAAGTTATTTGATTTATGATTTTTAGAAAATAAGTGTGACCGCGATGTACCAGGTCGACTGCACTCCTAGCACCTAAAGGGTAAGAATTAGAAGTTTACAAAACAGAAGTTTAAAATTAACATCGAGTTTAAAAAGTGAGAAGTAAAATTAACTTATAAACAACTAAAACTACTATATATATATATGTATATATAAAATAATAATAATATAGAAACAAACGTACTTAAAATATATAAAACCTAACCTACCTAAATAATAAAATAATAACATACTAAATATAGTAAAACACACACACATACCCTAATTAACAAATAATGAAAATTATAAAATAATGATACTAAACAAACAATTGATGTTTGCGATCCCACATCGGATGAATTTTATAAAAGTTTCCATAAATTTTGTGTATAAAAGGCGTTAAGACGTCTAGTTCTTATAACTACAAAGAAATAGAAATAACATATATTATATATTGGATTTCCTTTAACTAGGAGGTCCTTATCAGTTTAAATTTTGACAACGCTTCTACCGGTGTTTCGGAAAGTTGTCGTATAGTATTAAAATCTTTTAAGGTATGTAATTTTAATAAGTTTTTCTTTTCTTATTGTCATTTATAGTTTATATAGATTTAGGAATTTAATTATTTGCTTGATTTAAGTAGATTTATAAATTTAGCTATTTTCTTAAGTATGTAATAAATAGTTGTTGTTTAAGATGCATGTTAGTTAGTTTAAAATATTTATTAATGTAGGTAATAATTTAAATTTAATAACATATTAGGCCTTTTTATCTAGGACTGTAATTTATAATAAGTTGGCCTATATGTTAGATATTGTAAAAGTAGACATAATTCAAGAATATTGTACCACACTTAATTATCTTTAAGATGTTAAATCAATAAGTAATACTAATTAATTAAAACAACATGTGCTTGGTGTAGTGCGAGTCAGGACTTGGGACATACGCGAAATACGTACTTTATAGCGAGCAAAACAAGGTGGGTGACTGGGCTATTTGTAAGTATATTATGCTACTGAACTTGTACTTTATAAATATGTTTGCCTTCGGGCTTATGATATGATACCTCTTAAGTCGTAAGATTGGCTTTTGAGTGGGACTTGGGAGTCGTAAGATTGGCCCCCTAGTCTAGCAATATGGCTTTTGAGTTGTAAGATGAACTCCTAAGTCAAAGATGTGTTTATTAATGTGCACCTTCGTTAGTATAACTGCTTACAAAGTTCCCACTGAGTTTATACTCATGCCCATAATTTATTACAAATCTTCAGGATAGTTGAGCGAGGTGGCGGGGCTGTTGCGGCAAAGGTCACCGGGTTCCTTCTTCTACCCGCAACTCAAAGATGTTTTTGCCTCTTCTGTGTATATTAATAAGTTTGTGTATCACAAAATCCGGGATTTGCATTTTCTTAGAAACTTTGGCACCACTAGTGTAAATGTGTTTTGACAGTATCTTATTGTCAATAAAATTTCTACTTTTATCTAATAAGTATTTTATGTCACGCTTTCGCACATTTTCTGATTTATTATTTAATCAAAAGAAAAGAAAATTTAGTAGCACTTTAATCCCGAGCTAATGGGATTGGGGCGCTACAGAATAATATTTTGAAATTCAATTTCACAATATAAAAAAATTGCATAAATTCAAATAACCTAATAATCTAACAACATATAATTGAATAAGACTAAATACTGATGCTAAATGATTGCACATAATAAATAAATAATGGTATTTAAAAGCTTTTCTAACGGCTTAAATTTTGTTCTAAAACCATGTTAGCATAAATTTAAGAAATAGTTAACTTAAAAAAATTGTTAATAAATTTATCATAAATTACTAAATAATATTTTTTTCAATTGAATATTTGGTAATTTTTTATTACCAAATAATATAGATTGCATGTTTTTTGAGATTATTGTCATCTAAAATTGGTATCAACTAATTATTTTAAAGTTTAAAGGAATTATCAAAGTTTATAGTCAAAGATATGGATATATTTAACTCATATTTTCGTGCATATCAAACATTTTGCTACGAATTTTAAATCTATATAAATCAATGAAAACGTTAATTTAATTTAATTATTAGTTTAAAATATTTTAATTATGAATTTATTTTTTCATATTGACGTCAAGATTGTGTTATCATGAAATAAGATATGAATTATTCTTAATTAGCGAAATATTAATGTTGCTTATTATATGAAATTATTATCATCCTAAATGGTAGCATCTAAATTTTAAAATGACTAAATCGTTTTTCTTTTCCCATCTTAATAGTCAATCATATATTTTGTTTATACTCTTCATGAGATTTTACATATTGTCAACATACTTGATAGCCAATTAATATAAATTTGAATGATTATCCATTTCAGAACTTGTCGTACATACCAAATATTTGTAAAAATTTAAAATAACTCTTAACTCCATTCAAATAAAAACATTTGGTATAATTTTTTGATTTCTTAAGTATTAATTATTTTTTTATTGGATCTATAAAGTATCTTTTATCATGATATTATATAATATTTTCATAAAAGCTGACATATTTTTCTTTAGAATTTTTAATTAACTCAAATGAAGATTGCATATTTTTTCAGGATTATTGTCATCCAAAATTTGTATCATCTAACTGTTTTAAACTTTAAGTGATTTATCAAACTTGATAGTCAAAGATATTTGTTTTTAGAGAACCTTATGTAGTTTTTTTAATTTGGTAATTATATTTTAAATCTTCAGTATATATCCCATTCATGTATTTTTAAAGTGATAAACAAAACTGACTCAAAATTGATGTAATTTGAAATTTAATATCAATTAGTTTATTGTATTAATAACACAATCCGTATTAATAGGGTATCTAATTAATATAAGCTACATTCGAAAATATGTCATATTTACACTTATAGAGTACCTACATATTTTAAATAATATATAGTTAGATTTGATTTACTCCAAATGATTACACTTATATAGTTTTTTCACATAAATAATTATATTAATCATTTGGAGTAAATCAAGAAAAATGTAATTAATCCCTTTTAATTAACAAATATATTTATGTTTAAAATTTTAAATTAATTTATTTGGTTCTTATGCCTTATTTAAATACATATAATTTCCACAAATAAATACGGATACATTAATATTTAAACATCTTTATTCAAGTTTTATGTAAATCAATTTTGAATTCATACAACTACATAAAATATGTCTTATGTAAAGTTAAAATTAAAAAACAAATATAGTTAATTTAAGAAAAATATTACTTAATTTATTATAAAGTTGTTAGTAATTAATTTATCAATGAGATTTTTGTTAATGTATAAAAATTATATCTTATTATTTACACATTAATTTATAGGCATGAATTAAACACTATAATTAATTCGAATGATAGTAACATTAATATGACTAAATTCTTAAAAGACCAACAACACATCCATTTTTGTCAATGGTAAATTTTATATGTATAAGATGATAACATATCAAAATATTTTTTTCAAATCTTCCGCAATTCTTGACATACATAATTATAAGTCTTGAATAACAATTACATTTTATCCTTTTTATTGGCTTTTGAAAATAGTTAATAACTCATTTACTAAGAGAGATTAGTATTATAAATCAATCTTCTGCATAAATCGTTATCAAACATGTCTATATACAAGGAAGATTTGAAAAGATATTATTGAATAATGTGTATTGTAAATCAAATTTTTTTTATCCTTATTTATTCTTAATTAACAATATTTAAGTTGTTTATTATATGTGATTATTGTCATCCTAAATGGTAAGTATAATCTAATTTTTTAAATTGATTGAATGAATTTGTTTTTCATCTTAATAGTCAATTCATATATTTTGTTTCTACTTCCAATGAAATTTTACTTATTATTGAAAAAACTTGATTGACAATTCATATAAATTTGAACCATTATATATTTGAGATTTTTTCGTACATATCAAAATATTTGTACAATTTTAAAATAAAACTTAAATCCCTTCAAATAGAAACATTTTATAAAATTTATTACTTTTTATTTCTTGCGTACTAATATAAATTATTTTATTTTATCTAGAAAGAATCTTTTATCAAATTTTATATATTATTTGTTCATAAAAACTGTTGAAAATGAGTGAATATATTTTTTCCCATCTTATAGTTAATTTTTTATATTTTGTTTCTACTTCCGATGAGATTTTACTTATTATAAATAAACTTGATTGCCAATTAATATAAATTTGAATCATTTTCCATTTGAGATTTTTTCGTACATATCATATATTTGTAAAAAAATAAGATGACAACTTAAATATTTGTCAAATAAAATGAATTTATATAATTTTTTATTTTTTATTTCTTACGTATTAATTATTTGTTTATTTGATCTACAATTTTTTTTATCAAATGTTATCTTGGGTATTTTAGTTTAATTTTTAATTATCTCAAATATAAGTTGCATATTTTTTTCCGGATTATTTTGTCAAATGTTTATTTTTATTATAAATAATCTGATTTGCTTATCACTAGGGATTAATATATTTTTCAATTGTATTATTAAAATGCACTAATTGGGAAGATGATTTGTAATCAAACTATAACTAATCTCTAACTCCAAAAATATAATCTACTTTTTATAAATTAAGAGTATTGCAAAATTCTCCTCATTACTCTCCAACGATATCAATCTGTATTACAGTGAACACTTTACTAATGTCAAACAGGTAACACTCATTTCTTATACTTTATGCATTTATAATCTAAATTAGCTATCTATAAAATAAAGTTGAAATATTTTTATATTATAGATTGTAATAGATTATTCATCCATGCAGTTCATCAAACAGCGTTGTTGAAAATGAATGTATGCTCGATTTTGATCATTTTCCTAAATTTATATATCAATTCCCGATGCATAATCAATATCATGAATTGGTAATATTTTAATTTACGCGTGTTCGTTATTATTAAAAATATTTTACTCCATTAATAAAGTTTTTATTTTATAAAAGAAATTAATACTAACTTTATGGCTATCATCTATGCAGGAAATACCGAATAGATTTGTGAGACATATCAATCACATTTCTAATATGACTTGCAAGATATTTGTATATGGAGAAATGAAAAGTTGGGATGTTCTTTTAAAAAGAAAGGAAGGAAAATTATTCTTCGACAGGGGTTGGAAAGCGTTGGTTTCTGACGTTGATATTGAAATACACGATTGTATTGTCGTTTCATATGTCGGAAATAAACAGTTTCATATTACAAAATTTGCTGATAATTTAGTGCTGAAGACTGTTTATTTTGGAAATTGGCCTGTTCCAGGTATTTTTTATTTTTTCTTTAGAAAATGCTTTAAGTTTATTTTTTGAATTATAATATTCCTTTACAATATTTGCTATTAACTTTTCTATTATGTTTTTTGTTTTTGCAGCGCAACCATTTAAGGACAATTTCCGAGGATAGGATTTCTGTCACCATTTCAATCAATCTTTGAAGCCCTTTTTTTAATTATTCAATGTTGAAGTACATTACTTTTGATCATTTTTATAAATATGTTGTCTATTTCTTCCGTTGATGCAATCCATTTTATTTAATTTATAGTTACTATTTCGCCATTTTTTTTGTAAATTTTGATTGTGATGAATCAATTTAATTATAAAGTTAAAAATATTGAAGACAATGATGGATAATGTCACTAGTAGATTTAATTCCATTTTAATTTAAACATATAAAAAAATTGAGTAGTGAAAATAATGATATTTCATCGATGATGCATAATGCACCTATTAGAGTTGTATCCATTTTTTCACTTAAATATATATTTCATAATTGCATTTTATTTTTATAATTTATGAAAATTAACATTTTAAAATTTTAATTATAATTATAATTTATATTAAAATAAAGAAAAATGTATTTTGAATCGTGCTTAATTTGCATAATTAAACAAGTTTAATTATTTTTGTGTTAAAAATAATTGTAAAATTTAACTTAATTGAAACGTAAAATTTAAACAAAGAGAAAATAGGGAAAAAAAAATCATCCAACATTTTGGTAAATCAATTTAAATTCAAAATTATATTATGATTGATATATTTTCTACAATTATGATCATCATTTGTTGTAAGTCAATGAAAAAATATATAGTTAATTATTTTTAACTAGAATTATGTTCATCATTTATTTTGTAATAATTGAAATTATTCATCTGCCTTAATTAAGATGAAATGCAATTTTCATAAATAAATACCTACAACTTATTATTTAAACAAACCCATCCAACTTTTTTAAATATATATTAAATATAAAATAAACAAGAAACATGTCTCCCAACGGTAATTTCATTTAATATCCATTTAATATTCAACCATATTTATGTTATTATTATTTTTGTACCTAATAAAATAATATTCAAACATATTTAAGTTTAAATTTTGAATTTTCTATAATCCTTTATATACACAATTATATATCTTAATTAGTAATTATTCCTAAATTTTTTGTTCATTTTATTGACTTTTAGAAATAGATAATAGTATAATTATATCTTCTTCATAAAGCATTAATTTGTAACTTATAGATTTTAATCAAAAGACTTGAAGATATATTTAATTTAGGCTATGTGTGTTGTAAATCAAGAAAAAAAAATTATTATTTATTAAATAATTTAAAATTTAATTTTTTTTATCAAATCTATGATTTTCATTTTGTTAATTATTTGTTTGATTTTTATAGTATTTGAATACCATATAAGTTTCAATCCATTAAAATCAAGAAAAAAAAATTATTATTTATTAACTAATTTACGACTTTCGAAATTTTATCAAATCTATGATTTTCATTTTGTTAATTATTTATTTCTTTTTCTATAGTATTTGAATACCATATAAGTTTCAATCCATTAAAATCCTTGACAAACACATAATCTTCATCTATCTATCTATCTATATATATATATATATCATCCAACAAAATTTTAAAACAAAACAACTCTCTCTCTTAGTTGCATTGCGAAAATAACAACAATTTTATTGATTCATATTATCTGTTTTCAAACTTTAGACGAATCTATGGCCGGACGTACATCAACATCCGCGAACATAGGTAAAGGTCTTTTTTTTTTCTTTTTTTTTTTTACTGTAAATTTTTTCTCCTTATTTTTACAATTTAGTTTACTTCGTTTAATTAAGCATTGTAGTTGTGTACATTATTTGATGTTCGTATAATTTTTAGATTTATTTGTAAGAATATAATTTTTAGTTGTGAACACAAGATGTATGCACATGTGGTTTGTTTAATTTTATAATTATATAATGAACTTAAATTGTTTGCATATTAAACTGGTATAACTAATAACAACTATCAATTCATAATAATTAATAACATTTGTTTTTTCCATATATTCACCAAAGTATATTCAGTTATTATTTAAGTAAATTTGCATATGTATAAAATAAATTTAAAGATTGTTGCAATATAAGTTGTCGTTGATTTTTTATACAAGTTTTCGTTAATCGTGAGTATAAATTTTTATACATAACTAATTGGAATTGATTTGTATTGTAATATATATGTATATTATTGGATTACATATATATATTTGTTATAACATATTAAATGTAACATATTACCATAATTGTTCTAATCATTTGGAGTAAGTTAAGAGAAAGTTGGCAGATATATATAGATATTTTAGTGCAAAAAACTAAGGCTGCAAGTTAAGATGTTTACATTATTTTCTGTATAATATTTTGAAATTAAATTTCACAATATAAAAAAATTGTGTAAATTCAAATAATCATTTTATTGTTTTTGTAATTTATAAGCTTTTTTATATAAGTATGTTTAGAAATACTTCATAATATTTTTTGGATATTTTATGATGTTGGATAGATATTGGCTTTTAATCATTTTCTTTTAGAAAGTCTTCATAAATATCAAATATTTGCAACAAAATCATCGCTATGTATCTCATGCATATATTTTTCAATTGATAGTTAAATTGGCAAGTAAAATGGATTTAATATGAAATTTTATACAAATTAATGTATATTATTAATATTTTTCAAAATTCTATGTTTTTAATTATATTTATTGAGAAATTATTATAATATAATAATTAAAATAAACGTAGTTGATTTATATTTTTGGTAATTATATTTGTGTTAATCTTTTGCATTAGATTAGATCATTTCTATTTTAAATTGTCTAAACTACTTATTTAAGAGTATTATTATTTTTAAATTGTTTGAGTGCAATATAATCACCCCATATTAGAACATAATTGTCATAATGAGTCATATTATTATAAATTAAGAACTATTTAGTTTATTCATTTTTTAGAGAACCTTATGGAGTCATATCAATAACACATCCAATTTTGTCAATCGTAAATTTTATATGTATAAGATGATAATATATCTAAATAATTTTTTTTTCAAATCTTCCACAATTCTTGACATACATAATTATAAGCCTTGAATATCAATTACATTATATCATTTTTATTGACTTTTGAAAATAGTTACTAACTCATTTACTATGAGAGATTAGAATTATAAATCAATCTTCTGCATAAATATTTATCAAACATTTTTATATACAAGGAAAATTTGGTTTATATTTTTTAAATAATGTGTCATTTGGTAAGAAATATAGTTCATATAAATTTGGTTGGAAGACGCAATAGAGGATGTGGATTATTTAAAGTAATTACGGAATTTTTGAAAATTTATAACAGTGCATAACAATATGAAACCTTAGAAAAAGAATGACCAATTTGGAATCATTTTCAATTATTTAATATAATTAATCTTAGACTTAATTTTTTCAGAATATCGAAATGTTGGATATTTATCGGATATAATAATTTACAAAAAAGATCCATAATTAATTTCTTCATAAAGTTTAAAAGCTTTTTATACACTATAAGATATCTATTATGGACGACAATAATGACTACATTATGTAGAGTTGCGTGATTAAACGGATATTAACATATACGTAAAAATTTATTTTAAATTCATTTATCCAATTTAGTTTTTATTTTCTAAAAAATGTGCCATTTAGTAAATTATATAGATCCATAAATTTGGTTCGAAATATTATAACAAATTATAGATATTACTTATGAAATGTTTGAAAAATTATACATGATATAAAAAATAAGAAACACCAAAATTATAATTTGACTAATCGCATTAACAAATAGTTCATTTAAATTACTCCATGATCTTATGCATGTGTACTGTTTTAAATTTTATGGTTTATTTATTTATTTATTTATTTATTTATTTATTTTATAATTTGATGATATGTTTTTACCTTCAAATTTAATTTATGATTTTGGTTATTAATAAGTTAGTTTTGTATTTTTTATTGCAGCTTTATGGAAATATCAATATTTCTGCACAGTTTTCACCTATAGTTCATGCTATGGCAAGCTGGTATGTGAAATTAATAATATGAACTTTGATTATGCATTTTAACTGTGTACAATGAATTGTTTTATTGTTAATTCAATATATTATAATTTTTGTAGTTTAAACAAGAGATGCACTTTTGAAACAAACCAAAATAGAAAGTGGGATATGGAAATTAGACTGCATGAAGATGAGAAAACTTATTTGAGTAAATGTTGGAGACAGTTTGTAGACGAGAATGCATTGGAAGATGGTTATTACTTATTTATCAAATATGACTCTTCCTCATCTAAATTACATGTTCATATACATGATCATGATCGGTGTGTGGTAGATGTTCCAGATAAAATAAGGTCATTCTATATGATTTTTAATTAGCACGAATTTCTTGGAAATCGGGTAATATAAAAGAATATTAACAGTGTGAAATTCGACATTGATTTAAACTGATTTGTTCTTTTAATTAATACATCTTTAATTTTCAGGCTATATGTATTTTGTATTTTTTTTTTCCAGTCTGTTTTGATGCCAAAGAAAATTGGAGAATGTTTGAAGGTTAAAATTCCAAATTATTTTGCATTGAAGAATATAGACAGAGAAGTTTGGTTGGTTTTGGTTCAGAACATTGCTGATTAGTATTTGTTCACTTTTGATGGAAAAAGTCTGCAAATGCAAATGAATTGGTTGATGGCGATGTTGTTGTCTTCATGTACGAAGGTGGAAACAATTTCTTTGTCAATGTCTTTTCTGGATCATCCAAATTATTGTGTGAAAGATACATACCAAGTCAAATTACAATTTCTTCCTATTTTCAAGAACACCTAACTTCAACAGGTATTCGTAACGATCTGTATATTTCTCAAATTTTTAATATGCTTCATTGATCCTTTTTTTTTATTATTTGATATTTGTAGACATCAATATGCAAGATGTTGATCAAGACAATCGTGAAATTATTTGTTGTTTGGACAATGCGGGAGATGGTGATAAGTCATGGTTGATTAAAGACCAAATTGGGAATTATGTTTAAAGAATAAAACAGAAAAAAACTGTTGAAGAATGGATTAGAAGATTTCAGTCAACAATATGGGTTCAAGGATATGGTAAAGTGCAGTTCCAGAGTCGTAGATGAATAAAGACTTTTTTATTTATGTGATTTTTTATTGAAGTTTTATTTAGATCATAAATATATTTCATAATTTCTTATATATGGACTATTTTGAATGTGTTTGGAATTTTATAATTGTGTAATATTATCTAATTAGTTTTGCAAAATAAATCTATCAACAGTTTCATTTTTTTTGGGAATTACTTAGTATCTTATTGTGCTCTAAATTCAATCAATTTTTTCAATGCCGATATCAGATTAATATAATTTTTTCTACATTTAAATATATATTTGTTTGGGATTAAGCTATCATACTTCATAGACATTGCACTTAAAATTTGGATAAAATCCTCAAAGATGTCATGCAACTAAGTGAATTGCATAATTCCTATCTATCTTTTGGTTGGAATACAATTGTTCTCAGGGGAGAGTTCCAATAGATTGTTCCGGTTATAACAACGGGTTGAAGACATAATATTGAAATTCAAGATTATTCGTTCAACAAAATAAATATGCAACCTCTTTTTATTATGACTATAGTTGATATGACTATAAATAACAATATTAGGTTTTAAAATAATAATTAAAAAAAAAAATCACCATCCGTGTATTTTGCACGGGTAAAGAACTAGTATTTACAAATAATTCAATCCTGCCGAAATCACTTTTGACAAGTCGAACTAATTTTGTGCGTATTTACAAAATTAATTTCTCTACTTTTCAAAATTGCTTAAAATATCATTTTTTACGAGTAATATTAATCTTGTGTGCTTGCAAACTCTTTCTCTACTTTCAAAATTACTAAAATCTGATTTTGTGAAGCTAGAAGTTACCCAACTTCAAGCTGATTTTAAACTAAAATCAATTTATTTTTAAACATCACCTAATTTTTATTTTTCTAGTATTTAAATTAGTGTTTGTGGAACCAGATCGGAATTGAATCGATCAAGATTCAAAAATTCGGATCGGTTCAATCGATGATCTAACCGATAAAGAATATAAATTACAATTTTTTCTAGAAATTTTATTTTATTATGTGGTAATATGAGTTATCGGAACAAAATCCTTGGAAAGAATAGATACAATAATCCCTCCCAGAAATATACTTAGGTGTTTAATTAATTCTTAACTTAATAATGTTGAATGACGAAGTTGGATAGCTTAATTAAGTGGCTAAAAATCTACTACCTAGACTTTTAGTCCTAGATTCGAATCATCGTGGAGGGAGGAGAGGATTTTTTCTTTGTTCTTAGATTAGGAGAAAAAAAAACACTTAATAATGTTGAATTTTACAAATATATTTACGTAATAGCCCCCAACACTGATATTGAGGTACTGATATCTATTACTAATATAAAAGTGTGAATGTTTCGTCTTTTCTTGTGACGACTATAATATCCCTATAAAATATTAAATATCAAGGATAATTAAGTAATTTTATCATATAATAAAATATTTCAATATATCCAACATAAATCCAACATATCTATATCTATATCTATATCTATATCTATCTATCTATCTATCTATCTATCTATCTATCTATCTATCTATCTATCTATCTATCTATCTATCTATCTATCTATTATTCCTAATTAGTAATAGTATAAATATAAAAATATGGATTTTTCGTCCTGTTATTTCGTTTCGTCATTTCTCGTGATGTCTGTAATATCCTTACTAAGTATTAAATTTATGGATAGTTAAAGTAATTTAAAATAAATTATGTTTTCTCATACTTCATTATAATAAACAAGAGTTCCTTTATACCTCCTTAAAAACTACATACTTAAATTATTATTCTTCTACACTTTCAATACTTCGAATTTTAAAATAAAATTTGTTTCATATTAAAATATATCTAATAGTTATTTTAAGAAGAGTATATAATTGTGATTGGATGATATTTTATAAAAAAATAAGTCTAATTAATTAATTAATTTAGAACCATTCGTTTTCAGACACTATATCTAAAACATGAAAATTACACTTTATAATTTAGTTTAATGAGTTAGTTGAAGCTCCCGATCAAGATTTCAATAATTATTTCACATGTGTTGCTAAAATTTGTCATAGTGCCGTTCTCAAATATCTTTCCTTGCGAGATTGAATATCTTTTTCATTAATCATATTAAGAATTCTTTTTTTAAATAGAATTTAAGGATTCTTACTCATAATAGAATCGATATGTAGTATACCAAAAATAAATAATGTTTTCTGATCATAGAGAATTTAAAAATACATACTTTGGCCATACACTATAAATAAATTAAATATATTTCAGAAGCATTAGTAGTATTAAGTAACTTAAAATATATTATCATTTAATTACTTATAT
Organism: Ajuga chamaepitys; assembly: GCA_958295605.1. Classification (NCBI taxonomy): domain Eukaryota; kingdom Viridiplantae; phylum Streptophyta; class Magnoliopsida; order Lamiales; family Lamiaceae; genus Ajuga; species Ajuga chamaepitys. The sequence goes on along the minus strand of OY282498.1, from coordinate 38,361,287 downwards.
ATAAAAAGTATGAGTTTTTATTTAATTCAAACTCCTCCTAAAAAAAAACATACTTAAATTATTCTTCTTCTACACTATCAATACATTGAATTTTGGAATAAAAAATTAGTTACATATAAAAGTATGGATTTTTTTGTCTTATTTTATGTTTCGTCTTTTCTTCTGGTGCCTATAATATTCTTAATAGGTATTAAATTTAAGGGTGGTTAAGTAATTTAAAATAATTTATATTTCCTTACGTTATTATAAAAAAGAGTCATTTTATATTCAAACTCCTCCTAAAAAACTACATATTTAAACTTTCAAATACATTGCATTTTGAAATGAAATTAATATCATATTAAAACATATTTATAGAGTTTTTCAGTGATATGTTTTTTTTTTTTTCATTTATTTTAAGCAATTGTACTAGATAATATTAAGGTATTATAAAAAAATCACATTTATATATTTTTCAATCTTATCTAAATTACCATATTATAATATTCACACTGTCAATTATTTTTTAAAAAAATTAACATAAATTTTATGGCATAATCTTAAAACTTTACGTTTGTACTATTGACTAGATATTGTACTACAATTTTTATTCTTACATGTTAAATTTATTTAATTGACCATTAAAAAATAAACATAATTTAAGCTATTATGCTTGCATATAATGTGACTATATATTAAAATTATTTTAATACAATACGAAGAGGAAAAAGGTATATAGATATAGAAAAAATAAAAACACTGTATTTTCTTAACAATATTTATTTAAGTTAGTTCATATTAAAAGAATGAAAAGCATAAAATATTTTAATGAGAAAAAGAAATAGTGAGTAAATTTGTTGTGATAAATCTTATCTAATACAACCATGAACATATGAAGAATCGTGATAGCAAATGTTCTTATCAAAATTGAATCTTATATAACAAAGACACATGTGTAGCTTGCCGTACGACAAATTTAACATCATTTTCAAAACTAACATTTGCTTTATAAAAAAAATATTAATATCTTATTTACAGCTCTAATCACAAAGTAGAACGTAATACCTTATGAAAACTGAATCTTTGAGGAAAACACACACACTCGCACAAAAAGTAGGCAGATAGGTTCCTAATATTAATTCAAAATCGAATAAAGCTAGAATAATCAAACAAATGGGAACTTACCAAAATAAAATAGTTTTTTTTATCTTTTTATTAAATAATGAAAATATCATTAAATATCATTTATCCAACATAAATCCAACAATCTAAACTACCTAATTTTTAATTCTATTTAATATCAATATATCCAACATAAATTCACTTATCCAAACTATCTCTTTCCTAATCATGTTTAATCATTAAACTACCTAATTTATAAACCTAGCTATTTAATACACTTAGCCTAACAATCATTGGTCAAAGCTTGCATACTCCGAAGTTGGAAAAATAAAACGGAGATCCGAAGTTAGAGAAATTAGTAGAAAATGTAGAGAAGCATAATCCAAAATCGAAGAAATTAGTGGAGAACCGAAGTTCAAGAAATTGGCAGAGAATATAGAAAATGTGGTAATGTTTCTTTTTTCCACTCAATTCAATATAAGTTCTTTTTACGATTAAATCCTAGAAACTGAACTTATATATTGTGTTATTTTTCAATGAAAAGATGGCTGAGTCAACCACACTAACTAATAAATTATTGTGATGTCCTCTTAGATATAGGTTTTATATTTTTTTTCTTTTTTGTTACTAATTATATTGATTTATTTCATTCCAGGTGGTATATCAATCGATAATTGTGCAACGGACTTCAGGTAATTTTAATTTAAAGCAAAATTATAATGCCAAATTTAGATACTACAATTATTACACAATCAAATTGTCCACAGATGAAGAATAAAAAAGACGAAGGAGCTTGATGTCCGGAAGAGGAAATATGCAAATTTGAATTCCACGGAATAATACAAAAATAATATTTTGAAGAACAAAAGAAGAGGCAAATATATTCATATCAAAAGGTTATTTTATTATTTCAATAATAACTAATTTCTATATCAATATCAACTACAGAATTAACTAAATAATGTTATGTATGTTACACAATCTATTTGATATATTACTTATTTTCTAATTTCATCTTTATTATTTTTTAAAACAGTTGTTGATAAAGGAAGTGATAAGAAAGTTTCATGTAGAGAATATAGTTGTTATAGTCTTCATATTCGAAATTAAAGGCGATTCACGCCTTTATTAACCGGACAATTATTGCAACAATATACAGTTGATAACTATATATAGTTGGAGACAACAAGGTTAATTTTTGTTTGAAATAATCAAACAAATTTGGGAGTAGAATTATATTAAGGAATCATGAACATTGTCTTCAAAGAAGAAACTAGAGGCAGTGGAGTTGGAAAGAGAATTATTCTTCCACAATCATTTATATGTGGTCTAAGGGATATGTGGGCCAGATATCTAGATGCATTGACATGAGTTCATAGATTTGGAAAACCAGTTATGTTTATCACAGTGACTTGCAATCATGATTGTTAGAAAATTCAAGAAAATTTATGTGATGGCCAGCGAACCACAAGATCGTCCAGATTTAATTGTAAGAGTTTTTCGGACAAATTGCATGATTTGAAAGATCAACTATTCAAAAAAGAGATATATGAAAAGTAGTACCACATGTTCACGTTGTCGAATTTTAAAAAAGGGGATTGGCACACATGCTTATTATTTTGAAGCCGATAAATAATGTCGATAAGTTTGATAAGTATATTTGTGCAGAAATTTCTGATATAGAAAAATATCATAAACTATATGAAATGGTAAAGAAACATATGATGCACAGACCATGTGGAGGAGAAAATCTAAAAAAATCATATGTGGTTAAAGATAATGCACACTTAGATAACCACTGGGTAGTTCCTTACAACCCATATTTATTGTCTAGATATAATGGTCATATCAATGTAGAAATATGTTCTGGAGCAAAAGTTGTGAAGTATTTGTACAAGTATATCTATAAAGGTCATGATAAAGTGGCGATTAATGTGGCACAAAATGATGACAATACCACCATAGACAAAATTAAACAATATTCAGATGACAATGGGTTTCTACTCAAGAAACTAGGTGAAGAATTTTTTAATTTAATTTAAATGAAATATACTCAGAAGTTGTAACATTGCAGGTTTATCTACCTAACCAATTATATATAACCTATTGGATTAATCAAAATTTGCAGAAAATAATGGATGTTCACTATTATTTAAAAACAATACTCACGAAGTTCTTTTTCCATGCGTGCTGAAGATAGAGATGCGAGAAATATTGTTACAAGGAATTTCCAGAGCATTATGTCTGGGACAAAAGACAAGCGTTAGAAACAAAGGAACAAAGGAGAAGTGATTGGACGTATAAGTGCTCAAAATATATCTGAAGGTGAAAGATACTATTTAAGGTTATTCTTGACGACAAAAAAAAGTGCTGAAATCTTTTTTTTTTTTTTTTTACCTCGAGACCAAGCTTGGAGACAAAAAATGATTTGGTAAAATACTGAAACCCTAAGTCTCTATATAAATACGACTTAATTTGACAAAAAAAAAAAAATAACAAAGATATATTTTGAATGTACTAGATATTTGTGGAAAGCGTGCAAATGTGATAACAAAAAAGTAAAAAGTACTAAGGGACAAGAATTAACCTTGAGGGAAATAACCATCATGGACACACAGTAAGTAAAATCTTCCTCGAACTCTTTTCAAGTAATCTTCGTCATTCTTATCTAACAAAATTCTTGAAAAATATAATAATATATGTCTATATAAATATTTTATATGTCATAAAAAAAGAAAATAAACGTAAAACTTTTCTGGTGGGAAGTCATAAAAGAAAACGCAAAACGGAATGCATTAATTGCTGTCTATTTTCTTAACAACTGAATTAAAGTTACAAACTACAGCAGCAAGCGTCTTGCAAATAAACCCAAATTCTGATGGAGCACATTTGCCGATGGTAAGCAATAAACTAGAAAGCCCAAGTAAGATGATGGAAAGTTATTTTTCTGACACATTAAAAATAATATATGCAGGTCAAACTTAATACAAGATCCAATTAAAATATCTAAGATGACTACGAATCAAACAATGGTAAATGCTCATAAAGTGACTCTTAAAGATATCATAGAATATAGAGAGACATTGACAGAGGTAAGTTTAATATACAAATAATTTAGAGCATATATTATATTATATTTTGATTAAAAAAATATTTGTTATCAATGTACTTGGGAATCTATTGTTGTTTTAACGGAATAGTAGATAATGTGGAGAATATTATAAAGATGTGGTATGAAGCATGTGACAAATGTAATAGAGGAACCTACAAGGAAGATGAAAAAGTTGTTTGCAAAAAGTGTATGGAAAAATCCATTGAAGCTAAACCAAGGTAATATATTCTAAATTTTGCAAAAGTAAAAATATAAAAATACAGAATTCAAGATATATTTATAGATAAAATCGTTTGTTTAACCTTATCAATATATACACTCTTTTGTTTTCAGTGTAACTCATATAAATATGAAAGTTAGCACAATGGGTAAATGATCACTTACCCTACCTATTATAAAATTGGACAGGTACCGAGTGAATTTAAAAGTCATTCAATGAGATTATAGTTTTTGGCAACATAGCAGCTACGCATGTCGAATGTTCGGTCCAAGAATATATCGCATCATTAGCAATGCTAAGGAAAAAAATACACTATAAGTCAATTACAAATTCCGGAAGCATGATCACAAACCCAAGAGTCCGAAATAAAATAAATAATTTAAATTATAAATGATTTCCAGGGACATAATGATTTCAACTACTACACACAGCTAACATCAAGCACACAAAGAGATTCGTTTTCTCATACCATTGAACGAGAAAACAAATGATGAACAAGGAAGATTGTGTGCAATTACCGAGAAAATAGAAATAATGAAACCGAAGAACAAGAAGAGACGCAATCAAGAGCAGACAACCGTCACAACCACGAAAAAGGAATCAAGGAAAAAGAAGAGTGGAGAAAAGAAGACAGCAAAAGAGCTATCACATAAGCAATAAGAGGAACAAAGAAACAAGATTGAAACACAAGGAAAAACTTCAACCAACAAAGCACCACAAGAAAATTCGGTTAAAATAAAATAGGAAAGAAAAGAAAAGTTAATGCAATTCACCAACGAATAAAGAAATAATGAGAGAAGAAGAACAAAACAACATGAATGAAAGCAGATAAAAAAAAGGGTAGGAAAAGAAAAGCCAAAGACAAACCGCTGAAAAAAGAAGCAACAAGAGAACAAGGAAGAGGCAAACGGAAAATTAAAAGAAAGATTTATGAAGATTGCATTTCAGATAAAAGTGATGATGAAGTGGCAATTACCCAATGCATTACCAAAATAAAAAACAAAAACGAATCCTAAGATAGTTCCCAAAAAGATTAAGAAAGAAAATGTCTAATTTCTACACCAAATCCCATCAATTTGTATGCTCGTCTATCCTGAGTTTTGAGTTTATTATTTTAATTTAGTTTTGCATTTTTACACCCTTCTATCGTGACTTTAAGTTTTAAATTTAGACTTATCTTAGTTTGTTTTTGCTTATATTTTGCGTGAAACAAAACTGTGAAAATATTACTTAATTATATTTCTTTAATAATAATTTAATACAGTAAAATTGTTTTCTGATGATATGTTATTTGCATATATTTCTTCTTTTGAAATATTTAAAGATTTGTACTAGATAATATAGTTGGCTAAAGTATGGTGCTATGAAAAAATCGAATTAATTTATTAAAATTTTCATCCTTTCTACAATTGCAATATTTGTACTATTTACACTGTCAATTAGTTTTAAAACAAAGATAAATTAATGGCACAATCTCACAACTTGTATGATACAAACATTTAAGGGAAAATTACAAATAATCATATGATCTTAGGTACTTATAAATCACGGAAAGGTTATATAGGAATCCGCAACGTGGAAAATTAAGTATTGTTAAGGGTAAAAAGGGACTGAGGTCAGATTGTTATTTGTAATATACACTACATTTAATTTTTACTATTCATATATTTAAATTACAGGAGGAATTTTTATTTTTACATGTTATATTCGAGAAAGTTGTAAAAATAGTCTCGTAAGTATAGGTCGGTTGCAATTTTAGAACTGATCCGAAATTTCGCTCGTGTATCTCAAGCGTCTCGTCAGAGCCCAAACTCCTCTTCTTGACATCAGACTTAGCAATCTTGAGACTTCAGGGCAGTAAGCTAAATTTTAAAAGTGCTACAGGACGACTGAGGAGCGAAGGTTGAAAAAACGAAGGCGAGGAATGATATATGTGAATGACAGGATACCCAATTCTATTCCATAAAAAATTGCATTGCATTATATTCCTTGTAATAAGCCTGTGTAACAAAATCAGTAGAAAATTTGTTAAATAAACCTAAACAAAAACTACAGTCGATTCTATTTTGGAAAAGCATTTTGAGTTATTGTATTTTTCTTTGATTGTGTCTTATCACATATAATAAAATGACCATTAAATACAGTAGCCCATTTTTTATGTAAATAAAGGTACAACGACTCAATATATATGAACAAACACAAAAAGAAAGTTTAACTAAAACAAGAATAATACAAAATTAGAAACTCATATATATACTATTATTCATAAAAATAGTATATAGAATAAAATATTAAAATTTATATTGTTAATAGAACTGATATAGAAAAAATAAATAAATATTTATAAATATATATAAAAAATTAGTTAGCATGTATGATTAAGATAGTAAACATACTAATAAAATTTACACAAACACACACATGTGAATGTCAAAAATGTTACATAGACTTCAATAGTTTAACTTAATCTTCTATATTTAAGAATTTTCTAAGATAAAATTTATCTTTATGTTATTATGATGAATTATTTTGATTGCATTTGTTCGTACAAAGTTTTCATCAATCTTCTACTGATCCCGAGTCAAGATTTTGGATTTCCTAATTAAAATAAGAGAAGATTTTGAGAAACGCATCATAGAGTTTGCATGTGACGTCTTGGCACTACTTCATCACTAATGTTATCTTAGGAAAAATAACAATTTGTCATCTCAACTTTGCATGCTTTTATACTTCGTCATACAAACTTCTTTTGTTACAATTAATTTACCATATGGACTTGCAAGTTCTTGCAAATTATCATCTGAATTTAAATTATTGATTGATCAAAATGATGAGCACAAACTGGTTAGTACTTAACCCAAAAAAAAAAAAAAAAAAAAAAAAAAAAAAAAAAACTGATTGTTAGGCAAAACATTGTAATGTATTATTTTAGAAAGTCTCTAGATAAACAAGTTTAAGTTATTGAAATATGATATAATAGTAAACAAAATAAGAAAAGATATAAAACATGTTAAGATCAATGATGGAGATAATGTTAGAAGATTTGATTAGATCTACTATCTGTTAGCTTATATTAGATCTGATATAATTTATCTTGTAGAATATTTATTTTGATTCGTTTCCTTTTAATTATTATGGTAGTGTTTTGTTGTTCTAGGGTTCAATTATTAGTATAAATAGGAGTCTCCATTATTGTATTACATGGATGATTTGATATTTTGACAATAGAAAACGAGGTTTATTCCCATTTTATATCTTTTTTTCGGTATTCCTAGAATCAATGAATTTAGACTCACGTATCATTTTTCTTCTCTTGCTTTTGTCTGCATTAGTTGGTAATCAAAGACCAGTCACGATCTTCGATGATGGTTTCGAGGTGTCAACTGGTTCTTGATACTATTGTAGGCATATAAAATTTGTGTCCAAATCTTTATTTCTTGGCAATCAAGATAAAATCTTACCAATATAAAATTTTTTTTTACCAATACTTTGGTAACAAAATCAAATCAAGTCATATCTTCCTACCAAAGCCAAGAAGATCACCAAATCTAATCATATATTCCTATCCAAGGAAAGACTCATCACAAAATCAAAATGACTAATCAAATCATGTTATTTTATGGCAAGATGTCATATCCTACACCTATATAAAGGGTCTTGTTTTCATTTCAAGACATACCACAATAGAAGTTGGAGAATCTAGAGCAAAGGCGAAATTCTCTCAAACATTCAAGGTGTCATGTGAAGACATTTAAAGTGTTCAGTTAGAGATCAAAGTGTGAAACCCCTCCGATCGGCATTTATCTAAGCCAACTATTCATCAAACTCCAAAGCCAACCAAAGAGAAGAATCAGAGGCTTTCAAATAGAGATTATAACACAAATTCTCAAATACATCAATGAATCCCAATTGTGCAATTTATGTTGTTAAAAAATTTGACAAGCTCGGTCGGACAATCTCTACCTCTAATCTCTTCTTTGAAGACAAGTTTGAAGTCCTAAGGAAGAATTATCAATCTTCTATCAATGGCGATGTTTCGGTGAACCATGAAGATGTCATTTCAAATCAAAAGCATGTGGGGGCAAAGCTTCTCCACGCACTCCAAGTGAAGAAAATAAGACTCAATGCTCTTTGATACGAGCATCAACTATCCATAATGCTACTGGATACCAGCGAAAACTTCTAAAGTCTAAAAATAAAAAAAATGCTCATTGATACGATCCTAAACTGTCTATAATGCTCTTAGATAATAAACTTTCTATAGTCCAAAAAAATAAATGATGCTTGTTGATACGAGTTTAAACTATCTACGATGCTCCTAGATGCGAGCCAAAAATATCTATGTCTCTCAAATCAAATTCAAATTAAGACTCCTTGACATGAGTTTAGAAGGTCTACCAATCAAATTCAAATCAAAACTCCTTAACACGAGTTTAAAAGTTCTACATATCAAGAATGAATAATCATTGAGACGAGTTTAAAAGGTCTACAAATCAAATCTAAATTAAAGAACTCATTTATACAAGTACAAACTATCTACAACTCCAAACCTAAATAAGGAACTCCTTGATATGAGATAAACTATCTATCAAATCCAAGTACAAATATTAGGCTCCTAGATACGAGTATAAAGTATCTATCAAATCCAAGTCCAAATTGAAGGCTCCTGGATATGAGTATAAACTATCTATCAAATCCAAGTCTAAATTAAAGGCTCCTACATATGAGTATAAACTATCCACATATCTACATAAATCAAAGAAGACGTTGATCTACATAGTGAAATATTTCGACACTTATTCACTCCAAGGCATGTTATCCGTGAACAAGTCTCGAGGGGGTACTTGTAAGCGTATAAAATTTGTGCCCAATCAAATGGTCAATCAGATATTGTCAAGTGTCTAAATCTTTATTTCTTGGCAATATAGATCAAATCTTGCCAATATGGAAAAGAATTACCAATACTTTGGTAACAAAATGAAATGAAATCATATCTTCCTACCAAAGGCGAGACGACAAATTTAATCATATCTTCCTATCCAAGGAAAGACTTATAAACAAATCAAAATAAACAATTAAATCATGTTATTCTATGGCAAAGAGATTACATCCTACACCTATATAAAGGGTCATGTTTTCATTCCAAGATATACCACAACGGAAGTTGGAGAATCAAGAGCAAAGGCGAAATCCTCTCCAACATTCAAGGTGTCATTCGAAGAAATCAAAGTGTTCTTCGTCAAAGTCCTCCAGAAGCAGCTTACGATCCAAGATCAAGGTGCGGAGCCCCTTCGATCGCGTTTATCTAAGCAACCTATCCATCAAATTCCAAAGGCAACCGAAAAGAAGAATCAGAGACTTTTAACTATAGATTGTAACATAAAGTCCCAAATAAATCAATAAATTCTAATTGTGCAATTTATGTTGTTACAACCGTTTTCTATGAGAAGTTGAATGAAGACAAATTTATGCAAATCCACCAACAAATTGATTTGTTGGCAAATGATCATGATGGTTATGATGGACCACTAATTTTTATGAGGAATTAGATGTCAATAAGACTTTAATTGACGATCTATTTTCCCCATCATGTGAATACTTCTCGGATGAGATTGATGATACAATTTCTCACAATGAAATTATTGATACTTGTGTGGAGGTCAGCAATGGTTGTTATGATCAACTACATTTTTTATGATGAGAAGTCCAATGAAGAATATGTCTATCGAGTTTTGGATGTGTTTGTCTTCAAAACTAAATCAGATTCGATTACTTCCATGCATGGTTGTGGCTGCTGCATTTGTTTTACAGATTTTTGCTCACTTGGTCCATACATTTATGAATGATATGGTTGATCCATGGGTGCATGAGTATAAAGATGTCCCGGCCCATCTTTGCACATACACGACCTACACGATTCGAGGACGAATCATTTTTAGGGAGAAGAGAATGATGGAGAATATTAGAAGATTTGATTAGATATGTTATTTATTAGCTTATATTAGATTTGATATAGTTTATCTTTTAGAATATTTGTTTTGATTTGTTACTTTTTAATTATTAAGGTAGTGATTTATTGTTCTAGGGTTCAATTATTAGTATAAATAAGAGTCCAGTATTGTATTAAATGGTTGATTTTGATATTTTTATAATAGAAAACGAGTTTTGTTCTCAATTTATGTCTTTTTCGGGGTATTCTTAGAATCAACAGATTTAGGCTCACGTTTTGTTCTTCTCTCGCTTATTCATGTATCAGATTGTGAACTTAAAAAATAAGTATGACAATAAATTCTAAAGTACATTAGAAGCTACAATTTAGAGAGAGGAAGACATGGTCAAATAAATATAAAAAGTATAACATAATTATGAAATTTAAGAAATTATATAATTAATAGAGAAAACATGTATTAACACTTCAATATATATAAATATTAATCTTATCATGTTTTACATTTTTTTTTTCTTTTCTTAGTCATTTTTTTAAAAAAACTTAAATTTATGTAGTCATCAACTTTCTTCACACATTATCTTACGATATTTAACAAACAAATGAAATTTCATGAAGTCTAAACTCTAAATCGTAGTACACAAATAATAAAAACAATGAATCAAAGATAATACTATGCATGCATGTTTTCCTATATAAAGTTCATGATTATGCTCACAAATTAAGGGACTAAAAGAGAAAGTGAAAAGGAGTGAGATGTTGAGAGTGTCATTCTACGTTCAAATTAATTTTAATATTGTAAAAAATTAATAGTTATAAAAAAAATGAGCCCACGTGCAACGCACGTGCTCATTGCTAGTATTATTAATGGGTAAACATATGTTAATTAATACTTAGAGGGTGTTTGGCTGAGCTTATAAGCTCCTAAAAACATCTTATAAGCTGTTTAGGAGCTTATAAGCTTTTGCAAAGTGTTTGGCAAAATAAGATGTTTAGGAGCTTATAAGATCAAAAAATAAGCTCTAAGAGCTTATAAGATCTAAAAAAAATAAGTTGCTTTACCCCAACTTATTTCCATCTTATTTTTTAAGATCTTAATTATTACACTCAAATTTCACACATTTCACACACTTACACACACTACACACTCTACACACATTTCACACATTTCACACACTACAAACACAACACACACTTCACACACTACACATATTTCACACACTACACACACAACACACTACACACATTTCACACACTATTTACACTTCACACACTACATACATTTCACACACTAATCAAAATGTGCGTTTAATATTAATTTTTAAATTAGACCCCAAATTTATAGCTAAATCACTATATTCAATTGCAAACTTATAAGTTTTTTTATCCAAACACTTTGTTAACTTATAAGCTCCTTAAAAATGACATCTTATAAGCTCTTGAAACAACTTATAAGATGTTGGAGCTTATAAGATGTTTAAGATAAGCTTAGCCAAACACGCTCTTAGTCTTTTCTAATTTCAATAAATTAAAATTATCAAGTCATATGTGGTCATAATCTTATTTAGTAGCATATTCAATTTAACCCTCGTTTTCGTATGTATAACATATTTCCCTTGTTTGTTGATTTTGTAGTGATTTTAGTAAAAAATGCTTATTTGAAATAATTGTGAAATTTCGATGCCAAACGAGTTGAAAAGAAGTAAAAAATTGAGCGAAAAAAAGACATTGAATTGGTCCAAGATGAAATTTGATATGCCTAAAAGGAGAAGAGCTAAAAATAACATAAATGATTGAAGCATTTGCTCGACCTAGTAGAATTATTGTTCGGTCGTCCAAATGATACATGGCCAAAACCATGCTTGCTGAAGAACATTTAATTGACCAAGCAGGAATCTTGCTCGATTGTGCAAAATGCCATCGATCTTGATGGGAGATGTGCGGAAAATAGTTTTTATCTGATTTAATTCCTACATTAGCCTAATATTGTGTACTCTCTACAGGTCTCTATTATTAGAACAAGTATCAGTAGCTCTAATGACTACCAATGCAGCCCAATTTTCACACCAGCCTTAAAAAATAACCAAATTCAAACAGTTAAAAAGGTAAGACGGAATTCGAGCAATTAAGAAAATAAACAACTGGTTTTGGGAACGCACGTAATTTACAATTTGCGCTGATTTTTACCTATCTACCCTCAGGCATGGTAATTGTAACCTGATTCCCTGAATTTGCTGCATTTGTGCTACTTGAATTCTGACCAAACATAACATCTTTAATTTCTCTAAAGAAACCAGGCTGCTTAGCCTGAGGCAGTTCAACTTCATTCCCAAGCATAAAAACAACAGAAGACATATTCGGCCTGTCTTCCGGAGAATTTTGCACGCATAAAAGTCCCACATGGATTGAGCGCAACACTTCAGACATGTTGAATGAATCGCCAAGAGCAGGGTCGACTAGTTGCCTCAAGTTGTCCGTTTTATAAAGTCTCCATGCCTGTCCGAAATTCGTAAATAGCTGAGATGATTAATTTTCGGCTGTAAATGTTTGCTAATAACAAATTACTTACATGTCCAATAAGGTTGAGATTGTCATCTTTAAGGAAGAATCCTTTGTTTCTCTTTCCACTCACAATTTCTAGCACCAGAACTCCAAAGCTGAATACGTCGGATTTGATTGAGAACAACCCGTCTGCTGCATATTCTGGAGACATGTATCCGCTATAATGGAGTATTAACAGAAAAGTTGGAGTTAGAAGGAGAAAATAGGAATTAGATAAATTAGCTTATTGAGCTTCTTACTATGTTCCAACAACTTTTCTCGTCCAGGCCTCAGTTTGGTTTCCTCCAAAACTCCTGGCTAAGCCAAAGTCTGAGATTTTTGGGTTCATCTCAGCATCTAGCAATACGTTGCTAGCTTTGAGGTCTCGATGGATAATTCTCAGCCTGGAATCTTGATGGAGATACAATAGTCCCTTTGCAATTCCATTTATAATGTGGAAACGTTTTTGCCAGTCAAATAGCTTTCTTGCTTTATCTGACAAAACATACAGTGGAGTTAGTACTGTTGTAGAAGGGTTAAAGCAGTATCTGTATCCTCTATATATAGCAGAATCAGAGTGCTTACCAAATAATATCAAGTCGAGGCTTTTGTTAGGCATGTATTCATAGACCAATATCTTCTCCTCACCATCAACACAACATCCTAAAGTCCTTACCAAATTACGATGCTGAAGTTTGGCTATCAAGATTACCTCATTCTTCAACTCATCGACTCCTTGTGAGGAGGTCTTTGACAGGCATTTAACAGCAACTTCTTGTCCGTCATCCAACATACCCTACATACAAAAACATAAAAATTGTGAAACGAAATAAACTATGGTATGTCCAGTCATGGTTTTCTGACATATTTTCTTTAATTTTACGGAAATTATAGCAATATACCTTGTAAACAGGTCCAAATCCACCCTCCCCTAGCTTGTTCTTGTTTGAGAAATGATCTGTAGCTTTCAAAATTGTGGATAAGGGGAAAAATGGCAATTCAGACTCTTCTTTGGAGTGGTTTCCAATAACTAGGCCTGTAAATCCACGACATTAGACAAAAAAGAAAAAAAGGCACTAAATATAAAATACTAACTTAGATTTTCTCCGTACCTTCTTCTTCTGTCCGATTTGGATCATTCTTCCTCCTCCGTCTACAAAATAGGATGAGACAGAGGCACAAAACAACTACTCCAGCCAGGGATATAAAACTTGCTGTGAGTATTACTCTTTTTTTCCCTTTAGAGCCTGCAAGAAATACCATGTCATGTTGCATCGTGAAATCACGTGAAGAGTTTGGAATAGGTTAATACCTAATTCAGTAGAAGCCATTCTGATGTAAAGATCTTGTCCACCTTGAGCCAGAGTTCTGATATCTTTCAATTCCCCATAGTAAAATACGCATCCACTTTCCTCCTCTCTCAAGTCCAACTGTGTGTACGCGGTGCAAGAACAGTTCCTTGAGCATTCGACTTCACAGTCTGCAAGGCGCATTCTCCGACCATCAAACGTGGAATTCCGCGAGTCTGGCAATTTAATTTCAGAGTACTTCACAAATACATCCCCTTGACACGTCAGCCGTGTCCTTCTGATGCATCCATTTGACCTATCTCGGTCTTCTGGCACGAACCTATCGAGACATCCACAGGGTTGTGAATTTCCAATGTTGCAAACACCATTTGCACCACACAAATTGTAACTATCACATTGATGCTCCCCAAGGAAGCTGAAAATGCCCCAGGCTTGGGCTTGACGATCCCAAATCCATCGTTCTCCATGACCACTGATGTTCATCATAGCCCTAGTAACAAGTGATTCGTCCTCTGTATTTTCGGTAAATGTTACCTCATTCTCATTCATCAGTATCGACCTGGATATGGACACTGGATAAATTGGGTTACGGGAAGTTATGGTTGGTCCCCCACTAAATCGGATCCCATTCCAGGGCCCGATTCTGTACCGAACAGCTTCACCTCGTTTCAATAGAATCTGTGGCACTCCAGAAGGATCAAAGTGAATTGTGAACTCACCTGGTGCTGGATCATCTGCGCTCCTCCATGATGACAGGTAAACCTCCAACCCTTTTCTGAAATCCCATCCTAAGCTCATGCCTGGTAAAAAAGAGTCGGATGGATAATCGAAACTCTGCCAAAGGTAATTCTGTGGCCTGTCATCGTTTGCATCCTTCACCACAAGATTCCCCGTGTCTAGTAGTTGTGCAACTGGACTTCCAACAGTTCGCGTTGCATTCGTCGACCATATGATCGTGCCATTACTGTGATTGAACAGGGCCAAGATTCCAGGCTGTATAACCCTTAAGACACCGGAGTTACTGGCGAGCGGAGCTTGTCTGTTGGCAACCCATACATATGTCCGAACTGATATATTCTTGTACCACATGCCAACATACCGACGATTTGTTGAATTTCCAGGGCTGAAAAACCCGAATTCAAACTTCCCACCTGAAGAAACCAATGTGTCTCCATCTCTAATGGTCTGAGAAATATCTATAGTGTCGGTTGCAGCAGCAACTGCAAGGATTAGCAGAGAGCGGGTCAACAAAAAGAGCAATGAACTTTTTTTAAATTCATCCATGCCTACAGTCACCATGAAGCTCTTCATCTAACAAATGCAGAGTTTAATGTCATGTCCTAA
This sequence comes from Ajuga chamaepitys, assembly GCA_958295605.1. NCBI lineage: Eukaryota > Viridiplantae > Streptophyta > Magnoliopsida > Lamiales > Lamiaceae > Ajuga > Ajuga chamaepitys. The sequence goes on along the minus strand of OY282498.1, from coordinate 38,345,712 downwards.
AATCAACTTATGTGTAGAAAGTTTTGGTGTGTGTGTTCTTTTCAAAGGTATCATTTCAGTGTTGCTTACCAGTGGTTATAAAGTCAGTGTTATTGCTATCAAGAATAAATTATGTAATTCATTAATATTATATCTATACTTGAGGAGTCGCGGTGGCTTAGGCGGGGTTAAGCTGAGTCTAGGTGGGATTAAACAGTACCGGGAAAAAATGCAGTTGGTCGAGGACAGTGTTGCATCTGGGCTGGGCCTTATTGGAACTAGGGACCTTTAGAACATAGCTAAAGACAAATGCTCAAAACGTCAACGAATCTGAGAGATATCCAAGTACAGAATATTTTTTGAAAAGAAAAATGATAGAATTTTCGAACTAAAACAGTTATTGCAAATTTTGGCAATTCCTCGACCACACATACTTTCGTGTTGACTTGGGAAAATACTTTTCTCAGATCATCGGTCAATTTTGTTAGTTTAAAACTTTTGTGTTCCATCTCCTATTCAAACTTTGCCTATTATGTACTTAACGTCATGTATGGTGATATCACGAACAACTCTACTAATATGCATTTTGTACGCAAATATGATATCAGGATGACATTACAAATACTGTGTACTGATAAAGTTAGAATAAAAGACGTAATATTATGTGAAATAGAGGATCTTATTCGCATTGAAACTGGGTCGGGCCTGATCCACGGTCCAATATTGACCACACAACCACATTCAAACCACATCAACTAGCCAAATTAAGATAGTGCGGTAGTGGTTCAACAGGAGAAACTGACCTGTTAGTTGATTTTAAACATCTGCTTCATGAATCTCTCCATAAATGCTCTGTTGCTCAAATCGTTTATAGGCCAAATTGGCGGATTGTAATTCGATTGAGTTCGACTGCGAAAATAGGCAACTCCTCTCACACTTGAGAGATCAAGTAAAGGGGGAAAATGAACATCTTATAGTGATTCCGAGATGTGGACTGATGTTTTCTTCCGGAAACCCCCAGAAGTACAATAATCCCTTTCATTAGACTTCCACGGAATTGAGGAATCGATTTATTTCGGCTATTAATTCCGATTTAATGTGCAAAGGAAGAACGATTATGATACGCCGGCCGTTATTCTTACTCTACTCCAGCATCAAATGGACCGCACAATCAATTTCTGCTACATTGCCTACGCAAAATATTTTTCTTTAATACTTTTTTTTATATTATTTTTTTTGAGCAATTCTAATTTGTTAATCTATACTTATACCAGTATAAAAAGATAAACTCTTTATAAATAGTAAAGTCTCACCAAATTTCATTTTCTAACTAAATAATTTTGAAAATGCTATTATTGAAAAAAAAACATGTAATCTCCTGCACAAATCAGTGCTTACTTTTCTTTTAATTATTTCTAGAAAATAAATCTCAATTTTTTTAAAACAAAAATAATGTTTACATTCGTTACCTATTTTGAATGTATAATATGTCATGTTAATTATCTCTTCACGATCTTTAAATGGATATTTATGTTGCATATATAATAAAATAAATATTAGATTTAAAATATTGATTGTAATTTTTTACTGAGTTGAATGGTTTATATTGAATTATTATTGTTATTATTATAGCGAATATATATATATATATATATATATATATATATATATATATATATATATACTAGCAATACGTACGTGCGTTGCACGTGATCACTATTTTTTATTTATTATTATCTAATCAAAACAATTAACGTGAACATAAAATAATTGTATTTTGTGTGGTGATATTGGTTAATCATTCTAATAAAACTCAATGTAGTTATTACTCATGGTAATATATATACACAACTTCTTAGATTATTCAATCCCAGAAAAAAAAAATGAAAGATTTAATCGATTAAGCAAACATAATCCAAAATCAAATAAAAATTCAAAATAATCATAAAAGAGGAAAAAAAAAAGGTTAAATAATCTTAGTTTAGCAAAACACGTTATAATAATGTCAAAAGATTCATAAAACACGACATACCATGATATAATGTATTATTCCTACAAAATTTATATATATAAAGTTTGATATATTCTAATTATTATTTATTCTCAATATAGATAGACTCCGGCATCATTAATCATCAATACTGATACTCCCTCCATCCCATCTTATCTTGCACACTTCCCGTTTTTGTCTGTCCCAAACGAACTTGCACACCCCTTAAAAAGGAAAGTTATAATAAAATCTCCACTCTCAATCTTCATCTTCAATCAACCTTTAAGTCAACAAAATCTCAACAAACAACTCTTTTTAATACTTGTGCCAACCTCCTCTATGCAAGATAAGGTGGGACGGAGGTAGTACAAAATATATAATATAATAAAAAAATCAAAATAATTGTTAATTTTCAGTAAAACGGTTCACAAGCTCAGATTTCTCATTCAATCTTCCAATTGTTTGGAGTTGCTGAAGTGAATTCGCCTGGTAAATATCTCAGAGTCCTTTTTATTGTTGGCCGGAATAAACAAGAAATTTTTGCATGCATTAAAGAATGAGTTTGTAAGCGCATCGATTGTTTACAAGAAAAGCAATTACGCAAAACGGGTAAAGAAGCGGTCATTAAATCTATTATTTAAGCAATATCCACGTACACAATGTCTTGCTTCCAGTTGCCGGACCATGTTCTTATTAATCTGAAGAATTTGGTAAAATCTTATTGGTGGGGGGTAGAGGGGATAGTTCGACGTCCTCAAGCAACGAAAATCTCAAGGTGGCCTAGGCTTTTGCAATTTGAAAGCATTTAACCTTGCCATGTTGTCTAAGCAAGCATAGGACCCTTTAGTTTCTCCATCCAGCCTCTTTGCCCGAATCATGTAGTCCAAGTACTACCCTTTCACTTCTGTGCTACATGCTACTCTTGGTTCTCATCCCAGGTTTACATGGCACCGCATTATGGCTGGTCATCGAGTTATTCTTCTTGGTTGTCGAAGACTCATGGGCAATGACAATAACCCTCTTCCATGATAGATGAGTTCCTTTGCCTTCCCATTTTCCAATCAGATCAGCTACATCAGGCCTCCCGCAAGACGCCTGAGTCAGCTCCATCATTGATTCAGATCTTGGACTTTGCGATGGGCTGCTAATTCGGTCAATTTTGACCTATTGAATGCTGACGTGATTCTCGCTATTCCTCTGAAAAATCATCATTCTTCGGACCGTTGGATGTGATATTATTTTCATTCTGGTAACTTTTCGGTCCGACTGCATATCATTTTATTATGAGTTCTTTCGAAGATTTTATTAGCACCTACTCCTTCCTAGTTAGTAGCTATGGCTCGAACCTCATTTGGAGGAGAATTCAGAAGCTTAAATTATCACCTTGTATCTTGCATTTTCTTTGAAGATGCTGCTCTAATTCTTGGCATCATCCGATAACTTAGCTCGTCGTCATCTTCATCATGAACCTCGTTGTTCTTTATGTTCACCACCCGATCACTATTTAGTGCATTTCTTCTTCATGGGCCCCCTGTCCTCATCTATTTAGCAAGCAGTTGAAATTTATGAAACTATCTTCCGATTCTGACAGCATATATGCGACTTGTAGTTTCAAGAGATTTTACTCCTTGTTGACTTAAATATAGAATAATACTTTATTTTCTTTGCCCACTTAACTGGTTTCAACAAAATAAATTTGTCTTCTTTGATGTCCGTACATACTCACGAGTATTGCTTGCAACAACAACCCAGAGCTTCAAGATTTTTGGGATGCTAATTCCTTCCCTCAAACGTCACAATCCCACCATTTTATCCCTTGCTTGTTCTTCCCCGAAATGCCATTTTTGATATATTTTTTATGAGGGTACATCATCTGCTCGTAATTTCATGAGAGATGTTATGGGCCCTGTATTTTTTTTAAAAAAAAAAATGGCATATTGTTGGCAAAGATGTTATTAATTTTGTTTTGCACATGCTTACTCATAATTCTTTGAGTCCTTTTTTTAGTAACACTTACATTGTGTTTATTTGAAAAATTAGAAAACCAAAGCTTATTACCCAATTCCGCTCTATTAGTTTGTGGAATGTCATTTATAAGTTAACTTCTAAAGTGCTCTCTAATAGGGTACGGGCTTACATCCTTTTTATAATCTTTGAATCTCAGCCAGCCTTCATCTTGGGTTGGTTAATTATGGATAATATTCTTATCGCTTATGAATTACACAATTGTATGAAGCTTAGGAAATCCGGGAAAGAGGGACTCATGTCTATTAAGTTGGGTATGAGTAAAGCCTTTCACTGAGTTGAGTGTTCTTTCGTCTATCGTATGCTTCTTGCTTGAGATTTTCCTAAGAGTTTTTATGACATTATTTTGCCTTGCTTGTCATTTGTGCAATTTAGCTTCCTTCATTAAGGTATTAATTTTGGCTCACTCATATTACATTGGGGAATTCTTCAGGGGGATCCCCTCCTCCCTATTTGTGCTAAAGTTTTTTCTTGCATTTTACTAAGTTCGTTATCAATCTCTACAAGAGTGTTTCAGGGCAATGTATTAATTTTGAGAAATCAGGGATTCTTTTAGACCTAATACACAAGCACAAATTCGTCACTCAATCTGCCAATTATTTGAAATTATTGTAGTGGCTTCACATGGTAGATATCTCGGCTCCTTTCTATTGTTGGCTGAATAAAGAATTGAGTTTTGCAGGCATTAAAGAACAGATTATTAAGTGCATTAATGGTTGGTAAGAGAAGCAATTAAGAAAAACGGGTAAAGAAGTGCACATTATATATATTATACAAGCAATATCCACGTACACAATGTATTGTTTCCAATTGTCGAACCATGTTCTTAATAATCTGGAAAATTTGACTAAATTTTATTGATTAAGTGTCGAGGAGGGGGAAGGGAGAGGGGAATAGCTCGTCCAGAAGGAAAATTTGGTGGAATTCTTGGGACGTCCTCAAGCAACGAAAATCACAAGGTAGCCTAGACTTTTGCAATTTAAAAATATTTAACCTTGCCATGTTACTTAAGCTAGCATGACGCCCTTTAGTTTCTACATCGGCCTCTTTTCCCAAATCATGCAGTCCTACTACAACATCTGCGTTACATGCTGCTCTTGGTTCTCAGTCCAGCTTTACATAGCACAGTATTATGACGATCATCGTGTTAATCTTCTTGATTATCGCAAACTCATGGGCAATGGCGAGACAACAACACTCTTCCATGCCAGATGAATTCCTTTGCCTCCCTGTTTTACCATCAGATCAGCTGCATCAGACCTCTCGCAAGACACCCGAGTCAGCTCCATCATTGATTAAGATCTTGGACTCTGGATGAGCTGTTAGTTCGGGTTAATTTTGACCTATTGAAGGCTGATGTGATTCTCTCTACTCCTCTGAAAAATCACCATTCTCCGGACCGTTGGGTGTTAGATTATTCCCATTGTAGTAAATTTTCGGTCCGATTTGCATATCATTTTATTATGGGTTCTTCCGCAAACCTTACTGACATCCACTCCATCCTAGTTAGTAGCTATGGCCCGGAGCCCATTTGGAGGAGAATTTGAAAGTTTATCAGCCTGTATCTTGCATTTTCTTTGGAAATGATGCTCTAATTCCTGCCATCGTCTAACAACTTAGCTCATTGTTAACTTCATTATGAGCCCCGTTGTTCTTTATGTTCACCGCTTAATCACTCTTTAATGCATCCCTTCTTCACGTGTCTCATTTCCTCATTAATTTAGCAAGCAACTGAAATTTATGAAATTATCTTCCGATTTTGATAGCATCTACGCGACTTGTAGTTTCAAGATATTGTGCTCCTCGATGATTTAAATATAGTAGAATACTTTGTTGTCCTTGCCCACTTAATCTGGTGCGAATGAAATAAAATTGTCTTCTGCAATGTTCGTACATACTCACAAGTATTCTTGCAACAACAACCCAGACCTTCCAAGATTTTCGGGATGCTAATTACTTCCCTTAAACATCACAGCCGCACCCTTGATTCATTGCTTGTTCTTCCCCCAAATGCAATTAATCATAAATACTTTGATGGGGATACATCATTTGCTCGTAACTCCTCATTTGTTGGTATTTATGCTTGCTCCAAGGATGCCCAATTTATAAATATCTCTGAAGTATGCTAAAGTTCTTGCTCTTTGTGTGGCAGTTCGACTTACCACTGATACTGGAGATCCCAAGTTTTGTACTCTTGGGAATTCTAGCACTACTATATTCACGTCGATAGGTGATGCGGACTATGCCTATGCATGTATGCCTTTGTTATCTGATATTAGACATCTACTCTCTTCCTTCCATGGACGAAAATTGTATTGGATAGGACGTAAAATAAAATTTATAGCGCCAAAAGAATTGTTTGTCCCATGCACCACCCTTTTTATGTCATCAATGTTGACCGATTCAAGCAACCATTAATGAAATTGTTTTATGTTTAAACCAACTACAATGACTTGATATTTTCAAATTATGGTGAAGTAGCATGAGTATTCAGATATAGATTTTTTAATTATACTTATGTGTATGCATGATAAGATTTATTACAACAAATTCGCTCACTATTTCCTTTTTTTATTCAATATTTTGCATTTTTGTAATATGACCTTATACCTTAAATTAATAGTTTTAAGAAAAGACAATATTTTTATTGTCTATCTATATAATTTTTTCATCTTCTTATTCTATAAAAATAATTTTAATATGTAATCACATTATATGCAAGTGTAGGAGCTTAAATTATGTTAGTTGTTAAGCTCAACATGAAGTTGACATTTAAAAAAAATCATAGCATATATTAAATATGAATACTAAAATTAGAAGTATATATTATAAAAAATTTTCCATAAAATTTGTTATTTAAAAAAAGTATGAATAGTAAAAATATGACAGTTATGGATAAGATTGAATTTTTTTTTCAATAAATTCAATTTTTTCTTTATTCCATACCTTAAATAATTATATAATATAGTACAATTGTTAAAGATGTGTACAAATAACATATCATTGTAAAGCTCTTTAAATCTGCTTTAATATGAAATTGATTTAATTTCAAAATTCAAAGTATTGAAAGTATAGAAGAAGGATAATTTAAGCATGTAGTTTTCTAGGAGAAGTTTTTAATATAAAAGGACTCTTACTTTCTATAATCAAGTAAGAAAAACACATAAATTATTTTAAATTACTTAACTACCCTTAAATTTAATTCTTAATAAGGATATTTTACTTTTATAATCAAGTAAGGAAACATAATTTATTTTAAATTACCTAACTACCCTTAAATTTAATTCTTAATAAGGATATTATAGGTATCACAAGAAAATACGAAATAAAAAACAGGACGAAACAATTCATACTTTTATATTAGTAATAGATATATATGCGTAAGAGAATTTGTATTAGATTGTATTTGATGTAAATAAATAAAAAAAAAATATCTATGTAATTTTAAGGGAGAAATTTCGAACTCTGTGCATATGACATTTATAACTTATTTTATTGAATGAAATTATTGTGAATTTTTTCTTTTTATCATCATATAGGGTAAATTTAAGAACAAATTATTTTTTGTAGGTGAAGTTTTAATTTTATTAAATATAATCGTAATGTTTTATGGCGAACTTGAGAATAATTATAATAAAAATAGATAGATAACCGATCTGCACACATATAAGCTCTTAAAAATTGGACATACCTGGTTGTTTTACATATAAGAAAATCTAATAGTTGTTAGCTTAGTAGATGTAATTACTCAGTTCAAATTTCATATTACCGACACTTTTTGCCTTCACATTATCATCCATGCAAAAAATAAAAAGAAACAAATTCATTATTATTTTTATCCTTTTATTGTTAATTGATTTACCATTTAGTTATATTAGGATATTAATCTCTATTATATATTTATACTACATCTGCGCACCGTGCATTGCACGAGAACATTACTAGTATACTTATACAATTTTGTATTTTTCCACGTTCTCGAGAGAATTACTTTCATAATATTATAATTAAAAACAAAAATTACATTATAGTTTATGTATTTGTTTATGCTGTAGTATGGATGAAGTGATCTTTTTTTAGGGTGTATTTTCGATTAGTAATGTATTTGTTTATGTATTTATTTTGATTATTAATGTTTATATATTTGTTTATTTTTTTCATTTTATGAATATCTTAAATTTTTAATGTATTAATTTATAATAGTTTACTATTTCATAATTTATTTTAATTGACTAAATCAATAGTATACAAAATTTAACAAATATTTAATTTTAGCAAAGACAAGTTTTATATTTAAATGAGACCAATTTGTTTTACTTTTAAATATAAATAGAGGTTGGCACGTCTGTTGCACGTGCAGCACTTAGTATAATAATTTTGGTACTTGTTTTATGTTTTTTCTTTTAGCAATTTCGAAATGTTTCAGTGGAAAGTATTCGGAGAATAAATAATTTTCTCGATGAAATGTGTAAATGAATCATAATGTTATCACAAAGCCTTGTCTGCCACTAGCTACTTTAGCACCGCCACCTGCGATATACTAGGGTATAAAATAGTGCATCAACCTTAACACCCAAAGCAATGTTTTACTCTATGTTTCTGGCATGAATTTGCACGAACTAAAATTTCTCGCGTATAAGGTGTATTATCATTATTACCCTCTACCCAAATAGCTGCAACTTGGTCAGCTGTAAGAGAATTAATTATACAATCGTTGATCTGAATTATCATCTTTTGAAATTTGAAGCTGAACATTCTTCATTGTACTATATTTTTCTAATTTTCGAAAAATTCTTGAGTATGATTTTACTTCAAGGATTCATATGAGTTTCCTCACAAGTTCTTCTGAGAAAGACGAATTTCGCAACATTCTAAGCATATTTTGAACCTTTTTATGTGTGTCAACAAAATACAATTCAAAACATTTTGGAAAATCTCTAGTTGCTTTCAGTCCTGGAAGATTGTTACAAGTCATATCTTGTGCTCTAAAGTTATAAACTGCATACCTTCCAGATATGAGTTCTTTATCGTAATGAACTCCAAATGAAATAAAACAGAATATATCATTGTACAATCTAATATATTTTCTAAATTAAGCATCATCTTTTGAATTTGTAGTAAAAAAATTTGTATAATTCATCAGGAATTTCAATAAAGGAAAGTTGAATCTTTCCATTATCAGAATAAAAGGTTGGTTGTTCGTACCCAAATCTTGCAGCACCACGATACATGCATTTGGAAAGTTTTCCAATTCATGTTTCTTTGTGCGTTCAGATTCACAGATTCTTGTTCCTAAAACAATATAAATTTCATAATAGGTAAATTAGGGTTATAAATAAATATAAAACATATCTACTGTAATACACAATTTTTTTCTTCAAAAATGTTAAGTGGATTACCATTTGATTGACATGGAATTTCTGTGACACATGCTTTTTTTTTGTTGCTACTAACTTTATCTTTATATTTTTGTTTTGCAACAGCACTTAAGTTGGCATACTTATTTTTTTCCCTTGCACGTTTTTTTGTCGATATACATGTGTTATTTTTGGACTTGTTGTTGACATCTGACTTTAAAACAAAAAACAAAAAAGAGGAATTATAAAGTATATACATATCAAAGATGTCATGTTGATAGGTACATGACATTTTTACTAATTTTCCTTTATATGAAAGATCTCAATAATAGATATATTAGAATTAATATTTCACTATTCAATTCTCTTAACAATAATGCATAAATTGTTAATATATTGATGTTTAATAACTAGTTTTGACAAAATCTACTATTTGTAAAATATAAAATTACTGAAATTACTACCAAAAGAAACATGAAAATTTTAAAGGAATAATTTGAACACAAAAGGTAATTTCTTACTTGATGCTGCAAATCGGTAGTATATGGTCGAAATATCCTTGGGCTATACTTTAGTGCTCTCGCAGAACCTCTCATTTTTCAATTGTTCATAAGTACTTCAAAATATAAGTTTCTATATCCTCTTCCGAGAAGCCTCCAACAATACTCAGTAAAAGAGATGAATAGATTATTATTGAAATTTGGCTATTTGTCATGGATTTTTAACAACAAAATATCTTTAATTCAAATTGTTGCTTTTCCTTAGAAAATGCAAAACTGGAAAAAATAAGTAATCAGACAGAAATTAAAATTCATGCGAAAGAATACTTATCACTATTTAATAGATGAACAATATTTACTCCTTTTTTTATTAGTTCTAAGAATTATTTTAGACAAGTAAATGATATCATGTATACATCATCAATTTAACGTTAATCATATTTTGTCTTTATTATTGTAACATTATCAATAAAGGTGGTGCGGACGCTATTTTGAGTTTCTATTAAGTTATTTTGAATTTATTAACTGTTTTGATTAAGAGAGAGATAGAGGAAAAGTGCAAAATGCCACTCTCGACGCAACCTCTATGCTTATGCCCCCATTTGCGCTAATGTGAATCCATGGAACTGGGAATGCAGTTTGTTCATATCATATTGGAAATGATGATAAAAGAATCCATATTACTTGAGGAATACTACTTTATTTGCACTAACTAAATAACTTAGATAAAGAATACCCAAGGAGTTTGTGTTGTCTTTTATAGGATCTTTTTTCCTTTAGCTTCCCTTAATTGTTGCTAGTTAAAGAGTTAATGAACTTGTTTTTTCTGTATGTAGCGAGCAAGATGCAAATTTCATAGATATAAAGGTGCAACCAATGATTAACAACAGAGGTGTATCACCTTATTTAGAATTATAGATAGATTGAATTTGTAGTGTGTGTAATTTACAGGACGGTTAAACAGTATTCTGCTTATCCATCTTGATCATCATTCATCATAATCATCCTTTTACTATCCCCCTATATGTAAATTTAGAGGAACTATTTTCAAGAAAGTTTACTCTGAAAACAATTATATACATATAAGAAATCGATTTTTTTGAATGTAAACCATTAGTAAAGACAAACCTCTTAAAAATCGTGACTACTCTTCAAGTAATCTCTTATTCAATTCGTTTTGCGATTTCGATGTTAGCCAAAAATCGAGAATGACAATTCAATTCTTTTGTTGATTTAAAAAACGAGAATAATCTCCAAGAAATCTCGTTCTATAAGCGATTTGAGATTGGGTTTGTTTCTTAATTTCTCAGGGATTAATAGTTGAAGGAGGTTTTGGACTTATGTACGGTGACAATATGAAATTATTATTATTATTATTATTATTGTTATTATTGTTATTATTGTTTGTTTCTTGGAGAGCGAGTAATCCACTTATACGACACCACCTGCATCACAACAAGTTCAAACAATTTTTTCTTAACCTAAATTACTTTATATATATATATATAGATATATATATATATATCATTTGCGCAAGTAAAATATATGCTCCGAGATCTTATTATGTAATTATAACATATATTACTCATAGAAATTTAATATGTAAATTAACAACTTCATTAATTAATTCATGAAATTTAGAGTAGCCTCAAACTAATTCTCTATCATATTTATGACATGTATGATATCTAGGGATGACAATGGGGTGAGTTTAAACCCGAAAATTCATGAAATCCACTTCGGTCAAATCCGTTAAAAACTACGTCCAAAGGGTTTAGCGGATTTGAAGCGGATAAAGGGTTTTGCTAAACCTGCCCCTAACCGGGCTTGAGTATATAAAATATATAAATATTATATATATATATATATATATATATAAAATACAAATCAAGCTATTCTAAAACAGTCCACACCCCCCTCCCCCCGGTGATGATGCTTTGTTTTAATTATATTAATTTTTTAAGGATATTTATATTATTCATATGATATTTAACGTTTTTATATATGCCTTATATATGCTTATTTTTCTGTTGAATGAGTAATTGATGTAACTTATTTGAGTTATTCAATAGTCTATGTCTTCATATATATATTATGTTGTTTATTTGATAAAGTATTTAATATTATTTAGTTTCATTGCACTCCGGGGCAGGGTGGGAAAATTCGATGGGCGAAGCAGGTTATGGGTTTAGAATTTCTTTTACGGGACGAGTCACAAATTTAGCGAACCCCGCCCCATATCCGATCCATTGCCATCCTTATGTATATCATATCAAAATTTCAAAAATGAATTATAGCGTATAACATGTAAAACTAAACCTATAATTTAAACCATTTCAAGTCCAACTTTTAACTGATATTTCTTGTATTTCATTCTCCATGGCAAAAAATTTCGTAATGTACAATCTTTAACCGAACTCATTAACTTTAGTACGGAAACTCATAAAATCAAGCAAGGACATAGAAATTTTAATCAAAATAAAGTATGTAGCGCCTTTTTAATTTTAGAAAAGAAAAAGAAAAAGTATCACCTGCTTTGTGATATAATGCTTTATTTTAGTGGCGCTGAAAGTTCTGAAGAGAGATGATGGAGTGGTGAGTTTCTAGCAGAAGTCGCACCATTCTTGGTACAATAAGGACATGTATATAAGGATATATATATACTTATACAATTAGGAAATTAGGATCATAATATATGGTATATAATTAGGATAATTATAATATAATTAGAATTAGAATTTGGATTGGAATATATATAATTAGGATACATTAGGAAATTACAATATTGTCCTTATAATATCATGTAATTAGAACACAATTAGGATTAGAATTAGGATCGAAAAATAATAATTAGGATATGTTAGGAAATTACAATATTGTCCTCCGAATATTTAAACTTAAAAGGGGTGAAGTAGGACAAACATAAATTGGCTGAAACTTAAAGTACTTTTATATTAATGTATAGATAGATAAGCAAACATATGAACTTAATACAACAATAAAACTGAAATACAACAATTAATATGTATAAAATTAAATTAAATATATAAAAAAATTATGGTGAACAGTTGGCCCTGCGAGCAACACCACACTGTTTACTTGTTGCCATGTGGAGTAGGGACAACACAATATTAGAGCAAAAGAACAATAAACATCATCATCTATGTGCCGCTTCAAAGCGACATTGGAGATGCTCTAAAATACTCGTTTGTTCACTCTTCCGATAACTAAACTCCTGAAAGAATTACAGAAATAAATTACCTGAGAGAGAAGCCTGGAATGATATAATCGCGTGGTCAATTTCTTCCTATGAGAAGCCAGTACCCTAGGCTTAGGGTTTCTTCGTTTTTCCGATTAGTGGAAGAGGTCAGGGCATTGGATGGAATGAGATGATCATGATCATCCTTATAGTCTCGCGGTGTTATTTCGCCTCTTTTCTTGGCCATTATTTTGTTTCCTCTTACGTTTCTTTTTACAAACCAGGGATTAGTACTCGTTTCTCCTAGTTAACCCTAATGATCACCTTTGCTTTTGTGTTTCCTTTTTCTTTGTTTCTATTCGCAGGTATACCAGTTATTGGGAGACTTCTTCAGGTAGGGCAGGAGGCCAACGACGGAAAAACTTCCTGGTTAGTTCTCAATGGCCTAATCTATCGCTTTTGTTAGTTTTTTCTTTTGGTTATTGCACGTTAAGTATTTATCCATATTGAGATTGATGGTGGTGGAGAAGGGAAAGGTTAAGGTGGATGAGCTAATAGATCTTGAAAAAGTTCTAAATGTGGGATCGTCTGCTCATTCGGGAGGTACTTTGTGTTTAGGAGGGACGGTTTAATTGTTAGGATAAATGCTGGAATTTGAATATTGCTGGAGGAGTTATGGCTAAGGCATGGAGCACACAAAAGGGTGTGGAAGCATCCGAAAGGGGTCCGAAATTGGTATTGTTTTGATTTGAATATGAAACTGATCTAGAGAAGGTCTTATAGAACTAACCCTGGCATTTCGAAGGGTCACTCTTTGTTATTAAGCGACAGTCTGGACATGAACAGCCATCGAGTATGGTGATCGACAAGGCTCCAATGTGGGTTAGGGTATGTACGTACCGCCTACATGTATGAACAATCGAGTGGCGAGAATACTCTCTAATCAGATTGGGACAGTTGAAAAGTTAGATAGTGAAATTTTTGAGAATGAAGGTGTTTATTGATAATATGAAACCTTTGATCCGAGGTCTATCTGTCAAACTATAAGGTGACATCAGATTCTTTCCAATTAAATATGAAGCACTACTGACTTGCTGCTTCTATTGCAGAAGGTTAGGTCACGTGCTTCAAAATTACGTGGAAGATGATCGAAACACATGTCCTAATCACTACAACAAAAAGGATGCCTAGTGACGCTAATTTTTTTGCTTAGGGACGCTATTTTGTGTCACAAAATAAGTATCGACGCTTTTAAAAGCGTCATAAATTGTGTAGCTAAATTTACCATCACGAGAATATCCGTGACACAAAAGTATGCGTCGGTAAATTTATCTCGTGACACTTTTGTGAGAAGCGTCGGTAACATTAAAATACGCTAGTTTGTGTCACAGTGATTAAAAAATTTAGATACTTTATATACAACATTGCTGATGCTTTTTAATCTATTGTGACACAAATAAGAGTCATAAATTAATGGCACATTTATTATTAACGTCACCAAATTAATGACACATTTTATAAATAAATTTGTGCTATTAAAATTATTGTCATTCACTTTACTTGTCAATTCACACATTTTACAATCTACTTTATTAAACTAAAATCATCATCATTAACTTCATATATCAAGTTAGTAGTAGAGTTGTTAAAAAGGCTGGAGAACATACTCTTAATTACGCCAGAAAAACAGATAATAAATGCTCAAAAGAATAATAATAATAACTCAATCAATTTACATAATGTAATATAACATAACTTGTGTTTGGTTACAATATTCAAAATCCTAAGTAACAACAAAATAATTGAATTTAAATGGAATTGTCAATATAAAAGCTTTACTTAGAACACGATATGATCATCTTCATGTCTTCAATATAGGTAAACAATGTGCTTCCATTTTCATCTCATCTATGGAATTCTGAGTTACCTGTTTCAATCGGCAAAAGATCAACACAGTTAATAACATCCTTCATCGGGAGATGCAAAAAATATGCTTGAAAGTTCTAATAGTCATACACAAAACAATCATCTCTAGTTTGGAAATCTCGACAAAAAAGGCTTGCAAACGTAGAGCAGCAAAAATGTCAAAAGACAAATATAAAGGCTGCCACTTACACAATACTGAGAGTATCCCGTTATATACATCTTCTGTTTGTGACAGTGGAGCAGGATCAGGAAGGCTTGAAAATCGGAAGGAACCATCACTTTGAAAGAAGCCAATACCAGAACAACCAATACCCCTCCAAGATTCTTGGCAATATCCAAGAAATATCCATCACTCCACACCTTACGATCAAGTGCGACTGCCTATACCAATCAGAAGCGGGAAGAAGTACGATAACAAAACCAAAATAAGTGAATAAAATAGGGCCTTGGGGAGTGTTCTAACAGGGTTATCTACCTCTTCAGCTAGAGTACTAATCGAGTCCCAATAGTTCAAATTCCAAAACAATGTATTTAAGTAAAATGCCCAACAAACCATCGCGGAGGCTCGATTCTAGGAATAGCAACAGCTCCCATACACATAGAAGGAAGCAAAGAGAACTTGCCTAGCAAAGTATAGAAAAATTTATCAAATGCACACATCATAAATAAAATACACTACTTCCGGTAAAAAGTAAGATGAAAATCTAAAAATAAAATAGAAATGGAGACAAAAGTTATAAAAAACGTATAGGGAACAAAATTATATAGTTTTTCTTTTAGCCCCAAGAATGTTTTATTTGGAGTTGAAATTTGATGTGAAAGTACTCACCTCAGATCTTCCGTAAAATCATGTTCTTTCCAAACATCTTCACCACAGTTCACAATAAGAGTGTGGGCTGAAACTCTACCTTTTGAAAGAAAACAAAGTGTTTGTTACAATGATAACATGATCTTCCGTAAAACTGGAGATATATTTCTAAACAAATGAATTTTAATATACACATAAATGTAGGGATCTACCAATTTTACATAATTAATATAACGTGCTTCTTTCTCCAAAGCACGATCTCTTTGATTTTCACTTGGGGTCTTATGGGCACATGCATTTCCTATAAAATAAATCAAACTATTGATAAACAAGACGACAACTAATTCATGAAAAAGAGTTTAGAACAACAAATAAGTAGAAAAAGAGAAGGAAGAAAACCAGTAACACCAATCTCATTAATAGGTCTCAAAAATGGTTTTGGTCCATATGTTCGGGCCAAGTTACCAGGTGCTATAAACTTTGCAAGCTTTTGGATACAACTCTTGGAACGTTCCACTGGAGCCAATTTCATCTATAAGAAATACACATAAAAAAATTGTTGAACTAGTCAAAACATGGAAATAAGAAATATATCCAAACAAAAAAAGAAGAAAAAATTATATAGTAATAGATGTTCTTACGTGTAAAATATAATTATGTATTAGGTGTTAAAGTGTAAGTATTGTATATGCTGCTTGCATTGGGATATGGTATGTATCATGTAAGAATCAAATTATCAGAACTTGATTTACGTACATTTAGGATTACTAAGTACTTTTAATAATCTTTTTCTTTCTTCTATATCTGATAAGTAGAGTTGGCAAAATAGGCCAAGTTCGATGGCCCCTAGCTAGCCCAACATTTTAGATGGACTGAATCATAGAAATATAGGTCGAAGTACCATCGAGCCCAACAAGTCCGACCAAATGGGGTAAAAGCCCGACATACCATTAGCTAGCCCGAATCTATATATTTTATGGGATAGACTGGGCTGGGCTCGATAATTTTAGGTCTAATGGAATTTTGGATCTTTCCGACCCAACCCAACATAGAGTATCGGTCTAATAAGTTGGATCCAACCGGACCTAGCCACCCAAATTCTCACCTCTAGCTAAGATAAAGGTGGAAGTGATAAAAATATATAGTTTATCAATTCAAGAGACAAAAAAATAAATGTTCTTTTGTTGCCCTTGAAACCAGTAGATTCATACATATTATTTTTTTCATATATACAGAATTGTGTTTCTTGTTGAAGTATTTCAGCAAAATGTATAAAAGATCACTAATTGAAATGCATTGGAAGAATTATGATAAAATATAAGATTTATCTTATATGAGCATATAGATGCTTGTTATAAGTTCTAAATAGCATGTCCAACACCATACAAAAGAATAACATATTTAGCAAAGCAATCTATCCTAAGACATATTGCATCATAAAACAAAGTAGAGATATCCATAATACAGAGAATATAAATTGTCTATCATCAACATCAAAAGTAAGTTAAAAAATACATTTGACAGTTGATAAACTTGTATCAGATATGTATTATCACCTCAACATCATTAAACATATTCTAAACAAATCATGTTTATCGTTCCAAAATAAGGTACCTTGAAATCTAGTTTATTCTTTCAAATACATGTATCTCCTAAAATCAAACCAAACAATATAAAAGCATTCAAAGAATCAGAAATTAACAAGCTACTCTAATTTATCTCCTTATATAAAAATAATATAAAACAAAAGCCATTCAAAGACAACAACAGACGCACAATATTCTCTAAAACTAAGAAATTCATAGGCAATAAAGGAAAATAGAGAGAAAGAGAGAGAATAGAATATGCATACCTTTTCGATTGAGTTATTTTAGTGAAACTTGATGGTGAGAGGAGAAGAGGGTTGAAATCTGAAGTGGTCGGTTCGAAGTTTCGCAATTGAACAAGTGTAGTTATATATCTACCAAGAGACCCACAAACCACAACCTCTTTTCCAGCTTTTCCAATGTATTTTCTAGGCCAAGCAACAAATCACAATTAGGTTGGGAATTTGAGAAGTTAGGGTTTTGCTAAATTGAAAGTTTGCCTCGTACCTGTACAACGATCAGTCTGAGATGAAACACCTTTGTTGGTAGATTTTGTGGTGAAGTGGTGAGATCGTCTCCCGAACTCAAGTCAAGCGGTGAATTTTAGTAGGGCTACTCCATTTCTCTTGCTTGGGAATTCCTTCTGTGATACGATGAGTGTAAAGAAATAGAAATAGAAAATTAGTATATATATATATATATATTCTAATGCTATGTAAAAATAAAAGAAAATAAAAAAGGGAAAATAATGAAATTTTGGTGGGAACACTGCCGCCTAAATAATTTTCGTTGCCTTGAGTAATCTTTCTTTTTTTTTTTTTGTTTTTTTTTTTTTTACTTTAGTCCAAAATACTTTCTTAATAATTAGTGGGAAAAATACTGAACATATCATATCAAAATATTATTGATGGTAATCCGATATTTCAGTACATATCGGTATACTATTTTTTTTCAATATTTTGGTAGTTCAATATTTCGATATACTAAATTTATGACGGTATACAGAAAAATTTCAGTATACCGAGTAAGTAACAGTAAATACCAATACTGATACAAAACTTGGTATGCTAAAATTTCGGTATACTGTTACCGTACCAATTTTTCGGTATAAGGAATTTTAGTATACTGAAATTTTCGGTACGATAACGGTATGAATTTTTGGCACACCAAAAATTTATGTACGGTAATGTTAGGAGTGAACCACTAGGGATGTTGGAATAGCCCGAGCCCGCCAGGCCGACCCTAGTACACCCGAAAGAATCAAGGTTTAGGTTCACCATATTGTCGGCCCAATAAAAATGGCTCGATAGGCTCGATGTCCTATAAGACCGAAAATCGCTAGGATTGACCCGACTAACATCCCTACTAGTTTGCATGATGTAAGTATTTCCTTTTATATCTATACTCTAATTTCTCAATAATATAAAGATTTTTTATTCATCTCATTTTTTTAGAAATTTAAAGCACATATCTTAAACCTTCTGTACTTGATGGCTATGATAGCTTATTCTAAATAGTATGATATCTTCTATGTTAAACTACTTTTTATCATGTATATGTTCATGAATGATGCCTAGTCTTCACTGCATTATGTCGTTTTGTCGTGTATGTTCATGAATAGTTATTTTATTTGATATTTTGAGCCTTAATCGTTTATATGTTGGAATCGCTAAGATTATTGAATTTCATTACATATATAATTTTGAAAGTTTGGCTTGTAGCCTGATAGTGCCCAATTAGCCCGAAAATCGATAGGGCTAGGGTTAGGTTCATCATATTGTCGGCTCGGTGAAAACTGACCGATAAGCTCAAGGGCTTATAAGTCTGAAAACCGCGAGGGTTAGCCTGAAACCGCCAGGACTGGCCTGACTGACATCCCTGTGAACCAACCCTAACAATAATGATGGGTAGTTTATATAACCAGCAATAATGATCGGCTGATGTATCAGTAGCTAGGAAATTAGAGTTTCCTCACTAAAGATCTAAGCTTTTAGCTAGGTTTGAATTTTCCCCTCACTAAAAGGACAAGATTTATGGTTTTAATGACCATTTTATCCTCCTGTCAATTTAACTTGCTTTTCTTGTACTGCATATTTAACCTATAATTGACTATTTGATCATCTATCTTACCATAAGACCGTCTTACATAAGATCGTCTCTTCTTATTATATTCCTAGACCAAAAACCATATAAATAATATATTTAGTAAGTTGTTTTCGTTACTCTCTCTGGATTGGGCTTTTGCCTACCCCAGCCCTATCCATAGCGTAGGAGGTTAAGAAGCCGATCAGCGACCCGAAACAGAACATTCACCAACTTACATTGTGATTTCTCCTTCACAATATACAAACTGCTTGTATGAAACATCTGGTCTTGGAGAGCCCTTCCTCCTGAATGTGAGTTCTTTCCACTTATTCATGCGCCTTTCAAGAAAGATTTATAGATGGATTGCCCTTCGAAAGTTTAATATAAAAAGGCTCAAGGGTGAAGTATTTTTAACTACTAAATAAAACTTTTTTAATCTATTATTTTGAATTATACTATGTATATTTGTTGTTTACCAGATATCATATTACTATCTACTTTATTTATTATTTATCAAATTATTTAATAAATATTTTTGAATTAATGATTATTTGTTAGAGTAATAAAACTTAAATTATTTATTTTTAATTTGCAAATTTTTCAAACTTTAGTTTGGTTATGACACAAATTACAAACTGTCATCAATTTGATGATGCAAAACATAAAGTGTCTGATTTTATGACGCAAAATATAAAGCGTCATTCATCTGACGACGCAAAACAAAAAGTGTCAGTAAATTTTGCAAATGTTATGACCCTTAAGAAAAGCGTCAGCGTTTTTATGAAATTAATGACACTTTTTATAAAAGTGTCACTATTTGACAAATATGATGACATTTTCTGCATGTCTCACTATTTAAATACACTTTTCGAAAAGCGTCATTAAGCAGTATTTGCTAATGACCCTTTTGAAATATGTCATTAAATTAGCGTCACTAGGCATCTTATTATTATTATTATTATTATTATTATTATTATTATTATTATTATTATTATTATTATTATTATTATTATTATTATTATTATTATTATTATTATTATTATTATTATTATTTACTAGTTGTCCACCTGTGCGATACACAAACAAATTTTTTTAAAAAATATTAAAGTTAAAATATTTGAGTATTGATATTTGTAATGTACAATATATATTTTACGAGTGCAATATGTAAAAATTGCGCTGATGAAACAACTAAGCATATATTAGAGCCTATGACTTTTAGAGAGGTTATTATGTCTTCCCATGAAACAATAGAGCTTTAAAAAAATTAAATAGTAATATATAAGTAAATTTCACTATTCTTAATAGTATGAATAATGTCGTATAAGGAAAAAAACTCAAGATTTATATACACTACAAGAAAAAGGGTCTTTTGAAATCACAAAAAGTGGTCTCAAATAATGAGTATTTGTCACAATTTAAGTGAAGTTGTCTCAAATAATGAGTATTTTTCACAACTTATGAGTATTTGTCATAACTTTATTGTCGTCTCAATAACATTTTTATATATATGATACCACAAAAGTGGTCTCAAATGCATTTCAAATATTTTTTTGCAACAACTAGTTGTAATATATATGATACCACAAAAGTGGTCTCAAATGCATTTCAAATATTTTTTTGCAACAACTAGTTGTCTCTAAGAATAGTTTTAAAATGATCTCAAATAATTTGTAGAAAGAAAAGTGTAAAACTTTACTGATGCAGGCAGAAGTGTGAAACAATAATGATACGAGGGGTTTAAATCCGTTTATTCTAAAAATACCCGGAAAGAGACATAGATTGGGAATAAAACCCGTTTTCTATTGTCAAATATCAAATCAACTATCTAATACAATAGAGAATATCACTATTTATACAAATAGATTAACTTGGGCGTTAAGAAACTAATCTAATCTAAATAAGAAACATATAAAAACAAGGCAAAAACTCGTATGTGACCATCACACGGTGGTCACACTGTGTGACAGGAAAAAGTATCACTTTTTGTGGTAAACGTATCATGTTTATCTGTAAAAGTATCACTTTTTTTGAACAAAAAAATAAATCACTTTTTGTAGCAAAAGTATCACCTTTATCTGTAAAAGTATCAATGTAATAAAAGTATCACATTTTCTTGTAAAAGTATCACTTTTTCCTGTAAAAATATCAATATTCTCTGTAAAAGTGCATTCCGTCACACGTGTGACCGTTCACACACAAGACTCACTCTAAAAACAAATATACTTAGGCTCTATTTGGATGGAGGGATTTGTGCTATGGATTTATAAATCCATTGTCAAATTCACTCCATGTGTTTGG
The DNA here is from genome assembly GCA_958295605.1 of Ajuga chamaepitys. Lineage (NCBI taxonomy): Eukaryota > Viridiplantae > Streptophyta > Magnoliopsida > Lamiales > Lamiaceae > Ajuga > Ajuga chamaepitys. The sequence goes on along the minus strand of OY282498.1, from coordinate 38,323,956 downwards.
ATAAAATACTAAATGAGTGGATTTGAAAATTCAGATTTTTAAATCCACCCATTTAGAAATCCAGGATTTGAAATTCTCCATTTTACACTATATTTGGGTGGATTTCAAATCCTTTGACAAAGGTAGTCATTTACAAATCCCTCATGACTCACACTTCTCTCTCCTCCCCTCTCTCTCTTTGTTTTTTCTTCTCTTCTCCCTATCGCTATCTTTTCCTCTCGTTCTCCAATAAAATGCTCCTAATATTTTTTTTAATTTCTTTTTTTTTTTTTTCCTTTTATCTCCAATTAAATGCTCCCAATAATTGTTTGGGATATAAAATACATAATATGTTTATATATGTGTATATATATAATTAGAAAAAAAATTATTCGGTTAATTTTGATGTAGATAAATATTATTTTATTCAATAAAAAATATAAATTGTTAGTTTAAACTTTAAAGAAAAAAAATAAATTTTACAAATATTGTATCAGTGTTTTGCCAAATAATGGATTTGAAAATTTTGGATTTCAAAATCCTTTCACAAATCCACCATAAATCCAAACAAAGGATTTTAAGTCCATGGATTTCAAATCTAAGGATTTTGAAATCTATTCATTTTAAATCCCCTGACAAATTAAATCCCCCCATCCAAATGGGGCCTTAAAGATATATTATATCAAATCTAATATTACTAATAAGTAATACTCCCTCCGTCCCATTTAGATTTGCACGTAGGACCGGACACGTGTATTAAGAACTTTTTTTTTTTTCTTTTTTTTGCTTTTTGATTGACTTTTTCAAAGGTGGAGATTGAAGATGGAGATTTTGAGGGTGGAGATTGTAAGAGAAATTTCCTTTTTAAGGGTGTGCATATTGATGTAGGACGTACCCAAAAGGAAAATGTGCAAATCTGAGTGGGACAGAGGGAGTATATCTAATCAAATCTTCTAATCTTATCTTCATCATTCTCCCCTCCCTGAAAGCGATTCGTCCTCGAATCGTGTATGTCCTGTTTGTGCGAAGACATGCCAGAACATCTTTGTATTCATGCATCTAAGGAGCAACAATAACCTTTATGAAATTGTAGACCAAAGGAGCAAAAATCTGAAAAATAAATGCAGCATCCAAAACCATGGAAGTCATCGAAAGTGCTTTAGTCTTGAAGACGAATTCATCTAAAAATGGATCGACATATTCTTCATTGCTCTTCTCATAATAAAAAATTATCGATAGATCATAACCACTACGAACAACTTCAACACAAGTATCAATAATTTCCTTGTAAGAAATTGTATCATCAAACTTCTCGTCCGATACAATCTCCTCGTCAAAAATTGGTGGGCCATCATATCCACCATAACCAATTACATCTGAGAAGGATTCACATGATGGGGAAAATAGATCGTCAACTAATGTCGTATAGACATCTAATTTCTCATCGAAAATTGGTGGTCCATCATAACGACCATGATCAGTTGCCAAAAAGTTGATTTGTTGGTGGATTTGCATAAAATTGTTTTCATGCAACTCCTCATAAAAAATAGTATCAAGAACTAGTTGACACCTCGGAACCACCATCGAGGATCGTAACTAGTCTCTGATTACCAACTGATGCAAGCAGAAGCATGGAAAGAACAATAATGCGCTTGTCTGACTCTGTAGATTCTAAGAATACCCGAAAAAAATATATAAATTGGGAATAAAACTTGTTTTCTATTATCAAATATCAAATCAATCTAATACAATAAAGAAGATCCCTATTTATACTAATAGATTAACTTGGACGTTAAGAAACTAATCTAATCTAAATAAAAATCAAATCTAAACAAATATATCTAAAGATATATTATATCAAATCTAATATTACTAAAAAAAATAGTACATCTAATTAAATATTCTAATCGTTCCATCACTTACAAATTAAAAGATTTTGAAATATATTTTTGGATTTTTTATTTTTCTACGTACTTTACTTAATGTTCCATATTTGCAAAATTTACATCCCTTATATTTATGGTAGCAAAATGACTGACATGAAACTTTCCAAACTAAAGAATTTTGAAAACTCTTTTACTTTTCTACATACATTAATTTTTCACATTTTAAATTTACATCCCTGAAAGACTGACATGCATACTTGAACTATAGTCTCAACTCCACCAATACTTTCATATGCAAATAAATAAATAAATGTGAAAGCTTTACAAAGAAAAGATGAGATAGACAATTTAAAATGCAAATGGTTCCTTTTTCTTATTAAAAATAGGTATAAATAAAAATAAAATTGAAAAGTATACATAATTTACATTTATACAACAATCAGATAATATAAAGTACAAATGATCAACAATTAGTATGCTGATTACAACTATAATAAAGGTTCAATAATACAATAAGGTGAGAAGAATATATACGGTCCATTTCTAGGAATATACAAAGAAATTGAATTACAGTTAAAATGATAACCTAAGCTACAACTTGTTGCAATTTGACAATGAGGAATTCCCATAGATAATGCTCCAATTAATTGGTAAATCCCAAAAGTTGGATGTGCTTTACTAAATCACATTGTATCAGACAAATAACATAACTATCCATTAAAACGAACAACCACCAGAACACGATGAAAACACATAAATACACGGAAAGATGATTATACTTTCCTTGCAAGCTTTGAACCAAAACAAATTTAAAATCTAACAAAATTACGAATAGCTTAAGTCAAACTTTGTATCAGATTTTGCCATTTATAAACTCTTCTTTCAATGTTATCTCAGCTAATTTTAGGTTCCTTTTTAACCCCACATAAGATAACAGACATTTGATGCCACTTCCAAAAGTGAGAGGAAAAAATCCCTCATTCTGCTTCTTTAAAATGATCTATAAAAACCCAGAATTTATGAAAAAAATGATTAAGATATTGAAAGATAATTAATATGTAATTTAAGGTAAATCGAACATCCAAAGAACTTAACAAAATGACAACTACTGCAAATTACATACCATGCAATACCTTAAACTTCTCTATTTCTTGATTGAGCGCGAGGATGGCATCCTTTAGGGAAAAAAGTTGATTTGGTCCCGTAACTTTTTAACTTTTCTGATTTGGTTCCATATTTAACTACTTTTTAATTTAGTCCAGTATCTCTATCAATTGCTCTATTTTGGATCAATTTTGACCAAATCTTGACCAACTCGCCGGAAAAGGCCACGTGCCTCCCACGTGCCGACGACTTATACCACGTGGCGGGGAAAAATAGTTGATTTGGTCCCATAACTTTTTAACTTTTCTGATTTGGTCTCATATTTAACTACTTTTTCAATTTAGTCATGTACCTCTATCAATTGCTCAATTTTGACCCAATTTTCACCAATTCACCGGGAAAGGTCACATGCCTCCCACTTGCCAGCACCAATTAAAGAGTTCCGACAACTTATGCCACGTGGCACCTCATTTCTGAGGTGGCTTTTGTCTTTTTCTTTCTTTTCTTTTATATATCAATTTACACCTCAGGTGAGAAAATTTCCAACTCAACAAATCATTTAATAAAATAAAAAATAAAAATGCAAAATCTAGGGTACAAACGAAAGGAAAAATCAAATCAAACAAATCCTAAAAGAATAAAAAATTATTTCTCTTCAAGGCCTACTATACCGCTACTCTAATCCCTCTCCGAAAAGAATCACATAAGCTCCCACATGAAAGAGACGCATGGCAGCAGCAAACCAAAATGAAAATAAATATGATGACCAGAAGCGTTGAAAGTGAGAAGGGAAAAAAAATTCGATTCTTTTAGGATTTGTTTGATTTAATTTTTGTTTTTTGTGGTGTAACACAGGTTTTGAGTTTTTGTTGTTTATTTTATTAAATCATTTGTTGAGGTAAAAATTTCTAACATGAAGAAAAAGACAAAAGTCACCTCACAAATGCGGCGCCCCGTGGCATAAGTCGCCAAAACTCTTAATGAGTGCCGACACGTGGGAGGCACGTGACCTTTCCCGATGAATTGGTGAAAATTGAGTCAAAATTAGTCCAAAATTGAGCAATTAATAGAGGTACATGACTAAATTGAAAAATTAGTTAAATATGGGACCAAATCAGAAAAGTTAAAAAGTTATGGGACCAAATCAACTATTTTCCCCCGCCACGTGGCATAAGTCGCCGGAACTCCCTGAAGGCCACCGACACGTGGGAGGCACGTGGCCTTTTCTGGCGAGTTGGTCAAAATTGGGTCAAAATTAGTCCAAAATGAAGCAATTAATAGAGATACGGGATTAAATTGAAAAAGTAGTTAAATATAGGATCAATCAGAAAAATTAAAAAGTTATGGAATCAAATCAACCTTTTTCCCGTATTTTTTATGTTGTGGTATAGTAATCGTAAAACACAACTTCAAAATAATACTTCTTTGAAAGCAAGATCTCTTTCCCTCTTTACACAAAGATTTTGTCAATAATAATCCTACAATTGCAGCCATCGGTGTTGCTAATCACAATAGAATCCACATGACCACCGCTTGATCGACATACCTAGCCCTACCAATTCTGCACCGATCATTACGTAACTTGTTTTCCTGCTATAAAATTTAGATTTACAGTTGTAAATATCAGAAAGATTATTATTATTATTATTATTATTATTATTATTATTATTATTATTATTATTATTATTATTATTATTATTATAATAAAAGTATGAGTATTTTTTTACAAATTTTGATTTCCCTATTATATCCTTAATAAGTTTTATTTTTAAGATTAATTTAATAATCTTATTATTTTTTTTTAAGTTCTATATGTTTGGTGAGAGTCATTTTATAGTTTAAATCCATATACTATTTCATGGCAGTTTCTATTCGATTTATAAGATATATAATTCACCTAATAATATAATTGTAGACATTATTTTTCTTCATTTTTTAGTAATATACATCGTATTTTCCTTATTATTTTGTTTTTTTTTTTTTTTTATGATATCTCATATATTTCTTCTCCCTGTTATGATCAAATTATTTTATAATTGTAGAAAATAGAGAAAGATTGACTAGTTATTATATCTTTCCTTTTATTTCCTTTTATTTTTTTATGTTATATCAAATATTTATTTTCTCTTTTATTTTTTAGGTATGGATGTCAGAAAAACCCACCACGTCAGGTGTTCTTGGGGTGAATAAAAAATATACTTTTTTTTAGTATTGGCAAATAAAACATATAATAAAAAAATTAAAACAATGTACACTAAAGTTAAAAACCCTTAAATTTATTTCTCCTCATTCTCAAGAAACAAAAAAAAGAAAAAAAAGAATGTACTTTGTTTTTGTTTGCTTGTAAAGTTTTACAACCACAATGTCTATATACTTATTTCACTAATTATAATAGAAAAGTATTAAGGAGACGGCTATAGTCTATCATATATGAGATTTTGTTTATCACTTTATGTAAAATTCTTATAAAAAAACTTGAAACTATAATATTGAAGATATCAAAAGATAATTAAAAAATAAAAAAAGTTGTTTAGTATGGAATGTTTGAAAACTAATTAAGTCGGTGAATGAAAAATATGATTCTTTTAGGATTTATAAAATAAAACATATAGACATTCCATACCTAGACTTTCCAACTAATTAAATAATACAATAATAGAATAAGTAAGATTACTAGTTGTTAAAATTTATTATAGACAACAGTACTAAAACACAAACATATTTCAACAAATCTATCATACATGAACTCTAAGTGGAAAAATAAGATGCAACAATTGAATGTTTCTATTTGTCTTTAATTTTATTCCTACTCTTATTTGCAATAGACACGAGATAATATATTAGTGGAAATACATAAAAGATGATAAAATAATATAGCTGATTTTAGTTTTTTTATTACGATATTTTCAACACCTTGATATCATCTTTCCTTTTTTCCCTATAAATGTATTATCATTCTAATTTTGACTATTTTGTATTTCTTTTAGGATTTAAAGTTGATTAAGTCTAGCATGATACAAATATATCTTTTACTTAATTCATTGGGGTTACATAGGTATCACAACCAACTATTGCTACATTATATCATGTTTTAGTTCTCAATAAATAATATTGCAGTTAGTAAAAGCGGGAAAATTAAGGTGCTCATAAGTTACCAATGAATTATTAAGCCATTTGAAATTAATAAACCGTCATGATAAATGAGTTGCGCGCTTTTAATAGAACAACCCAAGATATTACTTCATTCTAATTTATTTTTTGCAATAACTATAATAAAAAATAACCGACCATATGCGAGGTACGTGTTTGTTTCTAGTAGAAGTAAAACTAAATAGGAAGCAAACTTATGTACGAGAATATACAAGAGAACTCTCTTAACACTGCAGATCTCGATTATTAGAACAAGTCTTACTAACTCTACTGGTGCAGATTTGACCATTCACTGCAAGAATTTTGCTTAGTCCATTTCCAATAGTCCACTACTTTAGTAGTAAATATCACTTTTTCATCTCCAACAATGCACTATATCATGCACTATTTTAGTGTTTAAACAAATTTCACACTATATTTGATGCACAACTACTTTACTGCACTACTTGTTTTCTTATTCTTTTTTCTTTTTTCTTTTTTCTTTTTTTTTTATTACTTATTTTATATTTTATTTAATTGTTATGTATATTTTAAATTATTAGATAGTGTATTTATGTTTTAAGATTATTTGTATAAAAAAATAAGTTTATAAATTGAATTTTGAAAAAGAAATTCAATAGTAACTAGAAAAAATACCATATAATTTGTGGTCAAATATAATGCTTCCACATTTTAATTCAATTTGTTGTATGTACTATTATTATGAAATTTAATTTTAATTTTAATTTCGCATTAGTCTTATTCTTGTTAGATGTTTTCTTTTAAAATTTGATTAATAAAAATATTAACTGAAATATTAATATGAACATATTAAATTCAATGTGATTTTATACATATATTGTGATTTATATTACAAAAAAAATAAAAGTAAAGAGAAAACAAATGAATTATAAGGAATATTATTTTTTAGTGCAAAATGTAGTGCAAGTTGTTGGAGATGAAGTGCAGATTTTGTGCTAATCTGCACTACTTCAGTTTTATTATTGGAGATGGCCTTATAGCACCATCATACAGAAAATAACTTGCTAAAGTTGCATTGTCCTAACCTTGCAAAAAATTTCCAATTGCCGCAACAAACCTCTTTAATTTTGGCAGTCTCCATCACATTAGATGAACGAATTTTAGATCTGTACAATTGGTACATGTGTCCCGTGCACGCACTTTAGGGCACTTTTAGTGTCATTTTAGTGACAATAATGTGCACAATCACGTGTATTTAGTGCTTTTATACTCTCATGGGCAAAATAATGTGTTTGTGGTGTTTCTGTGTTAAAACAGGTGTACAAGGATCGAAAAAGAACATCAAACGATCGCGGAGTCAATGGATCAGTCGAAGAAACAAGAGACAGGGCTGAGGGATCGATCTCGGCTGAGACATGGCAAAAATCTCGGCCGAGACACCTCTCCAGGGAAATCCTAGAATTTGGAGAAATTGAAGATCTCGGCCGAGACGGATATTGCATCTTAGCCGAGATACCTCTCCAAGCAAAATCAGAGATTCAAAGAGATGAAGATCTCGGCCAAGCTGAAACCCAATCTCGACCGAGATAATCCAAATCCTAAAAAGCCCTAAAATTCCCTTTTCACGTCTCGGCCGAGATGCAACCCAATCTCGGCAGAGACCGCCCTTCGATTTACAAATTGATAAAGCTCTTTTTCACGTTTTGACCTAGACACACTTGCATCTCGGCCAAGATTCCTTGTCCTGTTTTAAATTTCTGAACGCGATTTTGCCTTAAACAAAAGTATATATATATATATATATATATATATATATATATATATATATATATATATCCTTCCTTTCGAAATTAACCTATCTTTGGGACATTGAATAACATATTTTCCAGCCTCCATCATCCTCAAGAGCTACATTGGGAAGGAGATTGAAGGCTTTTCATTCCTTCTACTCAAGTTCTTGGTTTCTTCTACAATTTTATCATGTCTTATTTTATTTCCTTTGATTTACTGATTGTATTAGATGTAATGGGTGGCTAACACCCTTATTTCAGCCCTTGATCATTAGTTGAACCTTGGATTGAGAATGTTTATGTAATTTCTACTGTTGTTGATTGATTGGATTATGTCTTTGGAATTTTCTGTGTTATTTGGGATTATTAATTCACACTTATGAATTGGATTGTGGTTTGATCATCCATTTGAATATTTGTTAGTGTGTTGCTAGAATTGAGTTTACCATCCGTAACTGTTATAAATTTGATTCCCGGGTGGTAAAGAATAGATTCATTTTATTGATGATAACATAGATTTCGACCACTAGATCCGAGCTCATACTAGATCCGAGCTTATGAGTTCTATGTCGAATCTACTCCACTGTCTTAAGTCGTAAATCACTCGACTATTGATTCTCAAAGAGCTTGTTTTAGGATGTGATAAGTTGAGTAGGATTAATTGAAGAGCTTATTTTTATTAATCATACTTAAGAGACAATTGGATTGATAGAGCTTGTTATTAATCTTGGAGTAGGAGTTCCATGACTAACCAATTGATTAATGACATTAATTACATAGATTGTTTGAAACAAGGGGATACTTGATCAAATGTTGAATACTTTAATCATACTTTAAAAATCCTAAAATCAATTTATCTATCTTGCTATCTTTTGTTAATTGAATCTTAAGTTTAGTTGATCATAGTTAAATAGTTGTTCCTAATAGTTATTGATAGTTTATAGTTTGACAAACAAAACCCCCTCCCTTTATTGCTTTCGTGGTTTGCTTTTGTTCTTATTTGAATTTTACAATTGTTTGACATATTAAACAAGATTAGACTATCGTTCCTCGTGGGATCGATCCTTACTTATCACTCTAATGCTTAGAGTTTTAGGTTAAGGTTTAGTGTATATATATATATATATATATATATATATTCATATACATATATATATACTATTTAATTTGGTACGACATTCGACGCGCTACCAACAATCGAGTTAAATAACAGATTTATAAATATGTATTTACCTTTTATACTGAAATATATTCTTTTGAATTAATGCATTACTTGTTTAGGAGAAATATATGCCAGCGTAATACATTTCTTGAAGTTATATATTTCAGCATAAACACTAATCTATATTCAATATAATACATTTCTTCAAAGTAAGTAGTATATGTCACTATAAAATACTAAAACATTTTTATAATAAATTATCCATAACCCAATTTGCATGAATTAATTAGTCATTATTCCCTCTTCCCTATATACTAAAAGAGAAACCACTTGAACAAGTGTCATTCTCTTAGAATTTTGGGACAAGTGTCATTCTCTTAGAATTTTGGGGACAAGTGTCATTTTCTTAGAATTTTGGGAACAAAAATTATTTTTAATATTTAAATCTTCTATTTTTCTATTTTTTATTATTTAAATATTCAAATTTTTGAATTCAGATTTTGTCATGATTTACAGAGTCTACCATATATTTGATACAATTTTTAGTTATAATTTTTTGAATGATATACTAATTCAAGTTTTATTTCGAATACCTCACATTTTTAAAAGAATAATAATTATATCAAAAGTGAATGGTTAAAGCTTGATATCATTGCATGCGTGATATATATAAATTATAAACTTATATTCAGAGATTAATCTATTTATGATATCCATAATTTGGGTATATATATATATATATATTTAAATTATACAAATCGTAAATATTTAAGGATTCTTGAAAAAGGTTAGGATATGCAAATATTCTATATTTATCACTACATTTCTTTTCCTTTATTTACAACTTATTTTATATTATTATATAAAATATACAGATGTATTCAAAAACCTATTATGTTAGACGCAATATAAAAGACCTTTGATATAAATTCTTCATATCTGCCATATATTTGATTCCCTTAAGGGTTGTATTAAAAAAAATAAACAGTGATTCTTAATAATCAAATTAATAAACTAAAAATATTGTCTAAATGATTTACGAAATTTACTGAATTTCTCACTGATATGATATAATGAATATTCAATATTTAAAATGCACTACATACCTCTATAGGAACAAGTTCTTTAGGGTTTATTCTCAAATGAGTATTTACTCATTCCAATTTCTATTGTCAATCAATATTCTTTTTTAAACTTTGTATTGTTAATGATTGAAATGGAGTAATTAGCATTCCTAATTTTTCAATAGTACTTTTTGCGTGAGTAATCTCTCCCAGTCAGAACTTTAATCTCTTTTATTGAATTACTTTCGTGTGAGTAATTAATTTGATTGTACAAATTTCTATTGAAATTTCTCTTCTTTTTGCTTTGCTATTATTTTTCGTTAATGTTTGACTTGATTCACCTCAAATATTTTTATGGAAGAAAAACAACTAGTAAAACTTATTTGAAATTTGTCTTATTTCGATAGTGAAAGTGATTCCGGTTGTCCGTATAACTCCTCCGATATTTGAATAACATTTCATAATTTCGACCTTCCATGAGTTTTTTGTATAGGTGATAATTGTAGTATCAAAACTATCAGAAGAATGTAAAAACATAACGTTCAATGATAAATAAAATATAATTAGTAGATTTAGTCACTCAAGTATAATTACATTTGTTTCTTATAAAAAACATTATTCAAAAGATAATACAATGAAATTCTTCAAAAAATAATACAATGAAATTCTTCAAAAAAATCTTATGAACTTTTTCAAATTGCTCAAGATTATTACTCATTCATAAATAATTTCGAATTATATAACCATGATTGACAAATATATTAAATTCGATTCGTCTTATGTATACTTGATTTTTAGATGATTCTCGGGACTTGACAATAATATGAACAAATGAGTTTTTTTAATTCTTTTAGAGATATTTTATATAATAATTATTGTATATTTCGTACATAATTAATCCTAATATTGCAAATTTGCTACTTAACTAATTTCTACCATCACAAGAAGCTGGAAATATAAGGCTTTAAATAAAAAATAAATTTATTTATTAAACAACAAAAATATGTCATAATGAATATATCAATATCAATATGCAAAGATTTTCGTCACTATGTTAATTTTGAACAATTCACATGATCCTTTATTCTTTATATACTAAAAGAAATAAAATGAACATGTGTCATGTTGAGAATCATTGTAATATCTCACAATTGTAAGATTAAAATAATTTTTAAATCATTTAAATTTGAAAAAAATATTGATTTATGTTGATAATTATTTCATTTTAAATATTTTCTCCCTTTTAAAAATATAAATATATTCATAAATTAAAAATATTTCTAAAAATAAAACAGACAGTCATTTGCTATAACCAAACTCCAATATTGAGTCCAGTCATCTTTCGTAATGAAACTATTATGAAGACGATGCAATTGCAAGGTGTTGACTAAAGCCATATCATCATGTGGTCTCCAGTTTGCCATTTAGAACACCCCCAAAATCATCAAATCAAATTGGCCACTTCTCCTACAAATCCAAAACAGAGCCAAAAAAGGTAAAACCAGTGAGCCTAACACTTAAATTCTTACTCTTATTTGCTATACAATAACATGTATTAACAGTATTACAATTACAATATTATCCTTCCCAAACAAAAGGGGTAGTATGTCTCAATTCCAATAAATATTACCTATCAAGTAGGTTAACAATATGCACAACTGAAGTAAACAACTAAGCATTCTCGCTAGTGAAATTATTACTACGAGAAATCAGTCATTTATTTTTTTAATTGCTGGAATTTGGTATTTTTTAGCCGAAATTCAAAACTTTCCTTGGTTGACCACCTCAAATTTTGTGTCGTTGTAGTCACTATAGTCAAGTATAGTATGCTTTGATGTCATGTTGGTTATAATGGTGGAACATCCGTGTCATTTGCAGTGCTAGAAAAATGAAAAACTCTCCAATTTTAAGCGATCATATACAATTATCAGCAAGAATTTCTAGTTCTGTCTTAAAAAACAACCAAAGTCAAGTAATTAAAAAGGTAAATGACTAATGCGAGCAATTAAGGAAAAACCCATAACATTCGCCCCAATAGGTACCTATCTGCCGTCGAGCATTGTGATTGTAACTTGATTCTCCGAATTTGCTGCATTTGCGCTGCTTGAACTTTGATCACCAATAACATCTTTTTCTCGGAAAAAACCAGGCTGCTTAGCCTGAGGTAATTCAACTTCATTACCCAGCATAAACACTACGGAAGACATGTTTGGCCTGTCCTCCGGAGAATTTTGAACGCACAAACGCCCCACATGGATCGAGCGCAACAATTCAGGAATGTTAAATGAATCGCCAAGCGAAGGGTCAACTAGTTCACTTGAGTTGTCTTCTTTATAAAGTCTCCAAGCCTATCCGAAATTCACAAAAGGTTGAGATAATGGATTCTTGGCTACATAAATAAGTTAATAACATAGTACTTACATGTCCAATGAGATTGAGATTGTCATCTTTCAGGAAGAATCCTTTGTTTCTCTTTCCACTCACAATTTCTAGCACCAGAACTCCAAAGCTGAATACGTCGGATTTGATTGAGAACAACCCGTCTGCTGCGTATTCGGGAGACATGTATCCGCTATGATGGAGTATTAACAGAAAAAATGGAGTTAGAAAGTGAAAATAGGAACAAGATAAATCAGTTTATCAAGCTTCTTACTATGTTCCAACAACTTTTCTCGTCTGGGCTTCAGTTTGGTTTCCTCCAAAACTCCTGGCTAAGCCAAAGTCTGAGATTTTCGGGTTCATCTCAGCGTCTAGCAATATGTTGCTAGCTTTGAGATCTCGATGGATAATTCTCAACCTGGAATCTTGATGGAGATACAATAGTCCCCTTGCAATTCCATTTATAATGTGGAGACGTTTTTGCCAGTCAAGTAGCTTACTTCTTGCTTTATCTGACAAAACATATTGTGAAGTTAGTACTGTTGTTGCAGGATTAAAACTTAATCCTCTACATATATAGCAGCGTAAGAGAGCTCACCAAATAAAATCAAGTCGAGACTTTTGTTAGGCATGTATTCGTAAACCAACATCTTCTCCTCACCGTCAACACAACATCCTAAAATCCTCACCAAATTGCGATGCTGAAGTTTCGCAATCAACAATACTTCATTCTTCAACTCATCGACTCCTTGTGAGGAGGTCTTTGCCAGGCATTTCACAGCAATTTCCTGTCCGTCATCCAACATGCCCTACACACGACAACATAAAATATGTGAAACACAACTATTTTCTGTTATATTTTCTGTTATTTTCACAGGCATTCTAGAATTGTACCTTGTAAACAGGTCCAAACCCACCCTCACCTAGCTTGTTCTTGTTTGAGAAATGATCTGTAGCTTTCAGAATTGTAGATAATGTGAAGAATGGCAACTCAGACTCTTCTTTCGAGTGGCTTCCCATAACTAGGCCTGCAAATCCACAACATTAGACAAAAATCACGTAAAAAAGGGTTGATACTAATTTCAATTTCTTCATACCTTCTCTCCAACTTGGTTTGTTCTTCCTCCTCCGTCTAATAAATAAAATGAGACAGAGGCAAACAAGAACTACTCCGGCCACTGATGTAAAACTTGCTATGAGTACTACTCTTTTTTTCCCTTTAGAGCCTGCAACAATTTTAAAGCAAACAAAATATAATTAAATATTATGTTATGTTACATCAGAAATCATGTCAATTTATATGAAGACATATAATTCATACACTTTAAGCATACGAGATCAGATTGAGGTAGATACCCAATTCAGTAGAAGCCATTCTGATGTAAAGATCTTGTCCACCTTGAGATAGACTTCTGATGTCTTTCAATTCCCCATAGTAAAATATGCATCCAATTCCCTCTACTCTCATGTCCAATTGTGTGTATGCTGTACAAGAGCAGTTCCTTGAGCATACGACTTCGCAGTCTGCTAGGCGCATTCTCCGACCATCCAATGTGGAATTCCGTGAGTCTGGCAATTTAATTCCAGAGTACCTCAAAAATACATCTCCTTGACATGTCAGCGGTGTCCTTCGGATGCATCCACTTGACCTTTCTCGGACTGCTGGCACGAACCTATCAAGACATCCACAGGGTTGTGAATTTCCAATGTTGCAAACACCATTTGCACCACACAGATTGTAACTATCACATTGATCTTCGCCCAGAAAGCTGGAAATACCCCAGGCTTGGGCCTCACGATCCCATATCCATCGCTGTCCAAGACCGCTCATGTTCATCATTGCCCTAGTAACAAGTGATTGGTCCTCTGTATTTTCTGTATACTTTACCTCATTCTCATTCATCTGTATCGACCTGTATATAGGTGCTGGGTAAATTGGTTTATGGGAAGTTATAGATGGTGACCCACTAAACCGGAGCCCATTCCAGGGCCCGATTCTATAATGAACAGCTTCACCTCGTTTCAATATAATCTGTGGCAATCCATAAGGATCGAAGTGAATTGTGAACTCACCTGGAGCTGGATCATCATTGCTTCTCCATGATGACAGGTAAACCTCCACCCCTTTTCTGAAATCCCATCCTAAGCTCATACCTGGTAAAAATGAGTCGGATGGATAGTCGAAACTCTGCCAAAGGTAATTCTGCGGCCTGTCATCGTTTGCATCCTTCACCACAAGATTTCCTGTATCCAGTAATTGCGCTGATGGACTTCCAACAGTTCGCGTTGCATTGGACGACCATATGATAGTGCCATTACTGTGATTGAACAGGGCCAAGATTCCTGGCTGTACAACCCTCAACACGCCCGAGTTACTAGACAGTGGAGCTTGTCTGTTGGCAACCCATATATATGTCCTAACTGATATATTCCTGTACCACATGCCCACATACCGACGATTTATCGAATTCCCGGGGCTGAAAAACCCGAGTTCAAACTTTCCACCTGAGGAAACCAATGTTTCTCCATCTCTAATACTGTGAGAACTATTTATAGTATCGGTTGCAGCAGAAACTGCAAGGATTAGCAGAGAGCAGGTCAACAAGCAGCACAATAAACTCGTCATCGATCAACCAAATTTGTCCATTTCGTCTTCTTTTATGCGTTGCTGAAATTACATTAATGCAGAGTTTAATGTCCTAAAATCAGCTTGTGGGTTGAAACTTTTGCTGTGTGAATACTTTTCCAAGGAATCATTTAACCGTATTGCTTCCTAGTCGTCATAAAGTCAGTCCTATCGCTATGAAGAATAAATTATGTAATTATTATTATTATATTTGTACTTAGTTTATGCCTATAAGATGAAGTATGGACAATCTGTACTGAAGCTTGTGTGATGAATCCATTTAATTCACAAAGTCGTATTCAGACAAATGCCCAAAACATCAATGAGTCAAAAAGTGAAAAAGGTTATTTTTATAGTGTTCGATTGGTTTAGACCGAGTACTTTGAATACTTAAAAATGAGTGTTCAATTTAAATTTGATTATATACTTTTAAAACGTAAAACAAATCTAAGACACTATTCGAACACCTCAAAACATGTTTGAGTGATACGATGGAACACTCTTTTGTTTGCATGGTATGGTACGTCAGTGTCCACTAGGAAAGATACTTTTCTCAGGACATCGGTCAATTTTGTCAGCTTAAAATCAATATTATATATGAAAACTTGGAGAAGTAATAATTCGAAAACAATCTTTCCTCTTTGTTGTTTTTCTGTTTAATCCTCGCCTTTAGCCACCAAAAAGTTCCACCTCAGCCGACTTGGATTTTCCACCGTGCATTATTTTAGAGAATATACATCATTGAATGACACAAATTATAATATAATGTTATGGGTGCACGGTTCCTTCGAATACAATTCAGAAATATTTGAATTAATTTGCCCTATTGTAAATTATCTTTATTCTTATATTTACTAGCAATTTATCACGTGCGTTGATTCCAATATTTTATTGAAACATTATATTGTTATGTAGTTTTGATAAATATTATTTTCAAATAAAATATTTTTTACAATTAATTTATATCATTATTATTTAATTATAATATTTAAAATTATTTTAAATATCATAATTTTCATATATATTGTTAAAACAACATAATGAAAAGATTCAATAAAATCTTTTAAGCGCTAAATATTTATGTGATCTATCTATGATTGTCATGATTTGATAGAAAAATTCATAACATATTCCTAATATTCTATAATTGGAAAGTAAAAATATCATAAAATAAAACTATAATACTTAATAAAACTTATTAAAATAATAGATCCTTATACAAATAATATTGAGATCTCGATATATTATATGTAATTTTAGTTATATTCGAGGAATACATAAAAATCTAAAATTTTATTTTTTTATTCTCATGTTCACTCTATTTTTTTTTTTTCTCGAGAAAATGGACAAATAGGCCTTTCAAATTTTAACTCTAGCTCAAATCAATACCTAAAACCATCATTTTGTCCAATAAACACCTAAACTTTTTCATTTTGGACCAACAAACACTTTAATTTTTGTTTATAACAAATTGAAATATTCATCAACATTTTAAGTTAACACCATCGGTTTCTATTATTTAGTGTTGTTGACCCAATTCCGTTTGCAAAATTAGCCACCTATTAAGTTAGATTTCTCCGACTTCTTCAGCTCGGTCGCCTTCTTCTCTTCTCTTTCCTCCTTCGTGCTCTTCCTCATAGACCCATACGTTATATATCATCTCCTACTTCTTTGTGGGCCCTTCTCCCTGTTTCACCCTCTACAAATGGCTTTCCACCTTTGATCAAAATGAGAGTGATGAACTCTACTACTCTTCTTCTGATGATACTAGTGGTATCGGCTCAAAAGACGAAGACTTTAACAATGGTATCTATTCCTTAAATTGTTTACCCCATCCAAACTGTTCCTTGTCTCCAAAACATATCACCACCTTCTACTTGAACCATTGCTAACTAAAAACTAATTAGGTTGAAGGGGATAAAATATGACAAATAAATGATACACTTATTCTATAGGATACATGTAATAAAAGTAGGATAAATTGAGATTATAAATAAAAAATAGTACATGGGTACCGTATGAGATTTATGCAACATGGAATAATTAAAACAATCAAGAGTCTCTTCTTTATATGCTGGGACCTACATATTACCCATATTATATATGAGTCTAAAAAGATTAAAAGAATATGGATTGATACATACTCCCTCCGTCCCAGTTAACTTGTCCTACTTTTCATTTTGGTCCGTCCCACTTAACTTGTCACACCCATAAATGGCAATTAAAGACAACAATCTCCACCCTCAAAATATCCACATTCAATCTCCACCTTTAAAAAAATCAAAGATTCTACAAAATTTATTTTTTCTTAACATCCGTGTCCAGTCAACTGTGACATGTTAACCGAGACGTAGGGAGTATAACATATATGTACATAGGCCCGTGTGAGAAGTGTGTGTTGGAACAAATTATAGCATATATATAAATAAAATAATATAAATAAATTAGTATAAAGGATTGCCTTTGGCAATGTCCTAAAACATAATATTCACCCATTCTCTGATGTGCTGAAGACTACGGGTGCTCTATCCTCAGGATTCAACTGTGAATTCTTCTTCAAATTTCACACTCTAAAATTTAAGAAGTCAGAACTTTGTACTTTATGTGTCTCTCTGATGCGGTGTATCTCGATTCATTTTCAGAATCTTTTTTGACAACTCTATACTCTCTAATTTATAGAGACTTAAAAGGATCCTCAAACAGACACGTCTAACCTCGTGGAAAAGATACATTTGTTCGGTTGGAAACCAGTTGTCTAATTTAATAGTCGCATCTCTTGGTTTGTTTTTTTTTTTAAAAGATATATTGGTCTAGTAAGCCAATTTTAAAATCAAGCAATATATATATATATATATATATATATATATATATATATTAATGTATGAAAAAATGCTTCAAACATAAAATACCCAATTGTGTGTGTTTTTAAGGGATATGATTTGTTTTTGTAGTATATATTTGTATATGGAAGAGATTTGAATGTTAATATATAAGACATAATAAAATCAAGATATTATGAAGGAAATTACATCAGTAACCCTATACTAATTAATTTGAAAGGGACAAAATAGGCAAAACGAAAATTGACTGAAACTTAAGACACTTTTATATTAGTGTTTAGATAGTGCATGTTTGGTTGGGGTTGAGGTGGTTGGGATACTGTTGACTGTGGATAGTGGCTGGAGAAAGTGGTTGGGAGAGTAAAGAATTAATGTTTGTTCGGGTGGTTGGGGAAGTGGTTGTAGTGTTGGATATGTTATTTTATTGTAAAAGATAATGTAATGTGTGTAAGAGGTTGTTAGTAATGATTGATTTAATAATTAAATTAGTATAGAAATATAATTGATTATGTATATAATTGTTGTATATAATTGTTGATGATTTATTCTAATAATTTCTAAAATATTTAAAAATTTATTTTAATTTTTTATATAAATTTCGTAGTTAATAATTATGTTATCATCCTTGTCCTCTACTATCTTATACTCCCACCAATTTAATCGAATTATTAGCCCAATTTAAAAGTCTCACCACTCTCTCTCTCAAAAGGCCATTTTCACATTTTCTAGTGAGAGAAAAAGAAAAAAAAAAGAAAAAAACCTCTGGTGCATAAACTCTCCATCACCCCCTTTCCCCCTCCTCCAGATTTGATTTCGCCGCTGCATAACCACCGACGACGCCATCCTCCCCCTTTCAATTGTCATTGTAGAAGAAGAAGAAAAATGACGAAAATGATGAGAGAGAGCAAGAGACATGACGTCTCCTTCCGATCTGATTCTGCCGCCGCAAACACCACCTCCTCCACCGCTGCTACAAACACCACCTCCACTAAAATACAGTCTCAAACATTTCGGTTCAGACTAAGTCGATCGCCTTCGCAGGAATAGTGTTTTGACGCTGCCACTGTCCACTGTCGTCCGTCGCCGTCCACCGCTATCCGTCGCCGTCTGTCGCTGTTCGCAGTTATGGTGTGGTTGCATGTGTTGTTGCAGGTTGGACTTAGATGTGGTGGTAATATGTGTTTGTGTGTAAGAAAGAGAGAGAGGAAGGACATGAGAGAGAGATGGAGAAGAAAATAGGGGGTGTGTGTGTGTGAGAGAGAGGGGGAGAGAGGACAGAAGAGAGAGAGCCGTTTTATTCCAGGATTATTGTCGGTGCCTTGAGGATGGTGCCCCAACCCTTGAATATGAGGGGTTGGGGCAATGAGTAAAGCAAACATCTGTAAGGGGTTGGCCCAACCGATTAGGAGTTGGACCAACCCTAACCTAACATACCCATAGTTTTAAAAAGGAAAACTACTTTTTTTTTTTTTTTTTTTTTCCCGGACGAGATGTTCGAACTCTTCTTGTTGTTTGATTATGACAACCAAATAGAACTTATTTTGATCACATGTTGTAGTCGAATGGTCCTTCAAAGCAGAATTTCTTTCTTGTTCGACCTGACTGTTGGAGCGGTCAAAGATATATTCGACAGATCAAGTCTGAACAACGCCAGGGGCCTTCAACATTTCCAATTTGAATTTCATGCAAACAAATTCTCAAAACCTAATCTTCTACTCCTAGTCTTTCCCTATTATATCCACTAATAAAAATTAAGAAGAAACTAAACAGTTTTACGAAACTAAACAGTTTTACATCTATACAAAGAACCCTAGAAAGTCCAACAAAAAAAAATGAAAGAAAAATTAAAACTCAAGAGATTAAGACAGATTAGAGTAAGCTACAAACTTCGTAACTTTATCTATTGTGTACGATTGAAAAAAGTGCAAGGCCAAACTATTCGAACAACCTTTGACGATGCTCTTCTCCTTCTCTAACCTCTGCTTTATTTGAACATGGGGAGGAGTAGTATCTTTCTTTTTATGTATTTTTCCTTTTAACTAAAAGGGTATAATAAATAACAAATTGGATGTATTTAACATTTCTTTGATAATTTTTAATATAAAATGGGTATTTTTGTTTTTATGGTATCAATTGCCATAAAAGATATTCCTAAAGTATGTTTGTTTAAAGTTGGAGAGTTTTGAAGTATTGTTGATTGAGGTAAATAAAGTGATGAAAAGTAGGTGAAAAAGTATGTTTGATCTTCCCCAATATATTGGTGAGAACCTTAAACAAACATACCTGAAGACTAAAAAAAAAAAACTCATTACACAGAAACCCAACTAGATTTTATATTCCAACTCTACTAATATACGCTAATGGTTGCATTATATATAATGAAAACTACCACCATACATCACCCATATAAAATGATATTATAGTAACATAGATACAAGCCACAATACAAAATGATATTTCATGATGACATGTTAAATAGTATCATAATGACATCACAAGATGATATTATAACAACCAACTACTCACACGTAAAGTAGCTAGATGACATAAATGAAATAAGAGTTGAATAGTATTTGAAATAGAAATAAAGTATCTGGTTTGCAGTAAAATGGGTAAAGGAAGTGCTAGGGTATAACCTATCACTCAACTTGTATCCACTTGCAAATAGCTATTAACCAAAAGTTGTTACAACCAAAAGTTGGCTATAGATATTAGCTAGCTAGTCATTTATTAGAAAGCCCTTGAAGCAATAGGAAATGTACTATATATAGGCATACAAAGCAACTTGTAAACTCAATAATTCATATATCTTCGTTACACAGTTTTTTATTTTCTACGTTGTTTTTTTATTTTTATTTTCTGTATAATCATTTGATTCTTGAATGTTCACTTTGAATATTTCTTCATGGTATCAGCTTAAGCCACAATTTAAATTTCGATTTGTGTTCTTCTTGTGAAGTTTTGCGCGCCCACCATCTGTTAAAGAAAGTTCTTGCTGTGTTGTTCAAATTTCTTTTCTCTAATGGCCAATGAAGGAGGCCCTGCTACCAATACTGCACCTGAACCAACTTTTGCACCGATCATAATGGATAACCCAGGAATGATGTTTGTCTCCCATTCCCTGAATGGCATTAATTATATTTCGTGGAAGAAGTCGATGCTCCTGGCTTTAGGAGCTAAATCCAAACTGGGATTCATAACTGTTGAAAGTCCCTCAACCCCCTGAAGGTTCATCTACATATGATGCCTCAAAGAAAAGTGATAGCTTGCTTGTTTCTTGGATAATAAACAATATTTCTAAAGAGCTTGTGGATGCCTAGTTTGATACACGTTGTGTATGCATGCATTTAGGTCGATTCAGCTGTCTATTTTATATCTTTGCACGCATATTCGTGCATATTTGGCCAGAAATTGCTTATATTCATTACTTTATGCCATTTGACATGGATATGTTTGTTTTAAGATTATTCAGGTGTTTTTAAGCCAAAAAGTTTATCTAGACGAAGTTTGGAAGAAGAAACAAGCTAAGAAGGGACAAAAACGGAAGAAACTGAGTTGAAGCAAAGTTGAACGAGTTTTTTATCCGATAGCGACTGCTACAACTGGTAGCTACCACAACAAAAGAAAGCCAGAATGTGAAAACTGGCTCTGCTTTGCCTAGCCAACGCGACTGCGTCAGTCTTTTGAAAAGCCGCGACATCCTTGAGTAGCAGCCACGTCAGCCTGTGTAGCAGCCATGACAGAAGTGGTTCCCATAAGCCAAGAAGAGCTGAGACTTGAACGCGACAGCGACCAAAGGTAGAGGCCGCGACTCTTAAGTCAATTTTCCAATCCTAATGCGCGAAGGCTTTTATTTTTGGCTGATATTCACCCTAACTCGTCCCCACTTATAAAAAGAGAACTTCAAGTCCTAAGGACACAAGACCATAGTTTTACATAGAAAAAGTGCTTGGAGACTTGGAACGAAGATCAAGGAACACAAGGGACGAGATCGAGATTCAAGATTCGAGTTTCTTTTTCTTTTGTTTATTGTTAATTTCAAACAATGTTTGTCTATGAATTTTGTTTGTTTTTGATCTTAGACATGAGTAGCTAAATATATTGTGTTCTAGGATTAGAGAGTAGGTAATTATTGACTATATTTTGATTTGTTTTTTTAATTCTAGACTCTGTTTTATAGTTATTTTCATGCTTTGTTCTTAAATTATGAATGAGTTGATTTGGCCTATTAATTAGTTCTATTTGCTTAACAACTCGGTGTCCGAGAGGAGAAGGTAGTAAACTATGCCCAAACTTCAGTCTCTGTGGGATCGTCCTTGACTGTCATTATCTACGCTAGCACTGTATACTTGCGGATTACTAGGTTAGAATTTAGTGTATCAAGTTTTCGGTGCCATTGTCGGGGACTGATAACTGCGTTTAGTTTATATTCTGATAAATAGAACGATATTAGACTAGACATTTTTTGCAGTTTCAATTTTTGTTATTTATTTGTTTTCGTTACTTTTGTATTACGTGGTAATTCTTTGTCTGTGTTCTCAGGAATTGAATGCACATTAGATCGAAAGGAAAAGCTCATCTTATCCCATTTGATCCTGAAATTGAAGCAGCTGGTAGAGGAAATAGAATAAATAAAAAGCTAACTTACGAGATGGCTGACCTTCTGCAGAATTTGACACAAGAAGAGATAATCACACGACTGTTCGTGGCCATAACTATTGTGGATACCCGAATGACTGCCTTGCAAGAACAACAACAGCATCAGCAACCACAGTTACCACCACCGGCTGATTCAAATGAAGATGTCACACCAATTAGTGATTATCTTCGAGCTTTACCGAATCAGAGCACTAGAGGAGTCCAACCACCACTGATTCAAGATAACAACTTCGAACTCAAGTCATTGATTAACATAGTCCATCATAATCAGTTTGGTGGAGGGGTACAGGAAGACCCTAATGTTTATCTGAACAAGTTCAGGAGGGTGTCTGAAACATTAAAGGTAAATCTTGTGCCACATGAGCAAGTCAAGTTGAGGCTATTTCCATGCTTGTTGAAAGACAGAGCACTTCAATGGTATAATTCTCTAGAGGATGTCACTACTTTGGAGTATTGAGCACAAGATTTTTACTGAAATATTTCTCACCGAGCAAGATGCTTGAGCTTCAAAATGAAATCAATTAATTTAAGTAGTTTGATGGAGAGCCATTTGGCAAAGCATGGGAGTGATTCCGGGATCTACTCTGGAGTTGCCCTCAACATGGGTTCACTCAGAAACAACAAATTTGCAAGTTCAACAAGGGGTTGTTTGCATCTGCAAGAGACCATGTGGACACAGCAACATGGGATAATTTATTGGCAAAGAATATAAGTGTAGATGTCAGTTCATTATCATCAAGTGTTCATGGAATGTAGTAGAGGTTTTGAGGATTCCAGAACCGAGTTTAGAATGTGGAGAATCGGGTTTTAGCCGGATCAATAGAAGAGGTTAAAATGGGAACCGGAGTCAAGGTTGTTATAACTGCCGTTTGCAACAGAATTAAACCGTTGCATTTAAAACCGTTGCGGTAAGCTTGCAGTAGCAATTTTGAGCAGTTGAGACAAAATTGGTTACAACTACTTCTACTCCCTGATTCGAGCTCCGGCCTTTATATACATTGTAAACACTTGAAGTTGCGAGTTGATTCACGATTCTTTCCCTCTATAAACATTACTCAATCAAGAGAATTAGATTGCTAGGGTTCTTATGCTCAATTCGTTCTGTGAATTGGGGTTTCTGGTTTTCTGGATAAATTCTTGTAAGTGATTGATTAGTGAAGTGAATTGAGGTGTATAGAACCTCCGTGGATGTAGATCACATTGATCGAACCACGTAAAATCCCTGAGTTCATCATTTTCTCTTCCTGTTCTTGGTTCGGTTTTTTGTGGCCAATTTCTGTGTTGGTTTTCATTCAATACTGTTTGTGTGTTGTTTGTGTGTGAGTGAGATTGATTCATAACAAGTGGCGCCGTCTGTGGGAATTTTTCTCACGCAACAAGAAGATAGAGATGTCAGGAATGAAGATGGATGTGGAAAAATTCTCAGGGAGGAATGACTTCCATCTTTGGAAGATCAAGATGAAGGCTATCCTGGTTCAAAATGGGCTGGTAGGTGCCCTAAAGCCTGAAAATAAATGGACAGAGACAGAGAAGCCTAAATATGCAGAGGTGGATCAAAAGGCTCTGAGCTTGATCATCCTGTGTCTAGGAGATAAGCCATTGAGGGAGGTTTCAAGATGCTCGACTGCAATAGAGGCTTGGACCAAGTTGGAGGAACTATATCAGTCCAAGTCTATATCAAATAAATTGTTTCTCAAACAGAGGTTACTGGCTTTCAAAATGGTGGAAGGAAAAGACATTTCTGATCAACAGGATGAGTTTTCAAAACTTCTTGATGAGCTGGAAGATCTTGGAGTAACTATGGAGGATGATGACAGAGCTTTAATGGTATTAAATGCTCTACCAAGTTCCATGGAAGGGTTCAAGGATACTTTGATGTTTGGGAGGCAGGATAAACTGAGTTATGACTCAATAATCGCTGCTTTGAAGACCAAATGCTTACAGAATCAAGGAGATAAGAAGGTGACTCAATCTGGTGATGGTTTGAATGTAAATTTCAAAAAGAATTACCAAAAGAAGAAGAGCCAAACCTCAAAGAATAACAAGATTGGCAATACTGCTCCAAAGAAACCTAGAGAATGGATAGAGAACAGGAAATGTTTCAAGTGCAAGCAAGTAGGACATCTAAAGAAAGATTGCCCTCAAAAGGTGAAGAAGAAAGAAGGCTATGGTGGAGAAGCTGCCATTATTGAACATGGAGAAGACACTCCAGAAGTCTTGAATGTTACTAAATCAAAAGTGGAGTTGGAATGGGTACTGGATACAAGCTGCTCATTTCATATGTGTCCTCACAAAGAATGGTTCCAAAACCTCAAGAAAGAAGATGGAGGGTGTGTACTGCTGGGAAATGACCAATCCTGCAGGGTTCAAGGTACTGGATCAGTAAACATCAATATGTTTGATGGTGTTACCAGGCAAATTACAAATGTAAGGTATGTGCCTGGACTTAAAAGAAATTTGATCTCCCTAAGATCTCTAATTGCTACTGGGTGTGAGTTTAAGTCTGTTGATGGCCAATTACACATAACCAAAGGAAATAAATTGGTAATCAAGGGAAGACAACACAATGGATTGTTTATTTTGATAGGAAAATCAGTGGTTGGGAGTGTGGGGAATATTCTGGCTAATAATGAACTAACCCTGTGGCATAAAAGGTTGGGACACATTGGTGAAAGAGGACTGAGAGAACTATCCAGAAGAGGGATAGTTGGAGAGGTTGGGAATCAGACACTTGAGTTCTGTGACAAATGTGCATTGGGCAAATCACAGAAACTTCCTTATGCCAAAGGGATTCACATCACTCAAGAACCTCTAGATTATGTCCACTCTGATATCTGGGGACCATCTAGGACTGAAACACATGGAGGAGGAAAGTATTTCATGTCTGTAATTGATGATTTCAATAGGAAAGTATGGGTGTTTATCTTAAGAAACAAGAGTGATGCCTTCACCAAATTCAAGACATGGTTGCTTCAAATGGAAACCTTGAAAGGAAAGAAACTCAAGCATTTAAGAACTGATAATGGATATCTATCTATTGAGTTCACAACCTTCTGTAATGAAAGGGGAATTACCAGACACAAAACAATCCCCATGAATCCACAACAGAATGGTGTGACAGAAAGATTCAACAGAACTGTTCTGGAAAGAGTAAGGTGTATGTTACTTGATGCTGGGTTGCCAAAGGTGTTCTGGGGAGAAACAATAAACACAACATGTTATCTAATAAACAAATCTCCTACATCAACTCTGGGGTTCAAAACACCAGAAGAAGTATGGAATGGAAGAATTCCAGATTACTCAGGATTAAAGGTGTTTGGATGCTTGGCATATGCTCATATGAGATCAGATAAACTTGATCCTAGAGCTTACAGGTGTGTGTTTCTGGGATATCCAGAGGGAATCAAGGGTTACAAGTTATGGTGCATGGAATCTGGGAATCAGAAAAAAATGATTAGCAGAGATGTAAAGTTTAATGAATCCATTATGAGATATCATTTCTCTGGGAATCTAGGGAATCATGATGAAGGCTCTGAAACATAAAGGATATCAGTTCAGGTGGAGACTTAGGAGGAGCATGACAGACAGAGAGGTGAAAACTTGGCTGATCATTTCAGTAGTAGTTCTTCAGAAGAAGAAGACACACCACACAGAAATCCAAACCTGAGAGAGTACAGCATTGCCAGAGACAGACCAAGAAGACAAATACAGAAACCAGACTTTTATGGACAAGCTGGAAGTGTACATTATGCACTTAGTGTTGCTGAAGAAATAGAAAATCATGAACCACAAAACTTCAAGGAAGCAGTCAGTGGTGATGAAAGTGAACACTGGATCAGTGAAATGATGGAAGAAATGGAGTCTTTGGAGAGGAATGGCACCTGGAAACTGGTGGATAAACCAAAGGGACAAAAGCTGGTAAGTTCCAAATGGATTTACAACAAGAAGGTTGAAGCTGGGGTCTCAGACAAGATAAGGTATAAGGCAAGGCTGGTAGCAAGGGGGTTTACTTAGAGGGAAGGCATTGATTTCAATGAAGTTTTCTCTCCTGTAGTAAAGTACTGTTCAATCAGACTACTTTTGTCAATAGTAACACAAGAGGATATGGAGTTACAACAGCTAGATGTGAAAACAGCTTTCTTACATGGAGACTTAGTTGAGAACATTTATATGAAGCAGCCTGAGGAATTTGTGATTCCAGGAAATGAAGAAAAAGTATGTTTCCTCAAAAAGTCATTATATGGATTGAAGCAAAGCCCAAGGCAGTGGAATAAGAAGTTCAATGAGTTTATGTTAAAAGCTGGTTTTGTCAAAAGTTTGTATACAGTTGTGTTTATTTTGATAAAAGTTTAAGTGTTGATCCTGTATACCTGTTGTTATATGTGGATGACATGCTCATTGCAAGCAAGAGCTCACATAAAATACATCAGCTTAAGCAGAAGTTGAGTTCTGAATTTGATATGAAGGACTTAGGAGAGGCTAAGAAGATTCTGGGAATGAGCATAATCAGAGACAGAGCTGTTGGATGTTTATGGTTGTCTCAGAAGCATTATCTTCTGAAAGTGGTGGAGAGATTTCAAATGCATGAGGCCAAGACACTGAGTATTCCAGTAAGCCAACAACTCAGATTATCAAAGGAGCAGAGTCCTAAGACAGCAGAAGAAGAGACATACATGAGAAGTGTGCCTTATGCTAGTGGAGTTGGGAGTCTGATGTATGGGATGATATGCAGCAGACCAGACTTAGCATACTGTGTGTCCTTGGTTAGCAGATATATGTCAAATCCAGGAAAAGCTCACTGGGAGGCTTTGAAGCAGGTTTTGAGGTATTTAAAGGGAACAACAAGTCTGGGGTTGAAGTTTCAGAAGCAGAAAAAGTTGGCTATTCCTTTGGAAGGTGTTGCAAATGCTGATTTTGCTGGTAATGTTGATACCAGGAAGTCAATCACAGGCTATGTTTTCACATTATATGGTACTGCAGTTAGTTGGAGAACTGTGCAACAATCTGTGGTGGCTTTATCAACTACAGAAGCTGAATACATGGCTTTCACAGAGGCAATCAAGGAAGCTGTGTGGTTAAAAGGCATTCTGAAGGATCTGGGGATCAAGCAGGACTGTGTTACTATATATTGTGACAATCAAATTGCATTACATCAAGTGAAACATCAAGCTTTCCATGAGAGATCCAAGCACATAGATGTCAGATTGCATTTTGCAAGAGATGTGATTGATACAGGGTCTGTGGAGGTTAGGAAGGTCCATACAAGTGACAATGCTGCTGATTTTCTAACCAAAGCAGTGCCTGGGAGTAAGATGGTTCATTGCTCAAGCCTAATTGGGCTTGAACGGTGTGATTAAAAATTGGAGAACAAGGCAGGTTGAGGTAATGAAATACACTTGAGTTCATTGAGGTGGAGATTTGTAGATGTCATTTCAATATCATCAAGTGTTCATGGAATGTAGTAGAGGTTTTGAGGATTCCAGAACCGGGTTTAGAATGTGAGAACCGGGTTAGAGAACCGGGTTTTAGCCAGATTAGTAGAAGAGGTTAAAATGGGAACCGGAGTCAAGGTTGTTATAACTGCCGTTTGCAACAGAATTAAACCGTTGCATTTAAAACCGTTGTGGTAAGCTCGCAGCAGCAATTTTGAGCAATTGAGACAAAATTGGTTACAACTACTTCTACTCCCTGATTTTTGCTCCGGCCTTTAAATACATTGTAAACACTTGAAGTTGCGAGTTGATTCACGATTCTTTCCCTCTGTAAACATTACTCAATCAAGAGAATTAGATTGCTAGGGTTCTTATGCTCAATTCGTTCTGTGAATTGGGGTTTCTGGTTTTCTGGATAAATTCTTGTAATTGATTGATTAGTGAAGTGAATTGAGGTGTATAGAACCTCCGTAGATGTAGATCACATTGATCGAACCACGTAAAATCCCTGAGTTCATCATTTTCTCTTCCTGTTCTTGGTTCGGTTTTTTGTGGCCGATTTCTGTGTTGGTTTTCATTCAATACTGTTTGTGTGTTGTTTGTGTGTGACTGAGACTGATTCATAACAATAAGGGCTGCATTTTATATGCTGGATGAGATGGCCACAACTAGCTATCAGTGGCTGAATGAAAGAAATCAGCCAAGGAGAGTGGATAGCATCACCGACTCTAAGCCGAATGAGACGCTTACTACTCAATTCGAAGCTTTGACAAAACAAGTGAGTCTATTAACTAGTTTAACTTTGGCCCAACACCCTGAGCCCAATTCATAGCAGCTACCCGTGTAAGAAGGAGTTGAAGATTTTAATTTTATTAATCAAAGAAACTTCAATAACTTCCAAGGCATCTAGCAGTGGCACAATCAATATCAGCAAGGTAATAGGAATCATCCTAACCTCTCGTACAGCAACCCAAATAGTTCACTCCAACTACCACCGGGATTTGCCATCATAAATGGCATGATCCATGATGGATGAAGCCCAACTCAAGAGGAGTTAACACAGTCACATTATGCCAAGTATGATGAGAAGTGATTTCAATTCAAGAAGGAGATAGATAGAAAAACCAGAGAGTTAAACAAGAACATGACTAGTTAAGGGGAGGGTTTGAAAAAATTGACTAAGACTGTGACGCAACAAGGAGTGCATCTCCGAGTTCAGCGAAAAAAATAGATAAAAATAAGAAGACAGAAAATCATAACATTTTCAACAAATAACTATTGATTAAGGATATGATTAAAGAAATAAAAAAATATGCATCGAAGAAGACATACACACACCCTAAGAAGATATTCAAATTTTGTAATTAGGGCCCAGGAGAAGAGAAAATGTTTAGAGCAATTATTAAAAATCGAGCTTAGGGCAAGAGTTATGGGTTTTACTTATATGCATTCAAAGTTCTCTAATATGCTCAAGCAGACTGCGACGGTAGGTGGCGACTGACAAGTGGCAGGGTGGTGACAGGCGACGCACACATGGTCTAGAGAGAGGTTACATGAGTAAAAATGGAGGTTAATGGTGAAAAAAGAGAGAAATGGGATAAATGTGTGGTGCGATGATGGCGGAATGCACATCTAAGTCGGGAGATAGAAGAGAATTACAGAATGAAATATTTTTGTAAGGGATGAACTAATGAAGCTGCCATGTTCCGAGAATTGAGGTGTGACTAGCCTAAATGAAGAGGCGTTCGTCTAAAAAGTAGATCAAGAGCTAAACCAACTTATTGTCTGACTATCTATGCAATATTATCATTGATAAGATTTCCAAGCCTGCTAGTTCTACATTTCTACAGGTAAACCTTATTCTTTAAATACATTTCCTTATACTTCACTGTTCTTAATGATACATATCTGGCTTAAGTAATGTATCAAGTATTCAAGAACCGAAATCATATACACAAGCTAGTCAATCTAAAGAATGGATAAAAGTAATGTAGAAGGACCCAATGTAGAAGGAGATTGACGCTTTAGAGCAAAATAATAAATGGATTCTGACAGCTTAGCCACTAGGTAAGAAAAAAATAGGTAACAAATGGGTATTTAAGGCTAAAAAAAATCCTGATGGTTATATAGAAAGTTACAAGGCTAAGTTAGTGGCAAACGACTATAACCAAGTTTATGGAGAAAATACCTTGAAAGCTTTCCACCAGTAGCAAAGATGGTTACTATCAGATTGTTTATTTGCATTGCTACAACAAAACAATGGCCTATCTGCCAAATGGATGTTAATAATACCTTTTACATGGCTATATTGACAAAGATGTGTATATGCTTCCACCATCAGGTTATTCAAAAGCCAAGTAATGCCAAGTTTGTAAGTTAGAAAGAAGCCTATATGGCTTGAAACAAGCCTCTAGATAGTGGAATTCAGAATTCACCACCAAGCTTAAACAATTTGGATTCAAGCAGTCTACTTCTGATCATTGTTTGTTCATCTATAACACTAACTCCGTTTTTCTTGCTTTATTAGTGTATGTAGATGATGTGTGACAACAAGATCAGATATGGATGCTATTAATAAGCTCAAAGCATATCTACATGAGGCTTTTACTACCAAAGACCTAGGGTATGCCCAATACTTTTTGGGCATGGATATAATAAGGAATGAGCAAGGAACATATCTCTGTCAGAGAAAATATGTGTTAGACATTTTGAATGACACTGGACTCATTGGTTGTAAACCAACATCCACTCCCTTGCCTACTGGAATTCATGTGAGTGCACTCAAGGAGAACCCCTTACTGACCCTGAAAAATACAGGAAGTTAATTGATAGACTTCTTTATCTAAATCTCACACGATCTGGTGTGACTTATGTTGTTCAACAACTGAGTCAATTTGTTAACAAGCCATATTCATGTCATTGAGATGATGCATTACATATTATTAAATAAGTGAAATGATGTCCATCTCTTGGACTGTTTTAATCTGCTTCTAGTTCTATGAATTTGAAGGCTTATTGTGATTCTGATTGGGCGGCGTGCAAGGACATAAGGAAGTCAATCACATGATATTATATTTTCCTAGGAGGTTCTATCATATCTGTGTCACGATCATCGGCAGAATTGGAGTATAGAGCATTAAGTGCAGTAGTTGCTGAGTTGCAGTGGCTATCATACATTCTTCCAGACTTCAAACTCAACATTCCCACACCTATTCCCTACATTGTGACAAGTAACAACCAATCTGCTATCCACATAGCTGCTAATTTAGTCTTCCATGAGAGTACTAAGCACCTTGAAATAGACTGTCATATAGTGAGGGAGAAAGACAAGGCGGGTTTTATTGATTTAAGCACATTACATAAAAGTTAAGGTTAGCTGACTTTTTTACAAAAGTATTAGGACCAACACATTTTCATTTTTTACTGTTCAAGTTGGGCATGTTGGATATCTACAAAACTCCAACTTGAGGGGGGGGGGGGGGGGTGTTAGAGTATAAACTATCACTTAACTTGCATCCACTTGTAAATAGCTATTAACCAAAAGTTGTTACAGATAAAAGTTGATTATTGGATATTATCTAGCTAGTCAGTTATTAGAAAGGCTCTAGAAACAATACGAAGTGTCCTATATATAGGTGTACACAACAACTTGTAAACTAAATAATTTAGATTTCTTCTTTACATTTTTTTACGTCCTTTCTTGATCAATTTGTTCCCAATTTCTACAATAATTTGTACTTGATTTTCTGTATAATCTTTTGATTCCTGAATTTCCACTTTAAAAATTTGTTCAAGAAGTTACTATCCTCATCCACAAACTAATATTGACTGCACACCCTCAATAAAACCACATCAAGTAACCAAATTAAGATAGTTAGTTAACTTCAACACGAGAAACTGATCTATTATAACAACCCGATTTTCATAAAAGAATTTTAATGTATTTTAAAAGAAAAATAATCATATCAATGAAAATCCTTTATTTTAATAAAGAATAAATTAGGTCGTTAAAAACTACTTGACAATAAATTAACGTAATAAATATAAAATAAGCAATACATTTTTTTAACATTCAAAACATATCATATAATCCAATATCATAAAAGATAACTTGTTGCAGCGAAAAATATTTAACATAATTAAATTACAAACATGCTTATAACATATTCACATGATACTTTTAAGATTAATAACTTAAGCAAAAAAAACTTTTCCATATGACTTATTAATATCAAATCCTTAAATCGATATCTTAAGTAATATTACAAATTTGACAACCTATAACAAATATTGAGACTTATAACTTGATTAACAAATATCGAATATTCAATTTTTTAAAAAAAAAACTTGTAGCCTAATGACTTTAGTGAATGATTTCAAATGACATATAATAATATTAAATTATTTCATACTCTTTCACTGCATCGTCCTCGCCTCCGTGTCAACTCCTCAATCTGAAAATGTTAACTATGGGGGATTAGCTAACACCAGCCTCTTACAAGTACATATTAAGAATACCTGGTTGAACATAAACATGAATAACAATTAAGTTACAATATAACATACGTGTGCACAGATTTCCCCGGACCACACGAATATAACATATGTGTGCACATGTTGTCTCGGAGCACACTAACTTATAGGGATTGATCAATCACACATATAATGCAACTTAGGTCTTGCATTTCAGAAAAATACAGTGCAACGTAGATCTTACATTTCATAAGATAACAATTATATCACATAAATAAAAAAGAAAAACATATATAATCAACAAGGACAAGTAAGAACCCCACCTTCAAAGAACAATTCGAATAAATCTTGAAATTTCACTCGAATAAATAAGCACCGTATTCTTGATGAACGAACTCTACATTACAAATAACATATGGTATTTGAAGAAAGTGACATTCTTCCAGCTCAAGAGACGACATGTTTAAGCTCATGTATAACTTTTGTAATCAAGAATTGATGTTTGCAATGTTAATGTAGCAGATAGTAACAAGAACAACGAAATGCTTCAAAGAGCAGCATGCTTGCATTCATAACATAATAATCGATCAATACTACAGAACTATTACACAGAAGATTTAATACATCGGATTCAATTCAACTCCTACAAGTTCAAAGCTAAAAACAAAGATAATAAATGCTTACTAAATATAGCTAATCTATGCATGCAGCTTTCCTGATATAGCATGTAGCTATATTACTCAAAGTGGTAATAAGCTAAAGGATGATTTGACTAAACATGATAGCTATGCAATCAAAAGACACAATGCATTAATTAGTGTAATGCATGTGTTTATCCCCTAAACAAAGCAGTAATTCAACACGCCCTCCTCAAGCTGGATTGGTGCTAAAGCACAATCCAAGCTTGGACACTATGAATCTGAATTGCCCTGGTGGCATTTGCTTTGTAAATACATCAGCAACTTGCTCGCGCAAAGATACAGATTGGAAGCATAGAAAGTCATTCTTGAATTGATTCCTCACGACATGGCAGTCAATGTCCAAGTGTTTCGTTCGCTCGTGAAACACTGGATTTTCTGCAATATGTATGGCCGCTTTATTATCACAGCTGAGAGGAATTGGCTTGGGAATGGAGATCTTCAGGTCATCTGAGATGTAGTTTAACCATAGCAATTCACAAGTCACAGATGCCATTGCACGATATTCTGCTTCAGCTGAGCTTCTTGAGACAGTATTTTGCTTTTTGCCTTCCAAGAAATTAAGCAGTCACCTAGATATACACAGTATCCCGTTACAGATTTCCTAGTATCTTGGCATGCACCCCAATCGGAATCACAAAATGCCTTAAGAGATAAAGAACCTGTTTTTGGGTAGAAGAGTCCCAACTGATCAGTTCCTTTCAGATACTTAAGTAAATGCATAGCTGCATCCCAGTGTGAGCTTCTGGGTGCACTGACAAATTGACTGAGTTGTTGAGTTGCAAAGGTGATATCAGGCCTTGTCAGATTCAAATAAAGCAGTCTACCAATCAACCTTCTATAAGGCTCTCCATCTGTCAAGACAGTGCCAGAGCTTGATGTCATAAGGCAGTGGTGTGGATGTAGCCTTACAATTATCCAATCCAACATCATTAATGATATCATTGATGTATTTCTTTTGACACAGGTACATACCTGTGTGATTCTGACTCAATTCCATGCCCAAGAAATATGTAGCCTGTCCCAGATCTTTAATGCTGAATTGATCATGTAGAAACTGTTTCAATTCAACAATCAATCTGTTACTATTTCCTGTCACCAATACATCATCAACATACACCAATATAGCAACAAAATCCTCTCCTTCTGATTGTGTAAACAAACAGTGATCATGTGGAGATTGTGTGAAATTAAATTGCAGTAATTTTGTGCATAACTCAGTGTTCCACTGCCTTGAAGCTTGTTTGAGACCATACAAGCTTTTGTTCAGCTTACATACCTGATTTGGTCCTGCTTTATTGTATCCATCAGGGGGTAAGAGGTAGACTTCTTTGTCCAAAAAACCATGCAAGAATGCATTATTGATGTCAATATGATGCAAGCACCATCCTTTCATAGTGGAGAGTGCAATGAGGTATCTCACTGTCACTGGCTTAGCTACTAGTGAAAAACATTCTTCATAATCCTCTCCTAAAACCTGGTTGTATCCCTTTGCCACCAATCTGGCTTTATATCTCTCCAAAGTTCCATCAGGGTGTAGTTTCACTTTATACACCCACTTGCTGCCAATTGGGGTCTTTCCAGGTGGCAATTCTGAGATTTCCCAAGTATCATTATCCTCCAAGGCCTTGAGTTCTTGGCCCATGGCTTCTCTCCATTCTGGATGTCTTACTGCTTCCTTGAAAGACTTGGGTTCTGGCACAATCATGAGATTAGCATGAAATGCAGCATGTGTGTGAGGATGCTCAAATATGCTATCAATGTATTCTTCCTTTTGCACAAAATCTTTAAGATGTGATGGCCTTTGTGGTACTCTAGAGCTTCTTCTCAGCATTTCAGGATTCTGATTCTCAGTACTTTCTGTTTGTGTTGCATCCTGATCATCTTCATCAGATGACACTTGGTCATGTCTGTAAGATGATTCTGATGCACTCCTATCAGCATTATAGGAGGAGGATTTGAACTCTTCCTCATCAGATATTGGACATGGCAGTGTGGGCTCCCCTGTGGTGCCTTGCAACTTTGAATCTGAATATGGGTAAGTTGATTCAAGAAAGATAACATCTCTTGATGTTATCACCTTCTTGCTTGCCATATGATAAAGCCTGTATCCTTTCTGATGGGGCACATATCCAATAAATATGCACTTCATTCCCCTTTCTTCAAATTTGGATTTATGTGGCTCAGTGTCAGTTGCATAGGCTAGACAACCAAATGGCTTCATTCTGTCATATGGTATTATTTTCCCAAACATGACCTGAAATGGCACTTTCCATTCTAAGACTCTGGTGGGAAGTCTGTTGATAATGTGTGCAGCAGTTAGGATGGAATATGGCCATAGGAAATGAGGTGCAGAAGACTCCTTCATCAAAGCCCTTGCCATTTCTAGCAAATGTCTATGCTTCATCTCAACTACTCCATTTTGCTGTGGAGTGTAGATGCAGCTTCTCTGGTGAATGATGCCTTAATTTTTCAAAAAATCTTGGCATTCTCTGCTAAGAAATTCAGCTCCATTATCTGTTCTGATGACTTTAACAGACTTGTCCAATTGCCTCTCTATCATGATGATGAATTCTTTAAGTGAGCTTATAGCTTGTTTCTTGCTGCTCATAAGATTCACCCAGGTCATTCTACTGTGATCATCTACAATGGTGAGGAAGTAGGATGTTTCTGTGATGCTGGGTTGGGAATATGGTCCCCAAATATCCACATGCAGTAGTTCAAGAGCTTTTGAGGTGCTGATTGAGCTTGAAGGAAAGCTAAG
Organism: Ajuga chamaepitys; assembly: GCA_958295605.1. Lineage (NCBI taxonomy): Eukaryota > Viridiplantae > Streptophyta > Magnoliopsida > Lamiales > Lamiaceae > Ajuga > Ajuga chamaepitys. The sequence goes on along the minus strand of OY282498.1, from coordinate 38,287,989 downwards.
CCTTGTCTGTTTAGAAACATGGCAGATTTCACATCCTTTGTGAGCCTCAATGACTGGAGGTGTACACATATGCTTTAGAAAATAAAGGTGCTGCATGGAACTTGGTGAAGCATGTCCCAACCTTCTATGCCAAAGCTTGAACAATTTGCAGTAATGATCTGCATTGAGGGCATATGCTGCCATTGCCTCATCAGAATGAACTGTTGTTGCCACATACAGTTTTTCTTTGAGATGTCCAGTCAGAATTGTTTTCCCATCTATTCCACTTCTCACAATACAAGTTTCATGATCAAAAGTAGCTTGTGCTCCAGTGTTAAGTGTGAGCTGTGATATAGAAAGAAGGTTGCATGTAAAGCTTGGCACCAAGAATACCTCATTCAGTGTCAATCTGTCTGAAAGTACCACATCTCCAGAATGAGACACTTGCTTTTGAGTTCCATCAGGTAGTGTAACCATGGCCAAGTGCTCAATGGGTGTTATGTTTGTCATGAGAGCAGGGTCATTGCACATGTGCCTGCTTGCCCCAGTGTCTATGATCCAGGCCCCATCATCAACTCCATCTATCAAGGTAAATGCAAAGTATGAACTTCCAATATGAGTGATTCCTTGTTTCTTCCCTTTGATCCATCTGAGTGAACTTTAGTTTCGCCTTTCTCTTCAAGAATTCTGGCTACCTCCCTTTTTACAAGTGCAGATATATCTGTGGACTCAGGATCTCTTCTTGAAGCAAATTTATTCTCAGATTCAGTGGTTTGGTTGGACTCCACTGCATGAGCATGATTTCTCTGTTCCTTTGGAGTGTAATACCAGTCTGGGTATCCTTTTAACTTAAAACACTCTGTGATGACATGTCCAGGTAAGTTACAGTGCTCACAGATCAGCTTGTTCCTTTCTTCCTTTGTCATTCTGCCATTACCTCTTCCTCTCCCAGAAGTAAAACCACCTCTTCCTCTTGCTCCTCTATCAGAATTATATGACTTGGTGTACATGGCACTACTACCACCTGTATCACTAGAGGATGTACCCACATTCCTTTGCTTTTCAACCCTGAGTATCATTGAGTATGCCTTATCAACACTGGGCAGTGGATCCATGAGTAAGATCTGACCTCTAATGGGGTCATAAGAATCATTTAACCCCATTAAAAACTGGATGAGCTTAGCTGACATATCCGCTTCATCCCATTTATTTGCTGCTCCACATGAACAGATAGGTAAGGCCCTCAACAAAGAAAGCTCATTCCACAACTTATGCAGACTATTATAATCGGGGTTCATTTTTTAGTTTTTTTTTTAATAATAATAAAAAAAAGACCTAATCTAACTCTAATCGTGCATATGCTAAATCCACGGGAAGTGTTATGATTAATACACCAAATCACATAATCAACACGTTCAGCAAGAAATAACCCAAGATAGAACGAACAGATCACAATTGTTTGAACAAAAGAAATCCAGAAAGTCCGAATAAAAAAAAATGAAAATAAGCACAACTCCAATTTTATGTGGTTCGAACTTGTGCTTTACATCCACGAAGGTTCCACACACCTCAATTCACTATCTAGATTCAACAATTACAAGAATTGTACAAGTGATTACGAAACCCCCAAACTGAAACTCCCAATTTAGCTTAGAACCATAATCTCTCAATTCTCTCACCCGTAATGTGAATAATTGAAGAAAAGTTACAAATGGATTCGTTTTTATCTAGACACTAATATTCTGTACATAATTGGATTAAAAACTGCATTGCTTGAGCTCCAAGACGAAGTGGTTATAGGTGAAAATGGTTATGAAAAATTGTTATAAAAGACTCTCTGAAACCGTTGCTCATGCCTGCTTCCAACAACCTTGAATCGGTTGTTATGACATCCGGTTCTAACCTTCAATCCAACTCTCCAATCTGGTTTTCAATTAACCAAACCCGGTTCTAAACTTAGTAAACCGTTTTATACAGAATTAGCATATCTCTTGATGAAATTGAACCAGTATTTACAATCCTACACCTCAATGAATCAAGGATATTTCATTACCTCAACCTGACTTCACATAAAAACTTCAAAAACAATGCTCAAGCTTTACTAAGCTTGAGCAACGTTCAAATTTAGTTCCAGGCACAGACTTGGTAAGAAAGTCAGCTACATTGTCATCAGTATGCACCTTATTTACAGCAACAGAACCAGCTTCCACTATGTCTCTAACAAAGTGTAGTTTCACATCAATGTGTTTAGACCTCTCATGAAAGACTTCATGTTTAACCAAATGCAATGTACTCTGATTATCACATAATACAGTAACACACTTCTGATCAATCCCAAAATCCTTAAAAATGCCTTTTAACCACACTGCTTTCTTGAATGCATCTGTGACTGCAATATATTCAGCTTCTGTAGTTGATAAAGCTACTACAGACTGATGAATTGATCTCCAACTTACAGCAGTTCCATAAAGAGTAAAAATGTATCCAGAGATTGACTTCCTTGTATCAATATTTCCAGCAAAATCAGCATCAATATATCCCAGTAGTGGCTCTGCTGTGGTAGTTCTTCTTTCAAATTTCAAACCAAGACTGACAGTACCCTTTAAGTACATCAGAATGTATTTTAAAGCTTCCCAGTGATCCTTTCCAGGATTAGACATAAACTTGCTCACAAGAGATACACTATAGGCAAGATCTGGTCTACTTTAGATCATGCCATACATTAAACTTCCAACACCACTTGAATAAGGAATGTGTTTCATGTATTCTTCTTCAGTTTGAGTTTTAGGACACTGATTCTTGGAAACAAAGCAGTAATTCAACAGTATTTTAAAGATAATTAATAAGTTAATTATAATATAAGAAGTATAGTAATTCGATGTTGTGAAGTCGATCGGTTTGGAATGGGAGCAGGTCCCCCCTTTTTATTTTGTTGAATTACATACTAGTACTACCTAACCCCCCTTCTTCTCTCCTTTCTTTCTTTCTTTCCAATTCTCCATCTCTACTTACATAACCACACCAGATGAATACACACACGTACAACCCGGAAAACATGCACAAACAGGCCCACGATCCTGACCCGACCCCATTCGTACTTGATACCCGGATTGGTTCGTTTTAAACTAAAAAGGCTATCTTACTGTTTCTTTACGGAATCAAAAGGCCCCAAATTATAGTAATGTAACGTAAGAGCCTACATTCAAACAACCAATATTATTTTTACATCTTCGATTTATTAAAATTTTATTTACAATTTCCACATATACAATTAATTTGATTAATATTCATAATTTTGTTTAATTAAAAATTTAAATTTTCGTGAAAAAAAATATTTTTTTTCTTTTTAAAAAATTTAATGAATTTTTATTTTTTTCTAAATTTTGTAACAACAATAAAATAATTGATTCGTTTTTTCTCATACTATCATTAAAAAGGATGAGTTTTTTTTTTTTCTTAAAAAAAAAAGAATTCAATACAACTTGTAATCGAAATTACAAATAAAATAAACGTTGTTATTTAATCCTGAAATATAATTAGTTAGTGTTGCGTCGTGTCCATAAGATATGCTAGGAGAAAACTGTAGAAGTTGATAAAAGAATTGAAAGAGTTGTCATGTATTTATAGATGATTTTTTTGTATAATTTTTCAACGGTACTAAATCGTAAAATTTCCCGTTAACAACAGTAAAAAAAAAATGGTCGTTGCTATCTATTAGCCATAAAACAAGTGGAAATTCCTCTACCATCAAAACAAAAACAATAAACAATATAAATTTATACAAAAAAAAAGAAAGAAGAAAAGGTGGCAGACAGCATAATGAGACGAGGGCCCCACTCCAATTACGCGTCCACGCGCACGTGGGTGCCACACGCCTCAGACCCAGTCATTTTTAGCGTGATTGCGCTCCATTCCCCTCCTTGCCCACTCTCAGGGATTTAATTCAGTTACGGTACAATTAATTGTACCCCTTCTTTCTCGCTCTCGATTGTACCACCTACTCACATTGCATTTGTACCTAAAGCGGAAGGACAAATAAAAAATTTATACCCCATTGCTAATTGGTAGCGTCGTTTCCGACTACCAAATTAAATCGTGTATGCAGATACACTTAAACCTTACCGACTACTCTAACTAGTAGAGTGGCAAGCAAGGGTCGATCCCACGAGGAACGGTCGAACAAATTTTACTTTTATGTGTTAAGCTATTATTATGAAGAAACATAATGTATATAAGCTAGAAAACAATAAAGAAGTGGGGGGTCAATGAAATAACAACTACACCTAAATAAACAAAGACAAATAAAGAGATTTTTATAGGTTTTTTATTTTTAAATAACAAAACGATTCACCCTTGATCATGTTTCACCGAGGTCTTGGACGATTTATGTAACTATTGTCAATGCCCTATTCAATTGTGATTCTAGTCCTTATCTCAAGGCTATTAACAAGCTCTAATAGCCTTGTTATCCCTTAATCTTAGTTAATCAAAACAAGCTCTTCGACTAACCCTATTCAGTTTAACCGAATCCTCGAACAAGCTCTCTTAGATTCAATCACCAAATGCATTAAACACTAGGACAACGAGATAAATTCAACATAAAACTCGCAAGCTCGGTTTTAGAGGTTAAACTTTGTGTTATCACCAATAAATAATTATTGTTTGCTACTCGGGAATCGGAAATCCTACAATTACGGATAGTGACCTCCTATTCTAGCAACACATTCACAAATCCCTTAAAGGGTGATCAATCCAATAATAAATTCATAAATGTGAGTCAATAACAGCAAATAACACAAAACACTTGAATACACAATATTTTCGGTAACATTAACCGTAATAATCACATAAATGTCTTGGACTCAAGGTTCCACAATAATCAAGAGTGAACTAAGGGTGCTAGCCACCCATTTTACCTAGTACAAAGATAAACTAACAGAAAATTAAAGAAAACATGAAAATAGGATAGAAAGAACCAAAGGTTAGGGGTTGAAGATCAAGATCTTCAACCCCCTTCCATTTTCTTGCTTCCAATGGAGAAAAGTGGCTGATTATGTGTGGGGGATGGGTTCTAGGTTGTTAGGGTTAGGTTAAATTCGAATGGGATGATATATATATAAGAAGAGAAAGTGCAAGTCAAAAATAGGCAAAATCGCATTCAGGATTTTAAAACAGGGTAAGGAATCTCGGCCGAGATGCAAGTGTGTCTCGGCCGAGACGTGAAAAAGAGAAAATTTGGAATTTTTAGGATTTGACTCATCTCGGCCGAGATTGTATTGCATCTCGGCCGAGATCTCCATTTCTGGAATTTCTGAAATCCCCTGCAGACTCATCTCGGCCTAGACGCATTGTCTGTCTCGGCCTAGATTTTCATCTCGGCCTAGATGCAAAGTCTGTCTCGGCCTAGATTTGCAATTTTGCAATTCTTCAAGAAATCCCCTGGAGACTCATCTCGGCCGAGATTTGCATCCTGTATCGACCGAGATCTTCAGTTAGCCCTTCCTTTTGTTGCCTCGATCGATCCCTCGACTCCGCGGTCGTTTGATGTTCTTTTTCGACCCTTTTTCACCTGTCTTAACACAAAAATAGCACAAACGCATTATTTTGCCCATGAGAGTATAAAAGCACTAAATACACGTGATTATGCACATTATTGACACTAAAATGACACTAAAAATGCCCTAAAGTGCGTGCACGAAACACGTGTACCAAATCTCCCCAAACTTAAAACTTGTTCGTCCCGAACAATAAAGAGAAAGACAAAAGGACACGTGTTTAGGGCAAAGTTTAGTGGCATTTGATTTCAGAATTTTCATAAGAAAGAGTAAGCGATCATGATAAAAGCAAGCATATGTGATAGACTAGATCCACTACTCTCAAGACATAACACTCTCAACTTAAGATCCTCACATGGTGAGTGTATCTCTCGACTCTCAAGTGTATCAAAAGGGAAGTGAATACGCTCACATTGAAATGCATAAAATGCCTACCATAAGCTTGCCAATCATCTAAACTTCGATGTATACCGACGTGTGTGACAAAGAATCAAAAAGGTCTTTAATAGGTTGTAATGTTGGCTTGGGTAAGGTGGGAAAATTTCTGGTATAAGTGACTATAAAACGGACTAAATGAGTTAGCTAATCTCATCTACCCCTCAAAAAAATGGTCACTCAACCTCACTCTTTACTTCCTAGTAAACCAATCCCAAGAATCGATTTCTTCTCCAATTTCTGGTATAAGTGACTATAAAACGGGCTAAATGAGTTAGCTAATCTCATCTACCCCTAAAAAAAATGGTCACTCAACCTCACTCTTTACTTCCTTAGTAAACCAATCCCAAGAATCGATTTCTTCTCCTTACCACAAAGTCCACAACCTAAATGTTTTCTCAATTCTCCCTTGGAGTGTATTTTCTTTTGAATTTCTACAACCTTGAGAACATCTATCGAAAGGCATTTATAATACTAGCCTCTCCAAATCAAAAGCAACAATTGAGTATATACAACTAACTTTTTCTTTTGTTTTTCTGATTTTTCGATTTTTTCGATTTTTCTCTCCCTCTTTTTTTTTTTTTTTTTTTTCAACAAAAATAAACAAACATTGGAGAGAAACTAGTATTCTCGATTCTTTGCCTATTGTTTCAATTCCTTCCACCCTTCAATATTCCCAATAGTTCACCCCTTTCAATCCCAAATTTACCCGACTACCTTCCAACCGCCTCCCTCATACTCAAATAGTCCAATTAAGGTCAAAGGCTAAATCGAAAGGTACTTGGCTTGTAGAGTTGGGCTGTCAAACAAGAGGCTAAAAGCTCAAGGGGCTCAACTAGAGACAATATCAAATTTGGTACAAAGGAAGTATTTTCAAGCTTGAAAATAGGCTCAAGTCAAGAATTGCCTAAGATCATTTTCAATGTCACACAATGCACCGACACATGCAAAATAGAGAATTATGGCAAGTTCTAGAGACAACTAAATGCACTCAATGAATTTCACACCGAAAGAAAGTTTAAATTACTCCAAAGATGGAAGTATCTTCTAAGGCTCAAAAACTCACTTGGTTGCAATTTTGATCAAAAGTTTTGAGTGTATGTTCGATTTTGTTTCAACAAGTCTATCATACTCTACCATGTGCTTCTTTCAAAAATATTTGTCAAAATTTTTCATCATTAATCAATGCCACATTTTTCTTTCCTAAACTCATCCAATTGCTTTCTCGAGCTACCAATTTGTACGAATCTCAACCTCTCCCCAAACTTAGTTGCGGACTAAGTTTGTGGAAAAAGAAGAATACAAGTTGGTGCTCGTCGAATTCAACCAATTATTAACAAACCAACTAACTAACTTAACAGAAATAATCTTACTCCTAAAAATATGCAAGGTATCAAAATTCAATAAAGATCATATCAACATAACCAAAATAAGCAAAAGATAGCAATTGGCTCACAGTGGGTCTCGGCCGAGATGTTCTCCCCTGCATTTTTCCTTCATTTTGCTTCCCTTCACCTCCACTTTATGCTATCTCTTGATTATTCTAATTTATACCTGCATATTTCTTAACAAAAAACATCAAATATGCCACAAGGCATTTATTAAACAACTAACTAGGAATTTGAAAAGCGCAAATATTAAAAGATACCGTCGGGTTGCCTCCCGACAAGCGCCTTTGTTTAACGTCGTTGGCTCGACGGATGCTCTTTATATAAACATAACAAACAACTAGCTATGTAAATAAAACTAACGCTTAACACATAAAACAAAATCGTTCTAAACCATTCCCCGGCAACGGCGCCAAAATTTGGTAGCCGTCGTTTCCGACTACCAAATTAAATTGTGTATGAAGATACACTTAAACCTTACCGACTACTCTAACTAGTAGAGTGGCAAGCAAGGGTCGATCCCACGAGGAACGGTCGAACAAATTTTGCTTTTATGTGTTAAGCTATTATTATGAAGAAACATAATGTATATAAGCTAGAAAACAATAAAGAAGTGGAGGGTCAATGAAATAACAACTACACCTAAATAAACAAAGACAAATAAAGAGATTTTTATAGGTTTTTTATTTTTAAATAACAAATCGATTCACCCTTGATCATGTTTCACCGAGGTCTTGGACGATTTATGTAACTATTGTCAATGCCCTATTCAATTGTGATTCTAGTCCTTATCTCAAGGCTATTAACAAGCTCTAATAGCCTTGTTATCCCTTAATCTTAGTTAATCAAAACAAGCTCTTCGACTAACCCTATTCAGTTTAACCGAATCCTCGAACAAGCTCTCTTAGATTCAATCACCAAATGCATTAAACACTAGGACAACGAGATAAATTCAACATAAAACTCGCAAGCTCGGTTTTAGAGGTTAAACTTTGTGTTATCACCAATAAATAATTATTGTTTGCTACTCGGGAATCGGAAATCCTACAATTACGGATAGTGACCTCCTATTCTAGCAACACATTCACAAATCCCTTAAAGGGTGATCAATCCAATAATAAATTCATAAATGTGAGTCAATAACAGCAAATAACACAAAACACTTGAATACACAATATTTTCGGTAACATTAACCGTAATAATCACATAAATGTCTTGGACTCAAGGTTCCACAATAATCAAGAGTGAACTAAGGGTGCTAGCCACCCATTTTACCTAGTACAAAGATAAACTAACAGAAAATTAAAGAAAACATGAAAATAGGATAGAAAGAACCAAAGGTTAGGGGTTGAAGATCAAGATCTTCAACCCCCTTCCATTTTCTTGCTTCCAATGGAGAAAAGTGGCTGATTATGTGTGGGGGATGGGTTCTAGGTTGTTAGGGTTAGGTTAAATTCGAATGGGATGATATATATATAAGAAGAGAAAGTGCAAGTCAAAAATAGGCAAAATCGCATTCAGGATTTTAAAACAGGGTAAGGAATCTCGGCCGAGATGCAAGTGTGTCTCGGCCGAGACGTGAAAAAGAGAAAATTTGGAATTTTTAGGATTTGACTCATCTCGGCCGAGATTGTATTGCATCTCGGCCGAGATCTCCATTTCTGGAATTTCTGAAATCCCCTGCAGACTCATCTCGGCCTAGACGCATTGTCTGTCTCGGCCTAGATTTTCATCTCGGCCTAGATGCAAAGTCTGTCTCGGCCTAGATTTGCAATTTTGCAATTCTTCAAGAAATCCCCTGGAGACTCATCTCGGCCGAGATTTGCATCCTGTATCGACCGAGATCTTCAGTTAGCCCTTCCTTTTGTTGCCTCGATCGATCCCTCGACTCCGCGGTCGTTTGATGTTCTTTTTCGACCCTTTTTCACCTGTCTTAACACAAAAATAGCACAAACGCATTATTTTGCCCATGAGAGTATAAAAGCACTAAATACACGTGATTATGCACATTATTGACACTAAAATGACACTAAAAATGCCCTAAAGTGCGTGCACGAAACACGTGTACCAAATCTCCCCAAACTTAAAACTTGTTCGTCCCGAACAATAAAGAGAAAGACAAAAGGACACGTGTTTAGGGCAAAGTTTAGTGGCATTTGATTTCAGAATTTTCATAAGAAAGAGTAAGCGATCATGATAAAAGCAAGCATATGTGATAGACTAGATCCACTACTCTCAAGACATAACACTCTCAACTTAAGATCCTCACATGGTGAGTGTATCTCTCGACTCTCAAGTGTATCAAAAGGGAAGTGAATACGCTCACATTGAAATGCATAAAATGCCTACCATAAGCTTGCCAATCATCTAAACTTCGATGTATACCGACGTGTGTGACAAAGAATCAAAAAGGTCTTTAATAGGTTGTAATGTTGGCTTGGGTAAGGTGGGAAAATTTCTGGTATAAGTGACTATAAAACGGACTAAATGAGTTAGCTAATCTCATCTACCCCTCAAAAAAATGGTCACTCAACCTCACTCTTTACTTCCTAGTAAACCAATCCCAAGAATCGATTTCTTCTCCAATTTCTGGTATAAGTGACTATAAAACGGGCTAAATGAGTTAGCTAATCTCATCTACCCCTAAAAAAAATGGTCACTCAACCTCACTCTTTACTTCCTTAGTAAACCAATCCCAAGAATCGATTTCTTCTCCTTACCACAAAGTCCACAACCTAAATGTTTTCTCAATTCTCCCTTGGAGTGTATTTTCTTTTGAATTTCTACAACCTTGAGAACATCTATCGAAAGGCATTTATAATACTAGCCTCTCCAAATCAAAAGCAACAATTGAGTATATACAACTAACTTTTTCTTTTGTTTTTCTGATTTTTCGATTTTTTCGATTTTTCTCTCCCTCTTTTTTTTTTTTTTTTTTTTCAACAAAAATAAACAAACATTGGAGAGAAACTAGTATTCTCGATTCTTTGCCTATTGTTTCAATTCCTTCCACCCTTCAATATTCCCAATAGTTCACCCCTTTCAATCCCAAATTTACCCGACTACCTTCCAACCGCCTCCCTCATACTCAAATAGTCCAATTAAGGTCAAAGGCTAAATCGAAAGGTACTTGGCTTGTAGAGTTGGGCTGTCAAACAAGAGGCTAAAAGCTCAAGGGGCTCAACTAGAGACAATATCAAATTTGGTACAAAGGAAGTATTTTCAAGCTTGAAAATAGGCTCAAGTCAAGAATTGCCTAAGATCATTTTCAATGTCACACAATGCACCGACACATGCAAAATAGAGAATTATGGCAAGTTCTAGAGACAACTAAATGCACTCAATGAATTTCACACCGAAAGAAAGTTTAAATTACTCCAAAGATGGAAGTATCTTCTAAGGCTCAAAAACTCACTTGGTTGCAATTTTGATCAAAAGTTTTGAGTGTATGTTCGATTTTGTTTCAACAAGTCTATCATACTCTACCATGTGCTTCTTTCAAAAATATTTGTCAAAATTTTTCATCATTAATCAATGCCACATTTTTCTTTCCTAAACTCATCCAATTGCTTTCTCGAGCTACCAATTTGTACGAATCTCAACCTCTCCCCAAACTTAGTTGCGGACTAAGTTTGTGGAAAAAGAAGAATACAAGTTGGTGCTCGTCGAATTCAACCAATTATTAACAAACCAACTAACTAACTTAACAGAAATAATCTTACTCCTAAAAATATGCAAGGTATCAAAATTCAATAAAGATCATATCAACATAACCAAAATAAGCAAAAGATAGCAATTGGCTCACAGTGGGTCTCGGCCGAGATGTTCTCCCCTGCATTTTTCCTTCATTTTGCTTCCCTTCACCTCCACTTTATGCTATCTCTTGATTATTCTAATTTATACCTGCATATTTCTTAACAAAAAACATCAAATATGCCACAAGGCATTTATTAAACAACTAACTAGGAATTTGAAAAGCGCAAATATTAAAAGATACCGTCGGGTTGCCTCCCGACAAGCGCCTTTGTTTAACGTCGTTGGCTCGACGGATGCTCTTTATATAAACATAACAAACAACTAGCTATGTAAATAAAACTAACGCTTAACACATAAAACAAAATCGTTCTAAACCATTCCCCGGCAACGGCGCCAAAATTTGGTAGCCGTCGTTTCCGACTACCAAATTAAATTGTGTATGAAGATACACTTAAACCTTACCGACTACTCTAACTAGTAGAGTGGCAAGCAAGGGTCGATCCCACGAGGAACGGTCGAACAAATTTTGCTTTTATGTGTTAAGCTATTATTATGAAGAAACATAATGTATATAAGCTAGAAAACAATAAAGAAGTGGAGGGTCAATGAAATAACAACTACACCTAAATAAACAAAGACAAATAAAGAGATTTTTATAGGTTTTTTATTTTTAAATAACAAATCGATTCACCCTTGATCATGTTTCACCGAGGTCTTGGACGATTTATGTAACTATTGTCAATGCCCTATTCAATTGTGATTCTAGTCCTTATCTCAAGGCTATTAACAAGCTCTAATAGCCTTGTTATCCCTTAATCTTAGTTAATCAAAACAAGCTCTTCGACTAACCCTATTCAGTTTAACCGAATCCTCGAACAAGCTCTCTTAGATTCAATCACCAAATGCATTAAACACTAGGACAACGAGATAAATTCAACATAAAACTCGCAAGCTCGGTTTTAGAGGTTAAACTTTGTGTTATCACCAATAAATAATTATTGTTTGCTACTCGGGAATCGGAAATCCTACAATTACGGATAGTGACCTCCTATTCTAGCAACACATTCACAAATCCCTTAAAGGGTGATCAATCCAATAATAAATTCATAAATGTGAGTCAATAACAGCAAATAACACAAAACACTTGAATACACAATATTTTCGGTAACATTAACCGTAATAATCACATAAATGTCTTGGACTCAAGGTTCCACAATAATCAAGAGTGAACTAAGGGTGCTAGCCACCCATTTTACCTAATACAAAATTAAACTAACAGAAAATTGAAGAAAACATGAAAATAGGATAGAAAGAACCAAAGGTTAGGGGTTGAAGATCAAGATCTTCAACCCCCTTCCATTTTCTTGCTTCCAATGGAGAAAAGTGGCTGATTATGTGTGGGGGATGGGTTCTAGGTTGTTAGGGTTAGGTTAAATTCGAATGAGATGATATATATATAAGGAGAGAAAGTGCAAGTCAAAAATAGGCAAAATCGCATTCAGGATTTTAAAACAGGGTAAGGAATCTCGGCCGAGATGCAAGTGTGTCTCGGCCGAGACGTGAAAAAGAGAAAATTTGGAATTTTTAGGATTTGACTCATCTCGGCCGAGATTGTATTGCATCTCGGCCGAGATCTCCATTTCTGGAATTTCTGAAATCCCCTGCAGACTCATCTCGGCCTAGACGCATTGTCTGTCTCGGCCTAGATTTTCATCTCGGCCTAGATGCAAAGTCTGTCTCGGCCTAGATTTGCAATTTTGCAATTCTTCAAGAAATCCCCTGGAGACTCATCTCGGCCGAGATTTGCATCCTGTCTCGACCGAGATCTTCAGTTAGCCCTTCCTTTTGTTGCCTCGATCGATCCCTCGACTCCGCGGTCGTTTGATGTTCTTTTTCGACCCTTTTTCACCTGTCTTAACACAAAAATAGCACAAACGCATTATTTTGCCCATGAGAGTATAAAAGCACTAAATACACGTGATTATGCACATTATTGACACTAAAATGACACTAAAAATGCCCTAAAGTGCGTGCACGAAACACGTGTACCACTAATGCCCTAATGATAATAAGAAAGGAGTGGGTGTAAATCACCTCTTGCTACCGTTGTGGGGAGAACTACTACTTGAGAAGCTTGTGAATTGATTTAGCGTTTTTTTTTTTGTTCTACTGCTGTGTATATCTTTTTATTTATATATTTAGAGGTGTACATGTAGTTAGAATTAATTAGTCACGTATTAGGATTGAATGGTCAAGAAACACCTTAATATAAAACACACTTTATGAATATACAGCTAAAGATATGTTGAATAAGATAAAACAATGCTTCGGCCTAAACTAACAAAATTAAGTCGGACTAATTAACGGGTCCAGTGCATAACCTTGAAATAATAAATTTGGGTACAAATAAATAAAATAAGGAATTTGGGCCTAAAAAAATAATCTAAATAATGATGTATGAAATGGGCTAATTAATACGAGATATGAACAATAAAATAATATCGTATATATTTGACAATATTATAAATTCAAGTTACAATATCTTGAATTATAATTGATTTATAATAAATAGAATTATTTTGGGCTAAACTAGGAAAATATAATATGACGGATAAAAATATACTAAGCGAAATAGTTATAGGAACATACATTAATATATAAAATAAAATGAAATAAATTACGGGGGTGGTTATTTAATTTTACAGATTTTTGTCCCACGAATGGTCTCTTACTATTGAAGCTGTTGAGTTGTAGGCATAAACAATGGACCTGATCTTGGGCCATATTTACTTGCGCTGACCCAACTATTATCCCAACCAACTTTTTTGAGGAAAAACAAAATTATAAATATCAGAGGCAACGCTAGGGTTTCGCCTATTTTCATACCCAAAAGTATGACTCTACTTGTTTAAGCTTTTCTCACAAAAATCAAATCTACTATTTCACCTACTTCTCATCATTTTATTTATTCAACCAATAATATTACAATACTTCACAGCCTTTAACAAACACATCAGATTCAGGGTATATTAAATTGGATAATTCTAAACACAACCAATCTTTTACTATTCACAACCACCATTTTAAATTAAGTAAATTAAATCATGTAAAATTTATATTTTAGCTTTCCTTAATTACAACCCTATATTCCAAAAACCCTCCATCTTTTCTCCTCCTCTATGTAGCCACCACTTTATGGTTTTCAAACCTTGGCCGAACAATTATTAAATTTCCTCATGTTTACAGATTGTTTCAGTTATATGAACGAGATGATAAATTATTTTAGAAAATAAAAATCTCCAATAAAGGAAATTAGGCTGCAAAAATACTTTATTTAGTGTTGACGCAAAATAAATTTTGTGATACAAACCTAAAAGAACCTAAATCATAATAATATGTAACGTTTTGCAGACAAAATTTAAACTTTTGATGAATTATGATATAGATTTGTTTGAGGTTTGTATCAAAAAAATTATTTCCGTCAATGTCAAATAAAATATTTTTGTAGCCTAATTTCCTAAATTGGATATTTTTATTTTCTATGAAAATTATCTTGTCATCTCGTTGATACAACTTGAACAATTTACAAACATGAAGAAGTTTAATATTTGTTCGGTCAAGGTTTGAAAATCACAAACCGATGACTACAGAGGGGAGAAGAAAAGTTGGAGGATTATTTAGGATAAGGGCTGAAAAAAGGAAAATGGCTAAAATATATAACTTATATGATTTAATTTACTAAATTTAAAATAACTGCGAATAACAAAATGATAGTTGTATTTCGAATTATCCAATTAAATTTGTATCTCAACAAAAAATTGCTGCTAAGTTTGAAAGCAAGAAGAAATCATCCCCTCTGTTCTGTTTTAGGAATATGAATGCCACTTACTTAAAATATGTATTTCTATTTCTCTCTCTTCTCAAACATGACTCCATTCACGACACCTAACTCTACATGGATACAGCTCCAAGTCAGTAAATCAGGGCCCAAATCCATGAATAATAACAGAATAAGTAATACATCGTTAGATTGGAATCGGGTAGAATTAGTTGACTGTTTGCTTTGTAAGACGTTATTAAAGGGAGGTCCATTTTTTTAATTTTCAATCACCAAAAACATGTTGAGAATTAGACCCACTCACAGCCACAACACGACAAAATAATTGTAAAAGTTATTAGTTAAAAATTGTTTTAATTATATAGTTAGGTTTTATTCTCTTAACAAACTTTCATATAATTGCAATTAGCTCCTTCATATAAAAGAGAGAAAATACCCCTTGTAAAATTTACTTTGTTCATTTGTAAAACAGCAAACAGATTGAATTCCTTCTTTTTCACGATTCTTCTATGAAATTCTACATGGTATCAGTTACCAGCGAGATCTCTTCCGCCGTTTGCGACTAATTCGCCATTTCTGTCTCCGATTGGGAAGTTTTCCCCCAATTGCTCTGTTTTTTTTGGGATGATTGTTTCCCCAAATTTCTTCGCCGATTTCAATCGCCACTTTGCTGTCTTCTTGATTTTGTTTCTGGATTTCTTGATATTCGCCCATGGCTATTGAGTTGAACCCCTCTCTTAACCCTTTTTCACCTCTTGCCCTAAATCCTAATGATAATCCAACAGTTCCGAATGTGCTTGATTTGTTCACTAGATCGAATTTTCTATCTTGGAGCCATGCGGTGAAAAGGGCACTCAGTGTCAAAAACAAACTGGCGTTAATCGATGGCAGCTTGCCATCTCCGTTCATCTCTGATGACACAGTGGTTCTTTTGGCCTGGTCGCGTGCGAACGACCTTGTGTTGATGTGGATTCTCAATTCCATCCACACTGACATCAAGAAGTCCCTTGAATTCTTCTCAGTTGCCAAAGATTTGTGGGATGAGCTGACTCTCAGGTATACTCGTTCCGATGGCAGTCGTGTTTATCATTTGGAGAAATCTATTAGTTCCATAGCCAAAGGTTCAAATCCTTAGTTGTATATTACAATACTTTCAAATCTCTTTGGGATGAATATATCAGTTATAAGCCGTTTTTGAATTGTACTTGTGGGCATTGCACCTGTGATCTCTCTAAGATTGCTAATCAACTCCAGGAGAAAGATTGTGCTATGAAATTTTTGACAGGCCTGGATGATTCCTATTCGGTTGTTAGAAGTCAATTGCTTATGCAAGACCCCTTCCCTTCTTTGAACAAAATTTACTCCATTCTGTTGCAAGAAGAGTCCCAACCGGAATTGAATAATTTTCTTCCTTCCCTAGATATTGATTATGTTGCCATGTTAGCAAAGAACTCTAGGTTTTATAAAGATAAAAAGAAGCCCATGGTTTGCTCTCATTGTGAACAGCCTGGACACACCGCAAATAGGTGTTTTCAGATTATTGGTTAGACTCTTGGTTAGGCCTAAAGGAAAGAAAGGAAAACTAGATTCTAGTGCCACCAATGTTAATTCCACCAGTGTAGTAAATCCCACAGCCAATGCCGTCACTGATATATCTGTTAATGACACTCCTATCACTAATCCTTTATTTTCACAAGATATGTTTGAACAGTTTCTAGCGTTTGCACAGAATCAGAAAAACTCAGCTGCTGGAGCTTTTGTCCAGAATTCCACACCTTCCACTTCAAGTAAAATTGAAGGTAACAGTTCCTGTTTCAGTTCTGTTTCTGCTAATTCTGTCTAGATTCTTGACGCAGGAGCAACAAATCATATGATATATGATAAATCACTATTCTCCTATGTGTCAAGACCAATCAATATTGTTGTGAAATTACCAAATAATGTTGTTACAACTGCCACTTTAAGTGGGGATGTAGTTTTAAATGATATTTTAGTATTACATGATGTATTGTATGTCCCTACTTTCACATACAATTTATTATCCATATCTCACCTAACAAAGCATTCTAATTGCACTGTTAGTTTCTTTTCCTCACATTGCATTTTGCAGGCCAACCTCTCAAAGATGATGATTGGTTTTGCTGAGCAGCATGGAGGCTTGTATTACTTGCAATCTCCAATACCTGTAAACTTTCCCTTTGTTAATTCTGTTCAAATTGCTTTCTCTGTTCCTTCATTTGATATTTGGCATAATCGCCTTGGGCATATTTCTGATAAGAACATGGCCCTTATACCAAACTTCGATGTAATGAAAAGCTCTATGAATAAAACTGATTGTTTCATATGTCATTAGCTAAACAAAAGAAAAGTCCTTTTCCTATTTCTACATCTGTATCCACTTTTATCTTTGATCTAGTTCATGTGGACGTTTGGGGCCCATTCAATATTATTTCTGTTGATGGTGCAAAATACTTTCTCACCATTGTTGATGACTATAGTAGATGTACTTGGATATATATGTTAAAGACTAAGTCTGATGTTAAAATTTCCTTAGAATTTTCTTATAACATGGTCCATACTCAGTTTCGTAAGAAAATAAAGGTCATTTGAAGCGATAACGGTACATAATTTCTTTTACTAGAATTTTACCATAAAAATGGCATTTTGCATCAAAAGTCTTGTGTGGAAACACCACAACAAAATGGTGTTGCAGAACGAAAACATCAACACTTATTGCAAGTAGCTAGATCATTACTTTTCCAATCTTCATTGCCTTTAAAATATTGGAGTTTTTGCATAATGACAGCTGCTCACATCATCAATAGAACCCCATCTAGTTTTCTTGGTAATTCAACTCCTTTTGAAAAGCTTTATAAAAAACAACCAACATATAATCACTTAAGGGTCTTTGGATGTTTGTGTTTTGGGAGTTCTTTAACCGCACATAGGCAGAAATTTGACCCCAGGGCCACCAAGTGTGTATTTCTTAGTTACCCTCTAGGCACTAAAGGTTATAGATTATTAGACTTGACCACCGGCAAAATATCATCTCTTTACCTTTAAAAGTCTAGGTGATTTCTTACAAAATAATATAGTGACAAAAAAACCCTTCTAACATTCATTTATATAAGAAGACATATAAAGGACAAATACGTAATTTATCTTACTAATATGTATTTATTGTTAAGGAATTAAGAAACTTATCCATTAATTACTTAATTATATATTGTCTATTTGTATTATTTTTAATTAAACTTAAGGTAGCATTAATTTATAATTTTATTAAATTTTATAAGATGTCTTTTACTTAAATATATTAGTTGACATGAAATATTTTGAAAAATCATATGGAGTACAATATGGAAGGACAATCCAGTCAATTGAATATTGATATAGCTTCTAATGCATACGTTACAAGTACAAGGTAATTATAATATTATTTCTAACAAAAAATATATACTTATGATGCAAAGAAAGAAAATGAAAAAGAAAAATCACGCATTACAGTTTTGCAGCTAAATTAAAAAGTAATTTTTAAGATAAGAAACACCTGAAAAATTCTTTAAACTAGGATTATAGACTTGTTATCTAAATTTTGGATCTTTATTAATTAATTATTTGCTCTATATCCTTTTGATGTGTATATGAGATTTAAGTATAATTTAATTCATCTCTATGAACATATTTTTTTTTTATCAAGTATATATTATAAGTTCAACATATAAGTTTTAATAGTCATCAAGAGACAAATTGAAAATAATGTATGCGATTTTGACACTAATTTAAAATCTCATAATATTATTTGCAAACATGAGATGAGATTACAGAGTTACTTTAAATGGGAAATGTTCATATATAAGAGTGTTCTTTAGCATATCACTAATTTAACTTTTTAACATATTCTCATTATCCAAATTTGTTCTATAACTGTACAGTTAATGTGTGACCTATTTAATGAGTTATTATCTACATATTTAGAGCCAAATCTTTGTTTATATTTTTTAAAGTGATATTTCAAACTCAAATGAATATATACTTGATATATTTTTTTTATTATAGTAACAAATATTTTTTTATAACTAATATTATTTTTTCTATTTACATCTAAGAGTAATTGTGAACTACTAAATAAATTAACTCTAAAAGACCTACTATATAAATTAAGCAAAAGTTAGTTAAGCTTAGTAACACTTGCTAACAGAGTTAATATCTACTCTTCTCTCCTAGAGAGGAAGATAGAGGTTCAAAATCTTTCAAAATCATACTCTTTAATCTCTACAAGAGTCAAAACTTTAGAAGGGAACAAAAAGTTACTTAATTTTATCTTTAAAAAAATTCTAGATTAATTCCTGAGAAATCATACTTGAATATATTTCTATTTCGTATATATCTCGAATATAAAAGTTAACTAATTTTTATCTATAATTATTAATAGTTACTTGAAAAGTATTCGATGATCACAATTTCAAGTAAACATATTTAAAGAAAGATATATAATTTACATTTTCCTATTAAAAGATTAATTAATATTTGATAGTATTTGTATAATATGAATGAGGTAATTTCTGGGGACCTTAAAATAATATTGGTGTTACATCAAGTAACTTTAGTTCAAAGGTTATGTAGTACAATTTGATTCTCGGTGAGATAATTAAATACATAAAAAAATCTTATAACTTCTAAACTATACATGACACAAGGGAGTGTAGACATGAAGTAGTTATATTTTCAATATTATAAACTTATCAAAGTTAATAACTTATTCTATCCCCAACCCAAGAAAAAAAACTTATACCATCCTCCAACCAAAAAAAAAAAAAAAAAAAAAAAAGAAAAATTGTGTTTGTAAATGTATAACTTTTTCTTATTTTTATTTTTTTTTGTCAGTTAGATGTATGCATAACCTTCTAAAAACCATGAGTGCTCACATATACGACTTTGTTTTTTTCATTTGACTTATCCGACCATATTAATTTATACATAATTTTAATATTTTTTCTTTAACATAATAAAATAATGCTTTGTCTTTTTTAAACTTGACTCCTTTTTAAAGGCACAAAGTATTTTTGAAACATAGCTCTTTTTATGGACTACATGAGCGTAATTATAAACAATATCATTGTTTAACTTTAATAAAGAAACCTCTTTTAATGAAAAATTGTACTTAATATATTTCTTTTTAGTTTGTCAAGATTAAGCATTCAAATTACTCTATCAGATTTTGTACATTATACAAGTTACATATGTATCGAGAAATATAATTTAGTCAATTAGATAATTAATTATATATTAAGAAGTATTTATTCCTATCTTGACAAACTATACAATTTTTTTAGATATTTATTTAAAAACCATAATAGTAAATTTTTAATAAGTTTTATGGATCACGTGCATCACACGTGTCTCTAACTAGTATCTAGAAATGTCAATTTTTTTGAACATATACTTCCATATTCTGATAAAGTTGCTGCAAACAAGTTGATTGAACAATTATCTCTTGAACACTCTGATTATGTTGATTTTGCTCAATTTTTTGATACTGATGTTTCTGTTGATGATATTGGTGCTGATGTTTCTATTAATGATACTAATAATAATGACCAAATATCTGATTTATCTGCTAATGTGGACAAAATAATACATGAAGATCTTGAACAGGAACTAAATGAATCAGTAGCTGAAAATGTTCATGATCAAACTGAACCTGCTGATCAATTACCTGATTCAAACATTATCAACAACGATGATCAAGTTGATTCTACTGAACAACATTATAATGTTGAAGCTGTTAGAAAATCAACCAGGCAGAAGCTTCAACCTGCCTATCTCAGCTTATATCATACCAATTTTCCTTCCTCTCTTAAGCATAAACCATCTATTGCTAACATGTGTGTTAGATACCCAATCCATGATTACTTGACTACTGATAGGTTGTCTTATAGCCATAAATTTTTTACAGCATCTATTTCTAAAATATTGGAACAAAAGTCTTATAAACAAGCTAGCAATAACACAAATTGGCAAAATGCTATGAAACTTGAAATAAGTGCACTTGAGAGAACAAACACTTGGACACTAGTTCCCTTACCACCAAATAAGCACACAATTAATTGTAAATGGGTATATAGAGTTAAGTATAAACCAGATGGCACCATTGAGAGATACAAAGCTAGATTAGTCGCCAAAGGTTACACACAAAAAGGACTAGACTACTTTGATACTTTTTCACCTGTTGCTAAAATAACAACAGTGAGAATCCTTCTTTCTGTTGCTATCACACAAAATTGGCATATACATCAATGTGATGTAAATAATGCCTTCTTACATGGCGACTTAATTGAAGAAGTGTATATGACACCACCTCCAGGTTACTGTTCTACAGGTGACAATAGAGTCTGCAAGCTTAACAAATCATTGTATGGCCTCAAACAGGCATCAAAACAATGGTTTGATAAGCTTTCAGAAACTCTAATAAATTTTGGTTATACACAATCAAAAGCGGACACATCCCTCTTCACAAAGAACACAGGTAACACTTTCACGGTTCTATTATGTTATGTAGATGATATAATCCTATCAGGAAACAGCATTGATGAAATATCCAAGGTTAAATCTTTTTTGCATGAAAAGTTTACAATTAAAGATTTAGGAATTCTAAAGTACATACTTGGCATTGAAGTAGCTAGATCCAAAGCTGGATTGCACTTCTACCAAAGAAAGTATACTTTAGACCTCCTAAATCAAACCGGCTACTTAAATAGCAAACCTTGCACTACACTAATGGATTCAAAACAAAGTTTTTCACATTGTCACACTTCACCACTCACAAATGCCTCTAACTACAGAAAATTAGTGGGAAAACTGTTATATCTCATAGTAACAGGACCTGATCTCTCTTATGCCATACAAACCCTTTCTCAATTTATGAGTAAATCAACTGAAGCTCATTTATCAGCTGTTCATGGGGTCTTAAGATACCTTAAGACCACTATTGGACAAGGCATTTTTTTATCCATCTAACACTAACTATAAGTTACAAGCTTTCTCAGATTCTGATTGGGCTAGGTGTGAGGAAACAAGAAGAAGCATTACAGGCTACACCATATACTTGGGTGATTCACTAATTTCATGGAAGTCCAAAAAGTAGTCTACCGTGAGCAAATCATCATTAGAAGCCGAATACTGAGCTATGGGATCAACAGCCTCTGAAATTCAGTGGGTAGTTTACATTCTACAAGACCTCAACATCAAGTTCAAAAGGCCTGCCCTTATATACACTAACAGCAAGGTAGCTTTTAGCATTGCTCACAACCCTGTTCTCCACGAAAAGACCAAGCACATTCAAATCGACTACCACTACACTAGAGAGAAGATAAAAGAGGGCCTACTCAAAATCATACAAATTCCCACCGACAGAAATCTGGCAGATCTTCTAACAAAGCCTCTACCTTCTTCATCCTATCAACACCTTAAGTCAAAAATGGGACTCTTGAACAGCCACTCCCATTTTGAGGGGGAGGGGGGGTTGTAAAAACCATTAGTTAAAAATTATTTAATTATTTAGTTAGGTTTTTTTCTCTTAACAAACTTTCATATTATTGCAATTAGCTCCCTCATATAGAAGAGGGAAAATACCCCTAGTAAAATTTACTTTGTTCATTTGTAAAACAGCAAACAGATTGAATTCCTTCTTCTTCACGATTCTTCTATGAAATTCTACAATGATCAAAAGGAGAAAAGAATAATTGATCACACAAGAACACACAAATTTGGTAACCCAATTCATTACGAAGCGTACCTACGTCTTGGGACGATACCAAGCCAAGATATGCACTAAATATGATGATTTTCATAATTCAATGAGTGGAGAAAGATACAACTATTTATAATAGTCAAAATAACTCTAAAACTTGTCCCCAATTTTCAGCCGCTACTAAGCGAGAAGCAGGGCTTTGGTCAAACAAGCAGTAGCGCGCGTGACAGGTCGATCCCACAAGGAATAGGTTAGGTAGTTCGATACCCTGATTATCTAGGATTATCTTAACTAGATACTAAGATTGCAAGGCTATCTTTAACTAGATTAAAGAACTTAAGCTAATTAACTACTTAACTATGACTTATCAGACAAAAAGGAATTCCAATTAACAAGAAAGTATCCAAGGGATTCGATTTCAGGATTTACTTCAACGATGAATTTGCTCAACTTATAGACCTTTAAACCAGATACTAGTGTTTATTAGGCGGCATTGAAATAACCTAGCCCTTCTCTCGAAGTGAATAAATCATAGATTAATTAAGATAATTATCCTCTCGAGTCGATTAATCCTAACAACTCCAAAAGCTCATAAACTAATGCCTACACAGTCATA
Organism: Ajuga chamaepitys; assembly: GCA_958295605.1. NCBI lineage: Eukaryota > Viridiplantae > Streptophyta > Magnoliopsida > Lamiales > Lamiaceae > Ajuga > Ajuga chamaepitys. The sequence continues at coordinate 38,264,669 of OY282498.1, read as the reverse complement.
GACAAATATGCTTTATGTCGTACGTCTGATAACAATTCCTCCTCTCGAAGCAGAATTTCTAAACGAGATTACTAAACCTAGATGGCCAGTCTAAATTCAGTTAGAAACACAAACACAAAGATAAACACATAAATCGGAGTAAATAAATTAAAACATCATTCAAACATTGTTGTAAAAATCCCTACTTTCTAACCCTAGGACACGAATAACTTAGCTACTCATGCCTAGCATTAATTCGATACGATATTCCATGGAAAACATCATAAAGAACAAAACTAGAAAAGAATTAACTAAACCCGAATGAATCGTCTTGTCGATCTTTGTCTTCTTCGTCCTCCAAGTCTTCTACTTCTTCTTCTAAGTGTATGTGAGAATATGGAGTGTCTCCTTTAAATCGCAAGTTTGGGACCTATTTATAGTTATGGGTTGAAACCTCGAAAGATTAGGACAAAAAGCCCAACTTAAACCTGATTTGGAGTTCTGGAACGAATTTGACGCGGCCGCGTTGCGACGATTTCCCTCTTTCTCAAAACACGTTAAACACGCGCCCTTGAATCCTACAGACGCGGCCTCGTCGGGCTTACAGAGCGACACAACATGTTGCAGCCTTACAATTTGACGCGGCCTTGAATGTTAATGACGCGGCCCCGTCACTTCTTGCCCAGAGATGTGATTTTCTGTTTTTGGGCCCATTGTGGCCCATTTTGCCTCTTCTTGTTCCATTTCGTCTCTAGTTCTCCATATACTCGATATTTTGGCCTCAAATCAACAAAAATCCATAAAACACGTCAAATGATCCAATGTAACCAATATAAACAATTCTCGACCACAGAAGCACGCAAATGCTATAAATACATACCTAATAATCGACCTAAATGCATGCATACTCGACGTGTATCAAGATCCCCCAAACATAAATTGTTGTTCGACCCGAACAACATAAAAGAGAACAAAAACACATGTATTTAGGGCGATTAGATGACGAATTAGTTTCAGACAGATTTTTCAAAAGCCAGACATCATAGTGTAAGTGAGCATGTGTGATAGAGCAAAAATTAACTACTTTTGAGACTTAAACTTTCGAAGTATTTGATCCTCACCAGGTAAGTGTTTCTCTCATCTCTCAAGTGTTTAGGCTAAAAATATCATTTCACTCAAATTAGATTACCTGCACAATTTACCATAGGCTTGCCAATTGTAGGAGCTAGAATCAGTACTCGGCATAAGTGACAAAGAATCAATTAGGTCTTTATTTTGGTTGTAATGTTTGCTTAAGGAAAGGCGGGATAAATTTGGACAAAAGAGACTATCTATTGGACTAATCAAGTTATTCCTAACCCGACTACCCTTTAATACAATCACTCGATCTCACTCTTCCAATCTCAACAAATCACCCCTCAAGATGACTTCTTCACCTTCCCAAAAGTGCTTTTCATACTAAGTAATCGGGTACCACATTGTGGGACTACCCGATTTTTTCAAATCAACTAAGCACTTTTTTCTTCCAACCTCTCCTTAACACACTAAAACAGTAAAACACCTTTTTACAGCTGACTCTTTCTTTTGCTTTTCTAATTCTTTTTCTTTTTTTTTTTTTTTGCACATAATCGGAAAATAAAATTGAAACTAAACATAACACTAGCAGAGGTTATACTCGCTTGATTTTGCACCTGACACTGCAAATTCCCTTTACCCTTCAATCTATCCATAAGTGCACCCACTTTGTTCCCAATTTTAATCCAAACTACCTTCCAATCCACCTCACTCTTTACTCAATTAGTCCAATTTAAGGCCAAAGGCTAATATCAAAAGGTACTTGACTTGTAATGTAAGGTTGTGATTTCCAAAATATTTTGGTAAAAAGGATAACTTTAAAAGCCTCAAAATAGGCTACAAATCAAAAACTGCCTATATCATTTTCTAAGTCACATTACGCACTTGACATATTCATAGCAAAGTCTCAAGGAAAGTTCTAGAAACTAATATACATATCCAATCAACCACACTGAAAAAAAAATATATTGCTCCAAAAATAGGAGTCACATTAGGTTCAATTCCTCACAAGGGTCATTTTGATCAAAGTTCTAGGCTTAAGCTCAATTTCGTCTCAAATTACCTATCATGCTCTACTATGTGTCAATTTTCTAAATTTATGCATAAAATCGTCTCATCATTAACACATCATCATCAATCAGATCCCTAAATTTTTCAACGATTACAACTCGGGGTTTCTTTTTTTCTTTTTTACTGCTAGACTCCAACAAAACTAAAATACTAAAACAAATGCAAAAATTAAAACTTCTACGACCATCATAACTGGGTTCACAGACCCGACGCTTTAAAAAAAATACCAGATCACAGCAAACAACACGATATTTACTCACATGAAACAAATGGAAAGCATATAGAACCACAAAAAATAATACATAAAAGTAAATAAGCGGCCCAAGTCGTCCCGCTATCACTCCCTCCCCCAAACTTGGTCGAAGGCCAAATTTGTGGGAAAAGAGTGAGACGGCTAGGTGCTTTTACTTACAAATGACTACTGTGGTGGCGGGGGTGGTGGTGGAAACCCATGCTGAGTCCACACATTACCCCAACGCTCTCTCCATTCACGGTCGGCACGTGCTTTAGCCAAAAGTACGTTGAGCTTTTCATTGACACTTTAGCAACTCCTCGAGTCTTCACCCGATGACAGATGAATTTGGTCGAGAGGTCGGCAAATCCTTCTTGAAGAGTGGCTATCTGGGAACGTATATCATCTTCTTCTTCTTCAATAGGAGCCGATGAAGATTCACTGGCTATAGCCGCCTTTCGTTTCTTCAACGGGCGAGGTGCACGAGACCTTCCCTCGGCAGGATCTCCAGATCGAAAAACAGGATCATTGCCATCAACATATAATGCAAGATGTGCTGGTGATGACATAGCGATGTTGGGATTATCATCGAGGTTCAGCACCAAAGTCAATTCTGGTTTGGGAAGCCGGAAGTAAGGTCCCACATTTTGAAAGACAAAAGGAACCTTACCCTCGTTTCCCATCTTCACTACCTCCAGCTTCTCAAAAAATGGTCAAGTGAATAAGTATTCACCTTTAACAGGTGTCAGCTTACTAAACCATGAATCGCCAACATCCAAATAAGAGGCAATGGGAGCGATTAGACCCCCGATGAAGTTACTGTCAGACTGCTTCGTGCGACACTCTCAAGATGGCTTGTTAAGAGGACCACATTGTCTGGTGTACGTTCGTGCATGACAGACCATATGTAGCGCATATCGGTTTACCTAAAAGCCCTTGCCTCCCTTCTCGTGAATAATGTATGTGCGAGCATCTTTTGGAAATATCTGATCGTTGGGTTTCGGATCCAGGTTGCCCGAGCAGTCTTGGATCTATAATGTTGAGGTGGTAAAAGTGGTGGGGCAACCGTCAACTGCCCATAGAGTGCCTGGGGATTAAATTCCCCGTCTTCTGGATGGTCTCCGGAGGGTTGTTTGAAGCTATACAGGTCATCCAGCTTATAAAATGTCAGTGTGTGTGGAGAGTCCATCAGCTGGAATGATATACTGTCAGGCCCCTGCTGATGTGGCTGACTGGCTGCATTGATGACGAAAATGCTCATGAACTCCATAGTGAGGCGTGCATAAGTGAGGGTTGGCTTCGTGAACTCTTTTAACCCTGCAATCGTCAAGAATGCTCTGATATTGACAGCAATGCCCATCGCCTTTGTTATCTCGGCTGTGGAGAATCGCGTGGGCACAATAGGACGTGCCCAAAGCTGCTGAAACCTTGCGCGATGATCGGGGTTCTGCAGGATGAACCCATATTTAAGACGACTATCCTGAGAGTCGATTATCACCCTTTCCGGAGGCTCCTGCTCCACCTGTTTTTTGCCTTACCTTTGCTCTTGTTGGTACCTGCCTTAGGCATCTTAGTGAACCTGAAAAATACAACACACAATTTCGTCTTAAAAAACCAACAATATTCCACAAATCAGAAATTAACCCCGACTACTAAACCACATCCTGTTTACCTAACATGTAAATTAGAACCTATTTATGTTAGATTCAAAAGATGGATTTTGCTTTCGAAGAATAATTCAAGCATATTCATGGAATTAATCACCACTTTCAGCAACATTTCCAACTTTGAACTCGAAATTTGACCCCCTAAACCATGCTCAAGAACCAAACTAAAGAAACTTAAGCTTAGGGATGCATGAATAGATTCATTTAAATCATTACACACATAGTATGACCATAATTTATCATCCTATCACCCATTCTAGGTCTAGAAAGATCATAATCTCAAGGTAAAGCTAGATATCATGAATGCACATAACATGTTCGCCGAAATGCCTCAATGAAAATAACATGTTACATCAATCTTGTTGCTTCCTACCCACTCTTAACAATCACAAAAGCACAATTCCACAACAATTACGCACCAACTTACTCTATATTAAACACATATGGTACAAAGTTCATCAACATTGCATACTAAAAGTGACTAAACTAGAATCTTAGACAAGAACTCTTTATAATCCTTAATCAACAACTTTTCACCAATAACTTGCATAACAATCAAAGAATTAAGCGTAGAATATCGAGTTAGCTAATCTTACCGGATAAATTTAGTCGAAGAGGAAGGAATGAGCTTGTCCCGTTTTGTGCCAATTGGGTCGAAAAAATCCAAATCCAATCAGTGGAAGTGTGTGAAATTAATATTGGATTGTGTAAAGATTTAGTGTTTTAAATGAAGAAATGAGTGAATGTGTGAGAAGAAGAGAGGAAGTCGCGAGTTGGAGAGGAAAAGGAATCAGATTAACCCTTTAAAATAAAAATGAACCTGGGCCTGGGTTGTGCGATGCGGCCTCGTCAGGCTCGCGACGAGCCCGTGTTGGGCCACACGGAACTCACCTTTGTGGGCCGTTTTTTTTACGCGGCCTTGAAGACTTGTAACGCGCCCGCGTTGGGCCACCCTGAACGCACCTTTGTGGCCCATTTTTTACGTAGCCTTGAAGACCTACGACGCGACCGCTGTGAAATACTACCAGAAATTTCGTTTTCATTATGTTTCACCTGTTTCTTCTCTGTCTCGCGTTTTCCTCTGTAGAATTGTCGGTCCCTACGCATTAAACACTATAAACTAACAAATAAACTCAAAGTTAACACAAATTTAATTTAAAAGAGAAATTAAAAACTAAAAAGTAAATAAAAATTCGGGTTGCCTCCCGATAAGCGCTTCATTTAACGTCCCAAGTTGGACGACCTAGTCGAGATTTAATTGAGATCCTTCAACTATACTTCGTGTATGATTTCAATCTGGTCCGGTTTGTAGTACTTCTTGATTCTTTGCCCATTGACGAGAAACATACTCCCATCTTGATTTAGAAGTTCCACCACCCTGGAAGCTTGAATTGCTCTTATCGTGAATGGACCCGACCACCTACATTTTAGCTTGCCCGGAAAAAATCTCAGTCGAGAATTAAATAATAAGACTTGTTCACCGACTTCAAAAGTGCGATTCTTGATCATTCGATCATGAAACCGCTTGACATGCTCCTTGTACAAACTAGAACTCTCAAACGCTTGGTTTTTGAACTCCTCTAATTCGTTGAGCTTAAGAAGTCGCTCCTTACCAGCAGCCTCAAAGTTAAAATTTAACTTCTTGACCAAGCAATAAGCTATGCTCGAACTCCACCAGTAGATGACATGCTTTCCCAACACTAGCTGATATAGTGAAAGCCCCAAAGGAGTCTTATATGCCGTCCTATACGCCTATAGTGCGTCATCTAACTTCATCGACCAATCTTTCCGGTTCCCATTCACCGATTTTTCTAGAATTTGCTTTATTTCTCGATTGGCAAGCTCCACTTGACCATTAGGTTGAGGATGATACGGCGTTGTTACACGATGCTTCACCCCATATTTAGCCAACAAAGCTGACATCCACTTGTTACAAAAATGCGACCCCCCATCACTTATCAAAGCTCTTGGAGTACCATACCTTGTAAGAATATTCTTTTGGAGGAATTTCAGCACCACCTTGGCATAATTTGTTTGGGTCGGAACAACTTCCACCCATCTAGAAACATACTCTACCGCGACCAAGATGTATTGGAACTCATTCGAAGATGGGAAGGGTCCCATGAAGTATATGCCCCACACATCAAACAGTTCGACTTCAAGGATCATAGTACGGGGCATCTCGTGCTTCTGTGTTATTCCTCCTGTTCTTTGGCACCAATCACATTGCAAGATAAATTCATGACAGTCTTTATGGATTGTTGGCCAATAAAAGCCACGTTGAAGCACCTTTGCGGCTGTCCTTGTTGATGCAAAATGTCCCCAAGTTGGGGAAGAATGGCAATGAGCAATGATGTCCCTTACTTCAGAATAAGGGACACACCTTCTGATGATTGTGTCTGCACATCTTCTATAGAGATAGGGGTCATCCCATATGTAGAACTTCACATCGTGGAAGAACTTCTTCTTTTTATGAGGCGACAAATCCGGTGGAATCCTACTCGCGATGTCACTGTACCATGGACCATTCTCCACAACCATCACACGCTCGTCTGGAAATATGTCGCTTATGGCTGTCTGTTGGCCCTGTGCATTTGCTTCATTCTCAATTCTGGACAAGTGGTCTGCTACCACGTTCTCGCAACCTTTTCTATCTCGGATCTCCAAATTAAACTCTTGTAATAGCAATATCCATCTGATCAGTCTAGGCTTCGAATCCTGTTTGTCAAACAAGTACTTAAGAGCGGTATGGTCAGTATAAACTATTTTTTTTGCCTGTATAAGATATGCACAAAATTTATCACAAGCATAAACAACAGCTAACAATTCCTTCTCTGTGGTCGTGTAATTTGCTTGGGCCGGATCAAGAGTCTTGTTGGCATAGTAGATGACTCTAAAAAGCTTTTCCCTCTTCTGCCCCAACGCAGCTCCCATAGCCATGTCGCTTGCATCACACATTATCTAAAAGTGTTGAGACCAATCAGGTGTACTGGAGCAGTGGTCAATGCCTTCTTCAGTGTCTCAAAATCCTGCACACATACATCATGGAACACAAAAGGAGTATCTTTTTCTAGTAAAACGAGATAAAGGTTTAGAAATTTTTGAAAAATCCTTCATGAACCTTCTATAGAATCCCGCATGTCCTAGGAAACTTCTAACCCCTTTTTCATTCCTAGGAGGTGGTAATTTCTCTATAGCCACTACCTTAGTTCTATCAACTTCTAGCCCTGTAGACGAAATTTTATGGCCAAGAACTATGCCATCCTTAACCATGAATTGACACTTCTCCCAATTTAAGACTAAATTGGTGTCTTCACACCTTTTCAGAACCTGAGCTAAGTTATCTAAACAAGTGTCAAAAGATGACCCAAAAACATAGAAACCATCCATAAACACCTCCATAATGTTCTCTAGCAACCCCCCAAAGAATGGCCATCATACAACACTGAAAAGTAGCAGGCGCATTACAAAGCCGAAACGACATTTTACGAAAAGCAAAGACACCATATGGACATACAAAAGCAGTTTTCTCCTGATCTTCCGGAGCAATCATAATTTGATTATATCCCGAATAACCATCGAGGAAACAATAATACGCATACCCTGCTAACCTATCAAGCATCTGATCTAGGTATGGGAGGGGGAAAAAATCTTTTCTGGTAGCTGCATTGAGTTTCCTATAGTTTATGCACACACGTCATCCCGTAATTCCCTAGTGGCTATGGCCTCATCTAGATCACCCTTCACTACAGTCATCCCCCCTTTCTTAGGCACTACTTGGGTTGGACTCACCCACTTATTATCTGAAATCGGAAAGACTATTCCTGCATCTAACCATTTAAGAACCTCTTTCCTAACTACTTCCTGCATCATGGGATTGAGCCTACGTTGATTTTCAACTGAGGGTTTATACTCGTCCTCCATCAATATTTTATGCATGAAAATTGTGGGACTAATTCCCTTCAAATCAGCTATTGACCAACCTATCGTAGACTTGTAAGTTTTCAGCATTCGCAACAGTTTATCAGTTTCAACATCAGTCAAAGAGAAAGAAATAATTATTGGATATCTGTGTTCGCTATCTAAAAATTCGTACTACAGATGATCTGGCAATGTCTTAAGTTCTAGGTAGAGGTGGCAATTCGGGCGGCCCGGTCTGGCCTAGAAATGCTAGGCCTGGCCTGGAGGACCTCGGGCCATCGGGCCAAAAAAGCCCACCAATGAGTTTTTTTCTTTTCTTTTTTATTACTTTAACCATGAAGTAGAATTATATGATGAGGCGAACTTCAGTTTAATTCTCTTAAGAAAAAACTTGATCGGAAGATAATATATTACTATTCGTTGCAATATGGAATGATATCTATTAATCTATAGGCATGTCTCAAGCCCCAGATATAACAATAATAATAATAATAAAAAAGAAGGAATAGATGATGATATATAGTTATATACTACACGTCACAAGTTATTTAATTTTTGTGTACGTACTATACTACATGTTAATTAATTTTTCATTTTTCGACACATAATAATTAATGAGCATGCTTGGATCCAACTCATTTTCCATCTTCGGCTAATAAAATTGAAGAAATAGAGTATTAAATTAGTCAAATATTTTAATTTCTCGGTAAATAGATACATTTATGCTCTGCTAGAAAGAGAAAAAAGAAAAACATGTTTCAAATAGTACACAAGATATTACTTAATTCCTAAATTTTTCTTATTCGATTAGTGAGGGAAAAAAATTCAATTCCATCGGGCCGGCCCGCGGGCCTTCGGGCCGGGCCGAGCTTGGCCCACCAAAAGAAAAGCTCGTTCGGGCCGGGCCAAAAAAGCCCGAATTTTTTTGGGCCTCTAATATTCCGGCCCAGCCCGCTCTATATTTCGGGCTAAACGGGCCGGCCCATCTAGCCGGGCCAGTTTTGCCATCTCTAGTTCTAGGCATCCCTCGCCTCCTTTTGATACTTCCTCTACCACTTTCGTGTTGATGTCCTCTTGGATCGAGCTTCCTTTGGGAGCTTCCTGCAAAGAATTCAGCCCACTAACACTTTCCAAAAGATCAAGGTCAATAGGGTCATGGAAATCATTACTATAAACAGAATTGACCAGACAAGTTTCATGGGTATTGCTCTCACTTGGTGAGACTAGTTTTCTACACAATGCAGCATCTACTGAATGAATAGAACTAGATGTTTCAACTTGAACTACCTCCTCACTATCATGATGCTAAAGAGCCTTATAAATCGAAAATGTAACATGTTCTTTATCTACCCTTAAAGTCAACTCCCCCTTTTGTACATCAATGAGTGCTTTACCCATTGCTAAAAACGGGCGACCTAAGATTTGGGGAACATCCTTGTCTTCTATCATATCTAGAACTACAAAATCAGCAGGAATTATAAATTACCAACTTTTAACAAACGTCCTCTACAATCCCCCTTGGCCAAGTCATAGAATGATCGGCCATTTGTAGGGCAATTGTAGTGGGTTTCATTGTGCCTATACCTATTTTTTCATAAATAGACAATGGCATTAAGTTGATACTAGCCCCTAGATCACAAAGTGCTTTATCAAAAGTTATGTTACCTATTATGCATTCAAGAGTAAAACTACCTGGATCTTTAGGCTTTAATAGTAGCTTCCTTCTGGATCACTACACTGCACTCTTTAGTCAGATTCACTGTCTCGTACTCTTCTCACTTCCTCTTCTTTGATATCACTTCCTTCAAGAACTTTGCATAGCTAGGCATCTGTTGTAGTGCTTCAACGAACAGGATATTGATCTGGATCTTTTTCAGCACATCCAATAATTTTACGAACCGTTCATCAATCTTCTTCTTCCTCAAGGCTTGTTGAAATGGGACAGGAGGGACATATGGTGGTATGTTTGCTTTGATTTCTTACCCCTCACTTGATTTTACAACCTTTTTCTGCTTCCTTGCTTTCTCTACCAATTGCTCCTTCTCCACCATCTTTTCTTTGTCAACCTGCAGCTTTGGTCCTTCATACTCAGTACCACTCCTCAACTGAATGGCTTGGCATTGTTCTCTCGGCACTACAACAAAAACTGTTAATTACTACGCTCAAAAGACAATGGTTTTAAGCAATAACCGTAGTCTTTTAGCACTCAACCGTGGTCATTGTACAAACCGTAGTGTTTTACATTTTTTTTCCGCTAAAAGACTATGGTTTCTTAAAACCGTTGTGTTTTAATCGTAGTCAAATACCTATTTCTTGCTAATAGACTCCGGTTCGCAAAACCGTTGTGGTTTAACCGTAGTTGAATACCTATTTTCGCTAAAAGACTATGGTTCGCAAAACCGTTGTGGTTTAACCGTAGTCGAATACCTATTTTTCGCTAAACGACTACGGTTCACAAAACCGTTGTGGTTTAGCCGTAGTTGAATACCTATTTTATGCATATATTAATATATTAAGAAAATATTAAAATTTTCAAAATTACGACTAGATATCGACAAAAATAAGAAAAAACTTATAAAATACTACTATAATAATGGCCTATTATTACATTATTTTAGTATTACTTTAAATTAAATGCCTTTATAGAGTCATTATTAATACATTAAATTACAAAGTATGTATTACTACACTAATTAAAACACTATGAGGCACTATAGAATAAGTGCCTTAAATAAGACACAAAATAAAGTGCCTTGAAAGGTTCTAATGTATTTTCTCCGATCTACATATCTTTTTTTTTCTTTAATATTCTTATTTTATTTTAATTGCTCATGTTAATATAAAAGTTATCCAGAATTTTTTGTATTTCAATTTCGCACACAACAGATGACAAAATTTTATTTTTTTATTTTTTTATGGCATTTCATTTTTATATTTATGAAAGAAAAGAAAAGGATTGCTTGGGAAATAAAACCCGAGCGAAAACCCATTTTTATATAGTGATATACATACACATTAAAAAACTTTTTATTTAAAAATGATTAAGTATATTATTCATACGGTAGTTTTGGATCTGAATTGTGAAAAATGAAAGGGAAAAGAAATTGAAGCTAAAAAGAAAATAGTAACAGTGGATCCCTAATTCTAGTCTATTTGTCATCCGCGAACCGTCTCTCCTCCGGTCCTTCACTTTTTCTCATCTCTTCTCTTCTTCTCTCATCCGATCGTGAATTCAGCCTCTCTTCTTCGATTCCGAATTCCGCATCGTCCTCTCTCACTTTCTCACTTATCCACTGTACGTCTATTAGTTTTTTTTATTTCTGTCATTAGGTTTTTTTCTCCCTCCCCTCTCCTCCCTCTCTCTCACTCTCGATCTCTCACAAGGGTATCTAATGTACAGTTGGATGATCACACCACTTCCATAATTCACTACAAAAAAAATTCATTTTTAGTCACAAAAAATTAGTGAGAGTAGGAAAAAAACTCTCACTATATGTTATCTTTAGTGGGAATAAAAATATACTCTCATTAAAAATTGATATTAATGAGGAGAAGTCCATTTTATTTTTAAGAAAAAAAATTTACGGTCACTAAAAATACTGAAAAAATTGGCGGAATGTTTCCCACCTAAAAACCTCCAAATATTGAAGATTCATTGAATTACTCAAATAAAAAAAAAACAAATACTCCCTCTGTCCCGCTCTAATTTGCCTACTTTCCTTTTTGGTTTGTCCCAATCTAATTTGCCAATCCATAAATGGCAAATTTCTCTCACAATCCCCACCCTCAAAATCTCCACATTCAATCTCCACCTTTAAAAAAGTCAAAGATTCCATAAAATCTGCTTTTTCTTAATCTCCGTGCCCGGCCAAGGTAGGCAAATTGGGCCGGGACGGAGGGAGTATGAAATAAAAGAAAAAATTAGTGAAGATAAGAACTCTTCATTCTTCTCTTTGAATCCTTCTCCCCCCACAACACCCTCGGCCACCACCTCCTCCTGAAAGCTCAACCAGAAAATTCATCGACCGATGCTCTTCGCCGCTCGGAATAGGGCAACTAACAGGTGAGGATCTTTTCCTTTTACTGATTCTCTGAATTGAACCCTAGTTTTTCTAGTTAGGGCTTCAATTTTCGCAATCTGGGTTCCTCTCTTCTGGATTCGACCTTGTATCTTCGAATCTGGAACGAGATTTACGGGGATTGATTTGGACCCTAGGCTACGAAAATCAAAACAGAAGACCACCTCCTGCCATTGTCGCTGAGTTTACTCAGCACCCTGTCCTTGCGAGTTCGTTCATAGCCGAGTTGACTCGGTTTGAAGGTCTGACTTCAGGTGTGAAGTGGTTCGAGCTTATTAGAGTCAAACTGTTGACTCGCTGCTGCAAACTGAAGGATTCTCCAAAACTGAACCCAGAATCCATTTCCAGGTTCCATTTGTAGATTTTGAACTCTCACACTCCAGGTATTTTCAATTTACGATTTCGAAATTGAATTCTGTAGTGGCTATTTGTTGTTGTACCTGTGACGAATTACTTTGATTTTTTCGATTTCGATTTCTGAGATTGCTTGGTTGTGAAGGGCCTGTGTGCCGTCGTTGATTGCTAAACTGCGTGGTATTTGTTGCTCAGGTTTAGCTGAAATTTCTGAATTACTGATTCTAGCTTATATTACTACTGGCATGTGTGGAAATCAATTTAGTGCAGGCCCTTTTTTGTGTCTCATTTCTATAATCTCTTAGAATTCAATTTGTGTCTCGTTTCAAGTCGTTCAAGTACGTGATACTCGGTGGTGGCGTTGCTGCAGTGAGTATTTCTTTTGTCATCGATATGATGTGTGTGTTTGTTTGAGCTTTCTTTTGGATGCTCTCTGTCTTGGATGTCATCGTTATTATCAGATTGGTAGTATCTCAATAAGTTCATTTCCAGGATCCGTCACTTTCTGAGAAATTTTCCAATTCGATGTTTGATCTATTGATTTGTAGAATAGTTTGATAAATGATTTAAATGTCTTCTTCAGAGTTATCTTTGGTTTTTTAGCATAGTGTAGAAGCATGAGTGGTCCAGATTGGCAGCACATTATTTTTTCAGTAAATTCCACTTTCTTGAAATTGAACCGCAAAAGGTATTCCTATTTGTGAAATTCGTTCCTTCTCTATATTTGTACTTGTTATCTGAGCTTCAAATACACTCACATGTGAAATACACACACACACATAGAGTTACATATATATATATATATATATATATAGTTTTCATTTTGGAGGCATTTACAGTTTTTGGCTTCATGAAGTCAAATTCAATTATGAATACATGAAGTAGAAACAATGATGAAGATTTACTTAATTACTCTAGCTTGATCTGATCATTCACTTCTGGTGTGCATCTGTTAACTTTTGAACCTCAATTTTCTTTGTTGGTTTGTTTTGTTTTAAGAACGATGTGAAAAACCAACTTGACTGAAAATTGTTTGCAATTTATTTGATGTGCGTTCTCTAAAATTGGATTTGCCTATGTATGCAGGGATATGCTGCCCGTGAGTTTTTCAAGCAGGGAGTTAAACCTGGTGAACTTGCTATCATTTCCAAAGAGGCGGTATGCACCTAAAATCTATTTGCCAAAAGCAATTGTCTTTCACTTGTACGCTACGTGAGTTGATTACTAATTACACTTTTGTTAGCAGAGGCCCAGTGGGCATGCTCATGAAAAATACTTTTTGTTGCTTGTTTTCAAATACCAGAGCCAAGAGATGAACTAATAGTATAGTAGATTCTGAGATTGTTATTGTGTATTGGGAAGTAAATTAAGCCTATATTAGTACTCAGTACTCAGTTTTACTCTATTCTATTTTAAAATTCATTATCAGATAGTTTTTTACAATCTGTTTGGCATGTAATGTTTTTACTTAATTGAGTGTATCTCTTGGTTGCTTGGACTGACTAGTTACTTTATTTCTTTAACGAAACTGCCAATACTATTGTTACAGATATTTTTTCTTCAGTTGCACCGCTCGTATGTTTATTTATACATTTTTATAGAATTATTAGTTTTATAGCATCTTTGCCTTTTTTGTTGATTGCGGTTTATGATTCATTTAGTTTTGAGATTTGTTTTACTTTAAATTTTTCATCTTGGTAAAATGACTAAATAAATTGTCTGCTTATGGATTATGCACATTATACTAAAGGAATAAGAAGTAAAAACATCAAGATATTATACAATAGCATGATCTCTCTCTCTCTACTTTTACTAGGTATGTGTAATATTCTGCTATATTTTAACTATCAGCCACTATCTTTATCTTAAATTGGCTTCTAGTCTTCTACAATGCTATCAATTGTATTTCCTCTAAGTTTGTATGGTATGAATTGAACCTTATAATCATGTCATTGTCTTGATTCATAGTTTGGGTTGTTGAGCCTACAAGCTACCATGTGTCAGAAGAGTAGTGTCTGAATTAAATTTAGTTGTGTTTTATTTTCTATCTAGAAGGGTTTCATTACATTATGTTGTTTTAAGTTATGTATGATTCACATAATAGTAATACAATTGATCTGATCCTTTCTTTTTCTATTTTATATGTTTATGTTTTCAGGATATATGAGTATCGGCTTTTCAAGGGGAGCTTTCATGTATTCTCGTGTATCTATTCAAGGGATCAATGCAGGATAGAGAAGCTAGTTTAGAACTTTAACCACGTGTAATTTTTTTTTTATCAGAATTGAGAATTTAACTCTTTTTCGTCGACTTTGTACGAGTACTTGGGTGAAATACTCTAATAAATTTAGAGTATTTTTTCTTATTTGGTATCCATTTTTATTTTTATTTTTTTTTAATTTGACATGCAAATATAATATATATATATATATATATATTAGCCAATAAAAAAAAAAAAATCAAAGACAACGGTTAAATACTGTTCTCCTAGTAGGTCAATAACCGTAGTCGTAGGTGATGTTGTCATAGACCCCCTTCTACGACTACGGTTCCTAATCGTTGTCAAAGTGATGAAATACAACGGTTGTGAACCGTTGTCGTTAGTATCAATTACTACGATTGAAACCGTAGCCAAAGGAAGTTCCCAACCGTAGTCATATATACTGTAGTTGTTGAAGCTACTAGAACGACTACGGTTCCCAACCGTGGTCTTTTGTATTAACCACTACGGTTCTGAACCGTAGTTATTTGTAGAGGGTCTACGACTACGGTATGTACCACTACGGTCACTTAATGCCTTTAACTACGGTTTTTTACCGTAGTGTTAAATGTTTTTTTGTTGTAGTGCAGATTCACCACTGCATCACTCGGGAATTGCCCCTGCTTATGTTAGGCTCCAACAATCTTTATCAGTTGACTCAAATTTGAAGATAACTCACCAATGCTTGCATGTGTTTGAGTCATGGTATTCTCGAGCCTTTTCATGTCAGCTCCTTGCCCATTCATATTCTTTTTTAGCTCAATAAACTTACCATTCACCTTTTTCTCCAGCTGAGATAGTTTCACATTGTAGATGTCAATTCAATATCATCAAGTGAGCATGTCTTGTAGTAGAGGTTGAGTAGAATCAGGAACCGGGTTTGGGTTGGGAAGAACCGAACCGGAGAGCCGGGTTTATATCAAATCAGTTTTTGAAGTTATTGAAGAACCGGGCTTGTGACGGTTATAACAAAAATATGCACGGTTTTGAACTGTTGCATGAGAAACCGTTGTTGAAGACGTGTACCAGTTTTAAAAGCAGTTAAAACTGAATTGGTTCCAGCTTCCAGAGCTTCTTGATTCGAGCTTTGCTCTTTATATACATTTGTTCTACTTGTAAAGACGAGTTGACACGCGTAGTTTTCCCTCTGTAATCACTACACAATCATTAGAATTTGAAAGCTAGGGTTCTTGAGCTCAATTCGGATTGTGAATTGGGGCTTCTAGTTTTCTGGGTTGTTTATTGTAATTGATTGTTCAGTGGAGTGAATTGAGGTGTATAAAGCCTCCGTGGATGTAGATCACATTGATCGAACCACGTAAAAGCTTTGTGTTCTTCATTATGTTTATGGTTTTGCGTTCGGTTTTTATTGGCCCTTTTTCAATTCATTCTTCATTCATTTCTGGATTGAATTCTTGTTGTGTGTGTTGTAAGTGTTCTTAAACCTAACAAGTGGCACCGTCTGTGGGAAGCACAACACCTACATTCAAAGAAGGAGAAAGAATGGCTGGAGTAAAGATGGATGTGGAGAAGTTTTCTAGTAAGAATGACTTCTCACTCTGGAAGATCAAAATGAATGCAGTACTGATTCAGAATGGCCTAGACTCTGCACTTCTTCCCGTTGATCAATGGCCTGATGCTGAGAAATCCAATTTTCCAGAATTGGATAAGAAGGCTCAGAGCTTGATATTCTTATGTATGGGTGATAAACCTTTGAGGGAGGTTTCAAGGTGCAAGAATGCAGTGGAGGCATGGGGAAAACTGGAGGAACTTTATCAATGAAAGTCTATATCCAACAAACTATTTCTGAAACAAAAATTAATGTCCTTCAAAATCTCTGATAAGGTCATTTCTGATCAACTTGATGAGTTTGTCAAGATGATTGAAGAATTGGAAGATCTGGGGGTGAACTTGGAGGATGATGATAAGGCTCTGATGGTGTTAAATGTTCTTCCAAAGTCCATGGAAAGCTTTAAAGATGCACTGATGTTTGGAAGAGATGGAAAAATCAGTTATGAGTCCATCTTGTCAGCATTGAAGACCAAGTGTTTTCAAAATCAGGGAGAAAAGGGCTCTGCACAAGCTGGAGAAGGCTTGAACATTAAGTTCAAAAAGAATTTCCAAAGGAAGAAGTTCCAGGGAGTCAAAGATAACAAATCTGGAACTCAGAATGCAAAGAAACAAGGAGACTGGGTTGAAACCAGAAAGTGTTTCAAATGCAAGCAAGCTGGACATTTAAAGAAGGATTGTCCACAAAAGAAGAAGAAGCAGGAGAATCAGAGGGCAGAAGTGGCTATGACAGAGCATCAAGAAGACACCCCAGAAGTCTTAAACATCACAGACACAAAAATGGAAAAAGAATGGGTTCTTGATACTGGGTGTTCATTCCACATGTGTCCTAATGAATCCTGGTTCAAAGACCTACAGAAAGAAGATGGTGGATGTGTTTTACTGGGAAATGATCACTCCTGCAGAGTTAAAGGCACATGATCAGTTCAAATAAAAATGTATGATGGAGTCATCAGGACCATCTCTCAAGTGAGGTATGTCCCTGGATTGAAAAGAAATCTCCTATCCCTTGGTTGTCTTGTGGCAAACGGCTGTCAGTTCAATTCCCTAGATGGTCATCTTCACGTCACTAAACACAATAAGCTGGTAATCAAAGGAAGGCAACACAATGGCCTGTCTATTTTGATTGGATCACCTGTGATAGGATGTGCTGAATCTGTGATAAGCAGAGAAGATGTTATGAAGTGACATAGAAGACTGGGTCATATTGGAGAGAAAGGGTTGAAGGAGTTGTCCAAGAAGGGCATCATTGGTGAAATGGGAAATAGAACACTGGATTTCTGTGACAAGTGTGCTCTGGGGAAGGCCAAGAAGCTGCCTTATGCAAAAAGGATACATTCTACCCAAGAACCCTGGATTATGTACACTCGGATATTTGGGGGCCTTCAAGAACAGAAACACATGGAGGAGGGAGGTATTTCATGTCCATCATTGATGATTACAGTAGAAAAAGATGGATATATGTTTTGAGAAACAAGAGTGATGCATTCCTCAAGTTTAAAACATGGTTGAGTCAGGTGGAGAACCTAAGAGGGAAGAAACTAAAACATCTTAGGACAGATAATGGCTTGGAATATATATCCACTGAATTCACAGGGTTTTGTGAAGAAAAGGGTATCACAAGGCACAGAACTGTCCCTCTAAACCCCCAACAGAATGGGGTTGCTGAAAGATTTAACAGAACTGTGCTGGAAAGAGTTAGATGTATGTTGATTGATACTGGGTTACCTAAATCCTTTTGGGGGGAGACAATAAACACTGCATGCTATCTGATCAACAGGTCACCATCATCAACTCTAGGATTTAAAACTCCAGAAGAAGTGTGGAGTGGAAAGACACCAAACTATCATGACTTAAGAGTGTTTGGTTGTTTGGCCTATGCTCACATTAGGCAAGACAAACTTGATGCAAGAGCATAGTGATGTGTATTCCTAGGATATCCTGAGGGTATAAAAGGCTACAAGTTATGGTGCTTGGAACAGGGAAATCATAAGCTCCTGATAAGTAGAGATGTAAGGTTCAATGAGGAAGTGATGGGATACAACTTTACTGGAAGTCAAGAGGAAGCTGTTGGAGCTGTGGAACCTGAAAGAATTTCTGTTCAGGTGGAGCTTAATAAGGAGCAGATACCACCAGAGGGGAATACTCAAGCTCAGGAAGAAGATGGAAGTTCATCAGAAGAGGAAGAAGGTCAAATTGAGATGGCAAATCTCAGAACTTATAGCATAGGAAGAGACAGGCCAAGAAGACAAATCCAAAGGCCTGATTTCAATGGACTACCTGGAAGTGTATATTATGCACTGAGTGTGGCAGAAGACTTGGAGTTTCAAGAGCCTAGAAGTTTCAAGGAAGCATTAAGTTGTAGTGAGAGTGAACACTGGATAGGGGCTATGATGGAGGAAATGGAATCTCTAGAGAGAAACCAAACCTGGAAGCTTGTAGAAAACCTAAAGGGCAGAAGCTAGTTAGTTCAAAATGGATCTTCAAGAAAAAGGTGGAGGCTGGAAAAGCTGATAAAATCAGATACAAGGCAAGGTTGGTGGCCAGGGGCTTCACACAAAGAGAAGGCATTGATTATAATGAGGTATTTTCTCTAGTAGTGAAGCATTGCTCTATCAGGTTACTTCTATCAAAGGTTACTCAAGAAGACTTGGAACTACAGCAGTTAGATGTCAAGACAGCTTTCCTGCATGGGGATCTGGTTGAAAAGATATACATGAAGCAACCTAAGGGCTTTGTGATTCCAGGAAATGAAGAGAAGGTCTGTTTTCTCAAGAAGTCACTCTATGGGTTGAAACAAAGTCCCAGGCAGTGGAATAAGAAGTTCAATGAGTTCATGATGGGTGCAGGATTCATAAGAAGTTTATATGACAGCTGTGTATACTTTAACAAAGGTTCAAGAGCTGAACAAGTGTTTATGTTGTTATATGTGGATGATATGCTCATAGCCAGTAAGAGTGTTGATAAGATACAATAGCTAAAGGGAAAATTGAATTCAGAATTTGACATGAAGGATCTTGGGGAAGCTAGGAAGATTCTGGGAATGGACATCATTAGAAGAAGAAAGACTGGAACATTATGGCTCTCACAGAAGCAGTATCTGCAGAAGATTGTGGAGAGATTCCACATGCATGAATCAAGACCAGTAAGTATTCCAGTTAACCTACAGACTAAGCTGTCCAAGGATCAGTGCCCTAAGACTGCAGCTGAGGAGATTCACATGAAGAGTGTTCCATATGCCAGTGGTGTTGGCAGTCTAATGTATGGTATGATATATAGCAGGCCAAACTTGGCCTATAGTGTGTCTCTGGTAAGCAGGTATATGTCAAATCCTGGAGAATCACATTGGGAAGCTTTGAAGCAGGTTTTAAGGTATCTGAAAGGGTCAGTCAGTACGGGGTTAAAGTTCCAGAAACAAGAAGCAAATACTATACCATTGATTGGATATGTTGATGCAGACTTTGCTGGGAACTTGGATACCAGAAAATCCATTACAAGGTATGTCTTTGATACACGTTAATTATGCTTGTAATTAGGTCGAGTTATGATACTATTTTATAGGAATTATGTGCGTAGATGGTCAAAAATTGGATGAAATGTTATATAAGTGACTAATTAACGTACTCAGCTTGTTTTAAGGTGTTTTTGAGCATTTCCAGGATAAAAAGTTGTGATTTACGACTACCGGACAAGAAAACAAGTTGGAAAAGAGTGAAAACCAGCCTAAAATAGTGGAAATCGGTCCGAACCGTTCAAGAACCGGTCCAAACCGGTCCAGACCGGCCTGAACCGGTCCAGGAGCAAAACGGAGCAAGAACCGACACGGCCATGTCACATAAGCAACACGGCCGTGTCAAAAGTGTTGCGCAAAGGAGAAAAAGGCTCTGGAAGAGAACACGGCCGCGTCACAAAGCAACACGGCCATGTCAAATGATGCGCATAAATTGAAGTTTTGCAAGTAACATGGCCGTGTCACTTGATCAACACGGCCATGTCAAAAAGGCCGCCGATATTAAAGATCCTGTTTTAATAGGGGATTTGATTTCCTAATAGGAGTTTGATCCTATCTTCCCAAGGATTGGTCCCAAACTCTATAAAAAAGGACCCCAAGCTCAGGGGAATGAATCAGAGAGAACACATCAGAGAACATCAATTACATCATCATTCTACCTAGAAGAAGTCTTGGAGGACAAAGAAGACGAAGATCATCGAGACGGATTCATCCGGGTTAGTCGTTCTTTCCTAGTTTAATCTTTTACAATGTTTTTCTTAGAATCTTGTATTAGGTTATTGCTAGGCATGAGTAGCTAAGCTATTCGTGTCCTAGGGTTAGAAAGTAGGGATTACTATGACAATGTTTTGATTATGGTTTGATTTATTGATTCCGTTCTTTACGTGTTTATCTCTATGTTTGTGCTTATAACTAGATTTAGCTTGATCACCTAGATTTAGTAATTTAGTTTAGCAATTCCGCTTCGAGAGGAGGGAATCGTTATCGGACTTATGACATAGAGCTCAGTTGTCTATGATTGTGTAGGTTGTGGCTTAGGATCGTTTGGAAGTTATTAGGTTTAATTGACTCGAGAGGGTAATTAGCTTAATTAATCAACGGTTTAATCGCTTCGAGAGAAGGGTTAGATTATTTTCGTGCCGCCTAATAAACACTAGAATTGGTAAATCTATAGGTTAATCATATTCAACATTGAAGTAATATCCTGAAATCGAAGCCCTAGGATACCCTTTCTTATTGATTGTTAGCTCTTTGTGTTTCCTAAGTTTGAAGTCATATTTAATTGAGTACTTTAATTAGTAAAATCAACCTTTTGCAATTTAGTATCTAGTTAGGACAATCCTATAATATCGAGGTATCGAACTATCTAAAACTATTCCTTGTGGGATCGACCTTGATAATCGTTACTACAGCTACATCCGTACACTTGCGGAACACTGGGTTAGAAACCGACGTGTCAAGTTTTTGTCGCCGTTGCCGGGGAATAGGATTTAGCGCTTAGTTTTTATCTTGAAAAATTGGAGGAAACTAGACTAGATTTTAATTTTTAGTAATTTTAATTTTAATTTTCGTTTTTATTTTTGTTTAATTTTTGTGTTATGTGGTAGTTCTTATTTTTGGTGTTTGTTAGGCTTCGCATGCACACCAGATCAAAAGGGAAAGAAACCCTTCTTCCTTTCGATCCAGAAATTGAAGCGACAACTCGTAGACACCGAACTAGAAGAAATTTTGCGTCTGAAATGGAGAACCCACCACAACATCCGAATCTGGATGACGCCATAAACAGAGTACTGACAGCTCTGGCACGCTTGGATGATCGAGTCACTACTATACAGCAGCAGCTACCTCCACAGCAGCCACAATAGCACGGACCAATTTAGATAGAACCAGCTGCAGGAGATGAAGATGATACTCCCATCAGTGACTGCCTGAACCTAATCCAAATCAGCAAGCAGGAGGAGTACAACCTCCACCACTCAATGCCAACAGTTTCGAGCTGAAGCCTGCACTAATCAACATAGTGCAGCAAAACCAATACGGGGGAAGTGCTTTAGAGGACCCGAATGCTCATCTGATAAAGTTTCGTAGCCTGGCAGATACCATCAAGATAAACCATGTGCCACACGAGCAGGTTAAACTGAGACTGTTTCCCTTTTCATTGAAAGATAGAGCCCTCCAATGGTTCAATTCATTGGAGAATATTACAAGCTGGGAGGACCTTAGTGCTTCTTTTCTGTTGAAGTATTTTCCACCGAGCAAGATGCTCGACCTGCAGAATCAGATCAACTAGTTCAAGCAATTGGACCAAGAGCCATTTAGAGAGGCTTGGGAGCGATTCCGGGATCTTATCCGGAGTTGCCCTCAACATGGGTTTACTAAGAAACAGCAAGTGTGCAAGTTCTACAATGGTCTACTTGCTCCAACTAGAAATCAGGTAAATGCAGCTGCAGGTGGAAGTTTGATGGAGAAGTCAGTGAGGATGGCATTCTCAATCCTTAACGCTATGGCCAGAACGAGCTACCAATGGTCGAATGAGAGAAACATGCCAAAGAGGGTAGCAAGTGTCCAAAAAGTAGAGCCCGTCAATAATGAGCCAATTGAAAAGCTCACATCACAGTTAACAGCATTGACGAGCCAGGTAAATTTGCTAACTAATCTGACGTTAGCACAACAGCCAGGGGGTCAGGAAGAAGTTGAAGATGTAAATTTTGTGAATCAACGAACCTTCAACAATTTCCATAACAATCAGCCTAGGTACAATCAGTACCCTCAGAATCAGAATCATCAGAATTTCTCATATGGTAACTCATAAAATACACTTAATCCGCCACCCGGATTTGCTGTTACAAATGGTATAATCCATGACGGTAAGAAGCCATCACAAGAAGAGATTGCGCAGTCACAATTTGAAAAGTATGATGATAAGTTAGCTCAGTTGGAGAAGAAAGTAGATGGGAAATTTATCGAGCTAAATAAGCATATCACTGGGCAAGGGGCAGACATCAAGAGGCTCGAGAATACATTGGTTCAGACTCAAGCAAGCATTGGTGAATTGTCATCAAACATGAGCCAATTGATAAAGATAGTAGGGGCTCAACACAAGCAGGGCCAATATCCGAGTGATACAGTGGTTAATCCGAGGGAGCACTGTAATGTTGTGAAGCTAGAGGAGCATGTAGAGAGCATGAAGGACCATGAAGTGAAGAAATCAAGAGAGGAAGTCAAAAACATTGAGAAGGAGGAAGTCAATACAATCATAGATAAGAAAATTTCATCTCCTATTCTTGATGAGTCTTTTGATTTTTATTTTAAAAATTCATTCTTTGCTAACCTTGATCCTTTAGAGCAATCTAGCACTGTTGTTGTGAAACAGGAACCATTAAAGGAGAGAATCCAAGAAAAAGAGTAAACCAAGAAGAGGAAGGATGGAAAAGAGACGACGAAGAAGAAATCGGGCAGTCCCAAAAAGAGCGCAAACACAAGCATGGAACCAAAAAGAGCAACAAAGGTAAAAGATCCAGGGAGTTTTACTATTTCTTGCTCAATTGGTAGTCATGATTTTCACAATGTCATGTGTGATTTGGGGTCTAGCATAAATTTGATGTCTCTTAAGCAGTATAGACAATTAGGATTAAGGGAGATTAAACGATCCTTTACTACTATCCAATTGGCGGATGGATCTTCATTAACGCCGTTGGGAGTAGCAGAGGATGTAGTGGTGAGAGTGCTGAATTTTGAATTCCCTAGTGATTTCTAAGTTGTTGACATGAAAGGGAATGATGAATTTCCTTTTATCTTAGGACGATCTTTCTTGGCAACTAGCCAAGCACTTATAGATGTGCCCAAAGGGGAGTTGATTTTTCGTGTTCAAAACGAAACCATCACACTCAAAATACATAAGTCGGGTCTAAGGGGTAGGCATAATTGTAGCATTGTTTACACTACCCAAGCTGCTGTAGGAAATCCTCATGTCCCAAATAGCTCTTTAATTGTTCAGAAAACATCCGACTCGGGGTGGCTAGAAAATGGTTGATAAGAGGAGGACGTCTGGCTGACGACGTAAAACAAAGCGCTTGTCGGGAGGCAACCCGATGTTTACCGTTTTATTTTTATTTTATTTATGTCTTTAATTTTTATGTTTTTTACTTGTGTGTTAGTGTTTTATGTTTTCAGGAATCAACATGGACGAGTGTTGCAAGAAACGGGGGTCGAAGAGATGAAAAACTCGAGCTACAGGAGGAGGAAGTAACACGGCCGTGTCGCACTATGGACACGGCCGCGTCAAAAAGTGCCTAAAAAGAGTTCTTAGAACTGGGAAGTAACACGGCCGTGTCGAAAGACGGACGCGGCCGCGTCAAAGTAGCTCAAATGCAACACGGCCGCGTCACACAAATGACACGGCCGCGTCAAAAGTCTTCTGTAGACACGAATCAGCATTGGAAAGCAACACGGCCGCGTCACATGCTGGACGCGGCCGCGTCAAAATCATGCCCAGAAACCAGTTTTTAGAACACGACCGCGTCAGCATTATAACACGGCCGCGTCAAAATCAGTCCAGAAAATCAACTTTGGCTCAAATATGACACGGCCGTGTCAAAACCTTCAACACGGCCGCGTCAGTACCTCAGCAGCTTAAAAATGCAAAACTCAGGACTTGATGCGGAGACGGTCGAAACAGATTCAGTAGGAGGCGATGGCACAATTTCGGAGCTAGTAGGGGTTTCAAAATGCCGCCGTCGTCACAACGATTTGTAAGTTAGCACCAAGGCGT
The DNA here is from genome assembly GCA_958295605.1 of Ajuga chamaepitys. Taxonomy (NCBI): domain Eukaryota; kingdom Viridiplantae; phylum Streptophyta; class Magnoliopsida; order Lamiales; family Lamiaceae; genus Ajuga; species Ajuga chamaepitys. The sequence goes on along the minus strand of OY282498.1, from coordinate 38,240,181 downwards.
ACCACGTTCCTCCTCCAAATAGTAGCTTTCAGCCAAGTTTGGGGGAGGGGGTGGACCGTGGGACGTCTTGGCAGCTATATTTATAGTTTTAATTTTTCTCCTTTTAGTTGATCGTCTTGCTGTTAATTGTGGGTCCGTGTGCCCATGGTGCTGATTTTTAGTGCTTCGATTGGTGTTATCGGGTCTGTGAGCCCATTTATGTGCTTCATTGATGTTGTTAGGTCTGTGAGCCCAAGTTTGCTTACATTTCATTTCCATGTTGAGTCTTAGGAGTTTAGAGTTTAGAGTCTTATTTGTGTTTTATTTTTTAGAGTCATAAGAAGGATAAAACCCGAAAAAAGGTAACAAGTGAAAAGTGAAAAAAAAAAGAGAACAATAGGGAAAGATGGATGATGAATAGTTAATGATGAGATGATTTTGAGAAGTAGATGAAAAAATGGCACATAATAGAGCATGAGAGGTGATTTGAGACGAAATTGAGCTTGAACTTAGAATATTCAATCAAAATTTACCTTGTGAGAATTGGAGCCTAATTATACTCCAATTTTCGGAGTAATATACTTTCTTTCGGTGTAAATTTGATTGAATATGTGTACTAGTCTCTAGAACTTGTCTTGAGTCTTTACTGTGAATGTGTCAAGTATATGTTGTGATTTAGGAAATGATCTTAGGCGTTGTTGTTTAAAACCTATTTTGAACCGTAAAAAATTACCCTTTGTACCCAAAGTTCACGTTTTGTCCCTAGCTAGCCCAATTGAGCCTTATAACCTTATTTATTCATAAACTAACAATGTCAGCCGAAACCTTTTGATTTATCTCTTTTGGCCCTAATTGGATTAATCAAGTTAGAGGGAGGAGAATTGGAAGGAATTTTGCGTGAACAATTTGTGGGAAGAAATGAGAAAACTAGTGGATATTCCAAAGATGAAGGGAACAAAAAAAAAAAAGGATAGGTGAAAAACAAGGAAGAATAGGCTCTTCTAATCGGAAAAAAAAAAAGAGAAAAAAAAAGAAGAGAGAAAAATGTGGAAAAAGAAAAGAAAAAGTTTGTGTTTGTATATTCTTTGTTTAGTACTTTTGGGAAGAGGCTATAAAATAAAGTGCTTAAATTGTGAATTTGATTAGAACAGTCGGGTAGTCCCAAAGATGTGGTACCCAGAGAAATGAAAAGCACTTAAGTTATACGGACTTTTGAAGGTGAAGAAGTCACTTTGCGGGGTGATTTGCTGAGATTTGAAGAGTGAGGCTGAGTGATTATATTGAGGGGTAGTCGGGTTAGACGTAACTTGATTAGTTCAATGAACAGTCACTTATATCCGAATGTATCCCACCTTACCTTAAGCCTACATTACAACCAAAAGAAAGACCTTTTTGATCCTTTTTCACACACATCAAGTACGAGGTCTAGTTTAGACGATTGGCAAGCATATGGTAGACTTTGCATATAATTCAATATGAGTGGAAAGTATTTTAGCCTAAACACTTGAGAGATGAGTGAAACACTTACCCGGTGAGGGTTGAATAATTCGAAAGTTCAAAGTCTCGAGATTAGTTGATTTTCGCGTTATCACATATGCTCAAGTGAATTGTGTTGCTTAGTTGTTTTAAGGAAAATCAGACTGAAACTGAATTCATTGTCTAGTAGCCCTAAACAAATGCATAATCACTTGTATTCTTTGTGTCTTTTGTTATGATGTTCGGGATGAACAACAATTTAAGTTTGGGGGGTTTTGATACACGTTAATTATGCTTGTAATTGGGTCAAGTTATGATACTATTTTATAGGAATTATGTGCATAGATGGTCAAGAATTGGATGAAATGTTATATAAGTGACCAATTAACGTAGTCGGCTTGTTTTAAGGTGTTTTTGAGCAATTTGAGGATAAAAGATTGTGATTTACGACTACCGGACAAGGAAACAAGTTGGAAAAGAGTGAAAACCGGCCCAAAATAGTGAAAACCAGTGGAAACCGGTCCGAACCGTTCAAGAACCGGTCCAAACCGGTCCAGACCGGCCTGAACTGGTCCAGGAGCAAATCGGAGCAAGAACCGACACGGCCGTGTCACATAAGCAACACGGCCGTGTCAAAAGTGTTGCGCAAAGGAGAAAAAGGCTCTGGAAGAGAACACGGCCGCGTCACAAAGCAACACGGCCGTGTCAAATGATGCGCATAAATTGAAGTTTTGCAAGTAACACGGCCGTGTCACTTGATCAACACGGCCGTGTCAAAAAGGCCGCCGATATTAAAGATCCTGTTTTAATAGGGGATTTGATTTCCTAATAGGATTTTGATCCTATCTTCCCAAGGATTGGTCCCAAACTCTATAAAAAGGACCCCAAGCTCAGGGGAATGAAGAGAGAAAACATCAGAGAACATCAATTACATCATCATTCTACCTAGAAGAAGTCTTGGAGGACAAAGAAGACGAAGATCATCGAGACGGATTCATCCGGGTTTAGTCGTTCTTTCCTAGTTTAATCTTTTACAATGTTTTTCTTAGAATCTTGTATTAGGTTATTGCTAGGCATGAGTAGCTAAGCTATTCGTGTCCTAGGGTTAGAAAGTAGGGATTATTATGACAATGTTTTGATTATGGTTTGATTTATTGATTCCGTTCTTTACGTGTTTATTTCTATGTTTGTGCTTATAACTAGATTTAGCTTGATCACCTAGATTTAGTAATTTAGATTAGCAATTCCGCTTCGAGAGGAGGGAATCGTTATCAGACTTATGACATAGAGCACAGTTGTCTATGACTGTGCAGGCCGTGGCTTAGGATCGTTTGGGAGTTATTAGGTTTAATTGACTCGAGAGGGTAATTAGCTTAATTAATCAATGGTTTAATCGCTTCGGGAGAAGGGTTAGATTATTGTCGTGCCGCCTAATAAACACTAGAATTGGTAAATCTATAGGTTAATCATATTCAACATTGAAGTAATATCCTGAAATCGAAGCCCTAGGATACCCTTTCTTATTGATTGTTAGTTCTTTGTGTTTCCTAAGTTTGAAGTCATATTTAATTGAGTACTTTAATTAGTAAAATCAACCTTTTGCAATTTAGTATCTAGTCAGGACAATCTTATAATATCGAGGTATCGAACTACCTAAAACTATTCCTTGTGGGATCGACCTTGATAATCGTTACTACACCTACATCCGTACACTTGCGGAACACTAGGTTAGAAACCGATGTGTCAGTCTTTACTTTGTATGGTACAACTGTAAATTGGAAAAGTGTGCAACAGTCAGTTGTTGCATTGTCAACAACTTAAGCAGAGTTCATTGCCTTAACTGAGGCAATCAAGGAAGCTCTGTGGCTCAAATGAATTCTCAAGGACTTGGGAATAAGGCAAGAATGTGATACTATTCAGTGTGATAATCAGAGTGCTCTTCATTTGGTGAAACATCAAGCTTTTCATGAGAGATCTAAGCATATTGATGTTAGACTTCATTTTTCAAGGGATATAATTGAAGCTGGGTCTGTTGAAGTAAAGAAAGTGCATACTATGGGCAATGCGGCAGATTTCTTGACTAAGGCAGTTCCTAGGAGTAAGATGATACATTGCTCAAGCCTGATAAGGCTTGAACAATGTGATTAAGTCTGGAAATAAGAAGACAGTGAGAGGTGATGAAGTGCACTTGAATTCATTGAGGTGGAGATTTGTAGATGTCAATTCAATATCATCAAGTGAGCATGTCTTGTAGTAGAGGTTGAGTAGAATCAGGAACCGGGTTTGGGTTGGGAAGAACCGAACCAGAGAGCCGGGTTTATATCAAATCAGTTTTGGAAGTTATTGAAGAACCGGGCTTGTGACGGTTATAACAGAAATATGCAACGATTTTGAATTGTTGCATGAGAAACCGTTGTTGAAGACTCGTACCAGTTTTAAAAGCAGTTGAAACCGAATTGATTCCAGCTTCCAGAGCTTCTTGATTCGAGCTTAGCTCTTTATATACATTTGTTCTAATTGTAAAGACGAGTTGATACACGTAGTTTTCCCTCTGTAATCACTACACAATCATTAGAATTTGAAAGCTAGGGTTCTTGAGCTCAATTCGGATTGTGAATTGGGGCTTCTAGTTTTCTGGGTTGTTTCTTGTAATTGATTGTTCAGTGGAGTGAATTGAGGTGTATAGAGCCTCCGTGGATGTAGATCACATTGATCGAACCACGTAAAAGCTTTGTGTTCTTCATTTTGTTTCTGGTTTTGCGTTCGGTTTTGATTGGCCCTTTTTCAGTTCATTCTTCATTCATTTCTGGATTGAATTCTTGTTGTGTGTGTTGTAAGTGTTCTTAAACCTAACACTCATCATACTTACAAAACTGTGACTGAACAACCTCCTCTTGTGTTGACTTCTTACTGTCATGGATCATGCCATTTGTAACAGCAAATCTAGGTGGCAGATTGACTGTATTCTTTGAGTTGCCATAAGAAAAGTTCAGGTGGTTCCGATTCTGAGGGTACTGATTATACCTTGGCTGATTGTTCTGGAAGTTGTTGAAGTTCCTCTAATTCACAAAATTTACATCTTCAACTTCTTCCTGACCCCCTAGCTGCTGCGACGGAGTGTCTGTGTGCTGTGCTATCGTCAGACTAGTTGGCAAATTCACCTGGCTCGTCAATGTTGTTAACTGCGATGTGAGCTTTTCAAGTGGCTCATTATTGACTGGCTCGATTTCTTGGGCACTCGCCACTCTTCTCGGCTGATTTCTCTTATTTGGCCACTGATAACTCGTTCTAGTCATGGCATCCAAAATTGAGAATGCAATCCTCACTGATTTCTCAGACTCCCTCCTACAGCTGCATCTACCTGATTCCTTGTTAGAGTAAGTAACCCATTGTAGAACTTGCAGACCCGTTGCTTCTTTGTAAAGCTATGTGGAGGGCAACTCCGGATAAGATCCCGGAAGCGCTCCCAAACTTCACCAAGCGGATCTTGGTACATTTGCCTAAACTGGTTTATCTGATTCTGCAGGTCTAGCATCTTGCCCGGCGGAAAATATTTCAAAAGAAATGAAGTGCTCAAATCCTCTCAATCTGCGATGTCTTCCAACGAGTTGAACCATTATAAGGCTCTGTCTTTTAGGGAGAATGAGAACGACCTCATCTTGACCTGTTTCGTGTGGCACATGATTGATCTTTATTGTGTCCACCATCCTGCGAAATTTAATCAGGTGCACATTCAGATCTTCTAGAGCACTTGCCCCAAACTGGTTTTGTTGCACTATATTGATTAGTGCAGGCTTCAACTCAAAACTAATGGCATTCAATGAAGGAGATTGTACTCCTCCCGTCTGCTGATTAGGGTTAGGTTGAAAATCACTGATGGGAGTGTCATCCTCATCTACTTCATCTGGTTCTTCCTGAACTTGTTCCTACTGTTGTTGTAATTGTGTCTACTGTGGAGGTAGCTGCTGCTGAATATTGGTGACTCGATCATCCAAGCGTGCCAGAGCTTTCAGTACTCTTTTAAGAGCTTCATCCTGATTCGGCTGCTGTGGTACATTTTCCATCTCAAATATGTGAATCCTTCTTGTTCGGTGTTTGCGGTTAGTCGCTTCAATTTCAGGATCGAGAGGGACAAGCTGTTCTTTCCCTTTTGATCTAGTTTGCATAAGAACCCTGAAACACCAACAAAAAAGAAATACCACGTAATACAAAATTTAACTAATTAAATAAAAACGAAAATTAAAATAACAAAATTTAAAATTACGAAAAAGTAAAGTCTAGTCTAGTATCCTCCTATTACTCAAGATAAAAACTAAGACGCTAAGCCTATTCCCCAGCAATGGCGACAAAAACTTGACATGCCTATTTTTTAACCCCTAATTACCGCAAGTGTACAGGTGTAGGTGTAGTAATGGCACTCAAGGTCGATCCCACAACGAATAGGTTAGGTAGTTCGATACCCCGATTATCTAGGATTATCCTAACTAGATAATAAGATTGCAAGGCTATGTTTAAATAGATTAAAGAACTTAAGCTAATTAACTACTTTACTATGACTTATCAGACAAAAACAAATTCCAATTAACAAGAAAGTGTCCTAGGGATTCGATTTCAGGACTTACTTCAACGATGAATTTTCTCAACTTATAGAGCTTTAAACTAGATTCTAGGTTTTATTATGTGGCACTCAAATAACCTAGCCCTTCTCTCGAAGCGACTAAATCGTAGATTAATTAAGATAATTACCCTCTCGTATCAATTAATCCTAACAACTCCCAAAAGCTCCTAAACCAATGCCTACACAGTCATAGAAAACTGCGCTTCATGTCGTACGTCTGATAACAACTCCCTCATCTCGAAGCGGAATTGCTAAACGAGATAAATAAAACCTAGATGGCCAGTCTAATTCAGTTAGACACACAAACACAAAGATAAACACATAAATCAAAGTCTATACGAATAGCTTAGCTACTCATGCCTAACATTAATTCGATACAATATTCCATCGAAAACATCATAAAGAACAAAACTAGAAAAGAATGATCTTTGTCTTCTTCGTCCTCCAAGTCTTCTACTTCTTCTTCTAAGTGTATGTGAGAATATGGAGTGTCTCCTTTAAATCGCGAGTTTGCGGACCTATTTATAGTTATGGGTTGAAACCTTGAAAGATTAGGACAAAAAGCCCAACTTAAACCTGATTTGGAGTTCTGGAACGAATTTGACGCGGCCGCGTTGCGACGATTTCCCTCTTTTTCAAAACACGTTAAACGATGCACCCTTGAATCCTCCAAACACGACCTCGTCGGGCTTACAGAGCGAAACAACATGTTGCAGCCACAAATTGATGCGGCCTTGAACGTTAGTTACATGGCCGCGTCACTTCTTGCCCAGAAATATGATTTTTTTATTTTTGGGCCCATTTCACCTCTTCTCAGTCCATTTCGACTCTAGTTCTCCATATACTCAATTGTTTGGTCTAAAATCAACAAAACTCCACAAAACACGTCAAATGGTCCAATGTAACCAGTATAAGTAATTATCAACCATATATGCACGCAAATGCTATAAATACACACCTAATAATTGACCTAAATGCATGCATACTCGACGTGTATCAGTCAGCTAGATTCTCACTCCCGAGAATTTCACAAGTCGCAAGGCTTTCTTTCCTAACAGGTGTCGTATGAAATGATACTTCAATTTAACGTGCTTCATTCTCGAATGAAAAGCCGGATTACTAGCCAAGAAAATTTCACTCTGACTACCGCTGTAGAGTACACTATTTTCATGCTCCTTCCCAAGTTCACCCAATAAATTTTGCAACCACACCATCTCTTTGCTCGCCTCCATCCCGGCTACGTACTTCGCCTCTATGGTGGACAGTGCAACCACCTTTTTCAACTTCGATGTCCAAGAAATCGTTGTACCACCGTAAGTAAAGACATATCCGGTCGTACTCTTTCTCCCATTATGATCGTTCGATGCTAGGTCTGCATTAACGTAACTAACCAACTCAAAATATCTTCCATCAAAGCACAACGCTTTATTTGTGGTACCTCGCAAGTACCTTAGAATCCACTTCACCGCCTCCCAATATTGTTTCCCCGGATCACCCATGAACCGGCTCACTACTCCCACTGCATGCGCAATATCTGGACGAGTACAAACCATGACATATATGATACTACCAATTGCCGATGCATATGGAACATTCATCATTTGGGTACATTTCTCTTTAGTACTCAACGACTCCTTCTTCGATAGCTTAAATTGACCCCCCAAGGGTACATTAACCGGCCTCGAATCCTCCATCTTAAATATTTCTAGGACCTTCTGAACATAATCCGCCTGCTAAAGATACAACAAATTTGCCGCTCTATTCCTCTCAATTCTCATACCCAAAATTTGTTTCGCTTCTCCAAGATCCTTCATGGAGAACCTCTCAGACAATTGCTTCTTCAACCTCTCCAACTCCCTCGGATCGGCTCCTACAATCAACATGTCATCAACGTACAAAAGTAAGATAAGATAGCTTTTGTCAAACCTCTTATAGTAGCAACAATGATCGGCGTGGCATCTATGGTAACCAATCTCCATCATGAAATTGTCGAACTTCATGTACCACTGCTTCGGAGCTTGCTTCAATCCATACAAGCTCTTCTTCAACTTGCACACAAGATTTTCCCGTCCATCTATCACAAATCCCTTCGGTTGTACCATGTACAACTCCTCCACTAGATCACCATAAAGGATTGTCGTCTTCACATCCATTTGATGCAATAACAGGTTCTCCGCTACCACCATATTCAACACCCTGCGAATTTTCGTCAACTTCACAAAAAGAGTAAATACGTCCGTATAATCAATACTGTACCGTTGCTCAAACCCTTTCACAATTAGCCTCGCCTAGTAGCGCTTGCTACCATCGACCTCATTCTTGATTTGGTAGACCCACTTGTTGTGCAATGCCTTCATGCCCTTGGGAAGCTCAGTCAATTGCCAAGTGCATTCACACGAAGAGATGTCTGGTACACGTATTTATGCACGCATAATAGGTCGATTTAAGTGTTAATTAAGTGACATTTGCATGCGTAATTGATTGTGAATTGTTCATATTTATGTTATTGGGAAACTTGATGTTGTTTGACTTGTTTTGAAGCTATTTAGGTGAATCTAGACAAAAAAGTCGAACTCGAATAAAGATGGATGTTGAAAATAAATTCCACAAGTCAAAAACCGAGGAAAATCGAGTTAAAGCTTCAGGAATTGGTCTCGACCGAGCCAGAAGGTCAGAGAAAACCAACAAATTTGGCTGTTGAAGAATCTCGATCGAGACACTAATTCTCGGCCAAGAAATCTATACATAGAGCTCAGGCAAGACAGATCATTCTCGGTCGAGATAAGAGGCGGGCCAGTTTAGATTTGTGTGTTGATTCTTCTTTTCCAGCCCAAATTGAGCCCAATTCAACCCCAACTATAAAAAGAAGATCCCAAGTCCAAAATTAGAACTATTACATCAATTTGGAAAGCATGGACTTGGGTATTACGAAGAGCACGAAGAATCAAGATTCAGCGACTTGGGTTTTCCTAGTTTTATGTTTTTCTTTATTAGTTTGTCCTTAGCCATCGCTATGATCGGCTAAGTTATTTATTTCCGGCCTTAACTATGTTGAACCCTAGGAAGATGTTTTTGTGATTATTCCGGTGATTGTTTGACTAAATTATGTTCTGAAATTATTTATGTTATCTATTTTCTTCATATCTTTTATATGTATGTTATTTGGACTGATCACACGGGTAATAGGCATATAATTGTTGCTAGGCCATGAATCATAATCCGTAATTATTATGCGTTTGTGTCTAAAAGTAGAAAATAGTGATTATTCGCTAGGATAACATAAGTTGCGGTCACTTGTATCGAGCTTGTGAGTACAACACCGTACCTATTCCGTTGCCCTAATTGTTTATGCATTCGATTAACGGTGTTTTAGCGATCGTATCCTAGGACTACTTAATTGGATATGTTTAATTACTAAGCGAACCTGTGATTAATTATACTTAAGGGGTAACAAGGATTAGCTAAGCGTATCTGTTAATTCTTGGGATAGTGATTTCAGAACTAGTTTGTCAAACGACTGCAATAGTTACAAGAATCATTCGGACTAGGGGGATACTGGTTAAAGGCGGGAATACCTTTCATTTATACTTTAATTTCTCTTACTTGGTTAGTTTAATTGTTAATTGTTTAATTAATTAATTCTCATCAAAACTCCCCCATATTATATTTATATTATTATATTTAATTTATATAAATTGTTCTAATACGATAATTCAATTAATTTCTCTGTTCTCTGTGGGATCGACCCTTACTTGCTCTATCTGCTATTAGAAAAGGAAGTTAGGTAAAAATAACTAATTTGACGTGCCTCGACAGTGCAGTCAAATTTTGGCGCCATTGTCGGAGAACTTTTAAATTAATTGGGTTTTCAGTATTAATCATTATTAGTTTTATTTTTGTTATTATTGTAGTTATTTACACTGGGCATTCACTTGTTCGTTTGCATCTTATTACAGCGGTGAATGATCACTCGTTGACATGGTAACAAAGACCTGCAATTCGATCCAGAGATTATGCAAAGAGACCGCATTCTGAGGAAGCAAGCAAGAGAGATTCGAGAGGAAACTGAACCTATCCCTTTTGAATAAGAACCTGAACTAGCAGACATGACACAAGAAAAATCTAAGAATTGGCTACTGCTGGAGCCACTCATCGGCTCTTGTGCATCACTTTCCCAACTTGGGAGAGAACACCACATTCAAGTTGAAATCTAGGCTAATACATCTGTTGCGCCCCTTTCATGATCTTCGGGCGAGGATCCTCACAAACATCCGAAGGAATTCCATGTCGTCTACTCAAGTATGAAGCCAACCACGGTTACTGAAGAGGCAATCAAGTTGCGGGCTTTCCCCTTCGCTTTGAATGACTTGACTAAGGATTGGCTCTACTATTTGCCTCCATCATCCATCACTACCTGGGAGGAGACAGAGAGACTCTTCTTGGAGAAGTATTTTCCTGCCTCTAGAGTGACAAGCCTCCGAAAAGAGATTAGTGGAGCAAGACAGATGCACGGTGAGAATTTGTATGAGTACTGGGAGCGGTTTAAGAAACTAGAGGCGAGTTGTCCTCAATATCAGATAATCGATCAACTGCTAATCCGGTATTTTTATGAAGGATTGTCACTGACATACCGAAATAATATAGATTCAGCTAGTGGAGGAGTGCTAGTTGATAAATCTCCAACTACAGTAAGGGAACTGATATCAAAGATGGTTGCTAATGCGTATCAATTTGGGTGTAAAGATGCACTGCTTAAGTCAATGTTTGATTCAACCATAGAAGACAAGCTGGAAGCATTAACAACTCTTGTAAGAAGGGTTGCTTCAGGGGGCAAGGCCGTTATCAAGCCTGTCGTATCTGTGAAACATTGGAGCATTCTATTGATGAGTGCCAAGTTTTGGGGAATGAATTGGAGGCCCATGCTAATGTCGTTGGCTCAGGAAATTTCCGGCAAAGAAAGTATGAGCCCTACTCCCAATCCTATAATCTGGTATGGAGGGATTATCCAAATTTGAGGTATGAAAATCAGCCATAATAGAATCAGCAGCCGGGAGATCAAAACCGCTTTCCAAGGGGTATGTACCAATAGAAGAAACCGGCTGAACAAATACCCAGCTCATCTCTAGAAGACATTGTCAAGAGTTTGGCAGCTAATACTGTTCAGTTTCAGGAAAACACTCAGTCGAGTATCAAAAATCTTAAGACTTAAATGAGTCAATTAGCTACCGCTGTGAGTCGATTGGAGAATGAAAACAATGGAAAATTACCCACTCAGCCTGTGATCAACCCAAGGAATGTGAGTGCAATCACACTTAGGAGCAGAACGGAGCTTGGAGAGCCTAAGCCCAGGCAAAGTTCGTAAGAGAAAATTGACGAAAAAACTGATAAAACTAACGAACAGGACGAGCTACAGAGCTCAGCCGAGAAACCTAATCTCAGGCGAGACACAGATGTGCTGCCAAACATTCTCGGCCGAGAAGCATCAATCTCAGCCGAGACTCAGTCCCAGCTTCTCGGCCGAGACTCAGTCCCAACAGAAACAAAGTCCTGCGCCACATATCCTAACTCAACCATTTCCGTTTCCTAGCCGATTTACGATGAAACTGAAAGATAATAGGGAAAAAGAGATCTTGGACATGTTCAGAAAGGTCGAGATAAACATTCCGCTAATCGACGCAATTAGACAAATCCTAAGGTATGTTAAATTCCTTAAAGATCTATGCACTAACAAACGCAAGTTAAAAGGGAATGAAAAAGTAGTTATGGGAGAGAATGTGTCAGCTATCCTCCAAAGGAAGATTCCCCCGAAGTGCAAGGACCCAGGTATGTTCGTAATACCCTGTTCGATTGGTAATCACACAATAGAGAGAGCTATGCTAGATCTAGGTGCCTCTATAAGCGTCATGCCTCGTTCTATTTTTCATGCACTTAAACTTGGGCCCTTAAAAGAAACAACGATAATAATTCAATTAGCTGTCTGGAGTACTATATACACTAATGGGGTCTTGGAAAATGTGCTAGTGGAAGTAGGTGACTTAGTATTTCCGGCGGATTTCTATGTGTTAGACATGATCGGAGATACATCAACTTCTACGCCTGTATTGTTAAGGAGGCCGTTTTTAAACATCTCTCAAACAAAGATAGACGTTCATGAGGGAACACTCACGATGGAGTTTGATGGACACGTCGTTAAATTTAACATATCTGATGTAATTGAATTCATTGAAAATGACCATTATGTTATGCCCAATAATGTTATTAACCTGTTTGTTAAAACAAACCGTGAGCTGAGCTGCAGGGATAAGATGAATACTTCCATATCTTGGAAGCATAATAGAAAGGAGCGTGAGAAAATGAAGGAGGTAAATTTCTTAAATTGGTCAGGGCCAAGGTGAAAATCGCCATGGATTAAACGCTAAGGGACAAGTGAACTAATCGAGCCAATGACGTAAAACAAAGGCGCTTGTCGGGAGGTAACCAGATGTTTATCGTATTTTTACTGTTAAATTCTATTATTTTTTTTGTTTGATGCGTTCTATTTTCGTTTTTGAATAGTAGGTAGGAACTAACATGACTCGAAATCAAAGAAGCAGTGGAGCAGGATGGATATAGCAAGACATCGGTGGGGCGCGATAGCCGAATATTGGAGCATGCATAGCTTCCAACCACCACCTCAGCAGAAGCACTGTAAGTAAGTACCAAGTCGTACCCTTCTTTTCCCCACAAACTGTGGTTTTCAACCAAGTTTGGGGGAGGGGGTGTAAGTGGGACGACTTGGACGCTTTTTAGATTTGAGCTTTATTTTCATATATTTTCTTACTTTGTGCTAGCTTCGAGTTCTTGTTTATTTATTGAGTGTTGGCATGTGATCCATAGATGTATGGTCTGTGAGCCAATTACTTGGTTGAACGTCTGGCCTGTGAGCCACTGCCTTTGCAAGTTGGGTCATGTTTAGTTATGTACTTTGCATTTTAGTTGAGTCTAGGATTGAGTCAGTTGAAAAACCGAGATTATAGTTTGATTTTGATGTGTGTCTAAGGACAAAGATTAGGGTAAATGACAAGTGTGCAACTAGTTAATGATGATCATAATTTGTGCTTAAAATTTGAAAATTGACATATGATAGAGCATGATATGTAATGAAGATAAAATTGAGCTTGTACTTGAGACTTGTGATCACCTATAACCTTGTGAGTTTTTTAGCCAAATTTTGTACTCCCATCTTTGGATTAATATCTACATTCTTTCGGTGTGCATTCTTTGGTTATATGTAGTCGTCTCTAGAACTTGCCCGGAATCTCTATTGTGAATATGTCAGACATGTTGTGATTTAGGAAATGATTTTAGGCCTTTTTTTATTTTGAACCTATTTTTAAGCCTTAATATGTTTCCCTTTAGACCAATAAAATTTTCCTTTCATTAGCCCATTTGAGCTTTGCAGTTTTTCTTTGATAAACTTATTTTATAAGCCACATCCTTTCAATAATTAAACCTTTGGCCCATTTGGTCTAAGAGTGAGTATGAGGGAGGAGGATTGGAAGGTAGTCGGGAAGCTTTGAGATTGATATGGGTGAAAGATGGGAAGTTTTGAAGAAAGAAAGAGATATAAAAATGATAGGTTAAGAAATCGAGACTAAATAAAAGAGGTGGAAGTGTGCTGTATTGGTTATTTGTTACTAGTAGTTCTTCATTAAAAATAAAAAGAAAAAAAGAAGAAAAAAAGAAGAGAAAGAAAAGAAAAGAAAGAGTTCGTTGTACATGAGTGTTATTATTTTTGTTTAAAGGAGAGGTTAGGAGTCTAAAAGTGCTTTATTGTTTGAGTTGATTATAGAAATCGGGTAGTCCCAATTGTGGTACCCAAGTGAAGCATGAAAAGCATTTATGTTGTAAGGACTTTTGAAGGGTGAAGAAACTTTCTTATGGAAAGGTTTGCTGGAATTTGGAGAGTCAGGATTGAGTGATTGCTTTGAGGGATGGTTGAGTAGGAAAAACTCATTTAGTCCAAAGATTAGTCACTTTTATCCAAAAATTTCCCACCTTACCTTAAGCCTACATTACAACCTAAAATAAAGACCTTTTTTATCCTCCGTCACACATATCAAGTACGAGGTCTGATTTAGATGATGGGCAAGCATATGGTAGCCGTTGCATGTAGTCCAATGCGGGTGAAAATAAATTTACTTAAACACTTGAGAGATGAGTGATACACTTAACCAGTAAGGATCACTTGTTGAAAGTATCGAGTCTCGAAAGTAATTTAAGTTGCTATGTCGGAAATGTTCGGACTATCATATTGTCTTTCTATATAAAAATCGGTCTAAAACTTTATTTACCACTTAAGTTGCCCTTGACACGTGTCTTTTGTGTTCTTATTTTTTTGTTTTGTTCGGGACGAACAAAGGTTTATGTTTGGGGGATTTTAGTACACGTGTTTATGCACACATAATAGGTCGATTTAAGTGTTCATTTAGTGACATTTGCATGAGTAATTGATCATGAATTGTTCATATTTATGTTATTGGACAACTTGTTGACTTGTTTTGAACTATTTGGGTGAATCTAGGCCAAAATTCGGACTCGACTAAAGATGAATGTTGAATACAAATTCACAAGTCAAAGACCGAGGAAAATCGAGCCCAAGCTTCAGAAAGTTGGTCTCGGTCGGGACGAGGAGAGCTCGGCTGAGCCAGAAGGTCAGAGAAAATAAACAAATTTGGCTGTTGAAGAATCTCGGCTGAGACACTGATTCTCGGCCGAGAAACCTATACATAGAGCTCGGCTAAGACATATCATTCTCGGCCTAGACAAAAGGCAGGCCCAGTTTAGATTTGTGCGCAGATTCTCCTTTTCCAGCCCAAATTGAGCCTAATTCATCCCTAAATATAAATAGAAGATCCCAAGTCCAAAATTAGAACTTTTACATCAATTTGGAGAGCACGGGCTTGGGAATTACGAAGAGCACGAAGAATCAAGATTCGACGACTTGAGTTTTTCTAGCTTTATGTTTTTCTTTATTAGTTTGTTCTTAGCCATCGTTATGATCGGCTAAGTTATTTATTTCCGTCCTTAACTATGTTGAACCCTAGGAAGATGTTTTTGTGATTGTTTCGCTGATTGTTTGACTAAAGTATGTTCTGAAATTATTTATGTTATTTGTTTTCTTCATATCTTTTATATGTATGTTATTTGGACTGATCACCTGGGTAGTAGACATATAATTGTTGTTAGGCTATGAATTCATAATCCATAATTGTTATGCGTTTGTATCTAAAAGTAGCAAATAGTGTTTATTCGCTAGGATATCATAAGTCGCAGTCACTTGTACCGAGCTTGTGAGTACAACACTGTACCTATTACGTTCCCCTAATTCTTTATGCATTCGATTAACGGTGTTCTAGCGATCGTATCTTATGACTACTTAATTGGATAGGATTAATTACTAAGCGAACCTGTGATTAATTATACTTAAGGGGTAACAAGGATTAGCTAAGCGTATCTGTTAATTCTTAGGATATGGATAGTTACAAGAATCATTCGGATTAGGGGGATACTGATTAAAGGCGGGAATACCTTTCATTTATACTTTAATTTCTCTTAGTTGGTTAGTTTAATTGTTAATTGGGAAAATTGATAAAAATGTCCTTTAACTTTTGCGTAATTAAAAAATTACCCTGTAACTTAGGCCATTTAAAAAATTACCCTGTAACTTACAAAATGTTGATAAAAATGCCCCGTTACCGGCAATCGCCTGTAACCCAACAGGTAACCTGTTGAGGTGGCGTGGGTCTGCTGATGTGGTCCAGATTTTTGTACACGTGGTTAATGACGTGGATAAGTTAAATAAAGGTTTAAAAATTAATAGGCCACATCAATTGCAATCACAGTTCTAGGATTCTTAACTCCGTACTGTGACCTCTGCTCTGCCTGAACCCTCTCAATTATACTGTGCGCCTTCATCACCTCCGCCGGATCCGGATGTGGCCACGGCCTTATCAGTATCCCATGCCTCCCCACCACAACTCTACTTCCACCGCCGGCGGCGGAAGAAGTATTCCTTTCCGGCGGCAACGTTGTTTGAAGAGCGGTGTAGATACTGGTGCTGGGAGGGGATGGAGAAGTAGAAAAGAGTAGAAAAAACACGACGCGCGAGAATCGGAAGCCGAGGACTAAGCTAATTAAACAGCAGATACCATGGAGGACTAACCAAAAAAACGTTGCCGGAGACTTGATTGCGCCGTCGACGGTGGCGTCGGAGACGTTGCGGAAGTTGTTGCTCCGGCGGCCTTGCTGCTGCAACGCCGTCAGCTGCTTCATATTGCCCTCTCCTCCTCCGTCAACAACTCAAAATCTGCAACTACTTACAAAGGCAAGCGAAATTGGGGAGAAGAAAGGTCTGAGAGTAGCTTCAAAGAAATGGTGTTGGGTGAGGAATTTAATCGAGGAGATATCTTTGAATTCACGATTCAATTGTCAGCTTGCTGTTAGCTACCATTTCCATCTCAGCAACTAGTTTCGTATTTTCTCAAAACCCCACATAAATATATAGATCCAATTAATTTTTAAACCTTTATTTAACTTATCCACGTCATTAACCATGTGTACAAAAATCTGGACCACATCAGCAGACCCACGCCACCTCAACAGGTTACCTGCTGGGTTACAGGCGATTGCCGGTAGCGGGGCATTTTTATCAACATTTTGTAAGTTACAGGGTAATTTTTTAAATGGCCTAAGTTACAGGGTAATTTTTTAATTACGCAAAAGTTAAAGGGCATTTTTATCAATTTTCCCTTGTTAATTAATGAATTAATTCTCATCAAACCCCCCCCCCCCCAATATTATATTTAAATTATTATATTTAATTTATATAAATTGGTCTGATACGATAATTCAATTAATTTCTATGTTCTCTGTGGGATCGACCCTGACTTGCTTTATCTGCTATTAGAAAAGGAAGTTAGGTAAAAATAACTAATTTGACGTGCCTCGACAGTGCAGTCAACGTCATTTCATCTTCCATGGCAGCATTCCATCTTCGTCTATCACCAACTTGCTCTACCTCTGCAAAGCTCTCAAGTTCACCACCATCAGTCAGCAAAAAGTAGTAGTTAGAGGGCGAATACTTATGAGGTGGCCTTCGATCTCTACCTGGTCTTTGAGGTGGTGGTGGTGTTCTTGGTTCATCATCAAGAACCTCCTCATCGACTGGACTCCCCTTACTCCCACTCGAGTCTAGATCATCCAACTCGACAGTGCGGGACTTTGCAGCATTAGTGCCCAAATCCTTCAACTTATCCTTATACAATACCTGTTCATTGAATACTACATCCCAGCTCTGAATTACTTTTCGGCTTTGTCATCCCATATCTATAGCCAAACTCATCGCCTCATACTCAACAAATGTACACTTGATGGATTTTGCATCTAACTTACTTCTATCAACAGAATTCACAAGAGCGTAAGCAACATAACAAAATATACGTAGGTAAGACAAGTTTACCTCCTTTCCAGTCCATTACTCCTCGGTTATCTGATTGTCCAAGGGAATTGATGAACCTCGGTTAATCAAGAACGCAGTTGTGCTCACTGCATCCGCCCAAAACGAATTTGGCAAGTCGCTCTTCAGTCTCATACACCTTGCTCGCTCATTCAGTGTTCTATTCATTCTCTCGGCCACACCATTTTGCTGGGGCGTTCCCGTGCAGTCCTCTCCGTACGAATCTCATTATCAACACAATAATCCTTGAACTCCTTGAGTTCATACTCACCTCCATTGTCGGATCGTAAACCCTTCACCTTCAGCCCCGTCTCATTCTCAACCAAGGCTTTCCACTTTCTGAAAGCATCAAATGCATTAGATTTACTTTATAAGAAATAAATCCATACCTTTCAAGTGGAATCGTCAGTGAACGCCATGTAGTACAACGATCCTCCAAGAGATGCCACCGGCGCTGGTCCCCATAGATCGCTATGGACCAACTCTAACTTCCATTTCTTCAGGGTCTTGCCACTCCTCGAGAAACTCACGCGCCTTTGTTTCCCGAAAACACAGTCTTCACACAGGCCAACTTCCACAGTTTGCAGGCCAGGAAATCTACCCTTCGAACACATCAGTTTCATTCCTTTCTCGTTCATGTGGCCCAATCGACAGTGCCACAAATCAACAACACTATTACCATTCGCAAGGTCAAGGGAATCCTGCGAATTACTGGTCATATATAGTGTTCCTTCCTTTTTACCCCAAGCTACTACCATGGCTCCCTTGGTAATTTTCCAATTGCTACAGCCGAACGTTACCACGTAACTTTTCTTGTCAAGTTGTCCAACTGAAAGTGAGTTTCTCTTCAATCCAGGGATATATCTCACTCCATTCAACATCAACTTTGATCCGTTTGATGTCTCAACCTTTACGTTTCCCTTTCCTACGATTTTCAGGGGTTCATCATCCGCCAGATATACCTGTCCAAAATCGCCAGAAATGTAATTTTGTGTAATACCGATATTACTGCAAGAATGGAATGACGCGCCGGAAACCAAGACCGAAGATTCCATGGGACTACACACGCTCAAGACCAACGCATCGACATCATCTTCGTCCGTGGCTGCGTTCGCTGTCTTCCTGTCTGCTTGTTCCCTCTTGTTCTTCTTCGACGCCTTGCATTGGTGTTCGAAGTGACCGAGCTCGTCACAGTTCCAGCACTTCACAGAACTTACGTCTTTCTTTGTCTGACTCTTCACTCTGGATTTCGACCTCCCCCTAAACTGCCTTCCCTTCGGTCTACCTCTATTCTATGTGTTCAATACTGACCCTGAGGACGATCCTAATCCTGATTCGTTCCTACGAATCTCTTCCCCGATCATCAGATCCGTCACCTTGTCAAACTTCAACTTAACGTCTGTGGCGCTAACGACTGTCACTGTACCGGCCCAATAATCTGGCAGAGACGATATCATAATTAGGGCCCGAATCTCATCTTCAAATTTAATCTCCACCGAGTCCAACTGTGAGGTTAGCATGTTGAACTCATTCAGGTGCTGTTGTACCGGTGTTCTCTCCGCCATCCTCAGATTAAACAGTCATCTAATAAGATGGGCTTTCTTCGCCGTCGATGTGTTTTGATACATCTCTTGCAAGGTTTTCAGCATCTCCTGCGTAGACTTTCCACCCGTGGTATGGTAAGTCACTTCCTTGAAAAATGACAAACGCACCGCGCTCATTACTTTCCTGTGCAATAACTACCACTCTTCCGTAGACATCTTCTCGGGCTCCTCCTTGAGGGGCTGGAGCAAATCCTTACGATAAAGGTAATTATCAATTTGCATCCTCCAAAAGCCATAATCAGTTTCGTCGAACCTGTGAGTTATGGTTCAATTGCATCAAAGATATCCAAACTTTGTATAAAAGTGGTGCTGGATCAGGAACCTGGTTGAGAAGCTGAAGATCCGGTCTGGAAAAACAAAACAGGAAGAAAACCGAATTCATAACCACCGGTTCAGGGTGGTTATGAAGGCAGTTGCAGAAAACAGAATAGACAACGGTTTTGAAACCGTTGCAGAGCAGTTCAGCTTGCAGTTTCTTTTCCCGGATGGTTCGAGCTGTTTCTTTTATATACAGCTATGTTATATGATGTATAGAGACACAATTTAGAGTTTTCCCTCTGGTTTTATCAACTTCAAGAGAGAATTGAGTGATTAGAGTTGCGTGTTCAATTTTAGGGTTCTAAGCTGAGGGATTGAGTGATTCTGGAGTGATTCTTTTAATCTTGAGGTGTTGATAGTAAATTGAGGTGTGTTAATCCTCCGTGGATGTAGAACACTTGTCCAAAGCACGTAAAATTCCCGTGTGTCGTTTTTCTTTCTTCTTGTTTGCGCAATTCAGTTTCATTCTCTGGTTCGTTTGAATTATCTGTTGAATTTCGGCCATTGTTCTTAGTTTTCTGGCCGAACATAGTTTTGGTGATTTTATGTGATCAGACTTAACAAAGTGGCACCGTCTGTGGGAATTAAAACCTGAGAAGTGATCCATGGCGGGCATGAAGATGGAGGTGGACAGATTTACGGGGAAGAATGATTTTGCTCTCCGGAAGATAAAGATGAATGCAATTCTGATTCAGAATAGGTTATCCATGGCATTGAAGGCCCAGGAAGATTGGCCACTTGCAGAGAGGCCAAAGTTCCAAGAAACTAATCAGAAGGCTCTCAGCTCGATTATCCTGTGTCTGGGAGATAAACCACTCAGAGAAATATCAAGATGTAAAACAGCTTTGGAGGCATGGTCGAACCTGGAGGAGTTATATCAATCAAAAACGGTAACCAACAAACTCTTCCTTAAATAGAAACTGCTGTCCTTTAAAATGACTGAGGATAAAGTGTTGATTGACCAACTTGATGATTTTAATCACTTGATTGATGATCTTGAAGATCTTGGTGTAAATTTGGAAGAAGATGATAAATCTCTTATGTTATTGAATTCTCTACCTAAGTCACTTGGAAATTTTAGGGATACCTTAATGTTTGGTAGACAGGAGAAATTAAGCTATGATGTGATAGTAACTTCCTTAAAAACCAAAGGATTACAACTCCAAGGTGATCAGAAATTCAATCCTGCTGCTGAAGGTTTGAATGTGAAATTCAAGAAGCAATTCCCAAAGAAGAAGCATCAAAATCAAGGTCAGAAAGACCATAAAACTGGTGGAGAGGATTTCAAGAAGCCATCAGATTGGGTGGAGAGAAGGAGATGCTATTCTTGTAAACAGACAGGACACCTCAAGAAGAACTGTCCATCAAGGAAGAACAAATCTGAGAAGAAGGGAGCAGATGCTGCAGTAGTAGAACAAGCAGATGAGCTGGCAGAGGTGTTAAATGTATCAGAGGGAAGAATAACCAAGGAGTGGGTATTAGATACAGGGTGCTCATTTCACATGTGTCCTCATGAGCATTTGTTTCAACAATTGACTAAGATAGATGGGGGAATTATCCTTCTAGGAAATGATCAATCCTGTAAAGTCAAAGGAGTGGGCTCTGTGAAGATTCAAATGTATGATGGAGTCCCAAGAATAATCTCAAATGTGAGATATGTACCATCACTCAAAAGGAATTTGATATCTCTTGGTTCCTTGAATGAAACTGGCTGTGAATTTAGTACAGTGAATGGATATATTCACATTACTAAGAATAACAAAGTAGTAATGAAAGGGGAAAAACAAAATAGTTTGTTCATTTTGCTTGGAGAATCTATTATGGGGTCAGTAGATGTCACCTTAAGTAAATCAGAAGTGATGATATAGCACAAAAGAATGGGTCATATGGGCATAAAGGGAATGAAGGAGCTATCAAAGAGAGGAGTGATTGGTAATATGAGTTCAAACAGCCTAAAATTCTGTGATCAGTGTGCAATGGGAAAGTCTAAGAAGTTAGCTTATGGAACAGCAGCACACACAACCAAGGAGATTCTAGATTATGCACACTCTGATGTGTGGGGGCCTGCCAGAACAGAAACATTAAGTGGTGGCAAGTATTTTATGACAATAATAGATGACTACAGCAGAAAGGTGTGGGTATACATCCTAAAGCAGAAGAGTGAGGCATTCTCAAAGTTTAAGGACTGGTGTACTCAAGTAGAAAACCAAAGGGGTAGGAAGCTCAAATATTTGAGAACTGATAATGGACTTGAGTACCTGTCAAATGAATTCACAGATTTCTGTAAAGAAAGGGGAATTGTGAGGCACAGAACAGTACCACTAGACCCCCAACAGAATGGCATTGCTGAGAGGTTAAATAGGACTATTCTGGAAAAGGTCAGGTGCATGATGATAGATGTAAAGCTCCCTAAAGTCTTCTGGGGAGAAACAGTGAACACAGCTTGCTATCTTATCAACAAAACTCCCTCATCAACATTGGATTTCAAGACTCCAGATGAAATCTGGTATGGAAGGATGTCAAACTATTCAGAGCTCAAGGTATTTGGGTGTTTGGCATTCACTCACATAAATCAGGACAAACTGGACCCTAGAGCATTAAGGTGTGTTTTCCTTGGCTACCCAGAAGGAACAAAGGGTTACAGATTGTGGTGTGTTGAAAAGGGACACAAGAAGCTTATCATCAGTAGAGATGTGAAGTTTAATGAAGGAGTTATGGGATATCTCTCAATTGGAAATCAGTCAGAAACTGAGGGGGTTACTCAAGATGAAATTTCACCAGTTGAGGTGGAGGTATCACGAGTAAATACTCAATAGGTTACTCAACCAATAAATCCTGGAGAATCAAGTAGTTCCTCGGACAGTGAAGAAGACCAACCTGATCAGAACAACCTAAGAAACTACAGTTTCACTAGAGATAGAGCCAGAAGAGAGGTTCATCCACCAAAGAGATATGGGCAAGCTGACATGGTATATTATGCACTGAATGCTGCAGAATCTCTTGAGTATACAGAACCTCAGACTTACTCAGAAGCTATCAGGGGAGTTGAGAAGAAACAATGGATGAATGCTATGATGGATGAATGCTATGATGGATGAAATGAATTCTCTGGAGAGAAATCATACTTGGGAGCTAGTAAAGAGGCCAAATGGTCAGAAGCTTGTAAGCTCAAAATGGATCTTTAAGAAGACACTGGAAGTTGTAAATGGTGAGAAACTCAGGTATAAAGCTAGGTTGGTAGCAAGAGGACTCACTCAGAGAGAAGGGATTGATTTCCATGAAGTATTTTCACCAGTGGTTAAGCATACTTCTATTAGAATCTTGTTGGCAAAAGTTACACAGGAAAATCTTGAACTTTAACAACTAGATGTCAAGACTGCTTTCCTACATGGAGAGCTAATGGAAGATATCTACATGAAACAGCCTGAGGGTTTTGAGAAACCTGGGGAAGAAGACAAGGTATGTCATTTGAAGAAGTCTCTGTATGGGTTGAAGCAAAGCCCAAGGCAATGGAACAAAAGGTTTAATGAGTTAATGATAAATGTTGTTTTTGCTAGAAGTCTTTATGACAACTGTGTATACTTTGAGAAGAATGCAAAAGTAGATCAGATATACCTGTTGTTATATGTGGATGAAGTGCTAATAGCTAGCAAGAGTAAGCTGAAGATTCAACATTTAAAGGGAAAGTTAAGCACAGAATTTGAAATGAAAGATCTGGGAAGTGCAAACAAGATGCTGGGAATGGATATTATCAGAGACAGAGAAGCAGGTGTGTTATTTTTATCTCAGAGGGATTATCTACAAAAGGTACTGGAAAGGTTTAACATGCATGAATCAAAGCCATTGGTAATTCCAGTAGGGCAACAAACCAAACTTTCAAGAGATCAAAGTCCAAAGACACCTGCTGAGGAGAAATACATGCAGAGTATACCTTATGCAAGTGGAGTAGGAAGTCTAATGTATGGTATGATTTGTAGCCGGCCAGATTTGGCATTTTCAGTATCCTTGGTTAGTAGATTTATGGCAAACCCTGGAAGAGGGCACTGGGAAGCTCTGAAGCATATTCTGAGATATCTGAAAGGAACAGTCAACTTAGGTTTGAAATATGTGAAAACAAACTCTGAATGTGATCCTTTGATGGGATTTGTAGATGCAGATTTTGCTGGAAATCTAGACACTAGAAAGTCTATTTCAGGGTATGTGTTTACACTATATGGAACAGCAGTCTCTTGGAGGTCAGTACACCAACCAGTAGTGGCATTATCTACAACAGAAGCAGAATACATTGCAGTAACTGATGCCTGCAAAGAAGCTATTTGGGCTGAGAGGAATTCTGAAAGATTTTGGTGTGAGACAGAAGTGTGTTACAGTGTTATGTGATAATCAGAGTACACTACATCTGGTTAAACACCATGTTTTTCATGAAAGATCAAAACACATAGATGTAAAAATGCATTTTGTTAGAGATATTATTGAAGCTGTGACAGTGGTGGTGAAGAAAGTGCATACCAAGGAGAATGCTGCTGATTTTCTTACAAAGCCAGTTCCTGGAGCAAAGTTTGCTTATTGCTCAAGCTTAGTCAAGCTTGAGTCATGTTTCTGAAGTAAGACATGGTGAAGATTGAGGAAATGACACACACTTTGATTTATTGAGGTGGAGATTTGTGAGTTATGGTTCAATTGCATCAAAGATATCCAAACTTTGTATAAAAGTGGTGCTGGATCAGGAACCGGACTGGAAAAATAAAACCGGAAGAAAACCGAATTCATAACCACCGGTTCAGGGTGGTTATGAAGGCAGTTGCAGAAAACAGAATAGACAACGGTTTTGAAACCGTTGCAGAGCAGTTCAGCTTGCAGTTTCTTTTCCCGGATGGTTCGAGCTGTTTCTTTTATATAGAGCTATGTTATATGATGTATAGAGACACAATTTACAGTTTTCCCTTTGGTTTTATCAACTTCAAGAGAGAATTGAGTGATTAGAGTTGCGTGTTCAGTTTTAGGGTTCTAAGCTGAGGGATTGAGTGATTCTTGTAATCTTGAGGTGTTGATAGTAAATTGAGGTGTGTTAATCCTCCGTGGATGTAGAACACTTGTTCGAACCACGTAAAATTCCCGTGTGTCGTTTTTCTTTCTTCTTGTTTGCGCAATTCAGTTTCATTCTCTGGTTTGTTTAAATTGTCTGTTGAATTTCGGCCATTGTTCTTAGTTTTCTGGCCGAACATAGTTTTGGTGATTTTATGTGATCAGACTTAACAGAACCTATTCACCGAAATCTTTCTATCGTTCATCGTGAATACTCCCAGGAAACGAACATGATGCTCTTGATATCAGTTGTTGAGAATTAGACCCACTCACAATAACGAAACGACAAGATAATCAAAAGGGGAAAAGAATAATTGATCACACAAGAACACACGCATTTGGTAACCTAGTTCGTTACGAAGCGTAACTATGTATGGGGACGATACCAAGTCAGGATATACACAAAATATGATAATTTTCGGAATTCAAAGAGTGGAGAAGGATACAACTATTTATAATAGTCAAAATAAATCTAAAATTTGTCCCCCAAGTTTCTGCTGCCGTTATGGGTCGCGGCCGCAACCCCGACTCACGCCCGCGAGGCATATCGTCAAAATTGATGTTTCACACCCGCGACATCCCATCGCGCCCGCTTCTGCTTGTTCGACCAAGGCCCTACTTCTCGCCCCCTTGGTCACGGTCGGGTCCGTTGAACCTCCTTTCCGCAGCTTTGGTCGTGGTCGTGACTCCCCGTCGCGGCCGTGACATCCCCTGCACAACTTTAGGCTCCACATCCAACAAAAAAGCAATAGATTCTAACAGTTTTCCCCTTGCAAAAAAATGCAACAAACTAAAAATTCAAAATTGTTCAAATTTTATTAAAATTTCAGTGGGAAAACTTGATCGAATTGGGTTGGGGTTGTATTAGGGGATGGGGTAGGGGTTGTTGTATTTTAGGTTTAATTAACTTAATTAATTATATTATGTTAGATTAAGTAAAATTTAATGGCGGCAGCTATTCGCAGCCCACAAAATTTCTTAACGCAGCCCACTTCTCAATGTAACCCACTTATATTTTAAAAATAAGTAAAAAAAAAAATCTTAATACAGCCCACTCATTATCAATTATACCCTTTTTTATTAAATTAAAAATATTAACTAAAATATGAAAAAGAAAAAAGAAAAGATTACTTGAAAAAACACATAACGTTCTAATCACCATCTCGCAAGCAATTTTTATGTGGAATTAATTATCGGCACATCAATTTCGTTAAAAAAAGAAAATTGTGAATGCAAAGTCGATTGAAAAGTCCACCATAAAAGTCGTAACTCGTATCTGTAATTTTGTTCAATTTTATTGGTTGAATATGTGCCGTGTCGTTAAAATCGAACACAATACACTGTATTTAGACCCATGTAATCGAACGGTGACCACAATAAGTCTGTGTACTTTGTCCGTATTAACTGATTTTATCATTGTTAATTAGATCCTCCATTAAAGAAACCTTGAAAAAATTTGGGTTTATTGATTATGATATAATGCATCTGGTGATGATGGCAGGGAAGGAGATTTTTTTTTTTAATTTTATAAATTAAATATATTTAATGTTTTAAATTATTTATATTTTGTTATCATTAAGGGTAATACAGTTAATTTATAATAATATTTTAATTAATAAAATTAGTGGGTTGCATTAAGAAATTTTGTGAGTTGCAAATAGTCGCCGCCAAATTTAATTAGATTAGTGTAATGACAATTTTACAATATGGATGAAAAGTAGTGTTTGATTTTTATTTTCATTTATGAATTGAAAAGTTAAGTTGAGACAAATTAAAAAGGAAATCAGACAAGTTAAGCCGGAACGGGAGAGTACAACGGATGGTCCCTCCCGGTCCCTCATCTAGTTCTAGAAGAAAGAAATTCTGTTTGTTATGCTTTCCTTTTAAGAGTGACGTGTCATGTCATTTTTTCAAAGTCAACGCGGAAACGTAATCTCCAGTCGTTGGTCGACCGTAATTAAAATTAAAATTGCGACAAATTCAACTTATTGTTTGTATTTTATTTCATATGCATAGACTATTTACACATCGATAATGAAATGACATTATAAACATAATTTAAATAATTGGATCTTGACAATAGACTGGAGTAGCGATTGGTCTTCTCCTGCATAATTTTAAACATCTCTTTCGCATTACCAGATTGCTGTTATACACAAACTAATTTTCTAATTTCTTTTTCTTTATTTGACCACACTTTACATCTGACTGGCCTAATATTTTTTTATGTGGAACCAATCTAATCTAATCTAATAATAAGACGTAAGAACATTATGCGGGAGATTATTTAAATCAGTGGAGTAGGGAACAGACCACCACTCTTCAATCATTTACTTGGAAACAAAAAGATAACATAAACCATAACTTAATTCTAGTACACATTCCTCTGTTATACGATGCTGTTGTAGAAATCAATTGAAATTTGGACGAAAAATAAATTAGTTCATTGTCTCAAAAATTACTGGAGACATGGAAGAATTTCAAACATGTTGCTTACTCTGTCTGCTGTTCTGCTCTCTGCTAATTCATGCACTTTCTGCTGCAAACGACACTATGAATAGTTCTCGGATCATCAGAGATGGAGAAACACTGGTTTCATCAGCTGGGATTTACGAACTCGGGTTTTTCAGCCCTGGAAATTCGACGAATCGGTACGTCGGCATATGGTACAAGAATATTACAGTTAGGACATATGTTTGGGTTGCCAACAGACTGATTCCACTCAAGACCAAATCAGGTGTATTGAAGTTTATGGAGCCTGGAGTCCTGGCTGTGTTCAACGACACGAATGGCACCGTCGTATGGTCAATGAATGTGTCGAAGCCTGTGGGAAGTCCATCTGCACAGTTGTTAAACTCGGGGAATCTGGTGCTGAAGGATGCAAGTGATGACAGGCCGGAGGATTTCGTCTGGCAGAGTTTCGATTATCCATCCGACACATTCTTACCAGGCATGAGCTTAGGGTGGAATTTCATAACCGGGATGGAGGCTTACCTGTCGTCATGGAGGAGCAACCTCGATCCAGCTCCAGGTGAGTTTGAACTCCACTTTGATCCAGCTGGATTGCCACAAATAGTCATGAAAATAGGTGGAGTTGTTCGGTATAGAATCGGTCCCTGGAACGGGGCCTATTTCAGTGGTGCACCAAACATATACTATCGAAAGACAATCTATACGACGCCCATATACAGGTCGGTAATAATCAATGAGAATGAGGTGAAATATAAGGAAGACATTGGGGACCCGAAGATTCTTACCAGGTCTATCCTGGAGCCTAATGGCGGTGGAAACCGCTGGATATGGGATCGTACGACCCAAACATGGGAGATCTACAGCTACTTGGGTGAAGATCAATGTGATAGCTACAACTCATGTGGTGCGAATGGTGTTTGCAGCTTTAGTAATTCTCTACAATGTGGATGTCTCGATAAGTTTGTACCAAAAGGTCCAGACAGGTCAAATGGATGCGTTAGGAGGACACCATTGGCCTGTCAGGGCGACGTATTTTCGAAGTACTCTGGGATTAAATTGCCAGACGCACGAAATTCTACGTTGGATGGTCGGAGAATAGGCCTTTCCGATTGTGAAGTAGAATGTTCGAGGAACTGTACTTGTACGGCGTACACGCAGTTGGACATGAGAGAACAGGGAAGTGGATGCCTGTTTTACCATGGGGACTTCATTGACATCAGAACCCTGTCTCAAGGTGGACAAGATCTTTACATCAGAATAGCTTCTACTGAATTAGGTAAACTAATTATTTCTGGTTAAAGTTCATTGTACTTGTAGATTCTTCTGTTTTTCTTAGTTCAAATAAATCTCTAACCTTTAAAAAATGTATTTCAAACCGGCGGCGTTTTTTCATTTAGTGATGCATCTTGTATATGTCAAGCGTGTAAATTATGATTTCAAAATTATATATTCATGTATTTATGCATATAATGTATTAGTTTATAAATCATGTAATTTTGTTTGTATTTGAAATTGTTGCAGAGTCTAAAGATAAAAAACGAGTGATCCTCATAGCCACTTTTACATCGGTGGCCGGAATAGTTCTGTTGTCCCTGAGCATCATTTTGTTTCGTAGAAAGAGGAAAGAAGGTCCAAACAGGAGAGAAGAAGGTATTAACAAATTCTTGAAAATTGTTCCTTTGATTTAGTACTTGCTTCTCTGTCTCATGCTATAAAGTGATGCTTGCAATTGTTTCTACTTTCGACAAATGATTAAACAACAATCTATAACTTGCACCTTTTGTGCTAAATCAACTTAAATTTAAGCAAAAGTTGTCATTTGCAAATACTTTCAGCTCATTCAATACTAAAAACTCAAAAGTGGTTATTTTAACACCCCTTAAGTTACAGGACTGGTTAGTGGATGTCACAGCACGGAAGCAGCTCCCGAGTTGCCATTCTTCAACTTATCTACTGTTGCGAAAGCCACCGAACAATTTTCAGACAATAACAAGCTTGGTCAAGGTGGATTTGGACCTGTCTACAAGGTAAGTACTTGTAGTAAGATAAATATGTCGTATTTCAATATATTATTGTGTTTCAGATTTCCAAGTTTTGGCCGTAGGGAATGCTGGAAGACGGACAAGAAATTGCTGTGAAACGTCTTTCGAAGACCTCCTTACAAGGAATCGATGAGTTGAAGAATGAAGTGTTGTTGATTGCCAAACTTCAGCACCGCAATTTGGTAAGGACTTTAGGATTTTGTGTTGAAGAAGAGGAGTACATGTTGGTGTACGAATACATGCCAAACAAAAGCCTCGACTTGATTTTATTCGGTAAACATGATGAACCTGCTACAGGATTTATGTTATTAGTTAGTATTATTATTGTTAAATCAGTGAATGCTAACTACACATTATTGTTTTTGTCAGATAAAACAAAAAGTATGTTACTTGACTGGCGAAAACGTTCCCATATTATCAATGGAATTGCTAAGGGGCTATTGTATCTTCATCAAGATTCCAGGTTAAGAATTATTCATCGAGACCTTAAAGCTAGCAACATATTGCTGGATGGTGACATGAACCCAAGAATATCTGACTTTGGGTTGGCCAGGACTTTTAGAGGAAACGAAACTGAAGCTCAGACAAACAGGGTTGTTGGAACATAGTAAGAAGTTGAACCACCAATTTGTCTAATTCTTATTTACACATTCTATCATTAATTTTTAGCTGTGGTGGTTACCTAGCCAAATGAGATAAGAGTATATGTTATAGTCACCTTTTTCATGTACATGTAAGACTGAACATGTGGCGGTCGACGAAGCAAAGTGTTTATATGGGGATCATGACCTTCGATATATATATTTATTATATTCGTTTATTCATGACCTTCAATATATCGTATACAAACATATCTCGAAGGTCATGCTTCTAATATAGTCGTATATCAAAGGTCATTACCTTTGATATAGACATTGAGCTTCGACATAGAACTGTAATGTCACTTTTTTAGACTTCCATTCATTAAGATTAATATTGTCCTTTATAGTAAAAAATGGCTAAAGAGTATGTAGTCTTAATAAGTGGCTAAAAACATATGACCTTATAAAATTTGGATGAGAACACCCAATAGTACTTAACTTTTTTGTTACTACTTGGTTGTAGTGGATATATGTCTCCAGAATATGCAATAGATGGGTTGTTCTCGGTCAAATCCGATGTATTTAGCTTCGGTGTTCTTGTGCTTGAAATTGCGAGTGGACGGAGAAACAGAGGATTCTTCATCAAAGATCAGAATCTCAACCTTATTGGACTTGTAAGTGTTATTTCCTGTAGCCAACATTAATAGTAAAAAAATGAATTATCTCAACCAATTAAAATTCAAACAGGCATGGAGACTTTATAATGAAGACAAGTTATGGCAGCTAGTTGACCCTTCTCTTGGCGAGTCGGTGGACTTGTCTGAAGTACTGCGCTGGATCCATGTAGGGCTGTTGTGCGTGCAACAATCTCCGGAAGATAGGCCAAGCATGTCTTCCGTTGTTTTCATGCTCGGAAATGAAGTTGAACTGCCTCAGGTTAAGCAGCCTGGTTTCTTCACTGAAAAAGATATTTTCACTGCCCGGAGTTCAACAAGCACAAATGAAGCAACGTTGGACAATCAGATTTCGATTACGATTACGATGCCTGAGGGCAGATAGGAAACAACTGCACTGCTTCTCTTTGGTCTCCCTTGTACTTGCTTCTCTTGGATTTATATTGTCAATAAAGAGCCACATTCCTGCAAGATATTCTAAGACAAGTAGTCACACTCAAAATGTATAATTATCATTTGAAAAAGTATTTTTTTCTTACTATATCAAAATTTATCATTTTATTGAAAATAATATTACTTTTTAAGTTTTTAATGTGAAGCCTAATGACTTCAGAATCGGTTGATCATACTTGGCCCAAAATGAATACCTAAAAGGTAAGTTGTATAAGTCGCACGTGATATTTGGCAAAATGTTACTTCTTCCGTCCCGGCTTATTTTGCACATTTTTTATTTTCAGTCCTCTTAATTTATTTTACACACCCTTAAAATAGAAATTAATTCTCATAATCTTCACCCTCAATATCTCAACACTCAATTTCTACCTTTAAAAAAGTTAAAAAAATATATGTATATTTTTTTCTTAACATCCGTGTCCGATCAACTGTGCAAAATAAGTCGGGATGGAGGGAGTATTTTATTCGCAAAATGCAAGTGATATTTTGGCAGTAATGACTTTTGATGGTTGGTACTTTGCCCATAGGTGTTACTCGGCCCAAAATGAGAATTTATTCCATTGAACAAACATGATTTAAAATTAAAATAAAAAATTTAAATAATATTCGTCTTAACAAAACAAGTTATAATAATATTAAAAGATTCATAAAATCGAAATACCATGATGTAATGTAGAAATATTCACTCTTACAAAATTATACTCGATCCGTTTCATATTAATTGACGTTTTAATATGTTCTTCTCTTTTCCAATTAATTGACATTTTATATATTTTTCACCAATTCTACCAATTTACTCCTTGGGCTCAATCCTAAATATCTCTACTTTTCAATCTACCAGAGATATTTTGATTTGGCCAAATATTTAGCTGAAGGTTATCTGCCAAAATATTCTATCCTTAATTCTTCCCTTTCAATCATAAAACGTCAATTAATATGGAACGGAGGGAACATATATATATAAATATATATATATATATATATATATATATTACTAATATAAAAAGTATGAATTGTTTCGTCCTGTTTTTTATTTCGTCTTTTTTTGTGATGTCTATAATATCCTTACTAAGTATTAAATTTAAGGATAGTTAAGTAATTTTAAAAAAATTATGTTTTCCTTACTTGATTATGAAAAGTAAAATATCATTACTAAGAATTAAATTTAAGGGTAGTTAAGTAATATTAAAATAATTTATGTTTTCCTTACTTGATTATAAAAAGTAAGAGTCCTTTTATATTAAAAACTCCTCCTAAATACTACATGCTTAAATTATCCTTCTTCTACACTTTCAATACTTTGAATTTTAAAATGAAATCAATTTCGTAATAAAGTAGATTTAAAGAGTTTTCCAATGATATGTTATTTGCATACATTTTAAACAATTGTACTAAATTATATAATTATTTAAGGTATGGAATAAAGAAAATTTTAAAATTTATTTATTTTTTCAAACTTATCTATAACTATCATATTTTTACTATTCATACTGTCAATTTTTTTCAAATAATAAATTTTATGGAATAATCTTAATACTTTTATAGTATATACTTTTAATTTTTATTATTCATATTTAATATATACTATGATTTTTTATATGTCAAATTCATGTAATTGAGCTTAACAACTAACATAATTTTAAGCTCTTATACTTGCATATAATGTGATTACATATTAAAATTATTTTTATAGAATAAGAAGAGGAAAAAGTTATATAGATAGACAAATAAAAGTATTGTCTTTTCTTAACACTGTTAATTTAAGTTATAAGGTAATATTACAAATATGCAAAGTCTAAAATATTTGAATAAAAAAAAAATATATAGTGAGCAAATTTGTTGCGATAAATCTTATCATGCATAAACACATAATATAAGAAAAAAATCTATATCTGAATACTCATGCCACTTCACTATAATTTGTAAATATCAAGTCATTGTAGTTTTTTTATACATAAAGTAATTTTATTAATGGTTACTTGAATCGGTCAATACTGATTGACATAAAAAAGGTGGTGCATGGGACAAACAATTCTTTTGGAAATATAAATTTTATTTTACGTCATATCCAATATAATTTTCGTCCATGAAAGGAAAAGAGTAGTTGCCTAATATCAGATAACAAAGGCATACATGCATAGGCACAATCCGCATCACCTATCGACGCGAATATAGTAGTGCTAGAATCTCCAAGAATACAAAACTTGGGAACTCCAATATCAATGGTAAGTCGAACCGCCTCACGAAGAGCAAGAAATTTAGCATACTTCAGATCATTGATATTTATAAATTGGGCATCCTTGGAGGAAGCATAAATACCAGCAAATGAGGAGTTACGAGCAAATGATGTACCCCCATCAAAATATATATGAATAATGGCATTTGGGGGAAGAACAAGCAATGAATCAAGAGTGCGGCTATGATGTTTAAGGGAAGGAATTAGCATGCCGAAAATCTTGGATATTGTTTATATAGTAGATTTAATGAACACTTCTTTACCCGCTTTGCTTAATTGTTTTTCTTTCCAACCATTGATGCGCTTTCTAACCCATTCTTTAATGCCTGCAAAAATCTGTTGTTTATTCCGGCCAACAATAGAGAGGAGTCCGAGATATTTACCATGCGAAGCTACTTCAGCAACTCCAAGCAATTGGAAGATCAAATGAGAAATATGAGCTTGTGTATTAGGCCTAAAAAGAATCCTTGATTTCTCAAACTTAATACATTTGCCCTGAAACACACTTGTAGAGATTGATAGCGAACTTAAGATGTTGGACCCTCTATAGTTGCAGCACGAAATAGAAGTGTGTCATCTGCACAAAAAGAGATGAGAGATAACGGGTGCAGTTTGGGAGATTTTAATTCCATGGATGCGCCGAAAAATCTGTAAACATTGTAAAATGCAAGAAAAAACTTCAGCACAAATAGGGAATAGGGGGTCACCTGAAAAATGCTCCGCTGCGGCGTGAGGGAGCCAAAATTTACACTCACACATTTGTGAAAGTCAAGAATGTTGCATAGGCTTCAACTATTTTCTTAATCTTCTATATTTAAGAATTTTCTAAGATGAAATTTATTTTATATTAAAGTTTTATTGTAATAATAATAGAAGTAGTTAAAGGGTAAACGTGAAAATTAGTGAACATGAATAATTACACCTAATTAGTTTAAATATTTAAAATCTAACATTCAAGAAAATCATTAAATCGATAGAAATATCAAAAATATATTTTAAGCATATATAATAACTGGTGAAATATATTTATTATGCTCTATAAAAATTATAAGGTACAATAAGAAACAAATAAGAACTATAAAGAAATAATAAACTAAGTTGTACTATGTGAATGGTTAAAATAGTTGTACTGTGTGAATTAATATCGGATGATTAAATTAAAACATGTAGAAAAATAAAGATAGTAAAAGGTGAATATTAGTATTAGCTTACAAGCATAGATTAGATAAAAATAAATAATAACTACACTAGAATAAAGTGTGGCATAGTCCAAATTAAAAATAAAATGGGAGAAACAAAATCAGAATGGTTTAAGTACATGTATATATATAAGATTTTAAAATGAATGTGCAATGTGTGAAAAATTGGGAGCATATCACTAAAATTAAACAGGTAAATAAATTCATAAAAATAGTGGAAACGTTGAAAATATATATTATATTAACATATATATTGTAGCATGTATCTCGATTGAAGTTTATGAGACACTATGTATATAGTCAACCCTCTAAAAAAACATTGTTTATCTTATACATATACTATAGTAGGACTTTCATTTTAAATCACTCATAATTTTCAAACTTCAATATAGAATTGAAGAAATAATTAAACGAAATTAAAATAAGCAATCGTAAATCAATAAGTAAATTATACTAAAATAATTTATACTTCCTAATAATAAACAAATTAAAAAATAAGTTTCATAACGGAAGTTGGATGTTGGATTATGATACAAGTTGTTGGAAGTTTTTCCTCACATTAAAATATACAAATGATTTTATTGCAAACGTATGTTCAGATCAGAATTATCAATTAAGAAATTATAGAGAAAATATGTTAGACCTAATATTCGTGTGTGTATCTAACAAATCTGAACTTATGGATGTCAGTGAATGATGTAATAAGATAAATGACTTTGTATCTTCATTATTATACAGTTTTTCAATGATCGTATAACTTTATTTCTAATATATTAATGATACCGGAGTATATCTATATTGAGAAGTAAACAATAATTAGATATATGAAACTTTATATATATAAATTTTGTAAGAATAATGCATTATATCATGGTATGTCATTTTTATGAATCTTTTAACATTATTATAACGTGTTTTGCTAAACTAAGATTATTTAACCTCTTTTTTCCTCTTTTATTATTATTTTTAATTTTTATTTTATTTTGGATTGTGTTTTCTTAAATCTTCCATATTTTTTTCTGGCACTGAATAATCTAAGAAGTTATGTATATATATTACCACGATTAATTACTACATTGAGTTTTATTAAAATGATCAACCAATATCACCGCACGAAGTACAATTATTTTATGTTCACATTAATTTTTTTTTATTAGATAATAGTAAACAAATAGTGAATCACGTGCAACGCACGTGTATATATATATATATATATATGTATATATATATATATATATATATATATATATATATATATATCAGGATTAAAGTTATATGATGTTTGAATATGTTGTGTAATTATGAAGGTATATATTTTTATATTTTATCACCAAATCATTGGCAATTAAACAAAAGATACAAGTCCACTGGTCTCATTACAACATCAACTAATATCTATAAGTTCATTATTTTTTATATCCACGAAAAAATTATTAGGTATAATGTATTTTTCTATAATTTCTTAAATTAATTAATAATTCTTATCTCAATTTACATTTGCACACAAAATTCTTTACATATTTTAACTAGTAGTATCCCCGTGCGATGCACGGTTTGTAAGTGCAAATGAATAAATTAATATTTTTTTATATTTTTATATAATTTTAATATAATAAAATATTACAATCAATAAATAATAAGCTATGAAAAATTATATGTTAATGGAAAAAGGCTGCAGTGAAAAGTATTAAAGACTAAAATATATATTAGAATGGATATTTATTTTTCTTAATGTATGAATATCTCTAGCATCCTTCCATAGAAGTTATGTTGATGATTGGGGGTGGAATTGCAATATGCAGTTGACAGAGGATATATTTGTAATGTTAAGAATTAGTTACTGTCTTCATAAATAATTTTTCATTAATAATAGTCAATAAATTTATAAAAAGAAAATAATTTTAAAAAAATATATTTTTTTCAGCCCAGACAAAATCAGCCCAAATAGCTTTATCATATTTATTTAGGCTAATATATGGCAAGTTATTGCCAATAATTGTGTTTTATATTGGGTTGAATTTTATATACCAAAAATTGTGATTTCCAGAATTGGTAATAGATTTTGGGCGGGAAAACTTCAAAGTTACTAATTTCAGTGGATTTTGTTATTATATTAAGTATAGATAGTTGTTTCCAAATTCTAACCATAAGACTTCCAAATATGACGACATTGAAGTTGGAGAAGAAT
Source organism: Ajuga chamaepitys (assembly GCA_958295605.1). Taxonomy (NCBI): domain Eukaryota; kingdom Viridiplantae; phylum Streptophyta; class Magnoliopsida; order Lamiales; family Lamiaceae; genus Ajuga; species Ajuga chamaepitys. The sequence continues at coordinate 38,203,759 of OY282498.1, read as the reverse complement.
GCAGTTTTGGGTCACTCAGCCCATTACACGGCCCATGCGATATGAGTCGAGTCTTACATGCGTTTTTTCCTAATTTTTTGAGGATTTTCACCCTTCAACTCATATCTTAATTCCCCAACTATAAAGGGGGCCCTAAAGATAAATTTTTATACATCTTATGTCATAATTTGGAGCGTCAAGCAAGGGATTCAAGGAAGAGTTCAAGAATTCAAGAGCAAGAAATATTCAGTTATATCTTTTTAATTGTTTTGTTCTTAGCTACTTATAATATTTTTGAGGATTCATTTTTTACTACCGAGAGGTTTATTATTAAACTCTGACACTCAAAACTACACAGATTGAAATACAATGGTTCCTGAAGAAAAACACATTCCTGGAGAAAAATCAATATTTCCTCAATATATAAACACCTTCCTGGAGAAAAATCAATTGGGCTTCATTACCGAGCCCAGAATATGAATACTTATCAATCACAATCTTTGGAAATTATAATATGATATACTGTCTTGAGTTTTGAGTTGGAAAGGTTATGTTGCGAGATTCGTGTAAATCAATTGTAACTTATTACCAAATTTAAATGGTTTGAATGTTTTAACATATATAAGGTAATATCAATTAATGCAGCCAATTATACCATATATAAGGCTTAACCAATTAATGCAGCTAATATTGAAGTTTACCAGAATTAGTAATGTTGTTTTGGGCGGGAAAATGGTGATATTACTATTCTTGGCGGATTTTGTTATATTATATAGTATAGATGTGAGGAAAAACTTCTAGCAACTTGTGTCATGGTCCAACATTCAACCTTTGTTATGAAATTATTTTTTAATTAATTAATTAATTTTTTTTGTTATTAATAAGTATACTTTTTTAGCGTAGTTTCCTTATTGGTTTAAGATTGCTTATTTCAATTTTCCTTAATGATTTCTTCAATTCCAAGTCAAAATTTAAAAATAATGTGTGATTTAAAGCAATATATAATAATAAACAAAAATGATATTTCTTTATATGGACAGTGTCTCTTTAGCTTCAATCTAGACACATGCTCCAATATATGTTTAAATAATATATATATATTAATATTTTAATTATTTTTTATCTTTTTAATTTCTTGCTGAGTTTTATTGAAATACTTTCAATTTCCGCATATTACACATTTATTTGAAAGTTTTATATATACATGTTTAATTCACTCTGATTTTGCGTCTTCAATTTTATTTTTTACTTGGTTTATACCACACTTTATTTCAATATTATTATCATTTATTTTTATTTAATTTATGTTCTTAAGCTAATATTTAACAGTCACATGTTACAATCTTTCATTTTTCGGCATGTTTTAATTTGATTATCTAATGCTAACTCTCACACAATTTCTTTTATCATTTACATAAACAATTTAGTTTGTTATTTCTTTACAGTTTTTCTTTTTCATTTTCATTATTGCATCTTATTATTTTATATAGCATAGTTAATACATTGCTTCAATTATTGCATATGCTCAAGGTATATGTATAATATTTTTATTGATTTAAATATTAGATTTTAAATAATTTAAGAATTTAGATATGATTATTCATGTTTACTAGTTTTCATGTGTGTCATAATACTACTTCTATTATAATACAATAAATTTCATCACTCAGTTTAAACTCCAACTATTGTAAACCTTGTGATTTTTATCTATTTCCCCAATAGGGATATATAAACGAACCGAATATTAAGAAATTCAAATTCGCAAATATGAGAATCGAATTTTATAAGGTGATTCAAATTCGATTCGTGAAAAATATTTGAACGCATTCAATTCGAGATTTGAAAAGTTTTTTTTTTATTTTTAGTTTTATATAGTCCCTCTGTCTCCCTCTAATTTGCCTACTTTCCTTTTCGGTTTGTCCTAATCTAATTTGCCAGCCCATAAATGACAAATTTATCTCACAATCTCTACCCTCAAAATCTCCACATTCAATCTCCGCCTTTGAAAAAGTTAAAGATTCCACAAAATTTATTTTTTCTTAACCTCCGTGCCCGACCAAGGTAGGCAAATTGGGCCGGGACAGAGGGAGTATTTTTTATTTTTTAAATATTCAATAATTTTTTTTTCAATTACAACTTGTAATAATATATATTATATATAAATTTATTTTAGATATATAACGATATAAATATTATATATATATAGTATTATATGTGTTATTTGATTTTTACAGTTATATTATATATAAATGAATCGAATACAACTATATTTGTATTCGAATTCGAACTTTTGAAATTTGAATCATTTTAATCGAATTTGAATCACGAACCTAATCAAAATTATTTGATTTTTTTTACATCCCTAGTCCCTAATTCTAACATATATTTTTTCCTTGGTCTACTAAAATTACATCACTTATTAAAAAAAAAAAAAAAAAAATAGTGAGAAGATTTTTGTAGGTTTGTAAGATATGTGATTAAAAATAAGGTTCAACAAACAAATATATTTAATTAAAATTTATTCATTGTATAGATCAATTGTATTTAAAGATTTACCCGATATAACTACTGATGCACTTGTAAATATTATTACATCCTCATACATATCGTTTATTACTTTTTATTATATAAGTTATCTTTACCGTCTTCCTGTTATCTTTTTTTCATCTTGGAAACTTTATATATGCTATAAATAATTATATTGTGTTTAATACAATATCACATTTTTATATATGTGATATGGATGTTAAACTAAATATCGTGGAAATGTTATTAATTTGATGCATAGTATGTAAGAATGGTTAAGATGAATTTTTTTTGCTTGTGCTTAGAAATTTAGGAAAAGACCTTTTTTAGAAGGAAAAAAAAAAAAGAACAAACAAATCTCAAAAATGGAAGTTCTACAATAACTGGTACACGTGATCATGCATGCATTTTAGGTCACCTTAAGTGTCGTTTTAATGACATTTGAATGCATATTCGACCGTGTATCGTTCGTATTTAAATTATTGGGTCATTTAATGTGTTTGAGCTCGTTTCAGAAGAATACAGGTAAATTGAGACTAAAATTCGACTCTCGAAGAAGTACGAAACGAAGAATGAGCCAAGGATGAAACAAAAAGAGAGGAGCTTCGATCAAGTGGTCGCGATTGCGACCTCAAGTTGTGCCCGCGACCAACCCCACGAGCCAAATGAACCAAAAAAGTGCAACAATGGTTTGCGGCCGCAAGAACGGTGGTCGCAGCCGCGACTCACCTTCGTGACCGTGATCCGTTACCTTGTTTCTTGTTTTCATCCTGAAATACGTTTTTAGCCCATTTTCAGCCCACATTTTCTCCGCTATATATATAAGGTCCACAATTCAAATTAGGACATCTTTTACCTATTTTCTAGCCTACATTCACCATTGGAGCGAGGATTTGGAGAAGAAGCGAAGATCAAATCAAGAGATCATCACCTTTTGGTTCATTCTATCTAGTTTTTGTTTCTTATTATGATTTCTACTTATTTTAGCTTTGTATTAGTTGATATGAGTGGCTATCACTCTATTTTTAACCCTTGATCATTTGTTGAACCTTGAATTTAGGATGTTTATGTAATTTTTACGGTTATTAACCGATTGGATTATGTTTTGGAATCTTCTATATTACTTGGTATTGTTGATTCACAGTTATGAGTTGAATTGTGGTTTGATCACCCATTTGGATATTTATTTGTGTGTTGCTAGAATTGGATTTGTAATCCATAATTGTGAATCTCATTCCCGTGTAGCAAACAATGGATTTTTTGGGGATAACATAGAGTTCGACCACTAAAACCGAGCTTGTGAGATTTATGTCGAATCTACTCCGTTTTCTTGATTCTTAGTACATTTGGCTATTGATTCTTAGAGAGCTTGTTTTAGGAATTGATAAGTTGAGTATGATTAATTGAAGAGCTTGTTTCGATTAATTATACTTAAGAGATGCAACAAGGTTAATAGAGTTTGTTATTATTATTGGAGTAGGGGTTCTAAGGCTAATCAATCGGGTAGTAACATCGATTACATAGATTTTCCGGACCAAGGGGATACTCAATCAAGGGTTGAATCCTTTTATTATTTATAAAACTAAAAATCATTTGATTGTCTTTGTTTACTTGAAATGTTAATTTGTTAAGTGCTTTTAGGGTAATTGTGATTTGGTTTGCTTAGTTGCAATTAGGTGTTAGTTGTGATTACATCAAAACTCCCCTCCCACATTTTTATTATTTCGTAGCTTGTTTATATTATATTGCTTAATCATAATTGTTTAATACATAAAACAAAACTATTCGACCATTCCTCGTGGGATCGAATCTTAATTACCACTCTACTAGTTAGAGTAGTGGATTAAGGATAAGTGTATATTCTAATATACAATATTAATTTGGTGGTCGTTTGATGAACGCTTATCAATAACCATAAATAATACAAACTGTTTTGGAAGGAAAATACAATTTATAATTTTCTTATAGTTTTTACATATGTATAGATCTTTTAACATATCAAAATAATTTTCCAATTTCTAACTATAAATTTAATCGTTTCTTCCGAAAATTAGATTTTCATTGGCAAATTTTAACATTTCATTTGATTATTTCAGATATCTCAAATACTTGTAAATCTTAAGATTAACAACATAAAAAAAGTATTAAATAATTCGAATGACAATTTAAAGTATGTGAATTCTTCAAAATATTTGGATATTTTCATATTTTGTATGGTATTGTGATTTTTTCAAATGAATTTTATATTTTTGTTGTAAATATAATATTTGTTTAAGATAAAGATTGATGAATGCAAACCAAATTGGTTATGCTCCAAAGAGTAGAACATAGATGAAGTTAGTTAGTGCGATAAAAAATTTCTTAGGTTACGAAGTGTAGAAGAATATATAGTTGAGATGGTTTATGTAAAAAAAATATTGAAAAGTGCAACAAATGTCATAATTTAGATTGCAATTACTAAGAAATTAATTTAAAAAAATTACATTATCTAAATATGACTAAGTAATAAAAAATAATCCCAATAATATTATTATATATAAATATACATATTCTCAAAACTCGCATACTTCCGTAACTAATGAAACAAACATTGTTATTATAAAGATATATATATATATATATATATATATATATATATATCAGTTGTAATGATTTAATAAATTTTTTTTATAAAATTAAATTTTAACTTTTTTCCTTTAATTTAATAAAGTAAGAGTTTCATGATTTAAACGATAGCTTCTCTCGCGTAACTTAAGTAAAGAAAATATTTAAAACTCATGTCAAATAAAATAAATTAATTTTTGTACTTAGAAGAAAAACTCAACAATCATTTCTTATAAGGGAATCTTTTATTAACTTTTAGTTATACTGTAGTCCAATTCACAATAAACACTCAAATCAAATAATTAACCAATAAATAATTTACTATTTTTCGATATCTCATTGTAATGTTTGTGATATGGATATCAAATTGAAGATCGTAAAAATATGAACAAGTTGATATATTATGCACAAAAAATGACGATTGGGAAGAGTAAACAAAACCTAAAGAGAGAAGTTCTCGCCTCTTACTCTAAAAACCCTAGCGGCATGTGATTGTGCAACCCTTCTTCCATACCCTGATGGCAGCGACGACGAGTAATTTGCTCCCGTCTGCCATTGAGGGTGGGGATTTTCCATCCCTACCAAATAAAGGCTCGATTAAGGACCCAAACCATCCTATTACTTCAAATCTTCTTAATTCCTTTCAACAAGCCGTCCATGGGAAATCAATCGCGGATAAGCTGGGAAGGCTAATCTACGAAGAAGATGTTTGACCAAGCTCATCAAAGAATTTCGGATCTACAGGGATATATCGTGGACGCCGATAGTGCAATTCTCTGAGGCTGAAACAGACTCTTTGGCGGCACAATGTAATTAAGTTTGTTCTGATTGGGTAAATTTTCACATTGTCGCCCTCCATTCAAATCTTTGCAATCGAGCTTATCAAGGTTTGGCTTTATTGGTACTTTATTTGTAGGAGCTATAAATGTTAAGCATATCATGATTATGTTAAGTAGTGAGGATGATTTCCAGAGATTATGGGCTAAGCAGTTGGTGCATGTATCTAGATATCTTATGACAATTTTTAAGTGGTCTAAGGAATTTGATACTAAATTAGAGTCCTCTGTGGTTCTAATCTGGATCTCATTTCATGAGTTAGCTTTGCATCTCTTCAATAAAAAAAACTCTTTACAAAAATGCTTCATTAGTTGGGGGCCATTAAGAATATATGAAACGGACACTTTGGCGGCGCAGTGTATTAAATGTTGCAAGGGTGTGTGTTGAATTGGACATATGCAAACCTAGGCCTGAGGACATTTTTATTGGTTGTGGTGAGAGTCTAATTTCTCAGAAAGTTTTTTATGAGAAAATCCCTAGTTAGTGTGCGAAATGAAAACATCTTGGGCATGTGACGATTGATTGCTTTAATGAGGAATACAAGAGAAAACTTGCTGCTAAAGGTGTGAAAGATAAAGAACCCAAAAGACCTGAAAAATAGTGGGTTCCTAAACCTAAAGAATCTGACCCTAGTACTATTGAGGAAACTGATCCCAATGATGTAATTTTTAAAAATGAGTCTAAACATGTTAATAGGTGGGTAATTATGAATTAAGTGTAGTGGCTCCTCCTTTTTCCAAAGGAGGATGCTGCTCCTAGGGTGGTTGCGAAAGTTGGAGAGATATCTGCAATATTATCTCCTTCGATAAAGAAAAGAGCATTGCTACTACTCCACCTTTATCAAATATTGGTAAAAATGATCATGGTTTTATGATAATGTCCCTTGGAGTAGTATGGTTAAAAAACCTGAGGGATCAGGTTCTCTTCGATTTGATCCATTGGATCATATAGAGGTCCATGAAAATTCCTTTCCCAAAATTGCAATTTATGTTGATGATGATTCTTGTGTGTTTGAAGATAATATTCATTCTAACTAGCTTGTTCTTATGTCTCCTTTGCATTAGATGTTGGGGGACAAGGAGGAGGAAGACTGGGATGGGGACTAGGAGCTTGACAGGAGAAAGATGGGGGAAATGAAGAGATTGAAAAACATGAAAAAGAAGAGCACTTTGCCCCTTGTGATGCACACAAGAAGATGGACAGTTTTCACCAAAGGTAATATCTCTACATCTAAAAGATGATTGTCATTACTTAGAATTTGAGAGGTATTGGTAATAAAAGAAAACCAAACATATTTGAAAAATCTTATAAAAAAAGAAAAAGAAAAGAAACCTGATGTTTTGGCTATGCTTGAAGCTAAGTGTAATAAGCTTGATCCTTTTTCAATTCAGTCTTTTGGATTACAGTATGTGAGTGAATAAGAATGCTAAAAGTTTGTTGCTATGGAAAGAACTCCCGATAAAATGTTGGATGTTGTTGTTAGTAATGATGTCACTGGGGTGAAATTCTTTGCTTCTATTCTGTATGCTTTTTGTAAGAGGAAATAGAGAGTAGTTCTTTAGGATGAGCTTAGATTGAATTCTCACTCAGCTGATCATTGGATTGTAAGTGGTGATTTTAACACCATTCTTACAGCTGAGGAAAACAAGAGTCGGAGGGCTCTTAAGCTGAAATCTATGGATGAGTTTGGGGGAATGGTGTTGGATTGTGGTTTGGAAGATATAGGGTTCTCTGGATCTCCATTCACATGGCATACAAACCATGTGTTTGTGAGATTAGATAGGGCCCTGCTATCTTCCAAATGGCTTGATGTTTTCAATAAATTTAATGTTACACTTATCAAAGGGCCTTCCAGACCATTGCCTCTTATTGATGTCCTTCATTTCTGACAACTCTGTTCATAGGCCTTCTTTTAGGTTCTTGAATGCTTGAACAAAGCATCATAATTGTTTGAGAGTAGTTAAAGAGTGTCGGTCTCAACCTACTGGTCAGAGAGGAATGATCAATGTTCAACATAAACTATTTAGATTAAAAACTTGCCTTAAAACTTGGAATAAAAATGTTTTTCACAACATTATGGATAAAATTAAGGAAGCTGAAAACAAACTTCTTCAGCAGGAAAATAATTATCTTAGTAATCCAACTGATTCTGAGTTGTTGCTTCTTAAACAAAGGCAAGCATAACTAATTGTGTGTCTGCCTATTGCCGTATCTTTTTTGAAACAAAAATCTGCTTGTAAATGGTTAAAGGAAGGAGAAAAAAATATTGCCTACTACCATGCATTAGTGAAAAAACAAATATTTAGAAAGAGGATTAAAGAAATTGTGATGAAACTAGAGGATTAATTGCTAGTCCTTAGTTGAATGATGTTTATAAGGTTGTTTTTTATATTAATAAGGATAGTATGGCTGCGCCAAATGGTTTCTTAGCTTTGTTGTTTCAACGCTGTTGGGATATAGTAAAAGATGATTTAGTTGAAGCTGCTAAAGAATTCTTCTTGGGAGTTCCTATGCCAAGGAGTTTTTCTTGTACTTCTATTTCACTTAACCCAAGAAAGAACACTATGTTAAATGGGCTGACTTTAAACCAATTAATCTTTGTAATGTGATTAATAAGATTTTCACTAAGATAGTAATGGTAGGTTGTCACACCTCTTTCCTACATTGATTCCACTTTTCAAAGTGGTTTTGTCCCTTCCAGAAACATCTCCGATACTATTATCCTTGTTCCAGAGATGATCCATGATTTAAATACTAAAACCAAGAATGGAAGAATGTGTTAAATATTAACCTTCAGAAAGCCTATGATAGAATAGAATGGGGGCATTATATAAGGTCCTTGGTCTGTTGGGTTTCCCTGAACTTTTCATTACTTATGTGAGGAACAGTGTGGAGAATTCATGGTTTCCTTTGCTTATAAATGGTGAGTTATCTAGTTTATTTAAGTCCTGGAGGGGGATTAGATAAGGGGATCCCCTCTCCCCTAGCCTTTTTGCCATTTTCTCTAATTTGCTTACTAATGGTCTTATTGAATTATTTGAAATTTATCCTGGCTTGAGATATCATAAGAAAGATCTGCTTATCCCTTCTCTCATTACTGATGATACTATAGTGTTCTCTTCTACTGATATCTCTTTTTTTAAGAAGATGCTTAATTTTCTAACTTGTTTTGAGGCTGCTTCAGGGCAAAAAGTAAACTATTCCAAAAGTCCTGTCATAGTTGGTAAGTCTACTTCTACTTATAGGAAAATGAGAATTTTAGAACTGTCTAATTTTTTGGAAGAAGGTTTACCTTTCAAATATCTTGGTGTGCCCTTTTATAAGGGTAAAGTTAAAAATGTTATCTTTCAAGAGTTATTTGAGAAGGTGAATTCTAGACTTTCTGGTTGAGATAAATTATTTTTAAGCATGGGGTAGGGTGAACTAATTAAATGTTTCTTGGCTTCGATTCCTTTCTATACCCTTAGGGTAATGGATCCTACAAAAGTTGTGGTTCATAGGTTGCATAAATTATTTACAGCTTCTTGTGGGGCTCAAAGTCTGATGAAAGGAAAATAATTTGGGCTTCTTGGGAGAGAGTGTGTTTTCCTAAAAATGAGGGTGGTTTGGGGTTGAGAAAAACTATTTGATATTAATGTAGCATTTGCGGTTCATCTTTGGTGGAAAATAAGAACCACAATGCTCTTTGGTGTCAATTTTTTAGACAAAAATATCTTAAACATATTCATCCATATAATGCAGACTTGGATATGAATCAATTCTATTTTTTGAGAAGACTACTTAAAGTCCAAGATTTCACTGATGCAAATATTTTCTAGAGGGTAGGAAGGGGTGAAATCTCCTTTTGGTTTGATAACTGGATGTGTGATTCACCTCTTTGCAGATTTGTTGGTATTTTTTATTGTGCTGATTTAGTTAAGGATTTTTGGGTGAATGATAATTGGAATGTTGATGAGCTTGCACGTTTATTACCTGTTAATATGGTGTTGCATTATATGTTGATCCTAATCATGATGGCAGACCTATTTGGAAGCTTACTACCAATGGCCTCTTCACTTTCTCTTCAGCCTAGAATGCCCTGAGAGTGCACATGCTCTTAACGGCCTGGCACTCAATGATGTGGCCCAAATCCGTTTTGAGCACTTACTCTATCTTCGTTTGGAGGTTAGTCAATTCTTTCATCCCATTTGATGGTAACCTGAAAAAACACGGATTGGTGCTTGTATCAGCTTGTCCTTTTTGTTTTAATGCTTGTGAAGAGGCTGCCTATACACTGATAACCTGTCCATACTTAATTTCAACCTGGTAGCATTTTGCAAGTTTTTTTCAGATTGAAATCCCCAATAATTGTACTTTAAATCGCCGTTTTGGTATGTGGTTTGTTAAAAACTCCTGTTATGAGCATATTAGAAAGTCTTAGCCCTTCCTTATCCTTTGGTTCATTTGGTATGCTTGTAACATAGTTAAATTTCTAAATCAAGTTCTTCCGGCCTTCCAAATCCAACAGTTGGTGCTGAATAAGCTTAGTCTGGCAGATTTACTGCCTGTTGATTTTTGGAAACGGAGTTGGTGCTTGCGTGCAATTTGGCAGATCCCTTTGGGGATCAAAAAAGAAAAAGGAAATTTGGTCCGTTGGGATCCCCCAAGTGATGATTTTTTCAAATTACATATTGATGGGACGAGTAAAGGTAACCCTGGCTAGGCTGGGTCTGGGGGTCTGATCGGAGATCCGGTCCCGTGCGATACCTCGAAATTTATTAAAAAGTAATTTAATTAAACTAAATATTATATAGTCTAACATTAAAAATGTTACTGTTGTATTCAAACCAAATAAATATATGAATTGTTTTGATTAAACATATAAAAATTGTAGGTTAATATCATTTTGCAACTTGTATTGTGCGTGTCTTTTTAGTTTCTTACTTAAACTTTATTTTATTTCCGATCACAACATCAACTATCTGTATTTCCACTTTTGCAACCTCTAGCAACAATTTTCGAAGAGGAAAAAAATTTATAATAACAATATTATTTAAAAAATTGAAATTATTTTTCATATTTTTTCAAATTCATTTAAAGTATTAGAAACTTAACTAAAAATGTTTAAATAATTTTTAAAAATTAATTTTTATAAAAAAAGTTCAAATAATTTTAATGTTTTAAAGGAATTCAAATTTCTATATTTTTTTGAATTTAAAATAAATATATACTTATTTCATAAAATTATATTTTCTAATGAAATTATTTTTTTGACTTTTTAATAATTGTTATATTTTCTTATATATTATTCTAAACTTTTTTTAAGGCAATTCAATATTATTGAAGTTAATTCTAACATTTATAGAGCTTTCACATATCTTAAATAAAATTTAGACATTTCAAAATATTTTCCTAGATAATTTTAAGATTTTCGAAACTAATTTTCAGAATTTTATAATTTTATCTTTTTAATATTTTTCCTGCTTTAAATTATTTGATATTCAAATTTTATTCCAAAATTAAAATTTTGAACTATTTCCAACATTTTCAAGTTAATTATTTGATTTTTTAAATGAATTTTAGAATTTGAAAAATAGTTTTTGGATTTTTAAACAATTTTAGGATATCTAATTTTTTAACATTTATTCATGTTTTTTTACCGGAAATTGCTGACGAATGTTGCAAAAGTGAACATACGTATAGTTCAGTTGTGATGGAAAAAGAATTAGTTAAGAAACTGAGAAAAAAATGTGCATAGTACATGCTGGAAAATAATACTAACCCAAAATTATAAGTAATATAAATATCAGTTTCTCCCATGTGATATATGGATTTAATAAAACTTACTTTTGTATAAATATATTATTTTATAGATTAACAATAACATAAAATATAAAATATAAAAAATAAATTATTTCTATTTTTAAGAATTACTATCTCTTAATTTTGAAACTCAAACATATATTTGAAATGTATGTATCTATCTTGACCTATGTGAACACCCCAAGTAACTTATTGATAATGAATATTAAAACCAACACAAATATCTAAATATCACAAGACTCATCTAAAATAATTTTCTAAATTTTAACTGCAACTATTTAACTTTCCTTTAAACAAATCTCATTTTCAAGTTTTAATATTTTACTTTATGATTTTAGATATACTTAAATAATTTATATGTTTTGAACAAATCTTGATATTTTAAAAATAAAATTTACTGATTGTTCAACAGTTGGAATAATAAAATAAAATATATGAATACATTTAAATAATTTTATGTATATGTTCAAATTTATTTAAATAAATTCCACATTTTTATTATAAATATTATATTTATCTAGAGATAAAAATGGATTAATGTAAAAAAATTACTTACGTTGCAAAATGTGGAAAATATAGATTGTTGAGGTTGATTAATGCGAAAAAAGTATTGTTTATGTTGAAAACTCTAAAAAAGCTATAAAACTCAAGCTAGTTTTTTTAAAAAAGAAGTTTATATTGCAAGACGTATAAAATATCAAAGTTTAAATTTCAAAGTGTATTTTTTTAATAAAAAGATAATATTAATAAATATAAAATATGAGTAAGTAATAAAAAATAATATCAAGATTAATAATCATATATATATGATTATATATATATATATATATATATATATATATATGAAAGTCGTAGTCCCATGATTTATGCAATGAAAATTAAGATTATGACATGTTAAAATTTGTAAATGAAAGAATTTAATTAATCGATTATTAAATTATATATTAATATTTGCTTTTAGTTTAACAAAGTATATGTTCATTTATTAAACAATGATTTTCCCTCGACATAATAAATGAAGAAAACTTTAGAAAATTCATGTCAAATAAAATAAACATTGATTAGTTTTATTTTTAATAAAATAATCAAGAAAAGTATTTTTTAATAGAAAACTATTTCACTAATTTTTAGTTGCAAGATTGTCATACAACCCACAATAGATACTCAAATCTACTTCAAAAAATCAACGAACAAGCAATAACATGCATTATATGCATTTTGTCACTTTGGTACCTAAACTTTTTTTTTTTTTTTTTTTTTTTTTTTGCCGATTGCAATTTATACTCCACGTTTTTCACAAATTACAACCTCCAGCGACAATTTCCGGCGAGGAAATTAAAAAATATTTAAAAATTATAAAATTATTTAAAAATCTAAAATTATTTCTAAAACTCTAAACATTTTAAGTTTATTAAAAAATCATAAATAATTTATAAAAATGTGAAAATTATTTAAATTATTTCTAAAACTCTAAATGTCATTTACAATATCTTAAAATTAACTTTAAAATGTCATAATTATTTTAATGTTTTCAATTTTATTTAAAAGTTTAAAATAGTTATACAAGATTATATTATATTTAAAATTCATAAAATAATTTTGAGAATTCTTAAGTTATTTAAAACATAATTTATAAAGTTATAATTAAGAAATCAATACAAAAATTCTATAAAGTTAAAATAATATTCAGAAAATCCTAAAAAAAGTAATACATATTAATAGAGAAAATCCCAAAAAAGTTAATACAAATTTATATAGAAACCTCCCAATAAAAAGAAAAATGAAGAACTCTTATTTTAAAAGTCGCCCGATTCTGACTCATCTGCTATTAAAGCTTTGCTCGAGCTTCAAATAGTTTTAGTCTCAATTTTCTGTATTTTGCCGATGACAAGAGATGACATCCGTTTCACCAAGCCGATCGAAAATGGCCCTTGCTTCCCTAACCATTTTATTCTTCATATTCCCATTGATTATAATTCTCCAAGAAAAAGAATTTCTTTAAGGTATTTTATCAAACACCTTCTTAGCATCACTCATCAACCTAAATTCAATGTACCCCAAGATTAGCACATTACAGGGCACCACGTCTTTCACTCAAATCAGAGATTTGGTTGCATTCCTCTTTCAATAAAATTATTGCTTCGGGGCAGAGTTTCAATTTGTCCTTCTCGGATTCTATCACTTCTTGCAATTCGGCTCAACATGTACTATTCTCGGGACACTTTAGAACCTAAACTTTTTTTTTTTTCGATTGCAACCTATACTTTACGTTGATCAACATCCGACAATATTTCCTGGCGAGAAAATTAAAAAATTATTTTAAAAAAATTGAAATTATTTCTAAAACTATAAAAATTCATTTAAAATATCTTAACATTAATTTGAAATGGTGGAATTATCTTTAAATTTCAATTTTATTTAAAAAATTAAAAGTAATTTATAAAAAGTATAAAAATAATATAAATTTAAAATAATTTAATTTTGCGGCTAGAAAATTAAACAAAATATTTAAAATCACAAAATTATATAAAAAAAAATCTGAAATTGTTGCTAATATATTAAAAAAAATTAAAATATCTTAAAATTAGCTTGAAATGGTGGAATTATTTTTAAAACATTCAATTTTATTTAAAAAGTTTAAAATAATTTATAAATTAACTATTTTTTTATAATCTAGAAATTAACTAATCATACTAATTGAAATTATTCGAGGTTGTGTAAACTAATTTGATTAGTTTTTGTCATAGTGAATTATAGTTTTTTCAAAAGTTATTGGCGAACCTATTGTAATTCGTCAACCTCAAACTAAAATTTTCAAATGCACTAGGAAATACTAAATTTAAACAAACTATTATATAAATCTAATAGTATAATTGTTACTTTTATAAAAATTAGTTGGTATTCTTTACTTGTAGCTCAAACTTATATAAGATATTAACCCACTATCTATTTAAAATTTGATACACATAACGAAATTAACAAAAAATTATTCAACACATTAATAATTTTATTCCATGTTTTGGAAACCGAAGAGTCCACGTTTATGTTCTAAACTATTAAATATGTCTTTATTTATTATTTAGTTCGAAGACAAAATCCTTGAATAAAATCTGTATATATATATGAAATCCAAAAGCTAATTAAACTAATTTTCACATCCTTGAAATTATAAATTATTTTAAACTTTTTAAATAAAATTAAAAAATTAAAAAATAATTCCACCATCTCAAGTTAACTTTAAGATGTTCTAAATGAATTTTAATTTTAGAAATAATTTTAGATTTTGTAATTTTTTATATAATATTTAAATATTTTTTAATATTTTTTAATTTTCTAATTAGAATTTTTTTTTTTATTTTTATATAAATTATTTTAAATGTTTTAAATAAAACTAAAAATTTTAAAAATAATTTCACCATTTCAAATTAATTTTTAGATATGTTAAATTAATTTTTATAATTTTAGAAATAATTTCATAATTTTTAAAATAATTTTCCAATTTTTAAATATTTTTTAATAATATTTTAATTTTCTCGTCGGAAAATATTGAGGGAAGTTGAAAAACGTAAAGTACAGGTTGTAATCACGCAAAAAAGAAAAATTTAGGTTCCAAAGTGTCAAAACGCAAATAGTACAGGTTGATTTCTATTATTGGCCCTTTTTTAAATTTATTTTCTAACTTTGAAATAATTTTCATATTTATATTGATTATTTATGATATTTTTAATGTGACATCTGGTAAACGTGTTTATGCATGCATAATAGGTCGAGTTAAGTGTTCATTTAATGATATTTACATGCGTAATTGACCGTGTTGCTCGTATTTGTATCATTGGGCAATTTGATGTTTGTGACTTGTTTTGAAGTTATTTGGGTGAATTTAGACAAAAAAGTCGAACTCGACTAAGAATGGATGTTGAGAACAAGTCCCACAAGTCAAAATTCAAGAAAAATGATCCCAAAGCTGCAGGAAACTGAGCTCGGCCGAGCTAGTAAGTCTCGGCCGAGCTAGAAGGTCAGAGAATTCGGATTTCAGGCTGTAGAAGAGTCTCGGCCGAGACAGTCATTCTCGGCCGAGATAAATTGACACACCTCTAGTATTTTCGCCATATTTTGAGATCTACAACTTTGCGTGAAAGAAGAAAAACCCAAAAATGACCATAAGACCCTCAAAAACAGCTTTGAAGTTGGAAAAGGAATGCAGTGTCGGCCCATTGCTTGGCCCAAAAGCTCAAAAACGAATTTTAGACTTATTTTCCTATTCCAATTAGGTTTTATCCCTCTTTATCCTAGAGATGTACTCCTATAAATATCTCAAGGCTCTAGACATCAAGGGAGAACTTTTACATTGATTCGAGAGCGCGGACTTGAAAATTCTGAAGAACAAGAAGACTCAAGATTTAGCAACTCGGGTTTTATAGCTTTATGTTTTCTTTTATTAGTTTGTTCTTAGCGATCGTCATGATCAGCTAAGCGTTTATTTTCCCGTCTTTGACTATGTTGAACCCTAGACTGTTATTTATGTAATTAATTCAGTAATTGCTTAATTTAATTATGTTCTGAGATTACTTGTGTTATTGGATTACTCTATCTTTTATATGTTTGTTATGTGGACTGATCACCCTAGTAATAGGCATATAGCTGTCGCTAGGTCATGAATTCATAATTCGTAATTGTTATGCGTTTGTGCCCAAAAGTAGCAAAAAGTGGTTACTCGCTAGGATAACATAAAGTCGCGGTCCCTTGTACCACGTTCGTGAGTACAACACCGTACCTACTCCGTTGCCTTAATTCCCTATGCGTCTAATTACGATTGTTCTAGCGAGCGTCTCCTAGGACTACTTAATTGGATAGGATTAATTGCTAAGTTCTTAGGATTAATTATACTTAAGGGGTAACAAGGGTTAGCTAAGCGTACCTGTTAATTCTTGGAGTAGGGGTCTCAGAACTAGTTAGTTAAGTAGTTGCATTAGTTACATGAATATTCAGGCTAGGGGGATACTGGGTTAAAGGCGGGATACTTTTTATTCACTAGTTAAAGCATCCTTAGTTCTTTGCGTTAGTTAATTAAATCAAATCAAAACTCCCCCTTATTATATTTATATTATTAGTAATTATTTAGAATTGGTTAGTACAATTATTTAGTTAATTCCTGTTCTCTGTGGGATCGACCCTGACTTGCTCTAGCTACTGTTAGGAATAGTTAGGTTAAAAAATCATCTTATTTGACTGCACCCGACAGTGCGATCAACGTCCCCATCTCAATGAAACTAATATTTATCAGAAAGATGGGCAACGTCACTAAAATCTGTAAAAATCTTTGAACTCTAATTGATGACGATTTTTGCTCGAAATAATGAATGATTAGAAGATGTTTGTGAATCACGTTAACACAATCTTAAAACAAGCGGAAGCTCATAATTAATTCTCACAATAGCTTTTAAATAAAGATCGCATAGTTTGAAAAGTAGTTTAACAAAGTCTAAAGCGGAAGTGCATAACTTCACAGTTTGCTTACATGTCCCATAAAGTAGAGTTTAATAAAACACTATATCAAATATTAGTAGCTTTCACTTCGGACGAGGGCTCACATCCATCTTCATTCATCTTCCACATTAGTACCTGAAATGAGGGGGTGAATGTTAGACAAACACTTCGTGGGTTCACTCAGTTGCCCACTTAAATGTCATACAAAGAATTGTAATAATGGACAATTACATAAATAATGCATATACCATCAACACATATAACACATCCAAAAACATGTTGGAATCTAAATTAAAATAAATATACACATATATACATACTATATAGATACATATAGGAGCACATAGGTGGGGCACGTGTTGAACCGCTCGAGCAACATAGCATATTCGGGAGCGCGCCGAGGGTGATCTTTTGATCCATAACATGTACAGTGTTACCCGTAGAGCATAATCATATATGGTTTTACCTGTAAGCATAATCATAAACAATTTACCCGTAAGCATAATCATATACGATTTTACCTGTAAGCATAATCGTGTATTGTATACCCGTAAAACATAGCATATACGGTTTTACCCGTAAGGTTTTTGAAAATCATAGCATGTACGATTTTACCCGTAAGCATAATCATGTATGATTTTACCCATAAAGCATAGCATATACGGTTTTACCCGTAAGGTTTTTTAAAAGCATAGCATGTACGGTTTTACCCGTAAGGTTTTTGAAAAGCACAGCATGTACGATTTTACCCGTAATGTTTTTGAAAAGCATAGCATGTACATTTTTACCCGTAAGGTTTTTTAAAAGCATAACATATTCAGGAGCGACCCGAGGATTTATACGGTATTACCCGCAGTCCTAACATAGCTAGTACGGTATTACCCGTATTAAATACACATCATATGGTTTTACCCATAACTTCACATAAATTCCACATAATTTTCACATAAATTTTAAACACTCGTCACATAAATATAGGCGTAAGCAACATTCATGTAAAAACCACTATAACAATAATTTGCATGAAAAAAATAAGTAGACAACATAAAATAGCCACATAGAGTTACCCCACCTAGAAGTGTGTACGGCTAGTTGGTCGTATATTTCTTCTTTAGATAAGCGTCCTCTTCTACTTCAACTTCTTTTAGTCCTACAATATAGAATATTTGTCTTAACATAGGTGGGTACTAGGCTTTAAACATAAATTGAAGTTTTGGGGCAAGATTGTAATTTTATAAAAGTTGAGGGAACATTTTGTAATTTATAAAATATTCAAGTTTCATATTTTATGAAAACTGTATATTTTGGAATTTAGGTTCTTTTGCAATTGGTTTGAGTGAGATCGGGTTAAAAACGAGCATTTTATGACACTTTGAAGATCTAGTGGCATCGTTGTAATTTCTAGAAAAAGAGTGGTAATTTTGTATAAAAAGGGCAGTGGTATTTTCGTAAATACATGGATTAGGTGACTTCCAAAAAGGCTGACTTTCACTAGGAATAGACCAAACTTTAACAAAACTTTTCTGGTGACTCGGTCGTCGGAATTTCAATTAGGACATGGCTACAAAAAGCTCTCGTCAAGAGCTTTCTAGAATGACCAGCCACAACAGAATCGGAGTTTGGAACAAGAAGTTATGGCTCCTTGAAGGTAGTTCGGTTATATATGTTTCGCCTAAACTTTGACCGGCTATAACAGGAGTTCTAGAACTCGGAATGCAATTTCCAAAACTGTGCGGAATCCTCTCGCTGAGCCCTATCATATTAAATAAGAAAATATGGATTTTGATAAAGGGATGAAAATGAAAATAGGGCAGTAGCTGATCCGACGAGCCTAAAAAGTTGTCGGGTCAATTTTTCGGCGACTTCGCCATATTTTGGTGGCTGGGGATGAGACATTTGACATGGAAAGAGAGAAGACTTACCAGCTATTCTTTGTGGGAGAAAAAAGAAAAGACTTCAAGCTATGTTTTGGTGGGAGGAGGTGGTGGAATGAATGTTTCCTCACACCTCTAGTTATAGACCTATCAAACACAAAACCGTAGGAATAAAACCGTGGTACAAGCTGCTAGTTTTGGGCAATATTGTGGGCATAAAACCATGGAATTTAGCCATTGGTTTTGGAAAATATTGTGGGCATAAAACCATGGAATTTAGCCATTAGTTTTGGGAAATATTGTGGGCATAAAACTATGAAATTTGGCCATTGGTTTTTGGTTAGTAATCCTATGGAGAGGGCTTACCATAAAAATGTAGGCTTCTCTTATCATTTGGTAATATAGCGTCTAAGTGTTATCTAATTAAACTTCCGTATCCCGATCCGTTTAAAAATATTAATTCATACCATTACTTATTAAGATCAATAATTATGCAAGTGTAAGAAAAATAATTACAAGTAAAAATGCGTACAAAATAATGCAACTAATATATTTTTACTCAATTCAAATAAAATAATGCAACTAGAAAATCCGGATCGTTATACCCTCCCCCTCTTAAAAAAATTTCGTCCTCAAAATTAGAAGTTACCTAATCTTGGCAAGTCTGGGTATAGGGCCAAAATCTTGCTCTCAAGCTCCCAAGTGGCCTCTTCCTTACCATGGCGGCTCCATTGGAACTTGTCTAGGGGAATCTCCCGATTTCGTAGCTTATTGATCTTTAGATCGAGTATAGCAATTAGCCTTTCCTCGTAGGACAAATCATCCTCAAATTCTAGCCCTTCATGGAGAATCACGTGTTTCTGATCAAATACATACTTCCTCAGCATGGAAACATGGTGATAGGGGTGACCCGGTTACCTCGGGCCGGATTACCTCGGGTCGGGTTAATCCTGAGCCCACTCACCAGTTCAATGAGCATGCCAGCAACCGCGAAGGCCCAGGCCCAACAGGCCCAGCAACACGCATTCGGCCCAGCGAATGCGAATCTGTCACGTAAATCCCAACTGCCATGATCTTTTCCCGACGGCCATGCAGATTTGGGAGGCAAGATTATAGGGATTTAGTTAGGGTTTGGGTTTAGTAGTATAAATAGAGGAAAAGAACTCTGAATTAGGGTTCGAACTTTGTATTCTGCAGCACTCCCTGTAAACTCAATAATCAAGTGAAAGAAACACCTCGGCGATTGCCGTTTTCTGCCCGTGGACGTAGATCTCCGGATCGAACCACGTATATTGTGTGTGTTTTTACATTCCTTTCGCATTAATTACTGTTTGATTGGGTGTTTTCCGGATTGCGCATTAACAAATTGGCGCCGTCTGTGGGAACGACAAGATCGCATTCAGTAATACCATTGCCTTCTGAAATCATGGTGACAACCCGTCAGAACCAATCCCGCCGCGGAGATCAATCTAACCAGGATCCACCCGTGGATCAAGTGGCGCCTCCGAGACAATCGCCGGTAAGAAGCGCTTCCGCTCATCAGGGTAATCAAAACCCTCCACCCCCTCAGGATCAGCAAAACCCTAATATTGCTGCCGCTCAACCACCGGTAAACGTCCAAATTACCCCCGAATTGCTCCAGGCTTTCCTAGAAGAACATACACATGTTCTCCAAGATTGGGCAGCTAACCGCCTACATCCATCGGAGCCCGTCGCAGAGCCCGCTAACCATAATAACGATTCTGGTGTGCCTCTACCCCGTCCCCGTGGTCAACGGAACCTGGGATACCGGGGACATCAGGATCGACGAAGGGAACGACCCGGTTCTTCCGAGGACCTTGGGAGTTCAAATAGATCACGACCTCACAACGAGGAACACACCGATGTGGATCGCCGCCGTCCACTTAATGCGGCTAAAAGAGTTCGCTATGCAAATGCTCATACTCTGGACCTTCAAGAGTACGAGCGAGTTCAACGCAATGTTGAACTGGATAGGATCCTGGGCATGGATGCCAATGGAGAGATCATCACACCGTTCTCTCAGGCAATCATGGACACCTCCCTTCCCGAAGGGTTTAAACGGCCAGCCATACCTCCTTACAATGGCACCGGAGATCCGGCCAATTTTCTGGGTGCTTTTAGGCACATCATGCTTAGTCATGACAACATCACATCTCTGCAGTACTGCAGGATTTTCCCGGAGTATTTACAGGATGAAGCTCGGGTATGGTTTGATTCTCTCCCGCGAAACAGCATATCATCGTTCAGAGAACTTGCCGAGCACTTTTGGGCAAGATTTGAAGCCCGGGTGAAGCCCGCGGCCACCATGGCCGACGTCATGACTATGGAACAACGGGACGGTGAATCCGTTACCCAATTTCTGGACCGTTTCACAACGGTAAGTCTCAAGGTGGGAGACTGCCCCGACAATGTGGCCATCGGTGCCTTCATGAATGGACTCCGACCCGGAGCGCTGCACACCGAGTTAGCTCGGAACACACCGGTCACAACCCGAGCGCTGTTCCAAACAGTGTGTAAATTTGCGAAGGCTGAGGAGCAGACTCGTCAGAAGCGTGAGAAGCACGCGGCTAAGAGGCAGGCTGACAAAGCCCAAACTGGGCCTAGCACCCGAGCTAGTGCATTTTCCCGTCTGACAACGGGGCGCTCAGAATCCCGGAGTGAAATTCCGCAATTGACTCCGCTGACGAAGTCACGGGCTGAAATTCTTTCACTCCACAAAAACGACTTCCGACCTTGTCCCCGGATGACTGCGCCTCCTGAAAAGAGAAATCGTGGCAAATGGTGTGAGTACCACCGAGATCATGGACACGAAACGGATGAGTGTCGGGAACTCGGCAAAGAGATTGAGGAATGTCTCAAGAAAGGATTCTTGCGGCAATACGTCGCACGAACTGGCGACCGACCTCGGGCAAACCATAATGGAGGCTCGTTTCATACCCGAGGAGGTTACCATGACCGAGATACTCAACAAAATCGGCCGCATTGGCAGAATAATCGGCAGGGGCCCAATAATCATGCACGACAAGATTCTGGCAATCGCCAGCCGCCACATCTCCAACTTCTACCTCCTCCTCCTCCGGGAGGACCTCGGGACGACGCACCCCCTCACGTGATAAACGTGATATACGGAGCCCTACCCACCGGGGCTTCGCGACATGCTTTGAAAGCAGAAGCTCGACGTCCTCCACCCGAGGAGCCACGTCACAAACGTCTCCATCATTCCGAGACTGTCAGCTTCACGGATAGGGATCCGGTCCCTGAGATAACACCCCACACTGACGTTATTGTCATCGACATGACTGTAGCTAACATAACAGTACGGCGGGTCTTCATCGACAATGGGGCCGCAGTGAGCATCATATTTGCGGACTATTTCGAGAAGATGGGGATTTCCCGAGATCAACTCAAACCGGCCCCCGGGCCACTACAGACTTTCACCCAGGGTGAAGTTCGGCCAGAAGGTATCCTCACCCTCCCCGCGTCGTTAGGCACTTATCTGAAGGTGAAAACCATCTTCGTGGATTTCTATGTGGTGAATTCCCCCTCACCATATAACATGATATTAGGCCGGGACTGGCTCACCCCGGCAAAAGCCATATGCTCCACGTATCACCTCGCGCTGAAGTTCCCCACCTCGCATGGTGAAGAAACCGTCCGCGGGAGCCAACGGATTTCGAAAGAGTGCATGTACGTGGCACTCAAAAAGACTGCCAAGGTTCCGCCCAAACAGCAGCTTCAGGTCACATCACAGGTCCTGGAACCCCGGGACTGTACCCCACTGGGAGATGTCACTGTCCAAATCCCGCTAGATCCGTCTAAGCCGGAGCAGACAGTAACAGTAGGAGCCGTGGATGTGCCATGGCTACATCAGGCCATTATTCAGACCCTGCGGGAGTATTCCGATGTTTTCGCATGGTCTCCTTCGGATATGCCCGGAGTCTCTCCCGAGGTGATTACCCACAAGCTAAATATCGACCCTAGTGTCAAGCCCATCCAACAGAAACAGAGGAAATTTGCCCCGGAGCGAAATGAGGCCATTCGAGTTGAGGTAAAACAACTCCTGGACGCGGACATCTTATTCGAGGTATTCTACCCCTCTTGGTTATCCAATCCGGTAATGGTTACAAAAACCAGTGGGGCCTGGCGGATGTGTGTCGATTTCTCCGACCTCAACAAGCACTGTCCGAAGGACTGCTATCCTCTACCCTCTATCGACCAAAAGGCCGAGGCCATTACGGGGTACGTGGCACTTTGTTTCTTAGATCTGTATAAAGGCTATCATCAGATCTTTATGGACCCACAGGATGCCGTCAAAACGGCATTTATCACTGCCTTCGGGTGCTACGCCTTCAAGAAACTGCCCTTTGGGCTCAAGAATGCCGGAGCCACCTACCAGCGGCTAATGGACTCCGTCTTCCATGACCAGATAGGTCGCAATGTTGAGGTTTACGTCGATGACTTGGTCATCAAAAGCTCCTCTCATCCTTCATGCGTGCAGGACATCGCTGAAACCCTGCGCACTCTGCGGCGCTATAATTTGCGCCTCAACCCAACAAAATGCACTTTCGGTGTTGGCTCTGGGAAGTTTCTCGGATACATGGTATCACAAAGCGGCCTACAAGCCAACCCGACTAAGCTTCGTGATGTGTTAGACCTACAACCACCAAAGACATTCAGGGATGTTCAACGCCTTACAGGTGGCCTAGCAGCTCTAAACAGATTCTTATCAAAAGCAGCGGAGCGCCAACTACCATTTTTTAAGATCCTCAGACAAGCGAAGTCCTTTGAGTGGACTCCAGAATGTACTGAGGCCTTCGAGGCCTTGAAAGGACATATACAGCAGCTGCCCACCTTGTCAGTTCCTCTCCCCGGAGAGCCGCTGTACGTATATCTGGCTTCTGCCGAGGAGGCTGTTAGCGCCGCTCTTGTGCGAGAAGTGGAAGGGGTTCAGCACCCCGTATATTTTGCCAGCCGGGTGCTTCATGGAGCAGAGACGCGATACTCCGAGCTTGAAAAAACCGCCTTGGCCCTCGTTATGGCAGCTCGGCGCCTCCGACCATACTTCCAGGGACGCGAAATACGAGTCTTGACAAACCATCCTGTACGCCAGATCCTTGTAAAACCCGAGGTGTCTGGGCGTCTCGCCAAATGGGCCATCGAGTTGGGAGAGTATGACATCCAGTTCCTTCCCCGCCGAGCCATCAAGGGTCAAGCCCTCGCTGATTTCCTGGCCGAAGCTCCAGTGGACAGTCATGAGACCCCCGCAGACAAAGATACACAGCACCACGACACACTCGCCCCTTCACCTCGGAAGTGGCAGCTATTTGTGGACGGCGCATCCACGGTCCGAGGAAGTGGCGCCGGACTACTCCTCATCGACCCCGAGGAGGCTGAGTTTAAATATGTCATAAGGTACATGTTAATGCGCAATCCGGAAAACACCCAATCAAACAGTAATTAATGCGAAAGGAATGTAAAAACACACACAATATACGTGGTTCGATCCGGAGATCTACGTCCACGGGCAGAAAACGGCAATCGCCGAGGTGTTTCTTTCACTTGATTATTGAGTTTACAGGGAGTGCTGCAGAATACAAAGTTCGAACCCTAATTCAGAGTTCTTTTCCTCTATTTATACTACTAAACCCAAACCCTAACTAAATCCCTATAATCTTGCCTCCCAAATCTGCATGGCCGTTGGGAAAAGATCATGGCAGTTGGGATTTACGTGACAGATTCGCATTCGCTGGGCCGAATGCGTGTTGCTGGGCCTGTTGGGCCTGGGCCTTCGCGGTTGCTGGCATGCTCATTGAACTGGTGAGTGGGCTCAGGATTAACCCGACCCGAGGTAATCCTGCCCGAGGTAACCGGGTCACCCCTATCAGATGCCCCCCCCCCCAGCCGAAGCGAGGTAGGAGCTTCGGTTGTCACCGGGGTGGAAGAAGGACCGGGGTCGCTGGCGGGCCGAAGTGTTCAACACTTGTAATGAGTTACCGAACTTGCTCGGGGCGTAAAACGCGTCTGAAGTACATGACAGTCTGGCCGAAGTGTAGGGTACACCGGAGTGAGATATTGGGCCGAAGTGGTTGGAATATCGGAGTGTAGTGGTATGGCCGAGGCGAAAAGTACACCGGAGTGTATCTTGAATCTTCCTGAAGAAGGGTGAGACTGATGTGACTGGCGGCGCCATAATGAGAGAGAGGAGCGTGAAATGACACGCTTTGCGAGTTCCAAGACAGCTGTTCCCCACGCGCCTCGGTAACTGTAAAGCGCGTGAGAAGCACGCATGAATCCTCATCACTGAATTTGAATAGGCTGCATCAGAGCCGTCGGTGCTTTGCATTTATATAAGGAATAACTGCACAGTAACTTTTCATCTTCTCTATTGCGTTCATCTGTTATAGAAAGCGGGAAAAAGAGGAACCTTGCGTTTGTGATTCATCAGAGATCAAAAATTTCTCAATTCCATCCTTTCGAATTCAAATCAAGTAAGTATGTCATCTTCCTCATCTGCTTCATCTTCTGCCCCTTCTTCGGCCTCGGTCAGAGTAGTTGGAGATGCGGACACTCCGTTAGATGTCCCCCCCATATCGTATATTTTTCCGGAGAAGGATTCCATAAGAACCATAGAGAGAGTTGACGGCGTAGAGTGTAATACCCGGACGATATCGTTTTACGAATGTCCGGCGGTTGACCTCGAGGTGTCCTCTATAGGTTTACGAATGTCGCGGGGGCAGCTGGAGAGGGAACTCCCATCTTTTTATCTTCCGTTTGACCTTGAGTATATAATTCCGACCCCCGAGGATAGGGCCTGTTGCCCACCGCAGGGGTTTATGACCGTGTATATTGACCCCCTTAGAGTAGGATTGAGATTGCCGTTGTGGAGCATAGTCGTAGAGCTGCTAAGATACTACGGCATTGCCCTCTGCCAGTTAGCACCGAACGCGGTGAGGCAATTGGTAGGTTTTACCGTAGTTAGTAAAATGGCCGGGGTAGAACCAACGGTAGAACTTTTTAGGTTTTTCTTCCAGCTTAAGAACTTCGGGAAGTCCAAGGGATGGTACTCCTTTAGTCCTCGAGCCCGCGGAGGGTTCAAGGTTCAAAACCCGAGCAAAGTAGAGGGGTGGAAGGAGAGATTCATATTTGTTAGGAATAAAATAGCCCTCCCGAAGTGGAGGAGTGACGAGGTGCAGGATTCCGCTCCTGTGGAGAATCCAGGGGCCGAGATGAGGCACATATTCCTGCAAGTGGGGACTTTCCAAACCCTCTGTTCCGAGGAGGAACTGGAGAAGGCTGGGCTTAGCCCATATTATTCAGGGAACGGAGATGCCGAAGAGGGTAGGAGTTTTTTATCCTGTTATTCAATTTTGCCGTTGTACGCAAACTGACCTTTGATATATATATATTTGCAGTGGGACGCTTCGGAAAGCAGCCGGCATCGGGAAGCCCTGCAGCGTCGGCAGCGGCAAAGAAGAAGGGGAAAGCCACCGAGGTGACTCCCCGAGAGAAGACGTCTCAGAGTGTCCGACCGGCATCGGGGTCGGAGGAGAGGGCGATGCCGGCGGGGTCTCCGGTGTCATCGAAGAAGAGGCCGGAGCCTACTGGGGCTCCGCAAGCACCAGCCAAAAGACCCCGGGTTGGGGCAAGTGCCGAGGTAATATTAAGAATGCTGATCAATAGTTTATCTTACACGAGGTGTGTATCAGAGGTTTAACCCGTGCGCCTCGTTGTGTATTAACTATTCAGGGGGAGCAGGTGATCCCCAGTACGCTGGGGTTCGATAGCGCGGACGCCGAGAAGATTCTTCGGCTGGCCAGAAGTATAATCGAGGTCGGCCTGAAGAATGAAACAGAGGCCAGAGAGGAGCTAGCTGCGACAGCGCGAGAGCTTCGCGCCAAGAATGACAAACTGTCATACGACTTGACCCAGGCACGCAAGAGGGCTGCCGTGGTCGAGTCCGAGGTTGCGCGTCTGCGCAGCATAGAGACGGAGAACCACAGCCTCCGAGGTGAACTGATGCAACTGCGAGCCGAAATGGAGGCAAGGGAAGCCGCCGTGGTTGCAGGTCAGGGACCTTTACTGAGGGCGTTTGCTGAGAAATTACTGCACTCCAGCACTTTTTTGGATTTCCAGACAAAGTTTGTGGCGATAGGGGACAAAGCCACGCGGGCCATGGTGCTGGAGGAGGTGAAGGAGGTATACCCGGACGTGGACATCAATCGTCCAGAGTTCGGGTATGATCCCGAGGCGGCGGCCGAGGTGGAGAGGGCATATTACGCCGCGCTGGCCGAGCTGCCGGAATGGCCCCTGGTGAACGCGCTCGGGGGAAAGAGGCAGCGTCTGACTGCCGCAGAAGTGGCCAACTGCATAGTGGACCAAGATGAAGAATTCTTGGCCTTCTGCCGCGGTGAACTGGCCCCGGCGCCTCAAAACACCGAGCCCCTCCCCCCGGTAGAATCTGAAGTCCCCGCTGAAACCGAAGCTGTCGTTGTGGCCGAGGGGGGAAATACCGAAGTGCCTGAGGGCCAGCAAGAAGAGCTGCCCGAAGAAACAGAGGCACTTGAGCGGGAGGTCAGTAGATCCCCGCTAATTTAAATTTGTAAATCTGTAGAATTGATAGGAATGATGTAACTGAACCGTTGTATTATGACAATTATGCAATACAATTTCTCTTTTCGGACCCTTGCAATCGTTTCATTTCATAATCCACTGTGTGTTGCCGAACTGTATCAACTCTTTTATGTTTGAGAGTAATTCTGTTTGATTCTTCCAACTGTCTAGAACACCGCGGAGCTGCACGAGACAATAAAGCAGTTAATGAAATCACTTGAGTGGTTCCGCGGAGAGAAGAACCGTCTGGAGATGCGAGTAATGCCGAAGCTGGAGAAGCAGATAGCCTCGGTGGAGGAGAAGGTGGTCGAGGCCAATGAGAGGGCCAAAGACTTCGAGATGAAGTATCGAGCCACAGCTGCCGAGATGAGCCGTGTCCGTGTTCACCATAAGGAATATGAACGAATTTTGTCCGAGTTCGGTCTTCTAACTTTTGAAGAAGTAGAAGAGCGGACCGTTGAAATCCAAGGTGATATCGCGGCGCTGATGTCAGGGAGCTCGGTAGAGTCCGCGGAGCTGGTGAGGAAAAGAGAAACCCTGGAACTATTGCTCAGCATGTATGAAGGGCTAAAGGGCCGAATCAGGCGAAGGCCTACTGCCGAGGAGTTTATTGCTAGCACTAGTCAGGACCGAAGTGTGCAGAAGGCTCCTCGGAAAGATAAGAAGTCTAAAGGCCAGAAAAAGCCCTCCGTGCAGAGCAAAGGCATAGTCATTAGGGAGCCAGCTTCGGTGGCCACAACTGAAGAACCTCCATCAGTTGCCGAGGAGATAGTCGAGGAGCTGGCCCAGGAAATCGAAGTTATGGTCCCGGAGGAGTGGGACCCTGAGCAGTGGGCTCAGACACCGAGGTCAGCACCACATCCCGGCAACCGGGCACGGACCCGAGTTGAAACCCCGAGGCCAGCGCCCAGGGAAAGTCCTCGTCGAAGAGAGCCTAGGAGAGATGACCGAGCCAGGTCCCGAGAGGGTAACAGGGCAGGAGCCCGAGGTCAAGGGTCTTCAAGATCCCGAAGGACCCAGCGTAGACCGAGGGGTGGGTCCCAGCACCGGAGTGCGCAGTATTGGCTCGGGGGCCATAGACGTTAGCCTTAGTACTTTTGTTTTTTTTTTTTTTTTTTTTTTTTTTGGTGTTATGTAAAAAACCATGTGATTTGAATAGTTTGTAGTGAAAATAATTTGTTACAAATCATTTTGATTGGGTGTTCGGGAACATGATATAAAATCTGTTAATTGTTTTAAGTAGGTGTTCGGGAACATGATATAAAATCTGTTAATTGTTTTAAGTAGGTGTTCGGGAACACGGTATGGACTAAGCCAATCTCCCCTGACGGATCAGGCGGGAGTAAAAACTCCCCGGACGGATCGGGCGGGAGCAAATTTCCTCCCCGGACGGATCAGGCGGGAGTTAGCATTTCTCCGGTTAAACAGACGAGAAAGTAGTGTGAGTCCGGGGACTAGTATGCGAACCTCCTCGGGCGGACCGAGAGTAAGGTTTAATTGTTCGGAGACTAGTAATGATAGTATATATGTGTTAGGGCGTCCCCGTAACGTAAAGAAAAACACAGCGAGGTGTATGAACAGAAAAATTTTATTCAATGATAAATGCCGGAGCTAATTGAAGAGTACAAAAAGGAATAACAACTATAAAGGAAATTAAAGGAAAGAAAGTACTTGTGATTTAGCTTTTATAGATAGAACCGTCTCAAGTTTGTGACGTGCCAACTTCGGGGGATCGGGGCCCCGTTGAGATGTTCGAGCTGATAAGAGCCGGAGTCATGCGTAGCAACGACTCGGTATGGACCTTCCCAAGAAGCATGTAGTTTGCCCTCGGGGGCAGCCTTGCTGGCCGAGTTGAGTCGAAGAACCAAGTCCCCGACATTGAACTGAGTACCTCGGACCCGGAGGTTATAGTACTGTGCAGCTCGTTGTTTGCACTTAGCCTGCTGGACGAACGCTTGTTCCCTGCGATTCTCAAGCTCATCCAAATTCGCGCGAAGTGCCTCGTCATTATCGTCCGGAACTAAGGTAAGTAGGCGAGGACTCGGCACACTGATCTCGGCTGGAATGACGGCTTCGGAGCCGTAGGTCAGGCTGTAAGGAGTTTCCCCGGTGGAGGTGTGCGGCGTTGTGCGGATGGCCCATAAGACTTGTGGAAGGTTTTCGGCCCAGAGGCCTTTGGCGCTGTCCAGGCGCTTTTTTATTCCCGTGAGGAGGGTCCGGTTGGTGACCTCAACCTGTCCGTTTGCTTGAGGGTGTGCGACCGAGATGAATATCTGTTTGATGTGGAGTTCCTCACACCATGAGCGGAATGGGTCATTGGCAAACTGCTTACCATTGTCTGAGACAATAGTGCTCGGGATACCGAAGCGGCAAATGATATTGCGCCATACGAACTTCAGAATATTCTGACCAGTGATAGCGGTAAGTGGTTCGGCTTCGACCCACTTAGTGAAGTAGTCTACGGCGACTACCAGGAATTTCAACCCCCCCGGAGCAACAGGGAAGGGTCCAACAATGTCGATTCCCCACTGAATGAACGGCCACGCACTCTGGATTCCCGTGAGTTCGGTTTGTGGTAGGTGTTTTACACGGGAGTGTAGTTGACACTTGCTGCATTTGGAAACTAGGTCATGAGCGTCATTGAACAGAGTAGGCCAATAATATCCCCAGCGAAGGATTTTCTTGGCTAGTGTTCGGGAGCCGATGTGGCTAGCGCAGGCCCCTTCATGAACCTCCCTCAGAACTTGAATGGCCTCGGTAGGTGGCAAGCACCGGAGGCTTGGTTGCAAGTATGATTGTCGATATAAGACTCCGTTATGAAGGGAGTATTTGGGGGCTTTGAGCACAACTTGCCGAGCTCGTAGCTTGTCAGTGGGCAGAGTCCCATCTCGAAGGTACTGAATGATCGGAGTCATCCAGTTCGGATCGCTGTCGGTCAATACAGAAACAGTAGCCTCATGAATTGACGGATGGGAGAGGTCTTCGACCATAATATCCGGGGATATATTTGTTTGGACCGCGGAGGCCAGCTTGCTGAGTGCGTCTGCCCTGGAGTTTTGGGTCCGCGGGATTTTCTGTATAATAACTGTATCAAAAGTTGAAATGAGCTTAAGCGCTAGAGTGTGGTACCTGACCATGGTTTCTTCCCTGGCGACATAAGTCCCCTGAATCTGCTTAGACACGATCTCGGAGTCCGTGAAGAGCTCTAGGTGACGGACACCTAGAGATTGAGCGAGCCGGAGTCCGGCGAGGACTGCCTCGTATTCCGCTACATTATTGGTTACCTTAAACTTGTACCTTATGACATATTTAAACTCGGCCTCCTCGGGGTCGATGAGGAGTAGTCCGGCGCCACTTCCTCGGACCGTGGATGCGCCGTCCACAAATAGCTGCCACTTCCGAGGTGAAGGGGCGAGTGTGTCGTGGTGCTATGTATCTTTGTCTGCGGGGGTCTCATGACTGTCCACTGGAGCTTCGGCCAGGAAATCAGCGAGGGCTTGACCCTTGATGGCTCGGCGGGGAAGGAACTGGATGTCATACTCTCCCAACTCGATGGCCCATTTGGCGAGACGCCCAGACACCTCGGGTTTTACAAGGATCTGGCGTACAGGATGGTTTGTCAAGACTCGTATTTCGCGTCCCTGGAAGTATGGTCGGAGGCGCCGAGCTGCCATAACGAGGGCCAAGGCGGTTTTTTCAAGCTCGGAGTATCGCGTCTCTGCTCCATGAAGCACCCGGCTGGCAAAATATACGGGGTGCTGAACCCCTTCCACTTCTCGCACAAGAGCGGCGCTAACAGCCTCCTCGGCAGAAGCCAGATATACGTACAGCGGCTCTCCGGGGAGAGGAACTGACAAGGTGGGCAGCTGCTGTATATGTCCTTTCAAGGCCTCGAAGGCCTCAGTACATTCTGGAGTCCACTCAAAGGACTTCGCTTGTCTGAGGATCTTAAAAAATGGTAGTTGGCGCTCCGCTGCTTTTGATAAGAATCTGTTTAGAGCTGCTAGGCCACCTGTAAGGCGTTGAACATCCCTGAATGTCTTTGGTGGTTGTAGGTCTAACACATCACGAAGCTTAGCCGGATTGGCTTGTAGGCCGCTTTGTGATACCATGTATCCGAGAAACTTCCCAGAGCCAACACCGAAAGTGCATTTTGTTGGGTTGAGGCGCAAATTATAGCGCCGCAGAGTGCGCAGGGTTTCAGCGATGTCCTGCACGCATGAAGGATGAGAGGAGCTTTTGATGACCAAGTCATCGACGTAAACCTCAACATTGCGACCTATCTGGTCATGGAAGACGGAGTCCATTAGCCGCTGGTAGGTGGCTCCAGCATTCTTGAGCCCAAAGGGCAGTTTCTTGAAGGCGTAGCACCCGAAGGCAGTGATAAATGCCGTTTTGACGGCATCCTGTGGGTCCATAAAGATCTGATGATAGCCTTTATACAGATCTAAGAAACAAAGTGCCACGTACCCCGTAATGGCCTCGGCCTTTTGGTCGATAGAGGGTAGAGGATAGCAATCCTTCGGACAGTGCTTGTTGAGGTCGGAGAAATCGACACACATCCGCCAGGCCCCACTGGTTTTTGTAACCATTACCGGATTGGATAACCAAGAGGGGTAGAATACCTCGAATAAGATGTCCGCGTCCAGGAGTTGTTTTACCTCAACTCGAATGGCCTCATTTCGCTCCGGGGCAAATTTCCTCTGTTTCTGTTGGATGGGCTTGACACTAGGGTCGATATTTAGCTTGTGGGTAATCACCTCGGGAGAGACTCCGGGCATATCCGAAGGAGACCATGCGAAAACATCGGAATACTCCCGCAGGGTCTGAATAATGGCCTGATGTAGCCATGGCACATCCACGGCTCCTACTGTTACTGTCTGCTCCGGCTTAGACGGATCTAGCGGGATTTGGACAGTGACATCTCCCAGTGGGGTACAGTCCCGGGGTTCCAGGACCTGTGATGTGACCTGAAGCTGCTGTTTGGGCGGAACCTTGGCAGTCTTTTTGAGTGCCACGTACATGCACTCTTTCGAAATCCGTTGGCTCCCGCGGACGGTTTCTTCACCATGCGAGGTGGGGAACTTCAGCGCGAGGTGATACGTGGAGCATATGGCTTTTGCCGGGGTGAGCCAGTCCCGGCCTAATATCATGTTATATGGTGAGGGGGAATTCACCACATAGAAATCCACGAAGATGGTTTTCACCTTCGGATAAGTGCCTAACGACGCGGGGAGGGTGAGGATACCTTCTGGCCGAACTTCACCCTGGGTGAAAGTCTGTAGTGGCCCGGGGGCCGGTTTGAGTTGATCTCGGGAAATCCCCATCTTCTCGAAACAGTCCGCAAATATGATGCTCACTGCGGCCCCATTGTCGACGAAGACCCGCCGTACTGTTATGTTAGCTACAGTCATGTCGATGACAATAGCGTCAGTGTGGGGTGTTATCTCAGGGACCGGATCCCTATCCGTGAAGCTGACAGTCTCGGAATGATGGAGACGTTTGTGACGTGGCTCCTCGGGTGGAGGACGTCGAGCTTCTGCTTTCAAAGCATGTCGCGAAGCCCCGGTGGGTAGGGCTCCGTATATCACGTTTATCACGTGAGCGGGTGCGTCGTCCCGAGGTCCTCCCGGAGGAGGAGGAGGTAGAAGTTGGAGATGTGGCGGCTGGCGATTGCCAGAATCTTGTCGTGCATGATTATTGGGCCCCTGCCGATTATTCTGCCAATGCGGCCGATTTTGTTGAGTATCTCGGTCATGGTAACCTCCTCGGGTATGAAACGAGCCTCCATTATGGTTTGCCCGAGGTCGGTCGCCAGTTCGTGCGACGTATTGCCGCAAGAATCCTTTCTTGAGACATTCCTCAATCTCTTTGCCGAGTTCCCGACACTCATCCGTTTCGTGTCCATGATCTCGGTGGTACTCACACCATTTGCCACGATTTCTCTTTTCAGGAGGCGCAGTCATCCGGGGACAAGGTCGGAAGTCGTTTTTGTGGAGTGAAAGAATTTCAGCCCGTGACTTCGTCAGCGGAGTCAATTGCGGAATTTCACTCCGGGATTCTGAGCGCCCCGTTGTCAGACGGGAAAATGCACTAGCTCGGGTGCTAGGCCCAGTTTGGGCTTTGTCAGCCTGCCTCTTAGCCGCGTGCTTCTCACGCTTCTGACGACTCTGCTCCTCAGCCTTCGCAAATTTACACACTGTTTGGAACAGCGCTCGGGTTGTGACCGGTGTGTTCCGAGCTAACTCGGTGTGCAGCGCTCCGGGTCGGAGTCCATTCATGAAGGCACCGATGGCCACATTGTCGGGGCAGTCTCCCACCTTGAGACTTACCGTTGTGAAACGGTCCAGAAATTGGGTAACGGATTCACCGTCCCGTTGTTCCATAGTCATGACGTCGGCCATGGTGGCCGCGGGCTTCACCCGGGCTTCAAATCTTGCCCAAAAGTGCTCGGCAAGTTCTCTGAACGATGATATGCTGTTTCGCGGGAGAGAATCAAACCATACCCGAGCTTCATCCTGTAAATACTCCGGGAAAATCCTGCAGTACTGCAGAGATGTGATGTTGTCATGACTAAGCATGCTGTGCCTAAAAGCACCCAGAAAATTGGCCGGATCTCCGGTGCCATTGTAAGGAGGTATGGCTGGCCGTTTAAACCCTTCGGGAAGGGAGGTGTCCATGATTGCCTGAGAGAACGGTGTGATGATCTCTCCATTGGCATCCATGCCCAGGATCCTATCCAGTTCAACATTGCGTTGAACTCGCTCGTACTCTTGAAGGTCCAGAGTATGAGCATTTGCATAGCGAACTCTTTTAGCCGCATTAAGTGGACGGCGGCGATCCACATCGGTGTGTTCCTCGTTGTGAGGTCGTGATCTATTTGAACTCCCAAGGTCCTCGGAAGAACCGGGTCGTTCCCTTCGTCGATCCTGATGTCCCCGGTATCCCAGGTTCCGTTGACCACGGGGACGGGGTAGAGGCACACCAGAATCGTTATTATGGTTAGCGGGCTCTGCGACGGGCTCCGATGGATGTAGGCGGTTAGCTGCCCAATCTTGGAGAACATGTGTATGTTCTTCTAGGAAAGCCTGGAGCAATTCGGGGGTAATTTGGACGTTTACCGGTGGTTGAGCGGCAGCAATATTAGGGTTTTGATGATCCTGAGGGGGTGGAGGGTTTTGATTACCCTGATGAGCGGAAGCGCTTCTTACCGGCGATTGTCTCGGAGGCGCCACTTGATCCACGGGTGGATCCTGGTTAGATTGATCTCCGCGGCGGGATTGGTTCTGACGGGTTGTCACCATGATTTCAGAAGGCAATGGTATTACTGAATGCGATCTTGTCGTTCCCACAGACGGCGCCAATTTGTTAATGCGCAATCCGGAAAACACCCAATCAAACAGTAATTAATGCGAAAGGAATGTAAAAACACACACAATATACGTGGTTCGATCCGGAGATCTACGTCCACGGGTAGAAAACGGCAATCGCCGAGGTGTTTCTTTCACTTGATTATTGAGTTTACAGGGAGTGCTGCAGAATACAAAGTTCGAACCCTAATTCAGAGTTCTTTTCCTCTATTTATACTACTAAACCCAAACCCTAACTAAATCCCTATAATCTTGCCTCCCAAATCTGCATGGCCGTTGGGAAAAGATCATGGCAGTTGGGATTTACGTGACAGATTCGCATTCGCTGGGCCGAATGCGTGTTGCTGGGCCTGTTGGGCCTGGGCCTTCGCGGTTGCTGGCATGCTCATTGAACTGGTGAGTGGGCTCAGGATTAACCCGACCCGAGGTAATCCTGCCCGAGGTAACCGGGTCACCCCTATCAGTACAAGTTTAAGGTAACCAATAATGTAGCGGAATACGAGGCAGTCCTCGCCGGACTCCGGCTCGCTCAATCTCTAGGTGTCCGTCACCTAGAGCTCTTCACGGACTCCGAGATCGTGTCTAAGCAGATTCAGGGGACTTATGTCGCCAGGGAAGAAACCATGGTCAGGTACCACACTCTAGCGCTTAAGCTCATCTCAACTTTTGATACAGTTATTATACAGAAAATCCCGCGGACCCAAAACTCCAGGGCAGACGCACTCAGCAAGCTGGCCTCCGCGGTCCAAACAAATATATCCCCGGATATTATGATCGAAGACCTCTCCCATCCGTCAATTCATGAGGCTACTGTTTCTGTATTGACCGACAGCGATCCGAACTGGATGACTCCGATCATTCAGTACCTTCGAGATGGGACTCTGCCCACTGACAAGCTACGAGCTCGGCAAGTTGTGCTCAAAGCCCCCAAATACTCCCTTCATAACGGAGTCTTATATCGACAATCATACTTGCAACCAAGCCTCCGGTGCTTGCCACCTACCGAGGCCATTCAAGTTCTGAGGGAGGTTCATGAAGGGGCCTGCGCTAGCCACATCGGCTCCCGAACACTAGCCAAGAAAATCCTTCGCTGGGGATATTATTGGCCTACTCTGTTCAATGGCGCTCATGACCTAGTGTCCAAATGCAGCAAGTGTCAACTACACTCCCGTGTAAAACACCTACCACAAACCGAACTCACGGGAATCCAGAGTGCGTGGCCGTTCATTCAGTGGGGAATCGACATTGTTGGACCCTTCCCTGTTGCTCCGGGGGGGTTGAAATTCCTGGTAGTCGCCGTAGACTACTTCACTAAGTGGGTCGAAGCCGAACCACTTACCGCTATCACTGGTCAGAATATTCTGAAGTTCGTATGGCGCAATATCATTTGCCGCTTCGGTATCCCGAGCACTATTGTCTCAGACAATGGTAAGCAGTTTGCCAATGACCCATTCCGCTCATGGTGTGAGGAACTCCACATCAAACAGATATTCACCTCGGTCGCACACCCTCAAGCAAACGGACAGGTTGAGGTCACCAACCGGACCCTCCTCACGGGAATAAAAAAGCGCCTGGACAGCGCCAAAGGCCTCTGGGCCGAAAACCTTCCACAAGTCTTATGGGCCATCCGCACAACGCCGCACACCTCCACCGGGGAAACTCCTTACAGCCTGACCTACGGCTCCGAAGCCGTCATTCCAGCCGAAATCAGTGTGCCGAGTCCTCGCCTACTTACCTTAGTTCCGGACGATAATGACGAGGCACTTCGCGCGAATTTGGATGAGCTTGAGAATCGCAGGGAACAAGCGTTCGTCCAGCAGGCTAAGTGCAAACAGCGAGCTGCACAGTACTATAACCTCCGGGTCCGAGGTACTCAGTTCAATGTCGGGGACTTGGTTCTTCGACTCAACTCGGCCAGCAAGGCTGCCCCCGAGGGCAAACTACATGCTTCTTGGGAAGGTCCATACCGAGTCGTTGCTACGCATGGCTCCGGCTCTTATCAGCTCGAACATCTCAACAGGGCCCCGATCCCCCGAAGTTGGCACGTCACAAACTTGAGACGGTTCTATCTATAAAAGCTAAATCACAAGTACTTTCTCTCCTTTAATTTCCTTTATAATTGTTATTCCTTTTTGTACTCTTCAATTAGCTCCGGCATTTATCATTGAATAAAATTTTTCTGTTCATACACCTCGCTGTGTTTTTCTTTACGTTACGGGGACGCCCTAACACATATATACTATCATTACTAGTCTCCGGACAATTAAACCTCACACTCGGTCCGCCCGAGGAGGTTCGCATACTAGTCCCCGGACTCACACTACTTTCTCGTCTGTTTAACCGGAGAAATACTAACTCCCGCCCGATCCGTCCGGGGAGGAAATTTGCTCCCGCCCGATCCGTCCGGGGAGTTTTTACTCCCGCCTGATCCGTCGGGGGAGATTGGCTTAGTCCATACCGTGTTCCCGAACACCTGCTTAAAACAATTAACAGATTTTATATCATGTTCCCGAACACCCAATCAAAATGATTTGTAACAAATTATTTTCACTACAAACTATTCAAATCACATGGTTTCCTGGGCCAGCTCCTCGACTATCTCCTCGGCAACTGATGGAGGTTCTTCAGTTGTGGCCACCGAAGCTGGCTCCCTAATGACTATGCCTTTGCTCTGCACGGAGGGCTTTTTCTGGCCTTTAGACTTCTTATCTTTCCGAGGAGCCTTCTGCACACTTCGGTCCTGACTAGTGCTAGCAATAAACTCCTCGGCAGTAGGCCTTCGCCTGATTCGGCCCTTTAGCCCTTCATACATGCTGAGCAATAGTTCCAGGGTTTCTCTTTTCCTCACCAGCTCCGCGGACTCTACCGAGCTCCCTGACATCAGCGCCGCGATATCACCTTGGATTTCAACGGTTTGCTCTTCTACTTCTTCAAAAGTTAGAAGACCGAACTCGGACAAAATTCGTTCATATTCCTTATGGTGAACACGGACACGGCTCATCTCGGCAGCTGTGGCTCGATACTTCATCTCGAAGTCTTTGGCCCTCTCATTGGCCTCGACCACCTTCTCCTCCACCGAGGCTATCTGCTTCTCCAGCTTCGGCATTACTCGCATCTCCAGACGGTTCTTCTCTCCGCGGAACCACTCAAGTGATTTCATTAACTGCTTTATTGTCTCGTGCAGCTCCGCGGTGTTCTAGACAGTTGGAAGAATCAAACAGAATTACTCTCAAACATAGAAGAGTTGATACAGTTCGGCAACACACAGTGGATTATGAAAATGAAACGATTGCAAGGGTCCGAAAAGAGAAATTGTATTGCATAATTGTCATAATACAACGGTTCAGTTACATCATTCCTATCAATTCTACAGATTTACAAATTTAAATTAGCGGGGATCTACTGACCTCCCGCTCAAGTGCCTCTGTTTCTTCGGGCAGCTCTTCTTGCTGGCCCTCAGGCACTTCGGTATTTCCCCCCTCGGCCGCAACGACAGCTTCGGTTTCAGCGGGGACTTCAGATTCTACCGGGGGGAGGGGCTCGGTGTTTTGAGGCGCCGGGGCCAGTTCACCGCGGCAGAAGGCCAAGAATTCTTCATCTTGGTCCACTATGCAGTTGGCCACTTCTGCGGCAGTCAGACGCTGCCTCTTTCCCCCGAGCGCGTTCACCAGGGGCCATTCCGGCAGCTCGGCCAGCGCGGCGTAATATGCCCTCTCCACCTCGGCCGCCGCCTCGGGATCATACCCGAACTCTGGACGATTGATGTCCACGTCCGGGTATACCTCCTTTACCTCCTCCAGCACCATGGCCCGCGTGGCTTTGTCCCCTATCGCCACAAACTTTGTCTGGAAATCCAAAAAAGTGCTGGAGTGCAGTAATTTCTCAGCAAACGCCCTCAGTAAAGGTCCCTGACCTGCAACCACGGCGGCTTCCCTTGCCTCCATTTCGGCTCGCAGTTGCATCAGTTCACCTCGGAGGCTGTGGTTTTCCGTCTCTATGCTGCGCAGACGCGCAACCTCGGACTCGACCACGGCAGCCCTCTTGCGTGCCTGGGTCAAGTCGTATGACAGTTTGTCATTCTTGGCGCGAAGCTCTCGCGCTGTCGCAGCTAGCTCCTCTCTGGCCTCTGTTTCATTCTTCAGGCCGACCTCGATTATACTTCTGGCCAGCCGAAGAATCTTCTCGGCGTCCGCGCTATCGAACCCCAGCGTACTGGGGATCACCTGCTCCCCCTGAATAGTTAATACACAACGAGGCGCACGGGTTAAACCTCTGATACACACCTCGTGTAAGATAAACTATTGATCAGCATTCTTAATATTACCTCGGCACTTGCCCCAACCCGGGGTCTTTTGGCTGGTGCTTGCGGAGCCCCAGTAGGCTCCGGCCTCTTCTTCGATGACACCGGAGACCCCGCCGGCATCGCCCTCTCCTCCGACCCCGATGTCGGTCGGACACTCTGAGACGTCTTCTCTCGGGGAGTCACCTCGGTGGCTTTCCCCTTCTTCTTTGCCGCTGCCGACGCTGCAGGGCTTCCCGATGCCGGCTGCTTTCCGAAGCGTCCCACTGCAAATATATATATATCAAAGGTCAGTTTGCGTACAACGGCAAAATTGAATAACAGGATAAAAAACTCCTACCCTCTTCGGCATCTCCGTTCCCTGAATAATATGGGCTAAGCCCAGCCTTCTCCAGTTCCTCCTCGGAACAGAGGGTTTGGAAAGTCCCCACTTGCAGGAATATGTGCCTCATCTCGGCCCCTGGATTCTCCACAGGAGCGGAATCCTGCACCTCGTCACTCCTCCACTTCGGGAGGGCTATTTTATTCCTAACAAATATGAATCTCTCCTTCCACCCCTCTACTTTGCTCGGGTTTTGAACCTTGAACCCTCCGCGGGCTCGAGGACTAAAGGAGTACCATCCCTTGGACTTCCCGAAGTTCTTAAGCTGGAAGAAAAACCTAAAAAGTTCTACCGTTGGTTCTACCCCGGCCATTTTACTAACTACGGTAAAACCTACCAATTGCCTCACCGCGTTCGGTGCTAACTGGCAGAGGGCAATGCCGTAGTATCTTAGCAGCTCTACGACTATGCTCCACAACGGCAATCTCAATCCTACTCTAAGGGGGTCAATGTACACGGTCATAAACCCCTGCGGTGGGCAACAGGCCCTATCCTCGGGGGTCGGAATTATGTACTCAAGGTCAAACGGAAGATAAAAAGATGGGAGTTCCCTCTCCAGCTGCCCCCGCGACATTCGTAAACCTATAGAGGACACCTCGAGGTCAACCGCCGGACATTCGTAAAACGATATCGTCCGGGTATTACACTCTACGCCGTCAACTCTCTCTATGGTTCTTATGGAATCCTTCTCCGGAAAAATATACGATATGGGGGGGACATCTAACGGAGTGTCCGCATCTCCAACTACTCTGACCGAGGCCGAAGAAGGGGCAGAAGATGAAGCAGATGAGGAAGATGACATACTTACTTGATTTGAATTCGAAAGGATGGAATTGAGAAATTTTTGATCTCTGATGAATCACAAACGCAAGGTTCCTCTTTTTCCCGCTTTCTATAACAGATGAACGCAATAGAGAAGATGAAAAGTTACTGTGCAGTTATTCCTTATATAAATGCAAAGCACCGACGGCTCTGATGCAGCCTATTCAAATTCAGTAATGAGGATTCATGCGTGCTTCTCACGCGCTTTACAGTTACCGAGGCGCGTGGGGAACAGCTGTCTTGGAACTCGCAAGGCGTGTCATTTCACGCTCCTCTCTCTCATTATGGCGCCGCCAGTCACATCAGTCTCACCCTTCTTCAGGAAGATTCAAGATACACTCCGGTGTACTTTTCGCCTCGGCCATACCACTACACTCCGGTATTCCAACCACTTCGGCCCAATATCTCACTCCGGTGTACCCTACACTTCGGCCAGACTGTCATGTACTTCAGACGTGTTTTACGCCCCGAGCAAGTTCGGTAACTCATTACAAGTGTTGAACACCTCGGCCCGCCAGCGACCCCGGTCCTTCTTCCACCCCGGTGATAACCGAAGCTCCTACCTCGCTTCGGCTGGGGGGGGGGCATCTGATAGGGGTGACCCGGTTACCTCGGGCCGGATTACCTCGGGTCGGGTTAATCCTGAGCCCACTCACCAGTTCAATGAGCATGCCAGCAACCGCGAAGGCCCAGGCCCAACAGGCCCAGCAACACGCATTCGGCCCAGCGAATGCGAATCTGTCACGTAAATCCCAACTGCCATGATCTTTTCCCGACGGCCATGCAGATTTGGGAGGCAAGATTATAGGGATTTAGTTAGGGTTTGGGTTTAGTAGTATAAATAGAGGAAAAGAACTCTGAATTAGGGTTCGAACTTTGTATTCTGCAGCACTCCCTGTAAACTCAATAATCAAGTGAAAGAAACACCTCGGCGATTGCCGTTTTCTGCCCGTGGACGTAGATCTCCGGATCGAACCACGTATATTGTGTGTGTTTTTACATTCCTTTCGCATTAATTACTGTTTGATTGGGTGTTTTCCGGATTGCGCATTAACACATGGAAAACATTATTTACTCCGGAAAGAGCGGGTGGCAGTGCAAGGCGATACGCCACCTCTCCCACATGTTCCAAGATCTCATATGGTCTAATAAACCTCGGTCGTAACTTTCCTTTCTTGCCAAAATGCACAACTTCTCTTGTGGGTGCTACCTTGAGAAAGACTTTATCCCCAACCTCAAATTCCAACTTCTTCCATCTTCTATCTGCATAGGATTTCTGTCTATCTTGAGCCAATCCTCACTCGAATCTTCTCAATGGCCTTAATTCTCCTTTCAATTATCTCGGGGCCTAGAATCTTTCTTTCTCCAACCTCATCCCAATACAAAGGCGATCTACACTTTCTTCCGTAAAGTGCTTCATAGGGTGCCATTCCTATGGTGGCTTGAAAACTATTATTATAGGAGAATTCGACTAAGGGTAGATATTCCTCCCACTTTCCTTCAAAATCCAAAACACATGCTCTTATCATATCCTCCAGTGTTTGAATTGTCCCCTCAATTTGTCCATCTGATTGTGGGTGGAAAGCAGTGCTAAAGGTGAGATTAGTTCCCATGGCCATCTGCAGGCTTCGCCAAAATTGAGAAGTGAACCTTGGATTTCGATCTAGGATGATGCATACAGGGACCCCATGAAGTTTTAACACTTCTTCTAGATATATCTGTGCTAGTTTATCCAAGCTAAATGTCATCTTAATCGGCAAAAAGTGAGCTGACTTGGTCAAACGGTCCACAACCACCCAAATTATATCGTTTCCACGTTTTGATCTTGGTAATCCAACGACAAAGTCCACTATGATGTGTTCCCACTTCCATTCTGGTATCTCCAGCGGTTGTAAGAGACCAGTTGGTCATTGGTGTTCGGCCTTAATTTGTTGGCAAGTTAAGCATCTTTGGACGAACAAGACTATACTCCTCTTCATACTCCTCCACCAGAAGACTTTCTTTAAATCTTGGTACATCTTATTGATTCCCGAGTGAGCAGCATATGGAGTACTATGGGCTTCTTCTAGAATCTCTCTGCGGATATCCTCACCCTTTGGCACACATATTCTACTGCAAAATAGTAAAGCACCGTCGGCAGCTATGGTAAATCCCTTGATAGTACCATATGTGGCTCTTCTCCTCAACTTCTCTAGAAATTCATCTCTACGCTGAGCTTCGACTATCTTCTCTCGATGTGTAGGCTTTGCAACGAAGGTTGTTATGACCGCATTAGTCCTAGCTGGTGGCACTACAACTTCCAGCTTCATCTTATTGAACTCTTCAACCAATCGTTCTTGACTAGTCAACATACAAGCTATGCTTCCTCCTCCTTTATGGCTAAAAGCATCAGCAACCACATTAGCTTTCCCTGGGTGAATAGAGGATGGTGCAGTCATAGTCCTTGACTAATTCCATCCACCTCCTTTGCCTCATATTCAACTCTTTCTGTTCAAATAGGTACTTGAGGCTCTTGTGGTCCGTGTATATCTCACACCTCCCACCATAGAGGTAGTGTATCTATATCTTCAAATCATGAACAGCAGCAACAAGTTCTAAGTCATGGGCTGGATAGTTTTCCACATGTTTCTTCAATTGTCTGCAGGTGTAGGCTACTACCTTTCCATTTTGCATCAGGACGCAACCAAGAACAAGTTTAGATGCATCACTGTAGATAATGAATCCCTCACTTCCGTCAGGTATAGTCAGGACTGGTGCAGTAATCAACCTCTTCTTCAGTTCCTGGAAACTTTTCTCACACTTATCCGTCCGTTGATAACTAACACCTTTCTGGGTTAGACGTGTTAGGGGTACTGCAATCTTTGCAAAACCTTAAATGAATTTTCTGTACTACGAACTTCGATCACATTAGTCGGCGTCTTCCAGTTACAGACTGCCGCTACTTTAACTGGGTCCACTTTAATTCCTCTGGCTGAGATTATATGTCCAAGAAAGACTACCTTGTCCAACCAAAATTTTCATTTCTTGAATTTGGCATAAAGTCTCTCCTTGCGAAGGGTTTCTAAGGTGATCCTTAAATGTTCCTCGTGTTGAGTCCTTTCTCGTGAGAAGACCAAAATGTCATCGATGAAGACAATCACAAACTTGTCTAGATTAGGGTGGAAAATTCGATTCATGAAGTCCATAAATATTGTCGGACCATTGTTGAGTCCAAAAGGCATAACCACGAACTCATAATGTTCGTAACGTGTTCTAAACGTTGTCTTAGGCATATCTCCTTCCTTAATCCTCACTTGATGATAACCCGACCTAAGGTCAATCTTAGAGAACACGCTGGCTTCCTTTAATTGATCGAAAAGATCCTCAATCCGGGAAAGCGGCTATTTATTCTTAATCGTGAATTTGTTCAATTCTCTATAGTCAACACACATTCGAAATGTCCCATCCTTCTTCTTGACATACAATACCGAAGCTCCCCAAGGTGACACACTGGGTTGGATGAATCCTTTATCCAGTAACTCTTGCAGTGGAACTTTTAGTTCCTGCAGTT
Source organism: Ajuga chamaepitys (assembly GCA_958295605.1). NCBI lineage: Eukaryota > Viridiplantae > Streptophyta > Magnoliopsida > Lamiales > Lamiaceae > Ajuga > Ajuga chamaepitys. Next base: position 38,159,595 of record OY282498.1, on the reverse strand, counting down.
CCTTTTGGTGCCCTTCTGTAGGGTGCCTTTGACACAGGTGCTGCTCATGGAACTAGGTCTATCGTGAACTCCACTTGTAGGTTGGGTGGTAAACCGGGCAAGTCTTTTGGGAAAACATCTATGTATTCCCTTACTATTGGCACATCATCAACTGTTGGCATCTCTTTCTTGGTTTCCATTATGTTCACAAAAAAAGCCTGCACGCCTTTCTTTTTGAGCAATTGGGTTGCCTTCGTTGCTGATGTAACGCTGGCAACAGAACCCACCTTCGACCCAATGAAGGTAAACTCTTCCTCTTCGGGTTTCTGGAACAACACCTCCTTTTCCCGACACTTGATCGCCGCATGATTAGTTTGAAGCCAGTCCATTCCCAAAATTATATCAAAGTCCTTCATGTTAATGACGTGGAGATCGCCATTCAAGACCTTATCCTCGATACCGATTACATCCTTGCATAACCAGTTCGTTCTAATAACTTTATCAGAAGGTATACTAACTTCTAAATCATCATTAACTACTGTGAGGTTCTTGGCTCTCAGCCTTTCATACATCCGGTCAGAAATAAAAGAATATGTGACACCAGTATCAAAAGGTGAGAGAGCAGGAATATTGTATACAGTTAGCATACCTTTCATGGTTCCTGGGTCCTCAGCTGCTTCTTTAGTGGTCAATGCGTAGGCATGAGCTCTCTCGGAATTTGGTTGTCCTACCTTGGCCTTCCCATTGCCATTGTCTATATTCCCTAGGTTTGGACAATCATTAACGGTATGTCCCGGCTGGTGACAACGAAAACATCTTCCAGATCCATAGAGACACTCTCCACCATGGTGTTTCCCACACTTAGGCAAGCAGGTATATCCTTGAATGTATTAGGTCTACGATTATCGTGGGTCCTAGCTTGCTTGTTCTGAACCAGCACCTGATATGCCCATCTCTTTTTGTTTGTGGTTCCCACTGGCTTCTTAAGTGCATCATCCAATCTCATTCTGGTAGCAATCTCATGAGCTCGTTCGACCACTTCGCCATAAGTCATAGCCTCTTGTCCTGCTAGAATGCATCTGATCTCGGGTTGTAGTCCCCTTTCGAAACGACAAGACTTCTTCTCATCTGAATCGACCATGTGAATGGCATAGCAGGAGAGCTGAGTGAACTTCCTATCATACTCCAATACAGTCATAGTCCCTTGCTTTAAATACATGAACTATGTTTCCTTCTATTCACGACAAGAGCGTGGCAGATAGTTTTGCATGACTACTTCCTTGAAATCATTCCATGCCATTGTTTCCATCGGAGCTTGAGTTTGGGTCCTACAGTAGGACTCCCACCAAAATCCAGCATCCTCAACTAGTTGGAAGGTGGCACACGATATTTTCTGTCCATCGGTGTAGTTCAAGTGAGTGAAAAGTCTTTCAAGCGCTCTAAGCCGCTCCTCAGCTTCAGCAGGTTCTCCTTTTCCATTAAAGATGGGTGGTTGAAACCTTCAAAACTGATGAACCACGGACTTTACATTGGCGTGCGGTGCTGGGGGTGCAACGGGTCCTTGGGTGGCATTAAAGTGTTGAGCCAGTCCCCTAAGTATGGCGAGAAACTCCTGGGTTGATTTTGGTGCAACTGGCTCCCAAGCTGGACTATTTCATCTTAGAGTAGGCGGATCTTGGCCAGGTGGCTCATTTCAACGAGGGCGATCTCTATGTGCCATGGTCTATTCCAATAACCAAGAAAAATCCTTAAATGCCCAAGTTAACCTCATTCTTTCCATCCTAACTCCTCGCTCAATATCAAGGGAGGTTCATATACGACACGATTCCTAAAGTATTCATAAAAAAGTTCAAAACCTCACATATAAACTAAGTAAACATATCGAGCTTCGGGGCGGATTGAAGTTGGTTGTAAGTCTCGTCTCCAAGTGCTACATGATTTGAGTTTGAATTTTGAAAGGAAATACTTTTAGAACACTTTTAACTTTTGAAAAGAAATTTAGAGAACATAAATTGAAAATAAATTCAGGAAAACTTTTTCCTTCTTGAGTCGAACCTTTGGAAAACGTTAGTGAGCAAGTCTCCAGAAAGATAGACCTTGCTCTGATACCACACTGTGACGTCCCCATCTCAACGTAAGATTTTTGAAAAGCATAGCCTGTACGGTTTTACCCGTAAGCATAATCGTGTACGGTTTTACCCGTAAAGCATAACATATACTGTTTTACCAGTAAGGTTTTTGAAAAGCATAGCATGTACAGTTTTACCCGTAAGATTTTTGAAAAGCATAGCATGTACGGTTTTACCCGTAAGGTTTTTGAAAAGCATAGCATGTATGGTTTTACCCGTAAGGTTTTAGAATGCACAACATGTACGGTTTTACCCGTAAGGTTTTTGAAAAGCATAGCATGTATGGTTTTACCCGTAAGATTTTTTAAATGCATAACATATTCGGGAGCGACTGTACGGTATTACCTGCAGTCCTAACATAGCTAGTAAGGTATTACCCGTATAAAATACACATAATATGGTTTTACCCATAACTTCACATAAATTCTACATAATTTTTAGATAAATTTCACACACTCGTCACATAAACATAGGCGTAAGCAACATTCATGTAAAAATATTATAACAATAATTTACATGAAAAATAAGTAGACAACATAAAATAGCCACATAGAGTTACCCCACCTAGAAGTGTGTACGGCTAGTTGGTCGTATATTTCTTCTCTAGATAAGCGTCCTCTTCTACTTCAACTTCTTTTAGTCCTAAAATATAGAATATTTGTCTTAGCATAGGTGGGTACTAGGCTTTAAACATAAATTAAAGTTTTGGGGCAAAATTGTAATTTTATAAAAGTTGAGGACCATTTTGTAATATAAAATATTCAAGTTTCATATTTTATGAAAACTGTATATTTTGGAATTTGGGTTCTTTTACAATTGGTTTGAGTGAGATCGGGTTAATAACGAGCATTTTATGACACTTTGAAGATCTAGTGGCATCGTTGTAATTTCTAGAAAAAGAGTGGCAATTTTGAATGAAAAGGACAGTGGCATTTTCGTAAATACATGGATTAGGTGACTTCCAAAAAGGCTGACTTTCACTAAGGATAGAAATTGAAATTTTTTTTTGCATTTTAGCCCTTAAAGAATATCTAATTTTAAACAAGATGGTACATGAATTTCTACAACAACTTTGACCAAAATTTTCTGGTGACTCAGTCGTCGAAATTTCAATTGGGACATGCCTACGAAAAGCTCTCGTCAAGAGATTTCTAGAATGACCAACCACAACAGAATCGGAGTTTGGAACAAAAAGTTATGGCTCCTTGAAGGTAGTTCGGTTATATAGGTTACGCCTAAATTTTGACTGGCTATAACCGGAGTTCTAGAACTCGAATTGGGATTCCGAAAACTACCCAGAATCCTCTCGCCGAGACCTATCATATTGTATAAAAAAATATGGATTTTGATAAAGGGATGAAAATGAAAATGGGGCAGTAGCTGATCCGACGAGCCTAAAAAGCTGTGGGGTTAGTTTTCTGGCGACTTTGCCGTATTTTGGTGGCTGGGGATGTGACATTTGAGATGGAAAGAGAGAAGACTTACCAGCTATTCTTTGTGGGAGAAGAAAGAAAGACTTCAAGCTATGTTTTGGTGGGAGGAGGTGGTGGAATGAAGATTTCCTCACACTTCTATTTATAGACCTATCAAACACAAAGCAGTGGGAATAAAACCGTGGTACAAGCTGCTAGTTTTGGGCAATATTGCGGGCATAAAACTATGGAATTTAGCCATTGATTTTGGAAAATATTGTGGGCATAAAACCATGGAATTTAGCCATTAATTTTGGGAAATATTGTGGCCATAAAACCATGGAATTTGGCCATTGGCTTTTGGTTAGTAATCCTATGGAGAGGGCTTACCATAAAAATGCAGGCTTCTCTTATCATTTGGTAATATAGCGTCTAAGTGTTGTCTAATTAAACTTCCGTATCCCGATCATTTTAAAATTACTAGTTCATACCATTACTTATAAAGATCAATAATTATGCAAGTGTAAGAAAAATAATTACAAGTAAAATGCATACAAAATAATGCAACTAATATATTTTTACTCAATTCAAACAAAATAATGCAACTAGAAAATCCGGGTCTTTATATTTAATAACATTAATATCTTAGAGTTTTTAGAAATAATTTTTAGATTTTTTAAATCATTTTATAATTTTACAATTTTATAATTTTATAATATTTTTTTTAATTTTCTAGCTGGAAATTGTCGTCGAAGGTTGTAATTTGCGAAAAATGTGGAGTACAGGTTGCAATAAAAAAAATAAAGTTTAGGTACCAAATGGTCAAAACGTGTATAGTACATGTTGATCCTATAACTAACCCTATTTCAAATTAAATATCTTATTATATTATATGTGATATGCATGTCAAATTAAACATCTTCATTACAAAAGTTTGATTTTAACCAAATGTGACAATAACCGACTATTTGTATGTGTCTTTGATTCAATTGTAGCTTTGGATAATAGAACTACAATACATGGGAAACGAACAAAAAATCTCTCAACTAAATTTCCCTCTCCCAACAAATTCATCAAATTTATCCTCCTTTTTCTTTTATATTATCTTTCTTTCCATTTATCTATGGTATTGGATATGGAAAGTTAGAAAATTAGAGATTTTTATAAGTGATAGAAAGAATATTGGGAAAAATTATGGAAAAGGCCAAAAGGGCATTTATTTTAAAATCATTGACATAACCTAAAACTACATCTAGTATAAAATGGCGGTAGTACATATTATGATCCAAAGGTCTCTACAGAAAAATGTTAATTACAAAATTTCACTGTGGCTTTTATATATAGATAGATGCAGCATGTGACAGATATTTTAAAAATTATGTAAAGTGAAATAAACTAATAAATTGTATTTCTATAAAAAATCAATTAATATTTTTTTACAAAACAATTTGTTCAAATAATTTTAATTTGTAGGTAAAAAATATTTAATATATATATAAATAAATAAATTATATATCTTTTTAATTCATTATAATATAAACGATATGTATGTCAAATGAAAATTCATGAAAAAAAATTCATTAAAATGATATATCAAGTATATAAAACGACATAGAAATAAAAAATTTATTAGTATTTAAAAAAAGTTAATGCTTACCAAAAGTACAACATACCAAGTTATGTTGTAAAAATTAGGCGGGAAAACTGAAATGACAAAAATTAACACCATTTGGCGTATATATATATATATTGTACTTTATTAAATTTATTTTAAATTCAAACTATAAATATTTTAGATTAATAAAAAAATATATAACAAAATAACACTACTATTTTATTTGGATATTTGACATGTGATGTAAAATTCATACTCTTTCTTTATGTTCCTGCATTTATTTTATATTTTTTAATTAATCTAAATAAATTTTCAAGTTCTAATTGTAAATACTTAATTTTTTTCTTTCGAAAGCTAGATTCTTATTTGCAACTTTTAACAAATCATTTGGCGAATCTAAATATTCTTATATGCTTCTAATTATTCAATAAAATCTTTTTATTAGGTGTTGTAATTTATTTATATAAATGCTACTCCCTCAATCCCATCTTATCTTGCACACTTTTCGTTTTCGTCAGTCCCAGACGAACTTGCACACCCCTTAAAAAGGAAAGTTATAACACAATCTCCACCCTCAAAATCTTTACCCTCAACTCCACCCTCAATCAATCTTTGAAAAGTCAACAAAATCTCAAAAAATAACTTTTCTTAATATCTATGACAACTTTCCCTGTGCAAGATAAGGAGGGACGCAGGGAGTATATTTTTCTTATAAATGAGTAAAAAAAACATAGTTGAGATTAGTTAGTGCAATAAAGTATTGTTTAGATTATACAATGTAAAAAATATATAGTTGATGTTTAGTTAACGTAAAAAAATAATAAAATTGTAAAGTGTAAGAAATATTATAATTTTTGTTATAAAGAGTAAATTTCCTTAAAATAATAAGTTTGAAAAATATATATTAATAATTGAAGAATATACATAAGTAGTTATAAATAATTCCAGTAACAATTTAATTCATAATTATACATATGCTCAAAGATCCCGTAATTTCACAATAAAAAAGTATTAGCAGGTTTGACAATGTAATAAAATAATTATAAAATAGAAATTATTTTTTTTCCATTTGATTTAAAAAAGTATGAATTTTATTATTTAAACAATGATTTAACAAAAATATATTGAAAAAATCATGTCAAATAAAACAAATTGATTAGTTGTATTTTCGTAAAAAATACTAAATTAATATTTTGCATAAGAGAATTATTTTACTAATTTTTAGTTGCAACTCAAACCAAAATACCATTGTTCAATTCAAATAAAAACTCAAATCTAGCATAAATAATTAACCAACAAACAATCTACCATCTAGGACAATGTATCAAATGATTAATCTTTTCTGAATAATTTCTCTACTATTATCGGCACATTTTCTACTATTTATATTATATAGTAGTGTTAATGCACTTTTTTTTTTCTATTAGTTATACAATTTCCTAATTTTTATTTTTATATTATAACTTTCATGTTCATATGACCATGTCTTCTACTCTCCGAATTATAGCTTCGAAAAAACCTTTTAGAATTTATTAATATATTTATTCTTTAAGCTTAACAATCAACCTTATATCAATATGTCAATAACTTAAACTTGTATACTCAAAACTTTCTAAACTATTACATTACAATGTATTGCCTAACAATCTATTTTTATTTTTTATTTTTTATTTTTTGTTAAGAATTAATCTATTTGCGGCTCATCGTTTTGAACAGTTCTTCGTGTATACTAATTCGAGGTTGATAAAATACATATATAAAAAATATTTTCTCTTATTCTAATGTTTATAAATATCTCTTATTAAGAGTATAGATTTCATTTTCGATCTCTTGACCATGAAATTAAATTTGATTTTCTATAACATTAGTCTCTTTTCTTAATAATTTATCTACTACTATTTGCTCACTTGTTATTTCTTTTATTAATATAAATATATATATATATACACATACATACACATAGATATATATAAGTGTTGATACACTTTTACTCTATTAGTAAGCATTTTGAGTTTATTTACATATCTTACATACAACTTCTATCAATTTATGTCTTACTAATTAATGCATGATAATGATTTTTTTTTTTTTAAATCAAGAATTTCTCAATATAATAAGAAAAATCAGGACCTATCCACACAATCAGATCGGCTGAAGAAAAGAAAAAAGTGCGCAAGTCTATGGGCAATTACATTAAATAATCCGTAAAAAACATACGCTAAATATCATCCACATGAAGCTCAATAGCAGTAAGACCTGATTCGTGTCTCATGACTGCATGCACAACAAGCTATGAATCGAAAAAAAACACGAAAAATTACCGTCGACTCTAAATCAAGATCATCAATCTCTATCAAATTTCGTCTCAGATGCTTGTCAATCACAGCAGCCTTAGCTTCAAAGTCGAAAGATTCATAGGAGACTGAAGATCAGAGGCCGGACAAGGCATGGAAAGATACACAAAGGCGCAGAGAAATTTCATAAAGACAAACCTAAGGAGAGGAAAAAACAAACAAAAAAAGACGAAACAAAACAAATTAAATAGATAACCAATAATATGTTAGAAGTATTTCCCCATCCTCATATGATATGAGGATGGGGGAAGAACGAGGAGAAGATCTAATTTTAAAAAAAAAGGAGGAGGAGACGAGGGTTTTTTGGAGAGAATTAAGTATATGCACGATAATGCATTAAACTATTTATAACATTCATAATATATTACGCTCCTTATTGTCCTCCTTTGAATGTGTGCTTAAGTTTCACAACTGTTTTTTCCCTTGAAAACTGCATGTACATTAATTGAGTCACTCGCTCCGTCCCACTCAGATTTGCGCACTATCCTTTTCGGTACATCTCCTACCAATTTGCACACTTCAAAAAGAAAAATTATTTCACAAACTTAACCCTCAAAATTTGGACATATTTATAGATTTGCCATTAGTTAATTCAAGATTTAAAATTTAAAAAGTGTTAATTAAACAACTTAATTAACTAAACTAAACTAACATCAAAAGATCCACCAATATTACCCAACCCACAACCCAAGCCCAGTTATTGCCTCATCCATTTCTCACTCCCTCCGTACATCAAAACCTAAATCCACAACTCCTCTTCTCTTCTTCAAAACTCCCCCGCTGTTCATACTCCCCCCCAAACCCTAACCCCTTCAAGTTTAGATCGTCAATTTAAGTTCCTTCCACGAGATCTTAGATCTTGTTCTCTTAAAATCTCTAGATATTTGATTTTTGTGGGTTTTCATGGGAGATTCGCAGGAGTTTGACCTTATTGTGTACGATTCAGAAGTTTTTTTCTTGGTCGAAACTCAGGTGGCAGAGGCCGATTTTATTCCTTTTGTTGCGATGGGGCCACAATCAGACTCAAATTTGGTCCCTGATTCAGTTTTCGAAGAAAATTGATCTCGGATCCTGTTGTTCCTTCAACCAACGAGTGGTTTAAATCCAAGGAACTCAGGAGGCATTACATGCAATTCCTTTGACTTTGGATTCCGGCTACATTTCATGTTTATGTATCTGTTCCTTAATCATTTTAGGGTTTCTTTGACCCAGGTTTAGTTCCAACTGGTTCCGATTTACTTGAATCTGTTCTTGATGTTGACTCTGTTGATGATGCTGGTTTTGTTACTGATAATTTGATGTTATTTCCTGTCTCTACTTGGATCTGTGTTATTTAAACTGAATTATTGAGACTGGTAGCTTGAATTAAATGATTGTTTTAATTCTGATAATTTGATGTTGCCCCTAGTTGTTCATTGAATCTATGTTGGAAAGGCTGAAATATTTAGGCTGGAAGCTTGAATTTAATATTGTGATATTTCTGGTATAATTTGATGATGCCCCTTTATTCCATTATATCTGTGTTGGTTATGCTGAAATATTGAGGCTGATAGCTTTAATTAAATAATTGTTGTGATTCTGAGGGTTTGATGTTGACTTTGTCTTTGCTTGAAATTGTGTTGATTTGCTTGGATTTGTGATGGTTGCTTGAATTAAATGATGGTTGAGATTTGCTAATTTATATGTTGCCCCTTTCTTTGAATTGATTTGTAATGGTAGCTTAAATAAAATGATGGTTGTTATCCTGATAATTTAATATTTCCCCTATCTTTGCTTGCATTTGTGATGGTGGCTTGAACTATATGATGGTTTTGATGCTGATAGTTGGTGGTAGCTTAAACTATATGACTGTATTGGTCATGATAAGGTTGTCATTCTAGGTGATTGGGTTATGTTACTAAAAGAGCCCTATGATGAGATATTTCTGAGGGTGTAGGATTCAAATAAAAATTCCACAACAATATTGCGTTGCGACTACTTAAACAAAATGAACTTCATTTTAGATTGTCAACATGTTTATAGCCTAAGCAAAACGTACACATACATATTGTCTTTATGCTTTAAACACAAGACTTGATAAAAAAGCTGCCCCTAAAATGTTTCCTAAACATAACCCTATTCAGACATTAAGCCTCTAATCTCCTCTGATTCTCCAGCCTGTTCTTTCTCAATCAAATGTTGAATCCCCTGTCTAACAATAGCTTCATCCACTTCTAAAGTTGTTGGGAGTGTTCTTTCCTTAGTCAATTTTTCCCTTCCTATATGTGGCAGTTTATACTTGTTGTTCCCCTTGAGTTTCATGACTTCAATCATACAGGCCTGCTGGCTAAAAAACATATTGTTCAGTTTAGTAATCTCTATGTCTTCGTAAGACTTGAGAACATTTGTCACCAACTCTTCCACATTATATGAAGCAGTTTCAACTTGTATGGACTGTATAGCTCTAAAATATCCCAAATTTAGGACATTTGTATCAGGTGAATTTGGGGGCTGGCATATGAGTTGAATGTCAAATCCATTTGATGATGCTGCAGCCCTGAATTCTGGATTGTAATTGCTGATGTGTGACTTTGCATTATCCTGTTGTATCATTATATGTTTGCTTGCATTTTCTGGCTATTTTGTTTTTATACCTAGAATAATCTGAAATTTTACATGATGCAACAACTTATATGAAAAAATATAAAAGTATGCATGTAGAAAATTTCTTAGGATGCATGTAGGAGACTTACATGTCCATTAACCTAGATGATGAGTTATTTCTGATAGAAAATTACACAACTGATATAACAAGCACTCTTTGATGACGTGCTTTGTTATTGACTCGATTGGTTTAGTAACAATAGCGCTTCTTTGTCTGTTTTTGTTGTTTCTGAGGGCAGGTACTCTTGTTGTGAATGGAAAAATGCCTATTTTTCCATCAAACAAAAGTGCCCCCTTGGATTTGTATTGCGGTCTTGAAACTGCACACATAAACATAACTTTTAGAATGTACCTCTTGCATGATCTATATGGGTCTTCCTCTTCTTCTAATTTATATGCTCTCTCGGATGTTCGTTGCATGTAGAATCACCGTTCGTCGATATGAATTATGTTATGCATTGTTCCGTACCTAATTTTATTAAGTGTGTTGTCCAAATGCAAGCAACTGAGGCGGTATTTGAGCCTTTGCAACATATTGGCTTAGGCGAGAGCAGGCTTGATAGCATTTTTATGTGGTTTAAACAAACCTGATAGTACCCATCTCCTAACTTTGCTTTTGCTCACCTTAAGCTCTTTGACTAACCTTCTAATGGTGCCCTGTCCTGAGAATGGGATAACCTTTATTAATTCAGTGTTGAGCTCTTCTCTTACCTTTCCACCATTTAGTTTTTTGCCATTGAAAGTAACAGGTGACTCTACTAATATTTGTTGTTTTACAGACTCCCAAGTGTATTGAATAGTCCGCGGGCTCACTCCAAAGGATGTTGCCGCTGCCTTGATCTTGTCGAAGTGCATGACTCCGTCTGTGCTATTGGCCATGAGAAACTGAGTGATCAAGGTTTGGTCTGATGGAGATAGATTATGACCTTTCATATTATTTGTCATGTTTTTAAAATTGTAATTTGTAAATTGTTGCAGCATTGAACTTTGAATTAAATATTGATTTGCTATATTTATTGGGTCAAGTTGATATGATGAAAATTTAGGAGGGAATTTTTAAATGTAATTTAAGTTTTGAATTGTGAAAAAACAACTGTAATTTTAGTTTTGCATTGGTGGGAAAAAAATTCTTAGATTTTGCCATGTTTAGATTCAAAATTTTTGGTCCTGTTTATATTTCCTAGAATTTTAGTCTTGAATTTTCAGATTGTGTGTAGTTTTTGCATTAACAGGTTTTTTTTTTTTAATTAAAAAGGGGGGAAAGACTAATCTTTTCCCAAATTTTCAAGCTAAACACCTTTGAAAAGTCAAAGAAGAAGCAAAAAGCACATTTTTTCTTTATATACGTGCCTGACCCTACGTGCAAATTTAAGTGGGACGGAGGGAGTATTATATATAAGGTCATCTTATACTATGAGTGTAAATATTTTGATTTTAGCGACATTTCTTACATACAACTTCTATCGATTACCATCTTAATAAGTTATGTACAACAACGCATCATATGTTAGTTTTATGATATACTCACTCATTTAGTATTTTAATAAACCTATTATGCGTATCTCCTCAGACGCTATATAAATTCGCCTATAACATATATAGTTTTCCATTATCTATAAGTGAGTCTTGTGTGTGAACGGTCACATGTGTGATGGAATACACTTTTACAGAAAATATTGATACTTTTACAGGAAAAAGTGATACTTTTACAGGAAAACGTGATACATTTACTACATTGACACTTTTACAGATAAATGTGATACTTTTACAGATAAAGGTGATACTTTTGCTACAAAAAGTGATACTTTTTTTTGTTCAAAAAAGGTGATACTTTTACAGATAACGTGATACTTTTACCACAAAAAGTGATATTTTTCTCCGTCACACCGTGTGACGGCCGTGTGACAGTCACATACAAGTTTTTTCCTATCTATAATACTCATGCAATACCATAATAAAAGTCTTATTTCAAAACAAATCTTATCCTAAAATGAGAGTAACTCCTCAAAAGTCCATGTCTTATTGATTAATTTAAGTAAAAAAAATTAATATTTTAATTTCAGGAATTAGTTATATATTGAATAAATGAAGTAAAAAATGAAATAATTCGTAAGTTTTAATTGATGGTTTTCAAGGAGATATACCTTCACCAAAATGGTCAAAAATAAAAAAAAATTGTATATTTTGAAACAAAATTCTTATTATTAGGGTGTCGGACTCTTGTACATTTTACACTACACCATATATAATATAACCATGGGTAAATTGCAGATGACCATCTCAACATTTGGTGTTTTTGCAATTTGCCATATAAAAGAAATTCAGTAACAAATTACAATTTAGAGTTATAACTTTTTGTGAATCGCTATATAGAAGAAATCTTAGTCGCCGACAGCTGGATACATTTACATCAATCAATGGTTGAGATTTCTTCAAGATGAGAATTTGCAACAACTTACTAGTTTAGATGGTAAATTTGCAACAAAAAAGAAGCTTGTACGACGAAATGTAAAAGTATGCAAAGTTGGGATGATAACTTATAATTTTCCCTGTAACCATATGAAAGATGAAGTAGTCTTTGCCAAGATGCCATACCCAAATTTTATGATGTGTTTCACAAAATCTTCTCTTATTTTATTAGGAAATCCAACATCTAATCTTGAGATCGATAGCTCTAGGTTGATGAAAACTCACTAAAATTAAGTGCAATCACAACAATTCGTTATAATACCATAAAAGCAAATTTAATTTTACGAAATCCTTAAATAGAAGATTAAGTAAACGATCGGAGTCTATGTTAAATTCTTGACATCCACATGTACGTGTGTGTGTGTGCGTGCGTGTGTATGGTGTGTATGTAATTTAATTACTAATAGAGTTTACTATCTTAATCATACATGCTAAACTATTGAAGTCTATGTAACATTGGTGACATCCACATGTGTGTGTGTGTATTTTACTAAGAGAATTTATTATCTTAATCATACATGCTAACTAAATTTCCATGAGATATATCTCTAAATCTTTAGTTAGTTGTCAAGTCTATTGCCAATACAAATTGTAAGATTTTATGTTATATACTCATTTTTATGGATAATAACATATGAAGGTCTCTAATTCCATATTATTATTCTTTTAATTATTATTATTATTACTATTATTATTATTACTATTTTTATTATTATTATTATTATTATTATTATTATTATTTATTTATTTATTATTATTATTTTTTGCTTGTTATATAATATATATATATATAGTGAGTTCTTGTACCTTTATTTACATTAACAAAATAGGCTACTGCATTTAGTGGTCATTTTGTGTGCTATAACCTATAAGGCCCAATTACAGAAAAGGACAATGAGTTAAACTTTTTCAAAAACAGAATTTACTTCGAATGAAAGACTACAATACCATGATACTTTCAAATAAGAATAGAAGAACATGATTCGAAAATAAATTAGAAGTATGCAAATTTAAATTTTATTTTCATACTTCATTTTTGATTTGATTAGATTTATCACAGCAAATTTGCTCACTATATCTTTTTCTTCCAAATATTTTAGATTTTATATTATTCTAATATGATCTAACTTAAATAAATAGTGTTAAGAAAATGAAATATTATGTCTATATACATTGTTCATGTTCTTATTCTATTAAAAAAATAATATATAATCACATTATATCCAATCATCGCATCTTGAATTATATTTAGTTGTTAATGTTCAATAGGATGAATTTAACATGTAAACATAAAAATTTGTAGTGCAACAAAATATGAATAATAATGATTAAATGTATGTATTATAAAAGTTTTAAGATTATGCCATAAAATATATGTTTATTTTTTAGGAAAAAAATCAACAACATGAATAATAAAAATATGATAGTTATAATAAAGTAAGAAAACATAAATTATTTAAAATTACTTAGTCACCCTTAAATTAATACTGAGCCAGGATATTATGCCATCACAAGTAAGACGAAACAATCCATATTTTTATATTATTAATAATTTTTCAACCTAAAAATCTACAGATAAAATGAGCATCTTTATTCGATTGCTATAACAATTGTAGCTCCGATCTCCTAAGAAAATAAAAGAAAATATCTTACCAATTTTGATTTGCCTATTATATCCTGAATGAATTTTAATGTTTAAGGTTAGTTTAGTATCTATATCTTAAAAGTTTTATTTATCTGGTTAGAGCCCTATATAGTTCAAATATCATCTATCAATACATGAATATGACATCTAAGTCATCTAATGTCATAAGTTGAACCTAAATATTGATAATATTTTATATTTTTCTTTATTTTTTATAATATACATAACATTATTATCTTTCTTTATTTTTAATTTTAAGTTTCTTTAAATTTCTTATCTCTTTTATAATGAGATTATTTTATATTATTGTAGAAAAAGATTAAAAATAGCGATTAGTGAAATTTTTAAGGCTAATTTTGTAACTTTATTTTTTAAGGTTTTATTTATTTAGTAAGTTTCATTTTATAATTCAAATTCATCTCTCATGTCTCAATTTATGAAATATCACATTTTATATAATATATAGTTCAACTGATGATATAAACTGAACTTAAATATTCATAATATCTTATATTGCTATTCCTTTATAGTATAATACACTATATTATTTATTTTATTTTATTTGATTCTTAAAATATCTGATAGTTTTTTTTCTAATTGGATTTCTTTATAATTGTAGGGAATATATATTAATATAAATATATATGTAAGTACTTATAATAAGTAAAATTACTTTAGTATATGATTCTCAGGTGATAAAATAATTGAACTTTATATTTATGTATTTATAAAAAATAATAGAAAATTAAACATCTTATACTTTAATAGGATTTTAGTAACTCCAAATTTTAACTTTTATATTAGGATAACGATTACAAAGCTTAATTTTATATAGTGGTACAATAGAGTTATTAGATATTGAATGTTTGCAAAACTATTAAGTTATGGTGTTTTCATGATGAGAAAAATACTAATAGGTTTTACGATTAGCAAAAAAAAAAAAAAAAAAAAAAATCATACACATAAAAATTAGAACAATAAATAATAGCGAAAGCTCTTATTTATCATTTTCATTTTAGAGATATTTTATTTTTAGCTTACTTTTTTATTTTTTAATTTAGGTAAGTAGTTATAATATCTATATACTCATTCTAATAACCACTACAAAAAATATATTGACAGGAGAACTATAGTGTATCATATTCCTTTTATTTACTTTTATTTTTAAGTTTCTTCTTAAATTTCTTATCTCTTTTATAATGAGTTTCTTTTATATAATTGTAGAAAAACAAGAAAAACCGATTCTTAATTTTTTTAAGGCTAATTTAGTAACTTTATTTTTAAAGTTTTATTTATTTGGTAAGAGACATTTTATACTTCAAATTCATCTCTCAACTTATAAAACTTTCTATCACATTTCATAAGATATTTATTTAAGCTAATTACGTAAGTTGAACCTAAATATTTAATATCTTATATTCTTATTCCTCTGTAGTAAAATACATTCTATTATTTTTTATTTTTTTATATACTTTCTTCGATTCTTAATAAATTTCTTGTAGTTCTTCTAATTGGATTCTTTTACAATTGTAGAGAAGGGAAAAGGTCAATTAGCAAAGATTTATGAGAACATACATACATATATATATATATATATATATATTATAAAGCTATTACAATATGTAAAAGTACTTTAGTTTATGATTCTCAAAATGTTAAATAATTAAAATTTACACAAAACATATTTATGTATTTATAAAAAAAATTATAGAAAATTAAACACCTTATAGTTTCATAGGAGTTTAGTAGCTTAAAGTTTGACTTCTTTGTTAAGATAATGACTATAAGAATCTTAACTTTGAATAATGATATAATAAAGATATTTAGGTATTGAATGTTTGCAAAATAATTATGTTTTTTTTTTTTTTTTTTTTTTTTTTTGTGTTTTCATGGTGAAAAAATACTAATAGATTTTAGGATTAAGAACCAAAAGAAAAAATAGTACATAAAAATTAGAACAATAATTTTTAGTGACAACTCTTATTTCATTTTATTTATCATCGTCCATTTTTTGGAGACAATTTTTCCAGTTTACGTTTACGTTTTCTTTTTTTAATTTTATGTACGGTATGTAGCTGTAACATCTATATACTCATTCCACTAACTACAACAAAAATATATCGACAGAGAACTATAGTGTATTATATGATATTTAATCTAGCACAATATATGAATGATTCAAGATTAATGATAGTTACATGATAAAATATTTAAATTATGTAAAATATATTAGGTTAATATGATTTCAATAGTTTTATGTTTGATTTCATAGTTGAGTAAAAATACAAGATCCTTATTTTGGGCCGGAAGTACAAGAGGGTTACTTAGATGTTGGATATTTGAAATACTATTAACTTTAGGTGTTCAAAGTTCTTTTTAGCTTTTTTTTTTTTTATTTCACCTTTCATTTTCGAGAGACAAAATAAGAGATTTTTATGGTTTGTTTTTTCAAGTTTTACAACTACAATATTTAATTTGGTTCTCATTTCACTAAAAAAATATTGACGAGACAACTATAATTTATCATATATATATAATATTTAATCTACCACTTCATGCACATGATACATCATTATGAATGACTCAACATTAATAATAAGTACTATCTCCGTTTTTGTAGTTGTTCTTTTAGGTTAGAGTTTGAAAATTAAGGAGTGAATAAAATGGACAATCAAATCCTTACTTATTTTCCCTTTATTTACTCAAAATTCTAAATTATATCATTCTTTCCTTTATATTATGTCATTTTCCAATTACAAAGGGGTACTATTAGAAGATTTATGGGAAAAAAGTTAAATGAACAAATATTTATAAACATATCACAAAATCTAAATGAACAACAACTAAAAGAAATGGAGGTAGTATTTGAAAGGAGAATAAGCTAAAGGAAATGCTTGTTTATTAGCAATTTAGCACGTCTACCCATGAATCTCTGATTTGACTTTCAATAATAAGTCACATAGCGTGAATAGGAAAAAATCATATTTGGTCTCGTAACTTTCTACTTTTACACTTTTGGTCCCATAATTAGTTACATTTTTAATTTAGTCCCTAACTCACTCAATTGCTCAATTTTGACCCAGTTTTTGCTGAAAATTGATAAATTGACCGGAAAATGTCACATGACCAACATGTACTGGTAAAATTTGGGAACACGGCAAATTAAATGTCGTGGCGATATATGCTTATGTGGAATGTGTTTTTAACATTTTGTAAAGCCAAATCGGCACATCATAGAAGACAAACACAAAGAAGAAAAACATAAGAATTTATAATTAGTCCAAATTTTAGTTTTTGTAATTTCTCTTTTAATTTTCTAATTTTCAGTTTTATAATTTAATGTTAAGTTTTTCTCTCTTTCTAATTTTCCCAAATTCCAAACCCTAATTCCTCTTTACATATTTTCTTCTTCTCATCAAGTTTTTTCGGGAATCGTTTGTAGCTCAATTGGCGGAGCACTTTGTAACCCAAGACAGTGGCCAGGGATTGAATCCCACTGAACCCATCCCTATTAGGATTTGTAGTCTTCTCATCAATTTTCTTTCTTCTCATCATGATTTTCCCAAACCCTAAGATATTTGATTTTGCCACCCAAGACTGTCATCCTCCCCCAATTGTTCTAGATGAAGAGATATACATCGCGACCATTGAGAAGATCATTGAACGATAGTGATTTAGCCTGCAAGCATATATCTGATTTCGAGTTTAAGATATTTGTTAATTATAGATAAACGCAAAATTCTGTAAATTGTTGTACCAAATGGCCTTTGAACGCGATGATTATTAGAAAATCGAATTCGAGTCTCTGTTAATGACACTTGTTATAAGATATATTTTGTAAAGTTTAGCCTCCTACATATATCTATTAAGCTGCATCATTGTGATTTTTAATATTTTTTTTTTTCACGATTTTCTGATTTTTGTTTTTCATAATTTTTCGTCTTTCTATCTTTCATGATTTTTTTTTCATGATTTTCTGATTTATGTATATTCAGATTTTTTTATTTTAATATTCTTTATTTTCTATTTTACATGATTTCGCAATTTATTCGTTTCTTATATTCTTTATATTTATAATTTCCTAATTTAATTTTGATCTTTTATACAATTATATATTTATGTTATATGTACCTGTTTTCATAATTTTCTCATATAAAAATCAGTTTCTGAAATTTTCTATTTCTATGTTCTACATATTTTTTCCATGAATGTTATCTAAAACTGAAAATATAAAAAACTACAGATTTTTTTCATTCAAAACTAAAAATATAACAAAATACAGAATTTCTATTTGCTTTTTGTATAATTGATTATGTGTTTTTCCCTTTATTAAAATATTTTTAATGTGTTTATGAAATATTTTGATATTTACAGAAATATAAAATAGGAAAAACAGAAAATATATTAAAAAAATAAAGAAATTGAAAGGCGGAAGGAGATTTAGAAAGAATTTAATTTTTTCAAACGTGATTTTTTATTATGTGAGGTGTCATTTTGTTTTCTTAAAAGAAATGTAAGTATCATTACACATCAGAAATTGAATGCCACGTAGATTAAGTCACCAAGATTTCCCAATCTTTAAAAGAAAAAGCAGCCCACGTGACCCTTTTATGGTCAATTGAACAATTCTCCAGCGACATAAGGTCAAAATTGAGCAATTGAGCGAGTTATGAGACTAAATAAAAAAATAACTTATTATGGGACCAAAAGCAAAATAACAGAAAGTTACGGGACCAAATATGATTTTTCCCATGTGAATAAAAGATATCTCGAAGAAAAACCCGGGCACAACGACGCAATTATACACATCAAGTATGCATGCATTTAGGTCGATTTAGAAGAGGATTTGATAGCATTTGCATGCATAATTGGTCGATTTGTGCTTATGGTTGTTAAATTGTGTCGGATGACGTGTTTGAAGGATATTTAGGTGATTTTATGTCAAAAAGTCCTTTTGCACGAAGATTGGAAAGGGAACGAGCAAAGATTGTGGGAACAATTGTCGAGTTCATATTTGGACTCTGTTGAGTCAATACTTCGTAAAAAGAGAAGAATTTAGCTCGAGGGATCGACTCATTTGAGTTCCCTTAAGGACTCGATCGAGTCAATAATTCGTAAAAGTGTACGACTTTGGCAGAGTGGTTTGACTCGATCGAGTTGTAAGGTTTGACTCGGTCGAGTTGTATAAATGACTTGGTTGAGTTAATGTTTCTTAACATTCAGAAGTTATGCCTCGAGAAACGATTTAGTTGAGCTACGAAAGGGACTCCACCGAGCTGAGAAGTCTAGTTGTGCAAGGAAAAAAGCTGTGAGCATCGACTAGGTCGAGTCACTATCTGACTCGGTCGAGTTAGATAAGGCGGTTCACACGTTAGCATTTTTAGGCTATTTTCGTCCTGTTTCAACCCTAATCTATCCCAAAACTATAAATACAAAATCCCAAGTCCAAGAAAAAAGGACTTGCATCATTGGAGAAAACTTGGAGGCTTGAATTTAAGAGCAAGGAACGCTGGAGATAAAGATCAAGATTCAAGATTCAAGATCCGGGTTTTGTTATTCATACAAGATGTTTGTCCATGAAATATCTTGTCTTAAAATTATGATTATGGGTAATTAATCCTATTCTGTTCTAGGGTTAGAGAGTAGGTTATTTGACTATATTTTGATTTATTCATTTAATTCTAGACTCCGTTTTATTCATTTTTCTATTTGCTTTGTTCTTATTTCATGAGTTGATTGATTTGACTAATTTATTAGTTCTAATTGCTTAACAATTCGACGTCTGAAAGGAGCACTAGGTGTCGTATACACCGGACGAGGTAAGGGATGTTGCTTCTTGACAGGTGTACACCATGGTAAATGCTTAAAAACGGATCTTCATATATTAGAATGTCCCTGCTCATTACAAAGTTAGCAGCTCCCTAGACAAGGGCAAGGATTTGGACTATAAGGTCGAGCTGGATCACCAGATGGAGGCCGAGGAGTCCAAGAATAAGGTGATGAACGAGGTTGACCACAAAATTGATTAGAGAAATGAGGTTGCCCTTTTTGTGGATGAAATGACGAGTTTTGATTTGCGTTGGAGGATCGAGAAGTAGAAAAAGCCGTAGCAAGAGTGGGTGATTAGTTTTTGTTGCTAATTGTGCTTCATGATTGAAGAATTTCTCATGTAATTCATCAAAGGAAATTGGTGTTTCGCATGCTAAGATAGCATTTGAAATTTCTTTGTAATTTTCATCAAGTCCATCAAGGATCTTGATAGCGAGATCTTCTGCATCAATTGAGACGTTCATGAGAGCAAGAGCATCAACTGTTTCTTTAATCTCTTGCATAAACTTAGTTACAGATTGAGTTCCTTTGACTGGATTATCGAGCCAACTCTTAAGACTAAGAATACGACCACGTGTTGGCTTGGCATAGGTTTTAGAAAGTTTCGTCCAAGCATCATATGATGTCTTTGCAGTGGTGATAAAAGGGATTAGAGATGGTTGAGAGAACCAATTATGACATTGAGTAACAATTGATCTTGACGAATCCAATGGAGATATGCGGGATTAGTTATTGAAACACTATTTGAGTAATATTTTTGGGTGGACATGGTTTAGTGACATCAATGAATCCAAGCAAGTCATGGCTAATAAGAATTGTTTGAAATTGTACCCTCAATGTTGTGTAATTTGTGGATGTAAGTTTGAGTGGTGCTTGAGCTGAAACATTGATGGCAATAAGGTGATTTGTAGAGTCTAATGAGGTATGAATCATGGGGTTGAGTAACAGTAGGTGAAGAGGTGTTTTCTTCTAAAGTCATGGCTGGGAAAGAAAAAGAGTAAAAATAAATGGTTGATGCCTATTGACTCTTGATACCATATAAAGGTAGTGGAATGTAAATAATATGCAGCTGTGTTTTTATTAACAGAGAGACGAGATATATATACAAGGTGAAAGAATACATACAAAGGGAACATAATATTGCATAGTCATCTTACCCTAATATAAAAGATTGAAACAATAAAGTTGAATATACAATCAAATCAATGTAAAATATTATATTAATTAGTATCAATTATGAAGATGTCCCATTAGAAGGTTGTTAATAGGCATACAAGTAAATAGCGTAGGTACCATTAATCGTCCGAGAGGATTGAGGTCTTGTGTAGACATCATTTAGGAGCCCTTGGGAGTCTTTTTTATGATAGTTAGCCCAAGAGGGTAATTGTTCATAATTAATCTACATGTTAATATCGTCCGAGAGGAGGGTTAATTAAGATTAGTGCCGCCTAATAATAATAAAAAAAGGGTCTAACTATTCTAGATTAATAGTTAATCAAACATAGGAGATAATAATTGAAATCGAATTCCTAGAATACGCCTTTTATCTGTCTGAATCCTTGTGATTATTTATCTCTTTCTTTCAAGTAATTGTTTATTCTCCTTTGTTTTATTTTCTGCAAATAGTATTTTTAGTTTAATCAACATCCAAATACCATTCGAGATAGAGTAGTTATATAAAAAATAGGGTATTAAACTAAACATTGGTAAACAGTCTCTGTGGGATTAACCTTATTTTCCACTAGCTACAATAGTATCATACACTTGTGGTTTACTAGGTTAGAAAATAGTGCATCTGTAACACCCAAGCCCTGCAAACAGGTGAAGGATTGCTACTAAAACATACTTCTATTTTTAAAACATTTATCAGTGGAAGACCTTTCAATAAAAATACGAGATAAAATTTTTTATTAATAGCTAATTAACAATTCTCTATATAAAAAGCTAACTCGTATAAAAACCCATATTTTTTAGTTATAATATAATTTTTAGAATATTATAAGTAGTGGAAACTTCTAATTTAAAAATACTTAAAAGACAAACCACTTATTACTTTAGCATAACATATATAATTTGAACACTTGTTACTTTAATAAACATTAAAAATACTTTCAATACCCTTGCATCTTTAATTCAATTAATGTAAACTGAAGACTTTTATATTTATACTGAACTTCAAATGCATTTTCTTTATTATTTATTCTTCTTATTGGGAATTTATTCGCACCAGCTAGATCCCCTGCCATTCGTTGAACCTGAAATTGTTTTAAGTATAACATCATGAGTTATGTGAACCCAATGGGAAAACTCTGTGAGCAGTTGCACTAAACGAATATGCACCATAATAAATACATCCTTGACATAGGTGTCAATCTTACGATACAAAAGCCTTTGATT
The DNA here is from genome assembly GCA_958295605.1 of Ajuga chamaepitys. NCBI lineage: Eukaryota > Viridiplantae > Streptophyta > Magnoliopsida > Lamiales > Lamiaceae > Ajuga > Ajuga chamaepitys. The sequence continues at coordinate 38,137,123 of OY282498.1, read as the reverse complement.
TAGGAGTCAATCTTACGACTTCGAAGCCATATTGCGTGACTTAGGAGCCAATCTTGCGACTCAAAAGTCTGACTAGGAGTCCATCTTATGACTCAAAGCTATATTATTAAGATCACTTAAGAGCCAATCTTACGACTCAAAAGCATTCAACTTATGAGCCAATCTTACGACTCAAAAGCATTCAACTTATGAGCCAATCTTACGACTCAAAAGCCTTACTCAAAAGCCCATCTTACGAATTAAGAGTAATCTTATGCCCGAAGGCGAACATACAAATCAAAATACAAATTCAATAGTATAAAATCCAAGTAGTTATCCACTTTTCATGAAGGCATCCTTTGACTGATGTTGATGTTCTTTGATTGAATTGCTTTGGAGAAGCTCCAAGGTTGTCCGGTCCAACTCGTACTGCACTCGTCGATTTGAGACCTAGCTTTCTTTATTATTATTTCCTCATAACTTATTATATCCATCATAATCTAAGCTCATACATATAATTAGTGCACATTTTTACTTATATATTTAATCACATTTATAATATATTGACGTAACAACATAGTATGTATAGTAACATGCGTGTAACTTAACTAACTTATTAATATATTTATGTTCACATAATTCATATAATCATATACATTTACATATCTATACATTATATGCTAAAATTTAACATATCAAAATAGTCCTTTCAATCTAAAAAATCGTCAATTATAGTTAAAATAGCTAGTTTTAGGTCTCTGACTAGCTTGTCTTGTAAAATTTATTACAAGTATATTAAAATACTATATATAATATGAAATAGTAAATCAATTTTTAAAAAGGTGTAGGGAATAATTTATAAAATTCATTTTCTAGAAGCAATTTGGCTATTTATAACTAAAATCAGCTTATCTTGCAAAATTCATAAAAAATCATAAGCTTAATGAAATTTCTTCAAATTTGAATCATATACTACTAACATCATATAGAATGACACAGCATAAAAGGTTTGGAAAATAATAAGAAAAATTGTTTATATAATTTTCCAAAGTTGAATGAATAACATGAAGTTCTACTAATAAAGTATTCAAATAAAGTTCACACATTTAGATGATAAAATCTCTATTTATAACTATACACCAACTCGTACTGCTCTTTTCCACAAACTTGGTTTCTAACCAAGTTTAGGGAAGGGGTGGTAGGCGTACAAGTTGGCCGCTCGAGAAAAAGTGATTGAAGCGTGTAGGAATGAGAACTATGGCATTAGGTTAATGAAGAAAAATTTTGAACAAAAATTTTGCAAATGGCACTTGATAGAGCATGATAGGTTTTGAAGCAAAATCAACTTGCATTCAAAACTTGAGATCAAAATTTTTACCAAGTGATTTTCTTAGCTTTAAAATGATACTCCCACTTTAGGAGTAATTCAAAATTTCTTTTGGCGTGAAATTCGTTGAATGCATGCATTTTCTTCTAGACCTTGCCCTGATTCTCTACTTTTGAATAAGTCGGTACATGTTGTGGCATTGAAAATAATTTTAGGCACTTCTTGATTTGAACCTATTTCAAAAGCTTGAAAATCCCTTTTTACCAAATATGAAATTGTCTCTAGTTAAGCCCCTTGAGCTTAAAGCTTTTTTCTTTGATAGCCAACTTTACAAGCCAATTCCCTTTTCATTTATCCTTTGAACCCAAATGGACTATAAGAGTATGAGGGAGGCGGTTGGAAGGTAGTCAGGTTGGAGAGTTGGGATCAAATGTGGGTCGACTAGTAGAAAATGTTGAAGGGTGAAAGGAAACATACAAAATAGGCAAAAATCGAGATTATTAACCTCTCCATTGGTTGTAAATAATTTTTTAAAAAAGAAAAAAAAAAATGAAAATCGAGAAAAAGTCAAAAAATTATAAAACCAAAAGAAATAGTTGACTGTATATACTTTCTTAGTGTTAGAATTGGAGAGGTTAGTAAAAATCAAATTTTTTGTGATCATCACTCTTAAAGTTGAAAAGGTCATAAGATATATACTTCAATTGAGAGTTGATAAACAAGAGATCAGTCGGTTGGTTCGAGTTGAAGAAGTCGAAACTTAGGATCGACTTGATTGGAAATTGAGAAGGCGAGGAAGAATGACTATTGTTTGAGGGGTAGACGGGTAGGGTTTAGTCCCTTTTTATAGTCACTCTTACCTAGAATTATCCCACTTTACCCTAAGTCAACACTACAACCTATATAAAGACCTATTTGATTCTTTGCCACACTTGTCAAGTACGTTTTCAAGTTTAGATGATTGACAAGCCTATGGTAAGCGGTGTATGCACTTCAATGCAAGCGTATACACGTCCCACTTGATAAACTCGAGAGTTGAGATATACACTCACCCGGTGAGGATCTCAAGTCGAGAATGTCAAAGTGTAGAAAGTAGTGGATTTTGCCTATCACACATGCTCATTACTTTCATGTTTGCCTTATTTTTAAGAAAATAATCTGAAATCGATTGCCACTGAAAAATCTGTCCTAAACACGTGTTCTTTCTTCTTTTTGTTTATTTGTTCGGGATGAACAAAGTTCTAAGTTTGGGGAGATTTGGTACACGTGTTCGTGCACACTTTTTATGACGCTTTAAGTGTCAATTTAGTGATGTTTTTGTGGAATTTCACGTGTACTTCGTGCATTCAGTTCTCACTGGGCAAAATAATGTGTTTGGTTCATTTTTGTGTTAAAACAGGTGCAAATGGATAAAAAAAGAGCATCAAAAGATCGCAGAGTCAATGGATCGATCGAGGCAACAAAGGACAAGGCTAAAGGAAGATCTCGGCCGAGATGACCTTCCAGGGAAAAGTTGAAGTTTTGAAGAGTTGAAGATCTCGGCCGAGACGGGCCATGCATCTCGGCCGAGATGACTCTCCAAGAAAAATCCAGATTTTCAAGAGATCAAGATCTCGGCCAACATGAAACCCAATCTCGGCCGAGAAGAGCCAAAGCCAAACAAGCCCTGAAAATTCTCTTTTCACGTCTCGGCCGAGATTCAGTTGCATCTCGGCTGAGATCAACCTTCGATTCACCCAGCAGAAAATTCTCATTGCTTCTTCTCGGCCGAGACACATTTGAATCTCGGCTGAGATTCTGAACCTTGTTTTAAAATTATGAACGCGATTTTGCCTTGAACTCAAGTGACAACTCTTCCCCTATATATATAAGTTCCATTTCGAATTTGACCTATCCAAGAACACAATTCCAGCCATTTTCTATCCACCAAAGCCACCAAGGAGGGATGTTGGGCAAAAGATTGAAGGATCATCTTCTCCAATTGACATCTTGGGTTTCATCTACCTTAGTATCATGTTTTCTTACTTCTCTACTTATTTTTTGTTTTTTTTAGCTTCCATGGGTGAGTAGCACCCTTATTTCTACCCTTGAACAAATGTAAAACTTTAAGTGACAATGTTTACATGATTATTGCTAGTTGATGTTACCTTTTGATTGAAATTTCAAGTGTTCTACAGTATTTGCGGTATTGACTCATATTTGTATGTTTTTTCTTAGTTTGATCACCCTCTAGGAAGTGTACGAATATGTTGCTAGGATTAGAAATTACTATTCGTAATTGTAGGATTTTCGATTCCCCTAGTAGCAAATAACGAGTGATGTCATTGGTGATAGTGTAGAGTTCGACATCTAAACCCGAGCTTTCGAGATTTATGTCGAATCTATTTCGTTATCTTGGAGCTTTTATCATTCGATTGCCAAATTGAAGAGAGCTTATTCGACATTTTGGTTTAATTGGATAGGGTTAGTCGAAAAGCTTATTTCGATTAGATAGAATTAAGAGATAACACGGTTGCTAGAGCTTTTTAGTAGTCGTGAAATAGGAACTTGAAATGCTTTCAATTGGGCATCAACAATAATTGTGTAATTCATTAGAACTAAAGGAATACTAGATCAATGGTAGATACCTTAATCTTATTTTAAAAACCCAAAAATCAATCTAATTGTCTTGTGTTCTTTTGTTAATTGAATCTTTTAGTGTTTAATTATCTTGAGTCATTTAATTTGGTTGTTATGGTAGTGTGGTAGTTACTTGATAATCACAATCAAACCCCCTCCACCCTCCCCCCTTCTTTTTAATTGCTTTCATTATGTGTTCCTACTTTTATTTAAATTTTACAAACGCTTGATCTATCAAAATGACACTAGACTACTGTTTCTCGTAGGTTCGACCCGACTTCCGCTCTACTTGTAGAGTTGGAAATCGCAAAAATGTAAATATAATTAATTTGGTACGTGCGGTCCAACGACACCCGCGTACCACTCAACTATATAGAAGATTGATTGGGAGGCTTCTATATCTTAACTCGACTAGGCCTGACCTTACTTTTGTCACACAACAATTCATCCAGTTTGTGAGTGCTCCTAGAGTCTCTTACTGGAATTCAACAATGCATCTGCTCAAGTACTTGAAAGGTACAACACACATAGGACTCTTTTATCCCAATTCAAGTGATTTCATTGTCAAAGGTTTCTGTGATTCGGATTGGGGAGCCTGTCAGGACACTAGGAAGTTAGTTACTGGCTACTGTGTATTCCTAGGTGACTGCTTGATTTCTTATAAATCAAAGAAGCACAAGACAGTTTCTAGAAGCTCTGCAAAGGCAGAGTATAGAGGTATGGCTTCCATTACTTGTGAGCTTATGTGGATTAACTACATTTTTGCAGATTTAGGCATTATAGATCCTAAGCTATTGCAACTGGCCTGTGATAATCAAGCTGCAATCCACATTGCTGAAAATCCAGTCTTTCATGAAAGAACCAAACATTTGGATATAGATTATCATGTCGTCAGAAATAAATTCAAGGATGGGTTCCTGTCCTTTCATCAAGTATCTTCTAAGAGTCGATTGGCTGACATTCTGACCAAGCAGCTGCCTCCAGGAGCCTTTCAATTTATTCTGTCCAAGCTAGGATTGCAACTCCATGCAAATCCAGCTTGAGAAGGGGGTGTTGAACTTATTAAACTTATTAGTTGCTGAAGATTGAGAGATAAGCCATGAGGCTACTTTTGTAATTAAGACTATCTCTAAGCTGTTTTTAGGACATCATCTTTTGAGTATTTTTAGCAGCAGATTACACTTTTATAGATCAGAACAGGAACAACAATTCTGCATGTTTTCATGCAAACAGCCAAGAATTCTGTCTTGCCTTTTTTGGCAAGTTTTTATGGCTTTTGTCCTGATAATCACACCTTCTAGGGTATAGATTTTGGTGTTGATATAAATAGTGATTTTGTTGTAATGAAGTTGCTGCTGCTAGCCCCTTTTGCTGTAAAAACAGATCTCATGTTCATCAATCAAATTTTCTTTTAATATTACATCCTCAAATCAAACTATCCATTGTATAATGTTTTATATTTGATTTAAACTACCATGCTTCTGCTTTTCATTTTATCAGTCCCCTTGAGCCCTTACTGAGGGTTGGCCCTTGAGACAGTTTGCTCTTATTTTTTCCAAATTATGTCTGAATTTTATATAAGTTTCTCTGCTATATCTGTATTGTCATATATTTACAGCAGATAGATTTTTTTATTCCATTTCATCTTTTATTTATTAACAATTACTACACACCACGTGTATATGATGACATTACTAATTGGTACATGTGTATGTTACATGTAATAGATAAAATACAAATTGGAATAGAAGATTTAATCTGTATTTACCCTGGGTCACTACATGCAATCTCTTATTTATAGAAAAACAATCCAAAAAGAAGCAAGTAGAAGCGAGACAGAAGACAGGTAAAGCAATTGTATCCTATCTTCCCTCAGGCATCGTAATCGTAATTTGATTCTCGGTGGTTGCTGCATTTGTGCTAGTTGAACTCCGAGCAGCAAAAATTTCTTCTTTTGTGAAGAAACCGGGCTGCTTTACTCGTGGCAGTTCAATTTCATTTTCAAGCATGAAAACAACGGAAGACATGGTTGGTCTATCTTCCGGAGATTGTTGCACGCATAACATTCCCACTTGGATCGAGCGCAACACTTCAGACAAGTCCAGTGAGTCACCAAGAGAAGGGTCAACAAGTTTCCATAAGTTGTTTTCTTTATAAAGTCTCCATGCCTGAAATTTTCAAATGGTTGAAATAATTCGTTTTCTAAAATAAATGTTGGCCAGAGGAAATAAACACTTACAAGTCCAATAAGGTTAAGATTCTGATCTTTGATGAAGAATCCTCTGTTTCTCCTTCCACTCACAATTTCCAGCACAAGAACACCGAAGCTGAATACGTCGGATTTGACAGAGAAAAACCCGTCTATTGCATATTCTGGAGACATGTATCCACTACAACAGGATATTAACAAAAAAAACTAATGATAAGAACTAGACAAATCGGCGGTTCAGCTTCTTACTATGTTCCGACAACCCTGCTTGTCTGAGCTTCACTTTCATTTCCTCGAAAAGTCCTGGCCAACCCAAAGTCGGATATTCTTGGGTTCATGTCGGCATCCAATAATATATTGCTAGCTTTAAGGTCTCGATGGATAATTCTCAATCTGGAATCTTGATGAAGATACAAGAGCCCCTTAGCAATTCCATTGATAATATGGGAACGTTTTTGCCAGTCAAGTAACATGCTATTCGTTTTATCTGACAAAAAATAATAGTATGCAGTTAGAATTCACCTATTTAACGCTCCTTTGTAGTAGGTTCAGAGTATTCACCGAATAAAATCAAGTCAAGGCTTTTGTTGGGCATGTATTCATACACCAACATGTTCTCCTCTCCTTCAGTGCAACACCCTAAAGTCCTCACTAAATTTCGATGTTGAAGTTTGGCGATCAATATCACTTCATTCTTCAACTCATCGACTCCTTGTAGGGAGGTCTTTGACAAACGTTTCACAGCAATTTCTTGCCCGTCTTCCAACATTCCCTATAGCCCAAAACTTGGAAATTTGAATCACAATAAAACATTGATTGTTAGACATATTTATCTTTCTCTATGTTACTACTTACCTTGTAGACAGGTCCGAATCCACCCTGACCAAGCTTGTTGATGTCTGAAAATTGTTGCGTGGCTTTCGAAATAGTAGGTAAGTTGAAGAACGGCAACTCGGGAGCTACTTCAGTGCTATGACATCCACTTATAAGCCCTGTAACTTACAACATGAGACAGAGAAGCAAGTACTAAAGAGTATTGTTCAAGGATTTCTTAATACCTTCTTCTCTCCTGTTTAGACCTTCCTTGCTCTTTCTACAAAACAAAATGATGCTCATGGACACCAGAACTATTCCGGCCAATGATGTAAAAGTCGCTATGAGAAGCACTCTTTTTTTATCTTTAGACTCTGCATCAATTTTAAATACAAACATCAGTCAAATGCATAGAATATATTTTAAATACAAACATCTTCCATTATCTCATTTGGTCATGTAACCACCGCGGTAATTACATAGAATATATATATCTATTACTAATATAAAAGTATGAATTGTTTCGTCCTGTTTTTTATTTCGTCTTTTCTTGTGATACCTATAATATCCTTATTAAGAATTAAATTTAAGGGTAGTTAGGTAATTTAAAATAAATTATGTTTTCCTTACTTGATTATAAAAGTAAAATATCCTTATTAAGAATTAAATTTAAGGGTAGTTAAGTAATTTAAAATAATTTATGTGTTTTTCTTACTTGATTATAGAAAGTAAGAGTCCTTTTATATTAAAAACTTCTCCTAGAAAACTACATGCTTAAATTATCCTTCTTCTATACTTTCAATACTTTGAATTTTGAAATTAAATCAATTTCATAATAAAGCAGATTTAAAGAGCTTTACAATGATATGTTATTTGTACACATCTTTAACAATTGTACTATATTATATAATTATTTAAGGTATGGAATAAAGAAAAAATTGAATTTATTGAAAAAAAAATTCAATCTTATCCATAACTGTCATATTTTTACTATTCATACTTTTTTTAAATAACAAATTTTTTGGAAATTTTTTTATAATATATACTTCTAATTTTAGTATTCATATTTAATATATGCTATGATTTTTTTTAAATGTCAACTTCATGTTGAGCTTAACAACTAACATAATTTAAGCTCCTACACTTGCATATAATGTGATTACATATTAAAATTATTTTTATAGAATAAGAAGATGAAAAAATTATATAGATAGACAATAAAAATATTGTCTTTTCTTAAAACTATTAATTTAAGGTATAAGGTCATATTACAAAAATGCAAAATATTGAATAAAAAAAGGAAATAGTGAGCGAATTTGTTGTAATAAATCTGATCATGCATACACATAAGTATAATTAAAAAATCTATATCTGAATACTCATGCTACTTCACCATAATTTGAAAATATCAAGTCATTGTAGTTGTTTTAAACATAAAACAATTTCATTAATGGTTGCTTGAATCGGTCAACATTGATGACATAAAAAGGGTGGTGCATGGGACAAACAATTCTTTTGGCGCTATAAATTTTATTTTACGTCCTATCCAATACAATTTTCGTCCATGGAAGGAAGAGAGTAGATGTCTAATATCAGATAACAAAGGCATACATGCATAGGCATAGTCCGCATCACCTATCGACGTGAATATAGTAGTGCTAGAATTCCCAAGAGTACAAAACTTGGGATCTCCAGTATCAGTGGTAAGTCGAACTGCCACACAAAGAGCAAGAACTTTAGCATACTTCAGAGATATTTATAAATTGGGCATCCTTGGAGCAAGCATAAATACCAACAAATGAGGAGTTACGAGCAAATGATGTATCCCCATCAAAGTATTTATGATTAATTGCATTTGGGGGAAGAACAAGCAATGAATCAAGGGTGCGGCTGTGATGTTTAAGGGAAGTAATTAGCATCCCGAAAATCTTGGAAGGTCTGGGTTGTTGTTGCAAGAATACTTGTGAGTATGTACGAACATTGCAGAAGACAATTTTATTTCATTCGCACCAGATTAAGTGGGCAAGGACAACAAAGTATTCTACTATATTTAAATCATCGAGGAGCACAATATCTTGAAACTACAAGTCGCGTAGATGCTATCAAAATCGGAAGATAATTTCATAAATTTCAGTTGCTTGCTAAATTAATGAGGAAATGAGGCACGTGAAGAAGGGATGCATTAAAGAGTGATTAAGCGGTGAACATAAAGAACAACGGGGCTCATAATGAAGTTAACAATGAGCTAAGTTGTTAGACGATGGCAGAAATTAGAGCATCATTTCCAAAGAAAATGCAAGATACAGGCTGATAAACTTTCAAATTCTCCTCCAAATGGGCTCCGGGCCATAGCTACTAACTAGGAAGGAGTGGATGTCAGTAAGGTTTGCGGAAGAACCCATAATAAAATGATATGCAAATCGGACCGAAAATTTACTACAATGGGAATAATCTAACACCCAACGGTCCGGAGAATGGTGATTTTTCAGAGGAGTAGAGAGAATCACATCAGCCTTCAATAGGTCAAAATTAACCCGAACTAACAGGTCATCCAGAGTCCAAGATCTTAATCAATGATGGAGCTGACTCGGGTGTCTTGCGAGAGGTCTGATGCAGCTGATCTGATGGTAAAACAGGGAGGCAAAGGAATTCATCTGGCATGGAAGAGTGTTGTTGTCTCGCTATTGCCCATGAGTTTGCGATAATCAAGAAGATTAACACGATGATCGCCATAATACTGTGCTATTTAAAGCTGGACTGAGAACCAAGAGCAGCATGTAACGCAGATGTTGTAGTAGGACTGCATGATTTGGGAAAAGAGGCCGATGTAGAAACTAAAGGGCGTCATGCTAGCTTAAGTAACATGGCAAGGTTAAATATTTTTAAATTGCAAAAGTCTAGGCTACCTTGTGATTTTCGTTGCTTGAGGACGTCCCAAGAATTCCACCAAATTTTCCTCCTGGACGAGCTATTCCCCTCTCCCTTCCCCCTCCTCGACACTTAATCAATAAAATTTAGTCAAATTTTCCAGATTATTAAGAACATGGTTCGACAATTGGAAACAATACATTGTGTACGTGGATATTGCTTGTATAATATATATAATGTGCACTTCTTTACCCATTTTTCTTAATTGCTTCTCTTACCAACCATTAATGCACTTAATAATCTGTTCTTTAATGCCTGCAAAACTCAATTCTTTATTCGGCCAACAATAGAAAGGAGCCGAGATATCTACCATGTGAAGCCACTACAATAATTTCAAATAATTGGCAGATTGAGTGACGAATTTGTGCTTGTGTATTAGGTCTAAAAGAATCCCTGATTTCTCAAAATTAATACATTGCCCTGAAACACTCTTGTAGAGATTGATAACGAACTTAGTAAAATGCAAGAAAAAACTTTAGCACAAATAGGGAGGAGGGGATCCCCCTGAAGAATTCCCCAATGTAATATGAGTGAGCCAAAATTAATACCTTAATGAAGGAAGCTAAATTGCACAAATGACAAGCAAGGCAAAATAATGTCATAAAAACTCTTAGGAAAATCTCAAGCAAGAAGCATACGATAGACGAAAGAACACTCAACTCAGTGAAAGGCTTTACTCATACCCAACTTAATAGACATGAGTCCCTCTTTCCCGGATTTCCTAAGCTTCATACAATTGTGTAATTCATAAGCGATAAGAATATTATCCATAATTAACCAACCCAAGATGAAGGCTGGCTGAGATTCAAAGATTATAAAAAGGATGTAAGACCGTACCCTATTAGAGAGCACTTTAGAAGTTAACTTATAAATGACATTCCACAAACTAATAGAGCGGAATTGGGTAATAAGCTTTGGTTTTCTAATTTTTCAAATAAACACAATGTAAGTGTTACTAAAAAAAGGACTCAAAGAATTATGAGTAAGCATGTGCAAAACAAAATTAATAACATCTTTGCCAACAATATGCCATTTTTTTTTAAAAAAAAAATACAGGGCCAATAACATCTCTCATGAAATTACGAGCAGATGATGTACCCTCATAAAAAATATATCAAAAATGGCATTTCGGGGAAGAACAAGCAAGGGATAAAATGGTGGGATTGTGACGTTTGAGGGAAGGAATTAGCATCCCAAAAATCTTGAAGCTCTGGGTTGTTGTTGCAAGCAATACTCGTGAGTATGTACGGACATCAAAGAAGACAAATTTATTTTGTTGAAACCAGTTAAGTGGGCAAAGAAAATAAAGTATTATTCTATATTTAAGTCAACAAGGAGTAAAATCTCTTGAAACTACAAGTCGCATATATGCTGTCAGAATCGGAAGATAGTTTCATAAATTTCAACTGCTTGCTAAATAGATGAGGACAGGGGGCCCATGAAGAAGAAATGCACTAAATAGTGATCGGGTGGTGAACATAAAGAACAACGAGGTTCATGATGAAGATGACGACGAGCTAAGTTATCGGATGATGCCAAGAATTAGAGCAGCATCTTCAAAGAAAATGCAAGATACAAGGTGATAATTTAAGCTTCTGAATTCTTCTCCAAATGAGGTTCGAGCCATAGCTACTAACTAGGAAGGAGTAGGTGCTAATAAAATCTTCGAAAGAACTCATAATAAAATGATATGCGGTCGGACCGAAAAGTTACCAGAATGAAAATAATATCACATCCAACGGTCCGAAGAATGATGATTTTTCAGAGGAATGGCGAGAATCACGTCAGCATTCAATAGGTCAAAATTGACCGAATTAGCAGCCCATCGCAAAGTCCAAGATCTGAATCAATGATGGAGCTGACTCAGGCGTCTTGCGGGAGGCCTGATGTAGCTGATCTGATTGGAAAATGGGAAGGCAAAGGAACTCATCTATCATGGAAGAGGGTTATTGTCATTGCCCATGAGTCTTCGACAACCAAGAAGAATAACTCGATGACCAGCCATAATGCGGTGCCATGTAAACCTGGGATGAGAACCAAGATAGCATGTAGCACAGAAGTGAAAGGGTAGTACTTGGACTACATGATTCGGGCAAAGAGGCTGGATGGAGAAACTAAAGGGTCCTATGCTTGCTTAGACAACATGGCAAGGTTAAATGCTTTCAAATTGCAAAAGCCTAGGCCACCTTGAGATTTTCGTTGCTTGAGGACGTCGAACTATCCCCTCTACCCCCCACCAATAAGATTTTACCAAATTCTTCAGATTAATAAGAACATGGTCCGGCAACTGGAAGCAAGACATTGTGTACGTGGATATTGCTTATATAATAGATTTAATGACCGCTTCTTTACCCGTTTTGCGTAATTGCTTTTCTTGTATACAATTGATGCGCTTACAAACTCATTCTTTAATGCATGCAAAAATTTCTTGTTTATTCCGGCCAACAATAAAAAGGACTCTGAGATATTTACCAGGCGAATTCACTTCAGCAACTCCAAACAATTGGAAGATTGAATGAGAAATCTGAGCTTGTGAACCGTTTTACTGAAAATTAACAATTATTTTGATTTTTTTATTATATTATATATTTTGTACTACCTCCGTCCCACCTTATCTTGCATAGAGGAGGTTGGCACAAGTATTAAAAAGAGTTGTTTGTTGAGATTTTGTTGACTTAAAGGTTGATTGAAGATGAAGATTGAGAGTGGAGATTTTATTATAACTTTCCTTTTTAAGGGGTGTGCAAGTTCGTTTGGGACAGACAAAAAACGGGAAGTGTGCAAGATAAGATGGGATGGAGGGAGTATCAGTATTGATGATTAATGATGCCGGAGTCTATCTATATTGAGAATAAATAATAATTAGAATATATCAAACTTTATATATATAAATTTTGTAGGAATAATACATTATATCATGGTATGTCGTGTTTTATGAATCTTTTGACATTATTATAACGTGTTTTGCTAAACTAAGATTATTTAACCTTTTTTTTTTCCTCTTTTATGATTATTTTTAATTTTTATTTGATTTTGGATTATGTTTGCTTAATCGATTAAATCTTTCATTTTTTTTTCTGGGATTGAATAATCTAAGAAGTTGTGTATATATATTACCATGAGTAATAACTACATTGAGTTTTATTAGAATGATTAACCAATATCACCACACAAAATACAATTATTTTATGTTCACGTTAATTGTTTTGATTAGATAATAATAAATAAAAAATAGTGATCACGTGCAACGCACGTACGTATTGCTAGTATATATATATATATGAATATGAAAATTACTAAATAAAATATCCAGCTTTTCGGATTAATTACTTTACTTAATTCAGTGGAAGCCATTCTGATGTAAAGATCTTGTCCACCTTGAGCCAGAGTTCTTATGTCAATGAAATCCCCGTGGTAAAAGAGACATCCGCTTCCTTCTTCTTTGAGATCCAACCGCGTGTACGCCGTACAAGAACAGTTCGTCAAACATTCTACTTCACAATCTGCAAGGCCTATTCTCCGACTATCTAACGTGGAATTTCGTGCGTCTGGCAATTTAATCCCAGAGTACTTCAAAAATACATCTCCCTGACACGCCAACAGTGTCCTCCTAACGCAACCATTTGACATGTCTGGACCTTTCGGTACAAACTTATCGAGACATCCACAATATAGAGAATTATCAAAGCTGCAAACGCCATTCGCACCACGGGAATTGTAGCTATCACATTGATCTTTCCCCACGTAGCTGTAGATCTCCCATGTTTGGGTTTCACGATCCCATATCCAGCGGTTTCCACTGCCATCAGGCTCCAGTATTGACCTGGTAAGAATCGTAGGGTCCCCGATATCTTCCTTATATTTCACCTCGCTCTCCTTGATAATTACCGTCCTGTATATGGGCACCGTATAGATTGTCTTTCGATATAATATGTTTGGTGCACCACTGAAATAGGCACCGTTCCAGGGCCCGACTCTATACCGAATAACTCCACCTCTTTTCATGAATATTTGTGGCAATCCAGCTGGATCAAAGTGGATTTCAAACTCGCCTGGAGCTGGATCGTCGTTGCTTCTCCATGAGGATTGGTAAGCCTCCACCCCTGTTACGAAGTTCCATCCTAAGCTCATGCCTGGTAAAAACGTGTCAGATGGATAATCAAAACACTGCCAGACGAAAACATCCGGCCTGTCAGCACTTTCATCCTTCACCACCAGATTCCCCGAGTCTAATAATTGTGCAGATGGATTTCCCACACGCTTCCACGCATTCGTTGACCATACAACGGTGCCATTCGTGTCGTTGAACACGGCCAGGATTCCAGGCCCTGTGAACTTTAAGACACCTGACTTGGTCTTGAGTGCAGTCTGTCTGTTGGCAACCCAAACATATGTCCTAACTGTTATGTTCTTGTACCATATGCCCACGTACCGATTCGTCGAGTTTCTCGGGCTGAAAAACCCGAGTTCGAAAATCCCAGCTGATGAAACCAGTGTTTCTCCATCTCTGATGATCCGAGAAATATTCATAGTGTCGTTTGCAGCAGAAACTGCATGAATTAGCAGAAAGCAGAACAGCATACAGAATAAGCAACATGTCTGAAATTCTTCCATGTCTCCAATAACTTTTGAGACAACGAACTAATTTAATTTTCTTCCAAATTTCAGTTGATTTCTACAACATCATCGTTATGGCAGAGGGAAGTTTCATTGAATTAATTTATGGTTTAATTATGTTGCGTTCCAATGTAAATGATTTTAAAATGGTGGTCTGGTCCCTAACCCACATAGTTAGTCCTGTCTACTGTCAAGATCAAATTATTTACTTATTTAAATTTAAATTTATAATTTCATATCATTATCGATTAGTAAATAGTCCATGCTTACGAAATAAAATATAAAAGATGAATTCGTGGCACTTTTAGTTTTAATTACGATCGACCAAAGACAGGAGATTATCCTTCCGCGTTGACTGCTTGTTTTAATATGCCACATCATTCTTAAAAGGAAAGCACACCGAACATAATTTCTTTTTTAATTTGTTGGAATGAGGGACCTCAGAAGTATTAATAGTATGAAATAAAATGCTCCTACCTTTTTATAATAAAAGTCTTGTTTTATTTTTTATCTATTTTTTTAACAACACCAAAAAATTATAAATAGACATTCGTACGACTTATTCTGTTTATTCTACTTCGACTGATTTAATCATTCTTAACTAGAAAGTAATAAAAAAGGATATTATTTTCTAAATACAACTCTTATTTTTAACAAGAAAATTTTTGAATATTTTTTTCCTTAGGACGGATGTAGTAAATAGACCTGAATGGGCTTGAACTTCAAGACAACAGATGGGCTCAACTCATATTTACAGGCCACAACAGCTTTAATTTAGCTCAGGTGTTTGCTTTATTTGGGCTTTAATTACCATGTCTTTCAATTTCTATTTTACTCTTATCATTCTGGTGCGAACGCGGTGGAGTTGGTTTCCTCAGTTCCATTAGCTACCGCATCCCGCACGCCGTATGACACTCATGTTCATGGTCAGATTTCGGGCGACAATGAGTTCTCCGTAACTCAGGATTCAAATGAGTCTTCTCTGGTAGTTTTTCAGGAGACAATGCTATTGACGATATTGTTCACAAGTAGTTGGCTTCACCCAGGTGTCGTTTTCGTCTTATGGAAGCACTTCGGGTGCTGGGTTGCCACTACGACGTCGATCCTCTTCTCCTACTTCACAGCACCGTCACCCAGCTCTGGTGCTTAAGGAAACTTCCGATGTCCCTTCGGATGATATATCCCACCATTCAGACCTCAACCGCTTGCGTAGCTTCCCTCAGTTGTTCCGTCTCCTTGTGAGCAATCCCACCGAATTCAGGCCCCACAGGCTACTCTGCAGTCTACTTGCAAGTCTGCTAGTGCACCCAAGCCAAGCAAGTATGTCCTCTGCCTAACTTTCATATTGTCTCTGATGTTTCAGGTAATGTTGCTTTATAGGCAATGCGATTGGTGGCTCATAAGAAGTGAGGCGATTATCTGGATGATCCTGACCCGGATGATGCCTTCATGTGATTGTTAAAGATAGGCCATGTGATTACTATTTATTTAAATCCTACTCATCTAGACTTTGGGCATGATAGATTTTCACTTTATTTTCACAGGTGGTGGTGAGGGTCCGACCTGTGATCCCCATCTTTGTTTTTCTTTCTTATTTTCTTTTCTTTGGGTTAAAGCAACTATTGAATAAATAAGAGTTCCAATCTCCAGGATCTTAATAATCTTCTTCTCCCATCACTGTTATCTTTCGGTCATCTTCTAAATTCTTGATTCTATTTTTGAAGAGCTATCTCTGAAAAGAGACATAAGATGAAATCTGTACTAAAATTTTGAATATTTACAATGTAATGGCGTATGTGATAATGCGCAATCTGATATCCAAGAAACTTAACGAAAACTTACGTAAGGAATATGGAAAAACACAAGATTTACGTGGTTCGATCCGGAGATCTACTTCCACGGGCACAAAATAGCACCTGCCGAGGTGTTTCTTTCACTAGATCTTTGAGTTTACACGTAGTAATTTCAGAATACAGAATGCGAACCCTAATTCAGAGTTCTTTCCTCATATTTATACTATCCCCTACTAAACCCTAACTAACTCCCTATTGTCGCGCCTATTTTCCGCTGCGTGGCGGTTGGGAACGGATCGCGGGCCTTGAATCGCGGAACAAGCCATAAGTTGGGCCGCGCCACATTATCTGGGACGACGCGTATTTCTGGATTTTCTGGGCCGGTTAGTGGGCCGAGGTATTAACCCGACCCGAAGTGACTGGGCCATCCCTATCAGATGCCCCCCCCCCCAGCCGGAGCGAGGAAGGAGCTTCGGTTGTAACCGGGGTGGAACTATAGGCAAGATGAGCCGTGGTCGCTGGCGAGCCGAAGTGTTTGTGGATAACCAAGATTGTTCCGCGTCTAAGGTCCTCCAGGGCGTAGTCCGTGGAAGCGGAACCGAACTAGGCCGAATTACACCGGGATAATAGCGAGTCCCCCAAAAGCAAGAAACGGTATCGGAAGTATATAATAATCTGGCCGAGGTGAAGGGATCACCGGAGTGTAGTAGTCTGGCCAAAATGAAGGGAGCACCGGAGTGTGGTAGTGTGGCCGAGGTGAGGGGAGCACCGGAGTGTAGTCCGAATCTTCCTGGCCAAGAGTGGGGTTGATGTGATTGGCGGCACCATCATGAGAGAGAGGGATGTGAAGTGACACGCTCTGCGATTTCCAATAAACCTGTTCCCCACGCGCCTTGGGAACCGTAAAGCGCGTGAATATCACGTCCAAATCTCAATCACTGAATTTGAATAGGCCGTATCAGAGCCGTTGGTTTTTTGTGTATATATTTGGAATAATGGCACAGTAACTTCATCTTCCTCATTGCGATTAGCCAGTTTTAGAAAGCGGGAAAAAAGGAGAAATCTGGTCGCGTGTGACTCATCTCGAATAAAAAACTTCTCAAACTCAAACCAAGTAAGTATGCCTTCTTCTTCATCTTCTTCTTATGTTCAGGAAGTAGGGACTAAGAGCGCCCCGTTAGACGTGCCACCTCTGCGAGTCACAATTCCAGAGAGGAATGAGATTAGGACTGTGGATCGAGCCGATGGCAGGGAAACCAATGTCAAGATGGTCGGTTTTTACGAGTGTACGGAAGAGGATTTCGAGGTATCCACAATAGCGTCGCGGATGGCACGGGTGCAGATTGAGAGAGAAATCCCCTCATTTTACCTTCCATTTAACTTAGAATATATAGTACCGGACCCCGGTGATAGGGCCTGTTGCCCGCCGCAGGGTTTCATTAGTGTGTATATAGACTTCCTGAGAATAGGCTTGAGATTGCCCCTGTGGGACATTGTGGTCCGGTTACTGAGATACTATAACATTGCCTTAAGCCAACTAGCGCCAAATGCGGTTAGGCAAGTAGTCGGATTCACCGTAGTGTGCAAGAATGCCGGGGTAGAACCAACCGTAGAGCTATTTAGGTTTTTTTACCAACTAAAAGCCTTCGGTAAATCCAAGGGGTGGTACTCCTTCAGTCCCCGAGCCCGAGGTGGGTTCAAGGTGCAAAACCCGAGTAAGGTGGAGGGATGGAAGGAGAGGTTTATTTTTGTGAAGAACGGAGTAGCTCTCCCGAAGTGGAGGAGGGATGAGGTGCTTGATACTGCCCCGGTGGAGAACCCGGAGGCTGAAGTTGTACATACATTCCGGTCAGTGGGGACTTTCAAGACCCTCTGTACTGAGGAGGAACTGGAGGGGGCCGGACTAAGCCCGTATTATTCGGGCGATGCGGTTGCCGAGGAGGGTAGGAGTTCTCGTGTTATGCTTTTTACAAACCGTTGTTTTGTACAGGAGTAACTTCAAATTTTGCATGCAGTGGGACGCTTCGGAAAAGAGCCGGCCGGAAGCCCCGCGGTGGCTGCGGCAGCTAAAAAGAAAGGAAAAGCTGCTGAGGTGTCTCCCCGGGGGAAGATGTCACCTGGTGCGAGGCCCAGCGCTGGGTCTGAGGAGCAGGTAGGAGCGGCGAGGCCCACCCCTGGATCTAAGAAGAGGCCGGAGCCATCTGGGACACCTCCAACAACAGCAAAAAGACTCCGCACAGGGGAGAGTATGGAGGTAAACTCAAGATGTGCTGTTAATTACTGTTAACGCAAATGCAGTGTATATTTATCTGTGCTGATTTCTGTGTGCTGCTATTGGTGGCAGTTGAAGGAGCAGGGGCCTTCAAGTTTATTGGGGTTGGAGGGGGGCGATGCCGAAGAACTTCTGCGCTTGGCGCGAGGAATCATGGAACTCGGTCGTAAGAGCGAGAAGGAAGGCAAGGAGGAGCTAGCCGAAGCGACCAGAGAGCTTCGGGCGCGCAACGACAGGTTAACACAAGACCTAACCGAGGCGCGTAAGAGGGCCGCCTTGGTTGAAAATGAGGTAGCGCGTCTGCGCGGAGTGGAGGCAGAAGCTGGTGTCCTCCGAGGGGAAATACTGCAGCTGCGGACTGAGATGGAGGCTCGGGAAGCTGCAATAGTCGAAGGTCAAGAAGCGATGCTGAAAGCATTCGCTGAGAAACTGTTCCAAACCAGCACGTTTCTTGACTTTCAGACTGATTTTGTTGCAATAGGGGACCAGGCCACACGATCTGTGCTGCTGGAGCAGATCAAGGAAGTCTACCCGAATGTGGATGTATATCGTCCAGAATTCGGGTACGACTTTGATGCAGTGGCCGGGGTGGAGAAGGCCTACTACACATCATTTGCAAATCTGCCGGAGTGGCCTCTGTTGAAGGCTCTAGCGGAGAAGAAGCAAATTTTGAAGGCCGAGGAGATTGCTAACTGTGAGGTGGACCAGGACCAGGAGTTCCTGGCATTCCGCCGGGGTGAGCTTGTCTCCAAGCCTCGAAACAAAGAACCCCCCCCTCGGATGGAGGTTGATGCCATGGCTGCGGATGAGGCTGCCGCAGTTAATGAGGAGGAAGAAGCTGAAGCGTTGGAGGGCCGGCGAGAGGTGTTGCCCGAGGATACTGAGGGGATCGAGCGGGAGGTCAGTCGTTCCCCTCAAATTTAATGTAGTATATAGTAGGAGTAGATGTAAACTTTGTACTGACTCATGGATAATGTACTTTGATTTGGTTGAATATAAATCTTGCTTTTGAGCTGAACTTCAACCCATTATATGCTTGAGATTGATTGTCCTCGTTGACTCTTTTGTCTGTTTAGAATACCGCGGAATTGCACGAAACAATAAAGAAACTCATGCGATCACTAGAGTGGTTCCGCGGAGAAAAGAATAACCTGCAAATGCACGTAGTGCCGAGGCTAGAAAAGCGGGTGGCCGTTGCGGAAAAGAGGGCGGAGGAGGCCGAGGAACGATCCAGGGACCACGAACTGAAATACCGAGCTAAAGCTGCCAAAATGAGCCGTGTCCTCGTTCATCAAAGGGAGTATGACCGGATACTGTCTGAGTTCGGCCTTCGGACTTTTGAAGAAGTGGAGGAGCGGGTCGTAGAGATTCAGGGCGAAATCTCAGCACTTATGGCAAACGACCCAGCCGAGTCCTCGGAGCTTGTAAGAAAGCGAGAGGTTTTGGAGCTGCTCCTCAGCATGTATGAAGGACTGAAGGGCCGAGGCAGGTGGCGGCCTTCTGCCGAGGAATACATTGCGAGTACAAGCCGGAGCCAAGGTACTTCAAAAGCCCCCCGTAAGGGTAAAAAGAAGCCCGAGGGAAAGAGCAAAGGCATTGTTATTCGAGAGCCAGTTCCAGTGACTACGATCGAAGAAGAGCCCGCCGTTGTCGCCGAAGAGGTAGTCGAAGAACTGGCCAAAGAAATCGAGGTGATGGCCCCCGAGGAATGGGACCCTGTGCAATGGGCCCAAACCCCGAGGTCTGCTCCGCAGCCGAGTAGCCGTGCTCGTACAAGAGACGAAGTTCCCAGACAAGCGCCAAGAACAAGTCCACGGCGTCGGGAAGCCCGCGGGGGGGAAAGAGCCGGAGCCCGAGGCCGAAGAACTACAAGATCCCGGAGGACACAGCGTAGGTCTAGGAGTAGGCCTCAACGCCGGGGCGCTAAATACTGGCTCGGGGGCCGTAGATAATTGCTTATTCGTTTTTTTTTTCCTTTTTCTTTTTTTTGAAGTCTTATGTAAGAAACTTTTTGGCATCACCTCGAAGGAGGATAATAAAATCATTTTGGTGTGCATAGTTGTGTTAAGGAAAACAAAAAAGTTATTAACCAAAGGTAATAATTGTTTTAACGGGTGTTCGGGAACATAATATGGATAACCCCAATTCAAATTTCCCTGGACGGATCAGGCGGGAGTAAAATCTCCCCGGACGGATCGGGCGGGAGCAAAATCTCCCCGGACGGATCGGGCGGGAGCAAACACCTCCCCGGTTAAACAGGCGAGAGAGTGATACGAGTCCGGGGACGAAATGTGAATCTCCTCGGACGGACCGAGAGAGAGAGATTTAGTTGTCCGGAGACGAATAATAATAATACGATTGCGTTAGGGCGTCCCCGTAACGTAAAAGAGAACACAGCAAGATGCATAAACAAAGAGTATTTATTCAATGATGAGTGCCGGAGCAAATTGAAGGATACAAAGAGAGATAACAACGTAAAAGAAGCGTACAATGAGCATAAAGATAAGATGATACTTGTCATTTGGCATTCACAGATAGAAGCGTCTCAAGTTGGTAACATGCCAGCTTCGGGGAATTGAGGTTCCATTGAGATGCTCTAACTGGTAGGATCCGGAATCGTGCGTGGCTACGATGCGATAAGGACCTTCCCAAGAAGCATGTAATTTCCCCTCGGGGGCAGCTTTGCTGGCTGAATTGAGTCGAAGTACTAGGTCCCCGACATTGAATTGAGTGCCTCGAACCCGGAGGTGATGATACTGGGCTGCACGTTGTTTACACCTGGCTTGCTGGATGAATGATTGATCACGACGATATTCAAGCTCATCCAAATTTGCACGGAGAGCTTCGTCATTATCCTCGGGAATCAATGTGATGAGGCGGGGGCTTGGTACACTGATTTCCGCCGGAATAACTGCTTCGGAGCCGTAAGTTAGGCTGTAGGGGGTCTCCCCGGTAGAGGTATGCGGTGTCGTGCGATAAGCCCATAGAACTTGCGGAAGGTTTTCGGCCCAAAGACCTTTGGCATTATCCAGGCGTTTCTTTATACCCGTGAGCAGTGTACGATTGGTGACTTCAACCTGACCGTTGGCTTGAGGGTGAGCAACCGAGGAGAAAATTTGTTTGATATGAAGCTCCTCGCACCATGACAGGAAGGGATCGTTGGCAAATTGTTTGCCGTTATCCGAAATAATAGTGCTCGGTATGCCAAAACGACATATGATATTTCGCCAGACGAACTTCAAGATGTTTTGACCAGTGATGGCAGTAAGAGGTTCCGCTTCTACCCATTTGGTGAAGTAATCCACGACGACCACCAGAAACTTCAATCCCCCTGGAGCGACCGGAAATGGGCCAACAATATCAATTCCCCACTGGATAAATGGCCACGCACTTTGAATTCCAGTGAGCTCGGTTTGTGGCTGGTGTTTCACACGAGAATGTAGCTGACACTTGCTGCATTTGGTCACTAAGTCGTGGGCATCGTTAAATAAAGTTGGCCAATAATATCCCCAGCGGAGAACTTTCTTGGCCAATGTCCGGGAGCCGATATGACTGGCACAGGCCCCTTCGTGAACCTCCCGTAGAACTTGATTAGCCTCGGCAGGAGCCAGGCACCGGAGACTCGATTGTAGGTACGACCGTCTATACAAGACTCCATCATGAAAGGAGTATTTGGGGGCTTTAAGAACTACTTGCCGAGCTCGCAGCTTATCATTAGGCAGAATTCCATCTCGGAGATACTGAACGATAGGGGTCATCCAATTCGGATCACTATCGGTCAATACCGAAACCGTTGCCTCATGAATTGCCGGATGAAATAAGTCTTCGACTATAATATCCGGAGATATATTAGTTCGGACCGCGGAGGCTAATTTGCTGAGCGCATCTGCTCTTGCATTCTGAGTACGTGGTATTTTCTGGATAACAACCGTATCAAGAGTTGACATAAGTTTGAGTGTTAAAGCACGATACCTGATCATTGTTTCATCCTTGGCGACATAAGTTCCCTGGATTTGCTTGGACACGACCTCGGAGTCCGTGAAGAGCTCAAGATGGCGAGAACTGCCTCGTATTCTGCTTC
The DNA here is from genome assembly GCA_958295605.1 of Ajuga chamaepitys. Lineage (NCBI taxonomy): Eukaryota > Viridiplantae > Streptophyta > Magnoliopsida > Lamiales > Lamiaceae > Ajuga > Ajuga chamaepitys. The sequence continues at coordinate 38,114,485 of OY282498.1, read as the reverse complement.
ATTATTGGTCACCTTAAATTTGAATCGAATGACGTACTTAACTTCAACTCCCTCGGGGTCAATGAGAAGCACCCCGACACCACTTCCGCGAGCCGTGGATGCACCATCCACATACAATTGCCACTTGCGAGGTGGGGATACGAGGGTAGCAGGATGATGGGTACCATTGCCTGCAGAAGATTCATGATTATCCCCCGGGGTTTCAGCCAAAAAATCTGCAAGTGCTTGACCCTTGATAGCTCGGCGGGGAAGAAATTGAATATCATATTCGCCTAATTCGACAGCCCACTTGGCGAGGCGCCCTGACACCTCGGGCTTGACAAGAATCTGACGGATAGGATGATTGGTCAGAATTCGTATTTCGCGCCCTTGGAAGTATGGCCGCAGACGCCGAGCCGCCATGACAAGGGCCAGCACGGTTTTTTCCAGCATGGAGTACCGTGTCTCCGCCCCGTGAAGTACTCGGCTTGCGAAATACACAGGATGTTGAACACCCTTGACTTCTCGCACGAGTGCGGCGCTAATAGCTTCCTCGGCGGAAGCCAAATACATGTAGAGAGGCTCTCCGGGGAGAGTAACTGACAAAGTGGGCAATTGCTGAATATGATGCTTCAAAGCCTCGAAAGCCTCAATGCACTCCGGAGTCCACTCAAATGACTTCGCCTGTCTGAAAATTTTGAAGAATGGGAGTTGGCGCTCTGCCGCTTTAGATAAAAAGCGATTTAAGGCCGCCAAACCACCCGTGAGGCGTTGAACGTCTCTGAACGTCTTCGGTGGTTGCAGATCCAAAACATCCCGAAGTTTGGCTGGATTGGCCTAAAGACCGTGTTGTGAAACCATATAACCAAGAACTTGCCGAAGCCAACGCCGAAAGTGCATTTTGCCGGATTAAGTCGCAAATTGTAACGCTGCATAGTACGCAACGTTTCGGCAATATCTTGCACGCATGAAGAATGGGAGGTACTTTTTATAACCAGATCATCGACGTAAACCTCGACGTTGCGGCCAATTTGATCGCGAAAAACGCGGTCCATGAGACGTTGATATGTGGCTCCAGCGTTCTTGAGCCCGAAGGGCATTTTCTTAAAAGCAAAACACCCAAAAGCAGTGATAAATGCCGTCTTGAGGGCATCCTGCGGATCCATGAAGATCTGGTGGTATCCCTTATACAAGTTTAAGAAACAAAGTGCCACGTACCCAATAATGGCTTCGGCCTTTTGGTCGATGGAAGGTAGAGGATAACAGTCCTTCGGACAATGTTTATTGAGATCGGAGAAATCGACACACATCCGCCATGCCCCGCTGGACTTTATCACCATCACTGGATTGGATAGCCAAGAAGGGTAATACACTTCGAACAAGATGTCCGCATCCAAGAGTTGTTGCACCTCGATTCGAATTGCTGCATTTCGCTCCGGAGCGAACTTCCTTTGCTTTTGCTGTATAGGCTTTACGCTAGGATCGATTTTCAACTTGTGGGTTATTACATCGGGAGAGACCCCGGGCATATCCAAAGGGGACCATGCAAAGACATCGGAATACTCTCGCAAGGTCTGAATGATGGCCTGGTGTAACCATGGCACATCCACGGCACCGACAGTTACAGTTTGTTCTGGTTTGGACGGATCAAGCGGCACCTAGACGGTGGTATCCCCCAATGAGGTACATACCGGAGGTTCAAGAGCCGATGATGCTACCTGAAGTTGTTGTTTGGGAGGAACTTTTGTAGTCTTTTTGAGTGCCACATACATGCACTCCTTAGAAACCCGCTGACTACCGCGGATAGCCACTTCGCCATGTGAGGTGGGGAATTTGAGCGCGAGGTGGTATGTGGAGCAGATGGCTTTGGCAGGAGTAAGCCAATCCCGACCCAAGATCATGTTGTAAGGTGACGGGGAGTTAACCACGTAAAAATCCACGAAAATGGTTTTTATCGCCGGATAGGTCCCCAGAGACGCCGGGAGAGTGATGACACCTTCTGACTGGACTTCACCTTGGGTGAAAGTCTGCAATGGCCCGGGGGCCGGCCGAAGTTGTTCCCGAGGAATCCCCATCTTTTGGAAACAGTCGGCGAATATAACACTCACTGCGGCTCCATTGTCCACGAAGACCCGCTTTATTGTAACATTGGCTACAGTCATGTCGATGACAATGGCGTCAGTATGAGGTGTTATCTCTGGAACCGGGTCTCTATCTGTGAAACTAACAGTTTCGGATTGATGGAGGCGCTTATGACGTGGCTCCTCGGGAGGAGGTCGGCGAGCCTCTGCCTTCAAGGCATTTCGCGAAGCTCCGGTGGGGAGGGCCCCATATATCACGTTTATTACGTGAGTGGGTGCATTGTCTCCGGGTCCTCCCGGAGGAGGAGGCGGTGGCAGAAAACGAGGTTGTTGGCGATTGCCAAAGTCTTGTCGTGCATAATTGCTAGACCCCGCCGATTATTCTGCCACGGCGGCCGATTTTGTTGTGTACCCCGGTCATGATAACCTCCGCGGTTATGAGACGAACCCCCATTCTGACTTGTCCGAGGTTTGTCATCGGTCCGCGCAATGTATTGTCGCAAGAGACCTTTCCTTAAACACTCCTCAATTTCCTTGCTGAGCTCTCGGCACTCCTCCGTCTCGTGCCCATGATCTCGGTGGTATGCACACCACTTTCCACGGTTCCTCTTTTCAGGCGGAGCAGTCATCCGCGGACAGGGCCGTAAATCATTCTTGTGAACAGAAAGAATTTCAGCTCGTGATTTTGTCAGCGGAGTGAATTGTGGAATATCGCCTCGAGATTCTGAATGCCCCGGGTTCAGACGAGAAAAGGCACTAGGTCGTGTGCTAGGCCCAACTTGTGCCCTATCGGACTGCCGCTTGCTAGCATGTTTCTCACGTTTCTGACGAGTCTGCTCCTCGGCCTTAGCATATCTGCACACCGTATTAAACAGTGCTCGGGTTGTGACCGGTGGATTACGAACCAACTCGGTGTAGAGTGGTCCAGGACGGAGTCCATTCATGAATGCGTTGATGATAACATCATATGAGCAATTTCCCACCTTGAGACTCTCCGCTGTAAAGCGGTCAAGAAATTGGGTAACGGTTTCACCGTCCCGCTGTTCCATATTCATGAGGTCGGCCAGGGTGGCCATGGGCTTCGCACGTGCTTCAAAACGCGCCCAAAAGTGCTCGGCGAGTTCTCTGAAAGAGGATACACTATTGCGAGGGAGAGAATCAAACCAAACCCGAGCTTCATCCTGAAGGTACTCAGGGAAAACTTACAGTAATGAAGGGATGTAGTATGATCGCGGCTAAGCATGTTGTGCCTGAAAGCTCCAAGAAAATTGGCTGGATCTCCGGTGCCGTCGTAAGGTGGTATGGCAGGCCTTTTGAACCCTTCGGGAAGGGAGGTGGCCATGATTTCTTGAGAGAACGGTGTGATGATATCTCCATTGGCATCAAGGCCCAGGATTCTTTCGAGCTCGACATTGCGTTGGACTCGCTCATACTCTTGAAGATCTAGAGTATGAGGATTGGCATAACGAACTCTTTTAGCCGCGTTAAGTGGACGGCGGCGATCGACATCTGCAGGTTCGTCGTTGCGCTGTCTTGACCCATTAGAACTCTCATGGTCCTCGGGAGAACCAGGTCGTTCCCGTCGTCGATCCTGACGCCCGCGGTGCACCGGGTCTTGTCTATCATGCGAGTGCTGACGATGTGGATGCGCCGCGGGATTGGCATCATGTCCGGCAGGTCCCTCGGGATTTAGGCGATTGGCCGCCCAGTCTTGAATAACATGAGCATGCTCTTGTAGGAAAGCCTGGAGTAACTTTGGAGTTATTTGAATATTGACCGGTGGCCGGGCAGCAGCGAGATTAGGGTTTTGCATGTCTTGTGGGGGCGGAGGTAAGAACTGGTTGTCTGGATTCACTACAAGAAAAGCTATTTTTAGTGACAAAATTTTAGTGAGAGTAAGAAAAAACTCTCACTATATGTATAATATACATAGCTTTAGTGAGAGTAAGAAATTACTCTCATTAAAAACTTTAGCATTGGTAAGGAAATTTTGAATTTCACTAAAATCCGGTCACTATTGAGTGTGAAAATGGGGCGGCAACAATCCCCGCTATTAACTATAATTTTCGTTGAACTAAAATCTAGAAAACCAATGAAAAAACAAAAGAAAAAATCAAAATTATCTCATAATTGAAAAGAACAAAATTCGTACCCAACCTCCCCCCTCTCACCCTCTGAAGTCTGAATAGAAGAATGGAAGACCTGGCACCTCTCTCTGTATCGATCTCTCCCACCCTCCACTAAAAACATCGTTGCTCCGTCATCAGCTGGTGTCTCTCCACCGCCGCCTGTATTGTCAACAGGTACGAAGAACTTTTAGTCCTTTTCTCTTTTTTTATTATTTGTCTTACCAAACCCTAGATTTTTGTCGTAATTTGTGTAGGCTGTCTCTTGATTTTGGGTCTCGCTGGTCTCCTTCATCTCACCCTACCATGTTCGTTGCTTCAATGGTAATAGGTGAGAGGTTCTTCCAGTTTACTAATTCATTCTGTATATAGTTCGACTTTTAACCTTTGACGCTTAAATATGGAAGTCTCAAGGGATCTGGTTTTGTGTTGATTTTTTCATTTTTTTTTTATATTCAAGGAATCAAAATATATTTTGTAGTGTGTGTATGCAATTCACAGGTAAGCTTAAAAACCTTGACTAGCCACATTTTTATATGGATATCTGAGTTGTCCTCTTTGCTATGTTACTGGGGATGTTTTGCCAAGCTTATTTTTCCTTGTGTATAAATATATACTTGTAATCATTGAAGTAAAAATTATATGGTCAAGTATCTATGATAGAAACAAATTCCTCACCCTAGATATTTTTGTGACATTGTTGGTGAAATGGACCATATTCCATTTGAAATCTCTTGTTTCCACTTGCAGTTGTTGGGTGGCCACTGTGAATAGTTGTATAATCTATACCGAGTCTGAGGGTGTCTTTCGATTTATATGATACTGATGGTGAGTTTCTCATGTTCACAGGGATGACTACAATGACTTCAAGATATTCTACATGCAAGTAATCCCCTTGATGATGCATGCCTATTTCAGTGTAGACGCTGAATACTTTTGTTTGCCTGGTGTTATTTAGTTAGTTACCACATGTTATACTATAAATATATAAAGTATGATATTATAGGTATTAGATGTTAGACATTGCTCTATCGATGTTCTAATCTCCTGATATTTTGGAAATTATTATGCTTAGTTGATCAGGTTCAGCCTGATCAATGATCCAATGAAGATGAAGTTGAAACTACCATTTGAAGAAGAAGAAATCAAGAGAGTTGTCTTTTCGAAAAATAGACATAAAAAATCCTGCACCAGGCAACTATAGTTCAGAGGTTTATCAAGAGGCATGGGAAACAATCAGATGGGACATCCTGAACGTCTTCGTGGAGTTTTATGAAAGCAGGGTAGCCAATTCCATCATGAATGAGACCTATGTATGCTCAAGGAAAACTCACTCAAAGTTAAGAACTATCGGCCAATAAGTCTCACTACAAACCTCTACAAGATCATCGCCAAAGTTCTTTCAAAGCGATTAAGAGATGTCATACCATATACAATTTCAGATCAACAAAGTGCTTGTATTGAGGGAAGACAAATATTGTATTCGGCCCTTATAGCTAATAAGGTAGTAGAGGAGTACAGAAGCTCGGGCAAGGCAGGTTTGGTGTTTGATGGTGATTTAGTGCATCTATGAGTTAGTTATGACATCTTCTTTAAGGTCAGTGAAAATAATAAGATTTTGTGCTATGGAAATACTCTAATAGAACTTCTGGCTAGTTCAGTAACACAGCGTTGCCCACTGTTTGATGGTGATTTTTTCTTCTCTATTTGATTTTGTCCCAAAAGCATATGTCATAAAAGATCTACTTATGTTTCTGTCAAATTTCAGGAAAATGAGCTGACCTTGATGGGAAGAGTGAAAAAAGTGATGCACATGAAATGCAGAGCTTTTATCAACATTATTAAAAAAAGTATGTTGAAGCTTTGCAAAATGCTTCTGACAAAGCTGATCTGATGATAATTTGATTTGCCTCTAGATTACCTGTTGCTTGTTTTCTGGTTTTGATGTAAATTTTATATGCCACCTGACATAATATATAGATTCAAGTTGTTGTTCATGTGCTCCGGAATACCAGAGGTCTTCCTTGACCAAAGGATTACAAGAAAAAAGAAAGATGAAGATATCCTTGATTCTTCAAGCTATGTTTTGTTTTCAGGTGAAGTAGCCTAACTTAAGCTAACATGATCCCCTCTTGAAATGATATTGTTGGGCATCAAACATTCAAACAACACAATTATTTATTTTATTATTGTGAAAATACTGACCTCGTTCTCCCGTTGAATTTCGTTGCATTCTGACAACCAATTGAATTTCAGAATAGTAGCATTCAATCCAATTGTTATTTACTGCTTGATTATTTTGGATAATGTGACAAACAAAGAGAGTGTATGTATAAGACAACTTCCCAAGCCAGATCAACAATCCAAGGTTTCCCTTCTCCAACTATATGTTTTTTACTTGATAATACTCTGTGAATAACCTTAATTTCATGTGCATGCATCTCGTTGTATGACTAGAAGCTTCTTCAACTTTCGATCTCAGAATTTATGGAGTGTATGACATAGGGGGTGCGTTGTTGGATATTTTAATGGGAATAGAATGAAAGGCGGGTGCAGACAATTTAAGTAAGGAATCCATCAACGCATGATGCTTCCACTAACTTTTCAAGGTCATAATATAGATGAGGGACTGAAATGGAGCCCCAATATTGGCTTAAATACATTCTGTAGTGCTATTTTTTTTGGCTTAAGTAAGGAATCCATCTACTGAAATGCATATACATCATGTGAACTATATATTATTATGTAGTGCTAATGCATTCAATTTCTGCACACTGATAAATACTCCCTCCATCCCGGTTAAGAAAAAATAGCTTTTTGACTTTTTTAAAGGTGGAGATTGAGGATTGAGATTTTGAGGGTGAGGATTGTGGGAATTTGTTTCTTTTTTTGGGTGGCCACTTTAGTTGGGACAGACCGAAAAAGCAAGTATGCAGGTTTAAGCGGGACGGAGGAAGTAATTGTTATAAAATAGCTTAAACATTTCAGCTTGTCCTTTCTATCTTCTCGTATTTTGATTTAGAAGATTTAGATTAATACTTTTGGGCAAAAAAATGTCTTTTTTCTTTCACTTATAATCAATAATATCTATGTTATGCAGTTTTATGCTTTGATGTGATGTGTAAGTTATCTTTGTTTATTTTCAGGTTTTCTTCAAACAAGAAGTTCAAACTTGGATCAAACTGGCCAGTTGTATTTTGTTTGCCAAAGATCAAAGTAACCACATAGATTAATATGTGTACTTTTGTCAAGCCAAGTAAAAATAATGAAGTACTGGATGATTGTTGTGAACGGTTGTAATTATGTACATTTTGATTATGTAACTATAAAATATTTGGATGTGAAACAAGTCTGTTTGATGGTTATTTGTGAAAATTTAATAAGTTTTTTTCTATTTTCTTTTTAATTATATTGTGATAACTATAATATTATTAAAATAATATTGTTATTGGAGAATCATTTAGTGACGCAAATATGAAAGTTATTAGGGGAATCTGATTGTTGACATATTGTTTTGTGAGGGTTAATAATTGCATTAATGACGGGATTTATTGTCATTAAAGAACATTTTTAGTGACAGTAAACTTTCTCTCACCAAATAGTTATTAGTGACGGGACCTCTTCCCGTCACTATTGACTTTTAGCTACAGAAGCAGTAGTGAGGGGCTGTGACAGGAGATCTCCCCTCACTAAAAGCCTTTTGTGACAGTTTCTGGACTTTTAGCCACAGTTTTTTCTCTCACTATAAGCAGTTTTTCTTGTAGTGATTCATAACCGGGCCTTGGTTGCCCTGATGATGAGACGTACCTCTTATCGGCGATTGCCTCGGCGGCAAAACTTGATCCATGGGTGGATCTTGATTGGCTTGATCACCCTGGCGAGATTGATTCAGACGAGTCATCACCATGATATTTGAATGCACTGTTAATGTCAAAAACTCCTTGCGGTTCCCACAGACGGCGCCAATTGATAATGCGCAATCTGATATCCAAGAAACTTAACAAAAACTTACGTAAGGAATATGGAAAAATACAAGATTTACGTGGTTCGATCCAGAGATCTACGTCCACGGGCACAAAATAGCACCTGCCGAGGTGTTTCTTTCACTAGATCTTTGAGTTTACACGTAGTAATTTCAGAATGCAGAATGCAAACCCTAATTCAGAGTTCTTTCCTCATATTTATACTATCCCCTACTAAACCCTAACTAACTCCCTATTGTCGCGCCTATTTTCCGCTGCGTGGCGGTTGGGAACGGATCGCGGGCCTTGAATCGCGGAACAAGCCATAAGTTGGGCCGCGCCACATTATCTGGGACAACGCGTATTTCTGGATTTTCTGGGCCGGTTAGTGGGCCGAGGTATTAACCCGACCTGAAGTGATTGGGCCATCCCTATCTGTATGCAACAATGTATATTAATTATCTTTTCTTACCAATACCATGAAATTCAAATAGCACAATTTGTCACAACCTTTTATTACCTCAACACACGTATTATAGAGACAAATTAGAGCTTCCTCATTGCACTTCCATACCTTTAGTTGAACTTGGAGACTATTGTCAAAGTGAGACAAAACACATATATAGTAAAGAATGAAAAATGTGCGTATGAGGGACTTTTTGTCAGATTGCTGAATTTGGAAATAAGAGACAAAAGTTTCAGGAGAACACATATGTAATTAATTTCGAGAAATGTGATATTATCGAGGGGAGAAACATTTTTTCATTATAGAGTTGCTGGTCATGGAAAGGGAGGAGAGGTGGAAAAAGACAAGTTAGAGTTGAAGTTAGGTTTAGGGATAAAAGAGAAATTCATATTACAGTAACTGTAAAGAGAAATATTATGATTGTGAATAGAATTACCCTTTTTCTTTTTACTAGAGAATATGGTTTTCTCCGGGCGGCCACCTTTAATGATTTTCACCACCACAAACAAGCTCTAAAACCTCCTCTTCTTGGAAAAAGAAAAAAAATATGTTCAATGAATAATAGTCGGACTACTAGGAGAAAAATAGTAACTACTACAAAGAATGTTCGAACTGAGAGACAAGGATTAGAGAGAGAGAGAGAGAGAGAGAGGGAACACTTTCCATTGATTTCGACTAAAAAATTACATTATGCATTTGTGAGATATAAATACAAGAGTGATCAATGGTGTGCTAACTATTAAACTCAACTAGCTGGATCAAAGTTTAATTGACAGACTCTGCTTAACAAACTTGAACGCACATTACACGTGCATGCAATGCTATCTAACAGCCTCCCTCAAACTCAATGTTCCTGAATCAAGAACTTTGAGTTTGCTGCACAACGTGCCAAAGATAAAGCTAGAAGTTGCCCTAGTGAAAACATCAGCTAGTCGGTCTTTCGAAGGAACTTGTCGAATCTCTATCAGGTTTTGTTGCACTCTCTCTCAGACAAAATAAAAATCAAGCTCGATGTGTTTCGTTCTTACATGCAAGACAGGATTAGCATCCAAATGTGTCGTGCTTAGGTTATCCATCCATACAACTGGCTTACGAGGACAGCATATATGTAGCTCTAGCAGCAAGCCGTAAATCCAGGTTATTTCAACCACCACACTTGCAAGACTTCTGTACTCAGCCTCAGTAGATGAGCGTGACACAATATGTTGCTTCTTAGATTGCCAACCTATTGTGGATCTTCTATCTTCTATATCAGAGGCCTAGTCACCATTTGAAAAGCCCTCTAAGTGTAGGTGACTTGATCTTGTTAGATGTAATTGATACACGTTAATTATGCATGTACTTAGGTGTATTTAGGAACATATTTTATAACATTTACATGCATATTTGGTCAAGAGTTGTGTATATTTTTCATATTTGGGTCATTTAACGTGTTTTGACCTATTTTTTAAAGTTTTGGAGTGTTTTCAAGGGTAGAAGTCGTATTTCATGACTATTGGACAAAATAACAAGTCAAAGAGGGGAAAAACAGGTCCAAATCGAACTGAATTGGTCCGAATCGGTGAACCCGTCGGGACCGCGAAAGGTGAAGACTCGCGGTCGCGACAAAAGGTGGCCAGAATTGAAAGTTGCACTAATCATGCATCGCGACGCGACAAAATATATGATTTAAGCCTCTTTTAGGTTAAGGCTGTCGCGACCGCGAGGGGTATTGCGCATGGCCGCCACAAAATTTCAATTTTTTAAAGGTTTCCTACTTCAAGTAGGATTTGAAGCCTAATCACCCCAAGATTTGCCCCCAACTTATAAAAGGAGTCCAAGCTCGAGTTTTGAAACATCACATCATATTTTTACATACTTTCAAATACAAAGCTTGAGAGCGAGGATCGATGAGCAAGACGTGAAGAAGATCGAAGAATCGACTCTTTGGGTTTTACTATTTCTTGTTTATTTGTGATTTCTTAACAATGTTTCCTTTGTATTATTGTTTTGATTTGATAGTAGCTTGATTAGCTAAATTACTCGTGTCCTGGGGTTAGAAAGTAGGGATTTTACAACGATGTTTAATTTTATCTTTTAAGTTATAAACTCCAGTTCTTATTATCTATCTATAAATTTGTTCTTATTTTATGATTGAGCATAATCTGATCAATTAGGCTTAGTCTAATCATTTAAAAATTCTGCTTCGAGAGAAGAAAAGTGTTAATAGACGTACGACGTATATCATAGTTGTCTATGACTACGTAGGCGAGTGTTAAGGAGCTTTTAGAAGTTGTTAGGTCTAATTGAGTTGGGAGAGTAATTGTTCTAATCAATCTACGATTTAGTTGCTTTGAGAGAAGGCTTAAGTTAATTAAGTGATGTCTAATAAATATTAAAACTGGTTTAAAGGTTTATAATTTAGAGATAAATCATTCATCGGCGTAATTCCTGAAATCAACGCCCTAGGATACATTCTCTTTGATTGGAAATCAATTCTTGTTAATTAGTTCGCTTAGTAGTTTAAATGCAATATAGTTTAGTATTAATCAATCTTTCCCAATTTCCAGTATCTAGTTAGGACAATCCTAGATAATTTGGGTATCGAACTACCTTAACTTATTCTCTGTGGATCGACCTTTACTTTCACTATATACACCTACACCCGTACACTTGCGTTAATTAAGGGTTAGGATTAGAGCCGTTCAAGTTTTTGGCGCCGTGACTGGGGAATAGGTTTAGCGCCTTAGTTTTTATCCTGAGTAATAGGAGGACATTAGACTAGATTTTATTTTATTAAAATTTATTTTTTGTTCTTTACTTTCGTTTTATTTATTTTTGTGTTACGTGGTATTCTTTTTTGTTGGTGTTTTCAGGTGCATGAAAACTAGGTCAAAAGGGAAAGAACATCTTGTTCCTTTTGATCCTGATATTGAGGCAACAACTCAAAGATACCAAATGAAGAGAATCCCATATTCGAGATGGAGAATGCTTCACCAAATTAGAATTAAGAGGATGTGCTGAATCGGATATTAAGGGCTTTGGCCCATCTAGATGATAGAGTAACTAATCTGCAGTAGCAACAACCACCACAGCAGTGGAGACAAGCTCAGATTATAAGAGATTACGTAGACGAGGACATCACACCTATAAGTAATTTTTTTCGTCCCATGCTAAATTAGCCAGTTCGAGTTGAATCCAGCGCTGATAAATATTGCGCAGCAGGACCAGTTTGGTGGTAACACGCTAGAAGACCCTGACGTGCATCTGAATAAGTTCTGCAGGTTGGCTGAAAAAATCAAGATGAATCATGTGCCGCACGAGCAAGTAAAAATGAGGTTGTTTCAATTCTCACTGAAGGATAAAGTATTGCAATGGTACAATTCGCTAGATGATGTCACAGAATGGGAGGACTTGAGCACAAGATTTCTTCTGAAGTACTTTCCATCGAGCAAAATGCTAGACTTACTGAATAAGATATATCAATTTAAGTAATTGGATCAAGAACCGTTCGGTGAAGCTTGGGAAAGATTCTGGGATCTTATTCGGAGTTGTCCCCAACATGGGTTTTCAAAGAAGTAGCAAGTGTGCAAATTTTGTAATGGTTTACTTGCTCTAGCACGAGATCATGTGGATATTGCCACAGGAGGTAGACTGATGGAGAAGAATGTGAGATCTGAATTCTTTATCTTAGATGTGATGGCCAGAACCAGCTATCAGTGGCCGAATGAGAGGAATCGGCCAAGAAGAGTGGCTTGCGTTGTAGAAGCTGAGCCGAGTGATACTCTTACCTCTCAGTTGTTGCTCTGACAAACAAAATAAGTCAGCTAAGTAGTCTGATTTTAGCACAACTCATTGATACCTCATCACAACAGTTATCGAGCAAGGAAGATGTTGAAGATGTTAATTTCGTGAATCAGAGGAACTTCAATAACTTCCAAAACAATCAGCCGAGGTACATTTAATACCAACTTAACCGGAATCACCAGAACTTTTCCTATGGCAATACAAAGAATTCACTCAATTCGCCACCAGGATCACTGTCACAAATGGGATGATCCATGATGACAAGAAGCCGACACAAGAGAAGATAGTGTAGTCATAGTTCACTAAGTACGATGAAAAACTAGCTCAATTGGAGAGAAAGATGGACGAAAAATTTATTGAGCTAAACAAGAACATGACGGTTCAGGGAGCATACATTAAGCTACTCGAGAACAACATAAATGAAATTTCTACCAACATGAGTCAGCTAATAAATATTGTTGGAGCCCAGCATAAGCAGAGGCGATTCTCGAGTGACACAGTGGTGAATCCGAGAGAACAGTGTCGAGCAATTCAGTTGAGAAGTGGCACTGAGTATGAGGGTCGGAAGCTGCCGGTTGATAAAGAGAAGGTTTTGGAAAAAGAGCAGTTAGAGGAAGAAAGAGGGGCACAAGGAAAAGAAAAGAGGCCAAAAGATGCCTTAAAACCGAGTCAGGGGCGAGACATTAAAGTCAACATACCAGAATATGTCCCTCCTATTCCATTTCCATAGGTCCTAAGGAAGAAGAAGATCGATGAATAGTTCGCGAAGTTTTTGGATGTACTAAAGAGAATCCGAATCACCATTCCGTTTGTTGAAGCACTATAACAGATGCCAAACTATGCGAAATTCTTGAAGGAGGTGATTGCAAAGAAGAGAAATTGGGAGGAATATGAGACGGTGAATTTGACGGAAGAGTGCAGTGCAGTGATCCAAAGGAAACTACGCTTGAAGCACAAAGATCAAGGTAGTTTTACTCTTGAGTGCAAATAGGTAATGAAACTTTTGCTAAAGCAATATGCGATCTAAGAGCTAGTATCAACTTAATCCCTCTGTCTATATTTGAAAAACTAGGAATAGGCACGATGAAACCCATTACAATCGCTCTACAAATGGCCGATCGCTCTATGAATTGGCCATGGGGCATTCTAGCGGATGTTCTATTAAAAGTTGGTAAATTTATAATTCCTGTTGATTTTGTAGTCATAGACATGATAGAAGACAAGGAAGTCTCCTTGATCTTAGGTCGCCCATTTTTAGCAACAGGTAAGCCTCTTATAGATTTTCAAAAAGGGGCATTAACTTTGAGGGTAGATGAGGAGAAAGTCACTTTTTCTAGCTCTATAGCAACACGATAGTGAGGAAGTCAATCAAATTGAAACATGTAGCTCTATACAGTCTTTAGACGCCACATTTTATAAGAACTTAATCTCACCTAGTGATTGTGATCCCCTTGAAGTTTGCCTTGCTGATTCTATTTTTAATGTTGATCACCATGACTCTACTAACCTTGATCTTGTGGAAAGCGTTACTGCTCTTGATGCCTTTCATGAAGCTCTAAAAGGAAGTCCAACTGATGAAAACATACGGAAGAAAGTTGTTGAGGAGGTACCAAAAGGGGGTGAAGGTTGCCCGAACCTCAAAACATTACCAGATCATCTACGGTATAAGTTACTTGATAATGAAAGAAGATATCCGGTAATAATCTTTTCCTCTTTAACTGGGTCTGAAACTGAGAAATTGCTAAGGGTCTTAAGAAGATATAAATCTACGATAGGTTGGTCAATTGTTGATTTAAAGGAAATTAGTCCCACGATATGCATGCACAAAATCCTAATGGAGGATGTATATAAACCCATAGTCCAAAATCAACGTAGGCTTAACCCCATGATACAAAAAGTCGTTAGGAAAGAAGTGCTTAAATGGTTAGGTGTGGGGATTGTCTTTTAGATTTCTGATAGTAAGCGGGTAAGTCTGACCCAAGTGGTCCCTAAGAAAGGGGGGATGAATATTGTGAAGAGTGATTTTGATGAGGTCATTGCTACTAGGTTAATTATGGGATGGCGAGTATGTATAGACTATAGAAAACTAAATGCAGCCACATGTAAAGACCATTTCCCACTTCCCTTTTTAGATCAATATGCTTGATTGGTTAGCGGGGTATGAGTACTACTATTTCCTTGATGGTTATTCGGGCTACAATCAGATCATGATTGCCCCGGAGGACCAAGAGAAGATAACATTTGTGTGTCCTTATAGTACTTTTGTGTTTCGTAGAATGCCATTTAGGCTTTGCAATGCACCTGCTACTTTTCAGCGTTGCATGATGCAATATTTAGGGGTTTATTGAGAATATCATGGAAGTCTTTAAGGATAACTTTTCTGTCTTTGGGTCATCTTTTGATCATTGCCTATAAAACTTAGCTTAGGTTTTGCAGAGGTGTGAAGAAAACAATCTTGTCCTAAATTGGGAAAGTGTCATTTCATGGTTAAGGTTGGGATAGTTCTTGGTCACAATATTTCATCTGCGGGGTTAGACGTTGATAGAGCTAAGGGAGTTTCCATAGAGAGATTGCCACCTCCAAAGAATGAAAAAGGGTTAGAAGTATTCTAGGACATGTAGGCTTCTATATACGGTTCATAAAAGATTTTTAAAAAATTTCTAAACCTCTTTCTTGTTTACTAGAAAAAGATACTCTTTTTGTGTTCAATGCTTCTTGTGTGCCGGCATTCGAGACCTTGAAGAAATCATTAGTGACTGCCCCAGTATTGATCACACCAAATTGGTCTCAACCATTTGAGATAATGTGTGATGCGAGTGACATGGCTGTAGGGGCATTTTTGGGCCAAAAGAGAGAAAAGATCTTTCGAGTCATCTACTGTGCCATCAAAACACTTGATTTAGCCCAAGCAAATTACACTACCACAGAGAAAGAGTTGCTAGTTGTTGTCTATGTGTGTGATAAATTCAGAGCATATCTAATACAAGCAAAGACAATAGTATTCACTGACCACGCAGCCTTTAGGTATTTGTTTGCAAAGCAAGATTCGAAGCCAAGATTAAAAAGATGGGTACTGTTGTTGCAAGAATTCGACTTGATAGAAGGGGATGTGAAAATGTGGTTGCTGATCATTTGTCCATAATTCAGAATGAAACGGATGCAAAGGGACTACAAAAGGCAATTAATGATACATATCTAGATAAGTACGTGTTGGTTGTGGAAGATGCTCCTTGGTGCAACGAGATTGTGAATCATATAGTGAGTAGAATTCCACCGAATCTATAGCCCCATAAGAAGAAAAGGTTCTATCATGATGTCAAGTTCTATATATAGGACGATCCCTACCTATACAAAAGATGTGCATACACTATTATCCGAAGATGTGTCCCATATACTGAAGTAAGGGACATAACCGCACAGTGTCACTCATCCCCGAGTGGGGGATATTTTGCATCAGCAAGAACCCGCAAAGGTGCTTCAAAGCGGTTTTTATTGATCGACGATCCATAAAGACTGTAATGAATTCATCTTGCAGTGTGATCACTGCCAAAGGACGGGAGGAATGACGTGGAAGCATGAAATTCCCCTCACCACTATCATTGAAGTAGAGATATTTGACGTGTGGGGCATATATTTCATGGGAACCTTTCCATCTTCGAATGTGTTCTAATATATCTTGGTTGCTGTTGAATATATGTCACGATGGGTTAAGTTGTTCCGACCCAAACAAATGATGACAAGGTAGTACTGAAATTTCTCCAGAAGAACATTATCACGAGGTACGGGACTCCAAGAGCCTTACTAAGCGATGGAGGGTCACATTTTTGCAACAGCTGGCTAGCCGCATTATTAGCCAAGTATGGGGTGAAGCACCGAGTCACCACTCCATATCATTCTCAAGCCAATGGTCATGTGGAATTGGCCAATTGAGAAATCAAGCAAATCCTTGAGAAGTTAGTGAATGAGAACAAAAAAGATTGGTCGATGAAGTTAGATGATGCACTATGGGCATATAGGACGGCATACAAGACCCCTTTGGGACTTTCACCGTATCAGCTCATTTTTGGGAAAGCATGTCATCTGCCAGTGGAATTGGAGATTGAGCCTATTGGGCAGTCAAGAAGTTGAATTTTCGATTTTGAGGCAGCCGGAAAAGAGCAACTACTTAAGATTAACGAATTGGATGAATTTAGAAGTCAGGCTTTCAAGAACTCTAATTTGTACAAAGAGCGCGACAAACGGTTTCATGACCGCATGATAAAGAATCGAAGATTTGAGGCCGGTGATCAAGTTTTATTGTTCAACTCTCATCTGAGATTATTTCCGAGAAAATTGAAATCAAGATGGTCAGGCCCATTCACTATCAAGACTATCCGAGCATCCGGAGTAGTAGAGTTGATGAATGGAGGTGGGCACTTTTCTCGTTAATGGACAAAAGAATAAAGAAATACTACATACCAGACCAACTTCAAACCATGCATGAAGTGCGGTTGAAAGAGCTCAACTAAACCAAAAAGGTCGTCCAGCTTGAGACGTAAAACAAAGCGCTTGTCGGGAGACAACCCAATATTTATTGTTTTTTTTTCAATTTATTTCTATGTTTTACTTGTGTTTTTTAGTGTTTTTGATGTCTTAGGAGAACATAGACAAGCATAGCAAGAAATAGGGGTTGAAAGAAGGAGAAAAACAAGTTTGGGCGAAACAGGCACAAAAATGGCCCAGATAAGAAAGCATACTGATGACTCATCGCGATTGCGAGGCAAAATTCTCCTGGCCATGACAAAAATAGCCTGGATAAGGAATGTGAAGCTGACTGGCCATAGACACAACATTTTCGCAGTCGCGATAAAACTAGTCTAGAAAACCCAATTTTAGGTTAAAACTCTCGCGACCGCGAGGCAGAGCAGCATATTTATAATCGGGAAAAAACCCAGGTTTGCTTCACTTTTCGCCACTTCTCTCTTGCATGTGAAATCCACACTCACACACTCACCCATCCAAATTTGACCATTAAACATCACATAATCACATCACATCACCCACAAACACAAGCACACACAAAGATTCATCACTTTCACCACGAATTTTTGGATTGAACGACCCATTCAGACGAACATAGGGCACTTTCAATCTTTGAATTCCGGTTAAATTTCTTTAGTTAATACGGCTAACCTGAGCTTTTAATTGTAGCAACTACTTGTTTATGCTTATTTGTCATTGAAGATTATTGATGTTTGAATTGGAGAAGTGCTTATTCATATGTTGAATAACTTTTGGCACTATGCATATATTGAGTTCGAATTGATTGGGCTATGTTATATGGATATAATATGTGATAATTGAATATGAATTTATGTTGTTGATATTGTTTGGAATGGTTGGATAGCAACAATATGGAAATTAACATGTTATGTTCATTGATGACTTTTATCAAGCATGTTATGAGCGTGATTAGAAAATAGCTTTTTACTTGGTTTTGTTATCCCTTTTGTGTTTTTATGTGTGACACGATGATGAATAGAGTTTGTTTTGCATAATTTATGTTTATATCATTCGAATTTCACCATAAGTTGGGTTGAATTGACGAAATTAGAAGTTAAGCACAACACAGGGGGTTAAAAATGGCGCAATTTGGCTAAGTTGTTGCTAGAATGTGGTTAGTTCGTGAATAGGATTGAATTAACTTTGAGGATCAATTAGAACTAGGAACAAATCTTTGTTTGACTAGAAGTAATTGATTATTAGAAGGTAATTTTAATTTATTGAACTTTATTGGATATTGAAGGTTGTTTTGTTGGTTTGAGTGTGTGTAGGTTCACTAAAATGGCTCTGAAAAAAGAAAGTTTCAGTCGTAGTAAGGGCAAGCAACCAATGTTGAAGATGTGGCAGCACAAGACCCGAACGATAGCCGAACCTTATTTGGGTTCACTTTGGTGAGGGAAGAGCACAAGGTTCGATTTGATCAGCTTTGCCAATGCCTAGTTGTGGCAACCAAGTTTAGCAATGATGAGCTCACCCGAGCTATGGGAATTTATGATAATATCAGAGCTATTCTTATAGCAGGTGGTTTGCTCAAATTCATGCAAACCCAGGTCACCTATAAGAGACTTACACTAGAGTTTTTTAGCACATTTGCCATCACTATGGCAAGTGAAATGCATTCTCGTCAACCAGACGGTATCACATTCCAGCTGATGGATAAATAACATACACTGATGTACGCCCAGCTGGATCAGATATACGGCTTCCCTAAAGCTAGCAAGGAAATCCCCCTGAAGTTTTTAACATTCAAGAATTCTGGGGTTTATTGATAGTTGCTCCACCACTTGTGGAACCCCAGAGAAACATGGCAAATGGTGCTAAAGCTTCATGAATTAGAAACCCAGTGATCCGGTACCACCATTAAATGTTGGCTCACACTCTATTTTCAAGAAAAGAAACGGGTGCAATAAGACAAGCCGAGCTGCACATAATTTGGAATATGTTCCATGAGCATAAGGTGGATAATATCAAGTTATTGATGGAACATTTTGAGAATGTCATCCGGAAGCAGAGAGACAACATTATTATTAGAGGGTTGATCACACCCATAGCCGAGTTCTTTGATGATATTAATTTAGAAGATATGATATTGGTTAAGAGTGACGTCCATTTCACTTGGGAGCTGTTGGAGAACATGCAACTCATGGTCATGGGAGAAGACGAAAAGGTCTCTTATGTATGTCAAAATGTGGGACCATATCTTCGACTTCCCTATGGGAACGCAATGGCCATAATGAGCTCTGCACATACAGAGAATTTGCCCTTATATTCCGAAGACCATATTGATCACTCTCAAATGCCGAACTCAAAAGTGTTTCGGTCTAGGCCAGTAGCCGAAGGAAGCAGCAGAGCCCCTAGACCATCTAAGAAGAAATGGTCGGCAACAACTGTTGTATCCTCGTCCGAACTGAATGAGGACGTGGAAGGGCTCATAACATCTCTCCAATCTGATGTTCAGCTTTATCATACTGAGGTGCAATCACTTGGCACCCGCATGGAGTGGCATCGAACATAGGTTCGAGGGGGGCGATCATACTGAGATGCAATCACTTGTCAGCAAGCAATCTTGAACACCCTCCTCGAACGAAGCAACAAGGAACGCACTTGAAGACAACAACAGGACACTTGTTGGAATGCGTTGGCCTAATTTTGGAGCCAACATGGCTTCCAACCACCACCATCGCTGCAATAACTGTGAGTTAGCACCGAAGCGTACCACTCTTTTCCTCCAAACATTGGCCTTCAACAAAGTTTGGGGGAAGGGGTGTATCGTGGGACGTCTTGGCCGCCATTTATATTTTTAGTTGTTGTTTCTGCATTTTTATTTCTCTTTGCTTGTTCATTTGTTGTTTGCTGCATTTTGGTTTGATCATGGGATCTATGTGCCCATTTGTTTGCTTTTGCTGCTTTGGAGATGTTGGGTCTGTGTGCCCACTTATCTATTTTTATTGAAGTTGTTGGGTCTGTGAGCCCATTTGTGTGAGTTTATTGTTTAGTCATGTTGGGTCTTAGTTACTCTTAGGTTAATGTTTAATGTTTTTAGTTGTTTATTAGTTAGAGTTTAGAAGAAAAAGGAAAAACCCGAGTCTTTAGTTGGTAATAAGTGATTAAAGGAAGAAAATAAAAAATAGGGAAAGATGGATGATGAAAAGTTAATGATGAGGAGATTTTGAGAAATATATTTGCAAAATTGACACATAGTAGAGCATGAGGTAATTTGAGATGAAATTGAGCTTGAACTTAGAATGTTTGATCAAAATGAACCTTGTGAGGATTTGAGCCTAATTGTACTCTTTTTGGAGTAATATGATGTCTTTCGGTGTGAATTTTGATTGGATATATGTATTAGTCTCTAGAAGTTACCTTGAGTCTTTATTATGAATGTGTCAAGTATATGTTGTGATTTAGGAAATGATCTTAGGCAATCTTGTTTCACCTTATTTTGAGCCTTGAAAAGTTGCCTTTTTTACCAAAAGTTCAAAATTTATCCTTTGTTAGCCCATTTGAGCTTAATATCATATTATTTCATAGCCCTCATTACAAGCAAAAAAACTTTCGATTTAAGTCTTTGGTCTTAATATGACTAATTGAGTGAGAGGAAGGAGGATTTGGGTAAAAATCGTGGGAGAAAATGTGGAAAACTAGTGGACATTCGAAAAGGTGAAGGGAAGAACAAAGTGATAGGTGAAAAGCCAAGAAGAATAGCCTCTCCTAGTTTGTGTAAAAAGAAAAAAACAAAAGAAAAGAGAAGAAAAAAATTGGAAAAAGAAAAGAAAGAGTCTGCTGTATATATGTGTGTGATTATTCTTGTAGAGGAGAGGCTGAAATCAAAAAGTGCTTAATTGTTTGATTTGAATAGAAAATCGGGTAGTCTCAAGATGTGGTACCCGAACAAATGAAAAACACTTAAGTTGTAAGGACTTTTGAAGGTGAAGAAGTCACTTTGCGGGGTGATTTGCAGAGATTTGGATAATGAGATTGAGTGATTGTATTGAGGGATAGTCAGGTTAGAAGTAACTTGATTAGTCCAAAAGAAGTCATTAGTATCTAAATGTATCCCACCTTACCTTAAGCCAACATTTCAAAAAAAAAAAAAATTATCTATAGGTTGTACATGTAGTCCACATTTTTATCCTTTGTCACACATATCGAGTACGAGGTCTAGTTTAGACGATTGACAAGCATATGGTAAGCTGTACATGTAGTCCAATTTGAGAGAAAATATATTTAAACTTAAACACTTGAGAGATGAGCGAAACACTTACCCAGTGAGGATTGAATAATTTGAAAGTTCAAAGTCTCGAAAGTAGTTGATTTTTGCATTATCGTATATGCTCAATTTTAATATGTTGCCTAGCTTTTTGAGTAAAATCAGTCTAAAATTGAAATCATCACCTAATCGCCCTAAACAAATGCATAATCACTTGTATTCTTTGTTATCTTCTGTTTTTGTTGTTCGGGACGAGCAACAATTTAAGTTTGGGGGATTTTGATACACATTAATTATGCATGTAATTAGGTTGATTTAGGAACGTATTTTATAATATTTACATGCATATTTGGTCGAGAGTTGTGTATATTTGTCATATTTGGGACATTTAATGTGTTTTAACTTGTTTCAAAAGTTTTGGAGTGTTTTCTGGGTAAAAGTCGTATTTTACGACTATTGGATGAAGTAACAAGTTAAAGAGGGGAAAAAACAGCCCAAATTGGTCTGAACCGGTCAACCAATGAAGAACCATTGCGACCGCGAAAGGTGAAGGTTCGCGGGCGCGACAAAAGGTGGCCAGAATTGAAATTTGCACTGATCATGCATCGCAATTGCGACAAACATGCATCACGGCCGTGACAAAAGATGTGTTTTTAAGCCAGTTTTGCGTTAAGGTTGTCGCGACATCAAGGGGTATTGCGCACGACCGCGACAGAAGTTTGATTTTTTAAGGATTTTGTACTTCAAATAGGATTTGAAGCCTAAACATCCCAAGATTCGTCCCTAACTTATAAAAGGAGGTCCAAGCTTGAGTTTTGAAACATCACATCATACTTTTACATACTTTCAAGTACAAGGCTTGAGAGCGAGTATCGACGAGGACATGACGAAGATCGAAGAGTTGACTCTTTGGGTTTTACTATTTCTTGTTTATTTGTGATTTGTTAACAATGTTTCCTTTGAACTATTGCTTTTGATTTGATAATAGGCATGAGTAGCTAAATTACTCGTGTCCTGGGGTTAGAAAGTAGGTATTTCACAACGATGTTTGGTTTTATCTTTTAAGTTATAAACTCTATTTCTTATTATCTATCTATAAGTTTGTTCTTATTTTATGATTGAGCATAATCTGATCAATTAAGCTTAGTCTAATCATTTAACAATTCCGCTTCGAGAGAAAAGAATTGTTAATAGACGTACGACATATAGAGTAGTTGTCTATGACTGCATATGCAAGGAAGGGGCTTTTAGGAGTTGTTAGGATTAATTGACTCGGGAGAGTAATTTTTATAATCAATCTACGATTTAGTCGCTTTGAGAGAAAGGCTAAGTTAATTAAGTACCGCCTAATAGATACAAAAACTGGTTTAAAGGTTTATAATTTAGAGATTAATCATTCATTAGTGTAATTCCTGAAATCAACGCCCTAGGATACATTCTCTTTGATTGGAAATCAATTCTTGTTAATTAATTCGCTTAATAGTTTATATGCAATATAGTATAGTATTAATCAATCTTTCCCAATTTTCAGTATCTAGTTCCACCATGCATGAACAACAAATGCAACATTGATATCATGTAGATTCCTCAAACCAAGACCACCCTCAGATTTAGGAAAACACACTTTATCCAAGAGGCCCAGTGTATTTTCCTCTCATCTGATTTAGAGCCCCACAAAAATCTGTTGAACAACCTATGCAGCCTGTCAATAACAGATTTTGTAGGCCCAACCACCCTCAGGGTATAAAGTGGAATGGATGCAAGGATGCTTTTTATCAGTTCGACTCTACCTCCCCCCCCCCCCAATGCTAAAAAAAAGCTTACCCCAACCAAATAATCTGCTCTGAATTTTTTCAAACATTTCTTGAAAAAGACTGTTTTTTACCCTTCCTTTGAATAAAGGAACACCCAGGTATTTATAAGGGAGAGCTTCTTCCACAAAATTAGACAATTCCATAATCTTTTTGCCCAGAACTCTTACCACAAAATTAGACAATTCCATATATGCAGAGGTGTGCTTACCAAAAATTACAGAACTCTTAGAATAATTCACTTTTTGCCCAGAAGCAAATTCAAAACATCCCAGAAAATGCAGTAGCTTTTTAAAACATTGAATATCAGTGGAAGTAAAAACTACTGTATCATCAGCAAAGGACAAAGAGGGGATTGATAAACCTTTCTTATAGAACCTCAAACCTAGATAAATGTCAAACAATTCCATTAAACCATTAGTAAGCAGGTTAGAAAAGATAGCAAATAAGCTGGGGGAAAGAGGGTCGCCCTGTCTTATGCCCCTGCTAGCTTTAAAGAAACCAGTTAATTCACCATTAATAAGCAAAGAGAACCAGGAGTTCTCTATACTATTCCTAACAAAGGTAACAAACAAGCTAGGAAAACCTAGCGGCTCAAGCACTTTAACCAAAGCACCCCATTTAATCCTGTCATAAGCTTTTTGCAGATCAATTTTCAAAATCATTCTAGTACTCTTGGTTTTAGTATTAAGATCATGGACCATCTCTTGAGCAAGAATAATATTATCAGATATATTGCGGGAGCGGACAAAACCACTTTGAAGAGGTGGAATTAATGTGGGAAGGAGACTGGACAATCTATTATTAACCATTTTAGTGAGAACCTTATTAATTACATTACACAGGCTAATAGGTCTAAAATCAGACCACATCATAGCATGTTCTTTCTTAGGGATGAGAGATATGGAAGTACAAGTAAAACTTCTTGGCATAGGCACACCCAAGAAGAATTCCTTTGCAGCTTCCAATAAATCCTGGTTAATAATGTCCCAACAGAATTGAAAGAACAAAGCTGAGAAGCCATCTGGCCCAGCCATGCTATCTTTATCAATAGCAAACTCAACTTCTTTCACCTCATTCAGCTCTGGACTTGTCACAAGTCCTATAGCATCATCATTGGTGAGAAGTGGTTTGATGGTGCTAAAGATAGGGCTGCTCAGATCACATCCTTCAGTTGAGAACATGTTTTCATAAAAATTACAGGCTGAAGAAGCAATAAGAGGGGGCTCAGTTAGTAACTCATCATTAACCAAAACCTCTTTAATCCTGTTCCTAAATCTTTTATTTCTCACTAATGCATGGTAGTAGGTTGTGTTCTTTTCTCCCTCCCTCAGCCATTTACGTGCTGATTTTTGTTTCCAAAAAGACTCTTCCTGAGCTAAACAATGGACCAGCTCAGCCTGTCTTTGTTTAAGAATAACAAGCTCTGAGTCATTTGAATTATTAAGATAAATATTTTCTTGCTCAAGCAGTTTAGACTCAGCATCCTTAACTCTATCCCTGATATTCCCAAAAACAGTTTTGTTCCAAATTTTAAGGCATGCTTTTAGTCTAAATAATTTCTGTTGGACATTAATCATACCTCTTTTCCCAGTGGGAAGAGTCCAAGATTCTTCCACCACTCTTAAAAAAATCATGATGCCATGTCCAAGCATTTAAAAATCTAAAAGATGGCCTATGTCTAACAATATCAGAACCAGAGACAACAACAAAGGGCTATGATCCGAAGGACCTTTAACCAAATGCTTAACCTCAAATTTATTAAACAATTCAAGCCATTTAGAAGATATTAAAGCCCTATCTAACCTGAAAAAAACATGATTAGCATGCCAAGTGAATGGGGAGCCAGTAAACCTAGCATCCTCCAACCCACAGTCTGCTATCATACCCCCAAAGTCATCCATTGATTTGAGCTTAAGAGCCCCCCCCCCCCCACCCTTCTTCTCCTCAGCAGTGAGTATGGTATTAAAGTCCCCACTCACAACCCAAGGCTCAGAGGAGTGTGAGACCATCCTAAGCTCATCCCAAAGGATACTCCTCTCCTTCCTCTTACAAGAAGCATAAAAAAATGATGCAAAAAAATCCACACCAAGAACATCATTAGAAACAGACACATCTAACATTTGATCAGAAGAGAACAGTAACTCAATCTTCACAGGATCTTTCCACAACAACCAGATCTTAGCATTACTATTAACTATCATATGCTGAAAGCCCAAAGACTGTACCAAGAATTGGTCAGGGTTATTACATTTAGATTCCAACACAGCTAAAATATCAGGTTTTTGTCTTTTAAGAAGACTTTTCAGATAGGTTTGAGTTTTTTTATTCCCAATACCTCTCAAATTCCAAGTAATGATTTTCATCTTTTAGAGGCAGAGGTATTACCTTTTGTAAATATTGTCCCCCTTCTTGTATGCATCACAAGGGGACCCATTCTCTTTTTCTTCATATTCCTCAATCTTTTCATTTCACCTAGCTTCCTTCTGTCAGGTTCCCAATCATCTTCCCAGTGTTCCTGCTCCTCCTCTTTGTCATCAATCAACTCATGCAAAGGAGACATATGCACAGGTTGGTTAGCATTACTCTTATCTTCAAAAATGTATGCATCATCATCAATAGCAATTGCCAATTTAGCAAAAGAGTTTTCATGCACTTCAATATTATCTATATGATCAAATTTTAGTGAGCTCATTCCCTCAGGCTTCTTAACCACATCACTCCAAGAAGCTTTGCTAGCTTCTCTTTGTTCTGTGACACTCAGAGGAGGGGTTGATGCGACCTCCTTACCCTTATCAAGGGCAGTAGGATAGCATTTTCCCAATCCTTCTTTATTAACAGCACTAGGGGCAACATTCTCCTCAGTTAAAGGAGAAATCACCACACCTAAGCAATTCTCCTGTTCTCTACTTTCCTTATCTGGCTCATCATTGGGAGTAACCTCTTTAGCAACATTATTATTTTGGTTTGCTACCTTAGGGACCCACTGCTTTTCAGGTTTGTTATGTTTCTTTTCAATCATATTAGGTTTTGCAGCTAATTTCTTTTTATACTCTTCATTAAAGCAGTCACTAGCTATATGCCCAAGATGCCTACATTTAGAACAGTAGCTAGGAATTTTCTCATAAAGCACCTTCTGAGTAAGAAGACTTTATCCACAGCCTATAAGAATTTCATCTGGCCTAGGTTTTGTTAAATCTAATTCAATACAAACACGACCTACGCTAGGCCTTGATTTATCAGCAGTGGCCTCATCAATTCTAAGAGGGGATCCAACCCTATATTTAAGCATTTTCAACAGGCGCGGGATTCGTTAAACCTCGTAGGTGAGCTGGATCCACACTCAACGAAGTGATCACTACAACAATTTCATAAATAGACAACAATTTAAAGACAACAGTATTTTCCAGCAGTGTTGTGTATTCATGAATTAACAACAGTTTTATCGCAATCTGTTGTCTATTAGCAACAAGACACGTTAATAGACAATAGTTTTACAACAATTTTCATTATCTGTCGTCTATTAGCTCATTTTTCCATAGATAGACAACATTTTTAATGACAGTTGTCCAAATCTATCGTCTATTGGTAATACATTGCTCCAATAGACAACACTGTTGTCAACAATTTTGGGAAACTGTTGTAAAAAAGATATTTTAATTTATAATACTTTATTATGTTGTAAAAATATGTCGTGTTATTTGAAATTCATTAAAATTATGTTCTAGATATTTTTATAAACTCTTCATTGTAAGTTTAATAATTAATAATATATTTGAAATAAAATAATAATTATGATTTTATATTATTTATTGCATTTATAATGAGTTAATGAATTAAACTAAATAATAATGTAATTCAACAACATTAATAAATGTAGAGGTGGTATCTCGGGCGGCCCGGTTCTGTCCAATTAGGCCTAGCAAATCAGGTCAACTTCATATTTCTGGTTGGGTCGGGTCAAGCCGGACCGGACCAAAATATGAACGGACCTAAAATTAGTTAGTTCGTCCCAAACTATCCCGTTATAATGAACTAAAATTATCGAATTGGTCCATAAACCATTGGGCTTTTAACCCATGACTACAACAAAAACTAGATTATGAGACACTTAGTTTTAAGAAAAGTTTTAAGTGTCTCAAAAAATAGATTGAGACCCTTACCAATCACATTGCTAAGACCTCTGCAAGTCCTTATTATAGAATATGATTAAAATTAAAAATACTATTAATATTCATATTACAATATGTATACATCACACCCTTCTCAACTCGTCTCCTGTGCACTCCCAGTCCGCGCCACCCTTCTTCCTCTCTCCTCCGTCCACAATCACCTTATCTCTTTCACGCACAAGCACACGAGCACTCAAATTGCTGAAAAATTATCTCCCCTTCACGCATCTCTCTATTGTGCACACACTTCATATTCTCTCTCTCACACACAATTGCTAACATACTCGTTGAAATTATCCTCGATCGACAACAGACACACTTCGGTTGGGATGAAAATGCACTTTCGGTTGCAAGCTTCATCGTCAAAGATACCCCTTCGACAGTCTAATCAGAAGAAGATATCCGATTTTCAGAGTTTGAAAAACTCTACTATCGAATTAAAGGAGGTATCATCATAACCCTAATTTGCTCTAAATATTGGATTAAATTCTTTGTGCTTGCTGGAATTTGTCAATAAATAAGTTTCTAGAATAAATTAACTTAGTGAATCCTGATTTTAGGTGTTTCCATTGACGAATTTCGATGTTGTTGATATTGAGAAGGCCGTTTCCTTGGAGTTGAGGTGGTCGACCGATTCTTAATCATTAATTCTTAAATTAGGGTAAATCACTTTCAGTTGTCTTTCCATTCATTTTGTACTCAATGGGATTGGTCTTCATATATGGTTTTGGGATAATGTTTCTTAATTAGTAGTACCGATTCTAGTTTGATATTCTATAAGGAGTGTAGAATTTTTTTGGTCAATCTTCATGTATTTGTCTTCCTATAAAAGTAGAAATTACTTTTAGATGATATGGAATGGTAGTAGTATTTATATGTATAGCCTTCAGATTGTGATGTAGTTTGTTTTCCTTAAAAAATGATATGTCATGGTCCTTCATGATTAACTATTGCATCTCTCTCTCTCTCTCTCTCTCTCTCTCTCTCTCTCTCTCTCTCTCTCTCTCTCTCTCTCTCTCTTTGTATTGCATACACTGATTATATTCCCTTGAAATCATTGCTCTAATAGGTCTAAAGTTTCGAAGATAGTGTGGGATTTGTTGCTGACCGAATGTAACTTAGACATTTGAAACACAAATATGGCCGATTTCGTTCAAACAAAGTAGCAAGAGGTAAAGGCCTTACTCCAATATTGATTCCTTTCTAAATAGTGATGGTGAAGCTATTTGAATCAGATGACCTAAGTACCTCACGAAAGCTAATGGAAGGTTTGTAACTTGTTATTTAAAAGTGGTCGAATTTACATAAGTTCTGGTTCATTTTTTGGGATCTATGCTTGTCTTCTTATTCTGAACTTTTTTCCCTTGTAAATACACATGTAGATTTAAAAGTAATACTTCCATTTCTGCGTTGCTTTTTCTCTTTCAGTCCATATCTTTTTCCCTACATAAAAAAACTTAGAAGTATGTCACGCAATTTTTTAGATACTTAAGTTTGTCTTCTATGATTATCCTTGCAGGGGCAAGATGTGGCCTTTGAACCTGTTAAAATTATTATGGTTAGTCCAACGTAATTTTCTACGTAAGTGCACCGTGATCTTATTCTACCTAGCTATTTGCATTTGTCTAGTGTCTAAAGTGGAGATTAGCTCATATTCTGTTTACTTATCTTTATATATATATATTTTTTTTCAAAAAGAAACTTGGGGTTTGGGGGGGGGGGGGGTGGTGGATCATATTTCTTTTAAGATTTTTCTTTATTCATTCAAAATAAAGTGTCATATTATACCTTCTCCGACTATAGTAGATTTAACAAATTTACTTACTATTCTTTGTTTTGTAACTTCTAATGAAATGGCTTGTTAAGAGGCAGATATGTTGCAATTGGGCCAAAATAGGTGTTGGCACCAATGATGACGAGCAGAATTCAGACTCTAAAAGTGTCATAGAACTTACGAAATGGTTCCTCAGGTAGTATGCCAAAGCTGAGCAGAGTAACATTTGGAAAGAAATTTAAGCTGAGCAGGATTTTCCTCAGGTGAAGTTTCTTCTTTTGAGTGTATTTATGTTTTGAAACTTAAATTAGTGCTTATGGGTTTGTGTTAAACTTTAATTATAGATTGTTTTTGCTAGTTTGTTCAGATTCTGGAAGAAAACTATTGTTTATATGTTTTGAACTTAGGTGTGAATTGAGTGGTTGGTGTGAGTTGATTATTTGACTTATTTATATTAATTAATTATCTATTTTTATTAATAAAAGTTTCATTTCTTAAAAAAAAAAAAGATATAATGCATTAGACGGTCCCATGAATTGGGACAAAGGCTTAGATTGTTGCTGACTTTTTCTATTTTAATTCTCATATTCTCGTTACATAATCTCATGATAAACCTCAAAAGCAATATTTATCATTACCTTTTTGTGGAAGGTCAAAGACTAATTATTTGTCTCTTATTGCATTTAAGTTGTTCTAGGAACACATTTTGACGACCGCATGTTGGAAATGCAGAATCTTATAATGATGTGATGCAGAATGCTAGAGTAGCCATCAATATTGAGGTGGTTACCATAAAACTTCTCCTTTTAATGTGTGTGTATATACTTAGCAATGTTTCTACATCAACTTATTCTAGAAGATAGTGCTTCAATTATTTGCAAGCCATTATTGTAGATTTCATGATGACTATTGATACTCATGCTCTTAGTTCGAAGGGAGTATTATGCTATGCCGGAGCGGGCACTGCGGTTGGTAAGTCTACCCTCTGCAGATTTGCTATATATCATATAGTTCTTAATAATTCTGTATCCAAGTCGAAGAATCTATTCTGTGCCATTCAGCTTTGCATATAATACAATAATAATCTAGATTAGTGTATCTTCTTAAAGTCAGGTCAAATTCAAATGGTTTATAACACCAGATAGTTGATGCATTTTATATAGTAAAATAATGACATTTGGTTTGAAGCACAACACCTAGTTTTTGTGTAATGATGTGATCACTTCACAAATAATCAGTGTTCTGATTTAAGTCAAAATATCAGATGTGTGTATGATGGAAGAAGCATACACGCATCTATTACCATCTTATGTAAACTCTTACGAGATTCGACTTGGATTGCTATGGGGGTGATTGCAGCTACGTTTGTATGTCCATTGCATAGTAAAATATATTAAAAGAGTAAAGGGAAATGATCGGATATCTTGATTATACTTTTCCCTTAATTGAGTATTTGCGACCCAAGTTTTTTTTTTTTTTTTTCATAAGACTAAAATATTGATTACAAAAAATAGACTCACATACACACCTAAAAGAATCTTTAAGATGGTGAAAAAATCTGAAATGATCAAGTTGGGTCGTGGGACTGGAGAAAACATCTAGAGATTGTACTTGCCTACCATTGCTCCATAGCTAAACCATCTTGATCTTCACATAGCTATGTAACCTGAATGTCCACTTTACAGGATTTTTCCAAAAGCACATTCCAAATCTCAGAGACTGATAAATGATGATCCATTTTCTCTAAATCATTCAAGATTTTTGCTACTTTTATTTTATTTTATGTCTTTCGCAATTTGATTGTTACGATCCTTTCTTCTCCTTTTCAACATGTGTTTCTATTTTGAAGTCCCTTATTTTGTATAATTATTAAAATGTAGGTAAAAGTTTAAATTCTTGGTTATCTTCTTCAACTTTAGTTGCGGTTTGTTAGTGCGATGTTTTGTTGCTTGATTTTCTTTCACTTAGAACTACAAATCTCCTCCTTTTTATTTTCTATTATTTTTTATCTTGATTTTCATTTTGTATATGTGATGTTACTGTTTTTGCTTTTAGTTTGATTAGATAACACTCATTTTTCGATCTTTTTTACTCTTCTTAAACTTTTTAGTTCTATGCACTTTTGTAGGCCATGTGGGACAGGAAGCATCAATATGTTGAAATTAAGATATGTAGGCTCATAAATCATGGTAACTTTCGGTGCTATGATCACAATTTTGAAGCTTTGAGTTGCTTTTATGGAAAATCTTAGTATTTGTATAAAAGTAAAATAATATGTGTGTATATATAAATACATATATAATTTCCTTTCTAACATGCAAGTGCAAGATGAGTAACATAATATTGAAATACATGCTGGAATTTGTCAACTATACAAGCTACACATTTTATTATGATAAGGTTGTTATATGTTCATTTTGGTATGAAAACACTATCAAATATGTATATTATTAATTTGAACGCTTCTGCTAGAGTACCCTTCAAATAATATTAGGAGAGGTTTCTTTAATAATTGCAAATTATGACTTTTGAATATCTTCAATTAATGCATGATTTTCAATTGAAGGTGTTGGACAGAATGATACTTAGCAGTCGGAGAAAAGCAATGTTTGTTTGTCATATATAATCCTTACTTAGATTTCCTAGATATTTTTTTAATAAAGAGATATTGTTTTTTGGAGGAGAAATGTAGGCCCTGAATCCTTGTAAAAGGGAATAATTTCGGCAACTTCCAACTTGGAAATGTACCCTCTTTCGGGTCCTGATGTTTTCTATCAAGGGGAGGGATTGTGGCTTAATTTGCTGAAATAATTCACATATGTAGATTATGTTTTGACTTGGGGTATGTTATGATACATGGTGTATTTCTGTTGGTGGCTTGCTTCTCTTAGAGATTTTGTATATTTGTTGTTGAGGACATTTGATTTTTTTCATGGATTACAGAGATCTTGCTGAGTTAGCAATGGGATTCAACGTCGGGCCACCACTAGCCATCATGAGTGGAGAGGAATTTGAAGCTCATAAAACTGATTTGAAGAGGAAGCGTGAAATGCAGAGACGCGATGATGGGTAAGTAGACTGAATCATGTACCCGGTTGAGTTGTTAGTCCACATAAAAAATTATGTATGTGTTCCTGATTCAGGCGCTCTTCCATGCTACACTACGTGAAACATTTAAAATCCATTTATCCATCATCATCAAAGCTGATAGTAGTGATTTCAGGTGTACTTTTTGTATATGAATTCACGGTTATGGAGACATTGATATTGGTCAATTTGTGCTGGGAAAAGTGTTCTGCTTTACCAGTGGGTTAGAAGTGGACCTAAACTTTGTGTTGGTGGCATGGACTACAAATGGATTAACTATGAGATTGTTAGGGTTTGTAGTGGGATATTGTACTCAACCGAGAACCAAATCCTATTTATTCTTCGAGTATAATATTGGTATTGATGAAGAATTATTGAAATTGTGCTGGGTAAATGTTATTTCTCTTCTATATTAGTCCTCATTGTTAAGAGGTGTTACTATTAGGATAATATAAGTGTGACGATGGAAATTCTAGCATTTTAAAACTGATAAACTGGTTTAAAGATGCATGAAATGATTTCCTTTTAATGTTATTGAGTAAACACATCATTTTGATGGTTATGATAAATCAATTTCCTCCAGGAAATATTCAATAGACGGGATGGCATGTCTGTAGTATGTAAACAGCCTACAAACGATGAACTGCGAATGAGAGCTCTTCAGGTTATTTTCCTCACTGCTGCCGGTCTCGTGGTTGAACTGGATCTTGTTTGTGCTTCTAGGTTAGTCACTGGTTGCTCAAACAATATGTAGAAGTGAGTCTGGTCTAAAATGCTTTTAAGTGTTGTGGTGGATATATAAGAACATGGCAGGATTAGAGTTATTAATGCTCTCTTTCTCCTTGCTTGTTCTTAGTTATGTATGGCAATCGATACTTGCATTTTTAGGATTCTATGACCAACAAAAGTTGTTCAGATCTGTAGGGAAGCACACACAAGAATAAACTCTCTAATAAATTTCGAAAGGACTAGGCTAGGACCTCCAAAAGAAAAGGCAAAACACCTATCAGATTCATAATGCGGTGAAGTAGAATTCAGGAGTAAGCGAATTGTGTTTAATAATTTGCACTTGGTGATTTCTATTGCAACTTAACTTTTAAAGCATTCACCTCAAACTTGTTGGGTAAAAAATGGACAGATAGCTGAGCTATATAGGTCAAGGTAATGTTCCAGTAGGATATTTGACATGATGACTGAACTGGTATGGAGGGTTTTAGTGATAAGTGTACATTTAAAAGCAATAGCAAAGAGTAATTCTTACTTAGATGTGCTTGATATTATCATCCTTGATTTGATTAAGCAATTATAATATTATACCATGCATGATTTCATGTTAATATTAACAGACTATGTTATAGTTTGTTTCAAGGCGTTACTTTCATGTCCAACAAACTCAATTCATACAGAGCACCCTCCTCACGATATGTTCGAAGTTCATGAACATCTCCTGTTCCAATTGATGAGCAGAAAATCCAGGTATCTTCACAGGGTTTCCTTGTTTTTGGAGGATGGCAAGCTCAAATCACAAACTAGATGCTTCCTTTCTTTAAGAAGTTTATTTTATTTTATTTATATATATATCTTCTCTTCCTCGTCACTTCCCTTTTTTTGGTTAAATTACGTACTTAAGCTGGACTGTGACTTGATTTCATCCTTTACTTTTCTTTTCTGTCTGACGTGGTCTCCCTCTTATCCTTCACTTACAACTTTTCTTGTTGATAGGATAGTTTGTCTGGTGCTTAATTAAAGATGCTGGTTATATAGCATCCTTGTTATTTGCAGCAGAATGGCTTTCTTTCTTTATATAAACCCTAGGTATCCTGACATGGAAAATGGAGACTGAATTTAAGTCTGACTTTAAGTGTGTTATGGCTAATCTAAGATTTCTAGACTGTTGATTTTTGTCTTAATATTTGCCCAAAGACCGGAATGGAGCTAGAGGAGAAAACTGCTTGATAATTTTAATTTATCTATGTTAGTTGAAAAGTGCAGTAAAGATTTGAAATTGTTGCTTCTCTCAAGATAATATCATGTAGTTGGTAGTCAAGTTGCTTCTTAACTCTTACAAAATACTTAAAGTACTATAACTTCTTTAACTTTTCTAGAGCAAAAAATCTATATTGTCTGGATTTTCTTATATGATTTAAGCTATGTTTAGCCTGACATAGTCTTGTCAGATCTTATCCCATGATATGTTGTGCAATAATACTTTAGAAAGATTCCAATGATTGTAGCTCTTGGCTCAAAGTTTGTCTTGGTGCTAACTTTTGGAACAGCCATAATATTAAAAACATCTAATTATAATAATGTGAAAAGCTCAATAACAAGCATGATTTTAGGATCATTTCCCGAGGAAGCTATTGGAAGACAGGGCATTGCCACATCAGTTATTGGAAATGCTACAGCTAGCAGAGGATTAGAGGTGGCAGTTGCTAATCAAGAATATTGCAACGGTGTGATATATCTCTTATTCTAGAGCCAATTTAAGGAGTACCACGATAAAACTTAGAAAACTGTTAACAAAATAAACCATGTTATGTCCTCCCTTTTATGAAGTATTTTTGCTTAAGTTTGTTCGTCATTTGTTTTGTTTTATGTCCAAGCTTCATGCATAAGAAAGTCTGGTGCCCTCTATATAGTTGTATGACTTGTTCAGGTCAAGTGAAACTGACAGTCCTTGCATTGTTCTAACTATATTATGAGGTTCCATGTCTACTCATTAATAATTTTATTTCTTGTTATGGTAAAGTCTAGAGGGAAATTTCTAATTAATGTTTCATATCAGAGTTGGATCTCCATTCTTCTTGTAAGAAGTTGCAAAGATTCTCTCTTTCTGTGAAAGGTGGTCGACGAGTGCCTTACTTTTCA
Organism: Ajuga chamaepitys; assembly: GCA_958295605.1. Lineage (NCBI taxonomy): Eukaryota > Viridiplantae > Streptophyta > Magnoliopsida > Lamiales > Lamiaceae > Ajuga > Ajuga chamaepitys. Next base: position 38,079,621 of record OY282498.1, on the reverse strand, counting down.
TCTTGTTTCTCTGTTATAATTATTAGTCTTTTGTTTAGTCAAATGCCATTTTCTTCTGTTCACAAATGGGCATGCAGAACTAGAAAACGGATTGTTGTCTAGATTTGATGCAAATCTGAGCTTGGGCAGCCGGTGATTTTATGTGTTTATGATTAATGTGGATTCTTAGGAATGATTTATGTGTTTATGATTAATGTGGTTTTAAAATGAATAGAACCACTTATAATTCCTTAAATGTTTGTTTGTTTGTTTGTTTTTTTTTTTTTTTTTAATGTTTTGTCTTGATGCTTCGGCTTCATTCTTTTGTTAACATACTCGTTTATAATGTTTTCATTGGCAGGAAGGTAACGAAGGTATATATCTTTTGAAGAAGTTGCTAAGAAGTTCCAAACATTTTTTGAAGTCTTAGATTCAAATTCATTAATATTTTATGGTGTAAAGTGGCAAGTACACATATTATCCCTTTTTATGAATTGCACATTTTTAGATATTACACAATCATGTTTTGTCTTGGATTGGAGATAATTATTTTGATCTATGAATGCATATTTGTGACGGGTAATTAGTTTCAATTTATAATTATTTTTAATAAATTGTCTGTTAAATAGACAAGATTTAAAATGAAGAACAACATGTAAAACACAATAGCTAAAAAGAGCTACTAAATTTGAAAATTAACACTAAATAGACAACGATTTAAATTGTAGAACAACGGGAAAAAACTGTTGCTAAAACTAACAAAGACAACGGTTTTAAGATTAAACAATAGATACAAATTGTAGTGAAAATTAACAAAGACAACATATTATATCTTTTATATAAAGTGTTATTGTTTATAGAAACAGACAACAGTTTTTACTTGTAGTTAAAATTGTACTTTTAACAACAACATTATTAATAACAGACTTATTTATAACTAGACAACAGATAAAATCTATTGTCTATTTCAAAAATTCTTGAAGTGGATCCACCGTGGACAAAAAACAAATAAAAGAAATAAATTATGCACCAAAATCAATAGCATATGGAATTAAAATCGTGTTATTAGAATATTACTGTGGTGATTATGACTTGATCACACTCATAAGGATTTGGAAATTGATTTGGATTTTGGAGCTGAAATTAAAGAGCAGTTACAAAGCGGTTAAGATTCTGTTTTTAACTGCCACATGCAACGGTTTTACTGAAAACCGTTGTCTTTCTCAGCTTCTCAACATTTTGATTCAGTTATTTTTAGGATCTGTTTAAATAGCTTTTCTTTTGCAGTTGTAATCATATCATTGAGAGATCATTCTAGAGAGCTAGTTCATCATTGTAGAGAGAGAAGGGGCAGATTCTAGAGTGAGAAACACAAGAGAGATTGAGTTAGGTTTAGCTTGATTCTTGGGTTGGTTTTCTTATGATTTGGTTTGGTTTTCTCCTGTAATCCTGTAACTTTAGTCTATCCTTATCCTTCTTGGATAATCAACAAAGTGAACCCCACCCCCTATACACATCATATCCCTTATTCAATCCATCTCCCTTATCCAATCCCCCCACCCCCCAAATTACAACCCCAACCTACCCTACCCCACATACCCCCATCCTAACCAAGGACTCTAGCCCCCTCCACCAGACAGACTCGATTGCAAAGATTTGAAAGGCGGACTACCGTGTGAAAATTTACCGATAAGAACAAATTTACACTGGGCAGCAAGCTCTTCTGTCTCTGCATCCGAGAACTGAACGATTGGAATACCTCTGTCAACCCCGTGGTTCCAAACGTCTCCGCCCCTTTCGGATCGAAAAGTTTTTTTGCAGATCCACCTTCCAGCTTATCGACAATCGAAGATCGAAGCACTTTCAGAAACGAACCTGGTTGAATCTCACCTTTCCCTGAGATTTGACCTTTACTCGGCAGAGGGGGAAAATCTCCACCCTCGACGGCAGACGGGAGCGAGGTACTCGCCGTCGCCGCCATTAGGGCGGAAGAAAGCTCAAAAACTGCTAGGGTTAGGTTTAGAGAGAAGTAGGAGCGTTTCTAGAGAGACAAAGACTGTCTTTTCCTCAATCAATTTTTCAGTAATATAGACATCTATTATTTGCAAAATTAATTAATGACAATATGCGTCTTATATATTATATTTTTATATATTCATAATCTCATTATTGGTAAGTGCAAATAATGTGAAGGAATTGAATCAGATCACATTAAATTACCAAAATGCACTTTAATGTATATTATATTTAAAACTAATATTTCAAATACTTATTATCCTTAACTAGTATCCTAACAAAATTTATTTGTAATGACTATTAGTATCACTATTGTCATTATTATTATTTTTTTATCATCACCATCATCATCATAATCATCATCATTAGTATCATGATCACCCGTAATTTATTTAATTATTCTATTCTATAATATTTTATAAATATCCATATGTGTTCGTCTAAGTATTCGCTAAATATATTCTCTGTCATATTATATTTTTCAAGTTTTGGGATAGCTATATTTCTAGACCCAAAATAGTATTTTGTTTATCATAAGTTAATTATAATTCAAGAAATTATATATTGAATTTATAATTGAGCCCGATATTTAAAATATTATGTTTAAGTATTGTGTAGCAATAACTAGCACATTTCATGCATAACTAGCAATTTATCACGTGCGTTGCACGTGATTCTAATATTTTGTTGAAATATTATATTATTATGTAGTTCTGATAAATATTATTTTCAAATAATATATTTTATACAATTAATTTATATCATTGTTATTTAATTATAATATTTAAAATTATTTTAGATATTATAATTTTCATATATATTGTTAAAACAACATAATGAAAAGATTTAATAAAATATTTTAAGCGCTAAATATTTATGTGATCAATCTATGATTGTCATAATTTGATAGAAAAATTCATAACATATTCCTAATATTCTATAATTGGAAAGTAAAAATATCATAAAATAAAACTGTAATACTTAAAAAAACTTATTAAAATAAAATAGATCCTTATACAAATAATATTGAGATCTCGATATATTATATGTAATTTTAGTTATATTCGAGGAATATATAAAAATCTAAAATTTTATTTTTTTATTCTCATGTTCACTCTATTTTTTTTTTTCTCAAGAAAATGGACAAATAGGCTGGTAGGGATAACCCGATCAGCTCGGGTCGGATCACCAACCCGATCAGCTCGGGTCGGGTCACCAACCCGATCAGCTCTGGCCGGGCTAATAGCGAGGCCCAGCATGCACAAACTTGAGCCCAGGCCTAGCAAGCGTGTCAGCAACACGCATTCTGTTTAGCAAAACAAATCTGTTCCGTGAATCAAGGCCATGATCTTGTCCCAACTGCCATGCAGATTTAGTGGGCAAGATTATAGGGATTTAGTTAGGGTTTTGATTTAGTAGTATAAAGAGGGGAAAAGAACTCTGAATTAGGGTTCGCACTTTGCATTCTGTAATACGTACTGTAAACTCATTGTTTAAGAGAAAGAAACACCTCGGCTATTGCCGCTTTCTGCCCGTGGACGTAGATCTCCGGATCGAACCACGTATATTGTGTGTTTTTGCATTCTGTTTGCATTAATTACTGTTCGATTGGGTGTTTTCCGGATCGTGTATTAACAAATTGGCGCCGTCTGTGGGAACGACAAGGCCGTCTTTACGTTCGCGCTGCATCCAAGAATCATGGTGACAACTCGTTTGAATCAAGCCCGCCGTGGAGACCATTCCGATCAGGATCCACCCGTGGATCAAGTTGCACCGTCGAGGCAATTGCCGGAAACGAGTGCATCCAATCATCAGGGTAATCAAAACCCTCCACCCCCTCAAGATCAGCAAGACCCTAATATTGCTGTTGCTCAGCCACCGGTGAACATTCAAATCACACCAGAACTGCTCCAAGACTTCTTACAGGAGCATGCGCATGTCCTACAAGATTGGGCAGTCAATCGCCTACGACCAGCGAGGCCTGCCGCGGAACCTGTTAGCCATGATGATAATCCTGGCGTACCTCCACCTCGCCCGCGCGGACAGCCGGCACCGGGCTATCGCGGGCGTCAGGATCGACGACGGGAACGACCTGGTTCTTCCAAGGACCTTGGGAGTTCAAATGGATCACGACCTCGTAATGAGGAACCAGCTGATGTGGATCGCCGTCGTCCACTTAGTGCGGCTAAAAAAGCTCGCTACGCTGACATTCATGCTCAGGATCTCCAAGAGTATGAGCGGGTTCAACGCAACGTTGAACTTGACAGAATCCTAGGCCTTGATGCCAACGGAGAGATTATCACACCGTTCTCCTCCAAAATCATGGCCATTACCCTTCCCGAAGGGTTTAAACGGCCAGCCATATCACCTTACAACGGCACGGGAGACCCGGCCAATTTTCTTGGTGCTTTTAGGCACAGTATGCTTAGTCATGATAACATCACATCTCTTCAGTACTGTAGGATTTTCCCGGAGTACTTACAGGATGAAGCTCGGGTTTGGTTTGATTCTCTCCCGCGAGACAGCATATCCTCATTCAGAGAACTCGCCGAGCACTTCTGGGCAAGGTTCGAAGCTAGAGCGAAGCCCATGGCCACTCTGGCCGACATTATGAGTATGGAACAACGGGACGGCGAAACCGTTACTCAATTTCTGGACCGTTTCACAGCGGTAAGTCTCAAGGTGGGAAATTGCCCTGACGATGTAGCCATCAACGCCTTCATGAATGGACTCCGCCCTGGAGCTCTCCACACCGAGTTAGCTCGGAACACCCCGGTCACAACTCGAGCATTGTTCAAAACAGTGGGCAAATTTGCCAAGGCCGAGGAACAGACACGGCAGAAACGTGAGAAGCACGCAATCAAACGACAGGCCGACAAGGCACAAACTGGTCCTAGTACGCGAACTAGCGCATTTTCACGCTTGACACCGGGGCATTCAGAATCCCGAAGTGCAATTCCGCAATTGACTCCGCTGACGAAGTCACGGGCTGAAATTCTTTCACTCCACAAAAATGACTTCCGGCCTTGTCCGCGGATGACCGCGCCTCCTGAAAAGAGGAACCGTGGAAAGTGGTGCGCGTACCACCGAGATCACGGACATGAGACAGAGGAGTGCCGAGAACTCGGCAAGGAGATTGAGGAATGCCTCAAGAAAGGGTTTTTGCGGCAATATGTTGCGCGATCCGGAGACCAACCTCGGGCAAACCACAATGGAGGCTCGTCTCATCACCGCGGAGGTTACCATGATCGAGATACTCAACAAAATCGGCCACATTGGCAGAATAATCGGCAGGGGCCCAATAACTACGCACGACAAGATTCTGGCAATCGCCAGCCGCCACGTCTCCCGCTTCCACCTCCTCCTCCGGGAGGACCTGGGGACAATGCACCCCCTTACGCGATAAACGTGATATATGGAGCCCTACCCACCGGGGCTTCACGACATGCCTTAAAGGCAGAGGCTCGACGTCCTCCTCCCGAGGAGCCACGTCACAAACGCCTCCATCAGTCCGAGACTATCAGCTTCACGGATAGGGATCCGGTTCCAGAAATAACTCCCCATACTGACGCTATTGTCATTGACATGACTGTGGCCAATATAACAATACGGCGGGTCTTCGTGGACAATGGTGCTGCAGTAAGCATCATATTTGCGGACTGTTTTGAGAGGATGGGGATCTCCCGAGACCAACTTCGACCGGCTCCCGGGCCATTACAGACATTCACTCAGGGTGAAGTCCGACCGGAAGGTATCATTACTCTCCCAGCGTCTTTGGGGACTTATCCGAAGATAAAAACTATCTTCGTGGACTTTTATGTGGTGAATTCTCCCTCACCATATAACATGATATTGGGCCGAGACTGGCTCACCCCGGCAAAAGCCATATGCTCCACGTATCACCTCGCATTAAAGTTTCCCACTTCGCATGGTGAAGTGACCATCCGCGGCAGTCAGCGGGTTTCGAAAGAGTGCATGTACGTGGCGCTCAAAAAGACTGCTAAGGTCTCTCCCAAACAGCAGCTTCAGGTAACATCACAGGTTCTAGAACCCCGGGACCGTACCCCATTGGGGGATGCCACTGCTCAAATCCCGCTAGATCCGTCTAAGCCGGAGCAGACAGTAACAGTAGGGGCCGTGGACGTGCCATGGCTGCATCAGGCCATCATCCAGACCCTGCGAGAATATTCCGATGTTTTCGCATGGTCTCCTCTAGACATGCCCGGAGTCTCTCCTGAGGTGATTACCCACAAGCTGAATATTGATCCTAGTGTCAAGCCAATCCAACAGAAGCAGAGGAAATTCGCTCCGGAGCGAAATGAAGCCATTCGAATTGAGGTGAAGCAACTCCTAGATGCGGACATCTTGTTCGAGGTATTCTACCCCTCCTGGTTGTCCAATCCAGTAATGGTAACAAAAAGCAGTGGGGCATGGCGGATGTGTGTCGATTTTTCCGATCTTAATAAGCACTGTCCCAAGGACTGCTATCCTCTGCCCTCCATCGATCAAAAGGCCGAAGCCATTACGGGGTACGTGGCACTTTGTTTTTTGGACTTGTACAAAGGTTATCATCAGATCTTTATGGATCCACAGGATGCTATCAAAACGGCGTTTATCACTGCCTTTGGCTGCTATGCTTTCAAGAAATTGCCCTTCGGGCTCAAGAATGCCGGAGCCACCTACCAGCGTCTAATGGACTCTGTCTTCCATGACCAGATAGGTCGCAATGTTGAGGTTTACGTCGATGACTTGGTCATCAAAAGCTCCTCCCATCCTTCATGTGTGCGGGATATAGCCGAAACATTGCGCACCCTGCAGCGCTACAACTTACGACTCAATCCAGCAAAATGCACCTTCGGTGTTGGCTCCGGGAAGTTCCTCGGGTACATGGTTTCAAAAAACGGCCTACAGGCCAATCCGGCTAAGCTCCGCGATGTGTTAGAACTGCAGCCACCAAAGACATTCAGGGATGTTCAACGCCTTACAGGTGGTCTAGCGGCCTTGAACAGATTCTTATCAAAGGCAGCGGAGCGCCAGCTCCCATTTTTTAAGATCCTCAGAAAAGCGAAGTCCTTCGAGTGGACTCCAGAGTGTACCGAGGCTTTTGAATCCTTGAAACGTCATATACAGCAGCTGCCCACTTTGTCAGTTCCTCTCCCCGGAGAGCCACTGTACTTATATCTGGCTTCTGCCGAAGAGGCTGTTAGTGCCGCTCTTGTGCGAGAAGTGGAGGGGGTTCAGCACCCTGTATATTTCGCAAGCCGGGTGCTTCATGGAGCCGAGACACGATACTCCGATCTTGAAAAAACCGCCTTGGCCCTCGTTATGGCAGCTCGGCGTCTTCGGCCATACTTCCAGGGTCGTGAAATACGGGTCTTGACCAATCATCCTATACGACAAATCCTTATAAAACCCGAAGTATCTGGACGCCTCGCCAAATGGGCAATTGAGTTGGGTGAGTATGACATCCAGTTTCTTCCCCGCCGAGCAATCAAGGGGCAAGCACTTGCCGATTTCCTGGCCGAAGCTCCAGGGGACAACCATGAGTCCTCCATAGACAAAGATACACAGCACCACGTCCCACTCGCCCCTTCACCCCAGAAGTGGCAACTTTTCGTGGATGGAGCATCAACCGTTCGAGGAAGCGGTGCCGGACTGCTCCTCATCGACCCCGAAGAGGCTGAAGTTAAATATGTCGTCCGGTTTAAATTTAAGGTGACCAACAATGTAGCGGAATACGAGGCGGTCCTCGCCGGGCTCCGGCTCGCTCAATCTCTAGGTGTTCGTCACCTAGAGCTCTTCACGGATTCCGAGATCGTATCTAAGCAAATTCAGGGGATTTATGTCGCCAAGGAAGAAACAATGGTCAGGTATCACACTCTAGCACTCAAACTCATGTCAGCTTTTGATGCAGTTACTATCGAGAAGATCCCGCGTGCTCAGAATTCTAGAGCGGACGCGCTTAGCAAGCTGGCCTCCGCGGTCCAGACTAATTTATCTCCGGATATCACGGTCGAAGACCTTTCTCATCCGTCAATTCACGAAGCTACAGTTTCGGTACTGACCGACAATGGTCCGAACTGGATGACTCCGATCATTCAATATCTTCGAGATGGCATCTTGCCCACTGACAAGCTACGAGCTCGACAAGTTGTACTCAAAGCCCCTAAATACTCCCTTCATAGTGGAGTTCTATATCGACAATCGTACCTACAACCGAGCCTCCGGTGCCTCGCCCCTGCCGAGGCCATACAAGTTCTGCGAGAGGTTCATGAAGGGGCCTGTGCAAGCCATATCGGTTCCCGAACTTTAGCCAAGAAAGTTCTCCGCTGGGGTTACTATTGGCCGACCCTATTTAACGATGCTCACGATCTAGTGACCAAATGCAACAAGTGTCAGCTACATTCCCGGGTAAAACATTTGCCGCAGACTGAACTCACCGGAATCCAAGGTGCATGGCCGTTCATTCAGTGGGGTATCGATATTGTAGGACCATTCCCTGTTGCTCCGGGAGGACTGAAATTCCTTGTCGTCGCCGTGGACTACTTCACTAAGTGGGTCGAAGCCGAACCACTTACGGCTATCACCGGACATAATATTTTGAAATTTGTCTGGCGCAATATAGTTTGCCGCTTCGGCATCCCGAGCACTATTATCTCGGATAACGGCAAGCAGTTTGCCAACGATCCATTCCGCTCATGGTGTAAAGAACTCCACATCAAACAGATTTTCACTTCGGTTGCCCACCCTCAAGCGAACGGGCAGGTTGAGGTCACCAACCGGACCCTTCTCACGGGAATAAAGAAACGACTGGATAGTGCCAAAGGTCTATGGGCCGAAAACCTGCCACAGGTCTTATGGGCTATTCGCACAACGCCGCACACCTCCACCGAGGAGACCCCTTACAGCCTTACCTACGGATCCGAAGCCGTTATTCCCGCTGAAATCAGTGTGCCGAGTCCTCGCATACTTGAGAACCGCCGGGAACAAGCGTTCGTTCAGCAGGCTAAGTGCAAACAACGAACTGCCCAGTACTATAACCTCCGGGTCCGAGGTACTCAGTTCAATGTCGGGGACTTCGTTCTTCGGCTCAACTCGGCCAGCAAAGCTGTCCCCGAGGGCAAATTACATGCTTCTTGGGAAGGCCCCTACCGAGTCATTGCTGCACACGACTCCGGCTCCTATCAACTTGAACATCTCGACGGGACCCCGATCCCCCGAAGTTGGCACGTCACAAATTTGAGACGCTTCTATCTGTGAAAGCCTCACCGCAAGTACTATCTTTCCTTTGATTTCTTTTTTAGTTATTATTTCCCTTTGTATTTTTAAATTTGCTCCGGCACTTATTACTGAATAAAATACCTCGGTTTACGCATCTCATTGTGTCATTCTTTACGTTACGGGGACGCCCTAACGCTAACATATGATTGTTGTTAGTCTCCGGACCATCATAACTGTCTCTCGATCCGTCCGAGGAAATTCACATTTAGTCTCCGGACTCGTATCACTTTCTCGTCTGATTAATCGGAGAAGTGTTTTCTCCCGCCTGATCCGTCCGGGGAGACATTACTCCTGCCCGATCCGTCCGGGGGGTAATCTATTCATACTGTGTTTCCGAACACTCCATTATATTATTAACGATTGAAACATTTCACAGTTCTCCCTGTGTTCCCGAACACCCGATCAAAGTTATTAATAACTTATCGCTTTCTTTAAACTCGTATGAACACACTGAAAAGTTTTTATTTAACATCAAACAGTTTTTCTAACTAAAAAGCAAAAATCTTGCTAAAAGATTAACTAAGTTGATATCTACTTTTTCCCGGAGTCTTCTCCGAGCCAATACCCGAAACCACGCCGTCTTGTCTCTGTTTGAGAATGCCCTGTCCTCCGGGATGGCTCTTGCACGCTCCGCCTATGCCCGGCTTCACTTTGACTCTGGCGATGACTCGTCATATGGTGACCTCGGTTACCATCCAAGCGCTCAGTTCTCGTTCTTGGCCCGGACATGCTGGCCCATTCCGCATGACCCCATTCTAGTGGCGCCAGCGGATCCATCACCTCGGAGGTTTTTTCTGCACCTCCCCTCGACTGGTGACGAAGAGGATTCAGTGTCTTCCGCGGAGTTGGGTTTTGCCTCTTTTCTCTCTCTCGAGTATTTGCCCATTCGACGGCATCCCACTCTTCGGCAGGCATTTCGTCAATCTCCTTGGCCAACGCCATGACGATCGGACCACTAGCCTCCGGCTCCTCGGCATGAGTCCTTTCTGGCCTTTGAAGGGTATCAAGCTTTGTGTTTTTGCCCCGACGTCCTTTCTTGCGGCTTGGCTCCGGTTCACTTTGCTCGGCAATGCTCAGAGCTTCATTCCGAGCCTTAACTTTCTTATCCAGTTCTACCAGAAATCCTAGCACAAGTCGGTCTCGTATGACCTCGGGATCATTCGCCTCACCCCGCTCACTCCGTTGTTGAATAACTTCTCGAATCTCGGCCCGCCGAGCCTGAACGTCTTCCACTGAAAGTCGCCCGCTGTCTACAAGAAGATGCTCACACTCTTGCTGGCTTATACGAAGTTGTTCTAACTCCAGGTCTTTCACAACGCAGTGTGCTTTGTACTGCTTCATTTGTTGTGTACACTCTTTCCATGAGCTCTCCACCTTGGCATATCTTTTCTCCATTAAAGCAAGATTCCTCGACAGCCGGGGTACTTCATGCAACATCAGCATATCTCGCTCTTTCTGAAGCCAGACTATTGATGAATTGAGTTGCTTTATTACCTCATACGGATTTCCAATGATTTCCTGGCAAAGAAGACACCTTGGTTTTCTCAGGGTTTATATTATTCACACATTGCGTACACGAAAGAGAGGGTCATTTATTATTAATACAAGAAGAAGGTCCTTTCATTACGAATAAAGGCAGCTCGGGTCTTTCATTACAAAAAAGGGGATTACATGAAATCCTATATACATGCTTATTTATTCTACATTCTGCTCGTGAGTTGGGAGGTCACTGACCTCTCCGGGGGTAGGGTTGGCTTCACTTCCTCCCGAGGCCTTCCCAACACCATGTGTACCATCAGTTGCCTGGCTAGGGCCTTCAGTTGGAGCGAGAGGGGTAACAGTCATCTCTGGACGGGGGATGGGAGCTCGGGCTCTCATCTCCCGGGAGTAGAAACCGTTGCGGTAGCCCAAGAAGTCCTTATCCTCGTCCTCGTTGCATCGTTTAATGATGTCGGGAGTAAGGATGGTGTTCTTCTTCGCCAAGGCCTCAATCAGGGGCCACTTCGGAGCCTTTGTCAGCGCATCAAAGTAGGCACCGTCTTCATTTCCGACGGCGTCGTAGTCGTACCCGAAGTCCTTGTCGTATACGTTGACCTCCGGGTACTTGTCATGAACAGTCTCCAGCAGTTCGCTCCGAGTGGCCGTATCCCCCGCAGCGACGAAGGTACTCAGGAATTGCAGGAACGTCCCAGTTTGCATCAGCCTCTCTGCAAACGCCTCCAACATGGCTCCCTGACCTTCGACAACTTTAGTCAGCTCTTCCCGGGCCGCATAGAGGTCGCCTCTTAAACTGGCAACCTCGATGGACTGCTCGCGCAGTCTGGTAACCTCTCTCTCAGCAACCGCTGCCCGGTCTCTAGCTGCCTGGACACCCTTTTTGGCCTCCGCCATGCCAGCCCTCAGCCTTGCCACCTCGGCCTCCAGCTCGGTAATCCTGCCTTGGCAGGACTCCTTCTCCAACTTGCCCACCAGTCCGCGGATAGGCTCCAGCAGCTTCTCTAGTTCGGCCCCCGCAGTCGACACCTCTGCTCCTTGTCCCTGCATGGACTTACTGTTATAATGGGCTCATACAGAAAATAATGAAGTCATTCACGATAATACCTCATGTGCCGGGGTCATGTGCAGTCTTTTCGGAGGAGGTGGAGTCGAGGAAATCCTTCTTTTGGTGCTTGGGGTCAGCCCCGAGAGGGGAATGGCGTCTTCAGGGTCCGCCCTATGACTTCCCCCAGCTGTTGTCTTCTGTAGCTCCGGAGTTTTCGAGCCATCACCGCGGTCCCCCGAGCTGGCCTCTGTGCTCTTCCTGGCCGCGCTCTTGAACTTGCCCACTGCACGTAACAAACACACATTCAGAGATCAATATTGCTACATTATTGCAACTTATGACAGGATAAAAGTCCTACCCTCTACTTCTGCCCGGGTTTTTGTTCTCTCCCCCTCAGACAAGCTCGGAGTCTGGCCAGAATCAGCCCCGACAGGAGTGCTGCTCTCTTGGGAGTCCGAAGTCCCACCGGCCCATTTGGAGTAGTACGGACTCATCCCAGCTTCGTCCAGTACTTCCTCCGAGAACCTGGACTCCAGCAGACCGACCTTTTTTAACACACTTGCACCTCGGGGCTCTCCTCCCGGGGCACTACTATCCACCGCCACTAGCCTTTGCCACTTGGGTAAAATTGTTTTTTGCCTGACATAAAGAAATCTCCCCCTCCATCCTTCTATTTTACTTGGGTTTTTAACCCTGAACTTCTTCCCTGGCCTAGGGTTAAGGTAATACCAACCCGTACTTACCCCCATCGTCTTCAATTGAAAAAAATACCTAAACAAACTGATACTGGGCACTAACCCTCCCTTACTGCACTCAACCAAAAAGCCCACCACCTGCCGTATGGCATTCGGACCTAACTGACCCAGCGCTATTCCGTAATAATCTAATAACTTTACCAAAAATTCCCATAGGGGAAACCTCAAACCTACAGCGAGCTGGTCTATATACACAGATATGAAACCTTGGGGAGGACAACAAGCTTTGTCATTGCCCTCGGGAATTATGAACTCTAAATCGAAGGGCAGAAAGAAGTTTGGAACCCATCGCCTGATCTGCTTTTCGGTCACCGTGGGTCTCACCCCCGCTACCTCGAAACCCTCTATTTCTTCTTCGCACCGAGGGAAATGCACTGTCTCTATCCTTATCTCACTAAGATCACCACGGTGGATCTGTCTCTCTTCACTATTCACGGGATAGATCACCCTAATGGGAGGGGCTCTAACGGGCACTCCTTCGGGGACAACCTCTCCCACTGAAGATGAAAATGAAGATGAAGATGAGTTAGACATACTTACTTGAGTGAAAGAAGGTTGATTTGGGAAGGTTTTGGTCTGAGATGAATCGCGAATGCAGAATCCTCTTTTTCCCGCTTTCTAAAAACGATGAATCACAATGAAGAAGGTGAATAGTTACAATGCAGTCATTCCCTATATAAGTGCCACAAACCGACGGCTCTGATGCAGCCTGTTCAAATTCGGTGATCAAGATTCATGCGTGCTCTGCACGCACTTTACAGTTACCGAGGCGCGTGGGGCACAGCTTTCTTGGGACTCGCAGAGCGTGTCACTTCACATGCCTCTCTCTCATAATGGCGCCGCCAATCACATCAGACTCACTCTTCATCAAGAAGATTCATACTTCACCCCGGTCAAGTTGCCAAGTCGCGTTTGTTTTTCGCTTCTGAAGTTCGGTGTCTCACTGTATGCCCCGGGCACTCCGACTTAGTTCGGCACCTCGTCCGTCAATCACTCCGCAGAGTTCCGGGGACGCGGATAAGCTCGGTCCACCGTAAACACTTCGGTCTAACTCGGCACTACGTCTATTGACTGCTCCGCCGAGTCCCTGGAGCGCGGCCCGACTCGGTCACGCATAAATACTTCAGCCTACCAGAGACCCCGGTTTTCCTTCCGTACAGTTCCACCCCGGTGACAACCGAAGCTCCTACCTCGCTCCGGCTGGGGGGGGGCATCTGGTAGGGATAACCCGATCAGCTCGGGTCGGATCACCAACCCGATCAGCTCGGGTCGGGTCACCAACCCGATCAGCTCTGGCCGGGCTAATAGCGAGGCCCAGCATGCACAAACTTGAGCCCAGGCCTAGCAAGCGTGTCAGCAACACGCATTCTATTTAGCAAAACAAATCTGTTCCGTGAATCAAGGCCATGATCTTGTCCCAACTGCCATGCAGATTTAGTGGGCAAGATTATAGGGATTTAGTTAGGGTTTTGATTTAGTAGTATAAAGAGGGGAAAAGAACTCTGAATTAGGGTTCGCACTTTGCATTCTGTAATACGTACTGTAAACTCATTGTTTAAGAGAAAGAAACACCTCGGCTATTGCCGCTTTCTGCCCGTGGACGTAGATCTCCGGATCGAACCACGTATATTGTGTGTTTTTGCATTCTGTTTGCATTAATTACTGTTCGATTGGGTGTTTTCCGGATCGTGTATTAACATAGGCCTTCCAAATTTTAATTCTAACTCAAATCAATACCTAAAACCATCATTTTGTCCAATAAACACCTAAACTTTTTCATTTTAGACCAACAAACACTTTACTTTTTTTCTAACAAATTGACACATTAGTCATCATTTTAAGTTAACACCATCAGTTTCTATTATTTAGTGTTGTGGACCTAATTCCGTTTGCAAAATTAGCCCACCTATTAAGTTGGATTTCTCCGACTTCTTCAGCTCGGTTGCCGCCTTCTCTCCTCTTTCCTCCTTCGTGCTCTTCCTCATAGACCCATAAGTTATACACCATCTCCTACTTCTTTGTGGGCCCTTCTCCCTTTTTCACCCTCTACAAATGGCTTTCCACCTTTGATCAAGATGAGAGTGATGAACTCTACTACTCTTCTTCTCATGATACTACTGGTATCGGCTCAAAAGACGAACACTTTGACAATGGTATCTATTCCTTTAATTGTTTACCCCATCCAAACTGTTCCTTTTCTCCAAAATATATCACCACCATCTACTTGAACCATTGCTAACTAAAAACTAATTAGGTTGAAGGGGATAAAATATGACAAATAAATGATACACTTATTCTATAGGATACATATAATAAAAGTAGGGTAAGTTGGATTATAAATTAAAAAATAGTACATGGGTACCGTATGAGATTTATGCAACGTGGAATAATTAAAACAATCAAGAGTCTCTTCTTTATATGCTGGGACCTACATATTACCCATATTATATCTGAGTCTATAAAAATTAAAAGAATATGGATTGATACATACTCCCTCCATCCCAGTTAACTTGTCCTACTTTCCATTTCGGTCCATCCCACTTAACTTGTCACACCCATAAATGGCAATTAAAAGCAACAATCTCCACCCTGTAAATATCCACATTCAATCTCCACCTTTAAAAAAGTCAAAGATTCCACAAAATCTATTTTTTCTTAACATCCGTGTCCGGTCAACTGTGACAAGTTAACCGAGACGTAGGGAGTATAACATATATGTATATAGGCCTGTGTGAGACGTGTGTGTTGAAACAAATTATAGCATATATATAAAATAAAATAATATAAATAAATTGGTATAAAGGCTTGCCTTTGGCAATATCCTAAAACATAATATTCAACCATTCTCTTTTGTGCTGAAGACTACGGGTGCTCTATCCTCAGGATTCAACTGTGTATTCTTCTTTAAATTTCGCACTCTAAAATTTAAGAAGTCAGAACTTTGTACTTTATGTGTCTCTCTGATGCGGTGTATCTCCGATTCATTTTCAGAATCTTTTTTTGCAACTCTATACTCTCTA
The DNA here is from genome assembly GCA_958295605.1 of Ajuga chamaepitys. Lineage (NCBI taxonomy): Eukaryota > Viridiplantae > Streptophyta > Magnoliopsida > Lamiales > Lamiaceae > Ajuga > Ajuga chamaepitys. The sequence goes on along the minus strand of OY282498.1, from coordinate 38,064,028 downwards.
ATTTATAGAGACTTAAAAGGATCCTCAAACAGACACGACTAACCTCGTAGAAAAGACACATCTGTTTAGTTGGAAACCAATTGTCTAATTTAATAGTTGTATCTCTTGGTTTTTTTTTTTTTTTTTAAAAGACATATTGGACTAGTAAGCCAATTTTTAAACCAAACAATATGTATGTATATATATATATTAATTAATGTATGATTCAAACATAAAATATCCGACTGCGTGTGTTTTTAAGGGATATGATTTGTTTTTGTAGTATATATTTGTATATGGAAGAGATTTGAATGTAATATATAAGACAATAAAATCAAGATATTCTGAAGAAAATTACATCACTAACCCTATACTAATTAATTTAAAAGGGACAAAATAGGCAAAACGAAAAAATATATATATTAATTAATGTATGATTCAAACATAAAATATCCGACTGCGTGTGTTTTTAAGGGATATGATTTGTTTTTGTAGTATATATTTGTATATGGAAGAGATTTGAATGTTAATATACAAGACATAATAAAATCAAGATATTCTGAAGGAAATTACATCACTAACCCTATACTAATTAATTTAAAAGGGACAAAATAGGCAAAACGAAAATTAGCTGAAACTTAAGGCACTTTTATATTAGTGTATTGATTATTTATTTTAGGCCCTAAAGGCTTTATTTTATTTGGGCCAAAATCATTATTTTAAGGTTATTAATTGGCTCAAGAGTTGGCCGTGCTTAATTATTTTATATTTTCATGGCAAAAAATTTATTTATATATTCATTTGTTTATGTAAATTTAGTTGTATATCGATAAAATATGTCTTATATTACGGCGTCTCATGATGAGAATCTAATACGTACAATAATTACTATTCCTAATCTTTTAATATACAATTCTGTAAACTTAATCCTAATAGGAAATTTAACCCTAGCTAGTAATGCACTCCTAAACACATACCGAAAACTCACGACGTCATAGAAGCAGCAAATACGCCCAAAACCATCATCAGCTTTGATACATCCGGAAAACAAAATACACGTCTGTTCTTATTCCCTTTCTACAACAGGTATCTATTCTTGATTACTTTCTTTCTACATCATATATTTTTGTATGTATAAACCGTCTGTTAGTTTAGTACCCAAATCTATATTAGTTAATTGAAAGCATCACCCACACCAATATACCACCGCAACCATCAGCTTTAAGGGAATTTATAAACCAGGCGAAAATAGAAGGTAGTAAGAGAGAGTTTATGTTTGTGGGTTTAGTGAGAGAGGTTTTTTGTGTGTGATAGTGAGTGTGTATACATGTATGTGTGAGGGTGTCTGTGTTCAAGAATCCAGTTGTGTGTGCGAGTATATGCGTGTGACAGTGCGTGTAATATAGAGAGAGATGGAGTTGATGTTTGTGTTTCCTGTTCTGTACTGGAGAGAGAGAGAGAGGAATTGAAAGAGGAAAGGAAAATAGGGGACGTGGGCCTCAGCAACAGGAAAGAAAGTACTCTCTCCGTCCTCGCTTAACTCGCCTAATAGTCGGACACGGAGGTTAAAGAAAAATTAAATTTTATGGAATTTTTTATTTTTTAAAAAATAAGATTGAGGATTGAGATTTTGAGGATGATGATTGTGTGAGAGTCATTTATGAACTGACAATTTAAATTGAGACAAATCAAAATGACAAGTACACAAATTAAGTTAGGATGGAGGGAGTAATAATTAAGATTATTGTTGCAACTTTGACCAAACTCCATTTAGCCCTTATATTTATAAATCAAGAAATTACCCAATCCAATTCTAGGCTATTGGCTACCTACTTTATTCCATACATTTTCTTATAATTTTAGTTAAATTATAATAAATATTAAGTATGACCTATTTACAATTTAAGCTTCTCTGATCAAGGACACGGTGGTAAGACCCTTGCGTGAAGTTTGAAGCTTTTACTCGGTTTGCTCTTTTTAAGGTGGGAGGTTCTTACTTGACTTATTAACTGTGAGCACAGTTCAATGTCATCAACTGAGGCTTATATGAAGTATGAGTTGTTGGGAATCCAGAACCGGAATTGGAACTTGAAGAACCGGATCAGAGAACCGGGTTTGAAGTCAAATCAGTGGGAGAGGTTAAGAGGAAACCGGGTTTGAGTTCGTTACAACTGCCGTTTGCAACGGTTTGAATCTGTTGCGCCAGAAACCGTTGTAGAATCCGTATGCCAGCACCTTGCAGCAGTTAATCTTAAATCTGTTGTAACTTCCTCATCTCAAGGATTCGAGCTACAACTCTTATACAGATATAAAACACTTGTAAATGCGAGCTAGATCATAGAGTTTTCCCTCTGTAAACATTATACTAGTGAGATAATTAGAGTTCTAGGGTTTCTAATCCAATTCGGCTTGTGAATTGGGGATTTACTAGATTCTTGAAAATTCTTGTAATTGCTTATGTAGTGAAGTGAATTGAGGTGCATAGTGCCTCCGTGGATGTAGATCATCGCTGATCGAACTAAGTAAAGGCCGTTGTGTTCATTTGTTTTCTGATTTCTGCGTTCTTGATTGTTCGGTCAGTTTTCTGTGTTTTTCGTCCGAACAGTGTTCTTGTTATTTTGTGTGATTCTGATCTTATCATAACAAGTGGCGCCGTTTGTGGGAAGGTTTCTCACACAAGAAGAAGAAGAGAATGGCAGGAATGAAGATGGATTTGGACAAGTTCTCCGTGAAGAATGACTTCTCAATGGAAGATAAAGATGAAGGCCATATTGGTGCAGAATGGGTTATCAAATGCCCTCAAGCCTGAAGACCAGTGGGTGGAGGCTGAGAAACCTAAATATGGCGATATGGATCAGAAGGCATTAAGTCTAATCATCCTATGTCTTGGGGATAAGCCTTTGAGGGAGATTTCCAGATGTAAGACTGCAGTTGAGGCATGGACCAAAGTAGAGGAGCTGTACCAGTCCAAGTCAGTTTCTAATAAGCTATTCCTCAAGCAGAAACTACTGGCTTTCAAGATGGTGGATGAAAAGGTAATTTCTGATTAATTAGATGAATTTACAAAGCTTCTTGATGAACTGGAAGATCTTGGAGTTAAAATTGAAGATGATGACAAAGCTTTGATGGTGCTGAATGCTTTGCCAATATCTATGGAGAGTTTCACAGACACTCTTATGTTTGGAAGGCAAGATAAGTTAAGTTATGACTCAATTATTACTGATTTGAAGATCAAATGTTTGCAGAATCAAGGAGACAAGAAAATAAACCAATCTGGTGAATGTTTGAACATTAAGTTCAAAAGAAATAATCAGAAGAAGAAGGGCCAAACTTCAAAAGTGTCTAAGGGTGGATATGACAGTTTCAAGAAATCTGGAGATTGGATGGAAAATAGGAAGCATTTCAAATGTAAACAAGTTGGATACCTATAGAAGGGTTGTCCACTGAAGAAGAAGAAGAAGAAGAAGAAGAAGAAGAAGAAGAAGAAGAAGAAGAAGAAGAAGAAGAAGAAGAAGAAGAAGGAAGGCCTAGGAGCAGAAGCTGCCGTTGTTGAACATGAAAAAGACACACCAGAAGTTCTGAATGTTACTGACTTAAAGATAGAGAAGGAGTGGTTTCTTGACACTAGATGGTCCTTTCATATGTGTCCTCATGAAGACTGGTTTCAGAATCTCAAGAAAGAAGATGGAGGGTGTATTCTGCTAGGAAATGATCAGTCCTGCAGAGTTCAAGGCACTGGCTCAGTGAAAATTATCATGTTTGATGGAGTTACTAGAACCATCACAAATGTGAGGTATGTACCTGGTCTCAAGAAATTTACTTTCCCTAGGATCTCTTATTGCCACTGGATGTGAATTCAAGTCTGTTGATGGTCACTTGCATATAACTAAGGGAAATAAACTGGTGATCAAAGGAAAACAACACAATGGTCTGTTTATTTTGATTGGAAAGCCTATTGTTGGTTGTGTGGGTAGTATTCTTGGCAAGAATGAACTAATACCGTGGCATAAGAGGTTAGGGTATATTGGAGAGAGAGAATTAAAGGAATTATCCAAGAGAGACATAATTGGAGAGGTTGGAAACCAAACGCTTTTGTGATAAATGTGCATTAGGCAAATCACAGAAACTGCCTTATGCTAAGGGGATTCACACCACTCAAGAACCTTTATATTATGTCCACTCAGATATCTGGGGACCATCTAGAACTGAAATACATGGAGGAGGAAGAAACTTCATGTCTGTTATTGATGATTTCAGTAGGAAAGTGTGGGTGTTTATGTTGAGAAACAAAAGTGATGCATTCACCAAGTTCATAACATGGCTAATTCAGATGGAAAACTTAAGGGTAAGAAGCTCAAGCATTTGAGAACAAACAATGGATTTAAGTACCTATTTACTGAGTTTACTGAATTATGTGAAGAGAGGGAATCACTAGACACAAAACAATCCCATAGAACCCTCAATAGAATGGTGTTGCAGAAAGATTCAACAGGAATGTACTTGAAAGAGTGAGGTGTATGCTGATTGATGCTGGATTGCCAAAAGTTTTGTAGGGAGAAACAATTAATACTATATGTTACTTAATCAACAGATCACCTTCATCATCTTTAGGGTTCAAAACTCCTGAAGAAGTGTGGAGTGGCAAAGTTCCAAGCTATACAGATTTGAAAGTGATTGGATGTCTTGCTTATGCTCATATTAAGCAGGACAAGCTTGATCCAAGATCATAAAGATGTGTGTTCTTAGGATATCCAGAAGGAATCAAAGGTTACAAGCTATGGTTTTTGGAACAAGGGAATCAGAAGCTCATGATAAGCAGGGATGTTAAGTTCAATGAATCAGTTATGGGATATCACTCTCCTGGAAGTCAAGAAGAGCTTGATGGAGCTATTGAAGTAGACAAGTTATCAGTTCAGGTGGAGCCTCAAATGGATGATAATCCTCAAAGGATTGATGTTTTGGATCAACACTTAAGTGACAGTTCATCTCAAGAAGAGGATGTGCAAATTGTTAATCCAAATCTGAGAAATTATAGTATTGCCACAGATAGACCAAAAAGGCAAATCCAAAGACTAGACTTCTATGGGCAAGTAGGAAGTGTGTATTATGCACTAAGCATTGCTGAAGACATAGAGCATCATAAACCACAGAATTTCAAAGAAGCAGTCAGTGGTAGTGAAAGTGAGCACTAGATAAGTGCAATGATGGACGAAATAGAATCTCTGGAGAGAGATGGCACTTGGAAGCTGGTAGATAAGCCTAAGCGGAAGAAGCTGGTGAGTTCCAAGTGGATTTATAAGAAGAGGATTGAAGCTGGAGACACAGAAAGGATAAGATACAAGGCAAGTCTTGTTGTAAGAGGTTTCACTCAGAGAGAGGGCATTGATTTCAATGAGGTCTTCTCTCATGTGGTGAAGCATTGTTCTATTAGACTTCTATTATCAAAAGTGACACAAGAAGACATGGAGTAAAGCAACTAGATGTTAAAACTACATTTCTGCATGGTGATTTGATGGAGAACATATATATGAAACAGCCTGAAGGCTTTGAGATTCCAGGAAGTGAAGAGAAGGTATGCTTCCTCAAGAAGTCACTCTATGGGTTAAAACAGAGTCCAAGGCAGTGGAATAAGAAGTTCAATGAGTTTATGTTGAAGGCATGGTTCATCAGGAGTCTGTATGACAGTTGTGCATACTTTGATAAGGATTCTAAGGCTGATCAAGTGTATCTCTTATTGTATGTTGATGATATGCTTATTGCAAGTAAAAATAAGCATAAAATACAGCTGCTGAAGAAGAAGTTGAGTACAGAATTTGACATAAAAGACCTAGGGGATGCAAAGAAGATTTTGGGCATGGACATTTTAAGAGATAGGAAATCTAGAATTATGTGGTTGTCACAAAGACATTATATTCAGAAGGTGGTGGAGAGGTTTCAGATGCATGAGGCCAAACCTCTGAGTATTCCAGTAAATCAACAACTTAATTTGTCCAAGGAACAAAGTCCAAAGACTGCAGAAGAAGTGAATTATATGAGAAATATACCATATGCAAGTGGTGTTGGCAGCTTGATGTATGGCATGATGTGTAGTAGGCTTGACTTGGCTTATAGTGTGTCTTTGGTTAGCAGGTACATGTCAAATCATGGTAAAGCTCACTAAGATGCTTTAAAGAAGGTGTTGAGATACTTAAAAGGGACAGTGAACTTAGGATTGAAGTTTGAGAAACAAGCTGATATTAATGTTCCATTGGTGGGCTTTGCAGATGCTGATTTTGCAGGGAATATAGACACCAGAAGATCTATTACAGGATATGTTTTTACACTATATGGACTGCAGTTAGTTGGAGGAGTGTGCAACAGTCAGTGGTGGCCTTGTCCACTATAGAAGCTGAGTACGTTGCATTAACAGAAGCAATCAAGGAAGCTGTGTGGTTGAAAGGAATTCTCAAGGATATGGGGATTAAGCAGAAGTGTGTGACCATATTCTATGATAACCAGAGGCACTTCACTTGGTAAAACACCAAGCATTCCATGAGAGGTCCAAGCATATAGATGTAAGATTACACTTTGCAAGGGATGTGATAGATGCAGGTACTATGGAAGTTAAGAAGGTTCATACTCGATAATGCTGTTGATTTCTTAACTAAGGCAGTTCCTGCGAACAAGGTTGTACATTGCTCGAGCCTAGTCAGGCTTGAACAATGTGTTTAAGCTGTTAGAAAAAATAAGGCAGTTTGAGGTAAGGGCATGCACTTGAGTTCATTGAGGTGGAGATTTGTGAGCACAGTTTAATTTCTTCAAGTGAGGCTTATATGAAGTATGAGTTGTTGGGAATCCAAAACCGGAATTAGAACTTGAAGAACCGGATCAGAGAACCGGATATGAAGTCAAATCAGTGGGAGAGGTTAAGAGGAAACCGGGTTTGAGTTGGTTACAATTGCCGTTTGCAACGGTTTGAATCTATTGCGCCAGAAACCATTGTAGAAGTCGTATGCCAACAACTTGCAGCAGTTAATCTTAAATCTGTTACAACTTCCTCATCTCAAGGATTCGAGCTATAACTCTTACACAGATATAATACACTTGTAAATGTGAGCTAGATCATAGAGTTTTCCCTCTGTAAACATTACACTAGTGAGAGAATTAGAGTTCTAGGGTTTGTAATCCAATTCGGCTTGTGAATTGGGGATTTACTAGATTCTTGAAAATTCTTGTAATTGCTTGTGTAGTGAGGTGAATTGAGGTGCATAGAGCCTCTGTGGATGTAGATCATCACTGCTCGATCCACGTAAAGCCCATTGTGTTAATTTGTTTTCTGATTTCTGCGTTCTTGATTGTTCGGCCAATTTTCTTTGTTTTTTGTCCGAACAGTATTCTTGTTATTTTGTGTGATTTTAATCTTATCATAACATTAACTATATGTGCTCAATTGATTTTGATTTTGAGCACGGATTTTGTCGGTGTAAAAAAAAAAAAAAAAAAGGAAATGGATTCAAGTAGAGTTTTATGGAATGTATCAATAAGCTAGACCCATACTGCGAGTTGTTTCATGCCATAAATAAACTCGAACACTCAAAAAATCCGTCGGGCAGGCGGATTCACATCTCTTACAACCAACACAGTCCTCGGTTCTTGGAGCAGAAGCGATTTGTTTAGCTTTACATCCGTCCCAGGGTATCATTTCTAATACATCAGTGGGGCACGCTCGGACACATTGAGTACATCCTATACATGTGTCATAAATCTTTACTGAATGTGACATTTGATCTATACATTTTTTAACGTCATAAATTTTCAGTCTAGTAAACTAACTTATAATAAATCCTATAGTTAGATTCTAGACGAATCAATAAGTGATCAGAATCAATTTACTTCCGAATTGATTTATGAGGGAGGTCCAAAATATTTTGATTTCTTATATTTTTTGCAACCACGACCATACATTGCCCGTATCAAATCGACAAATTTGAAATTTGAATTAATTTATTAATATTCAAATTTTCATCTATATGATGAATACTATTTATTCAACAAATTTGATTGGTTAATACAAGTCGATTTTCTGTTATGATAAATTGATGAAACAATAGCAGGTCCGATAGCTGCTTCAGCGGCTGCAATAGTTATAACAAAAATTGAGAAAATGTCTCCTCTTAATTGACGATTATCAAAAATATCGGAAAATGTTACAAAATTTAGATTAACTGAATTTAATATAAGTTCAAGACACATAAGGGCTCTAACCATATTTCGACTTGTGATCAATCCATAGATACCAATAGAAAATAAATAGGCACTCAAAACAAGTATATGTTCGAGCATCATTAACCAACTCCTTATCAATTTTGATTGATTTTAATCTGAACAATAATTCACTCAATTTGATATTAACAAATATGGAACAATGGAATAGATTGGTAATAAAACTAAAGCCTTTCTATTCTATTTTTTAGACATTAGACAGAAATTCAAATTAACGAATTATAACATTCCTTTTGCGTTGAGTCTATTTGACTTAACCGGTTTAATTTAAAGATTTCTTATTGACGAGCTATAGCAATAGCACCTATTAAGGCGACTAAAAGAATTATTGAAATGAGTTCAAATGGAAGAAAAAAATCTGTTGCTAAATGAATTCCAATTTGTTGACTATTACTTATCAAATCTTGTTCTAGAATCTGATTTGATTTTGTGGTCCAAATGATCCCATACCAGGACGTATCTGGAATAGTAGTAATTAGTGAAATAAAAAGACTTGTACAAACCATTGAAGTAACTCCATCCCCAACAGTCCAAAGATGAAAATCTTTGTAATATTCTGAACCATTCATGAACATCACAGCAAAAATGATTAAAACATTTATAGCTCCTACATAATAAGGAGCTGCGCAGCAGCTACAAAATACGAGTTCGATAGAATATAGAATAAGGATATACAAAAAAGGACCAATCCCAATGAAAAGGCCGAATAAATTGGATTCGGAAGTAATACTACCGCCAGACTTCCTAATATAAGACCCGATCCCAGTAAGACTAAAAGAAAATCATGTATTGGTCCAGGTAAATCCATTTGATTTTATCAAAAATCGAAATATTTCATGCCTTTTTTTACCGGACCAGGAAAAAAGAAGTTATCCTATTTTTTAGGATACTTCTTAATTTTAATTGAATTTAATTTGAATGCGGGTGATTCGGATTGCTGTAAATACAGTATTGGGACTGCTCTTATTCTGGAAAGCAGGGGTGAAAACTTTATATTTGAAAATCATTATTCGAAAAGAAATCTATTTTAAATCAAAATGAAGCCACGATTCTCCCCAACCGTTCTTTTGTATTCATTCCTTTAGATCCAAAAATATTTGGATTTTGAATTTGTAAATATTTTGTGAATCCGGGGTTTTATACATTTTTTATTTGAGGTAAATTCAAAGAAATTGTTCGAATTGTATAATCTTCAATTATTGATGCCGGTAAGCGACCTAAAGCAATTTGATTATAATTCAATTAGTGAAGATCATAGGTAGAAAGTTCATATTCTTCAGTCATTGATAAACAATTTGTTGGACAATACTCGATGCAATTACCACAAAATATACAGATTCCAAAATCAATATTGTAATTAAGTAATCGTTTCTTTCGAATATCAGTTTGCAATTCCCAATCTACAACGGGTAGATCTATAGGACATACACGAACACATACTTCACAAGCAATGCATTTATCAAATTCAAAGTGGATCCGGCCCCGGAAACGTTCTGATGTGATCAATTTTTCATAGGGGTATTGAATAGTTACAGGTAAACGATTCGCGTGGGACAAGGTAATCATGAAACCTTGACCAATGTACATGGCAGCTCGTATTGTTTGTTGACCGGAGTTGAAGAACTGAGTTAGCATAGCGAACATATCTGAATATCTACAAATAATTTTACTTGTTTCTTTTTCTTGTTTAAGATAAGTTGTACAGAATATTCTATTTCTTTACAGTGAAAGAAGTTGGGACGAAGTTGTTAATAATAGATTGCCTAGAGAAATAGGTAAAAGAAATTTCCACCCAAGATTTAATAGTTGGTCCATTCTCAGTCTCGGTAAAGTCCATCTTGTTGCAATAGAAATGAACAAGAACAAATAAGTTTTAGCTAATGTAATAAAGATACCAATTATTGTTCCAAAAACTTGACTTCTTTTATTTATGTTAAAAAGTTCGGGAACGAATAGGTATGGAATAGAAAGATTCCAACCCCCCAATTAAAGAACTATTACAAATAATGAAGAAACTAGTAAATTTAGATATGAAGCAACATAAAATAAACCAAATTTGATGCCCGAATATTCGGTTTGATAACCTGCTACTAATTCTTCTTCTGCTTCTGGTAAATCAAAAGGTAATCGTTCGCACTCGGCTAGAGAAGAAATTAGAAAAACGATAAACCCTATAGGTTGGCGCCACAGATTCCACCCCCAAAAACCATATTTTGATTGTGCTTCAACTATATCAACTGTACTTAAACTGTTAGATAATCATAGTCGACGATAACATCATTGTTCCCGTCGCTATTACAGAACCGTATATGAGATATTCACCTCATACGGCTCCTCATAGGTCATAGTCACAAATAAAAATAAATCCATGGGCCTTTCAACATTATTTATCTTAATGTGTTTGTATGTAGGATCGATATAGAATGAAACTCTTATCTTAAGGCCTAGAATTAGACTAATGGAATTATGTCTGCTAGATTTATACAATAAAGTGCTTCTGAATTCATCGGGTTGAATATGCCCCTCTACCATATCTGTACAAATAAAATAGTACATTTATACAGAATGGTAAAAAGGCCCTTTATGGTCATCGACCATAGAAATGAAAGATTAATCCTTATCAACTTGATCTTGTTGCTCCTGGCAACAAACATGCATGAACCATTTCACGAAGTATGTGTCCGGATAGTCCAAAGTCTCGATAGTTAGCTCTCGGTCTTCCGATCGAAAAACAACGGCGATGAAGGCGTGTAGGTGCACTATTCCGTGGTGGGGATTGTAACTTAAAAGAAAGATTTTTCTTTTTTTTTTTTCAAATTGAATTTTTTTTTGCAGTCCGGGCACGAGGTCAAATATTAAGTATGAATCATAGTTCAAATATTTCTTAATCTAGTTTCTAGAGTTCGTGTTCCAGATACTCGAATAAATATCCGACGAAGTAGAACCACCCCTATCAAGGCAACTTTTTATCAAGGATTTGGTTACCAATTGAGGTCTCCCTCTAGCCTGGGCAGGGTCAAGGGGTATGGAATCGAACAAATGACCCAACTTTCTTTTGTTCCATTCCAAGAATTCGAACAAGGTTTTGTACAAATCCGATAAGAATGAAATATCCTCAGAACTCTCCATTGATGCGACATGCTATTTTTTCCATCTATTCCCTTTCAGGATCAGTCGCGGTCTTACTGATGTGGAATGGGTGCCACTATCCCAGCGCGGATCCAGCCAGGTTCTATTGACCATGTCCTCTTCCAATTTTGGGGCGTCTTTGGCTTTACGAGAGAAAGCTCGCCGGAGAATTGGATCTCTTTCCGTCCCGGGGCATACTCCAACGTGATATAATTGTTATCTTATGAAATACAATACCTAAATTGCATTATATGTTTACGAAATGAAAGACCTTAGTTGCATTATAAGTGTGATTGATCAATCTCCTATAAGTTGGTGTGATCCGGGCCAACTGGTGCACACATATCACTATAAGAAATATTATTAATAGTGACTGATTTTAGTGACGGACAATTTTCGTCACAATCTAACTACGGACTAGTGACGGAATAGTCACAGATAGAGACTACAAGAGTGTTTGATTATTAGCTACGACTTAGTGACGGAATCATGACGGAATTTAGAGACAGGAAAAAAATCCGTCATTAAACCGTAGTAACAAAGGGCGCTAAAAATGTGGGAATAAAATATTTTAAGGTTGTGACGGAAATATTCCGTCATTAGTCATGTATCGACGGATTAGTGACGGTATTTTAGCCGTTGCTATTTAGTGACGGAAAATATTCCGTCATTAATCTTGTATTGACGGATTAGTGACGGATTTTTAACCGTTGCTATGTAGTGACGGAAAACATTCCGTCATTAGTCTTGTATTGACGGATCAGTGACGGATTTTTTTCCGTTGCTATGTAGAGACGGAAAATATTCCGTCATTAGTCTTATATTGACGGATTAGTGACGGAATTTTAACCGTTGCTATGTAGTGACGGAAAATATTCCGTCATTAATCTTGTATTGACGGATTAGTGACGGAATTTTAACCGTTGCTATGTAGTGACGGAAAATATTCCGTCATTACTTAATGCCCATATAAATGACGTTTATTTAATGACTCGAAACCATAAATTTAATTAGAAAAAATAAGTAACTGAAGAAAATTAACGTATTTAAACCCGATTGATGAGCAGAAAATTTTCCATTTTATTTCTCCAATAAAATTCGAATCACGAATTATTAGTGATACTACGAATCACGAATTATTAGTGATACTAAATAATACCCGTATCCATATTTTATTACTATGCCCGAAACGACATCATTCTGGTTGGTAATGACGGAAATATTCCGTCATTATACTAAAAAACTCGCGCTTAAAAAAAAAGTGTGTGAGCAGAGACTTGAACCTGGTCCTGGTGGAATTAGAACAAGTTACTTACCACCAGGCCAGTTCGTATTTTATTGATTATTTTTATTTAGCTTTTACTTATTTACTTATTTATGTATAATTCATCCCTACTTTCTCTGCAGAAAAACACACACAACACACTAACTCCATTTCCTCTTTTGTTCCTTTTCATAGGTCTACTGCTACTCTCCATTAAATATGTTGCTGTCTATTCCCAGATTCGAACACTATTCAATTTGATACTGACTCATAGTTCCAGAATTCAGCTGAATAGATTGAAGCTCGTTTCTGTTTGAATGGAAACGAGGTAATTTAAGCTGTTTAAGCGGTATTCTCCATTCTTTAAGCTTCAAATCTGGTGTTTGGTGCTGTTTTCTCAGTGCGTGATATTGGTTACGTTAATAGGAACTTCACATTTTCAGTTGAGATCGGGTAAAAATGATTTAAGCATCTATGTTTGTGATTTATGCTTTGAGAAGAAGATTCGCAGCTGAAATTAGTTTTTGAATTGCATTTCTCAGGATACTTTTGGTGAGGAAATTGTGGAACTTCATGTGAATTTAGGTTTTCCCCAATTTTTAGTATCCTATAGTGTCCATACAGCATTTGTCAGGTATTATAAAAGGGGAAGAAGAATTGTTTCCACTTTGATACACGATTTAAGCATCTATGATTGTGATTTATGCTTGGAGAAGAAGATTTGCAGTTGAAATTAGGTTTTGATTTGCATTTCTCAGTATACTTTTGGTGAGGAAATTGTGCAATCAAGGTGTTTATACCTGTTGAGTATGAATCATGAAAGTGAAATATAAAGATATATATGAATCTGCAAGTGGGCAATGACTATCTTGATATTCCGTTAATGAGTGATCTTTCACTGTCATTTTGGAATACCTTTATATATTGATTATTTTAACATGTAATAATATAATATAATCTTGAATTAGTATTTCAGAGAAACTTCCATTGTATTACTCTTGTTGTTATTCATTGGATTTGGGTACAAATTCTCTGTTATTTTTGTGAAGTTGTAACTGAATAAGATAGTTTTTTTAATCTGGAGTTCTTTCAGATACAATTGCAGGGTAAATTTGAATCTGGATTCTATTTGAAGAATTGCTTTGTTTTCCGGGAGTAGGGTAGCATTGATTATGTTTATATGAGGATGCTCTTGGCTTGTTTTTCTGAACATTGAGGTCTTGACGAGCTTTGGCTAATTCTTATACGGACAGTAAACTAGTTACTGAAATTTGCGTTTGGGAATACCTTGAAGGGAGGTGGTGCTCTAATTGACTTGAAGGATTATACTTAATTGTACAGAGAGGGAGGCATTTATACCTTCCTATCTATATAGGAAGATTCAGATTATTTGATCATCTATGAGGTTAGCTGAGTCCTAAACTCGGTGGTTTTTGGAATTTCCCCTGGCATTCAGGATAATTGTTCTGGAGAACAGAGAAATTAGGATGTTAATGTGAGAAATTAGGATGCTTTTGAAGAAATCAGAACTAACACGATTAATTTAACCTCGGAGTAGACCAACATAAATCACTGAAAAACTCGTTTTGGATCTGTAAAGCGATTTTCCAGATTCTTAAAAAATTTGAAGCTCTTCTGCTGCATAGTTTCTGTCTGCAGAATGCCAATTTTCTTGTTACTAGACAATCATATATATATGTGATAACTTGCATTTTCTTGAAATACTTTTGATATAGTTATAATTTTTTTTCTTGTAATATAATAAAGAGCTTTTTCTTCTTCTCCACAGATCTTCTATTGGAGGCAGCATATTGAAGACTAGGGTATTACCATCATAAGTGGCCAAAAGAGTAAGGTGAGGTGGCATTACCAACTTGATGGCCAAGTTAGGGATATGTGGTGTTTGGTTATCTAACATTATCTAACATTAAAATCTGCATCTCTTGGAAACTATACATGTACTCACTTATCAGTTAAATCCAACTTGGATCAACACTGATCATAAGTGTAGTTGAACTTGAAATCATAGTCCACTGTCTAGTTGAACTTGAAATCCCATTTAAGCGAGCAACTCATAAACAACACATATCCCTAGATTTTATGTTAATTTGCATTTCTTGTTCCTATTATTATTTTCTGTGAGTAATAAACTTTCTAGGAAGTGAATTTGACTGAAAATGAGGGGGTTTAGATTTAGTGAGAAATTTACGAATCTAATTATTGTAATACGAGACAGGAATTCCCGGCTGATCATTATTTATGACAAGATATTTGCTTGGATGCAAATACTGATGAACAAATTCAACACCAAAACTTTAGTGATAGAGATTTCCGTACAATTAAACTTATTATCCGATTCTCTCTGATGCATTGTATCTCCTATTCAGTATTTGTTTCTATCTCCGTCTCTGTTAAATGTATGATTGAAACTTCACTGTTTTGAATTCTCTCTTACCATAATTCAGTTGAATTCTCTCGCACCATAATTCAATTCAGTTCGCACTCAGTTTCTTACGCCTTAGCTATCGCAACTCTCAACCAAAATCCACTTCAAAAAACAAATAATGATTTCCTCCATTGAATAGTGAATGTTTCAGCTCTGTTTAACTTCCAGGTACCATAATTCTGTCTTCTTATTCTTATTCAGTTATATTGTTTGTTGATTCTGTTTTTTTCGCTTTAATCTGTTATAAACGTAGTGGACTGCTGCTTTTATTTTTATTGACCCTCTTTCCTGTTTTAGGTTTACAAATTATTGTACTTTTGCGTGTGATTGTTTATCTGGAAAAAAAAGAAGTTGTAATCTTGGTTGTTTGTATGTTGTTACAGAGTGAATAGTAGTGTTCTAATCTTGATTGCTTTGACGTGATGAAGCAGGAATTTTGAGAATGCATAATCTATTTGATGGTCTGATTCACACCTCATAGAGTGTTCTTTAATGGAGTAGTTTTTAATTGAAAGTAAATATAGGTCACAGTTGGAGATTTACATACCTGGAGTCGATTTTTCTACAACCTTCCATACAAAGGAATACACAGTTTGGCGTCTAATTTTAGATGAATGGAGGTTAGAATGTGTATAATTTATGCTTGTATGTTTTGTCTTAAGGTGTGGATGATTTACTATTTAATTAGTAAATTTTTGGAAGTTATATTCGATATGGGATCTATTCCCCGTGTCAATATTTGTAGTGATCTTTCTTGATGTCTCACACTCCAAGAAATACCATATCTGTTGCTTAAACTTTACACTGTGGTGTGTCATTAGCCTTCACACTTTTATTTTAATATATTTAGGATGTATTAGTCTCTCTCTCTCGTCTCTCTTAAATGATTTAGGAACTCGGGACTGGGAGACAATCAAGGTTAAATTTTTAATTAAAGGTTATAATTTGAAAACAGAGTTTGGATCTATTGATGAATTAAAAAATAAAGAAAAAATCTAATACATAAATCTTCTGAGTCTATGTTTAAGATTCTGAATCTCAAATCTCGTCACGAAAGTAAACGAAGCCTACTTAATTACGATCTCCCCCAAATCTATACTTCAAGTTGAAAGCTATGAAAGAATCTACCTCTGCAGACAAACACAAATTCGCAACTAAATCAAAATCTAGGATTGCTTTTGGATAATTGTGAATCTATATTTTTGGGAATATTCCATACCTACCAATTCTTGTGATTAAGGTCTCAATACCATTAAAAGGGATAATATGAAAGGAAACAAAATCATATACTTTTGGAAATTGTTGTAATTAACAATTGACATCCTAAAATAGTAGAAATAATAAATCCCGTGAAATTTTTATTTACCCAATTATGTACGCCTGCGTGCTTTTACTTTTTATTCTTCTTTTTCCATTGCAAACATGCCCTAGGTTGCGATTCCTTTTTATCTGGGTATTCAAGTCATATATTCTTTTTTTCAGATAGTATATTTAATTTATAGTAGATACTAGATATCTGGGTATTCATAACCAAATTGACGACCTTTTTTTATTTTGCAAATGCATTTCTTTTAGAAACGGATACTCAGAGTTTGAAAAAAGAACAAGAAGAAGTTAGAAACGGCTAAGCAAACTGGAAAGGACTCAATATCTACGGTATGATCCATTTTGACTATGTCTTTTGTAACTTATAATGGGTTACATTAACTATTCTAACTTCTTTAGAACCCACTTAAATGGGTTGTGCTTGAGCTAGGAGTTATGACTCAAATTATGTTATAATAGGCTCTCAACTAATCGGTTTGGCACCCCGATCTTATTCTTTAAATAAATGTAGGACACAATTAAATGAGTTCAGATCGTCAATGGATGTACACACGAATTAGGAATGGCCTCTTGTCACCAGAGTTTATCCATGGACTTGAAAATTTCATTGGATTTGCTACTAGCCAGCCTGGGTGGATGAATGGTCCAAAGATTAGGTGCCCATGCAATCAACGTAAATGCCAGAACACTAAATACCTAGATGCAGACACGGTGAAGGTCCACTTGGGTAGATATGGTTTTGTACCGAACTACTTTGTTTGGACTTTCCATGGAGAAAGTGATCTAGCTGCAGAAAATATCCATGGAACTGATCAGGCATCATCAGTGGACATCAACGAAGCATACAGTTCATACCACACAATGATCACGGATGCTGCTGGTCCTAAGTTCAATGAAGAAGAGCTAAATGAACCGCCTAATCCTGAGGCTCAAAAGTTCTACGATATGCTGAAAGCTGCAGATATGGAGTTGTGGCCTGGATGTGAAAAACACTCTCAATTATCTCTTGTAGCTCGACTTATGAACTTGAAGTCTGAACATCACATATCTGAGAGATTATTCGATCAAGTCACTGAGCTGATGAAAGAGATAGTTCCAAGAAACAATGTGGTGACTGAAAACTTTTATAGTGCAAAGAAGCTACTGCGGGGTATGGGTTTGCCTGTAGAAAAGATAGATTGTTGTGTCAATGGTTGCATGATTTATTGGGGCATAGATTCCGAAATGACCACATGCAAGTTTTGTGCTCACCCTCGCTTTAAAACTTCTCGAGGTGGTCAGAAGCGACATAAGACTAACGTTGCCTATAAGAAGATGTATTATTTTCCCTTAACTCCTCGATTGCAGAGGTTGTATGCATCAAATGCTACAGCCAAAGATATGAGGTGGCATGCAAATTCAGTTGATGATGGGATAATGCGTCATCCGTCAGACTCCATCGCTTGGAAGCATTTCAACCAAACTCATCCAGATTTTGCATCTGAAAGCCGAAATGTGAGGCTTGGTCTTTGTACTGATGGCTTCCAACCATTTGGCCAATCTGGGCAACAATATTCTTCTTGGCCGGTGATCTTGACACCATATAATTTGCCCCCTTGGATGTGTATGAAGGAGCAATACATGTTCCTTACAGTATTGATACCGGGACCTAGAAGCCCTAAAGACAAGTTAGATGTATACTTACAACCCCTTATTGCAGAGTTGCAAGAGTTATGGGATGTGGATGCCCGCACATATGACATCTCAAAGAGGCAAAACTTTCAAATACGTGCTGCTCTTATGTGGACAATCAGTGATTTCCCTGCTTATTCGATGTTGTCCGGTTAGAGCACTGCTGGGAGGTTAGCTTGTCCATATTGTATGGATAAATCAGATGCATTTACACTCAAGTACAGCAAGAAGCAGTCATGGTTTGACAACCACAGGAAATTCCTACCCTCCAAATCATAAATTTCGGAGGAACAAGACATCATTCACTAAGAATAAAATCGTTGTAACTGAGCCACCACCTATTAAGTCGGGGCATGAGATCCTTCAGGAGATAGAGAAGTTGGGTTTGAAGAAAGTGACTGAACTAGATGCTGCTGAAGTCAATGGTTCAATTTCAAACAGAAGTGGTTGGAGAAAACGAAGTATCTTTTGGGATTTATCATATTGGAGTTCGACCTTAATACGACACAATCTGGATGTAATGCACATAGAGAAAAATGTGTTTGATAATGTGTTCAACACGGTGATGAACATTGAAGGAAAAACAAAGGACACCTCCAAATCTAGAGAAGAGCTGAATGAGTATTGTCGCCGTCCTGAGTTAAGGAAGCACGATGTTACTGGAAAATACCCGAAGGCGTGTTACACCCTTGATAAGCCGCAAAGGGATGCATTATGCAAGTGGTTGTTGAATCTCAAATTTCCCGATGGATATGCATCAAACATGGGTCGGTGTGTGGACTTGCAGAAGTTGAAGTTGTTTGGAATGAAAAGTCACGATTGCCATGTTTTCATGCAACGTTTGATACCAATTGCATTTCGTGAGTTGCTTCCCCCAAATGTGTGGAAGACGCTTACAGAGCTAAGCTTGTTTTTTAAGGATCTGACCTCTACTGTGATCAGAACTGAGGATATGAATCGACTTGAAAAAGACATCCCAGTGATACTTTGCAAACTTGAGCACATTTTTCCTCCGAGCTTTTTTGACTCAATGGAGCATCTACCGGTCCACTTAGCATATGAAGCAAGGATAGCTGGGCCAGTGCAATATAGGTGGATGTATCCATTTGAGAGGTATGACCACAATAAATTTCACGTATTTAGATTAAGATGGTAGATAATAAAGTAAGTCATTATGGTTGATATTATACAGGTACCTTCGTAAGCTAAAAAGTAATGTTAGGAACAAAGAAAAAGTTGAGGGTAGTATATACAATGCATATTTGGTGGAAGAAGCATCAACTTTCTGTTCCTATTACTTTGAGGACCATGTCAAGACGAGAAATAGAAATATGCCTCGGAATGAAGATGGTTGTGGTTCTTCAATGGATTTTGATGAAGGAAATATCTCTATATTCACGTACTCTGGTAGAGCATTTGGTAAAGCAAAAATGAGATATTTGAAAGATGATGAATTCAAAGCAGCTCGTGCCTATATTCTACGGAATTGTACAGAAGTTGAGCCATATATTGAGTAAGTTCTATATATTTATATTCATAATTAATTGGGGACCTGATGTTTTATTAATATTGATTAATGATTAATATTTTCTTTCTTAAGTGTTTATGTAGGGCAATTAAAAGAACGTCAACCCCACATATCTGTTGGCGATATTGATGTTAAGTTGCAAAATGAATTTCCAAACTGGTTTGATGACTATGTAAGATGATTCTAACTTTAATTAAAACTCAGCTGCACATTTTTAAAATTCGATTTTATGTTCTTATAAATTTTCTTTCATAATTTATGTATAGGCAAATGATCCAGCCAACAACATCTCTAGTAAATTCATAAGAGATCTTGCAAAAGGGCCATTGAGATCTGTTGTTACTTATCCAGGTTACTATGTCAATGGATATAAATTCCACACAATTCAACATGGTTCAACCAAATCTACGATGAACAGTGGAGTTTGTATAAAAGGCACAAATTATAATGTAGATGAACTTGATTACTATGGTAGGTTATTGGAAGTTGTACAATTGGAGTATCCTGGTTTGCCAATCAAGAGAACTGTGTTGTTCAAGTGTGAGTGGTTTGACACGACGAGCTTAGGCACTAAGGTTCATCCTGATTATAAGCTCGTGGATATCAATCAAAAGCGTAGATTGAATCAGTATGACCCTTTCGTCTTAGCAGTCCAGGCCATACAAGTGTTATATTGCTCATATCCATCTTTACATAGCGCTACGAGTGATTGGCTTGCTGTCTGCAAAATAAAAGCTAGGTCCAAGGTTGAAATTTCGGAGATGATTCAAGATAGTGAAGTTATGGCTGAACCTTTTCAAGAAGAGACTACCAATGTGCAAGGTTTTGTACAAGATGGTGAAGATCCAGCCTATTTGAATGACCCTGATGGAGGTGTGATGGAATTAGATGATGAATTCGTTGACATAGCGAATGAGTTTGAATTGGAGAATGAAACAAATGACCATGATGATAGTGAAGATTCAATTGAAGGAGATAGTTGTAGCAATAGTGATAGTTAGAACTTATAATTAGTGTGTACAGTTTTGACATATGTTTGTTTCACTCTCGCTTAGTCTTGATGAATATCATTTGTTTTATTGTATATGTTTGTGTATTCATGAAAAATATTGATAAGTATTGTTTATTTCGTTAATTCAATTTCAGATGGTACAAGTATCCGGTGTAGGAGGGCATGGAAAAGCCCGTGGTACTGCTCCATCTACACTTCCAGAATTAGTCGAGGGTACAGGAGGGCATGGACGAGGTCGGGCTACTGATTCTTCTAGGCTTGCAGATATGAGTGCTCAATCACGACGTGTAAGTTAATTATGTATTTTTTTTTCTTTCTTTTCTTTGATGGTTATTATAGTGAGTTGCACTATTTTCATTTATTTATTTAGGTGGTACAAGGTGGGGGTACGGGAGGGCACAAACGAGGCCGGGTTTCTTCTTCTTCTACACTTCCAGATCTAGGTGATCAATCAGGACATGTAAGTCAATGTGTTTTGTTACGTTATGTGTTTTCTTTTTTTCTTTTTCTACTCTTTTTTTCTTTTTCTTTTTTTTTCTACTATTTTCATTTATTTAATTAGGTGGTACGAGGTAGGGGTACAGGAGGGCATGGAAGAGGTCGGGCTTCTGATTCTTCTAGGCTTCCAAATTTAGGTGCTCAATCAGGACGTGTAAGTTAATTATGCGTGCTTTATAACATTATGTGTTTTTTTTTCTTTGTTGATTATTATAGTGAGTTTTAGTATTTTCAATTATTTTTTAGGTGGTACAAGGTGCGGGTATTGGAGGGAATGAACGAGGTGGGGTTGCTTATTCTTCTACACTTCCAGATCTAGGTGCTCAATCATGACGTGTAAGTTAGTTATGCGTTCTTTCTAACGTTATGTGTGTTCTTTTCTTCTTTTTTTCTCTTTTTTGCTGATTATTGCAGTGAGTTGCACCATTTTCATTTATATTTAGGTGGGACGAGGTAAGAGTACAGGAGGGCATGGAAGAGGTCGGACTACTGCTTCTTCAACACTTCCAGGTCTAGGTGCTCAATCTGAACGTGTAAGTTAACTATTCGTGCTTTATACATTATGTATTTTCTTTTTCTTTTTTTTTTCTCTTTTCTTTGTTGATTATTGTAGTGAGTTTCACTATTTTCATTAATTTTTAGGTGAGACGAGGTAAGGGTACAGAAGTATATGGAAGAGGTCGGGCTACTGATTCTTCTATACTTCCAGATCTAGGTGTTCAATCAGGATGTGTAAGTTAATTATGCGTGCTTTATAACATTTTGTGTTTTCTTTTCTTATTTTTTTTCTCTTTACTTTATTGATTATTGTAACGAGTTGTACTATGTTCATTTATTTTAGGTGGGACGAGGTAAGGGTACAGGTGGGTATGGAAGAGGTCGGGCTACTGAATCTTCTACACTTCCAGATTTGGGTGCTCAATCAGTTGGTGTAAGTTAATTATGCATTTTCTTACATTATGTGTTTTCTTGTTTTCTTTTTTCTTTTTTTTCTTTTGTTATTATCATAGTGAGTTGCACTATTTTCTTACTTATTTTTATATGATGTTTAATAATTTCATTCATTTTATTTTTAGGTGGTACGAGGTGAGGGTGCAGGAGGGCAAGAACGAGGTTGGACTGCTGATTCTTCTGCACTTTCAGATACACCGTCAGAGTCAGCTGGTGCCACGACATCCACATCAGCAGTAGGATCAACAACAAGAACTAGACGGACAGAGATCAGAGTGTATGGTAAAAAGTAAGCTCAAATACTTTCAAATTGTTAGAAGTACTTTGGTTTTGCAGTACTTTTGTAAAAGTTGCTTCAGCTCAACTTTGTCTATATTATTTGTATAGATTACTTCCAGGTTATACGACTACAGAAGCCATGACAAAAATATTTCAGAGGATGATCCACGAGAAGGGTACGCAGTGGAAGACATTACCCCCGTCTTATCCAAAAAGATTTTTTGAGGAGTTCAAGGTAAAATATATTTAATATATGTTGGGAGCTTGGTTTTTTTAAAAAAAAATCAGTATATTGATTTATTATAAACATATTTCTGCAGAAACTTTTTATATGGGATCCTTCACTTGATGGAGTAGTAGAACATCTTTTCTATGCACAAGCACGAGCTTGCTACAGAAGCATGGTGAACAGATTTAAAGACGATTGGGTTAAGAAAAAAAAATGCCCGAATGTATGCCTAATGAGATGTGGGAAAAGTGGCTTGAGTATTGGGGACCTGAAGTAATATTGCAGTCCGAGAAGGGTCGCCAAAATAGAATGAGTGAGCCGGCAGGAGAAGGCACAGGTCCTTCATGCCACACAGGAGGGTCTAGATCGTTTATTGAGCATTGGTTAGATATGGTAAGAAAATGAAGTTGTTTTTCCAATTATATCTTAAGAGTAACATTAATCGAACCATATTTTATATAGCTAAATATCGTGTTGTATTGGTTTCTTGATAGCAAGCCAGCACAGGACAAACTCCAAATAAATGGACTTTTTACAAGAAGACGCATTGCAAAAAAGGAGGGGAAGAATTTGTTGATGGGAAGTCAAAGATGATAGGTGAAAGTTTTATTACCAATATTTATAAATTATTTGAATTTGCTAGTTCGAAGTTTTGGATGTTACTTTCCTTGCCTCCTTTATTATTTGGGATAATTGTGTTTGTCTAGAATGGTATGGATTTATTGTAGTTTATTGTCGTGTTTATTTGAAGGTGTCATTTTTTGTCTCAATAATTGAGAGATTGTTGAAAGTTAATGTTTGTAATTTTTTTAAACAGGCTAAGGTTATGTCACGTATAGATGTTGCTGAGGAGTCTGGTAAGCCAATGACAGATGCTGAGCAATCAGAGGCGTACGTGGAAGAGGCTGGTGGAATTGATGAGAAACAACGTCTATATGGGATGGGGACAGTGGCTCATACACTCATCAAGAGTAAAAGGAGCACCTCAACTTTTGACCAAGATGCAATGCAGAGGCATATGGAGAACCAAGTGGAGCAACAAGTCACTCAACGAGTAGATGCCATGAAAGTTGATATAACAGCTGAGATACGTGCTGAGCTTGAGGCAACATTCAATGCTCGAGTACAATCGACTGTCACACTCATGTTACAAGAACTTCAATCCAAAGGTTTACTTCCATCGTTTGTCCAACCACCCTCCCGAACTTCAGGTCGTGGTGATGATGTTGAGGACGATGCTTATGTTGAAGACGGTGCTTGTGGTGATGATGTTGAGGAGGATGATTCTTGTGGTGATGATGTTGAGGATGACGATGCTTGTGGTGATGATGTTGAGGATAACGCTTGTGGTGATGATGATTAAACTATGATTTATGCTTGAACTATATATTTTGATTCTTATTAGACATTTGATGATAAAACTATATTTTATGTTGAACGTTTTGAAACTTTGATAGATTGACATGTCGTTTATCGTATTACATAAGGTTTGCTAAGAATTTTATATTTTATTAAGTGTAAATTAATTTTCAAAACAGGTTCTACATTATAATATAAAGAGAATTATAAAAAGAAAATTAGATAGTATAGTGACGGAATAAAGACGGATTTTTTTCTTTTTTTAACGGAATAATTCCGTTACTAATATAGGCAAGATAGTGACGGAAATATTCCGTCATTAATTTGTGACGAAAATATTCCGTCATTAATCCTGTAGTGACGGACTAGTGACGGAATTTTAGTCGTTGCTATGTAATGACGGAAAATATTCCGTCATAATTTTATGACGGATTTTTTTAGAATTGTGACAGAATTTCCGTCACTAAACTAGTGACGGAATAAAAAATTCGTCATTATCGATTTAGTGACGAAGGTTTTTGTAACAAAACATTTCCGTCACTAATCCGTCACTATTCATTCATTGTGACGGAATTTTTCAGTTTAGTGACGGAAATTTCCGTCGCAATCAATTATTTTTCTTGTAGTAATGCTATTTTGGTGTGATTCGGGGCAACCTGTATAGACATATGTTATGTTGGTGTGATCCGGGGCAACCTGTGCACACGTATGTTATGTTGTATATTAATTTTTATTCATATTATGTTTCAACCATATATTATTAATATGGAATCGTAAGAGGCTAGTGATAGCTTACTCCCTACAGTTAACATTTCCGAGTTTAGGTTCTGGAGCTGACTAGGAGGCGAGAGCCATACGATCAAAGCATATGAAATACTTTTAGTATTATTATATGCTAATTGAAATTATTCACTGAAGTCATTGTGTTACAAGTTTTCTTTCAGGTGAATATTCTATATTTGTTAGTCGTGTTATAAGTCTCAATATTTGTTATAGGTTGTCAAATTTATAATATTACTTAAGATATTCGATTTAAGGATCTAATATCAAAAAGTCATATGGAAAATTTATTTTTCCTTAAGCTATTAATCTTAAAATTATTATGTAAATATGTTATAAGCATGTTTATAATTTAACTATATTAAATTATTTTCTGCTACTAAAAGTTAAGGTTTATGAAGTTGGATTATATGACATGCTTGCTTTGTGGGCGAAATAAAAATACGGTTATTTTATATAGTTGTTATCAGATTTTTTATGCTTACAATTTTTCTAATGCCCTGATTTAAGAATAATCTTATATTGAAATTTAAGGTTTTCTTTGATATGATTATTTGACTTTTGGAAATGCTTTAAAATATTTTTTTTCAAAAATTAGGTCGTTACATAAGAGAAGTAACGTAATTGGAGGGCACAAAATTATGTGAAAGCTGAACAAAGGGAGTGCCAGATTAGAAGCATATTGGAGTTGTGTATGAGTGATGGGAGGAGAATGAACAAAGTGAACTAGAACAGTAATAGGCAAGGGAGGGATATGAGAGGAACTAGGAATAGAAGGCAAAATAGGAGCAGTCTCATCAACAAGAGCAAAGGGAAAGTGATTTCATCAAATATCACATCCCTACAAACACATATTATGCCAGTGTTGTCCAAGCACTTGTAGCCCTTATGATTAAAACTATACCTAGAAAAATACTTGGTTGGGATCTGAACTCAAACTTATAATGATTATATGGCCTCATAAGGGGATAACACAAGCAGCCAAAAACTTTCAACTATGTATAAAGAGGAATAGTTTTGGAGAGAATGTCCAAAGGTGACTTGTTACTGATGTTAGGTGATGGCAATCTGTTTATTAGGAAAAATTGTTGTTCTAAAAGCTTCATCCCGGTACTTCATAGGAAGAGATGCTTGAGCCAACAGAGTCAAACCAGTATCCACCACATGTCTATGCTTTCTTTCTTCCAACCCATTTTGTTGATGTATGTATGGACATGACAACCTGTGAACAATTCCCTCCTTGGTAAGAACTTTTGCGAATGCTTTGTATTCTCCACCCTTATCAGATTGCAACATTTTAATATGGACACCAAGTTTTTTTCTGCCTGAGCCTTAAAGATGAGAAAAGCTTGAACAACTTCTGACTTCTGTCTTAACAAGAATAGCCATGTAAATCTAGAGAAACTGTTAATGAAGTTGATGTAATAACTGTATCCGCTAGATGAATTAATGGGCGCTTGTCCTTAAAGGTCATTATAAAATAATCTTTAGAGAAGAGTAATAAGTATATTGAGACTAAGGAAATGGAATATGATGCAATTTACCAAGACAACATGCTTTACAAACATAATTTGTATAAGCAATTTGGCATTACATTGTCTTAGTACAAAATAGAGAACATAACTTCTAGGATGATCTAGTCTTGAATGCCAAATGTCTTAAAAATCAGAAGAGGAAAGAATATTACACATAACAGGTTGACTAGGCAGAGTGTAAGTAGAACAAGGAGCCAGAGAGATTGAGTTGGGTAGTTTAGCTGATGTAGAAATCTTTACTGTAGTGAACACATAGAGTCATTTCTCAAGATGGCCTTGGAGAAGTGTGGGACTGCTGTGATATCCTTGACAAAACAAACATTTGGAAATGATTCAAATATAACATCATTGTCCTTAGAAAATTTAGAGATACTAAGTAGGTTTTTTTTTTTTTTTTTTTTTTTCTTTTGCTTTTTTAATATTATGTTTGAGGAACATGAAGGGTTTGCTTAAGTGAAAGAGTTCTGGATGAAGAGTATGCAGAAGTAAAACTAGTATTTCCAATATGAACAATAAGAATGTTGTCACCGTCTCCCATGTGAACCTGCTCATTGCCTTAGAAAACATATTTCGGTGTCATGGTGTCAGGATCAGCAGTAAGGTGATGTGTAGCCCCAGAATCTGGATACCTGGATGCTTGATTGTTGGATTCAGGAACAAATTGTATAATAGGCTGGTTACAGTATGTGTAAGGCAGCTGGAACATGGTGCCTTGGACAGGGAACTGAAACTAAGTAGGTTGTTGAAAGGGAAAAGTACAAGCCATATTGTCTTGTGGGCGAAAACCAGTTGCATTCTTGGGAGGATTGAGGTCGATTTAAGTGATTATTTCGCAACATGTGTATGGATATTTAGCCGGAATTCATTTGTATATGTTATATTGGGTCATTTCACGTGTTTTGACTTGTTTTGAAGTTAATTAGGAGAATTTATTCCATTTGGACGAAGTTCGGAGATGAAACAAGTCAAATATGGTAAAAAAGGGACAAAAAATGAGTTAAAAGTGGACGGATTTAAGAGTGTGCAACATAAATTTGGACGCGGTCGCGTCGCATCTTGACGCTGTCGCGTCAGAAAGTTCCCGGAAAGTGGAGTTTCCTGTCACCTTGACACACCTCTAATATTTTAGCCATATCTTGAGATCTACAACTCCGATTGAGGTGAAATTGGTGGCGTTAGAAAGCTTATTCAAAGGGCTACAACTTTGCCCAACAGAGACAAATCCCAAAAATGATCAGGAGACCCTAAAAAATGGTTTGGAAGTCAGATCTAAAAACCCGCCTGGCCTGTACGCGTGCGGTCGCGTTAAACATGACTCAGTTGCGTCAAAAAACATTTCTGTAGCAAAATCCGAGTTTTTTATGAGATTCTTATCCTAATCGCTTAAGGATTTCAACCCCAACTTATAAAAAGAGGCCCAAGCTCAAGATTTTAAAGAAGAACATCATAGAACATCATAGAGAATCACATTACAACATACATCTCATATTTTTACATCAAAGTAGAAGCGTGAGAGAGAGAAGACGAAGATCGATGAGCCGACACAATCGGGTTTAATTATTTCTTTTTTATTCTTTATTTCTTTACGATGTATTCCATGAATTATTATATTGAATTAATGCTAGGCATGAGTAGCTAAACTACTCGTATCCTAGAGTTAGAGAGTAAGGTTTTACACAGTGTTTGAATTATTCAGTTAAATTATAGACTCTGGTTTGTTATCTATCTATCTATCCATCTATGTGTTTGTTTATCTCTTACAATTGAATTTAATCTGGCCAATTAGATTTAATTTACTTGTTTAACAATTCCGCTTCGAGAGAAGAGAATTGTTAATAGATGACAACACATAGCGCGATTGTCTATGATCGTGTAGGCAAAAGATTAAGGGGTTGTTAGGAGTTGTTAGGATCAATTGACTCGAGATCCTAATCAATCTACGATTTAGTCACTTCGAGAGAAGGATTAGGTTAATTAAGTGCCGCCTAATAGATAGAAAAACTGGTTTAGAAGTTAGAGATTAATCATCATTAGTCTAATTCCTGAAAACGATACTCTAGGATACATTCTCTATGATTGGAAAATTCCCGTTTATTAATTAAGTAGTTTATTAGAATATGGAATTTAGTTTAATCAATTCATTCACCACTTTGAGTATCTAGTTAGGATAATCCTAGATAATTAGAGTATCGAATTACGTTAACTCATTCCCTGTGAATCGACCTTGACTTTCCCTATACACATCTACACCCTTACACTTGCGGTGTTTTAGGGTTAGAAATCAGACCTATCAATGATTGTATGCTGGATCATCCTTGTAAAAACAATAGGGTGTTGTGTGGTTGGGCCGTCCAAAAAATTGAAACCAAACCTTGCTATTACCATTCTTCCATCCTCCACGCCCATTTCCATTTTTCTTGCCACCCTTGTAGCCATTCTGATTGGTGTTGCCACCTCTATAGTTGGTTTGAGTTTGTCAGTAATTCTGAGACTCGTTGTAATTGTTGGATGCAGTATTACTATTGTCATTGGAAGAGTTAAAAACAATATTAGCCTTAGTAGTTTCTAATATCTTGAAATTCTTTTGAACTCTAGATTCTTGTGACAACAAAAGGCCCTCAATATTGGCCACAGAGTAAGGATCAAGATGCATATTAATCGAAAGATTGACAGTATTATTCTTAGAGGGTAATCCATCGAAAATGGCATCAATATGCGCCTTATTATCCAACTTATATCCAACTAGAGCAAGCATGTTAACAGAACTGCACATGTTCAATAAATATTCTTTCATAGATAGAGATCCTTTTTCTAATTTTGAAGTTGAAGTTTATATTGACTAACCTTCGCACGAATCTTCAGAGAGAAGTACGTCTCAATTCTAACCAACTTTGAGCCGCCGTGTCGCAGTTAATGAAGCAAGGAAGAACATCATCATTGACTGAAGCTAAGAACCATGACATGATTAGCTGATCCTGTTGTTCCCAGTCGAGATACTCAAAAATGATTTTGTCGACGAGTTTGTCCTTGGCGGTGGTGAATTTCGTCAGAGGTGGCACAAATTCGTTGAAATAATGATTGAGGTGATGAACAGAAAAAAAAATTATCAGTAGAAAGCTTAGTAGAAAGTGGGTGATTGAACGTAAGCGAAGTGAATTTGACGGAGGAAGAGGAAGGAGTAACAGAGGAGGAAGCCATTGCAGATGAATTGGCAATGGAGGAAGCGAAAAGAGAGAGTGATTGAAACCTAAACTGTTACCATATTAGAAAGAGAAGAGTAACTGCTACAAAGAATGATAGAATTGGGAGAGAGAGAGAGAGGGAACACTTTCCATTGATTTCGACTAAAAAAATTACATTATGCATTTGTGAGATATAAAGACAAGAGTGATCAATGGTGTGCTAACTACGCAACTCAACTAGCTGCTAGCTAACAAACTTTAATTAACAGACCCTGCTTAACAAAATTGCACGCACGTTGCACGTGCTGGCAATTCTATCTAATATGAACAACAACACACTAGTCTAATTTCTATATAATTTAGGTATTTGAGTACGGTCTCAAAATTAATTTCAAACATTGGACTTAGAGGTGGCATTTCGCCAGCCGATTCTAGTCCGACTCAGTCTAACATCATATGTTGGGTTGAGTTGGACTAAAATTTAATCATGCCAAATTTGTTGAGTCCAGTCTAATTCAGCCCTCCTATTAAGATTTTCAAATTAGGCTTGTGAGATTCGATGATACTTTAGATTACAATTCATACAGTCTAGCTCGTCTAAAATATCATGTAGACAGGACCATGTTGATTTTGCGAGACTCGGACAATATTGGATAATAAAATGTATAAGTTTCAAAAGCCGCTTAAATATGTGTCCAATTGGAATCTTAACCTACGACAAGTAGAACTTATTTCCTATGCTAAATGAAAAATCATAAATAAGTAAAAACTAATGAGAAAACCAAACACAAGTAAACAACTCTGAAAACAATAAAAATTATCATAAATTCTCATGTACACCAATTACGCTATCTTAAATCTGTTTAATTTGAGTTGTAGGTGGATCCACAAAAAATGTATCATTCACTATATTGAAAGATATTACTTATTATAAACAAAGGACATAACAAGTAATACTTTTCAACATGAACGCTAATACTTTTTCTACAACTAGGTAAAGACACGTGCGTTTCACGTTATCCATAAAATTTACTAATTATATATTAGTATGTTTTTCTAAATAAACATCTTAAAAAGTTCTATAGTATGTCAAGATTAAAATATGTACTTCTTAATATAGAATTTTTTAATTGTGAAAAACTAAAAAAGATATATATTAAGTAAAAATTAAACGATGATATTGTTTATTATTACGCCTATATGTTCCATAAAAAGATTTATTTTTAAAAATACTTTATGTCTTAGAAAAGGAGTCAAGTTTCAATAAGACAAACCATTGTTTTATTAGTTAACGTAAAAAATTAAAATTAATTATAAATTAATATGTTTGGATAAGTCAAATGAAAAAAATAGATGAGGTCGTATATGTGAAAACTCATGGTTTTTAGAAGCTTATACATTCATTTGATTGACAAAAATTAAAGAAAGTTAAACATTTGTCAAACATGACTCTTTTTATGGGTTGGGGACAGTATACGTTTATTTTTTGGGTTGGAGATAGTATGAGTTATTAACTTTGATAAGTTTAAGATAATATTGCAAATACTTTTGTTTCATGTTTACACTCCACTGTGTCCTTCAGTTGTATTTATAAGAAAAAGAATAACTTACATAAACATGTACTCCCTCCGTCCCGGCCTAATTGTCCAACCTTGGTCGGACACGGAGATTAAGAAAAAACAGATTTTATGGAATCTTTGACTTTTTCAAAGGTGGAGATTAAAAGTAGAGATTTTTATGGTAGAGATTGTGAGAGAATTTGTCATTTATGGGCATGGACAATTAGCTTGGGACAAACAAATATGATAAGTTGGACAATTAGGCCGGGAAGGAGGGAGTATCATTTAGAAGTCATAAGATCTTTTATATATTTAATATAGAACTATGAAAATATTGTATTACATCACCTTTAAACTAAAATTAATTGATGTAACATCAATATTATTTTAAAGTTCATTGAAATTACTTCATTCATGTTATTAAAATACTATCAAATATAAATTAATTTATTAATAGAAAAATGTAAATTATATACTTTTTTTCAATATATTTACTTGAAACTATGATCGAATACATTTCAAATGTTTATCAATAATTATAGATAAACTTAGTTAACTTTTATATTCGAGATATATATTAAATAAAGATATATTCAAGTTTGATTCAGGAACTGATCAAGAAGTGTTTCAAAGATCAAATTAAGTGGACTTTTGTAGAGATTAAAAAGTATGATTCCGAAATATTTTGAATTTTTTATTTTCTATCTAGGAGAGAATGGGAAATATTAATTCTTTTAACAAGTGCTACTAAGTTTTTAACTAACTCTTGCTTAAATAGTAATTATTTAAGTCAACCCAACTAATAGTGAAGAAAATAATCATCTCTAAAAATCTATCTCCAACACTAAACCTAGTCGCCGCCATCTTCATATTCCTGCATGGGATGACGGGGAAGGTTTCATCTTTAATTTTTTTTAGTTTTTCTCTTTCGTTTCTCTCAATGAGAGATCTTAAGTCTCTCTTTATGGGAGTTTTCGTCTCCCCTCAATAAGTGGGAGTATATCAGTTCCCGAAATAATTGAATATCCATTGTTCGTGATGTCTTTTTTGAAGATTCAATCATCATTAGATATTTCAACAATGATTTGCTCACTTTTGGGGACTTCCACCGGAAAATTAAAGATAAATTCGAGATCATTTTTTTTGGTACTCGATTTATCTAGCGCACCGGCAATTTGTCTAATTTACTTGGTTTATATCTTGTAGTTTTTGTGCTTCATATGTTTCATATTTCTTTATGTTGTGTTGGTTTTTTCTTCTCGTCAATCAATGTTGGTTGATTCCAACAATTTAATGAAATTTTATTATCTAAAAAATCTTTGCTTAATTTATAGTTAACAATTACTCTTAGAAGTGAATAGATAAATAAAACTTAGTCATCAAAATATATTAGGTACAATAATTAAAAAATAGGTTAATTACAAAAAATTACTTGATTTTTACCTTCTTTTGCAATTTAATCACATCTTTTTAAAATTGCAAAAAAGTGCATGAATTATTAAAATTTTGCAATTTAAAACAATAATTAATTTTTTCAATCTGATTGTGATGATGTGACCACCATACCCCAGCTTACATTGCCATGTCAAATAAATTTAGGATTAGTTTTGCTTACTTGGTTTTCGTTTTCAGTGTCGGTAATTGGAAGAAGAGAAAAAACTTTCAGTAAGAATTACTTTAGGGACCGATCAACCTCAAAGTTACTACACCTGTTTCTTTAACTTACATGATAGCTTCTTTAAGTTTTTAACTGCAAAGTATCTCAGGGGTTTAAGTGGGGTCGATGATAAGATTGTAGATGGTAAATTTGTTTTCCTTTTATATATATATATATATATCTAAGACACATAATTTTTATCTGTGCTGAGGTAGCGTCCAACATGACAAAAGTCTCTTTAGCTCCGACAACCACATCATTACGATCTTACCAGAAAAGTTTATTGATGCATTGAATTGCAAAATTTTAAAAAC
The DNA here is from genome assembly GCA_958295605.1 of Ajuga chamaepitys. Taxonomy (NCBI): domain Eukaryota; kingdom Viridiplantae; phylum Streptophyta; class Magnoliopsida; order Lamiales; family Lamiaceae; genus Ajuga; species Ajuga chamaepitys. Next base: position 38,031,068 of record OY282498.1, on the reverse strand, counting down.
TCACGCAATTTTTTGCAATTTTAAAAAAGATATGATAAATTCCAAAAAAGGTAAAAGTCATGTATTTTTTTACAAGTATTCTTAAAAAATATATATCAAGTATATTTTCACTTGAGTGTGAATTATGTTTCAATAAGAATTACTTTAGGGACCGATCAACCTCAAAGTTACTGCACCTGTTTCCTTAACTTACATGAGAGCTTCTTTAAATTTTTAACTGCAAAGTAATTTAGTGTTTTAAGTGAGGTCAATGATAAGAATATAGATGGATAAATTTGTTTCCTTTTTTATATCTAAGACACGTGATTTTTATCTGTGTTGAGGTAACGCCCAACGTGACAAAAATATTTTTACCTCCGACAGCTGGATCATCACGATCTTACCGGAAACGTTTTATTGATGCATTGAATTGCAAAATTTAAAAAACTCATGCATTTTTTGGCAATTTAAAAAGATATGATTAAATTACAAAAGACAGTAAAAGTCATTCATTTTTTTACAATTATTCTTAAAAAATATATATCAAGTATATTTTCACTTGAGTTTGAAATATCACTTTTAAAAACATAAACAAAGATTCGACTCTAACTATGTAGATAATAACTCACTAAATAGGTCATGCATTAATAGCATTCGCATAGTTATAGAACAAATTTGAATAAGGAGAATATGTTTAAAAGTTAAATTGGTGATATTCTTAAGAGTACTCTTATATATGAAACATTCTCATTATAAAGTATCTATAATCTCATCCCACGTTTGTATATAATATTATGTGTGTTTGAATTAATGTAAAATATGCGGACATCTTTTCAATTTGTCTCTTTATGATTATTAAAATTCACATTTTTGTACCTATAATGTATACTTGATCAAAAAAATATGTTCAAAAAAAAAAATTAATTATACTTGAATCATATACAACAAAAAAGATTATAAGACAAATAATTAATAAATAAAGATCTACGATTAAAATAACAAGTCTATAATCCTATTTTAAGAATTTGTGAGGTGTTGTGCTGCTTATTTTACAAATACTTTTCAATTTAGCATCAAAAAGGCAATGTGTGATATTTTTATATTTTTTTCGCTAGAAATATTAACTTAGAATTATCTTATAATTTATACTATAATTAAAAGTTATGTCAATATTCAATGGACTGGATTCTTCTTCCATATTTTGCTTCATATGATATATATTGAATGAGCATATATTTTTTAAAAAAAAAAAAATCATGTCAAATAATATATCTAAGCAAAACAAATCTTATGAAATTTAATAAAATTAAAAATTAATGTTATATTAAGTTTAACTAAAATAATACAAATAAAGAATATATAACTAAGTAATTAATGGATGAATTTTTAATTTCTTGCAATAAATATATATTAGTAAGATAAATTACGTATTTATCCATTAGGTCTCCTTATATATAGTTTGTATGGCAGAGGGTATTTTTGTCCTTACATTAATTTGTAAGAAACTACCTAGACTTTTAAAGGTAGGAAGATATCTTCATAACAAGTAAAACCTTTTAGTCTAAGCATTAATGCATTTTTATGAAAAACTATTCCCTACCTGAATTGAAGGAATCTAAAATCCGCAAAACCTGGTATACAATATAGCTACTGAAAATTTTCATGCAAGTTGCAGAAAAAAAGAAGTATCTGAGATAGCATTGATGGATGAGTTAGTACAATCATTTCCTATCTGCCATGGGGCAGCGTAATTGTAACTTGGTTCATTGAATTTGTATTATCTGTTGTAGTTGAACTCCCTGAAGTTGAAACTTCTCTTGTTGTGAAAAATCAGGGCTGCTTAGCCTGAGGCAATTCGATTGTGTTTCCCAGCATAAAAACCACTGATGGCATGATTTGCCTATCGTCAACCCCACATGTACCAAGCGCGTCATTTTAGATACGTCGAATGAGTATTCCACAGAAGCATCAACGAGTTCGCATGACTTGCCTTCTCTATAAACTGTCCATGCATGTCCATAACATGTAACATGTTTTACCATACTCTTTTTCTGATGAGGACAAAATGCTTCGTTTTAGGATGCAAATGAAATACTTTACATGCCTAAGAAGGTTGAGATTGTTATCATTTACGCAGAATCCTATGTTTCTTTATCCACTCACAATTTCTATCGCTAGAACACCAAAGCTAAACACATCTGATTTAAGTGAGAATATCCCGTCTATTGTACTGTTGGATAATTATATAATTAAAATGAGTAAGTAGTCACATTAATTAAATAATTAAGTGGTAGAAATTTTAATTTTGTAGAAATTAAACTTTACATGATTAATCTACGTGCGGAGTAGATAATTGTAGAATTTTGAATTTCTCAAAACTAACTTTTGGTGAATGAGAAATTAAATCATAAAGCGAGCCACTTAATTATGTGTTAATGTGGGATGGGAGATAAAATACATTTAATATCCCACATCCCACATTAGAACTTGAACTCCTTGATTACAACTATAAATATAAGAGCACACCTTGAAGTATATTAATTATGTTTGTGAGGGACTCCCAACGGAAGCCCACACAAGCGCGCGCTCGGCTCGACTCAGCACGGCACGGCACGGCCACGCCTCGCCATGGTCATGGGCCAAGCTTGGACTTGGGCCTTGGACCTAGGAAAGGACTCGGCCACGGCTCGTGGCTTTGGGCTGCCTCTCATCTTTCAAATTCAAACCTGTAGCATCCCTTTCAAACAGCCACTAATGGCTAGAGTTATGGTGTCATCAAGTGGGTTATTACTCAACTCGTAACAACCAATATAATGACTTAATAATGACATTTAAACTGGTTGTTTCCCCAACATGCCTATAAAATGGTTGTCTCCTGCATGCATACATACAACAATTATTCACCTGAAAACATTTTCATTCTCTGCATCTCCATTTCATAGCATTCCAATTCAGACGAACATACTGAGTTCATTGGTGCCTTTCTGATAGTGGTGCTACTTTAGATATGATGTAATCGTTTTACCTTTGGAGGCACTTACGTCATTCCGAGAGCACTAGCCGAGACTAAGAGGGTTTTTGGCTAAGGTTATTTTGAACATCTTATAAGCTCCAACATCTTATAAATTGCTTCAAGAGCTTATAAGATGTAATTTTTAAGGAGCTTATAAGTTAACAAAGTGTTTGGATAAAAGAGCTTATAAGCTTGTAATAAAAATATAGTGATTTAGCTATAAATGTGGATCTAATTTAAAAGTTAATATTAAACACACATTTTGATTAGTGTATGAAATGTATATAGTGTGTGAAGTGTATATACTGTGTGAAATGTGTGTAGTGTGTGTGGTGTGTGTAGTGTGTGAAATAGTGTGTGTAGTGTGTGTAGTGTGTGAAGTGTGTGTAGTGTGTGTAGTGTGTGTAAATGTGTGAATTGTGTGTGGAATTTGAGTGTAATAATTAAGATCTTAAAAAATAAGATGGGGTATAGCAACTTATTTTTTTTAGAGCTTATTTTTTGGTCCTATAAGCTCTTAAACATCTTTTTTTTTTTTTGCCAAACACTTTGCAAGAGCTTATAAGCTCCTAAACATCTTATAAAAACATTTTTTGAAGCTTATAAGCTCAGCCAAATACACTCTTAATTTGTCTTAAGGGGAGTGATTCACCACGACTCTATTTCTCTTCTACTATATTCTACATCTATTGTCCAGAATCGTATACCCATTTATAACATGTACGCAATGCAGCTGTGAGGAATATGGACTTATTATACTCATGAATCGGGTCGCAATCGGATCAGGAAACCGGATCAAAACTGAGCTGAAAGTTGAGGAAGAAGAAAACTGCCATATGGCAGTTATAACTGAAAGATGCAACGGTTTTAGCTAAAACCGTTGTAAAAGGCCGTTTGCAGCAGTTTTCCCTGAGTCTGTTTTGTACGCGTTTTGATCAGTTTCAACTGTTTTCTTCTCCTGAGTTCATATATGATGATATATCTCTCATTTCCAGTTGTAACACACGCATCTAGAAGAGTGGGAGAGGATAGATAGAGGATACACTTGGATAGAAGAATTATTGTTATTCTTTGAGTGATTTCTTCTTGTGTTGCTGCTGAATTATTTTCAGTAGTGTTTTATCATCTTGTAAACGTTTCTTGAAGATTAATAGAGAGCTGGAAACATCCTCCGAGGACGTAGGTCATTCTTGAAGCGAACCACGTAAACTTGGAGTCGATTTATTTTTTCTGTTTTGATTCATTGTTTTGTTATCTTGTTTTTTATCCAATTGTTTGTTAACCCCACAACAATTGGCGCCGTCTGTGGGAATATTGCGAACTGGAACGGATCAGAAGATTAACAATGGCAGCAATGTATGATGTTTAGAAATTCAATGGCAAACACGATTTTGGTCTCTGGCAGCTGAAAATGAAGGCTCTCCTCGTGCAGCCGGGCCTTGCAGGAGCTCTCAAGGGTATTGATGGCTTCTCAGATAAGATTGGAGCCGGTGAGAGGGCAGAGCTGCTGGATAAAGCGCATTCTGCCATCATCTTGTCCCTGGGAGACAAGGTACTGAGGGAGGTATCCAAGGAATTGACAGCAGAAGCTGTCTGGAACAAGCTCGAGGAACTTTACAAAAAGAAGACCATGGTAAATCGTCTGTATCTCAAACATAAACTATATTCATTCAATATTCAAGAAGACAAGGCAATAGATGATCAGTTGGAGGAATTTAACAAGTATTTGGATGATCTTGAAGGAGTTGATGCCAAGATTGAAGATGAAGACAAAGCTATCCTATTGCTCAATGCATTACCAAAATATTATGAGCATCTTAAAGATGCCATGATGTATGGGAGAGAAACCAAAATATCCCTGGAAGAGGTTCAAACTGCTCTAAAGGCAAAAGAGTTGCAAAGCTCATCTGATGGAAAATCTGACCCTCAAGCAGAAGGGTTACACATCAAACCAGGAAAGTTTCACAAGTTCAAGAAAGCTTCAGCAGCAAATGGTATGGGAAAGCAATCACAGCAGACAAAAGAAAGAAGGCAGAAGGATCAAACAAACCAAATACAGCAGATTTGGCACAAGGAGAAGAAGATGCTGATGTCTTGAACATTGTTGAAGGAAGGACAGAAGACAAGTGGATTCTGGACTCAGGATGCAGCTTCCACATGTGCCCTAATGCTGGATGGTTTCACAACCTCAAGGTACACAAACAGGGTTCAGTGATGTTAGGAGATGATCATGCATGCCAGATTGAAGGCATTGGTGATGTCAGGCTCAAAATGCATGATGGTTCTGTTAAAACCCTGTCCAATGTAAGATATATTCCCATGCTGAAAAGAAACCTCATCAGTCTTGGGACATTGGAAAACAAAGGATGCAATTTCAAGTCAATGCAAGGACAATTATTTGTGTACAAGGGTTCAAAACTGGTGATGAAAGTCATCAAGAAAGCAAGTCTTTACTATCTGATTGCAGAGACTCTGATTGGGGATGTAAATAATGTTGCTGCTGATGATTCACAATTATGGCACAAAAGACTTGGCCATATGAGTGAGACAGGTATGAATGAGCTACTGAAGCAAGGGATCATCAATCACAAAGGGAGGTTCCAGATACAAAATTGTGAAACGTGGATCCTGGCAAAAAGCAAGAAATTGCCATACCCCAAAGGTAAACACACTTCGAAACACCCTCTAGACTATGCCCATTCTGATCTTTGGGGGCCTTCAAAAGTAGAAACAATGGGGGGTGGAAAATATTTCTTAAGTATAATAGATGATTATTCAAGAAAACTATGGATTTTCATACTAAAGAATAAGTCTGATGCTTTTAATAAGTTTCAAGAATGGTGTAAAGAAGTTGAGATGGAGAAAGGGTCAACACTGAAGTGTTTAAGGATAGACAATGGTTTAGAATTCCTGTCTAAAGAATTCCAGAAATTTTGCAAAGAAAAAGGCATAAAGAGACACAAAACTGTCCCTGCTCATCCCCAACAGAATGGAGTTGCTGAGAGGATGAACAGAACAATTTTGGAAAGGATCAGATGCATGTTAATAGAGTCTGGAATGCCAAAAAGATTCTGGGGAGAAGCTGCTGTCACTGCAGCATATTTGATAAACAGAAGCCCATCCACTCCAAATCAGTATGTAACTCCATATCAGAAATGGAGTGGAAACTTACCAGAATGTTCACACTTAAGACCTTTTGGATGTCTGGCTTATTCTCATGTCAAACAAGACAAATTGGATGCAAGGGCATTAAAGTGTATGATGCTGGGGTATCCACAAGGAGTAAAGGGGTACAGATTATGGTGCTTGGAAGCTGGGATGAACAAAGTGATCATAAGCAGAGATGTGAAGTTCTGTGAAGAGCAAATGCCAATGAAACCAAGTTCCAGTGCTCCACTGGAAGTGACAGTTAAGAACAAAGGTACACAGCTCAAGGTGGAGCATGATGACACAGATGGAAAGTCAGAAACTGATGAAGACACAGAATCAATTCAAGAACAAATTGACTCTGGAGAGAATCAATACCAACTGGTTAGAGACAGAGAAAGGAGGGTTATAAAGCCATCCTCGAGATATGGCAGTGATTACCTCACTGCATATGCCTTAAGTATTGCAGAAGAAACAGAATATTCTGAGCCAAGAAACTATAGAGAAGCTGTTAACAGTAATGACAGAGAAAGCTGGATCATTGCTATGCAAGAAGAAATGGATTCTTTGGAAAGAAATGGGACATGGATATTGGTTGATAAACCTGTTGGGCATAAACTTGTTAGCTGTAAATGGATTTTCAAGAAGAAAGTAGAATTCAGTGGGACAGAAAGGATAAGGTTTTAGGCCAGATTAGTTGCAAGAGGTTTCACTCAAAAGGAGGGAATAGACTATAATGAGATCTTTTCCCCTGTGGTGAAACATTGTTCCATAAGAATGCTTCTGGCATTGGTTGCACAGATGGACTTAGAGTTGGAGCAGTTGGATGTCAAAACTGCATTTCTGCATGGTGAGCTTAAGGAGACTATCTTCATGCATCAACCAAAGGGTTTTGAGATGCCAGAAAGTGAGAACAAGGCTTGTTTACTCAAGAAATCTTTATATGGCCTCAAGCAAAGCTCCAGACAATGGTATATAAAGTTTGATGAGTGTATGAAAAGGATTTGATATACAAAATCAAAGTATGACAATTGTGTTTTCATGAGGAAGTCTGGGGATGAAATTCTGAGTTTCTTACTATTGTATGTGGATGATATGCTTGTAGCAAGCAGATATCAATCTGAGACAGAAAGGCTTAAAACAGATTTACAGGAAGAGTTTGAAATGAAGCAGCTTGGAGAAGCAAGGAGGATTTTGGGTATGGACATATGCAGAGATAGAAGAAGGGGATTGTTGTGGCTTGAGCAGAGAAATTATGTTGAGAAGATTCTTAACAAGTTCAAAATGAACGAAGCAAGGCCGGTAACAGTCCCTTTGGCACAGCATTTCAAGCTGACAGAATCACAAAAGCCCAAAACTGAAGAAGAAGAACAAGAGATGTCAAAAGTTCCTTACTCAAATGCTGTTGGCAGCATAATGTATTTGATGGTATGTTCTAGGCCTGACATATCTCATGCAGTAAGTATTGTTTCCAGATATATGTCTAATCCTGGAAAGCAACACTGGGAAGCACTCAAATGGATTATGAGGTATTTGAGAGGATCTGCAGCTAGAGGAATTATGTTCAGGAAAGTTGATGGTTTGCAGGATGCTGTGAAAGGTTATGTGGATTCAGATTATGCAGCAAACTTAGATAGCAGGAAATCTCAATCTGGTTATGTGTTTACATTGTTTGGTGCAGCTATCAGTTGGAGGTCCATGTTACAATCAGTAGTGGCATTAAGCACTACACAAGCAGAGTATATGGCAATGACTGAAGATGTAAAGGAAGCAGTATGGCTAAGAGGAATGATTTCTGAGTTTGGGATAAAGCAGCAGTCTATAACAGTAATGTGTGACTCCCAGAGTGCACTTCACCTAGTAAAGCATCAAGTCTATCATGAAAGATCAAAACATATTGATGTAAAGCATCATTATGTTAGAGATATTATTGAAAAGGGAGATATGAAAGTAAAGAAGGTGAGCACGAAGGAAAATGCAGCTGACATGCTTACCGAAGCTCTGCCAACAGACAAGTTCAATTATTGCTTGGATTTAATCCAAGTGGTTCAATGCAATTAAGGAGCAGTATTGCAAAAACATGTTCAGGTTTGAACATGGTTGAGGGAGTTTTATGTTTGATGTTAAGATTCAAGATTGTTTGTTTCAAGGTGGAGTTTATTCGTATATAAGTCAGGTGGAGATTTGTGAGGAATATGGACTTATTATACTCATGAATCGGGTCGCAATCGGATCAGGAAACCGGATCAAAACTGAGCTGAAAGTTGAGGAAGAAGAAAACTGCCATATGGCAGTTATAACTGAAAGATGCAATGGTTTTAGCTAAAACCGTTGTAAAAGGCCGTTTGCAGCAGTTTTCCCTGAGTCTGTTTTGTATGCGTTTTGATCAGTTTCAACTGTTTTCTTCTCCTGAGTTCATATATGATGATATATCTCTCATTTCCAGTTGTAACACACGCATCTAGAAGAGTGGGAGAGGATAGATAGAGGATACACTTGGATAGAAGAATTATTGTTATTCTTTGAGTGATTTCTTCTTGTGTTGCTGCTGAATTGTTTTCAGTAGTGTTTTATCATCTTGTAAACGTTTCTTGAAGATTAATAGAGAGCTGGAAACATCCTCCGTGGACGTAGGTCATTCTTGGGCCGAACCACGTAAACTTGGAGTCGATTTATTTTTTCTGTTTTAATTCATTGTTTTGTTATCTTGTTTTTTATCCAATTGTTTGTTAACCCCACAACAGCAGCAAAGAGTTAACAGTGATATTAGTTGTACAAGAATTCATTTATGATTTAGATAAAAGGTTTGATGAGCTTCTGACTATGTTACAACAACTCTCTATGTCTTACTTCCATCTCATGTCCACCAAAACTCATGGCTGGCCTAAAGTCTGATATCTTTGGGTCAATATGTTGCTAGCTTTGAGGTCTTGAGGACTATTCTCAACCTGGAATCTTGATGAAGATACAATGCTCCCTTTGCAATTCCGTTAAATATGGAAACGTTTTTTCCAGTCAACCAATATATAATTTGTTTTGTCTGTCCAACATGTCAATGAATTATTGATTTTCCTTACAACAATGAAAAGAGAAGGTAAAGTTGTAAGCATGCCATATAAAATCAAGTCAAGGCTATTCTTTAGTGGTAGATCAAAACTTTTTTTGCCGTTAAAAACGTATTTTTTTGTGGTAGTCCAAAATTTGAGAACACATATAGTGTAAGTGACAAATTCCGGTCAATTTTATAATTTTCGGCAAATTTATCCTCAGGTTGGACTTGATCCTAACATAAAGGACTAGAATTTAATTCAATCCTAACATACATGACTAAAATTGATCATTCAAAATATACGGGATTTTTTCTAAATCGAGCCTAAGTTATAAAATAAAAACAGAATTTTGTTAAGTAAAGAATGTAGAGTAGATAAGGAATAAAAAGACAAAATGGTTGTACTACAGATGAGGCTCTAAAAGTTTGACCTGAATTTAGAGCTCGAAGTTGGCCTAAGCGGTAGATCCTCCTGTTCTATTGCAAAGAGCGGACAAAGTCAAGTCAAAGTATTACTTCGTTCAACAATTATAGTTCTGAGTTTCTTCATCAGTTCCATATTGTAACTTATTTTTGGGCCTATTTTGAGGCTTAGTCGGTTGGGGATTATAAATAATTTTATTATTTGAGCATAATATATATTTTCTTTCTTCTAACCATGAACGTAACTAACACATTGTTAGTAAATCATATAGATTCTGTATTTGTTTGTTTTTCGTTTATTTTAGAGCCGGCGTCCAGTGCGAAAGAAAAAATATACCCCCTTAATTTTAAAATCATTGTTTCAAAACTAATTTTAATCAACTGAAAATAAAAATAAAATATATAAATAATTCACTTTTCAATCTCATCATAATAGACATAGATAAAATATCATTCATTAATTTGGTAATCCCATTTCTTGTATAAATAAGATTATGTTTGAATGGGCCTCAAACATTGATATGTTCATCACATTATTTAATCTATGGATTCTATTCGAATGTGTCTTAAACCTTGACATGCCATCACATGATTTAATTTATTAAATAAAAAAAAATATTTTTGCGCAAGAGAGTCGTTGGTCCCAACGTCTACATGTCTCACACATTACTTCTGTCAAATGACTAAGTACATGAGTTACGACAAATTCCATTACACTATTACAGATATTAAATATATATAATTAATAACGAAAATAGATATATATACAGAAATTAAAAATAATCGAGAGGTCCGGTGCAGCAACGTGGCATTATCCACCAACACCAAAGGTGGTCTTTGATTTATTTATCTTTCTCGCATCCCAAGAAATTTGAAATTATACATAACGCTGGCTGGATTAATTGAGATGGTATGGATCGAGAGAGTTAGTTACATGAAATTAAAGTTCAGGTCAGCACATGCATTTATTGTTTGCTCCGAGTCAATAACAATATTTTAGTGTGTTCTCAAAGCTATTACATATTTTAAAGATATTACTTTATTGACGGATTATTACTGCTTAAGCTGTGAAAAAATTGTAGGTCTTACTATTCAATGTATTCATACTTAAATGATGTATAGTCTGATGAAAGGTATTAAAATTTATTAATTTATTTGATGAAATGTATTATTGTTCGTGCAGAGAACACAACATCTTTTTAGAACAAATATTTTTCATAAAAAAACTGCAAATTAACAACCCGTGGGTTCGCCCTTCCTCCAAATTGTACGGATCTTAATTTGTATGAAAACTAGTATCTATAAACGAATACAAGATATTGATTTTAAACACCAGTTCGCCTTGATGAACAAATTGAAAAGGTCGGCATTTTGTTGGTGGAAATACAAAGACAAAAGTTACGGTTAGGCGCTTCATTTTACGTCCGTAGCTTGCAAGGAAGCAAGAAAGTGCTTCAGACATTTATTGTAAACACAAGGCCTCTCTAGGTGAACCAGGTGTCCTGCTTTCTCTATGCCTTCAAATGTAGTCTTGTTTCCAAGCTGCCTGTATTAAATAAACAAAAAAATATATTGTTTCCCTACAAACATGTTTTTACGTGTACGCTCAAAATTAAACCAAGTTACTGTAGACGCTAAAAACTTGTTTCAACTATGTTCAATTAAAGATATCAAATAAATTTGAACATACTTTTATGTTTGATAAAATGTAAAGCTCGACTCCAGCTAGAGTTCTATAAGTTAAAAATTGTTGAAACAAGTTTACAAATGTCAAAATACTCGAGCTCGACTAGTCTTTAACTCGATTAAAGCTCGTTCAAGCCCGATTCAGTTAATAATCAAACAAGTTCAAACATAATATTAATAGATCGATAATATTTCAAACAAGTTTGAACAAAAATACATTCTACTTGACTCGACTCATTTACAGCCCCATCTATATAGTGCGACGAGTTCTCGAAATTGTTTTTCCTAACATCAACTTCAGAAAAAGTGATAAAAAGTAAAGATTGCGGCAAAAAGTAAAGAATTTTCCTAAAATCTCAATTTCAATAACTTCTCGAAAAAGAAAAGCTATGCAAACACCCTGTACCATATGAGAATAGAAGTGTTTTTGGTTGAATTTAAGTATTTTACAAGTAAGAGAAGAAATTAGCTTACTGTTTCATGCTCTGAGCAAGTTCAAACTTGAATATTTGATCCTCCTCACCCCATAGGAGATGTATTCTCTGAGGAAATTTTGGGATTTTTGTATCTTTATTGCTTACAACTAGCCCTTCAAGTAGCTCACCCCTTTCCTTTCTGTTGTTAAACATTACCTGTACGCAATGTTATAAAATTATTTAGTCTCTAGATGGACAGAATGATAGAGCTTAGACTAGGCCGGCTATAAACGAGGTTAAGTAGCGAGAATCGAAAAAGAAAATCATTGACAGCTGATTGGAGTCTAGTGTCAAGACACGAACTGGTTGAATATTTTGTAAATACGTCCCCTACCAAATATCATTTAATTATGAGTTAATTTGGGAAAAAAATAGTAGATAATTCTCAAGGTTGTAAAAATCGTTAGGGTCTAATTAGGTGGTGTATTGGGGCCTAGCGACTAGTCAGGGACTAGGCAAGACTAATGGGGGGCATAGGCAGCGAGAGGAATTAGTAAATAAATATAGGCGGCAACCGGGAGCCTAGTGCCTAGGTGGAGATAATCGAAGTTAGTCGGTAATTTTTACAACATATACAATTATGTATAAGTAATTAGTTGACATTTGTGAGTTAGGTGATCAAAATGAAATTCACCTGTTAATATCTGCAACTACTCAAGGTTTATTCATTGACAGGTTAACTAATAAAACTCTAGTCTTCTCCTCTTTGGCCGGCGGCTGTTGCCGGCGACAGCCGCCGGCCAATCCTTCGTTTATGTCTTACTTTTTGCTTTTCTGTTCTTGCTTTTTCTTATTTTCGGTTTTCATTTCCAGTTCTTAAGGTTTTGTATTTCATTATTCTGAGAGAACTGTTCTCGTTTGTTTTTTCTGGACAACTCCGTATTAACGTTCCATGATTCATAAGTGGTGTCCATTTTCACTTTCATTCTCATTTCTCCTTGGGAGACCAGCTTCCATGGGACTTCGGGTTTCTTGCTGTTATGGGATGTCACCTTCATCCCCTGCCTGGTTTTTTTTTTTAAGGCGGCACAGATTAGGGTTCGCTGCTCAAAACCGTGATCTTTCAGATCGCGATTCCGGACATATGCAGGGGATGTCCTTGCACCTCGCGAGTTTCTTTGCGACTCTTGGAGATGCCTTTCGATTTTGCAGATCTTGAACGTCTTGTCGTTCCGGTGGTTTTTATTTCCGAAGCTCACTGGAGGTGCTAACCAGATCCGGTGATTACAAACCAGACCAGAGCTCCGGTGGTTTTTATCTCCGACACTCACTGGTGGTGCTAACCAGATCCGGTGCTTTCAAACATATCAGACCAGACCTGGTGTGAGCCTCTGCTCATCTTCCGACTCATCTCACCTATTGAGGATAGAGCGTCTGTGGCCTGGGATTCGTCGGCCGCCATGGATGGAGCATATTTTAGGTAGCTCTCGCTGAGTCAGCCGCCCTCACTCACTGTGTCGACTCGCTGAGTCGATGTCTGAGTTGTAACACTGAGTTGATTCAAGGTGAATCGGCACGTTTTCTTCCAGATTTTCAGACCTGCAAGCATTGGCAAGCTGTTCTTGCTTGGCTGCTGCGAACAGGGTCTGGGACACATTGGGTTCTGTCCGACCCTAACCCGCTTGCGATTTAGTGAACCGGACCTTCTCCGTCAGACGTCTTCGCAGTCCAGGTTCCGTTGATTTATAATTGACTGCTGAAATAGACGGATTATGTACCATTTTTTGGATGTTTTGGAAGTCCTGTGTGCAATATCTTCAGCCTTCGAACATATTTGTATGGAATTATTTGCTGATTTCGACGGACTGTGAACCTTCTTTGAATGTTAGTTTGATATTCTGGGATTCTTGCCAAGGCCCGTGCGTTTTTTGTGTGAATGTTAGTTTGATATTCTGGTTTGTGACGATTTGGCCATGGGTTGATTGTTCAATCTCGTGGTAAATTTGTGAAATCAGTAGAATATGGTGGGCATTTTCTTATTTATTAATCTTGGTTGACATTGGTATGTTGCACAAGATTATTTTTGGACTGCAAAGCAAGGCCGTGGGTCTTATTGTCAGTATGGTTCGGTCGCTTTGTTTGGATATTACTGCTGGGACTTTGGGTTTTGGTGAGGGATTACACGGTTTGGAATTTATTGTTGGGTCATATTTCTAGATTTGACTGCTCTAAGCTATGACATTGAAATTCCTCCCAGGGATATTTGGACTCACGCCGATGTGAGGAGCGTTGGCTCTCCCCCACGCTCGGGTTTTGTGACATTGGGCACTTGATTGGGAGCTCGATTTCTGTAGTATGTTCCATGACATTCCTAAACCGGCTATTCTCTCCAGCAAATCCGCTAAGTTCCAGTTTGCTGTGCCCTACATTGGCACTACATTGGCTTTGTTTGTAATTGCTTATATTTTCCGTAGCCATTTTTATTTTGGATACCTTTATCTGTCATCTTGTGACATGAAAAGGTTTTTATTTTAAGTCTTGTGAGTGACCGGTATGTGGTCTCCACATTCTTCGCACTTTCCTTTGTTTTCTTTTCTTTATTTATAATACTCTAATTATTGAGATTGACAGGTTAACTAATTTTTAGGATCAACCACAGTCTAATTGATCACCTATTTCATTTTAAAAAAACCAATGTTTCAAAGAAGCGCAATATAATACATTCGAAGTTACAATGATTTGGGTCGAACATATATCAAAATATAATTAATAAGAACATTTAACAGCTTTTCTTTATGAAGTTGCAAAAATATATCTTTTCACTTTTGGGTAGTCACAACTTATTATTTATGTTTTAACCATTTACAATTTCATTCATTTTGTAACTTTCTAAAAAAATAGGAAAGGAAAAGATGTAGCATTGACAATTATTTAGAGCAGTGGATGCATTTTTAAATTTTCTAAATGTGGAAAACAGATTTATGATGATGGAGATGGAGTTACTAGCAACAGTCATGGAATTAATGCATCGCGTGTATTAGCTATAAGAAAAGAGAGGTATCTGACCTCAAGAAAATCCTTATGGAGGCGATCAGGGAACCAGAGTTTCTTGTAAGCAGCAACTTTGAGAAGCGCCTTACAACCTTTGACACAAGTTGGCAGCAGAAGCTCCGACGAGGATTTAAACCCCAGCCCCTCTAGCGTTGCCGTACTTATCGAGTCCGTCATGGCCAGGATCGATCCAGAGATCACCATCGCTGTCACCATCTCCGGGTACAGCTCCGCCATCTTAAACGCCACCATGCCGCCGTAGCTGAAACCCACCACCGTGCATCTCTCGATTCCCACCTTTCTCAGACCCTTTACCAGACACTCCGCCTGGAACCTCGGCGACCTGTCAGGGTTATCCGTCATTGACCCGCCGAAGAACAGGAGGTCTGGTATATAAACACTGTACTTCTTTGTCAGGGATCCCACCTGCCCCAATAACAAATAACAATCTGTTTGGACTTTTTATTTACACGACTTCAATTTTCCAATTATACACGATAAAGTTTCAATTTCATTGTCATGGAATTAATGCATGCAGCGACCACATGCCTAATCTCACTTTCTAGCTCAATCAACTTCACTTGCTGCTCAAAATTTGTGAATGCATTTTTCACCTAATATTTGTGATTATTGTATATTGTAAGTGACAACTCAACTGTCATGACTACCCGATGTCAATCCACTAGTAGCGCGATTGTATGATCTATTGTATTTTTTATATATTAATCAGGTACCCGCAAGTACTCTGATTGTTGGCGTGGTATTACCAAAATCTTATCTCAAATCAAATAGGATAGAGCATGAAAGAGACGTCAACATAGCTTACCCCCTCCGTTTAAATCACAGACGCACCTGAGCACCATGTGTCAATTTTGGCCAAACATTTAATTTTCTCTAAAAAAATTGAGACCAAAACGGTTAATAAATGCGAACTTCAATTTGTATTATGCTAATGTTGTAAACAGGACAATTATTAGGGGATGGGTTGGCTTTATGATTTTCTCCAACAAATTAATTAGCCTGAAGACAACAAGCAGGGGGTTGGTGGTAATAGTCACAATTCGAGCGGTCTAGCCTGGTCCATTAGACCAACGCTATTTGAACTGGTTCAAAATTTTATTGATTAGAAAATTTCAGCGTAATTAATTTATCTAAAACAATATATAAAGATTTTTAGATCGATCCACAATTTTTGAGGCACTTTGCGTATCAGATTGGATCTAATAAGTTCGATGGTATTTCAAACTAAGATTTCTATGATCAGCTTGCCTAAAATTTTTGTTCTAATTTTGGGTGGGAGATGTTAGGGGTACCTGGAATTGCCAGGTGACGATGCCCTCCCCGGCGAAGCCATGAACGAGCACTACAACAGGTCTCGTAGGTCTACTAATGTCGTCTTCTTCATCATAGTCGTCGTTTTTCTTGTGCTTCTTCTTGTTGGACCTTTTCACTGTCTCAGACGGGACCCATATGTTCATAACAGTGCCGGGCTCGATTTCGACTGTGTGGGGGATAACGCCAGCCAGCTTCATGAGGCCATGTAACAGAGGCTTCTGGGCTGCTACCAAGTTCACCATATTTCTGGTTTGTATGTGTATATGTGAGAAAGTTGCTGGATTGATTTTTATACTTGTCTTAAGTTTATTTTATCTATTTATTTATTTTATTTTGACAAAAATTGTTAGGTGCGGAGTTGTTAGGTTGGTATATCGGTTGCCTGCACCCTAGGTGGTGATTGGTCCATACAATTTTGCTAATTTTATACAAGTATGCCGTTGATGGAAACAAATAATTGACATATTACTTATTGCTTAACTGCTATCTACTTTACGAGTACATATTTTGCAGAACTTTTTTACCTAATGAATATATAAAAGTCCATAAAACAAGGGGCAGCCGTTCGGATTATCGGATGGGGGTCGTCCTCTATTTTAGAACGATTCGGATTATATAATTAAAGATATTTGAAATATATAATTATTTTATTTCATGATAAATTATTGATTCGAGTTAATTTACACTATAATCAGGTTAATCGAGTTCTTATCGGGTTGATTCAAATTTCTCTCAGTAAAATTGAAGCGGGTCGAGTTTACATTATCGTGTCGGGTTAAAAATTGCTACCCTATGTAGAACAAGTTAAATTATACCTTCTTACTTAGTTATATTAGTATCAAAACTATCTTCATAAATAAATGACGGCGACTATTCCCGTTAGGAATTGTGCCTTGAATCGGGTTCGAATCGATTCATCGTTCGTGTCAAGGTAGAGACTTGGATTTGAAATGCGTTGGAAAGCAACGCGACCAACTGGCGACGCGATCGTGTCAGGTGTTGAAGCGGTCGTGTTATTGGTTGAATGCGGTCGCGCCGGTTGTTGGATACGGTTGCGTTAGTTGAAGCAGTCGCAGGTGCTACAGATAATCGCAGCCGCGACTGGACAGGCGGCGCAACAGATGGACTTAAGCTATTTAGGCCCAATTTGATTCTTTTTGTGTATAGGATAAGGTTTGGGAGCTTAAAATAGTCCTATTGTCTTTTGGATTTGTATTGTGAAAGAAACAAACAGGTAGAGAGGTTGTTTGTCTGAGATATTCTAGAATAAGTATTTGTTGAGCACTTGGTACTCTAGAATATCCAATTTGATTTTGGGACTCTATTTTCGGGTTTAGAGTCGTTTGGTCAATAGAGTGTGGAGAATTTATTTTGGTCGAGTATAATTCAATCGATACTGAATTTATCTCCATTTGTTAGGATGAAAGGTTGGATAGTTAACCTAGGGTCAAGTTTGTCTTTGTCCTATGTTATAACACTCTTTAATATATTTATTGGTTCCTTTCATTTGGCCGTGGACGTAGCTAACAAGTTGTTGCCGAATCACGTTAATTTTGGTGTGTTTGTTTTGCGTTGTCTATTGATCTCGTTTTTCGTTAATTATTCGTTGTGATTGTACCTTTCCCAACAAGTGGTATCAGAGCTTGGTTCGAGTTTTTCATTGTTTGGTTGGAAAGATATTTGGAGTAAACGTGAAGATCGACAATTTTTTCAGAAGATTTAGAATTAAAGTGGAGCTTTGTCCGAAGAAGTCGCATCGTTTGCGGATTCAAGTTAAGGTGGAGGTTGTTAGGAATTGTGCCTTGAATCGGGTTTGATTTGATTCATCGTTCGTGTCAATGTGGAGACTTGGATTTGAAGTGCATTGAGAAGCAACGCGACCGCCTCGCCTTTCGATGCTTTCACGTCAAATTGAAGCTGGAAGTCAATGCGGCAGATTAAGGCGATGCGGTCGCGTCATTGGTTGAATGCGGTCACACCGGTTGTTGGACTCGTGTTGAAATGGTCGTAGGCGCGACAGATAGTTGCAGCTCCGACTGGTCAGGCGGCACAACAGATGGGCTTAAGTTATTTAGGCCCAGTTTGATTCCTTTTGTATATAGGAATATGTTTGGGGGCTTATAAATAGTCCTATTATCTTTGAAATTTGTATTGTGAAAGAGACAAACAGGTAGAGAGGTTGTCAGTCTAAGATATTCTAGAATTGGTATTTGTTGAGTACTTGGTACTCGTTTGGTCTAGAATATCCAGTTTGGTTTTGGGATTCTATTTTCGGGGTTTAGAGTCGTTTGGTCAATAGAGTGTGGAGAATTTATTTTGGTCTAGTATCAATCAATTGATACTCAATTTGTCTCCGTTTGTTAGGATGAAGGGTTGGATAGTTGACCTAGGGTCAAGTTAGTCTTTGTCCTATGTTGTAACACTCTTTGATATATTGATTGATTCCTCTCGTTTGGCCGTGGATGTAGCTAACAAGTTGTTGGCGAACCACGTTAATTTTAGTGTGTTTGTTTTTGCGTGGTCGATTTTTCTCGTTTGGTTTATTATTCGTTTTGATTATTTTTTCCCAATAATTTGCAGCCCACAAAATTTCTTTACGCAGGTCACTAATTAAATAATTTAAAATGTAATTATAAAATGACTAGTATGCCCTTAATGATAATAAAAAATTAAATAATTTTAAATAATAAAACATAAATTTTGAAGAAAAAATTTCTAATAAAAACTAATTTTTCATTCTTCCATGTTCTTCACCTAAACTGTGCATCTCTTTCTCAAAATTGCGTAAACCCTACTTTTTGTCAATGTTTCATCAATGAAAGACTTAAATAACAATGAAAAATCATTTTATATGAACATAGTAATGTTCTTTTACTTATTCTCGTCACTTTTGTAATTAGTAATACTTTTTATTACGTATTTGTTCTATCTTTTTTGTCTATAAAATGAACTTTTCGATGTACCTGTTCGACCAAACAAAGTTGAATATGGTGCTCCTTGTTCGACTCACTTAAGTGAACACCAGGGTATATATATTTTGATGGAGAAACAATGCAGTATTAATGTTTTCGTGTCGAAGGCGGCACATCTCAGTTTTTTTTCTTTTGTTTCTTATGAACAAATTTCTGCAAGTGACTTGCTTTTCTTTTCTTTCTTTTTTTTTTTTTTTGTTTTATTTGAAGTGTTTTATTTTAAATTATTTAACTTAATAAATAAAGGTAGAATTAGTATTAAGTTGGTTGTATTATGAACTTTGTAATCAATTTGTAATAATAAAGTGCTACATTGAGAAGTGAGATGCGTTAAGAAAATATGTGTGTTTCGTATGGTCGCTACCTAAATAAATTTATGTAAATATAAAGAAAAAATCTTAAATAAATACAAAAAAAATAATATATTCACTCCGTCCTGGCCCAATTTGCCTATCTTGGCCGGACACGGAGGTTAAGAAAAAGCAGATTTTGTGAAATCTTTGACTTTTTCAAAGGTGGATATTGAATGTGGAGATTTTGAGGGTGGAGATTGTGAGATAATTTTTTCATTTATTGGCTGACAATTAGATTGAGACGACCTAAAAGGAAAATAGGCAAATTAGAGCGGGACGGAAGGAGTATTTACTTTGATGGTGAAGAGTTCCTTGTTTCAAGTGAATCTTATGAATTTCAATTTATTTTGTTTTATATGGAATTTTTTAAGGCTAGGAATTTACTTCAACTTAAAAAGTAGTAAAACATGCAAGCACCAAAAGCTCTAATTAACAAACTAAGGAAATTATTCTCTATCTAGTTTCAAGAAAGGATATAGCAAAGAAAAGATATTTACCTTAATATGACGATGAAAGAAATCTTTGATTGAGGTTTTGCAAACCATCAAGTTAAGAGTATGACTTGGGTGCATCAAGTGTACAAAAGCGTTATTGTGCACCCTAAACCCTAAAATCCTAAAAAAATCCTAAAAAATCCTAAAACACTAAAAGAAATCCTAAAAACTCTAAATGCAAAAAAATCTCAAATCCTAAAAACCCTAAACTCGGAAAAACCCGAAAAAAACCCTTAAAATATACTAAAACATCAAAAACTCCCGAAAAATCCAAAAACCCCTAAAACCTAAACCCTAAAAATCATAAACCCTAAAACCCTAAACCCTAACAGACCACCGCCTCCCACCGCCGCCTGCCATCGGAGTTCGGCCCACGACCTGCTACACGGGCTGTAGCAATGTCGTCCAACTGCTACCACTGTTCTGCTCCAGCGCTGTTGCACTATTCCGGCGACATACAACAATTTTCCGGTGCACTCCGATTCGACCTCCCTCCTCCAATGTCAGCCTTTTTTTAGCCTATTTGTAAACTTGAAAATGTCACACTTTTCACAAAAAATTAGAAAATTGCCCCTAGTTAGCCCCTTGAGCTTTTAGCTTTTAGTTAGATAGCCCAACTATATGAGCTTAGTACCTTTTGATTCAGCCTTTGACCCTAATTGGACTATTTGAGTATGAGGGAGGCGGTTGGAAGGTAGTCGGGTAAAATTTGGGATTAAAAGGGTAAAACTTTTGGGAATATTGAAGGGTGAAGAGAATTGAAACAACAGGCAAAGAATTGGGAAAACTAGTCTCCCCTAACTTGTAAATAGTTAAAAGTTGGTGTGTTTGTTTTTGCGCTGTCTATTCTTCTAGTTTATCGTTTCTTATTCATTGTAATCGTTCTTTCTCAACAATTTGCAGCCCACAAAATTTTTTTACGCAACTCAATAATTAAATAATTTAAAATATAATTATAAAATGACTAGTATGTCCTTAATGATAATATATATATATATATATATATATATATATATATAATAAAACATAAATTTTGAAGAAAAAAATTCTAAAAAAAACTATTTTTCATTTTTCCATGTTCTTCAACTAGATTGTGTATCTCTTTCTCAAAACTGCGTAAACCCTATTATTTTTCAATGTTTCATCAATGAAGGACTTAAATTACAATGAAAAATCATTTTATATGAACATAGTAATGTTCTTTTACTTATTCTCGTCACTTTTGTAATTAGTAATACTTTTTATTACGTATTTGTTCTATATTTTTTGTCTATAAAATGAACTTTTCGCTGTACCAGTTCGACCAAACAGATTGAATGTGGTGCTCCTTGTTCGACTCACTTAACTGAACACCAGGGTATATATATTTTGATTGTGGAATAATGTAGTATTAATGTTTTTGTTTTGAAGGTGGGGCATCTCAGTTTTTTTGCTTCTGTTTCTTTTGAACAATTTTTTGCAAGCCACTTGCTTCTCTTTTTTTTTTTTTTTTTTTTTTTTTGTTTTATTTAAAGTGTTCTATATTAAATAATTTAATTTAATAAATATGGGTAGAATTAGTACTAAGTTGGTTGTATTAAGAACTTTGTAATCAATTTGTAATAATAAATGTGCTACATTGAGAAATGAGATGCGTTAAGAAACTATGTGTGTTTCGTATGGTCGCCGCCTAAATAAATTTATGTAAATATAAAGAAAAAATCTTAAATAAATACAAAAAAATAATATATTTACTTTGATGGTAAGAGTTCCTAGTTTCAAGTGAAGCTTATGAATTTCAATTTATTTTGTTTTATATGGAATTTTTTAAGGATAGGAATTTGCTTAAACTTTAAAAGTAGCTGATAAGGCGCAATTTGATATCCAAGAAACTTAATGGAAATCTACGTAAGCAATATGAAAAAAACACAAGATTTACGTGGTTCGATCCGGAGATCTACGTCCACGGGCACAAAATAGCACCTGCCGAGGTGTTTCTTTTACTAGATCTTTGAGTTTACACGTAGTAATTTCAGAATACAGAATGCGAACCCTAATTCAGAGTTCTTTCCTCATATTTATACTAACCCCTACTAAACCCTAACTAACTCCCTATTATCGTGCCTATTTTCCGCTGCATGGCGGTTTTGGACGAATCCTGGGCCTTGAATCGCGGAACAAACCCCAAGTTGAGCTACGCCATATGCGCTATCTGGAGCGCGTACTTCCGGACCTTTTGGGCCAGTTAATGGGCCAAAGTAGTAGGTATTAACCCGACCCGAAGTGATCGGGCCATCCCTATCAAATGCCCCCCCCCCCCCCCCAACCGGAGCGAGGAAGGAGCTTCGGTTGTAACCGGAGTGGAGCTGTAGGCAAGATGAGCCGAAGTGTTTTTGGATGACCAAGTCTGTCCCACGTCGAAGGGACCCAGCGGCGCGGTCTGTGGACGCGAAACCGAACTAGGCCGAAGTACATTGAGTTGATAGCGAGGTACCGAGATCCCCAAAAGCAAGAAACGGTATCGGAAGTACATAATGATCTGGCCGAGGTGAAAAGATCACCGGAGTGTAGTAGTCTGGCCGAAATGAAGGGAGCCCCGGAGTGTGGTAGTATGGCCGAGGTGAGGGGAGCACCGGAGTGTAGTTTAAATCTTCCTGGCGAAGAGTGAGGTTGATGTGATTGGCGGCGCCATCATGAGAGAGAGGGATGTGAAGTGACACGCTCTGCGATTTCCAATAAACCTGTTCCCCACGCGCCTTGGGAACCGTAAAGCGCGTGAATATCACATCCAAATCTCAATCACTGAATTTGAATAGGCTGTATCAGAGCCGTTGGTTTTTGTGTATATATTTGGAAAAATGGCACAGTAACCCTTCATCTTCTTCATTGCGATTTGCCAGTTTAGAAAGCGGGAAAAAAGGGGAATTCTGTGCTGCTGGAGCAGATCAAGGAAGTCTACCCGAGTGTGGACGTATATCGTCCAGAATTTGGGTACGATTTTGACGCAGTGGCCGGGGTGGAGAGGGCCTATTACACAGCATTAGCAAATCTGCCGGAGTGGCCTCTGTTGAAGGCCTTAGCGGAGAAGAAGCAAATTTTGAAGGCCGAGGATATTGCTAACTGTGAGGTGGACCAGGACCAGGAGTTTCTGGCGTTCCGCCGAGGTGAGCTCGTCTCCAAGCCCCGAAACAAAGAACCCCCCCCTCGGATGGAGGGTGATGCCATAGCTGCGGATGAAACTGCCGCAATTAACGAGGAGGAAGAAGCCGAAGTGTCGGAGGGCCGGCAAGAGGTGTTGCCCGAGGGGACTGAGGGGATCGAGCGGGAGGTCAGTCGTTCCCCTCAAATTTAAAGTTGTAGATAATAGGAGTAGATGTAAACTGTGTACCGAAGCATGGATAATGTACTTTGTCTTGATTGAATATAAATTTTGCTTTCGAACTGAACTTTTTCCTTACATGCTTGAGATTGATCGGTCTTGTTGACTCGTTTGCCTGTTTAGAATACCGTGGAACTGCACGAAACAATAAAGAAACTCATGCGATCACTTGAGTGGTTCCGCGAAGAAAAGTACAACCTGCAAATGCACGTGGTGCCAAGGCTAGAAAAGCGGGTGTCCGTTGCAGAAAAGAGAGCGGAGGAAGCCGAAGAAAGAGCCAAAGATTTCGAACTGAAGTACCGGGCTAAAGCTGCTGAAATGAGTCGTGTCCTCGTTCATCAAAGGGAGTATGACCGGATACTGTCTGAGTTCGGCCTTCTGACCTTTGAGGAAGTGGAGGAGCGGGTCGTAGAGATTCAGGGCGAAATCTCGGCGCTTATGGCAAATGACCCAGCGGAGTCCTCAGAGCTTGTAAGAAAGCGAGAGGTTTTAGAGCTGCTTCTCAGCATGTATGAAGGACTGAAGGGCCGAGGCAGGTGGAGGCCTTCTGCCGAGGAATACATTGCTAGTACAAGCCGAAGCCAAGGTACTCCAAAAGCCCCCCGGAAGGGTAAAAAGAAGCCCGAGGTAAAGAGCACAGGCATTGTTATTCGAGAGCCAGTTCCTGTGACTACGATCGAAGAAGAGCCCGGCGTTGTCGCCGAAGAGGCAGTCGAAGAACTGGCTAGAGAAATCGAAGTGATGGTCCCCGAGGAATGGGACCCTGTGCAATGGGCCGAAACCCCGAGGTCTGCTCCACAGCCAAGTAGCCGTGCTCGTACAAGAGACGAAGTTCCCAGGCAAACGCCAAGAACAAGTCCTCGACGTCGGGAAGCCCGCGGGGAGGAAAGAGCCGGAGCCCGAGGCCGAAGAACGACAAGATCCCGGAGGACGCAGCGTAGGTCTAGGAGTAGGCCTCAACGCCGGGGCGCTGAATACTGGCTCGGGGGCCGTAGATGATTGCTTATCTCTTTTTTTTTTTTTTTTTTTTCTTTTCGAAGTCTTATGTAAAAAACTTTCTGGTGTTGTATTATTTGGAAGATAATAAAATCGTTTTGGTGTGCATAGATGTGTTAAGGAAAGCAACAAGTTACTAACCATTTTAATCGGGTGTTCGGGAACACAATACGAAAAGTTATTAACTATTTTAATCGGGTGTTCGGGAACACAATACGAATAACTCCAATGTAAATCTCCCCGGACGGATCGGGCGGGAGTAAAATCTCCCCGGACGGATCAGGAGGGAGTAAACACTTCTCCGGTTAAACAGGCGAGAGAGTGATATAAGTCCGGGGACGAAATGAGAATCTCCTCGGACGGACCGAGAGAGAGATTTAATTGTCCGGGGACTAATAATGATAACACGATTGCGTTAGGGCGTCCCCGTAACGTAAAAGAAAACACAGCAAGATGCATATAAAAGAGTATTTATTCAAAGACGAGTGCCGGAGCAAATTGAGGGATACAACGAAAGATAACAACCTAAAAGATACGTACAAAGAGCATAAAGATAAGATGATACTTGTCATTTGGCATTCACAGATAGAAGCGTCTCAAGTTGGTAACATGCCAGCTTCGGGGGATTGAGGTTCCATCGAGATGCTCTAACTGATAGGATCCGGAATCGTGCGCGGCAACGATGCGATAAGGACCCTCCCACGAAGCATGTAATTTCCCCTCGGGGGCAGCTTTGCTGGCTGAATTGAGTCAAAGTACTAGGTCCCCGACATTGAATTGAGTGCCTCGAACCCGGAGGTGATGATACTGGGCTGCACGTTGTTTACACCTGGCCTGCTGGATGAATGATTGATCACGACGATATTCGAGCTCATCCAAATTTGCAAGGAGAGCTTCGTCGTTATCCTCGGGAATCAATGTGATGAGGCGGGGGCTTGGTACGCTGATTTCTGCTGGAATAACTGCCTCGGAGCCGTAAGTTAGGCTGTAGGGGGTCTCTCCGGTAGAGGTATGCGGTGTCGTGTGATAAGCCCATAGAACTTGCGGAAGGTTTTCGGCCCAAAGACCTTTGGCATTATCCAAGCGTTTCTTTATACCCGTGAGCAGTGTTCGGTTGGTGACTTCAACCTGACCGTTGGCTTGAGGGTGAGCTACCGAGGTGAAAATTTGTTTGATATGAAGCTCCTCGCACCATGACCGGAAGGGATCGTTGGCAAATTGCTTGCCGTTATCTGAGATGATAGTGCTCGGTATGCCAAAACGACATATGATATTTCGCCAAACGAACTTCAAGATGTTTTGGCCAGTGATGGCAGTAAGAGGTTCCGCTTCTACCCATTTGGTGAAGTAATCCACGGCGACCACCAGAAACTTCAATCCCCCCGGAGCGACCGGAAATGGGCCAACAATATCAATTCCCCACTGAATAAATGGCCACGCACTTTGGATTCCAGTGAGTTCGGTTTGAGGCAAGTGTTTCACACGAGAATGTAGCTGACACTTGCTGCATCTTGTCACTAAGTCGTGGGCATCGTTAAACAAAGTTGGCCAATAATATCCCCAGCGGAGAACTTTCTTGGCCAATGTCCGGGAGCCGATGTGACTGGCACAGGCCCCTTCGTGAACCTCCCGTAGAACTTGATTAGCCTCGGCAGGAGCGAGGCATCGGAGACTCGGTTGCAAGTACGACCGTCGATACAAGACTCCATCATGAAAGGAGTATTTGGGGGCTTTGAGGACTACTTGCCGAGCTTGCAGCTTATCATTAGGCAGAATTCCATCTCGGAGATACTGAACGATAGGAGTCATCCAATTTGGATCACTATCGGTCAATACCGAAACCATTGCCTCATGAATTGCCGGATGAAATAAGTCTTCGACTATTATATCCGGAGATATGTTAGTTCGGACCGCGGAGGCCAATTTGCTGAGCGCATCTGCTCTTGCATTCTGAGTACGTGGTATTTTCCGGATAACAACTGTATCAAGAGCTGACATAAGTTTGAGTGTTAAAGCACGATACCTGATCATTGTTTCATCCTTGGCGACATAAGTCCCCTGGATTTGCTTGGACACGACCTCGGAGTCCGTGAAGAGCTCAAGATGGCGAATGGCTAAGGATTTTGCGAGCCGGAGCCCGGCGAGAACTGCCTCGTATTCTGCTTCATTATTGGTCACCTTAAATTTGAACCGGATGACGTACTTAACTTCAATTCCCTCGGAGTCAATGAGGAGCACCCCGGCACCACTTCCTCGAGTTGTGGATGCACCATCCACATATAACTGCCACTTGCGAGGTGGGGATACGAGGGTAGCAGGATGACGGGTACCATTGTCTTCAGAAGACTCATGATTATCCCCCGGGGTTTCAGCCAAAAAGTCGGCAAGTGCTTGACCCTTGATAGCTCGGCGGGGAAGAAATTGAATATCATATTCGCCTAACTCGACAGCCCACTTGGCGAGGCGCCCGGACACCTCGGGCTTGACAAGAATCTGACGGATAGGGTGATTGGTCAGAACTCGTATTTCGCGTCCTTGGAAGTATGGCCGCAGACGCCGAGCCGCCATGACAAGGGCCAGCACGGTTTTTTCCAGCATGGAGTATCGTGTCTCCGCCCCATGAAGTACGCGGCTTGCGAAATACACGAGATGTTGAACACCATTGATTTCTCGCACGAGTGCGGCGCTGATAGCTTCCTCGGCGGAAGCTAAATACATATAAAGAGGCTCTCCGGGGAGAGGAACTGACAAAGTGGGCAACTGCTGGATATGATGCTTCAAAGCCTCGAAAGCCTCAGTGCACTCCGGGGTCCACTCAAATGACTTCGCTTGTCTCAAAATTTTAAAGAATGGGAGTTGGCGCTCTGCCGCTTTAGATAGAAAGCGATTTAAGGCCGCCAAACCACCCGTGAGGCCTGAAGACCGTGCTGTGAAACCATATAACCGAGAAACTTGCCGGAGCCAACGCCGAAAGTGCATTTTGCCGGATTAAGCCGCAAATTGTAACGCCGCAGAGTATGCAACGTTTCGGCAATGTCTTGCACGCATGAAGAATGGGAGGTACTTTTTATAACCAGATCATCGACGTAAACCTCGACGTTGCGGCCAATCTGATCGTGGAAAACGCGGTCCATGAGACGTTGATATGTGGCTCCAACGTTCTTGAGTCCGAAGGGCATTTTCTTAAAAGCAAAACACCCAAATACAGTGATAAATGCCGTCTTGAGGGCATCCTGAGGATCCATAAAGATCTGGTGGTATCCCTTATACAGGTCTAAGAAGCAAAGTGCCACGTACTCAGTAATGGCTTCGGCCTTTTGGTCGATGGAAGGTAGGGGATAACAGTCCTTCGGGCAATGTTTATTGAGGTCGGAGAAGTCGACACACATCCGCCATGCCCCGCTGGACTTTATCACCATCACTGGATTGGATAGCCAAGAAGGGTAATACACTTCGAACAAGATGTCCGCATCCAAGAGTTGTTGCACCTCGATTCGAATTGCTGCATTTCGCTCCGGAGCAAACTTCCTTTGCTTCTGCTGTATAGGCTTTACGCTGGGATCGATGTTCAGCTTGTGGGTTATTATATCGGGAGAGACCCCGGGCATATCCAAAGGTGACCATGCGAAGACATCAGAATACTCTCGCAAGGTCTGAATGATGGCCTGGTGTAACCATGGCACATCCACGGCACCAACAGTTACAGTTTGTTCTGGTTTGGACGGATCAAGCGGCACCTGGACGGTGGTATCCCCCAATGAGGTACATGCCTGAGGTTCAAGAGCCGATGACGCTACTTGAAGCTGCTGTTTGGGAGGAACTTTAGTAGTCTTTTTGAGTGCCACGTACATGCACTCCTTAGAAACCCGCTGACTACCGCGAATAGCCACTTCGCCATGTGAGGTGGGGAACTTTAGCGCGAGGTGGTATGTGGAGCATATGGCTTTAGCAGGGGTAAGCCAATCCCGACCCAAGATCATGTTGTACGGTGACGGGGAATTAACCACATAAAAATCCACGAAAATGGTTTTTATCGCCGGATAGGTCCCCAGAGACGCCGGGAGAGTGATGACACCTTCTGGCTGGACTTCACCCTGAGTGAAAGTCTGCAGTAGCCCGGGGGCCGGCCGAAGTTGTTCCCGAGGAATCCCCATCTTTTGGAAACAGTCAGCGAATATAACACTCACTGCGGCTCCATTGTCCACGAAGACCCGCTTTATTGTAATGTTGGCTACAGTCATGTCGATGACAATAGCGTCAGTATGAGGTGTTATCTCTGGAACTGGGTCCCTATCTGTGAAACTAACAGTCTCGGATTGATGGAGGCGCTTATGACGTGGCTCCTCGGGAGGAGGACGGCGAGCCTCTGCCTTCAAGGAATTTCGTGAAGCTCCGGTGGGGAGGGCCCCATATATCACGTTTATTACGTGAGTGGGTGCATTGTCCCCGGGTCCTCCCGGAGGAGAAGGTGGTGGCAGAAAACGAGGCTGTTGGCGATTGCCAGAGTCTTGCCGTGCATTATTGCTAGGTCCCGGCCGATTATTCTGCCATGGCGGCCGATTTTGTTGTGTGCCCCGGTCATGATAACCTCCGCGGTTATGAGACGAACCCCCATTTTGACTTGTCCGAGGTTTGTCATCGGTCCGCGCAATGTATTGTCGCAAAAGACCTTTCCTTAAACACTCCTCAATTTCCTTGCTGAGCTCTCGGCACTCCTCTGTCTTGTGCCCATGATCTCGGTGGTACGCACACCACTTTCCACGGTTCCTCTTTTCAGGCGGAGCAGTCATCCGCGGACAGGGCCGTAGATCGTTCTTGTGAACAGAAAGAATTTCAGCTCGTGATTTTGTCAGCGGAGTGAATTGTGGAATATCACTTCGGGATTCTGAACGCCCCGGGTTCAGACGAGAAAAGGCACTAGGTCGGGTGCTAGGTCCAACTTGTGCCCTGTCGGATTGCCGCTTGCTAGCATGTTTCTCACGTTTCCGACGAGTCTGCTCCTCGGCCTTAGCATATCTGCACACCGTTTTGAACAGTGCTCAGGTTTTGACCAGTGGATTACGAACCAACTCGGTGTAGAGTGGTCCGGGACGGAGTCCATTCATGAATGCGTTGATGACTACATCACTGAGCAATTTCCCACCTTGAGACTCTCCGCTGTAAAGCGGTCAAGAAATTGGGTAACGGTTTCACCGTCCCGCTGTTCCATATTCATGAGGTCGGCCAGGGTGGCCATGGGCTTCGCACGTGCTTTGAAACGCGCCCAGAAGTGTTCGGCGAGTTCTCTAAAAGAGGACACACTATTGCGCGGGAGAGAATCAAACCAAACCCGAGCTTCATCCTGAAGGTACTCAGGGAAAATCTTACAGTATTGGAGGGACGTAGTATGATCGCGGCTAAGCATGTTGTGCCTGAAAGCTCCAAGAAAATTGGCTGGATCTCCGGTGCCGTCGTAAGGTGGTATGGCAGGCCTTTTGAACCCTTCGGGAAGGGAGGTGGCCATGATTTCTTCAGAGAACGGTGTGATGATATCTCCATTGGCATTAAGACCCAGGATTCTGTCGAGCTCGACATTGCGTTGGACTCGCTCATACTCTTGAAGATCTAGAGTATGAGGGTTGGCATAACGAACTCTTTTAGCCGCGTGGAGTGGACGGCGGCGATCGACATCCGTAGGTTCGTCGTCGCGCTGTCTTGACCCGTTAGAACTCCCATTGTCCTCGGAAGAACCAGGTCGTTCCCGTCGCCGATCCTGGCGCCCGCGGTGCACCGGGTCTTGTCGATTATGCGAGTGCTGACGATGTGGAGGCACCGCGGGATTGGCATCATGTCCGGCAGGCCCCTCGGGATTTAGGCGATTGGCCGCCCAGTCTTGAAGAACATGAGCATGCTCTTGTAGGAAGGCCTGGAGTAATTCTGGAGTTATTTGAATATTGACCGGTGGCCGGGCAGCGGTGAGATTAGGGTTTTGCATGTCTTGTGGGGGTGGGGGCAAGAACTGGTTGTCTGGATTCATAACCGGGCCTTGGTTGCCCTGATGATGAGACGCACCTCTTGTCGGCGATTGCCTCGGCGGCAAAACTTGATCCACGGGTGGATCTTGATTGGCTTGATCACCCTAACGAGATTGATTCAGACGAGTCATCACCATGATATTTGAATGCACTTTTGACGTCAAAAACTACTTTGCATTTCCCACAGACGGCGCCAATTGATAAGGCGTAATCTGATATCCAAGAAACTTAACGGAAATCTACGTAAGCAATGTGAAAAAAACACAAGATTTACGTGGTTCGATCCGGAGATCTACGTCCACGGGCACAAAATAGCACCTGCCGAGGTGTTTCTTTTACTAGATCTTTGAGTTTACACGTAGTAATTTCAGAATACAGAATGCGAACCCTAATTCAGAGTTCTTTCCTCATATTTATACTAAACCCTATTGAACCCTAACTAACTCCCTATTATCGTGTCTATTTTCCGCTGCATGGCGGTTTTGGACGAATCCTGGGCCTTGAATCGCGGAACAAACCCCAAGTTGAGCTACGCCATATGTGTTATATGGAGCGCGTACTTCCGGACCTTTTGGGCCAGTTAATGGGCCAAAGTAGTAGGTATTAACCCGACCCGAAGTGACCGGGTCATCCCTATCAGTAGCAAAACACGCAAGCACCAAAAGCTCTAATTAACAAACTAAGGAAACAATTCTCTATCTAGTTTCGAGGAAGGATATAACAACGAAAATATATTTACCTTAACGATGAAAGAAAACTTTGATTGTGGTTTTGCAAACCATCAAGTTAAGAGTATGACTTGGGTGCATCAAGTGCACAATAGTGTTATTGTGCACCCTAAGTCCTAAAATCCTAAAAAAATCCTAAAAAACTCGAAAAAACCTTAATACACTAAAAAAGACCCTAAAAAATATCAAACCCTGAAAACCCCTAAAAATCCTAAACTCGAAAAACCCGAAAAAAAACCTAAATAAAATACTAAAAACTCCCGAAAAATCATATTCTCCTTGTTTGAAGTGTTGCTAACCAACAAATTTTGTTCAACAAATCATATTTTGAAGACCTTAATTAAAGTGCTGCAAATTATCAATTATGTTCAATAAATCATAATTCTCCTTAGCTGAAGTGTTTGCAAACTATTAAATTATGTTCAACAATTTGTATTTTTGTGTACAACTACTAAATTAAGTTAAAAGAATTCTGTAAGTTTTATTTTGACTAGCACATTACGTCGAGTTCAAACATGTAATGTTTTACTCTTTTTGTGAAAAAAAAAAGAAAAAAAAACTGTATATACAATAGAAAGGACATAATTAAGTGCATATATAGTTTGTTGGGCCTCAAAAGGCATATTCCGTATATGACAATTGACAAGTTATAGATATATGAAATGTTGAAAGCAACCAAATTATATCCCCAATCTCCTGTAATTAATCTCAAATGCACTTGCAACTAGGCTATGCTTATTATTTGTGATTATTGTATATCAAAAAATATATAAAGAACATCGCTAAAAATTTGCAAACCTAATAGAAGGTCGGACCCTGTAGATCACAAGAATATAACAGCACCGATGACTACTCTATTTTATTTATTATTGTTGTTGTTGTTATTATTATTATTATATCCCGGTTTAAACATACCTAAAAATTAACTCTATCAAACAAGAAAACGAAAAATCTATACAAATGCTAAAGAATAAAATTTAGGAAAATATATTTGCACTACAACAAAAAAAGTCTTTTGCATAAGACTTTTTGACACCACAATTGTGGTCACTAATAATAAGTTATTTGTGATCACTTATTGTCACAAATCTCTCTACAAATTATTTGAGACAACTTTAAGACTACTTTTAGAGACAACTAGTTGTTGCAAAAAATATTTGAGACGCATTTGAGACCACTTTTGTGGTCACAAATATATTATTTGCGACGGAGTTATTGAGACGACAATAAAGTTGTGACAAATACTCATAAGTTGTGACAAATGTTCATTATTTGAGACCACTTTGCTTAAGTTGTGGCAAATACTCATTATTTGAGACCACTTTTTTGTGGTCTCAAAAGACCCTTTTCCTTGTAGTGTTGTCATTGCACAATTTTATACTTAGCAATCCTTTATAGTCAAATTCCAATGTTTCCACGGACAATGTTTCGTGGTTCATTATACTCCATTCGTTTTATAAAAAAGAGAGTTCTTCTCCATGGAGGCAAACCTTGTCGACCAATACATAGGATTTCATGTCAAAATTAATTACCAATGCATCTAATAATTGTAACCTGGGAAAAAGTCAATACTAGTCATGTATATGTTAGGTAATGTAAATTGTAGTCTTATATATTTGAAAAATTGTGCAATTTAAGGACACTGCTCGTCTCCGACGTCCAAATTTACCGGAATCTTACATGTATCGCACACGTGAGGCTCAAAATTGGTACTTTCCGGCGAGGGTGTCTACGTGGCTAAAATAGGCCCACGTGGCCTGCCACATCATTTAATGACTCAGAAAAAAAAATTCCTATTTCACACATCATAAATTCTTGAATTCTAAATTGCTAATACTGGATTTAAAAAACCAACTTGTATGCGATTAAAAATCAAGCAGCTACTTCTCTCTCTTCAGAACGCGATAAAACATGAAACCTGAAAACTTCTCGCCTGATTTCACCCTTCGTTGTGTGCCAATCCCGATAATTGCCGGAGGTCTTGTTCGGTGGATGAAATGGTAAGGATTCAACCATGTGCTAATCTTGATAATGCCCACCCGCAATATGGTAATTAGATTATCTGAGCTAGGGCTTTTGTTCGCCTATTTTATAACCTAACGCTCCGCAAGTGTACGGGTGCAAGTGTATATAACGGCAAGCAAGGTCAATCCCACAAGGACTGACTTAATGACTAGTTTGATACTCTAAATATCCTAAAACACTCCTAACTAGGCTCTAAATTGGGTTGATTTTAATATTGAACTCATCTTACTAAATTAGTACTAAACACTTAAATTCAAGTATAAGAAAACAATTTATCAAATTTGCAAGATTGGAAGATATATTCTAGAGAATTGATTTCAGAATTAACTAAGTTTGACAATCTATTTATTCTAAACTAGCAATGATTACTATCGTTATTAGACGGCACTCATATATGTTAACTCTCCTTTCGAAGCAATTAACTTGTAGATTCATTACCTCTAGCCACCCTTTCAAGTCGACTAGACCTAATGAACTCCCAATCGATCTTAGACCTATGCCTACGCATTTATCTCACCTCCTTTCAGAGCGCTCAACAACTACGCTATATGTTGTATTTCCATTCACAAATTCCTCCTTTCAAAGCCAACTTATGAATTGTGTAGAAGTAGTTAAATGATCAAATTAACCATTCATGAAAATAAATCACAACATATAGATAACGAATAACAATCATTAACTGGAATAGAAAACTTCGATTAATCAAACATCGTTAAAACCTACTTTCAAAACCCTAGAATAATAAAGAACTACTCACTCATGTTCATATTCATAACACAAATATGTTCATAGACAAACATGATTTGAAGTAAAGAAATGAGATAATGAATAAGAACCCTAATCGTCATCTTGATCTCGATTCTTCGATGTTGCTTTCCTCTTCAAAATATCTTCTAATGAGCTCTCCCTGCTATTTTTAGAGTTTGGGACTTCCTTATATAGTATTAGGTCAAATTTGGGGCCAAGATGGGCTTTAAAACGCGCAGACTCTGTTTTGGACCCGGGAAGCTGACTCGACCGAGTTTGGCCAACTCGACCGAGTTGGGTCAACTCGACCGAGTCGTAATAGGCCTCGACCGAGGCAGACTCTCTGACCATTTTTCACGTTTTCTCTTCATTCATCCCTCGACCGAGTTGATAAACAACTCGACCGAGTTGGAGTTTCTGGCCAAGCTTCAACATCTTCTTGCTATTTCCGACTTTTCTTGCTCGTTTTCCACCCGAACCTTGCCCAAACGGACTTTTTGGCCTTTTTATACCTGAATAACACCAAAACAGGCAGAAACACGTCATCTAGCTCAAGAGATGGAATTTAATCACTTTTCGCCCAAATACACATGCATATGTCCCATATTACGACCTTTTATTGACCTAAAATACATGTAAAACTAGCATGTATCAAAACCCCCAAACTTAACCATTGTTCGTCCCGAACAATAAATAAAAAGCATAACATCACAATGATCATAAAATTTCAGGGCAATTAAATGACATTTTCGGTCTCAGAAATTCTCTTTTTGTTTTTCCTTTCAAAACCAACAACATAACATTTGAGCATTAGTGACATGGTAGGTTTCAACTACTGTCGAGACATTAAACTTAAAACAACAATCCTCACCGGATAAGTGTATCGCTCATCTCTCAAGTGTATGATATGGAAAGTATTTGCGCTCACATTGAATCACATGCATTGTCTACCATATGCTTGCCTATTGTCTAAATTAGATCTCATACTTGACATGTGTGACAAAGAATCAATAGGTCTTTATTTTTGGCTGTAATGTTGGCTTATGGTTAGGTGGGATACATTTAGATATAAGTGACTATTTATTGGACTAATCAAGTTATTCCTAACCCGACTACCCATCAACTTTGTTCACTCAATCTCAATCTTCAATTCTCAGAAAAACCAATTAATTTGGCTTCTTCACCTTACCACAACATTTATGCATCAACCAAGAATTTTTTTATGCCTCTTTCACTCGGGTACCACTTTGGGACTACCCGATCGAGTACCACATTTGGGACTACTCGTTCTTCTTACAACTCATGCACACTTAGGCATATATATGCATATTCTCATTATTAATCCCTCCTCCAACTTTCTCTTTCCCAAGTTCTTTTTTTTTTTTTTTTTTTTTTTTTTTTTTTTTTAGGAGGGAATTTTTCTATTCCTTTCTCTTTTGCCTCCCCGAATCTCTTTTCACATCATCCCAAATATTCACTCCACCTTGATACTCTTACCCCTCTACCTTCCAATACACCTCCCTCTTACTCACTTAGTCCAATTGCTCGGGCCAAAGCTAAAAGAAAGGTATAAGCTTGTAATGTATGACTTTGAAAAAGAAGGCTTTAAAGCTCAAAATGGCTGACTAGGGATTTTTCACTTTTTTTGGGTACAAAAGATTATTTTTAAAGGCTCAAAAATAGGGCTTTTAGCAAAAGAATGCCTAATATCATTTTCTATGCCACAGCATGTACTCGACACATTCCTATAAAGACGCAAGGCAAGTTCTAGAGACTAAATACTATGTGATCAATCACTTCACACCGAAAGAGTGATAAAATTACTCTATAGATAAGAGTACATATAAAGCTCAAAACCTCACAGGTTAATTTGTGGTTATTGTTTAAGTCTAAGCCCAATTTTTTCTCCAACTGCCTATCATGCTCTGTTATGTGTTCTATCCTCATTTACTTCCAAAAAAACAAATTTCATCATTAACAAATTATCATCTAATACCCTTTTTATGCTTATCAAAAACCAAGTTGACGACTTCTAAACAACGAAATTTAAAATTAACCTAAAATCACAATTAAAATGCAAAACATAAACTAACATTAACTAATACGACAGATCAATCGAATCAGCAATTCGGGCTCACAGACCCTTTACCAACTAACTCAAGCAAGATGTAAAATACGATATACAACCAAGAACAATCATGACCTCAATAACACCGAATGAAATAACAATGAGAAAATAATAAAAGCGGCCAAGACGTAGCACTATCCACCCCCTCCCCCAAACTCTATTGAAACCAAAGATGTAATCAATGTAGGGAGCACTTGAGCCATGTTCTCTTGGTCTCCTTGGCCCGAGCCACTAGTTCCTTCACCTTGACTCTCAATTCGGTGCACAGCTTGATAAAGTCGAGACTCATCAGGAGTAGGGTCAACTTCTTGTGCACGATGAGCTGGTGAGTGCATCTTCCAATTAGCTATATCCCCAAGCCCCTCAATCTTAGTTAGTTGGGGATTAGGAAGACGAAAGAACCCTCCTCGATTCTGCAACAGCAAATATTGGTCCTCCGTTTTGCTCC
This sequence comes from Ajuga chamaepitys, assembly GCA_958295605.1. Taxonomy (NCBI): domain Eukaryota; kingdom Viridiplantae; phylum Streptophyta; class Magnoliopsida; order Lamiales; family Lamiaceae; genus Ajuga; species Ajuga chamaepitys. The sequence goes on along the minus strand of OY282498.1, from coordinate 37,994,706 downwards.
AAAAAATCATCTTCAGCCTACGAACATCATCCAATGTTATACCCCAGTCGCCGGGAACTCTCTCAGCTGAGTCATCATCAGAAACCACTTGAAAATGATTCGCAATAGGAGTAATAAGACCCCCAATCGAGATATCTCCCGTTTGTTTTACTGCTTGGCGATCGAACTGCTCCATCAGAATTTGGCTGAGATCAATCTTTCGTCCCGTTGCCACACACCATAAAAGAAACATCTCCTTTTGAGTCACAGTGCCCATCTCAGGGCGAGCAAGCACCGTATAGGCAATTAAGCGATGTAAATACCGGAAAACAGGATTACGAATCCAAGACACCTTATTCCTCGATGGATCGCTCTTCATCCAAGGCACAAGTCCCGGAACTTCTACCATATGATTCCAGAATGTGTGCTCATTGTATTCATCTGGCGGGGTGCAATCTCCGGTGTTTGGCAGCTTGTAAATGTCATTCAATTCAGCCCGAGTAAGTGTGTAAGTGTTGTTGCGAAGCCGGAATGACATACTGCTCGGCTTCCTGTCTTGAGCAGAGGTAGGGTGTAGAACTAGAGTAGTGAGAAACTCTAATGTATCATTCCGATATGTGACCCGACCTCTTCCCAATAAGTTCTCCCAACCGACCCTCTTTATGAGCATCCATAAATTCTTGTGAATGCCAAGGTGGTTTTCCACGACAGAGGTAGTAAATTTAGTGGGGATGATCTTTCTCCCAATGATTTTCTTCCATCTTCTCTCCTCTTCAGGTGATTGTAATCTGATGTCGTAAAATAGAGGATTTTCAGGCGAGAATGCCTGTGGATTAGCCGAGGATGGATTAGCCGAGGAGGTTTCACCTGCAACCTTCCGTTTTCTTCCTTTAGGTGGCATTATGTACCCTATAAAACAACATTTTTCAATTAGTATCATGGGACACACAAGCAACACCGACTCTCCTAGGCTTTATGAACGTTTAATTTATTCTCCGACTATGTTAATTGCAAATTTTCATCAAATTAGCACACAAGAGATGTAAACATCAATATCACGATTGATACAAACTTCTCTATTATTCTTCATCAACATAGAACATAATTAAACCAATTAAAGCCTAGTCTTTACCCAAGAATCACAATGTACGCAACGTATTCGATAAAATGCCACAATGACTCTTGCATGTGAATTAAAAGAAACTAGCTCTAAAATCAATTCCCACAAGCATAACAACTCGACTATATATGCAATTCACTCAAGTCCACTCATAATAAGTTTTCCCCAACAAAATTTTTTTTGCTACAAGTTTGCACTACAAGTGCAAACAACAATGTCATGCTCAAAACTTATCAATAGCAACTATAGTTCCAACTAATAAACACAATAACCATCCTTGATAAACCAACAAGTGCAAGTTAAGCATTCTTACCGGAAATTCTTAGATGCAAGATCCTTTTCGAAATTGAGCCCTAAGTGGAGAAGAAAGTCCCAATTTGTGTCTTTCACAAAACCAAATGGGTAAACTTTGAAGATGATGAAGTGGGTTTGTGAATTTTGTGTGTTTTTGTAGAAGATTAGAGGGAATTGGGGGGAGGAAATGGAGGAAATGGAGGGTTTCTTAGAGAGGGAGAAGAAGGAGTGAGGTAAAAATTTGAAAGAAAAGGGGAAAAAGACGTGTTTTAAAAACTGCCCTTTCTGCGACTCGACCGAGTTACATGTGACTCGGTCGAGTTAGACTTTCTGGAAACGGCCGCGTTTTGCCCTGTTCTGCGCCTCGACCGAGTTACCTGTGACTCGGTCGAGTTATTAGTATGCCTCGACCGAGTTGGATTGGGCCTCGGTCGAGTCAGACTTTCTGGAATTTCTCCGGTTTTTCTCTTCAAATTGGCCTCGGGCGAGCTATAAACGCCTCGGCCGAGTTTTAGTAGACAACTCGGTCGAGTTATTTGGCCTCGACCGAGTTCAACTTTCTGGAATTCCTCTGTTTTTTTTTTTTTTTTTTTCAAACTCGCCTTGGGCGAGTTTAATTTTGCCTCGGGCGAGTTGAACTCGCTGAATCTCCCCTGTTTTAGCCTTTTCTCCGTTTTTACTCCTTTTTCTCGCATCTTTTCAAGTCTTTCCTTGCTTTTTCGATGACGTCGTATTTCATATGCACACTAACAAACAAATTAAGACAACTCAAAACATAAATTTCAAAATACGAAAATTTAAAACAAACCAAAACATCGGGTTGCCTCCCGACAAGCGCTACTTTTATCGTCTTTAGCTCGACGACCTTTTGGATTTTTTAGTTCAGCTCGGTCAACCGTAATTCATCTACGGTTGCAATTTGACTCGGGTTGTAGTATTTCTTGATCCTCTGACCATTTACAAGGAATGTGCTTCCTTGTGCATCCATCAATTCCACTACTCCCGACTTTCGCACCTGCTTAATTGTGAACGGTCCCGTCCATCTTGACTTTAGCTTTCCGGGAAACAAGCGCAACCGTGAATTGAACAAGAGAACTTGTTCACCAACTTCAAAGTGTCGATTCTTTATCATTCTATCATGGATTCTTTTTGTGCGCTCCTTGTAGATGCTTGAGTTCTCAAATGCTTGTGTTCGGAATTCTTCCAATTCATTGAGTTTTAGAACTCGAGCTTGGCCCGCTGAATCAAAGTCGAAGTTGAGTTTCTTCACAGCCCAGTATGCACGATGCTCCCATTCAACCGGTAAATGACATGACTTTCCAAAGACCAATTGATATGGTGACATACCCAACGGCGTTTTGTACGCCGTTCTATACGCCCACAATGCGTCATCTAACTTCAAAGCCCAATCTTTACGGTTCCCACTAACCGATTTCTCCAAGATTTGCTTAATTTCTCGGTTGGCGAGCTCTGCTTGACCATTTGCTTGCGGGTGGTATGGAGTTGTGACACGATGTTTTACTCCATATTTAGCTAGCAGTGCAGCCAACCATTTGTTGCAGAAGTGCGAACCCCCATCACTCAGCAATGCTCTTGGCGCTCCATATCGTGTGATTACGTTCTTCTGAAGGAATTTGATCACCACTCGTGAGTTATTCGTTTGGGTTGGAATCGCTTCCACCCATCTCGAAACATAATCCACTGCAAGTAGAATATATTGGAACCCCTTTGATGAAGGGAAGGGCCCCATGAAGTCGATTCCCCAAACATCGAATAGTTCCACCTCAATTATATTCGTGAGAGGCATCTCGTGTTTTCTAGAGATACCCCCCGTCCTTTGGCAGCGATCACACTTCGTGATGAACTCGAAGCAATCTTTATGAATGGTTGGCCAGTAAAATCTGCTCTGTAAGACCTTCGCCGCAGTTTTCGCTGATGCAAAGTGGCCTCCACTTGGAGATGAGTGGCACTGAGTGATTATGTCTCCTACTTCAGCTTGAGGAACACACTTACGAAGTATGGTATCAGCGCACCTTCGGTAAAGAAAAGGATCATCCCAAATATAAAACTTGATGTCATGAAAAAACTTCCTCTTCTTATGGGTTGTCAAATCCGGAGGTGAAATTCCACATGCTAAATAGTTCACAATATCCCCAAACCATGGTACCTCCTCCACTGTCAATATGTACTCATCCGGGAAACAATCATTGATATCTTCTTTCTGCCCCTTCTTGTCCTCTTCATTGATGATCCGAGATAAATGGTCCACAACCACGTTTTCACATCCTTTCCGGTCTCGAATCTCTACATCGAACTCTTGGAGTAAAAGAATCCATCGTATCAATCTCGGTTTGGAATCCTTCTTATCGAACAAGTATCTAATGGCTGCGTGATCAGTGTATACAATTGTTTTAGCTCCAATCAAGTACGACCGGAACTTATCAAATGCATATACCACGGCCAGCATCTCCTTCTCAGTGGTTGTATAGTTTGATTGAGCGGAATCAAGTGTTTTACTTGCATAGTAGATGATTCTGAATAGTTTGTCCCGCTTTTGCCCTAATGCAGCCCCTACGGCCATGTCACTGGCGTCGCACATCAACTCAAAGGGCTGCGACCAGTCAGGAGTAATTAGAATTGGAGCAGATACTAATGCCTTCTTCAATGTTTCAAATGCTTCCTTGCAAGAATCATAAAAAACAAACGCAACATCTTTTTCCAATAGACGGGATAAAGGCTTAGTAATTTTAGAGAAATCACGAATAAACCTTCTATAAAATCCCGCATGTCCAAGAAAACTCCTCACACCTTTCTCATTTGCCGGAGGTGGTAATCGCTCAATGGCAACTACCTTCGCACGATCAACTTCTAAACCTGCAGGAGAGATTCTATGTCCTAACACGATACCATCCTTCACCATGAAGTGGCATTTCTCCCAATTCAACACAAGATTAGTCTCTTCACAACGTTGTAATACTAATGACAAATTATTAAGACAATGATCAAACGAGGAACCAAACACAGAGAAATCATCCATAAAAACTTCCATTATATTCTCTATGAGTCCACTAAATATTGCCATCATACAACGTTGAAATGTAGCAGGAGCATTGCATAAACCAAAGGGCATTCTACGAAACGCAAACACTCCATAAGGGCATACAAAGGCTGTTTTCTCTTGATCCTCAGGTGCTATCATGATTTGGTTATACCCAGAATACCCATCTAAGAAACAATAAAACTCATACCCTGCGAGTCTATCTAGCATTTGATCCAAAAAGGGTAAGGGAAAGTGATCCTTACGAGTTGCCGCATTTAATTTTCTATAATCAATGCAAACTCTCCACCCTGTAACTACCCTGGTAGCTATGACTTCATCATTATCACCTCTTACTACCGTCATTCCCCCTTTCTTAGGTACAACCTGAGTGGGACTAACCCACTTGCTATCCGATATAGGGAAAACTATCCCTGCATCTAGCCATTTAAGAACCTCTTTTCGTACTATTTCTTGCATCATAGGATTTAATCTACGCTGATTTTGAACACTGGGTTTATAGCTATCCTCCATCAAGATTTTATGCATACATATAGTCGGGCTAATCCCTTTTAAATCATGAATTGTCCATCCTATAGCCGACTTATGTTTCCTAAGCACTCTCAACAACTTTTCAGTTTCTGACTCAGTCAAAGAAGCAGAGATGATTACCGGTTGCTTTTTCTCTAGATCAAGAAATTCGTACCTCAGATGCTCCGGTAATGGTTTTAACTCAGGTCCACTGGCTTTCTCTTCAGGTGCTTCTTTCATGACTTCCTTAGTGATGTCTTCATGTTCTGCATCTTCCATCTTTTTTTCCTGCAAAGCGTTCAAAGCACTAACCCCATCTACAAGATCAAGATTAGTAGCATCTATGTCTTTCACAGAAAAAATTGAATTTGTGATACAATGCTTTAACACGTCAGAATCGCTAAGTGTCATAATGTCTTTATGCAATGTAGTATCTAACCTATCTATAGCACTACATGTTTCAACTTGATTAACCTCTTCATCATCATGCATTTTCATAGCCTTATAAATAGAGAATGTCAATTTGTCCTTATTTACTCTAAGTGTGAGTTCTCCTTTTTGGACATCAATTAAAGCACTGCCCGTTGCTAAAAACGGGCGACCTAGAATTAAAGGAACATCTTTATCCTCCATCATATCTAAGACCACAAAATCTGCAGGAAATATGAATTTATCTACTTGCACAAGAACATCTTCTACTATTCCCCTAGGATAAGTCAAAGATCTATCAGCCATTTGAAGTGCAATTGTGGTAGGTTTAAATGTGCTTATTCCTAGTTTTTCAAAAATAGAAAAGGGCATAAGATTAATGCTAGCTCCTAAATCACAAAGTGCTCTTTCAAATGTGTCATTACCTATTTTGCAAGCAATTGTAAAGCTACCTGGATCTTTCTGCTTCAATGGCAGCTTCCTTTGAATCACTGCGCTGCACTCCTCAGACAGGTTGACAGTCTCATAATCCTCAAGCTTTCGTTTCTTTGATATCACTTCCTTGAGAAATTTTGCATAATTGGGCATTTGTTGAAGTGCATCCACGAATGGAATATTGATTTGAATCTTTTTGAAAGTGTCCAAGAACTTAGCGAACTGATCGTCCACTTTCTTTCTCCTCAGTGCTTGAGGGTATGGAACTGGAGGAATATATTTAGGGCCACCTTCAAATGTAATCCCCCTCTCTATCGGTTTCTCCGCTTCTTTGCCTTTTTCCTCCGGCTCAGCTTTTTCTTCCAAGTACTCTTTTTCAACAACTTTGCCTTCCACCACCGGCTTCTTCGGTCCTTCACATTCAGTGCCACTCCTCAACTGAATGGCTTGACAATGTTCCCTTGGATTAACCACTGTATCACTAGGAAATTGCCCTTTCTTATGCTGAGCTGCTGTTGCTCTTATCAAATGCTGGATGTCCGATGCCACACTTTTCAATTCTGCACCCATGCCTGCTATATTTTTACTCAGCTCAATATGCTTCCCTTCCATTTTCTTCTCCAGCTGCGCTAACTTCTCCTCAAATTGTGCTGCTTGTGCTTCTCTTAACTCTTCCGGAGTTGGGTTTCGTCCATCATGTATGATTCCATTTGTGACTTTGAACCCTGGTGGAGGAGTAAGGGTGTTCTTCGAGTTTCCATAAGTCAAGTTGGAATAATTCCGATTCCCTTGCGGATATTGGTTACCTTGTGAATATTGGTTATACCTTGGCTGATTACCTTGGTAATTATTGAAATTCCGCTGATTCACAAAGTTCACATCTTCCATTTCTTCTTGGGCTAGTTGCGGCTGTGATTGCTCAGAATGTTGTGCTAACGTCAGATTAGTTAGCAAGTTCATTTGGGTCGTCAAAGCTGAAATCTGAGAAGCCAAATTCTGATTTGGTTCCACTTCAACTACACTAGCAACTCTCATCGGCTGATTACGCTCGTTCGGCCATTGATAACTGGTTCTAGACATAGCATCTAGAATAGCAAACGCCACATTCACACTCTTCTCCATCAAACTCCCTCCTGACGCAGCGTCTACGTGATCTCTAGTTGGTGCAAGCAAGCCATTGTAAAACTTACAGATTTGTTGCTTCCTGGTGAACCCATGCTGAGGACAGCTTCGGATTAAATCTCTGAATCTTTCCCATGCTTCACCCAGTGGCTCCTGATCCAACTGTCTGAACTGTGTGATTTTGTTCTGCAATTCTAGCATCTTGCTGGGTGGGAAGTACTTCAATAAGAATCTTTCACTTAATTCATCCCACTCAGTGATTTCCTCCAACGAATTAAACCACTGCAGAGCTCTATCCCTTAAGGAAAAAGGAAAAAGCCTCATCTTCACTTGCTCATGCGGTACATGGTTGATTTTTATCGTATCAGCCAGTCTCCGAAACTTCGTTAAATGAGTGTTCGGATCTTCTAAAGCAGTACCGCCATACTGATTTTGTTGCACAATATTGATGAGCGCTGGTTTGAGCTCAAAACTGTGTGCATTGAGCGGTGGCGGTTGTACTCCTCCAGGATTCTGATTAGACAGAGGACGAAGACAGTCACTTATTGGGGAAGTGTCCTCATCATTGTTCTCGTTGTTATTCTGATTTCTTCCTGGAAGAACTGGATTCTGTGGAGGTTGTTGTTGTTGGATATTTGTGACTCTGTCATCCAAATTGGTCAGTGCCATCAGGATGCGGTTCATAACCTCCTCTTGGTTTGGTGGATTTTCCATCTCAATCGGTCGATTTCTCCTTGCTCTGTGTCTTCGAGCTGTAGCTTCAATTTCTAGATCACACGGAATAAGATGTTCTTTTCCCTTAGACCTGGTATGCATGCACAATCCCTGAAAACACTAACAAGAAAATACCCACGTAAAATTGAAATAGATAAAAAAAAAAAAAAAAAAAACTGAAATCAATTGTGCAAAAATAAATTGTTGCCTAGTCTAGTCTTGTTCTAGTTATCAGAATAAAAACTAAAACACTAAACTCAGTCCCCGGCAACGGCGCCAAAAACTTGTTCGCCTATTTTATAACCTAACGCTCCGCAAGTGTACGGGTGCAAGTGTATATAACGGCAAGCAAGGTCGATCCCACAAGGACTGACTTAATGACTAGTTTGATACTCTAAATATCCTAAAACACTCCTAACTAGGCTCTAAATTGGGTTGATTTTAATATTGAACTCATCTTACTAAATTAGTACTAAACACTTAAATTCAAGTATAAGAAAACAATTTATCAAATTTGCAAGATTGGAAGATATATTCTAGAGAATTGATTTCAGAATTAACTAAGTTTGACAATCTATTTATTCTAAACTAGCAATGATTACTATCGTTATTAGACGGCACTCATATATGTTAACTCTCCTTTCGAAGCAATTAACTTGTAGATTCATTACCCCTAGCCACCCTTTCAAGTCGACTAGACCTAATGAACTCCCAATCGATCTTAGACCTATGCCTACACATTTATCTCACCTCCTTTCAGAGCGCTCAACAACTACGCTATATGTTGTATTTCCATTCACAAATTCCTCCTTTCAAAGCCAACTTATGAATTGTGTAGAAGTAGTTAAATGATCAAATTAACCATTCATGAAAATAAATCACAACATATAGATAACGAATAACAATCATTAACTGGAATTGAAAACTTCGATTAATCAAACATCGTTAAAACCTACTTTCAAAACCCTAGAATAATAAAGAACTACTCACTCATGTTCATATTCATAACACAAATATGTTCATAGACAAACATGATTTGAAGTAAAGAAATGAGATAATGAATAAGAACCCTAATCGTCGTCTTGATCTCGATTCTTCGATGTTGCTTTCCTCTTCAAAATATCTTCTAATGAGCTCTCCCTGCTATTTTTAGAGTTTGGGACTTCCTTATATAGTATTAGGTCAAATTTGGGGCCAAAATGGGCTTTAAAACGCGCAGACTCTGTTTTGGACCCGGGAAGCTGACTCGACCGAGTTTGGCCAACTCGACCGAGTTGGGTCAACTCGACCGAGTCGTAATAGGCCTCGACCGAGGCAGACTCTCTGACCATTTTTCACGTTTTCTCTTCATTCATCCCTCGACCGAGTTGATAAACAACTCGACCGAGTTGGAGTTTCTGGCCAAGCTTCAACATCTTCTTGCTATTTCCGACTTTTCTTGCTCGTTTTCCACCCAAACCTTGCCCAAACGGACTTTTTGGCCTTTTTATACCTGAATAACACCAAAACAGGCAGAAACACGTCATCTAGCTCAAGAGATGGAATTTAATCACTTTTCGCCCAAATACACATGCATATGTCCCATATTACGACCTTTTATTGACCTAAAATACATGTAAAACTAGCATGTATCAGCTTTGCTGTAGATTGGGTTCCTACAAGTCCTTTTGTATTCTTTGTCCATTGAGATGGTATATGTTGCTTCTATATATTATTTGTTGTTATGAATGCTGAAAATTTATTGAATTTATAACTTTTTTTCTTTTTGTCTTGGCTCAGGATGAGTCTAGTGTAAAGGAAGATGACATTGTACATGCTTCAGAATTTGACTTTGATGAGGGGAGGTTTTTGGATGATGAAACTACTAAGAATCCTTTTCCTGTGTTTAATTCGAAAGTTATTTTCAGACCCAACTTCAACATAGGGCAGAATTTCAACAATAAATTAGAAATTAGAAAAGTCGTTCAGAGTCATGCTATTCTTACTAAAAGGAACCTAAAGACTCTTAAAAACGATCATATCGGGGTGCATGTGGAATGCGACTGAAAAAACTGTGAGTGGAAAATGAGACAAAATAAGCTATTCAGGGAATCCTCTTGGCAACTTAGAGATGCGTGGAGTTGCTTAAATGTAAAAAAATTGAAATCAACTTGGATCGGTGAGATTTTTATTCAAGAGATTCAGTCAGCCAGGAGGAGAGTCATTGGGTTTAGGGCGGACACAATTGATACTATAAAGGTAAAGGTATCCAGACAACAAGCATACAGGGCTAAGAAAATGGCCTTAGAATTGATTTAAGGCAACTCTGAGGATCAGTAATCTAAGGGGGTGTTTGCAAACTCAATAACACTCCCAAAATCAATTTTTAAAATCACTTTTCATAATCAGTTTTGTTTGCAAACTCATATTACTTTTTCAGAATCAATTATGTGAAGCACTTTTAAGCTGCTTTTGAGAATCAATGAGAGAGCAGCTTCTGTGAATCAATTCTTAAAATCACTTTTTTTACAAACACTACCAAATTTTTATTTTACTACAACAATCAATTTTAATCACTTTTTCACAATCAGTTTTGTTTGCAAACACCTCCTAAGCTCTGGGGGTATGCAGATGAGCTTAGGAAGACTAATCCAGGTTCTACTGTGATTTTAGGGATAGATAAGGGTCAAAGATTCAGTCGGTTCTATGTGTGCTTTGATGCTATAAGGCATGTTTTTCTCGGTGGTTGTAGACCAGTGATAGGGGTTGACGGTTGCTTTCAGAAGTCTATTCATGAGGGTGTGTTGTTATCTCCAGTAGGGATTAACCCCAATAATAATCTATACCCAGTCGCATATGTTGTAGTCTCCTCTGAGACTAGAGACACATGGGAATAGTTCCTAACTGTACTGAAGCAAGATCTGTTCATATCTAACCCAGCCGATTACATTTTCATCTGTGATAAGCAAAAGGGCTTGATTCAGGCATTTGCCAATGTTATGCTTGAGTGCAAACATCGATTTTTCGTTAGGCACTTGCACAGTAGCTAGGTTATACAACCCTGACCCCAAAAATTTTCGACTACAATCAATTTCACAAATTACACATAAATAAAATCATAAATTTCACTGATATACGCTAAAATCGCTCAATTTTGACTAGATCTCACCGAGTTTCACAATCTTGTGCAATTAGGTTCACAAAAATATCAAACTTTTCAGAAACACTATAACTAAGCAAGACAAGAGCAACAAAGACATTTCAAAAGTAACAGCTACACTTACATTATAATTTTTGCATCCATCAAGTTTCTTCACGTAGTTCTCTGGCGTCTTCGGCGCTCTTACAATTGCGTGGAGACTGCATAAGCATGAACTGTAGTGAGCGCAATAGCATCCTGACATATCCTTGGCTCTCAACCTATAAGATCCCTCCGATATTTTGAGAGTGACAATCGAATTTGGGGGGTTGATTCAGAGCTTTTGTGTACAAAATGGGTTAGGGTTTAAAATGGGGTATTATATATGTGCCGTGAATTTTAGAAAGATAGAAGCACTATATGTTTGTGTTATTAAGTGGAAATGTGACATATAATTTTTTTTTATTATTAAATGATGTGGCAGGCGACATGGGCCTATTTTAGCCACGTAGACGCCCCTGCTGGAAAGCCCCAATTTTAAGCCTCACGTGTGCGGCACGTGCAAGATTCCGATAAATTTGGATGTCGGAGACGAGTGGTGTCCTTAAATTGGACAGTTTTGCAAACATATAGGATTAAAATTGATATTACCTAATATGCAGGACTTTTGCTGGACACTAATATAGATTTTTCACTTTTAATCATTCTATACACTAATATAAAGAAAATTGACAAAACTACACCTCCCATAATGTTGTCCCGTCAAACCCTTTAGACCTCCAATCTTGTGAAACCTCTCTAACCAAACCCTACAATCCACCGCCTAGAACTGCAAAAATGGATATGGCTCTTGGTAAGCATGCCGGTAAAAAACTAAGGTGGAGCCCCACCGCCTAACACTATGGCGGAGACACGACAGACCGACAATGACGTGGCAATAGTGTGGGCGCCATCGCCGGCGATTAGAGTAGAACCACGTGAGGCAGAGGCACAACGGACTACGGTAGTAGCAAATAGACAGCCTGCTACTGGCAGCGGAGGCGAAGGAGCAACATATTGGTAGCGTTCCGGCGGTAGTGACGGTGCCATAGCCGGAAGTTAGGCAGGATCTCCTGATGTAGGGGTAAAGAAGTGATTTACTTCTTTTCTGCAGAAAATATATGCTTGTCTTGATCCCTTATGTGATGTAGAGCACCATTATTTTTTCCCTCCTCCCTAGTTCATTTCGAAATTCCATTCCCATTAGCTTATGAATTCATTGAAATTAATGATAGACAAAATCATGTTAAGTGTTTTGCTGTGAATGAATTAATGAGCCAAATTCTTATTGAAAGTTAAAATGATTGAGCCGCAAAGTTGATTGTTGCAAGCCATGCTCAAGTTAGTGTCGTGTATACGTATATGAATAATTGTCTTCTCTTTGATGAATTTCTGGTTTCAGGAAAGAGAATTGACACTAACATCATTCATTTGTCAATAGTTTCTAATTTTTTTTTTTTTTTTTTGTGGCAAATGTATGAGTTCTTATTTTCTTCTCATGGCAAAAATATGAGTTCTTATTTGTTTCTCATGGAAAAATTATATGAATTCTTTCTCTTTTTTTTCGTGGCAAATGTATTAGTTCTTGTTTGTTTCTCGTGGCAAAAGTATGAGTTCTTATTTATTTCTCATGGCAAAATTATATGAATTCTTTTTTTCTTGGAAAATGTATTTACTTGTTTATCGTGGGCCTGTAAAAGCTAGTTGGTTTCTTTATTTCCCAATTGTTCATTTTAAGGAAATTTTATAACAGAAATATTCAAGTTAATAGAAGTATATTCATATACTTCCTGAATTGTAACTTATGTTTTTTCTTGAATATACATTCGACAGATATTATCTTAGATCCATCAGTGGTCATAGCAGTGGTCATACCTTATAATACATCAGTGCAAAGTTTATGCCCCCCCCCTCCCATGACCACTATAGATAACATGACAAGTTTATTAATGGATCATATGCATTAGCAACAGTCGAGATGCTTTTGAGTAGAGAGATATGCAAGTCAAATGCAGAATCTCGTTGCAAGGATGTTACCGGAAACACATCAAGGATACCATCTTCAACTTTAGTAAACCTCATGATACTCTACACTGTATTGATACAATTCGTCCTCCAAATGATGCATGATATTTGACAATATGTAACATCTATTGTAACTTTCAGTTGTTAGAAGCTTGAACCAGTTTTTTGGGGCAATGTTATTAGAATTCATCATTATGACAACATTACTAGTATTAAATGTAGTTACATGTTCTATAACATTGTATATTTACTTTGTTTTCGTAGATTGTGTAGAAAATTGTAAATTCCGTTGAGGTAATTGTTGGTAGGTAACATTATTTTTGCATAATTGTATTTCTGCCACGGAATAAAGAATTACATAAAGTTAAATAAAATACAATTGTGCCATGAAAATGCAATTCAACCAACAACTATAATGAAATAAGTTAAACAAAATACAACCATGAAAATATAATTTTGCATATATTTGTAACTCCCACGAATGGTAGACACATTGCCATGAAGGGTTAGATACTGCCACAAAAATACAATTGTGCAGAAATCGGTAAGTGCCATGAAAGGTTAGACAATGCCACACACTACCACGAAGGGTTAAACACTACCACGAACTGCCTGAAGTGTTAGACACTACCACGAAGATGCAATTATCTAGAAATTGGTAAGTTCCACATAGGGTCACCTTTCGAACGAAGCATCCTTCAACAACTTATATACACCACTTTCAGAAGTCAATTTAATAGCTTTGACACCTTCCTTGAAATCTTCATGAGAATAGGTGTACGCTGCATCGTAGAACATATCACAAAATATTTTCCACATTTTGCAACATGAGATCTCAAGTGGTAGTAACACGACTCTTATGTTGATCATAAACAATCAACAACTTATCAGAATGCGATATGCTTCTTTGACATAATCTGAAACCATGTCCAAGTATTGTTGTTTGCAATATGACTTACACCGAAAGCTAAAGGAAATACTTGTTAGTTTCCATCCAATATCATATCAACAAATAATATTCCCTTGTAGTTTCCTTTCAAGTGAGTACCATCAACAACGATAACCGAATGACCATAGTTAAGAAATCTAGTCACACATGATTGTAGTGCAAAAAAAGTAGTCTAAAACTTGTTTTATTATACAAAAAGATGGGGAAATAAAGAAAAAATGTAAGTAATGAACATACACAATTATACCTGCCACGAACAGGAAATATTTGCCATGAAAAAAAAAATTTGAGACATGTTACACAAATAAGAAATATTTTCCACGAACATGAAACATTTTCCACGAAATGCATCAACAAAAAGTACTAACACGTGTATGGCAGCCACGAACAGGAAACAGTTTCCACGAAAAGTAAATATTTTCCACAGAATACCAAGACAAAAGTTCTGACACATGTATGACTGCCACGAACAGGAAAATATTTGCCCCGATATTATTTCTTATATCCAAATTCGGCCACGACAAAAGAAGAATTACTCATATACTCATGAACCTAGTGTCAAGAGAAATATTCTTACACACATGCATTTCAAATAACAAGTAAACATAAACATAACAAGTAAAACACTAATTCAGTAGAGAAAATAAGAGAAGTCACCTTTCTATCTATTTCTTCCAAAATCATCCTTGCATCTGTAACAAATATCGAAAAAATACTACAGATATTTAAACTCTTGCTACGACGAATGAATTCCCCTTAGCACATTAAAGCTTTTCCTAATATGAAAAAGTTATGGCGAAGCATAACAGAACGAGCAAGGCACAATAGAACTTCAAACCAGAGAAACTAAAATTCAAATTTGTCTGAAATCCTGTTGCTTTATCATATCCACAAAGTTACTCGACTTTACCAACTAGAAAATGAAGGTATCACATTTGATAAATCCTAAAATCTTATATGAGATGAACTTACGCAGAGATTGTAAGTAGAATTTGCAGCGGCACTGATTAATTTGATCGAGAAAAACGATTGATGGATTGAGGAAGAAGAATCATATTAATGTGGAGAATTCGAGCAATATTATGGTGTGTGGGAGAAAAATATTTGCAGTGTGCTGCAGTGCGTGGGAGAAGAATTAAAAAAAAAATAGCGTCAATTTTGAATGGAAAAGGTAAGGGAGTTGTTTAAAAGTAAGGACACAATTGGAAATTCACATGATATATTTGTGTAAGGAGGTTAAAATTAATATAAAATTTGTGTGGAGGATAATTTTAGGTATTTTTCACTTCAGAGTATTCACTCAAATTAATTTTATGCATTAGCCTTGAACGATGTTGTAACGACCCGATTTTCATAAAAATATTTTAAAGCATTTTCAAATAGAAATAAGTAATTGTTTTTTTTTTTTTTCTTTTATATGTCTATAAAAGACAATACTAGACAGGCCGTTAAAAGAACTAAATGAAAAATGCATTTAAATCTATTTGGGATTATTTAGTATCATACATTGACATGCTTATAATATAATTAACTAACAATACATAATATAATACTGATCGTATGGAAAAAGACCCATACGAGTGTACTATTGACCGTATGGAAGGAGGCCCATACGAGTGTACTTTAATTTATAAGTTATGTGTTTGTGTGTGTGAATGTACAAGCATACCTAATATACAAGCCTATACAAAATGCAAATCAATTCTTACTTAATCAAATTCTAATAACATTCTCAACCAAAATAACTTCACAAACTTTAACTAAATTAAATAAGTAAAATTACTCCTAGACATGCTCCTAACTTCAATTTAAATGATCAACACCTAATATACATGTCACTTATAAAATAAAATAATATTACATGACTTTAAGAATTAAATCTAAAAAGAAAATCCACATAAATAATAAGTTGTAAAATCTAGAAAAAATAGTATTCAAATAAAAATTCTTATTCTAGCAAACTTGAAATTAGAATCCTAACTGCTTGAGTCACATGAATGAAGAACTGTAAATAATAAAATTAATAGTTCAATTAAAATAAACGTTCACGCCAAAGCTAACCTGAAGGATCAATATTGGTTTGGGGTGAGCTTCCTTCAGCTCGTGGAGGATCACAATTCATAACAATTATAAACAAAATCAAAAGCATAAAGTATAACCAATTATAACTTGTAACTTGCAACTTGATATTATATTCAATAAATTGAACATAAACTTGTAACTTGTATTCCATGTACTCACGGAAATCTTGAATTTGTATATCAAATGAATTGAATATACACTTGTAACTTGTAAATATAACAGCTATAAATCACACAATTGATTAAGCATATAAGTGACATAAAAAGTAAACCCCCACCTGAATTGTCTTGTGTAAAATCGATGAAATGTCATGCAAATACTAAGCCCGTGATCCTTGTTCCGTAAAACCTATACATACATACAAGGCATATATATATATATTATTAATACTGCTAAGGCTTAACCTACAGAATAGAAATTATTTAAATAGAGGACAAGCTTGATTTATAGTTTAATTGGGAGTAGGAGAATGAAAGATTAATAAGTGGGAATCAAGTGAATGGTCATTAGATAGCAATTTGAGAATTTATTTTCCTTCCTTGTACCCAATAAATGGCCAAGACTCAATCACCTATACGAACGTCACATTCATCACCATTTCCTCTCTGTCTTTTCCAATTAGACTCCCCACACTCTGCACCATTAAATATATATACTCACATACACACTAATATATATATATATATATACATATTTACGTGCACACACACTGATACACATTAAACACACACCTGAATACACACACTAATTCACATATAGACACACACCTGCACACACACACATCCTACTGATACACACACTAATTCGCCTGAACACACACCCACATGCACTCATTCACACACATAAACATGCGCGCACACACACTAACTCCCAGTTTCAGCTTCCCATAACATGCCCACTGTATAACACCCACCAAATTAACCTACATACTCACTAACTGGGTCTGAGATAAGGTTCAGATCATAGATTGGTACGGAAAATGGCGGTGTAGTGCGGCTAGAATTTATTGAAAATTGACTGAGACCATAGAAAAAAATAGAGAATTGCTTACCTGTTGTCGCTAAAAGAAAATAAGAAGAATAACTGTTGTTGTGCCGGCTCGAGAAAATAATGAGGAAATTGGAACAATCTTGGCGTGTATATATATAGTTAGGGTTTAGGGTAGTATGGTGATAGGTTTGGGACTATTAGGATAGGGATCAATGAAATCTTCTACTTATCTTAAATCTTTAATTTTTGGCAGGAATTAGAATTTCTTTGGGCTCAAGACATGGACCCTTTACAAATTAATATATTGGGCTTGAGTCTTGGGCTCAAAAGCTTGGGCTTAGTAGTGGAATGAAACATGAATGCAATTGACTAGAAAATGATGAATGATTTACCTATGTCTAAGTTGATAAATATATGGGTAATTCTAAACACAACCACTCTTTTACTACTCACAGCCACTATTTTAAATTAAGTAAAATTAAATCATATAAATTTTATATTTTACCCTTTTCCTTTTCACAACCCCTTATACCAAATAACCCTTCAATTTTTCTTCTCCAATCTGTGACCACCGGTTTATAATTTTCTAACATTGACCGAACAAATATTAAACTTATTTAGGTTTGTAGATTGTTCAATTTGTATGAACGAGATGACAAAAGAATTATTATAGAAAATAAAAATCTCTAACATAGGAAATTAGGCTGCAAAATACTTAGTTTAGCATTGACGAAAATAAATTTTGTGAATAAATCTTAAAAATATCTAATGTCTGCAAAACGTTAAATATTACTAGTATTTGCAGACAAAATTTAATCTTTTGATGAATTATGATTAGATTCTTTTGAGGTTTGTATCACAAAATTTATTTGCGTCGAAGTTCTAATTTCCTAGGAAATTTTTATTTTCTGTAAGAATTATTTTGTCGTCTCGTTCGTATAACTTGAACAATCTACAAACATGAGAAAGTTTAATATTTATTCGGTCTAAGGCTTGAAAATCATAAAGTGGTGGCTACCAAGAGGAGAAGAAAAATTGGAAGGTTATTTAAAATAATGGGTTGTAAATAAAAAAATGTAAAATTTAAAATTTATATGATTTAATTTACTTAATTTAAAATAGTGGCTGTGAAGAGTAAAATGGTGGTTGTGTTTAGAATTACCCTAAATATATATATGGCAACATGAATGGCTTGAAAATATTTAAATAATGATCCCAAAATAATTGGGCCTGAAAATAATAAACGGACCATGTTCATGGACTTGACTTGAGCTTGAAAAATTAAAATGAAAAGTACTTGACAATGCACGACATGTCCTTGGTCCTAATGAGAGTTTCAGCTTAAACTTAAATCCATATAAAATAGAACTTATTGACATTTAATTGGACTTAAAATAATTAATTGGGCTAACGTCACCTGAAACTGGGTCAACGGTCAATTCTTGAATTATATACATACTTCGCCCAAATTAATTAATTAAGCCTAATTAGATATCAATATACTTATATAATTATAATATTAAAATAGCGGGCATTACAGATGTAGTGTAATAAAATGTGTGTTGCAAAGCCCGTTTAAATGTGGGTCCGATTGGATATGGCAAAAATTTGTATGTGACCGTCACACGGTCGTCACACGGCGTGACGGGAAAAAGTATCATTTTTTATGGTAAAAGTATCACATTTATCTGTGAAAGTATCACATTTTTTGAACAAAAAAAAAGTATCACTTTTTGTAGCAAAAGTATCAATGTAGTAAAAGTATCACTTTTCCTGTAAAAGTATCATTTTTTTATGTAAAAGTATTAATATTTTCTGTAAAAGTATATTCCATCACACGTAGTAATTAGAATATATATGGCCGGAGTAATTTGAAGTCTAAAAATAGTTTGGACCCAATTAGACTAACAAGAAGTTTCACGGAAGGCCGAAAAAAAAATATGGATAATTCTATTAACAACAACTGAATTTCTCCGTACAATAAATTTCCTATTTTACCCTCAACACTACAAGTATCTTTGAGAACCCCATATTTCCATCTTCTTTTATTTCAATACTCATTCCCCTCTTCATAATTGCAAGACTGCAACATTGCTTCTGCACCAACCCCGCAAAAAAATGAAAAAAACAAAAAAGAATATTGATTCTGCAAATTGTGCAAATGTTGGAGTAGAGACTCAGAAAAAACTTCAATATATATAATCAGAAGACCGAAAATCATAGCTACACAACAGATTCAGAATAGAAACATTGGATTATCATGGCTACTGATGTTTACAATTTGTTTAAGATACAGAGAAACAACAACTCTATCAATTGTTCAACCAAACTAGAAGCCTTCTCAGTAACAATACCAAAATTACTTTGCATATTGTTTTTATAAACTCTAGTTGCTTCAAAATTCATCAATGGGGGATACAAAGAACAACCAAAAATATTTAACATCAAAGAAAAGTTTCATTTAAGTACAATTTCTCGTTGGGGTAGATCTGGATCTGATTGACTAGTGTAATTTTTCATTGTTGTTTGACTTATATTTGCTCGAGGCAATTAAATTGTTCTCTCAGGTCTGGTTAACGTTCTTCATTTTCTTTCTTTTTCTTTTTCTTTTATTTTTATAATGTTTTAATATTTTATTTCTACTTTAATTGAACTTAACGAAATATCCTCAGCTAAAGATTTGATCAAATCAAAATATCTCTGATAGATTGAAAAGTAGAGATATTTTTCAAAGGAGAAAATTGATAGAATTAATGAAAAATATGTAAAATGTCAATTAATTGAAAAAGAGAAGAAAATCCTAAAACGTCAATTAATATGGAACGGATAAAGTAATTGATATTTAGTGAATTGTGTTAAAAAAATTTATACTGAATTTTAAATAAAAGTGAGCTGCAATAAAAGATTTTGTGAAATGCAAGTAGCCGTAGCTCTTTTTTTTTAATCTTGGAGGCTAGTTGCTCCATGGGCCCGACATGCCTCCAATATCTTTGCTTGGTTTAGAATTAGATGGTGCCAATTGAAATAAATGGAATTGACTTAATTCCGTTGATATGAATACAGACTCAAAAAAAGAATATAGACCGGAATTAGGGAGGTGCACTGAAATTGAATCGAAATTCAAACTGAAAAAAATTGTTAACTTTTTACCTCTTTCGAATCGAAGACAAACGATAAATTTTTTTGTGGAGATCTGAACATTTTCTTATTTTATAAACCAAAAATCGTATTGAATCGCATCGAATTGTATTTAACCGTACCAAACCAAATATCCAAAAAAACTACATATATACAAAATACTTTAAATTTGAAAGTATCCTGTAAGATATTCTTAACATGAATTTGGGTCTTCCTTTAATAAGTTAAATTCCAATTTTTTGAACCCAGTACAATATGATTTTAAATAGTAAAAAAAAAAAAAAAGTGTGGCTAAAAGAAGTAATTAAGGCAAGAAGTAGTCATCACACCCAAACCACCTATTATTTGTTCATCGGAAAATTCGCCATCTATTTTGTATTCCTCAGAAAATAAAAAAATAAATACCGACCGCATTTATTTGTCATTAGAAAATTCAAAACTGTTACACGTTGACTAGATGGTTGATGTTATTGTTGAACAAAATTAGTATCGATCTCGTGCGATGCGCATAATTTTTTTTAAAGTAATTATCTTATTAAATTAAATATAATTAATATTATCTAATATAAAAAATTAGAATTATTATCTTCTAATTAAATGAATATTTGAATAATTATTTTCTCTCTTTTTACGATCAACCTAAACTTTGCGCTTTCCTACCTTTGTAACCTTTGGTAAAAAAATTCGGAGAGAAAAGAAACTATTTAAAAATAATAAAAATGTTTATAAAATACAATATTTATTTTTAAATTCTAAAAAATTATTTAAAAAATCATAAACTTAACTGAAAAAAATGTAGAAATTATTTTAATAAAAATTAATTTTCATAAAAAAAGATCGAATAATTTAGATATTACTTCAGATAACTTTAAATATTTTTCAAAGGATTTATTTTTTCAAAAAAAATAAATTAAAAAGATACTTATATCATAAAATTTGACTTTTCATAGATACTTCCACATGTCTTAAATGAAATTTGATAGGTTTTAAAATAATTTTTCAAGATAACTTTTAAATAGTTCAAATAAATTTTAGAGTTTAAAAGATAATTTTAAAAAAATTATAATAGTTTTATGATTTAAAAAAAAATTATTTTTCTTGCTTAAAATGATTTGATTTATAGTTTTTTATAAAAAAACTCAATGCTTTAATATATTTTCAACATTTTAAAGTTAATTTTCTGGTATTTTAAATGAAGTTTAGAATTTAAAAAATATTTTTTAGATTTTTTTAAAATTTTATGTTATTTAAATATATTCTAATATTCTTTTATTTTTCTTACTTAAATTGCTGGTAGAGGTTGCAAACGTGAAAAAACGTATAGTTCAGGTTGTGATTGAAAAAAAAAAAAAAACTGAAAAACGTGCATACTACATGTTGCAACATGATATAAACCCAAAATATAAATAATGTAAATATCAATTTCTCCCAAGTGATATATGGATTTAATATAACTTACATTTTATAAATATATTATTTTATAAATTTATATTAAGATAAAATATTCAATGTAAAAAATAAATTATATCTATTTTTAAGAATGAATATCTCCTAATAATGAAACCCAAACATATATTTTTTGTGTGTGTATATCCACCTTAACATATACGAACCCGCAATAGCTTAATTGAAAATGAATATTAAAACAAACACAAATACATAAACATCACACGACACACCAAAATATATCAAATAAAATAAATTGAATTGTATTATAAGAAAATTAGTGTTTTCTTTTTTTTTTTTTTCAATTTTTCTTAAATATTTTGATTTATCCAAATAATTTTTCAAATTTTAACTATAACTATTTACTTAATTTTAAGAAAAATTAATTTTCAAGTTTCAATATTTTACATGGTCGTTTAATATACTCAAATACTTTTTAGATTTAAAATAAATTTTGATATTAATAAAATAAAATTCAATGATTATTCTATAGTTGGACTAACAAAATAAAGCATATGAATTCTTCAATATATCTTAATAATATATGTATATGTTTTAAAATTTATTTAAAGATACATTTAATATATACATATATATATATATGTATATATATGACTGTATATTTTGCTTAGGTTGCAAAATATGAAAAAATGCGACAAAGTATTGTTTATATTGAGAACTCTAAAAAACCTAGTTAGTTCAAGCATGTTAATATTATTTTTTAAATAGAAATATAGATTGTAGCACATGTAAAATCTCATAGTTTAGATTGCAAAGTGTAATTATTATTTATAACAATATAATATTAATAAATAGAAAATATGAATATGTAATAAAAAATAATTTCAAGATTAATTATCATATATAAATATATATGAAAGTCGTAGTCCCATGATTAATTATAATAAATTAATATTTGTAAATATAATAATTTAATTAGTCAATCATTAAATTATGCATTAATTTTGACTTTTAATTTAATAAAGTATATATTCATTTATTAAGGAAGGTAATACTTAATATTGTATTAATTTGAAGATAAAAATATAATTAATGTCTTAGAAGAAATTAAGAATGCATTAAAAATATATTTTAAGCGGGAAAAGATAATTTACAATAATAACCCTCATTTTACTTATATATATATATATATATATATATATATATATATATTTACTTGATGATTGCTGTCAAAATGCTATTTTTTCTTGGATGATTGTCGCCCAAAAATCATTTTTGGTCCCAAAAATATTTAATTTTTTTATTTTAGTTTCATAAATATTTGTTTTTTCAATTTAGTCTCGTAAGCGCTTAAATTGTCCAATTTAAAGATAATTTTCGCCCAAAAACATCAAATTGGCTGGAAAAACTCATGTGCAAGTCACGTGATCCTAATAATTAGTAAAATTCGGCGACTCGTAGTGACATTGCAAAACTTAGTTGAGTTGAATTTGTTTCTCTATCAAATTTAAATTCAAAATAGAATTATTATCCATGTTATTAGTGATAAATAAAATTATTTGTCATATTACATAAAATCAAATAAATATTAAACATTATTTTCCAGATGAAAAGTCGTCATCTATTTTATCTGATGTTTAAAATTTTATTGGGTTAGTGTAATATGATTTTACAAGTGATTTTATTTTCCTCTAATGACATGGATAATAGTTTTATTTTGAATTTAAATTTGACAGAAAGAATCCAACTCAGATAATTTTAACAGCAACAGTACAAGTCACTGGATTTTACTAATTATTTGGGTCACGTGACTATTTCCAGCCGATTTGGTACTTTTAGGCAAAAATTATTTTTAAATTGGACAATTTTAGCACTTATGAAACTAAATTGAAAAAACAAATATTTATGAGACTAAAATCGAAAAAGCAAATATTTATGGATAAAAATTAATTTTGACCATGATTATCTATTACTACAAAATGCTTCTTGTGCATTAATTATTTTATAATTGTAGCCATGGATATTGTTTTGTTTCTCACTACATTTCTAAAATATTTAATTTTTGTTTTGATTACAAGATTTGGTCATTTTACATATTTAATAATAATAGAATTCGTAGCTCCGAATTCTCTGTTCCAAACCAATCCTAACTATTAGCATCGAATATTTGTACCACACAGAAATTTCGGTACCGTACGATAATGGATATTTTATTTTTCAGTACGGTCCAAGTATTCGAATTTGAAAATATCCAAAATATGATATGATACTGGATGTTTTACAATATCCAAACTTATCTGCACCGTGCACACCCTAGATGGAATATCTAAATGTGGCTTTTCTGAGAGCAGGTATGCTACAAACTGAAAGAATTTATGCCCCAGATTTGAATGGTATTGCACGGAGTATTACAACACGTTATACAATAACTTTAATGTAACAAAGTCAGATGCAAAAACTTGCACAAAACTTTTAAGTGAACAGAGTGGGAATTCAATCAAAAAATCGGACCAAACAAGATCTGAGACACCATTACTTTAACCAGAATGTGATTCTACATTTTGTACAATGAAAGTCTCAACATTAAATTAAAGGACAAAGACTATCTTTCAATTCAATATTCCCTCAACTAACCTAACACACATCTAAAAGGGGAATCTTCAGATTAGATTTCTCTACAATCGCATAGAGAATAAGTGAGTGTGTGCAAAAGAGAAGTTTCAACTTTGTGACCAAGTTATTGTCGATTGACAGTTACTTGGGAGGGTGGGGGGGGGGGGGGGGGGGGGGGGAGATAGAGTGAGAGATAATCTTCCAATGATTTTCTTTTAGATTTGTTAAGGATAAGAACAGTTAATCCGATAATACTTATCCAATTTTAACCGCTATCTTTAACTAATATATTATATGATACTAAATAATAAATATATAAATCCAGTGAGGTGAAAATTAACAAAGAAAAACCAGATGATACTTCTCAAAGTGTTGTAACACCTTGTGAAATACTGATTTTAACAATCTCCCTGGATAAAAAGTAGCAAGACATAAACAAACAAAACTAATTCACTGAACATATTTATTACAACTCTTATATAATAAGAGCTCGTTTGGTTCCCTATATAAGACCTTGATTGATGCACTATCCATTATTATACTATGTTTGCTATACAATATGGATAATACCTAAAACCCTATAAAAGATTAAAGCCCGGTCACTATTTTCCTATCTACTCCTGATTACAGATCCCACCTCACAGGTGGGATCCAATTTCTCACATTTTATCACTCGTTCAATTGGAAAGTAAAATCACGAAATTGCCCAAAAAAAAAAAAAAAAAAAAAAAAAAAAAAAACGTGGGGGTAAAACGTGCTTCTTTCCCACTATTCCTCTCTCCCCCTCCCACAGTATTACTTCGCCATTTAATGGACCCAAATAATTTGGACCCAAATAATTTGATTGCTTCCTTTTTTTTTTAATTATTTTATTTTAATTTTTTTTAGTTTGATTCGACGTATTTATCACTTTATTTTCTAAGTTGTCCTTTAATTTGAACTCATTAGTTATTGTAGCCTTTTTAATGAATAATGTTTATTAATGCAATATTTCTTGTTTAGATTCATCTACATTAATGTTAGAAGTAATGTAAAGTTTGGACGAATGTCGTAACCCTAAACCCAATTTGGTAAAATTTCTAACAACAACGTTACAATTAACTCATTTTGATGATCGAATGAATCGAATATTACTAAAATAAATTATATTTAACAAAAAACATACATAATCTTAGCGATGAAATAATTATTATTTCTTTACTGATTTTAATTTTAATAAAGTTACTCAAAAAAATGATCAAACTTGTTATATATTTCAAAAAATTGATTATATAATTTGTCTTAAATTTTAATGCGAAAAAATTTTTTTTTATCTCCATGAAAAAAATCCGGATACAAATTGTAAATACTTGAAATATTAGGGGTAAACTAGTCAAAATATAAATTAATCTCTACTTTAGAGCACCCACAGTGGGGTTCAGAATTGAATTAATTGGGGATGGAATATGGGTAGCTTACCATTGGGGGGAGGGGGTAGCTTTTGATTTAAATCAGATAGGGTCATTTATTTGGACTCAAGAAAAAAGGGGGGGGGGGGGGGGGGGGGGGGGTCTGCGCGCGTCGAAAAAGAGGGAGGGGGGAGGAAAGTCGCGCAAACGCGCGTTAATGATTGGGCGGCCATGGCGCGTGGCCTCCACGCGCGCCTGGGGAGAGTGGCGCGGTGGGGCCCGCGCCATTAATGGCTGTCGGCCACTACCTATCCCATTCAATTTCTGTTTTTTTTTTCCTTTTTTCTTTATTTTATTTGCTGAAATAAATTGTAGTGGGGAATTCACCAATATATTTTGGATGCATATTGCCAACGGCCATTTTTACTGTTCCCGGCCGTTGGCAAAAAATTCAAAACTTCATTTACAGATTTTTGCCTATAAATACATGTAAAACATGTTCATTTCTTCACCATCATTTCTTTATTTCTCCGACTATTTCTTCAAATTTATTTTTTGCAAATTACTTCTATAATGGCAGGAAGATTTGGGGCGAGAAATTGGTTCAATAATTCTTCTGATTCGGAAGAAAATTCCAATCCTCGTCCGCCAACTTCCACCACCAGCCCCCAAAATTTTCCTATTCCACCCTACATGTTACCAGCTCCAAATATGCCCGGTCATGCATACCCTCGTATGAACCCCATGGCTACACAGGGTGCTCCTTACGCTATGTATCCAAATGAAGGATACCAATATCCTTATATGTCCCCTCCTCCTTATGGATTTCCTCCTCAGAGTGCAACAACGACCCCCCACTACTCCTCCAGAAGAGCGAGTATAGACGGATCGAGCACCGACAAAGAATGCAACACTCCGTCCTCGGGAACAGCTTCCCCATATCCACCACGCTCGTCACCTGTGGGGCTCGAGCATATTAACCTCGACGAAGATGCAGCTTCCGACGGAGTCGGTGACGTCCCACAGGGGAGAAAGGGGACATACAACCCAAG
This sequence comes from Ajuga chamaepitys, assembly GCA_958295605.1. Lineage (NCBI taxonomy): Eukaryota > Viridiplantae > Streptophyta > Magnoliopsida > Lamiales > Lamiaceae > Ajuga > Ajuga chamaepitys. Next base: position 37,968,244 of record OY282498.1, on the reverse strand, counting down.
ATGGAATGGAGATGAAAATGAGCTTCTAGCTCGATGTTGGGTAAATATAAGCGAAGATTCAGCGATCGGCAATGCTCAAAAATTGGAAAGAATGTGGAAACGGATCGCTGCCGACTACAACAAAAATCGTCCCGCCGGAACTATTGAACGACCATGGGGCCTAATGAAGACACATTATTATACTGCAGCGAGGCACGTGTCCCTATTTAATGCAATCTACATTACGCTGAAGGAAAATTGGGCAAGCGGACGAAGCGATGCCGATATACTGGTGGATGCGTTGAAGCAGTGGTCACTCACATACAAGAATGTTGACTTCAATAGGCTTCTTGGGATGTGGAAGGTGCTAAGTGTTTGCCCAAAGTGGATTAACCAGCAAACTCGTGATCATCGAGGGAAAAAGAAGACAAAGACATCGGCGTCAGGCGCGTACACATCATCAGATAACAACGAAGATGATGACCTTGACCACATTCGTCCGATCGGTCAGAAAGCCGCTAAGAGGAAAGGCAAGGGAAAAGTCGAAGCATATGAAGAGATAAAGACATCGATTGATAGCTCGATGGAAGAATATAGGGCAATTTCACAACAGAAGATTGCCGAACTAAAGACTTTCAACAAACAAAGAGACTACGACATAATAATGAGAGACACATCAAGGATGACCCCGGAACAACTCCACGTGCACCTTCAAATGTGCGACGAAATAAAGAAGAGATGGGGTTGGGGGGTGTAGTTCGCTCTTTGTATTTCTTGTATTGCATTTCATGTAATTGTTGATCTTGTATTAATTTGGTCATGCGTTGTTAATTCCAAAAATTATTAAAAACAAATTATTATTGGCATGTAGTTGTTGGAAGATAGTCTTCGGAAGATAGTCGTTGGAATTTAGTCTTTGGAAGATTGTCGTTGGAATGTAGACTTTGGAAGATAGCCGTTGGAATATAGCCGTTGGACTATAGCCGTTGGAATATAGCCGTTGGAATATGGCCGTTGGAATATAGCCGTTGGAATATAGCCGTTGGAATATGGCCGTTATAATGTAGCCGTTAGAATATACATCTATAAATAGGGACGTGTAAATGCATTTGCAGAACATCTGCAGCAAGAATAGCTTCTCAAATCTTTATTTTCATACCCTTTCATTTTCAGAGCCCCATGTCTTCGGACCCCTTCAACAATAGCAACGATGAATACGATGCAGCAATGTTCGACCATTTTATGGACGATGCCGATGATAGAATGTTCTTGAATATTCTTAATCAACATAAGTTGTTGCTTGATGCGGTTGAAGGATCATCTGGTCCTCCCCAAAGAAGAAGATATGTCCGCCGGGATCGGGAAGGTGCACACACACGCCTTTTCAATGATTACTTTTCTGAAGCTCCAACATATAACAACGACGTATTCCGCCGGCGTTTTCGGATGCGACGACACTTATTCATTCGAATAGTCGATGCCTTAGAAGCACATGATCCATACTTTCAGCAAAGGGAAGACGCATTAGGAAGAAAAGGTTTCACACCGCTTCAGAAGTGTACATCCGCAATTCGCCAATTGGCATACGGTGGTCCAACCGACCTCTTTGATGAGTACCTACGAGTTGCAGAGACCACAGGTATTGAATGCTTGTCTAACTTTTGTCGATGTGTAATTGACATATTTGGAGAGAGGTATTTGAGAAAAGCAACTCCAGCCGATTGTCAACGTTTGATTAATATGCACGAGAGAAGACATGGTTTTCCCGGGATGTTAGGAAGCCTCGATTGTATGCACTGGGAATGGAAGAATTGCCCAGTCGCTTGGAAAGGCCAATACACCAGAGGTGATCATGGAGTTCCGACAATCATGCTTGAAGCCGTAGCATCGGCAGACTTGTGGATATGGCATGCCTTCTTCGGAGTCGCAGGTTCAAATAATGACATTAATGTGCTCAATCAATCACCTCTATTCAATGACGTCCTGCAAGGAAAAGCCCCGGACGTAAATTTCATAGTAAATGGTACGCCGTACAATAGAGGGTACTATCTTACTGATGGAATATACCCGGAATGGACAGCCTTCGTCAAGAGCTTTCAATGTCCTACTGATCCGAAGAGAAGCCATTTTAAGCAAATGCAAGAGGCGGCAAGAAAGGACGTCGAACGAGCATTTGGGGTTTTGCAAGCTCGATGGGCAATAATTAAAGGCCCGGCACGTTTTTGGTACACGAGCAAGTTGAAAGATATTATGTATACGTGTATTATTTTACACAACATGATAGTTGAAGACGAAGGGGAATCGGCGATCAACTGGGCGGACGAACCAAACATCGACAATAATGCAGACACCCAATTTTTTCAAGGTTCAATCGGGAGTTTCAATGCATACATACAAAGAGGCGCCGATCTTCGAGACAAGGAAAAACACCATCAACTCCGGGCCGACTTGATTGAGCACATATGGGCGCATCATAATTCTACCTAGATATTTTTCAAGAGTGCTTAAACATGTTTTCTTTTTTTTTTTTATTAATATTTCGTGTTGTAACGTTTTTTACCCTCTTTGAATTTTAATATATTTAATAATATTTTATTAAATATCGAAATATTATTTTTACCGAATTTAGAATTTTTTTTTTTAAATCGGAAATAAATTTTTTTCCTACGAATTATAAATATCAAATAATTAATTATACATATTAAAATTGTAAATAAGATTTAATTAAATTGAAGATGGGAAAATAAATAGGGTGGTTTTAAGGTGGGACCCTCAAATAGTGACAAATAGTGTTAATTGGACCTGAGTTGCATTGTGGGAAATAGGTAGCAATTGAATGGGGTTTAAACTTTTGATGTGGCAGTGACGTGGCGATGATGTGGTGGGTAGTAATAGAGGGAGCATTGTGGGTGCTCTTAGTATGTTGAAGCAAACACTATACTACATATCAACATGGCATATCATAAAATATATTATTGCATACCAAACAGGAGATTGATACGTAATACTGTATACCAAATCCTAGGTTTATGTATCACATGTTATCCCATCAAGTGAACCAAACGAGCTCTAAAAGTAACAACAGTAACAACAAACCAACCTAAGTGAAGGAGTGGTGATGGATCAAAAACACCCACACTCCCCCTAAATATAGTGACACAAACATTATACACACATATATGTGAAAGTGGAAGTGGATCACAAACAGACCCACTCACTCCCTCTCATCATTAGTATCTCAATCTATTAACATAATATCAAACCATGCAAAAACAAAGACAAAAGATAAGTAGTTTTTAGATTTCAACTTACGACCAATTTTCTCCTAACATGCAGACCTGCATCAAACTTCCTTTGCATAAACCTTCCTTTGTTCCACTAGAGCTAGCCTCATCATCACCACCTCCTGATCTTTCGCCTGCTGCTTCATTACGTGCTTCATCACCAACAATAATACAATCTTCCCATTAATGTCCAGGAATGAGAGCCTTGAGATTATTCTGAACTTGGGCCCCGTAGGCCACATCAATCTCAGCTCTTCTTCTTTGAGAGTTAGCAATTTTATCCATCGCATGACCAACGGAATAGGAACAGAAACAAAGTTAGGAGGTGTTGGAACACTTCCTGTAACACCTTCAAGAACGACTTCCAATTCATCCGGAATCTCCACTACATCACGAAGATGTGGAGGCTCCAGCAATTTTCGGTCTACCTTAATTAGGTGAGAGTCCATATGCAAGTGAGAAGTGGAGGGATTATCTAATTTTTGCTTCTTCAACTTAGTGGAAATGAGACAGGCGAAAGGTAGACTACCGTTGCCCCTGTTTCTTTTGGCATTGGAAAGAACAACCTCATAAATAATATTTTCCAGATTGAACTTTATCCCATTCCGAATTTTGTGGAGTAAGATTATTTGGTCATAGGTGATAATGTTATGGTTGGAGGAGGGACGTCAGCTGTAACAAGCAATTTTATGAAGCATTGCGCATTTGGATGTTAAAGCAGAAATAAGAGTTTTTGTGTTACCAGGTCATATTGTCATATTGTCATATTTCCACAAGTCAAACTTGTGAATTTCACTCAGGGACGCATGGACTACTTCATCTTCTGCATGGGCAAATTCTACGAACTCATTTATCAACTGAGTAGTGAAGTTGAAGATTTTCTTTTGAAGGAAAACTTTACCATACCTAAGACTAGTAGATTTCTTCATTGACTTTTTCAGATTGCAATAGAGTTCTTTGATCAATTCTTCTACATACCCACATGTCAAGTCAAGTGTTTTGCCAAGATTAATAGACTTAAGGAAAGACACTAAACCATATTTCTCTAAATCATTCACAAGCAATTGCCTCTCAGAAATTATTTTTCTGTTCTGATAAAAACCCCACCTATCAAAATCTTCAAAAGTACAGAACATATTTGAATAAGCACGGTTTACCTCAAGTTCTTTATCACCTTCAAAGCACTGTCTTCAGATTGTTGAGGAGAATTAGACTAGGTTCTTTCATCATCTTTGTTATCATTCTGGGTTTTAGAAATTATAACATCTGGATCACTAGAGTTATCAGGCTCCTCTGATAGATCTTCTTTAATCTCCTTGGAATCCAGGTCCTCATCAGTCTTCTTGTTAAAATCAGCCAAGGAGTCTTCATCAACAAAGTCGTTGGTTGCACTCGACTCGCCTAGGTTCATGGCCAACTTTCTCAAGTAATTTCCAAGAATTGATCATATTCGTAAGCAGGAATTCAGTCCTCTTCCAAGGTTGAAGAGGGTTGTACAACAGGTTGGGCAGAAGGTACTGCAACACCTTCAGCAGCATGCTTTGAGGATTCCCCTGAATCAACCGCCTTTCCCTTTGGCCTTTTATCAAACACCTTCTAAGCAACTGGAGGATCCACCAAGACATCGTAATCAGGAACATCGCTGTCATCCGACGAAGTGGCAAGCCTGTATCTAGGAGGAGGTTTTGGGAGAAATCCATCGTTATCACTTGGAAACCCTATTTATTTGTCCAGATTGGGCTTGAACTATAGCCTTATGGGTAAGAAATCTGGTAAATCTTCAACATCTACTGGATTGCCATGATCGCCAGGTAGTTGCATGTTCAAATATGCGTTAGGAGGAACGAATTCTTCCAACTCCATAGATGCTTCAGAATTTTCATCAGAGAATGGCAGATTGGATAAAATTTGTTAAAGGTGCTGGAGCACCTTGTGGAACACCATTAGGGTTAGCTTGAGTATACTCACTCTGAATATCATGAGGATTTGTGGAAGGAGTAGCCATGGAAGAAGCACTAATAATTTCCGCAGAAGATGAAACGTCGTGACTAGAGGATGAGATAAAAAAAGTAGTGGCTTAATGGATACTTCTATGTCATCTTTCATTTATAAAATAATGTTGCCAATTTCCTCTTTGGCGTCAGTAATTTTTTAATTAAATTACGAAAAAATAGAAATAAAGTAATGAAATGAAAATAAGAAACGGAGTTAAGGATTTATATAAATGGACAAAACAATTTTTACCCATTAAATTTTGAAAACAAATAACTGTCCATTTCCCTCAAAAGTCGGCCTCAAACTCCTAAGAAGTAGGATAAGTGCAAAAAATGTGGGAGGTTATACCAGGAGAGGTTTTCCAACTACATATTTACAAAATAATTTTGAAGAAAATAACGCAAAAGAAACGAAATTTAGCGCAAATACGTTTTTTTCAATAAATACAAGATTTAGAATAAGTACAACATGCAAAAACAAATGGAAAAAGTGATAGCAAAGAACCTGTATTGTAAAGTATTAATAAAGAAGTGATGTGTTTCTCAAGTGATCTAACACCTTGTAGTATTCCTTTCAGAAGAAATCTGAGAAATAAGATGTCACTCTACTGTAAGAGAATTACCTTATTTTCTTGGTTCAAAATCTTCATCAATAAAAATCTAAAGAAGTAATAAAATCAAATCAGGATGATGGCTTGCACAAAACTTAAGAAAATGTAAGAGATTTGAAAGAAAAACCATTTTACCATTATAAAATATGTTAATCTTTGCCACAACTTCTTTCATTTTCAAGAACAGCAAACTGCAGAAATATAAATTTTATAAGATAATCAAAGATGTAAATTTAAAAAAAAAACATGAAACTAAAAGAATAGTGCCACAACAAAACTGTACAGGTGTATCAACACTTTGTAAAACACATTTTACAAAAGATACATTCAAAGAGACTTCTTTAAAGAAGAGAATCTTTCGAAATCTAATCATTTTGTAAATATATCAGTTAGTTGCCTCTCCGTAAGGTATAAGTTAGACATAAATGAGGTTCTTTTCAACCAAATTACGAATGAAGTAATGTCTAATATCAATGTGTTTTGTGTGGGAATGTTGAATAGTGTTTTTTTGTTATTGTTAATAGCACTTGTCACAATACACCGTTAGGATTTCACTATCAAGTCCATAGTCATTGAACATTTGTTTCTTCCAAAGTAGTTAGGTGCAACAACCTTCCAAGGCTATATATTCTGACTCGGCAATGGACAAATACACACAACTCTACTTTCTACAATAGCAAGACACCAGGTTATTCCACAATTCTGCTTTCTACAATGCCAAGACAGTAGGTTATGGCCCGGAGTTGAATGGTGTTGTAGAGGGTTGTTATACAACAACTTTAATGTAACAAGGTTGATATAGAAATTTGCACAAAACTTTTAAATGAAAAGAATGGGAATTCAATAAAAAAAACTCAGAGTAAACAAAATCTGAGTCGTCATTCATTTAAGCACGGCGGTATTCTGCGTTTTGTATAATAAAACTTCCAACACTGAATTGAATCACAAAGCCCTCTCTTTCATTTCAATATTCTCTACTAACCTAATACACATCTAAAATGAGAATCTTAAGATTAGATTTCACCACAATCTCTTAGAGAATAAGTTAGTGAGTGTGAAAGAGAAGTTTTAACTTTGTCACAAAGTTATTTTTCGTTCACTCATGTATCCTTCATTTTTCTTCTATTTTTCTCAATGCTTTTAAAGATCGTTTATTCTCCTTTTATAGTTTTTGGTTGGCAATTACCATAGATAGATAGATAGGGATATAGATGGATAGAAGATGGATAGATGGACAGATAGATAGATATATAGATGGATAGATGGATAGAGAGAGAGAGAGAGAGAGAGAGAGAGAGAGAGAGAGAGAGAGAGAGAGAGAGAGAGAGAGAGAGAGAGAGCGCTAATTGTTGTTATATATACAAATAGTAACCAGTTTACAAGTGGAAAGAACACATGGACAAACCCATGCAAAGGCTGCTACTACATGCTAGTAGCTAAACCGAATATAAGTTGGCCTCGTTAAAACCTATGTACGATAAAACCTAGTGAGAAATCTGTGCGTTAGAAAAAGAGTACCAACCAAACAAGTCAATCCATCTGACAGAAATAGACAGAGGTGTAATCCTGTAGTGCTAGCTGAATGATGTATTCCGGAAGTTGGAATCCATTATCCAGATCAACACTGGTACCAAAGGCCCAACATATACAATTCAAAACTGAAATCGAAAAAGAGGAAGATGTAAGCAAATGGTCCAGAGAACCCCCATTCCTTACAACAAAATGGGCACATAGACGGACCCTGAAAGTTCCGGCTTGCAATACTTCCCAAGTTGGAAGCTTGCTATGGATTGCTCTCCAAATAAAGAATGACCTGCGAAGTGGTATGAAAGAGGCCCATATCCAAGAGGTCCATGAAGGCACTGGGAATTTAGTCCAGAAATGTTGATAAGCTAGGGCTGAAGTCACCTCACCATCCTTTGAACCCGTCCAAACTAAGTCATGACTGAGAAGAGAGGGATGTAGGGAGTGATATCATGAACCACAGTTGGGTGAGTAGAAACAAATGTTTCGTCTAGATGTCACGTGTCCGAATAATAATTAATAATCCGATATCTTCTAGCTGAGCAGAGGCCGAATCTCCAGGGTGTGGACCCGATCCGCAATCAAATATCCTAACCAATTATCAGTCCAAAAAAGCCTTGAAGAAGAGCTACAAACTAGTAGACGAGCTTCAGAGACTGCTTTGTGAAGAAAATTCCTAGAGCTCGGAAAAATAAAGGAATGCACATAGTAAGGTCTGACATTGCCCTCCGATGTGAACCATCTCTTTCTAATGAAAGTCATCCCCGGGGTCTTCAAAGTGTAGACATCCCACGTAAACCAGAATAACAAAGAATCATTAGAGACCCAAATCGATCGAACCCCCAGGCCCCCTTCAGGCTTTGGAGCACAAACCTTTTTTCCAGGCGACATTGAAGATACCCTTACGCTCCACTTGGCACGTCCATATAAAATTCTGCATAGCTGTTTCAAGCTCATTAAGAAGAGAGCAGGGCCAACAGTAATTCATCATTGAGTGAACAAACGAACTCACAATGACATAATTTACAAGACAAGTTTGCCCTGCTGACACGTCGGTTTCTAACCTAGTGTTCCGCAAGTGTACGGATGTAGGTGTAGTACTATTGTCAAGGTCGATCCCACAAGGAATAGGGTCTTTAGGTAGTTTGATACCTCAATATTCTAGGAATATCCTAACTAGACACTAATTCAGAAAAGATTGATTTTACTAACTAAAATACTTAATTAATTCTAAATTCAAACTTGAATAAATACGAATGATTAACAATCACGGAAAAACAGCATCCTAGGGTATCGATTTCAGAATATTTATTCCAATGATGATTAAGATTAACTTATTGATTTTAACCGATCTAATGTTTATTAAGCGGCGCAATATTAACCTAACCCTCCTCTCGAAGTAATTAGATCGTTGATTAACTAAGACAATTACCCTCTCGAGTCAATTAATCCTAGCAACTCCAAACAGCTCATAAACCTATGCCTACACAGTCATAGACAACTGCGCTCTATATCGTACGTCTAATAACAAACCCCTTCTCTCGAAGCGGATTTGTTACACGAATTTACTAAACCTAGATGGCCAGTCCAAATTTAGTTGTTAAAACGGATATAAAGATAAACATATCAAAGAACGGAATTCAATAAGTAAAACCATAAATCAAAACATTGTTATAAATAATTCCTACTTTCTAACCCTAGGACACGAATAGCTTAGCTACTCATGCCTAGGCTCAATTCAATACAATGATTAAGACAAAACATTCTAAAGAATTAAACTAGGAAAAATTGTTAAACCCGAGTATCTCGTCCCGTTGCTCGAATCTCCGTCGTCGTCCAAGTCGTCTCGTGCCTCAAACTCGGATAATATATGTGTTCCTTTTCTTTTGAGAGCACTTGAATCCTTTTTATAGAATTAGATAATCCCTCTTGAATTAAGAAATCAAATCTTCACTTAAAACCGGATTTTAACGATCAACAGGCCTTTTGACACGACCGTGTTGCTTTAAATGACACGCCCGTGTTGCTTGCAAATTTCACTTTTCCAGCAACAATTTGACACGACCGTGTTGCTTTGTGCCACGGCTGTGTTGCTTTGTGACGCGGCCGTGTCGGTTCTTGCCTCGTTTTGCTCCTGGACCGGTTCAGCCCAGTTTGGACCGATTTTTGGACGATTCGGACCGGTTTGGACCGGTTCTTGGACGGTTCGGACCGGTTCTCACTGATTTTCACTACTTTGGGCCAATTTTTACTCCGTTTCAACTTGTTTTCTTGTCCAGTAGTCGTAAATCACAACTTTTTAGCCTGAAAATGCTCAAAATACCTTAAAACAAGTCAAGTACGTCAATTGATCACTTATATCATATTTCATACAATTTCCAACCATTTATGCATATAATTCCTATCAAATAATACCATACATCGACCTAATTACATGCAAAATCAACGTGCATCAAAATCCCCCAAACTTAAACTGTTGTTCGTCCCGAACACATTAATCCATGTACTTAGGGCGATTGGATGATAAATTAGTTTCAGAATGATTTTTTTTCAAAAGCCTAGACACCATAGTATAAACGAGCATGTGTGATAGTGCAAAAATCTACTACTTTCGAGACTTAAACTTTCAAAACTTTGGATCCTCACCAGGTAAGTGTTTCTCTCATCTCTCAAGTGTTTATGGCGAGAATTTGAAATTTCACTCAAATTGGACTATACGCTCGGTTTTACCATAAGCTTGCCAATTGTCTACATCAAATTCAGTACATTAATATAAGTGACAAAGAATCAATTAGGACTTATATTTGGTTGTAGTGTTGGGTTAAGGTAAGGTGGGACACATTTGGATACAAGTGACTGTGTATTGGACTAATCAAGTTATATAAATATAATCCCGCTACCCCTCAATACAAACACTCAATCTCACTCTTACCGTCTCAGCAATTCACCCCTTAAGGTGATTTCTTCACCTTACAAAATACCGTACAACTCAAGTGATTTCCATTTCTGCAGGTACCACATCTTGGGACTACCCGATTTTCCTTTTCACCTTCACATTCAGTTATTTATATCCTAGCCTCTCCTCAAGAATAACAAGTTTTTTTTTTTTTTTTTTTCTCCCTGGAGAGGCTATTTTTCCTTGGATTTTTCCTATCACTTTTCTCTTATTTCCTGCATTTTCCAAAAACATCCCTACTTCCCATTCCTTCTCACACGTTATTCACCCAATTTTCTTCCAATTCTCCTCCCTCTAACTTGATTAATCCAATTAGGGCCAAAAGAGTTAAATCGAAAGGTTTCGACTGACAGTGTTAGGTTATGAATAAATAAAACTTCTCAGGCTCAAGTGGGCTAACTAGGGACACTTTTGCACAAAAAATTCGGGTAAAAAGGTTAGTTCAAAGCTCAATAATTGGGTACGAAACAAAAACTGCCTATATCACTTCCTAAGTCACATTACACTTTCGACCTATTCTTAATGCAGTCTCAAGGCAAGTTCTAGAAACCAAGACGTATATCCAATCAAACTCACACCGAAAGAAAATATAGCACTTCATAAATAGAAGTCACTTTTTAGGCTCAATTTCTCACACGGGTCATTTTGATCCAAGTTCTTAGTTTACTCAATTTCGTTTCAAATTGCCTATCATGCTCAACTCTTGTGTCAATTTTCAAATTTATGCATAAAATCGTATCATCATTAACACTTTATCATCCATCTTTTCCCTAAATTTTCAACAATTACTCCTTGGGTTTGCATACTTTTCCTTTTGACTCTAACAAAAAAATAACTAAACTCTAAACTCAATTATGGACAAATTAAACAAAGAACTTAAGTGCACACATCCATCAACACCACTTTAACGAATATTTGGGCACACAGACCCAATATTCAAAATCAACTAAAAATCATAGCACGTTCTTGCTAGCAATGGGCATACAGACCCCAAAATCAAGGTAACCAACATAGCAAAGGGCTCACAGACCCAACAATTCACTTAACTACCAGTTCAACTCAACGCATCACTGCATCTTTCAAATTTTTCAATTATACAACCAAATGACTAATAAGACCGTAAAGCAGAAAAAAACAGCAAAGCAATAAACATAGCGGCCAAGACGTCCACAGTTCACCCCCTCCCCCAAACTTGGCAAGAAGCCAACGTTTGGAGGGAAAACTGGTACGCCTTGGTGCTAACTTACAATTCACTGAGGCGGAGGCGGAGGGTGGAACCCATATTGGCTCCAAAACTGTTGCATGGCCTCCCACTGACTCTGTTGCTGCTGTCTCCACAAACGGTCTTCATCACTTCTTTGCAGCAGTGTGTTGAGTACTCCCCGTTGAGCATGTAATTCCGAGTGGATAGTCTGAAGTGATCCCCGGACCTCCGTGCGGTGCCTCTCCATCGAGGTTTGGAACGTCTGCATCGACTCGGTATGGAGACGAACATCTTCCCGTAATGAGTTGATGATGCCAACCATATCGTCATTGAGCTCCGATGGGGAAGCAACTGTTGTAGACGCTCGTTTCTTCCGGGGCTGTCTCGGAGTTTGGCTACTTTGCTCAACTGGTAGCCTAGATTGGAACACCTCGGAGGTCGGTGGTTGGGAGTGCTGGAGATGGTCTTCAGTGGATAGCGACAAATTCGCTGTATCTTGGACTCCAGTAACTGCTGTCCCTAACTCATATGGTAGACGAAGGTAGGGCCCCACATTTTGATAAACATACGGGACAGTTCCATCCTCACTGAGGACCACCACTTGCATCAACTCAAGCAAGTCCCATGTAAATTGGACTTCCCCTCTTACCGGCTCCATCTCAGTTAAGTCTATGTCATCAAATGCAGCGGCAATAGGAGTGATCAATCCTCCAATCATAATGCTGTCCTTTTGTTTCCGGATGACATTTTCCAGGTGCTCCATCAATATCCGGGCGTAGTCTACCTTATACCCATGCAATATGTTCCACAACATATGCAATTCACTCTGTCGCACAGCTCCCACTTCACGCCGAGCAAAAAGCGTGTAGGCCAGCAACTTCTGTATATACCGGATGATTGGACTCCGAATCCAAGAAGCTTTAGCAGCCTTGGAGATATACGGTTGGGCTTCTACAATTGGTGGTGCAGCCGTCAACAGTGCCCAAAACGAATGTGGGTCAAATACCTCCGGTGGGGTCACTCTTGCAAAAGTCGGGAAGCCATATATCTTGTCCAGCTCATCGTAAGTCAATTTTCGAACTTTTCCCATCAATTGAAATGTGATGCCGTCCGGACGGGTGGAGCGAAAAGAGCTGGCTGCGATAATGTGGAACGTGCTCAAGAACTCGAGGGTGATCCGTCTGTATGTCTGCTGCGTCCTCATGAGCTGAAGTAATCCAACTCGGTTGAGCAAAACACGGACATTGTCATGAATGCCCATGGCCCGAGTCAAGTTATCACTGCCAAACCGTGTGGGAATGACAGTGCGATGTCGAAGCTCCTCAAACCGAGTCTTGTGTTCCACCTCCGTCAAAGAGAACCCGAAGAGGGTCTGACTGTCATTTGGGTTGACAGCCGGGGTGTCTTCAACCATGACCTGCTTGCCTCTGCTACGACTAGATTGTCCTTTTGGTGGTGCCATTTTCTAGAATCCTGTGCACATACTCAACAACACACAAATCAATAGGGCCATAATCCTTAGTTTAGCCTAAACATAGACGAAAATGGAGTATGCCAACATATGTAACAAGATATTCATAGGCTAGTGATACCCGAGCCATGTATGCGTTTTATACCCCCTATCCTATGCCCAACTCCTACCCACTTCACTTGGGAGGTCGTGAAATAATGGAACCTCGAATTTTAGCAACTAGAGCATGCATCATAATTCCATTAAGTCGTACAATATGTAGAAATGTTAAAAGGAGTAGGAATCAAGTGACATAACATCAATGAAAACCATGCACATAACATGTTTGCTAATATGCCTCAATGAGTCCAACACATGAATTTCAAGCTCGGGTTGCTCGTTCTATGTTAACCTCAACAATTTCATCTAATTCTAGCAACAACCACAGCAATTTATACTCATTACGTAACCCCATTCACTACTCGCACAAGTTCATACCCAAATTACATTATTTAACACATAGGTACTACAATACTTACTTGAATCATGAAATTAATTCATCCCCAATACTAATTATGCATCAAAATTGAATGGGAAACAAACTAGTAAGGGTTGGCGTCACTTACCGGAGAAATTTAGTCGGAGACAACCCAATTCGGAATGTGCCCTAGGTCCTTGGAAGTGGGTCGAAATTTCCGACTTTTGTGGAGATAGTGAGTGAGATGGAGTGTGTGATTGTGTTTGAATTGGATTATGGGTGAATTTGAGTGTGTTTGTGTGTGAATTGGTGAAGTGTGAGTGAATGTGTATGTTCTTCGTGCGTGTAGTGAAAGAGAAGAGAAGGGGGGATTTTTAAACTGGAATTCGCGTTTTTGAAGGCTGTGGAAGGGTGACACGGCCGTGTTATAATGTGACACGGCCGTGTTAAGTTGGAATCGAACCTGTGTTTCTGGGGCACTTTTGACACGGCCGTGTTCAGTATGTGACACGGCCGTGTTGCATTTCAGTGTGTTTTGACTGTCTGAGCCCTCTTTTGACACGGCCGTGTTGAGCAGACGACACGGCCGTGTTGGTCTTGAACCAAAATTGTTTCTCTGAGGCGTTTTTGACACGGCCGTGTTGCTTATGTGACACGGCCGTGTTGCATTCCAGCTTGTTTTACCTGGTGGGGTGGACTTTTGACACGGCCGTGTCATTTGTGAGACGCGGCCGTGTTGAATTTGAGCTGAGATTGACGCGGCCGTGTCATCTTGTGACGCGGCCGTGTTGATTTCCAGTAGATTCTTCTCTTTTCACGCCAGTTTTGACACGGCCGTGTTGAACAAGTAACACGGCCGCGTTGCTCTTTTTCCTTCCACACGCCATTTTTCGTCCTTTCGACCCCCGTTTCTTGCACTACTCGTCCGTCTTGAGTCCTAATATCGAACATGAAACAAAAAAACATAAAATTACCTTAAAACTAAAAAAAATTTAAAAACAATGCCAAAAATACTAAATATCTGGTTGCCTCCCGACCAGCGCTTGTTTTACGTCTCAAGCTTGACGACCTTTGACTCTATTTTGCTTCTTTCAACCGCACTTCATGGACGGTGTGAATTTGGTCGGGCTTGTAGTATTTCTTTATGCATTGTCCATTCACGAGAAATGTGTTCCCGTCTTGATTCAACAGCTCCACTACACCCGATACTCGGACAGTTTTGATTGTGAATGGCCCGGACCATCGAGATTTCAGCTTGCCCGGAAAAAGTCGTAGACGAGAGTTGAACAAGAGAACCTGTTCCCCAGCTTTAAATACGCGATTCGTGATCATTCGGTCGTGGAACTTCTTGACACGTTCTTTGTACAAGCTAGAGTTTTCGAAAGCTTGTTGTCTAAACTCCTCCAATTCGTTGAGCTTTAAGAGTCGCTCTTTTCCAGCAGCTTCAAAGTCGAAATTCAGCTTCTTGACTGCCCAATACGCTCTATGCTCTAATTCAACCAGTAGATGACATGCCTTCCCAAACACCAATTGATACGGCGACAACCCCAATGGAGTTTTATATGCCGTCCTATATGCCCACAGCGCGTCATCTAACTTCATCGCCCAATCTTTCCGGTTCCCATTTACCGACTTCTCCAGTATCTGCTTGATTTCTCGGTTCGCTAGTTCCACTTGGCCATTGGCCTGAGGATGATACGGAGTGGTCACCCGATGTTTGACCCCATACTTAGCCAATAATGTAGGCCATCCATCTATTACAAAAGTGGGATCCCCCATCACTAGTTAAGGCTCTTGGAGTGCCATACCTTGTCAAGATGTTCTTTTGGAGGAATTTGAGCACCACCTTGGCGTCGTTTGTTTGGGTCGGAACAGCTTCCACCCATCTCGAAACATACTCCACAGCTACCAAGATGTATTGGAACCCACTTGAAGACGGAAAAGGTCCCATAAAATCTATTCCCCATACATCGAACAACTCAACTTCAAGGATTGAGGTAAGAGGCATCTCGTGCTTCCGTGTGATTCCTCCGGTCCTTTGACACTTATCACATTGCAGAATGAAGGCATGACAGTCTTTGTGGATTGTTGGCCAATAGAAGCCACTTTGAAGCACCTTCGCTGCTGTTCGTGCTGATGCAAAATGTCCCCCAGTTGGGGATGAGTGACAATGTGTTATGATCTCTTTCACTTCCTCTTGAGGAACACACCGTCTAATGATTGTATCCACACACCTCCTATAGAGATAGGGATCATCCCATATGTAGAACTTCACATCATGGAAAAATTTCTTCTTCTTATGATGAGGGAAGTCCGGAACGATCCCACTCGCTATAAAATTGGCGATGTCACTATACCATGGCCCATTCTCCACAACCATCACGTGCTCGTCTGGAAAGATGTCGCTAATGACTGTTTGTTGACCCTTTGCATCTGCTTCATTCTCAATGCGAGACAAGTGATCAGCTACCACGTTTTCGCAGCCCTTCCTGTCTTTGATCTCCAAGTCGAATTCTTGTAGAAGTAGTATCCATCTGATTAGCCTTGGCTTGGAGTCCTGTTTGGCAAACAAATACTTAAGAGCAGTATGATCAGTATAAACTATTGTTTTAGCTTGTACAAGATATGAACGAAATTTATCACAAGCATAAACAACAGCTAACAGTTCTTTTTCCGTGGTGGTATAATTTGCTTGAGCGGGGTCAAGAGTTTTGCTGGCATAGTATATGACCCGAAAAATCTTCTCCCGTTTTTGGCCCAATGCAGCTCCCACCGCCATGTTGCTCGCGTCACACATAACCTCGAATGGTTGTGACCAGTCAGGTGTAATCAGTATTGGAGCCGTAATCAATGCCTTCTTCAGAGTCTCAAAAGCCTGTATGCATGCATCATCGAAAACAAAAGAAGTCTCTTTTTCTAACAAACGAGATAAAGGTTTAGCAATCTTAGAAAAATCTTTTATGAATCTTCTATAAAATCCCGCATGTCCTAAAAAGCTTCTAACCCCTTTTTTATTCGTAGGAGGTGGTAATCTCTCTATTGCCACTACCTTAGCCCTATCAACTTCTAATCCTTGTGCGGAAATTTTATGTCCTAAGACTATCCCATCTTTTACCATGAAATGACACTTTTCCCAGTTAAGGACTAGATTAGTTTCTTCACACCTGTTAAGCACCTGAGCTAAGTTATCTAGACAGTTATCGAAAGACGAACCAAATACAGAGAAATCATCCATAAAGACTTCCATAATATTTTCTATCAAACCCCCAAAGATTGCCATCATACACCTTTGAAACGTAGCAGGGGCATTACAGAGCCCAAATGGCATTCTACGAAAAGCAAAGACACCATAAGGACACACAAAAGCAGTTTTTTCTTTGTCCTCCGGGGCAATTACAATCTGATTGTACCCAGAATAACCATCAAGAAAACAATAATACTCATATCCTGCTAACCTATCAAGCATTTGATCTAGAAAGGGAAGGGGAAAATGGTCTTTACGAGTGGCTGCATTCAGTTTCCTATAGTCTATACATACACGCCAGCCCGTGATTACCCTAGTGGCTATGACCTCATCAAGATCACCCTTAACTACAGTCATCCCCCCCCTTCTTTGGCACAACCTGCGTTGGACTTACCCACTTACTATCAGAAATAAGAAAAACGATCCCAGCATCTAACCACTTAAGTACTTCTTTCCTAACTACTTCTTGCATCATTGGGTTAAGCCTACGTTGGTTTTGAACAGAGGGTTTATACTCATCTTCCATCAGAATCTTATGCATGCAAATCGTAGGACTAATTCCTTTCAAATCAGCTATTGACCATCCTATAGCAGATTTATACTTCCTCAATACACGCAACAGCTTATCAGTTTCAACATCAGTAAGGGAAGAGGAGATTATTACCGGATATTTGTGCTCATTATCTAGAAATTCATACCGCAGATGATCAGGCAATGGTTTTAGCTCCGGACATCCATCGCCCCCTTTTTGCTCTTCTTCAACCGCCTTCTTGTTTATGTTTCCTTGAGTCGAACTCCCCTTAGGGGCATCCTGCAAGGCATTCAATGCACTGACACTTCCGGCAAGATCAAGGTCAGTAAAGTCATGGAGATTAACATTATAAATAGAATTGGTAATGCATGTTTCAAGAGGATCACTATCACTTGGGGAGGTTAGTTTCCTATAAAATGCAGCTTCACTTGTACGAACAAAACTACATGTTTTTAATTGAGATTCATCCTTCCTATCATGATGTTGTAGAGCTTTATAGATTGAAAAAGTAACTTGCTCTTTATCTACCCTTAATGTTAACTCTCCTTTTTGGACATCTACCAATGCTTTTCCCGTTGCTAGAAACGGGCGACCTAAAATCAAAGGGACATTTTTATCTTCTACCATATCTAAAACCACAAAATCCACAGGTATTATAAATTTCCCAACTTTTAACAACACATCCTCTACAATCCCTTTTGGCCAAGTCATAGACCGATCAGCCATTTGTAAAGAAATTTTAGTGGGTTTCAAAGTACCTGGACTCAATTTTTCAAAAATAGATAATGGCATCAAGTTAATACTAGCCCCCAAATCACACAGTGCCTTATCAAATGTAATAGTACCTATTTGACATGCAATAGTAAAACTACCTGGATCTTTTCGCTTGAGCGGTAGCTTCCTTTGGATCACAGCACTGCATTCTTCAGTCAGGTTGACTGTCTCGTATTCTTCCCACTTCTTCTTCTTTGAGATCACTTCCTTCAGAAATTTAGCGTAGTTCGGCATCTGCTGCAATGCTTCAACGAAGGGGATGTTAATTTGGATCCTCTTCAGCACATCCAAGAACTTCGCGAACTGCTCATCGATCTTCTTCTTCCTTAAGGCTTGTGGGAATGGGACAGCCGGGACATAAGATGGAATGTCTGCTTTGATTTCCTGTCCTTCGCTTTGCTTTACTGCTTTCTTCTTGCCCGATTGCTCGTGTTTCTCTTCCATTTGCTCTTTCTCCACCACTTTATCTTCATCAACCGGCAGCTGGGGTCCCTCGTACTCAGTACCACTCCTCAACTGAATGGCTTGGCATTGCTCTCTTGGGTTCACCACCGTATCACTCGGAAATTGGCCCTGCTTGTGTTGGGCCCCGACAATCTTGATCAACAGGCTCATATTGGAAGACAACTCCCCAATACTTACTTGAGTCTGCACCATCGTATTCTCTAACCTCTTGATGTCTGCCCCTTGCCCAGTTATATGTTTGTTTAGCTCAATAAATTTTCCTTCTACTTTCTTCTCCAATTGAGCTAACTTCTCATCATACTTGTCAAACTGTGATTGGGCAATCTCTTCTTGTGATGGCTTCTTACCGTTATGTATCATACCGTTTGTAACAGCAAACCCAGGCGGTGGATTGAGTGTGTTATTCGAATTCCCATATGAGAAGTTTTGTTGATTCCGATTTTGTGGGTACTGATTGTACCTAGGCTGGTTGTTTTGGAAGTTGTTGAAGTTCCTTTGGTTTAGAAAATTAACTTCTTCAACTTCTTCTTGACCCCCTGTTTGTTGTGCTAACGTCAGACTAGTTAGCATATTGACTTGACTCGTCAGGGCTGTCAGCTGTGATGTGAGTTTGTCCAGCGGCTCATTGCTGACCGTCTCCACTTCCATAACATTCACCACCCTCCGTGGCTGGTTTCTCTCGTTTGGCCACTGATAACTTGTTCTAGCCATAGCATCCAAAATCGAGAATGCTATCTTCACCGATGTCTCCATCAAGCTACCACCTGCAGCTGCGTCCACTTGGTTTATGGTCGGAGCGAGTAAGCCATTATAAAACTTACATATTTGTTGCTTTTTCGTAAACCCATGTTGAGAGCAACTCCGGATAAGATCCCGGAATCGCTCCCAAGCTTCTCCAAACGGTTCTTGATCCAGCTGTTTGAACTGATTAATTTGATTCTGCAAGTCGAGCATCTTGCTCGGTGGAAAGTACTTCAATAGGAACGAAGTGCTCAACTCTTCCCAGCTGATGATATCTTCCGAGGAATTGAACCATTGGAGGGCTCTATCCTTCAACGAAAAAGGAAACAATCGCAGCTTAACCTGCTCGTGTGGCACATGGTTTATTTTGATTGTGTCCGCCAATCTTCGGAACTTTATCAGGTGAGCGTTCGGATCCTCCATTGCACTTCCTCCATACTGGTTCTGCTGCACTATGTTGATCAGTGCAGGCTTCAGCTCGAAACTATTGGCATTCAGAGGCGGGGGTCGTACTCCTCCTGACTGTTGATTAGGATTTGGCCTTAAACAGTCACTAATGGGTGTATCGTCTTCTTCTCCCGCATCTGGCTCTATTGGAATCTGTCCGTGCTGTTGTGGCAACTGTTGCTGCTGTACAGGTATCTGCTGCTGTATAGTAGTGACGCGATCGTCCAATCGTGCTAAGGCTGTTAGCACTCTATTTAATGCTTCATCATTCGGTTGCTGCGGTGGGTTCTCCATCTCAGACCTTCTATTGCGGTGTATATGAGCTGTCGCTTCAATCTCTGGATCGAAAGGAAGAAGAGTCTCTTTTCCTTTTGATCTGGTGTGCATGCGATGCCTGATAACACCAAAAACAGCAAATACCGTGTAATACAAAAATCAACAAAAAATAAAAAACGAAAATTAAAATTAAAATTACGAAAAACAAATAAAATCTAGTCTAGTTTCCTCCTATTTTTCAAGGTAAAAACTAAGCGCTAAATCCTATTCCCCGGCAACGGCGCCAAAAACTTGACACGTCGGTTTCTAACCTAGTGTTCCGCAAGTGTACGGATGTAGGTGTAGTACTATTGTCAAGGTCGATCCCACAAGGAATAGGGTCTTTAGGTAGTTTGATACCTCAATATTCTAGGAATATCCTAACTAGACACTAATTCAGAAAAGATTTATTTTACTAACTAAAATACTTAATTAATTCTAAATTCAAACTTGAATAAATACGAATGATTAACAATCACGGAAAAACAGCATCCTAGGGTATCGATTTCATAATATTTATTCCAATGATGATTAAGATTACCTTATTGATTTTAACCAATCTAATGTTTATTAAGCGGCGCAATATTAACCTAACCCTCCTCTCGAAGTAATTAGATCGTTGATTAACTAAGACAATTACCCTCTCGAGTCAATTAATCCTAGCAACTCCAAACAGCTCATAAACCTATGCCTACACAGTCATAGACAACTGCACTCTATATCGTACGTCTAATAACAAACCCCTTCTCTCGAAGCGGATTTGTTACACGAATTTACTAAACCTAGATGGCCAGTCCAAATTTAGTTGTTAAAACGGATATAAAGACAAACATATCAAAGAACGGAATTCAATAAGTAAAACCATAAATCAAAACATTGTTATAAATAATTCCTACTTTCTAACCCTAGGACACGAATAGCTTAGCTACTCATGCCTAGGCTCAATTCAATACAATGATTAAGACAAAACATTCTAAAGAATTAAACTAGGAAAAATTGTTAAACCCGAGTATCTCGTCCCGTTGCTCGAATCTCCGTCGTCGTCCAAGTCGTCTTGTGCCTCAAACTCGGATAATATATGTGTTCCTTTTCTTTTGAGAGCACTTGAATCCTTTTTATAGAATTAGATAATCCCTCTTGAATTAAGAAATCAAATCTTCACTTAAATTCGGATTTTAAGGATCGACAGGCCTTTTGACACGGCCGTGTTGCTTTAAATGACACGGTCGTGTTGCTTGCAAATTTCACTTTTCCAGCAACAATTTGACACGGCCGTGTTGCTTTGTGACACGGCCGTGTTCTATTCCAGAACCCAGAGAGCGTTGCAGGACACTTTTAACACGGCCGTGTTGCTTTGTGATGCGGCCGTGTCGGTTCTTGCCTCGTTTTGCTCCTGGACCGGTTCAGCCCGGTTTGGACCGATTCTTGGACGATTCGGACCGGTTTGGACCGGTTCTTGGACGGTTCGGATATGTTCTCACTGATTTTCACTACGTTGGGCCAATTTCTACTCCGTTTCAACTTGTTTTCTTGTCCGGTAGTCGTAAATCACAACTTTTTAGCCTGAAAATGCTCAAAATACCTTAAAACAAGTCAAGTACGTCAATTGATCACTTATATCATATTTCATACAATTTCCAAGCATTTATGCATATAATTCATATCAAATAATACCATACATCGACCTAATTACATGCAAAATCAACGTGCATCACCTGCCATCGATAAAGTCGAACCTTTTTATCTCGAGAAGTTGGCTCTAATAGCCCAACCCCAGGGTCGAAAAGCAGAAGCCATAGGCGCACCCCAAAATAAAGGAACACCCAAGTATCGAGTAGGTAGAGTACCAATAGACATCTCGGTAATAGCACTAACAGTTACACGAAAGGAATGAGATGTCGTACGACTGAAAAACACACTGGACTAACACGGACTGACCACTTGGCCTGATATAGCACCATACCTGTTGAGGATCCCAATAATGGCTCGGATGCTGTCCAACTTAGCTACTGATGCAATGAAAAAATCATTCGCAAGTAGAAATGGCGGACAACGCAGCCCACACTTAGCTGATGCAGGCCTCACCCCACCACAGGAGATACCGTATAGAATCATCCGACTAAGAACCTCTTCAGCCAAACAAAACAAAAGCAATAAAAGGGGATCACCCTGCTGAAACCCTCGAGAGCAACCAAAATACCCGAAAAGCAAGCCATTAATCAATATGGATAACCTCGCCGAATTCAGAACATACTCCACTCTATCAATAAAAACTTTCAAGAAACCAAAGTAACGAAGAACCGATAAAAGAAAGAACCAGCTAAGGGTATCAAAGGCTTTTTGAATGTCCACCTTCAAAGCCACATTATCCACACTAACGGTTAATACACTCCGAGGCCAAGGCAATACAGTGATGTATACTATGTCCCGGAATGAAACTAAACTGATAGGGGGAAAGATAATCACCAATGAAAAAACTAAGTCGAGAAGTTAGAATCTTAGTAAAGATCTTGAAGAGAAAATTTCCCATAACAATATGCCAAAAATCCTCCACCTTCGATGTCCAATCAACCTTAGGCACCAGGGTAAAAAAGCTGGAATTAAGACCTGCCGGAATAAAACCTGTGGCAAAAAAAAAAAAACAGAGGCTGCCGACACATCCTCCTTAATCAACTCCCAACAATGCTGATAAAAAGAACCCCCCAAACCCATCCGGACCCAGAGAGCTATCTGATGAAACACCAAAAACAGTCTCCTTGATCTCCAGGTCCAACGGAACAGCCACCTACCTCTCATTATGCTGCTGATCAATACCCACATCAAATAGCGGCTGCAGATCCTCTGCTGATATCGTCATTCACCGAAAATAAGTCGGAGTAGTAGCCCACCACATGCTCAGCTATAGTGTGTACATCTGTCGATACCACGCCATTCACTAACATCATTTGAATGCCAGACGAACCTTTTGTAACCCGACGAAGCTGATGAAAGAACTTGGTATTCCTATCCCCATCCGAAATCCACTTCGTCTGGATCTTCTGCCGAAAAAATCGAAGTTGTCTAAGAAGGATAGCATTAATTCCTACCTGAAGCTCCACCTCCCTATAAAAACTCTCAGCCGAATAACCATGCACATAAATATCTTCTTGCACCGCCGAGAGATTAGCCTGAGCCTCCTCCATCTGCATAAAAATATTTCTTAAGACAACCTGATTATAAACCCGAAGCTCCCATTTTCAGCCCCTTCAACTTATTAATACATACTGAAATAGGATCACCAGTAGTCATAGGACCACCCCACGAATAAGCTACCAAAGCCATAAAACCCTCATGTTCCATCCACATATCCTGGAACCTGAAGGGATGAGGTAACCGTTCCCCACCAGATAAGCACTGGAAGAGGATTGGATGATTATCCGAATTATTCCTAGCCAAAGCAACTGCCAATAGAGTATCCCACAGATTCGAGACGTTATCTGAGACGAAAACCCCGTCCATCTTAGAAGCAAATATACGACGCAAAATGTGTCTGGAGCACCACGTGTAACTACTACCAAAAACTGCAATCTCATGCAATGCTGCATCCTCAATAGCAACATGAAACTCCTCATAAGAAATTGTTGGAGGAGCACGAAGGCTCACTCTTTCGTGTGCCCCCAGCACAACATTAAAATCACTGAAAACACAAATGTGACAATCCGAGAATAAAGACAAATCATGCTATAAATCACGCCTACGAACATAACTATTACTAGCATGCACAAAAGCGAAGAAAACATGAACATCGTAAAAAAGCCTCTGAACAAGCAACAATTGCGAAGAAAAATACATAACACCAACACTGGAAGCCGAACTCTCACAACAGAACACCCAAATGTTCGGGCGCATACCAACCCTCTCATTGGCCCCCACAAAGTGCAAACCGATGGATCTCCAAAAGGAGCAATAGACCGAATCAATGCATATCTTGGGCTCAAGAATAGCAACAAAGTCAAGAACATGCAACCGACAAAGCTCTTTTAGCGTACCCTTCGTAAGATCACCATCGAAACCTTGCGCATTCCAGGAAATGATCTTCATGGAGAAACAGAAGGGACACCGTGCTCAGGTGGCGCATAGTCGATATGACTCAAAATACCCTCCCAGTCCTCCATAGCAATCAAATGCATCATGTGCATGGTCGGACCGGCACCGCACTCCTCCAAACCACAATCGGATCTCGGTGTGTACCCATCCGATCCATGACAGTGAACTTGCCACAAGGAATCAAAACACCTTTGGGAAAGCGGCCCCACATGAAGAGAAGCATCAAACTCCTCCTCCAAGTCATCAAATAGATCAAAACCATAATGCATATAGCCCAGGCTCGGCTCACCCGAAACCAAAATACGACCATGCCTTGAAACTGAGATCATAGCTAAAAGCCCAATAGTATGATCACAGAACAACTCGTCCACCAAAGCATCAACATCAATCACAACAGCCACATCACCCTCATCAGCCTCATCACCCACATGACCCACATAAGCCAACTGAGCCTCAACAACATTCTCCTGGCCCAAATCTCCCCGGGGAGATACCATGCATGACTCATGTATACCAACCACAACTACCATAGAACCAACCTTAGGCCGCAAATCACCACCACCATCCTACTGGACCGAAACCAAGGCCTAACGAGCTCAATGCCGAGCCTGTCGAGACACCACCGACTGAAAACCATAACTCAACCCCGAAACAACATCTCCCACCACCCCTACATCCACATCCTAACCAACTCTATCAGCGCCCAAAACACCAACATCCCCCCTCTACTCCCGAAACCAAATCAGCTCCAGCAACACCCGAAACAACAACCTCTCCCACCTCGTTGACGCCATAAACCAAACCAGCTCCACCATCACACGAATACAATCCCCTCCCCTTTCGACCCCAACTCCTAGTCTCATATGAAAGGCCAATACGACGCTGACGACCCCGAAAGCAAGTCATAAGATGATCTGGCAAGGACTTGGACTTGAGAGGGTCGAAGTCCGGAGACCACCGGAATAGCCTCAAATGACCCGGATGGAGGGACAAAAACCGCAGCCGTGCAATACGGTCCCGCTCCTCCATCGAGGCAAACTGAAGGTTCTAAAACCCCAGCCCCAATGAGACGAGCTTCAACGGCCCTTTCAAATGCCAAGTTTTGGACAACTTCGAAGTTAAAACGACCAAATTCCATGGCTTCTCAAGCTTGCTATAAGAAATTTGACCATTTAACAAACAAGTGCGGAGAAAATCAAGACGATTAGCATCAACCGAAATGGAAACAACCTTACCCGTACTTGTTGTTTTCTGAGGAGAAACCGGCTGAGAATGGGAAACACCAAACTGACGACGGCTGGCATGTAAAGCTGTAGCACCTACTGATGACGGACGTGGCTGTGAAGTCATATGGCGAGGAGAAAAAAAGGGAAGCTGAAGTCGGCTATTTACCCTACGAAACTACATGCTCCGTCAAAACTGCATGCTCCTCCAATCCATGCCCCGTAGGAGTACCTGCTGATATCGGAGGCCCAACTACCAAACCCTGACCCATCGGAGCACGGTCTGTTGTCGGCGCCCCAACATCCGAGCCTTATACCACCAGAGCAGCATATGTCTCCTAAGAACCCATACCGCTGGAGGGAAATGTCCAAACTGGAGTCCATCCATTGGATTCAAGACCTTAGACGGCTGTGAAACACCTATCTGCGCCACCGGAGCCTTAGCTTGCCCCCCATGCGCCACCAGAGCGCCGTCTACCACTGGAATAACTTGTGGCGCCTGAACATTCAAACTCCAAACTTCCGGAACACTTGTCAACATCGGGATGGGTAGGGAAAGAAGACCATCCCCCTTCGCCAGGAAATAGCAACCACCTAAAAACACCGGCGACTAAAAATTCGATGGTTGTTTCGAAAATTGAGGGAGATCCTTAGAGCTGGCCGGCGCCAGCAAATTTAATATCCTATAAAAAGCCCTAGATAAAACATAGCGAAGAAACCAGGGGTGCTCCACCAAAATCCGATTGTACATATGTGCATGTGAGTCCAAAGGCGGTGCCATGTGAGGCCAAAAACTGCAAGCTGTCCAAGATAGCGACCATACGACAACCATCTCTGATTTCTGAAAGTGACGTACCCACAATCCTCCAAAACTGTATCCCAAAGGCTAACTAGGAATTCCGGCGTCCAAAAACCTAGGTTCCGACGAACAAAAGATCCAACGAAGAATAATAGAAAACCGACGACCTAATAAAATTCCAACGATAAACAGCCAACACCTGAAAGAATCCGACGACATACAAAAGTAATCCAGCGATGAACATTAGAAATCCAACAACCGGTAATAAAGCCAATAGAAGAGATCCGACGTCCGATTGCTGATGTGTGAACATCCAAAAAGAAGCCGGAAAACAATCCTACTAAAGAGAGAGAGCAAGAGAGAGCGCGTGCGCGTCTCTGTGTGTGTGTGTGTGAGAGAGAGAGAGAGAGAGTTTGTTAGTTAGATTTGTTAAAGATAAAGAAGGTAAATTATGTAAGGACGGTAAAATAGATAAGTTTTGTTACGCAATCCTTATCCAATTTTAACCGCTGTCTTTAACTAATATGTAGTATTATATAATACTAAATAAAATAAAATAAGGTAAATAATAAATATGTAATATAAAATAAATATAGAAATCCAGTGAGGTGAAAATCAAAGAGGATAAACCAGATGATACTTCACAAGGTGTTGTAACACCTTGTGAAACAATGGTTTTAACAATATTTGCCAAATTAAATATTCACTCTCATAATGTGTTTCTGCTTTGAAGATATACAAGTACAATTTTTATTTTTTTGTCAATTTCCACGTATACCTTTTTTTATTTGACTTATTGAATCATTCAATCATGTGTAAATTATTTGTACACTTAAAATTTATTTGTTTAATTAGACTAGTAATACGAGAATTTGCGTTTTGAAATACGACTCTCATTTTTGGTAAAAACTATCTTTAGAAATGATTTTCATTGGTTGATGCGGCTAATTCTATACTACCCGCTTCGACGGACTGCATTCTCTATTCCAAATGGTGTTCTATTTCCTATTCCATCTATACTTATTCACAACACGTGTATAAAATGATATCATTGTGACATCACAAATATGTAGGTGACATGTATTGTTTGAGTTAGAATTGGATATGGAATACTATTTGAACTAGAGAATCTTATTTTGCACTTCAATAGTACTCAAATGGGTGATCTAAATAACTACAATTATTTGATTTTTATACATTTTTTAAATATATAGTAGATCAGTTAAGTAGGGTACTGTCTAGTATAGAACTTACCGGGACGAAGGAGGTAGGTTGTAACCATATATATCTAATAGTCTAAACTACAGATTGATTGGTGTAATTTGACAGCAGCCACAGCGGGACGAGATCAGTTGAAGAAGAAAAACATAAATCATACTAGTTTGTTTGTTACTGCAGCCACTTTACCTACCTTCAAAAAAGGCCGCATGTTTGAAAACTCTATACTTGTCCCCATATGGGGGGTAAACTACAAAAAGAGTAAAAGAATTGTCTACATATTGCATAAATTTCAAACGTGATTAGATTTTAGGATTACGTACAAGCAACAACATATAGTTAGTTATTCGAAGAAAAAGCATAGGATTTATATATAATACAAAAATTGCAAAATTCGTAATATTCCTTATAAACTATTAATTTATCTGACCACTATATGATTACGTAAAATTTAACACGATTATATGTGGTGTTGGTTCAATTATTGAGTAAGAATTTTAAATTCATGTTTAAGAAACCACCAAATTCGAACAATTCCTATAAAACTAAAGTGGACGATTTGCAATTTGCCCATATAATAATAAGTCCATCTCTATTTTTTTTACTGCAGAATAACTGCAGTCTGCAGCGATGGACCTATTTCGGAATTTTTGGTTACCCTTTTTCTTGATTTTCACCCTAAAAATCCTCTCAATTTCTGCAGCAAACGATACAATAGATAGCTGTCACACCCTTGCAGATGGAGAGACATTGGTTTCATCGAGTGGGATGTTTGAACTTGGGTTTTTTAGTACACTAGTTAGAGACACGTGCATTGTACGTGGGCCACAAAATTTACTAAAAAATATATTATTATATTCTTTTAAATAAATATCTTTAAAAAATATATTGTATGTCGAGATAAAAATAAATACTCCTTAATATATAATTTTATAATTGATTAAAATATACTCCTTAATTCATATGAATCTTGTATTAAAGTCTTATATAATAAAAAGAGACTTCTTATCGAAGTGAAACGATGATATTGTTTTTAATTACGTTCATGTGGTCCATAAAAATGTTGGGGTTATGGAGCCTGAGAGACTGCTTCACAGTGATCCATCTTGTCGGTGAGTTGGCAGGGGTTCAGATGCAGGGGCCTCGAAGAATTTATTTGGGCCTTAAAAGCAGTATTCAAGATGAATGGACTTTTAGAGTTATGACCCAACTTGAGTTCTAAATAACCCTATGATTCATTGTATTTGTTATCACCGAAATTATTAGTTATCTTCTAGCTTGATAGTACGCCCAAACGTAGTCATTCTTGACGAACTGGGTTAACAAATTTGTGTCTTTTATTTTTCGTCCTATTAAATTCTCAATTAATTGCATCCTAATCTTCCTATCTTTAAAAGTATTACTCAAAGCAAAAATATTAAAATTATGTATCTGTTAATATTGTTGGATAAGTCAAATTGAAAAAAATAAGTTGTATAAATGAGAATTCATGATTTTAGAAGGTTATACTTTTTTTAATAATTGACAAAAAATAAAAAAGGTATATACATTTGTTAACCATGATTCTTTTTTAGGATTGAGGGCAGCATAAGTTATTAATTTTGATAATTTTAAAGATAAATATTGCAAATATAATTACTTCATGTTTACACTTCCTTGTACATCTTCCAATCGTTTTTATATGAAAAAAGAATAAAAAAATATAATATGGAAGAGTCATAAGATTTTGTATATTTAGTTATCTCATTAACAATCAAATAGTACTATATCATCTTTGACTAAAGTCACTTGATGTAACACCTATACTATATTAATGTCCACTAAAATTACCTCATTCATGTTATGGAAAATATTGTCAGATATGGATTAACATTTTAATATGAAAATTGCAAATTATACATATATTTTTTTCAAATATATACTTCAGATTGTGACCTAATACTTTTCAAGTAATTATTTATAATTATAAAGTAAAGATTAAGAAATATTACTAAGCTTAACTAACGTTTTGCGTAATTTATAGTTAATTAATAATTATTCATAGAAGTAAATAGATAAATAAAAACTTTGTTATTGGTACACGTGTCTCGTGCACGCACTTTAAGGCACTTTAGTGTCATTTTAGTGTCAATAATATACATAATCACGTGCATTTAGTGCTTTTGTATTCTCATGGGAAAAATAATGCGTTTGTCTTATTTTTGTGTTAAGACAGGTGAAAAAGGATCCAAAAAGAACATCAAACGATCACGGAATCGAGGGATCGTTCGAAAAACAAGGGACAGGGCTGAGGGATAGATCTCGGCCGAGACAGGGCAAAATCTCGGCCGAGATACTTCTCTAGGGAAATCCTGGAGTTTTGAGAAATTGAAGATCTCGGCCGAGACTGGTATGACATCTCGGCCGAGAGCTCTCTAGAGAAAATCAGAGTTTCAAAGAGATGAAGATCTCGGCCGAGATGAAACCCAATCTTGGCCGAGATAACCCAAACCCTAAAAAATCTCTTTTCACATCTCGGCCGAGATGCAACCTAATCTCGGCTGAGATTGCCCCTCGGCTTACAATCTGAAAAGCCCTTTTTCACGTCTCGGCCGAGACACACTTTCGTCTCGGCCAAGATTCCTTACCCTGTTTTAAAATCCTGAATGCGATTTTGCCTATTTTTTACTAGCACTTTCTCCCCTTTTATATATCTTCTCCCATTCGAATTTAACCTAACCTAGAACCCATCCCCCACACATATTCAGTCGCTATTCTCCATTGGAAGCAGGGGAATCTTCAACCCTAGCCTTTGGTTCTTTCTATCTTATTTTCATGTTTTCTTTAATTTTTTGTTATTTTATCTTTGTAATAGTTAATATGGGTGTCTAGCACCCTTAATTCTACCCTTGATCATGTTGAACCTTGATTGATGATGAGAATGTGATATTGACTCTTGATGTTACCTTATTTATGCAATTTAAATGTTCTATAATGCTTGATTGGATTGTCTCATGCCTAGATGCTTGTTTTAGGATTGATCACCCTTTGAGAAGCATTTGTTGTATGTTGCTAGAGATTGGAATTCACTTTCCGTGATTGTTGAAGCTTTAATCTCCCTTAGTAGCGAACAATGCTTGATATCATTGGTGGCATCATAGAGTTTGGCCTCTAAACCCGATCTAATCGAGGTTTATCTCTTATTTATCTCGTTGTTCTAGTTAATGATCATCCAATATCAATTAGTGTGAAAAGAGCTTGTTTGGATCACTTATTGATTTGGTTAGGGATAAATCGATAAGCGGACCTTCAATTTATCCACAATGGGACAACACAATTTGCATAAGCGGACCTTGTAGATTGTGGGATAAGGGTTTAAATTGCATTGAATTTGGGACATCAACGGTAATCCATAGGTAGTCGGATTCAAGGGGATATTAAATCGAGGGTAGACCTTTTATTATATTCAAAAACACCAAAACACAGATTAAGAGTTAGTTACTTGTTAGCATTTAGTTGTTAAACCCAATTAAAACTCCCCCTCCCCACTTCTTTATTGTTTTCTCTAGCTATTTATATTATATTACGTGGCAATAATAGTTGAACACATAAAGCAGAACTGTTCGACCGTTCTCCGTGGGATCGATCCTTACTCACCACTCTACTTGTTAGAGTCGTAGGCTATGTATCCCGTATATATATTCTCACATATATACGTTTAATTTGGTGCTAAGAACGACCGACTACCCAAATATTGGCGCCATTGCTGGGGAACGATTTAGAACGATTTTGTTTTATGTGTTAAGCGTTAGTTTTATTTACATAGATACTTGTTTGTTTTGTTTACTTAAAGAGCATCCGTCGAGCCAACGACGTTAAACAAAGGTGCTTGTCGGGAGGCAACCCGACGTTTATTGCTTTTCCTATATTCAATTTCGTAGTTTAGGTTGTTTACTTATATTTAGATATTGTCTTATTATCTTCTTTTAGAGTGCAGAGTCTATGATGATGAGGAACCGACCACTCCGTGAAATTCAAGGAGATAGCACCAAATGGGATTAAAGAAGCTGAAACACCACTGTGAGTTAGGACACCAATTTGTACCCTTTCTTTCTCACAAACTTTGGTTTTTAACCAAGTTTGGGGAAGTCTTGGTAGGTGTACGTATTGGCAGCTCAAGAGTTTAACTTTCCGTTTGCTACTCTATTGTCTTTTGGATTTATTAGACTTGAAATGGTTTGGTATCTTTGTATGGATTAGTTTGTTGCATTTTTAATAAACTGTAAAGTGGTGAATAATATGGTTAAATTCGGCGAGCACCAAATTGTACTCCTCTTTTCCACAAACTTAGTTTGCAACTAAGTTTGGGGAGGGGGTGGGATCGTACAAGTCGGCAGCTCGAGAAAGCAATTGGATGAGTTTAGGAAAGAAAAAAATGTGGCATTGATTAATGATGAAAATTTTAACAAATATTTTTTGAAAGAAGCACATGGTAGAGCATGATAGACTTTTTGAAACAAAATTGAACATACACTCAAAAAATTTTGATCAAAATTGCAACCAAGTGAATCTTTGAGCCTAATGTGTACTCCCATTTTTGGAGTGAAATTAAATTTCCTTTCGGTGCGAAAATTCATTGAATGCATGCATTTTCCTCTAGAACTTGCCCCAATTCTCTACTTTTGAATAAGTCAATACATGTTGTGGCTTTGAAAATGATATTAGACAATTCTTGATCAGAACCTATTTCAAAAGCTTGAAAATATTTCCTTTTTACCAAATTTGACATTGCCTCTAGTTAAGCCCCTTTGAGCTTATGCCTTTTTGTTTGATATTCAACACTACAAGCAAATTTACCTTTCATTTAGCCTTTGATACCCAAACGGACTGTTGAGTATGAGGGAGGCGGTTGGAAGGTAGTTAGTTTGGAAATTTGGATTAAATTTGGGTAAACTAGTGGGAAAACAAAGAAGGGTGAAAGAAAAATGCGAAATGGGCTATAATCGAGAATATTAAGCTCTCCAAAAAAAAAAAAAAATCAGAAAAACCAGAAAAATGAAAGAAAGAGGAAGTGTATATACCATTCTTTTAGAGAGGTTAATGAAAATCACATCAGTTTGTGATTACAATCCCTTATTTAGAAAACTCTTAAGAAGCATAATTATTGAAAGAATTGATAAATATGGGAAATGTAGGTAGGAATAAGGTGAAGAAGTCGAATCTTAAGTTCGACTTGATTGAGAATTAAAGGAGTGAGGTTGAGTGACCATTGTTTGAGGGGTAGATGGGTAGTGCACGACCCATTTAGTCCGTTTTATAGTCACTTTTACCTAAAATTTTATCCCACCTTACCCCTAGCCAACATTACAACCCACTTAAAGACCTAATTGATTCATTGTCACACATGTCAAGTACTATTTCAGGTTTAGATGACTGGCAAGCCTATGATAGGCATTGTGTGCATTTCAATGTGAGTGTAAACACTACCCGTTTAATGCACTCGAAAGATAGAGAGAGATACACTCACCCAGTGAGGATCTTAAGTTGAGAGTGTTATGTCTCGAGAGTAGTGGATCTAGTCTATAACATATGCTCGCTTTTATCATGATCGCTTATTCTTTTTCATGAAAATTCTCTGAAATCAAATGCCACTAAACTCTGCCCTAAACACGTGTCCTTTTGTTTTTCTCTTTATTGTTCGGCACGAACAAGTTCTAAGTTTGGGGAGATTTGGTACACGTGTCTCGTGCACGCACTTTATGGCACTTTAGTGTCATTTTAGTGTCAATAATGTGCATAATCACGTGCATTTAGTGCTTTTGTATTCTCATGGGCAAAATAATGCATTTGTGTTGTTTTTGTGTTAAGACAGGTGAAAAAGGATCGAAAAAGAACACCAAACGATTGCAGAATCGAGGGATCGGTCGAAGAAACAAGGGACACGACTGAGGGATAAATCTCGGACGAGATATGGCAAAATCTCGGCCGAGATACTTCTCCAGGGAAATCCTGGAGTTTTGAGAAATTGAAGATCTTGGCCGAGACGGGTATGGCATCTCGGCCGAGATAGCTCTCCAGAGAAAATCAGAGTGTCAAAGAGATGAAGATCTCGGCCGAGATGAAACCCAATCTCGGCCGAGATAACCCAAAATCTAAAAATCCCCTTTTCACGTCTCGGCCGAGATTGGGCCGAGATGCAACCCAATCTCGGCCAAGATTGTCCCTCGGCTTACAATCTGAAAAGCCCTTTTTCACGTCTCAGACGAGACACACATTCGTCTCGGCCGAGATTCCTTACCCTGTTTTAAAATCCTAAATGCGATTTTGCCTATTTTTTACTAGCACTTTCTCCCCTTTTATATATCTCCTCCCATTTGAATTTAACCTAACCTAGAACCCATCCCCCACACATATTCAACCACTATTCTCCATTGGAAGCAGGGGAATGGAAGGGATCTTCAACCCTAACCTTTGGTTCTTTCTATCTTATTTTCATGTTTTCTTTAATTTTCTGTTATTTTATCTTTGTAATAGTTAATATGGGTGGCTAGCACCCTTAATTCTACCCTTGATCATGTTGAACCTTGATTGATGATGAGAATGTGATTATTGACTCTTGATGTTACCTTATTTATGCAATTTAAATGTTCTATAATGCTTGATTGGATTGTCTCATGCCTAGATGCTTGTTTTAGGATTGATCACCCTTTAGGAAACATTTATTATATGTTGCTAGAGATTGGAATTCACTTTCCGTGATTGTTGAAGCTTCAATCTCCCTTAGTAGCGAACAATGCTTGATATCATTGGTGGCATTATAGGGCTTGGCCTCTAAACCCGATCTAATCGAGGTTTATGTCTTATTTATCCCGTTGTTCTAGTTCATGATCATCCAATGTCAATTAGTGTGAAAAGAGCTTGTTTGGATCACTAATTGATTTGGGTAGGGATAAATCGATAAGCGGACCTTCAATTTATCCACAATTAAGGGACAACACAATTTGCATAAGCGGAACTTGTAGATTGTGGGATAAGGGTTTAAATTGCATTGAATTTGGGACATCAACAGTAATCCATAAGTAGTCGGATTCAAGGGGATATTAGATCGAGGGTAGACCTTTTATTATATTCAAAAACACCAAAAACATAGATTAAGATTTAGTTACTTGTTAGCATTGATAACACGTTGTTTATGCATGTATTTAGGTCGATTTAGGATCATATTTTATATCATTTACGTGCATATTTGACCGGCATTTATTTATATTAATAATATTTGGGTCATTTGACGTGTTTCGACTTGTTTTAAGGTATTTTGAGCATTTTCAGGCTACCGGACGAGGAAACAAGTTGGAAAAGAGTGAAAACCGGCCCAAAAGAGTGAGAACCGTCGAAGAACCGGTCCAAACCGGTCCGAACCGGCCTGAACCGGTCCAGGAGCAAAACTGGGCAAGAACCGACACGGCCGCGTCACAAAGCAAGACGGCCGTGTCAAAAGTGGTCCGTAACGCGCTGTGGGTTCTGGAATAGAACACGGCCGTGTCA
The DNA here is from genome assembly GCA_958295605.1 of Ajuga chamaepitys. Lineage (NCBI taxonomy): Eukaryota > Viridiplantae > Streptophyta > Magnoliopsida > Lamiales > Lamiaceae > Ajuga > Ajuga chamaepitys. Next base: position 37,933,396 of record OY282498.1, on the reverse strand, counting down.
CTCAAGCAACACGGCCGTGTCAATTGTTGAGCAGAAAGTGAATTTTGTGCAAAGCAACACGGCCGTGTCACTTAAGCAACACGGCCGTGTCAGAAGGGTTTTTATGCGAGGATTTCATATTTTAATAGGATTTTGATCCTATCTTCCCCAAGATTCGTCCCCAACTCTATAAAAAGGACCCCAAGCTCTAGGAAAAGGGGGCAATCATCAAGAACATAAATTACATCACCTTGGAAGACAAGGAAGACGAAGATTATCGAGACGGAGTTATCCGGGTTTAATTGTTCTTTCTTAGTTTTAATTCTTACAATGTTTTTCATAGAATTTTGTATTGAATTGTTACTAGGCATGGATAGCTGAGCTATTCGTGTCCTAGGGTTAGAAAGTAGGGATTTTTATGACAATGGTTTGATTATGATTTAATCTATTTAATTCCGTTCTTTACGTGTTTATCTCTATGTTTGTGCTTAAAACTGAATTTAGCTTGATCACCTAGATTTAGTAATTTAGTTTAACAATTCCGCTTCGAGAGGAGGGAATTGTTATCAGACTTAGAACATAGAGCGCAGTTGTCTATGACTGTGTAGGCCGTGGCTTAGGATCGTTTGGGAGTTATTAGGTTTAATTGACTCGAGAGGGTAATTAGCTTAATTAATCAACGGTTTAATCGCTTCGAGAGAAGGATTAGATTATTGTCGTGCCGCCTAATAAACACTAGAATTGGTAAATTAATAGGTTAATCATATTCAACATTGAATTAATATCCTGAAATCGAAGCCCTAGGATACCTTTTCTCATTGATTGTTAGTTTTATTTGTTTGTCAAGTATTAGTTAAATTCCTTAAGTCGTATTAAAATCAACCTTTGAAACTTAGTATCTAGTTAGGACATTCCTAGATTATTGAGGTATCAAACTACCTAAAACTATTCCTTGTGGGATCGACCTTGACAATAGTACTACACCTACATCCGTACACTTGCGGAACACTAGGTTAGAAACCGACGTGTCAAGTTTTTGGCGCCGTTGCCGGGGAATAGGATTTAGCGCTTAGTTTTTATCTTGAAAAATAGGAGGAAACTAGACTAGATTTTATTTTTTTTCGTATTTTTAATTTTAATTTTCGTTTTTATATTTGGGTTAATTTTTGTATTACGCGGTAGTTCTTGTTTTTGGTGTTTGCAGGCTTCGTATGCTCACCAGATCAAAAGGGAAAGAAACCCTTCTTCCTTTCGATCCGGAAATTGAAGCGACAGCTTGCAGACACCGAACTAGAAGAAACGCCGCATCTGAGATGGAGAACCCATCACAGCATTCGAATCAAGATGACGCACTTAACAGAGTACTGACAGCTCTGGCACGGTTGGATGATCGAGTCACGAACATACAGCAGCAGCTACCTCCATAAGGGCCACAGCTACAACAGCAGTACGGCCCAATTCAGATAGACCCAGCTGCAGGCGATGAAGATGACACGCCTATTAGCGACTGCTTGAAGCCCAGTCCAAACCAGCAGGCAGGAGGAGTGCAACCTCCACCACTTAATGCCAATAATTTCGAGCTGAAGCCTGCACTAATCAATATAGTGCAGCAAAACCAGTATGGGGGAAGTGCGTTGGAGGATCCGAATGCGCATCTGATCAAGTTTCGCAGACTGGCCGACACAATCAAGATCAATCATGTGCCGCACGAGCAGGTCAAGATGAGATTGTTCCCTTTCTCACTGAAGGACAGAGCATTACAATGGTTCAATTCACTAGAAGACATCAGAGATTGGGAAGACTTGAGCACTTCATTTTTACTGAAGTACTTTCCACCGAGCAAGATGCTCGACTTGCAGAATCAAATTAATCAGTTCAAACAGTTGGACCAAGAGCCATTCGGAGAGGCTTGGGAGCGATTCCGGGATCTTATCCGGAGTTGCCCTCAACATGGGTTCACCAAGAAGCAGCAAGTATGCAAGTTCTACAATGGTCTACTTGCTCCGACTAGAAACCAAGTGGATGCAGCTGCGGGTGGAAGTTTGATGGAGAAGTCAGTGAGGATGGCATTCTCAATCCTGGATGCGATGGCCAGAACAAGCTACCAATGGTCGAACGAGAGAAACATGCCAAGGAGGGTAGCAAGTGTCCAAAAAGTCGAGCCCGTCAATAATGAGCCAATTGAAAAGCTCACAGCACAAGTAACAGCATTGACGAGCCAGGTGAATTTGCTAACTAATCTAACGTTAGCACAACAGCCAGGGGGTCCGGAAGAAGTTGAAGAAGTAAAATTTGTGAATCAACGAAACTTCAACAACTTCCAGAACAATCAGCCTCGGTACAATCAGTACCCTCAGAATCATCAGAACTTTTCATATGGGAACGCGCAAAACACACTTAATCCGCCACCCGGATTTGCTGTTACAAATGGCATGATCCATGACGGTAAGAAGCCATCACAAGAAGAGATCGCGATGTCACAATTCGAAAAGTATGATGAAAAGTTAGCTCAGTTGGAGAAGAAAGTGGATGGAAAATTCATGGAGCTAAACAAGCATATTACTGGGCAAGGGGCAGACATCAAGAGGCTCGAGAACACGTTGGTGCAGACTCAAGCTAGCATTGGAGAGTTGACATCAAACATGAGTCAGCTGATAAAGATAGTAGGAGCTCAACACAAGCAAGGCCAATACCCGAGTGATACAGTGGTGAATCCGAAGGAGCACTGCAATGTTGTGGAGCATGAAGAGAGCATGAAGGACCAAGAAGCAAAGGAATCAAGCGAGGAAGTCAAAAACATTGAGAAGGAGGAGGTCAATACAATCATAGATAAGAAAACTTCATCCCCTATTCTTGATGAGTCTTTTGATTTTTGTTTTAAAAATTCGTTCTTTGCTAACCTTGATCCTTTAGAGCAATCTAGAGTTGTTGTGGTGAACCAGGAACCATTAAAGAAGAGAATCCAAGTTAAAGAAAAAACAAAGGAGTGGGAGGATGGAAAAGAGGCGACAAAGAAGAGACCGAGCAGGCCCAAGAAGAACGCAAACACAAGCATGAAACCAAGAAGAGCAACAAAAGCAAAAGATCCAGGGAGTTTTACTATTTCTTGCTCAATTGGTAGTCATGAATTTCATAATGTCATGTGTGACTTAGGGTCTAGCATAAACTTGATGTCCCTTAAGCAGTATAGACAATTAGGACTAAGGGAAATTAAACGGTCCTTTACTACTATCAAATTGGCGGATGGATCTTCATTAACGCCGTTGGGAGTAGCAGAGGATGTAGTGGTAAAAGTGCTAAATTTTGAATTCCCTAGTGATTTCTTAGTTGTTGACATGAAAGGGAGTGATGAATTCCCTTTTATTTTAGGAAGACCCTTCTTGGCGACTAGCCAAGCACTAATAGATGTACCTAAAGGGGAGTTGGTTTTTCGGGTTCAAAACGAAATAATCACACTCAACATACATAAATCGGATCTAAGGGGTAGGCACAATTGTAGCATTATTTACACTACCCTAGCTGCTATAGAAAATCCTCGTGCCCCAAATAGCTCTTTAAGTGTTCAGAAAACTTCCAACTCGGGGTGGCTAGAAAATGGCTGATAGAAAAAGGACGTCCGGCTGATGACGTAAAACAAAGCGCTTGTCGGGAGGCAACCCGATGTGTATTGTTTTATTTTTCGTTAATTTTATGTTTTTACGTGTGTTTTAGTGTTTTATGTTTTCAGGAATCAACATGGACGAGTGTTGCAAGAAACGGGGGTCGAAAAGACGGAAAAATCGCGTTAAAAGGAGCAGAGGATGCAACACGGCCGTGTCACACAATGGACACGGCCGCGTCAAAAGGCACCTAGAAAGTGTTTTTAACACTGGAATGTAACACGGCCGTGTCACATGCTGGACGCGGCCGTGTTAAGATAGTTCAAATGCAACACGGCCGTGTCACACAATTGACACGGCCGCGTCAAAAGCCTTCTCAAAACGTGTATCCAAACTGGAATGCAACACGGCCGTGTCACACAAACGACACGGCCGTGTCAAAATCAGCCCAGAAACATCAACTTTGGTTCAAATGTAACACGGCCGTGTCACAACCTTCGACACGGCCGTGTCAATACTTCAGCAGAAAAAATACAAAAATTCAGAACGCGATGCGGAGACGGCCGAACCAATATCCAGTAAGGAGCAAAATGGCACGATTTCGGAGCTCGTAGGGGTTTCAAAAAAAAGCCGACGTCGAAACGATTTGTAAGTTAGCACCAAGGCGTACCACGTGTTTCCTCCAAACATTGGCTTTCAGCCAAGTTTGGGGGAGGGGGTAGACCGTGGGACGTCTTGGCAGCTATATTTATAGTTTTGATTTACCTCGTTCGAATTTCGTGTTGTTAATTGTGGGTCCGTGTGCCCATTTTGCTGATTTTTTTTTTATTGTTTAAATTGGTTTATCGGGTCTGTGAGCCCATTTTTCTGATGTATTAGTGTTGTTGGGTCTGTGAGCCCGAAGTTGATTGCATATCGTTTCTATGTTGAGTCTTAGGAGTTAGAGTTTAGAGTCAATAAGAATAATAAAACCCGGAAATAGGTAACAAGTGAAAAAAATAAAAAAGAGAAAATTAGGGAAAGATGGATGATGAATAGTTGATGATGAGATGATTTTGAGAAGTAGATGAAAAATGGCACATAATAGAGCATGAGAGGTGTTTTGAGACGAAATTGAGCTTGAACTGAGAATATTCAATCAAAATTAACCTTGTGAGAATTTGAGCCTAATTATACTCCAAATTTTGGAGTCATATACTTTCTTTCGGTGTGAATTTGATTGAATATGTGTACTAATCTCTAGAACTTGCCTTGAGTCTTTACTAAGAATGTGTCAAGTATATGTTGTGATTTAGGAAATGATCTTAGGCAACTTTTTGTTTAAGCCTATTTGTTCGAACCATGAAAATTGCCTTTGAACCATAATGAAAAAAATTGTCCCTAGTTAGCCCACTTGAGCCTTACAGCTTTATTTATTCATAACCTAACAATATCAGCCAAAACCTTTTGATTTAACTCTTTTAGCCCTAATTGGATTAATCAAGTTAGAGGGAGGAGAATTGGAAGGAAATTTTGGGTGAACAACTTGTGGGAAGGAATGGGAAGTAGGGATATTTTCAAAAGATGAAGGAAATAAGAGAAAAGTGATAGGTGAAAAACAAAGAATGGCCTCTCCTAGAAAAAAAGAAAAAAAAGAAGAAAAAGAAAAAAAAAAAGGAAAGGAAAAAAAAAAAAAAAAAAAGGAGAAAAGAAAAGTTGTATTATAGAGGAGAGGCTAGAAAATAAAGTGTTTAAATTGTGAATTTGCTTAGAACATTCGGGTAGTCCCAAAAATGTGGTACCCACAGAAATGAAAAGCACTTAAGTTGTACGGACTTTTGAAGGTGAAGAAGTCACTTTGCGGGGTGATTTGCTGAAATTTGAAGAGTGAGATTGAGTGATTGTATTGAGGGGTAGTCGGGTTAGACGTAACTTGATTAGTCCAATGAATAGTCACTTAAATCCAAATGTATCCCACCTTACCTTAAGCCCACATTACAACCGAAATAAAGACCTTTTTTATCCTTTGTCACACGTATCAAGTACGAGGTCTAGTGTAGACGATTGGCAAGCATATGGTAGACTTTGCATGTAATTCAATATGAGTGGAAATTATTCTAGCTTAAACACTTGAGAGATGAGTGAAACACTTACCCGGTGAGGGTTGAATAATTCGAAAGTTCAAAGTCTCGAGATTAGTTGATTTACGCGTTATCACATATGCTCAAGTGAATTGTGTTGCCTAGTTGTTTTAAGGAAAATCAAACTGAAACTGAATTCATCGTCTAATCGCCCTAAACAAAATGCATAATCACTTGTCTTCTTTGTGTCTTTTTGTATGATGTTCGGGACGAACAACAGTTTAAGTTTGGGGGAGTTTGATAACACGTTGTTTATGCATGTATTTAGGTCGATTTAGGATCATATTTTATATCATTTACGTGCATATTTGACCGGCATTTATTTATATTAATAATATTTGGGTCATTTGACGTGTTTCGACTTGTTTTAAGGTATTTTGAGCATTTTCAGGCTACCGGACGAGGAAACAAGTTGGAAAAGAGTGAAAATCGGCCCAAAAGAGTGAGAACCGTCGAAGAACCGGTCCAAACCGGTCCGAACCGGCCTGAACCGGTCCAGGAGCAAAACTGGGCAAGAACCGACACGGCCGCGTCACAAAGCAAGACGGCCGTGTCAAAAGTGGTCCGTAACGCGCTGTGGGTTCTGGAATAGAACACGGCCGTGTCACTCAAGCAACACGGCCGTGTCAATTGTTGAGCAGAAAGTGAATTTTGTGCAAAGCAACACGGTCGTGTCACTTAAGCAACACGGCCGTGTCAGAAGGGTTTTTATGCGAGGATTTCATATTTTAATAGGATTTTGATCCTATCTTCCCCAAGATTCGTCCCCAACTCTATAAAAAGGACCCCAAGCTCTAGGAAAAGGGGGCAATCATCAAGAACATAAATTACATCACCTTGGAAGACAAGGAAGACGAAGATTATCGAGACGGAGTTATCCGGGTTTAATTGTTCTTTCTTAGTTTTAATTCTTACAATGTTTTTCATAGAATTTTGTATTGAATTGTTACTAGGCATGGATAGCTGAGCTATTCGTGTCCTAGGGTTAGAAAGTAGGGATTTTTATGACAATGGTTTGATTATGATTTAATCTATTTAATTCCGTTCTTTACGTGTTTATCTCTATGTTTGTGCTTAAAACTGAATTTAGCTTGATCACCTAGATTTAGTAATTTAGTTTAACAATTCCGCTTCGAGAGGAGGGAATTGTTATCAGACTTAGAACATAGAGCGCAGTTGTCTATGACTGTGTAGGCCGTGGCTTAGGATCGTTTGGGAGTTATTAGGTTTAATTGACTCGAGAGGGTAATTAGCTTAATTAATCAACGGTTTAATCGCTTCGAGAGAAGGATTAGATTATTGTCGTGCCGCCTAATAAACACTAGAATTGGTAAATTAATAGGTTAATCATATTCAACATTGAATTAATATCCTGAAATCGAAGCCCTAGGATACCTTTTCTCATTGATTGTTAGTTTTATTTGTTTGTCAAGTATTAGTTAAATTCCTTAAGTCGTATTAAAATCAACCTTTGAAACTTAGTATCTAGTTAGGACATTCCTAGATTATTGAGGTATCAAACTACCTAAAACTATTCCTTGTGGGATCGACCTTGACAATAGTACTACACCTACATCCGTACACTTGCGGAACACTAGGTTAGAAACCGACGTGTCAAGTTTTTGGCGCCGTTGCCGGGGAATAGGATTTAGCGCTTAGTTTTTATCTTGAAAAATAGGAGGAAACTAGACTAGATTTTATTTTTTTTCGTATTTTTAATTTTAATTTTCGTTTTTATATTTGGGTTAATTTTTGTATTACGCGGTAGTTCTTGTTTTTGGTGTTTGCAGGCTTCGTATGCTCACCAGATCAAAAGGGAAAGAAACCCTTCTTCCTTTCGATCCGGAAATTGAAGCGACAGCTCGCAGACACCGAACTAGAAGAAACGCCGCATCTGAGATGGAGAACCCATCACAGCATTCGAATCAAGATGACGCACTTAACAGAGTACTGACAGCTATGGCACGGTTGGATGATCGAGTCACGAACATACAGCAGCAGCTACCTCCACAAGGGCCACAGCTACAACAGCAGTACGGCCCAATTCAGATAGACCCAGCTGCAGGCGATGAAGATGACACGCCTATTAGCGACTGCTTGAAGCCCAGTCCAAACCAGCAGGCAGGAGGAGTGCAACCTCCACCACTTAATGCCAATAATTTCGAGCTGAAGCCTGCACTAATCAATATAGTGCAGCAAAACCAGTATGGGGGAAGTGCGTTGGAGGATCCGAATGCGCATCTGATCAAGTTTCGCAGACTGGCCGACACAATCAAGATCAATCATGTGCCGCACGAGCAGGTCAAGATGAGATTGTTCCCTTTCTCACTGAAGGACAGAGCATTACAATGGTTCAATTCACTAGAAGACATCAGAGATTGGGAAGACTTGAGCACTTCATTTTTACTGAAGTACTTTCCACCGAGCAAGATGCTCGACTTGCAGAATCAAATTAATCAGTTCAAACAGTTGGACCAAGAGCCATTCGGAGAGGCTTGGGAGCGATTCCGGGATCTTATCCGGAGTTGCCCTCAACATGGGTTCACCAAGAAGCAGCAAGTATGCAAGTTCTACAATGGTCTACTTGCTCCGACTAGAAACCAAGTGGATGCAGCTGCGGGTGGAAGTTTGATGGAGAAGTCAGTGAGGATGGCATTCTCAATCCTGGATGCGATGGCCAGAACAAGCTACCAATGGTCGAACGAGAGAAACATGCCAAGGAGGGTAGCAAGTGTCCAAAAAGTCGAGCCCGTCAATAATGAGCCAATTGAAAAGCTCACAGCACAAGTAACAGCATTGACGAGCCAGGTGAATTTGCTAACTAATCTAACGTTAGCACAACAGCCAGGGGGTCCGGAAGAAGTTGAAGAAGTAAAATTTGTGAATCAACGAAACTTCAACAACTTCCAGAACAATCAGCCTCGGTACAATCAGTACCCTCAGAATCATCAGAACTTTTCATATGGGAACGCGCAAAACACACTTAATCCGCCACCCGGATTTGCTGTTACAAATGGCATGATCCATGACGGTAAGAAGCCATCACAAGAAGAGATCGCGATGTCACAATTCGAAAAGTATGATGAAAAGTTAGCTCAGTTGGAGAAGAAAGTGGATGGAAAATTCATGGAGCTAAACAAGCATATTACTGGGCAAGGGGCAGACATCAAGAGGCTCGAGAACACGTTGGTGCAGACTCAAGCTAGCATTGGAGAGTTGACATCAAACATGAGTCAGCTGATAAAGATAGTAGGAGCTCAACACAAGCAAGGCCAATACCCGAGTGATACAGTGGTGAATCCGAAGGAGCACTGCAATGTTGTGGAGCATGAAGAGAGCATGAAGGACCAAGAAGCAAAGGAATCAAGCGAGGAAGTCAAAAACATTGAGAAGGAGGAGGTCAATACAATCATAGATAAGAAAACTTCATCCCCTATTCTTGATGAGTCTTTTGATTTTTGTTTTAAAAATTCGTTCTTTGCTAACCTTGATCCTTTAGAGCAATCTAGAGTTGTTGTGGTGAACCAGGAACCATTAAAGAAGAGAATCCAAGTTAAAGAAAAAACAAAGGAGTGGGAGGATGGAAAAGAGGCGACAAAGAAGAGACCGAGCAGGCCCAAGAAGAACGCAAACACAAGCATGAAACCAAGAAGAGCAACAAAAGCAAAAGATCCAGGGAGTTTTACTATTTCTTGCTCAATTGGTAGTCATGAATTTCATAATGTCATGTGTGACTTAGGGTCTAGCATAAACTTGATGTCCCTTAAGCAGTATAGACAATTAGGACTAAGGGAAATTAAACGGTCCTTTACTACTATCAAATTGGCGGATGGATCTTCATTAACGCCGTTGGGAGTAGCAGAGGATGTAGTGGTAAAAGTGCTAAATTTTGAATTCCCTAGTGATTTCTTAGTTGTTGACATGAAAGGGAGTGATGAATTCCCTTTTATTTTAGGAAGACCCTTCTTGGCGACTAGCCAAGCACTAATAGATGTACCTAAAGGGGAGTTGGTTTTTCGGGTTCAAAACGAAATAATCACACTCAACATACATAAATCGGATCTAAGGGGTAGGCACAATTGTAGCATTATTTACACTACCCTAGCTGCTATAGAAAATCCTCGTGCCCCAAATAGCTCTTTAAGTGTTCAGAAAACTTCCAACTCGGGGTGGCTAGAAAATGGCTGATAGAAAAAGGACGTCCGGCTGATGACGTAAAACAAAGCGCTTGTCGGGAGGCAACCCGATGTGTATTGTTTTATTTTTCGTTAATTTTATGTTTTTACGTGTGTTTTAGTGTTTTATGTTTTCAGGAATCAACATGGACGAGTGTTGCAAGAAACGGGGGTCGAAAAGACGGAAAAATCGCGTTAAAAGGAGCAGAGGATGCAACACGGCCGTGTCACACAATGGACACGGCCGCGTCAAAAGGCACCTAGAAAGTGTTTTTAACACTGGAATGTAACACGGCCGTGTCACATGCTGGACGCGGCCGTGTTAAGATAGTTCAAATGCAACACGGCCGTGTCACACAATTGACACGGCCGCGTCAAAAGCCTTCTCAAAACGTGTATCCAAACTGGAATGCAACACGGCCGTGTCACACAAACGACACGGCCGTGTCAAAATCAGCCCAGAAACATCAACTTTGGTTCAAATGTAACACGGCCGTGTCACAACCTTCGACACGGCCGTGTCAATACTTCAGCAGAAAAAATACAAAAATTCAGAACGCGATGCGGAGACGGCCGAACCAATATCCAGTAAGGAGCAAAATGGCACGATTTCGGAGCTCGTAGGGGTTTCAAAAAAAAGCCGACGTCGAAACGATTTGTAAGTTAGCACCAAGGCGTACCACGTGTTTCCTCCAAACATTGGCTTTCAGCCAAGTTTGGGGGAGGGGGTAGACCGTGGGACGTCTTGGCAGCTATATTTATAGTTTTGATTTACCTCGTTCGAATTTCGTGTTGTTAATTGTGGGTCCGTGTGCCCATTTTGCTGATTTTTTTTTATTGTTTAAATTGGTTTATCGGGTCTGTGAGCCCATTTTTCTGATGTATTAGTGTTGTTGGGTCTGTGAGCCCGAAGTTGATTGCATATCGTTTCTATGTTGAGTCTTAGGAGTTAGAGTTTAGAGTCAATAAGAATAATAAAACCCGGAAATAGGTAACAAGTGAAAAAAATAAAAAAGAGAAAATTAGGGAAAGATGGATGATGAATAGTTGATGATGAGATGATTTTGAGAAGTAGATGAAAAATGGCACATAATAGAGCATGAGAGGTGTTTTGAGACGAAATTGAGCTTGAACTGAGAATATTCAATCAAAATTAACCTTGTGAGAATTTGAGCCTAATTATACTCCAAATTTTGGAGTCATATACTTTCTTTCGGTGTGAATTTGATTGAATATGTGTACTAATCTCTAGAACTTGCCTTGAGTCTTTACTAAGAATGTGTCAAGTATATGTTGTGATTTAGGAAATGATCTTAGGCAACTTTTTGTTTAAGCCTATTTGTTCGAACCATGAAAATTGCCTTTGAACCATAATGAAAAAAATTGTCCCTAGTTAGCCCACTTGAGCCTTACAGCTTTATTTATTCATAACCTAACAATATCAGCCAAAACCTTTTGATTTAACTCTTTTAGCCCTAATTGGATTAATCAAGTTAGAGGGAGGAGAATTGGAAGGAAATTTTGGGTGAACAACTTGTGGGAAGGAATGGGAAGTAGGGATATTTTCAAAAGATGAAGGAAATAAGAGAAAAGTGATAGGTGAAAAACAAAGAATGGCCTCTCCTAGAAAAAAAGAAAAAAAAGAAGAAAAAGAAAAAAAAAAGGAAAGGAAAAAAAAAAAAAAAAAAGGAGAAAAGAAAAGTTGTATTATAGAGGAGAGGCTAGAAAATAAAGTGTTTAAATTGTGAATTTGCTTAGAACATTCGGGTAGTCCCAAAAATGTGGTACCCACAGAAATGAAAAGCACTTAAGTTGTACGGACTTTTGAAGGTGAAGAAGTCACTTTGCGGGGTGATTTGCTGAAATTTGAAGAGTGAGATTGAGTGATTGTATTGAGGGGTAGTCGGGTTAGACGTAACTTGATTAGTCCAATGAATAGTCACTTAAATCCAAATGTATCCCACCTTACCTTAAGCCCACATTACAACCGAAATAAAGACCTTTTTTATCCTTTGTCACACGTATCAAGTACGAGGTCTAGTGTAGACGATTGGCAAGCATATGGTAGACTTTGCATGTAATTCAATATGAGTGGAAATTATTCTAGCTTAAACACTTGAGAGATGAGTGAAACACTTACCCGGTGAGGGTTGAATAATTCGAAAGTTCAAAGTCTCGAGATTAGTTGATTTACGCGTTATCACATATGCTCAAGTGAATTGTGTTGCCTAGTTGTTTTAAGGAAAATCAAACTGAAACTGAATTCATCGTCTAATCGCCCTAAACAAAATGCATAATCACTTGTCTTCTTTGTGTCTTTTTGTATGATGTTCGGGACGAACAACAGTTTAAGTTTGGGGGAGTTTGATAACACGTTGTTTATGCATGTATTTAGGTCGATTTAGGATCATATTTTATATCATTTACGTGCATATTTGACCGGCATTTATTTATATTAATAATATTTGGGTCATTTGACGTGTTTCGACTTGTTTTAAGGTATTTTGAGCATTTTCAGGCTACCGGACGAGGAAACAAGTTGGAAAAGAGTGAAAATCGGCCCAAAAGAGTGAGAACCGTCGAAGAACCGGTCCAAACCGGTCCGAACCGGCCTGAACCGGTCCAGGAGCAAAACTGGGCAAGAACCGACACGGCCGCGTCACAAAGCAAGACGGCCGTGTCAAAAGTGGTCCGTAACGCGCTGTGGGTTCTGGAATAGAACACGGCCGTGTCACTCAAGCAACACGGCCGTGTCAATTGTTGAGCAGAAAGTGAATTTTGTGCAAAGCAACACGGTCGTGTCACTTAAGCAACACGGCCGTGTCAGAAGGGTTTTTATGCGAGGATTTCATATTTTAATAGGATTTTGATCCTATCTTCCCCAAGATTCGTCCCCAACTCTATAAAAAGGACCCCAAGCTCTAGGAAAAGGGGGCAATCATCAAGAACATAAATTACATCACCTTGGAAGACAAGGAAGACGAAGATTATCGAGACGGAGTTATCCGGGTTTAATTGTTCTTTCTTAGTTTTAATTCTTACAATGTTTTTCATAGAATTTTGTATTGAATTGTTACTAGGCATGGATAGCTGAGCTATTCGTGTCCTAGGGTTAGAAAGTAGGGATTTTTATGACAATGGTTTGATTATGATTTAATCTATTTAATTCCGTTCTTTACGTGTTTATCTCTATGTTTGTGCTTAAAACTGAATTTAGCTTGATCACCTAGATTTAGTAATTTAGTTTAACAATTCCGCTTCGAGAGGAGGGAATTGTTATCAGACTTAGAACATATAGCGCAGTTGTCTATGACTGTGTAGGCCGTGGCTTAGGATCGTTTGGGAGTTATTAGGTTTAATTGACTCGAGGGGGTAATTAGCTTAATTAATCAACGGTTTAATCGCTTCGAGAGAAGGATTAGATTATTGTCGTGCCGCCTAATAAACACTAGAATTGGTAAATTAATAGGTTAATCATATTCAACATTGAATTAATATCCTGAAATCGAAGCCCTAGGATACCTTTTCTCATTGATTGTTAGTTTTATTTGTTTGTCAAGTATTAGTTAAATTCCTTAAGTCGTATTAAAATCAACCTTTGAAACTTAGTATCTAGTTAGGACATTCCTAGATTATTGAGGTATCAAACTACCTAAAACTATTCCTTGTGGGATCGACCTTGACAATAGTACTACACCTACATCCGTACACTTGCGGAACACTAGGTTAGAAACCGACGTGTCAAGCATTTAGTTGTTAAACCCAATTAAAACTCCCCCTCCCCACTTTTTTATTGTTTTCTCTAGCTATTTATATTATATTACGTGACAATAATAGGTTAACACATAAAGTAGAACTGTTCGATCGTTCTCCGTGGGATCGACCTTTTCTTACCACTCTACTCGTTAGAGTCGTAGGCTAGGTATCGCGTATACATATTCCTACATATATACGTTTAATTTGGTGGTAAGAACGACCGACTACCCAATTATCAAAATATATTAGTTTCTATAAATAAAAATATAAATATAAAGCATATTTTCCACTTAAGTTTGAAATATCACTTTTAAAAACATAAACAAATAAGTTGACTCGTATATCGATAATAACTCATTAAATATGGATAAGGAGAAATGTTATAAAAATTAAAACAGTGACAAGCTAAAGAGTACTCTTATATATAAAATATTCTCATTATAAAATAACTCTATCATCTCGTTTAGTGTTTGTAAAAAATATGTGATTTTATATTAGTGTGAAACTCACGTACATTCTTATCAATTTATCTTTTTATAGTAATAAATTCACATTTTTGCACTTGTAATATATACTTGATCAATAAATACGTTTAAAAAATAAATTTTACTAATACTTAAATCGTATACAACACAAAAGGTTATCAGACAAATCATTTGACACAGATACAAAAAATTAAAATAATAAATCTTTAAACCTCTTTTTAATAATTTTTTAGGTGTTTTTTATCTCAAAGGTTAAAATTACTTTTTAATTTAGCATCAAAACTACGATGCATGATTTTATTTTATTTTGGTTCTTTGCATCATAAGTATATCGTGTTTTGCAAGAAACATTATATTAGAATTACTTTGCAATTTATACTAAAATTTAAAGTTATATCAAATTTAATTGATTAATTGTCCTATGATGATTTTTTTGGTAATTAAGAAGACTCCCTATGATATATTGGATTAGCATATATTTTTCTAAAACTTTCATGTTAAATAATATATATTAAAATAAAGCTTGTGAATATTTAATAAAACAAAAGATTGATGATACCTCAAGTTTAATTATTAATCATACAAATAGATAATACATAACTGAGTAACTGATGGATGGATTTATTAATTCCTTGTAATAAATATATATTAATAAGATGTTCAATTACATATTTATCCCTTATATGTACTTGTATGATAGAGGAACATTTTTGTCATTATATTAATTTGTAAAAATATCACTCATACTTTTAGGGGATATTTGGATTGGGATGTAGTGGATGTGCCCCGTCCGCTGGGGCACATCCACGGCTGGTACATCCATTTGAATAGTAAAATGGTATTTTTGTTTAAGGATGTAGTATGGTAGGATGTGTAAAGTGATGTCAAATCAATAGGTATTGAGATGATAGGTAATGATATAAAGGTGTATTGGAAATTGTAAAAGGTTATGTAGGGTATTAGGTAATGATAAAAAAATGTATTGAAAATTGTAAAAGTGATGTAGATAATGATTGGATGATTATGTAATGATGAAAATGTGTTAAAGTTGGATGAAAATTGGCTGGGCGATCCGGATTGACGATCCATAAAGTGAAATACCTTTAGACTGGGCCATCCCACATCCGGCTGACAACAACCTAGTCCAAATATGTCCTTAAAGATAGGAAGAAAATTCCTCGAATCGGTATATAGGCATATGGTACAAGAACATTACAGTTAGAACGTATGTTTGGGTTGCCAACAGACAAGCTCCACTCACTAGTAACTCTGGTGTCCTAAAAGTAACAGAGCCTGGAATCTTGGCCCTGTTTAATCACACTAATGGCACCGTTATTTGGTCGTCGAATGCAACGCGAACTGTCGGGAATCCAGCTGCAAAATTGCTAGACACGGTGAACCTGGTAGTGAAGGATGCTGAAGATGACAGACCGGAGGATTTCTCTGGCAGAGTTTCGAGTATCCGTCTGATACGTATTTACCAAGCATGAGCTTCGGGTGGAATTATGTAACAGGGGTGGAGCCTTATCTCAGATCATGGAGGAGCAGTGATGATCCAGGTTTAGGAGAGTTTACAGCCCACCTGGACCCAACTGGATATCCACAAATCGTGATAAAAAAAGGTGAAGCTATCCGGTATCGATTCGGGCCCTGGAACGGGTCCAATGGAGCGGGGCGGCCGAAAACAGCAACGATAGGATATACAGGTTAAGCCTTGTGATGAATAAGAATGAGGTCAATAATAGGGAAGACGTAGAAAAATCACTGATTACCAAGATTACGTTGAATTCGAATGGTGTTTCACCATAGTCGACATGGAATTATCGGACGCAAACATGGAATGTTTATAGCAACATTCCGGTTGACAGTTGTGATAGTTACCACATGTGCGGTGCATACGGCAGCTGCACTGTCGGAAACTCTCCGCCCTGTGGATGTCTTGACAGATTTGTGTCGAAAGATAAGGAAAGTTGGAGTAGAACAAATTGGTTGAGTGGATGCGTTTGAAGGACTCAGTTGAATTGTCCAGAAGATGTGTTTTTGAAGTACTCAGGAATAAAATTGTCAGATTCTCGATATGCCTCGTTCAATGATCAGAGTTTGGTGCTGGCAGATTGCGAAGCAGAATGCGCGGGGAACTGTTCATGTATGGCGTATACGCAGCTGAATATCAGTGGATCGGGACGGGGATGTCTGCTTTACCATGGGGACTTGATTGACATCAGAGGCCTATCTACTGGTGGACAAGAACTTTACGTTAGAATGGCTTCTTCTGAGAGAGGTGAGAAATTATTCATATAATTTTTACATACTAGCAATACGTACGTGCGTTGCACGTGATCACTATTTTTTATTTATTATTATCTAATCAAAACAATTAACGTGAACGTAAAATAATTGTATTTTGTGTGGTGATATTGGTTAATCATTCTAATAAAACTCAATGTAGTTATTACTCATGGTAATATATATACACAACTTCTTAGATTATTCAATCCCAGAAAAAAAAATGAAAGATTTAATCGATTAAGCAAACATAATCCAAAATCAAATAAAAATTCAAAATAATCATAAAAGAGGAAAAAAAAAGGTTAAATAATCTTAGTTTAGCAAAACACGTTATAATAATGTCAAAAGATTCATAAAACACGACATACCATGATATAATGTATTATTCCTACAAAATTTATATATATAAAGTTTGATATATTCTAATTATTATTTATTCTCAATATAGATAGACTCCGGCATCATTAATCATCAATACTGATACTCCCTCCATCCCATCTTATCTTGCACACTTCCCGTTTTTGTCTGTCCCAAACGAACTTGCACACCCCTTAAAAAGGAAAGTTATAATAAAATCTCCACTCTCAATCTTCATCTTCAATCAACCTTTAAGTCAACAAAATCTCAACAAACAACTCTTTTTAATACTTGTGCCAACCTCCTCTATGCAAGATAAGGTGGGACGGAGGTAGTACAAAATATATAATATAATAAAAAAATCAAAATAATTGTTAATTTTCAGTAAAACGGTTCACAAGCTCAGATTTCTCATTCAATCTTCCAATTGTTTGGAGTTGCTGAAGTGAATTCGCCTGGTAAATATCTCAGAGTCCTTTTTATTGTTGGCCGGAATAAACAAGAAATTTTTGCATGCATTAAAGAATGAGTTTGTAAGCGCATCGATTGTTTACAAGAAAAGCAATTACGCAAAACGGGTAAAGAAGCGGTCATTAAATCTATTATTTAAGCAATATCCACGTACACAATGTCTTGCTTCCAGTTGCCGGACCATGTTCTTATTAATCTGAAGAATTTGGTAAAATCTTATTGGTGGGGGGTAGAGGGGATAGTTCGACGTCCTCAAGCAACGAAAATCTCAAGGTGGCCTAGGCTTTTGCAATTTGAAAGCATTTAACCTTGCCATGTTGTCTAAGCAAGCATAGGACCCTTTAGTTTCTCCATCCAGCCTCTTTGCCCGAATCATGTAGTCCAAGTACTACCCTTTCACTTCTGTGCTACATGCTACTCTTGGTTCTCATCCCAGGTTTACATGGCACCGCATTATGGCTGGTCATCGAGTTATTCTTCTTGGTTGTCGAAGACTCATGGGCAATGACAATAACCCTCTTCCATGATAGATGAGTTCCTTTGCCTTCCCATTTTCCAATCAGATCAGCTACATCAGGCCTCCCGCAAGACGCCTGAGTCAGCTCCATCATTGATTCAGATCTTGGACTTTGCGATGGGCTGCTAATTCGGTCAATTTTGACCTATTGAATGCTGACGTGATTCTCGCTATTCCTCTGAAAAATCATCATTCTTCGGACCGTTGGATGTGATATTATTTTCATTCTGGTAACTTTTCGGTCCGACTGCATATCATTTTATTATGAGTTCTTTCGAAGATTTTATTAGCACCTACTCCTTCCTAGTTAGTAGCTATGGCTCGAACCTCATTTGGAGGAGAATTCAGAAGCTTAAATTATCACCTTGTATCTTGCATTTTCTTTGAAGATGCTGCTCTAATTCTTGGCATCATCCGATAACTTAGCTCGTCGTCATCTTCATCATGAACCTCGTTGTTCTTTATGTTCACCACCCGATCACTATTTAGTGCATTTCTTCTTCATGGGCCCCCTGTCCTCATCTATTTAGCAAGCAGTTGAAATTTATGAAACTATCTTCCGATTCTGACAGCATATATGCGACTTGTAGTTTCAAGAGATTTTACTCCTTGTTGACTTAAATATAGAATAATACTTTATTTTCTTTGCCCACTTAACTGGTTTCAACAAAATAAATTTGTCTTCTTTGATGTCCGTACATACTCACGAGTATTGCTTGCAACAACAACCCAGAGCTTCAAGATTTTTGGGATGCTAATTCCTTCCCTCAAACATCACAATCCCACCATTTTATCCCTTGCTTGTTCTTCCCCGAAATGCCATTTTTGATATATTTTTTATGAGGGTACATCATCTGCTCGTAATTTCATGAGAGATGTTATGGGCCCTGTATTTTTTTTTTTAAAAAAAATGGCATATTGTTGGCAAAGATGTTATTAATTTTGTTTTGCACATGCTTACTCATAATTCTTTGAGTCCTTTTTTTAGTAACACTTACATTGTGTTTATTTGAAAAATTAGAAAACCAAAGCTTATTACCCAATTCCGCTCTATTAGTTTGTGGAATGTCATTTATAAGTTAACTTCTAAAGTGCTCTCTAATAGGGTACGGGCTTACATCCTTTTTATAATCTTTGAATCTCAGCCAGCCTTCATCTTGGGTTGGTTAATTATGGATAATATTCTTATCGCTTATGAATTACACAATTGTATGAAGCTTAGGAAATCCGGGAAAGAGGGACTCATGTCTATTAAGTTGGGTATGAGTAAAGCCTTTCACTGAGTTGAGTGTTCTTTCGTCTATCGTATGCTTCTTGCTTGAGATTTTCCTAAGAGTTTTTATGACATTATTTTGCCTTGCTTGTCATTTGTGCAATTTAGCTTCCTTCATTAAGGTATTAATTTTGGCTCACTCATATTACATTGGGGAATTCTTCAGGGGGATCCCCTCCTCCCTATTTGTGCTAAAGTTTTTTCTTGCATTTTACTAAGTTCGTTATCAATCTCTACAAGAGTGTTTCAGGGCAATGTATTAATTTTGAGAAATCAGGGATTCTTTTAGACCTAATACACAAGCACAAATTCGTCACTCAATCTGCCAATTATTTGAAATTATTGTAGTGGCTTCACATGGTAGATATCTCGGCTCCTTTCTATTGTTGGCTGAATAAAGAATTGAGTTTTGCAGGCATTAAAGAACAGATTATTAAGTGCATTAATGGTTGGTAAGAGAAGCAATTAAGAAAAACGGGTAAAGAAGTGCACATTATATATATTATACAAGCAATATCCACGTACACAATGTATTGTTTTCAATTGTCGAACCATGTTCTTAATAATCTGGAAAATTTGACTAAATTTTATTGATTAAGTGTCGAGGAGGGGGAAGGGAGAGGGGAATAGCTCGTCCAGAAGGAAAATTTGGTGGAATTCTTGGGACGTCCTCAAGCAACGAAAATCACAAGGTAGCCTAGACTTTTGCAATTTAAAAATAATATTTAACCTTGCCATGTTACTTAAGCTAGCATGACGCCCTTTAGTTTCTACATCGGCCTCTTTTCCCAAATCATGCAGTCCTACTACAACATCTGCGTTACATGCTGCTCTTGGTTCTCAGTCCAGCTTTACATAGCACAGTATTATGGCGATCATCGTGTTAATCTTCTTGATTATCGCAAACTCATGGGCAATGGCGAGACAACAACACTCTTCCATGCCAGATGAATTCCTTTGCCTCCCTGTTTTACCATCAGATCAGCTGCATCAGACCTCTCGCAAGACACCCGAGTCAGCTCCATCGTTGATTAAGATCTTGGACTCTGGATGAGCTGTTAGTTCGGGTTAATTTTGACCTATTGAAGGCTGATGTGATTCTCTCTACTCCTCTGAAAAATCACCATTCTCCGGACCGTTGGGTGTTAGATTATTCCCATTGTAATAAATTTTCGGTCCGATTTGCATATCATTTTATTATGGGTTCTTCCGCAAACCTTACTGACATCCACTCCATCCTAGTTAGTAGCTATGGCCCGGAGCCCATTTGGAGGAGAATTTGAAAGTTTATCAGCCTGTATCTTGCATTTTCTTTGGAAATGATGCTCTAATTCCTGCCATCGTCTAACAACTTAGCTCATTGTTAACTTCATTATGAGCCCCGTTGTTCTTTATGTTCACCGCTTAATCACTCTTTAATGCATCCCTTCTTCACGTGTCTCATTTCCTCATTAATTTAGCAAGCAACTGAAATTTATGAAATTATCTTCCGATTTTGATAGCATCTACGCGACTTGTAGTTTCAAGATATTGTGCTCCTCGATGATTTAAATATAGTAGAATACTTTGTTGTCCTTGCCCACTTAATCTGGTGCGAATGAAATAAAATTGTCTTCTGCAATGTTCGTACATACTCACAAGTATTCTTGCAACAACAACCCAGACCTTCCAAGATTTTCGGGATGCTAATTACTTCCCTTAAACATCACAGCCGCACCCTTGATTCATTGCTTGTTCTTCCCCCAAATGCAATTAATCATAAATACTTTGATGGGGATACATCATTTGCTCGTAACTCCTCATTTGTTGGTATTTATGCTTGCTCCAAGGATGCCCAATTTATAAATATCTCTGAAGTATGCTAAAGTTCTTGCTCTTTGTGTGGCAGTTCGACTTACCACTGATACTAGAGATCCCAAGTTTTGTACTCTTGGGAATTCTAGCACTACTATATTCACGTCGATAGGTGATGCGGACTATGCCTATGCATGTATGCCTTTGTTATCTGATATTAGACATCTACTCTCTTCCTTCCATGGACGAAAATTGTATTGGATAGGACGTAAAATAAAATTTATAGCGCCAAAAGAATTGTTTGTCCCATGCACCACCCTTTTTATGTCATCAATGTTGACCGATTCAAGCAACCATTAATGAAATTGTTTTATGTTTAAAACAACTACAATGACTTGATATTTTCAAATTATGGTGAAGTAGCATGAGTATTCAGATATAGATTTTTTAATTATACTTATGTGTATGCATGATAAGATTTATTACAACAAATTCGCTCACTATTTCCTTTTTTTATTCAATATTTTGCATTTTTGTAATATGACCTTATACCTTAAATTAATAGTTTTAAGAAAAGACAATATTTTTATTGTCTATCTATATAATTTTTTCATCTTCTTATTCTATAAAAATAATTTTAATATGTAATCACATTATATGCAAGTGTAGGAGCTTAAATTATGTTAGTTGTTAAGCTCAACATGAAGTTGACATTTAAAAAAAATCATAGCATATATTAAATATGAATACTAAAATTAGAAGTATATATTATAAAAAATTTTCCATAAAATTTGTTATTTAAAAAAAGTATGAATAGTAAAAATATGACAGTTATGGATAAGATTGAATTTTTTTTTCAATAAATTCAATTTTTTCTTTATTCCATACCTTAAATAATTATATAATATAGTACAATTGTTAAAGATGTGTACAAATAACATATCATTGTAAAGCTCTTTAAATCTGCTTTAATATGAAATTGATTTAATTTCAAAATTCAAAGTATTGAAAGTATAGAAGAAGGATAATTTAAGCATGTAGTTTTCTAGGAGAAGTTTTTAATATAAAAGGACTCTTACTTTCTATAATCAAGTAAGAAAAACACATAAATTATTTTAAATTACTTAACTACCCTTAAATTTAATTCTTAATAAGGATATTTTACTTTTATAATCAAGTAAGGAAACATAATTTATTTTAAATTACCTAACTACCCTTAAATTTAATTCTTAATAAGGATATTATAGGTATCACAAGAAAATACGAAATAAAAAACAGGACGAAACAATTCATACTTTTATATTAGTAATAGATATTTATAGTACATATAGATGTGTGTGTGTGTCTTCGTACGCGCAAAGACTGGATTTCATAAGAAAACTTTACTTTAGGTACCAAATTGAAAAAAAACTTATACTTCAGGTTGCAATTTTATATTAATCCAAGTGCAAATTAAGACCTGAAGTATATGTTCTTTGAGAATACACATAAATGTTCTTAATAAACTTTTGTTTCGATAGAAAAAGTTAGAGACTCGAAGAGAGAAAAAAAGTACTACTTATAGAAAGTCTTACGTCAGTGGCCGGTATAGTTCTTGTATGTCTAATCCTTATTTCAATTTGAGAGGAAGAAGGTATGACGACTTTTATTTTGGACCGAAGAGTATTTATCACTTGTTCGTATCTAATGCGGAAAGGTTGCAGGGCCATTTAGTGGAAGTCATGGGGAAGAACCAGAGTTGCCATTCTTCAACTTATCTAGAATTTTGAAAGCTACAGAGAACTTTGCGATTGTTAACAAGCTTGGTCAGGGTGGATTTGGCCCTGTTTACAAGGTACAAAACAACTTCAACAAACAGACGATGTTTATTGCTTTAATTCGGGTTGACAAGCTTTAGTTGTAGGGCATGCTGGAAGATGGACGGTAAATTGCAGTGAAATGCTTGTCGAAAACATCCTCACAAGGGGTCGATGAGTTGAAGAATGAAGTGATCTTGATTGCCAAACTTCAGCATCGAAATCTGGTGAGACTTCTTGGATGTTGTATTGAAGGAGATGAGAACATGCTGATCTATGAATACATGCCTAACAATAGCCTAGACTTGATTTTATTTGGTGAGCAAATCGTATTTCGATTTTATTTTATTACAATCCTATAGAAAGAGAATGCTGACTCCACAATGTATTACAGCAGATGAAACAAAAAGCAAGTCACTGGACTGGCGAAAACGTTTCAATATTATCAATGGAATTGCAAAGTGGCTATTGTATCTTCATCAAGATTCCAGATTGAGAATCATCCATCGAGACCTCAAAGCTAGCAACATATTGCTAGATGCGAACATGAACCCCAAGATATCAGACTTTGGCTTAGCCAGGGGTTTTGGAGGAAACGAAACTGAAGCTAAGACACGCAGAGTTGTTGGAACTTAGTAAGTAGGTCAACAAACTAATTATTCGAATTCCAATTGATATATTGTATATAACATTATCCTCGTTATTAATTTTATGTGACAGTGGATACATGTCTCCAGAATATGCAATAGATGGGTTGTTTTCAGTGAAATCAGATGTGTTTAGCTTTGGAATTCTGGTGCTAGAAGTTGTGAGTGGAAAACGAAACAGAGGATTCTCCCTCAATGATCACAATCTCAATCTTCTGGGACATGTAAGCACTATTCCCCACATATTTTACGCTAATTTTACACACTAATAACTGAGCAACCGATTGCTACACAGGCATGGACACTTTATAAAGAAGGCAACTCGTGCAAACTAGTCGACTCTTCTCTGGGGAATTCATTCGACTTGTCTGAAGTGGTGCGTGCGATCCATGTGGGGCTATTGTGCGTTCAAAAATGTCCGGAAGATAGGCCTAGAATGTGTCGGTGGTTTTCATGTTGGAAAATGAAGTTGAACTGCCTCAGGCGAAACAACCCGGTTTTTTCACGGAGAGAGATGTTTTTGCTGTACAGCTCTCTAGTAAGACGGATTCAAAGAATCAACTTACCATTACCTTGCCAGAGGGTAGATAGTTGACACTTTACCGCGAAGGGTTCTTTGTTGGAGCTCTTCGAAGAGTCTGAGTAGGTACTACAACGTCGACAGAGGTTGCCCAACTACAATTATAAAGAGAGAAAACTAAGACGGCATGTAAAGGGGACTTCTAGATGGTATATGTCCAATATTTTATGGGGCATAGACTATTGTATCCATTTTTTGGTTTCACACCTAATCATTTAGTATTTCTCATAAATTTGTTTGGAGATGCTAAAGTGCAAAAATGAGCATGAACTTTGAGCATATACAAGATGTGACATCTAAATATTAGATGCAAATTCAGAAACGAATGACAATTGAATGATTAACAGAGTCTTATGAGTCAAAAGATTGATTGCAAAATTCACTGAACTTTTGATGGATATGTACCTATTTTTTCTTGAATTGGCGTTGTCTTCACCAAACTAACATGTCATTAAGACAGGCATGCTCCAAAGCTGATACAAACCTCGTACACTTGTAATTTGTAAAAGATAAAAAAGAGAGAAAGATAAAGACTGGCATGCTCCAAAGAAGAAGCCATAAAGCACAGCTCAATAGAGTACATTCTCTTGTACCCCAATACATAGGTGCATAGGTGTTAGTTCCGTGCAATTTCTGTTGTGGATAATTTTTTTATGAAAAAATATTGTTAGTATTTATACTAGAAAAATATACTCCCTTCGTCCCGACTTATTTTGCAGAGTTGATTGGGCACGGATGTTAAGAAAAAACATATTTTGCTTTTTCTTTGATTTTTTTAAAGGTGGAGATTGAGGGTTTAGATTTTGAGGTTGAAAATTGTGGGAGCATTTTCCTTTTTAGGAGTGTGCAAAATTATGTGGAACAACCGAAAAAAGGAAAGTATGCAAAGTAAGGGTCCGCTTGGTTGGGAGTTTAGAGGTAAGGAATGGGAATGAATGAGGACTCATTCCCATTTATGATGCTTGGTATATAATAAATAAGTTAATCATTACCCATTTTTATTAATAATTTCCCCCATTTCATTTCATAGTATGATTGACCATTCATTCATACTCATTATTATTCTCATTAATGATTTGCAACCTAACAGGCCCTAAGTCAGGACAGAGGTAGTAATTTGTTTAGAAAAAAGTATTACATAAAAAATTTATTCCTTGCTCTAAATAAAAATATTACCTGTCAACATAATATATTTTTAAAGATATAAACAATGACACTTTTTGCTTATGATTCGAATCGTACCAATCTTAGATTCAAGCACCCGATGTACTTAACAATTTGTGCAATTCAATTATATCTTGATGCCTCTGATGCGATGGAAAACATTCTCTTAAAGTCTGTTGGGTGCATATGGGCTTGGGCCTCGAACAATAACCTCGCATTGGGCCAACTTGAACATTTGGGCTGTGCACATGTTTTAGTCTGTTGGGCCGCACGACATGGACAGTTACGAAGAAGCCATCTCATTCTAGCATTTGCAGTTTGATAATTGCCCAACTGTATTCTATGTAGAAAATTCGATGGGTTACTCAAATTTTCAACGCTAATGAGCTATTGGGCCATCTTACATAATATATAACTTTATAAAAGGAAATTGGCCCCCCAAGAAACAGAGGTAGCAACTCCACGGTCCAGTTCGGTGCAATTCATCGAATCAACATTATATGTTGGATCGAATTAGGTCGACGAAAACTTTATTAAATCAAGTATTAGTGAGTAAAGTTCGGTCAATCCCCTTAAACTAAACTATGATTTTTATGCCAGCCGCAGCCCGTTGGGTTTTTTGCCATCAAGCCGAGTTTGTTTAGACTTGATGGTACGTCGGGTCAATACTCATACAGTTCATCTCAAGTAAAATACAGATGGATTATGCCGGCTTGATTTTACCATCTCTAACGTAGACACGAATAATTCACCGGTTAAATTCTTTAGACACCACATTTTCTATGCTCACCATCTACTATATATTTAAGTTTCTATAATTTCTTTATGCACCACATAAGTTTCCTATCTAACCCTTCTCCCATTAACTATTAAATATTATATAAAAAACTTAAAAACAAAAATAAAAAAACAAAAAAAAAAAGAAAAAGGAAGAAAAAAAAGAAGGAACTTCGGAATCTGAATGAAAGCAGAGCTAATTTCCCAGCAAATCTAAATTAACGTCAGAGAGGGCGCTGGCCAGCAAGGTGGTTCTGAGAAACTTCTCAAATATCGCCATGAGAAGAAACGTGGAAATAAGAATGGTGTTAGCTACAAATCCAAATGAAGCAACATAGCTACAAATCCAAATGAAACAACATTAACAGAGTTGTCAAAGTGCATCCGGTGATTGTCTTTCGGAGTGTACAATGGAGCACCGCTTGCTGCCGCCGCCGGCCCAGCCACCCCACCCCTCTTCCTCCACCCCTATTTAAGCTTTGAGAGCAGAATGAAGGTATTAGGGGAGACAGCTATGACAGTTTGAAAAGAGAGGGGGCACTTTTTCCTTTTTTTTTTTTTTTTTTTTTAATTTTTTATTATTTTCTTTTAATTTTTGAAGTACGATTAAAAAAAAAAGGAGATTGGTTTTATTTGTTTTTTAAAATTTTATAGAAGAGGATGAGTTAGTCAATTATTTGAGGATTATTTTTGTCAAAAAATAAAATGTGGTGTCCGATGGCAATAGCTGCCGCCTAATCCACCTCGTATCTTAATTTTTCTTCAATTCAGCATTGTGTCAGAGTTAATTGCTAACTAAAGAAAACATTTTGAGGTTTTTACTTAATGCGAAGAGATGAGATATATTCTTTTTTCCTTTTAAAAAGTGTTCTGGTTTTTAAATTGGAAAGGACAAATCCATCGCGGAGTCTTTCCTCGGGCGTGGAAGTAGGGCTCACAGTTCTTTCGGTTCGTACTGGATTCGCATTAATATGAGTTATATATCACACCTTATTTGAAAGGTATAAACATATCATTAATATATTTAAAGTTAAATTATTGATTTTGGTAGATTGAATCAAGATTGATTGTGGATTGATCGTGTTCATATCTTATTAATTTTAGATTTTAGTAAATTCGGTTTGAGTTATATTAGTAATTGTCACCCGAGATGAAGATGCTAACAAATTTATTTTAATGTTTGCTAGGAGAATGCATTAAAGAGGTCGTAGATATAGGGGTATGTAGTAGTGCATTCGACTAGGTTCGATAGGTTGAAATTATAATTAGGAAAAGTCAGTTGGGGAAAAACCATAAACTTGCTCTTCAAAAAGTGATGGATTGATTTGATGATTGATTTGAAAATCATAGTTGTTTGTTTGAATTATCATATATTTAAAAATTTATGATTTTATTATGAACTATTTTTGAAAGATTTGAATGAATTTTCAATCCATTGATTTTTTAATTCTTTTATTTTAAATCCATCTATCCAAACACAACCTAAGTTCGCTATTTATAATGCATACCACCAGGAGACAAGGGCGGAGGGAGAGGAGGTCAAGGGGGTCTTTCGGCTTTAATAATTTTTAGAGTTACTAGATTTTGGCACGTGCATTGCACATGCAACACTCAGTATATTAGTTTTAAAAATTAGGTTTAGGCACTTGTCTTTTGCATTTACTTTTTTTATTTTAGCAATTTCGATAAAAGTTTCAACGGGAATCACTCAGAGAATAAATCATTTTCCTGGAGAATTATATAAGAGAAAAAAACATTTTACTTTTATAATGTAATTGTTAAAGTGTCACTTTGAGAAAAATTAAATCAAACATAGTATGTAGAATAAGATGTACAATATTTTAATTAAATTAATGATAAATATTATAATTAACCTAAGAAAAATTGTGACATCACAAATTTGTCCTAGTATGTATAAATGAATTGCTTCAAATTTGTTGATACTACAACATAAATGAGCTAATGTAACACCCAAAAAATGTTACCTATATACCAAAATATGTTACTATAGACTTTATGTAACACTTTATTGGTGTTACATTTGCCGGTGCTACCTAAAGTCTAATGTAACACTTTTGATGATATTTAGTAACACTTTTAATAAGTGTTACATTAGATTTTAAATTGTAACACTTTATGGTAACACTAGAAAAATGTTGCACATAACCCCCTTTATGTAACACTTTTAATTGAAAGAAAAAATAAAAAAGTTGTCATTGTTGGATTTCGAACCCAGGTTGATAGATTGCAGGAGCTTAAGTGCAAAGCCTTAACCACTAGGCTACAATAATTTTTTTAGTTTTTTTTTGTATGAAAAACAATATATACACAAGATTTTATTGTAACATCAATAAAATACACTCAAAATTAAGTTTTCATCAAACTACAATCTAACTTAATTTTATTTAGGTTATTCATATCAATTTGACACAATGTTTCCATTATTTTTTTTTTCATTTTCATCCACTTATATATATATATATATATATATA
This sequence comes from Ajuga chamaepitys, assembly GCA_958295605.1. Taxonomy (NCBI): domain Eukaryota; kingdom Viridiplantae; phylum Streptophyta; class Magnoliopsida; order Lamiales; family Lamiaceae; genus Ajuga; species Ajuga chamaepitys. Next base: position 37,905,125 of record OY282498.1, on the reverse strand, counting down.
TATATATATATTAAAACTTATTTTATATCACATTAATTTAATACATCTAGTTATTGTATATAAATCTTAAGACATTATCATTAATTTTAATTACCATAATTTTATGTATTAAGACACCTTAATTGTTGTTTTTTTATACATTTTAAATAAAAAAATAAACTTACAAACATGAAGATACATGACTAAATGTCCCAAGTCTAGGTTCTCACACTTAAGAAATGTATTCAAATTCTTAAAGCTACAAGTCTATTTTGTAATTGTTTAGTAAAACCACAAATAAGTCATAAATAAAATTTAATTTATTCTTAACGAATAGATGAATATCTTTAGGTGCTCTAATAAATTGTTCTTTTTGTAGGTCTGAGTCGATCATTTTCACTGCTTATGTTACAGGCATTCTGTTGTAATAATTAAGATATAACACATGAGACAAATAAAAATAAAAGTCACATAAGAAAAATAATGCACAAATATTTAATTAGTTTAAAATAAAAATAAATAATTTTATTATTTACAAGTGTTACTTATTTATAAGTGTTACATAAAAGTGTTACTTATTCAAAAGTGTTGCGTAAAAAGTGTTACTTATTTAAAAGTGTTACCTAAATGTGTTACAATTTAAAAGTGTTACGTTCAAAGCGTTACATATTCTAAAAGTGTTACACGAAAGTGTTACATATTCGCAAATGTTACAAAAGTGTTACATAAAAGTGTTACATATTCATAAGTGTTACAAAAGTGTTACATAAAAGTCAAAATTTCAAAAGTGTTACAAACGAAATGTTACATAAAGCCATTTATGTTGTAGTGTGATATGAAACTATTCATCTATTTTAATTCAAAATAAAAGGAAAAGGAGAAATAAAAAACCTATTTATATTTGGAAATTGGTTTGAAATTGCATATATAATTCCTTGTTTCTTATGGTGCACTTGTTTCAATTTTTTCTCCATCTTGATCTTCCTTGTTATCGGTGCCTTCTTTTGCTATGATTTGTTCAAAAAAAAATTGAGTATTGTCATAATTGCTCTCTTTTTTATAGTTGTCCTATATTTTTTTTCTTGTGTTTCTTCATTTCTTTTCTTCCGTTGCAGTTTCTTCATGTTGTTTTTTCTTTGAGTTGGTTCTTGTTTTCTTCCCTTCAGTTTCAGTAGTTTTATTCTCCAAATCTACAGTTGTATTTTTGTCCCCCTCTATCTTTTCGTTTGTGATCTATACCACCTCATCATCGCTTGCAATTTGATTATAGTCTTTGACTTTTGTTTCGTGGTTTCTTCTTCTCTTTCATTCTTAAGTTTCGTCATCCTCATGTTTTTTCTTTGTGGTTCGCCTTCTTTTCTTCCCTTCCCCTTTTGTACTTTTATCCTCAAGTATTGTTGTAGTTGTATCTTTCTAGGTCTCTTCTTTTCGCTCTGTGGATTCTATCATTTCGCTTGACTCTGCTATTATGCTCAATCTTCCTTCGACAACTCTAGTATTTTAATTTTGTGTAATAAAAAAACTTACTTCATTTGCATTCTATAAGATTATTTTTTTCTAGTATGTGGATCCATTTTATCTCTGTATTATATTTATCTTCATAAGATTGTATTTTTCAATATAGGAACTATTAGTGTTAGTTATTGCAAAGCCATTTAGTACCTTTTCTATGGATTTAATGTACTCATGTGATGAAAATCCAACATATGTTACTGCTACCTCATCAAATATGGACATCATTTTACCATAGATTCCTTGATAAATGTCTAGTTTTATTATGTACTTGTAGTACATTAAATATCATTTAGAATTAGTATGGAAGTCATTATAAAAGTATCACAGAGATTATATTTTAGATATATTTTTACATTGGTATTGCTTCCACTGGCTCATCGTGGCACTTATTGCATATTTTAGGAGTCATACCAATTCTTTTGTTTTATTTTCAACGCCTTCAACCATTCTGGTGAAATAGTAGTAGGTATCATATGAACAAGACCAATGTTATGTTAATTGATCTCTTAATTTAATTGAATAAATTTTTCAGCAGATTTCTTAATATATGTTTTTAACCAACATTAAAATACTCGATTAGCTATATATCGATACTCCCATATCTCGTGGACCACCAATGAAAGGACATAGGAAGAATCATCTTGTGACCAACTTGACTCCCTCTTATTTCTCCAATGAAAACACTATCAATGATGTCTTGATACAATTCGGACAACAAATTTGATTGATCATTGCGGTAGAAATCTAATATTTTCATCTCCAAATTTTTATACCGATCAACAACATATTGTTGGATCAATCTTCCTACTAATAAAACTGATGACTCCCTTGGATTCCTCATTTGCAATTTGTAACAGTAATATTTTATGCATTTTTTGTCACTCCATTTCTTAACAATAGCGAGTATCAACAATTATAAATATAAGATTTCATATAATATGTTAAGCCAATTTCCAAAAATGTTTAATAGTTTAGTGAATGTATTGAAATCATATTGTATTTGCCTCTTGTCATGTCGTTACTATAATAATTTTTAGTTCATAAAAGTACTTCAAATGTACATACCAACCTGCTCTTGACAAATGGAAAGCACAACATACATGATCGCACTGTCGGGTGCACTCAAATAAGATGATTTATTTCCTAACTATTCCTAACAGTAGCTAGAGCAAGTCAGGGTCGATCCCACAGAGAACAGTAATTAACTAAATAATTGTACTAACCAATTCTATATAATTACTAATAATATAAATATAATAAGGGGGAGTTTAGATTTGATTTAATTAACTAATGCAAAGAACTAAAGATGATTTAACTAGTGAATAAAAAGTATCCCGCCTTTAACCCAGTGTCCCCCTAGCTTGAATATCCATGTAACTAATGCAACTACTTAACTAATTAGTTCTGAGACCCCCACTCCAAGAATTAACAGGTACGCTTAGCTAACCCTTGTTACCCCTTAAGTATAATTAATAACTTAGCAATTAATCATATCCAATTAAGTAGTCCTAGGAGACGCTCCCTAGAACAATATTAATCAGACGCATAGGGAATTAAGGCAACGGAGTAGGTACGGTATTGTACTCACAAACGCGGTACAAGTGACCGCGACTTTATGTTATCCTAGCGAGTAACCACTTTTTGCTACTTTTGGGCACAAACGCATAACAATTACGGATTATGAATTCATGACCTAGCGACAGTTATATGCCTATTACTAGGGTGATCAGTCCACATAACAAACATATAAAAGACAGAGTAATCCAATAACACAAGTAATCTCAGAACATAATTAAATTAAGCAAATACTGAATTAATTACAAATAAAAGTCTAGGGTTCAACATAGTCAAAGACGGGAAAATAAACGCTTAGCCGATCATAGCGATCGCTAAGAACAAACTATGAAAAGAAAACATTAAAACTATAAAACTATAAAACCCGAGTTGTTGAATCTTGAGTCTTCTGGTTCTTCAGAATTTCCAAGTTCGAGCTCTCGAATCAATGTCAAAGTGTAATTTTCGAACTTTTGGATCTTCTATTTATAGTCGAGGATGAATTAGGCTCAATTTAGGCCAGAAAAGGATTAATCCGCGCATGATTTGGGCTGGGCTTAATGAACCGTAGTAATTAATAATAAAGACTACGGTTGATAACCGTTGTCGTAATAGTAGCATATATGACTACAGTATGTATGACCACGATCGATGATTTTTTTCGACTACGGTCTGAACCGTAGTAATTAACAATAAAGACTATGGTTGATAACCATTGTCTTAATAGTAGCATCGACGACTACATTACGTATGACCACGGTTGGTGACTTTCTTAGACTACGGTCAAAGACCGTTGCCTTCTCTTTTTCATAAACTGTTGTTGTAGATGATACCCTTTTATAGTTTTTTTTATATATTTTTATTTTCTTTTGTAATTTATATATATGAATATATATATATATATATATAACATAAATTAATATTTATGTGTGTTGTTTAATCTTCAATAACATATCACATAAGAAAGAGTAAATATTAGATTAAAAAACATTATTTATTTCTAAATATCAAAGTTACATTACGTCTCAAAGCTAGAAAAGGAAAAAATTTACAAATTAATTTCTCTATACTTAAATCCATTACAGAGGCGCATCTTTTCTTTTGAATCATCTTTCATTATCCTGCAAAAAAATAAAAATAAACACCAAAAAAGATAGAATTAAACATAAAAAATTATTTGTTAATCCAGATATTTACAACGCAAAATAGCAAAAAAAAAAAAATTAAGTATCAAGCAACGTGGCATTCGAAGTTCTTAATCATTTTCTAAAGGCACACTAATTATAATCATGAAAGTAGAAATCCCATAATATGCAAATTCTGTCTTTAGCGATATTATGTGCACAATGCAAATTCAATAGAAAGTATATTATGTGCATTGATATGACACGTACAAGTCTCTTCTCTTGTGTTCATAGGTTCATTGCGCAGTGCATACCTAATATCAGAAATCCTAATATCAGCAGAGAAAAAAGAAAAAAGAAAATATCCTAGAAAAGAAAAAATTAAGTACCAATTACAAAATATCTATAGCATCACTTGCCATTGGTGTTCGAACAAGACAACCCAGCGGCAAATGCACCAGTCGACAGCTTAAAAGTTGTTGGCAGAGAGCAGGGCTTAGTAGTCCAGGCAATATCAAATTATTTAGACAAGTATAGACCTGGATCGATTATGATAGGCTTTGCTTTATAATTCCTGAAAAACACAATTAGTGCCCATACTATGAGAATGTGAACAGACTACAAGATAGTAAATTTTTTAATTGTAACACCATCCAGTTATGTCCATGTGTCTCTTTACAAAATCCTTGAACTTAAAATATTCAACTGATTAATAAAATCAGCAGCTCACACATCACTTAGCAAAAAATATGCAAGTAGACATGATTTTGACGAACAAAAATTGTATAAGAAGATCAATTTACTTTGTAACATATTCTTGAAATCTTATTTTGCTTTCTTCTATCAGAACGCTTCTCTTCAACTTCCTGTTTTCTCTTCTGCCCCACAAACTGATAGAGATTGTTTTCATAATAAATAATAATTCGCTCAGCTGAATCAGCAGCTGGAAATTATTTTACCATACTATAAGATGTCATCTAAACTACTTAGTTGTAAGGATGTTAATATTACCTCATTGAAAGCTCACGTACGTTCTCCGGTCATTTATTATCACCCTCATGGCCTACATAAATTCATTATGTACATGGATTTCGTTGCTAATAATTAAAAATTATAAAGAAGCAACATACCTTGTTGCAGTCTGTTTCCAGAAGAGCTCTGAAAATATTGTTCGCCTCCTAAAGTATATTTTTATTAGTGTGGTGGAAAAGAAATGGGAAAACAGATAATATGCATTGATTATGGGTAAATAAATGATCAGCAAACAACTTTCTCAATGTTTATTGCATTGTCAACTTGATACTACAGGAATTAGGCCAATTTGCAATACCTCTGTACTCTCATAGACCAATGTTCATGCTCTAGTTTTTTTCACTTCTGCTGCACTATTAATGTTTCCACTTTCAGAACTTTATGCAGTTATGTTGGCTTCCTAAAGATGATGAATGAAAATAAAGAATCGTGTTGCAAAAAATCCCATATAAAAATGTCAAAGTAAAGAGTGCACAAGTCAAAGAATTACCTCTTTATTATCTAGAGATTTTACAGAAGATGATGCAGCTTCCAGAGGTGACAAATTGGAGACCCCCTGAACAAGCATTGAAATAATCCATGATTATCACCAAACAAAAGAAGGATATAAAACTAATTAAAGGGGAACATATTATATACATTGGCGAAGTGAATGGCATTGGCCATAACAGCTGGCCCGAGTGTGTCTATAGATCCTATATAAAAATAACACATAAGAATTGTTAATGAATAATATAAATCCCCAAATATCAAAGGACAATGAAAAATATGGAATTATCTTAACATAGTCAAAGATCCATCAGGACCCTCACTTATCCAATCTTTTGTTGTCCATGAATCTTTGTCAACAATTGATACCATACCCAATTAAACTCCATGATCCAATTTTACACCTTTGCATATTCATATGAGAAATCCTCTTTCAAGGCAAAATGCTTAAAAAGGTCTATGGTAACGATTAAACTAAAAATAATAGCATATGTTTAACATATGTATATATCAGTTTTTCACATTTTTTGAGATTTGACATGACACGTATATACTCATAAATGACTAGAAAGAAAAATAAAAACTCAACAAAGATAATTAAAAATAATTGGAGAAAAGAGTCAAGCACAAGATTTACCTTGTTGACCATTGAAGAAGACTTTTCTAATAAATTGATGACATCCAGCTTCGTCTCTAGGTAGAAGAAATGAGTATTGTAATGGATTATAACACCCAAAGTAATTAGTAAACTAAATTTTCTCACATTTCTGGCATATTGTCATTATTACCATCTACCCAAATAGTTGCGACTTGATATGTGTTAAAGGAAGGATTATACAATTGTTGATCTAATTTGACATCTTTCGAAATTTAAAGCTGAAAATTCTCCATTGTACTATCTTCTTCTAATCTTCCGAAAAGTCTCGCGTATTGATTTACTTCTAGGATTCGTATGAGTTTCTCACAAGTTCTTCTAACTAAGACAAATCTTGCAATACATTAAGTTTATTTTCAATCTCTTTATGTGTGTCAACAAAATACAATTGAAATATCTGGACAATCTTTAGTTGCTTCAAATCTTAAAATGCTGTGATAAGCAACAACTTGTGCTACACTTTCCAGATTTGAGTTCTTTATCGTATTTAACTCCAACTGAAGTAAAAGAGAATATATCATTGTACAATCTATTTTTTTTTTTTTTTTTCTGAATTCAGTAGTCTCTTCTGAATTTGAAGTAAATAAATTGCATAATTCAATAGGAATTTCAATAGAAGAAAGCTTAATCTTTCCATTATCACAGCAAAAGATTAAGGGTTCGTAATCAAATCTTGCAACACCATAATAAATACAATTTTAATTTTTTCCCAATTCATGTTTCTCTATCCATTCAGATTCATAAATTCATGTTCCTAAATCAATATAATTTTTATAATACATTAGAGTTATAAGTAATATAAAGTATATTTACTTTAATATATTATTTTTTGTAAAAAAATTTAAAGTTGGCATACTTATTTTTTTCCCTTGCCTGTTTTCTTTTTCGATATACATCTGTTGATGTTGGACTTGTTGTTGACATCTGATTTTATAAAAAAGAAAAAAAAAAAGAGGAATTATATATATATCAGACTCACTTGTATGAGAAGTATGTTAATGAATATCATGATAAATAATGTTAAGTAATTACAATTTATTATTATGAAAATTTTATTTGTATGATATAACTTTTACCACCTTGACGTATATAATATATTAATTAATTTTTAGTCCGAGAGCAAAGTTCAATAAACAACACTTAAATAGTTTGGATAAACTTAGAAAATATTGGAGCCTTTCTCGGTGTGACCAGTTTTGGTTTTTATTCGAATAAACAATTTAGAATTTTATTCAAAGGATTCGAATGAACAGTTAAGTAGTTACAAGTTATTATACGATTTTGTTTTCCCAAATGATTGATCATCTTCATTTAATTCAGGCATTGGTGTGGTTGTTCTTTTAGCCCTTCTCTTGTGGAGGTCCAATCCAAGAATTGAAGCTCGACTCAGATATTATGTAGTTCAACTACTACTGTTAGTAAATTTATCTAATATAAATTGAAAGATATTAATACCATTCTCCAATAGGCAATAATTGCACATAATAAACAAAGAGATACAATGTATATAAATATATGATTAATTTTTTTTCCAGAACTAACACTAACTCGTGGACCCAATAAATGTATAATCAATTTAGTCACTATCGCAAAAGGTAATTTCTTACTTGTTGATGTTGCAAATTAGCAGTATATAGTCGAAATATCATTAGGGTGTATTTTAATGCTCTCGTTGAACCTCTCATTTCTCCAATTGTCCCTTAGTACTCCAAAATACATGTTTCAATGTCCTCTTCCGAGAGGTCTCCAACAATACTCACTAGTAAAAGAGATGAATGTTTTTTTACTGAAATCTGGCTATCTTTCATGTGTTTTCAGCAATAAAAACATCTTCAATATCAAACTATTACACTTTTTTAGAAAATGACAGATTGAAAAAGCAAGTAACCAGATATAAAATAAAATTCAAGCAAGATGCTGGAATAATCTTCTAGCTGACTTGTCCCTCTCCAAGAAATCCCGTTCAATAAGCGATTCAATTTATTTTCGATTTCTCTATGGTTAGCAATAAATCGATACTACAATTAAATCCGTTTCTTGATTTCTCCAAGGTTCGCCAAAAGTCGAGACTGCTCTACAAAAAATATTTTTCACTAAGCGATTCAATTCGCTTCTTGATTTCTCCAAGCTGTTCTCCAAGAAATCTTGTTCAATATGCAATTCAAGATTGGATTTGTTTCTTTATTTTTCTAGGTTCGCGGAAAATCGAGACTTCAATGGTGGCCACCAATTTACCATCCTTTACATTGTACAACATGTTGTAACAATTTATAGCATATAATAAAAATAAATTAATGAAAATAGATTGACACGGAGGCTTGCCTTTTGCAATGTCCTAAAAATGGAATACTTCACCCCTTCTATAATATTTTTTAGACTTCAGGTGTTTTGTTCCCGGGATTCAACTGTGTATACTTCTTCAAATTCCCACTATAAAATTTAAGAAGTCTAGAACTTGTATTTTTCTGAATAGTTTTTTGGGAATCTGGATTCTCCAATTTATAGTGGTTTGTGGGACTCATTTGACAGACATAACGATTCTTGGAAAAAAGATATTTTTTCGTTGGAAATGAAATATTGATTATATATGCGTCTGGTTTCGTCGATTAGACGCAATCATGCAATCATTAGGATTAGTTTTAATGGACGGAACAATCTAATTACTAAGAAACACTTTCAATGATTCATGCACCATTTAAAGTGGACTACATTAAAAAGGGGTTGCATTGAGAATTTTTTTTGTGGGTTACCCATAGTCATCGTCTTTAATATATCTATCAAATAGATCTTTTAGATGAATTTATATTTAATATAAAAATTAACTTCAAATATTTAAATATCTAACACAACAAATCAAGTAATTCAGGCATAGTTCCTTATCAAAGACGAAGAACTCTACAAAAGATGCACCTAAAAAATTGGTATAAAAAATCCTCCCGCTGGTAAATTCAAAGAATATATAGGACAGGTAATAAGAATATAAGATGAAATTAGAATATAATATTTTTTTCAACGTCATCTTCAGGTTCATCAATAGAGGACATAAATAACAACGAAAAATCACTTAATATCACTAAAATAAGTTCCATTTACTTGTGTTCGTTAATTATGTGATTGTTATGTACTTTTTATGATGTTAGTTTTTTCGGTATACAAAACGAACTTATCATGGTCGCCGTTCACACTAGATAGAACAATTGGGAACACGTAAATGCAAGTTCCCTTAGAATCTTCAATTGGCCCTTCTTTGGCAACCTCCTCTATCAATTGGGGTTGCCAAGTTAAGTTTCTGAGACAAGGTCAAAAAAGAAAACAAGTTTTATTTTTCTAATGTTTAATTAATATTATTTTAATTTAAATAATGTAATTAAAAAAAAAAGGGTATAATTGGTACTTGTTAGATTGTATTCAGAATTTTATACTAAATTTTAAATAAAAGTGGACTACATTAACAAGGATTTGAATTGAGAAATTTTTGTGGACTGCGATAGTCATCATCTTTAATATATCTATAAATAGATCTATTAGATGAATTTATATTTAATATACAAATTAACTTCAAATATTTAATATACTTTGTCTGGTGATATTGGTTGATCATTTTAATAAAATTCAATGTAGTTATTAATCATGATAATATATATACACAACTTCTTAGATTATTCAGTACCAGAAAAATAAAATGAAAAATTTAATCGATTAAGCAAATTCAATCTAAAATCAAATAAAAATTAAAAATAATCATAAAAGAGAAAAAAAGAGGTCAATAATCTTAGTTTAACAAAACATGTTATACTAATGTTAAAAGATTCATAAAAACGACATACCATGATATAATGTATTATTCCTACAAAATTTATATATGTAAAGTTTGATATACTATAATTATTGTTAGCTTCTCAATATAGATAGACTCCGACATCATTATTATATTAGAAATAAAGTTATACGATTACTGAAAAACTATATAATAATGAAGATGTAGATCTCCATTGAACAGAAGATACAAAGTCATTTGCCTTATTACATCATCAACTGACATCCATAAGTTCCGAATTTATTAGATACACACACGAATATTAGGCCTAACATATTTTTTCTATAATTTCTTAATTGATTATTCTGATTAGAACATACATTTGCATATTTCAATTTCGCTTGATTATTTCTTCAATTCTACATTGAAGTTTGAAAATCATGTGTTATTTAAAATGAAAATCCTACTATAGTATATTTATAAGATAAACAATGTTTTTATTATAGAGGGTTGACTATATACATAATGTCTCATAAACTTCAATCGAGATACAAGCTACAATCTATATGTTAATATAGTATTTTTTTTCAACGTTTCAACTATTTTTATGAATTTACTTCCCTGTTTAGTCTTGGTGAAATACTCCCAATTTTTCACATATTGCACATTCATTTAAAAATCTATAGATACATGTACTTAAATCATTCTGATTTTGTTTCTTCCATTTTATTTTTTATTTGGACTATATCATACTTTATTCCAGTATAGTTATTATTTATTTTTACCTAATCTATGCTTGTAAGCTAATATTAACATTCACATTTACTATCTTTGTTTTTCTGCATGTTTTAATTTAATCATCTGATACTGATTCACATAGTACAATTTTTTTAACCATTCACATAGTACAACTTAGTTTATTATTTTTTTATAGATCTTATTTGTTTCTTTATTGTACCTTATAATTTTATATAACGTAATAAATACATTTAACCAGATATTATATATATGCTTAAATATATTTATGATATTTCTATCGATTTAATAATTATCTCGAATGTTAGATTTTAAATATTTAAAATAATTAGGTGTAATTATTCATGTTCACTAATTTTCATTTTTGCCCTCTTACTACTTCTATTATTATTACAATAAAACTTTAATATAAAACAAATTTCACCTTAGAAAATTCTTAAATACAGAAGATTAAGAAAACTATTGAAGTCTATGTAACATTCTTGTCTTTCACAAATGTGTGCGTGTAAATTTTGGCCCCCTCAGGCCGTAACGGAGCATTTTTAGGGTGACCCCCTTTCTCTGTTTGTGCTGAAGTTGTTTCTGGTAATTTACAATATTTACAGATTTGTCGGCGCATCCATGGGATTAAAATATCCCGAAGTGCACCTGTTATCTCTCATCTCTTTTTGTGCAGATGACATATTTTTATTTGGTGCTATAACTATAAAAGATCTTAAGTTCAATATCAATCTCTACAAGTGTGTTTCATGGCAAATGTATTAATTTTGAAAACTCAGGAATTCTTTTTAGGCCTAATACACAAGCTCAGATTTCTCATTCAATCTGCCAATTGTTTGGAGTTGATGAAGTGCCTTCGCATGGTAAATATCTCGGACTCCTTTCTATTGTTGGCCAGAATAAACAAGAGAATTTTTGCAGGCACTAAAGAATGGGTTTGTAAGCGCATCAATGGTTGACAAGAAAATGAATTAATCAAAGTGGGTAAAGATGTGCCCATTAAATCTATTATACAAGCAATATCCACGTACACAATGTCTTGCTTCCAATTTTCAGACCATGTTCTTATTAATCTGGAGAATTTAGTAAAATTTTATTTGTGAGGGTAGGGGGGATAGCTCGTTCGCGAAAAAAATTCGTTTGAAGTCTTGGGATGTCCTCAAGCAACGAAAATCTGAAGGTGGCCTAAACTTTTGCAATTTGAAAGCATTTAACCTTCCCATGTTGTCTAAGCAAGCATAAGACCCTTTAATTTCTCCATCCAGCCTCTTTGCCGGAACCATGTAGTCCAAGTATTATTCTTTCACATCTGTGTTACATGCTACACTTGGTTCCCATTCCAGGTTTACATGCACGGTATTATGGCTGATCATCGTGTTATTATTCTTAGTTGTCGACGGCTCATGGGCAATGGTCAGACAACAATCCTCTTCCATGACAGATGGGTTCCTTTGCCTCCTTATTTTCCCATCGGATCAGCTACATCAGGCCTCCCGCAAATGCCTAAGTCAGTTCCATCATTGTTTCAGATCTTGGACTTTGCAATAGGTTGTTAATTCGGGTTAATTTTGACCTTTGACCTATTGAATGCTGATGTGATTCTCACTATGTCTCTGAAAAATCACCAATCTTCAGACCGTTGGATGTGATATTATTTCCATTCGGGTAACTTTTCGGTCCGATCGCATATAATTTTATTATGGGTTCCTCCGAAGATTTTATTGGCACCTACTCCTTCCCGGTTAGTAGCTTTGGCCCGAACCTCGTTTGGAGGAGCATTTGGAAACTTAAATTATCAGTCCATATCTCGCATTTTCTTTGGAGATGCTGCTCTAATTCATGTTATCGTCCAATGACTTAGCTTGCCGTCATCTTCATCATGAAACCAGTTGTTCTTTATGTTCACCACCTAATCACTCTTTTGTGCATCTCTTCTTCATAGGCCCCCTTTCCTCATCAATCTAGCAAGCAACTGGAATTTATGAAACTATCTTCCGATTCTGACAGCATATATGTGACTTGTAGTTTCAAGAGATTTTAGTCCTCGATGACTTAACTATAGCATAATACTATGTTTTCTCTGCCCACTTAATCTGGTTTCAACAAAATAAATTTGTCTTCTCTGATGTCAGTACATACTCGCAAGTATTGCTTGCAACAACAACCTAGAGCTTGCAAGATTTTCGAGATGCTAACTCCTTCCCTCAAACGTCACAACCCCATCCTTTTATCACTTGTTTGTTCTTTCCCCAAATGTCATTGTTCATATGTATTTTTATGGGGGTACATTATCTGCTCGTAATTCAATGAAAGATGTTATAAGCCCTGTATATTTTTTTAAAAAAATTAGCATATTGTTGGCAAAGATGTTATTAATTTTGTTTTGTACATGCTTACTCATAATTCTTTGAGTCCTTCTATTAGTAACACTTACATTGTGCTTATTTAAAAAATTAAAAAACCAAAGTTTATTACCCAATTCCGCCCGATTAGTTTGTGGAATGTCATTTATAAGTTAGCTTCTAAAGTGCTCTCTGAATGGGTACGACCATGCATCTCTTTTATAATCTTTAAATCTCAGTCAGCCTTCATCACGGATCGTTTAATTACGGATAATATTATTATCGCTTATGGATTACACCATTGTATGAAGCTTAGGAAATTCGGGAAAGTGGGACTCGTGTCTATTAAGTTGGGTATAAGTAAAGTCTTTCACTGAGTTGAGTGGTCTTTTGTCTACCGTATGCTTCTTGCTTGACATTTTCCTAGGAGTTTTTATGACATTGTTTTGCCTTACTTGTCATTTGTGCAATTTAGCTTCCTTCATTAAGGTATTAATTTTGGCTCACTCACGCTACATCGGGAAATTCTTCAGGGGGATCCCCTCCCTCCTATTTGTGCTATAGTTTTTTCTTGCATTTTACTAATTTCGCTATCAATCTCTACAAGAGTGTTTCAGGGCAATGTATTAATTTTGAGAAATCAGGGATTCTTTTAAGACCTAATACACAAGCTCATATTTGTCACTCAATCTAGCAATTATTTGGAATTGCTGAAGTGGCTTCACATGGTAGATATCTCGGCTCCTTTTTATTGTTGGACGGAATAAAGAATAGGTTTTTGCAAGCATTAAAGAATAGATAAGTAAATGAATTAATGGTTGGTAAGAGAAGCAATTAAACAAAACGGGTAAAGAAGTGCACATTATATCTATTATATAAGCAATATCCACGTACACAAATGTATTGTTTCCGGTTGTCGAACCATGTTCTTAGTAATCTGGAGAATTTAGAAAAATCTTATTGATGGGGTGTGTGTGGGGAGGGGGGAGGGGGGAATAGCTCGTCCATGAGGAAAAATCGTTGGAAGTCTTGGGACGTCCTCAAGCAACGAAAATCTTAAGGTGGCCTAGACTTTTGCAATTTAAAAATATTTAACCTTGCCATGTTACTTAAGCTAGCATAGTGCCCTTTAGATTCTACATCCAGCGTCTTTTCTTGAATCATGCAGTCTTAGTACAATGTATGTGTTACATGTTATTCTTGGTTCTCGGCCTAGCTTTACATGGCACAGTATTATGGCGATCATCGTGTTATTCTTCTTGGTTATCGCAGGCTCATGGGCAATGGTGAGACAACACTCTTCCATGACAGATGAGTTTCTTTGCCTCCCCGTTTTACCATCAGATCAGCTACATCAGACCTCCCGCAAGACGCTCGAGTTAGCTCCATCATTAATTATGATCTTGGACTCTGGAATGAGTTGTTAGTTCGTGCCAATTTTGACCTATTGAAGGCTGATGTGATTCTTGTTATTCCTCTGAAAAATCACCATTCTCCGGACCGTTGGATGTTAGATTATTCTCATTGTAGTAACTTTAAGGTCCAATTTGTATATCATTTTATTATGGGTTCTTCTGAAGATCTTACTAGCACCCATTCCTTCCGATTAGTAGCTATGGCCCGAACCCCATTTGGAGGAGAATTTGAAAGCTTATCAGTCTGTATCTTGCATTTTCTCTAGAGATGCTGCTCTAATTCCTGCCATCATCCAACGACTTAGCTAGTCGTCATCTTCATTATAAACCTACTTTCTTTATGTTCACCACTTGATCACTCTTTAATGCATCTTCTTCACGTGCCTCGTTTCCTCATTAATTTGGCAAGCAACTAAAATTTATGAAATTATCTTCCGATTCTGACAGCATCTACGCTACTTTTAGTTTCAAGATATTGTGCTCCTCGATGACTTAAATATAGCAGAGTACTTTGTTGTCCTTGCCCCACTTAATCTGGTTTCGACGAAATAAAATTGTCTTAAGAGATGTTCGTACATACTCACAAGTATTGCTTGCAACAACAACCCAGACCTTCCAAGATTTTCGGGATGCTAATTACTTCCCTTAAACATCACAGCCACACCCTTGATTCATTGTTTGTTCTTCCCTCAAATGCCATTAATCATATATACTTTGATGGGGGTACATTATTTGCTCGTAACTCCTCATTTGCTAGTATTTATGCTTGCTCCAAGGATGCCCAATTTATAAATATCAATGATTTGAAGTATGCTAAAGTTCTTGCTATTCGTGAGGTGATTCGACTTACAACTAATACTGAAGTTCCCAAGTTTTGTATTCTTGGGGATTCTAGCACTACTATATTCAGGTTGATAGGTGATGAGGATTGTGCCTATGCATGTATGCCTTTGTTATCTGATATTAGGTATCTACTGTCTTCTTTTCATGGACATAAATTGTATTGGATAGGAAGAAAAATAAAATTTATAGCGCTAAAAGAATTATTTATCCCATACACCACCCCTTTTATGTCAATTAGTGTTGACCGATTCAAGCAACCATTAATGAAAATACTTTATGTTTAAAAAAACTATAATGACTTGGTATTTACAAATTATAGTGAAGTAGCATGAGTATTTAGATATAATTTTTTTTATTATATTTAATGTTTATGCATGATAAGATTTATCACAACAAATTCGCTCACTATTTCTTTTTTTTATTCAAATATTTTAGACTTTGCATTTTTGTAATATAACCTTATAACTTAAATTAACAGTGTTAAGAAAAGACAACATTTGTATTTGTCTATCTATATAACTTTTTCATCTTCTTATTCCATAAAAATAATTTTTAATATGAAATCACATTATATATGCAAGTATAAGAGCTTAAGTTATGTTAGTTGTCAAGCTCAATTACATGAATTTGACATGTAAAAAAATCATAGTATATTTTTAATGTGAATAATAAAAATTAAAAGTTTGTATTGTAAAAGGTTTAAGATTATTCCATAAAATTTATTATTTAAAAATAAATTGACAGTATGAATAGTAAAAATATGATAGTTATGGATAAGATTGAAAAAGAATCAATAAATTCATTTTTTTCTTTTTTCTATACCTTAAATAATTATATAACTTAGTACAATTGGTTAAGGGTCAATTACAAAAAAAAAAAAAAAAAACAAAAAAAACAAAAAAAAAACCTGTACAATCGGCCTTTTTTTACTTTTGCAACCTAAACTTTTTATGTTTTCCGATGACAACCTGTACTAATTGTTTTCTGCCGATTTTCAACCTCCGGCGATATTTCCAGCTGTATAGGCCATGTGACTTACACATGTTCCATTTTGGACTAATAAGATGTCGATACATGGCTACTAATGAAATATTAATAAATATTTTAAAATTTTCAGAAATGTCATTAAAAAATCCAGAAAATTAAAAAAAAAAAATCTGAAATTATTTTAGAAATTCCAAAAAATTATTTAAAATTTATAAAAAAAAATAATTATAGTCCAAAAAATAAAATAAAAAATTCTATAATTAATTTAAAAATTCGTTCAAAATTCAGAAAATTCATTTATAAATTCAAAAAATAAAAAAATATTTCTAAAATTAATTTGAAAATTCTAAAATTTTATTGAAAATTAAGAAAAAAAAATCAGAAAGATAATTTAAAAATTTAGAAAAAAAAAAATTGTTTTAGAAATTACTTTTTAAATACTAAAAAATAATTATAAATTGTAAAAAATTAGTATAACATAGAAGGGAACTTCTGTATATTCCGGTATGAATAAATTTAAGAACTGCATTTTATGAATTTAATTTTTGGGATTATAATTAAATTTTCTGAGTTTTGAATAAATTTTTAGATTTCTAAAATAATTTTATTTAATTTTTTTAATTTTTTTAATTTTCTGGATTTATAAATGAAATATCCGAATTTTTTATTTTTTTAATTTTCTGATTTTAAATGATTTTTCTTTATTTTTAATAAATTTTTAGAATTTGCAAATTAATTTTAGATTTTTTTTAATTTTCGGAATTTATAAATGAAATTTATGATTTTTTATGAATTATTAGAATTTTTAAATTAATAACATAAATATTTTATTTTATTTTTTCGATTATAAATAATTTTTTTTTAATTTCAAATAAAATTTTAGAATTTCTAAAAGAATTTCAGATTTTTTTTTTAATTTTCTAAATTTATTAATGAAAATTCTGAAAATTTTAAATTATTTATTAATATTTTATTAGTCGTCACCTGTCGCCATCTTATTGGTCAAAAAAGAAACATGTGCAAGTCAGATGGCCTATAAAGCCGGAAATATCGCTGGAGGTTGAAAATCGAAAAAACCAATTAGTACAGGTTGTCATCGGGAAAAAATTAAAAAATTTACGTTGCAAAAGTAAAAAAGGCTTATAATACAGGTTGCTTTTGGTAATTGACCCATTGCTTAAAATATATGCAAATAACATATCACTGAAAAACTCTTTAAATTTACTTTAATACGAAATTGATTTCATTTCAAAATTCAAAGTATTGAAAGTGTAGAAGAAGGATAATTTAAGCATGTCATTTTTTAGGAAAAGTTTCTAATATAAAAGGATTCTTACTTTTTTATAATCAAGTAAGGAAAACATAAATTATTTTAAATTACTTAACTATCCTTAAATTTAAATCTGAGTAAGGATATTTTACTTTTTATAATCAAGTCAGGAAAACATAATTTATTTTAAATTACTTAACTACCCTTAAATCTAATACTTAGTAAGGATATTAAAGGCATCACAAGAAATGACGAAACAATTCATACTTTTATTTGGGCTCTCTGATTACCACCAAAGGTTAAGATTTTCTTATGGCAAGCTTCTTCTGACTTTCTTGTTTTTCCTTTGAATTTGGAAACAATTCATACTTTTATTTGGAAAAATAGTTGTTTATGGATTTCTATCAAGAGGATGCGTAATGCCTCTTTTGTAGAGGCTGAGATGATGGTTTATAAATTGTTTGGTAATGACTTATTTCGAATTTTTATATTGGTGGCTTGGTATATTTGTAGGGCTATTTGTGATGTGAGACATGATAGAGATCAAATTTGGACGTGTCCCAATTGGTCGATTATTGAGGAGTATCTTGTGCATTATGACAGAATGACGAATGCGTTCAATGCTCCATCTTCTAGAGCATTAGCGAATTCGGAAGTTAGATGGACTTCCCCTCCGGAGAATTTTTATAAGCTTGATGTAGATGCAGCGGTGAATGAAGTGCGTGGGAAATATGAGATTGGTTTTGTTTTACAGGATCATCAGGGTTGTGTGGTGTTGGCGGTTTCACAAGAAATTAAAAGGCCTTTATCGGTGAAAGCTGCTTAATTAGAAGTTATATTAAGTAGAGTTCGATTCTGTATGGAATGCGGCTATGAGGGGCTTTTGGTTTATTCGAATTCTTTGCTCGTTGTGCAAGCAGTCATGGGGCAGGAGGATTAGTTAGATTATTGCGGTCCGATGGTGGACGAGATTTGTGCTTATATTACTCGGGATCGTGTTTTCTATATGCCTAGGAGTTGTAATCATATTGCTCATTCTTTGGCTAGTTTTTCTTTTATGTCTCTCATTCCTTCTGTTTGGATGAGACCTAATGTGCCCTTTTGGCTGCAGAATCTTGTACTTACAGACTTTCATTACATATAAGATTTGTTGTTGGTTCAAAAAAAGAAAAAGAAAAAAACTTATCAAACTTTAGCTTGAGTCAGATTTTATTAAACATAAATACATGTTCAAACTTATTTTATATTTTTAATCGAACGTACATAAAAAAAAAATTGACAATGAACAATTTTATAATGGGTTAATTACATTAAAATTCACCAACTTTGCTTAAATTTTCATCTACAACATGAACTTTAAAACATAACAAAATAATTCATCAATTTAGTTTCTTTGCAATTTGATACATCAGGTTCAAATCGGGATCCAATTGCTGATGTGGTTATGAGGTTTTTTATTTTATTTTTTAATTTTATTACACTTCAAATGCCAAGTTGGAACCTAAACCATAACTGAACTACACTAAACTAAATCAAAAGAGGAAAAAAAAAAAAAAAGAAAAGAGAGAAACTAAGTAAAACAAAAATGTATCAACAATTGAAAGGGGAAATAGAACATTTTGACCAAATGAATTGATTTTTCCTCTCAAACTACGAACTCTAGTTTATGTTGCGATGCCTCCTTCTTTTACAAACTACCAGCCCTTTTCACATCAATTAAGGCCTACAATTTTGACGAGTGCAAGAGATTGTTGTCAGACCAATTTAGTTACGGGAGAAACCCAAAGTTTCATTGCTTTGGGTTATATGTTGAACCTTTAATTTAGTGCCTGCATGTTCTAGGATTGGTAAATTAATCATGGTTTAGTTTAATTTTCTTTTGGTTTAGATAGTGTTAATACATTTTTTTTTTTTTGTTTTTTTTTTGTTATTAGTATTAAATTTATTTTTTAATCTTAATACACGTTATTTCTCAAGTTGGAAGATCATGTTCACGTGAGCAATTGAAGCCCGATTTCAATCCCGATGTATCAAATTGCCAAAAAAGTTAAAATTATAAATTGATTAATTATTTTGTTATGCTTTAAAGTTAATGTTGTAAATAAATATTTAACAAAGTTGATGAATTTGAATGTAATTGACCCTTTAAAATTAAGTATCGAATTTTGAGCACTATTAATATATTAGTGAATTGATATTCGGATTTAAGCAATAGCGACACGTACGATATATTATTGGCAAGTGTAGAATATTAAAGCCGACATTAATTAAGTCCAAGTCCAAGTCAACACG
The DNA here is from genome assembly GCA_958295605.1 of Ajuga chamaepitys. Classification (NCBI taxonomy): domain Eukaryota; kingdom Viridiplantae; phylum Streptophyta; class Magnoliopsida; order Lamiales; family Lamiaceae; genus Ajuga; species Ajuga chamaepitys. The sequence continues at coordinate 37,885,115 of OY282498.1, read as the reverse complement.
TCCAACACCAAAAAATAATTTTCAGTCCAACTTGCTTTTCTTCTTAATTTATATTGGGTGACCATGTCACAAATTAGCTGGACCTTTCTAATATTTTAATGACATACATCATATTCATAGTACCGGTCAAATCAAGATTAACAAAATAAAATATTAACTAAAAATTAAAATTTCTAAGAAAAGACTTTATTTATAATTTGAGTTCGAACTTTTACATCGGATAAAGGTAATTAGTGACTTATGAAATAATCCTAGAAACAGATAAATTAATATATGATATTCAAAACAGAAGATTTCATCCAACTTACAAAAACAGCTGTACGACTTTAGCACCTACAACTAATACTAATATGCGGTGCTTATTTGAGACTTATCTGTTCTTATAATTTTTTTATATAAACAATAGATTTAACTTTCACTGAATGTTTATAAATATTTTTAGGAAAAATTGATAAAAATGTCCCGTAAGTTTGTCCTAATTAAGAAAATATTCTTTGAGTTTGGCACTTTTAAAAATGTCTTCTAACTTACAAAAAATTGGTAAAAATGTCCTGTGACCGGCTATTGCAGATTACTCATCAGGTCATCCATTAGCTGGCTGTATTTTGCTTATGTGGCACTTAATTTTTTGACTTTTTTGTGTTTCTCCTGCTTAGTCACTTATTAGGATGGTAAAGAAATTAAAATATATATATATGTATATATATATAAAAATTAATATAATATTAAAATTTAGATATAAATGATAATTAAATCTATATAATATTTAAAATCCATAGTTTTAAATTCTAATCTGATATATTATTTTAAAAAATCTTTAATATATTATTTTGAATTAATCTAGATTGTAAAATATATAAAATATATAAAATATTCAAAATAAATTATAAAACCATTTAAAAACAAAAATATATATAGATATATGATTACTAAAATCTTTAATATTAAATTAATTTTTTTAATTTATCTGTCAAAACAGTAAAATTATTTTAGTAAATCTTAAAGTAACTTGAAATTTTTTAAAATTAATTAATAAAAATAAAATTAATTTTTAGGAATCAATGTAAGATTTAAGACTCTTCTAAATTTTTACCTTTATAAATTAATTTTTAAAAATTTCAAGTTACTTTAAGATTTACTAAAATAATTTTATTGATTTTATAGATAAAATTTAAAAATTTAATCTAATATTTAAGATTTTAGTAATCATATATCTATATGTATATATATATATATTTATTTTTAAATCATTTTATAATTTATTTTGAATATTTTATATATTACAATCTAGATTAATTCAAAATAATATAATAAAGATTTATTTAAATAATTTCTCAGATTAGAATTTAAAACTATGAATTTTTAATAATATATAAATTTAATTATCATTTATATCTAAATTTTAATATTATATTAATATATATATATATATATATATATATATATATATATTTTAATTTCTTTACCATCATAATAAGTGACTAAGCAGGAAAAACACAAAAAAAGTCAAAAAATTAAGTGCCACATAAGCAAAAAACAGTCACTTCATGGATGACCTGATGGGTAACCTGCAGTAGCCGGTCGCGGGGCATTTTTATCAATTTTTTGTAAGTTAGAATGCATTTTTAAAGAGTACCAAACTTAAAGAATATTTTCTTAATTAGGGCAAACTTAAGGGACATGTTTACCAATTTTTTCATATTTTTATTTTTTAAAATTTCTACTACAGCTATCACTATTACTATGTCAAAGAAATCTCTAAGTTTTCAATCTATCATATTTAATTAATAAAATTATTTGATATAGAGAATATAAATGAAAAAGAGAAGAAAATTTCGAACATTAAAGGTAGAGGGGAACGTGACCTATCTTCTTAATTCTTAGTCGAAACTAAGATTACGAGTGAAGAAAAGGAAAATGACGGGGCTATTAACATTTTCATTTTCTCTAATTATGAAAAAGTTATATCTTTTTCTAGTGTTCGAATCAATTAGGGGTGGTAATTGACGGATTTGGGACTAGTATTGAGCTTCCTATCTCTATTTCGATTTCAGATTCCAAATATCATCTCCCGCAAAATTCATCATTTAGAAAATCTAGGTCAGGGATGGGGATTCCCTGTTCGAGTAATGGGTCCTCCTCGGAGAATTAGATGCTCCACATATTTTCTTCTTTAACTCAAACTTTTTTATTTTTAATACAATTTTATAATAGAATATTAATTTCAATTAACTTCATAAATCTTTGAATCGAGTACTGCTTACAATAAATAAATAACACGCACCTCATATGTTATTTTGATTTATTTGAATATTAGAAATATGATGGGTTTTTATACAAAAGTAATAAAGAACCTAAAATTAATCCTTAAATATTATACATATTATATGTATTACAAAATGACAAATGCTAAAATGAATAATTAAGAATTAGGATATGGAAAAATTCATTTTAATTAAGCGGGGATGGGGCGAAGAGCATCAATGAATTAAGCGGGGATGGAGCGAGGAGCATTGATCTCATCCCCGTCTTTTCTAAAGCGAGGAATCCCTATCCCCGTCCCACTCCTGCTATCATCAGAAAACCTCCTACCCAATAACATCGGGTCTCAATGGTGATGGATTCCCATAAAAATTTGGCCACCCTTGGAATCAATGAGCACTTTTAAAACGTAAAGTCGACCGGACCCTCAAAGTATATTTGACCGGTATAATCACACAATTACATTCATCTGATTACTTTACGACATGTGTTTATTTTAAGTTTAGAGGATGATAGAATGCTGTAGGTTGAGGGATATAAAGTGGAAAAAGAATGTTGAATTAAATAAATGAGTGTTTAATTTTGTTGATTGAGGATTGAGTTATGTTTGTTTTTAATGTAAAAATGAAAAAATATGATGTGATCGTTATAAATATATTTTCAACAACTTCATAAAATAAACGATTCCATTAATTCAATTCTTAATGAATTGAATCAAGTGATAAAGTAAATACGCTCTACAAGTGAGTGGTCTAGATGTTCCCATTTGTTCCTCTTCTCGTTTGTTTCTTTCCGCTGTTCCCGCCGCCAAACTGTTTCAATTTCTTCTCTAGTTCCACTCCCCTTTCTCATTTGTCCCTCCCAATATTTTTTTTTTTTGAAATGCTAAATTTCGAGTTTAGAAAAAAAATTCAAATCATGTTCCTCATTTTACAATTTACACTATACGAGGTATCTTGTGTACCAATTAATCCGTACAATTTAGCTCAATAGAAAAAATGTGTTAGTATTTGTCTAAATGTATTATATATTATGGATAAATGTATCACGGTGAAAATGTATTAATATTTATACTTTAGAGTATCACTTGTTCTGGGTAAATATATTATACTCAGAACAAATAATACCTTTAAACATAAATTGTGATACCCACCTTGAATTGCACCGTGCAACTAGTGCACATGAGACTGTCATATGAAGATGTATTCTTTTTAGACAAAAACTCGTATGTGACCGTCACACGGTATGACGGGAAAAAGTATCACTTTTTTGTGGTAAAAGTATCACGTTTATCTGAAAAAGTATCACCTTTTTTGAACAAAAAAAATATCACTTTTTGTAGCAAAAATATCATCTTTATCTGTAAAATTATCAATGTAGTAAAAGTATCATTTTTTCCTGTAAAAGTATCATTTTTTCCTGTAAAAGTATCAATGTTTTCTGTAAAAGTGCATTCCGTAACACGTGTGATCGTTCACACACAAGACTCACTCTTCTTTTTATCAGTTCGGTTTATACGATCACAGGGCTGAAGAATTTTTTTTTTTTTTCTTTTTTTTTTTCTTTTTTTTTCTTTTTTTTATATTCCCTCCATCCCAAATGAACTTGCACAGGCAAGTAGTCACAAATATTAAGGAAAGTTATTTTTGGGATCTTATTGACTTTTCAAATGTGAATTGAAAGTGAAGATTGAGGGTGGAGATTTTGAGGGTGAAGATTGTGTTATAATTTTTCTTATTAAAAAGTGTGCAAACAGACGAAAACGGAAAGTGTACAAGTTCATTCGGGACGAAGAAAGTATATAAATGTAAATATTTTAATATATAGCTTATATGAGTGGTTCCTTTTTTCCCACTTATAAGAGGGTGTTTGGCTAAACTTATTTTAAACATCTTATAAACTCCAACATCTTATAAGTTTCAAGAGCTTATAAGATGTAATTTTTAAGAAGTTTATAAGTTAACAAAGTGTTTGGATAAAAGAACTTATAAGCTTGTAACTGAATATAGTGATTTAGCTATAAATTTGGGGTATAATTTAAAACTAATATTAAACACACATTTTGATTAGTGTGCGAAATGTGTGTAGTGTGTGTATTGTGTAGTGGTGTGTGAAGTGTGTGTAGTGTGTGTAGTATGTGTACTGTGAGAAATGTGTGTAGTGTGTGAAACGTGTGTAGTGTGTGAAGTGTGTGTAATGTGAATTGTGTGTAGTGTGTGTAAGTATGTGAAATTTGAGTGTAATAATTAAGAGCTTAAAAAATAAGATCGAAATAAGATGGGGTATATAAACTTTTTTTTTTTGGATCTTATAAGCTCTTAGAGCTTATTTTTGTGGCTTATAAGCTCCTAAACATGTTTTTTTACCAAACACTTTGTAAGAGCATATAAGCTCCTAAGCATTTTATAAGATTGTTTTAAGAGCTCTAAGCTCTGCCAAAGACCCTCTAAATCTTGTGATGTGCAAACTAATAGCGAGGGTATCTCAATTTTCTTAAAGAAAAAGGGGGTGGGGGCTGGAACTAGGAAATCAAAATAACAAATCCTTCTCGATGGTCGTGGCACCGCCATTTTGCTCCTCTGCCACCCCGAAGTAATTCATGTTATAATTAATGAATTAATTAAAGTGTGAATAAGGTACTTTAATACTATAATTAAGTGGTCGTAAGTTTAATTTTGTAGGAATTAAACTTCATACGATTAATCTACGCAAGGAGTAGATAATCATAGGTTTTTGAATTTCTCTAAACCGACTTTTGGTGAGTGACAAATTAATATATAAAGTTACCATTTAGTTATGTATTAAATGTAGGATTAATAATTAAGAGAAGTTATTATCCCACACTGATTTGAGAGCTCCTTAAATTAATATATATATATATATATATATATATATATATATATATATATATATGAAAGCTCATCATTAAGGTATATCAAGTATACTTGTGAGGGAGTCCAATAGGAAGCCCACACGCACGCTAACTCAACTCGGCACGGCACGACCACGACCACGGCCACGCCTCGCCTGGCCTCGCCTTGGCCGTGGGCTTGGCCTTGGGCCTGGGCCTTGGGCCTTGGACTTTGGTAATGCCTCGGTCGAGGCCCAGTAAAAGGCTGATTAAGGAGGGTTTAATTGGGCTGTTACTGTGCCCGTAACAGTCATAAATAAATGACAGAATTTATTAAATTAATTCTGATGTTCCCCTAAGGAGGCCTCTGCATAATACCAGCTCCGATTTCAGACGAACCGGTGCCTTTTCTGTTAGTGGTGCTACTACAGAAAAGGACGAAAATCGTTTTATCTTTGGGTCAAGTACTTCATTCTGAGAGCACTAGCCGAGAAGTATTTTGTCCTAAGGACAGTGGACTTCCACGACTCGGTTTTACATTCTGATCCAGTTTCTTTCTTCTGCTTTCTTGTTCTAATTGTAATTTTCCAGAAGCATTGTAATAACAATCTTAGGACAAAATATTTTTCTGTATTTCTGGAAAATGGTCAATCAGACGAATAATCCTACTGTTCCTCCAGTCAATATGGTACACGTGTTCATGCACACACTTTAGGACGCTTAAGTGTTAATTTAGTGATGTTTTGTGCAATATTCACGTGTATTTCGTGCATTTAATTCTCATTGGGCAAAATAATACGTTTGGTTCATTTTTTTTTAAACAGGTGCAAATGGATCGAAAAAGAGTATCAAAAGATCGCAGAGTCGGTGGATCGATCGAAACAACAAAGGACAGGGCTAAAAGAAGACCTCGGCCGAGACATGTTACAAATTTCGACCGAGATGACCTTCCAGGAAAAACTTGAAGTTTTGAAGAATTGAAAATCTCGGCCGAGACGGGCAATGGATCTCGGCCGAGATGACTCTCCAGGGAAAATCTAGATTTTCAAGAGATCAAGATCTCGGCCGAGATGAGTCAAATCCTAGCAAGCCCTGATATTTCCTTTTCACATCTCAGCTGAGATTCAATTGCATCTCGGCTGAGATCAGCATTCGATTCACCTAGCAGAAAATCCTCTTTTCACGTCTCGATGGAGACACATTTGAATCTCGACCGAGATTCTGTGCCCTGTTTTAAAATTATGAATGCGATTTTGCCTTAAACTCAAGTGACAACTCTTCCTCTATATATATAAGTTCCATTTCGAATTTGACCTATCAAAGAACACAATTCCAGTCATCTTCTAGCCATCAAAGCCAACAAGGAGGGATATTGGGCAAGAGATTGAAGGATCATCTTCTCCAATTGACATTTTGGGGTTCATCTATTTTAGTATTATGTTTTCTTGCTTTTCTACTTATCTTCTGTTTGTTTTAGCTTCTATGGGTGAGTAGCATCCTTATTTCAGCACTTGATCATTAGTTGAACCTTGGATTGAGAATGTTTATGTAATTTTTACGGTTGTTGACCGATTGGATTATGTTTTTGGAATGTTCTATGCTATATGGGATTGTTGATTCACACTTATGAATTGAATTGTGGTTTGAACACCCATTTGGATATTTGTTTGTGTCTTACTAGATTGAGCTTATAATTCGTAATTGTTATGAATCCAATTTCCGTGTAGCAAACAATAGATTTATTTTATTGAGGATAACATAGAATTCAACCACTAAAACCGAGCTCACGAGTTTTATGTCGAATCTATTCCGTTATCTTGATTCTTAAAGAACTTGTTTTAGGAATTGATAAGTTGAGTAGGATTAATTGAAGAGCTTGTTTTTTATTAATCATACTTAAGAGACAACAAGATTGATAGAGCTTGTTATTTGTAGATATCAGTTCAATATCATCAAGTGATCATAGTTTGTAGTAGAGATTTTGAGGAGTCAGGAACCGGTTCAGCATTTGGAAAACCGGGCTAGAAAACCGGGATTTAACCAGATCAGTCTAAGGGTTAAAAAAGAAACTGGAGTTAAGGTGGTTATAACTGCCATGTGCAACGGAGTAGAACCGTTGAGTGTAAAACCGTTGTGAAAGACCCGTCTAACAGCTTTGTGCAGTTGGAAACAAAATTGGTTACAACTGCTGCTACTTCCTGATTCGAGCTTCAACCTTTACATACATTGAAACGACTTGGAGATGCGAGTTGATACACGTTGTTTTCCCTCTGTAAACACTACTCAATCATTAGAATTTGATAGCTACGGTTCTTGAGCTCAATTCGATCTGTGAATTGGGGGTTTCTAGTTTTCTGGAATAATTCTTGTAATTGATTGTTTAGTGGAGTGAGTTGAGGTGTATAGAGCCTCCGTGGATGTAGATCACATTAATCGAACCACGTAAAATCCTTGTGTTCTTCATTTTCTATTCATGTTCTGTGTTCGGTTTCATTTGACCGAATTCTTGATTGTTTTTCATTCTCTCTTGGTTTGAGTATTGATTGTGTGTGTGTCAAGAGTTAATTACCTAACATTATTAATCCTGGAGTTGGAGTTCTAAGGCTAACTAATTGAGTAGTAACATCAATTACATAGATTATTCGAACCAAGGGGATACTTGATCAAGGGTTGAATCCTTTAATCATATTTTAAAATCCAAAAACCAATCTACTTATCTTGTCATCTTATGTTAATTGAATCTTAAGTTTATTTAATCATAGTTTAATAGTTGTTCTTGGTAATCACTAGTAGTTTATAGTTGGATAATCAAACCCCTCCCCCTCCTCCCCCTTTTATTGCTTTCATTATTTGTTCCTACTTTTATTTAAATTTTACAATCGCTTGATCTATCAAAATGACACTAGACCACCATTCCTCGTGGGTTCGACCCTTACTTGCCACTCTACTAGTTAGAGTTGTGGGATAAGGTTAAGTATATATTTATATACATTAATTTGGTGGTAAGAAACGATCCTACCACCATGCTCCAGCAAGGACTATCCCGAGTCCTCCAGCCAATTCTGTGGAGAAGCCTGAAAAGTTCTTCGGTGAGAACTTTAAGAGGTGGTTGCAGAAGATGCTATTCTACATTACGACCCTTGGATTTGCTTCTTTTCTGAAAGAAGATCCTCCTGTTACCTCGGCTGGGGATGATTTTGATGAGCAAAGGCGTATTGCTTTTGACTCGTGGACACATAGTGACTATTTGTGTCGAAACTATGTTCTGAACGGACTAACTGATCCGTTGTATAATGTTTATGCCGACATCAAGTCGACAAAGGATCTTTGGAAAGTATTGGAGAAGAAATACAAGACAGATGATGCAGGCACAAAGAAATTTGTGGTTGCTCGATTTCTTGATTTCAAGATGGTGGACAACAGTTCGGTAGTGGAGCAAGCTCAAGAGTTTTAGCTTGTCGTTCATGATGCTTCAGCCGAAGATATGAAACTTCCGGTACCATTCATGGTGGCAAACTTAATCGAAAAGCTGCCTGCAGGTTGGGGTGACTTCAAGAATTACTTGAAGCACAAACGAAAGAAAATGACAGTTGAAGACTTGATCCTTAAGCTACGAATTGAAGAAGACAATCGAAAAAACGAGTTCAGGTATAGGGCTCAAACTGATGCAAAGACGAATCTGTTGGACAAGGGATCTTCTAGTAATAAGAGGAAACGCCCAACCGATAACAACAATCGGGGAAACAATGAGTCAAACAACAATGGCAAGGATAAGCAACCTGCAGATGCTACAAAATTTGCAGGAAATTATTATATTATGGTAGACCAAACCACATGGCAAAGAATTACCGTCTGCCTAAGCAGAAGAAGAAGAAAGTGAATGCCAATGTTGTTGAGCAAGATGATTTGGACCTCACTGCTATGATCTTCGAGGCCAATGTAGTGGACAATCCAAGAGAATGGTTTGTCGACAAAAGAGCTTCTTGTCATGTATGCTCTGACAGGGAGGTGTTCTCCAGCTATTAGGCTTCTTCCGGGAGGAAGCTGCACACGGGAAATCATGCCTCGTCTGAGGTGGCTGGAGTGGGGAATGTGATTCTCAAACTAACTTCTGGCAAAGAGCTCACTCTGAAGGATGTACTGCATGTCCCAGACATTCGAAAAAATTTGGTTTCTCAATCTTTACTAGTGAAGCATGGGTTTCGACTAGTCTTCGAAGCCGACAAGTTCATACTGAGCAAGCAAGGAGTTTTCATAGGGAAGGGCTTTGTAGTTAATGGTTTTTTCAAGATGAATGTAATGTCTAAACGCCAAGTGAATAATGTAACTTCCACTATGAATGAAAAAATATCTACTTCTTCTTATTTGCTGGAGTGTTCCTCTTTATGGCATTCTAGATTAGGACATGTAAATCTTAATGCTATAATACGTTTAGTAAATTTAGATTTTCTAAAACTGAATGAAGTAAAATCACATGAAAAATGTGAAGTATGTGTTGAAGCTAAAATGACCAAATTACTTTTTTCATTCAGTAGAAAGGAGCACAATACTTCTAGAATTAATACACACTAATGTATGTGACTTAAAATTTGTGCAGTCTAGAGGTGGGAATATTTTTTTTTATAACTTTTATAGATGATTGTACAAGATATTGCTATCTTTATCTTCTAAGAAGTAAAGATGAAGCAATAGAAGCATTTAAAAACTACAAAGCTGAAGCTGAAAATCAACTAGGTACCCGGATTAAAACAATCCGAAGTGATCGAGGTGGTGAGTATGTAGCACTGTTTGAGGAATTGTACTCTCAAAGTGGCATAATTCATCAAACTACAACTCCTTACTCTCCTCAATCAAACGGCGTTGCAGAACATAAGAACCGTACTCTTAAGGAGATGATGAATGCCTTGTTGATTAGTTCAGGATTACCCCAGAACATGTGGGGGGGAAGCTGTACTTACAACTAACTATATATTGAATAAGATTCCACTAAAAAGAGTAGATAAAACTCTGTACGAGTTGTGGAAATGGCGCAAGCGGTCATACAAATACCTCAAAGTGTGGGGATGTTTGGCTAAAGTTGAGGTGTTATTGCCTAAACAAGTTAGAATTGGCCCTAAAACGATTTATTGTATATTTGTTGGGTATGCTCTCAACAACAGTGCTTATCGATTTAAGATTCATAAATATGAAATTCCAGATATGACTGTGGGTACTATTATTGAGTTTAGGCACGCGGTGTTCTTTGAAAACATCTTTCCTTGTAGAGAAAGAAAGTTAGAAAGTTCAAATCAAGGAATTACTTTTGAGAAAGGAAGTAGGTCAAATTTAAAAAGAACTGTTGAAGCTACTAGTAGTTCTCGGTCCTTAGAAGAGGAAGAAACGAGACGTAGCAAAAGAGCTAAGACTGCTAAGTCTCATTCGGTCCTGATTTTATCATATATATGTTTGATGATGAATCGAAGTCTATCAAAGAAGCTCTGTCTAGTCCAGATGCTGCATTCTGGAAGGAAGCAATCAACAGTGGAACTGAATCTAACATGCAAAATCACACGTGGGAGCTAACCGACCTTCTACCAAGTTGTAAATCTTTAGGAATTGAACTTCACACGATTAATCTACGCAAGAAGTAGTTAATCGTAGGTTTTTTAATTTCTCAAAACCGACTTTTGGTGAGTGAGGAATTAATACATAAAGTTACCACTTAGTTATGTATTAAATGTAGGATTAATAACTAAGAGGAGTTATTATCCCACATTGATTTGAGAGCTCCTTAAATTAATATATTGAAAGCTCATCATTAAGGTATATCAAGTATACACGTAAGGAAGTCCAATAGGAAGCCCATACGCGCGCGCACGCTCGACTCGGCACAGCACGACCACGGCCAAGCCACGCCTCGGGCTTTGGACTTTGGACTTTGGTAATGCCTCGGCCGAGGCCCAGTTATCTTTTTGGCAGCCCAAAACAATTGGGCTTGCCAGATGAGCTTCAGAAGCCCAACGATAGGCTTGTTGGATGAGTCCAACAGTGGATGGGTTTGAATTTAAAATTCAAACCTGTAACATCCACAATAAAGGGCTGATTAAGGAGGGTTTAATAGGGCTGTTACTAAGCCCGTAACAGTCATAAATAAATGACAGAATTTATTAAATTAATTCTGATGTTCCCCTAAGGAGGCCTATAAATAGGCTGTCTCCTGCATGCATACATACAACATTTTTCAGCTGAATTCCATTTCTCTGCATAATACCAGCTCCAATTTCAGATGAACATCCTTAGTTCGCCGGTGCCTTTTCTGTTAGTGGTGCTACTACAGAAAAGGACGAAAATCGTTTTATTTTTGGGGGTCAAGTACTTTATGGAGAGCACTAGTCGGGAAGTATTTTGTCCTAAGGACAGTGGACTTCCACGACTCGATTTTACATACTGATCCAGTTTCTTTCTTCTGCTTTCTTGTTCTAATTGTAATTTTCCAGAAGCATTATAATAACACATTATTGCCACTGTCTTCATTGTGCCTTTCGTTTTATATTCTTCAAAGTTAAAGTTTAGTTCTTCTCTTCTGATCATAGCAAAAATTGTTCTTGTATTTAAGATCGATTAATATTACTTTTGTTTTACTATGCATGTTAATTTTTATTTATTTGATAATGTGGTCTGGATCTGATTCACGTGTTCTTGATGCCTTTCCTTTCCATTTTTTTCTTGCTTTTTTTTTTGGCTTTTCAATATTTTAGTTGAATTTAATAAAAAATGGTATAATTGATATTTAGTGGGTTGTATTAAAATTTTTAAACTCAATTTAAATAAAGTTGGACTGCATTGAGAAGTGGGCTGCGTTGAGAAACTTTTATGGACTGCGAATAGTCGCAGCATCATCATTATTATTATTATTGTAAAATTGTTGTCATTCTAAACCAAGAACTTTGTCCCAAATAATTGTTGTTCTGAAAATTCAAAATATAATTTCCGTCAATCTTTCAAATATTATCCATATTATAAATGAGTTTTGAAAATAAAATATTTGTAGCAAAAGACAAAAATAAATAAAAATAATAATTAAATTTAAATAAGAGTATATGATATTTTTAAATATGAAAATTTTAAAAATAATAATTACCTCGAGAAGGATGAAGTATTACATATCTGGTGACGCGGTTGAAATAGATTGTTAGAGATGAGGGATCTCACAATAGTAATGATATTATTGGACACTGGTTGCCATTGTGGGAACGCAAGTTTTGTGGAGTAATATTTTGGTCAAAGACTAGCGTCCGCTAATTCTTTTGTGGGCACAAAAATTTTTGGCCCTACTGATTAATATCGGTTACCAATAGGCTTTATTGTACCAATCTTCGACTATATTCGATTAAACTTTTTGTATCAATCTTTTATTGAATATCAATTAGACTTTAATCTACTATCTGACCAACATCTTATAACTTTCATAACCAACGATGGAACAACATGGAGATCAAGAAGGGTACTGAGGCACTTAATTCCGTGTCATTTGTTTACATATATATATATGTTTAAATTTTTCGATTTGATACAATTTAATTAAATAAAATGAATAACTTTATTATTTAACTTGAATACTTCATTCATTTCATATTAATTGTTATTCTAGTTACTTTTTCATTTTTCCAATTAATTGACATTTTAAATATTTTTCACGAATTCTACAAATTTTTTCTCTGAACTCAATCCTATAATATCTCTACGTTTTAAACTATCACAGATATTTTATTTGATCAAATGTTTATCCCCTAAAATTAGTTGAGAGTATATCAGTCAAAATATTTCATCCTTAATTTTTTTTTCCTGAAGTGACAATTAATATGGAATGGAGGGAGTAATATTTAATAAGATTCAATTGATGTATTCTTTATTGTACGCAACAGAGATAAAGATTTAAAATGTAGAATGAAATGTTTAGAAACGCTATATCTTTTCTTTTAGTTGAATTTATTCATCTTATCAATATCATTAGTAGTTTTTAATTTTATATAAATAGTTGAATATTGTTGAGACTTCACGATATATTTGGGAGCACAAAGAGGTGGTATTCCTTTTTAAATTTTTACAAATTTTTATTTCCAATGAAATTTATCAATTATTTTAAATTTAGAACATAATATATCAGAATTTGTTCTCTAGCAATCTGAGAGTGTGTCTTTTACTTGATATAAAATTTATCTCATAATCTTAAAGTAGAATTAGAAATTTAACACCTCCTCCACAGAAACGTACACCAAAATTTACCTATAATTGGCCTCGACAAAATTTATGGGTGCTTGTCACTGTTTACAACAATAATTTATTTAGAATAATTAATGGGTCTTTTCTAGAAGCACGAAAAGCATAAAATGTTGATTCTACCACGTAACCATATTTGATTCATATACCATAGCAGATTAAGATATTCAAACGCATGCGTTGAATTTTAGGACAATTTCGGCTGCTGCTTTAGGCCGTCGTAAGAAAAACAAAATTATATACATACATAAATCTGTTAAGTATATTTCTACGTTACCTCCCCCCAGAAAAAAAGATGAATGAATATAAAAAAACAATCATACCATTTGTGTTTATCTGCTTACAGATAATCCACACAACTTCTGCTGCAAACGATACTATACACACTTCTCAGAGCATCAGAGATGGAGAAACACTGGTTTCATCAGGTGACATGTTTGAACTCGGTTTTTTCAGCCCTGGAAATTCGTCGAATCGGCGTTATGTTGGGATCTGGTATAGGAACATACCAAACAGGACGTATGTTTGGGTTGCCAACAGACAAACTCCTCTCACTTCTAACACTGGTGTCTTAAGGGTTACTCAGCCTGGAGTCTTGGCCCTCTTTGATGACACTAATGGGACGATTGTATGGTCATCTAACGCGACACGAACTGTCGGAAATCCAGCTGCGCAGTTGCTGGACACGGGGAATCTGGTGGTGAAGGCTGCAAATGATGAGAGGCCGGAGAATTTCCTCTGGCAGAGTTTCGATTATCCAGGCAATACGTATTTGCCAGGCATGTTGAGCCTGGGATGGAATTTGGTGACAGGGGTGGAAACCTACCTGTCGTCGTGGAGAAGCGACGATGATCCGAGTCCAGGTGAGTTTACATCTCACCTGGATCCAACTGGATATCCACAAACCTATATTAGAAGAGGTAACGTGATCCAGTACAGAAATGGGCCCTGGAATGGGGCCCGATTCAGTGGGGCAACTTCTAACACGAGAGCCGATGAGTTAGTGATGAACAGTAATGAGGTAAGGTATGGGGATGGTTTTTTAGAGGAAAACGTTGTCACCAGGCTTACATTGACTGCAGACGGTACAACCGTACGGAGCACATGGAATTTTCGAACGAACTGGACAACTTTCTGGACCATGCCAGCTGATCATGATTGTGATAGGTACAACTTTTGCGGTGCACACGCCTTTTGTGACACTGTTAATGCTCCTCCCTGTGGATGTCTCGACAGATTCGTGCCTACAGATCCAGAGGGCTGGGCTGCGTCAGATTGGGAGGGTGGATGCGTCCGAAGGGCAGCCTTTAATTGTCGAGATGATGTGTTTTTGGAGTACTCTGGGATTAAATTGCCAGATTCACGAAACTCGACTTTCAATGAGGAGATAGAGAACCTTGAAGACTGCGAACGAGAATGTTCAAGGAACTGTTCTTGTGTGGGGTATGCGCGGTTGAATATTAGATCGGGACGTGGATGCCTGTTTTACCATGAGGACTTGATTGACATGAGAACATTGGCGTCGGGTGGACAAGATCTTTACATCAGATTGTCGTCTGCAGAGAGGGGTAAGAATTTATTCGGACATTGATCTTATGATCATGTTGTTGATGTTTATGTCTCATAGTTTTTCTATTTTTTTGTTTGGATAGTAAATAGTGAAGCCTCTAAAGGGAACAAAAGAGTAGTTCTTATAGCAAGTTTGACATCTGCGGCCGGAATAGCTCTCGTATTCTTGATCCTATTTTTGATTTATAACCGGAAGAGGAAGAAGTATCCGTGGTTGGCAAGTGAAGGTATGCAGAATGTGTATTTTGGCTGAAGAATATTTATCAATTACCGTATCCTTCTATGATTCATGTTTGTATGATTCATGGTGTGCAGCTACGGTGTCGTTTAGTGGAAATTATATTGGTAGAGACGGAGAATTGCCATTCTATGACTTACCGACGATTTTGAAAGCTACAGATCATTTTTCGAGCCAAAACAAGCTTGGTGAGGGTGGATTCGGACCGGTTTACAAGGTATAATTTAAAAAAATTCTTCACATCATTATGCAGTTGTTATGTGAAACTGTTACAAATGAAAAATATGGCGTAAAATTTGATTGAAAGCGCAACATTTCCTGAAATTTGACTGCAGGGCATGCTGCCGGACGGACAGGAAATTGCTGTGAAACGCATGTCAAAAACCTCCTCACAAGGAGTTAATGAGTTG
The DNA here is from genome assembly GCA_958295605.1 of Ajuga chamaepitys. Lineage (NCBI taxonomy): Eukaryota > Viridiplantae > Streptophyta > Magnoliopsida > Lamiales > Lamiaceae > Ajuga > Ajuga chamaepitys. The sequence goes on along the minus strand of OY282498.1, from coordinate 37,869,526 downwards.
AAGAATGAAGTACTTTTGATAGCGAAACTTCAGCACCGCAATTTGGTGAGGATTTTAGGATTTTGTGTCGAAGGAGAGGAGAATATGTTGGTCTATGAATACATGCCAAACTTTAGCCTGGACTTGATTTTATTTGGTGAGTAAGATTATTGCATTATCTGATATCTTTGGTTTAAAAAAATACTAACTCCATGGTATGGTTCGGCAGATCAAACAAAAAGTAAGTCACTTGATTGGCGAAAACGCTTCAATATTATAAATGGAATTGCAAAGGGACTATTGTATCTTCATCAAGATTCAAGGCTGAGAATCATCCATCGAGACCTCAAAGCTAGCAACGTACTGCTAGATGCTGACATGAACCCGAAGATATCAGACTTTGGCCTAGCTAGGAGTTTTGGTGGAAACGAAACTGAAGCTCAGACGCGGAGGGTTGTTGGAACATAGTAAGGAAGTCAACATATTGATTAATTTATCTAATTCCAGTTTGTATCTTATAACAGTTTTTTTTTTTTCTTTTTCGCAGTGGATATATGTCCCCAGAATATGCAATGGACGGGTTGTTCTCAATCAAATCAGACGTGTTTAGTTTCGGTGTTCTAGTGTTAGAAATTGTGAGTGGAAAAAGAAACAGAGGATTCTCCCTCCAAGATCAGAATCTAAACCTTGTCGGACATGTAAGTTGATCTAATTCCTAGCTAACTACTTTCGTCCAAACAATATAATCTTAACCACATTCTCTTTTCGACAGGCATGGAGACTTTATAAAGAAAGAAGCATGTCCGAACTAGTGGATCCTTCTCTTGGCGATTTATTTGACATGTCTGAAGTGTTGCGCTCGATCCATGTGGGACTTTTGTGCGTGCAGAATTCGCCCGAAGACAGGCCAAACATGTCTTCAGTAGTGTTTATGCTGGGTAATGATGTTGAACTGCCTCAGGCTAAGCAACCTGGAATTTTCCGAGAAAAAGATGTTATTTTTGGTCAGAGTTCGAGTAGCACAAATGCAGCAAATTCAGGGAATCAGATTACAATTACTATGCCCCAGGGCAGATAGGGAATTACTTACTTGGTTCTTTTTCTTTCACTTAACTTGTAAATTAATCTTCCTACCTTTAAAAGTCTAGGTAGTTTCTTACAAATTAATGTAGGGACAAAAATACCCTCTATCATACAAACTATATATAAGGAGACCTAATGGATAAATACGTAATTTATCTTACTAATATATATTTATTGCAAGAAATTAATAAATTCATCCATTAATTACTTAGTTATATATTCTTTATTTGTATTATTTTAGTTAAACTTAAGATAACATTAATTTTTAATTTTATTAAATTTCATAAGATTTGTTTTGCTTAGATATATTATTTGACATGATTTTTTTTTTTTTGAAAAAATATATGCTAATTCAATATATCATATGGAACAAAATATGGAAGGAGAATCCAGTCAATTGAATATTGACATAACTTTTAATTATAGTATAAATTATAAGATAATTCTAAGTTATATTTCTAGCGAAAAAAATATAAAAATATCACACATGCCTTTTTTATGCTAAATTGAAAAGTATTTGTAAAATAAGCAGCACAACACCTCACAAATTCTTAAAATATGATTATAGACTTGTTATTTTAATTGTAGATCTTTATTTATTAATTATTTGTCTTATAATCTTTTCTGTTGTATATGATTCAAGTATAATTAATTTTATTTTTTGAACATATTTTTTTGATCAAGTATACATTATAGGTACAAAAATGTGAATTTTAATAATCATAAAGAGACAAATTGAAAAGATGTACACATTTTTAACATTAATTCAAACTCACATAATATTACATACAAACGTGGGATGAGATTATAGATATTTTATAAATACGTAATTTATCTTACTAATATATATTTATTGCAAGAAATTAATGAATTCATCCATTAATTACTCAGTTATATATTCTTTATTTGTATTATTTTAGTTAAACTTAAGATATCATTAATTTTTAATTTTATTAAATTTCATAAGATTTGTTTTGCTTAAATATATTATTTGACATGATTTTTTTTTTTTTTTAAAATGTATGCTAATTCAATATATCATATGAAGCAAAATATGGAAGGAGAATCCAGTCAATTGAATATTGACATAACTTTTAATTATAGTATAAATTATAAGATAATTCTAAGTTAATATTTCTAGCGAAAAAAATATAAAAATATCACACATTGCCTTTTTTATGCTAAATTGAAAAGTATTTGTAAAATAAGCAGCACAACACCTCACAAATTCTTAAAATAGGAATATAGACTTGTTATTTTAATCGTAGATCTTTATTTATTAATTATTTGTCTTATAATCTTTTTTGTTGTATATGATTCAAGTATAATTAATTTTATTTTTTAAACATATTTTTTTGATCAAGTATACATTATAGGTACAAAAATGTGAATTTTAATAATCATAAAGAGACAAATTGAAAAGATGTACGCATTTTTTACATTAATTCAAACTCACATAATATTATATACAAACGTGGGATGAGATTATAGATACTTTATAATGAGAATGTTTCATATATAAGAGTACTCTTAAGAATATCACCAATTTAACTTTTAAACATATTCTCCTTATTCAAATTTGTTCTATAACTATGCGAATGCTATTAATGCATGACCTATTTAGTGAGTTATTATCTACATAGTTAGAGTCGAATCTTTGTTTATGTTTTTAAAAGCGATATTTCAAACTCAAGTGAAAATATACTTGATATATATTTCTTAATAATTGTAAAAAAATGAATGACTTTTACTTTCTTTTGTAATTTAATCATATCTTTTTAAAATTGCAAAAAAATGCGTGAGTTTTTTAAATTTTGCAATTCAATGCATCAATAAAACGTTTCCGGTAAGATCGTGATGATCCAGCTGTCGGAGCTAAAAATTTTTTTGTCACGTTGGACGTTACCTCAACACAGATAAAAATCATGTGTCTTAGATATATATAAAAAAGGGACAAATTTATCCATCTACATTCTTATCATTGACTTCACCTAAAACACTAAATTACTTTGCAGTAAAAAATTTAAAGAAGCTCTCATGTAAGTTAAAGAAACAGGTGCAGTAACTTTGAAGTTGATCGGTCCTTAAAGTAATTCTTATTGAAATATAATTCACACTCAAGTGAAAATATACTTGATATATATTTTTTAAGAATACTTGTGAAAAAATACATGATTTTTACCTTTTTTGGAATTTATCATATCTTTTTTTAAAATTGCAAAAAACTGCGTGAGTTTTTAAAATTTTGCAATTCAATGCATCAATAAACTTTTCTGGTAAGATTGTAATGATGTGGTTGTCGGACCTAAAGAGACTTTTGTCATGTTTGATGCTACCTCAGCACATATAAAAATTATGTGTCTTAGATATATATATATAAGGAAAACAAATTTACCATCTACAATCTTATCATCGACCCTACTTAAACCCCCGAGATACTTTGCAGTTAAAAACTTAAAGAAGCTATCATGTAAGTTAAAGAAACAGGTGTAGTAACTTTGAGGTTGATCGGTCCCTAAAGTAATTCTTATTGAAAGTTTTTTCTCTTCTTCCAATTACCGACACTGAAAGCGGAAACCAAGTAAGTAAAACTAATCCTAAATTTATTTGACATGGCAATGTAAGCTGAGGTATTGTGGCCACATCATCACAATCAGATTGAAAAAATTAATTATTGTTTTAAATTGCAAAATTTTAATAATTCATGCACTTTTTTGCAATTTTAAAAAAGATGTGATTAAATAGAAAAAGAAGGTAAAAAATCAAGCATTTTTTCGTAATTAACCCATTTTTTAATTATTGTAACTAATATATTTTGATGACTAAGTTTTATTTATCTATTTACTTGTAAGAGTAATTGTTAACTATAAATTAAGCAAAGATTTTTTAGATAATAAAAATTCATTAAATTGTTGGAATCAACCAACATTGATTGACGAGAAGAAAAAACCAACACAACATAAAGAAATATGAAACATATGAAGCACAAAGACTACAAGATATAAACCAAGTAAATTAGACAAATTGCCGATGCGCTAGATAAATCGAGTACCAAAAAAAAATGATCTCGAATTTATCTCTAATTTTCCGGTGGAAGTCCCCAAAAGTGAGCAAATCATTGTTGAAATATCTAATGATGATTGAATCTTCAAAAAAGACACCATGAACAATGGATATTCCATTATTTCGGGAACTGATATACTCCCACTTATTGAGGGGAGACGAAAACTCCCATAAAGAGCGACTGAAAATCTCTCATTGAGAGAAACGAAAGAGAAAAACAAAACAAAAATTAAAGATATAACCTTCCCCGTCATCCCATGCAGGAATATGAAGAAGGACGACTAGGTTTAGTGTTGGAGATGGATTTTTAGAGATGATTATTTTCTTCACTATTAGTTGGGTTGACTTAAATAATTATTATTTAAGCAAGAGTTAGTTAAAAACTTAGTAGCACTTGTTAAAAGAATTAATATTTACCATTCTCTCCTAGATAGAAGATAAACAATTCAAAATATTTCGGAATCATACTTTTTAATCTCTACAAAAGTCCACTTAATTTAATCTTTGAAACACTTCTCGATCAGTTCCTGAATCAAACTTGAATATATCTTTATTTAATATATATATCTCGAATATAAAAGTTAACTAAGTTTATCTATAATTATTGATAATCACTTGAAAAGTATTCGATCATAGTTTCAAGTATATATATTGAAAAAAAAATATATAATTTACATTTTTCTATTAATAAATTAATTTATATTTGATAGTATTTTTATAACATGAATGAAGTAATTTCAATGAACTTTAAAATAATATTGGTGTTACATCAGTTAATTTTAGTTTAAAGGTGATGTAATACAATATTTTCATACTTCTATATTAAATACATAAAAGATCTTATGACTTCTAAATAATACTCCCTCCATCCCGGCCTAATTGTCCAACTTGCCATATTTGTTTGTCCCAAGCTAATTGGCCATGCCCATAAATGGCAAATTCTCTCACAATCTCCACCATCAAAATCTCTACTTTTAATCTCCACCTTTGAAAAAGTCAAAGACTCCATAAAATCTGTTTTTTCTTAATCTCCGTGCCCGGCCAAGGTTGGACAATTAGGCCGGGACGGAGGGAGTACATATTTATGTAAGTTATTCTTTTTTCTTATAAATACAACTGAAGTACACAGTGGAGTGTAAACATGAAACAAAAGTATTTGCAATATTATCTTAAACTTATCAAAGTTAATAACTCATACTATCTCCAACCCAAAAAATAAACGTATACTATCCCCAACCCATAAAAAGAGTCATGTTTGACAAATGTTTAACTTTCTTTATTTTTGGTCAATCAAATGAATGTATAAGCTTCTAAAAACCATGAGTTCTCACATATACGACTTCATCTATTTTTTTCATTTGACTTATCCAAATATATTAATTTATAATTAATTTTAATTTTTTACTTTGACTAATAAAACAATGGTTTGTCTTATTGAAACTTGACTAATTTTCCAAGACATAAAGTATTTTTAAAAATAAATCTTTTTATGGAACATATAGGCGTAATAATAAACAATATCATCGTTTAACTTTATTTAATTATAATTTTTACTTAATATATATCTTTTTTAGTTTTTCACAATTAAAAAATTCTATATTAAGAAGTATATATTTTAATCTTGACATACTATAGAACTTTTTAATATATTTATTTAAAAAAAAATACTAATATATATTTAATAAATTTTATGGATCACGTGCAACGTACGTGTATTTACCTAGTTGTAAGAAAACGTGTAACACTGTTGCATATCAGCCATAGATCATATGCATACTAATCACATTCAATTAGACTTTGTTTCTTTTAAGTTTACGTGAATTTCTTCGTGAATCAATTTTATCATGTAATAGTAACTCCCTAACATTGATTTGACGTATATAGTAGTAATAATTCCTACCACAATGCAATCCCAAAAAAATAGATATTATATATCCCAACCACAAAGTTTATAATCCTCATTTCCATGACCCACTTAAACCCAAACAAATAGTCCCTTAGATATGCATGGAGGCGGCAATTCAGGACGTTTGGCCTAGCTTAAGCCCACTATGCCCACGCCATATGTTGGGCAGGATTTAGTAGAAATTTTATCAGGCTGAAAAATGGTGATACCAAGTCGATCCGGTTGTGCCATCAGGCCATTAGCACATCAGGCTAGACCTGGTGGCTTGATGATACTTCGGCTTCGATTCTTACAACTAGCGGTCTAAATGTTGGTTGGGCCAGGCCGGGCCATTCGCCGACCAATATTGCCACCAGTAGATATGTATTTTCAACCTCTCTTTAAGTTCTAAGGAAATTCTATTCACACTGCCAAAACTTCTCTCTACACCATAATTTCTTTCTACACCACAACAAAGTTACGAGATTTATTATTTTTACTTTCCACACCATAAATCTAGACTTTTAAATCTTTATCAATTAAAAACTATAATAAATAGAATTTAAAAAACAAAAAAGCTGAAGAATAATACGTTGCTCAACTCTCCTCCTCTGTCTTCCGAAATTTCACGTTTGAAGAAGAATCTGGAGAACAACTAAGAGAACAATCAAGGAAGAACAACCAAGCAACTAATTTGTTGAAATACCAAATATCAGCTTCAAAATTTGAAAATGATATTGGAGGAAGAACTAGGATTTTTTCATTAAACCCAACAAAAGCAAGATGAAGGGTACTGTGATAAATAGTTCAAATATTGCACATAGAAGTTAAAAATAGTAGTTTAACTTTGAAATTCTGTTATGGATATGATTGTTTTCTTCTACGATTTATGAGTTTGTACGTAAATCTGGTTGAATTAATTGATGATTAGGATTCCAAAATACGTTATTTATTAAGAATTTTAAATTGTAAAGGGAGAGATTTAATTTTTTTTGTAGAAATTATTTATATATATAAAAAAAAAAGAGATAAAGAAAATGACATTTTAGTCTGCTAGTAAGGGTACACGGGCGTTGCACATCCTAACTGTGATTTTTTTGGGGAAAAGTTCTAAATTTGGTTAATCAAATCAAATTATGGATATTTACTCTGTCCTAGAAAAAAATTCATGTTTTTAGACTCGTATTTTAAAATGTACAAGGTGATATTTTCATCATTATTACTACTTTATTAATTTAAAAATAATTCGAAATAGACTGATATTTCAAGTCAATTATTCGAAATACCACATAACGTTCGTCATAAATTTGCTCATCTATATCACTCTTTCTTTCACTACAACAATTCTGCAAAACGACAACGGTGGAAAACCGTTGTTGTTTTTTTATAAGTGAGCGTTGTCGTACCTGGTATTGTGGTAGCCCAAACCTACCACAACGTTTTTTCACCGTTGTCGAAGGAGTCTATCACAACGGTTTAAAACCGTTGTAATTTATACTTAACACAACGACCGTTACAACGCAACGGAACCGTTGTCGTTTGGATAGCAACACTTATTGTTAACAACAGTTATTAATCGTTGTCTTTTGTGCATTTACAACAACAGTCATTACAAGGGTTTTCGACCGTTGTCATTTTAATCTTTACAACAACAGTAAAGACAACGTTTTATGACTATTGTCTTTCAACTTCTATAGCAATGGGTTTGTTATACCTATTATTAGCTTTTGTATTCCTGTTTTAATTTTTTTTATTTTTAAATAATAAATAATTTAACAAAATGCATCACACAAAAGGAGAAAAACCTAAATAAACCAACAATTATTTTGATAGTAAAAAATCATCCAATTTAATACATCTAGTACATTGTTTTAGCAAAAACATCTACCAATATGCTTCAAAACTAATATAAAAAATTAACTACACGACCAGATCTTCCTGAGCTTCAACGCACTTCCCAATATGCAAAAAAATCATTCCTCCATTTTCCAACAGCTCATGAAGATCACAAGTACCTCGCAAAATGCATATCAACAAAAATAAATAAAAAGAGAAAAAAATAATGAAAATAAATAAAAAAAATGAACCTAATCAAAGTATTGTCCATAATCCAAATACAGATGCTTCTTAATGTTCTAATGAATAAAGAATATGTGAGTTGTAATTATATAGTTGCTTAATTCAAGTAATATGGGGAGAAGACAACATTCAGAAGGCATAAATGGTAAAATTTAATTAGACAATAGGAAAGGGAAGTATGATTTTATATGTGAAACCAAGAGTTATGAGAAAGAATATTACAAAATCAAGTGTTGCAATAGGCTTCTCATAGAACCCTGCTCTGGCTTCCAGAACCTGCATACAAGATCCCTTCATGTGTCATCACTCGTAATGTGAACTCCATAACTTACTACACCCAACACCAAAAATCACATGCTCATCTCAACCGAACCTTCTGATAATTTATGCTATACCTTTTTATCTCCAATTTTTAAACTCCATTATTATTATTATTTGAATTACTTTTAGCGAAATCACGATTTATATCCAATTTTCAATTACATATGATCTTGATTGTGTCACTGCTGTCATTGTTAGGTATCTGACGAGATCTTATTTTGTCATTCACCAATTTTATAAGTTGTCACTTTCATTGCTGATAATTGGTAGTGGAAGACATGCTCTAATAACTTTAATCACATATTCACTACGAGTTGTAGTCGATGTAGGAAAATCCCGTTACAGTATATCTAATGTTAGCGGTGGTGACACAATTAGATGTCAAAAATACGGTCGATGTTATAAATTTATTATTGGAAAAAAATTAAAGTTGGTGAATAATATTGTTACGTTTTAAATATCATGTTGTAATTGAAAATTAAACTAAAATGAGATGTCAATATTCATGAAGTTAATTAAGAGATGCATTTGCAAATCAAGGAGAAGGATAAATAATGTTTATATGTCAACAGCAAAGAGAATATTGATTTTCTGAAAAAAAATCTACCTGAAAATTTATCCAGAAAAATATTTATATGTACGTTGGCATGATATTAGTGGCAGAATAGTCAATTCCCTAGAAGATATGCATAAAGTTGGGTAATAATTGAATGCTAGCTACTACTACCTGGAAATAAAATAATAAAGAAAATAAAAATTTCCTCTACGACTATATATACCTGAACAAGATATGAAACCCTTGAGGCCCCAACCTTTTTTTACCTGATATGACCAAATAACAAACTCATAAATTTCTCTCATAACCAAAACCAATTTTTGAATCTCAGAAAGCTGCTTCTTTCTTTCACACTTTATTTCTGACTTCTTTTCCAATATTTAGGCCTCTCTCCTGGCTAATATTAATCCTCCGTTTTATTTGTACAAATATCCTTGTTAATTGACGTAATTGCAAGTCCATGTGATTAAAACAAAAACACTTACAGTTGCACCCTCATATGTTCCCTGTTCAGATCCAGCCTGTTTTGCATTTGGAATAACCACATTCTTCTGTTTTGCTTTCCTGAGAAGCTGAGACAACACCTAAAATAAAGGACATCAGATCAACAGTTCATCCGCCAACAGACCTTGTAACCATCCACTGCTAAAAAAGGGATGGATCTTTAATGTAAACCTTAATGCTCTGTCCTCTGGAAAATAGAAACGAGATGGGAACACCAGTTACTCGAGCCATCTCCACATAATTATAAATGAACATCAACTTATCCAAAAAGCGTTGTGGAAGGCACGCCTCCTGTATCAATTTAGCCTTTCAGCAATGGTAAACAAAGAAGAAAAAAGCTAGGAATTACAGCCTACTAATTCAGTTCAGAAACCGTTGAGATCCAATAGTTAGAAAAAAATTAAATCACAGTTAATATGACCACCAACTATTCAGAAACATAGACAGCCTTGCCAGTAGATTGAATACTGATACACATTGTGTATGCATGCATTTAGGTCTATTTACGTATGTATTTTGTAACATTTGCATGTATAATTGGTCGAGAATCATTCATATTTGATATATTGGACTATTTGACGAGTTTTGACTTGTTTTAGAAGTAAATTAGGTGATTTCATTTTATTTTGGACGAAATTCGAAGAAAAAACAAGTCAAATAGGGTCAAAATGAATGAAAAGGGAGTTAAAAGAGCAAAAGGGTCGACCACGGCCGCGTCTATGGCCGCGGTCAAGTCAAAAGTGGCCGGGAACATGGAAAATCCAGTAGCATGTGATGCGGTCGTGTCAATACTTAACCCGGTCGCGTCAGAAAGTGCTCAAAAAGTGGAGTTTTCTGTCAGCTTGATACACTTGTAGTATTTTGGCCATATCTTGAGATCTACAACTCCGATTGAGGTGAAATTAGTGGCGTTAGAAAGTTGATTTAAAGGGCTACAACTTTTCCTGAAAGGAACAAATCCCAAAAATGATTAGAAGACCCAAAAAATGGCTTGGAAGTCTGACCTGAAAACTCGCCTAGCCGCATATGGACACGGTCGCTTCAAAGCGCGACTCGGTCGCGTCAGAAGTCCTATTTTATGAAGATTTCCTAATTTTAGTAGGATTTTGATCCTATACTCCCAAAGATTTGTCCCCAACTCTATAAAAAGGACCCCAAGCTCGAGTTTTATGGGGGAGAATCACATCACAACATATTTTCTCATACTTTTACGTCGGAGTGGAAGCGTGAGAGCAAGAAGATGAAGATCGACAAGACGATTCATTCGGGTTTAGTAATTCTTTCTAGTTGTATTCTTTATGATGTTTTGCATGGAATATTGTATTGAATTTCCACCTTTTGACATGCAATTCCACACTTCTTGAAAAGAAAGTTCAAAAATTAAGGTACACGGTCGTAAATAAGAAAAGAGAATAGGCTATGTATAAACACGGTAAAATCAAAGAATAGACTATAAGCTCAACGTGTTCAACTAAGGGACAATGTTCGGGTAGGTTATTCAGAAAGAAAGGCCATCAAAGGGTTATTCCTAAGCGCCCTTATAATTTTAATGCACAATTCATGGTAAACGTATTTATGCATGCATAATAGGTTGAGTTAAGTGTCTATTTAGTGATATTTGCATGCGTAATTGACCGTGTATTGCTCGTATTTGTATTATTGGGCAATTTGATGTTTGTAACTTGTTTTGAAGTTATTTGAGTGAATTTAGACCAAAAAGTCGAACACGACAAAGAATGGATGTTGAGAACAAGTCCCACAAGTCAAAAACCAAGAAAAATGGTCCCAAAAGCTGCAGGAAACTGAGCTCGGCCGAGTTAGTGAGTCTCGGCTGAGCTAGAAGGTCAGAGAATTCGGATTTCTGGCTGTAGAACAGTAGAAGAGTCTCGGCCGAGACAGTAATTCTCAGCCGAGACAGATTGACATACCTCTAGTATTTTGACCATATCTTGAGATATACAACTCCGATTGAGGTGCAATTGGTAACGTTGGAAAGCTGATTCAAAGAGCTACAACTTTACGTGAAAGAAGAAAAACCCAAAAATGATCATAAAACCCTCAAAAACAGCTTTGAAGTTGGAAAATGAATGCAGTGTCAGCCCATTACTTGGCCCACAAGTTCAAAAACGTTTTTTAGACTTATTTTCCTATTCCAATTAGGTTTTATCCCTCTTTATCCTAGATATGTACTCCTATAAATATCTCAAGGCTCTAGACATCAAGGGAGAAGACTTTTACATTGATTCGAGAGCGCGGACTTGGAAATTCTGAAGAACAAGAAGACTCAAGATTCAACAACTCGGGTTTTATAGTTTTATAGTCTTATGTTTTCTTTTATTAGTTTGTTCTTAGCAATCGCTATGATCGGCTAAGCGTTTATTTTCCCGTCTTTGACTATGTTGAACCCTAGACTTTTATTTATGTAATTAATTCAGTAATTGCTTAATTTAATTATGTTATGAGATTACTTGTGTTATTGGATTACTCTATCTTTTATATGTTTGTTATGTGGACTGATCACCCTAATAATAGGCATATAGCTGTCGCTAGGTCATAGATTCATAATCCGTAATTGTTATGCGTTTGTGCCCAAAAGTAGCAAAAAGTGGTTACTCGCTAGAATAACACAAAGTCGCGGTCACTTGTATCGCGTTCGTGAGTACAACACCGTACCTCCTACGTTGCCTTAGTTCCCTATGCGTCTGATTAATATTATTCTAGCGAGCGTCTCCTAGGACTACTTAATTGGATAGGATTAATTACTAAGTTTTTAGGATTAATTATACTTAAGGGGTAACAAGGGTTAGTTAAGCATACCTGTTAATTCTTGGAGTAGGGGTCTCAGAACTAATTAGTTGAGTAGTTGCATTAGTTACATGGATATTCAGGCTAGGGGGAAACTGGGTTAAAGGCGGGATACTTTTTATTCACTAGTTAATTCATCTTTAGTTTACTTGTTATTTGCATTAGTTAATTAAATCTAATCAAAACTCCCCCCTTATTATATTTATATTATTAGTACTTATATAGAATTGGTTAGTACAATTATTTGATTAATTCTTGTTCTCTGTGGGATCGACCCTGACTTGCTCTAGCTACTGTTAGGAATAGTTAGGTTAATAAACATCTTATTGGACTGCACCCGACAGTGCGGTCAAATTTTGGCGCCGTTGCCGGGGAACGTTTGAAATTAATTGTGTTTCTTGTGTTAACCATATTCTCTACTATTTTAGATACGTATTTTCTTCATTTAATTAGTATTATTTATTTTTATTACTGTTCGTAATCTTTGGGTCATCCTATGTGCTGGTCGAAGTGCTACTTTATGCTGGACTGTTACCGTTTCTTTTAATGTCATGGCGGAACAAAATTCCAATATGTCATTGGAAGATATGGTGAAAATCTTGGTTTCTAACACTCTGAAATTTCAGGAAGATACACGGTCGAGAATAAGGAATCTTGAGACTCATATTAGTAAATTAGTTACCGTGGTATGCAGGTTAGAAAGCCAAGAAATAGAGAAATTGGCATCCCAACCCAAGGAAAATCTGATGAACGAACATGTCGTGATTTTGAGGAGCGAAGAACAGCCTAGAGAGGATGAAAAGCCCGTACAAGTGCTGCAGAATGAAGAGAGCATTGAAAGTCAGGCTGAACAGACGCACATTGGATGCGAGATGCACATTGGGTCATCCTATGTGCCATCAGACATTGTGTGCCAGACGCATACTGGGTCATCAAATGTGCTAACAGACAGTGTATTGAAGGCGCACACTGAATTGTCCAGCACCCTACCATCTGTTGAGTTCAAGATGTACATTGGGTCACCTAATTTGTTACACACAGTCTGTGAAAAAGGATTAAAGTGCGGGTATAATGTGATCATGACTCCAATTGTATACCTGAGAAGGAAACGAGTCAGAATGAAAACTCATATGGTAGTGGAGGAGCCACAATCATCAAGACCAGCCCGCAAACCACCTTGGGGTATTTTCTAAAAGGAAAGTCTTGAGTCGAGCCAACGACGTAAAACAAAAGGCGCTTGTCGGGAGGCAACCCGATGTTTATTGTATTTTTATTTTATTTTATTTTATTTTTTTTATTTAATGCATTTTTTATTTATTTTTTTAGTTTGATGCATTTTATTCTTGTTTTTTTGAAAAGTATGTAGGAACTAACATTACTCGAAATCAAAGAAATAGTGGAGCAGGATGGATATAACAAGGACATCCGGTGGGGCGCGATAGCCAAATAATGGAGCAAGCATAGCTTCCAACCACCATTTTAGTAGTAGCACTGTAAGTAAGCACCAAATCGTACCCTTCTTTTCCCACAAACTGTGGTTTTTAACCAAGTTTGGAGGAGGGGGTGTAAGAGGGACGATTTAGCCGCTTTTAAGCTTTTTGAGCTTTGAGCTTTATTTTCATATATTTTCTTGCTTTGTGCTAGCTGCGAGTTTCTTGTTTATTTATTGAGTGTTGGCCTGTGAGCCATAGTTGTATGGCCTGTGAGCCAATTACTTGGTTGATCGTCTGGCCTGTGAGCCACTGTCTTTGTGAGTTGGGTCATGTTTTGTTGTTATTTATTTTGCATTTTAGTTGAGTCTAGGATTGAGTCAACCCGAGATTGTACTTCAGTCGTATTTACGTGTTTTAAGGATGAGTTGGGACATTGTTAAGTGTGCAACGAGTTCGTGATGATCATAAAATGTGTTGAATTTGAAAAAAAAAATGACGTATGATAGAGCATGACATGTAATGAGGATAAAATTGAGCTTGTATTTGAGACTTGTGATCAATTATAACCCTGTGAGTCTTCGAGCCAAATTTTGTACTCCCATTTTTGGAGTAATATTTACATTCTCTCGGTGTGCATTCATTGGTTATATGTAGTCGTCTCTAGAACTTGCCCGGAGTCTCTATCGTGAATATGTCGAACATGCTGTGATGTAGGATATGATATTAGGCGGTTTTTGATTTTTAACCTATTATTCAGCCTTTCAATGTCTTCCTTTTCACCAATTAAATTTTCCGTTGTAGCCCAGTTGAGCTTTATAGCTTTTTCTTTGATCGCCCTATGTTACAAGCCACATCCTTTTCATATAAAACCTTTGGCCCATTTGGACTAAGAGTGAGTATGAGGGAGGAGGATTGGAAGGTAGTTGGGAATTAATTTGGGTAGAGATGGAGAATGTGGAAGGAAAAAGGGGAATGCAAATGATAGGTGAAAGAATCAAGTTTAAACTAACCTCTCCTAAGTGTTATGTGTTTTGAACCAATTCATCCAACTATTTTCCCCACAAACATTGGTTTTTAACCAAGTTTGGGGGAGGGGGTGTAAAGTGTGACGTATTGGTCAGTGTTGAATAGTTATTCTTATGAAAAAAAAAAGAAAAAAAAAGAAAAAAAAAAAAAGAAGTTGTAAATAAGTGTTTTGCTATTTTTGTCCAATGAGAGGTTAGGAGGCTAAACAATGCTTTATGATTTGAATTGATGTTAGAAATTGGGTAGTCCCAAAATTGTGGTACCCGGAAATGAAGCATGAGAAAGTGTTGGGTTATTATGAAGACTTTTGTTGGGTGAAGGAATTTCCTTGTGGGGAGTTTGCTGAAATTAAAAGAGTGAGGATTGAGTGATTGTTTTGAGGGGTGGTTGAGCAGGAAAAACTCGATTAGTCCAAAGATTAGTCACTTGTACCCAAATATTTCCCACCTTACCTTAAGCCTACATTACAACCTAAATAAAGACCTTTTTGATCTTATATCACACATGTCAAGTACGAGGTCTGATTTAGATAACGGACAAGCATATAGTAGGCATTGCATGTAGTCCAATGTGAGTGAATTAACTTTACCTTATACACTTGAGAGATGAGTGATACACTTAACCGGTAAGGATCACTTGTTGAAAGTATCGAGTCTCGAAAGTAGTCTAAGTTGCTATGTTGGATATGCTCGGATTATCATATTGTTTTGCTATATAAAAATGGGTTTGAAACTATGTTTGCCACTTAAGTCGCCTTTAACACGTGTCTTTTGTGTTTCTTCTTTGTTTTGCATTGTTCGGGACGAACAAAAGTTTAAATTTGGGGAAATTTGGTAAACGTATTTATGCATGCATAATAGATTGAGTTAAGTGTCTATTTAGTGATATTTGTATGCGTGATTGACCGTGTATTGCTCGTATTTGTATTATTGGGCAATTTGATGTTTGTAACTTATTTTGAAGTTATTTGGGTGAATTTAGACCAAAAAGTCGAACACGACTAAGAATGGATGTTGAGAACAAGTCCCACAAGTCAAAAATCAAGAAAAATGGTCCCAAAAGCTGCAGGAAACTGAGCTCGACCGAGCTACTGAGTCTCGGCCGAGCTAGAAGGTCATAGAATTTGGATTTCTGGCTGTAGAAGAGTCTCGGCCGAGACAGTAATTCTCGGCAGAGACAGATTGACACATCTCTAATATTTTGGCCATATCTTGAGATATACAACTCCGATTGAGGTGCAATTGATGGCGTTGGAAAGCTGATTCGAAGAGCTACAACTTTGCGTGAAAGAAGAAAAACCCAAAAATGATCATAAAACCCTCAAAAACAGCTTTGAAGTTGGAAAATGAATGCAGTGTCGGCCCATTACTTGGCCCACAAGTTCAAAAACGTTTTTTAGACTTATTTTCCTATTCCAATTAGGTTTTATCCCTCTTTATCCTAGATATGTACTCCTATAAATATCTCAAGGCTCTAAACATCAAGGGAGAAGACTTTTACATTGATTCGAGAGCGCGGACTTGGAAATTCTGAAGAACAAGAAGACTCAAGATTCAGCAACTCGGGTTTTATAGTTTTATAGTCTTATGCTTTATTTTATTAGTTTGTTCTTAGCAATCGCTATGATCGGCTAAGCGTTTATTTTCCCGTCTTTGACTATGTTGAACCCTAGACTTTTATTTATGTAATTAATTCAGTAATTGCTTAATTTAATTATGTTATGAGATTACTTGTGTTATTGGATTACTCTATCTTTTATATGTTTGTTATGTGGACTGATCACCCTAATAATAGGCATATAGCTGTCGTTAGGTCATAGATTCATAATCCGTAATTGTTATGCGTTTGTGCCCAAAAGTAGCAAAAAGTGGTTACTCGCTAGGATAACACAAAGTCGGGGTCACTTGTATCGCGTTCGTGAGTACAACACCGTACCTACTCCGTTGCCTTAGTTCCCTATGCGTCTGATTAATATTGTTCTAGCGAGCGTCTCCTAGGACTACTTAATTGGATATGATTAATTACTAAGTTTTTAGGATTAATTATACTTAAGGGGTAACAAGGGTTAGCTAAGCGTACCTGTTAATTCTTGGAGTAGGGGTCTCAGAACTAATTAGTTGAGTAGTTGCATTAGTTACATGGATATTCAGGCTAGGGGGATACTGGGTTAAAGGCGAGATACTTTTTATTCACCAGTTAATTCATCTTTAGTTTACTTGTTATTTGCATTAGTTAATTAAATCTAATCAAAACTCCCCCCTTATTATATAAATATTATTAATACTTATATAGAATTGGTTAGTACAATTATTTGATTAATTCTTGTTCTCTGTGGGATCGACCCTGACTTGGTCTAGCTACTGTTAGGAATAGTTAGGTTAATAAACGTCTTATTTGACTGCACCTGACAGTGCGGTCAATTCATGAATGTGGTCTCGAAATGCATAACAAAGCAAGTTCTAGAATGTACATGATATGCTGGATTCACACACAACAAAGAAATTAGAGCACAATCATATGTATTTCTCTTAGGCTTAAAAGCTCACAGTAAAGGCTAATTTATGTTGAATCTTGCACACTTTCGCTCTATCCACTATCAAGATCAACGAGATCCGTCATTTTTAAGTACAAAGAAAAATAATCAATCACACTTAACTCTTTTATTATGCCAGTCATACTCAACCCAACAAAGACATAGCAACTAAGCCCACAGAATTTACATATATGCACAAGAATACTCCCAATCGACAAGAATTTCAGACTTTTCTTTTTTAAAGAAACAAGTTACTCTATAGGTCCCTAGTATGAACTTCCCCCACACCTAAATTCTACATTGTCCCCAATGTAGTCAACACACTTCAAAGCAAGCACTAAAAAAAAGGTTAAATAAAGTGCTACCATAAATTGCTGAAAAATAAACAATATGAGATAGAGTGAGATATAGCATGAGTGGAACCAAAATATCGCATATATAGGGAAGACAAATAAAATAATACGAGCACAGATAAAGCAAGAGGACTTTCCTGAAAACGACAGAGGTAATCAATGGCAGCTGGTGGACTTAGAACAACAACATCTAGGTAGCTTGCCAAGATCAATGTGTATATGTATGGCGGAGTTAGATGCCAATTCATGCAAGGTGGTTCGCGCGTCATATAGAAGATACAGTAGGGCTGTGGTGAGGGTTGGACGAGAAGAAGCTGCGAGATTATTGCGAAGAAGAAGATTAGAAGATCATAATTAGGTTTTTTCGATTTTCAGATTTTTCTCTCTCTCTTTTTTTTTTTTTTTTTTTTAATAAAAACCTGAAAATAAAGATTGTAAGACATTTTTACAAAGAAGACTATTTCAAACTGGGCGTGATCACGCCCAATTCAATTCTGACTCAAAATTAGACTAGTCCCTTTTTGGCGTGATCACGCCAAAACGCGACTAGTCTTCTGCCCCCTACGAAAATTAGGCTATTTAAAGGGAATTTAACTTTTTTAAACAAAAAATTGTCCCCGAACTTATTATTCTACTAGACATGAATGAACAACTAATAAACCTAAAAAAAATTGAAAATAACATTAAAGACGAAACAAAGCAAAATAAATTTCCAGATTTTTCTTTTAACAGGAAATGATAGGGATGGACCTTTTCTTTTTCTTATTCAATTTTGAATTTAAACACGAAACAGTCAGAGTAACTATAATACATGCGAGAACGAATCAATACTCACTCTGATACCTCTGTTAGAAAAATGCATCCAAAACACATAAACACGTATATAGTGAATTGATATATACCTCAATTAATGCAGCGGAAATATGACTAATCAATTCACTAGTTGTTGGATCTTGTTTTGATCGTCTACAAGCCCGTCCTGACATACACTACCAGAGCGTCCGCCGTTTACTACACACCTTAGACTCTCGGAGGACTTCGGTGATACTCCAAGAAGAAGAATTAGAGAGAAAAGGGAAAAACATATTTTTGTGGTGTATTAATTTCGTATCCTACGAATATTAGATATATCCCCATATATACTAGTATGGGAGAGATCTCTCTCCTATTATATATATCGCAATTATATTGAGATCCATCAGATATGAACGCAAAACAAAAAGATTATGAATAATTATTACCTAGTCAACATCAACTTGATTAATAAAAGCATAATTCCAAGTCTTTTTTGGTCCTTTCTAATATATTTGAGCAGATGTGTTTACATTGCTTAATCTTCTAATTATTCAGTATTCCTATTATTATTATTATTATTAAAATTTGACAACACTAACCAATTTCTACATCAGTGGAGTATTCACACTTCTACCGTTGACATGAACCCTTATTTCCTCAGGGGTGGAATATAATTACATTCAAACCATCCAACGATATTCCAAGTTTCAATAATTTCTTTTTCTACTTCAGCACAAAAAAAAATGAACTCCATGCATTGAGAAATTTGGAAGCAGTTCTGTACTACTATTGTCGAGCTGCTGTTCATTGAAAATCCATGCGATTTCCGCTGCAAACGATACTATAAATAGTACACAGAGCATAAGAGATGGAGAAATTTTGGTTCATCAGGAGGAAAGTTTGAACTTTGGTTTTTCGGTCCAGAAAGTTCAATAAATCGGTACGTCGGCATATTGTACAAGAATAATACAGTTAGAACATATGTTTGGGTTGCGAACAGACAAGCACCACTCATGACTAAATCTTGTATCTTAAAGGTTATACAGCCTGGAATCTTGTCCATATATGTTTAATCATACTAATGGCACCGTCATATGGTTGTCCAACGCCACACAAACTGTCAGGAATCCATCTGCGCAGTTAATATACTCGGGAAATCTGGTGGTGAAGGATGATAATGATTCCAGGCCGGAGAATTTCCTGTGGCAGAGCTTTGATCACCCAGCAGACACGTATTTACCAGGCATGACGAGGTTCGGCTGGAATTTGGTAACAGGGGTGGAGACGTATTTATCGTCATGGAAGAGTGACGACGATCCAGGTCCAGTGAGTATACGAGCCAACTAGATCCTACTGGACATCCACAAGTGCTGCTGAAAAGAGGTAACACTATGATGTACAGGAGTGGGCCCTGGAATGGGGTCAGATTCAGCTGGTCCGCATCAGGGAGAATAATGAATCAGGCGGAAAGGATGAACAAGGATGAAGTGAGGTATTCGGATGATACTGTTGACTGATCTGAAGGACTCTGGAATTAAAATGCCTGATACGCGAAACTCAACAGTGGACGAGGGGTTGAGGAGCCTTGCAGAATGCGAAGAGGAATGCTCGACGAAATGTTCGTGTATGGCGTATACACAGCTGACTATCAAAATGGAACAGGAAGTGGGTGCCTCTTTTACCATGGGGACTTGATTGACATCCGGATTGTATTTTCGGGAGGACAAGATCTTTACACAGAATGACTTCTGTTGAGAGAGGTAATGATTACTGAAATCAAGAGTTGTAGGATATGTTCTTTTTAAATTATTGAAATTTACTGAATTCTGACCGGTTTAACCTGAAATCCGACTAATATCAATAGAGGTTTAGGGTTTAGGGTTTAGGGTTTAAATTTAGTTTAATTTAATTTAAGTTTAGTTTAATTTAATTTAGTTTTCCAAATATTTCATGAAATCCATGATATTTACTCATAAGTATATGATATTTGCATTTTTCGAAATGTTTCAGTCCAATAGATGGAAATACCATTTCCCTTCACTATTGACATTGGACATGGTTAAAAAAATGGAAATATCAGTGAATAGTGATATTTTCGTATTTGCTTTTATTATGCTGTCCATTTGACTTCTTTCCATTAGCGATGGATTCTTAACCCCTACTGTGTACCAAAGCACAGTAGGAGTGCCGTGAGATTAAACTGCGGCGTTTTTATTTTTTCCCTTGGTTATTTTTTTCTTTCCGGTTTCCCTCTTTTTTATTATTTTTTTCTCTTTTCCAACTTTTCTTATATTTACCATTTTTGTGATTAAATATTTTTTATTGGCTTTGTAATAGTCAATTTCTCTCTTTCCATTTACATATACATATATATATATATATATATATTTATAAACTAGCAATGAGCACGTGCGTTGCACGTTGGCTCATTTTTTTATAATTATTAATATTTTAAAATATTAAAATAAATTTAAATATAGAATCAAATTCTCAATATCTCACTCCTTTTCACTTTCTCTTTTAATTCCTTGATTTGTGAGCATAATCATGAACTTTATATGGGAAAATATGCATATTATTATCTTTGATTTGTTGTTTTTTATTATTTGTGCACTACGATAATTACAGTTCAAACTTAAGTATTAAGTTTCTTTTTTTTGTTAAATGTCATAAGATAACATGTGAAGAAAGTTGATGACTAAGTAAGTTTAAGTTTTTTTCAAAAAGGATAAAAAAAGAAAAAAAATGTAAAACATGATAAGATTAAGTGGTGAAAATAAATAATAAATACAAAAGAAAATTTGATAGTTGGAGTACTTATTTGTATCATTTTAAAAAATTATTGTTTCATTGGTTTCTATTTTTTTTATTTTTTTTGTGAAACTTCTTGCTTTATAGAAAAAATATTATGTAATAAAGTTGTTCGTAGATCGGTTGTTTATAGAATGATATTGTATGATATTTTGTAAAGTTGTTGTTTGTTGTGATAAACCGTGTTTTGTACTGGTAATTTTAGTTCTAAATTGTTGATTTTAATGTAATTTAAATAATAATAAATTCTGATGAAATGAATATAATTAAGTAATATTTTCACAATTTTGTTTCACACAAAATATAAGAAAAGATAAATTAAGATAAATCTAAATTTAAGACTTACAAGTCACGATAGAAGGGTGTAAAAGCGCAAAACTAAATTAAAATAATAAACTCAAAAATCAGGATAGAAGAGTATAAAAAAATAATGGGTTTTGGTGGAGAACTTGGACCTTCTCTTTCTTAATTTTTTTGGGAAATGTCTTAGTATTCGTATTCGTTTTCGTTTTCGTATGCTAATGTATTGTGTAATTATCACATCATCATCACTTTTATCTGAAATATAGTCTTCATAAATTTTCTTTTTAATTTTTCGTTTGCCTCTTCCATGTTCTCTTGTTGCGTCTTTTTTTAGCGGTGGATTGTCTTTGGCTTTTCTTTTCCTACCTTTTTGTTTATCTGGTTTCTTTTGTGGTGCTTTGTTTTTTGAATTTTTTTATTGTCTTTCATTCATGTTGTTTTGTTCTCCTTCTCTCATTATTTCTTTATTTGTTGATGAATTGCATTAGCTGTTCTTTTCTTTCCTTTTGTTTAACCGGATTTTTTGCAGTGCTTTTTTTGTTGAAGTTTTTCCCTGTGTTTCAATCTTGTTTCTTTGTTCCTCTTCTTACTTATGTGATATCTCTTCTGCTATCTTCTTTTCTCCACTCTTCTTCTTCCTTGGTTCCTTTTTCATGGTTGTGACGATTGTCTGCTCTTGATTGCGTATCTTCTTGTTCTTCGGTTCCATTATTTCTATTTCCTCGATAATTGCACACAATCTTTCTTGTCCATCGTTCGTTTTCTTGGTCAATGGTATGAGGAAACAAATCACGTTGTGTGCTTGTGATGTTAGCCATTTGTAGTAGTTGGAATTATTATGTCCCTGAAAATTACTTATAATTTAACTTTTTTTTTTAGTTCGAGCTTTTGGGTTTGTGATCTTGCATTCAATTTGTAATTTACTTATAATGTTTTTTTTCTTAGCATTGCTAATGATGCGATAAATTCTTGGATCAAGCATTCGACACGCGTAGCTGTTGTATCACCAAACACTATAATCTCCTTGAATGAGTTTTAGATTCACTCAGTACTTGTCCAATTTTATAAAAGGTAAGGTAAGTGATCATTTTATCCATTGTGGTAACTTTTATATTTGTCTGAGCTACAATGAAAACAAAAGAGTGTGAATATTGATAAGGTTAAACAAACGATTTTCTCTATAAATATATCTTGAGTTTTGTATTTTGGCAAAATTTAGAACGTATTGCATTGGTTTAGCTTCAATGGATTTTCCGTTACACTTCTTGCAAACAACCTTTCCATTTTTCTTATAGGTTCCTCTATCATATTTGTCACATGCTCCTTACCATATATATGTTTACAATATTCTCCACATTGTCTACTATTCCGGTAAAACAAAAATAGATTCTCTGTTTCATTAAGACAAATATTTTTGCATATAAACCACTTTTTTTTTGTGGCATTCATACATATAAACTATAAGGATTTTGGCATATACAACACCAAACTTATTTTTCAATCATTTTCGCCGGAATCCCGCATGTAACTTGCGCATAATAAAAATTTAAAGGCTTTTTTTTGTCTAAATACATTTTTTAGTAGGTAAGCCGTGCATCTTCAACAATGGAGTTTCTAGATATTAGGAGAGAGAACTATTGATGATTCAAAGAAATTGTTATGGAAAAGAAATGTGTTAAAGAATTTTACATTTTTAGCATATTAAAAAGGTTGTTTGTATAAAAAAATCATTAAAAGTTTATTATGTGCAAGTCACGTGTGGATTATCGATAAAAAAATGATCGAAAAATAAATTTGGTTGTTTATCTGCAAATTAAATAATAAGTTTGATGGTTTATCTACAAAACTCATATAGTTTATGTGTATCGATGCAACAAAAAAACGTTTAGTGGTTTATGTATAAAAACATTGATAGTTTGGTGGTTGCTGCAATTAACCCTAAATAGAATTAGAAATTAAATTGTTCACATTGTTGGATTTCTGTTGGATAAATGATATTTAATGATATTTTTATTATTCAATAAAAAGATAAAAAGTCATTTTATTTTGGTAAGTTCCTATTTGTTTGATTATTTAGGGTTTATTCGATTTTTTGAATTAATATCAGGGAGCTAGCTGCTTAATTTGTGCGTGCGTGTGTGTTTTCCTAAAAGATTCAGTTTTAGTAAGGTATTGCGTTCTACTTTGTAATTAGAGGTGTAAATGAGATATTAATATTTTTTGTAAAGCAAATATTAATTTTGAAAATGACGTTAAATTTGTCGTACGACAAACTACACATGTGTGTGTGCATGTGTCTTCATGCTTATATAAGATTCAGTTTTGATAAGAACATAGTTGTTATTGCGACTCTTCCTATGGTAACGTTTGTATAAGATAATATTTATCACAACGAATTTCCTCGCTATTTGTTTTTTCCATTCAAATATTTTAGGCTTTTCATTCTTCTAATATGAACTAACTTAAATAAATAGTGTTAAGAAAAGACAATATTTTTATTTTGTGTATTTATATACCTTTTTCCTCTTCTTATTGTATTAAAATAATTTTAATATATAATCGCATTATATGCAAGCATAGGAGCTTAAATTATGTTTACTTGTTAATGGTCTATTAAATAAATTTAACATGTAAAAATAAAAATTGTAGTATAATCTAACTGTGAATAGTAAAAATATATGTATGATAAAAGTTTAAGATTATGCCATGAAATTTATCTTTATTTTTAAAAAATAATTGACAGTGTTAATATTAAAATATGGTAGTTATAGATAATATTGAAAAATATAATAATTTTTTTATAATACCATAATGTAATACTCCCTCCGTTCCATATTAACTGACGTTTTAGAATAAAAGGAAAGAATTATGGATTGATTATTTTGACACATATACTCTTAACTAAAGATTTGACCAAATCAAAATATCTCTGATAGATTGAAAAGAAGAGATACTGTAGGATTGAGTCCAGGGTGAAAATTGGTAGAATTGGTGAAAAATATGTAAAACGTTAATAAATTGGAAACGGGAAGAACACCCTAAAACGTCAATTAATATGGAACGGAGGGAGTATTATCTAGTACAATTGCTTAAAATATATGCAAAGAACATATCACTGGAAAACTCTATAAATCTGTTTTAATATAAAACTAATTTCAAATTAAAATTCAATGTATTGAAAGTATAGAAGAAGAATAATTTAACTATGTAGTTTTTTAGGAGGAGATTGAAATCTAAAATGACTATTTTTTATAATCAAGTAAGCAACAATAAATTATTTTCAATTACTTAACTACCCTTAAATTTAATACCTAGTAAGAATATTATAGGCATCCAAGAAAAGATAAAACATAAAATACGACAAAAAAAAATACATAATTTTATATGAAACTAATTTTTTATACCAAAATTCAAAATATTAAAAGTGTGGAAGCAGAATAATTTAGGTATGTAATTTTTAGGAGGAGTTTGAATTGAATAAGAACTCTTACGTTTATGTTCAAGTAATTAAATAATAATATATTTTAAGTTACTTAATACTACTAATGCTTTGTACGAAATATATTTATTTGTAGTGTATGGCCATAGAATTCAACTATTATGGTTAAGAATCCTTAAATTCTGTTAAAAAGGAATCCTTAATACTCCCTCCGTCCCGTTCAATTTTGCACGTAGGATTAGACACGTATATTAAGAAAAAAATATTTTTTGTTTTTGGTTGAATTTTTTAAATGTGGAGATTGAGTGTGGAGATTGAGTGTGGAGATTTTGAGGGTGGAGATTGTAAGAAAAATTTCATTTTTAAGGGTGTGCAAAACTGAGC
Organism: Ajuga chamaepitys; assembly: GCA_958295605.1. Taxonomy (NCBI): domain Eukaryota; kingdom Viridiplantae; phylum Streptophyta; class Magnoliopsida; order Lamiales; family Lamiaceae; genus Ajuga; species Ajuga chamaepitys. Next base: position 37,844,174 of record OY282498.1, on the reverse strand, counting down.
GAGACAGAGGGAGTATATTTTATAAAAAAGATATTCAATCTAACAAGGAAAGATATTTGAGAGCGGCGCTGTGACAATTTTTGCAACACATATGAATTAAATTATTGAAATCTCAATCGAGAGCTTCAACTAATTCATTAAACTATTTTAGAAAGTGTAATTTTCATGTTTGTAGATATAATGTCTGAAAAACGAATGATTCTAAATTAATTAATTAATTATACTTATTCAAAAAAAAAAAATCATCCAATCACAGTTATATACTCTTCTTAAAATGCATTTTAAATCTATTTTAATATGCAACAAATTTTATTTTAAAATTCAAAGTATTAAAAGTGTAGAAGAATAATAATTTAAGTATGTAGTTTTTAAGAAAGATTTTGAAATATAAGGAACTCTTGTTTTTTATAATGAAGTATGGGAAAACATAATTTATTTTAAATTACTTTGACTATCTATAAAAATAATACTTACTAAGGATATTATAGGCATCACCAGAAAAGACGAAACAAAATGACAGGACAAAATAATCCATACTTTAATATTAGTACTAATAATTAGTAGTAATAAATATATGTATATATTAATAGATAGATAGATATAGATATAGATACATATAGAGATATTAATAACCAAATAAATAATTTTAAATTTTAAATTACTTAACTACCCTTGACTTATAATATTACTAAGGATATATTAGGGATAACATAAATTGGACGAAACAAAACATTCATACTTTTATAATAGGGTATAGATATTTATTCATTAGAACCAAAATGTCATTTGTAATATACATTTTTGAGACTACAAATAGTTTGTCGCTAATCAAAAAATATTTGTTACCACTTATTGTCACGAAATATTATACAAACAAGACTACTTTTAGCGACAACTAGTTGTTGAAAAAAATTGAGACGCATTTAAGACAAATTTTTTGGTTTTAAATATATTATTTGCAGCGAGTTATTGAGTCGACTAATTAGTGATGATATGTTGTCTCTAATAATAAAATTGTGACAAATACTTATTTTTTGATATCACCCTTTGTTGTCTCAAAATACCTTTTTTTCTTGTAGTAATACTGATATTTCATAGTTAAGGTTATAAAAGTTGAAAACTCGATAAATGAACATTTTAGGTAGCGGACTAAGAGCATGTCTAGGTTAAGTAATTGCTCAAATAGCCTATCTACACAAAAAGAAAAGAAAAAGAAAAAGAAAAACTTAAAACTGTTGTTTGTAAAAAAAAAAATAGGTCGGTAAAACACTGCCTAGCAACTAATCGGTGCCTTGGGAACCGCCTAAGATATTTGCATCCTTGTTAATAATAATCGTTGTTGCAAAAAATTTAAACTTCGTTCTGTCTAACCTGCTTGTGTTCGCACGATTAACGTCTAGTAATTTTTACAATATTTATAATGCCATGACTCAAAATTGCACAACAAACATCTTTACAATAAAAACAATAACATATTCTAATTTTTATCAACTAAAAAATAAAAATATTCTAATTTTTCTCAACCAAACAATAAAAAAGAGAGCAATGAATAGATTTGTTTTTGCCATTTTTAATATTAGATGTTCGAAACCAAAGAAAAAAGGAGTGAAGCGATATTTTAGAACGCCGCCGTTTAATCTCACAGCATCCCGACTGTGATTTAGTACACAGCAGGGAATTAGAATCCATTAGCGAATCTGGCAAAGAGTTTTGATCAGGAACGCGCCTATTTCATACATGGCGTCCGCAACTTTGCAAGCTGGACAGATTAGATACCTCCACGTCACCTATTAATATTACTCATATTTACCAATATTCTATTGCTTATAATATTAAAAAGAAAAAAGAAAATAGAGAATTAAAATTCTTCTTCCTTGAATCTAATTTTAGCCACTATTGCTGAAACTCACGAGGCCACATCCATTACTACTGCCCGCACCATCGATCAAAATAATTTCAAGAAGTAATTTCACAAAATAAGAACTCCAGGAAACAATCCAAAAAATACCTGAAATTAGATAACCAAAATTTGAGATAGGACATCTCAGAATCATGTCTAGAAGATATATGAAAAATGTGCCCCCAAAACCAAAAGGGATCTATATAAAATTTGTCTCCAAAAATTAAATTCCACCACACTAGCGTATCAATCTGAAATCCAATGAGAAAAATAAAATCAAGGTATAATTTTAACCTTCGAAGCAGAGGACGGTGGTGTAAGGGATGGTGTCGAGCAGTGGCGGCAGGTGCAGAGGTGGCGGTGCCGGAGATAAGCGATGGCGGTAGGTACAAGAGGTGGCGGTGTCGGAGATCAGCGGTAACGGTAGGTACAGAGGTGGCGGTGGCGGTAGGTACAGGGTGGCGGTGCCAGAGATGAGCAGTGGCGGTAGGCATTGTTGTCGGAGATGAACAGTGGTGGCAGTGCCGGAGATGAGCGGTGGCGGCAGGTGTTGAGGTGGAACCTTTTACAGTACGCTCCATTTCTTCTCCCCGTAAAATCATAAATGAGATATTTTCCTTTTTTCTTAATTTTCAGAACTTAAAATTTGTTAAATAGGTAACTGGGCTGGCCCTTCCTCATTGGTTAACAAGGTCGCGAGTGTCGCGTAGAAAGCATTGCGGATTTGATCAAAACTTATCTTGCAAATTCAGTTAATTTTTTTTATAAGAAGTTACTTTAAGATGTACCTACAAGGCGTACGACAATTTGCATATATAGAAAATTCAGAAGTGGAATATTAATGTTCTTGAATTTGATACATTATTCCTATTTAATTTAAGGAATGATTTTTCACCGTACTAGAATCATCCCATCGTGCGATGCACAATTTTTGAAATATATATCTATTACTAATATAAAAGTGTGAATGTTTCGTCTTTTCTTGTGACGACTATAATATCCCTACACAATATTAAATATCAAGGATACCTAAGTAATTTTATCAAATAATAAAATATTTCAATATATCCAATATATCTATATTTATATCTATATCTATATCTATATCTATATCTATATCTATATCTATATCTATCTATCTATCTATCTATCTATCTATCTATTATTGCTAATTAGTATTAGTATTAATATAGAAATATTGATGAATAGTCTTGTTATTTCGTTTCGTCATTTCTCGTGATGCCTATAATATCTGTACTAAGTATTAAATTTATGTATAGTTAAAGTAATTTAAAATAAATCATGTCTTCTCATACTTCATTATGAAAAACAAGAGTTCCTTTATATTTCAAAATCCTCCTTAAAAACTATATACTTAAATTATTATTCTTCTACACTTTTAATACTTTGAATTTTAAAATAAAATTTGTTTCATATTAAAATAGATCTAAAAGTTATTTTAAGAAGAGTATATAATTGTGATAGGATGATTTTTTTTTTTTTTTTTTTTAAATAAGTCTAACTAATTAATTATTTTAGAACCATCCGTTTTCAGACACTATCTACAAACATGAAAGTTACACTTCATAATTTAGTTTAATGGATCAGTTGAAGCTCCCGATCAAGATTTCAATAATTTAATTCACATGTGTTGCTAAAATTTGTTATAGTGCCGTTCTCAAATATCTTTTCTTGCGAGATTGAATATCTGTTTCATAAATCATATTAAGGATTCTTTTTTTAAGTAGAATTTAAGGATTCTTAACCACAACTAGAATCACTCATCGTACAATGCACGATTTAGAATATATATTTATTTTAAACCATAAAAATAAGATAAAATAATTGAAAAAAAATAATTGACTAATCTTTTTTTATTAAGAAAATAAAATAAATTTATAAATCTAGGGGAAGATTAGTATATAATACAATAAAATGACCTATATATTCACCATATATAGGGGAAGATTTTCTTATATCGAAATAATGTTTTTACTATATATTGATAATCCATAATTTCCCAAATTTAACCACAAATGTTATATATATTCCTTAATTAGTGAATAACCAGAAAACGCATCTCATTTAATAAACCGGTATTGTACCAATGCGATGCATGATTTAGACGAAATTTAAAATTTTGAGTAGATTTGAGTCATTATTAGATTATAATATAGTAAGATAATAGTTAATATATTGAAAAAATTAAGGGTAACTTTTAACCTCTTCTGATCAATATAAAAAGCTATATTACATAAATAATAATAAAAAAGCATGTCATATCACACATCATCAAAGTTATCATTAATATATTGGACATCTAAATAATATGGGAACATATGAAAGTTTGAAAACATTAAATTGTTCTGTATGCCCTCTATTTTTGGACCACACATTTTTTGGCAAATGACTTTGGACTGTCATTCGATTATTTGCATAAAAAATTAATTAATTTTATTTACTAAAACAATACAAATAGTTCTCCCTCGATAAATGCCCACGTCTGATACGATTAATCAATCAACAAAAATAGCATTTTTATAATATAATATTTGATTATGTTTTTATTTTAATATCTTAACAAAATATTAATTTGAGATATTGTAATTAAATTGGATTATAAATAAAAACTAAATGTCATAAGAAATTTCAAAATGTTTCCAAATAAATAAATAAACTAATTAACAGCTGCTACATCTCAATTCATAAAAGTTGCCGAGAATTATTTCACCACATATAAGACCATTTGTTGGAAATGCACCAGACTTTGGTATATTGAAATTGTAGAAAAAAGTACTTCCAATATGAGATTATTGAAGAATAATTCCTAATTTTTACTTATTTAAGAAAAATAAAATCTAACCAATCGAAATTTACGATTATTCAAGGATATTTAAAATAGTTTAACAAGTAAATAGAGAATCAACGACTTAAATATAAGACAAAGAATCAACCAAATTTATTTTGCATCTTTTAGAAATAATTTTTATGGTTTTAATAATAGTAATAGTTGGGTGGAAAAGTATCAACAAATATCCTGAATATATACTAATTGATTTACATCAACATCAATTAGTATACTTAAATTATGCCTAAATATATTGATTTCGGATAAATTTTGGATGGTTGCGTGAATGTATCATTTTGTGACTCGGACAACTTATACTGAATGTGGGAGAGTTAATATTGAATGGGGATAATGGTGACTTATTATATTTTAGGAAAATATACGGCGAATTATCTCCAATTAGAGCATACTTCATTGTTGTCAAGATATATGTACCAAAACTAATTATTTCCATAAATAGATAGAGATTTGGGTGGGAAAATTTTAATATTTCTATTTTGGGATGGTTTTTTTATATATATATATTTATATATAGAATATAGATAGGATAGATATGTAGTATGCAGCACAAATCACACACACCATAGCTTATTAATTATTTTATATACAAATATACATAGTTAATCATACACAATATTATATATATATAATATACGCCACATATACTTCTATTTTATAAACACACACATATACATACATATTAATCTCTTGTTTCCTACCATAACTACACGTACACATGCATAACTATGCATAGACACTCATCTGTACATCATCACTTGCATAACCTATATACACATTAATAATAGAATTACATGGAAAAAGGGATTGGCGAAATACGAAGGAACGAAAAGAACAGAACAAAAAAACATGAATTATAAGAGAGAATTTGTACCTTTGTTTTGGAAATTCGGCGGACAGAAAAGTGATATCGGCGGAGAAAGAATTCGGTGATATAGCGGTGATAAGTATTAGGGTATGAGAGGGAGTCCTAATCAGTCTAGAATTTAATAGAATTTTGATGGGCTGTGACATCTAGACAAGGTCTGATGGGCTTAGATGTTGTACAAAATAAGATAGACAAAAAAAAAAAAAAAAAAATAACTAGAAATATTCTTTTGGCCCATAATATAAAATTTATAAGTAAGAGATAATTAAATAATTAAATAAAATAATACTAAATATACATAGGTATTACACAAAAGATGGGAGTGTGGATCAATGAGTTGATAATTCTCCAACATCATATTAAGTTGAAACTATATCATAAAAGTTAATTCTCATTCAGAGAAACAATACAAAATAATGCATTATTATGGATGTTATGACTCATTGCAATATCTATTGCTTTTTCCAAGAGGCGAGATTGGTTGGCATCAAATATTTGAAAGAGTAATGGTAAAGAAATTATCATAAAAAGAGATCAAGGTATATATTTTAATATAAATATATAGTATTTAAATTTAAACTCTATCTCTAACAATTCTCTTTGCTTTGCACCAAGCTACACTTTACATTTGAAAAAAAAAAAAAATGAATGAATATACTACTACATCGAATAAATTATCTAGCTTTCACCTTATAAAATTATTCAACACAACACTGACCCTTCCTTATACATATTATGTACGACAAATAATCCAACAAATGTAGATGACACTTCTTGAATCATGTCACTATCTACTCTAGGTGATATTATATCTCAAGAGTAATAAGGCAAATATATTCATATCAAAAGGTTATTTTATTATTTCAATAATAACTAATTTCTATATCAATATCAACCACAGAATTAACTATATAATGTTATTTATGTTACACAATCTATTTGATATATTACTTATTTTCTAATTTCATCTTTATTATTTTTTTAAACAGTTGTTGATAAAGGAAGTGATAAGAAAGTTTCATGTAGAAAATATAGTTGTTATAGGCTTCATATTCCAAATTGAAGGCAATTCACGCCTTTATTAGCTGGACTATTATTGCAACAATATACAGTTGATAACTATATAAAGTTGAAGACAACAAGGTTAAATTTTTTCTGAAATAATCAAACAAATTTGGGAGTAGAATTATATTAAGGAATCATGGACATTGTCTTCAAAGAAGAAACTAGAGGCAATGAAGTTGGAAAGAGAACATTCTTCCACAATCATTTATATGTGGCCTAAGGGATATGGGGGCCAGATATCTAGATGCATTGACATTAGTTCATAGATTTGGAAAACCAGGCATGCTTATCACAATGACTTGCAATCATGATTGTAAGGAAATTCAAGAAAATTTATATGATGGCCAGCGAACCACAAGATCGTCCAGATTTAATTGTAAGAGTTTTTCGGACAAATTGCATGATTTGAAAGATCAACTATTCAAAAAAGAGATATGTGAAAAGTAGTACCACATGTTCACGTTGTCGAATTTTGAAAAGGGGATTGCCACACATGCTCACATGTTTATTATTTGAAGCCAGAGTATAAGATTATTAATGTCGATTAGTTTGATAAGTATATTTGTGCAAAAATTCCTGATCTAGAAAAGTATCATGAACTATATGAGATGGTAAATAGACATATGATGCACGGACCATGTGGAGGAAAAAATCTAAAAAAGTGATATGTGGTTAAAGATAATGCACAATTAGATAACCACTAGGTAGTTCCTTACAATCCATATTTATTGTCTAGATATAATGGTCATATCAATGTAGAAATATGTTCTGGAGCAAAAACTAAGTATTTGTACAAGTACATCTATAAAGGTCATGATAAAGTGGCGATTAATGTGGCACAAAATGATGACAATGCCACCATAGACAAAATTAAACAATATTCAGATGCGCGATGAGTATCTACTCAAGAAGCTAGGTGAGGAATTTTTTAATTTAATTTAAATGAAATATACCCAGCAGTTGTAACATTGCAGCTTTATCTACCTAACCAATAATATATCACCTATTGGAATAATCAAAATTTGCAGAAAATAGTGGATGTTCACTATTATTTAAAAACTATACTCACGAAGTTCTTTTCCATGTGTGCTAAAGATAGAGATGTATTGTTACAAGAAATTTCCAGAGCATTATGTCTGGGACAAAAAGACAAGTGTTAGAAACAAAGAAACAAAGGAGAAGTGATTGGACGTATAAGTGCTCAAAATATATTTGAAGGTGAAAGGTACGATTTAAGGTTATTCTTGACGACAAAAAAAGGTGCTAAAACCTTTTTTTTCTTTTTTACCTCGAGACCAAGCTTGGAGACAAAAAATAATTTGGTAAAATACTGAAACCCTAAGTCTCTATATAAATACGACTTAATTTGACAAAAAAATAACAAACATATATTTTTAATGTACCAAATATTTGTGACATGCTTACAAATGTGGATAACAAAATAGTCAAAAATACTAAGGGACAAGAATTAACCTTAAGGGAAATAACCATCATGGACACACAGTATGTAAAATCTTCCTCGAACTCTTTTCAAGTAATCTTCGTCATTCTTATCTAACAAATTCTTGAACAAATATAATAATATATGTCTACATAAATATTTTGTATGTCATCAAAAAAGAAAATAAACGAAAAAAAATTCTGGTGGGAAGTGTTAAAGGAAAACGCAAAACGAAATGCATTAATTACAGTCTATTTTCTTAACATCTAAATTAAAGTTACAAACTACAGCAGCAAGCGTCCTGCAAATAAACTCAAATTCTGATGGAGCTCATTTGCCGATGGTAAGCAATAAACTAGAAGACCCAATAAGATGATGGAAAATTATTTTTCTGACATACTAGAAATAATATATGCAGGTCAAATAAATACAAGATCCAATTAAGATATTTTAAATGACTACGAATCAAAGAATGGTAAATGCTCATAAAGTGACTCTTAAAGATATCATAGAAAGAGAGAGACATTGACAGAGGTAAGTTAAATATACAAATAATTTAGAGTATATATTATATTATATTTCGATTAAAAAAATATTTGTTCTCAATGTACCTGAGAATCTATTGTTGTTTTAACGGAATAGTAGACAATGTGGAGAATATTGTAAAGATATGGTTTGAAGCATGTGACAGATGTAATAGAGGAACCTACAAGGAAGATGAAAAGGCTGTTTGCAAAAAGTGTATGGGAAAATTCATTGAAGCTAAACCAAGGTAATACATTCTAAATTTTGCAAAAATAAAAATATAAAAATACAGAACTCAAGATATATTTATAGATAAAATCGTTTGTTTAACTTTATCAATATGCGCACTCTTTTGGTTTCAGTGTAACTCATACAAATATGAAAGTTACCATAATGGGTAAAATGATCACTTACCCTTCCTATTATAAAATTGGACAGATACCGAGTGAATTTAAAAGTCATTCAATGAGATTATAGTTTTTGGCAACATAGCAGCTACGCATGTCGAATGCTCGGTCTAAGAATATATCGCATCATTAACAATCCTAAGAAAACAAATACACTATAAGTAAATTACAAATTTCGGAAGCATGATCACAAATCCAAGAGCCCAAAATAAAAAAATAATTTAAATTATAAATGATTTTCAGGGACATAATGATTTCAACTACTACAAATGGCTAACATCACAAGCAGACAAAGAGATTCGTTTTCTCATACCATTGAACGAGAAAACAAGTGATGAACAAGGAAGATTGTGCGCAATTACCGAGTAAATATAAATAATGAAACCGAAGAACAAGAAGATACGCAATCAAGAGCAGACAACCGTCACAACCACGAAAAAGGAACCAAGGAAAAAGAAGAGTGGAGAAAAGAAGACAGCAGAAGAGATATCACATAAGCAAGAAGAGGAACAAAGAAACAAAATTGAAACATAGGGAAAAATTTCAACCAATAAAGCACCACAAGAAAATCCGGTTAAACAAAAGGAAAGAAAACAAAAGCTAATTCAATTCACCAACGAATAAAGAAATAATGAGAGAAGTTAGAACAAAATAATATGAATGAAAGACAATAAAAAATTTCATACAACAAAGCACCACAAAAGAAAGCAGATAAACAAAAGGGTAGGAAAAGAAAAGTCAAAGATAGTCCACCGCTGAAAAAAGAAGCAACAAGAGAACAAGGAAGAGGCAAATGAAAAATTAAAAGGAAGATTTATGAAGACTGCATTTCAGATAAAAGTGATGATGAAGTGGCAATTACCCAATACATTACCAAAATAAAAAACAAAAACGAATACTAAGATAGTTCCCAAAAAGATTAAGAAAGAGAAGGTCTAATTTCCACACCAAAGCCCATCCTCTTTTATGCCCGTCTATCTTGACTTTTGAGTTTATTATTTTAATTTAGTTTTGCATTTTTACACCCTTCTATCGTGACTTTAAGTTTTAAATTTATGCTTATCTTAGTTTGTTTTTGCTTATGTTTTGAGTGAAACAAAACTGTGAAAACATTACTTAATTATATTCATTTAATTAAAATTTATTATTTTTTAAATTACATTAAACTCTACAATTCATAACTAAAATTGTCAGTACAAAACACAGTTTATCACAACAAACAACAATTTTAAAGCATATCATTACAATATCATTCTATTAACAATCGATCTACAAACAACTTTATTACATAATATATTTTTTCTATAAAGCAAGAAGTTTCACCAAAAAAATATTAAAAACCAATGAAACAACGATTTTGAAAAGGATACAAATAAGTACTCCAACTATCAAATTTTCTTTTGTATTTATTATTTATTTTCACCACTTAATCTTATCATATTTTACATATTTCTTTTTTTCTTTTTTCAGTCATTTTTTAAAAAACTTAAACTTGCGTAGTCATCAACTTTCTTCACACATTATCTTACGACATTTAACAAACCAATGAAATTTCATAGTTAAGTCTGAACTCTAATTATCGTAGTATACAAATAATAAAAACAATGAATAAAAAATAATACTACGCATGCATGTTTCCCCATATAAAGTTCATGATTGTGCTCACAAATTAAGGGACTAAAAGAGAAAGTGAATAGAAATGAGATGTTGAGAGTGTCATTCTACGTTCAAATTAATTTTAATATTATAAAATATTAGTAGATATAAAAAAATGAGCCCACGTGCAACGCACGTGCTCATTGCTAGTTTATTTAAAAAGAATTAAGATCAAACAATCGAATAAATTAATAAAATAATTTATTTTTGTTAAATAAATAATATTAAATATATATTCATGTTAAAAGAAAAATTATATGTTTGGTTAAGTCGATTCATACTAATATTATGTTGGATCAAAATTTAGTGCCCAAAATAAATATATCTCCTCAAGATATACTATATCTCCTTAAAAAGAGTCATTGGTTGTACATTCATTCAAACCATTGCATGAGTGAAATCAAAATGTTCAAATATTCTTTTATAATATGCAAAACATCAAATGTCATTCATTCTCTTCGCTAGATACACTCTTTCAGCCTCTTCTCTAAATGAAGGTCAGGACAAAGGAAACAATACAAAGAGAACAACAAAAAACAATAAAGAGTGTATAGTAACACCACATCCTCACCATTCCAACCTCATCATAATTATTCGAGGAATCGAAATAAAGTCTCCAAATAATCTTTCGAGTCTCCACGGTCATCAAAGCTCCAATTGGCTTTATTTAGGTTGAATTTTTTTTATTTATTATTTAATCTGGAGCCGCCTCGACTTGTTCCTCTTTCATTTGTCAAACCCCAAGAAATGTTGGGATAATTACAAATATTTATCAATGATCTAATCATTAACTATTCTCTGCAATTTCTTGTTAACTTAACAAACTTGTGAATATGTGTAGAGATTTCTTAGGATTAAAAAAAATCAGAAAATTTATGTAACTACCCACCACCCAAAAAAACACACACACAACACACAGAATGCAACTTTTAGAAACATCTAAAGATCTTCATAATAAATAACACTACAAATATAGTAACTCAAGGAAGATTCTTGTGATAGAGTTGAACACCTTGGACATACGGAAATAGATCATTCAACATCAATTTAATGAATTGCTTCGAAAAGTCAATCTCATCTAATTCACACCACTAAACTTCTTACAAATCGAAGGAAGAAAAAAACTCACACCATATAGACCTTCAGCTCTTCTAATATTGAGAAAATAATACTAAAAGTAAAGAGCATGATGGGGGTTAGGGGGTGGATAATGGGGATTCTCTATCTTCAAACCAGCAGTCCCTGCAAACTCAAAGTAATACCTTCGTTGCTTACGTATCTTCAGCATGACGGGATTTATCGAAAGGAGAACACCTATATACACCCACTACATCGTGCTACATATCCGTGCTATTCCAAAGAAAGATATTACATGCGCGATTTATAGGGCGCTAGATCATTCAGAAGATATCATTATTGTTAAATTTAACATAAATCATCTTTTCTTAAAATTTGGTAAAAATTCAAATTGGTTGTGGTACATTGGAGAACACCGTGAAAAAATTTAATGTTTACCATAAGTCTGATATAAATTCAAACTAAAGAGCATTTAATTGAGGATCGGGTAATAATTGTTAATTTATACGCTAATTAAAGCTCTTGTGATGAGCTTGTCATGAATAAATGTGTTTCTAGTGATTTATGATGTGGCGAATCAATTAAAAGATCATGTTTATTATCGTTATGTTATATTTGAATGTTTTGTTCCTTACATTTACCATACATAGACGTTATATTCCTGAGATTTAGCATAAATAGGTCAATCATTATATCAATCACACTACAACAAAAAATAGATATTGAGACACTTTTTTTTGGAACATATTTTTTAAGTGTCTCAAGAAATAAATATTGAGACACTTTTAATAATTAACTTATTGGAAATATGGCCTTCTAGGAACAATCATCATTTTATTAACATATATTACATAATTTTACACATTAACTTATTTTTACATCATTTCTCTTCCCATTTGCTGAATACACGCAAACCCTTCCCCCTTTTCTCTTTCTCTCTCTGTCTCTCTAGCCAAGCACACATAACGATCAAATCTTCGAGATTTTCTTCGATCTCATCGAGATTTTCTTCGATTTCATTTTTTTTATCAGTATTCTCTCTTGATTATTCAAATCTCATCTCGTCTCCACACAAAACCTCTCTCGGGCACACGCTGATGAGAATTTCCAGAATCTCCTGTTTCGATCAAACCTAAAATCATCTAGATTTTCACCGATTTGAAGATGATCGAACAAGATACATGAGAGAGCTCCGGGGTCAAGCTGAAGCAAAGAAGATTAAGGCAACAACGAAAATGAATCAGCCTATAGAGAATTTCAGGCAACAATACATCAGTCATCTAGCAATTATCGGTGCGACGAATGAGGTAAATATTGTAGCTAGTTACAATTTATCAGGATTATTGTGCTAGTTTTATGTATGCTGAATAAATGATTAAAATATTGAAATGGTTGATATATCGGGGCAATGGAGATTATCGGTCTCTTCCAGTTGCTGCCGCGCCTTGTCGTCTTTGATCTTGATTACACACTCTGGCCTTTCTACTGGTACTTTTCTTTTTCGAGATGACGTGAAATGATATGACTTACACCGTCCCCGATTGGTGAATTATTCCGATGCTGTTCTTGTTTCTTTGCTTCTTCGAGATATTTCTGGAAACTTCTGATAGTTCATAGTTTCACAAGGAACAAATGAAAGCCCTGTAATTATATCTAATGCAATAGCCTAGGATGGATATAGTCAATACTGTCATTAGGATGAACAAGGCTGTGGAAGTATTAAATTTGATGATTAATTTTTTTAATGGAGTATGGTATAACAATATAATCTTCAATATACTTGGTAAAGATATACTGTGTTGTTGTCCTCATAGTTTGCAGTTCCCCAGGCAGAGAGAAATAAACAGTTGTCCAATGGATGACCATCTTCATATTGCTAGGGATGTTCAGTCGGTTTTGACCAATTTTAAAATAAGGAGTTGTCCAATGGGTGATGATCTTCCATTTCGGTTGTTTCCATTTTGCAAAGGCAATTCAATTCCAGTTCACATATATATTCAGACTCTTCAGTTCAAAATTCCTAATCATGAGCTAAGTATGCAGCTCAGTGTTCTTTGATTGCAACTGCTAATCTAGGAACATGTTTTTCTCTCCAATTGCATAATGCTTTGAGTAAACATTGTAAAACACAGATTTCAATACCATTACCAAAGCGGAAATTTCTTCACTTTTTTACCTCCAATAGGCACTGTCAATCTTCCAATTCCTTGTGGAGTTCTGTAATGGTTTTACTGTTGACAGCCAACTCAGACATGCAATTGTTAACATTTGGCCTGGTGAGCCAATAAGGAACGAAGCAGGGGCAGGTGTGTGAGTGGCCTTCCCATTTCTCCTTTGATCTAAAACCTATTTCCTATAGATATGGTTCCCTTAATCACCAAAGAATAGAGTCGAATAATCAGTGTAGTGCTTTTATTTGCTATGGAGCTTGGATTACAAGCTGGGAAGAAGCTTTACCTAGAGGTGGCCATATGATTCTCTGGAGTCAGCCATGGGAAAACAACTACATCGTTGAAAAGGTCCATAAGTTCAAGCTTAAACTGATACTCTTCATATAAGAGTTCGCCCCCTTAATTCGGTCAAAGTTCGTCCCCCTTAAATATAAAATTTCGTCTCAATACTCTATAATATGGTTGAAAAAATTCCGTCCTCCTTGAGAGGTCTTCCTAGATCCGTCAGTGCAGTTCCTTCAGAATTTCTTGTAACGTGATTTTTGGTATTGAATCCCCAAGGCATCTACCAGAATAGAGCGCTTCATGGCCAGTATGTGATGAGAGAACTAAGTCATCAGAAAAACTGACTTGCACTTGTCTAGAATTACTCAAGTCTACCGTGAGCATTCTCAGTGTTATCTATTTATTCAGCTCTGTAATAAACAACTCTGCTTCGGACTTTTAAGATGGTTAATAAATGATCAAATACTGCAGTGCATGTTAAATTTCCAACAGATCATTGCCACTTGATGATATATGTTTTGGACAATATTTTTTAGGATTATTTTGATAAGGAAACTATAGTAATGGAGTATTCTGATCTCAAGCAATTAATTGATTTGAAGTAGATTCTTATTAATATCTGTCAAATGTTATCTGCAAGAGTTTTTCCCTAATCTTTGTGCAGATTCTAAAGAGGGAATACAAAGGATAATCTTTGTTGCTTTGTTTGTAGATTATGCCTCCTACAACAACACCTCGTAGCAAGCAGAAGAAAAGCAAAGTAGTTGAGCAGCCTTCTTTTATGTTTGATTCTACCAAAAATGGCACAAGTCAGCCACAATCAGGTTGTATTTTTCACTGTTTTACTTCTAATTATGTATACATAACTTATATCATGTCCAAATACTCAATATATATTCTTTTTGTTGCCAAGACTCAAGAGAGGCTCTTCGAAGGAGACCCTCTAGCAAGCAGAACAGGGTAACAATAGTTCAGCGACCAACTCAAGAACATAATTTTACCACACATGGTACAAGTCAACCAAAACAACCAGGTTGTATTATCACATTTTTTCTTTAATATTTATGCACAATTTTAATTTTTTTTAAATACTTTATATTATATGTATATTTCTCTTGCAAAGTATCAAGAAAGGATCCTCCAACTGGACCGCATAACAAGCAGAATAAAAATACGGGGCAGGCTCCTCAAGTGATTGATTCTGCCACACATGGGACAAGTTTGCCACAGTCATGTTGTATTTTTCAATACTTTTCTGTAGTTTTTCTATAGATAATTTTATTCGTCGTTTTCTTAAACCTATTTTTGTTGTTAATTTGTAGGGGAGGATGTTGAAAATTTACCTTCTACTGATATTCTAGTAAGATCGGTAAGTATTTTTTTAGTTTTCTAGAGTAAACTGGCTTTGAACTTACTTCATTTTATTTTGTTATAAAAACATCATCTTAGGTTTAATATAGTTACTGTAAAAGCTGGATTTGGATCTTTTTGGATCATTTCTTAGCTTTCATTTTGTGCATTAGGTAGTTAGTATGGAGCAATCCTAATTGATGCCACATCATACTTTCATATATAACTCAATGTTATGTATTATTGTCTCCACATTTACATTTTTTGTGAATGAGTGATTTTATTCTTTATCTACTCAATTTCTAGATGATGCATCCTATCACAAGACCACGTAACAAGCGTATTAGACCTCAAGCAGTTCAACAGCCACCCCAAACACTTTTTGCCTCTGCTGTGGATGATGCATTTGATACAGAATCAGGTTTGTATTTAGTTAAATATCTTACAAAGTTACGTCAGTTTCATTTCATGCATAGACTAATTTATGTGTTTGTGAAGGATTAAATCAGCCTAGAATGGATCTCAACCCACACGATACTGTTAAAGGACAACCTATTATGAATGAATATGATATGCCTTCTACTAAAGATGCAGGTGCGTTGCATTTCTTTATATATATACATGTTTTTTTGCTTAAAGAAAGTTGGAGCTTGTGTCATGATTGTTATTCTTCAGCTGTTAATAAAAGAAAGAGAGTACGAAGGCCTACATCTATGCCAAAAATTTGGGGCTAGCCTCCTGAAGAGCTTATAATTGTTTCCTTCAATGCTTTTGGTCAACCAAATGATAAAAGCAAGACAAGCAGTTTAGCTCATTTCTTGGGTACAATAGCAAGAAATGGAAGATATTGCCCGCTTCACTATAATGATTGGAGATTGATGCCTCAGTGTTACAAGGATGAAATGCTAAAGACTGTTAAGGTATTAGTTAATTAGCATTTTGTTGGTAGACTCCTTATACTCTTCAATACTTTTTCTTAGCAGAATTATTATATAATTCCACTAACACTTTATTCTTGTAGACCAAATTTGAATTGCAACCAGGACAAGAATCGTATATTTTGAAGTCAATCAATAAGAAATGGAAGAATTGGAAGAGTCTTGTGAAAAAAGTGATTCTTAACCCTGATGCACCATTGGAGCGACTGAAAAATGTAATGGATAGAGTTGATGAAGATCAACTTGGTACTTTAATGAAGCATTGGATGTCGAATAAATCTAAGGTATTAAATGTACCTTACTTGATAGATATAATCTTACTTATATGAACATTGTCTTTTAATTATATTCTGGTACATTACTTGATAGAATAAAATTATCTTTTTTTTTAAATTTCTGATTTACCTAGGAAATGTGTGAAAAGAATAGAGAAGCTCGTGCAGAATTGAAATTATTTCATCTTATGGGCAAGAAAAGCTTTGCATTGTTAAGAGAAATAATGGTTACTTCTCTACCTTTCTTATAAATCATTGAATTCTTCTTTTCCTGTTTTTCAGTTTACATAATATCGCGTAATATATGTTTTAATGTGCACGTAGAAGGACAAACTCGGCAGGTATCCTACAAGAGCTGAATTATTTGCCGAATGTTATTTTAGAGAAAGTTCCGACATAAATTTAATAGCAAAAGCTTCAATTGTGAGTTCTAGATTGGGATTTTTCAATATCCATTTTATCTTCTTTTTTCTTTAGTTCGTTTAGGGAATAAATTTAAACAATAATCTGATTTTTCTTTATTTATAAATGCTACAAAATTATAATAGGATGAAATGGAACAACTAGAAGAACATTCTCAGAGCCCAAATACTGGTGATCGCTTTCTGAAATCTGACACGTTTGCAAAGGTAATGGGCCCAGACAAGAATGGACATGTTCGTATGTTTGGTTTGGGGGTGACACATGCCGATGTCTATGGGATTATACCAAGCCGTTATGCATGTTATAGAATGGCCATGGAGTATAAAGACAAGTATGATGAGTTAAATGAGAAAGTTAAGGGATCATCAACCTTGAACGAAGGGAGGCCGTCGGTTGTTGCATGTAATGATGCTTTAGGTTGTCCATCACCATCTTCTAACACTGAAGTACCATTTGCACCAGTTTCACGACCAAGGCATATTCGGGTAAAGAAAGATGTACTTTTTTATAATATCATTTTAATACCATATACATTTGATTAATTAATTTATCAATATATGATATTTGCAGGTTCATTCTTATGTTGTTTTGAGAAGTCTTGTGGATATAAATGAGATCATTGCAAGTGGCTATGTCAATGAGATGGATAATGTTAGAGTTAATGGTAAGGAATTAGGGCATGGGTGGTGTGAGATAATCATACAATCTTTGGTTAAAAAAGATGTGAGATTACTTCAGCCTTATGACCACATACAAACAATTGGCGATTCTCTTGGAGCCCCCGTTGCTTGGCCATTGTCCTTGGTATGTGTTAGTAAACAACGTCCTAATCTTTTTATCAATTATTTTGCCTCGTCGTTGCTGTCCAAATAAATGCTTGGCCTTGTATATGATGAAAATATTTACCATTGAGTAGCAATATCATGATCTACATGCTAGAAGGCCTTTCGATACTCGAGTTGTTATTTCAAGAGATATATGCTACTACTGATTATCTCAAATATTCGTTGATATGTATTATTGTCATGCAGGTTGCTTTGGATATAAATGATGATTGATGTGGAAAAACAATTATATGCAGCTAGAGAGAGGTAAGATTATCGATTGCTCTATCAATTGATCATCTCTTAAACTTTAAATCTGGGAGTTGATTCAATGGTTTTGTATGTAAGAATCTTTCCGCATCAATATTTTTGCTCATAGATTAAACAAGTTTCTTGTCCATTCTTGTTTGGTGCATCCAGTCTCAGTATTCCCACAATAACTTGCAATTAACTTGTATGTTTTTTTATTGCTAGGCGATTGATGAAAATATTAAGCAGCTCTCAAATTGTTACATCGTCTACACTGGGATTGATTTTCAGAAGGTATATCAGACATTGGGGTCATTGTTTCTTATATTGTGTAAGTTCGGTAACTTCAGAAAAAAGAGTATACACGGTTAAGGTTTTCAATTAAGTACAAGCCCTCTAACCTTTGATGCTTTGTAAGTTCCTGTATTCTCATTACTGTGTTGTTGATGGGGGGTTTATTGTAAGTCACTGAAAATGTTGTATTGCGTGTACTTGTT
Organism: Ajuga chamaepitys; assembly: GCA_958295605.1. Lineage (NCBI taxonomy): Eukaryota > Viridiplantae > Streptophyta > Magnoliopsida > Lamiales > Lamiaceae > Ajuga > Ajuga chamaepitys. Next base: position 37,825,357 of record OY282498.1, on the reverse strand, counting down.
GCAACAGTAATTCAAAATTTCAGAATTATTTTATGTCTCCTTCTCTAGAGTTGTTGATAATCGAATAATTGTGGATTTGGTTCCTTGTATAGTAATTCATTGTCTTTGAATGTTTTGTATTCTTTATTTAACAATTCTTTTAAACTGTGAATGTTTTAGCTTGTTAAAACAGGTGTACGTATGTATGATTTCATTTCAGTCATTTGTAGGTGTCCTATAAATTATTTATAGGGACACTTTGATGTGTCATTAGATGATGTTTTTAGTAATATGGTATCATTTAGGGACACATAAATCTGTCTCATTAATTCATTAATAAGACATATGTGAGTGTCCCAACATAATATTATATAGAGACACTTTTAAGTGTCTGTAAGAAGCGTCTCAAGAAGCCAAAAACCTTTTGGGACACACCCCTACGGGGACGCTTAAATTTAGCGTTCCTAAAACTCTAAGTGTCTCAAAATGTCTTTCTTGAGACACTTTTGTATGTCTCAATTGGTAATTTTTGTTGTAGTGATCAGCACAAATTAGAATTTGATGAGATGATACTCGATACACATACCATAATTAAAAAAGACTACACGATACACATACATGTTTAAGAAAATCGCTAGAATAATTAGCGAACTAATTACCTAAAGACGTGTTTACTACAATTAGCAGGTGCTTTTGGGCTGGAAAACCATAATTTACTACAAATAGAGGGTTCCCCTTTACTATTAAGTAAGATTTTGTTTTGGACAGTAAATGCAGCAAACTCTAAAGGGAAGAACATAGTCAAACTCGTAGAAAATTTTGCATCAATTGGGGGAGTAGTTCTCATGTGCTTGAGCCTCACTTTATTTTGTTTTCTGAAGAAGAAGAAGGAAAGAAATATTAGGAATTTAGGTATGAATTCAGTATTTGCAATGGTATTCTTTAGTTCTTACTTCAGTGTATAATGATGCAAAATTGTAGGGCATTTAGTGGAAGTGATGGTCAAAGAAAGGAAATTGCAATTCTTTAACTTATCCACAATTCTAAAAGCTACAGATCATTCTTCGGATAATAACAAGCATAGTGAGGGTGGATTTTGATCAGTTTACAAGGTACAATAGTGTAGTTTCATCATTGATTTATGTAGTTAGTGTAAATAACACAGTCTTTCTCATTTGCAAGTTTTGGCCATATATAGCGTATACAGGAACGCGGACAGGCAATTGTTGTGAAGCGCTTGTCAAAACGTCCTGACCAGGAGTCGATGAATTGAAGGGATCTTGATTGCCAAACTTCAGCATCGCAACTTGGTAAGGCTTCTAGGTTGTTGTACTCGAGGAGAAGAGAACATGTTTGTCTACGACATGCCTAACAATAGCCTCGGCTTGATTTTATTTGGTGAGTCGTGATCTTGTTTCACATTTCTAGGATAAAAGGCTCGATATAGAGAAGACTGACTGTGTAATAAATTTTAACAGATCAGGCAGAAAGTACATTACCAGATTGGCAAAATCGTTTCCATATAATAAACGGAATTGCAAAGGGATTATTGTATCTTCATTAAGATTCCAGATTGAGAATTATCCACCGAGACCTCAAAGTTAGTAACAGATTGTTGGATTCGGATATGAGCCAAAAAATATCAGACTTTGGCATAGCTGGAAGTTTTGGTGGAAATGAGAATGCATGACGCGCAAAGTTGTTAGAACATAGTAAGAAGCTCAAAAGAATTATTTTATCCATCAACATCTTGTACACTAGTTTTTTCCTATTAATGCTATGTTGCAGTGGGTAAATGTCTCCAGAATACTTAATGGATGGACTATTCTCGACCAAATCAGAGATCAACTCAGTCAAACTGGTCGATGCTTCTTTAGGAGACTCACTCGACTTATCTCAGGCAATGCACTCAATCCACGTAGGATTGTTGTGTGTGAAAAAATATCCGGAAGATAGGCCGAACATGTCATCTGCGGTATTCATGCATTGCTGGTTTTGTCACTGAAGGAGATGTTTACGCTGCTCGTAACTTAAGTAGCTCTAATGAAGCACATTCAAAGAATCAAGTTACGATTACGATGCCCTTCAGCAGATAACAAACTATTAGACTAGATTCCATGTGTCTATAGTACGATTGTTGATTAGAGTCTTATCGTTTTAGTTGTAATAAAGTTGAGTCAATAGTCTGACACTTTTTTATATGGCAAATGTTATATTGAGTTTGTTAGCTTGATCAAATGCATCACACAATTTTAATAAGGTTTTGCCTTTATAAGAGTAGTTTTGCCTTTATAAGAGTAGCTTTATCAAATGCATCACTCATGTGCATCGAATGCATCGTGGTCTATATTCTGAAATCCTTTTTCATAAAGAGTAATTTTATTATACATCAGTTGCGTGGATTTTAGATACGTACAATCCGGATCGTAGATAGTTTTTCATGAAAAAGTAATACTTGTTCTCAAAAAACATATTATACCGAAAATGTATTAGTAGACAAATTTTCATGAAAAAGTAATACTTGTTCTCAAGAAACATATTATACCGAAAATGTATTAGTATATTACCTTTCGGCATAATGCATATATTTTCATGTATAGAATTTGGCGCGTGCGGCACTTATTATATTTATTTTAGAAATTATATTTTGGCATTTGTTTTTTTGTATTTATGTTTTATTTATAGCAATTTTGAAATGTATGCAAGCGGATGATTCAGAGAATAAATCATTTTATCGAAAAATTATGTAAGAGAATAATAATATTATCACAAATCCTCTTTCTTCCCGTATATTAAGTGAAACTGATAATATCTCAATAGTAACCTATTTTTCAAATTTTGGAGTTGAATCTTAAATTAGATCTTCTCTGTGCTTGAATTTGACTTTGATATCGTTATTTTGAAGGCTTGATGACTTGATTTCAAATTAAACGTCGATTTTGAATACTTCTGCGATGAAACATTTTTTATATGCAAAGAACCTCGTTGACACTGAGAAGAACACCGTGTGATTTTTATAGATTTGTGACTTAAAATGGGCTTGACATTTTGATCTCGGGTGGAATGTTATTTCTTGACAAACGCTTTGAACGCCTTGAAAAGTGCCTTTAGTAAAACGTAAAATTTTATTTAGTATCATCATTTTGAGATTTAATTTTACTTATGCGTATTGAAATAATTTTGAAACTTTATTTCGTAATCATCCTATTCTCATATTTTAATAATATCTTATAATAACATTTAAGATATATTTTGAATGAATGGATATAATTATAAAATGTGAAAGATTCGGATTAAATTGTGTACTCTTCTAATGAGTTAACAGGAAAGTTGACGGAAAATAGACAGAGGATAGAGTTAAAAGTTATACGATGGCTTTTGATTAATTAGCAATTATTTAACTAGTGTGCCATATTTGTGAAAACCATAAAATGTTATAATTACATTTTATATTTTCTCTCAATTTTTAAATTATGAATAATTTTAAATAAATTCACATATAAGAATACATACATATATTTGTATGATGACCAACATGTGATTTTTCCTGCAAAAAAAAAAAAAGAAAAAAAAACTAATTTTGGGACTGAAATTAGAAAAATTCGAGTGATATGGGATGAAATTGAAAAAACAAGAAGTTTTGATATTAAGATGAACAATGCTTGGAATTGTTTTTTTTATTTTACAGACTTTCTTTTAAGTACCTGTGAATAATTTTAATTCTTTTTGTATCTTTGTAGGTGATTAGATGATTATCTGGGTGATGTGTATTCTTCCAATGTTCAAGTTATTGCTGATGTTGACGTGGAAAAATTAAATGATGTGTACAATGTAAAAGAAAAAATCGGATTATCTAGCTCATAATTCCGACTCCATATGAACAAAAAAAAAAAAAAAATAGTTTTGGGATTGAAATTGGACAAATTCGAGAGATATGAGACGAAATTGAAAAATAAAGCGGATAAAGTCATAGCTATGGGACGTAATATGATTTATTCCATGAATAAGATCTACAATTATTTTACTAAATTAACTAATAATAAATCATATAGGTAACCAAGGGATCTTATAACATCACACATTTGTCCTGGTACGTATAAATGAATTACTTCTAATTGGATTACATGAAACTATTCATCTGTGACCCATGTTTCGCCTCTACGTAGAAGAAGTGAGTATTGCAATAGATCCTTACACCCAAAGTAATGCTTTATTATATGTTGCTATCCTGAATGTGCATGAACTAAAAATTTATCGCATATACGGTGTAGTGTCATTATTACCCTCTACCCAAATAGGTGTAGCTTGATCTGTTGAAGGAGGATTATAAGATCGTTGATCTAAATTGACATCGTTTGAAATTTGAAGCTGAACATTCTCCTTTGTACTATATTATTCTAATCTTCGAAAAATTCTTAAGCGTGGATTTACTTCAAGGATACGTATGAATTTCTTCACAAGTTCTTACGAAATTTGCAACACATTAGTCTACTTTCAACCTCTTTATGTGTGTCAACAAAATACAATTGAAAATATTCTGAACAATCGTTAGTTGCTTTCAATCCTGGATGATTGTGACAAGTCATGTCTTGTGCTTTAAAGGTATAAACTACATGCCTTCCAGATGCAAGTTCTTATCATATTTAACCCCAATTGAAGAAAACGAGAATATACTATTATACCATCAAATATTTTTCTTCTGAATTCAGTAGCCTCTTCCGAATTTGAAGTAAAAAAAAAAAAAAGTATAATTCCTCAGGAATTTCAATAGAGAAAATAATTCCATTATCACAACAAAATATTGAGGGTTCGTACTTAAATCTTGCAGCACCACAATAAATGCAATTTGAATTTTTTACAAATTCATGTTTCTCTGTGCATTTGGATTCATAGATTCTTGTTCCTAAATCAATATAATTTCATAATAGATAAATAAGAGTTATAAATAACTATAAAACGTATTTACTTTAATACATTATTTTTCCTTAAAAATGTAAAGTGGCTTACCATTTGATTGACATGAAAATTCTATGATACATGCTCTTTTTTTGTTGTTACTAACTTTATCTTAATATTTATGTTATTCAATAGCACTTAAGTTGGCGTTCTTGTTTTTTTAATTGCATGTTTCCTTTGTCGATATACATCTGTTGTTGTTGGACTTGTTGTCGACGTCTCATTTTAAGAGAAAAAAAAAAAAGAAAAAAAAGAGAAATTATATACATATATGAGATATCATTTTGAAATGTATATGACACTTTTACTAATTTTCTCTTATACGAATAGAAAAAGTGTGACTTAGAGAAGATAGAAAATAAAAAATAAAAATGTTTCCTTAGCAAAAAAACCACAATTCTTCCAATCTTACCTTAAACAATCTACTTAATTTCGTTCAATATTTCCTTATTCCATAAAATATATCGCAAGTAAACAGATTTTGTATGGATATATTTGTCCTTTTTACCCATTTTTTATTTTTTATTTTTCCAGAAAAACTAATGTAACATTTCTTTTAAATGGATGAAGTATATTAGAATTACTATTTGACAATTCAATGCTCTTAACAATAATGCATAAATTGTCATTATATTGATGTTTTATAACCAATTTTAATAAAATTTATTGTTTATAAAATTTAAAATCACTGAAATATATAATTACCAAAAGAAACATCAAAATTTTAAGAAATAATTTGAACACGAAAGAAAATTTTTTAGTTGTTGATGCTGCAAATCGGTAGTATATGGTCAAAATATCTTTGGGATGTACTTTAGTGTTCTCTCAGAACCTCTCCTTTCTTCAACTGTTCCTATGTACTCCAAAATACAAGTTTCAATATCCTCTTTTAAGATGCCTCTAATAATACTCACCTTTAAAAGAGATGAATGTCTTATTATTGAATTTTTGCTATTTTCATGTGTTTTAGCAATAAAACATCTTCAATGTCAAACTAATGCACTTCCTTAGAAAAAGGCTAAACTAAAAAAATAAATAACCAGAAAGAAATAAAATTCACGCGGAAGAAAAACTCCACAAAACTAAATAAGTTTTCACGAAACTGCCATAAAGTCTAAGAGAAACTCGAAAGACTAAGTAGTTCCTAGTGAGGATTTATGTTGACCACCAACATCACTATTTAATAGATGAATAATGTTTACACATTTCTTACCAGTTCTAAAAATTATTTTAGCACACTGATGTCCATCAGATTTAGATAATTTATGAGCAATATTAACATCTACCAATGAAAATGTAGACCGTTTGAATAGTAAGGTTCTCTTTATTTTTTCAAGAGAAAAGAGAACATTTTACAATTTCGATGAAGCAATTGATGAACAGACAAACGTTACTCGGAGGAATTTCTGAATACCCTTAATATAAATCATATGCCTTTTCACAAGTTAGTGTTGAAAAAAAAAATTGTCCAATTATTCTTTTAAGGAATCTTGGTCCATCAAATTAATTGTGTAATAACACAGAATGGTCTATAAAGAATCGAAGAACAATATGATAATTGCAGAGATTCTTTTGAGACAATATACAGGAAATATGTCTTTATGCGCAGAACACCATTACCGCCAACTGAGAATGAAGGGTTCCCATTTCAGTTTAGGAGAAAACAATTCTCAATTAAACTATGTTTCACCATGACATGTTTTTGAGTGGGTTTCACCATGACAATTAACAACTATATCATTTATTTATTGTTTATTGGATGATGAATTGGAGATTCCTTGAACTTTGGAACTAACGTTTGGATGAAAGGATTTTAAAATGTATTTGAAATTTATAGTTTTAAATTCATCGATGTTGATTATCATGGATTTAGAAATCCATCACTTTCATTTTGCTCTATCTTTTGAAGGATTTGAGTAGATTTCAAATTCATTGATTCTAAATCCATGCATTTTAAGTTAGTCGATCCAAACATAACCTTATCAACTTTTACTTCGAGGAAACACTGGATTGAGTTTTCACTGTATTTAATACCTACAAGTCCTTATATTGTATAAACTACATTTAAACAATGTACTTATCATTTATGAAGTGAGCCAAAAATTATTTTTGGTCCTGTGAGTTTTTATTTTTCAATTAAGTCCTACAAAATGTTGAAATTGTTCAATTTAAGGACAATTTCGACGGATAACACTAAATTGTCCGAAAAAAGTCTACGGGCAACTCACGTGTTCCTAATATTGTGAGAATTCGGCAACACTAACTGACGTGGCATAAAATAGACAAGTTAGTTTTTTTCTCTATCAAATTTTAATTCAAAATAAAATTATAATCCATGTCATTAGAGAAAAATGGGCTGTGTTTGGCATGAAACTCACCATATTTGGGAAGGGCCTAGTCTACAGTCCCTTCTTCCGCACAAAATCCATCGTGTAGCTGCTCGCTCTCTTCGTCGCTGATAACTCCAAAATCCGGGGTTTTAAATTGAGAAATTTTGGGGATTTTTTCGTGGGTTATTCTAACAAATTTGGGATTTTTTGTATTAAGGTTTGTGGTTGTTGGATGTGAAAAGATCCAATTGCTTTTCATGATAAGTTTAACTAGGTTTAATTTGATATTGTTTTATATTATAGGCTTTTGCCAATTGCAAATTAAAAATCAGTCTAATTTTCTCTAATTACAAGTATACTATTTTTTATTTTGAATTAAAATTTAACAGGAAAAAAAATCCAACTCAGCTACTTTATGCCACACCACTTAATATCGTCGTATTTTCACAACTATTAGGGTCACCTGAGTTGTACGTGGCTATTTTCGGTCAATTTAGTATTTTCGAACGAAAATTATCCTTAAATTGGACAATTTCATCACTTATGGAACTAAAGTGAAAAAATAAATATTTGTAGGACTAAAATAAAAAAAATCAAATACTTACAGGAGAATGAATGATTGTTGGCCTATGAAGTGTATACCATCAGCTACTGCTTCTATGTGGTTTTGGTTTGGACCGTTACATTGATATCGGCAAACGTTTCACCATATGTATGTTGAGCTCTTTAATTGTATCATTCAAAATAGACAAAAACTTGGGTGCATATGATGCACCATAGGCTTATTGTACACCAACCTAATTAAAAGATTCATGCGCGGCCTGTTTTGTTGGCACGACCCGCGCGAATTTTCTGTTTTTTTTTTTTTTTTTTTTTTCTCGCTATTTTCGGAAACAGTATCCATATATATTGTGCCCCGTTTGCTATTCAAGATCAGGGAGTGGCGCAGCGGTGACGCTTGTGCTATTAGATGCTGAAGCCTGGAGGGCAACGGATCGAATCTTCCTGCCTCCAACTGTTGCGCGCTACCTTTTTTTTCTTTTTGTATGTTATACTATGCAAAAAAATAATAATAAGATAAATTGGTAGCCTAACAGATAGTCTCTCATTCGATACTTTGAGGTCTTGGGTTTAAAACTTAAACTCTCCACAATTTTGCTGAATTGCATTTTTTTTTTTTCATATACCTTTTTATTTTTATTCTATTTTTTTATGTAGTTCATGTATCCAGATTACAGTATATTTACTATTTGTTTATAGTATATATTATGTTGCTTAATAGTATAAGTTTAATTTTTTTGTATACTACTATATATTAATTTGCCAACCCTACAATATACTTATTGTTCCCTCATAGTATATATTAACATGCTTAAAAGTATATGTTTATTTAGTAATACGTTGTTTACAATTTACAGTATATTTATTGTTTTTATATTAATCTATAATTATTATCCCAGGTTACAGTATATTTATGTTTTGCTTATAGTGTATATTATGTTGCCTAATAGTATAAGTTATTAGTTACAGGTATAATTTTCTTGTATGCTATTGTATATTTATTTTTCCAATGTATAGTATGATTATTGTTCCATTATAGTATATATTATCTTGCTTAAAAATATAAGTTCATTTAGTAATACACTGTTTACATTTTACAATATAACTATCTCTATAATTTTTTTTCCAGGTTACATTATATTTATTGTTTGCTTATAGTATATATTACGTTGCCTAATAGTATTAGTGTATAAGTTACAATATAATATTTTTGTTGTATACTATTGTATATTTATTTTTCCAGCTACAGTATAATTATTTTTCCCTTATAGTATATATTATCTTGCTTAAAGGTATAAGTTCATTTTAGTAATACCAAAATGCGTAATATTTTTATTAGAACAATATAAATAACAATTCTTTGATTTTTAAATTTTTCTTTTCTGTTGTGGCGAATTCAATATAGTATAACTTGTTTCACCAAAATGTATATTTTATTAAACGAGATAGTATAATTTCATAAGTTAATAAAATAAATTAGTTAATTAAACATAAATAAAATAAAAGAGGTATTTAAATGTGCTAGAAAAAAGAACACCAACAAGAAAAGAGAAAGGATTTGAACTCATACCCTCCAATAAACAAACAATTCTCTATACCAATTTGGCTAGAAGCTATTTTGTTGATATTAATGCAAATGCTGCTTTTAATCAAATACTAGATGTCCACCCGTGCAATACACGGGATAGAAGTATTTTATTAGTATAATATGTCTTTATATATTGTACGACATTATCATTCTCTTTTGACAGATAATTGCAATTATTACATCCATAACAATGGAGAAATAGTTCATAAACCAATACAAAATGATTTGAGTCATTCCTACTCAAGTAATAAGAAACGCTAAAGAAACACCTGTATCAAAACTAAGAAGTACTCCCTCCGTCCCAGCTGAGTTTGCACACTTGAGTCGGCACGTATATTAAGAAAAATTGTTTTTTGCTTTTTTGTTGACTTTTTTAAAGGTGGAGATTGAAAGTGGAGATTTTAAGGATGAAGATTGTGAGAAAACTTTCTTCTTTATGGGTGTGCAAACTTAGATGGGACGTCCCGAAAAGCAAAGTGTGCAAACTCAGCCGGGACGGAGGGAGTACAAGGTAAAATTATAACAGCAACAAATCAAAGACAGAGAAATCTCTACAGAACCAGCTGCAACAGTTTGCAAGAGTAATTACCTAATAGGTATAAGACAACAAATAGCATGGGTAAGCAAGAAATGCAGGCCACATATATTAAGGATTTTGAAAGAAATTCCTCAACCACCACCCTATTCAACACAGCATGATGGCATTATGAGACAACATCAACAAAGATCATCTTAGTCAGGTGATGCATAGCAACCTCCAATTTATATGAACATAAGAAAAAAATGGAAATCCCGTGCATCTGTTCATTTTTTTCTTTGTATTTTTCTCAAGGCTAACAATGTAAGTTTTTAAAGCTTGGAAATGCAACAAATTCACGTATGGTATCTTCGCATGAAACGGAACATTTAAGAACTTTGTAAGAATTTTGTAAATAGCAAGATAATATATTTAACAACAACTATATACCACATCTAACTTCATAGAAACCCAAATAGTAGGAGGTAATGACATTAAAATGCCAAAAGGATTACAGGAAACACCAAAGTCTCCTAAAATGTGTAACATAATATCTATGAAAACAGGTCCAAAATTTAAAATGCAAACCTTGAGATACACTGGGAACTCAATTCATTTTGTTTCCCTTGTAATGAACACCCTTGTCCTCTTTCCTCAAATGTAAAAGACTTAACAATAAGTGATCTTTAAGTATGTTGATCACAGCTCTATCTTGTAGCACTGTTTTGAATTTTTCGTTGGGGAGGTTTGTCTGTTCCCTGAAGCACCTGTTAAATCTAAAAAGGACCATTGTGAGTCATGCAATGAAAAACGACCCGACAACAACCAACAAATCCCAACCTGAAAACAGAATTTAATAAATTATTGAATGATTATAATTGTATATCCTATTTCTCATGAATTAAAACTAAAAACTACATGTAAGATATATGATTTTAGATAAAGGCTTTTGAGATAAACCAAAACTCATGGAAAAAAAATATAAGAGTTGCATCCATGCCCAAGATATCTACATTCATTTTCTGATCCATGCTAGCTCTTAACAAAGTGTGATGAATGGTTTAGTTTAGGCAATCATTAAATATACCTAGAAGATAAGAAGTTTCAAATTGAAAACATTCTCCAATTACCAAAACACCATGAGTGGAAGAGCCTTAGCAAGCTAACACAAAAAACTTTGGTTTATGTGAGCGATTTTTAGGATGACAACTGAGTAATACTAAAATTCCTTTATGCCCATCTTTGGAAAACACGAATGCAAAATGTTTAAAAACGAATCTGTAAGACTTATAATATATTACCTTTGAAAGAAAACCTCGATAGGCAAGCAAATAATTGATGTCTTCATGATCCAGAGCAACAACACTCTCATCCACCCAAAATATCAATCACTTCGAACCAATCCACATATTCCTTGTATAGAGATTCCACATGTTTCCTACAGAAAAATAACATCTCGAAATGCAAATGCTGCTTTTAATCAAATATTATGTGCTAAAGTAATTAAAAAAAATAAAATTGCAAGAGGTAGAGGTGGGATTTGAACCCCATTTGCACCTTCTCTCTCAACTGGATAACCGCTAGACCACATCGCATATGTGGTATACAAACACGCCTCTAAATATATGAAGTATGGCGCTGAATTAAAAAAAAAAAAAAATGACGACCCGCCAAGTCGTGCGCGGATCCGAATTGACGCCAAATGGTGATTAAGCTACAATTCAGCGCGTGTTTTAAGTCCGTAGTGTACATCTGATGCGACAAGTATTACTCTTCAAAATATAACATGTTTACTTTATTTATTTATTCCTTAGATATGGTACCAATGTTCCTATCCGAAGCTTGTTGGCAATAAGATGGACTAGCGTTGGGTACTCAAATCAGATTATTATTTTGTTTTTCCTGGCGGCGGCACACAATTCAAGAATAATTTCAAATTTTACATTCAACCTATACAATTAGGATTAGAATTCGATGTAATAATTAGGATATGTTCGAAAAATTACAATATTGCTCTATACTTGTTACATAATTAGAATATGTAATTATAATACAATTATAATTAGAATTGAATAAAATAATTAGAACATATAATTATTAGAATATAATTAGGCCTAAAATTAAAATTGGACAAAATAATTAGGATATGTTAGGAAATTACAATATTGCTTTTAGAATATTTTAACTTAAAAGGGGTAAAATTGGTCAAACGTAAAATTACTGAAATTTGAGACACATTTATATTAATGAATAGAGAAAAATCATTTTTGGTCCTGTAAATTATTGTTTGTCCAAAAAAAGTCCTGTATGTTCCGAAATTTTAATTTTAGTTCACTATATTTCGAAAAATGTCCTAATTAAGGACACTAGATGCTGATGGCCACTAATTGTGCCGCATGTGGCCCAATAAATTGAAGATTTTCGGTCAAATAACTAATGTGGCAGTTATGAATCCAGGTGTACATACAATAAATTCAATAAACCCAAACTGACGAGTTATTTCCCTCCAAGAAGTCTAACACTGATGTGAATTTAATTTTATATTTTTTATTGGTGTGTTGATTTAATTACTTGGCATGTATACTTGGATTCAGACTTGTCTCGTTAGCTTTTTTTACTTGAAACCCTCAATTTATTGGGTCATATGCGCACTTGTGCCGTCGACGTTTTGTGTCCTTAAATTGGACATTTTTTGAAACATATTAGACTAAAATAAAAATTTCGAAACATACAGGACTTTTTTTGGACAAACCATAATATACAGGTCTAAAAATAGATTTTTCCCTTATTGTATATATCGATACTATACTGTTATTGCACGACTCTAAAATTTGTGCACCTGAAATACATAAACATATGTGTTTCATAATAAGTATAATGCAAATTATGTATGGTGCGATGGGAAATTCTGATAAACTTAGGGGCCACTTAGTTGTAAATCATCAATGACAATGACAGTGGGTATGAGTGAGGGGTCAATACTATTATGGAATGAAATAGGGGAAATTATTAATAAAATGGGGTAATGATTAACTTATTTATTATGTACCAAACATCATAAATGAGAATGAGTTCTCATTTATTCTCATTCCTTACCCATAAACTCCCACAACCAAACGGGCCCTTAATAATCGTCCGATTAAAACAAACATCAGTATCCATAACACTGCACTAGAAAATTAGTAAAATTATTGGCTCTCTTCATAATTATGCTTAAATTAAAGAACATTTTCTCCATCGAATTATTTCTGAAATATTAGACTTTTGTTTTTGTGTGTGTGTGGCCATTAATGTTGGAACAAGTTTAAGAACATGGAAGCAAATAAGCACACAAGATAAATTTATGAGGAAAGTGAAGTTGTTCCATCTGGAACTCTTTTATTGAGACTAGTTAGAGACACGTGCAATGCACGTGGGTCACAAAATTTACTAAAAGTATATTATTATATTTTTTTAAATAAATATCTTTAAAACATGTATGTCAAGATAAAAATAAATACTCTTTAATATATAATTTTATAATTGATTAAATTATACTCCTTAATTCATATGAATCTTGTATTAAAGTCTTATATAATAAAAAGAGACTTCAAATCAAAGTGAAATAATGATATTATTTTTAATTACGTTCATGTGGTCCATAAAAATGTTGGGTTATGGAGCCTGAGAGACTGCTTCCCGGTGATCCAACTTGCCGGTGAGTTGGCAGGGGTTCAGGGGCAGGGACCTCAAGTAATTTTTTTGGGCCTTAAAAGTAGTATTCAAGATAAATGGGCTTTTAGAGTTATGACCCAACTTGAGCTATAAATCCTATGATTCATTGTATTTGTTATCACCGAAATTATTAGTTATCTCATGGCTTGATAGTACGCCCAAACGTAGTCATTCTTGACGAACTGGGTTAACAAATTTGTGTCTTTTATTTTTTGTCCTATTAAATTCTCAATTAATTGCACCCTAATTCCTAACAAAAGAGAGTCTTGTTTAAAAAACACTTTGTGCGATAGAAAAAGAAAAGACAAAGCATTGTTTTAATTGTTAGTCAAAGCAAAAATATTAAAATTATGTATCAGTTAATATTGTTGGATAAGTCAAATTGAAAAAAATAAGTTGTATAAATGAGAATTCATGATTTTAGAAGGTTATACTTTTTTTAATAATTGACAAAAAATAAAAAAAGGTATACATTTGTCAATCATGATTCTTTTTTAGAATTGAGGGTAGCATAAGTTATTAATTTTAATAATTTTAAAGATAAATATTGAAAATATAATTACTTCATGTTTACACTCCCATGTACATCTTCCAATCGTTTTTATATGAAAAAAGAATAAAAAAAATACTCCCTCCGTCCCTGTTAACTTGTACTATTTTCCATTTCGATCCGTCCCACTTAACTTGTCACACCCATAAATGACAATTAAAGACAACAATCTCCACCTTCAAAATATCCACATTCAATCTCCACCTTTAAAAAAGTAAAAAATTCTACAAAATCTTCTTTTTCTTAACATCCGTGCCCGGTCAACTGTGACAAGTTAACCGGGACGGAGGGAGTATAATATAGAAGAGTTATAAGATTTTATATATTTAGTTATCTCATTAACAATCAAATAGTACTATATCATCTTTGACTAATGTCACTTGATGTAACACCTATATTATACTAAAATTACCTCATTCATGTGATGAAAAATAGTGTCAGATATGGATTAACGTTTTAATATGAAAATTGCAAATTATACATATATTTTTTTCAAATATATTTACTTGAGATTGTGACCTAATACTTTTCAAGTAATTATCTATAATTATAATGTAAAGATTAAGAAATATTACTAAGATTAACTAACATTTTGCGTAATTTATAGTTAATTAATAATTACTCATAGAAGTAAATAGATAAATAAAAACTTAGTTATCAAAAAATATTAGTTTCTATAAATTAAAATATAAATATCAAGTATATTTTCCACTTAAGTTTGAAATATCACTTTTAAAAACATAAACAAATAAGTTGACTCATATATCGATAATAACTCATTAAATATGGATAAGGAGAAATGTTATAAAAATTAAAACAGTGACAAGCTAAAGAGTACTCTTATATATGAAATATTCTCATTATAAAATAACTCTATAATCTCGTTTAGCGTTTGTAAAAAATATGTGATTTTATATTAGTGTGAAACTCACGTACATTCTTATCAATTTATCTGTTTATATCAATAAATTCACATTTTTGCACTTGTAATATATATATACTTGATCAACAAATATGTTTAAAAAGTAAAGTTTACTAATACTTAAATCATATACAACACAAAAGTTATCAGACAAATCATTTAACACAGATACAAAAATTAAAATAATAAATCTCTAAACCACTTATTAATAATTTTTTAGGTGTTTCTTATCTTAAAGGTTAAAACTACTTTTTAATTTAGCATCAAAACTATGATGCATGATTTTATTTTATTTTTGCTCTTTTTATAAGTATATCGTTTTTGGCAAGAAACATTATATTAGAATTACTTTCAATTTATACTAAAATTTGAAGTTATATCATATTGATTCATTGTCCTTCCATGTTTTACTCCATATGATAATTTTTTTGGTAATTAAGGGGACTCCCTATGATATATTGGATTAGCATATATTTTTCTAAAATTTTCATGTTAAATAATATATTTTAAAATAAAGCTTGTGAATATTTAATAAAACAAAAGATTGATGATACCTCAAGTTTAATTAATAATAATAGAAATAGACAATATGTATTAAGTAATTGATGGATGGATTTATTAATTCCTTGTAATAAATACATATTAATAAGATGTTCAATTACATATTTATCCCTTATATGTACTTGTATGCTAAAGGGGTATTTTTGTCACTATACTAATTAATTTGTAAGAAATCACTCATACTTTTAAAGATAGGAAATAGGAAGATGAGGTTGTATAATATGGGACTTGACTAGACACAGAGTTACGAGATAGCAAGAAAGTCCTCCTTTCCAATTTGTTCCAATAAAACTACAATGATATGATGTTCAGACACAGGGAAACTATGCTTATGCTGTGCTATACTGAAGCTCTTTATACATAAATAAAAACAAAAAACTAAGTGGACACATTTTAAAACTAGAATTCGGTACTTTGTGCATATCTTCGATGTGAAGGTAGTCTTGGCTTGTGTAAAACCAAGAGTCATGGCCTCCCTGTAATTCACTCCTTTGTGTGTCTCTTGCTCCTCAAGTTTTTTAGAATCTCCTAATGTCTTGTTCAAAACAATCACAACACACAAAAAAAACTTTTCCACCATCTTCCAATACCCTGTGAAATAGCCAACTTAAGTGCTCACGCACAAAAGCTAACAAATAACTGTTTCAGCTGACTTGGACTTTATATTCATGTAACTAACTCCAACCGATCCAACTAATGTGATCTCATAATATCAACTATCTTTACTTTATTGCAGTATATTAAAATCCTGGGATACACTTAAAAATAACGACTTCTATGAAATTTGAAGAAACTCTGAATTATTTTAGTTCAACTGAAGTAAATAGAAACCGACAAAACTGACTTTATGGAGCTTAGGAACAAAATTGTGTCTTTTTCATTTTTTGTTCTTAAAACCAAAACAGCGAACACTATATATTAATTCTCAGGACACTGTACTTGTAATCATGGGTGAAACATTGGTTTCATCTGGTGGGATTTTAGATTCGGGTTTTTCAGCCTGGAAATTCGACGAATTAGTACATGGGCATATGCTACAAGAATATTAATTACAGTTAGGACATATATTTGGATTGCCAACAGACAAGCTCCACTCATGACTAAATCAGGTGTCTTCAATAGTTACACAGTCTGGAATTTTAGCGCTGTTCGATGACGCTAATGGCACCGTCAATAGGTCGTCAATGCAACGCGAACTATCAGAAATCCAGCTGCACAGTTACTAGACTCGGGGAATCTGGTGGTGAAGGATACAGATGATGACGGGCCGCAGAAGTTACAAGAACTGTTTAGCGACCGTTATCTAAAACCGTGTTTATTGACTTTAGACTAAGGTAAGAAACTGTTGCCTTTACAGTGTTGTGTTGACCAATTTTTATAGTACTGCCTATATACCAACTTCAAATGTTATATTTAAACTAACCGCAGAACTCTTGCTCGCCTGGCCTTGTTATGAGTCGAGGGGGTGGGACGGTTCCAAGGGAACTGGCTAGCTTATTTAGTTACGGGTGGGGTTTAAAAACAACCATCCTTATTCAAGATAAAGATATGGCATGAAAATAATAGAGAGTTGAGAGAATCAAAGTCAACTGAACTTGTTGCAAGAATCATGATTAATTCTTACCAAGCCAACTTGTCAGATGTGTTTATATTGCTGGCATTTTCTAAAATGTTTAGTATTATTATTAGTATTCAAAATTGACAGCACTAATTAAATTCTACATCTATTTAGTACTCAAATTTTGACTGTTAGCTTTCATATGAACTTTTATTTTCTCAGAATCTATCTACAAATAGTTTTTTATTTATTTTTTAGGAAAAGACTTTATTTATCAAGGGACATAACATCTACGAGAGCAAGATCCTCTAACAAAATAGGTTAGAGAAGAAGAAGAAGAAAAACGTGCTAGCCTATCTTCAACCAACGAACATACAAATAGTAGGGTTCAAACCATCTGCCGATATTCAGAGTTTCAATTTTCTTTTTTACCTGTGCAAAAAAACTGCATGTATGGATAAATTTGGAAGAAGTTCTGTACTACTAATGATGATCTGCTCACTGAAAATCCATGCAATTTTTGCTGCAAATGATACTATAACTAGCGCAGACAGTATTACAGATGGAGAAACCTTGGTTTCATCAGGAGGAAAGTTTGAACTCGGGTTTTTCAGTCCAGAAAGTTCGAGGAATCGATATTTGGGAATATGGTACAGGAGTACTACAATTAGGACATTTGTTTGGGTTGCCAACAGACAAGATCCGCTCACTAGTAACTCAGGCGTTTTAAGGGTTATACAGCCTGGAATTTTGGCCCTTTTTAATCATACTAATGGCACTGCCATATGGTCGACCAATGCAACACGAACTGTTGGAGATCCAGCTGTGCAGTTACTAGACTCGGGGAATCTTGTGGTGAAGGATGATAACAATTCTAGGCTGGAGAATTTCCTGTGGCAGAGCTTTGATTATCCATCAGACACGTATTTACCGGGCATGATGAGTTTGGGCTTTAATTTGGTTACAGGGGTGGAGACTTATTTGTCGTCGTGGAGGAGTGACGACGATCCAGGTCCAGGTGAGTTTACGGCCCACCTGGATCCTACAGGACATCCACAACTGCTGCTGAAAAGAGGTAACTCTATCCAGTATAGGAGTGGACCCTGGAATGGGCTCAGATTCAGTGGGTCAGCAGCAGGGAAAATAATCGATCAGACGGTAAGGATGAAGTGAGGTATTGGGATGATTATGTGGACCGATCGCTTGTTACCAGATTTAGGCTGAGCCCGAATGGCATTATACTGCGCATGATATTGAATCAACGCACCAAGTCCTGGACCGTCTACAGGACCATGCCTGCAGATAGTTGTGATAACTACAATTCCTGTGGCCCAAACGGCTTGTGCAACATCGGAAGCTCTCCAAAAACTGTGGATGTCTTGACAGATTTGTGCCAAGAGATCCACAGAGTTGGACTGGATCAGATTGGTCGAAAGGATGCGTTCTGAGGATACAGCTCAACTGTCTGGGAGATGTATTCTTGAAGTACTCTGGAATTAAAATGCCAGATGCCCGAAACTCGACAGTGGATGAAGGCCTGAGGAGCCTTGCGGAATGTGAAGAGAAATGCTCGACAAACTGTTCGTGTATGGCGTATACACAGCTGAATATCAGTGGAACAGGAACTGGGTGCCTGTTTTACCATGGAGACTTGATTGACATCCGGATTATACCTTCCGGTGGACAAGATCTCCACATCAGAATGGCGTCTGTTGAGAGAGGTAATAATTTACTGATATCAAAATTTTTAAAATGTTTACCGATAATAATATGATATTTCCATTCTTCGTCATGTTTAAATCAAATAGACGGAAATATTGCGTTGCCCCCTCTATGGTGAAAAACATAAATATTCATTTGACTTCTTTTCACTAGAGCTATTTTGCAAACTCGGTTATAGTTTTTTAAAACGTTCCGTTTGAACAGTAAATGCTGCTAACGCTAAAGGGAAGAAGACGGTAAAACTCATAGCAAGTTTTGCAGCAGTTGGGGGACTAGTTCTCGTGTCCTTGAGCCTGGCTATATTTTGTATTCGGAAGAGGAAGAAGGAAAGAAATATTAGGAAAAACGGTATGAATCCAATATTTGCGAAGTCCTTTACTTCTTGCTTCAATGTCTAATGGTCCCAACTGTTACAGGGACATTTAGTGGAAGTCAAAGCGAAGAAGGGGATTTGCGATTCTTTAACGTATCCACAGTTTCAAAAGCTACAGATAATTTTTCAAGCAATAACAAGCTTGGTGAGGGTGGATTTGGATCTGTTTACAAGGTATACTAGTGAAGTTATTTCATTGACTTGTGTAGTTACTAATGAAAATAACATCATTGATTGACGAATAAAAGAATGAAATATAACTGAACAAGAAAAATTAAATTTTCATCTTTCTCAATCGTAAGTTTTGGCCTTAGGGCATACTGGAAGGCGGACATGAAATTGCTGTCAAGCGCTTGTCAAAAACATCCTTACAAGGAGTCGATGAATTGAAGAATGAAGTGATACTGATTGCCAAACTTCAGCATCGCAATTTGGTAAGGCTTCTAGGATGCTGCATTCGAGGAGAGGAGAACATGCTGATCTACGAATACATGCCTAACAAAAGCCTCGATTTGATTTTATTTGGTAAGTTGTACAAATCTTGTTTCACATTTCTAGGATGCACAGAGAATACTAACTCTGTAATAAATTTTAACAGATCAGACAAAAAGTATGTTACTTGATTGGCAAGATCGTTTCCATATAATCAATGGGATTGCAAAGGGATTATTGTATCTTCATCAAGATTCCAGGTTGAGAATCATCCACAGAGACCTCAAAGCTAGCAATGTATTGCTAGATGCTGATATGAACCCAAAGATATCAGACTTTGGCCTAGCTAGAAGTTTCGTTGGAAACGAGAATGCAACCAAGACGCGAAAAGTTGTCGGAACATAGTAAGAAGTCAAAAAATTATTTTATCCATCAGCATCTTGCAAACTAGTTTTTCCTGCTAACACTCTGTTTAGTGGGTACATGTCTCCAGAATACGCAATGGATGGACTATTCTCAATCAAATCAGATGTGTTCAGCTTTGGTGTTTTGTTGCTAGAAGTCGTGAGTGGAAAACAAAACAGGGGATTCTCACTCAAAGATCATAACCTCAACCTTATTCAACATGTACTAATTCATATTTGTTGACTATGTTTTTGTAACCAAAACGTCTAATATATATATCATCTCAGCCATTTAATACTTCTATTACAGGCATGGACACTTTACAGAGAATACAACTCAGTCAAACTAGTCGATGCTTCTCTAGGAGACTCGCTTGACTTATCTCAAGCGATGCGCTCAATCCATGTAGGATTGTTATGTGTGCAGAAATTTCCGGAAGATAGGCCAAATATGTCGTCAGTGGTATTCATGCTGGGGAATGAATTTGAACTGCCTCAGATTAAGCAGCCCGGCTTTTTCAACGGCGAAGATGTTTTTGCTGCTCGCAGTTCAAGTAGCTCTGATGTAGCACATTCGGGGAATCAAGTTACGATTACAATGCCCTTCGGCAGATAAGAAATTATTTCACTAGATTTCATGGAATAAAGTTTTACTTGTAATAACATTAATTAAGTCAATAGTCAGGTACTTTAGAGAGGTAACATATTTGTATATTACTAAGTCCAAATTCTATATTGGGTTTGTAAATAAGCTCTGTCAAATGCATCCCACATACTTGCAGAAAACAAGTTTTCCAGAAAATAGGGGAATGAACTTTGAAACATAATTTCTCCTCTGGCTCCCGTGGAAAGGCTTTTGTATATTGATTAATTTTTTTAAATTTATTGTAAAGTCAGTTTAAGTGAAAACAGACATTTATACTCTTGTAATATACGTGTACAAAATACTTTTAAATAATCTCGAAGTAGACATATATAAAAGTTTTTGTTTCTTTTAGATTAACTTAATTAGATAGACTTCAAACTTTGTGTTTGCTACATTTTCCTTTGACTTCTGCCTCCAAGATTACCTTCTAAGGGTAATTTATGTATCAGTTTCTAATTTAAGCACCGATTTTTTTTCCACTGAATTCTCTCTGGTGGCTTTGAAACACTAAGAAAAATAGATGATGCTACAATCCAAGTTACGAAGATTTGTTGTTTTTAGTTGGAATGTTATATTTTTAATACTTTTCTTACTTTCTGTATAAATTCTTGAATATAAGATTTGTTAGCCTGATGATCCTAATAAAACACTAATATCACATCTTCTATATCTATTATCTATTACTAATATAAAAGTATGAATTGTTTCGTCCTGTTTTTTATTTCGTCTTTTCTTGTGATACCTATAATATCCTTATTAAGAATTAAATTTAAGGGTAGTTAGGTAATTTAAAATAAATTATGTTTCCTTACTTGATTATAAAAGTAAAATATCCTTATTAAGAATTAAATTTAAGGGTAGTTAAGTAATTTAAAATAATTTATGTGTTTTTCTTACTTGATTATAGAAAGTAAGAGTCCTTTTATATTAAAAACTTCTCCTAGAAAACTACATGCTTAAATTATCCTTCTTCTATACTTTCAATACTTTGAATTTTGAAATTAAATCAATTTCATATTAAAGCAGATTTAAAGAGCTTTACAATGATATGTTATTTGTACACATCTTTAACAATTGTACTATATTATATAATTATTTAAGGTATGGAATAAAGAAAAAATTGAATTTATTGAAAAAAAAAATTCAATCTTATCCATAACTGTCATATTTTTACTATTCATACTTTTTTTTTAAATAACAAATTTTATGGAAATTTTTTTATAATATATACTTCTAATTTTAGTATTCATATTTAATATATGCTATGATTTTTGTTAAATGTCAACTTCATGTTGAGCTTAACAACTAACATAATTTAAGCTCCTACACTTGCATATAATGTGATTACATATTAAAATTATTTTTATAGAATAAGAAGATGAAAAAATTATATAGATAGACAATAAAAATATTGTCTTTTCTTAAAACTATTAATTTAAGGTATAAGGTCATATTACAAAAATGCAAAATATTGAATAAAAAAAGGAAATAGTGAGCGAATTTGTTGTAATAAATCTTATCATGCATACACATAAGTATAATTAAAAAATCTATATCTGAATGCTCATGCTACTTCACCATAATTTGAAAATATCAAGTCATTGTAGTTGTTTTAAACATAAAATAATTTCATTAATGGTTGCTTGAATCGGTCAACATTGATGACATAAAAAGGGTGGTGCATGGGACAAACAATTCTTTTGGCGCTATAAATTTTATTTTACGTCCTATCCAATACAATTTTCGTCCATGAAAGGAAGAGAGTAGATGTCTAATATCAGATAACAAAGGCATACATGCATAGGCATAGTCCGCATCACCTATCGACGTGAATATAGTAGTGCTAGAATTCCCAAGAGTACAAAACTTGGGATCTCCAGTATCAGTGGTAAGTCGAACTGCCACACAAAGAGCAAGAACTTTAGCATACTTCAGAGATATTTATAAATTGGGCATCCTTGGAGCAAGCATAAATACCAACAAATGAGGAGTTACGAGCAAATGATGTATCCCCATCAAAGTATGTATGATTAATTGCATTTGGGGGAAGAACAAGCAATGAATCAAGGGTGCGGCTGTGATGTTTAAGGGAAGTAATTAGCATCCCGAAAATCTTGGAAGGTCTGGGTTGTTGTTGCAAGAATACTTGTGAGTATGTACGAACATTGCAGAAGATAATTTTATTTCATTCGCACCAGATTAAGTGGGCAAGGACAACAAAGTATTCTACTATATTTAAATCATCGAGGAGCACAATATCTTGAAACTACAAGTCGCGTAGATGCTATCAAAATCGGAAGATAATTTCATAAATTTCAGTTGCTTGCTAAATTAATGAGGAAATGAGGCACGTGAAGAAGGGATGCATTAAAGAGTGATTAAGCGGTGAACATAAAGAACAACGGGGCTCATAATGAAGTTAACAATGAGCTAAGTTGTTAGACGATGGCAGGAATTAGAGCATCATTTCCAAAGAAAATGCAAGATACAGGCTGATAAACTTTCAAATTCTCCTCCAAATGGGCTCCGGGCCATAGCTACTAACTAGGAAGGAGTGGATGTCAGTAAGGTTTGCGGAAGAACCCATAATAAAATGATATGCAAATCGGACCGAAAATTTACTACAATGGGAATAATCTAACACCCAACGGTCCGGAGAATGGTGATTTTTCAGAGGAGTAGAGAGAATCACATCAGCCTTCAATAGGTCAAAATTAACCCGAACTAACAGCTCATCCAGAGTCCAAGATCTTAATCAATGATGGAGCTGACTCGGGTGTCTTGCGAGAGGTCTGATGCAGCTGATCTAATGGTAAAACAGGGAGGCAAAGGAATTCATCTGGCATGGAAGAGTGTTGTTGTCTCGCCATTGCCCATGAGTTTGCGATAATCAAGAAGATTAACACGATGATCGCCATAATACTGTGCTATGTAAAGCTGGACTGAGAACCAAGAGCAGCATGTAACGCAGATGTTGTAGTAGGACTGCATGATTTGGGAAAAGAGGCCGATGTAGAAACTAAAGGGCGTCATGCTAGCTTAAGTAACATGGCAAGGTTAAATGTTTTTAAATTGCAAAAGTCTAGGCTACCTTGTGATTTTCGTTGCTTGAGGACGTCCCAAGAATTCCACCAAATTTTCCTCCTGGACGAGCTATTCCCCTCTCCCTTCCCCCTCCTCGACACTTAATCAATAAAATTTAGTCAAATTTTCCAGATTATTAAGAACATGGTTCGACAATTGGAAACAATACATTGTGTACGTGGATATTGCTTGTATAATATATATAATGTGCACTTCTTTACCCGTTTTTCTTAATTGCTTCTCTTACCAACCATTAATGCACTTAATAATCTGTTCTTTAATGCCTGCAAAACTCAATTCTTTATTCAGCCAACAATAGAAAGGAGCCGAGATATCTACCATGTGAAGCCACTACAATAATTTCAAATAATTGGCAGATTGAGTGGCGAATTTGTGCTTGTGTATTAGGTCTAAAAGAATCCCTGATTTCTCAAAATTAATACATTGCCCTGAAACACTCTTGTAGAGATTGATAACGAACTTAGTAAAATGCAAGAAAAAACATTAGCACAAATAGGGAGGAGGGGATCCCCCTGAAGAATTCCCCAATGTAATATGAGTGAGCCAAAATTAATACCTTAATGAAGGAAGCTAAATTGCACAAATGACAAGCAAGGCAAAATAATGTCATAAAAACTCTTAGGAAAATCTCAAGCAAGAAGCATACGATAGACGAAAGAACACTCAAGTCAGTGAAAGGCTTTACTCATACCCAACTTAATAGACATGAGTCCCTCTTTCCCGGATTTCCTAAGCTTCATACAATTGTGTAATTCATAAGCGATAAGAATATTATCCATAATTAACCAACCCAAGATGAAGGCTGGCTGAGATTCAAAGATTATAAAAAGGATGTAAGCCCGTACCCTATTAGAGAGCACTTTAGAAGTTAACTTATAAATGACATTCCACAAACTAATAGAGCGGAATTGGGTAATAAGCTTTGGTTTTCTAATTTTTCAAATAAACACAATGTAAGTGTTACTAAAAAAAGGACTCAAAGAATTATGAGTAAGCATGTGCAAAACAAAATTAATAACATCTTTGCCAACAATATGCCATTTTTTAAAAAAAAAAAAATACAGGGCCAATAACATCTCTCATGAAATTACGAGCAGATGATGTACCCTCATAAAAAATATATCAAAAATGGCATTTCGGGGAAGAACAAGCAAAGGATAAAATGGTGGGATTGTGACGTTTGAGGGAAGGAATTAGCATCCCAAAAATCTTGAAGCTCTGGGTTGTTGTTGCAAGCAATACTCGTGAGTATGTACGGACATCAAAGAAGACAAATTTATTTTGTTGAAACCAGTTAAGTGGGCAAAGAAAATAAAGTATTATTCTATATTTAAGTCAACAAGAAGTAAAATCTCTTGAAACTACAAGTCGCATATATGCTGTCAGAATCGGAAGATAGTTTCATAAATTTCAACTGCTTGCTAAATAGATGAGGACAGGGGGCCCATGAAGAAGAAATGCACTAAATAGTGATCGGGTGGTGAACATAAAGAACAACGAGGTTCATGATGAAGATGACGACGAGCTAAGTTATCGGATGATGCCAAGAATTAGAGCAGCATCTTCAAAGAAAATGCAAGATACAAGGTGATAATTTAAGCTTCTGAATTCTCCTCCAAATGAGGTTCGAGCCATAGCTACTAACTAGGAAGGAGTAGGTGCTAATAAAATCTTCGAAAGAACTCATAATAAAATGATATGCGGTCGGACCGAAAAGTTACCAGAATGAAAATAATATCACATCCAACGGTCCAAAGAATGATGATTTTTCAGAGGAATAGCGAGAATCACGTCAGCATTCAATAGGTCAAAATTGACCGAATTAGCAGCCCATCGCAAAGTCCAAGATCTGAATCAATGATGGAGCTGACTCAGGCGTCTTGCGGGAGGCCTGATGTAGCTGATCTGATTGGAAAATGGGAAGGCAAAGGAACTCATCTATCATGGAAGAGGGTTATTGTCATTGCCCATGAGTCTTCGACAACCAAGAAGAATAACTCGATGACCAGCCATAATGCGGTGCCATGTAAACCTGGGATGAGAGCCAAGAGTAGCATGTAGCACAGAAGTGAAAGGGTAGTACTTGGATTACATGATTCGGGCAAAGAGGCTGGATGGGAAACTAAAGGGTCCTATGCTTGCTTAGACAACATAGCAAGGTTAAATGCTTTCAAATTGCAAAAGCCTAGGCCACCTTGAGATTTTCGTTGCTTGAGGACGTCGAACTATCCCCTCTACCCCCCACCAATAAGATTTTACCAAATTCTTCAGATTAATAAGAACATGGTCCGGCAACTGGAAGCAAGACATTGTGTACGTGGATGTTGCTTATATAATAGATTTAATGACCGCTTCTTTACCCGTTTTGCGTAATTGCTTTTCTTGTAAACAATTGATGCGCTTACTAACCCATTCTTTAATGCATGCAAAAATTTCTTGTTTATTCCGGCCAACAATAAAAAGGAGTCTGAGATATTTACCAGGCGAATTCACTTCAGCAACTCCAAACAATTGGAAGATTGAATGAGAAATCTGAGCTTGTGAACCGTTTTACTGAAAATTAACAATTATTTTGATTTTTTTATTATATTATATATTTTGTACTACCTCCGTCCCACCTTATCTTGCATAGAGGAGGTTGGCACAAGTATTAAAAAGAGTTGTTTGTTGAGATTTTGTTGACTTAAAGGTTGATTGAAGATGAAGATTGAGAGTGGAAATTTTATTATAACTTTCCTTTTTAAAGGGTGTGCAAGTTCGTTTGGGACAGACAAAAACGGGAAGTGTGCAAGATAAGATGGGATGGAGGGAGTATCAGTATTGATGATTAATGATGCCGGAGTCTATCTATATTGAGAATAAATAATAATTAGAATATATCAAATTTTATATATATAAATTTTGTAGGAATAATACATTATATCATGGTATGTCGTGTTTTATGAATCTTTTGACATTATTATAACGTGTTTTGCTAAACTAAGATTATTTAAACTTTTTTTTTTTCCTCTTTTATGATTATTTTTAATTTTTATTTGATTTTGGATTATGTTTGCTTAATCGATTAAATCTTTCATTTTTTTTTTCTGGGATTGAATAATCTAAGAAGTTGTGTATATATATTACCATGAGTAATAACTACATTGAGTTTTATTAGAATGATTAACCAATATCACCACACAAAATACAATTATTTTATGTTCACGTTAATTGTTTTGATTAGATAATAATAAATAAAAAATAGTGATCACGTGCAACGCACGTACGTATTGCTAGTTAATATAAAAGTATGAATTATTTCGTCCTATTTTGAATTTCGTCTTTTCTTGTAATGCCCATAACATTCTTACTAAGTATTAAATTTAAGGGTAGTTAAGTAATTTCAAATAATTTATGTTTTCCTTACTTGATTATAAAAAGTAAAGAGTGAGTCTTGTGTGTGACGGTCACACGTGTGACGGAATACACTTTTATAAGAAAAATTGATACTTTTACAGGAAAAAATAATACTTTTACAAACAAAAGTGATAATTTTACTGTAATTTCTTAATTGATTATTTTGATTTGAACATACATTTGCATATTCAATTTCGCTTGATTATTTCTTCAATTTTACATTGAAGCTTTTATTGGTGGGGGTAGAGGGGATAGCTCGTCCACGAAAAAAATTCGGTGGAAGTCTTGGGACGTCCTCAAGCAACGAAAATCTCAAGGTGGCCTAGGCTTTTGCAATTTGAAAACATTTAACTTTGCCATGTTGTCTAAGCAAGCATAGGACCCTTTAGTTTCTCCATCCAGCCTCTTTGCCCGAACCATGCAATTCAAGTACTATCCTTCCACGTCTGTGTTATATGTTACGCTTGGTTCTCATCCCAAATTTACATGGCACTGTATTATGACTGGTCATCGTGTTATTCTTCTTAGTTGTCGACGGCTCATGGGCAATGGCCAGACAACAACCCTCGTCCATGAAGATGGGTTCCTTTCCCTCCTTATTTTCCTATCGGATCAGTTACATCAGGCCTCCCGCAAGATGTCTGAGTCAGTTCCATCATTGATTCAGATCTTGGACCCTGCAATGGGCTGTTAATTCGGGTCAATTTTGACTTATTGAATGCTGATGTGATTCTCACTATTATGGATTCCTCCGAAAATTTTATTGGCACCTATTTCTTCCCGGTCAGTAGCTATGGCCCGAACCTCATTTGGAGGAGACTTTGAAAGCTTAAATTATCAGCCCGTATCTCGTACTTTCTTTGGAGATGCTGCTCTAATTCTTTCTATCGTCCAATGACTTAGCTCGCCATCATCTTCATCATGGACCTCGTTGTTCTTTATGTTCACCACATGATCACTCTTTAGTGCATCTCTTCTTCATAGGCCCCCTATCCTCATCAATCTAGCAAGTGGTTGGAATTTATGAAACTATCTTTCGATTCTGACAGCATATATGTGACTTGTAGTTTCAAGAGATTTTACTCCTCGATGACTTAAATATAGCATAATACTTTGTTTTCCTTGTCCACTTAATCTGGTTTCAACAAAATAAATTTGTCTTCTTTGATGTCAGTACATACTCACGAGTATTGCTTGCAACAACAACCTAGAGCTTGCAAGATTTTGGGGATGCTAATTCCTTCCCTCAAACGCCACAACCCCACCATTTTATCCCTTGCTTGTTCTTCCCCGAAATGCCATTGTTCATATATTTTTTATGGGGGTACATCATCCGCTCGTAATTCAATGAAAGATGTTATAAGCCCTGTATTTTTTTTTTTTAAAAAAAACTTAGCATATTGTTGGCAAAGATGTTATTAATTTTATTTTATACGTGCTTACTCATAATTCTTTGAGTCATTCTGTTAGTAAAACTTACATTATGCTTATTTAAAAAATTAGAAATCGAAATTTTATTACCTAATTCCGCCCGATTAGTTTGTAGAATGCCATTTATAAGTTAGCTTCTAAAGTGCTCTCTAATTGGGTACGACCCTGCATCCCCTTTATAATCTTTGAATCTCAGTCAGCCTTCATCCCGAGTCGGTTAATTACGGATAATATTCTTATCGCTTATGAATTAAACCATTGTATGAAGCTTGAAAATTCGGGAAAGAGGGACCCACGTCCATTAAGCTGGGTATAAGTAAAGCCTTTCACTGAGTTGAGTGGTCTTTCGTCTACCGTATGCTTCTTGCTTGATGTTTTCCTAGGAGTTTTTGTGACATTGTTTTGCTTTGCTTGTCATTTGTGCAATTTAGCTTCCTTCATTAAGGGTTTAATTTTGGCTCACTCACGCTACATCGAGGAATTCTTCAGGGGGATCCCCTCCCCCCTATTTGTGCTATAGTTTTTTCTTGCATTTTACTAATTTCGCTATCAATCTCTACAAGAGTGTT
Organism: Ajuga chamaepitys; assembly: GCA_958295605.1. NCBI lineage: Eukaryota > Viridiplantae > Streptophyta > Magnoliopsida > Lamiales > Lamiaceae > Ajuga > Ajuga chamaepitys. Next base: position 37,796,043 of record OY282498.1, on the reverse strand, counting down.
TCAGGACAATGTATTAATTTTGAGAAATCAAGGATTCTTTTTAGACCTAATACACAAGCTCAGATTCGTCACTCAATCTGCCAATTATTTGGAATTACTTAAGTGGCTTCACATGGTAGATATCTAGGCTCTTTTTTATTGTTAGACGGAATAAAGAATAGAGTTTTGCAAGAATTAAAGAATAGATTAGTAAGTGCACATAATATCTATTATATAAGCAATGTCCACGTACACAATGTATTGTTTCCAGTCATCGAACCATGTTCTTAGTAATCTGGAGAATTTGGCAAAATCTTATTGATGGTGTGTGTGTGGGGGGGAGGAGGGGAGGGAGGGTGGAAGGGGGGAATAGCTCATCCATGAGGAAAAATCGTTGGGACGTCCTCAAGCAACGAAAATCTGAATGTGGCCTAGACTTTCGCAATTTGAAAATATCTAACCTTGCCATGTTGCTTAAGCTAGCATGGTGCCCTTTAGTTTCTACATCCAGCCTCTTTTTCTAAATCATGCAGTCTTAGTACAACGTCTGTGTTACATGTTGTTCTCTGTTCTCGGCCCAACTTTACATGGCACAGTATTATGGCGATCATCGTGTTATTCTTCTTGGTTGTCGCAGGCTCATGGGCAATGGTGAGACAACAACAAACTGTTCCATGACAGATGGGATCCTTTCCCTCCCCGTTTTACCATCAGATTAGCTACATCAGACCTGCCGCAAGATGCCCGAGTTAACTCCATCATTGATTATGATCTTGGATTCTGGAATGAGCTGTTAATTCGTGCCAATTTTGACCTATTGAACGCTGATGTGATTCTTGCTATTCCTCTGAAAAATAAGCATTCTCCGGACCGTTGGATGCTGGATTATTCCCATTGTAGTAATTTTTCGGTCAAATCCGCATATTATTTTATTATGAGTTCTTCCGAAGATCTTACTGGCACTCGCTCCTTCCCGGTTAGCAGCTGTGGCCCGAACCCCATTTGGAGGAGAAGTTGAAAGCTTATCAATCTGTATCTTCAATTTTCTCTAGAGATGTTACTCTAATTCCTGCCATCGTCCAACAACTTAGCTAGTCGTCATCTTCATTATAAGATAATTTAAAATAAATTATGTTTTCCTTACTTGATTATAAAAAGTAAAATATCCTAACTAAGAATTAAATTTAAGGATAGTTAAATAATTTAAAATAATTTATGTTTTCCTTACTTGATTATAAAAAAGTAAGAGTCCTTTTATATTAGAAACTTCACCTAAAAAACGACATGCATAAATTATCCTTCTTCTACACTTTCAATACTTTGAATTTTGAAATGAAATCAATTTTGTATTAAAGTAGGTTTAAAGAGTTTTCTAGTGATATGTTATTTGCATATATTTTAGCCAATTGTACTGAATTATATAATTATTTAAGGTATGGAATAAAGAAAAAAATGAATTTATTAATTCTTTTTCAATCCTATCCATAACTATTACTATTTATACTGTCAATTTTTTTTAAAATAATAAATTTTATGGAATAATCTTAAAACTTTTATAATACATACTTTTAATTTTTATTATTCATATTAAATATATACTATGATTTTTTTACATGTCAAATTCATGTAATTGAACTTGACAACTAACATAATTTAAGCTCTTATATCTATCTATTACTAATGTAAAAGTATGAATCGTTTCGTCCTATTTTTCGTTTCGCCTTTTATTGTGATGCTTATAATATCCTTAGTAAGTATTAGATTTAAGAGTAGTTAAGTAATTTAAAATAAATTATGTTTTCCTTACTTGATTATAAAAAGTAAAATATCCTTACGAAGAATTAAATTTAAGGCTAGTTATGTAATTTAAAATAATTTATGTTTTCCTTGATTATAAAAAAGTAAGAACCCTTTTATATTAGAAACTTGTCCTAAAAAAGGGCATGCTTAAATTATCCTTCTTCTACACTTTCAATACTTTGAATTTTGAAATGAAATTAATTTCGTATTAAAGTAGATTTAAAGAGTTTTCCAGTGATATGATATTTGCATATATCTTAACCAATTGTACGAAATTATATAATTATTTAAGGTATGGAATAAAGAAAAAAATGAATTTATTGATTCTTTTTCAATCTTATCCCTAACTATCATATTCTACTATTCATACTGTCAATTTTTTTTTTTTTAAATAATAATTTTTATGGAATAATCTTAAAACTTTTATAATGCACACTTTTAATTTTTATTATTCATATTAAATATATACTATGATTTTTTTACATGTCAAATTCATGTAATTGAGCTTGACAACTAACATAATTTAAGCTCTTATACTTGCATATAATGTGATTACATATTAAAAATTATTCTTACAGAATAAGAAGATGAAAAAGTTATATAGACAGACAAATAAAAATATTATGTTTTCTTAACACTGTTAATTTAAGTTATAAGGTCATATTACAAAAATGCAAAGTCTAAAATATTTGAATAAAAAAAGTAAATAGTGAGCGAATTTGTTGTGATAATTCTTATCATGCATAAACATTACATATAATCAAAAAATTTATATCTAAATACTCATGCTACTTCACTATAATTTGTAAATATCAAGTCATTGTAGTTTTTTTAAACATAAAGTATTTTCACTAATGGTTGCTTGAATCGGTCAACACTGATTGATATAAAAGGGGTAGTGCATGGGACAAACAATTCTTTTAGCGCTATAAATTTTATATTACGTCCTATCCAATACAATTTCTGTCCATGGAAAGAAGACAGTAGATGTCTAATATCATATAACAAAGGCATACATGCATAGGCACAATCCGCATCACCTATCAACCTGAATATAGTAGTGCTAGAATCCCCAAGAATACAAAACTGTGGAACTCTAGAATCAGTGATAAGTCGAACCACCTCACGAAGAGCAAGAACTTTAGCATACTTCAGTTAATTGATATTTATAAATTGAGCATCCTTGGAGCAATCATAAATACGAGCAAATGAGGAGTTACGAGCAAATAATGTACCCCCATCAAAGTATATATGAATAATGGCATTTGGGGGAAGAACAAGCAATGAATCAAGGGTGCGGCTGTGATGTTTAAGGGAAGTAATTAGCATCTCGAAATCTTGGAAGGTCTGGGTTGCTGTTGCAAGCAATACTTGTGAGTATGTACGAACATCTCATAAGAAAATTTTATTTCGTCGAAACGAGATTAAGTGGACAAGGAAAACAAGGTATTCTGCTATATTTAAGTCATCGAAGAGCACAATATCTTGAAACTATAAGTAGCGTAGATGCTGTCAGAATTGGAAGATAATTTCATAAATTTCACTTGTTTGCCAAATTAATGAGGAAACGAGGCACGTGAAGAAGAGATGCATTAAAGAGTGATCAAGTGGTGAACATAAAGAAAGTCGGAGCTTATAATGAAGATGATGGCTAGCTACGTTGTTGGACGATGGCAGGAATTAGAGCAGCATATCTAGAGAAAATGCAAGATATAGACTGATAAACTTTCAAATTCTCCTCCAAATGGGGTTCGGGCCATAGCTATTAACCGGGAAGGAGTGGGTGCCAGTAAGATCTTCGGAAGAATCCATATTAAAATAATATGCAGATTGGACCGAAAAGTTACTACAATGGGAATAATCTAACATCCAACGGTCTGGAGAATGGTGATTTTTCAAAGGAATAGCAAGAATCACATCAGCCTTCAATAGATCAAAATTGGCACGAACTAATAGCTAATTCCAGAGTCCAAGATCATAATCAATGATGGAGTTAACTCGGGCATCTTGTGGGAGGTCTGATGTAGCTGATTTGATGGTAAAACGAGGAGGTAAAGGAACTCATCTGTCATGGAAGAGTGTTGTTGTCTCACCATTGCCCACGAGCCTGCGGCAACCAAGAAAAATAACATGATAATCACTATAAGACTGTGCCATGTAAAGCTGGGCTTAGAACCATGAACAACATGTAACACAGACGTTGTACTAAGACTGCATGATTCAGGAAAAAGGGCTGGATGTAGAAACTAAAGGGCACCATGCTAGCTTAAGCAACATGGCAAGGTTAAATATTTTTAAATTGCAAAAGTCTAGGCCAACTTGAGATTTTCGTTGCTTGAGGACGTCCCCAGACTTCCAACGATTTTTCCTCATGGACAAGCTATATATAATAGATATAATGTGCACTTCTTTACCCGTTTTGTATAATTGTTTCTCTTACAAAACATTAATGCACTTACTAATCTATTTTTTAATGCCTACAAAACTCTATTCTTTTTTTCGTTTAACAATAAAAAAGAGCCAAGATATCTACCATGTGAAGCCACTCCAACAATTCTAAATAATTGGCAGATCGAGTGACGAATCTGAGCTTGTGTATTAGGTCTAAAAAGAATCCATGATATCTCAAAATTAATACATTGCCCTGAAACACTCTTATAGAGATTGATAGCGAAATTAGTAAAATGCAAGAAAAAACTATAGGGGGGAGGGAATCCCCCTGAAGAATTCCCCGATGTAGCATGAGTGAGCCAAATTAATACCTTAATAAAGGAAGCTAAATTGCACAAATGACAAGCAAGCGAAAACAATGTCATAAAAACTCCTAGGAAAACCTCAAGCAAGAAGCATACGGTAGACGAAAGACCATTCAACTCAGTGAAAGGCTTTATTCATATCCAACTTAATGGAAATGAGTCCTTCTTTCTCGGATTTCCTAGGCTTCATACAATTGTGTAATTCATAAGCGATAAGAATATTATCTATAATTAACCGATCCGAGATGAAGGCTGACTGAGATTCAAAGATTATAAAAGGGATCCAGGGTCATACCCAATTAGAGAGCACTTTAGAAGCTAACTTATAAATGGCATTCCAGAAACTTGTCAGGCGGAATTTGGTAATAAACTTTGGTTTTCTAATTTTTTAAATAAGCACAATGTAAGTGTTACTAACAGAAGGACTCAAAGAATTATGAGTAAGCATGCACAAAACAAAATTAATAACATCTTTGCCAACAATATGCTATTTTTTTAAAAAAAAAATACAATGCTTATAACATCTTTCATTGAATTATGAGCAGATGATGTACCCCCCCCCCCCTCTCCTAAAAGAACATATTAACAATGGTATCCCGGGGAAGAACAAGCAAGGGATAAAAAGGTGGGGTTGTGACGTTTGAGGGAAGAAATTAGCATCCTGAAAATCTTGCAAGCTCTAGGTTGTTGTTGCAAGCAATACTCGTGAGCATTACTGACATCAGAGAAGACAAATTTATTTTGTTGAAACCAGATTAAGTGGGCAAGGAAACTAAAGTATTATGCTATATTTAAGTCATCGAGGAGTAAAATCTCTTGAAACTACAAGTCACATATATGTTCTCAGAATCGGAAGATAGTTTCATAAATTCTATCTGCTTGCTAGATTGATGAGGACAGGGGGCCTATGAAGAAGAGATACACTAAAGAGTGATCAGGTGGTGAACATAAAGAACAACGGGGTTCATGATTGGTAGACGTGGTAGTGCACATACTTTTAGGTCAATTTAAGTGTCTTTTTACGGACTTTTGTGTGCATATTCACGTGTGTTTTGTGCGTTTATTTCTCATTGGGCAATTTGACGTGTTCGGTTCATTTCCATGTCAAGACAGGTAAACTAAGGCCGAAAAATAGGTTCGAAGATCTCAAATTGACAAATCGAGCTCAAAGGAAGAAGAAAACAAGGAAAATAGGGGACCATGCCCGAGGTGATGATGCCACTAGGGCTGTGCGTCGGTCGGTCTCGGTAACCGAACCGACCGAAGCTGACAAACCGACCGCTAACCGACTTCACGAACCTAATGACCGAAACCGACCGAATTTTATTGGCAGCCGAACTCTAACCGAACCGACTTTGTCGGTCAGTTTTTCGGTCTAACCGAAACCAAAAAAAATAAATAAATTACCTGTTTTCTGATCTACCTAACCGAACCGACCAAAACCGAAACCGACCGACATCTAAAGAACCGATGAAAAACCGACAGAAATAAAGCAAAAAGACTTGTTTTCAAGCTTTTGCTTCAAAATGCAACATCCCAACCACTATCAAGCAATCCAAAATCCATTCAAAATGCAATCCACCTAATTTCTTCAACACATTCCAATCGTTCAACAATTCAAGCAAAATATCAAAGAACTCAACGAACATAACAATCCAAAATTACAATCACAATATCCAAAATATCTAAGTCTAACCCCCATAGTCCTAGACATCAATGTCCAAAATACAAATTAACAAGCTCAATATCCAAAATGCAATCACAATAAGTCAATGACAATCAACTTCATTTCTTCAATACTTCATGTGCTAACTGCTAACACCCCATCCTAACTCCAAAGTTTCATCTGCAAGAAATAATAAAATCAATCACTATAATTATATAATTTGAAATAAATGTACCTCATTCAAATTCTACTCATTTGACTTCGTCCAATTCTCACAGTAGGCAAATCTAAAGAAACATCAATTCAACATGTTAAAATTATAAATAATAAAATTTACATAATAACACACCAAATACACAATGATGAAATAAATACCTTTCTCAAAGTTTTCAAGCTCCTCAAGTTGCTCTTCAACACAAAGAGGTTCATCTTCATTTCGTAGCCAATCTTGTGCGCATATCAAAGCCTCGACAATTTTAGGAGTCAAGCTACTCCTAAATGGATCTAGTACCCTTCCACCGGTACTAAAAACCGACTCTGATGCAACAGTTGATATAGGAACGCACAACATGTCACGAGCCATTCTTGAAAGAACGGGAAATCGTTCACAATTGCCTTTCCACCACTTTAACACATCAAGATTGTCTCCCTCTATGATTTCCTCATTCAAATAGATTTCCAATTCCGATTTCTTGGTACCATAACCCCCACTTTCTAACTTTTGCCTCTTGAATTTGGCTTTCAAGATTGAAGAGTGTTTGCTACTTACCAAATCACAATCTGAAACACTCGTGGCACCGGCTAAACTTGAGCCACTTCCACTGTCCGAACTTGCAACTGCATCAATATCCGGCTGATATTTTCTCTTATATTCATCAAACAACTCATACAGCTCACCCCTCATTTTCTCCATAATCCTATCACCTTTTTCCAAACCATACATCTCATGCAACGAATATGCCATGTACTCAAACTTATCACGCGGATCCAAAATATTTGCCCAAAAAATGATTTTGTTCATCTTTTCCGGTTCACCCCAATATTTATCAAATTTAATCTTCATAGACTCACCTAAGCTCATGATCAAGAGATCATCGCTCTTCCTCCACTCATTTAAGATGCAACACAAATCACTAACCTCACTGAAAAAAGTATTAGCAGTGACATACAAAGAACCTGAGATTCGTAATGTCATGTCATAGAAAAACTTTAAGAGGTCAGAGATTTTACGAACACATGACCGATCATAAGATGTTGGAACCCCATCGTTTCCTAAATCACCAATAAAGGAAGGCTCCTCACTTTCATACCTATCAAATGCCTTCTCAAATTTTTCAGCCGTGCTAAGCATCAAATAAGTGGAATTCCACCTAGTGGAGACATCCAGACACAACGATTTCTTAGTTTCTATCCCTTCCCACTCCACACACTCCTTGAACTTTCTAAGTCTAGCCGAGGAATTTCTAACATACCTAATTGCATCTCTAACACGCTTCACAGAAGGGTTTACTTCCTTCAAGCCCTCAGAAACAACCAAGTTAATTATATATGCAATACACCTCATGTGAAGATATTTGCAACTTGCAACACTACCACCCCAATTCAACATTCTTTTTTTCAAAAATGCTAAAGCCGTATCATTTGAACTTGCATTATCTACGGTTATGGTAAACACATTCTTTAACCCCCAGTCTAAGACACATGTTTCTAAGGACTTGCCAATGTAATCACCCTTATGCCTACTAACTTGGACAAAATTCAATATTCTTTTGTGTAAATTCCAGTCATTATCAATGAAGTGAGCTGTAATGCACATATAGTTAATCCTTTGTAACGAAGTCCAAGTGTCAGTCGTAAGACTAACTCTTTGACAGTTACTTTTCAAAAATGATTTCAATTTTGCCCTCTCACTGACAAATAAATCATAGAAATCCCTAGAAATAGTCCATCGAGAAGGGATATTAAACCTAGGACATGCTTTACTCATAACCCGCTTAAACCCTTTACCTTCTACAAACTTAAAGGGCAATTCATCAACTATGATCATGTAAGCAATAGCTCCTCTAACTTCGTCATAATCATATTTCCATGTGGTCAATGTGGCTACCCCAGACCCACCCCCTTTGTTACTTGGCTGTAGATTAAGTAGAGCTTGTCGAGTTTCGACATTATGTGGATTTTTCATACAACTATTCATATGAGATGTAAGTGATGATGTACCATTTTTTTTGGAGTGGGCACCAAGCTCACTATCACAATAGTTGCATTTAGCCTTTCTCACGATGCCGTCTGGGTCTACGATCTTCTCGAAATGGTCCCACACTTCAGATTTCGTCCTTGTGGTTTTTCTTTTTTTCTTTGGGGCAGCCGAAGAGGATGTGGAATTTGATGGCACATTTGAGTTGTCGGCCGAAGACCCTTCTACGGGCTGATTGTTTGGATCAATTTCCATGTCAGTGTTGTTACTCCCACTTATTTCCTCCGGGGATGACATCTGCAGAATTTACGTAAGGACAAGTTTAGGTTAGTTTGTCCAATCTCTTTCCCATAAACCCTTTACTTTCAAAACACAGAAACATAATTATATATACAGAAATCAATCCTGTGTTAAGACTCCAATTATACTTTAATCCCTAATTGCAGAATTTGATAATGGCTGTTATGGAACTAACCCTTAGTTGATTAGTCTAGCTGCAACTTCCAGCTTATGTGTCGATCAGTAAGTGGTTTGAACAACTTATAGGTAGTTAGTTTGAATTGCTATATACAGAAGCACGTGTAGCTTTCCTCCATTATTTCATATACTACAAAAGCTGTTGCTCAACTTATTCTACAGATTGTTATCAAATTATATGCTAGATTCCTTGTTTTTGTACCCCGACTCATTTTAATTCCATATCGCCCATTTTCATTTTAAGATCCAAATCATATCTCAATCAATTCAAGCCCTGAATTCGTTTATCGATCCGAATATTTTTGATGGGGAAGAACGAATTGTTGACCCCCAAAAGCTGTTGCAATTTGCAAACAAAATCAAACAGCAAAATATTTAAATATGAATCAACAGCCCGATAACCCGACCCGCTTCAACTGCCCGATGAATCAACACAATTATACAGAAATATTTTTGATTAGTGCTACAATCTTCAAAGGAAAATTCAAAATCAAACTAACCTGCAAATTTATGATAATGGCGGCGGCGGTGGACGGGCTCTGGCGAGACGGCGAGCGAGAGCGAGAGACGGATGAACTGAGTGAGAGATGCGAGCGTTTCAGTTTCACGCTTCCAGGCTTTCAGCGTTTGGGGTTGTGGGTGGGGTCGAGAGTGTGAGAGAGACGAGGGGACTCAGGGGGATGGCTTGGCCGGCGGCCGGTGGGGTAGTGGATTGCGCGCAGGCTGCGCGAGTTTTTCGCTGCTCCTGCTGGTGATGGCTGCGCAGAGTAATAGTGTGAGTAAAGGGTGAATTAGGGTTTGAGACTTTGAGTTGTATATGGCTTAATTATCGGTCGGTTCTGGTTATGTCGGTTTTTAATTTTTTAGAACCGACACCGACCGATATAACCGACTTTTAAATTTTCCATAACTGACACCCGAACCGACTTATACATAACCGAACCGACCGACATTTTTCGGTCGGTTTTTTCCGGTTATAACCGAATTTCGCACACCCCTAGATGCCACGCCCGTGGCTCAGACCACGGCCAAGCCAGTCCAATGCCGCGGCGGTGGTAAATCCTCCAGAGAGAGCCAAATTGCAACATCACCTGCCATGACCGAGGCAGCCAACGCCACGACCGTGGCGAGCCAAGCCCCACGATCGCAGTCAGAATAAGCCGCGGTCGTGGCCAACCCTCCAGAAGAAAGGCAAATCCAGCCCAACCAAGACCACGGCTGAGGTGGTCACTGGACCACGGCCGCGGCCCCAAATTGGGTCCAAAACCCTTGTTTTCACCACGCCCGCGGCCAACTTTGTACCACGGCCGCGGCGGGGTTCCCTGTTTTAAAAACCCAAACACGTTTTTGCCAAAATTTGAGCTAACACTTTCTCCCCTATATATATATTCTCTAATTCAAAATTGACCTACTGGAGAACACAATTCCAGCCACTTTGGAGCCTCCATCCTCATCAAGAACACATTGGGAAGGAGATTGAAGGCCAATTCATCCTCAACCTAAAGTTCTTGGTTTAATCTTCAACTTTATGATGTTTTCTTATGTTTCTACTTATTTTCTGATTGTATTAGTTAATATGAGTGGCTAGCACCCTTTAGTTCATCCTTGATCATTGTGGAACCTTGAGTTGAAGACATTGATGTGATTATTGCGGTTAATGTTACCGAAAATATTGTGTATTCAAGTGTTTTGTGTTATTTGCTGTTATTGAGTCACATTTAAGAATTGATTATTGGATTGATCACCATTTAAGGGATTTGTAAATGTGTTGCTAGAATAGGAAATTACTATCTGTAATTGTAGGATTTTCGATTCTCGTGTAGCAAACAATAGATTTATTTATTGGTGATGACACAAAGTTCAACCACTAAAACCGAGCTTGCGAGTTTTGTGTTGAATTTATCTCGCTGTCCTAGTGTTTAATGCATTTGGTTATTGAATCTAAGAGAGCATGTTTGAGGATTCGATTAAATTTAATAGGGTTAGTCGAAGAGCTTATTTTGATTAACTAAGGTTAAGGGACAACAAGGCTATTAGAGCTTGTTAATAGCCTTGAGATAAGGGCTTGAATCACAATTTAATCGGGCATTAACATAGCTGCATCAATCGTCCAAGACCAAGGGGAAGCATGATCAAGGGTGGATCGTTTTATTACTTGAAAACCAAAACCGAAAAAGATCTCTTCTATTGTCTTTGATTATTTGTCTCTTTAAATTCGAATGTTAAATGCTTTTAATTGTGTTTAGTGCCTTTATTTGTTACTAGTAGATTGTTAACCATTTTCAAGTCCCCCCAACCTTTATTGCTTTCTTAAGTATTTACTTCTTGCATATTTATTTATAAATTGCTTGGCATCGGAATCAAAATTATTCGGCCGTTCCCTGTGGGATCGACCCTTATTTACTATTCTACTAGTAGGATAGTTGGATAAGGATAAGTTTTATACACAATTTAATTTGGTAAGCGACACACGACAATCGCGCGTTACCAAATTTTGGCGCCGTTGCCGGGGAACGGTGATTAGAATAGTGTTGATTTGTTGATCAAGCATTATGATTAATTACATATATAGTTATCTTCTTGTTTAGATTAGTAATTTTATAATCTTACTTTGTTTCTTTATTTTTGTTTACTTGTAGTGAATGTTCTTGCGTTCGCAAGGAGAAAAAGGATTGTTATTTGAACCTGATATTGTAGGACGTGAACAAGAATTGAGAAGGAGAGTTCGAGATTTGGAGCAAGTCCGAGAAGGAACCGAAGTATTGAATTTAAGGGGTGAAGAGATCATCAACTTAGAAGAAATGGTCGAAGATCAAGGTCAAGAAAGAACAATGAAGGAGTTGGCTAACACAAGGGTTGCTCAAGAACCCCTGTGCATCACCTTTCCAGCTATAGGGATCGATACTACTTTCAAGTTGAAATCAGGACTCATCCACCTACTACCTTCTTTTCATGGGCTGTCCGGAGAGGACCCTCATAAACACCTTAAAGAGTTTCATGTGGTTTGTTCAAGTATGAAGCCATCGAGGGTGACGGAAGAATAGATCAAGCTTCGAGCATTTCCGTTTTCACTGAATGATCTTGCTAGGGATTGGTTGTACTAGTTGCCATCCGGATCAATTACCACTTGGGAGCAGATGGAAACCCAGTTCCTTGAAAAGTATTTCCCAGCTTCTCAAGCCACCAACATCCGAAAAGAAATTAGTGGAGTGAGGCAAATGCTGGGGGAAACACTGTATGAGTACTAGGAACAATTTAAGAGGCTTATAGGAATTTGCCCGCCACATCAAATCACTCCGCAGTTGTTAATTCAGTATTGGTATGAGGGGTTGTGTCTAACAGATCGAAACATGATTGATTCAGCGAGTGGAGGGGCTCTATCTGATAAGACACCTATCGAGGCTCGGGCATTGATTTCCAAAATGGCCGCCAACACTCAACAATTTGGATGTAGAGAGCCGGTGAGACGAGTCAAGGATGTGATCGACTCAAGTGTTGAAGAGAGGTTAGACCAGCTCACCGACTTGGTGAAGAAAGTGATCTCGGGTGGCACTCCTACTCCAAAGCCTTGCAGAATCTGTCAAGTAACCGAGCACTCCATTGACACTTGCCCTATTATCGGAGAAGAGATGGAGGCCCATGCCAATGCGATTCACAACTTTAATCCTAACTCATCCGGGAGGAAGTATGATCCTTATTCACAATCATATAACCCGGGATGGAGGAACCATCCGAATTTCAAATATGGTAATCAGAATCCAAGATTGAATCAACAAGGTGATCACAGTGGGCAAAACCGACCCTCTTTTCCTAGGGGAATATTCCAGCAAAGACAGCCACCCGAGCAGGTACCCTGTGATCCATCTCTTTCGGACATTGTTAAGAACTTGCTACTAGCACGCTTCAATTGCAAAAATAATCGAATTTGAGATTTCAGAGCATAGAGGATCAAGTCAGTCAGATAGCATCAGAGGTATCTTAATTAGAAAATGCACAAGGAGGAAGACTACCAGCTCAGCCGGAAGTCAACCCAAAAAATGTGAGTGCCATTGTTGTTATGAATGAGGAGTTACTTGGAGAGCCTGAAAAGCCCGGGTACACTTCACAAGGAAAGACTGAGGAAGTGGATGATAGTCCAAGGAAAGAAGAGACATCAACTCCCCATGTGGCTGATGTTAAAATTCGGACACCTAAGTGGAAGATTGCTAAGGAGTTGCGAAAACAAAGGGAGGCAGTAGCTGCGTGCTTCCCCGATCACCTACTGCCTTTTCTTACCAAGAAATACTCTCCACAAGGCGAAATTGAAAATGTCAGTGTGGAAGTCTTGAGAAGCGAAAAGGTGCTCGAGAAGTCACTCAAGAGCCTCCCTCACTTGGAGGATGGAGAAGAAAAGGGAAGAGAAAGAGAATCTGACGAAAGAAGAACCATACAAATCCCCATTGAGGATCCAAAGCTTAACACTCCAACACTGACCGTGACCCCACCACTTCCATTCCCGTGCCTAATCAGGAAAGCTGTAAACAAAGATAGAGAACGGGAAATGCTTGAAATATTTTAGAAAGTGGAGATCAAAATTGCACTGATTGAAGCTGTGAAACAGATCCCACGGTATATGCACAAACAAAAGAAGGCCTCAAGGAAATAACAAAGTACTCAGGAGGGAAAGTGTGTCTGCCATATTCCAAAAGAAACTCCCTCAAAAGTGCAAGGACCCGGGAATGTTCGCCAGTCCTTGTAAGATTGGTAATTGTCTAATTGAGAAAGCTATGCTTGATTTGGGGGCATCAATCAATGTGATGCCCCGTTCTATATTTCAAACTTAGGGCCATTGAAAGAAACTAAGGTTGTTATCCAACTCGCCAATCGAAGTACCTCATTCCCGGATGGGGTGGTTGAAAATGTGCTTGTTGAGGTTAATAATCTTATTTTCCCAGCCGACTTCTATATATTAGATATGCAAGGAGACACAACAAACTCCACACCTATTTTGTTGGGAAGGCTGTTCATGAACACCTCCCAAATAAAAATAGATGTGCGTGAGGGGACTCTCACAATGGAGTTTGAAGGTTAAATTATGAAGTTTAATATATTCAAGTCCATGAAACACTCTGAAGATGTACATGATGTTTTCTCTATTGATTTCATTGACTTGCTTGGGAAAGATAGTGTTGCTTTGAACAACAAGAAAGTTATGAAGAGATTGCATGAAATGAAGGCAAAGGATGTGGAAAGAATAAGTTTGGGGATCCAAGAGGATTCGGGTGAAATTGAGCCGAGAATTAAGTTGCCTGAAGACGGTAAGGAAGAGTGGGAGGCCCGTAAGGACCCGCGGGGATTGAATGAAGCACGGAAGGAAGGGACTGAGGAACCCTTCCCGGTAAATTGAAGTAAAAGAGCTTCTGTCGAGCCAACGACGTTAAACAAAGGCGCTTGTCGGGAGGCAACCCGATTACTCGTTTTCTCGCATTTTAAATTCATAGTTTAGTAGCTTTACTATTATTTTAGTGTTTTGAATTGTTTTTTTTAAATGTGTATAGGTGCCCAACAATCCATTCAAAGAGATAGTGTGAAATGGGGGTGAAGGAGTCCAAAATGGAGGAATTACCCTGGAGAAATACCACGACCGTGGCATACAATCCGCCTCGCCCGCGGCCTCCAACGAGGAAAAATGTCAAGCCATTCTGGACAACCCACCTCGGCCGTGGCTCTTCAACGCCAAGACCGTAGCGATATATGCATCGCCCGTGGGCTTTTATGTGAAATGGCCGTAGCACAATGAGTTGAAAATCCACAAAGTTCACTAGAAGATTCACCACGGCCGTGGTAAAACTTGCCACGCCCGTGGTGTATAAAACGCCGCGACCGAGGTCAAGTGGTTCTCCGCCCGTGGTCAAAGAAGTGAAAAATGTGAATCCATTCTGGACAAAAGGCCATAGCCGTGGTGAAGAAGAGCCTCGCCCATGGTGTTCCCAGACCACGCCCGAGGCCATTCATGCCCAAAATCCCTAAATTCCACTGGAAGGATCGCCACGGCCGCGGGATACCAATGCCACGCCCGCGGTAAGCTTGATCATTCGCCATGGCCGCGGCACTCGTTGCGCCTCGGCCGCGGCCAATTCCCAGGTATAAATAAGCAGACGCGGGCGAGGTAGGGCATTTCACCCCCTCCTCCTCGCGAATTTGCGAAACACACACTCACACACACACAAAATCCGCCATTTTTACTCAATTTCTTCCTCTAAAATTCACACCACACCTCACCCACATCATCATAAACACTTCTATCCGAAAAATTTCGGATTTGGAGCAAAGTCGGGGTCGGGTAAAAAAGGGCGCGAAAAATCAAACTTTAATTTTTCTTGATTAAACTCGACCGGTAAGTACATCTATCTCTTTCCCTCAATCTTTATTTGTTTATTATGAACTTTGTTGTTAAGATTAGGGGCAAATTTGTTGTTAGACTAGTTGATATAATGATATTGGTTGTGCACAAGTGTTTTGTGAATTTTTGCCAATGTTGAATGTTTTTAAGTAATCTAACACTAAATTTGTAGTGATAGCCTTTGTTTTTGAATAATTTGTTGATGATGGATGAGGATTAGTTTGAGAATCATTGAAAATTGAGGATTGAAGTTGATTTTGCTATATCACCAATCACTTGACACGCATTCCTTCTTGTTATTCTTTTGCTGTTTGATTCTATTATTGTGTTCGATTATTAGGTTGATTAGTGAATTTGTGTAAAGAGTAGACACTTTTAGACTCTTGATGATAATGAAACGAAATTAACCTATTTTTTTTTAGCATTGGTAGAATTTTCTTGCAATATGATAATGATTGGGCGTGTTTGCCATATATGCACATTTAAGCATGTCAATTGAGTCATCTAGATTGTGAATTCACTTGTGATATTCTGTGTTAGCTGAACATGAGTGATTGAACATGAGTGATTGATCTTCTATTTGATTACAGTTGATGTTTAAATTGGTGATAAGTGTTAAAACTTGGAATTTAAGTGTGTGTGTTTGTCTTGTAGGCCAAATGGGACCATCAAAGAAGACATCAAAGAAATCCACTGGCAAAAGTGCCACCACAAGCAAGGGCACACCAAGTATAGGAAAGGGGAAGGGCAAGTTGGTGATCCGGGACCCCATCCTGGAGGAACCGGAGATCGAAACCCCGGAGGTCCCAACGTCCACAGGGCCAGACAACCGGCTTTTCGACATCATATTGGAAGACCCGGTTCACCAACAAAGATTTGCCTGGTTATTGAAGCTTCAGATTGTTGCCACCCGTTATTTTAGAATCGAGTGTTTAACTGATATGGGGATCAATGACAATGTCGACGAGTTTCTGAGAGCATCGGGCCTCATTGGACTGTTCACTCCAAGGCCCACCTATCAACGATTTGCCCTTGAGTTCTTCAGCACACTCACGGTCCGAGCCAACTCCAAAAAATGTGGAAACAGAATCCACAATATTTCGTTCCATCTGCTGAACAAAAGGATGACACTCACAGCAGCGGAGTTGAGGAGGATTTATGGTTTCAAGGAAGACCCCTCCACCACAGACATGGAAAAAATCGATGAGTTCAATGTCGGGCGGTTCTGGGGACAAATAACTGTTGCTCCCTGCTTGGTTGAACCGCAAGCCTTCGATTCAAAGAGCTCCAAAACGAGCTGGATCAGAAGTCCAGTCGTAAAGGTTTTGCAAAGGCTTCTGGCGTTGACACTTTTTGGGAGGAAGGAGACGGGGGCAGCAATGATGTCTGAGCTCAGTATTCTATGGTCCATCCTCAGAAGGACCAATAGGCGATATGAGGAAGTGTTGATCGAGTCTTTTGAGAGGACGGTGAAGGAACTGACGGCAACCAGAAAGAAGGAGCCAAAGCAATACGATCCAATCTTCAGCGGAGCTCTTATCACACCGATTTTAGAGCACTGTGGAGTTCCGTTGATCGACTTCAAGGCTATTTCAGACTCGTTCCTTCTGGGTTGGGAGGATTTAGCCAACATGAGGATTGCTTCTTTGGGGCAGGAAGATGGAGTCTCTGTCCCCTACGTGATCCAAAATGTAGGGCTAATGCTACGCCTTCTCAACCCAGACCTCACCCACATCAGAGACCTCAGATCCACAGCCAACTTGGCCTTGAGCTCAGCTTTACACCGGGCAGTAGCGAGGGAACCAAGTGACCTCGAGTTTCGGAAATATCAGAGAGGCCAAGGGTCGGAACCTGCTACAGAAGGGATTAACCTTACAGGCGAGGGTGCGAGCAGCCGTCAATCACGGAAAAGACCAGTCTCCGTTGTTCAATCCCAGAACGACTTTCAACAACAGGTGGATGACAGATTGAGCACAATGGAGGGGGACAGCAGGGAGATAAAGTCGGACATCAGGGAGATCAAGGGGAATCAAAGCAAGATCCTCGAGGCACTTAACAGCCTTCAAGCATGTTTTGGTGGCCAAAGCTCTCGATCTTCACGACCATCCAAATCTTTGTGAGTAGGAGTACCAAGAATATCCTTCTTCTTTTTCATAAAACTAAGTTTTCAACTAAGTTTGGGGAGAAAAGTAAGAAGTAGGATATTCTTGGCCACCCCGGTGTTGAAATCTCTCATGTTTCCTTTTCATATTTTACTGCCTGTTGAATATTTAGGCCTGTGCGCCCCTTCTGATTTGCCTATACTTGGGATTCACGGCCTGTATGTCGTTTGATTGTTGTTTTTGCCTTTGTGACTTGGTTTGCACTATTTTATTGGATAATCTGTAGGATTTTCTTTTAGGATGTTGTGTATTGATTGGCCTGTGTACCATTTTCTACTATCATATTTGTTTGGTTAAGTGAAATTGAGTTTTTTTATCTATATATGACGAAGTCTTGGTACTTACATGCATAGTAGTAATAATTTGGTATTTTTAGTAGATTGGGATGGATGGTGTTGGATAAATGGTTGAGTTCATTAAGCACCAATTCTGTACCCTTTCTTTCCACAAACTTTGATTTTCAATCAAGTTTGGGAAGGGGGTGGTAGGTGTACGGATTTGTCCGCTTGGAAAAGTTGATTGGACCAAATTGGAATGAAAATGTGGCAAACGGTTAATGATGACAAAATATTTCATCAAAATTGAAAATTTGGCTCATGGTAGAGCATGATAGGCTATGGGACGAAATTGAGCTTACATTCATAACTTTTAATCAAATTGTTGCCTAGTGAGTTTTTTAGCCTTAAAAGATACTCCCACAATTAGAGTGTTTTAAACTTTCTTTCGGTGTGAAATTCATTGAGTGCATCTAGTTGTCTCTAGAACTTGCCTTGATTCTCTATTTTGAATGATTCGGTGTGTGACATTGAAAATGATCTTAGGCAATTCTTGACTTAAACCTATTTCAAACTTGAAAATACACCCTTTTTCACCAAAAGATCAAAAGTTTGCCTTTAGTTAACCCCTTGAGCTTTTAGCCTCTTGTTTGACAGCTCAACTCTACAAGCCAAGTACCTTTCGATTTAGCCTTTGACCTTAATTGGACTATTTGAGTATGAGGGAGACGGTTGGAAGGTAGTCGGGTAAATTTGAGATTGAAAGGGATAACTACTTAGAATATTGAAGGGTGAAAGGAATTAAAACAATAGGCAAAGAATCGAGAATACTAGTGTAACAACAAATTTTGCGTTTTAAATTAACAAGACAAAATACTTGTACAAATTAATTCCAACTGGATTAAATGAAGAACTTTGTAGGTTACAATCTCTATTCTTCAATCCTCTGATTCTTCTCTTCGAATATCTTCTTTGAATTTGATTATTTGGAGTGAAATCTTCTTCTTGATCTTCTCCGCCGCTTGAGTTGTTCTTCAATAACGTTGTCCGAAGGCCGAACAGCTTGATTCCGGATTGAATGCTACTTCTTGATGATTTTGACGAAGAATGTCTTCGAATCTTGAGGAATGTCTTCGATTCTTCAAGAACGTCTTCAAATCTTCAAGTACTTTAAGTCTTCTGGATTTCTTGGAGTTCTTCGGCCCTCTTGAAGCTCTGAACTTGTGTCTTCACTTCTTGACTTGTGTTGTTGTGATTTTGGTGGAGAATGAGGCCCTATTTATAGTGGTAGGATGGAGAAAATCCTAATGGGCTTGAGTCTGAACGGAGCGATATGATTAGTCCTTCATAATATCATTATCCATAAGATAATTATTAAATTAATTGTATGTAATCTAATAATTACTGCAACAACTTGACACATGAAGCATTCTGATTGGTCCAGCATGACTTGATGTTTATCCTCATCTTCTTGGATAATTACTAAATTAATTTAATTTAATTTAGTAATATCTGTATCATCTTGACACGTGGCGGCTTCCCATTGGTCAATAAAATATAAAATAAATTATCAATTAAATTGATTATTTAACTTATAAATTATATTTAATTAATTCCTAACATAAAAATAATCAATAACAAATTGATATTCAACATATATTTTATTAGGTGGCGCATTTTAATTGGATACGAAATTTGCGTATCAACAACTAGTCCTCTCCAATTTTTGTTTATATTTGTTATAAAAAAAAAAGGTCGAAAATCGAAAAAAATCGAAAAATCAGAAAAAACAAAAGAAAAAGTTAGTTGTATATACTTAATTTTTGCTTTTGCTTTGGAGAGACTAGTAATGTAAATGCCTTTTAATAGATGTTCTCATAGTTGTAAAAATTCAAAAGAAAATACACTCCAAGGGAGAATTGAGAAAGCATTTAGGTTGTGGACTTTGTGGTAAGGAGAAGAAATCAATTTTTGGGATTGGTTTACTAAGGAAGTAAAGAGTGAGGTTGAGTGACCATTGTTTGAGGGGAAGATGGGTAGTGCACGACTCATCTAGTCCGTTTCATAGTCACTTATACCAGAAATTTTCCCACCTTACCCCAAGCCAACGTTACAACCCATTAAAGATCTTTTTTATTCTTTGTCACACATGTCGGGTATACATCGAAGTTTAGATGATTGGCAAGCCTATGATAGGCATTTTATGCATTTCAATGTGAGAGTATATACTACCTATTCAATACACTCGAGAGTTGAGAGATACACTCATCCGGTAAGGATTTCAAGTTGAGAGTGTCAAGTCTTGAAAGTAGTTGATATGGCTCTATCTCTTATGCTCAATGTTATCATGATTGCCTAACTTTTAAAAATTTCTTCTGAAATCGATTTTGCCACTTAAATCTGTCCTAACGAGTGTCCTTTCTTCTTTTTCTTTATTTGTTCGGGACGAACAAAGGTCTAAGTTTGGGGAGATTTGGTACACGTGGTAGTGCACACACTTTTAGGTCAATTTAAGTGTCTTTTTACGGATTTTTGTGTGCATATTCACGTGTGTTTTGTGCGTTTATTTCTCATTGGGAAATTTGACGTGTTTGGTTCATTTCCATGTCAAGACAGGTGAATTAAGGCTGAAAAATAGGTTCGAAGATCTCAAATTGACAAATCGAGTTCAAAGGAAGAAGAAAACAAGGAAAAATAGAGGACCATGTCCGAGGTGATGAAGCCAAGGCCGAGGCAGTCCAACGCCACGGCCGTGGTAAATCCTCCAGAGAGGGCCAAATTGCAGCATCACCTGCCATGGCCGAGGCAGCCAACGCCACGACCGTGGCGAGCCAAGCCCCACGACCGCGGCGTGGCCAACCCTCCAGAAGAAGGGCAAATGCAGCCCAACCAAGACCACAGCCGAGGCGGCCACTGGACCACGGCCGCGGCCCCAAATTGGGCTCAAAACCCTTGTTTTCACCATGCCCGCGGCCAACTTTGTACCACTGCCGCGGCGGGGTTCCCTGTTTTAAAAATCCAAACACATTTTTGCCTAAATTTAAGCTAACACTTTCTCCCCTATATATATATCCTCTAATTCGAAATTGACCTACTGGAGAACACAATTCCAGCCACTTTAGAGCCTCCATCCTCATCAAGAACACATTGGGAAGGAGATTGAAGGCCAATTCATCCTCAACCTAAAGTTCTTGGTTTAATCTTCAAATTTATCATGTTTTCTTATGTTTCTACTTATTTTCTGATTGTATTAGTTAATATGGGTGGCTAGCACCCTTTAGTTCATCCTTGATCATTGTGGAACCTTGAGTTGAAGACATTGATGTGATTATTGCGGTTAATGTTACCGAAAATATTGTGTATTCAAGTGTTTTGTGTTATTTGTTGTTATTGAGTCACATTTAAGAATTGATTATTGGATTGATCACCCTTTAAGGGATTTGTGAATGCGTTGCTAGAATAGGAAATTACTATCCGTAATTGTAGGATTTCCGATTCCCGTGTAGCAAACAATAAAGAAACAAATAAGAACTATAAAGAAATAATAAACTAAGTTGTACTATGTGAATGATTAAAAAAGTTGTACTATGTGAATCAATATCAGATGATTAAATTAAAACATGCAGAAAAATAAAGATAGTAAATGTGAATGTCAATATTAGCTTACAAGCATAGATTAGACAAAAATAAATAATAACTACACTGGAGTAAAGTATGGTATAGTCCAAATAAAAAATAAAATAGAAGAAACAAAACCAGAATTGTTTAAGTACATGTATCTATAGATTTTAAATGAATGTGAAATGTATAATAAATACATTTCACTAGATATTATATATGCTTAAAATATATTTATGATATTTCCATCGATTTAATAATTTTATTGAATGTTAGATTTTAAATATTTAAAATAATTAGGTGTAATTATTCATGTTCACTAATTTTAACGTTTGTCCTCTAACTACTTCTATTAATATTACAATAAAACTTTAATATAAAACAACTTTCACCTTAGAAAATTCTTAAATATAGAAAACTAAGAAAACTATTGAAGTCTATGTAACATTCTTGTCTTTCACAAATGTGTGAGTGTAAATTTTGGCCCCCTCACGCCCCCACGGAGCATTTTTTAGATCCCCTTTCCCTATTTGTGCTGAAGTTTTTTCATGTAATTTACAATATTTACAGATTTGTCGGCGCATCCATGTGATTTAAATATCTCGAACTACACCCGTTATCTCTCATATCTTTTTGTGCAGATGACACATTTCTATATGGTGTTACACCTATAGAAGGCCAACATCTTAAGTTCAATATCAATCTCTACAAGTGTGTTTCAGGGCAAATGCATTAATTTTGAAAAATCAGGAATTCTTTTTAGGTCAAATACACAAGCTCAGATTTCTCATTCAATCTGCCATTTGTTTGGAGTTGCTGAAGTGGCTTCGCATGGTAAATATCTCGGACTCCTTTCTATTGTTGGCCAGAATAAACAAGATATTTTTGAAGGCATTAAAGAATGGGTTTGTAAGCGTATCAATGGTTGGCAAGAAAAGGAATTAAGCAAAGCGGGTAAAGATTTGCCCATTATATCTATTATATAAGCAATATCCACGTACACAATGTCTTGCTTCCAATTGTCAGACTATGTTCTTATTAATCTGGAGAATTTAGTAAAATTTTATTGGTGGAGGTAGGGGGGGATAACTCATCTGCGAAAAACATTCGGTTGAAGTCTTGGGATGTCCTCAAGCAACAAAAATCTCAAGGTGGCCTAGGCTTTTGCAACTTGAAAGCATTTAACCTTGCCATGTTGTCTAAGCAAGCATAGGACCCTTTAGTTTCTCCATCCAGCCTCTTTGCCCAAACCATGAAGTCCAAGTACCACCCTTCCACGTCTGTGTTACATGCTACGCTTGGTTCTCATCCCAGGTTTACATGGCACTGTATTATGGCAGGTCATCGTGTTATTCTTCTTAGTTGTCGATGGCTCATGGGCAATGACCAGACAACAACCCTCTTCCATGACAGATGAGTTCCTTTGCCTCCTTATTTTCCCATCGGATCAGCTACATCAGGCCTCTCGCAAGATGCATGAGTTAGTTCCATCATTGATTCAGATCTTGGACTCTGCAACGGACTGTTAATTCGGGTCAATTTTGACCTATTGATTTCTCTGAAAAATCACCATTCTCCGGACCATTAGATTTGACATTATTTCCATTCTGATAACATTTTGGTCCGATCGCATATCATTTTATTATGGGTTCTTCCGAATATCTTACTAGCACTCACTCCTTCCCGATTAGTAGCTATGGCCCGAACCCCATTTGGAGGAGAATTTGAAAGCTTATCAGTCTGTATCTTGCATTTTCTCTAGATATGCTGCTCTAATTCCTGCCATTATCCAACAACGTAGCTAGTCGTCATCTTCATTATAAGCCCCACTTTTTTTTATGTTCACCACTTGATCACTCTTTAATGCAACTCTTCTTCACGTGCCTCGTTTCCTCATTAATTTGGCAAGCAACTGAAATTTAGAAATTATCTTCCGATTCTAACAACATCTACGCTACTTGTAGTTTCAAGATAATGTGCTCCTCGATGACTTAAATATAGTAGAATACTTTGTTGTCCTTGTCCAATTAATCCGGTTTCGACGAAATAAAATTGTCTTATGAGATGTTCGTACATACTAACAAGTATTGCTTGCAATAGCGACCAAGACCTTCCAAGATTTTCAGGATGCTAATTACTTCCCTTAAACATCACAGCCGCACCCTTGATTCATTGCTTGTTCTTCCTCCAAAGGCCATTATTCATATATACTTTGATGGGGGTACATTATTTGCTCGTAACTCCTCATTTGCTCGTATTTATGCTTGCTCCAAGGATGCCCAATTTATAAATATCAATGATCTTAAGTATGCTAAAGTTTTTGCTCTTCGTGAGATGGTTTGACCTTCCACTGATATTGGAGTTCCAAAGTTTTGTATTCTTGGGGATTCTAGCACTACTATATTCAGATTGATAGGTGATGCCAATTGTACCTATACATGTATGCCTTTGTTATCTGATATTAGACATCTGCTGTCTTCTTTCCATGGACATAAATTGTATTTAATAGGACGTAAAATAAAATTTATAGCGCTAAAGGAATTGTTTGTCCTACGCACCACCCCTTTTATGCCAATTAGTGTTGACCGATTCAATTAACCATTAATGAAAATACTTTATGTTTAAAAAAACTACAATGACTTGATATTTACAAATTATAGTGAAGTAGCATGAGTATTTAAATATAATTTTTTTGATTATATTTAATGTTTATGCATGATAAGATTTATCACAACAAATTCGCTCATTGTTTCCTTTTTTATTCAAATATTTTAGACTTTGCATTTTTGTAATATGACCTTATAACTTAAATTAACACTGTTAAGAAAAGACAATATTTTTATTTGTCTATCTATATAATTTTTTCATCTTCTTATTCTATAAAAATAATTTTTAATATATAATCACATTATATGCATGTATAAGAGCTTAAATTATGTTAGTTGTCAAGCTCAATTATATGAATTTTACATGTAAACAAATCATAGTATATATTTAATATTAATAATAAAAATTAAAAGTATGCATTATAAAAATTTTAAGATTATTCAATAAAATTTATTATTTAAAAAAAATGATAGTATGAATAGTAAAAAAATGATAGTTAGGGATAAGATTGAAAAAGAATCAATAAATTCATTTTTTTTCTTTATTCCATACCTTAAATAATTATATAATTTAGTACAATTGGTTAAAAAATATGCAAATAACATATCACTGGAAAACTCTTTAAATCTACTTTAATACGAAATTGATCATTTCAAAATTCAAAGTATTGAAAGCGTAGAAGAAGAAAATTTAAGCATGTCGTTTTTTAGGAGAAGTTTCTAATATAAAAGGGCTCTTACTTTTTTTGTAATCAAATAAGGAAAACATAAATTATTTTAAATTACTTAACTATCCTTAAATTTAATTCTTAGTAAGGATATTTACTTTTTATAATCAAGTAAGGAAAACATAATTTTTTTTTTAAAATTACTTAACTACTCTTAAATCTAATACTTAGTAAGGATATTGTCACCCGACGCTCGCGCGCGCAGCACCCGTCACCCGACGCTTGCGCGCGCAGCACCAATAAAAGACGAAACCAAAAATAGGACGAAATAATTCATACTTTTATATTAGTAATAGATAGATATAAGAGCTTAAATTATGTTAGTCGTCAAGCTCAATTACATGAATTTGATAAGTAAAAAAATCATAGTATATATTTAATATGAATAATAAAAATTAAAAGTATGTATTGTAAAAGTTTTAAGATTATTCCATAAAATTTATTATTTAAAAGAAAAATTGACAGTATGAATAGTAAAAATTTGATAGTTATGGGTAAGATTGAAAAAGAATAAAAAAGTTCATTTTTTTCTTTATTCCATACCTTAAATAATTATATAATTTAGTACAATTGGTTAAAACATATGAAAATAACATATCACTGGAAAACTCTTTAAACCTACTTTAATACGAAATTGATTTCATTTCAAAAAATCAAAGTATTGAAAGTGTAGAAGAAGGATAATTTAAGCATGTAGTCTTTAGGGGAAGTTTCTAATATAAAAGGACTCTTACTTTTTTATAATCAAGTAAGGAAAACACAAATTATTTTAAATTACTTAACTATCCTCAAATTTAATTCTTAGTAAGGATATTTTACTTTATATAATCAAGTAAGGAAAACATAATTTATTTTAAATTACTTAACTACACTTAAATCTAATACTTAGTAAGGATATTATAGGCATCACAAGAAAAGATGAAACCAAAAAACAGGACGAAATAATTCATACTTTTATATTAGTAATATATATATCTACACACACACACTAGAATTAGGCACGTGTGACTCTTTTGCTTTGTATATCTTTCTTAATTCTGATCATTTTTCAAATGCTTATAGTGGAGGAATATTCGAAAAATAAATCAATATCCAGCAGAATTCAATAAGAGAATCATGAAGTTTCATTGGACAACTCCTTTTCCTTTCAACAATTCCAACATGTTAGTGTTTCATTATAGATGAATATGTCAAAAGTAACTTATTTCATATAAATAATTGTATATTTTTTACTCAAAATAATAGTTAAAAGTCGCTTTGAGCAAAAGTATAAACATAACATTTTTTCTAAATCAAATAATATATATATATATATATATATATATCATAAGTCACCCAAGGAAAATTGTAACTCAAATATATATAAACAAGTTGCTTCAAATTGTTTGATAAAAACATATTGATCCTGTCTTTTTAATAAAACAAAATAAAAAAGAAAAAAACATATCTATATTGAAAATTGTTTTGAAATGACATAATACCTTATTTTTCACGGATGCACTTGCTTTTATTTTTTTCTACTTTTTCATCTTCCTTACTACCAAAGACTTTTTTTGTGATCTATTTAAGAATATTTTGAGTGTTTACTCATCATAACTTTCAAATTGAATGTCATTTTCTTTTCTCTTTGTATTTCTTCCTTTCTTCCGTTCTTGTAGTTTTCTTCCTCTAGTTTTCTTCTTTAATTTTCGGACTTCTTTTCTTCCCTACTAGTTTTGTAGTTATTGTTGAGTTATAACCTTGTTGGTGAATGCCTAGTTTATTTATGTACAGGAATATATTATATATCATTTAGATTTATGGTATACATCACTATCAAAGTATCATGAATATCGCCAAAATTTGGGTAGCGGGTCGTTTCACCACCAATTTAATATATATGTATATATATATATATATACGCTTATCCTTGATCTACTATTCTAACTCTAACTAGTAGAGTGGCAAATAAGGATCGATTCCACGAGGGACGGTCGAACAATTTTGCTTTATGTATTAAACAGTTATGACTAAGCAATGAAATATAAATAAGCTAGAAAACAGTAAAGATGTTGGGGTGGGGGAGGAGGGGGAGTTTTGATGTAATCGCAACTAAAACCTAATTGCAATTAAGCAAACCAAATAACAATTACTCTAAAAGCACTTGACAAGTTAACAATTCAAGTAAACAAAGACAATAGAATGATTTTTTTTTTTTTTTTTTTTATAAATGATAAAATAATTCAACCCTTGATCGAGTATCCCCTTGGTCCGGATAATCTATGCAATTTATGTTACTACCCGATTGATTTAGCCTTAGAATTCATTCTCCAAGATCAATAACAAACTCTATTAACCTTGTTGTCTCTCAAGTATAATTAATCAAAACAAGTTTTTCAATTAATCCTACTCAACTTAAAAATTCCTAGAACAAGCTCTCTAAGACTAAATAGCCAAATGCATTAAGATCAACATAATGGAGTAAATACGACGTAAAACTCACAAGCTCGGTTTTAGTGGTCGAACTCTATGTTATCCCCAATTGTTCGCTATACGAAAATTGGATTCATAACAATTATGGATTACAAACCCAATTCTAGCAATACACAAACAAATATCCAAATGGGTGATCAAACCATAATTTAATTCATAAGTGTGAATCAACAATCCCAAATAACATAGAACATTCCAAAAACATAATCTAATCAGCTAATAATCATAAAAAAATCATAAACATCCTAAATCCAAGGTTCAACTAATGATCAAGGGCTGAAATTAGAGTGCTAGCCACTCATATCAACTATTACGAAAGATAAAATAAGTGAAAAAACAAAGAAGACATTAAAATAAGATAGAATGAACTAAAAGATTGAGTTGATGATCTTGATCGTTAACCCTCTTCCAATTTCTTACTTCCAATGGTGAATAGTGGCTAAAGGTATGTGTAAAATGGGTGATAGGTTAGGTCAAATTCGAATTGGACCTTATATATATAGAGGATAAAGTGTTGGTCTGAAAAATGGGCCAAAAAAGCATTTCAGGAAAAAACACAGGGTACTAGATCACGGCCGCGAACCATTTATTCAGCTCAAGCCAAGTTTTTTGGTTCGCTAGACTGGTCGTGTCGTTCACGGCTGCGAACCATAACTTGGGTTTTTGGCTCTGGGTTTCGTTGGATTGGTCGCGGTCGCAACTTCTATATCAAACTCCTCCCTCCTTGTTTCATCCTTACCTCATTCTTCGTTTTGGACTTCTTCGAGACTTGTTCTTGGGCCTATATTGCTTGTATCATCCTGAAACGAGCTCAAACACATTAAATGGTCCAATAATACAAATATGAGCAATAGACAATCAAATATGCATGCAAATTTCATTAAATCGACACTTAATTCGACCTAAAATGCATGCAAGAACACATGTACCAAATCTCCCCAAACAGATTGATGATCTTGACCGTCAATCCTCTTCCAATTTCTTGCTTCCAATGGTGAATAGTGGCTAAAGGTATGTGTAAAATGGGTGATAGGTTAGGTCAAATTCGAATTGGACCTTATATATATATAGAGGATAAAGTGTTGGTCTGAAAAATGGGCCAAAAAAGTGTTTCAGGAAAAAACACAGGGTACTAGATCACGGCCGCGAACCATTTATTCAGCTCAAGCCAAGTTTTTTGGTTCGCTAGACTGGTCGTGTCGTTCACGGCTGCGAACCATAACTTGGATTTTTGGCTCTGGGTTTCGTTGGATTGGTCGCGGTCGTAACTTCTATATCAAACTGCTCCCTCCTTGTTTCATCCTTACCTCATTCTTCGTTTTGGACTTCTTCGAGACTTGTTCTTGGGCCTATATTGCTTGTATCATCCTGAAACGAGCTCAAACACATTAAATGGTCTAATAATACAAATATGAACAATACACAATCAAATATGCATGCAAATTTCATTAAATTGACACTTAATTCGACCTAAAATGCATGCAAGAACACGTGTACTAAATCTCCCCAAACTTAAATCTATGTTCGTCCCGAACAGATTGAAGCAAAGAAACATAAGAAAAAGGCACATGTTAGGGAAGATTTAAGTGGCGAATTCAGTTTCAGATGAAGTTTTCAAAAGCAAGGCAATCATGATAAGATGAGCATATATGATATAACAACTTCAACTACTTTTGAGACTTGAAAACCCTCAACTAAAGATCCTCACTGGGTGAGTGTATCTCTCGACTCTCAAGTGTATCAAGTGGGTAGTGTTTTTCGCTCACATTAAAATGCATGCAATGTCTACCATATGCTTGTCAATCTTCTAAATTCGAATTTGTACTCGACACATGTGACAAAGAATAAAAAAGGTCTTATTTATTGTTCTAATGTTGGCTTGTGGTAAGGTAGGATAGATATGGGCAAAAGTGAGTAATTCTTGGACTACTTGAGTTAGCTACTCTCAATCAACCCTCAAACAACATTCACTCTTTCCTCACTCTCTCACTTCCCTAGTAAACCAATCCCCAAATCAATTTCTTCACCCTACTACAAACTCACAACCGAAATGCTCTTTTTTTTTTTTTTTTTTCTCTTTCTTTTTTGTAAAATTCTTCCTTGAATGTGTTTTCTTTTGAATTTTCCAACTTTGAGATCATTGGTCAAGAAGCATTTATGTTACTAGTCTCTCCTAATCAAAAGCAATGAACTAAATATATACATCCGACTTTTTCTTCCCTTTTCTGATTTTTGAATTTTTTCGACTTCTTTTTTTAGATTGTAAACTATTCACAAACATTAGGAGAGACTAGTTTTCCCAATTCTTTGTCTACTGTTTCAATTCTCTTCACCCTTCAAATATTCCTAATAGATTTACCCTTTTAATCCCAAATTTTGCCCGACTACCTTCCAACCACCTCCCTCGTACTCAAATAGTCCAATTAGGATCAAAGGCTAAATTGAAAGGTATTCGGCTTGTAGAGTTGGGCTACCAAACGAAAAACTAAAAGCTCAAGGGGCTAACTAGGGACAATCATCCAATGTGTAACATTTTCAAGTTTATAAACAAGCTCAAAATCAAGAATTGCCTAAGATCATTTTCTAAGTCTCACAATGTACCCACTTATTCGAAATAGAGAATCAAGGCAAGTTCTAGAGACAATCACATGCAATCAATGAAATACACATCGAAAGAAGATATAAGTAACTCCAAAATTGAGAGTACAATTGAAGCACAAAAACTCACAATGCAAAATTTTCTTGATAAAAAAAGTTTTGAGTACAAGCTCAATTTCACCTCAATTGCCTATCATGCTCTACCATTTGCCATTTTTTTCGAAAAACATTTTACCAAAATATGGCCTCATCAAATTCTCCAAATGTCAATTCCAAACACGAACCATCTAAAAAAAAGATAGAGAGCGGCTAATACATACACCTACCACCCCCTTCCCCAAACTTGGTTGAAAAATCAAAGTTTGTGGGAAAGAAAGGGGTACAAATTGGTGCTCTACAAAAGGCAATCAATCAATCAACACTACCAGTTGGTTCTTATTGACTCAAATTAATAATGCAAAAGACTAATCCATACAAAGATACCAAATTCAATCCAAGTCTAATTAATCCTAAAAGAAGGTAATACAGTAGCATATGAAAATGAGCTCGCGAGCGGCCAAGATGTCTCACTACCACCCCCTTCCCCAAACTTAGTTGAAAATTAGTTTTTTTGGAAAAGAAAGTGGTACGCCTTGGTGCTCCAACTCATAGTGGCTTTTGGGCTTCGTCGCCCCCATTTGGTGCTATCTCTTTGCATTTCATGGCTTGGTCGGTTTCTTGTCATCATAGTCCCTGCATACTAAAAGAAAACAATAAGACAACATCTAAATATATAAGTGAACAATCTAAACTAAGAAATTTAACACACGAAAGAGGTAAATGCCGGGTTACCTCCCGACAAGCGCCTTTGTTTTACGTTGTTGGCTCAACGGAAGCTCTTTTTCTCAGCGTTTATTCCAA
The DNA here is from genome assembly GCA_958295605.1 of Ajuga chamaepitys. Taxonomy (NCBI): domain Eukaryota; kingdom Viridiplantae; phylum Streptophyta; class Magnoliopsida; order Lamiales; family Lamiaceae; genus Ajuga; species Ajuga chamaepitys. The sequence goes on along the minus strand of OY282498.1, from coordinate 37,765,427 downwards.
GGTGGTTTCCATATTGGTCGTGACCAATTCAAGCACTTTACTTGCTTTAGCTTCTCACCTTCCCCTATGCGATGCCTCAAAGATATGGAAATATTCAACTTATTCCTGCACCTCATCTCAAATTCTTTTTCAACAGGAGGGTTAATAACGTCATGAGGAAAAATAGGATGGAAATCTTCGGGAAACTGCTTGGCATAAAAATATTAAATTGCACAGTTCTTCCATCAAACTCCATCGTGAGTGGGCCTTCAAAAATATTTATCTTAGTTCGGGAGATGTTTAGAAATGGCCTCCCCAATAAGATAGGCGCGAAGATTGATGAATCGCCTTACATCTCCAAAACTAGCACTTCTTCAATCGCCCCATCAGGGTATGAAGTGCTTCGATCGGCTAGTTGAATGACGACCCGTGTTTCTTTTAGTTGTCCTAAATTCAAAGTTAAAAAAATAGAACGAGGCATAACATTGAAGCTCCTAAATCTAGCATCACATGTTCAATTTTTCGGTTATTTATTTTGCAAGGGATGAGAAACATATCAGGATCCTTGTATTTTGGTGGAAGCTTCTTTTGGAAAATTGGGAAGACATTTTCTCCCATGATCACTTTTTCATTGCTCTTTAGCTTCCTCTTGTTAGTGCACAAGTCCTTGAGGAATTTAGCATACCTCAGGATTTCCTTTACGACATCAATCAAAGGGATTGTCTCCACCTTCCGAAACACTTCTAGCATCTCCTTATCTTTGTTCTTATCCACTGCTCTTGCGACTCGGCTTGAAAACGGGAGTGGTTGAGTAGAGATAGGAGGTGAAAACTTCGAATTTTTTAGAAGCAGGGGTCGCAGCCACGACTGGGGGTCGCGGTTGCGACTGACGCATTGAAGCTAGAGGTGGGCTTTCGTACACCATGTCGCGAGCACGACTAGGTGTCGCGGGTGTGACAACCTCTTCGAAGTAACCCTCTGTTTCAGTTTCTCCTTTAATTTCCCCCTGAATTCCCTCCTCCAAAGGATGCCCGGGCTTGTTAGGCTCTCCAAGCATCACTACGCTTATGAGGGTGATGGCACTGGCGTTTCTGGGTTAATTTTCGGTTGAGCCAATAGGTTTTCCACTGGTTGCACTTTCAAGTCGACTCACGTCGATTGCAAGTCGGCTCACTTGTGTTTCAAGGTTCTTAATGCTCGATTCAGTGTCCTTCTGAAACTGAACTGTGTTGGTTGCTAGACTCTTCACAATGTCTTCTAATGCTGGACCACATGATGATTTAGTCATTTGTTGTTGTTGGTACATCTCTCTCAGTTGAGGTGCTCGACCTTGACCTCGGTCACTTTGTTGGCCTCCTTGGTTACCATACCGAAAATTTGGATTGATCTCTCTACCCAGGATTATAACATTGAGAATAAAGGTCATACCTCCTTTCCCTGTTGAAGTTGCCAACGACGTTTGCTTGAGATTCGATCTCTTCACCCAACATTGGGCATGTGTCTTTATTTTGCTCGGTGGTTTGACAAATCCTACATGGCCTAGGGGCTTGAGTGTTGCTCGAGGCCACCCTTTTGACCAAGTTAGTAAGTTGCTCCAATTTGTCATCAATGGTTGAATCATGTACCTCCCTAACCATCCTCGCTGGCTCACGACACCCAAATTGTTGGGTATTTGCAGCCATCTTGGAAATTTATGAACAGGCAGTAGTTGGAGTCTGGTTTACAAATGTGGGGACAAGCCTGACCTATTCTCAATAAAAGATTTTATTATAGATCAAGCCTAGCCCTTTTCACGATCAAGCTTCACATAAGCCTATTTAATGTCTATTAAAGGCCTAAAATAAATATGTATATATAAATAAATATTAGTTATTACCATATTTAGTTACATAAAATGGAGTATTATAATAATTAAAGTTTTTAAATATGTATTATATTTTATGTAATATATGCGATGTATAATATTTTGTAAGTTGAGTATATTTTATATATTTATATATAAATAAATATAGTTATAGGTAACTAAGCCTTATTTAAAGCCCAAGAATGATCTAATATAGTAAACAGGCCTGAGAAAAAGCCTAAGTCTATCTTGTTTACTAAATGCTGGGCCGAACTAAGCCTAATGCAGGCTTGGCCATAGGCTTCTGTCGTGTAGCTTTACCTCCCAGCCTTAATGTCAATATGTATAATATGCTGTGTTACAAAAATCTTGACTCGCTTCGCATAGTCCTTGCCTAGGCGCTGGGTTCCCATTGATCGTTTATATTTATTTTGTCATTATTTCCATTCTAACCACGTCCAAGCCCCGTTCAATTCCGCTATGTCCCCGACTAAGCGCTAGGTTCTAGTCTATGCTTATTGACAATCGCGACGGTGATATTATGTTTACAAAGTATATATAAAAAAATAATGATTAATTGAATATGGTGGATGGTCGATACTACATCTACAACCCGAATCAAATGTTTGTGGGGAATGAGCCACCCTCCATCTAGCCAGGCACATTCCGGCCTAAAAATTAATTAGCTTTAACTAAAACTTTTTTTTTTTTTTTTTTTACCTTGAAACAAAAGTTTTAATATCATCAAACCTCAAATGAGATACAAATCGTAGACAAATGACTATGCCACCCCCTCGGTAATAGGTAAAATCTAAGAGGAAAAGCCGGAGCACTATTCTATAGATTATGGGCTCTCTAAAGTATACAAGGCAAGCTTACCAAACGGAATATTTCTAAACCTATCAATAAAACCAAATGTACATAAATAAAAAAAAAAATCACATAACAATGTGATGTCTTCGGTTATTGTCGATGAATTCCTCACAAGTCGGACATGTGAGGAGAGTCGAAAAGTTGATTAGGTCCAAAGGTTGAATAGGTCCAAATACCTCCAAGTCCTTTAGCTTATTAAGCCCCCAATCAAATTGTTAAGTGTATAAAAAGAATAAACAGTTCATTGTATCATATATGTGCAACTAAGAGGATGTTTGGCTAAACTTATTTCAACCTCTTGTAAACTCCAACATCTTCTAAGTTGCTTGGAGAGTTTATAAGATGTTATTTCTCAAGAGCTTATAAGTTAATAAAGTAGTAGGATAAAATAGCTTAAAAGCTAGCAATTGAATGTAGTAGTTTGCTATAAATTTGAGAACTAATTTGAAGAAAACTATCAAATACACATTTTTGTAAGTGTGTAAAGTGTGTGCGGCGTGTGTGAAGTTGGTAGCGTCGTTTCTTGCTACCAAATTAATGTATAGAAATATACACTTAACCTTATCCTACTACTCTAACTAGTAGAGTGGCAAGTAAGGGTCGATCCCACGAGGAACGGTCGAACAATTTTGCTTCATTGTATTAAGCTATTATGATCAAGAAATATAATGTAAATAAACTAGAAAACAATAAAGAAGTGGGGGGAATTTAATGAAATAACAACTAACACCTAAATAAACAAAGACAAATAAAGAGATTTGTTTTGGTTTTTGGTTTTTAAATAGTAAAACAAGCCACCCTTGATCATGTTTCCCCTTGGTCTTAGACCATTGATGCAACTATTGTTAATGCCCTATTCAATTGTGATTCTAGCCCTTATCTCAAGGCTATTAACAAGCTCTAATAGCCTTGTTATCCCTTAATCTTAGTTAATCAAAACAAGCTCTTCGACTAACCCTATTCAATTTAATCGAATCCTCGAACAAGCTCTCTTAGATTCAATAACCAAATGCATTAAACACTAGGACAACGAGATAAATTCAACGTAAAACTCGCAAGCTCGGTTTTAGTGGTTGAACTTTGTGTTATCACCAATAAATAAATCTATTGTTTGCTACACGGGAATCGGAAATCCTACAATGACGGATAGTAATTTCCTATTCTAGCAACACATTCACAAATCCCTTAAAGGGTGATCAATCCAATAATTAATTCATAAATGTGAGTCAATAAGAGCAAATAACACAAAACACTTGAATACACAATATTTTCGGTAACATTAACCATAATAATCACATAAACGTCTTAAACACAAGGTTCCACAATAATCAAGGGTGAACAAAAGGGTGCTAGTCACTCATTTTACCTAATACAAAGATAAAATAACAGAAAATTAAAGAAAACATGAAAATACCAATGGAGAAAAGTGGCTGATTATGTGTGGGGGATGGGTTCTAGGTTAGGTCAAATTCGAAAATGGCCTTATATATATAGAGGAGAAAGTGTTGGGCTGAAAAATTGGGCAAAAACGTGTTTCAGGATTAAAAACAGGGTATCGGGTCACGGGCACGAACCAAAGTCGCGGCCGCGAACCCTTCATTTTGCTTTGGTCAATTTATTTCGTGGGCACGGTCGCGGGCACGACTCTGAGTCGCGGGCGCGAACCGTGCCCTGCCTCTTTGATATGTCGCGGCCGCGACTCGTCATTCGAAACTCCTCCCCTTGTTCCATCCTTGACTCGTTCTCCGTTCCGGACTTCTTCGATGGTCATTTTTCGGCCTTAATTCACCTGTTTTGTCCTGAAACAAGCTCAACACATTAAATGGCCCAATAATACAAATATGCAAGATACACAATCAAATGTGCATTAAAATATCTTTAAAATGACACTTAAAGCGACCTAAAATACATGCATTTTCACGTGTACCAAATCTCCCAAACTTGAACCTCCGTTCGTCCCGAACAGAGCAAAGCAAAGAAAAAGAAGGTAGGACACGTGTTAGGGAAGATTTAAGTGGCGAATTCAGTTTCAGACGACGTTTTCAAAAACAAGGTAATCATGATAAGATGAGCATATATGATATAACAATTTTCAGCTACTTTTGAGACTTGAAAAAAACCTCTCAACTAAAGATCCTCACCGGGTGAGTGTATCTCTCGACTCTCAAGTGTATCAAATGGGTAGTGTATACCCTCACATTGAATTTCATAAAATGCTTACCATAGGCTTGCCAATCATCTAAACTTCGAAGCATACCCGACATGCGTGACAAAGAATCAAAAAGGTCTTTAACGGGTTGTAATGTTGGCTTGGGGTAAGGTGGGAAAATTTCTGGTATAAGTGACTATAAAACGGACTAAATGAGTTAGCTAATCTCATCTACCTCTCAAACAACAATCACTCTACCTCACTCTTTACTTCCTTAGTAAACCAATCCCAAAAATTGATTTCTTCCTCTTACCACAAAGTCCACAACCTAATTGCTTTCTCAATTCTCCCTTGGAGTGTATTTTCTTTTGAATTTCTACCACTTTGAGAACATCTATCAAAAGACATTTGTATTACTAGCCTCTCCAAATCAAAAGCAACAATTGAGTATATACAACTAACTTTTTCTTTTGTTTTTCTGATTTTTCGACTCGTTTTTTTTTTTTTTTAACAAATATAAACAAGAATTGGAGAGAACTAGTATTCTCGACTCTTTGCCTATTATTTCATTTCCTTTCACCCTTCAATATTCCCAAAAGTTCACCCTTTTCAATCCCAAATTTAACCGACTACCTTCCAACCGCCTCCCTCATACTCAAATAGTCCAATTAAGGTCAAAGGCTCAATCGAAAGGTACTTGGCTTGTAGAGTTGGGCTGTCAAACAAGAGGCTAAAAGCTCAAGGGGGTAACTAGGGGTAATTTTTCAATTTTTGGTGAAAAGATATGACATTTTCAAGTTTACAAATAGGCTAAAAACAAATTCAAGAATTGCCTAAGATCATTTTCTAAGCCACACACCGAATCATTGAAAATAGAGAATCAAGGCAAGTTCTAGAGACAACTAAATGCATTCAATGAATTTTACACCGAAAGAAAGTTTAAATTACTCCAAAATTGGGAGTACAATTGAAGCTCAAACACTCACAAGGAAAAATTTCCTTGATCAAAAGTTTTGAGTACAAGCTCAATTTCACCTCAAGTGCCTATCATGCTCTACCACTTGCCATTTTTTTCAAAATTTATGCAAAAATCGCCTCATCATCAACCATTCGGCCAATGTCAATTCCAACACAATCGAGAGCCAATATGTACACCTATCACCCGCTTCCCCAAACTTGGTTAAAAAAACAAAGTTTGTGGGAATGAAAGGGGTACGAATTGGTGCTCTAGAAGAGGTAATCATCCAACCCAATCTTTTGGTTCGATTCAACAAAGTAAACTAGACCAAGTAATACTAACTACTAAATAAATAAATAAAAAACTAAAGTGTGTAAGGACTAATCACAACCAAAATCATTTAAGAACATCAAACTAACCAATCAAAACATAAGAAAAGGGCACACAGGCCAATCCACAAATAAATAATCAATTCAAATCCACCCTCCGATTTCACAATCAAAAAGGCACACAGGCCAACATCAAAGGCAAAACAAATCGACAAGAATAGAAGCACAAAGTAGGAAAAATGCGAGAATCGAATTGAAACACCAAGCGGCCAAGACATCCCACTACCACCCCCTTCCCCAAACTTGGTTGAAAACCAGAGTTTGTGGGAGAGAAAGTAGTACGCCTTGGTGCTCCAACTCACAAAGGGCTACTGAGGCAGTGGTGGATGATGAGGATCACCGAGGCCCCAATGCGAACGCATTTGTGCCATGAAAGTCTCCATTTAGGCCCACCGGATATCCTCTGTCTCACTCCGAGCAGCAAAAGCATCGAGAATGGTCTGATGCTGCTCCTCGATGGAAGTGAGGCGGTTATGCACATCCGTCTGGAAGTCCCACTGGGACTGGATAGCTGCAGTGGGCCTCTTCCTCTGTGGTCTGCTCGTCCGCCGGCTACCTTCTGCTTCTGCTTCTGTTTCCACTTCTTCTTCCTCGGGTGTCGGACCCCTTCCTATTTGGTACTTTCTCAACTCTGTGGCATCCGGATCCCCAGATGCTGCCATGTGCGCCGAGGAGCTCATGCTCAAGTTTTCAGTGCTCCGAAGGCTGTCAATCCGTGTCAACTGTGCGTTGGGCAACCGGAGGAACGGGCCCCTGTTTTGGATCACGTAGGGTACCGTCTTGTTCTCCCGACTCCGGGGTACCCCATCTCTATACCCCAATGCAACAATGCGCATATTCTCCATATCCTCCCAAGTGAGATGATACGATGTGGATACTGGAGATAAATCAGTCAGCGGAATACCAAGATGTTCGGCTATATGGGTGATTAGGCCCCCAATGAAGATGTGCTCATGCTGACGCTTCCGTACATTCTCGAACTGAGCAACGAGGATGTCTTCATAATGCCTCGGGATGCCTTTCAATATTGACCATAGCACGTCCAACTCATTGACACGGCAGGCTCCTGTTTCTGATCTTCCAAACATGGTTAGTGTAAGGAGCCGCTGGATGTACTTGACAACTGGATTCCTAATCCAAGTCACCTTCGAATTCTTGGCTGAGAAAACCTGAGGCTCAACTAGACCGGGGGCTGCAGTGATTTGCCCCCAAAAAGTACGGACATCAAAGGTCTCGAGCTCTGCTGCTGCGGCGGAAGAAATGCACTCAGGGAAGCCATATGCGGTGCACAAGTCCTTCATCCTGAGGGTATGTGAATGTCCCATCAGCTGAAATGTGATGCTGTACGGTTTGGCACCACACTTTTCGAAGTTGGCCTGAACCTCAAAGGTGCTGAAGAATTCCCACACAAGGCGTTTGTATGTAGGCTTCGGTTCCATGAATTTCTGGAGGCCTACCTTCTTCAACAAGGTATTGACATTCTCTAAAATGCCCATGGCCTCAAGGATGTCGTTCTAGCCATATCGGGTGGGCATGATGGTTCGATGAAAGAGCCTGTCAAACCGGTCCTGATGTGTGAGGTCTCTCAACACAACGTCAAATGCCCGACTATCAATATGAGGGAGGGTGGATGCCGGGATTTGAGGTGGCTCAATCTCGGGCTCTTGAACAGGCGCCTTCCCTTTTCCTTTGCGTTTGCTCGTGGTGGCTTTTGGAGGTGCCATTGAAACCTACAATCAACACACTCAATCTTTAAAACTAGTGGCAATACAACGAATTAAAGTTCAAGTATGAGGTGCCTAAGTTTACTTAAATTCGACTATATATCCAACAAAAATAAGTCAAAGTGTATCAACTATGCAATGACAACAAATTCCCACTCAAATGAAGTTATACATTACGATAATATCAACAATTGGGCTTAAAAACTAGATAAAATAGTCGAAATTGGCTAACTTAGGCACAACAATTTAACGCATATCACATGTTCGATGAATTGCCACAATGAATTTATTAGCCCAAAACTCACAAAACTTTACTCAATAATCTACCTACTCAATCATCAAGAAATTATACGAGCTATCATGTCAATTATATCGTTCAAATGCATAAACATATATCAATTGGCAAAAAACAAAATTTGGTAGCGTCGTTTCTTGCTACCAAATTAATGTATAGAAATAACACTTAACCTTATCCTACTACTCTAACTAGTAGAGTGGCAAGTAAAGGTCGATCCCACGAGGAACGGTCGAACAATTTTGCTTCATTGTATGCTATTATGATCAAGAAATATAATGTAAATAAACTAGAAAACAATAAACAAGTGGGGGGAATTTAATGAAATAACAACTAACACCTAAATAAACAAAGACAAATAAAGAGATTTGTTTTGGTTTTTGGTTTTTAAATAGTAAAACAAGCCACCCTTGATCATGCTTCCCCTTGGTCTTAGACCATTGATGCAACTATTGTTAATGCCCTATTCAATTGTGATTCTAGTCCTTATCTCAAGGCTATTAACAAGCTCTAATAGCCTTGTTATCCCTTAATCTTAGTTAATCAAAACAAGCTCTTCGACTAACCCTATTCAATTTAATCGAATCCTCGAACAAGCTCTCTTAGATTCAAAAACCAAATGCATTAAACACTAGGACAACGAGATAAATTCAACGTAAAACTCGCAAGCTCGGTTTTAGTGGTTGAACTTTGTGTTATCACCAATAAATAAATCTATTGTTTGCTACACGGGAATCGGAAATCCTACAATGACGGATAGTAATTTCCTATTCTAGCAACACATTCACAAATCCTTTAAAGGGTGATCAATCTAATAATTAATTCATAAATGTGAGTCAATAAGAGCAAATAACACAAAACACTTGAATACACAATATTTTCGGTAACATTAACCGTAACAATCACATAAACGTCTTAAATTCAAAGTTCCACAATAATCAAGGATGAACAAAAGGGTGCTAGTCACCCATTTTACCTAATACAAAGATAAAATAACAGAAAATTAAAGAAAACATGAAAATAGGATAGAAAGAACCAAAAGTTAGGGTTGAAGATCAAGATCTTCAACCCCCTTCCATTCCTTTGCTTCCAATGGAGAAAAGTGGCTGATTATGTGTGGGGGATGGGTTCTAGGTTAGGTCAAATTCGAAAATGACCTTATATATATAGAGGAGAAAGTGTTGGGCTGAAAAATTGGGAAAAAACGTGTTTCAGGATTAAAAACAGGGTATCGGGTCGTGGGCGCGAACCAAAGTCGCGGTCGCGAACCCTTCATTTTGCTTTGGTCAATTTGTTTCGTGGGCACGGTCACGGGCACGACTCTGAGTCGCGGGCGCGAACCGTGCCCTGCCTCTTTGATATGTCGCGGCCGCGACGTCCGCTCGCGGTCGCGACTCGTCGTTCGAAACTCCTCCCTTTATCCCATCCTTGGCTCGTTCTCCGTTCCAGACTTCTTCGATGCTCATTTTTCGGCCTTAATTCACTTGTTTTGTCCTGAAACAAGCTCAACACAATAAATGGCCCAATAATACAAATATGCAAGATACACGATCAAATGTGCATTAAAATATCTTTAAAACGACACTTAAAGCGACCTAAAATGCATGCATTTTCACGTGTACCAGAAGTGCATGTGAAAAAGGTGTGCAATGTGTGTAGTGTCTGTTAAGTATGTGTGAAGTGTGTGTAATATGTGAAATTCACTGTAACTTATAAAATGTGATACGCCGAATCTTTGAAACGCAATAAAATACATTGTTTGCATTTTAAAATGTTTTTACCCATTTTATTTTAGTTTAAATTGCAAAGTTATTTGATTTATGATTTTATTTTAGAAAATAAGTGTGACCGCGATGTACGAGGTCGACTGCACTCCTAGCACCTAAAGGGTAAGAATTAAAAGTTTACAATACGAAAGTTTATAATTAACATCAGGCTTAAAAAGTGAGAAGTAAAATTAATTTATTCTATAATAACTAAAACTACAATATATATAAATATGTACATATAATGATAAACACGTACTTATATATATAAAACATAACAAAATAATAAAATAATAATATCCTATTATAGTAAAGTACACACACATACTATAAATAGAAAATGATAAAAAAATTATATACTAATGTTACTAAACAATCTAACGTCTACAAATTAAATAAATAGTGATTGCAATTAGGATGTTTTGAAATCCCACATCGGAAAAAAAACTAAACATTCATTCCCAATTATGACGATAAAAGAAATTGAATATTTCTTTTAAGATAACATAAGAACATAAACGGAAAATAATATATATTACATATTGGATATCCTTTAACTAGGAGGTCCTTATAAGTTTATTTTCGACAACGCTCGGACCAGTATTTTGGGAAGTTTTCGTATAGTGTTAAAATCTTTTGAGGTATGTCTTTTTTAATAATTTTCTTTCTTATTGTTTTTATAATTTATATAGATTTAGGAATTTAATTATTTTCTTGACAAGAAGTAGATTAATAAGTTTAGTTATTTCTTTTAGGTTGTGTTAGTAGTTGTTGTTTAAGATGCATGTTAGTTAGTTTAAAATATTTATTAATGTAGTTAATAATTTAAATTTAATAGATAAATTAGGCCTTTTAATTTAGAACTATAATTTATAACAACTTGGCTATGTGTTAGAGATTGTAAAAAAATATAGATATAATTCAAGGATAGTGTACCACACTTAATTATCACTTAATTATTTTAATAATAAGCCCGATAAGTAATAATAATTCATTAAACAACATGTGTTAGGTGTAGTGCGGGTCAGGCCTTGGGACGTATGCGGCTTACCTACTAAAAAGCAAGCATAAAAGGTGGGTAACTGGGCTATTTGTAAGTACATTATGCTTTTGAACTTGTACTTTGATAAATATGTTTGCCTTCGGGCTTATTAATATGATACCTCTTAAGTCGTAAGATTGGCTTTTGAGAAAGGCTCTTAAGTCGTAAGATTGACTTTTGAGTAGGGCTTGGGAGTCGTAAGATTGGCTCCTCAGTCTAGCAATATGGCTTTTGAGTCGTAAGATGGGCTCCTAAGTCAAGGACGTATTTATTATTGTGCATCTTCATTTAGTATAACTGCTTACAAAGTTCCCACTGAGTTTATACTCATGCCCATAATTACAAATCTTCAGGTTAGTTGAGCGAGGTGGCGGGGCTGTTGCAGCAAAGGTCACCGGGTTCCTTCTTCTACCCGCAACTTAAAGATGTTTTTGCCTCTTCTATGTATATAAATAAGTTTATGTGTCACAAAATCCGGGTGTTTTTTATTTTCCTAGAAACTTTGAAACCACTAGTATAAATATGTTTTGGCAGTGTTTTGTTGTCAATACAATTTCTGTTTTTATCCGATAAATATTTTAAGTCACGCTTTCGCACTTTTTCTGATTTATTACTTAATCAAAAGAAAAGAAAAATTTAGTAGCACTTCAATCCCGAGTTAATGGGATTGGGGCGTTACATAAAAGGTTAAAAAATAAAATGGACTAGAGAGTTTAATTCTTGCTGGAGTTTATGAGCTCTAAGAGCTTATTTTTACATCTTATAAGCTGCTTACTTTGCCAAACATATTTCAAGAACTTATAAGCTCTCAAATATCTTATAAAATATTTTGAAAATTTTATAAGCTTAGCCAAATATCCCCGTAAAGTTAACCAAGCAGAAGAAAACACATCTCATGCTCAGCTTTAGTTAAGCTCAAGCTCTTAATACTATTTTTTAACTTATTTAATTATTAATATAGTTAAGCTCTAACGAGCTTCATTTCAGTCGTACACGAGTCGAGCATTAATACATATGTATTTTTCAGTGATGCAAAATTTGGCCTATGAGGCCGCCTAACGCTCGTGACCCAGCCCAATTTCAAGAAAATTGGAAATAAAAGGCGATTTTGGCATTAATTGCCACCTAGGGGGCCAAATCAGTGCTAGGCATTTTTATTTCTTTTTATTTTTATTTTTATTTTTTATAATTATTCAAAACGACGCCGTTTTTGCTTGATTTTGTAATTAGAAATCATATCCATTAAATTAAAAGTTCAAGTGTAAAGAAAACAAAACCCTCACTCCTTCACTCTCTCAACCTCGTCGTCCTCTGCTTCCCATCCTTCGTAATTTTGGGGTAAAAAATTGATTTCATTTTATTTTCTTATGTAATTTAAGTTTCATGCAAAACTACAGATAAATGAGATTTTGATATTATCAATAATTTTATATTTGATATTTCATATGTCAGACTTAGATATGAAAAAAAAAAAAAAAAACAAAATGAAATACTATTGGGTTAGCTAGTCGGGCCTACGCGGCACCAAACATCCTGTCTACCGATTTCCGACAACTACAACGTTGCTATTTTTATACCTATTTCAACAACTTACTTTTCAATCATAGCTTTGAACTTTATAAGTCTATGACAACTTATTTCCACTCTTAAAACGACCAAATATTAGTACTCCAGTACATATATATTCCTTCGGAGCAATATTCATGCAACTTTCAACTGAATGATTTATGTAAAAGTAGATATATTTTAGTGCCACACAACTTTATAATGAAAAAATAAAACAAATTGATAAAAATCTACCAAACAGCAAAAGCATTTAACTTTTCCTAGCACTCCCAAGAATCTTTTGTGAAAAACTCATTACAATTAAATGACCTTATACTACAATATAATCATGTTTGGGTGGAATTTTTATAGAAGTGATAAATGGGAAAGCTCAATATCAGCAATCACTACCTATACCATTTTGTTTCACTTTCTATGAATGAGATTGGAATTACAATCTCTCACAACTTAAACCAAAATGATTTGTGATGCTCAGATCAATAAAAATTTGCCTTCTTGATATTTGTCCCAAAGTTACATTAACAATAATAGAGATCCTGCAACTTTTTCTGGAGGCCCTGGAAAAGTTAATGAGAAGATTCTGGCTGAGGTGTTAGTTTTAAATACCAAAACGTGGAAATATATATAGACTAAATCTGAGAGAATAGATCAAATAAGTTCAAAAAAGAAATTTTCATATAGTAACAATTTATCCAAGTTACATTCTTGCGTAAACAACAATAAATCAACACTAACCTGTATGAGCAAGCATTTAGGAAGCATTCTACAAGAGGCTCTGAAAGTGACTCAAAAACTTGAGAATAAGTTGAATTATCTTATAATTAGATGCCACGGAATTCCCCAAAAACTCCCCGAACTGCTCTAGCAAGAATTTCTGCAAACAACAAATAGATCACAGGTCCAACAGAATATATTGCGGGAATATGCGAGCAAGATATATATAAAATATCATGATTTAAAATATTCCTTTATGTAATTCTAGAAATTCAGCAATCCATGATTCACTTTTCTACATCATTTCCATATTGAGGGAGAATTTGACAAAGGTCCTAATATATTGTTCTCCCAAGTTAGACAAAGCTAAAGAACTCCAACATATTATAACACCAATTGACAATGAGAGAGAGAGATATACAACAAAGGAAAGACATGCGCACATACAAATAGAAAAAGTGGCAACCAAACAATAAAGAAAAGGTAATATACTTATAGATGTAAACAACAATACAATTAAAAACCGTAAAAGGTACCTTTTATTTTTTAAGACTAGTAGCTATAGAGTTGAAGAAGATTCCAGCCGCACAACATACCTAGTTATTTGAATTTGGTTCAGCATCCACCCTATCCCAATTGGGCTGACCATTATTGGTCATAGGTGTACTCACATTTTGAGGCATGCATTCTGTATAAGTACTATCATTCTTATCCTGTGATCCTATCCCCATAGCATACAAGTCTCTAGATTTTGTATATATCACTTGAGACCATTCATTCTTTCTTGGATCTTGCACATAAAAGACTTGCTTTGCTTGTGATGAGAAAACAAACGGATCATCTTGTAAAGATCTCTCTGTATGTATTAACCTAGAAAAGTTGACTAATATGTACCCAGTAGAATGTTTTTTCAATCCTCTGGTATTATTAACATCAACTCAATCACACCTACACATCACAATTTTGAACATCCTATAGTAATCTAGCTCAATTATGTCATTAAGCATGCCATAATAAGGCTTTCCATCTACTTCCATGACTACTCCACTATTTTGGGTCTTTCTTAATCGATCACGACTCTTGGTATGGTACTTAAACCCATTAGTAATGAATCCGCTAAACCTTCTAACAATATTGTTCTGTCCTCTAGCTATAGCAACTGACTCATCAAGAATGCCATTCTCGATCATGATCGACTCCTGACATAAATTGAATAAATTAATTATGAAGACTACTTATTTCAAGGACATGTTATCCTTAATCAAGATAATAACTCACTTGATATAAGAGCCATTCTGGAAAATCTTCAACAATCCACTTGTGCTCGACTTATGGGGTAGCTCATTTCAAGCGATAAGCTCTTCTTTGGCTAGAAAATCACTACACCAAATTATAAATTTAATAACTCAGATAATTTTAGAAACTAAAGAACATTTTTATGGAAACAATTGTATTAACATACCTCTGATAATTAGATATTTTTTCATAATGACGTAGCATATATCAATGGGCTTGTGCCAAAGACACGTCATCAAGAACCACACTCTCGGCTTTCCCTAATATCCGTCCACCACTGGGGAAAAGAAAATCAGCTCCTTTATCGACCTGATTGACATTTCTTTGAGGATGCGTAAATGTTGTATCCACAACTTGAAGATATCTTATGCAAAATGTCAAACATTCATTTGCAATATAACCTTCAACGATGGACCCCTCTGGTTGAGCTCAGTTTCTCACATGAGATTTAAATTCTTCAAGTTGCTTCAACTGGAGAATTACAAAGTTGCGTAAAAATTAGAATTCCTTATAGGACTTGAGATATGTATAGTGCAAGAAAACTATTTAGGTTTGATTATTTAGAGCATTTTGTAAGAAAGTTCATAGTAGAAGCTAACCTCTCAACTGGAAACATCCATCTATATTGTACAAGACCACCAAGTATAGCTTCCTCAGATAAATGTATAATCAAGTGAACCATAACTGTAAAAAAAACTAGGAGGAAAGATCCTCTCCAGACGACATAATGTGACTGTCACATCTGATTGTAGTTGTTTTAGCTCATCAACATCAAGGGTCTTTGAGCATAGTTTCTTAAAGAGCGATGATAACAACTACAAAATCAGGTGGCACTTAGAGAGATTTAGAGAATATCTTGCATCAAAATATGAGCATCATGACTTTTAAGATTAGAAAGCTTGCGATCCTTCAGAACCATGCACCTGGATATATTAGATGCATAACCTTCGGTAACCTTCAATTTTTTTAGCACATTCAAGAACAAGTCCTTTTCTTGTGTAGTAATTGTATAACATGCTTGCGGTAAATGAACCACATTATTAGGACCATTTATTGGGTGGAGCTCAGCTCGTATGCTTGATTCTACCAAATCAAGTATTGCTTTATAGTTGTCTTTACTCTTACCTTCAAGATTTAACAATGTATTAATGATGTTATCACACACATTCTTTTCTATGTGCATCACATCTAAATCATTAAGCAAAAGGTTAAACGGACTACAACAAAAAACGTTTAACACTACGGTAAAAAACCGTAGTTAAAGGCATACAGCGACCGTAGTAGTACATACCGTAGTCGTTAACCCTCTATCAATGACTACGGTTCAAAACCGCAGTGGTTAATTACAAAGACTACGGTTGTGAACCGTTGTCGTTGTAGTAACATCTACGACTACGATATGTATGACCACGGTTGGGAACTTCCATTGACTACGGTCTGAACCGTAGTAATATATACTAACGACAAAGTTGATAACCGTTGTTGTAATAGTAGCATCTACGACTACGGTATGTATGACCACGGTTGGTGATTTTCTTCCACTACGGTTGTTGTAGATGATGCTCTTTTATAGTTTTTTTTATATTTGTTTTTGTAATTTATATATAAATGTGTATATATATATATATATATATATATATATAACATAAATTAATATTTATGTGCAATAATATATCACATAAGAAAAAGAGTAAATATTAGATTAAAAAAATTCATTTATTTCTAAATATCAAAGTTACATTACGTCTCAAAGCTAGAAAAGAACAAAAATACAAATTAATTTCTCTATACTTAAATCCATTACAGAGGCGCTACTTTTCTTTTGAATCATCTTTTGTTATCCTGCAAAAAAAAAAAAAAAAAAAAAAAACACCAAAAAAGATATAATTAAACATAAAAATTTATTTGTTGATCCAGATATCAACAACACAAATAGTAAAAAACATTAAGTATAAGGTCATAATTAGATATATCTAAAGTATAAAACACAAATATAAAAATTAATAAAAAAAACCAGCAGTATGTGTTTTTGCTATTTTCACCTTAAATTCTATATACAACATCTGAAAAAACGATGATTAATTTCAGAGGTGGATGTAAGAGCAATCATAAAACTAGAAAAATTCAAATAGCAATCATAATACATTTAAGAGCAAGAACACCTAAGATCAAGTTTAATCAATTATAGGACCAATAAATTGACCATACAAGAAATCAAATTAAAGGAATGCAAAGAACACGCTAGAAAGTTTTAGCAAACGGATTATTCAGGAGCAGAAATACAACTTCCCAGTGTCCCCACACATATTTTCATATGTATGTTTCTCCGCTTCTCCTCATTTTTAAACTAAAGCTAGGGCATCTTCTTCTTTTTCTTCTAATCTTTTTTTGTGTTGTTTAACATTTTAACTAATCAATGTAATCATTGCAATGAAATGAAACAGTGACTACTTAGTAATACTTAGCGTATAATAACTTAACCTAAATGTTCTAATTCCATAAAGTATGATAACAGAATTTTCTTGGTTTCAGATTAAATTAGAAGTATCAAGGGTTTTTCTATAACCTGTATAGCAAACATACTACATGGCGTAGAATAATTTTTCCCAAAAAGATTATCTTAATTACCGCGATACTGAAAACAGGCATAATACAAGCGCACTAATATTTAGAATATAATTGGTTATTGGAACAGAATTTTAAGTAACCAAAAGGAACACTATACATATTAACACAAATCGGTATGAGTACTAAATTCTCTTTCAAGCACTTCACGTGCATTTATCTTGACTTCAAGGGGGGTACTTTACCACGACAAACAGAAACTGCACAGTAGCGGGGGACTAAATGGAATCTTGTCAATACTTTCTAGTAGGGAAGCACTATGTATTGAGTCCAATATATTGTTCAAAAGGCTTTAGCTTTGGACTAGTCATCCTGCATGTGACCACCAACTTGCTCTATATTGTGTCTTTCAAAAGAAAGTAAACAAAAACATTTCTTCCCGATACTAAATGAACAGGTACCCAATCAATCATCCAAATGATTATCAAACACTCACTACATTCTACATGAAAAGATAAATGCAATAAATTGCTGCCATAACATGTTGAGAATGAGAATGACAAGAGAGCAAAAAACAGCTAGCAGAGAACATTTTTTTGTAAACAACTTACCCAGCAAAAGAGCAACTTGCACTTATCATTCCCTAAGAGAAGATCAAGAGTTGGCTCTATATTACTTCTGCAAAGGTTCATCACAGATAGTACATTAGAACAAATCACAATCTTTAGATCCTAAATTTAGAAGAACAATAAATCAATTAAAATATAAGTAACAAAACTCATTCTTTTTTCTCTTAAAAAAAACCAACGAGAAAAAATAAAAACTTAAAACATGACCTCATAGTTAAAAAGAGGCATACCAACCTTTCCAAGAACAGAGCCACAAGATTGGACTAGAACAACAAGGCCAGACTATTAACATCTTCAAAATAGAATTTAAAACTGATAAAGTTTACCTCATTTACATGCTACAACTGAATTGAATATTGATATGAGCATCAATTGAACTTGCACCAGACAAAAGGTTTGTTAATTGCCTAATTCAGTACTTTAAGCAACAAAGTAATTGAAGTGATTTCGACATCTAAACCTGCATGCTTTAGCTTTTGTAAACCATCCAAAAGTTCTGCACCATATTCATTGAATACTCTATTTAATTATAGTATATTGTAATTACTGAAAGAGAGCTAGAGAGATAATTGACTTATATAAGAGCTAGCTTCGGGACGAAGTGCTAATTCTGGCACAACGTAGAAAGCTAATAAAGTGTAAGAACTTGAGTGGAAATAAACTTACTTGACATACAACAATAAGAGAGGGATATCAGGACCATAAATGTAGTGTTTCTGCTTCACTTGAAGAAGGCCCATAATACCAACAATTTCGGACTCTTATCCATTACCAATTTTCTTTGATGAAACAACTTGAAATATAAATAGGATTGAGAAAGAAACAGAAATCTAAGACAAGAAGATTAACTAACTTTTCTTGATTGACTAAATTTTTAGCATCTTCATAAGCCTGCAGAATGAAGCAAATTAGTTGTCTAAATATCAAAGGGGGAGAAAAAGAATAAAATGTGTTATATGCAGATCTAATTGTCGATACAAATGAAGAGAGTAATACATAACAAAAACCTGCTTAAGAAAGTTCCCTTGCTTTTTCCCTTAAAACTTCTCTTGAATCACATCTGAGTAAATTGTACTGTCAAAGCCTCCACCTGCAGAAGAAAGGGGCCTGCTAATTACCATTTTAATCATACTGATAAGGAGAGAGAGTGAGAGGAACATTTCTTCAAATTGTGGCAGAAAAAGTCAGTGAACAGATAACAAATAGCTAAATAGACAAGGCTAATGATACTGACAACGAGATTAGTGAATGTTGAAGATGTGAGATAAGTTCGTCTTTCCCTGGATTCTTGCATATGCCAAGGAAGCAATTTACCCCTGAAAGCGTCCAAGTGGGTGTTGGTGCATTGAGTCGGAGATGTGATTAAGCATAGGGTGGTGATTAGTTGTCAAGCCAGCTAGAAGGATGTGAAATTGTTGGGCCTGTACCTTCAAATCCGGCATGATATTATGAACATTTAGGCTAATAAACTAGAACTCGGTAAAGGGTGTCGGTGATTAAACATGTCCTAACGAGAATATGAAATACAAGAGTTCGAATGAAATAAATATTCTAGTGATCAAACATAGATTCAAAAAGGAACCATTGGCATAATGTAGTAAGTTACTCCTACTAATCTAGAAGAGATACTTTTTTGTTAATTAGGTACAATAATAGAAAAAACTTATGCTTCTCAATGAAACACAAGTTCCTGATAACATCCTCCATTAATAACATCTTTCCTTAGTTTCTTTAAGGAATATAATCAAGCAAAAGAGAAGGGTACTAGAAAAGGTTTCGGTATCATTACTTTGGATTTTATGTTTCAGTCTAACATGTTGTAGAATTAAAAGTTTATGAAACATTTATATTAGCAATCTGGAGCATGTGCTAAACAGACGATTTCTTTTAAAATGATATACAAAGGAAGAGACATGAAAGTAACTCTTGATTGATCAAAAAGTGAATTTAAAAATAAACATGCAAACTCATCAATATATGTTAAAATATAGACTAAATGAATTAGTAAAAGAAATAACAATATACCAGAATAATCCATATTACTTTAAAATCCATGCCAAAGAATGGATTTCGAGAATTTGTAATCACCTGATATGGCTATTAACAACGACAGAAAGTAGAATTTATTCTAATCAAACCAAAGTATAAGATCATACATTCATATGCACACAAAATCAGAATATAAAAAACTAGGGCACACAACTCACCGTGTGATACCCAAATGAAGGGCCGATTTGAGACTTCGAAGCCTAATTCGAGCTCTATCAGCTGTGAATTGGATAGGCTCCATAAGCTTCCGAGGCAGACATAAACAAAAGAGTATCGTTCATGTGAATCAAGCCATTTCAAGCAGTCGTGTTTATCAATGGAGGCCTTGTGACCTCTCTCAGCCTCGTCCGAATCATCTTTGCTGCATAATGGAACCGGACCAATACACCACACCTTTTTGCCTTGAACCTTGGTATAGCGTTTGCCATATTCAGGCTCCAATTCCTCAAATGTGGTAGCCCCCGTACCAAATGCTTCTTCCCTGAATACTTCAATTCCTTCTGAATCTTCTCCCATTCAGGAGGATAATCGTCGATAGTGCCCCTCAACTGCGGTTTAATGGTATTGATTCGATTGGGCAATTCAGGAACCACAAAGTACCCTGGAGTAGAAGTTACAATTTCGAATTTCTTGGAATTTTCTATCAGTTAGAGTAAAATTGAATATTAAAAATTGAATATCTATTGATACTTATTCTTTTTCTTGGACTTGTATCTATAGATACTGATATATTATACATCAGTTATTCATTTTCAATTTTAATAAAGTAAGAATTAACTTTAATTATTCCAAAAAGTGTAAAATAATATATTATATCATATAATATTAAAATAATTTAAATAATTATTAATTTGTTTTCATAGAAGTAGAGGTGGTAACTCGGACAGTTCGGCCCGTTCTGGTTCAGCTATCCGACCAATATCTACATAGGACACTCGCAAAAGAGTCCTATAGTCCCGCATGATATGGTTTTTTTTTTTTTTTTGGACTTTTCTTTGAAAAACATCCTATTATATATTTAATGGGACTTTTAACATGAAAGTATCCTAATAGAGGTGTCCTAACAGACTAATTTTCTACTACTGGCAGTTTAGTTGGGCCGAACATCTTTCACATAAATTTTAAAAGAATATTAAAACGAACTAATATTTATTTATAAATTTAATATTTTTTAATATATTTATATATGCATAAATTAAATATATAGCTAGTAACGAATATAAAACAAAAATCTATTAATATTTTATACATAGAAAAAAATTGTACAACTAAATTCGAAATACTAGATAGGGAAATAAAAGACATCATGAAAGAACATTTAAAATAATTAATAATAAACATTTTTTAATTGTTAAACATTAAAAAGTATTTGAATCTCGTAAATACGTATTTAGAAAGGCAACGAAAATTAAAAAGGGTAATGACAACGCTCGATTAACAACGGTTACCATAACCGTTGTCTTTGATCACAGACAATAGTTCTTACAAATTATCCATTAAAAATATATTGACAACGCCCTTTCAACAACGGATGCACAAACCGTTGTCTTTAAGCGACAAATAGGTATTCGACTACGGTTAAACCACAACGGTTTTGCGAACCGTAGTCTTATAGCGAAAAGTAGGTATTCGACAACTGTTAAACCACAACGATTTTGCGAAACCGTAGTCTTTTAGCGAAAAAAAATTGTAAAATACTACGGTCTGTACAATGACCACGGTTGAGCGCTAAAAGACTACGGTTATTGCATAAAACCGTTGTCTTTTGGGCGTTGTGATTGACAGTTTTTGTTCCCAAAATGGTAGATCAAATAAAATACTTCTTTTTTTTTCCACACACAGTTTGCTGGTGCTTGTTCTCCTAAACCCTCAGGTGAAGTTGAACTTGCAAAATCAACATTTTCCCAGATGAAATCATCAAAAAAAGCAAACACCAATCTTCATTGTTAATGGACCACTCATTAGTAGCATGGCATGTAGATTTATTTATTGTTTCCCTTGTCCTCTTGCTTGTGTTTTTTTAGCTTATCCATAAGTGAATGTAAAACCAAATTATTGGGCTAAAGCAGCAATACCTGATAATGGAACCGGAGCAACTTCCAATTCTTCATTTCCATCAAATGCATAACTTTGATAACGAAAAGTATGATCCGACTTTAACCACCTACTCTGCCCCATATAGCGAAATTTACGTCCATGGCGTAACCATCGATGTTGAGTTAGATCTCCATAAGAATGACAAGCAACACGGCCTTTAGTGCTCCAACCTGATAAATTAGCATAAGTCGGGAAATCATTAAGAGTTGTTCATATTTTAAAGTTAGCACCCCTTGATGCATCAAATGCATCCACACCTTCCCGTAATTGGTTTAGCTCATGAATTAATGGTTGCAAGAAAACATCAATATTATTTCTTGGTGCTTTCTCTCCTAGAATAACCATTGACAGTATCATAGAAGGTTGCTTCATACAAACCCAATACTCTAAATTATACGGAATAAGTAAAACCAGCCAAGTTCTATATGTAGTGCTCATTGTATGAAATGGGTTAAACCCATCACTAGCTAGTGCTAACCTTACACTACGAGGATCATAAGCAAAGTTCTGGAAATCTGGAATTAAATTCTTTCCATGCTTTTCTGACTGCTGGATGCCTTAGTTTTCCATCTTTGATACGACCTTCCATATGCCACCTCATAGATGTCGCAATTTTTGAAGGCATGTAAAGTTGTTTAAGTCTTGGTATCAAAAGAAAATACCTTATGACTTTAGCAACCTTTTTATTTCTTGTCATTTCTTGTATGTGTTTCGTCATCTTTGTTCATTGCCCACCGTGAAGCTGAGCACACACCACAAGTACCATCATTCACTTTATCCCCCCAGTATAACATACAATCATTAGGACATGCATCGATTTTCTCATATCCTAGTCCCAATTCCTTAATAATATTCCTAGCTTCATAATAAGATGATGTCAAAGAAACACCTAGTGGAAAAGCATCTTCTAGTAACTCCAGAAGCACGCTCAAGGACTCCGTTGACCATCCATACATACATTTCAGGTGAAATAGTCGCAGTATAAATAATATCTTTGAAAATTTAGCACACCCTGGATAAAGTTCTTGATCACTATCTTTCTCCAAATTGTGGAATCTTCTATCATTATTAATGCCCAAATCATCACTAACAAGATGCGACTCATTGCTGAAATAATGGCTTCTATTTGCAGAATTCAATTCTTCATTTAGATGTTCGGGTGTTTCTTGTACTTTATGTTCAGGTGCAAGTTCAGATGCATCTTGGAGAACTTTTCTCGTTTGATATTGTCCATCAAGATTTTCTTGCACGTTTTTAGATATCTCCTCAATAGGGCTATCGAGATCATCTGATGGGGATAAAATGTTTTCTCCATGAAACACCCGACGGTTATAACCATTTTGAATGCCATTCCACAACAAATGCTCATGAACAATATTAGCATCAAATAAAGATCTGTTAAAACATTTTCGACATGGACAGTAAATAGCTTCATCAACAGATAAGTTTTCAACAGCAAATTTAATAAAAGTTGTCAATCCATCACCAAATACTTTACTTGATCTAGGTTCATGCATCCAACTTTTGTCCATTGAATCAAAATCTCTTTATCTAAAACTTAATTTCCTAATAAAAACAAAAAAATAAGAAAAAAATTAAAAATAAATATTACAATAACGTTATGTATATTCATACTTACACACAATTTAAGTATAACTGCCTCCTAAGCTACAAAAGGTGGCATTTAAACAACCTTGTTAGTATGCAAAATTGGAGCAACAAAAATATAGGGGTGATTTCACAATTGTTATATCATTACAACAAAAATGGAGGTGTTATTTCCAAGATCTGAGAGACAGACTCTCTCATTCCCCTCCTAGTCGCAAAGTCTGCTCTAAAAAAACTACGATCATTTCCCTTTTCCTCTCTCCGAACAACAGAAAATATTTGTCCTACAACCTAAGTTTGGACTCCTCATCCAAATTTCCCTTCTCCATTATAGAGTATTACTTCTATTGTTATCATTATTTATATTTTGATCCTATAAACTTCTTATTATATCTGTTGACAAACCCATTTTAGTTCGAGCCATGTACACGACATCACTTCCTCTTATTGTCTGTTTCACCATGCCAAGTCAAAATTTCAACTTCTCTAACTATCAATGATATTTGTCGTAAAATCTCATTTTACTAACTCATCATCAGAATATCATCATTGTAATTAAAGTAGATATATTATATATAATGACTTCCCTTCATTTTATTTCCATTCTTCTCCCTTTTCCAGCTTGTTTCTATCTTTTCTCAATTTTCATTTTCTTCTCTCAGTCATAGTTGAACCTTTTACACATTCCAATTTGGAGCAATCTTAACCAACTACAATATTCACATAAATCTCTAATCAGAAAATAAGAAAACCTTAAAAATACATTATGGGGAGAGCATCATATTACCAAAACTTCCAGGATAATTGAAATATTAAGTCATCTACGTCGCTAAAGTTTCAAAGAATTACAAAATCAGTACCGATTGACATAACCTCAAAAACTAATTTCAATCTCATTGATTTCATTAATAAGAGATATCAATAAAAGATAAATAGAAGTGATGACCTTAGTTAATCGTATAGGTTCGTATCAAAACCCAGTATAGCTTCTTTGTTTTCTTCACCAATAGATGTCTTTATAGTCGTTGCTAGAATGCGCAAAGGCTTCCGCTGACGCCGTGATGGAGAAGTAGAAGACGGAGTGACAAGCTTGATAGAAGTATTTGGTTGACACCGACCAACTTCACGGGATTACTTGTAACAGATTTACCGGGAGACGAAGAGTAAATATCTAAAGCTGTGGTGTGGTGGATTTTTCCCTGACTTTTCTTTTCTTTTTCTTTTTTCTTTTCCCTTTTTTTTTTCTCTTATTTTGAGGGGAGAGGTGCAGAGGTAGGGGGTTTGTTAGGGGTGGTATTGGCGGTGGCTTAATGTTGTAATTAATAATGTTTCTTTTCTTATTTTCTTTTAAATATTGCTAATATAAAAAGATGAATAATTATATATATATATATATATATATATATTCATTACATATATCAAATATGCATATATATATATATATGTATATATAATAATAATAATAATAATAATAATAATAATAATAATAATAATAATAATAATAATAATAATAATAATAATAATAATAATAATAATAATAATAATAATAATAATAATAATAATAATAATAAGAAGAAGAAGAAGAAGAAGAAGGAATAAGGTTTGGCGATTTGGGTTGTCGGGTAGACTTCGTGTTCGATTTTGGATCGATTCGGATCATATAAATAATTTTAAACATATAATTTTAATATAAATCATTGATTTCGAATCAATTTGGGTTAATCGGTTCATGGGTTTAGATAGGGTTCGTCGGGTCCGCCGAATCAGGTTAGGAATTGCCACCCAATTTTATATATAAATAAATTGAGATATAAAATAAAAATTGAAGATTATAAAAGTCTTGTGCATCAAGTACATTGTGTACTCAGACATCAACATTAAAATAATATTAAATTTTTCTCTTAAAACTATTACTTATTACCTAAAAGGTATTACTGGATTATCTAAAAGTTATTATTAATCATTGTGGTTTTAAGGTATATTTATTTACTAAATTTCTTGTTTCTAGAGAGTAGTGATGATGATGATGATGATGATGATGATGATGATGATGATGATGATGATGATGATGATGATGATGATGATGATGATGATGATCATAATAATAATAATAATCTGTCAGGGGATAATTGGATTGGGATGTAGTGGCATGTACTACGTCTGATAGGACATGTTCACGGACGGGACATCTAAAAATGTATTTTAGTTTAAGGGAATAGTAGGGTAGGATGTATATTGAAAATTGTAAAAGGTGTATTGGAAATTATAAAAGGTGTGTTGAAAATTGTAAAAGGTGATGTAGGTAATAGGGTGTGGATGTGGAGGGATGGGCCATCCGGTGTAAAATAAAATACGTTGAGCATGGCCCATGCCACATCCGAATGGGGACATGCCAATCCAATTATCCCGTCAATGTTCATGACACAAATAAAATAGCGTCAACAATATCCGCAAATTAAATGTTACGATGCTTATAAAAGAGTCAAGATTTTTTATAAAATCGATGACGCTTTCATAAGAGTGTCATGAATTTGTTAAATATGCTGACACTTTATTGTATATGTCACTAAACTGGATGCCCTTTTTCCAAAGCGTCATTCAATACTAATTTGTCTTGACACTCTTAAAAAATGCCACTGAATAAGTGTCACTAAAGGACCTTTTTGTTGTAGTGTCACGAGGCTCTTAAGCACTTGGCTACTCAAGACTCTCTCACTACTCGCCATGCAAAATGTCTGCCTTTCTCCAGCAAACTCAGAGGTGCCGTTTGCTTTGTTGCTCATGTCCCATGACGTCTCGGCCCCGTCAGAAATCCTGCCAGCCGCTGCACCTCTAAGGCGGTGACGGTGGTCGCTGTCGGCCAATCGCGAATGGCAGCAACCTTGAGGTCGTCGACGCCAATGCCCTCGACAGAAATTCGAAAGCCCTTTAATAATACCGACGTCGTGCAAAAACAACACTTAGAGGGGGTTGCATAAAAATGCTCTTCACGGAGGATTAACAGAACAGCCTGGATGTGCGCGATATGCGCGTGGAGGTTTTGGGGTTCGACACATTCCTGGCTCTTTAATCGGAAAACTCTTTTTCTGGGCCGATTGTCTCTCGCCTAGTTGTTGCCCCGGACGGCATCATCTGTTGTGTCAAATCGTCCAAACGCTGCATAAGGGCAACATCACGGTGTGAGTCGCGTCTAGGAGGCATGATAGTAATGATGCCTGGCAACTGGATACCATCTAATGCAGCAAGCGTATAGCGTAGAACGAATTAACACCTCCTACCAAGGCGTTGATTCTCAAAGAATACCAACAAGATAGGAACTAGGGAAAACCCTTAGAATTAATCATAAACCAACGAGTCTCAACAATGTCAAAAACAACGAATAAATACTAGGTTCTAATCATAATTGAAAATAAAAACCCATAAACGAAAAAGTCCAAAACAAGACATGAAATGAAGTAAACATAAGCAATTAAATCTACGGGTCTTTGGCTTGTCCAAAGCCAACGGATCCATTTTCTCGAAGTAAAGAAGCACAACTTCATCTCCATTATTCTGCACCCTCCATCCACCCTCCAATTAAAATAGAATATCATAAGCTAGCTTTGAAGGTTAATTATCACATCAAATCAATAACTGGTTTTTAAGAAAATAAAATCTGATCATTATAACCGAATGAATTTTACTTTGTAGAAAATTTGATAATATATTTATTTCTGTACATTTAAATTCGACGGTGAGTCGATAACTAGGTTACCAACCCCTACACAATTATATACCCTTTTATAGACAAGAAGAATTAAGGTTTGTGAAAATGGATTTGAGTCCCCTAATATACTCACGGTACAATTTTTAGAAAGAACAATGCATATTATATATGAATAAATTAAATAATAATGTGGGACCCAAATAAATTAATGTGCCACTTTTTCTTTAAAATGTAGGATGAAATATTCTACAATATTCAAATCTTGTGAAGATAAATATTGTTTTTTCTTTAGATAAGATATGATCCTATATTTAATTAACAGACACTAAATACATCACAGTTGGTTGGAGTTAAGCAAGTTGCTTTCCAAAAGTGCGTAAATATAAATGTACAGATGCGGATCACGAGGTCAATAAAGACACGAATGGAATATAGTTGAGCGTCATGATTACTTTATCGTTGCATAAAAATACATACTCATTTTTATTTCAAAACAGATTAAGAAAATAATTTTTACGAACAATAACACTAACACGTGGTCTCGTTTTCTTAATTTTGCACTCTTTTTCATTATTAATATTATATATTAAATATAATTAAGTTTAGAGTAATTGTTTGAACTTCTCTCCCTTTTAGCACCTTATTTTGTGAGTTAAAGTAAAACTTTTATATGAGGTAACATGGGAGTGGCAATGGGGCGGGTCGGGGTGAATTTTGGAATCCGTCCCCACCCCGTGAAGGACCGGGACGGGGTTGTGGTGGAGTCAATCGAGTGTCAACGGGGTCCGGGCGGATTCGGATTACTCCGTCAAATTAATTTTCACTTAAAATAATATTTTAATTTATAATTTTTTCACTTTCATGTATATTAATATTAAATTTTATATGCTATATTTAACAACACACTAAAAATTTATAAAATATAACTAAATAAGTATAACACCCATTAAATATTTCCATTACTATATTGAGCTCCATAATATTTTAGGGTTTAATTATTTTTGGAGACCATGTTCTAAAATCAAGTCCAAGCTCATGATTTTACTTAGGGAACAAGTTCTAGTCCAATTAGGAATCCTGAAACCTTATGGTATAATCCATATATAAGAGATGATTCCTCTCACGAACCAATATCACCACCAAATAACCTGATTTCATCAGTAAAAATACGTTCATGTCATCCATAGTATTTTCTTCTATCGACTTTGTGCCTAAATCTCAACTCCTCCAAATAGACAGGTATTTCGTTTTAAATTTCGTTCCCCTGTCTAAACATTTCCAAAAATCATGAAATTTTACTATGTCGTGTATTTTTATTCCTATGATATTCTGTAAAAATTTCAAGTTCATTGAACATGGAATTTATTTTATATGATTTGTATACTACTTCAATGCAGAATTAGAAAAATCCCCTATTTCGATTTATAAAATCCAGATTATATATTCATACTTAAAAAATTCTCATTTTTGGATATGTTTTCCATACATGTTCTCTATCTTCTTGTAAAATTTAAATAAGATCCAACTGGTGTGTTTTGATTTATAAAGCTTTTACTACCGCTGCAAAGAATTTTTAGTTTCAACGAATCCGAATTCAAAAATTCAAAATCCATATTTATACTTCTTTAATAATTCCGAAATTTTAGTATGATTGTTTTACATGTGTATATTAGCTACTGGAAAATTGTCAAAGTTTTATCGCTTGTCATTCATAAAATAAAAATTATTTATTTGCTGCTACACAGCAAATTCATTCCGACAAATTCTCTATTACTTTCAAAATTTCTTAAAGTCTCTACCAAGCCTAAATTTCCAATTTCCTCTCAATTTTCAATCCCATATATATATATATATATATATATATATATATATATATATATTGATGACAAGATAGATTCATGCATGCCTAAGAGGAAACGAGAACGAGGCTATGGACAGTAGGACATCTACATCTACGTACAAAGTTTTATCTATTTTCAAGGTGGCAATATTTCTAAACTATGAGTTGTTTGTCTATTTTAAATTCTTTGATGTGATGTTAATGTCTAAGCACAACATTACATAGGCTATAGGCAACATGATATATACTATTATATGCTTTGTGTTGTGTTATGTTAGTCAACAGGCAACAGATTAATTGCATTCTATGCTATGCTTGTGTTGTGTTATGCTAGGCTCAACAGACAATAGGTTATGCTATGATATGCTATGTGCTGGCTATGCTAACATCTATTTTATAGTGTGTTGTATGCATTCATTAATTATTGCATGATTTGTATTTAATATTGACAAACATGTCCCCACTGAGCTTGCGGTTTGCTCACCCAATTCCATTTCAGTTTCTACAGGACATTGGAGAATGGTCGTGGTACGAGGAGGCAGTGGATGCCATGGTCAAAAGGTTCTCAAAACCCTCCTTATCTATTCGAGTCAAATTTTTATTTTCCTATGGATGTTTGAAAAAAGAAGAGAGAAAAAAAAAAAGAAAAAAAAAAAAAAAAAAAGAAGCTAATCTGAAGTTCTCGTATTTTTATTTCGACTCAAGCTATGGAGTTCTATTCAAATTACGCTACCGCCAAATATTCTTTTTATAAAAAGTGTTTATTTGATATGTTTCCAAAATTTTATGCTATTGTACTTTCAAATACGTCTTTCAATTATTCAAACAAGTTTTATTTTAACTTAAAACATGTGACGTAGCTCACACTCAGTCAAAAATATTTTTTATTTTAAGCTACGAAAATTGTGGTGTGACAATAAGATATATTTTTAAAATAACAATAACTTTTTTATATAAATATTTAATAAAAATATAATGAATAATCGGGGCTGGATACTCAGGGCCGGGGGACCCAAACCTATCTTCGCCCCATGTTCATGGTCGAGGCCGAGAATCTCCACCGGGTTCGAGGTGGGGTCGGATAATCCATTCGGGTTCGATGCATTTTGTCATCCCTTGCATATCGCTATATTTGCTTCATCTGGTTTAATTATTTAGTACACTATGATAACTACAGTTAAGACTAAAGGGTGAAGTTTTATTTGTTTGTTATCATAAGATAATATGTGGAGAAAGTTGACGACTATGTAAGTTTAAGTTTTTCAAGAAGGACTAAAAAAGGAAAAAAATGTAAAACATGATAAGTTTAAATGGTGAAAATAAATAGTAAATACAAAAGGATATTTGATAGTTGGACTACTTATTTGTCTCACTTTAAAAGATAAAATATGTGATTGTACCTAAAATTGTTGCCTAATTATTTTCTAAATTTTGTTTTAGATCAAGGTTTTTTTTTAGTAAAATTATATTACTCCAATAAAGTTTTTTGTAGCTTTATACAAAGATATTCTAGTAATATGATTTAAAATATGTTGTGATAAACCATATTTTATACTGTCAATTACACTTTTAAGTTGTTTAATTTCAGAAATAATAATAAATTTAAAAAAGAAAAAGGAATAAAATCAAGTTATGTTTTCATAGCTTTGTTTCATACAAAACATAAGCAATAGTAAATTAAAATAAATTTAAACGTCACAATGAAAGGGTACAAAAGGAAAACTAAATTAAAATAAGTCAAAATAATAAACTGAAAAGTCGAGATAGAAGGGTATAATATAAATGATGCGCTTTGTTGGAGAACTTAGAACTTCTCTTTATTGATCTTTTAGCGTGTCTTCGTATTCGTTTTCATTTATGTTTGGTAACATATTGGGTGATTGCCACATCGTCCTCACTTTCATAAAGAATGCAGTTTTCATAAATCTTCTTATTAATTTGTTTGTCTGTTTCCTCTTCCTTGTTCTCTCGACTTCCTTTTTCCGGCGATAGAGTGTCTTTGGCTTTTTTTTTTCTATTATATTTGTTTATTTGATTTCTTCTGTGGTGTTTTACTGTTTGAACTTTTTGATTGTCTTTCATTCATGTTGGATTGTTCCTCTTATCATTATTTCTTTTTCTATTGGTGAATTGTTATTTGCTTTATTTTTCCTTGCTTCTGTTTATCCGAAATTTTTTGGTGCTTTGCTGGTTGAAGTTTTTCCTCGTGTTTCATTCTAGTTGTTTTGTCCATCTTTTTGCTTCTATGATATTTCTTCTTCTATCTTATTTTCTTCACTCTTGTTCTTTCTAGGTTCCTTTTTCGTGGTTGTGACGGTTGTCTCCTCTTGATTCCATAGTTTGGTTCCATTATTTCTATTTACTTAGCAATTGCACACAATATTCCTTCTTCTTCTTTTATTTTCTCGTTCAATGGTATGAGGAAACGAATCTCTTCGTGTGCGTGTGATGTTAACCCTTTGTAGTAGTTGGAATTACAGTGTCCTTGACTATAATCAGTGTCGAGCACAAATTCCTGGTGAAATAAATAATGGCGCCAATGATGAATGGCCGAACAACATAAACCTCCACATCATAAGTACTATAACGCGAACAATCCCCCGAAAGCTTCTCGCTGAAATATGCCACAGGTCGACCACCTTGGCTCAAAACAGCCCCAATATCAACCTTCGAGGCATCATAATGTAATTCAAAGGGAGAAGCGAAGTGGTGCACGTGGTAGTGCACACACTTTTAGGTCAATTTAAGTGTCTTTTTACGGACTTTTGTGTGCATTTTCACGTGTGTTTTGTGCGTTTATTTCTCATTGGGCAATTTGACGTGTCTGTTTCATTTTCATGTCAAGACAGGTGAATTAAGGCGAAAAACAGGTTCGAAGATCTCAAATTGACAAATCGAGCTCAAAGGAAGAAGAAAACAAGGAAAAATAGGGGACCATGCCCGAGGTGGTGAGGCCACGCCCGTGGCTCAAGCCACGGCCGAGGCAGTCCAACGCCACGGCCGTGGTCATTCCTACAGAGAAGGCCACATTTTAGCATCATTTGCCACGACCGAGGCAAACAAACACCACGACCGTGGCGATCCAAACCCCACGATCGCGGTCTGAATCAGCCGCGGCCGTGGCCAGTGCTCCAGAAGTAAAGGCAAATTCAGTCCAAGAAAGACCACGGCCGAGGCACGAGCTAGACCACGGTCGCGGCCCCAAATTGGGCCCAAAACCCTTGTTTTTACCACGCCTGCGGCCAACTTTATGCCACGGTCGCGGCGGGGTTCCCTGTTTTAAAAATCCAAACACGTTTTTGCCTAAATTTGAGCTAACACTTTCTCCCCTATATATATATCCTCTAATTCGATTTGGACATAACCTAGAACCCATCCCCCACACATAATCAGCCACTTTTCTCCATTGGAAGCAAAGGAATGGAAGGGGGTTGAAGATCTTGATCTTCAATCCTAACTTTTGGTTCTTTCTATCCTATTTTCATGTTTTCTTTAATTTTCTGTTATTTTATCTTTGTATTAGGTAAAATGGGTAACCTAGCACCCTTTTGTTCACCCTTGATTATTGTGGAACCTTGAGTTTAAGATATTTATGTGATTATTACGGTTAATGTTACCGAAAATATTGTGTATTCAAGTGTTTTGTGTTATTTGCTGTTATTGACTCACATTTATGAATTTATTATTGGATTGATCACCCTTTAAGGGATTTGTGAATGTGTTGCTAGAATAGGAAATTACTATCCGTAATTGTAGGATTTCCGATTCCCGTGTAGCAAACAATAGATTTATTTATTGGTGATAACACAAAGTTCAACCACTAAAATCGAGCTTGCGAGTTTTATGTTGAATTTATCTCGTTGTCCTAGAGTTTAATGCATTTGGTTATTGAATCTAAGAGAGCTTGTTCGAGGATTCAATTAAATTGAATAGGGTTAGTCGAAGAGCTTGTTTTGATTAACTAAGATTAAGGGATAACAAGGCTATTAGAGCTTGTTAATAGCCTTGAGATAAGGACTAGAATCACAATTGAATAGGGCATTAACAATAGTTGCATCAATCGTCCAAGACCTCGGTGAAACATGATCAAGGGTGAATCGTTTTGTTATTTAAAAAAAAAAAAAACCTATAAGAATCTCTTTATTTGTCTTTGTTTATTTAGGTGTTAGTTGTTATTTCATTAAAATCCCCCCACTTCTTTATTGTTTTCTAGCTTATTTACTTTATGTTTCTCGATAATAATAGCTTAATACATAGAGCAAAAATTGTTCGACCGTTCCTCGTGGGATCGACCCTTACTTGCCACTCTACTAGTTAGATTAGTAGGATAAGGCATAGTGTATTCTTTGTACACAATTAATTTGGTAGTAGGAAACGACGCTACCAAATTTTGGCGCCGTTGCCGGGGAGCGGTTTAGAACGATTTTGTTTTATGTGTTAAGTGTTTGTTTTAGTTACATAGCTAGTCGTTTGTTTTGTTTATTTAAAGAGCATCCGTCGAGCCAACGGCGTTAAACAAAGGCGCTTGTCGGGAGGCAACCCGACGTTTATTGCTTTTCGTATTTTAAATTCATAGTTTAGTAGCTTTAATAATATTTTAGTGTTTTAAATTGTTTTGTTTAAATGTGTGTAGGTGCCCAACAATCCATTCAAAGAGATAGTGTGAAATGGGGGTGAAGGAGCCCAAAATGGAGGAATTACCCAGGAAAAATCACCACGGCCGTGGCACATAATCCACCTCGGCCGCGGCCTCCAACGGTGAAAATGTCAAATCATTCTGGACAACTCACCTCGGTCGTGTCCCTTCAAAGCCACGACCGTGGAGGTAAAGAGTTTCCGCGCTCGAGGTCAAGCTCGTGAAAAATTTGAATCCATTATGGACAAAAGGCCACGGCCGCGGCAAATAGGTGCCACGCCCGCGGTGTAGAACTGACTCGGCCGTGGTGAGCCCAGACCGCGCCCGAGGTCATTCATTCTCAAAAATCTAGAATCACACTGGAAGGATTGTCATGGCCGCGGTTTCTGAAAGCCACGCCCGCGGTGAAGTTTCTCATTCGCCACGGCCGCGGCATAGTTTTCGCCTCGGCCGCGGCCCGTTCCCAGGTATAAAAGGCAGACGTGGGCGAGGTAGGGCATTTCACCCCTCCTCCTCGCGAAAATTGGCGAAAACACACTCACACACACACAAAATCCGCCATTTTTACTCTTTCTTCCCCTCAAATTAACACCACACCTCACCCACATCATCATAAACATTTCTATCCGAAAAATTTCGGATTTGGAGCAAAGTTGGAGTCGGGTCGATAAGGGCGCGAAAAAATCAAACTTCAATTTTTTTTCCGATTAAACTCGACCGGTAAGTACGGCTATCTTTTCCCTTCAATCTTTATTTGTTATTATGAACTTTATTGTTAAGATTTGGGGCAAATTTTTTGTTGGATTAGTTGATATATTGATATTGGTTGTGCACACGTATTTTGTGAATTTTTGCCAGTGTTAAATGTTTATAAGTAATCTAACACTAAATTTGTAGTGATAGCCTTTGTTTTTGCATGATTTGTTGATGATGGATGAGGATTAGTTTGGGAATCATTGAAAATTGAGGATTGAGTTGATTTTTGCTATATCACCAACCACTTGACATGCATTCTCTTTTGTTACCCTTTTTGCTATTTGATTCTATTATTATGTTCGATTGTTAGGTTGATTAGTGAATTTGTGTGAAGAGTAGACACTTTTAGACTCTTGATAATAATGAAACGAAATCAACCTATTTTTGTTGAGTATTAATAGAATTTTCTTGCAATAGGATAATAATTGGGCATGTTTGCCATTTATGCACATTTAATCATGTCAACTGAGTTATCTAGATTGCGAATTCACTTGTGATTTTCTGTGATTAGTTGAACATGAGTGATTGAAACTGTGATTGGCCTTCTATTTGATTAGAGTTAATGTTTCAATTGGTGATAATTGTTAAAACTCGGAATTTAAGTGTGTGTGTTTGTCTTGTAGGACAAATGGGACCATCAAAAAAGACATCAAAGAAAAGTGTTGGCACAAGTAAAGGCACACCAAGTATAGGAAAGGGGAAGGGCAAGTTGGTGATCTGGGAGCCCCTCCCGGAGGAACCGGAGATCGAAACCCCGGAGGTCCCAACGTCCACAGGGCCAGACAGCCGGCTTTTCGACATCATTTTGGACGACCCGGTTCACCAACAAAGATTTGCCCGATTAATGAAGCGTCAGATTGTAGCCACCCGTTATTTCAAAATCAAGTGTTTGACTGATATGGGAATCAAGGATAATATCGATGAGTTTCTGAGAGCATCGGGCCTCATTGGATTGTTCACTCCAAGGCCCACCTACCAACGATTCGTCCTTGAGTTCTTCAGCACACTGACTGTCCGATCCAACTCTGAAAAATGTGGAAACGGAATCCACAGCATTTCATTCCACCTGCTGAACAAAAAGATGACACTCACAGCAGCGAAGTTGAGGAAGATTTACGGTTTCAAAGAAAATCCCTCCACCCCAGACTTGGAAAGCATCGATGAGTTCAATGTCGGGCGGTTCTGGGGGCAAATAATTGTTTCTCCCGGCTTGGTTGCACCGCAAGCCTTCGATTCTAAGAGCTCCAAAACGAGCTGGATCAGAAATCCAGTCGTAAAGGTTTTACAAAGGCTCCTGGCATTGACACTTTTTGGGAGGAAGGAGACGGGGGCAGCAAGGATGGCTGAGCTTAGTATCTTATGGTCTATTCTCAAAAGGACCGATAGGAGATACGAAGAGGTGCTGATTGAGTCTTTTGAGAGGACGGTGAAGGAACTGACCGCGACCAGAAAGAAAGAGCCTAAGCAATATGATCCAATATTCAGCGGAGCTCTTATCACACCAATTCTAGAGCATTGTGGAGTTCCGTTGATCGACTTCAAGGCTGTTTCAGATTCGTTCCTTCTGGGTTGGGAAGATTTAGCCAACATGAGGATTGCTGCTTTGGGACTAGAAGATGGAGTCTCCGTTCCCTACGTGATCCAAAATGTAGGGCCAATGCTACGCCTTCCCAACCCAGACCTCACCCGCATCCCAGACCTCAAATCCACAACCAACTTGGCCTTGAGCTCAGCTGCACACCGGGCAGCCTCGAGGGAACCCAGTGACCTCGAGTTCCAGAAATATCAGAGAGGCCAAGTGTCGGAACCTGCTGCAGAAGGGATAGACCTCATAGGCGAGGGTGTGAGCAGCCGTCATTCACGAAAGAGACCTGTATCCGCTGTTCAGTCCCAGACCGAGTTTCAACAACAAGTGGATGAGAGATTAAGCACGATGGAGGGGGACATCAGAGAGATGAAGTCGGACATTAGGGAGATCAAAGGGAACCAGAGCAAGATCCTCGAGGCACTCAACAGCCTTCGAGCATGTATTGGTGGCCAAAGCTCCCAATCTTCACGACCGTCCAAATCTTTGTGAGTAGGAGTACCAAGAATATCCTTCTTCTTTTTCAAAAGCTTAGTTTTCAACTAAGTTTGGGGGAGAAAAGTAAGAAGTAGGATGTTCTTGGCCACCCCGGTGTTGCAATCTCTCATGTTTCATTTCCATATCTTACTGCTTGTTGACTATTTAGGCCTGTGTGCCCCTTCTGTTTTGCCTGTACTTGGGATTCACGGCGTGTGGGCCGTTTGATTGTTATTTTTGCCTTTGTGAACTTGCTTCACTATTTCATTGAATAATGTATCGGATTTTCTTTCAGGATGTTTTGTCTTGATTGGCCTGTGTGCCATTTTCTACTATCATCTTTGTTTGGTTAAGATAAATTGAGTTTTGTTATTTATATGATGAAGTTTTGGGCACTTACATGCATAGTCGTAATAATTTGGTATTTTTTTTAGTCGATTGGGATTGATGTTTTGAATAAATGGTTGAGTTAGTTAAGGACCAATCCGTACCCTTTCTTTCCACAAACTTTGATTTTCAATCAAGTTTGGGGAGGGGGTGGTAGGTGTACGGATTTGGCCGCTTGGAAAATTTGATTGGACCAAATTGGAATGAAAATGTGGCAAACGGTTAATGATGACAAAATTTTTCGTAAAAATTGAAAATTTGGCTAATGGTAGAGCATGATAGGCTATGAGACGAAATTGAGCTAACATTCAAAACTTTTAATCAAATTGTTGCCTAGTGAGTTTTTTGAGCCTTAAAAGATACTCCCACAATTGGAGTGATTTAAACTTTCTTTCGGTGTGAAATTCATTGAGTGCATCTAATTGTCTCTAGAACTTGCCTTGATTCTCTATTTTGAATGATTCGGTGTGTGACATTGAAAATGATTTTAGGCAATTCTTGACTTAAGCCTATTTCAAACTTGATAATATACCCTTTTTCACCAAAAGATAAAAAAAAAAATTTGCCTCTAGTTAACCCCTTGAGCTTTTAGCCTCTTGTTTGACAACCCAATTCTACAAGCCAAGTACCTTTCGATTTAACCTTTTACCTTAATTGGACTAATTAAGTATGAGGGAGGCGGTTGGAAGGTAGTCTGGTAATTTGGGATTGAAAGGGCTAAACTATTGGGAATATTGATGGGTGAAAGGAATTGAAACAATAGGTAAAGAATCGAGAATGCTAGTCCTCTCCAATTTTTGTTTATATTAAAAAAAAAAAAAAAAGGGAAGTTAGTTGTATATACTTAATTGTTGCTTTTGATTTGGAGAGGCTAGTAATATAAATGCCTTTCGATAGATGTTCTCAAAGTTGTAAAAATTCAAAAGAAAATACACTTCAAGGGAGAATTGAGAAATCATTTAGGTGGTAGACTTTGTGGTAAGGTGAAGAAATCAATTTTTGGGATTGGTTTACTAAGGAAGTAAAGAGTGAGGTGGAGTGATTGTTGTTTGAGGGGTAGATGAGATTAGCTAACTCATTTAGTCCATTTTATAGTCACTTCTACCCAAAATTATCACACCTTACCCCAAACCAACATTACAACCCGTTAAAGACCTCTTTTATTCTTTGTCACACATGTCGGGTACACATCGAAATTTAGATGATTGACAAGCCTATGGTAGACATTATTTGCATTTCAATGTGAGCGGATATACTACCTATTCAATACACTCGAGAGACGAGAGATACACTCATCCAGTAAGGATTTCAAGTTGAGAGTGTCAAGTCTTGAAAGTAGTAGATATGGTTCTATCTCTTATGCTCAATGTTATCATGATTGCCTAACTTTTGAAAATTTCTTCTGAAATCGATTTTGCCACTTAAATCTGCCCTAAAAAGTGTCCTTTCTTCTTTTTCTTTATTTGTTCGGGACGAACAAAGGTCTAAGTTTGGGGAGATTTGGTGCACGTGGTAGTGCACACACTTTTAGGTCAATTTAAGTGTCTTTTTACGGACTTTTGTGTGCATTTTCACGTGTGTTTTGTGCGTTTATTTCTCATTGGGAAATTTGACGTGTCTGTTTCATTTTCATGTCAAGACAGGTGAATTAAGGCCGAAAAGTTCGAAGATCTCAAATTGACAAATCGAGCTCAAAGGAAGAAGAAAACAAGGAAAAATAGGGGACCATGCCCGAGGTGGTGAGGCCACGCCCGTGGCTCAAGCCACGGCCGAGGCAGTCCAACGCCACGGCCGTGGTCATTCCTCCAGAGAAGGCCACATTTTAGCATCATTTGCCACGACCGAGGCAAACGAACACCACGACCGTGGCGATCCAAACCCCACGACCGCTGTCTGAATCAGCCGCGGCCGTGGCCAGTCCTCCAGAAGTAAAGGCAAATTCAGTCCAAGAAAGACCACGGCCGAGGCAGGAGCTAGACCACGGCCGCGGCCCCAAATTGGGCCCAAAACCCTTATTTTTACCACACCCGCGGCCAACTTTATGCCACGGTCGCAGCGGGGTTCCCTGTTTTAAAAATCCAAACACGTTTTTGCCTAAATTTCAGCTAACACTTTCTCCCCTATATATATATCCTCTAATTCGATTTGGACATAACCTAGAACCCATCCCCCACACATAATCAACCACTTTTCTCCATTGGAAGCAAATGAATGGAAGGGGGTTGAAGATCTTGATCTTCAATCCTAACTTTTGGTTCTTTCTATCCTATTTTCATGTTTTCTTTAATTTTCTGTTATTTTATCTTTGTATTAGGTAAAATGGGTGACCTAGCACCCTTTTGTTCACCCTTGATTATTGTGGAACCTTGAGTTTAAGATATTTATGTGATTATTACTGTTAATGTTACCGAAAATATTGTGTATTCAAGTGTTTTGTGTTATTTGCTGTCATTGACTCACATTTATGAATTTATTATTGGATTGATCACCCTTTAAGGGATTTGTGAATGTGTTGCTAGAATAGGAAATTACTATCCGTAATTGTAGGATTTCCGATTCCCGTGTAGCAAACAATAGATTTATTTATTGGTGATAACACAAAGTTCAACCACTAAAATCGAGTTTGCGAGTTTTATGTTGAATTTATCTCGTTGTCCTAGTGTTTAATGCATTTGATTATTGAATCTAAGAGATCTTGTTCGAGGATTCAATTAAATTGAATAGGGTTAGTCGAAGAGCTTGTTTTGATTAACTAAGATTAAGGGATAACAAGGCTATTAGAGCTTGTTAATAGCCTTGAGATAAGGACTAGAATCACAATTGAATAGGGCATTAACAATAGTTGCATCAATCGTCCAAGACCTCGGTGAAACATGATCAAGGGAGAATCGTTTTGTTATTTAAAAAAAAAAAAAAAAAAAAAAAAAAAAAAAAAAAAAAAAAACCTATAAGAATCTCTTTATTTGTCTTTGTTTATTTAGGTGTTAGTTGTTATTTCATTAAAATCCCCCCACTTCTTTATTGTTTTGTAGCTTATTTACTTTATGTTTCTCGATAATAATAGCTTAATACATAGAGCGAAAATTGTTCGACCGTTCCTCGTGGGATCGACCCTTACTTGCCACTCTACTAGTTAGATTAGTAGGATAAGGCATAGTGTGTTCTTTGTACACAATTAATTTGGTAGTAGAAAACGACGCTACCACGAAGTCAGGCAACCCAAGCAGAGGGGCGTGAGTTAGCATGCATTTAATAGAAACGAAGGCCTCCTCGGCAATAGAGGTCCAAGAGAAAAACTTCCCATGCATTGCGTCATTAATAGGAGCCATAATGGAACTGAAATGTGGAATAAAACGACGATAGAAAGAAGCTAACCCGTGAAAACTGCGGGCGGCGGTGACGGTGGTCGATGTCGGCCAGTCGCAAACGACGGTGACCGTGAGGTCGTCGATGCCAATGCCCTCGACAGAAATTCGATAGCCCAAAAATAATACTGACATCGTGTAAAAGCAACACGTAGAGGGGGTTGCATAAAAATGCTCTTCACGGAGGATTAACACAACTGTCCGGATGTGCTC
This sequence comes from Ajuga chamaepitys, assembly GCA_958295605.1. Classification (NCBI taxonomy): domain Eukaryota; kingdom Viridiplantae; phylum Streptophyta; class Magnoliopsida; order Lamiales; family Lamiaceae; genus Ajuga; species Ajuga chamaepitys. The sequence goes on along the minus strand of OY282498.1, from coordinate 37,724,920 downwards.
GATATGATCGACATCAGATTTACTATAGATCTGAGTATCATCGAAATTGACTACGACACATGACCCAATCGACGGACAAAGAGCCTGATTCATAACCGCTAACTTTAAGGTTGAAAATGGTGAGACAATACCACTACTGGCTTTTATGATCCTAGAATTGACAAATGCTAAAACTATGATTATAACGTCTTCCTAATAAAATCCTATCATTTGTCAAATTAGTTGGGCATGAGCTCATGATCCTAGGATTGATAAAGTGTTAAAACGATAATAATATAGTATCTTACCAAGAAGTCCGTGTCAATTTAGTTAGAGGAAATTGAAAAGACAACAACAATAATAATTTACTATAATTATGAGAATAACTAGTAATATATATTCTTTTAGGGTTAATAACTAGTAATATATTACTCCATTCATTTCAAAATAAGTGTCTTTTTAGTCCTTTTTTGAAAAAATTAAGGATAAATATTGAAATTTTATAGTCTGCACTGACTACGTTGTAACACAGAAACTGGCGAAAATAAAAATAGAAAAACGAACACCAAAATAAACACGGGCTGAATCACTCAGACCCCTCACACCTTTTGTCATTGATACTCCGTATAACGATAGGTTTTACAAAGAGACCCGACTCCTTAACACCTAACCTATATTATACCAGCAACGTCCAGCGATTCTCGTCGACTTGTTCGACACTAATACGACAAATCACCGAAGGTCGGACGAGCTCTCCTGAACCCGTCTTGATATCCCTTCTCCCGAAGATCCTTCGACACTGACGCAACTAAAGCTATTTCCAACACACTTAATACCGAAACAATAATGTAAAATAACAATTCTTAAGAGATAAAATGAAAGAAAAAAATTCGTCTAACTTGTATGCACTCTTTTCTTCTTAATCATCATCAAGCCGCCTTGTATATTACAATACCCATGATGTTTATCTCACCAATAATCTCTTTGAATGCTCAATTTTATCAATCTGCTCAATCTCTCTTCATACTGCCGCCATCCATGTAAATACATAGGTGATTGCTATGATGGGCTTAAGCCCATTACCCTTCCAACGTCTAACATAACCAAATCAAATCTTCTTTTATTTGATTTTTCTTCTATCTCTAATAATGATTGCTGAATATCTATCAAATCTTCAAGATATACATCACCCCTTATTTCTTGTTTATCAACTCTCGTGAGTTTATATATTTATTGATACTTGTTGTGAATTCTATCCAATAAACACTCAAAACAATCACCTCAACCTCACAAACTCTCAGCTATCGATTAAAACTGGAAACGCAAGAATAAGATCAGAAAACTCAAGCACAAACGATTTACGTGGTTCAGCTTTTGAAAGCCTACATCCACGGGCAAAAACCAAAAGAAAATCCACTATGAATGAATCACAAAGTTACAAGAAACACTCAAGTATTAATCTCTTATCAAATTGAGATTAATCTTCCTCTCAAGCTCTCATTTCTTGTTCTAACTTCTAAGACTTGTTACACTGAGTTTTTGTCAACCACCAACGTGTATATATGTAGCTGGAGTAGGAGAAAAACCGCTGCAAACCGTCAAGAACAGAGCCAACGCAAAACAGAAAAACTGATTCTGAAAGCTTAATAGACAACGGTTTTGTGATTGTTATTCTGTTACAAACCGTTGTCTTATCCTGTAACAGAAAAACTGTTTTCTCTTCATGTTTCCGGATTCTGTTTTTTCCTTGTTTCTTCAGCTTTCCAGCTTGTAACTCCACTTCAGCTTATTCATCCAGCTTCTAGCTAAAACATATCCACATTTTTTACACACTAAACTCACATTCTCCACCTTGTCAAACAATGTCATAGAAATCAAATGCACATCATAACCCAAACAAAAATAGATCACTCCTGATCTCACCAGCTTTGCTCCTACCTAGGAGCTAATTCTTCTCCAAATTAGATATTTGCACTAACTGCAGACAGAGGTAAAACTTTTCTGTAGTTAGAGCCTTAGTAAGCATATCAGAAGGATTATCTTCAGACTTGATCTTCTCTAATATCACAGTCCCCTTTTCAGTAATATCCCTGACAAAATGGATCTTCACATCTATGTGCTTACTACGATCATGGAACATCTGATGTTTAGATAAGTGCAGAGCACTTTGTGAGTCACTAAACAACTTGACTGCCTTCTGCTTAAACCCAAACTCCTCCAGGATACCTTTCAACCAGCAAGCTTCTTTGACTGCTTCAGTAATGGCCATAAACTCTGGTTCTGTGGTTGATAAGGCAACTACAGATTGTAGCATCGACTTCCAGCTTACTGAAGCTCCAAACAAAGTAAAGATATAACCTGATTGAGACTTTCTGGAATCTAGGTTTGCAGCAAAATCTGAGTCACAGTAACCACATAACATATTTCCAGAATCTATGTCATCTTTCTTGAACAATATTCCAAAACCACTAGTTCCTTTCAGATATCTGAGCAGCCATTTTAAAGCATTCCAATGAGCTCCACCTGGATCAGACATGTACCTGCTAACCACTGATATGGCATGTTCAACATCAGGCCTTGTACAAATCATAGTGTACATTACACTCCCTACTGCATTTACATAAGGGATCCTCTTCATCTCATTTTCTTCTTCTCTTGTCTGTGGCTTCTGCTCTTCACTTAGCTTAAAATGTAAACCCAGTGGAACTGATACTGGTTTGGATTCTTGCATATTAAATCTGGACAATACCTTTTGAATATAGCTCTGTTGATTTAGCCAAAGCACTCCAGCAGCTTTGTTCCTAATGATGTCCATTCCCAATATTCTTCTTGCATTTCCCAACACCTTCATGTCAAACACAGACTGAAGTTCTCTTTTAAGATTATTGATCTCTTCTTTGCTCTTGCTAGCTACTAACATGTCATCCACATACAATAGTAGAAACACAGCAACTTCTTTTCCTCTGAACTTCAGATACACACAGCTGTCATATTTTGATCTCTGAAACCCAATACTCTGCATATGACTGTTAAACTTCAAATACCACTGCCTAGGACTTTGCTTCAGACCATACAGAGATTTTTGTAACAGACATACTTTGTTTTCAGTTCCAGGAACAATGAAACCCTCTGGTTGTGCCATGTATATCTTTTCATTCAAATCACCATGCAAGAAACCTGTCTTTACATCGAATTGTTCCAGCTCCAGATCATATTGAGTGACAATGGCTAGCAGAATTCTTATTGAGGAATGTTTTACTACTGGAGAGAATATCTCATTGAAATTAATACCTTCCTTTTGAGTGAATCCCCTGGCAACCAATCTGGCTTTGAATCTGATGGTTTCTGTCTGGGCTACTTCCAGTTTCTTCTTGAAGATCCACTTGCAACTGACCAATCTTTGATTCCTTGGTCTTTCCACCAGAATCCATGTTTGATTCTTCTCCAAAGAGTCTAACTCTTCTCTCATTGCAAGCATCCACTGAACCCTTTCATTGCTTTCAATAGCTTCCTTATAGTTTCTAGGTTCAAGACTGTCAACCTCTTCTGCAGAAATCAGTGCATATGCTGTAAGATATTCATCAGCATATCTGGTAGAAGGTCTTGGTATCCTTCTTTCCCTATCCCTCACAAGCTGATAATCCTGTAAGCTTTGTTGCTCATGATATTCTGTATCTGATTCTTCTTCAGGATCTTCATCTGCTTCATCTTCTGACTCCACCTTAACTGATAACATCTTATTGGTGTTACCAGCTTGAATTCTGACCTTCTGAGCTTCTTTCAGTGGCATGTCTTCTTCTGAGAATACCACATCTCTACTGATGATAATCTTCCCTGCTCCAGGTTCTGTATTCCAAAGTCTGTATCCCTTTGTTCCATCAGGATATCCAAGCATCAAGCATTTGATAGCTCTAGCTTCTAACTTGTCTTGTTTTGTATGAGCATAAGCTCTACATCCAAAAACTCTTAAGTGTTCATATCTGGGAGACTTTCCTGACCATTTTTCTTCAGGAGTCAGATTTTCAATGGCACTAGAAGGGCACCTGTTAATCAAATAAGCAGCAGTGGAAGCTGCTTCTCCCCAGAATCTCTTATCTAATCCTGAGCTTGATAACATGCTTCTAACCCTTTCCAGTATGGTTCTATTCATCCTTTCAATAATGCCATTTTGTTGAGGATTAGCTGGGACTGTTTTATGCCTTTTTATTCCCTTGGTGTTGCAGAAAATGTTAAAATCTTCAGATACAAACTCAAGACCATTGTCTATCCTCAAACACTTCACACATGCATCTCTTTCATTTTCCACCTGCTTGCACCATACTTTGAATTTATCCAGAGCTTCTGACTTTTGTTTCAGAACATATAACCATAATTTCCTGGAAAAATCATCCATGATGCTTAGAAAATACCTGCCTCCTCCAAGAGTTGGTGTTCTTGATGGGCCCCAAAGATCAGCATGGATGTATTCTAGAGGGGCATTAGAGCATTTCTTGCCTTCAGAGTAAGGAAGTTTCTTGCTCTTACTAAGAACACAGTCTTCACAGAGTTTCTTCTGACTTTCCTCCCTTAGCTTTTGCTTTAACAGTTGTCTCAGTCCAGACTCACTCACATGCCCAAGTCTGGCATGCCATAAATCTATGCTGCTCTTTTCAACAGCATCAGCTTCTCCAAAGATCACTGATCCCATTAGGTAGTATAAACTTGACCTTCTTACACCCCTTAGGACAACTGATTGATTCTTGATAACATCCAAAAAAACCATTTTCAGATTTAAACCAGCAGCCCTTCTTTTCCAAAGTGCCAAGGCTTATCAGATTCCTTTTTAATTGGGGAATATATCTAACATCTGTCAAGATGATGATCTTATTTTCATGTGTTCTTAATTTCAGATCACCTATTCCCTTAACACAACATACTTGATCATTTCCTAATAGAACAGTTCCAGCATTCTGTTCTTTGAAGTTTTCAAACCAATCCAGATGAGGTGTCATATGAAAACTGCACCCTGAATCTAATATCCATTCACTCATAGATTTAGAGTCTGCAATACCTGGGGATCATCACTTAAGGCTTCTGCAATTTCTGCAGCATTTGAGGTAGATGCTCCTTTCTGGTTTTGTTTCTTCTTCCATTCAAAACAGTTCTTCTTTAAATGTCCTGGTTTCTTGCAAAAGAAACACTTCCTGGACTCCTTTTGATCAGTTTGTTTTGCCTTTGGATTTTGATTCTTCTTGAAACTTTCACCAGATTGGAATGGCTTCTGAAATCTGCCTTTCTTGATGTTTAGTCCTTCAGGAGTACTTTCTTGCTTTACTTGTTTCATCTTCTGCAGTTCTTTTCCCTTCAATGCTGCTTGAACCTCGGCCAATGTAATCTTTGAGTCTTTTCCATAGAGCATAGCATCTCTGAGGTGGTCAAATGCCTGAGGCAAGGAATTTAGAAGCAACACTGCCTTGTCTTCATCCTCCATCTTCACTTCTATGGCCTCAAGATCATCTAGAGTTTTGTTAAACTCATCCAGCTGATCCTCAACACCCGTTTCTGCCATAAACTTAAAAGAGAACAGCTTCTGTTTCAAGTATAACCTGTTAGCCATAGATTTGATGAGATAGATCTGATCCAGTTTCTCCATTACTCCTTGAACACTTGTTTCTTTTGAAACTTCCCGCAAGACTTTGTCAGAGAGACAAAGAATCACCAGGCGATGAGCCTTTTCTTGGATTTCCAACCTCTGATCAGGGGTAACAGAGGCAGAAAATCCCTTTTCCCCTTTGAGAGCAGCTCCCAGCCCTTGTTGAATCAGCAATGCATTGATCTTCAACTTCCAGAGGCCGTAATCGTTCTTCCCGATGAATTTTTCTGCTTCAAACTTTGAGATTGACATAATGAGCGAGTATTAAGTTCTTCACTTCGTGTTCTTCCCACAGACGGTGCCACTGTTGTGAATTCTATCCAATAAACACTCAAAACAATCACCTCAACCTCACAAACTCTCAGCTATCGATTAAAACTGGAAACACAAGAATAAGATTAGAAAACTCAAGCACAAACGATTTACGTGGTTCAGCTTTTGAAAGCCTACATCCACGGGCAAAATCCAGAAGAAAATCCACTATGAATGAATCACAAGGTTACAAGTAACACTCAAGTATTAATCTCTTATCAAATTGAGATTAATCTTCCTCTCAAGCTCTCATTTCTTGTTCTAACTTCTAAGACTTGTTACACTGAGTTTTTGTCAACCACCAACGTGTATATATGTAGCTGGAGTAGGAGAAAAACCGCTGCAAACCGTCAAGAACAGAGCCAACGCAAAACAGAAAAACTGATTCTGAAAGCTTAATAGACAACGGTTTTGTGACAGTTATTCTGTTACAAACCGTTGTCTTATCCTGTAACAGAAAAACTGTTTTCTCTTCTTGTTTCCGGATTCTATTTTTTCCTTGTTTCTTCAGCTTTCCAGCTTGTAACTCCACTTCAGCTTATTCATCCAGCTTCTAGCTAAAACATATCCACATTTTTTACACACTAAACTCACAATACTCCATCAAACTTTATCAGTTTCTTATGATCAATTATAAAAAACAACAAAATATTAACTATAATAAAAATAATAATAAGACAAATCTAATTATGGACAATAAATCTACTAAGTTCAATAAATTAAAATAAAAATAACATAAGAGATTTTGACAAAAATATTGTCAACACAAAATACTCTAACAAATATAAAAGGCAAATATTTTCATACAGAATCCATTTTATTGGATATATTTTGTGCAATAAGGAAATAATCAATAATTTAAGTAGGTTATTTATGATAAAATTGGATAAATTGTGGTTTTTTGTGCTAAAGCGACACATATTTTGAAATTTTTTATTTTGTTTAAAAAGATACTTATTTTGAAATAGATGGAATACTAAACTTGAAAATGCCATCTAGATTGAAAAGCTTGGGTAAAAGTACCTTGTATTAGTTTCTAAGAGCATCTCCAGCCCAGCGTTGGCTGGGCATGGAGATGCGACTGTTGGCCCCTTTTTTCCTCCACCCCAGCGCTGCACTTTGCGCTCCTCCAGCGAAACGTGAACAGTTGGCGTTGATGTGAACGCCAACTGTACACACTACTCACATATTTTATTTTATTTTGTTCTTCTTTATTTTTTTTATTTTGTTAAATTTGATTCCATATATATTAATTTTGGTATTTTCAATTCAATTGTTGTGTTAAGTTAATATGTGTACCTCATATATTTTAAAGGTAAAATAAATTAATTTCATTAAAATAAAAATTTGTCCTTGCTATAATTAAATATTTGTTAATTTTGTATACGATTAATTTAGTTACTTAATTCCCTCAACAAAATTAGTTTATTAAAAACAAATTATGAAATAATAACTATTATAAAATAATACATTAAGATATTCATGACATTAATACAACATAAACAAATACATAAACATTACTAATCAAAACAAATACATAAGGGAACAACATTTCATATCGAAAATACACCATAACAAAGACCAAATACCATATACTACAAATATTAAAATACTACTAATACTAATCTATTATGGCCCGAGGTTGGTTCCAGACCCCCCGATATCTGGAAAGTATTCACCGTATGCATTGAACATATTGTTAGTAGGTGGTGGTTGTGATTGCATCTCCCTTTATATAATTTTTTCCTGTTCTTTTAGAAAAAAACTCACGCCAAGTAATTTGGGATGGTGTCTAGATCCATCATTAAGACCTTGTTTTCCTCTGCCCAAGCGTTAGTATCAGCTAATTGCTTATGTGCGTCTGCCATATGACTTCGTGTTGCAGCCTTTTATTTTTCTGCTTCACGTTTTCCGATCAGAAACTCAACCCTCAGATCTCTTTTTAGATTATTTTGTATCATGAGTTCACGAAGTTTTTCATTTTTGCATTTAATCTCGTATAGTGCGGTGGACACCTCATCACCTATTTTTCTCTTCAATTTAGATTTTTTCATACCTTCTGGGGGTCCTCCATCTGATGAGGAGGAACCACCGCTAGCATTTTCATCACTTAGAAATTGTATACGAAGGTAGTTCTTAGTTAGGAGAGAGTGGTGAGTCTGGCATCCCATCAGATTGTGAGATGTTCGCTTGACGACGAGGCTTTCTTACTACTGTTTCATACTTTTCAGTGTGTCTCATGGTTTCCCAAACATGATCCAGCATGAATGATTTCCCCTTGTTTGTTGGATCTGCCTTGTACAGATGCCTAGCTTTATTCAACTATATATGAGAGCAGAACGTGGAGTTTAAATCCAAAAATATGTTGACACATAATAAAAATTTAATCGAGATTAAAGACTTCTTATAATGTCGCTTTCATTTGCACCACTCAGATGTTGCAGTTCGACTTGTTCATATGAAGCCTTAAATTTGGCAATGGCAGTTTGGATGGTACCCATGTGACACTCAATAAATCTTTCGTTACGCATTGGTCAACCCATTTCCACTGGTTTTAAGTTGTATTGATCATGAACACGACCCCAAAACGTATTCCTGGATTGATCTCTTCCTACTTCAGGATCCTCCGAGATTTGAATCCAACTCTCACAGAGGAGTTGATCCTCAGGGGCAGTGTACTTGCCTTGGTTAGCTATTTAAGTGGGAAGCAATAGATAATTGAAGTGTAAATGTGTGTGAAAAGATGTGGTAAGGGGAATGCTATTTATAGGAGAATACGGTGAGAAAGGTTAGTAGAGAACGGTGGGTGAGAAAAAGTAAGGTGAGAATGGCAGCTGGAGAATGGTAGGTGAGTAAGTTGGGTATGAACGGTAGGTGGAGTGTGCTAGATGGAAAAAATTAGGTGAGAAAGATAGATGGAGAACAGTAGATGGAAAAAGTTAATGGAGAACGGTATGTGGGAACGGTAGGTGAGAAAGGTAGTTGTTAATAACCATGGTAGGTGTAGGCTGGTAGGTGAACACATGTGGGAGGCGATTAACCATGGGTGGTGAGCTTTCTTTACCCGGGTTGGAGAACATTATCTTATAAAAAGAGGACCATGATAAGTTAGTATTGGCAACACTATCATTTCCTATCCCTGTTTTCCAAAGACAGAGATTTTTCTCTCTATCCACACAAACATTAACCGAAAAATGAACCCTAATCATGTTGGCTCTTCTTATTTGTTTTCTTCATCAAGCTTTTCTGATGATGAACTTGAAGAGCTAATAAATAGTTACGATTTAGATAAACAAATCATAGTCCAGCAGATTTACAATAATGACCTCATCATAGCATCGTAGCTTACCCATATCGATTCAATCTCCCATGGAGGTTCAATTCCTGGTCATCGAACAGTTAATCGAGATCGTGAAACAAAAACTCGAAGGCTATTCAACGACTACTTTGCTGAAAATCCAACATTTGATGAAGCTCAATTTCGTTGGCGTTTCCGAATGCCCCAAATTTTTTTCACTCGCATCATAGATGCCGTCAAAGCTCACGATGAATATTTTTTTGTAATGGAGAGATGCAGTCGGGAGGCTCGGGCTATCAACACTTCAAAAAACAACAGCTGCCATACGAATATTAGCATACGCAATACCAGCTGATGTAACAGACGAGTACATCAATATTGGTGAGTCTACTGCAAGCAATTGAATGTTTAAAGAGATTTTGTCGTGCTATTGTGGAGATATTTGGTTACCAATATCTTAGGGCGCCTAATTCTAATAGCATTGCTAGACTACTCCATATTGGTAAACAACGTGGATTTCCCAGTATGTTGGGTACTCTAGATTGTATGCATTGGTGGTGGAAAAATTGTCCAGCTGGATGGGCAGACCAATATGCAGCTTGTAGTGGATCTCCGACTATAATTCTTGAAGCGGTAGCTGATTATGATCTTTGGATATGGCATGCCTATTCCGGCATGTCCGGTTCTAATAATGATATTAACATATTGGAAAGATCTCATCTTTTCTCTAATCTTGCTAGAGATATTGCTCCTCCTGCAAATTATATGCTTCAGGGGATAAAGTACACTGTGGGATACTATTTAGCCGACAACATATACCCAAAGTGGTCGACTCTTTTACAAACTATTCGAGAGCCAAGTAACTGAAAAAGGGTGTATTTTGTGCAGGAGACAAGAAGCATGTAGAAAAGATATGGAACGTGCATTCAGAGTTTTCCAAAGTTGTTTTGCTATAGTAGCAAATCCTGCTCGCTTTTAGAGCGAATATGATCTGCAAAATATCATGACCTCTTGTATAATTATGCATAACATGATCATCGAGGATGAACGAGATCTTCATGCACCTATTGTGGTTGAACATGAAGTACCAGAACCAGAAGTAGACATCTTAGACAAAGATAATGGACAGGAATTTCAAGCATTTCTTTCACGATTTTGCCGAATTAAAGACAAAGATGCTCACTACAAACTCCATAATGCATTGATTGATCATACGTGGGAAGAGTACTTACCAGTGGCAGGTGTCGGTAGCATTATTTCTATCCTTCTGTTTTTCTTTTCTTTTTTTTGTTATGAATTTTTTTTTCGTAATTTTATTATTTTGTGTAATTTTTCTATTGTGTTATAATATTATGAAAGTTATTATCTCGAAAGTGTGTAAAAATACAAAATTATATAAGTACATTAGTAAATTAGAATTGCTCAAAAAAAATAATACAAAAAAGAATATTACATATAGCACGAAATCCAGCGCGGACTACTGGAGCTCTGCGCTGCATTTCGCGCTGGAGTAGAGTAAATAAAGTGTTGGACCAGCGCTAACTGCCGGAGATGCTCTAAGGGCATGCCAACTGCAAGTTGATGTGGTGATGTGGTGGTTAGAGGCTTATGTGGTGTTCCATTTTGTTGCGTCATTAAGCTTATTTGAATTATAAAATATGGAAGCGTATTTACAATTTTAAATCTGAAAAGGTATTTCAACTTCCAAGAATCCATTAAAGATAATAAATCTTTGTGAAATCCGAAAATGGATAAAGTTCGATTAAAAAATTTCATTAAAAAATCCGATAATCTAAAGAATGTTAAGAAATCTGAAGAATAATTATATATATACATATATATATATATAAATTATTTGTATATTTCTTATTTTACTAACAATAAGCATGTGTGTTGCACTTGATCACTACTATTTTACTATTATGAGTGTTATCTAATAAAAAATATTAATTCAAAGGCACTACCTCCGTCCCGATTAAATTTAAACACTTGTCTTATCGGTTCATCCCACTTAACTTACACACCTCTAAAATAAAAACTAATTACCATAATCTTTACCCTCAAAATCTCCACCTTTAAAAAAGTCCAAGGAAAAGCAAAATCTGTTTTTTTTTTCAACATCCATGCCCGGTCAACCCTACAAATTTAATCGGGACGGAGGGAGTAAAATAATTGTAATTCGGTGTGGTGGTATCAGTCACTCGTTCCACTAAAACCCAATGTAGCCATTTATCATTGAAATATATATACACAATTTTTTAGATTATTGAGTGTGGAAAAAAAAATGAAGGATTTGATCGAATGAACAATCACAATTCAAAATCAAAAGAAAAATAGTTAAATAACTTTAGTCATAACGAAACAAGTTACAATAATGTTAAAAGATTAATAAAAAGTTTGTACAACGAAGTTTAAAAGCACGCAAATTTGAGATGATAAATTGTAGTTTTCCCTATAACCATAATAAAGATGAGGTAGTCTTTGCCAAGACGCCATAAACAAACTTTATGATGTTTTACTCAAAATCTTCTCTAATTTTGATTAGGAAATCTAACATCTAGACTTGAGATAGATAACTTATAGGTTGACGAAAACTTTCTGCGAACAAGTGCAATCAAAATAATTCTTTATATAACATAAAAATAAATTTAATTGTAAAAATTCCAAAATATAGAAGATTAAGTGAACTATTGAAGTCTAGGTAACATTCTTGACATCTACATGTGTGTGGAATAATTTTACTAAAATAGTCTACTATATATCTTAATCATATATGCTAACTAAATTTTCATGATATATATTTTAAGTCTTTAGTTAATTTTAAATATCAAGTCTGTTAGCAATTTTAATTAAGATCTTATGTTATATACTCATTTTTAAGTATAATAACATATGAGGTCTGTAATTCCATATTATTCTTGTTTAATTAAACTTTTAAAAACTTTGCTTGTTAATATATATTGAGTCCTTGTACCTTTATTTACAAAAAAAAAAATGGGCTACTGTATTTAGGGGTCATTTTATGTGCTATAAGATCCAGTTAAAGAAAAGTACAATGAACTTTAACCTTTTTTAATATAGAATCAACTTCTATTAAAAACTACCATAGCTTGATACTTTCAAATAAGAGTATAAGAACATGATTTAAAGATAAATTAGAAGTATTCAAATATAAATTTTATTTTCATATACTTAATGTTTGGATATGATTAGATATATCACATCAAATTGAGCAAAGATATCACATCAAATTTGCTCAATATACCTTTTTTCATCCAAATATTTAGATTTTGCATTAATCTATTATGATCTTACCTAAATAAATAGTGTTAAGAAAGCTAATATTTGTCTACCTATATACATTTTTCATGTTTTAATTTTATAAACACATTTTTATATGCAATCATAACATTTTCAACTTGTTAATGCACAATCGAATGAAATTAACATGTAAAAATAAAAATTCTTAGTATAATCTAAATATGGATAGTAAAAAGTAAACATATATATTAGAATTATTAAAGTCTTAAGATTCTACCATAAAATTTAGGCGCGGACTATTTGCAGTCCACTAAATTTCTCATTGTAGGCTACTCATTTAAGTATTAAAAGACTGATTTTAAAAGACTAAGATATCCTTATTAATAATAAAATTTAATTAATAAAACAACTTAATTGATTCACAATAAAAATTTATTGTGAATTAATTTAGTGACCCATCCTTCATCTACCTCTTCTCTCATTACAGATGGTTATCAAATTACTCGCGAACATCACCTTTGCACCAACACGACTCCCTTAATCAGAAATCACCATCTCGTTGAAAAATAAACATTAACCCCACCATATTTTCATATTCTAAGTCGAATCATCATCTCTAACTACTTTCTTTTAATCAACATCTTTCGATATTTCATCTTCGACACTCAATATTTGTTGGCCGGTTTCTTTTAGAACATTCTCCCCTGCTATATCTTTCCATTCACATAAGCTGATTTAAAAATGAAAGAAAAGACTGATCACTTCTGCTATAATGGATATTCTCAAGCAAGGTCCGAATTAAGTCATGGAATTTAGCCATTGGTTTTGGTTATATTGTGGGCATAAAACCATGGAATTTAGCCATTGGTTTTGGGTTAGTAATCCTAGGGGTGGGGAAAAATACCGAAATGCCGAAATACCGCACATACCGTATCGAAAAATTACCGAAAATACCAAAATTTTCTGTAATACCCGTGCCTCTCACAACTCACTGGCCAATATAATTTTTACATTTCATGCATTCCATATTTTTATGTGCTATTTGCGTGATAGTTTTATAGTAATTAATTTGTTATATTTATTGCGTTATTTTATACTTTGCGACTAATTTGGAGATGTTTATTTTGTTAGTCGAGAACCCCCTAGTCTAAAATATTGGGTCATGCTACAAAATTTAAGACTACGCGTGACAAGTTTGAAAAATAGAACATTAGGTAGTACGTGGAAATGTTAGATGTATAAAGGATTTTATTATCGGAATAAGAATAACAACAACAACGACAACAACAACAACAATAATAATAATATAGTAATATTATGCTTGAGATATCAAAATATTATTAATGTAAATAAGTGAAGGTAACAATGACAAAACAAATATTATGTGAATACATTATCATCACCGCCTTATTACGTCGGTCAGTGGAAATTGAGGATAAACACTTCCTCCAAATGCTTCATCAAAAGAAAAGAAGAGAAATGAAGAAAGACTACAATCATTAGAAATAAAAGGGAGGGGCAACGAAATGAAGGTTAAAAGAAAAGATTGAAGAACAGGTAAATTCATCTAAATCAATCTCAATTATTTAGAAATAGAATAGGTTAGAGTATCATATTAGTTTTACTAAATAAATTTGAGTATATTTTTGATAATGTTCATATGTTATTTGGTAATCAAAATAGCCTAGATTTAATTTTTGTTAAATCTGCCCAGATTTTTAATGTTCAATAGTTAGCCGATTTTGACCAATTTATGAGCTGAATTAGGAAAAGTGTAAAACATGAAAGTTGTAGCCTTATGTGTTAGCTTTATAACCCAACTTGAATCATATAAATATCAATTTTGTAGAAATAGTTAGAGCCTTATTACTAAAATGCGACGAAACTGGAAATTTCGAATTAAAAGTACTTAATAACCTGGAATTTGATAAATTGTGTATTAATTCGATTTAAAATTGTCGTAGATTGATTACCATTGTGGAATAGGAAATTTCAAAAGCTACTCCGGAGGAGAGGTAAGTAGAAATCCATCTCCAACTACAATGCTTGAACATAGTATTTTGTCTGTTATTTGTGATAATTGATTGTTATATGTGTTGTTGCATACCTTTGTATAAAGTGTTTTATTCCATTGCTAGAAACAAATTGATGTGCATCAATCATGAGCATTAGCATCTACAAGGATTACATGTGTACATATAAGAAGTCAAAAAAAAAACGTAATTGCATAAATTGATAATGTTTTGGGATTGGTCACCACTGGCACATTGAGAGTTATATATTATATATGGTGTCTCTCGGGATGCTTCTGGTGACAGACGTGCTCGCGGAAGAGGTTCCCACTTCAGCACCTTTATGATGAGGGGTACGGGAAGAGGTGGACTTTCCGGTGGACTGCAGGGGCAGGCAGGAGGCGAACCCCTGGTAGTCTCGGAAGGATAGCCACTTGGTCGTACCAACCATCACTTATATCTCGGGTGGACTATAAGGGGGGAGGAGGGACCCTTGGTAGTCACGGGTATGGAGGGATATTCTGGTGAGGTTGTGCCAGTGAAGGGAGCCATTTCCCACCAAAAAAGGGTTTCCTTTTGAGAAAACAGTTGAAAGAAATGGTTTTATAACTTGCACCCATCATATATGCATTTCTCATGCATGATTTCTGCTTACTGAGCTTTAGCTCACATAGTTCTTGCATTGTAGGTAAGTTTGACTATGCATGAGCTCGTGGACTGATCTGGCATGCTGTTGGAGCTGATGCAAGTTTTGAAGCCTCGTGTATATGAATGACGATCTGTGGGGATAAACCTTGGACTCACTAGGTTTTGCTAGCGTTCTAATAATCTTTTTGGACATGTTCAAAATAGGGAACTTTAATATGTATATTGCTGTAAATATGGTGTTGAAATCGGAGTGATGCTACTGTGCTTGACTTGGATCTATGTGAACACATGTTGATGAGATTTTAACATGGGGAAAGTGTTTTAGATTATTAATTTAAAAAAAAAATAAAAATACACAGGTTTTGTAAGGCTAAAATTAGTATAAAATAAATTTTTACAAGGGTGGGTGTGACATTTTCGGTATACCGAATTTTCGGTACGGTATGATACCGTACCGGAAATTTTCGGTACGGTAACGGTATGATAATTTGAAATTTTCGGTATTTCGGTATATACCGAATACCGAAAAAAGTTCTGTATTTTCGGTATATATCGGTATACCGAATTTTTTTCGGTATTTTGGTAGTTCGGTATTTCGGTATACCAAATTCCTAACGGTATACCGTAAATTTTCGGTATAACGAAATTTCGGTATACCAAAATCAACGGTATGGATCGGTATATACCGATACCGATACACAATTCGGTATACCGAATTTTCGGTACGGTATCGGTATTTACCGATATCATACCGAATTTTCGGTATGCCGAATGTCGGTATACCGAAATTTTCGGTACGGTAACGGTATGGATTTTCGGCGTACCGAAAATTTCGGTACGGTAACGGTATGGGCAATTCGGTACGGTATACCGTACCGAACCACCCCTAAGTAATCCTATGGAGAGGGCTTACCACAAAAAATGTAGGCTTCTCTTATATCATTGGGTAATATAACGTCTAAGTGTTGTCTAATTAAACTCCTGTTTTCCCAACCTATTCATACCATTAATTATGAAAAATGATAATTTATGCAAGTGTAAGAAAATAACTCAAACAAGTAAAAATGCACACAAAAAATAATGCAACTCATATAGTTTCACATAAATCAAATAAGATGATGCAACTCGAAATTTGGGTCGTTACATCACTTGTACGTTATAATTTTTTAAGGATTTTTTTTGTCCTAACACGCTTTTTAGTAGGTAGAGTAACAACTCATCTTCAACAATGGAGGTTCCAGAAATTAGGAGAGAGAACAATTGATGATCAAAGAAATTGTTAAGGAAAATAAAGGTGTGAAAGAATTTTACACTTTTAGCATATTAAAAAGGTTGTTTGTACAAAAAAAAAATCATTAAAAGTTTATCACGCGCGAGTCATGTGTGGATTTCTGATAAAAAATTATCGAAAAATAAGTTTGGTGCTTTATCTGCAAAACTCGTATAATTTATATGTATCGATGCAACAAAAAAAAGGTTAGTGATTTATGTGTAAAAACGCTGATAGTTTGGTGGGATTACTGCAATTAACCCTTAAAATATAGTAGTTATAAATAAGATTGAAAAATATATTAAATTTGATTTTAATTTATAATACCACAATGTAATATTATCTAGTACAATTGCCTAAAATAAATGCAAAGAACATATCACTAGAAAACTCTATAAATCTGTTTTAATATGAAACTAATTTCATTTCAAAATTCAATGTATTGAAAGTATAGAAGTAGAATAATTTAATTATGTGGTTAGGAGGAGTTTGAAATATAAAATGACTCTTTTTTATAATCAAGTAAGGAAATGTAAATTATTTTAAATTACTTAACTTCCATTAAATTTAATAGTGAGTAAATATATTATAGACATCACAAGAAAAGACGAAACATAAAATAAGAAAAAAAAAATCGTAGTTTTAATTATATGAAACAATTTTTGTACTCCAAACTTCAAAGCATTGAAAGTGTAGAAGAAGAATAATTTAAGTATATAATTTTTAGGAGGAGTTTGAATTAAAAGAGAACTCTTAATTTTAAATTCAAGTAATTAATTAAATATAATATAATTTAAATTACTTAATACTGTTAATGCTTTGTACGAAATATATTTACTTATAGTGTATGACCAAAGTATGTGTTTTTAGAATTCAACTATGATTAGGAACCGTAATTTTTTTAGTATACTACATATATGTTCTATTATGGTTAAGAATCCTTAAATTTTGTTAAAAAATAAGAATCCATAATATGATTTATGAAAAAGACATTCAGTCTGGGCAGGAAAGATATTTGAGAACGACACTATGATAAATTTTAGCAACAATGTGAATTAAATTATTGAAATCTCGATCGAGAGCTTCAACTATTTCATTAAACTAAATTATAAAGTGTAATTTTCATGCTTGTTGATATAGTGTCTGAAAACGGATGCTTCTAAAATAATCAATTAATTAATTAGACTTTTTTTAAAAAAAAAAAAAATTATCATCCAATCACAGTTATATACTCTTCTTAAAATACCTTTTAGATCTATTTAAATATGAAACAAATTTTATTTTAAAATTCAAAGTATTAAAAGTGTAGACGAATAATAATTTAAGCATGTAGTTTTTAAGGAGGATTTTGAAATATAAAGGAACTCTTGTATTTTATAATGAAGTGTGGGAAAATATAATTTATTTTAAATTATTTTAACTATCCATAAATTTAATACTTAGTAAGGATATTATAGGCAAAAGACGAAGCAAAATAACAGGACTAAACAATTCATACTTTTATATTAGTACTAATTAGTAATAATAGATATATGTATATATTGATATATATATATATAGATAGATATAGATATAGATATTTATAATCAAATAAATAAATTATTTTAAATTTTAAATTTCAAATTACTTAATTATCCTTAAATTATAATATTGTTAAGGGTATATTAGGGATAACATAAATTGGACGAAACAAAGCATTCATACTTTTATAATAGGGTGTGTATATATATATATATATATATATATATATATATATATATATATATATATTCTTTTAGATTTTCGCTAATTGGTCTTTCTCCTCTCTCTAGAAGAACCCAATTAGAAAAACTATAAGAAATTTTTTTAAAGAATTGAAGAAAATAAAAAAGAATAATATCATATATTTTACTTGATATTAATTATATAAGATATTTTGAATATTTAGGTTCAACTTACGTCATTTGTTGAACTAAATATCATATGAAATTTTGATAGAAAATTTCAAAAGTTGAGGTTGAGAGATGAATAATAATAATAATAATAATAATAATAATAATAATAATAATAATAATAATAATAATAATAATAATAATAATAATAATAATAATAATAATAATAATAATAATATAAGACGTTATGAATATTTAGGTTCAACTTACATCATTAGTTAACGAAATATCATATGAAACGTGATAGAAAAATTCATACGTTGAAGCTTGAGAGATGAATTTGAATTATAAAATGACTCTTATCTAATAAATAACACTTAAAAAATATAGTTACTAAATTAGTCATAAAAAAATCACTAACCATTTTTTTTTCTCTTTTTCTACAATTATATATAAGAATTTCATTATAAAAGAGATAAGAAATTTAAAAAAACTCAATTTTTTTTTAATAAAGTTATGAATTTTACTAAAAAGAAACGAGAATATAAAATACTATCATTATTTAGGTTCAAATTATGTCATTAAATGAATTAGATATCATATTCATAAATTAATAAATGATATTTGAACAATATAGTGCTCTTATCAAATAAATAAAATTTTGAAGATATAGTTACCAAACTAACCTTAAAATTTAAAATTCATTAAAGATAAAGACAAATTAAATTTTGTAAAAAACAATTCAGACTTTTATAATAAAAGTAGATTATGGCAAAATTAAAAGATATTTTCTCAAGTTTTCAGTTCAGTTACTATATGTAACTGAATTATTTCCTTCTATAGTTGGTCGTAAACAATAAATGCTTGTTTAAATTCATGTACCCAACTCTCTCTCGGTCCAACCTGTGTGCTATCATAATGTCAAATGTATTACTTTATTGTAGGATAGAGATCATATATTCAATTCATTGGGACTCTTGAAATTTAAAGAAAGAAAAGAAAAAGAAAATTTGAATTGGTAAAATAACTTTGAATTATTGTCCATGAACATTTGTCCTAGTGACATTGAACCAGGCACTCAAGAGCTTCATGTCTTGCCTTGAGATGATACAAGTCGTTACGGTTGAACAATTAATATTGTAGCCGCCTGCAAGGTGGGGTTCGTTTAAAATAGCGAAACAATTAATATGACTAAGATGCTATAAATTATTAGCGCAAGGACTTGAATTTTGGTAAAAACCTGCAGCCACATCTCAATAATTAAACAATCAACATTGCAACAGGTTAGGATGGCAGTCGCGCGAATTTTAATGGGTACTCGTTCACCCAAATCCGATTGAAGAGGATTTGGGGGAGATCTAAATGAGTTTGGGTAGGATATGAGATTTGTTTTTAAATACCATTAGTAATTGGTTAGGGTTGGGGTTTTAGTGTGAGGGTACCCGCACTACCCGAACCCGCTATGTTTTATAAAAAAATTCCATAAAATTATATATAAATATGTATTATGTAAAAGTCGAACCCTCAACCTTCCATTTTATAAAGACCCATTTTTTGTTTTTTTATTGCAGGACAATGAAGCTGTCTTATAAAGTTTTCCTAAAAGAAAATTGTATTTGTTTTATTAATTAATAGTAAACATTCAGGATTATCATATTTTATATGATTGTATGATGCTACTAAATGTAATTGGTAAACATAATTTGGTCTTTTTTTATTTTTATTTTTACATTTCATCTCTCATTTGTTTTTATCTGGTGTTTAATTTATATTGATGGTTAGCGTATTGGTTTACTATTCGTTTAGATGATTCGTGAAATATAATATTTTTAAAATGTTAAATACGTATTGGGTGGGTTAGGGTACCCGATGGATTTTAGTAAATGAGTTTGGGTGTGCTTGGGTATTATAAGTATCTTTTTAAATGAGTTTGGGATGGATTTAGGTAATATAAATTTTAAAAGATTAAGATTTGGGTAACCTTAATTTCATGGGTACCATCCCTAGACATCAGTGTAGAAATTTAAATCCAAATAAGAAAGCTACGGTCTAAGGGATGGAGCAATGACTTGGAAGCAACTTCTTAACCGACTCCCCTAAATCTGTGAGGCGCAAACCTAGAATCTCCATTATTCTGAATTATTTTAGTTCAACGCAGTAAATAAAAACCGACACAACTGACTTTATGGAGCTTATGGACAAAATTGTTGAGCAAAACAATGATCTTTATATATTAATCATTAGGACACTGCTTTTGCAATCATGGCTAAATTTGGAAAATCCTCCTTACACTTTTTGTTGATTTGCTCTCTTATCATCCATGCAGTTTCTGCTGCAAATGATACTATGAATAGTTCTCAGATCATCAGAGATGGAGAAACACTGGTTTCATCCCTTGGGATTTTTGAACTCGGGTTTTTCAGCCCGGGAAATCCGACGGAGCGGTATGTGGGCATATGGTACAAGAATATTACAGTTAGGACAGTTGTTTGGGTTGCCAACAGACAAGTTCCACTCAAGACTAAATCAGGTGTCTTAAAAGTTACACTGCCTGGAATCTTGGCCCTGTTTGATGACACTAATGGCACCAGGGTGTGGTCATCGAACGCAACGCGAACTGTGAAAAATCCAGTTGTGCAGTTACTGGATACGGGGAACCTGGTGGTGAAGGATGCAAACGATGACAGGCCGGAGAATTTTATCTGGGAGAGTTTCGTCTATCCATCGGACAGTAATTTATCAGGGATGAGCTTCGGGTGGAATTTCGTAACAGGGGTGGAGACTTATTTTACGTCATGGAGAAGCAACGAAGATCCGGGTCTGGGGGAGTTTACATCTCATTTGGATCCTACTGGATACCCACAAATAGTCCAGAGAAGACTTGGAGTTATCCGGGCCCGAGTTGGGCCTTGGAACGGGGTCCGATTCAGTGGAGCACCGGGGGCCAGAAACGATCCAACAATGCGAGTGAATAAGAATGAGGTGATGTATATGGAAGAATCTGCAAATCCATCACTTGTGACAAGGCTTAGGCTGAGCCCAGATGGCAGCGTCGATCGATGGACATGGAATTACGGGACAAACTCCTGGGCCATTTACGACACGACGCCAGATATCTGTGATCATTACAGTACCTGTGGTGCCAATGGAATTTGCAGTGTTGGAAAGTCTCCACACTGTGGTTGTCTTGATAGGTTTGTTCCAAAAGATGGAGAGAGAAAAAATGAATGCGTCCGGAGGACACTGCTGACGTGTCAAGATGATGTGTTTTTGAAGTATTCTGGGATTAAATTACCAGATGCACGATACGCTTGGTACAATGATCAGAGACTGATCCTGGCAGATTGTGAAGCAGAATGCGCAAAGAACTGTTCTTGTACGGCGTACGCGCAGTTGGATATCAGAGAGGAGGAAAGTGGATGCCTGTTTTACTATGGGGACTTTATTGACATCAAAGCTCTGGATCAAGATGGAGGAGATCTTTACATCAGAATAGCTTCTACTGACTTAGGTAAGTATTTACTTGATTTTTCGACTTCCAGAATATGTTTGATAATTTTATCCTATTTGGTTTAAGAATTGACTTATTTCTTGTTTGGATTTGGAATGTTGAAGACCATACAGAGGATAAAAAAGTAATTATCATTGCAAGTATTACATCAGGGGTCGGATTAGCTCTGTGCATTATCCTAATTTTGTTTTATGTTCAGAAGAGGAAGAGAAAGTTGAAGAGTAAAAAAGGTATGAAGAAAAGTAGCCTTAGTTTAAGAGGTGGTCACCTGTATGACCACCTTACTGTAAGACGGAACGTTAGATATGGGTAAATATGATCAACACTGTCAAATAAGTTGGCCATGTTTAACTTATGCAACTACCCGTCTTACTGTCAGACCGTCTCACAGAAGGTTTTGCCTTAGTTTAGTGCTTGCTTCTCTGTCTGTCTCATAGTGAAAACTTACAGGGCCATTTAATGGAAGTGATGGTGAAGAATCCGAGTTGCCCTTGTTCAACAAATCTACTATTCTGAAAGCTACGGATAACTTTTGTATCTCTAACAAGCTTGGCCATGGTGGATTTGGAACGGTTTATAAGGTATGAAATAAACCATAACGATTAACATGGCCTATGTCTGATTGAATTTCATGTTAGCAAGGTTTGGTTGTAGGGCCTGCTGGAAAATGGACAGGAAATTGCTGTGAAACGCTTGTCGGAAACCTCCTCACAAGGAGTCGATGAATTGAAGAATGAAGTGCTCTTGATTGCCAAACTTCAACATCGGAACTTAGTGAGGCTTCTAGGATGTTGCGTTCAAGGAGAGGAGAACATGTTGATCTATGAATACATGCCCAACAATAGCCTCGACTCTATTTTATTTGGTAAGTGCTTACAAACTGGTATCAAAGAACTAAAGTGTGGATGATCATAGAAGAGAATACTAACTCCTCTGTTGTAACAGATGAAACAAAAAGTATGATACTTGATTGGCCAAAACGCTTCAATATTATCAATGGAATCGCAAAGGGATTATTGTATCTCCATGAAGATTCCAGGTTGAGAATTATACATCGGGACCTCAAAGCTAGCAATATATTGCTAGATGCTGACATGAACCCGAAGATATCAGACTTTGGCCTAGCCAGGAGTTTTGGAGGAAACGAAACTGAAGTTCAGACACGTAGAGTTGTTGGAACATAGTAAAGAAGCTTAACAAACTGATTCATAGATATGATTTCCCCCTCAATACCTTCTTGCACTAATCATCATCATCATCATGTTCATACTCATTCTGCAGTGGATACATGTCTCCTGAATATGTTACAGGCGGGCTGTTCTCAGTGAAATCAGACGTGTTTAGCTTCGGTGTCCTTGTGCTAGAAATTGTGTCTGGCATGAAAAACAGAGGACTCTTACCCTGTGACTCTAAACTTAACCTTATTAGATATGTAAGTACTATTTTCATAGTTCATACTGCTCAATATCTGTTGCAAGAATGCAAAACTCATCCTATAACTTAAATCGAAGGTGGTTCAACTTCCAATATCTGTCCTTTATATGATTGTTTTCACATTTTCGTCTATTTTTTCCATTGCTCGCATTTGGTTCTTTCTTTTATCCAGAATTCGATATTGACCAAATTTGAGCAATTGAAAAAATAAAAGGAAGTTGTAGGATAAAGGACTGTTTTTAGTTCTGACCATAAGGTAGAGGACTAGTTTATGTATTTTCTCAAAACAAAGTATCATTTCACGTTCCAAATTTGGCAAACAGGCATGGAGACTATACAAAGACGACAAAGCATGCGAACTAGTCGATGCTTCTCTAGGCGACTCATTCGTCACGTGTGAAGTGATGCGCTCGCTTCACGTAGGTCTGTTGTGCTTACAAACTCGTCCTGAAGATAGGCCAACCATGTCATCGGTGGTTTTCATGCTCGGAAATGAAGTTGCATTGCCGGAGGCTAAACAGCCTACGTTTTTCGTAGAAACGCAGACTTCAACTAAAACAAATGCAACAAGTTCTGATAATCTAGTCACAATTACAATGCCAGAAGGCAGATAGAAAACAGTTGCACTACATTTCTATTCAATATTACTTGTGGATTTTTTTTTTCTTTGGTCGTTTGAGGTTGTAAACTACAACAAATTCTTATAGTTTCCAAAATTAATTTATCGTAATTCGTATAAAGATTCATGTTTCTGAACTAACAAAGTTTTTTTTTTTTTTAAAAATTGTCATTATCTTCTGAAGGTGTCCATGCATGTATAGCTCTTCAGAGGTTTTTCGAGGAAGCTACATTTTGTTCATTTTATTGATTTACCAATTTCTTCTAATCTTTATGTTGAGTTTATTGAGAAAAGCATTGTTGCAAAAGACGCTCTCAGATGGAAAATTATGACCTAGCGCCTAAGAGCGGTTCTCCGGTAGCAAAACAGATCTTAAATTTGTGTTATTCAGGTCATGAGTCGTTTTTATGAAAATGTATTAGTACTTATATTGAAATATATTATCTGTCCTGAAGAAAAGTATCGTTCTAGAAACATATTAGTGTTTATCGTAAAAGATATTACTTGTTTGAAGAAGTAAAATGTATTATTCTGGAAACTACGTAATATCTTTTTTAAGAACAAAATAATATTTTTCAGTATAAATAGTGATACCATTTTTAACAATTCGCCATTTAAACCGATGTATATCTAATGTGCATAAGAATAGTAATATTTTTCAGTATAAATAGTAATACATTTTTAGAAATTCGCAACTTAAACCAATGTATATATACTTGGTGCGCATAGGAATTAGTGAATGCGTAAAGAAAAGTTCAATACTTCAATATATGAAATTATACGATTTGAAATATGTATACAAACAGTTAATATGGAACACTTAGTTCAATGGAGAATTATGTCTAATTTAATATGCCTATAAACTTTCATATTTAATTGACTTGGGACTTTCGTTGCCCCAAAGCCGTACTAGTTCTATTGTTGAGAAGGATTGTGTAGACTATGAGTGTGTTTGTTTAAGTTTTTCTTTAATATATTGGAAAATATCAAACCTAATTTTCACCTACTTTTTATCACTTTATTACCTCATATAATCGTACTTCAGTACTTCCCAACCTTTATTAATAAATACACACATATGATATATTGGTAGTACATGATAATGTAGGGGGTGTCGGCAAAAAGAATAAGAATGTTTAATTAGCTAGGGGAGAGATAACAAAAAGAAAAAAAGAAATTATGTGTGTAGTCATAATTCCGTCCAGTTTAAAATAAATTTGGTTTTAGAAATATGTAAACATAGTAAGAAAACGATTTAATAAGTAATACAGTCTTGATTAATGGGAATTTGCATATTAGTTATTAGTGCAAACATGACACATTATAAATATTTAATTACTCCGACGCAGTATCCACTGGACGACTAACAACATTTATATGGTAATAAAGTGAGGGAAAAATTATTGGAATAGTTAGTTGTGAATATACTTTTGGATGCAAACTCAATTCAAAAAGTGATGTTTGTCTTCACAAACTACATTTCTTCTTTTATACAAAATAAACGATAGATAAAGATATAACGCTCAGTTTCCGCCATAAGCAAAAAAGGAGTCCTCAACCATTCATAAAAACGACATCGTTATATTTAATTTTATCATTAATGTATAGTTGACTGAACCGGAAATCATTAAACAATTACAAGTTACGAATTAGATTATAATCTATTCTTTTCTCTAACACCAAAATAATTATGTTTTTACTAATGAGTCGTCAAATTCACATTTTAAAAATATCTCAAAAAGGCAAGATAAAACATATACATGGCCAAAATTTACAAAAATGAACAAAACAATTAAAAAGAATAGTAATATGTACAGACAGAATTGATCCTCATTGCTGGACGCCAATTTATATGATCATTGCTCATAATGTAGTAAACTCATAAATCAAAAATAGGGAGCTCACCATATTTTAATTGATTTATTTAATTTGACTGGGACGGAGCCAGATTTTTCCAATGAAAGGGGATGGAATAATTTTTTTGGGAAATTTATAAAACAAATGGAAATTGAGGGGGCAAAATATTTTTTTGGAATATTTATCAAAAAATTAAATTTAAGGAAGATGAAATATGTTCTTTAATTACAATTACACTGTATATGTATATCCTCAGTAATTTTGTCAAAAATTTTAAAGGGGCGACCGCCTTAGCTCTATCTCAGCAATTGGGAATGGTAAATGTGAAATATAAGCTCAAATCATCCTGTAAACTACTCAATACGGTTAAGAATCAGTTAAAGGGTAATTCAATTAATAAGATTGACAACAGAGGGCACAAGAGTCATTCCAAAATCAGGTTTAAAATAAGAAGGCAAAGGTTGGGTTTGTTTGGCTGATAACTGGCCGAATTGTTTCACAGAATTCAAACCAGGATGGGCCGAGTTTTCTGTATCTGTTCGTTCAGTTAACCGTTTTGCATGGGCCGAAATTTCCTGTAACCGTTTTGTTTCTGTTTTAATTGCTTTTTCGAGCTGGACTGATGTGGAGGGCTGTGATTAGTCAAGATAAGGCGGTTAGCTTGATTATAAGAGATTAACCGTGAGTCAAAGAAGGATCATCTTGTATTTGATAAAGAGAGGAAAGAAAAGAGAGTTGTATACAAAAGAGTGGAGTGTGTTGGAATCTTCTTCTTCTTGTGTGATATTTTGTGAGATATAGCTTGTATTCTGGTTCTCCTTTCAATCAATAAAGAGGTGTGATTTTGTGGCCGTGGACGTAGGATTCACAACGAATCTGAACCACATAAATAGCTTGTTTCTTTTAATTCTCATGCATATCATTTTCTTTGTAGTTTGGTTGTCAAACAAGTAGTAGTTATAGTGTTTGTAGAATTGCTTGAGTTACACATTGGTGATAAATTCAACAGTAAATAAAGTAGAGAAACTGAGGAATGATTTGAACGTGTTTGTGTGCTATAAGAACGCAGAAAGCAAATAAATTAATTAGTTATGCTGAACTCTTTACTGTTCATATATTTCGTCATCCCACACTTGCACCACTAACAAATTAAAACACGCTATATATATTATTCCTTCCTCGCCTCTTACTCTGCAAAATAAAAAATTCACTTTTCACACAACTAACTAAAACTCACTATATTTGTCATTCCTTTCTCGCCTATTACCCTAGAAAATAAAAAAAATCATTTTCTTCCACTATGCAAGATTTTTTTTATCCGTTTTATTTATTCTCTCTAGCCAATAAAAAATTTCCACTATACCATATTCTTTTCTTTCCAAAATAATTTTTCATCAATTTTTATTTTGCTTCTCTCATCTCTGTCATAAAATCTTAATAGTAAAATTTTGGAATAGACCATACTCATGGATAATAATATACAAATGATTTTTCATCTATTTCTTTTCCTTCTCTCATATCTCTCCCAAAATCTTAATAGTAAATTATACTCCCTCCGTCCCGGCTAACTTTTCACAGTTGACCGGACACGGTTAAGAAAAAACAGATTTTGCTTTTTCTTTGATTTTTTTAAAGGTAGAGATTGAGTGTGAAGATTTTAAGGGTGTAGATTGTTAGATAAATTTTCTTTTCACGGGTGTGAAAAGTTAAGTGAAACGAACCAAAATGAAAAGTAGGAAAAGTTAGCCGGGACGGAGGAAGTAATAAATTTTGGAATAGATCATATTGATTGATAATAATAATAAACAAAGAGAAAATCACAATCCAAATTCTAATATAATTTAATAAGATTGAGAAAAGAAATATTTTCTTAAGATTATTCTTATATAAAATATTTTATTAGTTTAGTTCATCAACTTTTTTTTATTATCAATCAATATGATCTATTTCAAAATTTATTATAATTTACTATTAAGATTTTGGGACAAAGATGATAGAAGCAAAAAAAATTGATGAAAATTTATTTTGGGAATAAAAGAGTTTGGTATAGTGGAAAATTTTGATTTTCTAAGAGAGAAAAATAAAACGGCTAAAATAATTTGGGGAAGAAAAAAATCTTGCATAATGGAAACAAGTGATTTATTTTTTCTGTGACTAAGAGGCGAGAAAGGAATAACAAATATAGCGAATTTTTGTTAGTGGTGTGAAAAGTGATTATTTTATTTTACGGAGTAAGAGGCGAGGAAGGAATAATGTCTATAGCGTGTTTTAATCTGTTAGTGGTGTGACTAAGAGGCAAGAAAGGAATAACAAATATAGCGAGTTTTTGTTAGTGGTGTTAAAAATAATTATTTTATTTTACGAAGTAAGAGGCGAGGAATGAATAATATATATAGCGTGTTTTAATTTGTTAGTGGTGTGAGTGTGAGGTGACGGAATATATGAACAGGTGGTGACTTCCATAAGGAAATTCACCGGTGAATTTCATATCATTGTTGTGTATATATATGTATGAGGGTCAACACCCATTGTAGCTCTTACTGTAAATGTGGTTGACAAATCCTTTTGAAACATGTATTTTCCACTAGAAAATTGTTTCAGTTGGATGTTACCACATAATTGCATCTAGGATTTGGTAATATTGTAAAAGTTATTAGGTGTTATTCAGACGATTAGCGTCTAGTCATAGCCACTACAACAAATAAGAGAATTAGGGACAATTTAGTTTGAGACGATTTTGAATTCGTCTCAAATAGGTTGCTTTTTGGGACATTTTGCATATATTGTCCCAAATAAAATATTATGTGACATCTTTTTAAAAACGTCTCTAAATGGTGTGCGGTTTGTGACGTTTTCTTAGAAACGTCTCAAAATGAGACATTATTTTGTAACCCTTTTCTAAATACGTCTCAAAATGATGTATATAAGTGACGTTGTTTTTTAAACGTCTCAAAATGTTACATTATTTTGTGACATTTCTCAAGAACATCTCAAAAAGATGTATAATAATGACATTTTCTTTGAAAATATCTCAAAATGTTACATTATTTTGTGATATTTCTCAAGTACGTCTTCAAAGGATATATATTAGTGAATTTCTTTAAAAATGTCTCAAAATATTACAGTATTTTGTGATTTTTTCTTCCATGTCTTAAAAGGACATATATTAGTGACAATTTTCTAATAACGTCTCAAAATAATGTAAATTTTAGTGACTTTTTTCATAAGATATCAAAATATCATTTTCTTTTAATTTTAGAATTACTTATAACACAATGGGTGGCATTTTTCCAAAAAAGGTCACAATATCGTTTTGTTTAATTTTAAAATCACTATAACAAATTTTGTGACGTTTTTCCCTAAAACATCACAATATCATTTTCTTCCAATTTAGAATTACTTATTGCACAATATCATTTTATT
This sequence comes from Ajuga chamaepitys, assembly GCA_958295605.1. Lineage (NCBI taxonomy): Eukaryota > Viridiplantae > Streptophyta > Magnoliopsida > Lamiales > Lamiaceae > Ajuga > Ajuga chamaepitys. Next base: position 37,695,793 of record OY282498.1, on the reverse strand, counting down.
TTAATTTTAGAATTACTAACAGCACATTTTGTGACGCTTTTTCCTAAAATGTCACAATATCATTTTAAAATTAGCACATTTTAAAATTAGTTTTAGCACAACTCGTGACGTTTTTCCCAAAACGTCAAAATATCATTATATTTTAATTTTAGAATTACATATAACACATTTTGTGACCTTTTTTTCCTAAAACGTCACATATCATTTTGCTTTTATTTTAAATTACTATAACACAATTTGTGACGTACTTGGAAAACGTCACAAAAACACTTTACGTGGTTAAAAATTTAAAAGAAAAAGATGACCCCTTCATTTGCAACGTTACTTCGAAAACGTCACAAAAAACTCTTTATTTTATGTTATTAAAAAGGAAAAAGAAGAAAAAATAAAAGTTAAATTGATAAATCAAAGGAGCAGAGCCATCTCTTCCTTATTTTTTGGTTTCTCATGGATCGAGGCTTCGCCATCTCCACCGATCGCGACTTCTGCCTCCATCCTTCCTCACCGCACTTTCAATCGCGAACTCTACATAAACTAAGAAGTGGTCCAATTATTTTTTTTCCTCAAAATGTTCCGGAAATTAGGGCTAACTGGTTTCTTCTGTCGCGCAAATTCCATCTGTAAGTTTTTTTTCCCTTTTTTTGATTCGCAATTACTTTGGGGAGAATTCTCGCCACAAAATTAGGATTGATCTAAACGTAGATTGACTTTGATTTCTACGAGGTCTTACAGTGATCCAATAATGCTTGGTTTTGTACTTTGGAGTTATGTTTCCATTTTTTCACTTCTTTCAATATCGTTCATCAGGTTGAGTTGCCTTTGTGTGTGGAAACAAGAATAATAACCAACTCAAACCATACTTGTCGGATTATGTTCGAAATTCATTGTGGTATGTTTGACAATGCAACGATAATACAATATTCCTTCTCATTATATTTTATTTCTTGACGTCTCATATATTTATTCTCTCTTTATAAGTGGATTGTTTTATAATTGTAGAGAATAAAGAAAGATTAGCTGTAGATGCTGGAATAATTCACCTTGAATTACCCAGACCGGAGTACTTTTAACAGGGCATGTATTGCTGCAGTTTTATTCCGTTGCTATCTTGTCGCTAATTATTAAAATATTTAATCGCTATTCTATTGCTAATTATTAAAAGCTTTAGTCGTTATTTTGTCGCTAATTATTGTTGTCGTTATTTGGTCGGCAATTACCAATATATTTTTGTGAGCTCTGTTATTATTTTCTTTTGTAGGTAATCTGTAAATAAATATTCAATTTCAAATATTTTATATTATTAGTGCCCTGCCTTTTTTATTTATATATAAAATATTCAGCAAAATAATTAAAAATCACCCAACACAATCTAAAATAAGTAATTCAACGTCCGAATATGAATTAAAGTCTAAATATCCCCACAAATCAACAACGCATGTTTAAAATTCAATCTCAACATAAAAAAAGATGTACCGAAAATAAGACAAACACTCCAAATTCAAAACTAAAATAAACTCACATAATAAAGTGCAAACATAAGTCAACTCAACACTTCATCATCTCCATCATATGCCTAGGTCTCTATCGTGAATCAATCGCATCAAGAATCGAACCTGCTCATCTGTCTCATTCTGTCGTGCAGAAATTTCATCGAACTTCTTCTGCATCTCAGCACGACCCTCAGCAAGGCCCTCAGCACGACCCTGATCTCGGGCGCGCTCTATGTTCCTCTGATGTGAGCTCATCGAGGAATCATAATTCCCAATGCCATAAGTACTTTGTTTCGTAGTACTAGCACACTCCAAGTAATGCTCATCAATTTTTTCACGACGTTGGGTCTCATCAAGAGGACTCTCATCAGATAAATCAGGATCCTCAGCAATACGGACCTCCACTTCCAACTAAGAAAATAACAAATAAACATAAAAAGACTTTCTTAGAATAACAAGTAGAGAATCTAAAAGAAACACAATCTAACCACACTTTGTTAATATTGTATACGTAGGCAGGCATAAAGATACTATGCATCACGTGTAAGAAAGATATTAAACATAGCAAGTACGATAGCAAAACATTTTATGTTGAAAGCTCATACCAGGAAGACTTGTTTTGCACATAATACAAGCAAAGAAGGTTTTGCACTCACGAATATGGAGACAAATAACACATGAATTATCCAATGAAGTTCAAAATCACTAAATGATGTGTGTTTCACCAGCAAAGTCTATTTGCTTAATAATATAAAAGTCTAAACTCTAAACTTGCAAAATGACTTTCATAATACCATTTACTAAAATCTGTAATGTGGCTGACAATCTAAAATCTGCTCTTCAGGACAATTGTTGATATCCAAAGCTGCAAACGAGTGGTACTTGTCTGATTAAGATGAGCAGAACCCATAGCATTCTAAGAATGTGGAGTAGTTAAAGATATGTACAAAAGGGTATAAAAAATCACTCATGAAATTAAGTGTCTAATAATTACAAGTGGAAAACACCAACCTACAAAATCTAGAGTACTTCAATTAGCAGTATAAGAACTTCAATCCTGAAAGTGATAGTACTTCTATGATGCTAGAATGTACAAACTGGTTTAACAAAGAAAAATGATTCATAACTGTTTTCAAAAGGTGAAAGTGTTATTTCATGTTCATTTTCTGAAATGTGGTTGATGAACAAAACTTCAAGTCCTACAAATGGAATAACATTGCATCCATTTTCATGCATCATCCAAAATCCACAATATAGACAAGATCATCTCACAGATTGCAGGGGAGGATATATGAATGAAGATGAACTAAACATCCAGAGTTTACAGCAAAAAGAAGTGTCACATTGGCAAATTAAATAGATATCAACATATTTTGTCCAACATATTTTGTTTTTTATGAAGGAAATAATTATAGACAAACTTTAAATGGAAGGCAGATTTGAAAAATTCAGAAATCAATTACCTAAGTTGCATCGCAATGCTTTTACTGAGCCTGATCAGATTTTAACCGAAATAAAAAAACCAATACTTTAGTAGGAAAACAAAAGAAAAGAGCATTAAAAGAATGTGAAAGAAGTAGAGGCCGTGCATTCGTTATTTAGTGGATCTAAAATATATCAAAACAAAAGCAACTACCTGAACTGTTGAGATCAATGCCTCCAAGGGTTAAGTTGACTTCACCTGATTTTGAAGGGCCTGCATTCCAAGAGCAAAATTAAACATTTCATGTATTTTCAGCAGTGTCTTTGGATCTTGGATCTATGGAGGAACTGGATATGTATATGTATATAATATTGAACTTCATTCCTCTTATTCTGGGATGCATGTTAATTTATCAGTTTAATTGTCCTATATCTTATTTCTGTATCTTTCATGACAAAGGGTATAAAGTATTTTCAGGACATGTATTTATTTGGCATTACTCTTTAGGCCACAGTATAAAATATTGACTTGATATTTGGTATCTTTCATGACAAAGGGATATAAAATATTGAAAATGTGGCAGCCCTGCCACTCATTATTATGTAATACAGGGCACTCACCTAAGAGAAGAATTAATTGTATCTTGTGCTAAACTAACAATACAATACAATAATTATCGAGAAAAGGAATTTTACAGATAGGTTTATAAGAAAAATGTGGCTACATGTACCTTTCTTTAAAAATTTTGGAGAAGCAGCCAAATTTAAGCAGTGGAACAGCTTGGAGTTAAAAATCAAACTCTTTTTTTTTTTTTTACAACTGAAAACAGCAAGTCAAGGGCAAACTATCAAAATTAAGAAAATAAGCATAATTCCAAAATCAATGTTTAGATTATTTGCAGGTTTTACAAATATGGTGTGGCAGTGCAATAGAAATAAGTAATACTATGGATTTGCAGAAAGTGATGCTAATAAGAAATTTTGATGAGAAAAGCATGATTATCTTAGGAGAAAGATAGCGTCTATGAGGGTGCACCAATCCTACATTTTAAAGACATCGAAATTCAAGTGTTGAATCATAAATGAGTGGGCGATGTTTATGTTAAATTGTATACATTCTGTGGGTGGGTAAATGTGAATAAGAGTGGACGTCCCTTTCAGGAGACCAGGCCAGAAAAGGTGTTTAATAAAGAAGGAAAGAAAGAATAAAAGAGTCCAAAATAAGTTCACATGATATGAGAAGTAAGCAGAACAGAACAGAAGAGAAGAGAGAGTAATAAAAATTTCTCACATTTAGAGTCAAATTATAAATTACCTGATGTATAATTGTTTGTTTCATTTTCATCAGAAAACCATTTTTCTACTCAACTAGTCAAATTATATATTCCTCACTATCCCGAAAACCAGTTCCAAATAATACCTGCATCAATAACGAATTTTCGGGTTTTGCAGTGGCTAATATTCTGTTTCTTGAATCGCCGGCTGGTGTTGGTTTCTCGTACACGAATACAACTTCTGATCTCTACAATTTCGGAGACAAGAAAACAGGTAATCATTACATCCCTTTTCATGTTATACAGGTATGTTGACACAGCTCATGATTCATTGAGTTTCCTCTTAAGATGGATGCAAAGATTTCCACAGTACAAACACAGAGACTTCTATATCACTGGAGAGAGTTATAGCATGTACATAATGACATCAAGAAATTCCTGAAATCTTACAGTAGCACACGCAAGGAAGAATGATCGAAGCTGTCACACTCAGAAATGCTCCAACGAGCAACATCAGATATCCGAAAAATGGAATGTATAAGGCCACAACGATGGTGCTTAATACTAGAATTGTTCGGATCAATATGAAACTATGATTTGGAAAACTTACTGACAATTCTCAACCTCTACTAATACATTCTCTTTCTGTCGCAAACTCCAATCAGCCTAAGAGTAGCAATTAGATCGTATACAAATCAGTAGCATACTCTGGGCTGGAAATCTTACTGAAGCACAATACATAATCACACTGATTTCATGACTAACCATTGCAATATAAACAGGCAAGTTCCTTACAAAATCACACTGATTTCAAGATTCTGTTTAAAGAAAGGAATGCACAACCATGGTGTAGATAGACAGACCTTGAACTTATATGCCTTCCGCTCCAGGAGTATCACCTTCGCGTCATTTCCGGTAGTAACAATCTGCAAAATTTGAAACACACACACACACTTGACATGAATATCTAATAAGTCTGTCCTTTGACTTATAGCTTGTCAAGATATGTACTGATTAATTGCATATATATATATATATATATATATATATATATATATATATAAAGCCTAATGAAGAAAGAAGATAGATGCACACAACTCAGTTTTTAGATTTTGTAAATGCTAAAGTTTATGGATCTAAGTTGAAGTTTATCGAAGTTTGGTTCAATAGACAGTAAATTTTATCATGCTTTTATCATGCATCCTGAAAGACTAAGACTTCATTTAAACTTGAAGGCAGAGTTTGCTTTCAAATGCGATTTGGGAACAGAAAAATCAAGAGTAAAAGTTGACAAGTGAAAGTGGGGCAGACAAAAACCACTAATAAATTAGTATATACATATATATAGTCATCCTCAAAATTCAACAGCAACAGCAGCAAAAGCAGTATGGTTAAATTGAACAGATCACTATCTAAAGGGTATTTTATTCAAAGCTTCATCAGTGGTTTAAGGCCATGAAACTCACAATTAAGCAAGAGAATATGGTACAATTGTTAATAAATCATAAAAGGGTAAAGGATGGCATCCAGGCCAACCTCTGCACAAGCAACACATCAACAAAATCATCATCTTCTTCTGTTAACGTTCCATTTTTAGAAACCCTCTTCATTCTGTGTTCTTCCAGAATCTTCCCGATAAAAACATTAACTCTTCCAACCAATTCTTTACTCCTTTTTCTCACTTTCTGCAAATCCATCTACCCCAAAACAGGAAAATGATCACTCAAGTTGAATTTTCCCAACAATTCATACCCTTCTCTCACTAACCCTTCTAACTCCACCCCATTGTCACTCCTAAAATCATTCCATTTTCCAAAGACACTCATCATCACATTGTCAGTGATCCATAATGCAACACATCTTTCTCATACATAGATGTCACAACAAGAAATTCTCAAAATCTTAAGAAATCCTATCTAACCAAACAGCAACTCCATAAAATGGAAGACTATAATTCAAATTCAATAGCAGTTTTGACCTACAAATTTAGCTTATACATGAACCTCATCATGCTATGCTATTTTGAAGCAACTAGCAACTACATCCACTTCGACTATGTTTTCCCAGCACATGTCCTCATTTACTACTTGATGGACCAAATTTCAGAGGAAGCAACAAAAGTTAGATTGTTTGTGTAACAATTCATTTTGTGTATTCTTGAAAATGAATTGTACTCAGAAAATGATCAAAATACTTCTTTTTTATCCCCTTTGTCAACTCAACTCCGATATTTACTCCTTCGAAACAACAAACACCATGATTTTCTCTCCATCCCTGTATGTACACCATAATCAGCATTGTCTCTCCACACAAGTAGTCATCTGGCCATAATAATTTGCATATATATGCAGAACTATATACAAAAACACATATAGGAAGATAGATAACATATATATGTATGTGTGTGTGCTACAGGCCCTGGAACTAGAAGTTCAGGTAGGGCTTCACAGCTGGAATTGTATATGTTTGAGGTCAATGTAGATGCATGCTAGAACCAATTTTCGATCAATCAATAATATCAGACACAAAAGTAAGCACAAATCATACAAAATGTACCTGAAATAAAAAGTGAGGAATTGCCCTAGCTAGCTAGATCAGACTCTGTTGTTGCCTACCAAGAAAAGGAAAATGAATATTGGTGCTACCAATAGTGTTACCCACTGAAGATGGAGGTCATGAAAATGGCACGGAAACAAACCACCGAACTGCATACGAAGCATCTACACCTTCTTCTATATATCTCACTCTCGTCAACTCCTCTTCCAACTTGCAATTCCAAAAGAAAAGAAAAATCAGCAAAGGAAATAAAACAATATTGTTTAATTTACAACAACTCAACCCTTTCACAGAAAATCAGATCAACTCTTAGCGAAGAAATTGGGGAAAATAATTTTGTTGGAACATCACCAGTTGGAGTGCGCCTTCTTCAGATGGAGGCGAGAGAGAGAGCTGCATAGCTGCAGAGCTGCGGAGCTGCAGAGCTGCGAGAGAGAGAGAGCAACTGCGAGCTGCGAGCTGCGAGCTGGAGAGAGTGGGAAGAGAGAGAGAGAGCTGGGGGGAATTAATTATATAATTTTGTGTGAAATTATATTTTAAGAGTGTCTAAAATTAATTTTCTTAATTTATTTTCAGCTTATTTTTAATTTATACTATTTTGGTCGGTATTTAGCGACTACTACATCCGTCGATATTTTTCACAAAAAAAATTACGACAAATTATATTGGTCGGTATGATTTTGAAATTAGTCGGCACTTTTAAAATATAAAATTTACCGACTAAATTTTTTTCGTCGGTACATTTCTGTCACTAACTGGTCGGCATGTTTCAAATAAAAAAAATTACCGATCGAATTTTATCCGTCGGTAAAATTCCGTCACTAACTTGGTCGCTATTTTGTCGCATATAAAATTAGTATATTGGCCCTTAAATAGCGTCGTTAGTCTGTCGGTAATCCGTCGATGAATTTTATTTCTGAAATATTTTTTATTTTTGTCGATATATAGTCACAATTTTGTCGGTACTTAACGATAAAAAATCATTGTCGCTAAAATCGGTCGCTATTTTGAGAATTTCTTGTAGTGATAAAAGTTGGATGTTGGACCATGATACAAGTTGCTCAAAGTTTTTCTTCATATTAAAATATGCAAAAAAATTATGTGGAAAATGTATGGTGAGATAAGATTTATTAATTAAAGAAACTATAGAGAAAATATGGTAAACCTAATATTTTTGCGTGTATCTATCAAATAATGAACTTATGGATGTTAGTTGATGATGTAATGACACGTGTAAACTTCTATCTTTTGTTTAAATGCCAGTGATTTGATGATAATGAAAATGTATACCTTGAGAATTACACAGTCTATTCAATCATCATATAAATTTATTCATGTTATATTAATGATGTTGAGTCTATGTGTATTCAAAACTAAATAATAATTATATCAAACTTTACATTTATAAGAGAATTATTTCTACATCACATCATGGTATTTCGTTTTTATGAATCTTTTAACATTATTATGTTTTGTTAAGACTAAGATTATTTAATTTTTTTCTTTTGATTTTCAATTGTATTTGTTCAATCGATCAAATCATATTTTTTTTCCTCGCTCAATTATATAAGAAGTTGTGTATATATATTTCAATGATAAATAACTACATTGAGTTTTATTAGAACGAACGACTAATACCACCATACCAAAGTACAATTGTTTTATGTTTGAACTAGTAGTTTTTATTGGATAACAGTCATATTAGAAAAAAGAATAGTAACCACATGCATAGTAAAATAATAGTGATCACCATGCAATGCACGTGTCTGTTGCTAGTCACTAAAAAATCTCTAATTATCTAACCTACTATATCTAATTTATTCTTCATTCCTAATAGTAAGGAAATGAGGAGAACACTAATAGATTTGAAGTGAGAAAAAATCGAGTTGAGAGTTTATTTTTTCATTCCTTATCTCTTAATTTTCTTATCTAAACTTAAAATGACATCTAAAAAAACGAAAGTATTAAAATTTAAAACAAGTGTGGATGACTTGGTTCGAATGCTCGATTTATTTCCAAAATAGTGGAAAGATTCTGAATTCAGATCTTCTATAGACTATATTATGACGCATTTAAAAAACAAAGTAGCCTATATTATTAACCAATACTTCCTCTGTTCTATATTAATTGACGTTTTAGGATGTTCTTTTTTTTTTCAATTAATTGAGATTTTACATATTTTTCACCAATTCTATCAATTTTCTCCCTGGACGCAATCCTAAAATATCTCTACTTTTCGATCTATCAGATATATTTTGATTTGGTCAAATCTTTAGCTGAGAGTATATCTGTCAAAATATTCAATCCTTAATTCTTCCCTTTCGTCTTAAAACGTCAATTAATATGGAACGAAGGGAGTATATACATATGAAATCCATATAAAATGGGTTACTATGCAGAGTCGAGCACTCGAAAATTCACACCCAAACATTCTATCCACTTATGAATGACAAATCTACTTCTGTTATAAAAGTGTGAGTTATTTTTTTTATAAAATTTGATTTGTCTATTATACCTTTAATGAATTTTAATTTTAAGGTTAATTAGTTTAGTAACTATATATTTAAAGTTTTATTTACATGGTTAGACAAGATTTGATTTGCCTATTATATAAATCCTTAATGAATATTAATTTTTAAGGTTCATTTTTTAACTATATTTTAAAGTTTTATTTATTTGGTTAGACCCTATATTACGTTGGGAAATTACGAACAATACAAAGCAAAAAAAAAAAAAAAAAAACGAGAAGGATCGACAAAGTCAAAATAAAGATACCAAATTTAACGTGATTCGCTGACAACTTGTTAGCTACGTCTACGGTCAAACGAGAGGAACCAATCAATTTCAAAAGAGTGCTTACAACATAGGACAAAGACAAACTTGACCCTAAGTCAACTATCCAACCTTTCATCCTAACAAAAGGATACAAACTTGAGTATCAATCAATTGATACTCGACCAAAATAAACTCTCCACACTCTATGAACAAACGACTCTAAACCCGAAAACAGAGTCCCAAAACCAAATTGGATATTCTAGACCAAAAGAGTACCAAGTACTCAATAAATATCAATTCTAGAATATCCCAAATTGACAACCTCTCTCTTGTTTAACAAATCAATGACTGATCAAATCAACTAATTGACCTATACCAAATTCCAAAGGCTATAGGACTATTTATAAGTCCTCAAACCTAATCCTAGACAAAAAAGGAATCCAATTGGGCCTAAATCGCGTAGGCCCAAAAGCTGTCGTGCCTAACTAGTCTGAGCGGCGCCTAACTAGTCTCGGCCGAGCCCGCAGCCGCGCCCTAGCTGCGCGGCCGAGCCAACCCTCCAGCGTCACACCTCAGCTCTAGCCACAATTGGTCGCGCCCGCGTCCTCGGACGCGCCCAATTCCAACGCCTCTAGATTTGCTTCAAATTCTTCTTCCACCTTGACACGAACGTCGACCCAAATCGAACCAGATTCAAGGCACAAATCCTAACAATCTCCACCTTGCCTTGAATCCACAAACGATGCGACTTCTTCGGACAAAGCTCCACCTCAATTTCAAATCTTCTCCCAAATTTGTTGGTCTTCACGTTTACTCCAAATATCTTTCCCACCAAATAGTGAAAACTCGAACCAAGCTCTGATACCACTTGTTGCAAAATTATGAACAATACAAAGTAAAAAAATAAACGAGAAGGATTGACAAAGTCAAAATGAAGACACTAAATTTAACTACGTCCACGGTCAAACGAGAGGAACCAATCAATATCAAAAGAGTGCTTACAACATAGGACAAAGACAAACTTGACCTAGGGCAACTATCCAACCCTTCATCTTAACAAACGGAGACAAACTTGAGTATCAATCAATTGATACTTGACCAAAACAAACTCTCCACACTTTATGAACAAACGACTCTAAACCTGAAAATAGAGTCCCAAAATCAAATTGGATATTCTAGACCAAAAGAGTACCAAGTACTCAACAAATACCAATTCTAAAATATCCCAAATTGACAACCTCTCTCTTGTCCTCACAAATCAATGACTAATCAAATCAACTAATTGACCAATACCAAATTCCAAAGGCTATAGGACTATTTATAAGCCCCCAAACCTAATCCTAGACAAAAAAAAGAATCCAACTGGGCCTAAATCGCGTAGGCCCAAAAGCTGCCCCGCCTAACTAGTCTCGGCCGTGCCTAACTAGTCTCGATCGAGCCCGCTTCATCTGTCATGATGGCACGGCCGCGCCCTAGCTGCGCGGCGGAACCAACCCTCCAGTGTCGCACCTCAGTTCCAGCCACAATTGGTCGCGGCCGCGACCATCTGTCGCGGCCACATCCTGCGACGCGCCAAATTCCAACGCCTCCAGATTTGCTTCAAATTCTTCTTCCACATTTACACGAATGTCGATCTAAATCGAACCAAATTCAAGGCACAATTCCTAACATATATTTCAAATATCATCTATCAATTCATGGATATGATACCCTAAAAGAATCATGGAAATGATATCTAATTCATTTAGTGATATAAGTTGAACCTACATACTGATAATATTCTATATCTTTCTTTATTTTTAATAATATACATAACATTTTTTTTTAAGTTTCTTTTTAAATTTCTTACCTCTTTTATAATGAGATTCTTTTATATAATTTTAAAAAAAAAAAAAAAGAAAGTTGTAGAAAAAAATCATTTGTAAATATTTAAGACTAATTTAATAACTTTTTTTTAAAACTTTTATTTATTTAGTAAGATTCATTATATAATTTAAATTCATCTCTCAAGTCTCAACTTATGAAATTTTCTATCACATTCAAATAATATATAGTTCAACTGATGACATAAGTTGAACCTAAATATTCATAATATCTTATATTATTATTCCTCCATAGAAAAATACATTATACTTTTCTTTTTATTTGATTCTTCATAAATTTCTGAAAGTTTTTCTAATTGGTTTTTTCTACAATTGAAGAAAAAGGAGAAAGACCAATTAGAAAAAATGTATTTACAATAAGTAAAAATTACTTTGTTATATGATTCTCAAGATATTAAATAATAGAAGTCTACACAAAAGATATTATGTATTTATTGAAAAAATTATAGAAAATTAAGCATCCAACTATATGATGATAAAATGAATAGAAGTGAGAAAATACATTGTGAAGAAAGATAAAACAAACTTATGAATAGACTCCATTATTAGTAGATAACACTTTATTAACTTTATGAGCTAAATTATAAAAAAATAAAATAATGCAAAAAAATATCAATATTAAGGGTAAGTGAATTTTCATTATAGAAAAATAAATTATAATAGATGAGTCTAGGTAATATAATAGAAAAATCAAAGATAAATTAATGTGACCGAGTCAGATATATTATACTATCAGAAAAGAATACAAAAACAAAAATTAAATATCTATATATTTGTTAGATGTACATACAAGTTATTGCAATGTAGTATTTTGAAATTTAGAATAAACTAGACATACATTTAGTCTTATTATTCAAAAATTTAGTTTCATCTAGCAATATATATGTTTACACGATAAATTTGTATGAGCATTAATAAGTAAATATAAATCAAATTTTTATGCTTGTAAGAAATGAGATTATATATTATATTTATTTTCATTGATTTAGAAGAATGAAATCGATATATTTCATAAGTAACATTTATAAAATTACAACAAGCGAAAATAATAATTGATTTACGAATTTTATTGAATTCAAAAAGTATACGACAAGTCATTCATTCATATATATATATATATATATATATAATATTTTTAAGATGAAAAAGATGGAGGAAAGCGGTAAAAGTAGCTTATATATAAAATCAGTAAAAGAAATATATGAAGATATTCAAACTTTAAATGCATCAGTAGTGATATTGTGTAGATTTTAAAAACTATTGGTTTATACAACGGATCAATTTTATTCAAATAGATCTATGCGTAGAGCATCATTTTTAATCACATACAATTCTCACCTACATAAATATATTCAATAATGTAATACTTTTAATAGGTGATAATTTTAGTAGACCAAAGAAAAAATTGATATATTAGAAAATTGGAGAGAGACATAAAAATCACAAGATTAATAAACATTGGATTTTAGATTGAGGAGTGAAATTTCATTGTACTAATAATAGAAATAGTAAACTGACAAACGTAAAAATTAGTGAACATTAATAGTTGCAGCAGATTCTTTTAAATATTTATTTTCTAACATCAAACAAATTATTAAATCAATAAAAATCTTATACATATATTTTAAGCATATGTAATAAGTTCATAATTGAATTCACTATGCTATATAAAATTACATGGTCCAATAAAGAACTATAAAGTAATAATGAGCTAAGTTGTACTATGTGAATGATTAAAAAATTGTACTATGTGAATGAGTATCACATAATTAAATTAAAACATGCACAAAAATAAAGACAGTAAAATAGGAATGTTAAATATTAATTTGAGTATTTTTTACATAAAAATAAATAATAATTATGTGAATAAAGCACTGTATAGTCTAAATAAAAAATAAAATGAGAGAAATAAAATCAGAATGCATGGTTTATACATGTATATATAAGACTTTTAAATGGATGTGCAATGTGTGAAAAATTAGGATCGTATTTCATATAACTAAATAAGAAATTAAAAAATAACAAATTAGCTAAAACATCTATTATATTTTATATAGGTTGGAGCATGTGTCTTAATTGAAGATTGTATAGTCGACCTTCCATAAAAAGAAACATTATTTATTTCGTAATTCTACTATAGTAGAATTTTTATTTTAAATCACACATAATATTTAAATTTCGATGTTCATTTGATAAAATAATTAAGGAAAATTGAAAAAGCAATCATAAATCGATAAGTATATTATATTAAAAAGGATTATACTTAATAATAATTAAAAATAATTAGAAAATAATTTTCATAACATAAGTTGGATGTTGGGCATTGATACTAAGTTGCTGGAAATTTTTCTTCAAATTAAAATATGTAAAGAATTTCATGTGCAAATATATGTTGAAATTGAAATATTAGGCCTAACATAGTTTATGCCTCACTATCACGTATATTGTTTTTCAATCATAATACAACTTTATTCAAGATATATTAATTAGGCGTCGACTATTCCCAACCCACAAAATTTCTTAACTCAGCCCACTAATTTAATACATTAAAATATTATTATTATTAAAGACTACAATGCCCTTAATGATAATAACACATAAATAACTTAAAATAATAAATACAATTAAGTAAAAAAGAAAACTAATGTTTTTTAATTGTTATTCTTTCCTGTCATCTTCAACCTGACCGTGTAAAAATTGCATAAACCCTAATTTCTTCAAGTATTCATCAATGGAGGACAAAAATAATTCAACTTTCTCGGTCCGATAATCAAAGAGCAAAAATAAGATTGAGTGTCAATCCTGGCGTATTAACTATAGATTTACCCTGAAGTTGAAGTGTGTAACTATAGATTTATTAGGATCAGACTGTGAGCAGTTTAGAATCCAATTATGGGTCCGTGACTTCGTAACTATAGAATTGCTCCATTATTCCATTACATGGCTCAAGTTTCACTTGCAATTGGCCAAGGATTCATCTACCGTCAAACCCTCATGTATCAAAATTAAATCTTTTAATTCGTTTTTCAATAACCAATCCCCCAAAACCCATAATCGAACCAAAACAATTCTCAACAAAGATTGATAACTAAATGAATAATTAAACTAAGAAAGATAAGTAACTATTAAAAAAGAATGGAGACTTGGCTTCTTCCTCTTCCTCATTCTTTCTTCTTCTTCAATTTGTCTCTTCGTCGTTTCTTTCTTTCAATAGACCGCTGCCTCCTTTGATTTCTTTCTGTTTCTTGTTTTTTCATGGTTTATTGTCTTAATTATTATATTTTAATTAAATAGTTTAATTCAAAGAAAGGGTATCATCGATAGATAGCAGACTGTATTAAGAAATTTGTACTGAATTTGTACTGATTCATAAATAAAAGTGGGCTTCATTAAAAAGTGAGCTACGTTGAGAATTTTTGTAGGCTGCGAATAACCCCCGCCATTAATTATGGCTGAGTCAGTGTATAACAAGAAGTAAATAATAGTTGAATAAATCAAACTTTATATATATAATAGAAAATTTTGTAAGACTAAATATTTCTATATTATATCATGGTATGTCTTTTTCTATGAATCTTTTAATGCTAATTATTATAACTTATTTTGTTAAGACTAATGTTATTTAACTTTTCTATTTCTCTTTTGTGATTTTTTTAGTTTTCAGTTGATTTAAAATTGTGTTTGTTTAATGAATTAATTTTTAATTGCATTGAATAATCTACGAAGTTGTATATATATATTATAATGATCATATTGTACAATTATTTTACATTCAAAATAATTTTTTTATTAAATAATAATAAAAAATTATAACCATGTACAAGACACGCGTATTGCTAATGTGAAATAAAAGTTCAAGTTTGATAATTGACAGATCATTTGTTGACTTAGGAGTGTCTCATTCTCCACCCCCACTCAAAAAGGAAAGGAAAACTTCATTCCAAGTGGATACCAAATTATAATATCCACTAACTAATGAAATGTCCGGGCTGACTTGTGCCCACTTAGACCACAAATTAGAATTTTCTCTTTCTCAATGTTATAATAACTTAACTTGTACAATAATATATAGGATTATATATTATCCAAGCACTGCACAGAAAATTCATATTAGAGCCAGAAAATTATAAACGGAGCATTACACAAATCATTAATATTTGTGTTCGTATAAAGGAGAGATGGTTGGCATCTTTCCCGACAGAGACGGGAACAGCCTTCGGGCTTTACGTGTTATCGATCACATCCTATTAAAACTACTCACTTTGGTGGATCTATAACCCAATTTTTTAAGCACCTATTCAGCTAAATCATTAATATTCTATTAGTGACCAAGTAGCAATTAAATATTAGAGACGGACATAATTCATCTTTATTCTATATGTAATTTGGTCTCTATTTTCATAATAGGGACGAGAATTCGGTCCCTAAATTTAGAGACGAAATATATCGGTCTCTAAATTTTACAGACCAATATTATAGAGACCAAATATTTCGTCTGACGTCCGTCACTACTTTAGTTTAGAGACACATTTTTCCATCTCTAATTTATTTTTTTCTTGTAGTGCATTAAGGCTACGGTTACTTTGGTAGATAACCTCGCATAGTGACATTTATCTAGATTCAAATAGTGTTTACATTAGTAGAAAAAAAAAATTGGGTTATCCTTCTGACCCGGTAATACCTTAGATGATAATCCAAGTCATCCCCTAGGACAGTTTATCAATACTTGGGATAACATCGAAAAATTACATTTATATCCCTTACTACTCATTTCTTTTGCAAACTTAATTATTAAAAGTGACATTTAGGTAATATCATCATTATCTAAACCTCCATATGCTCATAGTAAAAGGTAGATAAGGATATTAAATGTTACTCCCTCCGTCCCAGTTAACTTGTCCTACTTTCCATTTTGGTCCGTCTCACTTTACTTGTCACACCCATAAATGACAATTAAAGGCAACAATCTACACTCTCAAAATATCCACATTCAATCTCCACCTTTAAAAAAAGTCAAAGATTCTACAAAATCTGTTTTTTCTTAACATCCGTGCCCGGTCAACTGTGACAAATTAACCGGGACGGAGGGAGTATATGTTACCGTAAATATTGGAAACAATTTATATTTTGTCGCGTGAAGTTATCTCACTTGCCTAGATAAAATGAGAAGATAAGTATCGTCGGAATTAGAGATGACAATTTGGGTGGCTCAGCCAAGTTCGATCTAGCCAGTCAAGCCAATGTCATATGAGACCGGGATCGATCCAAAATTTGATGGGGCAAAAAATTAGTGAACAATGTTCAGTCTATCCACCTAAAATACACCATGATTTCGAGCTGATCCATCGAGTTTTCACCAACATGTTGGACCTGTTAAGTCCAACAGTACTTCATGGCAAGATTCATATAGCCAAAGACATCCAAAAAGTGTTGGACAGGTTTGGCCGGCCCGTAGACCGAATCAATCTAGATAAAAAGAAAAAAAAAAAAAAACTATACACTTATAGTTAAGCTATTGATTTAACGTAACTAGTAGCCTACCTTACATCTTAAAGACGCTGTGTACACCTAGAATACTACAATCCAAGCGAAAGATCTGCAAGTCCATCATCGTGTTGAAGGAAACTGGCAGGAACTTCCATTTTTAATCGTAATAATTTGTTTTGTAGTGAAGGAACAGTAGACATTGACCATGTTTTGTCGTTTGACAAAAAAAGCAGTCGCCCAGAAATTCAAAGAATTGGATGTTTTTAGTTGTTCCGTTAATCATGATGCAAGAATCCATCATTGCTAGCCCTCTACCAACCTCCGTCTACAATGATATACTCTCTCACAAAATTCTTATTTACACCACTCATCAAACCCCCTTCTACCTTATATCATCATCTACAACTCACTCTTCGTCTCCCTCCAAAAATTCTTATCTACTCACTCAACAAGTACCCAACTCAACATTTTACCATTGATTAGCCCCCTTCTAGCAATTATCGTGACACCATCTCTAACTCAGTCTTCGTCTATAATGATGCAGTTCCTCAAAAAAAATCTTATCTACCTAGCACCTGGTACGTACCCGACAGGACAATCTACTATTGATTAGCCCCTTCAACCAACTCTTGTAAACTCATCTTCAACAACTTGTACTACTCTAATATAGAGTGTCCATTTCTTTCGTGTCAAATCTGAAATACTTCCCCAACAACTTGAACTACTTTTTTTTGCACTATCTATACACTAATATAAAAGTGCATTAAGTTTCAGCCAATTTACGTTTGGTCTATTTTACCCCATCTAAATTTAAATATTTTAAGGACAATGTTGTAATTTCCTACCATACATATCCTAATTAATATATTGTAATCCTACGATTAGCCTATCTTACCCTCTTTTAATTTAAATATTCTAAGCATAATATTGTAATTTCCTACCATACATATCCTAATTATTATATTCTAATCCTAATTCCAATCTTAATTGTATTATAATTACATATTATAATTATCTACACAAACATTGACTTACTTGAGAATTAATTAAGTTTAAATAGAATAATGAAAGTTCAAATTTAAATAAATATTGTAATTTTCTACCTTACATATCCTAATTATAATATTTCAACCCTAATTCTAATTCTAATTGTATTATAATCATGTATACTCATTAAATACACTAGCATCGACGTATTTGAGAATTAATTAAGTTTAAATAACTAAATGAAAGTTCAATAAGATTGAATACTTATGTGTTTATGACTTTTGTTTGACAAAATTTACACTTGCACACGTTAGCATATGTCTTTATTCGAATAATAGAATGAGTTTGTTCGGATATTAATGTGATTAATACAGATCCTAATTGTATTTCAAATCTAATTCAACGCATCCTGAAATCTACCAACGTATCGGGCAGAGAGGTTCAACACAAAAGTATTCTGGACAAATGAATAAACGAATATTCGAATAATAGAATGAGTTTGTTCGGATATTAATGTGATTAATACAGATCCTAATTGTATTTCAAGTCTAATTCAACGCATCCTGAAATCTACCAACGTATCGGGCAGAGAGGTTCAACACAAAAGTATTCTGGACAAATGAATAAACGAATCCAATATATTGAACGATATTTCTTGAAGAGCGGTCTCGGTCTTTAGCTAATCACAGAGAATTAAGAAACGAATTGAATCACTTATTTCGCTTCATATGTGTAGTGGAATTAGATTTGATCAATAATTTTATCTTATAATGTTCAAGATATGTTTTGCCTAATTTACCTCTTAAAGTTTAAATATTCTAGGGACAATATTGTAATTTTTTAATATATTCTAATCATTTTATTCGGATTCTAATTCTAATTCTAATAGTATTCTAATATCCTAATTACATACTGATAGGGATAACCCGGTCACTTCGGGTCGGGTCAAAACCTGGGCCCACTCACCGGCCCAGCAAACGCGCCAGCAAGCGCGAAGGCCCAGGCCCAGCAGGCCCAACAACACGCGTTCTGTTCAGCGAATCAAGTCTGTTCCACAAATCAAGGCCCATGATCTTCTCCCAACTGCCATGCAGATTTGGTGAGCAAGATTATAGGGATTTAGTTAGGATTTTGATTTAGTAGTATAAATAGGTGAAAAGAACTCCGAATTAGGGGTCGGAATTCCGCATTCCAAATTAGCACGTGTAAACTCAAAACTCTAAGTGAGAGAAACACTCCGGCGATTGCCGTTTTCTGCCCGTGGATGTAGATCTCCGGATCGAACCACGTAAATCCTGTGTGTTTTTATATTTTCTGCGTTAATTTAGGTTGAATTGGGTGGTTACCGGATTGCGCATTACCAAATTGGCGCCGTCTGTGGGAACGACAGACAGTTTCTTGAATGAAAAGTAATTTTTGACGTCTCCAGCATACACAAAGACCATGGTGCTTACTCGCTTGAATCAAGCTCGCGGCGGTGATCAATCTGACCATGATCCACCCGTGGATCGAATCTTGCCGCCAAGGCAGTTGCCGGCCAGGAGCGTATCTCCTCCTCCGCCAAACGTACAAAACCCTAATCCCGCTGCCACCCCACCACCGGATAACATTCAAATTACCCCCGAGTTGCTACAGGCTTTCTTGCAAGAACATGCACATGTTCTTCAAGATTGGGCGGCTAATCGCCAGCGTCCCGCGGGGTCCGCCGCGGGACCTGCCCGACAGGATGCCAACCCCGCGGTGCCTCCACCTCGTCAGCACTCGCGTGATCAACAAGACCCGGGGCATCGCGGACGTCAGGATCGGCGACAAGAATGACCTGGTTCTCCCGAGGACCATGGGAGTTCTAACGAATCAAGACCGCGCCACGACGAACTTACAGACGTCGATCGTCGCCGTCCACTCAACGCGGCTAAAAGAGCCCGCCATGCTAATCCTCATGCTCTAGATCTTCAAGAGTATGAGCAAGTTCAACGCAATGTTGAACTGGACAGAATCCTGGGCCTTGATGCCAACGGAAATATCATCACACCGTTCTCCCGAGAAATCATGGCTACCTCCCTTCCCGAAGGGTTCAAACGGCCGGCCATACCACCTTACGATGGCACCGGAGATCCGGCCAATTTCCTTGGAGCTTTCCGGCACAGCATGCTTAGCCATGATAACATCACATCCCTTCAGTACTGCAGGATTTTTCCTGAGTACTTACAGGATGAAGCCCGGGTTTGGTTTGATTCACTCCCACGCAACAGCGTATCCTCCTTCAGAGAACTCGCCGAGCATTTTTGGGCACGGTTCGAAGCACGGGCAAAGCCCATGGCCACCCTGGCCGACCTCATGAATATGGAACAACGGGAAGGCGAAGCTATTACCCAATTCCTTGACCGCTTCACAGCGGAGGGCCTCAAAGTGGGAAACTGCTCAGATGATGTAATCATCAACGCGTTCATGAACGGACTCCGCCCCGGACCGCTCTACACTGAGTTGGTTCGAAACACACCAGTCACAACCCGAGCACTGTTCAACACGGTGTGCAAATTTGCTAAGGCCGAGGAGCAGACTCGCCGAAAACGTGAGAAACACGTTAGCAAGCGGCAGCTCGACAAAGCACAAACTGGACCTAGCACACGACCTAGTGTCTTTTCCCGTCTGAACCCGGGGCGTTCAGAACCTCGAGGTGAAATTCCACAATTCACCCCGCTTACAAAATCGCGAGCCGAAATCCTTTCGGTTCATGAGAATGATTTACGGCCGTGTCCGCGGATGACTGCTCCGGCAGGGAAGCGAAACCACAAGAAGTGGTGCGCGTACCACCATGATCACGGACATGAGACAGAGGAGTGCCGAGACCTCGGAAAAGAAATCGAAGACTGTCTAAAGAACGGTCTCCTGCAACAGTACGTTGCTCGAATCGATGACCAGCCCCGGTCAGGATAAAGTGGGGATTCCTTGTAAGCACCTCCAGCCGGCCCCCGGGCCATTGCAAACTTTCACCCAGAGTGAAGTTAAGCCACAAGTATTGTTCTTATCTTTACACTTATTGTACCGTTCTTTTTCGTTGTAATTCCTCTCCGGAGTGTTTAGATTGCTCCGGCACTCATCATTCAATGAAAAATTCTTTGTTTATGCATTTTACTATGTTCTATTTTACGTTACGGGGACGCCCTAACGCATTTATGTTATCATTAGTGGTCTCCGGACAACTAAATCACTCCCCCGATCCGTCCGGGGAGAGTCACATTTTGTCTCCGGACTCATATCATTCTCTCCCTCGATCCGTCCGGGGAGAGTCACATTTGGTCTCCGGACTCATATCATTCTCTCCCTCGATCCGTCCGGGGAGAGTCACATTTTGTCTCCGGACTCATATCATTTTCTCCCCTGATCCGTCCGGGGAGAGTCACATTTGGTCTCCGGACTCATATCATTTTCTCCCCCGATCCGTCCGGGGAGATTCACATTTTGTCTCCGGACTCATATCATCCTCTCCCCCGATCCGTCCGGGGAGAGTCACATTTTGTCTCCGGACTCATATCATTTTCTCCCCCGATCCGTCCGGGGAGAGTCACATTTGGTCTCCGGACTCATATCATTCTCTCCCCCGATCCGTCCGGGGAGAGTCACATTTGGTCTCCGGACTCATATCATTTTCTCCCCCGATCCGTCCGGGGAGATTCACATTTTGTCTCCGGACTCATATCATCCTCTCCCCCGATCCGTCCGGGGAGAGTCACATTTTGTCTCCGGACTCATATCATTTTCTCCCCCGATCCGTCCGGGGAGATTCACATTTTGTCTCCGGACTCATATCATTTTCTCCCCCGATCCGTCCGGGGAGAGTCACATTTTGTCTCCGGACTCATATCATTTTCTCCCCCGATCCGTCCGGGGAGATTCATATTTCGTCTCCGGACTCATATCATTCTCTCCCCCGATCCGTCCGGGGAGATTCATATTTTGTCTCCGGACTCATATCACTCTCTCCCCCGATCCGTCCGGGGAGATTTTAATTGGTTCCGACCATATAGTGTTTCCGAACACCTATTAACCCGATCCGTCCGGGGAAGTCTTTCTTTACAATTATCTGCGGCCTCCGAGCTAGTGTTCGGCGCTCCGGCATTGAGATCTATTCCCGGACCTCCTCCGGGTCCTAAGGGATTCTGTTGTTCCCCGGACTTTAGCTCCGGCTTTATCCCCTCCGCGTGCCCTTGGATGTCACGAACTTAGGCCACTTCGGCAGATGTGTTAAAGCTATGTAGAAAGTCTCCTCCACACCGGTCTCCGCCGCCACTTCCCGCTCCTCGGCCCTACGATGGGTCTCGCACTGAGTGGCATCTTCCCCCGGGGAGATACCTCAGCTCCACCCCGGTTACAACCAAATTGCCCGAGTAATAAGGGCTCAGTTCGGTTTATGGGGAGTCGCAGAGCGTGTCACCTCACACTCCTCTCTCTCCTGATGGCGCCGCCAATCACATCAGCCTCACCTTTCTTCAGGAAGATTCAAACTACACCCCGGTGTACCTTCCACCTCGGTCATACTACCACACTCCGGTGCTTCCTCCATTCTGGCCAGAGTACTCACTCCGGTGTACCCTTCACCTCGGCCAGGCTATCATATCCTTCCAACGCATTTCTTGCTTCTAGGAGATTTGGTATCTCGCTGCGCACCCCGTGCACTTCGGCCTAGCTCCGCACCACGTCCGTTGACGACTCCGCAGGGTACCCGGGACACGGACATACTCCGTCCTCCATAAACACTTCGTCCCGCCAGCGACCCCGGTACTCCCTGCTTACCATACCACTCCGGTGACAACCGAAGCTCCCTCCTCGCTTCGGCTGGGGGGGGGGGCATCTGATAGGGATAACCCGGTCACTTCGGGTCGGGTCAAAACCTGGGCCCACTCACCGGCCCAGCAAACGCGCCAGCAAGCGCGAAGGCCCAGGCCCAGCAGGCCCAACAACACGCGTTCTGTTCAGCGAATCAAGTCTGTTCCACAAATCAAGGCCCATGATCTTCTCCCAACTGCCATGCAGATTTGGTGAGCAAGATTATAGGGATTTAGTTAGGGTTTTGATTTAGTAGTATAAATAGGTGAAAAGAACTCCGAATTAGGGGTCGGAATTCCGCATTCCAAATTAGCACGTGTAAACTCAAAACTCTAAGTGAGAGAAACACTCCGGCGATTGCCGTTTTCTGCCCGTGGACGTAGATCTCCGGATCGAACCACGTAAATCCTGTGTGTTTTTATATTTTCTGCGTTAATTTAGGTTGAATTGGGTGGTTACCGGATTGCGCATTATCACATACCAAGATTCAGTGATATTTTAACCTCATGAAGTAATTTCACTTCATATGTGTAGCAAACTAAGAAATCAATTAAGTTAACAGTGGTATGTTCATGATTGAATAGTTATATGTTTGTGACTTTCGTTTGACAAAATTATTTACACTTGCACACGTTCGCGATTTATTTTTATTCTAATAATAGAATGGGTATATTCAAATATTAATGTGATTAATACGAAATCCAATTTGTATTCCAAGCCTAATTCTACGCATCCTAATTATGTACAGAAGTATCATGCAGAGAGGTTCAACACAAAAGTATTATGGACAAATCAAGAAACGAATCCAATCTTGAATCGGTTATTGAATGAGATTTCTTGGAGAACAGTCTTGATCTTTGGCTAATCTCGGAGAATCAAGAAACGAATTAAATCGCTTATTGATAATATTATAAAATTATTGTCCTACTGTATTATCTAACCAATGTAGTTAACTTATTATTTTACAAGTATCAATTCATAATAGTAAAGTTATGGGAAAATATGACAAAACATAAAGGACAAAATATTAGAGGAAATAATCAATCAAAAGTCAATGATTGCCTCGCAAAGATTACACCAAATGAATTCAAAGGTAATCAATTAAAATAATATAATATAAAAATATTAGGAAACCGCAATTAAGCTGAAATATATTTTCATGTTAGGCGAGATTCAATTGCAAACAACACCAACTTCAACTATACAAATTAATCCACCTTCTAAAGAGCTTAAGGATATGAAACAATGATAAGAACTCTATATTTAATTTGAAAACAAAAATAGTATGAATAAATTATTTTAAAAAATTCTATATGAATAGTTAATATATTAAATTTTGTCATGCACCATTCATGATGCTTTAGTACGTGCAAACTATCAATGGTCCAAATGATAAAAAATGCAAAAGGAGAAAACACTTGAACATTTCATAAAACAAAAGAAAAGTTTGACAAAGGTAAAAATAACAAAAAATATAAGTAAACGATAAAATATAACAAGAAAATAAAATCGAAATATACATAACCATGTATTTTAAAGTTGGTCAAAAACATATGCTAGGAAATCTGCTAAAAACAATCATTCAACTAAACTAAAAAATCAATTAACTTAACAGTGGTATGTTCAACGAATACCTACTAGGCTATTACTATAATACCGGAATGGTTGAAGGTGTTGAAAATGAGGCAAAAATATGATATGACTCCTGCAAAATTTGAACTAGATCGGTGCGCAAAAGTGAGACTACTACAATATGCAACAAGTGCTAAGATGAGCCAATGGAAGCAATACCAAGATATAAATGTCTATAATATAATCTTCGTGATACTTTTATAATAGGTTGGGTCATAGATCTCTTGGCCCGACAAACTTGACTCGATGGACTAAAAGACCGAAGAGCAGTGAGTCGACCCGATAATCTTAGTATCTATAGGGGGCTAAGCTGGGCCGGGCTGACTAATTTTAAGTCTAATCAAAATTTGGCTCGGTCAGACCTATGGCGTTGGCTCGGTCAGACTCGACCCAACCCGAGGAGCTAGGTCCGAACCGAGCTAGGTTGCCCTAATTGCCACCTTTACAAATACATAATAAACCTAAACGTTCATCAATGAATCTATAACGCAACAATAACCATGTATGATCGATGATATAACAACATTATATATTGGATGCTCAGCACATGAATGCACTGAGTCCATAGAAAAGGTAATAACTTACTTTGTAATAACCAACACTAATAAATTCATACATTAAAAAATGTAATCTTACTAAGATAAATCTAATACATGGAAAAAATGAATCCAAATACTACAAAAAATTAATCTTACTGAATGCAAATGATGTGTGGTTCTTTGCCGCACAAGATCAAAATACTAATTAAAGTTGTCGAAGGAAGATTGAACACAATAATAGAGGCAACCGAAATGATAGAACCCACAGAGCAAAAAGAAGATAACGAGAAATATACAACTACAGTAATACATAAGATAAACTACAAAAGTGGAAGGAAAGAAAACGAAGCGAACGACAAAGAAAAATTAAGAGGATGAAGAAACTAGA
The DNA here is from genome assembly GCA_958295605.1 of Ajuga chamaepitys. NCBI lineage: Eukaryota > Viridiplantae > Streptophyta > Magnoliopsida > Lamiales > Lamiaceae > Ajuga > Ajuga chamaepitys. The sequence continues at coordinate 37,670,533 of OY282498.1, read as the reverse complement.
AGAATGGAAGAGAAGAAGAAATGACGTAACACCAAAACAATAGTAAAAGACTGCATTCAGATTGAAAGCGATGATAAGGTGATAGAAATCACAAAAGAAAAATAAAGAGAAACAAAACAACAACTTTAGTTTTGGAGGATAAAACTATAGAAGTTGAAGGGAAGAAAACAAGAACAAAATCCAAGAAAAAACAACATGAACAAACTGCAACAACAGAAGAGAAGAAGAAATGAAGAAATTCAAAGAGAAAAATAGAGGACAATAGTCAAATAGAGCGATGATGAGCAAACACTCAAACAATTTTGAATAAAGAAAAGGTATCGATAACTAGGAAGATCAAGAAGGAGAAAAATTAGAAACAAGTGCATCCGTAAAAAGAAAGAATTATGTCATTTCAAAAGAACTTCCAAGACAAATAAGGTTTTTTTTTTTTTTTTCTCCTTTTTTTCTTTTAATTTTAAATAACATAGATGAATATAGTTTCATATAAATCAATTTGAAGCAATTCATTTATAGGTACTAGGACAAAGTTGTGATGACACAATTTTCCTCAGGTTACGTATATTATTTATTATTAGTTAATTTAGTAAAACTGTTGTATGTCTTATTTTACATACTATGTTTAGACTTTTACTCAAATTAACATTTTAATAACTACACTATTTTCGGACAAAATTTATAGAATATTTTTTTTTTAAATAGGGTACTGTTGAGATATCTCTAGTTTTACTTAATTATACACAAAAGAAGTAGGGATACGATAATATTATGATTTCTTATACAATTCTCTGGAAAATGATTTATTCTCTGAATACTTTCCGTTGATTAGAAATTGCTAAACAAATAAAAAAATAAATATAAAAACAAGTGCCAAAATATAATTTTTAAAATTTATATACTAACACTACAAGAAAAGTTCAAATTAGAGATGGAAAAATTAATTAGTAACAGATAATATCGGTCACTAAATAAAAACGAAATAAGAATAGAATAGTGACGAAAAGTGGCAAGAGATCATTAGTATCCGGTTAGTGAAGAAATAACAATCGGATATTAGAGATTGATTGGTCTCTTTTCTATAGATAATTTGGTCTTTAATTTTATAATAGAGATTAAAATTTCGTCCCAAAATTTAGAGAGGAAACTAATCCCTCTCTAAACTTTAAAGAAAAATATTATAGAAATCAAACATTTTGTTTCAAGTCAGTCACTACTTTAGTCTAGGATGGATACCATGTGATTAGAGACGAATTTTTATGTCTCTAATTGAGACACCAATAAAATTTTGACAAATATTCATTATTTGAGACCACTCTCATAAGTTGGACAAATACTCATTATTTGAGATATCTTTTGTTGTCTTAAAAGACCATTCTTTTGTAGTGAAAGAATAATCCTTATAATTCATTGACTTTCATTTATTTTTATAATTTGTATTATAAATCACAATATATATATATATGAAAGTTCACATTTAAATTATTGTTTTAATACTAATATTTTCAATTTATGATTTTAATATTAATCAAAGTTTAAAAAACATGTAAAAATTGAAAAAGATTAATACGCGCAAACCACACATGTAATATATAGAACGTAGCAATTCATTTATGATCCATTTGGATGGAGGGATTTGTGTTATGGATTTATAAATCTATTGTCAAATTCATTCCATGTGTTTGGATAAATTACTAAATAAATGGATTTGTAAATCCAAATTTTTAAATCAATCCATTTAGAAATCCAGGATTTGAGATTCTCCATTTTACACTATATTTTGGTGGATTTCAAATCCTTTGACAAATGTAGTAATTTACAAATCCCTCATCACTCACATTTCTCTCTCTCTCCCCTCTCCCCCTCTCTCTCTCTCTCTCCCCCCTCCCTTCTCTCTCTCTCTCTCCCCCCCTCCCTTCTCTCTCTCTCTCTCCCCCCCCCTTCTCTCTTGTCCTCCCTATGGCTATATTTTCCTCTCATTTTCCAATAAAATGCTCCTAATATTTTTTTATTTTTTTTTGTTATCTCCAACGAAATGCTTCCAATATTTTGTTGGGATATAATATATATATATGTATGTATATATATAATTGGAAAAAAAATTGTCCAGTTAATATAGATATAGATAAATATTATTTTATTTAATAAAAAATATAAATTGTTAGTTTAAACTTTAAAGAAAAAAAATTGAATTTTACAAATATTGTATCAATTTTTTGCCAAATAATAGATTTGAAAATTTTGGATTTCAAAATCCTTTCACAAATCCACCATAAATTCAAACAAGATATTTCAAGTCCATGGATTTCAAATCTAAGAATTTTGAAATCTATTCATTTTAAATCCCTTGACAAATCAAATCCCTCCATCCAGATGGGGCCTTAATATTTTTGGAAATTATTATCTTGATGGTGGGCGGTCAAGAGTTGGACTACTGGATTAGTAGAAAAATATATTTTAGTTTTTAATTGTTATTTGCATTTGTATTTAATTATGTCGAGTGATTTTATCTAGTTAATGTAATTTTATGTTCCGTATGATTGTAATTTTATATTTTACGTGGTTTTATAATTTTATTTCATTCTATATTCATAATGTCATGTAAAGTAATTTTAATAATATAGTGTTTTCCTTGTTATTACTAAAATTATATTTTACTAATTGTGATTCTAAACTTAATATTTAATACTGAAAAATAAACATAACAATTAAATACTAACAGAAAGGAAGTGAAGAAACAAAAGAAAGTAGAAAATAAGTAAATGGCCAGCAGGCCCACCACTACTGAAGTGAAAATTCTGGAAATTCTAAAGTGGCGTGGCTGATGGTGCATTGTTGGATGTGGAAAAATGGCAACAAGAGCACTGTTGGAGATGCTCAATAAGAAGAAGATGATTCATATTCTTAGAAAGCTCAGGAATAGCCATGATTCCCCTATTCTTAATCTTCTCTTTGATAATCCCTTCAATTTCTGCTGCAGATGATACTATAAATGCATATCATATTATCCCAGATGGAGTTACACTGGTTTCAACAGGAGGGATGTATGAATTAGGGTTTTTCAGCCCAGCCAATTCCACGAACCGGTATGTTGGGATATGGTACCGGAATATTCCAATTCAGACAGTCCTTTGGGTTGCCAACAGAGAAGCTCCACTCACAACTACCTCCGGTGTGTTGCGGCTGACAGATTCCGGAATCTTATCCCTTTTTAATCATACTAACGGCACCATAGTATGGTCGTCGAATGCCACACGAACTGTCGGAAATCCGTCCGCACAGTTGCTTAATTCGGGGAATCTAGTGGTGAGAAGTGCCAACGATGATAGTCCAGAGAATTATATATGGCAGAGCTTCGATTATCCGTGCGACACGTTCTTAGTTGGCATTCAGCTGGGACGGAACTATGTAACGGGATTGGAGACTTACCTGTCTTCATGGAGAAGCGAAACGGATCCAGCTCCGGGTGAGTATTCGATGCGGATGGATCCGACTGGCTATCCGCAGATGTTGCTTAAGAAAGGAGATGAGGTTTTACAGAGGATCGGGCCGTGGAACGGGCTTGGATGGAGCGGAGCTCCGGATACAGGCAATGATCCGACGTACAAAGTGATGTTGTGGATGAATAGAAACGAGGCGAAGTATACTGAGCAATATGATCAGTCGGTCATTTCCAGGTCCAAGCTAAGCCCGACTGGTGTCGGGCAGCGTTGGACCTGGAATGACCACACCAACAGTTGGACTGTTTACACCGCTATACCAGGTGATAATTGTGACAACTACAACTTCTGTGGTCCCCACGGAAGCTGCACTGTCGGAAACTCTCCGAAATGTGCTTGTTTAGACAGATTTGTGCCGAGGGAGGCAGCAAGTTGGAATAGAACTGATTGGAGTAGTGGATGTGTTCGACGGACACCAATGAATTGTTCAGAAGATGTGTTTTTGATGTACCCGGGGATTAAATTGCCGGAATCGCGGAACACGACATTTAATGATCGCATAGTTCAGCTTGCAGACTGCGAAGCAGAATGCAAGAGGAATTGTTCGTGTGTGGCGTACACACAGTTGAATATCAGCGGATCGGGAAGTGGATGCCTGTATTACCATGGGGAATTGATTGATATCCGAACTATGGCTCAAGCTGGACAACATCTTTACATCAGACTGGCTTCTGCAGAGGCTCCGGCTATAGTTTCAAGTAAGAATTTAAAGATATATGCTCCCTTATTAATATTGTTCTTAATTATGTTTCACAAGTTTGGATATACTATATCCTATTAGGAAAATGGGTAAAAAATGCCCCTAACTAAACTATGACTGAACCTAAATAATAATTTATCACTTTTTAAAAATAACAGGTAACTTTTCAATTCTTAAAGAAAATAACCCAGGTGTCACGGTCGACTAACTAGTTGTGGAGCTCTGACGTAACTTTATTTTACACGACTCCTTTTAAAATTCCTACTGAGTCACTATTCTAGAGGGAAATGGCTTAGCTATCATTTAAAAATTAGAAGAAAAAAAAAAAACAAAACCCTAAAAAAATAATATTGCCCCACCCTTGCCCAAAACCAAACACCCCTGCACCCCCTATCAAAATTCCGATAACTGAGTTGTCGGCAAAGCTCAGTCGAAGTTTTTACAGTTTTAAGATTTACTTTCTCTCTCCTCTTTCCTTCATCTTCACTCTTTCGTTTTCGGTTACTGTTTCCGTGGTGTCAATCGTGAGTGTGGGTCAGTGTGTTGGAGTGGAGCGGGAGTCGCCGGTGAACAAATAGAGCCTCCAGAGACAAGGCATGCATATGCGTGTCTATGGGTGTCGTGTATGAGTGGTGTGCGTGTGTGTTTTGAGCAGCTGCCTGTGAAGAACTCGTTGGACAGCTGCCGTCGGTCGGAGCCAGGAGAAGGGAACTGGTGGCTAGCGGCCGGGGGTCTTATTATGTTTGGTTTGAATACATTGCAGGTAGTAAAGGGAGAATAAGAGTAATAGTTATAGCTAGTTTAATGGCTATGATTCTTCTTGGTCTAAGCCTCGTTTTCGTTTTGATACGAAAGAAGAAGATGCAGCAAGCGAGGCCAGGAAGTGAAGGTATGTCAAATGTATATCAAGCCAGAAGAATTAACACAAATAATATGGTATTTTAGCCACATAACATAAGCCAAAATATGTGTTGCAGTTGCAGGTGTGTTTAGTGGACATCACGTCATCAAGGAAGGGGATTTACCGTTCTTCAGCTTTTCTACCGTTAAGCAAGCTACCAACCATTTTTCAATCGATAACAAGCTTGGCGAGGGTGGATTTGGACCTGTTTACAAAGTACGCTACTTCTAATTTTGTCTTACAAACATCGGATGAATACATCTTTACAAAATTGCAACATTATATTGTGTGTCACATTTTTAAATTTTCAATATAGGGCATGTTCGAAGATGGACAGGAAATTGCGGTAAAACGCTTGTCGAAAACCTCCTCACAAGGAATCGACGAGTTGAAGAATGAAGTGGCCTTGATTGCCAAACTTCAGCATCGCAATTTGGTGAGGACTTTAGGGTGTTGTGTAGAAGGAGAGGAGCATATGTTGATATATGAATACATGCCTAACCGTAGCCTCGACTTGATTATATTCGGTGAGCTCTCCGAATTTTAGATAGATCAAACAAAGAGTAAGAAACAAGACAACTCTAACTAACTATAAGATACTTTTTGATAGATCAAACAAAGAGTAAGCTCCTTGATTCACTACAAGAAAATCATGTATTTGCTACGGAATTTACCGACGAAAATAATTTTGTCCTTAAAAATTTCGAATTACCTACAAATTAGGATGAATTATTTCACCTACGGAATTAACAATGAAAAAATTGATGGTAATTTAGCTACAGAATAATTCATAGGCAAAATAGTCGTACCTACGAATTTGCCCACCGAGTAGTGGTAGGTGTAAATAAAATTATTTGCCTACGAAATCTTTCCTAGGTACATATATTTTTTTTTTCTTTTAATATATTACCTATGAATTTGCCTAGGAAACAAAGAAGTACCTTTTTCACATTATGTTATTGCATTATTTTTTATCTGCAAATTATGGAACCACAATTACATTATTGCATTATTTTAGAAAAAAATTAGCCCAGGCGCCAAACACAGAAACCTTTTCCTCCTAATCGACCTCCCGCCTCATTCCCCCAAATATTTTTATCTAACAAAAGATGAAGCCCTAAAATCATCAGAGATGGCGTTCAAGGTTTAGCTGCTACGCTCCTTTATCTTTCCACTCAGGTACTCCATTTCTCATTTTCTCTATAATTTGAATCTGCGTAGCGTTTTGACTGTGTGCATCTGGTGCGAGATTTGGTGTGTGAGTGTGAACCTGTGTTTTGGAGCATGCCTAATCGAGCACAGGATCCCCTGTAGATGAGGGTAACAACATAGACAAAGAACATGTATATTTGAGAATTGTAATCAAAGAGAAATGAGAGAGAGTGGAGAAGAAGGTTAAGGGACTACATATATATGTATGTATTTATATATATTTATATCTATTTGTAGCATCGGTGAAGAAAATCGTGATAGAGTACTCGTTTTCTCGTATTGACGTTTTTCAGTTGTATTAGTATCTAGTGATATAAAAATGTATTACAAAAGAAGGGCTCTGTGGTATATACAATTGTTTGTGTTTATGGCATGTGTGTGAGTAGGGTGCGTCCTCTTCTGATTGATGTGGAGCATTAGCTCTCGAAAAATCCGTTTAGTTATTGATTGTGTGATTGATCAGTTTGGAGTTATTACACCTGCAGGGAAACTATACAGGGAGTTCGGCATCACGGTAGAAGCTGTTACAGCCGCAGCTTAACAAGTCTCTTATTCTGTTGTTTTTTGGACTGCCATTAATTGCGGAAGGGGCTCGATTTGCAATGTAAGTCATTTTCGAATTCTTAATAAGTAAGATATATAGGTATCCTAGATTTGTATGCTTAAGCATTGGCTTGAACTTGTTACTCAAATGTGTTGTTAGGTTTGATTAGAAGATATGTGTATGACTTTGACAAAGTTGATATGTATGAGAATGCATTTTCTTGCTCAGAATACAAGTTCTTGGAAGAACCAACTCAATTTCGGCCTAGTGAATTTTTGGTATTTGAATTGCTTGGAAAGTTAGAGATGAATGAATGACATAAGTTAGACTGAAAACAGATTCATTATAATAAAACAATTCAAATCAGTGGAGGCTGACCTGAAATTCTGCTATACTGATCAGATTGGAGGTTAACTAGTTTGAAAAAGTGATCAAAGTTGTCTGAAAAAGTGATATGCTGATGGGGATTGAAAATGGGGGTTTATGGATGCTAACCTGGTATTTAACAGAATGAATCAGATGCTCTTTTCTTCATAATAATATAGGAAATGCTTTGTTTCTCTTTCTACCATTAGAAATATATTTTCTCTACTTTATAGAGGTGTTAGTTGTCTTTCTGGGGTAGTTGAACTCTTCCTTGGAGTTCATTTTCATTGATTACTCAATGGTCTTTGAGAATAATTTGGTCGGTAGGCTACTTATTTTGGAGTTTTTAAAATATTTCTAAGTTTAAAAAAAAAAAGCCATAACATGCTCATGTACTAAATATATGGTTGTAATCTGAGCAATCTCTTTAAATAAGTTGCAAGTTTGTACGTGATATTAAAACATAGGATTAGCTTTTTCATTCACATAACATACATATGATCATTGTTGGTGGAGCTCGATTGGTAAGTGAACCGATTATACTATCGGTTCATGGTTCAATTAGTCCGACCGGTTCAACCGAAAATAATAATTAATTAGATTTTAAAATTATATTATATTTTCGTAGAACATATTATATATAGTATTTGAAAAATGACATAAATTTTTAAATGACTAGAAAATATACATTTATAATAAACAAAGATATGTGACTAAACAAAATATTTAATATTGTATGATTATTATTTTAAAAATAAAAAAATTAATTTTTTTTAAAGTATAAAGCGGTCTTTCCGGTTCAATTGGCCCGGTTGTATCCGGGTTTTAACGGTTTTGATCGATTTTAGCTGGTTTAGCCCATTTACGATTTTTATATTTCTACCGGGCCAATGGCCGATTCACGTTTGCACCGACCGGTCCGAACCGATTCTACAAACAATGCATATAATATAATCATATACATTTATATATGTATATATATGTGTGGAAAAATCTTATTTGTATAAGATTGCCATTATAAATCTGACTAAACTAATAGATTGACCATTTTGCACAAGGTTCAACTATAATTGTCACCTACTAGCCTACTGTACTACCTCTTAAATTATAACTAGCACACTAATTTCTTTTTATTTTTTTATTTATTTTGTGTATTATGAGTGAGTGCTAATGCACCAGTAGCCAACATTCTCTACTTTTTTTTTTTTTTTTTTTTTTAATTTTAAGTATGCTTATAAAATTATCTAACTCACCCAATAATTATTTAACTCACCCAATATTTACTACTTATATAGGAACACTAGAAAGTCAGCTGCAAGACCACGTGCTCGAAAACAGGTACAGATAAATTTACTTGAGTATATCATGAATTTTATAGGTATTCTTTATATCATGGCGATATTTGTTGTCACTGGTTATAAGCTCAGTTGTTTTGATGATGTTTCATAGCAGGTTTTTAAGTTTTTTAGTGGACACTATACATGGGTTATAAGAAACAGGTTTTTAACTTGACATATTATTTATCATTTTATTTTTGTTCCATGTGTTATTTAGATTTCCAAGAATTGAAGTGTAGGATAATCAATTTATAATTTTTTGCCATTTCATCACATATTGCCTTGTTTAATAGTCTTAGGAAGCCTTCCATTTGACAATATGAGAAATGATCGACAATGGATGTATGCTAGGCGTAACACCAACGGAACCATTAATCCAGATTTTGTGCAAGGGGTAGAGACCTTTATTGCTTTTGCTCTCAATCAGCCGAGAATGTCTGATATGACTAAGATCAGATGTCCATGTGCAAAGTGTCACAATCGAAAATTCCAAGAAGTTGAAGAAGTGAGGATACATTTGTTCAAAAAAGGATTTATCCCTGACTATTACGAATGGAATCGACATGGGGAACCATATGTGAATAGAGACTCAAAGCCTTGTGGTATGGATATTCCTATAGAGGCTGATATGGCTCCTACCAATCCTTATCGACAAATGATTCTCGATGCTGTTGGGCCTGAATTTTTTACGGAGGCTATGGATGAAGTCCCTAATCCGACTGCGCAAAAATTCTATGATATGCTTAAGGCTGCAGATGAGAACTTATGGCAAGGGTGCAAAAATCATTCGCAAATGTCAGCAGTGGCACGATTATTGTATATGAAGTCTGAGCATCACTTTTCAGAGAGATGTTATGATGATATTGTTCAATTCATAAAAGAAGTGTTACCAGAGGAGAACAAAATGGTGGATAATTTTTATAGTACAAAGACGTTAGTTCAAGGCCTTGGTCTTCCGGTTGAAAAGATTGATTGTTGTCCGAACGGTTGTATGATATATTGGGATGTCGATAGTACCTTAAGCAACTGCAAGTTCTGTGGACACGCAAGATTCAAGAATAGAACACGAAGATCAAATCACAAAAAAGACGTGCCGCACAAGGTGATGTATTACTTTCCTTTAACACCTCGATTACAACGTCTATATGCTTCAGAAGTCACGGCACCTCACATGCGATGGCATGAAGAACATCTACAAGAAGATGGGAAAATGTGTCATCCATCTGATTCGGAGGCATGGAAGCATTTTAATAGCACACATCCTAACTTTTCTTCTGAGAGTCGCAATGTTAGATTGGGTTTGTGTACTGATGGTTTTCAGCCTTTTGGTCAATCGGGCCAACAATATTCTTCATGGCCAGTGATAGTCACTCCGTACAATCTGCCACCATGGATGTGCATGAAGGAGGCATACATGTTCTTATCTATTATTGTTCCGGGACCTAACAATCCTAAACAAAAGATAGATGTGTATCTTCAACCTTTGATTGCAGAATTGAAGCAATTGTGGGAGGTGGGTGTGCTTACATATGATGTTGCAAAGAAACAGAATTTTACAATGAGAGCTGCACTAATGTGGACTATCAATGATTTTCCAGCGTACTCGATGTTATCTGGTTGAAGTACAGCTGGAAAACTTGCTTGTCCATATTGCATGGAACATTCACAGGTGATAGGGGTAACCCGACCAGCTCGGGTCGGGCTAATACCAAAGCCCACTGATCGGCCCAGCAAGCACGTGAAGGCCCACCACGCGAAGGCCCAGCAGGCCCAGGAACACGCGTTGGCCCAGCAGGCGGTTTGTTCCGCGAATCAAGGCTGAAGATTCGTTCCCAACCGCCATGCAGCTGGAAGTAGGCATGAATATAGGAAGTTTGTTAGGGTTCAGTTAGGGTTTAGGAAAAGCTGAGTATAAATAGGAGAAAAGAACTCTGAATTAGGGTTCGCACTCTGTATTATGGATTGCTACCTGTAAACTCAAAGTTCTAGTGAAAGAAACATCTCGGCAAGAGTGATTTTCTGCCCGTAGACGTAGATCTCCGGATCGAACCACGTAAATCTTGTGTGTTTTCATATTGTTTACGTAAATTTCCGTTAAGTTTCTTGGATACCAGATTGCGCTTTATCAACAGGCATTCACGCTCACTGGTGGTAGAAAGACAACATGGTTCGATAATCACCGAAAATTTCTTCCATCTGGGCATCCTTTTAGGCGTAACAAAGCTAGTTTTCTCAAGAACAGAATTGAGATGTCTCTAGCACCTCCTGTGAAGACCGGTACTCAAGTATTGCATGAGATAGAAGAATTGGGATTGAGGAAAGTCACTGAAATTGATGGTGAAGTGGTCAATGGTCTAATTTGCAAGACTTGTGGATGGAAAAAGCGTAGTATATTTTGGGATTTGCCTTACTGGAGTACAAATTTAATAAGGCATAATCTAGATGTGATGCATATTGAGAAGAATGTGTTTGACAATATCTTCAACACTATATTGAATATTGAGGGAAAAACTAAAGATAATGACAAGTCAAGAGCAGATTTGAAGAACTTATGCCAAAGGCCCGAATTGGAAAAGAATGAAGCTACCGGGAAATATTCAAAAGCATGCTACACATTAGATACAAGTCAAAAAAAGATATTGTGTGAATGGGTTAAAAATCTGAAATTTCCCGATGGCTATGTTTCAAATATGGGGCGATGCGTAGATATGAAAAAGTATAAGTTGTTTGGTATGAAAAGCCACGATTGCCATATTTTTTATGTAGAGGTTGATGCCCATTGCTTTCCGTGAGCTTCTTCCAGCCAATGTCTGGCAGGCCATAACAAAAATAAGTTTATTCTTCAAAGAAATCACGTCTACGTCAATTAGAGTTGAAGACATGTCAAGACTTGAGAAAAAAATTCCTGTCATTCTTTGCAAATTGGAGCGTATATTCCCTCCTAGTTTCTTCGACTCCATGGAACATCTTCCAATACACTTACCATATGAAGCAAAAATAGCTGGTCCAGTACAATATCGTTGGATGTATCCTTTTGAAAGGTAAAATATTTTATTTTTGAAGTAGTTGAATTCCTACATATAGTTACTTATATGTGTTTTATATAGGTTCTTGCGACGCTTAAAGAAGAATGTGAATAATAAAGCAAAAGTGGAAGGCTCAATTTGTAATGCGTACTTGGTAGAAGAAACTTCTACATTTTGTTCGTACTATTTTGAGCCTCATGTTTACACAAGCTTGCGGAAGGTTGCCCGCAATGATGATGGTGGTGAGCTTGAACATATTCCGGGAAATTTGTCAATCTTTGAGCATCCTGGACGACCATATGGAAAAGAAAAATCAAGGATGCTGACTAGCACCGAATATCATGCTGCTCAAACTTATATATTGCTAAATTGCAAGGAGATTGAACCTTATGTCAAGTAAGTATTTTTCATTGCTGATTCTTACACTATTTTAAGCTAATATTCTATATTTCTAAAGTATTTTGCAATATTGAAAGCATGTTTACTGAGGAGTTACTAAAAGTGTCGCCGAACATCAACAATGACGAACTTGACATTCAACTTGATGCACATTTTGCTAAATGGTTTCAAAATTATGTAAGTGTTTGAATTGTTTATTTAAAATCTATTTAAATCTATTTTCTAATATATGCATTTTAATGTCTATTACTTTCTTTGGTAGGCCCGTCAAAATGTGATTGACAACAATTTTATCAAAGCACTTGCACAAGGCCCATTAAGAACTGTGAAGACGTTTCATGTCTATTTTGTTAATGGATATAAATTTCATACAGAGTCCCATGGTTCGGTTAGGTCAACTTCAAACAGTGGAGTTTGAAGTTTGTCTGAGGTTTTACAGTGGGAGTACCCTGGGCTACCTATTAAGCGTACCGTATTGTTTAAGTGTGAGTGGTTTGATCCAACAAATAATGTTGGTTTGAAAGTACATAAACAATATGGGTTGGTAGATATTAACCATAGACGCAAACTCAATAAGTATGAGCCTTTCATTCTTGCTATGCAAGCTGCACAAGTATATTATGTCCCATATCCAAGCTCAAGAAGAGATAAGTCTGATTGGTTGGCGGTATTCAAGGTGAAAGCTAGACAGGTGGTCGATGTTCCTGTAATTGACAAAGCATTCCAAGAAGATGAGTCAGTTAATTTGGAATTCAGTGAGGCATTAGCAAACGTTGATGGTTCAAATCTTTTAAATGATCCTGGTGGTGAATTTATTGATCTGGGTGAAGATGAAGACGAAGTTTCAGATGAGCCAATACTTGAGTCAGACTCAGAAAATTCGGATCAATATGAGAGTGAAGATGAAGATGCAGGAGAATAGATGAAACTCGTTTTTTTTTTTTTTTTTTTTTTTTTTTTGCATTTAGTTTGTTTATGGGACATTTTTAATTATATTTATGTTTGCAGCTTTACATAACATTACTTGTTGAATTGATATTTCAATATATGTGCATTTGTGTGTATGACTTTTATTGTAGAAATGGCGAGAAGAGCAAATGGTGCCAGGATTCCTGCCAATCTCGGGCAGCCAAGAAGCTACACCGAGGGCCTGATGGGGCAAAGTCTAGAAGATGGTTTAAATGTCCCAGAGACACCAAATCATGTTGCACCTAGACAATCAGCATCACCACCGCCAGATTCAGCAGGGTCATCACAAATCCCTTCTTCTTCGTTGAATTCTAGGACTTCCACTGGCCGTATATTTATGTATTTACGGCAAGGCATGTAAGTGTACTGAACTCTCTTCTAATTGAGTGTATCATTCATGAAAAATCTGCTGAAAATATTATGCATTTCTGGGTGTGTTATAATATATTGTTGTGAGGAGTATCAAATATTTGATGTATTTGTGTTTGTGTTTGTCGAGATAGATGTATATATTTGTGTGTGTATATGTGTATATACGTACGTACACAAGTCTGCCAATTTCTAAACTTCATAACTGGATTCACCAAACTTTCAATAATTACATTCGAAACCTTAAAATTTCATAATTTTTTATGTCATTTAAAAAATTAACTTCTACAAATTTATATTTTTTATAATTAAACAGCGTGGCTGAAATTGCATGTTATTCAATGTCATTAAATTTTGATTAAAATTTTGATTCCGTAGCATAGAGCCATCGGAAGCCTGCTCTCGAGCTATAAGGAAGATTTTTTAGGAAAGACAAGATTACGAGGGGTTTACATGGAAAAAAGTTTCTCAAGAGACCAAAAACTTTTATTTCTCCGAGTTTGAGGTAAGACTAATAGGCATTGTTCAAGTTACAACAACTAATGGTATTCTTTGCTACATTGATTCTTTGTTGCATTACGATATGTTCTTCTCCTCTACCCCTGGTTCAATTTTTTGATTTAATAAATAAATCTATTTTGCAGAAAAATGTCTATTGGGATGATGAGATATATACACACGTACAAGTTCGCCATGCTTGGGATAAGAAAGCCAGTGGTCGCTATAGTGACATGCTAAGTGAAATCAAAAAAGGAGGAGTGAAGCCAAAGTACATGGAAGAAGATACATATAAACGTTGGCTAGAATATTGGGACACACCGGAGGCTAAACACAAATCTGAACAGAACTCAAAAAATAGAAGAAGTGGTTCTACTAGTGCTGGTGCCCCTGCACCTTCCACCCACAATGCGGGCTCTATCACACATTTCAAGGCTGCTGAAAAACTTGTAAAAGTCTATATAAATTTAAGTTTATATATATACTTCTATTTTATTACAACTACCCTTTAATGCGCTAATTCGTATATATTGTGCAGGCTGTAGTATTGGGACGACAGGCTTTTCCTCGAGAGGTGTACCTTAAAACTCATACAATGAAAGGTGATGGTAAAACTTTTACCAATGAGAAATCCAAGAAAGTAAATGTAAGTTACTCAATTGATTAAACTTTTTAAATTTATACTCTGTTTTTTTCATATTATATATGTATTCAGATTGATAACTATGATCTCTTGCAAATGAAATCAAGGATACTATTGAGGAGAACATGCTGAAAATGATACAAGATAATGAAGAGATTGATGAAGAAAAATTGTATTATGACTCTGCCGGTGGAATGAGCGCTAAAAATGTTGTATTCGGGCTTGGCTCCTTAGCGTGTGAATATTACAAAAAGGATAAGTCTTCTTCTGCTACACAAGGACTTGAGGCTCAACAGACTATTCGTGAGTTGAAACGACGACTTGATCACCAGGATCAAATTATCGAGGACATGCGGGAGCAACATGAGATTCAACGAAGAAAGATTTTTGAGGACATGCAGCAACACTTTGCTGAAGAATTGCAGCGTCAAATTGATGAGCGTATACGTGCAATGATTGGGGCCTCATGACATAACTAAAATATGGTAATCTTCCTCCTATTCTGTCAAATTCCTTCTATATGTTTATGATGTTCATTGTGTGTGCTGATTCTCTGTTGTTATATGTTTGAATATTTGAAGTATTTCATGATGTGTTGTCTAATGAAAGTTGGTCCCTATTATTTTGAACAATTTATGGTGAAATATTGGATGAAACTATTTTAGATGTTTGCTATGATTGTAGATATCATATGGTTGATCTTATCCTGCGATTATGGCCCTTGTGAATCAGCACACAAAATTGTGGTCTGCTTTTTAGGCTTATGGCTGCTGTTAGTTTAGTCTAGTTCTTCGTTCTGATGTTTTGAGGTATTCACGGAGATATCGGTCTTTCAATTCACGGAGAAGTACATCTCAACATCAGGGCAATCAAGGTCCACCCCCTCAAAACATGCAACACCCTAATCCCGCTGCTGACCAACCACCGGTTAACATTCAAATTACCCCAGAATTGCTCCAGGCTTTCTTACAAGAGCATGCACATGTTCTTCAAGATTGGGCAGCTAATCGCCTACATCCCGCGGGGCCTGCCGCGGGGCCCGCCGGCCATGATGCTAATCCCGCGGTGCCCCCACCTCGTCAGCACTCGCGTGATCAATAGGACCCGGGGCACCGCGGACGTCAGGATCGGCGACGGGAACGACCTGGTTCCTCCGAGGACCATGGGAGTTCTAACGAATCACGACCTCGCAACGATGAACCTACTGATGTGGATCGCCGCCGTCCACTTAATGCGGCTAAGAGGGTTCGCTATGCCAATCCTCATGCTCTAGATCTTCAAGAGTATGAGCGAGTTCAACGCAATGTTGAACTGGACAGAATTCTGGGCCTCGATGCCAATGGAGATATCATCACACCGTTCTCCCAAGAAATCATGGCCACCTCCCTTCCCGAAGGGTTTAAACGGCCAGCCATACCACCTTACAATGGCACCGGAGATCCGGCCAATTTTCTTGGAGCTTTTAGGCACAACATGTTTAGCCACGATAACATTACATCCCTTCAGTATTGCAAGATTTTCCCTGAGTACTAACAGGATGAAGCTCGGGTTTGGTTTGATTCTCTCCCACGCAACAGCGTATCTTCTTTCAGAGAACTCGCCGAGCACTTTTGGGCACGGTTCGAAGCGCGGGCGAAGCCCATGGCCACACTGGCCGATGTCATGAACATGGAACAGCGGGACGGTGAAACCGTTACCCAATTTCTTGATCGCTTCACAGCGGTAAGCCTCAAGGTGGGGAATTGCCCCGACGACGTACTCATTAACGCATTCATGAATGGACTCCGTCCCGGAGCACTTTACACCGAGTTAGTTCGAAACACACCAGTCACAACCCGAGCACTGTTCAAAACGGTGTGCAAATTTGCTAAGGCAGAGGAGCAGACTCGCCAGAAGCGTGAGAAACACGCTAGCAAGCGGCAGTCCGACAAAGCACAAATCGGGCCTAGTCCGCGACCTAGCGCATTTTCCCGCCTGACCCCGGGGCATTCAGAATCCCGAGGCGATATTCCACAATTGACTCCGTTGACGAAGTCACGAGCCGAAATCCTTTCTATTCACAAGAACGATCTGCGACCTTGTCCGCGGATGACTGCGCCGCCTGAGAAGAGGAATCGTGGAAAGTGGTGTGCGTACCACCGAGATCATGGGCACGAGACAGAGGAGTGCCGAGAACTCAGCAAGGAAATCGAGGAGTGCCTGAGGAAAGATTTCTTGCGCCAATACATTGCGCGGACCGATGACAAGCCCCGGACAGGTCAGAATGGGGGGTCGTCCAATAATCGTGGATATCATGACCGCGGCACACAACAGAATCGGCCGCCGTGGCAGAATAATCGGCCGGGGCCCAATAACTACGCACGGCAAGATTCTGGCAATCGCCAGCAACTACGTCTTCCTCCGCCACCTCCTCCTCCGGGGGGACCCGAAGACAACGCGCCTCCTCACGTAATAAACGTGATATATGGGGCCCTTCCCACCGGGGCCTCGCGACATGCCTTGAAGGCAGAGGCTCGACGTCCTCCTCCCGAGGAGCCACGTCATAAACGCCTCCATCAATCCGAGACTGTCAGCTTCACGGATAGAGACCCGGTTCCAGAGATAACGCCTCATACTGACGCTATTGTCATCGACATGACTGTAGCCAATATAACAATAAGGCGAGTCTTCGTGGATAATGGAGCCGCGGTGAGTATTATATTTGCCGACTGTTTCCAAAGGATGGGGATTCCTCGGGAACAACTTCGGCCGGCCCCCGGGCCACTGCAGACTTTCACCCAGGGTGAAGTCCAGCCAGAAGGAGTTATCACTCTCCCGGCATCCCTGGGAACCTATCCGAAGATAAAAACCATCTTCGTGGATTTTTATGTGGTGAATTCCCCGTCACCGTACAACATGATATTGGGCCGGGACTGGCTTACCCCAGCCAAAGCCATATGTTCCACATATCACCTCGCACTAAAGTTCTCCACTTCGCATGGCGAAGTGGCTATCCGCGGGAGTCAGCAGGTTTCAAAAGAATGTATGTACGTAGCACTCAAAAAGACTGCTAAAGCTCCTCCTAAACAGCAGCTTCAGGTAGCATCATCGGCTCTGGAACCTCGGGAATGTACCTCATTGGGGGATGCCACTGCCCAAGTCCCGCTTGATCCGTCCAAGCCGGAACAGACAGTAACCGTAGGAGCCGTGGATGTGCCATGGTTACACCAGGCTATAATTCAGACCTTGCGAGAGTATTCCGATGTCTTCGCATGGTCTCCTCTGGATATGCCCGGGGTCTCTCCCGATATAATAACACACAAGCTGAACATTGATCCCAACATAAAGCCCGTTCAGCAGAAGCAGAGGAAGTTCGCCCCGGAGCGAAATGACGCAATTCGAATCGAGGTGCAACAACTCTTGGATGCGGACATCCTATTCGAAGTATATTACCCCTTCTGGCTATCGAATCCTGTAATGGTGATTAAGTCCAGTGGGGCATGGCGGATGTGCGTCGACTTCTCCGACCTCAATAAACATTGTCCGAAAGACTGTTATCCACTGCCTTCCATCGACCAAAAGGCCGAGGCCATTACTGGGTTTGTGGCACTTTGTTTCTTGGATCTGTATAAGGGATACCACCAGATCTTCATGGATCCGCAAGATGCCATCAATACAGCATTCATCACTGCTTTTGGGTGCTATGCTTTTAAGAAAATGCCCTTCGGGCTCAAGAACGCCGGAGCCACATACCAGCGTCTCATGGACCGGGTTTTCCACGGCCAGATTGGCCGCAACGTCGAGGTTTACGTTGACGACCTCGTTATAAAGAGTATCTCCCATTCTTCATGTGTGCAAGACATTGCCGAAACATTGCGCACCCTGCGAAGCTACAATTTGCGCCTTAATCCAGCAAAATGCACTTTCGGCGTCGGCTCCGGCAAGTTTTTGGGTTATATGGTTTCACAACACGGTTTGCAGGCCAACCCGACCAAACTTCGGGATGTGCTAGAACTGCAACCACCTAAGACATTCAGGGATGTTCAACGTCTCACAGGAGGTTTAGCGGCTTTAAATCGATTCTTATCTAAAGCGGCAGAGTGCCAGCTTCCATTCTTCAAAATCTTGAGACAGGCGAAGTCCTTTGAGTGGACTCCGGAGTGCACCGAGGCCTTCGAGGCTTTGAAACGTCACATACAGCAGCTGCCCACTTTGTCAGTTCCTCTCCCCGGAGAGCCGCTTTATTTATATTTAGCTTCCTCTGAGGAAGCTATTAGTGCTGCACTTGTGCGCGAAGTCAATGGGGTCCAACATCCTGTCTACTTCGCAAGTCGTGTTCTCCACGGGGCGGAGACACGGTACTCCGTGTTAGAAAAAACCGCTTTGGCAATTGTTATGGCAGCTCGGCGTTTACGGCCATATTTCCAAGGACGTGAAATACGGGTTCTGACCAATCATCCTATCCGCCAGATTCTTGTCAAACCCGAGGTG
Organism: Ajuga chamaepitys; assembly: GCA_958295605.1. Classification (NCBI taxonomy): domain Eukaryota; kingdom Viridiplantae; phylum Streptophyta; class Magnoliopsida; order Lamiales; family Lamiaceae; genus Ajuga; species Ajuga chamaepitys. Next base: position 37,651,602 of record OY282498.1, on the reverse strand, counting down.
TCTGGGCGCCTCGCAAAGTGGGCCGTCGAGTTAGGCGAATATGATATTCAATATCTTCCCCGACGAGCAATCAAGGGATAGGCACTCGCCGACTTTCTGGCTGAAACCCCGGGAGACAATCCTGAGTCTCCGACAGACAGTTATACACATCACCCCGCTACCCACGTACCCTCACATAGGAAATGGCAGCTATATGTGGATGGAGCCTCCACAACTCGGGGAAGTGGTGTCGGGGTACTCCTCATCGACCCCGAGGAGGTTGAAGTAAAATACGTCATCCGATTCAAGTTCAAGGTGACTAATAATGAAGCGGAGTATGAGGCAGTTCTCGCCGGGCTCCGGCTCGCTCAATCCTTGGGCGTTCGTCATCTTGAGCTCTTCACTGACTCCGAGATCGTGTCCAAACAAATTCAGGGGACTTATGTCGCCAAGGATGAAACAATGATCAGGTATCGTGCTCTAACACTCAAGCTCATGTCAACTTTTGATGCAGTTATTATCCAGAAAATACCGCGTGCTCAAAATGCAAGAGCGGACGCACTCAGTAAGTTGGCCTCCGCAGTCCGAACTAATATATCTCCGGATATCATGGTCGAAGACCTATCTCATCCAGCAATTCATGAAGCCACAGTTTCAGTATTGACCGATAGTGATCCGAATTGGATGACTCCCATTATTCAATATCTCCGAGATGGAATCCTGCCTACTGACAAGCTGCAAGCTCGGCAAGTTGCCCTCAAAGCCCCCAAGTACTCCTTTCATGATGGAGTCTTGTACCGGCGATCATATCTACAACCGAGCCTCCGGTGTCTCGCTCCTGCCGAAGCTACCCAAGTTCTGCGGGAGGTTCACGAAGGGGCCTGTGCCAGCCATATTGGCTCTCGGACATTGGCCAAGAAAGTTCTCCGCTGGGGATATTATTGGCCAACTCTGTTCAACGATGCCCACGAATTAGTGACCAAATGCAGCAAGTGTCAACTGCACTCCCGAGTGAAGCATCTACCACAGACCGAGCTCACTGGGATCCAAAGTGCGTGGCCGTTTATTCAGTGGGGTATCGACATTGTTGGCCCATTCCCCGTTGCTCCGGGAGGATTGAAGTTCCTGGTCGTTGCCGTAGACTACTTCACTAAGTGGGTCGAAGCCGAACCACTTACAGCCATTACTGGTCAAAATGTCTTAAAATTTGTATGGCGCAATATCGTATGTCGCTTCGGCATCCCGAGCACTATCATCTCGGACAATGGTAAACAGTTTGCCAACGATCCATTTCGGTCATGGTGTGAAGAGCTCCACATCAACCAAATCTTTACTTCGGTTGCTCACCCTCAAGCCAACGGGCAGGTCGAGGTCACCAATCGGACACTGCTCGCGGGAACAAAAGGCGCCTGGATAATGCCAAAGGTCTCTGGGCTGAAAACCTTCCACAAGTCCTATGGGCTTATCGCACAACACCGAATACATATACCGGGGAGACTCCTTACAGTCTTACTTATGGTTCCGAAGCCGTTATCCCTGCTGAAATCAGCGTACCAAGCCCCCGCCTCCTCACATTGGATCCAGAGGATAACGACGAGGCTCTCCGGGTAAATTTGGATGAGCTTGAAAATCGCCGTGACCAATCATTCATTCAACAGGCCAGGAGTAAACAACGAGCAGCCCAGTATTATAACCTCCGGGTCCGGGGTACTCAGTTCAATGTCGGGGACTTAGTTCTTCGGCTCAACTCAGCCAGCAAAGCTGCCCCCGAGGGGAAATTACAGGCATCTTGGGAAGGTCCCTACCGAGTCGTTGCCGCGCACGATTCCGGATCCTATCAGCTAGAGCATCTCAACGGGACCCCGATTCCCCGAAGCTGGCACATCACTAACTTGAGGCGTTTCTATCTGTGAAGGCCAAATCTCAAGTACCATCTTATCTTTAATTTCTTTTATAGTAGTTATCTCTCTTTGTACTTTTGCGTTTGCTCCGGCACTTATCATTGAATAAAAATTCTTTGCTTATATATCTTGCTGTGTTTTTCTTTACGTTACGGGGACGCCCTAACGCAATCATATTATCATTATTGGTCTCCGGACAAGTAAATCTCTTCCTTGGTCCTTCCGAGGAGATTCGTGTATCATCTCCGGACTTACATCACTTTCTCGTCTGTTTAACCGGAGAAGTGTTTACTCCCGCCTGATCCGTCCGGGGAGATATTACTCCCGCCTGATTAGTCCTGGGAGATTGGATTTATCCATATTGTGTTCCCGAACACCCAATTAAAATTGTTAATAATTTTTCCTGTCGTGTTCCCTAACACCCGATTAAAATGGTTCGTAACCTGTTGCTCTCATTAAATATGTTTGTACACACTACAACAGTTTTATTACCTTCTGAATATTACAACATCAAGAAGTTTTTTACATAAGACTTCAAACATTAAAAAAAAAAAAAAAAAACAGTCATCTGCGGCCCCCGAGCCAATACTCAGCGCTCCGGCGTTGCTGCCTGCTCCTCGATCTTTGCTGCGTCCTCCGGGACCTTGAAGTTCTCCGGCCTCGGGCTCCGGCTCTCTCATCCCCGTGAGCTTCCCTACGCCGAGGACTTGCTCTAGGCGCTTGCCTGGGGACTTCATCCCTGGTCCGAGCTCGGCTACTTTGTTGTGGCGCGGACCTCGGGGTTTGGGCCCACTGCTCAGGGTCCCACTCCTCCGGAGCCATTACTTCGATTTCCCTGGCCAGCTCCTCGACTACCTCTTCGGCAACCGCTGCGGGTTCTTCTTCGATTATGGTCACTGGAGCTGGCTCTCGGATCACTATGCCTTTGCTCTTTCCGGAGGGTTTCTTCTTATCCTTCCGAGGAGCTTTTGGCGTACTTTGGCCCGGCTTGAACTCGCGATGAACTCCTCGGTAGAAGGCCTCCACCTGCCTCGGCCCTTTATCCCCTCATACATGCTCAGAAGCAGCTCTAGCACTTCTCGCTTCCTTACGAGCTCCGAGGCGTCCGCGGGGTTAGTGGCCGTAAGCGCTGAGATTTCGCTCTGGATCTCTACGACCCGTTCCTCCACTTCTTCAAAGGTCAGAAGACCGAACTCCGAAAGTATCCGGTCGTACTCCCTCTGATGAACAAGGACGCGGCTCATCTCGGCAGCGGTAGACCGATATTTCATCTCGAAGTCTTTGGCTCTCTCCTCGGCCTCAACCACTTTCCTCTCTGCCAAGGCTACCTGCTTCTCTAGCTTTGGCACTACGTGCATTTGCAGATGATTCTTTTCCCCGCGGAACCACTCAAGTGATTGCATGAGCTTCTTTATTGTTTCGTGTAGCTCCGCAGTGTTCTAAACAAAAGAAGAGTCAACAAGATCGATTACTCTCAAGTATGTAAAAAGTTGGAGTTCAGTTCGACAACAGACATAAATTGATCATGCAAATAAAAAGAGAAGTTCAAGAGTCCGAGAAACAGAAAGTTATATTTCACATCGCAGAAGTACAATTGTTCCAAATCAGTACATCGATTCCTAACAAACCAAAAAAAAAAAAAAAAAAAAAAAAAACTTTAAATTTGCGGGGATCGACTGACCTCCCGCTCAGTTGCCTCCGTCTCTTCGGGCAATCCCTCTCGCCGGCCCTCGGACACTTCGGCTTCTCCTTCTTCAATTGCTGCGACGGCTTCGATCGCAGCTGGGGCTTCGACTTCCATCCGTGGAGGGGGCTCAATGCTCTGGGGTGCGGTGACCAGCTCACCTCGGCAGAAGGCCATGAATTCTTTGTCCTGGTCCACCTCACAGTTGGCAACTTCCACGGCCGTCAGAAGTTGTTCTTCTCCCCGAGAGCCTTCACCAGGGGCCACTCCGGCAGATTTGATAGCGCCGCGTAGTAGGCCTTCTCCACTCCGGCCACTGACTCAAAGTCATACCCGAATTCTGGACGATATACGTCCACATTCGGGTAGACCTCCTTCACTTGCTCCAGCAGCGCGGATCGAGTGGCCTGGTCCCCAATAGCCACGAACTCCGTCTGGAAGTCGAGGAACGTGCTGGTTTTGAATAACTTATCGGCGAAGGCCTTCAGCAACGCTCCCTGCCCTTCGACCACGGCAGCTTCCCTAGCCTCCATTTCTGCCTGCAGCCGCAGCACTTCACCCCGGAGAACATTATTCTCCGCCTCCACCCCGCGCAGACGCGCGACCTCGGTTTCGACCGAGGCAGCCCTCTTGCGTGCCTCGGTCATATCGTGCGTCAGACGGTCGTTGCGCGCCCGGAGTTCCCTGGCCACTTCGGCCAGCTTCTCCTTCCCCTCCTTCTCGCTCCTGCGGCCGAGGTCTAGGATACCTCGCGCCAAGCGCAGGAGTTCTTCAGCGTCTGCACCCTCCAACCCCAGCAGGCTCGGGGCCACTTGTTCAACCTGGACAATTACACAAAAAATGATATTAAACTCAGTCCTACGTAATTACGAACAGCGTTTCAAGTTTACCTCAGTGCTCTCCCCTACCCGGGGTCTTTTGGACGGTACTTGCGGAGTCCCAGTAGGCTCCGGCCTCTTCTTCGTTCCGGGGGTTGACCCCGCCGGCACAACCCGTTCCTCCGACCCCGCCGACGGTCGTGGACTGTGCACTGTCTTCCCCCGGGGAGACACCTCAGTGGCTTTCCCTTTCTTTTTTGCTGTGGCAACAGCCGCGGGGCTTCCGGCAGGCTCTTTCCCGAAACGTCCCACTGCATATAAAAGTTATGGTTAGACTTACGCAAAACAAAAGTTGTAAAACGCAAGATACAAGGACTCCTACCCTCTTCGGCGCCCGCATTGCCCGAATAATACGGGCTCAGCCCTGCCTCCTCCAATTCCTCCTCGGAACAGAGGGTTTTGAAAGTCCCCACTGTCCGGAATGTATGAATCACTTCAGCCTCCGGGCTCTCCACCGGAGCGGTATCAAGTACCTCGTCCCTCCTCCACTTCGGGAGAACTACTTTATTCCTAATAAATATAAATCTCTCCTTCCACCCCTCTACCTTACTTGGGTTTTGAACCTTGAACCCACCTCGGGCTCGAGGACTAAAGGAATACCACCCCTTGGACTTCCCGAAGTTTTTTAGTTGGAAGAAGAACCTAAAAAGCTCTACAGTCGGTTCCAATCCGGCGTTTTTACAAACCACGCTGAATCCCACTACCTGCCTCACCGCGTTCGGCGCTAATTGGCAGAGGGCAATACCGTAGTATTTCAGCAATTGGATGACAATATCCCACAAAGGCAGTCTCAGGCCTACTCTAAGGGGATCTATATATACACTAATAAACCCCTGCGGTGGGCAACAGGCCCTATCCTCGGGGTCAGGGATTATATACTCGAGGTTGAAGGGAAGGTAAAATGACGGGAGTTCTCTCTCGATATGCTCTCGCGACATCCGCAGCGCTACAGAGGATACCTCAAAATCCTCCTCCGCGCATTCATAAAATGAAACCATCATAACATTGCATTCTAGGCCGTCGACCCTGTCTACGGTCCTAACCTCATTCCTCTCCGGAATGAGATATGATGGGGGGGGGATGTCTAACGGGGTATTCGAAGTCCCTAATTCTTCAATAGGGGCAGAAGATGAAGAAGATGACGAGGAAGACATACTTACTTGGGTTGAATTTGAGTGGGTTGATTTGAGAAGTTTTTGGTCTGAGATGAATCACGAGTGCAGATTTCCTCTTTTTCCTGCTTTCTAAACTGATGAATCGCAATGAAGAAGATGAAAGGTTACTGTGCAATTACTCCAATTATATACGCAAAAACCAACGGTTCTGATGCATGCTATTCAAATTCAATGATGGAGATTTAAGCGTACTCTTCACGCGCTTTACAGTTCCCAAGGCGCGTGGGAAACAGGTTTCTTGGAAATAGGAGAGCGTGTCACTTCACATCCCTCTCTCTCATGATGGCGCCGCCAATCACATCAACCTCACCCTTCGTCAGGCAGATTCAAACTACACTCCGGTAATTCCTTCACCTCGGTCATACTACCACACTCCGGTGCTCCCTTCATTTTGGCCAAACTACTCACTCCGGTGTACCCCCACCTCGGCCAGGTTGTCATGTACTTCCAACGCGTTTCTTGTTTCTGGGAAATTCGATATCTCGATAAATGTCTTGTACACTTCGGCCTAGCTCATCTCCGCGTCCGCAGACTGCTCCGCAGAATCCCCGGGGACGCGGATAGACTTAGTCAACCCTAAACACTTCGGTCCGCCAGCGACCACGGTTCTTCTTGCTTACGGTTCCACCCCGGTGAAAACCGAAGCTCCTACCTCGCTTCGGCTGGGGGGGGGGCATCTGATAGGGGTAACCCGACCAGCTCGGGTCGGGCTAATACCAAAGCCCACTGATCGGCCCAGCAAGCACGTGAAGGCCCACCACGCGAAGGCCCAGCAGGCCCAGGAACACGCGTTGGCCCAGCAGGCGGTTTGTTCCGCGAATCAAGGCTGAAGATTCGTTCCCAACCGCCATGCAGCTGGAAGTAGGCATGAATATAGGAAGTTTGTTAGGGTTCAGTTAGGGTTTAGGAAAAGCTGAGTATAAATAGGAGAAAAGAACTCTGAATTAGGGTTCGCACTCTGTATTATGGATTGCTACCTGTAAACTCAAAGTTCTAGTGAAAGAAACATCTCGGCAAGAGTGATTTTCTGCCCGTGGACGTAGATCTCCGGATCGAACCACGTAAATCTTGTGTGTTTTCATATTGTTTACGTAAATTTCCGTTAAGTTTCTTGGATACCAGATTGCGCTTTATCAACAGGCATTCACGCTCACTGGTGGTAGAAAGACAACATGGTTCGATAATCACCGAAAATTTCTTCCATCTGGGCATCCTTTTAGGCGTAACAAAGCTAGTTTTCTCAAGAACAGAATTGAGATGTCTCTAGCACCTCCTGTGAAGACCGGTACTCAAGTATTGCATGAGATAGAAGAATTGGGATTGAGGAAAGTCACTGAAATTGATGGTGAAGTGGTCAATGGTCTAATTTGCAAGACTTGTGGATGGAAAAAGCGTAGTATATTTTGGGATTTGCCTTACTGGAGTACAAATTTAATAAGGCATAATCTAGATGTGATGCATATTGAGAAGAATGTGTTTGACAATATCTTCAACACTATATTGAATATTGAGGGAAAAACTAAAGATAATGACAAGTCAAGAGCAGATTTGAAGAACTTATGCCAAAGGCCCGAATTGGAAAAGAATGAAGCTACCGGGAAATATTCAAAAGCATGCTACACATTAGATACAAGTCAAAAAAAGATATTGTGTGAATGGGTTAAAAATCTGAAATTTCCCGATGGCTATGTTTCAAATATGGGGCGATGCGTAGATATGAAAAAGTATAAGTTGTTTGGTATGAAAAGCCACGATTGCCATATTTTTTATGTAGAGGTTGATGCCCATTGCTTTCCGTGAGCTTCTTCCAGCCAATGTCTGGCAGGCCATAACAAAAATAAGTTTATTCTTCAAAGAAATCACGTCTACGTCAATTAGAGTTGAAGACATGTCAAGACTTGAGAAAAAAATTCCTGTCATTCTTTGCAAATTGGAGCGTATATTCCCTCCTAGTTTCTTCGACTCCATGGAACATCTTCCAATACACTTACCATATGAAGCAAAAATAGCTGGTCCAGTACAATATCGTTGGATGTATCCTTTTGAAAGGTAAAATATTTTATTTTTGAAGTAGTTGAATTCCTACATATAGTTACTTATATGTGTTTTATATAGGTTCTTGCGACGCTTAAAGAAGAATGTGAATAATAAAGCAAAAGTGGAAGGCTCAATTTGTAATGCGTACTTGGTAGAAGAAACTTCTACATTTTGTTCGTACTATTTTGAGCCTCATGTTTACACAAGCTTGCGGAAGGTTGCCCGCAATGATGATGGTGGTGAGCTTGAACATATTCCGGGAAATTTGTCAATCTTTGAGCATCCTGGACGACCATATGGAAAAGAAAAATCAAGGATGCTGACTAGCACCGAATATCATGCTGCTCAAACTTATATATTGCTAAATTGCAAGGAGATTGAACCTTATGTCAAGTAAGTATTTTTCATTGCTGATTCTTACACTATTTTAAGCTAATATTCTATATTTCTAAAGTATTTTGCAATATTGAAAGCATGTTTACTGAGGAGTTACTAAAAGTGTCGCCGAACATCAACAATGACGAACTTGACATTCAACTTGATGCACATTTTGCTAAATGGTTTCAAAATTATGTAAGTGTTTGAATTGTTTATTTAAAATCTATTTAAATCTATTTTCTAATATATGCATTTTAATGTCTATTACTTTCTTTGGTAGGCCCGTCAAAATGTGATTGACAACAATTTTATCAAAGCACTTGCACAAGGCCCATTAAGAACTGTGAAGACGTTTCATGTCTATTTTGTTAATGGATATAAATTTCATACAGAGTCCCATGGTTCGGTTAGGTCAACTTCAAACAGTGGAGTTTGAAGTTTGTCTGAGGTTTTACAGTGGGAGTACCCTGGGCTACCTATTAAGCGTACCGTATTGTTTAAGTGTGAGTGGTTTGATCCAACAAATAATGTTGGTTTGAAAGTACATAAACAATATGGGTTGGTAGATATTAACCATAGACGCAAACTCAATAAGTATGAGCCTTTCATTCTTGCTATGCAAGCTGCACAAGTATATTATGTCCCATATCCAAGCTCAAGAAGAGATAAGTCTGATTGGTTGGCGGTATTTAAGGTGAAAGCTAGACAGGTGGTCGATGTTCCTGTAATTGACAAAGCATTCCAAGAAGATGAGTCAGTTAATTTGGAATTCAGTGAGGCATTAGCAAACGTTGATGGTTCAAATCTTTTAAATGATCCTGGTGGTGAATTTATTGATCTGGGTGAAGATGAAGACGAAGTTTCAGATGAGCCAATACTTGAGTCAGACTCAGAAAATTCGGATCAATATGAGAGTGAAGATGAAGATGCAGGAGAATAGATGAAACTCGTTTTTTTTTTTTTTTTTTTTTTTTGCATTTAGTTTGTTTATGGGACATTTTTAATTATATTTATGTTTGCAGCTTTACATAACATTACTTGTTGAATTGATATTTCAATATATGTGCATTTGTGTGTATGACTTTTATTGTAGAAATGGCGAGAAGAGCAAATGGTGCCAGGATTCCTGCCAATCTCGGGCAGCCAAGAAGCTACACCGAGGGCCTGATGGGGCAAAGTCTAGAAGATGGTTTAAATGTCCCAGAGACACCAAATCATGTTGCACCTAGACAATCAGCATCACCACCGCCAGATTCAGCAGGGTCATCACAAATCCCTTCTTCTTCGTTGAATTCTAGGACTTCCACTGGCCGTATATTTATGTATTTACGGCAAGGCATGTAAGTGTACTGAACTCTCTTCTAATTGAGTGTATCATTCATGAAAAATCTGCTGAAAATATTATGCATTTCTGGGTGTGTTATAATATATTGTTGTGAGGAGTATCAAATATTTGATGTATTTGTGTTTGTGTTTGTCGAGATAGATGTATATATTTGTGTGTGTATATGTGTATATACGTACGTACACAAGTCTGCCAATTTCTAAACTTCATAACTGGATTCACCAAACTTTCAATAATTACATTCGAAACCTTAAAATTTCATAATTTTTTATGTCATTTAAAAAATTAACTTCTACAAATTTATATTTTTTATAATTAAACAGCGTGGCTGAAATTGCATGTTATTCAATGTCATTAAATTTTGATTAAAATTTTGATTCCGTAGCATAGAGCCATCGGAAGCCTGCTCTCGAGCTATAAGGAAGATTTTTTAGGAAAGACAAGATTACGAGGGGTTTACATGGAAAAAAGTTTCTCAAGAGACCAAAAACTTTTATTTCTCCGAGTTTGAGGTAAGACTAATAGGCATTGTTCAAGTTACAACAACTAATGGTATTCTTTGCTACATTGATTCTTTGTTGCATTACGATATGTTCTTCTCCTCTACCCCTGGTTCAATTTTTTGATTTAATAAATAAATCTATTTTGCAGAAAAATGTCTATTGGGATGATGAGATATATACACACGTACAAGTTCGCCATGCTTGGGATAAGAAAGCCAGTGGTCGCTATAGTGACATGCTAAGTGAAATCAAAAAAGGAGGAGTGAAGCCAAAGTACATGGAAGAAGATACATATAAACGTTGGCTAGAATATTGGGACACACCGGAGGCTAAACACAAATCTGAACAGAACTCAAAAAATAGAAGAAGTGGTTCTACTAGTGCTGGTGCCCCTGCACCTTCCACCCACAATGCGGGCTCTATCACACATTTCAAGGCTGCTGAAAAACTTGTAAAAGTCTATATAAATTTAAGTTTATATATATACTTCTATTTTATTACAACTACCCTTTAATGCGCTAATTCGTATATATTGTGCAGGCTGTAGTATTGGGACGACAGGCTTTTCCTCGAGAGGTGTACCTTAAAACTCATACAATGAAAGGTGATGGTAAAACTTTTACCAATGAGAAATCCAAGAAAGTAAATGTAAGTTACTCAATTGATTAAACTTTTTAAATTTATACTCTGTTTTTTTCATATTATATATGTATTCAGATTGATAACTATGATCTCTTGCAAATGAAATCAAGGATACTATTGAGGAGAACATGCTGAAAATGATACAAGATAATGAAGAGATTGATGAAGAAAAATTGTATTATGACTCTGCCGGTGGAATGAGCGCTAAAAATGTTGTATTCGGGCTTGGCTCCTTAGCGTGTGAATATTACAAAAAGGATAAGTCTTCTTCTGCTACACAAGGACTTGAGGCTCAACAGACTATTCGTGAGTTGAAACGACGACTTGATCACCAGGATCAAATTATCGAGGACATGCGGGAGCAACATGAGATTCAACGAAGAAAGATTTTTGAGGACATGCAGCAACACTTTGCTGAAGAATTGCAGCGTCAAATTGATGAGCGTATACGTGCAATGATTGGGGCCTCATGACATAACTAAAATATGGTAATCTTCCTCCTATTCTGTCAAATTCCTTCTATATGTTTATGATGTTCATTGTGTGTGCTGATTCTCTGTTGTTATATGTTTGAATATTTGAAGTATTTCATGATGTGTTGTCTAATGAAAGTTGGTCCCTATTATTTTGAACAATTTATGGTGAAATATTGGATGAAACTATTTTAGATGTTTGCTATGATTGTAGATATCATATGGTTGATCTTATCCTGCGATTATGGCCCTTGTGAATCAGTACACAAAATTGTGGTCTGCTTTTTAGGCTTATGGCTGCTGTTAGTTTAGTCTAGTTCTTCGTTCTGATGTTATAAACAAGGACGAAAAAATCGGTATTCACGGAGATATCGGTCTTTCAATTTACGGAGATATCGGTGAGATATCGATTAATATCGGAATATCGGTGCAATTTTCTGAAAATCGGCGTAAAATGTATTAAAACACTTAATTTATCACTATATTTGTTAGATTGTCAATAAAATAGCTTAATTCTAGTTTCTAATGGAGTAACATAGATCAAAATACACACATTTACACCTATTCGATAAAGAATAAACATTACATACACTGTCTGCTGATGGGATTACCATTATGAACTATTTTCATCATACAATACTACCTCCTAACACCAAAATGAATTCCGGTGAGGCTCAACCTGAGAGTATTGGTTATCGATGTAATTACAATAGTGGTACCAGCTAAGGGAGTTAGCGTAATTTTGAAGATAATCATCAAGATAATATAAATATGTTGAAGCGTCTCGTCCAACCGTCTGTCCATATACTGGATAATTCGGATTTACCCAAGAATTGTACTGTTGTTCTTCATAAATCACGTGAGGGGCTGTGTCCTCAAGGGGGCTACGATCAGTCCAGGCTGAATCTCAGGATCTGTCTGCTATTCTATGTGGAAATAAATTAGGATACAGATCTTCCCGATCGGTGCTCACACTCATCGAGTCAAAATTCGACGAGAGGGAAGCAAAGTCTGCGTTTGAGCTTGTTCCTCGGTTCCGCCCCCGTCTGCTCGTGAAATCTTTTCCAATAGCACCGATCCCTGGACCCCCAGCCCTACTTCCGTGATCTGCATCTTGTGTAGAGTGTGTGTACAACCCTTCAACAGTGAATGGACTCATTTCCCTTGGACTTAGGTTATAATCTTGATGGTCATCATTACGTCTACCACCGCCACTCCCATCGTCATTACTTCCGTCTTCATCTGTAGAGCTCCCTGTCTGTGTTTCACTACTTGATACACCCACTTCATCACGCATTACCTGATCCACATCAATTCTGAATTCGCTTGCCGCTTCAGCGACCTGAGGATCAGGATTGCCTGCTTCGTCGTCTAGGTGTGCTGGTCGAATCCATTGATAGAGCTGATCACCCTCTTCGTTGTCGGTTTCACCGGTGATGTCCACTAAATCTATGAATTCTTGCTCAGCAACCCTATCTGCTTCAGCCTCCAAATCTCGTATTCTTAACTTCATGTTGTAGTAGCAAAATACGAGCTTCTCGAGTTTTGGATAAGCAAGACGATTTCGTTGTTTAGTGTGTATCAAGGCAAACGTGCTCCAGTTTCGCTCACATGCGGAAGATGATGCAGTCTGCGCCAGTACTCTAACGGCTAACCCTTTCAGTGTTGGTGCTGAACTACCGTGCATAACCCACCAGTCAGCTGTCAAAAAAGGATTTAGGTCAATAAATTGAATGGTTTTAGGTTGATGCAATCTAAACCAAATTAAAAACAAATTTAAAGTAAACTCACATGCCGCCATAGTATTTCGAGCAGCTACAGCGGTTCGGTTTCCGAATGATTTTTTTGCATCGCGGAAATAAATTAGCTGCACGAAATGAAAAATCAAGAATGATTAAGTCACTAATTCGATATTGATTTTCAGTTGCGTTAACGTTACCTCATTCCCAAAATCGGCAACCCCCGTTGGTCCGGGATATAGCTTATCATAAACACGAAGGACTGCCTGTATAAGGTCTGTGTCCTCGCCAACTCCGGGCTGGTACTGGGTTTTGGGGTTAAGGTAGTATGCTACGAAAATTAATCAAATATTGTTTAGGAAATGTCAGTCAATCATTGCAAAATCAAGGTTTAAAGTTAAAAATAAAAAATTGATTATGGACTTTATTACCTGCTGCGTGGAGTGGGTGAGATAGTGTTTTGTCCCACCTGGACTCAATAATCCTAGTCACCCACTGCGTAGATCTTAGTGATTGGACTTTCTCTTTCATTACCTTAATCAGATCGTACAAGATTGGCATAGTTGGAACGACCTCTGTGTCAACCACTCGGAGCACTTGATATATTGGCTCAAATAAAGCCACTGCGTGTTGCACTCCTTCCCAAAACGAATGATCAAGCACGTTTTTCTCTACTTCTATGCCAACTTTCGTACGACTGAGTCTATTGGCTGCCCATTCATCACTGGTGAAAATCTGCTTCAGGGGCGATTTTTTCTTATACAAACTCTCCAAGGCGATATAGGTAGTGGCAAAACGTGTCGCTCCGGGTCTAACAATATCACCTTGGCATACCTCCCTCACACGCGCAAGTAACCAACCGTGGTTATATATGAAGTTGGTTATTTGCCTCGCAGCTACAATGACCGCTTTGACGTTATCTCTATTCCCGATCTCTTCCAAGATAAGGTCAATACAATGAGCAGCGCATGGAGTCCAGTATAAGTTGTAGCGCTCTTGTAGCTTTCTTCCGGCTTTCACATAGGCCGATCCATTGTCTGTAACAATTTGCACAACTCTGGACTGCCCGACTTCCTTCACAATGTCCTTGAGCAGCTCATAGATGTATTTGTGATCTTTTATCCGGTTCGATGCATCCACTGATTTCAGAAACGCCGTTGTCCCCTTACTGTAAACCATAAAATTAATTATGGACAGCTTCGTCGGCCCGGTCCATCCATCCGCCATAATTGTGCAGCCATACGTCTCCCATTTTTTCTTTTGGGTTCTGACGTATTCCTGCATTTCCTCATACTCCGCGTCTAGATACTTGTGCTTTATCTCATATGGAGTAGGGGTTGCAACAGCCGGCCCTACGTCTTGAGCACAAGCAATCATATTCTTGAAGTGATGTGACGAAGCCTTGTTCGGCGGTAAATTATCGTAAATAAAAAATTTACTGATGGCCTTGCCCAACTTTTCCTTTAAGTTGGTACCAGAGAACATACTTTTTATCCTCTTTTGACGTGCATCAGCGGATTTGTACAGTGCAGGGGCCGGACAAGGTTCGAAGTGGGTTGATCGACCACTCTGTGAACGACGGAATTGGGCAGGTTGTGATCCCGAGCGCATACTCGAACTACCTCCTCTGCTGCCACCATACTGTCTCGTCTGTTCCCTCTCCCACTCACTCGCCTTCGACGCTCTAACAGCGGCACGGTAGTCATTTCGCTCCTCCGGTGTAAGATCTGGCGGACGTGCGATGTATTCATCATCGTCTTCATCGTCTTCGTCTTCGTCTCCCCGGGACAGTCCCTGTCGTCAACGTTCTTTTCTGGGTCCGTACCGCTAAGATGATATTTGAACCTAGTTATACCCCCGGAATTTTGGACTCCACAAAACTGACAAACGGTAGCAGTTTTATTCCCTGGAACGGCAGTGGCATACCTCCAAGCGTAGTCAAGTCTTGAAGACCTGCGATCACCAGCATCGTTCTCGCTTGCCATTACTTTCCCACCTACACAGTTTATAACATTATTATATTGTCCAATTCTAGTAAATGAAATGAAATTCAATATATAAATATAAGAGTCCATTTGCTGAAGGAGTTAATGAGTGTATTTTATTGGGATTTGTTTGGGCCTTAAGAATAAAAGGAAGATTATATTTTTCAAAAAAAAACTAGTCATCTCTAAAAATTAAATGTATATAAATAAATTAAATAATATAAAAAGTGTATTGTTACGAAAAGTTGATACATAAATTATTGTTAAAGATGATAAATTAACATTTTCGAATCTCATTTCCGACAATTTTTCCAGGATTTATTTTGTGGGATCATCATAATTCGTTATTACAGTTTCATGAGTTCATTAATATTTCTTTATCAATTAATAGAACGATTTGAAATGTAATGCAATTGTAGTATCTACAAATTAAAAGGAAATATTTTTAAAAAGACAATCAGTCCGTGCTGATTTTAGAGATTTTGCACAATTTAATTCTTGATTATTGATATGAATTATAAACGGGTTAATCGACGGAGTCACAATTATTTCAATTGTCTCAACAAAAGGGCTAGACGATTGAGACTAAAATTGATTGAAGAATTATATATAAATATGTATAACTGAACCGGAAAGACTGAAATTAAAAAAAGGTAACATAAATTAAATTACCAAGATTCTTCACGACCTTCACACTGGATAGACAATTCTTATTCAATTGCAAAATTGCTATTGCGCCTATTTATATCTCGATCTCTCTACTACTACCCGATATTTGATAAAAAAAATTCACTACACAATATTTTTGTAGAATGAACAAATGAACTCTGCAGTCCATTTATACACATATATTGGAACCCTCAAGCTCAAGCTGAACAAATTATCTCTCCAAATGTCACACCTATCAATCCATTTGTCACCTCCACTTCTTCTTTACAGCCTGCACACCTCCATTATACATCTGCAAATCTGCAGAACCCTCGTGCCTCTGGAAAGTAAACAGAAGCTGTCCCCTAGACCATTTTCAGCCAATTACCATCAATCAGCGTCAGAAAAAGAAAAAAAAAATATAAATCGCCGATATTTTGGCGATATTTCGGCGAGATATCGCCGAAATATCGCCAAAATCCGACAAAAATGCACAGCACCCTCTCAGCGCGAAATAAGGTCGATTTCTCGCCGAGATTTTCGCGATATTTCGCGAAATCTCGGCGAGAACATTACAAAACGCAATGTCCTTTGTTTTTCGTCTCGGTCTCTTCATTTTAGCGAGAAATCGGCGAGAAATCGCCGATTTCTCGCGAGATTTCAGTCCTTGGTTATAAATGAAAGAATTAAACTATTTGTCGATTGTTAAGTTCAATTTATTATCTTAAAACTTGTTGCTGCTAATTGAATTATAAATTCCAGATTGCTTGATGCATAGCATATCAAATAAGATAATTCAATTCCAAGAAAATATCATAGGGTAGTAAACTGAACTATTAAAATTTGATCACACACACTTGGTTAGGTTGATAAGTTTATAAATCTTGATATCTCATTTTCTGTGGTCTTCCAGTAAATTTTATTTTCAAAAGATAAATTTCTTAAGTTAGTGATTGTTTTTATTTAATGAAAGTAAATCAAGTCTCTTCCTCTTTATTAATCTGGTTTATCATTTATTTACACTGGAGCTGAACAAAATGATCAGGCTATAGTCAAAATAGCTATTGTTACATTGACACCATTATGATGGATTTGGTTCCAGATAAAACATATAACAACTTTTTTTATTAAGTCAAATAGGAGTTGAGTTCAAATATTTATTCATCTGTATCTCATTTCATAAAAAACTACAATTGTGACTATTTTATCTAATATAATATTACTTCATAAGATGTTGTAAACTTGATGATGTTGTAACAAAAATAATGATATCTATTTGACAGGTTTTTTGCATTCATATTCCACCAAGATCTTTGCTGCACTGAGATTACGTTTCATCTGCGTCTACAGAAGTACGTCTGAATACCAAAGAATTGCAGACATATTTTGTGATTGTAGGCATACTTTGTGATTATTGCATATATTTTGATCTAGTTCCTGACATGTTAAATAGGAATAGTCTGCTACTTTGGAGATAATTGTTTCTTTTGTAATTGGTGGATATATTTTGTTTTAGTTCCTAACATTTTATTAGGGATACGAATACTCTGCTTTTGGGGATTAATGTCTATATGAATGGTATTATTATATACATTTATATATGTTTTGCAACTTATGGAGCTATCTTTTTGTTCGTAAAATATCATTAGTTGGTCTTGGATTGATTACAGGTATACCTGAAAAAATTAAAAACCAGTAAATATGATGCTATACATATATATAAATTACCTACAGAATTTTTAATTTGCAATGAAATTGGTTCCGTAGGCAAATAAAAAAAATTATTAATTCAGTTTTTAAATAAAAAATTTGCCTACAGAAATTTTCGTTGCCAAATTTGCAACGGAATTGGTTTCGTAGGTAAATAACATAACAAAAAATTATTAATGGAATTTTCAAATAAAAAATTTTCCTACCAAAATTTTCGTGGCCAAAATTACCTACGGAATTACCTACAAAATATTTCGAAAATGCCTACGAATTTGCTACCGAAAATCGGTAGATAATCACCAACGGATTAATATTTCCGTAGGCAAATAAATCACCTACGAGCAAAGTCCCTACAAGTATTTCTCGTTGGTATTCCGTAGGCAAATATAAATGCCTACGAAATTTGAATTATTGCCTACAAAATATTTCCTAGCCAATTAATTATTTTCTTGTAGTGATTGGGAAAAGCGATTCCATATCATCAATGGAATCGCAAAGGGACTATTGTATCTCCATCAGGATTCGAGGTTAAGAATTATCCATCGGGACCTCAAAGCCGGGAACATATTGCTAGATGCTGACATGAATCCGAAGATATCAGATTTTGGCTTAGCCAGCACTACAACATAAATGGCTTTATGTAACACTTTGTTTGTAACACTTTTAAAATTTTGACATATATGTAACACTTTTGTAACACTTATGAATATGTAACACTTCCATGTAACACTTTTGTAACATCTGCGAATATGTAACACTTTCGTGTAACACTTTTGGAATATGTAACACTTTGAACGTAATACTTTTAAATTATAACACATTTAGGTAACACTTTTAAATAAGTAACACTTTTTATGCAGCACTTTTGAATAAGTAACACTTTTATGTAACACTTATAAATAAATAACACTTGTAATTAATAAAATTATTTATTTTATTTTAAACTAATTAAATATTTGTGGATTTATTTTTCTCACGTGACTTTTATTTTTATTGGTCACATATGTTACATCTTAATTACCACAATAGAATATCTGTAACATAAGTGGTAAAAACGCTAGACTCAGACCTACAAAAATAACAATTTATTAAAGCACCTAAAGATTTACTTATTCGTTATAAAAAACACATTAAATTTTATTTATGACTTATTTGTGTGTATGTACATATATATACACACATTATATTTTTACTAAACAATAACAAAATAGACTTGTAGCTTTAACAATTTGAATACATTTCTTAAGTGTGAGAACCTAGACTTTGGACATTTGGTCATGTCTCTTCATGCTTGTAAGTTTATTTTTTTCTTTAAAATCTATAAAACACAATATTTAAGGTGTCTTATACATAAAATTATGGTAATTAAAGGTAATGATAGTGTCTTAAGATTTATATACAATAATTAGATGTATAAAATTAATGTGATATAAAATAAGTTATATATATATATAAATATGAGTGAATGAAAATGGAAAAAACAATTAATGAAAACTTTGTGTCAAATTGATATGGATAACCTAAATAAAATTAAGTTTGATTGTAGTTTGATGAGAACTTAATTGTGAGTATATTTTATTGATGTTACAATAAAATATTGTGTATATATTGTTTTTCTTAAAAAAATAACTAAAAAAGTTATTGTAGCCTAGTGGTTAAGACATTGTGCTTAAACTTCTGCAACCTAGCAACCTGGGTTTGAAACCCAGCAATGACAAATTTTTAATTTTTTTTCTTCAATTAAAAGTGTTACCATAAAGTGTTACAATTTAAAATCTAATGTAACACTTATTAAAAGTGTTACTAAAGATCATCAAAAGTGTTACATTAGACTTTAGGTAGCACCGGCAAATGTAGCACCAATAAAGTGTTACCTAAAGTCTATAGTAACATATTTTAGTCTATATGTAACACTTTTTGGGTGTTACATTAGCTCATTTATGTTGTAGTGCAGGTGTTTTGGTGGGAACGAAACCGAAGCAGAGACGCGCAGAATTGTTGGAACATAGTAAGAATCCTAACAAAGCTGGTTTATCAAATTCCTACTCTTAGCTTCTAACATTAATAATTTCCAATACACTCGGTTTCAGTGGATACATGTCTCCAGAGTATGCCATAGACGGGTTGTTCTCAACTAAATCCGATGTGTTCAGCTTCGGCGTCCTTGTGCTAGAAATTGTGAGCGGAAAGAGAAACAAAGGATTCGTCCACAAAGAACACTATCTCAACCTTCTCGGACATGTAAGTTAGTTATTTCGTAAAACCAATTGTAAGCTAAAAAAGATGCATTAGCTGAACTGTTAAAGCGTAATCCGGTAACGAAGCACTATAACAATAATCTATGCAAACATAATGTAAAAACACACAAGAATTACGTGGTTCGATCCGGAGATCTACGTCCACGGGCAGAAAACGGCAATCGCCGGAGTGTTTCTTTTTACTAGAATGTTGAGTTTACACGGAGTAATTTAGAATACGGAATTCGAACCCTTAATCAGAGTTCTTTCCTCCTATTTATACTATCAAATCAAAACCCTAATTGACCCTGCTGGGCCTACGCGTGTTGGGCCGGTCGGTGGGCTCAGGCATTAACCCGACCCGAGCTGATCCCGTTATCCCTATCAGATGCCCCTCCCCCAGCCGGAGCGAGGTAGGAGCTTCGGTTGTCACCGGGGTGGAAGAAGGACCGGGGTCGCTGGCGGGCCGAAGTGTTTACGGAGGACCGAGTTTAGCCGCGTCGCTGGGACTCTGCGGAGTGATTGGCGGACGCAGTGTCGAGCTAGGTCGAGGTGCACGGGGCATGTAGTGAGACACCGAACTTCTCAAAAGCGAAAAACGCGATGTGACAACGTGGCCGAGGTGGAGGGTACACCGGGGTGATTACTCTGGCCAAAATGGAAAGGACACCGGAGTGTAGTAGTTTAATCGTCCGGAGACGAGATGCAAATCTCCCCGGACGGATCGGGGAAGAGATTTAATCGTCCGGAGATGAGATGCAAATCTCCCCGGACGGATCGGGGGAGAGATTTAATTGTCCGGAGACGAGATGCAAATCTCCCCGGACGGATTGGGGGAGAGATTTAATTGTCCGGAGACGAGACGCGAATCTCCCCGGACGGATAGGGGAGAGAATTGATTGTCCGAAGACGGAGGTTCAGTTGTCCGGAGACGAGATGCAAATCTCCCCGGACGGATCGGGGGAGAGATTTAATTGTCCGGAGACGAGATGCAAATCTCCCCGGACGGATCGGGGGAGAGATTTAATTGTCCGGAGACGGAGGTTTAATTGTCCGGAGACGAAGGTTTAATTGTCCGGAGACGAGGGTTTAATTGTCCGGAGACGAGACGCGAATCTCCCCGGACGGATCGGGGGAGAGATTTGCTTGTCCGAAGACGGAAGTTTAATTGTCCGGAGACGAAGGTTTAATTGTCCGAGGCGCGAATCTCCCCGGACAGATCGGGGGAGAGATTTTCTTGTCCGAAGACGGAGGTTTAATTGTCCGGAGACGAGACGCGAATCTCCCCGGACGGATCGGGGGAGAGATTTGCTTGTCCGAAGACGAGATGCAAATCTCCCCGGACGGATCGGGGGAGAGATTTAATTGTCCGGAGACGAGATGCAAATCTTGCGTATGGGAAATGATTATGACACGGCCGTGTTCTAAGGCTGACACGGCCGCGTTTCTGTTGAACCAAAAATTGGTTCCTAAGCATGATTTTGACGCGGTCGTGTCGTTTGTGTGACACGGCCGTGTTGCAATCCAGCATGGTTTCCCGTTTTGAGGGACTTATTGACGCGGCCGTGTCGTTTGCGTGACACGGCCGTGTTGCTGTTGAACCAAAAATTGGTTCCTAAGCACGATTTTGACACGGCCGTGTCGTTTGTGTGACACGGCCGTGTTGCAATCCAGTGTGGTTTCTCGTTTTGAGAAACTTATTGACGCGGCCGTGTCGTTTGTGTGACACGGCCGTGTTGTTGTTTGAACCAAAAACTTACATGGCGGTGATGATGCCGAGGCAGCGGAGTGCGGCCTGGCGGCGGCGGTGATGATGCCGAGGCAGCGGAGGACGGCCTGGCGGCGGCGGTTATGATGCCGAGACGGCGGAGGGCGGCCTGGCGGCGGCGGTTAGGATGCCGAGACGGCGGAGGGCGGCCGCCACGATGCCGAGACGGCGGAGGGCGGCCTGGCGGCGGCGGTTATGATGCCGAGACGGCGGAGGGCGGCCTGGCGGCGGCCTTGTCGTTCCCACAGACGGCGCCATTTTGTTAAAGCGCAATCCGGTAACGAAGCACTATAACAATAATCTATGCAAACATAATGTAAAAACACACAAGAATTACGTGGTTCGATCCGGAGATCTACGTCCACGGGCAGAAAACGGCAATCGCCGGAGTGTTTCTTTTTACTAGAATGTTGAGTTTACACGGAGTAATTTAGAATACGGAATTCGAACCCTTAATCAGAGTTCTTTCCTCCTATTTATACTATCAAATCAAAACCCTAATTGACCCTGCTGGGCCTACGCGTGTTGGGCTGGTCGGTGGGCTCAGGCATTAATCCGACCCGAGCTTATCCCGTTATCCCTATCATGAACCATTTAAAAATTCGGGACAGGCGTGGCGACTTCATACACACGAAAACTCAAGCAAACTAGTCGACCCGTCTCTTGGAGACTTATTCAACCTGCCCCAAGTGCTGCGGTCGATCCATGTGGGGCTGTTGTGCGTGCAGAAATCTCCGGAAGACAGGCCGAGCATGTCTTCAGTCGTTTCTATGCTGGGCAATGAAGTTGCATTTCCTAAGGCTAAGAAGCCTGGTTTTTTCACAGAGAGAGATGCTTTTACAGATCAAAGTTCTAGTTGCTCCCCAAATATAGTAAATACACAGGATCAAGTTTCAATTACATGGACTGCTGAAGTAGGGATGTATGAAATATAACCAAATCGATCAGATCGAAACGAATTAATTCAATTCAACTCAATCCGCGAATCGAGTATTTCATTTAGTTATGTATTAAGAAAATAAAATCCATTAAAAACAATCCAACCCTTGATTACAAAAAGTAAGAGTCTTTTTATATTAAAAAATCTTCTTAGAAAACTACATGCTTAAATTATCCTTCTTCTACACTTTCAATACTTTAAATTTAATGAAATCAATTTCGTATTAAAGTAGATTTAAAGAGTTTTTCAGTGATATGTTATTTGCATATATTTTAAACAACTAGACTTTGTCACGTGCGTTGCACGTGCGACACTTACATTATAAGAAAAAATTAAATTAGAGACAGAAAAATTCGTCTCTAATCACATGGTATCCATCCTAGACTAAAGTAGTGACTGACTTGAAACAAAATGTTTGATTTCTATAATGTTTTTCTCTAAAATTTAGAGAGGGATTAGTTTCCTCTCTAAATTTTGGGACGAAATTTTAATCTCTATTATAAAATTAAAGACCAAATTATCTATAGAAAAGAGACCAATCAGTCTCTAATATCCGATTGTTATTTCTTCACTAACCGGATACTACTGATCTTTTGCCACTTTTCGTCACTATTCTATTTTTATTTCGTTTTTATTTAGTGACCGATATTATCTGTTACTAATTAATTTTTCCATCTCTAATTTGAATTTTTCTTGTAGTGTTAGTATATTAATTTTAAAAATTATATTTTGGCATTTGTTTTTATATTTATTTTTTTATTTATTTAGCAATTTCTAATCAACGGAAAGTATTCAGAGAATAAATCATTTTTCAGAGAATTGTATAAGAAATCATAATATTATCGTATCCCTACTTCTTTTGTGTATAATTAAGTAAAACTAGAGATATCTCAACAGTACCCTATTTAAAAAAAAAATATTCTATAAATTTTGTCCGAAAATAGTGTAGTTGTTAAAATGTTAATTTGAGTAAAAGTCTAAACATAGTATGTAAAATAAGACATACAACATTTTTACGAAATTAACTAATAATAAATAATATACGTAACCTGAGGAAAATTGTGACATCACAACTTTGTCCTAGTACCTATAAATGAATTGCTTCAAATTGATTTATATGAAACTATATTCATCTATGTTATTTAAAATTAAAAAGAAAAAAAGGAGAAAAAAAAAAAAAAAAAAACCTTATTTGTCTTGGAAGTTCTTTTGAAATTGCATAATTCTTTCTTTTTACGGATGCACTTGTTTCTAATTTTTCTCCTTCTTGATCTTCCTAGTTATCGATACCTTTTTTTTATTCAAAATTGTTTGAGTGTTTGCTCATCATCGCTCTATTTGACTGTTGTCCTCTATTTTTCTCTTTGAATTTCTTCATTTCTTCTTCTTTTCTGTTGTTGCAGTTTGTTCATGTTGTTTTTTCTTGGATTTTGTTCTTGTTTTCTTCCCTTCAACTTCTATAGTTTTATCCTCCAAAACTAAAGTTGTTGTTTTGTTCCTCTTTATTTTTCTTTTGTGATTTCTATCACCTTATCATCGCTTTCAATCTGAATGCAGTCTTCTACTATTGTTTTGGTGTTACGTCATTTCTTCTTCTCTTCCATTCTTCTAGTTTCTTCATCCTCTTAATTTTTCTTTGTTGTTCGTCTCGTTTTCTTTCCTTCCACTTTTGTTGTTTATCTTATGTATTACTGTAGTTGTATATTTCTCGTTATCTTCTTTTTGCTCTGTGGGTTATATCATTTCGGTTGCCTCTATTATTGTGTTCAATCTTCCTTCGACAACTTTAATTAGTATTTTGATCTTGTGCGGCAAAGAACCACACATCATTTGCATTCAGTAAGATTAATTTTTTGTAGTATTTGGATTCATTTTTTCCATGTATTAGATTTATGTTAGTAAGATTACATTTTTTAATGTATGAATTTATTAGTGTTGGTTATTACAAAGTAAGTTATTACCTTTTCTATGGACTCAGTTGACACGTCGGTTTCTAACCTAGTGTTCCGCAAGTGTACGGATGTAGGTGTAGTACTATTGTCAAGGTCGATCCCACAAGGAATAATTTTAGGTAGTTTGATACCTTAATAATCTAGGAATGTCCTAACTAGATACTAAGTTGCAAATGTTGATTTTAACAAGAATTAAGGAATCTAACTAATAACTGACAAACAAAGAGAACTAACAATCAATGAGAAAATGTATCCTAGGGCTTCGATTTCAGGATATTAATCCATATAATTTACCAATTCTAATGTTTATTAGGCGGCACAACAATAACCCAATCCTTCTCTCGAAGCGATTAAATCGTTGATTAACTAAGCTAATTACCCTCTCGAGTCAATTAAACCTAATAACTCCCAAACGATCCTAAGCCACGGCCTACACAGTCATAGACAACTGCGCTCTATGTTCTAAGTCTGATAACGATTCCCTCCTCTCGAAGCGGAATTGTTAAACTAAATTACTAAATCTAGGCGATCAAGCTAAATTCAGTTATAAGCACAAAACATAGAGATAAACACATAAAGAAATGAATAAATAGATTAAATCATAATCAAACCATTGTCATAAAAATCCCTACTTTCTAACCCTAGGACACGAATAGCTTAGCTATTCATGCCTAGTAATAATCCAATACAAAATTCTAATAAAAACATTGTAAAGAATTAAACTAGAAAAGAATAATTAAACCCGGATGACTCCGTATCGATGATCTTCGTCTTCTTTGTCCTCCAAGATTTCTTCTAGGTAGAATAATGTAATTGATGTTCTTCCTCCTTATCTCCTAGAGCTTGAGGTCGTTTTTATAGAGTTGGGGACGAATCCTTGAAAAGATCGATCATACATGGTTATTGTTGCGTTACAGATTCATTGATGAACGTTTAGGTTTATTATGTACAGGTAGAGGTGGCAATTAGGGTAACCTAGCTCGGTTCGGACCTAGCTCCTCGGGTCGGGTCGAGTCTGACCGTGCCAACGCCATACGCCTGACCGAGCCAAATTTTGATTAGACTTAAAATTAGTCAGCGCGGCCCAACTTAGCCCCCTATAGATACTAAGATTATCGGGTCGACTCACGGCTCTTCGGTCTTTTAGTCCATCGAGTCTAGTTTGTAGGGCCAAGAGATCTATGACCCAACCTATTATAAAAGTATCACGAAGATTATATTATAGACATTTATATCTTGGTATTGCTTCCATTGGCTCATCTTAGCACTTGTAGTAGTCTCACTTTTGCGCACCGATCTAGTTCAAATTTTGCAGGAGTCATATCATATTTTTGCCTCATTTTCAACACCTTCAACCATTCCGGTATTATAGTAATAGCCTAGTAGGTATTCGTTGAACATACCACTGTTAAGTTAATTGATTTTTTAGTTTAGTTGAATGATTGTTTTTAGCAGATTTCCTAGCATATGTTTTTGACCAACTTTAAAATACATGGTTATGTATATTTCGATTTTATTTTCTTGTTATATTTTATCGTTTACTTATATTTTTTGTTATTTTTACCTTTGTCAAACTTTTCTTTTGTTTTATGAAATGTTCAAGTGTTTTCTCCTTTTGCATTTTTTATCCTTTGGACCAGTGATAGTTTGCATGTATCTAAAGCATCATGAATGGTGCATGACAAAATTTAATATATTAACTATTCATATAGAATTTTTTAAAATAATTTATTCATACTATTTTTGTTTTCAAATTAAATATAGAGTTCTTATCATTGTTTCATATCCTTAAGCTCTTTAGAAGGTGGATTAATTTGTATAGTTGAAGTTGGTGTTGTTTGCAATTGAATCTCGCCTAACATGAAAATATATTTCAGCTTAATTGCGGTTTCCTAATATTTTTATATTTTATTATTTTAATTGATTACCTTTGAATTCATTTGGTGTAATCTTTGCGAGGCAATCATTGACTTTTGATTGACTATTTCCTCTAATATTTTGTCCTTTATGTTTTGTCATATTTTCCCATAACTTTACTATTATGAATTGATACTTGTAAAATAATAAGTTAACTACATTGGTTAGATAATATAGTAGGACAATAATTTTATAATATTATCAATAAGCGATTTAATTCGTTTCTTGATTCTTCGTGATTAGCCAAAGATCAAGACTGTTCCCCAAGAAATCTCATTCAATAACTGATTCAAGATTGGATTCGTTTCTTGATTTGTCCATAATACTTTTGTGTTGAACCTCTCTGCACGATACTTCTGTACATAATTAGGATGCGTAGAATTAGACTTGGAATACAAATTGGATTTCGTATTAATCACATTAATATTTGAATATACCCATTCTATTATTAGAATAAAAATAAATCGCGAACGTGTGCAAGTGTAAATAATTTTGTCAAACGAAAGTCACAAACATATAACTATTCAATCATGAACATACCACTGTTAACTTAATTGATTAGTTTGCTACACATATGAAGTGAAATTACTTCATGAGGTTAAAATATTACTGAATCTTGGTATGTAATTAGGATATTAGAATACTATTAGGATTAGAATTAGAATCCGAATGAAATGATTAGAATATATTAAAAAATTACAATATTGTCCCTAGAATATTTAAACTTTAAGAGGGTAAAATAGGCAAAACATATCTTGAACATTATAAGATTAAATTATTGATCAAATCTAATTCCACTACACATATGAAGCGAAATAAGTGATTCAATTCGTTTCTTAATTCTCTGTGATTAGCTAAAGACCGAGACTGCTCTTCAAGAAATATCGTTCAATAAGAGATCGAGATTGGATTCGTTTATTCATTTGTCCAGAATACTTTTGTGTTGAACCTCTCTGCCCGATACGTTGGTAGATTTCAGGATGCGTTGAATTAGACTTGAAATACAATTAGGATCTGTATTAATCACATTAATATCCGAACAAACTCATTCTATTATTCGAATAAAGACATATGCTAACGTGTGCAAGTGTAAATTTTGTCAAACAAAAGTCATAAACACATAAGTATTCAATCTTATTGAACTTTCATTTAGTTATTTAAACTTAATTAATTCTCAGATACGTCGATGCTAGTGTATTTAATGAGTATACATGATTATAATACAATTAGAATTAGAATTAGGGTTGGAATATTATAATTAGGATATGTAAGGTAGAAAATTACAATATTATCCTTAAAATATTTACTTAAATTTGAACTTTCATTATTCTATTTAAACTTAATTAATTCTCAAGTAAGTCAATGCTTGTGTAGATAATTATAATATGTAATTATAATACAATTAAGATTGGAATTAGGATTAGAATATAATAATTAGGATATGTATGGTAAGAAATTACAATATTATGCTTAGAATATTTAAATTAAAAGAGGGTAAGATAGGCCAATCGTAGGATTATAATATATTAATTAGGATATGTATGGTAGGAAATTACAACATTGTCCTTAAAATATTTAAACTTAGATGGGGTAAAATAGACCAAACGTAAATTGGTTGAAACTTAAGGCACTTTTATATTAGTGTATAGATTGTACTAAATTATATAATTATTGAAGGTATGGAATAAAGAAAAAATTAAAATTTATTGATTTTTTTCAAACTTATCTATAACTATCATATTTTTACTATTCAGACTGTCAATTTTTTTTTATAAATAATAAATTCTATGGAATAATCTTAAAACTTTTATAATGCATACTTTTAATTTTTATTATTAAGTCCGATTCATGAAGAGAGCGGAGACGGCCGTTCACAAAGGGCGAAGAGGAGGGGCCGAACTATTTCGGCCCAGACTTACCGATATAGAATAAGAAGAGAAAAAAGTTATATAGATAGACAAATAAAAATATTGTCTTTTCTTAACACTATTAATTGAAGTTATAAGGTCATATTACAAAAATGCAAAGTCTAAAATATTTGAATAAAAAAAGGAAATAGTGAGCAAATTTATTGTGAAACATTAAATATAAATAAAAAAATTATATCTGAATACTCATGCTACTTCACTATAATTTGTAAATATCAAGTCATGTAGTTTTTTTAAAAATAAAGTAATTTTATTAATGATTATTTGAATCGGTCAACACTGATTAACATAAAAAGGGTGGTGCATGGGACAAACAATTCTTGTGGCGCTATAAATTTTATTTTACGTCCTATCCAATACAATTTCCGTCCATGGAAGGAAGAGAGTAGATGTCTAATCAAATAACAAAGGCATACATGCATAGGCACAATCTGCATCACCTATCGACACGAATATATTAGTGCTAGAATCTCCAAGAATACAAAACTTGGGAACTCCAGTATCATGGTAAGTCGAACCGCCTCACGAAGAGCAAGAATTTTAGCATACTTCAGATCATTGATATTTATAAATTGGGTATCCTTGGAGCAAGCATAAATACCAGCAAATGAGGAGTTACGAGCAAATGATGTATCCCAATCAAAGTATATATGAATAATGGCATTTGGGGGAAGAACAAACAATGAATCAAGGGTGCGGTTGTGATGTTTAAGGGAAGGAAATAGCATCCCGAAAATCTTAGAAGGTCTGAGTTGTTGTTGCAAGCAATATCTGTGAGTATCTACGAACATCGCAGAAGACAATTTTATTTTGTTGAAACTAGATTAAGTGGACAAGGACAACAAAGTATTATGCTATATTTAAGTCATCGAGGAACACAATATCTTGAAACTACAAGCCGCGCAGATGCTGTCAGAATCGGAAGTAATTTCATAAATTTCAGTTGCTTGCCAAATTAATGAGGAAATGAGGCACGTGAAAAAAAGATGCATTAAAGAGTGATCAAGTAGTGAGCATAAAGAACACCGGGGCTCATAATGAAGACGACGGCGAGCTAAGTTGTTGGACAATGGCAAGAATTAGAGCAGCATCTCCAAAGAAAATGCAAGATACGGGCTGATAAGCTTTCAAATTCTCCTCTAGATGGGGTTCGGGTCATAGCTACTAACCGGGAAGGAGTGGGTGCCAGTAAGGTCGTCGGAAGAACCCATAATAAAATGATATGCGGATCGGACCGAAAAGTTACTACAAAGGGAATAATCTAACATCCAAAGGTCCGGAGAATGATGATTTTTCAGCGTCACATCAGCCTTCAATAGGTCAAAATTCGCCCGAACTAACAGCTCATTCCAGAGTCCAAGATCTTAATCAATGATGAAGCTGACTCGGGCGTCTTACGGAAGGTCTGATATAGCTAATCTGATGGTAAAATGGGGAGGCAAAGGAACTCATCAGTCATGGAAGAGTCTTGTTGTCTCGCCATTACCCATGAGCCTGCGACAACTAAGAAGAATAACACGATGATCTCCATAATACTGTGCCATGTAAAGATGGCCCGAGAACCACGAGCAGCATGTAACACCGATATTGTACTAGGACTGCATGATTCATGAAAAGAGGCTGGATATAGAAACTAAAGGGCGCCATGCTAGCTTAAGCAACATGGCAAGGTTAAATGTTTTTAGATTGCAAAAGCCTAGGCCACCTTGAGATTTTCGTTGCTTGAGGACGTCCCAAGACTTCCACCGAATTTTTCTCGTGGACGAGCTATCCTCCCCCTCCCTCACACCTCATTAATAAGATTTTTCCGAATTCTCCAGATTACTAAGAACATAGTTCGACAACTGGAAATAATATATTGTGTACATGGATATTGCTTATATAATAGATATAATGTGCACTTCGTTACCCGTTTTTCTTAATTTCTTCTCTACCAACCATTAATTCACTTACTAATATGTTCTTTAATGCTTGCAAAACTCTATTATTTATTCTGGCCAACAGTAGAATGGAGCTGAGATATCTACCATATGAAGCCACTTCAGAAATTCCAAACAATTGGCAGATTGAGTGACGAATCTGAGTTGTGTATTAGGCCTAAAAAGACTCCTTGACTTCTCAAAATTAATACATTGCCCTGAAATACTCTTGTAGAGATTGATAAAGTACTTAGTAAAATGCAAGAAGAAACTTTAGCACAAATAGGGGAGGGGGGAGGAGATCCCCTTGAAGAATTCCTCGATGTAGCATGAGTGCGCCAAAATTAATACCTTAATGAAGGAAGATAAATTACACAAATGACAAGCAAGGTAAAACAATGTCATAAAAACTCTTAGGAAAGTGTCAAACAAGAAGCATACAGTAGACGAAGACCACTCAACTTAGTGAAAGGCTTTACTCATATCCAACTTAATAGACATGAGTCAGGACATATGGGACGAAATTAGAAAAGCAGAAAGTTGTGGGATATTTAGTGGACATATGATTTTTTTCCCGACGCCACATGGCAGAAAACCCCCAAATTTTGGCCGGCACGTGTCCGGCACGTGCATTTTTCGGCTTAAATTTGAATTTTGGGACGAAAATTGGATAATCTCAGGACATATGGGACGAAATTAGAAAAGCAGAAAGTTGTGGGATATTTAGTGGAAGTCACTATAGTTATGGGACGATTTATGATTTTGTCCCTTATTAATCATGATAATATATATATACACAACTTCTTAGATTATTCAGTGCCAGAAAAAGAAAATAAAAATGTTTAATCGATTAAGCAAACACAATCCAAAATCAAATAAAAATTAGAAATAATCATAAAAAAAGAAAAAAAGAGGTTAATAATCTTAGTTTAACTAAACACGTTATACTAATGTTTAACATCATCAACTGACATCCAAAAATTCAGAATTTGTTAGATACACACATGAATATTAGGCCTAACATACTTTCTCTATAATTTCTTAATTGATTATTCTAATTTGAACATAAATTTGCATACTTCAGTTTCGCTGGATTATTTCTTCAATTCTACATTGAAGCTTGAAAATCACGTGTGATTTAAAATGAAAATCATACTATAGCATATTTATAAGATAAACAATGTTTTTTATAGATGGTTGACTATATACATAATGTCTCATAAACTTCAATTGAGATACATGCTACAATCTATATGTTAATATAATATTTGTTTTCAACGTTTCACCTATTTTTATGAATTTACTTCTCTGTTTAGTTTTAGTGAAATACTCTCATTTTTTCACACATTGCACATCTTCCTACCTTTAAAAGTCTAGGTAGTTTCTTACAAATTAATGTAGGGACAAAAATACCCTCTATCATACAAACTATATATAAGGAGACCTAATGGATAAATACGTAATTTATCTTACTAATATATATTTATTGCAAGAAATTAATAAATTCATCCATTAATTACTTAGTTATATATTCTTTATTTGTATTATTTTAGTTAAACTTAAGATAACATTAATTTTTAATTTTATTAAATTTCATAAGATTTGTTTTGCTTAGATATATTATTTGACATGATTTTTTTTTTTTTTGAAAAAATATATGCTAATTCAATATATTATATGGAACAAAATATGGAAGGAGAATCCAGTCAATTGAATATTGACATAACTTTTAATTATAGTATAAATTATAAGATAATTATAAGTTATATTTCTAGCGAAAAAAATATAAAAATATCACACATGCCTTTTTTATGCTAAATTGAAAAGTATTTGTAAAATAAGCAGCACAACACCTCACAAATTCTTAAAATAGGATTATAGACTTGTTATTTTAATTGTAGATCTTTATTTATTAATTATTTGTCTTATAATCTTTTCTGTTGTATATGATTCAAGTATAATTAAATTTATTTTTTGAACATATTTTTTTGATCAAGTATACATTATAGGTACAAAAATGTGAATTTTAATAATCATAAAGAGACAAATTGAAAAGATGTACGCATTTTTAACATTAATTCAAACTCACATAATATTATATACAAACGTGGGATGAGATTATAGATACTTTATAAATACGTAATTTATCTTACTAATATATATTTATTGCAAGAAATTAATGAATTCATCCATTAATTACTCAGTTATATATTCTTTATTTGTATTATTTTAGTTAAACTTAAGATATCATTAATTTTTAATTTTATTAAATTTCATAAGATTTGTTTTGCTTAAATATATTATTTGACATGATTTTTTTTTTTAAAAAAATGTATGCTAATTCAATATATCATATGAAGCAAAATATGGAAGGAGAATCCAGTCAATTGAATATTGACATAACTTTTAATTATAGTATAAATTATAAGATAATTCTAAGTTAATATTTCTAGCGAAAAAAATATAAAAATATCACACATTGCCTTTTTTATGCTAAATTGAAAAGTATTTGTAAAATAAGCAGCACAACACCTCATAAATTCTTAAAATAGGATTATAGACTTGTTATTTTAATCGTAGATCTTTATTTATTAATTATTTGTCTTATAATCTTTTTTGTTGTATATGATTCAAGTATAATTAATTTTATTTTTTAAACATATTTTTTTGATCAAGTATACATTATAGGTACAAAAATGTGAATTTTAATAATCATAAAGAGACAAATTGAAAAGATGTACGCATTTTTTACATTAATTCAAACTCACATAATATTATATACAAACGTGGGATGAGATTATAGATACTTTATAATGAGAATGTTTCATATATAAGAGTACTCTTAAGAATATCACCAATTTAACTTTTAAACATATTCTCCTTATTCAAATTTGTTCTATAACTATGCGAATGCTATTAATGCATGACCTATTTAGTGAGTTATTATCTACATAGTTAGAGTCGAATCTTTGTTTATGTTTTTAAAAGCGATATTTCAAACTCAAGTGAAAATATACTTGATATATATTTCTTAATAATTGTAAAAAAATGAATGACTTTTACTTTCTTTTATAATTTAATCATATCTTTTTAAAATTGCAAAAAAATGCGTGAGTTTTTTAAATTTTGCAATTCAATGCATCAATAAAACGTTTCCGGTAAGATCGTGATGATCCAGCTGTCGGAGCTAAAAATATTTTTGTCACGTTGGACGTTACCTCAACACAGATAAAAATCATGTGTCTTAGATATATATAAAAAAGGGACAAATTTATCCATCTACATTCTTATCATTGACTTCACCTAAAACACTAAATTACTTTGCAGTAAAAAATTTAAAGAAGCTCTCATGTAAGTTAAAGAAACAGGTGCAGTAACTTTGAAGTTGATCGGTCCTTAAAGTAATTCTTATTGAAATATAATTCACACTCAAGTGAAAATATACTTGATATATATTTTTTAAGAATACTTGTGAAAAAATACATGATTTTTACCTTTTTTGGAATTTATCATATCTTTTTTTAAAATTGCAAAAAACTGCGTGAGTTTTTAAAATTTTGCAATTCAATGCATCAATAAACTTTTCTGGTAAGATTGTAATGATGTGGTTGTCGGACCTAAAGAGACTTTTGTCATGTTTGATGCTACCTCAGCACATATAAAAATTATGTGTCTTAGATATATATATAAAAGGAAAACAAATTTACCATCTACAATCTTATCATCGACCCCACTTAAACCCCCGAGATACTTTGCAGTTAAAAACTTAAAGAAGCTATCATGTAAGTTAAAGAAACAGGTGTAGTAACTTTGAGGTTGATCGGTCCCTAAAGTAATTCTTATTGAAAGTTTTTTCTCTTCTTCCAATTACCGACACTGAAAGCGGAAACCAAGTAAGTAAAACTAATCCTAAATTTATTTGACATGGCAATGTAAGCTGAGGTATTGTGGCCACATCATCACAATCAGATTGAAAAAATTAATTATTGTTTTAAATTGCAAAATTTTAATAATTCATGCACTTTTTTGCAATTTTAAAAAAGATGTGATTAAATAGCAAAAGAAGGTAAAAAATCAAGCATTTTTTCGTAATTAACCCATTTTTTAATTATTGTAACTAATATATTTTGATGACTAAGTTTTATTTATCTATTTACTTGTAAGAGTAATTGTTAACTATAAATTAAGCAAAGATTTTTTAGATAATAAAAATTCATTAAATTGTTGGAATCAACCAACATTGATTGACGAGAAGAAAAAACCAACACAGCATAAAGAAATATGAAACATATGAAGCACAAAGACTACAAGATATAAACCAAGTAAATTAGACAAATTGCCGATGCGCTAGATAAATCGAGTACCAAAAAAAAATGATCTCGAATTTATCTCTAATTTTCCGGTGGAAGTCCCCAAAAGTGAG
Organism: Ajuga chamaepitys; assembly: GCA_958295605.1. Taxonomy (NCBI): domain Eukaryota; kingdom Viridiplantae; phylum Streptophyta; class Magnoliopsida; order Lamiales; family Lamiaceae; genus Ajuga; species Ajuga chamaepitys. Next base: position 37,617,441 of record OY282498.1, on the reverse strand, counting down.
CAAATCATTGTTGAAATATCTAATGATGATTGAATCTTCAAAAAAGACACCATGAACAATGGATATTCCATTATTTCGGGAACTGATATACTCCCACTTATTGAGGGGAGACGAAAACTCCCATAAAGAGAGACTGAAAATCTTTCATTGAGAGAAACGAAAGAGAAAAACAAAACAAAAATTAAAGATGAAACCTTCCCCGTCATCCCATGCAGGAATATGAAGAAGGCGACGACTAGGTTTAGTGTTGGAGATGGATTTTTAGAGATGATTATTTTCTTCACTATTAGTTGGGTTGACTTAAATAATTATTATTTAAGCAAGAGTTAGTTAAAAACTTAGTAGCACTTGTTAAAAGAATTAATATTTACCATTCTCTCCTAGATAGAAGATAAACAATTCAAAATATTTCGGAATCATACTTTTTAATCTCTACAAAAGTCCACTTAATTTAATCTTTGAAACACTTCTCGATCAGTTCCTGAATCAAACTTGAATATATCTTTATTTAATATATATATCTCGAATATAAAAGTTAACTAAGTTTATCTATAATTATTGATAATCACTTGAAAAGTATTCGATCATAGTTTCAAGTATATATATTGAAAAAAAAATATATAATTTACATTTTTCTATTAATAAATTAATTTATATTTGATAGTATTTTTATAACATGAATGAAGTAATTTCAATGAACTTTAAAATAATATTGGTGTTACATCAATTAATTTTAGTTTAAAGGTGATGTAATACAATATTTTCATACTTCTATATTAAATACATAAAAGATCTTATGACTTCTAAATAATACTCCCTCCATCCCGGCCTAATTGTCCGACTTGCCATATTTGTTTGTCCCAAGCTAATTGGCCATGCCCATAAATGGCAAATTCTCTCACAATCTCCACCATCAAAATCTCTACTTTTAATCTCCACCTTTGAAAAAGTCAAAGACTCCATAAAATCTGTTTTTTCTTAATCTCCGTGCCCGGCCAAGGTTGGACAATTAGGCCGGGACGGAGGGAGTACATATTTATGTAAGTTATTCTTTTTTCTTATAAATACAACTGAAGTACACAGTGGAGTGTAAACATGAAACAAAAGTATTTGCAATATTATCTTAAACTTATCAAAGTTAATAACTCATACTATCTCCAACCCAAAAAATAAACGTATACCATCCCCAACCCATAAAAAGAGTCATGTTTGACAAATGTTTAACTTTCTTTATTTTTGGTCAATCAAATGAATGTATAAGCTTCTAAAAACCATGAGTTCTCACATATACGACTTCATCTATTTTTTTCATTTGACTTATCCAAATATATTAATTTATAATTAATTTTAATTTTTTACTTTGACTAACAAAACAATGGTTTGTCTTATTGAAACTTGACTAATTTTCCAAGACATAAAGTATTTTTAAAAATAAATCTTTTTATGGAACATATAGGCGTAATAATAAACAATATCATCGTTTAACTTTATTTAATTATAATTTTTACTTAATATATATCTTTTTTAGTTTTTCACAATTAAAAAATTCTATATTAAGAAGTACATATTTTAATCTTGACATACTATAGAACTTTTTAATATGTTTATTTAGAAAAAAATACTAATATATATTTAGTAAATTTTATGGATCACGTGCAACGCACGTGTATTTACCTAGTTCATTTAAAAATCTATAGATACATGTACCTAAACCGGGAAAAAAATTATAAACCGTCCTATAACTATAGTGACTTCCACTAAATATCCTGTATCTATCTTCTTTTTCAACTTCGTCCCATATCTTTTTAGATTATCCAATTTTCGTCCTAAAATTCAAAATTTCGCCGGAAAATGCATGTGACGGACACGTGCCAGCCAAAATTTGGGGGTTTTCTGCCACGTGGCGTCGGGAAAAAATCATATGTCCACTAAATATCCCACAACTTTCTGCTTTTCTAATTTCGTCCCATATGTCCTGAGATTATCCAATTTTCATTCCAAAATTCAAATTTAAGCCGAAAAATAGACGTGTCGGACACGTGTCGGCCAAAATTTGGCCATTTTTTGCCATGTGGCGTCGAATTCTGAGCTGGATTTGAATTTACCTTTTTCTTTTTCTTTTTTCTTGCCATTTTTCTAAAATTTTACCCTCTTCCAATTTATATTTTTCTTGTACAACTAGGATTGAGATACCCTATGGAGCTCGCGGCGGCGCTAACAGTAGCGGCCGACATGCAGGCGATGGAAGGAGGATGCGAGCCGTCTCAGAAGCAGGGGTCAAAATAGAGGAAAGATGGGGTGATGAAGATGAAGAGTATGGATGGCAAGCCATGTGCTCGACAACGATGAAGTAACAAAGAATATAGGAGTCTGGGCCGCCGCCGTGAGAGGTGGGGGAGGGAGATTTCCGCCACCGTAAGGGTGGCGGGTGGAGGTCAGGTTGAGACTAGTTTCACCTTCATCTGAATCTGCAGAAGAGAATCGCTTACGCCGAAATGGAGCGGCATGAGGAGGGCAGTTCTGCCGGCACAGAATGAACACCAGCAGAGGGTGGGGGTTGTTGGCGGTGTCTGTCGGGGAAGAGCAGCGGTGGACAGAGCTACAGGAGAAGAACAACTATAGGAAAAAAGAAAAAGAAAAAGATAAATGTAAATTCAAATCCACCTCAAAATTCTGATGCCACGTGGCAAAAAACCCCCAAATTTTGGCCGGCACGTGCATTTTCCGGCTTAAATTTGAATTTTTGGACGAAAATTGGATAATCTCAGGACATATGGGACGAAATTAGAAAAAGAGAAAGTTGTGGGATATTTAGGACATACTCCCTCCGTCCCGGCCTAATTGTCCTACTTGCCTTATTTGTTTGTCCCAAGTTAATTGTCCTACCCCATAAATGGCAAATTCTCCTACAATCTCCACCATCAAAATCTCCACACTCAATCTCCACCTTTGAAAAAGTCAAAGATTCCACAAAATCTGCTTTTCCTTAGTCTCCATGCCACTCCAAGGTAGGACAATTAGTTTGGGACGGAGGGAGTATGATTTTTTTTCCGACGCCACGTGGCAAAAAACCCCCAAATTTATGCCGGTACGTGCATTTTCCGGCGAAATTTTGAATTTTAGGACGAAAATCGGATAATATAAAAAGATATGGGACGAAATTGAAAAATCAGATAGATACGGGATATTTAGTGGAAGTCACTATAGTTATGGGACGATTTATGATTTTTTCCCTGATTAATAACTACCTTGAATTTTATTAGAATGATCAACTAATATCACCACATAAAGTATAATTATTTTATGTTCACATTAATTTTTTTGATTAGGTAATAGTAAAAAAATAGTGATCACATGCTATGCACGTGCGTATTGCTAGTATATATATATATGACCCATGTTGTGGGTGAGTTTAGCAAAAAAATATTTACCCCCTATAAACCCGCTATGAGCCTATGACCCTTTTTACGGGATGGACCAATGCAAATATCATGCTGATTCAGGTCTGAAATCATCGCATTGCCATGCTGAGAAAAGCATTGTTTTTGTCCTTACAACAACTCAGTCTCTATCCACAATGATGCCATCACTGCGCACTCCATAATTAACTAGCCCCCCTTCGAGGACCCTAGTAATAAGAAGGTGAAGAAGAAAAAGATTCACAGATTCTAGAAAGAGCCATGATTCCTCTTCTGCTAATCTTCTCTTTGATAATCCCTTCAATTTCTCCTGCAAATGATACTATAGATGCTTCGCATATTATCACAGATGGAGGAGATACACTGGTTTCGTCAGGAGGGATGTATGAATTAGGGTTTTTCAGCCCGAAAAATTCAACGAGTCGGTATGTGGGCATATGGTACCAGAATATTCCAATCCAGACAGTCGTTTGGGTTGCCAACAGAGAAGCTCCACTCACAACTACCTCCGGTGTGTTGCGGGTCACAGATTCCGGAATCCTAGCCCTGTTTAATCATACTAACGGCACCATCGTATGGTCGTCGAATGCGAACCGAACTGTCGGAAATCCATCCGCACAGTTGCTGAACACGGGGAATCTGGTGGTGAGAAGTGCCAACGATGATAGGCCGGATAATTATATATGGCAGAGCTTCGATTATCCGTGCGACACGTTCATAATGGGCATTCAGTTGGGATGGAACTATGTAAGGGGATTGGAGACTTACATCTCCTCGTGGAGAAGCGAAACGGATCCAGCTCCGGGTGAGTATTCTATACGGGTCGATCCGACTGGGTATCCACAGATGTTGCTTAAGAGAGGAGATGAGGTTATACAAAGGCTCGGGCCGTGGAACGGGCTTCGGTGGAGTGGGTTACCGGATACGGGCCATGATCCGACATTCAAAGTGATGTTGTGGATGAATAGAGACGAGGCAAAATATACTGAGCAATATGATCAATCGGTGATCACAACGTCCAGACTGAGCCCAACTGGCATTGGGCAGCGGTGGACGTGGAATGAGAGGGCCAACAGTTGGGCCGTTTACACTGTTTTACCGGCTGATAATTGTGACAACTACAACTTTTGTGGTGCCCATGGAAGTTGCACTGTCGGAAACAATTCGAATTGTGCTTGTCTAGACAAATTTGTTCCGGGAGATGCAGCAAGTTGGAATAGAACCGATTGGACAAGTGGATGTGTTCGAAGGACGCCGTTGAATTGTTCAGAAGATGTGTTTTTGATGTATTCAGGGATTAAACTGCCAGAATCCCGAAACACAACATTCAATGATCGCATAGTTGGGCTTGCAGACTGCGAAGCAGAATGCAAGAGGAACTGTTCGGGTGTGGCGTACACACAGTTGAATATCAGCGGATCGGGAAGTGGATGCCTGTATTACCATGGGGAATTGATTGATATCCGAACTATGGCTCAAGCTGGACAACATCTTTACATCAGAATGGCTTCTTCAGAGGCTCCTCCTATACTTTCAAGTAACAATTTAACGCACGCCATTCCTAGATTTATTGGAATTTTAATATTATTATTATTATTATTATTATTATTATTATTATTATTATTATTATTATTATTATTATTATTATTATTATTTACTTTTGTTTACTATTATATTTAAATATTTAAAGTTATTTTAATACTCCCCTATAGTTTGTTAGGTAGGCCCTCGTTACCTATTAATTGATGTTTTAGATATTCTTTTACGAATTTTACTAATTCTTTTTTGACTAAGTTCTAAAATATCTCTACTTTTCAACCTATCACTAATATTTTAATTTGGTCAAATCTTTATCACCTTAAAATCTTCCGGATATTTCACTAAATTATATTATACTCTCCCTCCTTCATTCCCTCTTCCTCTGTCATTCCACAACCTAAATTGAAATAAATTTTTTACCTCTTTTTTCTTGAAATAGTTTCCTCTTTTTCTTAAGTATCAATGTTCTAATATTATATGTACACAGACATGGTATTTCAAAGGATCATGAATTCCTAACAACTAGGTAATCTTGAGAGAGAACACCGGAAGATAATTATTTAAAGAGAGAGGCATAGCGACATTTTAGGAATTAGTGGGAGTTAGATATGTATTAATCGATGGTATATTTGTCAGTTTATTTCATTCTTAATTCTTTTATTTTTTTTTCAAAAACGTCAATTAATATGGGGCGGAGGGAGTATAACAACTCAATTGTGGGGACAAAAATATCCCTAAAAATTTATCACACGGAATTCACATGCAAAACTCTGACAAAAATTAATCGAAAATTAAGTTGGATGATCTATATACTAAACACGTATAGTTTGTATGCATATATGGTGTGAAAAATAAAAGTTTGGTGGGGTTAACCCTAAATTAAAAGTGAAATAAATATTTTGAATTCAGTGGTTACTCGAATATGGGAATATTTATGGTATTATTTTTGGATTGAATATGTTGCAGGTATTAAAAGGCACACAAGAGTAGTAGTTATAGCCAGCCTAACATCAATAGTGGCCATGATTGTTGTTGGTCTAAGCATCATTTTGGTTTTAACGCGAAAGAAGAAGAAGCAGAAAGCGACGCATCACGTCATCAAAGAAGGGGATTTACCGTTCTTTAGCTTTTCTACAGTTAAGCAAGCTACCAACAACTTTTCAATCGATAACAAGCTTGGCCAGGGTGGATTTGGACCTGTTTACAAAGTAATATTAATTTTGTCTTACAAACATCAGACGAATATTACACTTTACCAACATTCTTCTACGTGTTAACATTTATAAATTTTCAATGTAGGGCATGCTTGAAGATGGACAGGAAATTGCCGTGAAACGCTTGTCGAAAACCTCGTCACAAGGAATCGAAGAGTTGAAGAATGAAGTGGTCTTGATTGCCAAACTTCAGCATCGCAATCTGGTGAGGACTTTAGGTTGTTGTGCAGAAGAAGAGGAGTATATGTTGATATACGAATACATGCCTAACAGTAGCCTCGACTTGTTTATATTCGGTGAGCACTCTAGCTTTGTGACAAACGATTGATGCTTTCCCTCAAAACACCAATTATAAGATACTTTTTGATAGATCAAACAAAGAGTAAGCTACTTGACTGGGAAAAGCGTTTCCAGATTATAAATGGAATCGCAAAGGGACTATTGTATCTCCATCAGGATTCGAGGTTAAGGATTATCCATCGGGACCTCAAAGCTGGCAACATATTGCTAGATGCTGACATGAATCCGAAGATATCAGACTTTGGCTTAGCTAGAAGTTTTGGTGGGAACCAAACCGAAGCGGAGACGCACCGAATTGTTGGAACATAGTAAAAACATTCCCAACAAAATTTATTTACCAAATTCTTACTCTCAACTTCTAACTTTAATTTCCATACACTCGGTTTCAGTGGATATATGTCTCCAGAATACGCTGTAGATGGGCTGTTCTCAACCAAATCCGACGTATTCAGCTTCGGCGTCCTCGTTCTAGAAATTGTGAGCGGAAAGAGAAATAGAGGATTCGTCCACGATGAACACAATCTCAACCTTCTAGGCCATGTAAGTTAGTTATTTCATCGAACCAACATTATTTGTAAGCTAAAAGAGATACATCAACTAAACCATTTTGAACAGGCATGGCAACTTTATACAGACGACAACTCAAGCAAAGTAGTCGACCCATCTCTTGGCGATTCATTTGATTTGTCCCAAGTGTTGCGTGTGATCCATGTGGGGCTGTTGTGCGTGCAGAAGTCTCCGGAAGACAGGCCGAGCATGTCGTCGGTGGTTTTCATGCTGGGGAATGAAGTTGAATTGCCCGAGGCTAAGAAGCCTGGTTTTTTTACAGAGAGAGTTCCTTCTACGGATTGCTTCCCTAATACAGTAAATTCAAATAATCAAGTTACAATTACATGTATCGAAGCCAGATAATACTCATATGCATTTCTCTTCTTTCCCTTGTATTATGTTAATACACTGGCAAAGATCATTATTAGTCCCGTAATTATTTACTTTTTCGATTTTAATTTCATAAGTATTTACTTTTTCGATTTAGTTTTGTAAGTGCTGAAATTGTCCAATTTAAGGACAATTGTCGCCGAAAAATAATAAATTGACTAGAAATAATCACGTGCAACTCACGTGACCCTAAAATTTGGGAGAATCCGATGACACTAAGTGACGTGACATAAAATAGCTGAGTTGGACTTATATTTCTGTCAAACTGTAACTCAAAATGAAAATAATATCCATGTCATTAATTCAATTATGAGGATTGATTTATTATTTGCCAGAAACAAACATAATTAGTAATGTTAAACATAAAAGAATATAAAAGCTAATCAAGCCAGCTTCGAGTAGTGCATTTTGACATCCCAAAAATCACAAACTCTAAAACCTAGAACAAAATTTCTTAGAAGAACCTGTACGAAAAAATCCCATAAATTCCCTAAATAGAAACCTAGATTTAGGAGTTATTAGCGGCGAGGAAAGAGAGCAGCTTCACAATGATTTTTTAAGGGGACTGTGGACCGGCCATTCCAAAGTACGGATATATTTTTTATTTTGAATTAAAATTTGATAGAAATGTAAGTCTAGCTCAACTACTTAATGTCACGTCACCAAATGTAGCCAAATTCTCCCAACTATCGGTCACGTGAGTTGCATATAACTATTTAGTAGGGAAGATTGTCCTTCAATTGGGCAATTTCAACACTTATGGAACTAAATTGAAAAGACAAATATTTATGGGATTAAAATCGAAAAAACAAATACCTATTGAACCAAAACTGATTTTTTTTGCCTAATATACGTCAAATATATTCATTGGTAATTATCAATGTTATCACTGCAACAGAAATCAAATTAGAGCCTAAAGAATACATCTCTAATTACATGATATCTGTTTCTAAACTAACGAAATGACGGATTTGAAACGAAATGGTTGTTTTTCTATAATGTTGATCTCTAAAATTTAGAGACCGATTTATTTGGTCTCTAAATTTAGTGATGGAATTTCCATCTCTATTATTCCCTCCGTCCCGACTTAACTTGCCTAGTTGACCGGGCATGGAGGTTAAGATCAAAAAATAAATTATATGGAATCTTTGACTTTTTCAAAGGTGGAGATTTTGAGGGTGGAAATTGTGTGAGAAATTTATCATTTATGGGCTGACAAGTTAACCTGAGACAGACTGAAATGGCAAATAGGCAAGTTAAGCTAGGACGGAGGAAGTATAAAATTAGATACTAAATTATCTACCGAATATAAACGGGTTATGTCTGTCTTTCGGTTGCTTTTCCGCCACTAGTCATATACTAATGATTTTTTGTTATTTTCCGTCACTATTCTATTTCTATTATGTATTTATTTTGTAACTGATATTATCCGTTTTTAATTTTCATCTCTAATATAACTTTTTTTTTTCTCCTAATCTAATAACAAAGAAAAAACTCTCCCCTCCCTCCACGGTGACTTTCATCTCTAATATAACTTTTTTTTTTCTCCTAATCTAATAACAAAGAAAAAACTCTCCCCTCCCTCCACGATGACTCGAATCCAGGACCAAAGACCTAAGTAGTAGATGCTCTGCCACTTGAACTATCCAACTTCGTCACTCTAATATAACTTTTTTGTAGTGCATAAAATAGGCTAGGGTAAAGATGGGCAAATGGTTCGAAAAACCATAAACCGTAACCGACTTGTGGTCAATAGTTTGATTACTAGCGGGGCCAAAAAATCTAAATATAGAGGAACGAAATATAGATGACAGAGAAAACATATACATACATATTTTTTAATATTTGAATACTATTTAATATGTAAAAGTCGTATAGAAAAAATATACAAATAAATAAGATATTACATTAAATCTAAATAAAGGTTACAATAATGAGTTACAACTAAGTTCGTCGAGTCTTCATTTTGAAAGCAATATGCTATATCATTTTCTGGAATTTGCAAAATATAATAATAATAATAATAATAATAATAATAATAATAATATTAATAATAATATACAACCTATAGCAAAATTAAAAATTAAAATAACAAAGCAACGACAGTGTTGTAAAACCAGATTCAAAACTCACCCTAAACACCACTCAATCAACTATTCCAAATCTTAACAAGCAATTCTAAGTTTATGAACTCAAAATAAGAAATGAATCAAGAACACACAAAATTTACGTGGTTCAGCATAAATGCCTACATCCACGGGTAAAACCAGAAGATCATTCACTACTTTGAATCAAAGAAATACAAAGAATTACTCAAGAATAAAGTTCACAATCTTGAACTTTATTTTCTCCTCTCAAGCTCTCCAATTCCTCTCTCTTAGCTTCTATCTTGTGTTACTAGGAGTGTAGTCTATCTCCTAATATATATATAAACCAACAGAGTGAAAAACTGATGAAAAAACCGCTGCTGAAACAGAAAAACAGATTAAGAAGCTCAAACTGCAAAACTGCCTGGAACTGATAAAATGACAACGGTTTTAACGGCAGTTATTCTGTTAAAACCGTTGTCTTTTATCCTGAACAGAAAAACTGTTTTTCTTCCTTGCTTTTCTTGAAGTTGTTTCAACTGCTTTTCTAGCTTGTGACTTCTCTCTCTTCTCAGCTTTCCCCAACAGCTTTTAAGCTCAATCAAATGCAACATATTTGACACTCACTTTTCACATTCTCCACCTTGTCAAAGATGTTATAGAAACAAGATTAACATCTTTAATTCAATGTAATGACTGCTTCTGTTTTCACCAACCAGCTCCTTCCTCGGAGCCAAATCACTTCATATTTGTCACCTGTATCAACTGCAGACACAAATAGAATTTTTCTGCAGTTAATGCCTTTGTAAGCATGTCTGATGGATTTTCCTCAGACTTTATCTTTACTAACACCACCATTCCCCTTTCAGTGATGTCTCTAACAAAATGGAACTTCACATATATGTGTTTACTGCGATCATGAAACATCTGATGTTTGGATAAATGCAATGCACTTTGTGAATCACTAAACACTTTCACAGATTTCTGGCTTAAACCAAATTCTTCCAGAATTCCCCTCAACCAGCAAGCTTCCTTGATTGCTTCTGTGATGGCCATGAATTCAGTTTCTGTGGTTGACAAAGCAACCACTGGTTGTAACATAGATTTCCAGCTCACAGCAGCACCAAATAAAGTGAAAACATATCCTGATTCAGACTTCCTGGAATCCAAGTTAGCAGCAAAATCAGAAACACAATATCCACATAGCATATCATCGTCACTTCTGTCATTTCTTCTGAATAAAATCCCAAAACCACTGGTTCCCTTCAAGTATCTGAGTAACCATTTCAAAGCATTCCAGTGTGCTCCACCTGGATCAGCCATGTATCTACTTACTACTGATATAGCATGAGCTACATCAGGCCTTGTACATATCATAGTATACATAACACTTCCTGCTGCATTTTCATATGGAATCTTCTTCATCTCAGTCTCCTCTTCTCTTGTCTGTGGTTTCTGCATTTCACTCAGCTTGAAATGTTGCCCTAGTGGCACTGACACAGGTTTTGAATCTTGCATATTGAATCTGGATAGCACCTTTAGGATATAACTTTGTTGATTTAACCATAATACTCCAGCAGCTCTGTTCCTCATAATGTCCATTCCCAATATTCTTCTGCATTCCCCAGCACCTTCATGTCAAATACAGCTTGGAGCTCTCTCTTGAGACTCTTGATTTCTTCTTTACTTCTGCTACCTACTAGCATATCATCCACATACAGTAGCAGAAATACCATAACCTCCTTGCCTTTGAACTTCAGGTACACACAACTGTCATATTTTGATCTTTCAAAACCAATATTCTTCATGTGACTGTTGAACTTTAAGTACCACTGCCTAGGACTCTGTTTAAGACCATATAAAGACTTCTGTAAAAGACATACTTTGTTTTCAGTCCCTGGAACAGTGAAACCTTCTGGTTGGGCCATATAAATCTTCTCATTTACATCACCATGCAGAAAAGCTGTCTTCACATCTAGCTGTTCCAATTCCAGATCATATTGAGTGACAATAGCTAATAGAATCCTTATTGAGGAATGTTTAACCGCTGGAGAAAAAATCTCATTGAAATCAATCCCTTCTTTTTGGGTAGACCCCCTTGCAACCAACCTAGCTTTGAACCTTACAGTTTCTGTTTGAGTTACTTCAAGTTTCTTCTTGAAGATCCACTTGCAACTGACCAACCTTTGATTTCTTGGTCTTTCCACCAGAATCCATATTTGATTCTTTTCCAAAGAGTCAAGCACTTCTCTCATTGCAAGCATCCATTGAACCCTCTCATTACTTTCAATGGCTTATTTATAAGTTCTAGGTTCAAAACCCTCAATATCTTCTGCAGTGACTAAGGCATATGCTGTAAGATATTCATCAGCATATCTTGTAGAGGGTTTTGGAACTCTTCTTTCCCTGTCTCTCACAAGTTGATAGTCTTGTAAGTCCTGCTGATCATGATATTCTGAATCATAATCTCCTTCAAGATCATCATCTTCTTCAGTTACTGACTCCACCTTAACTGATAATCTCTTATTTGTACCATCAGTTTGAATGTTGAACATCTGGTTTTCTTTCAATGGCATGTCTTCTTCTGAGAACACTACAGCCCTGCTTATGATGAAACCTGCCCCAGGCTCAGCATTCTGGAGTCTGTACCCTTTTATTCCATCAGGATATCCAAGCATTAAGCATTTTACAGCTCTAGCTTCCAATTTGTCTTGTTTCAAATGAGCATAGGCCCTGCATCTAAATATCCTCAAATGACTGTAGTTAGGAGATTTTCCTGACCATCTTTCCTCAGGAGTAATTTTTTCAATAGCAGCAGATGGACATCTGTTAATCAAGTATGCAGCAGTAGATGTTGCTTCTCCCCAGAATCTTCTGTCTAACCCTGAACTGGATAACATACTTCTAACTCTTTCCAATATGGTTCTGTTCATTCTTTCAATGATACCATTTTGTTGGGGATTGGATGGCACTGTTCTGTGTCTTTTAATTCCTTTACTGTTGCAGAAAGCATTGAATTCCTCATACACAAATTCAAGGCTATTATCTGTCCTGTTGAATTTCTATCATTTTCCACCTGCTTGCACCAGACTTTGAATCTGTCTAGAGCTTCTGATTTTTGTTTTAAGACATATACCCACAATTTTCTGTAGAAATCATCCATGATACTTAGTAAATATCTTCCTCCTCCCAAGGTTTGTGTTCTTGAGGGGCCCCAGAGATCAGCATGAATATATTCAAGAGGAGCATTTGAACACCTTTTACCTTCAGGATATGGTAGTTTCTTACTTTTGCTGAGAACACAATCTTCACATAATCTTTTCTGGCTCTCATCCTTAAAGCTGATGAGCTGTTGTTTTGACAACTGTCTCAACCCAGATTCACTCATGCCCCAATCTTGCATGCCATAGATCTAGGCTGTCTTTCTCAATAACATCAGCTTCTCCAAGAACAATTGTTCCTAGCAAATAGTATAGGCTTGCTCTTCTCACACCCCTTAATACTATAGCTTGATTCTTGATAACATCCAGAAAACCATTTTCTGACTTAAACCAACAACCCTTCTTCTCCAAGGTTCCAAGACTTATTAAGTTTCTTTTCAATTGAGGTATATATCTTACATCTGTTAGAACCATTGTCTTATTTTCATGTGTCCTTAATTTCAAATCACCTATTCCTCTTACACTGCACACTTGATCATTTCCTAGCAACACAGTTCCAGCATTTTGTTCTTTTAAGTTTTCAAACCAATCTAAATGTGGTGTCATATGAAAACTACAACCTGAATCTAATATCCATTCATTCATGATTTAGATTCAGTAATATTCAATACCTGGGGATCTTCATTTGAAGCTTCTGCAATTTCTGCAGCATGTGTGGTTGATGTACCCTTCTGGGTTTGTTTCTTCTTCCACTCAAAACAGTTTTCTTTAAGTGACCTGGTTTCTTACAGAAGAAACACTTTCTGGACTCCTTTTGATCAGTAAACTTTGGTTTTAAATTTGGAATCTTCTTGAAACTTTCTCCAGATTGAAAACGCTTCTGATTATTGAATCTGCCTTTCTTTATGTTAAGTCCTTCAGGAATACTTTCTTGCTTAGTTTGCTTCATCTTTTGTAAGTCTTTCCCCTTTAATGCTGATTGAACTTCTGCCAGAGTAATTTTTGAATCTCTCCCATAGAGCATAGCATCCCTAAGATGATCAAATGACTGAGGTAAGGAGTTTAGGAGTAACCAACCTTGTCTTCATCCTCCATCTTTACTTCTATGGCTTCAAGATCATCTAGAGTTTTATTGAACTCGTCCAATTGGTCCTCCACACCTTTATCTGCCATAAACTTGAAAGAAAATAGTTTCTGTTTCAAGTATAATCTGTTTGCCATGGACTTGATGAGGTAAATTTGATCTAGTCTGTCAATCACCCCTTCTACATTAGTTTCGTTTGAAACTTCACGCAAAACTTTGTCAGAGAGGCAGAGGATTACCAAGCTATGAGCCTTCTCCTGAATCTCTAGCTTCTGCTCTGGTGTGATGGATACAGGGAAACATTTTTCCCCTTTGAGTGCAGCTCCCAGCCCTTGTTGAATGAACAGGGCTTTTATTTTTAGTTTCTAGAGGCCATAGTCATTCTTTCCATTGAATTTCTCTGCTTCAAACTTAGAGATTGACATGTTAAATGAGTTTCAAATCCTGCACCTCTCTGTAGTTCCCACAGACGGTGCCACTGTTGTAAAACCAGATTCAAAACTCACCCTAAACACCACTCAATCAACTATTCCAAATCTTAACAAGAAATTCTAAGTTTATGAACTCAAAACAAGAAATGAATCAAGACCACACAAAGTTTACGTGGTTCAGCATAAATGCCTACATCCACGGGCAAAACCAGAAGATCATTCACTACTTTGAATCAAAGAAATACAAGGAATCACTCAAGAATAAAGTTCACAATCTTGAACTTTATTTTCTCCTCTCAAGCTCTCCAATTCCTCTCTCTTAGCTTCTATCTTGTGTTACAAGGAGTGTAGTCTATCTCCTAATATATATATAAACCAACAGAGTGAAAAACTGATGAAAAAATCGCTGCTGAAATAGAAAAACAGATTAAGAAGCTCAAACTGCAAAACTGCCTGGAACTGATAAAATGACAACGGTTTTAATGGCAGTTATTCTGTTAAAACCGTTGTCTTTTATCCTGAACAGAAAAACTGCTTTTCTTCCTTGTTTTTCTTGAAGCTGTTTCAACTACTTTTCCAGCTTGTGACTTCTCTCTCTTCTCAGCTTTTCCCAACAGCTTTTAAGCTCAATCAAATGCAACATATTTGACACTCACTTTTCACAGACAGCATAATCAATTCTAATACTTAATTAGTATCAATAGAAAAAAAAAACATTTAAAAATGTAAAATTAAAAATTATACACTAAAATGAATAAGTCTGCATACATTTCTCAACACTAAAATAAATAAAAAATAAAAAAGCATAGGTGGTAACAATCATTCCGTATTACAATGTAGATTTAAATTTGTTGTGTAATTAAAAGTTATGCTAAACATGTGTATCCCGTTTATTTCGTGGGACAAGGTAGGATAATCCAAGATAACACAATTTTATCCTGAGTTATTTCATATTTACTTTGACAAATATTTTATCTCGAGTTATCCACTTTACCCAGCGATAATCTGGTGTCACAGGATGCCCCTTGTTATGCCCGGACCGCCGGGATAATTCCAGGATAACTTATCACACTTTGGGCCATCGGCAGATTGCCCCGCAACCTTCACCAACGGATGCAAGTCTTTAGGTGTACGGCTTTGTAATATTTGTAAATGTTCGTAGTAGGGTCCTTTTCAATTTTAGCCAACGTGTTCGGCTTTTCAATGTCTACTACTGTCAGTAGGCTTATTTTATTTTAGAGTACTATAGGGGGGAAGTGAAAATTTGAAGCTGTCGTGTAATCGAGTATTGTCGGAGGCCCCCCTCTCCACAAGCTCAAGCTGTAATCGTTCTGCGTTCATTAATACAAAACAAGCTTTTGAAGCTTACCAATTTGCTATGCCACTAAAGCACCTTCGGGTGTGATTGCGTCGCAACAGTCGAGCTGTCTGACGTTTGCGATCGAGAGGCGGGAGCAATCGAAGGAATCGATTGCATGCCACACGGTGCGTATGTTAATTATTCTCATTACAAGCGCCCCGTGACACCTGGGAAAATCAAGATAAAACATAGGATAGTTATACATCCATCCAACCCCGGATAATCTATCCTCATTCCTGGATAAGCACTTTTCATTAAGTAAAATTTTTTTCCCGGGCCCACTTCTCATTATTTCAACTTGTACTTTTCAAACAACTCTAATTTTTAGTATATGAAAAATGATGGAATTATTTTTAAAAACTTGAGTTTTAATAAGAAGCATTTAAAAATCATAAAATTATTTTAAAAATCTAAAATTATTTCTAGAACTCTAAAAATTCATTTAAAATATCTAAAAAATGTTGAAATTATTTTTCGGAATTCCATTTTTATTAAAAAGTATTAAAAATTGTACAATAATTTAAAAAATGTGAAATTTATAAACTTATTATATTATACACTGTATGTCATTTCATAGTGTATCAATGCATTCTTCAAAATTACATTTGGTGTTTTATAAATCAAACCCATAAAAATAAGATTTTCAACATCTCAAAATAAAGTCGTGTTTTGTAAGAGGAAAGCTTTTTCCTGTTCTTTTAAATAATTTTATGATTTTATTTTATTTTATAATGTAACTATTTTTTTAAAAAATAATTCGAACATTGATAAATCTTTAAGTTTTAAAAATAGTTCCAACATATTTAGATTTTTTTAATATTTCTTTATTGTTAAATGTTTTGAATAAGACATTAACTTGTAAAAATAGTTATAGCATTTTTAGATATTTTAAATATTTTTTAGATTTAGAAATAATGTTTAGATTTATTTTAAATAACTTTATAATTTTTAAATTTTTTTAATAAAAATAATTATTTTAAATGATTCCAATATTTTTAAGGTATTTTCAATAAATTTTTAGAATTTTAAAAATAATTTTCAGATTTTTAAAATATTTTTTTATTTTTTAGTTGTTTTTTAATAATTTTTTTTATTTTCTCAACAAAAAAGCTAACGTGGTATTGCAAGCAAGTAATCATGTAAATGACATGTTAAATACAGAGACACAAAGAAGTTTAGGTTTTTTAGTTAAAAATTTGCAAAATAGTACTCATGTTACGTTTTAATATTAACCATTTAGTTTACTTTATTGAAAGATTTATATAATTTCACAAAATATATAAACAGTTTTATGTCGACGATTCGTAGGTCGGATTAAAGTTTCTTTAACTTAATGACACCCAGCAACGAATGTTTCTTTCAAATTTTTGTCTCCTAAAGAAAGAACAACACTCTGTTTTCTAAAAGAAAGATGAGGTTGAAATCTACGTTTTATTTTATCTTTAATAATTATTTAATTACAAATATACTCCTTTTATCCTAATTGACATATACTAAGGTAAACATAAGAAATAGATCAAAGATATTCTTATTCAGACTTTATTTGAAGAAGTAAACGTAAAATTAATTCTCCAATTTATCTCCATTTAACTAACTTTTCACATTTTATTTTAATTTCTCTCTCTTCTAAACTTAAAGTCCCACTTCTCTGATGTAAGTATCAGTTTACAATCAGCATCTATTTTTCATCAGAAACTCTTTCATCCCTGTGTCTCTCCTCCTTTGTCTAGATAAGATTTTTTTTTTTTTTTTCATTTTCTTTTGTTAAAATTAGTTAAATAGATAAATCTAAAAATATTAATGATGATTGATGAGTGTGATAGCATTTTAAAATTGCTATTTGCTAATGTAATACATAATTTCCATAATAATTTAACTTTTAGATGAATTAAAAAACATAGATGATTGAAGAATGTGCTACTTTTTTGCTTATTGGTATTTGCTAGATATTAGAGAGGATGTAATTGATTTAAATTAAGGTTGTCGAACTCGCGATTTTAAGTAGAATCGGTGACGTATCAGTAAAATCGGATCGTAAAATCGAATTGTAAAATTGTAAGATTCTACTACCTATACAAAATAACCATATATTTAAATTATTCTAAATATATTTTAATTACAACAAGTTTTGAATAAAAATATTACTTATAAAAAATACACATATTATATACACATTTAATCAAAGAGAAAAAAAATACAATATGGAGAAATGTTTTAGGCATCGTGGTTCATCTATATATATTTAGTAAAGCATTCTTAAATTGTAATTATAAATACTTTAATTTTAAGAGAAAATTAACAAATAACTTTAGTGATACATTATATATTTTTTATGAAGTTTAGATTTTAATTTAGAACTTGGTAGTTAGAAAAAGTTTTAGCAAAATTGGCTCTCTTTGAGTATAAATTGCTCTAGAAAAGTTTAAAATATTCAATTTTAAATTGGTATAAATTCTACAATTCATATTATATGTTTTTGAATTGATAAAATCTATATCTATATATATATAAAAATAGAGGTCAATATAGCAATTTTAATTTTCCCGCCTAAATTTTAAGATCATAATTGGTAAGTTTTTATCAGTTTTAGTAAGTTCATAATTTTCTTATAGATATTTTAAATACAAATAACTTTTTCATTTCTAATCCGTTTTTTATGCATAATTTATCAAATTATTCATGATTTCACGATCTTTAATTTGACATACATATCACACATACTCCCTCAATCCCACCTTATCTTGCACACTTTCCATAAACGGCCGTCCCACCTTATCTTGCACAGCCTAAAAAAAGAAAGTTATAACATAATCTTCACCCTCAAAATCTCCACTTTCAATCTCCACCCTCAATTCACCTTTGAAAAGTCAACAAACAACCAAAAAGCAACCTTTCTTAATATCCGTGCCGACCCCCCCTCCCCCTGTGCAAGATAAGCCGGGACGGAGGGAGTATTATACATCGATACTTGATGTAAATAATAGATTGTTTATAGATTAATTGTTTAGGTTAGATTTGTGTATTTATTATGAATTAGACTATAATATTGAACATAAGTTGCAAACAAAATTTCGTAAAATAATTCCTTTATAAAAAAATATTGATGGACTTTTTTTTTATAAACATCCAAATAATCAATTTATTTTATTTGATATGAACTTTCAAATATTTTCTTTATTTAAATTACTTCCGGAAGAAAAATCGTTGTTTAAATAATGAAACTCCTAATTTATGAAATTAAAGGTAAAAATTTAATATTTTGTTTTTATAATCAGTTTACTAAAATATTATAGATGCTTATATTTTTTTTAAATTATAATTTTGTTTAATTAGTCGGGTAAATACTGGAGCTTTGAGCATGTATTTTTTATATAACAATGTTTTTCATGATTATAATGAAAATATATTTTTAAGTACTTACTCACATTTTTATATAATGTAAAAAACTTAAGAAAATTTGCACTTTGCAATCTAAATTATGACATTTGCTAGACTTTACAATTTTTTTAAAATAATGAACCTCAATTTTATATATATATATATATATACACTAATTGCAACCAATATAATAATTTGTTGCATTATGTCTTTTTTAACCTAATCAATTTTTTATATTTTAATAAATATACCATTTAATAAAAGTATAAAATTTATGTGATAAATTATAATATCAAATATAATTAAAAAAATATTTAAATATTTTGAAGGAATCACATAATTTAATTTGTTTATTCGATGTATGGAATACCAATTGGAGTGCCTTTTTTATGTTGGAATTTATTTAAAATAAGTATTTGAGTATATCTGAATCACCAAGAGAAATTTTAAATGTTGCGAATAAGAATCTATGTTAGGTTTTTGTTTAGATAAATTAAAAAAATAATTATATATATATGCGACACAAGAAGGTTAACTTTGTAATTTTAATTTTGTCGGCTAAATTTTGGACCTTAATTTGGTAATTAAGTTGTTGTAACTTTGAAAGTTTTAAACTATTTTCAAAAAATTTAAACTAATAACTTTTTCGTTTCTAATCCGTTTTTATGTAATATATATCATTTTAATTGTCTTTTAACGATCTTTAATTTAATATTCATCTGACACATATTATAATGAAACATTCAATATGAAAAGTCATATTATTTTTGGCCAGATTATTTGAATTAAATATCAATGTCTATTGTAAACTTTAGTTAAATAGTTTTTTTTATAAAAATATTCATTAATTTATTCATAATAATATAATTTATCGATGTGTTTCATTTACATAATATAAATTAATATTTATTCACCTGCTTTATTTATATAAATAAAAGTAATAAAGAGAATATTTCTGTAAATTTATTTTTCCACTAATTTTTTTTATATAGAAGGTTTGTCAACTTTTCATTTATTTTATATTTTGAAGAGTCCTCTCCAAAATTTTAGAATTTCAAATAGTCTTTTGTTTCCAATTCATATTTACGTATAACGTATCAATTTTTAATTAAATATACATATAAGATAGATAAACTAAGATATTATATGTAAAAACGAATTTGACTATTGTTAGCTATTTCGGGTTAAATTTGAGTTTATTTACTGTGATTGGATTATTTGTATTGAATTTTAATACAAATCAAAAAAATTAGTTAAAAACCTCTTACATATAAATATATCATATTATTAAAAAATTATTCCCTGCGTTCCATATTAATTGACGTTTTAGGATGAAAGAGAAGAATTAATAATTGAATATCTTGACAGATATACCCTCAGCTAAAGATTTGACAAAATTATAATATATCTAATAGATTGAAAAATAAAGAGATATTTAAGGATCGAGTCCAGGGAGAAAATTGGTAGAATTGGTGAAAAATATGTAAAATATAAATTAATTGGAAAATGGAATAACATCTTAAAACGTCAATTAATATGGAACGGAGGGAGTATGATTGATAATTTTTTTATCTCAATTTTGTTGAAAAAATAAAGGGAAACTATTCCAAGCAACCCCATCAACTAAAAAAATTGGCTATATAGGTTTGACTTAAGCCCATATTTTATATTCAATTACTAAAGTGAAATAAATGTTAAGAATTACTTTAAGTATTTTTTTTATTTTCTCTACTGTCTTTTGAATCTGGACATCACTTAACTTTTATCGTATATGAATTCTAAAACAAAGTTTATGATGTTACCATTCTATTAGTTTTTTTAAAGATATTTTTTCTAATTTTTTACGATTAATTTGAAACATGGATTGCATATATTAAAATTGATACGGACCACATGTGTGAGTTTCAAACAAGACTAAATAAATTATAAAATTAGATTTTATAATGCTTACGATTTATCATATGTCCAATCCAAAATGTTGAAATAATTATTTCGTTAGAAATTGATTACAATTTAGATAATTGAACCACATAATCTTCCTACCTTTAAAAGCCTACGTAGTTTCTTACAAATTAATGTAGGGACAAAAATACCCTCTACCATACAAACTATATATAAGGAGACCTAATGGATAAATACGTAATTTATCTTACTAATATATATTTATTGCAAGAAATTAATAAATTCATCCATTAATTACTTAGTTATATATTCTTTATTTGTATTATTTTAGTTAAACTTAAGATAACATTAATTTTTAATTTTATTAAATTTCATAAGATTTGTTTTGCTTAGATATATTATTTGACATGATTTTTTTTTTTTTTTGAAAAAATATATGCTAATTCAATATATCATATGGAACAAAATATGGAAGGAGAATCCAGTCAATTGAATATTGACATAACTTTTAATTATAGTATAAATTATAAGATAATTCTAAGTTATATTTCTAGCGAAAAAAATATAAAAATATCACACATGCCTTTTTTATGCTAAATTGAAAAGTATTTGTAAAATAAGCAGCACAACACCTCACAAATTCTTAAAATAGGATTATAGACTTGTTATTTTAATTGTAGATCTTTATTTATTAATTATTTGTCTTATAATCTTTTCTGTTGTATATGATTCAAGTATAATTAATTTTATTTTTTGAACATATTTTTTTGATCAAGTATACATTATAGGTACAAAAATGTGAATTTTAATAATCAGAAAGAGACAAATTGAAAAGATGTACGCATTTTTAACATTAATTCAAACTCACATAATATTATATACAAACGTGGGATGAGATTATAGATACTTTATAAATACGTAATTTATCTTACTAATATATATTTATTGCAAGAAATTAATGAATTCATCCATTAATTACTCGGTTATATATTCTTTATTTGTATTATTTTAGTTAAACTTAAGATATCATTAATTTTTAATTTTATTAAATTTCATAAGATTTGTTTTGCTTAAATATATTATTTGACATGATTTTTTTTTTTTTAAAAAAATGTATGCTAATTCAATATATCATATGAAGCAAAATATGGAAGGAGAATCCAGTCAATTGAATATTGACATAACTTTTAATTATAGTATAAATTATAAGATAATTCTAAGTTAATATTTCTAGCGAAAAAAATATAAAAATATCACACATTGCCTTTTTTATGCTAAATTGAAAAGTATTTGTAAAATAAGCAGCACAACACCTCACAAATTCTTAAAATAGGATTATAGACTTGTTATTTTAATCGTAGATCTTTATTTATTAATTATTTGTCTTATAATCTTTTTTGTTGTATATGATTCAAGTATAATTAATTTTATTTTTTAAACATATTTTTTTGATCAAGTATACATTATAGGTACAAAAATGTGAATTTTAATAATCATAAAGAGACAAATTGAAAAGATGTACGCATTTTTTACATTAATTCAAACTCACATAATATTATATACAAACGTGGGATGAGATTATAGATACTTTATAATGAGAATGTTTCATATATAAGAGTACTCTTAAGAATATCACCAATTTAACTTTTAAACATATTCTCCTTATTCAAATTTGTTCTATAACTATGCGAATGCTATTAATGCATGACCTATTTAGTGAGTTATTATCTACATAGTTAGAGTCGAATCTTTGTTTATGTTTTAAAAGCGATATTTCAAACTCAAGTGAAAATATACTTGATATATATTTCTTAATAATTGTAAAAAAATGAATGACTTTTACTTTCTTTTGTAATTTAATCATATCTTTTTAAAATTGCAAAAAAATGCGTGAGTTTTTTAAATTTTGCAATTCAATGCATCAATAAAACGTTTCCGGTAAGATCGTGATGATCCAGCTGTCGGAGCTAAAAATATTTTTGTCACGTTGGACGTTACCTCAACACAGATAAAAATCATGTGTCTTAGATATATATAAAAAAGGGACAAATTTATCCATCTACATTCTTATCATTGACTTCACCTAAAACACTAAATTACTTTGCAGTAAAAAATTTAAAAAAGCTCTCATGTAAGTTAAAGAAACAGGTGCAGTAACTTTGAAGTTGATCGGTCCTTAAAGTAATTCTTATTGAAATATAATTCACACTCAAGTGAAAATATACTTGATATATATTTTTTAAGAATACTTGTGAAAAAATACATGATTTTTATCTTAATCATCAGACCATTCAGGAAGTTGCAATAGCAATATACGTCCCATATTTTTCGCAATTATGAGTGAAGGGAATAGAATATATTTTCTAAAAATAGATTGAGTTAGTAACATGCAACCCCTTATTGCTTGCGCAAATGGAATGTTCTCCCAGGCCTCTGCTATTTCTATTTGTGCTTTTTCTTTTCTTTTGTTCTTTTCATTTTTTTCTTCTCTTTTTGTTTGTTCTTTTTTATACTCTACAAATTTGAATGCTTCTTCTTTACTCACCCAATTTCTAAAAATTAGTTTAATCAACCCGTTTTGGAATTTATCATATCTTTTTTTAAAACTGCAAAAAATTGCGTGAGTTTTTAAAATTTTGCAATTCAATGCATCAATAAACTTTTCTGGTAAGATTGTAATGATGTGGTTGTCGGACCTAAAGAGACTTTTGTCATGTTTGATGCTACCTCAGCACATATAAAAATTATGTGTCTTAGATATATATATAAAAGGAAAACAAATTTACCATCTACAATCTTATCATCGACCCCACTTGAACCCCCGAGATACTTTGCAGTTAAAAACTTAAAGAAGCTATCATGTAAGTTAAAGAAACAGGTGTAGTAACTTTGAGGTTGATCGGTCCCTAAAGTAATTCTTATTGAAAGTTTTTTCTCTTCTTCCAATTACCGACACTGAAAGCGGAAACCAAGTAAGTAAAACTAATCCTAAATTTATTTGACATGGCAATGTAAGCTGAGGTATTGTGGCCACATCATCACAATCAGATTGAAAAAATTAATTATTGTTTTAAATTGCAAAATTTTAATAATTCATGCACTTTTTTGCAATTTTAAAAAAGATGTGATTAAATAGCAAAAGAAGGTAAAAAATCAAGCATTTTTTCGTAATTAACCCATTTTTTAATTATTGTAACTAATATATTTTGATGACTAAGTTTTATTTATCTATTTACTTGTAAGAGTAATTGTTAACTATAAATTAAGCAAAGATTTTTTAGATAATAAAAATTCATTAAATTGTTGGAATCAACCAACATTGATTGACGAGAAGAAAAAACCAACACAGCATAAAGAAATATGAAACATATGAAGCACAAAGACTACAAGATATAAACCAAGTAAATTAGACAAATTGCCGATGCGCTAGATAAATCGAGTACCAAAAAAAAATGATCTCGAATTTATCTCTAATTTTCCGGTGGAAGTCCCCAAAAGTGAGCAAATCATTGTTGAAATATCTAATGATGATTGAATCTTCAAAAAAGACACCATGAACAATGGATATTCCATTATTTCGGGAATTGATATACTCCCACTTATTGAGGGGAGACGAAAACTCCCATAAAGAGAGACTGAAAATCTCTCATTGAGAGAAACGAAAGAGAAAAACAAAACAAAAATTAAAGATGAAACCTTCCCCGTCATCCCATGCAGGAATATGAAGAAGGCGACGACTAGGTTTAGTGTTGGAGATGGATTTTTAGAGATGATTATTTTCTTCACTATTAGTTGGGTTGACTTAAATAATTATTATTTAAGCAAGAGTTAGTTAAAAACTTAGTAGCACTTGTTAAAAGAATTAATATTTACCATTCTCTCCTAGATAGAAGATAAACAATTCAAAATATTTCGGAATCATACTTTTTAATCTCTACAAAAGTCCACTTAATTTAATCTTTGAAACACTTCTCGATCAGTTCCTGAATCAAACTTGAATATATCTTTATTTAATATATATATCTCGAATATAAAAGTTAACTAAGTTTATCTATAATTATTGATAATCACTTGAAAAGTATTCGATGATAGTTTCAAGTATATATATTGAAAAAAAAATATATAATTTACATTTTTCTATTAATAAATTAATTTATATTTGATAGTATTTTTATAACATGAATGAAGTAATTTCAATGAACTTTAAAATAATATTGGTGTTACATCAATTAATTTTAGTTTAAAGGTGATGTAATACAATATTTTCATACTTCTATATTAAATACATAAAAGATCTTATGACTTCTAAATAATACTCCCTCCATCCCGGCCTAATTGTCCAACTTGTCATATTTGTTTGTCCCAAGCTAATTGGCCATGCCCATAAATGGCAAATTCTCTCACAATCTCCACCATCAAAATCTCTACTTTTAATCTCCACCTTTGAAAAGTCAAAGACTCCATAAAATCTGTTTTTTCTTAATCTCCGTGCCCGGCCAAGGTTGGACAATTAGGCCGGGACGGAGGGAGTACATATTTATGTAAGTTATTCTTTTTTCTTATAAATACAACTGAAGGACACAGTGGAGTGTAAACATGAAACAAAAATATTTGCAATATTATCTTAAACTTATCAAAGTTAATAACTCATACTATGTCCAACCCAAAAAATAAACGTATACTATCCCCAACCCATAAAAAGAGTCATGTTTGACAAATGTTTAACTTTCTTTATTTTTGGTCAATCAAATGAATGTATAAGCTTCTAAAAACCATGAGTTCTCACATATACGACTTCATCTATTTTTTTCATTTGACTTATCCAAATATATTAATTTATAATTAATTTTAATTTTTTACTTTGACTAATAAAACAATGGTTTGTCTTATTGAAACTTGACTAATTTTCCAAGACATAAAGTATTTTTAAAAATAAATCTTTTTATGGAACATATAGGCGTAATAATAAACAATATCATCGTTTAACTTTATTTAATTATAATTTTTACTTAATATATATCTTTTTTAGTTTTTCACAATTAAAAAATTCTATATTAAGAAGTACATATTTTAATCTTGACATACTATAGAACTTTTTAATATGTTTATTTAGAAAAAAATACTAATATATATTTAGTAAATTTTATGGATCACGTGCAACGCACGTGTATTTACCTAGTATATATAAATAGGCTTCCGTGCAACGCACGAGATAAATACTAGTAGAATAAAAAGCAGTATGTTATAAAATTGTTAAACTCGTACACAAAATCGTAAAATCGTAAAACTCGTAAAATTCGCATGTGCAAACTCGAGAGTTTACTCCGATTTCATCAGATCTTGATTTTATCACTAGTTAAAGAGAAATAACTCGTAAACTCGTAGAATCGTAAGAGTTAACTCGAGATTTTGACAACTATGTAAATTCTCCCACCCCAATCACCCCTTTGCAAATGAAAAAGATACGAAGAATTGATGAAATCTTTAAATGAAAGAACGACAAAATTTCAGCATCTTCATCGTCAAATCCATCTACTGAAATTGACAATTTGATTTTAGAAAGTCATCCTAGGAAATCCTCAAGAGTTGAAATAGATGGAAAATTTGATATTCAATCGCGGGTACGTGATCCAGGATTACGAGCACCGATATGGAATTATCCTATTGAAAAGCATGATGAAGTCAGAAGAGCTTATATCAAATATGGTCCATATCAACATATACTCTGAAAGTACCCAAAACAGAAGAAAAGCACTCTCGCAGCTTTCAGGCTTCATGGTTTAAATTATTCTTGTCTTGGTTGGAACATTCTCCTAGCACGGATGCTACATTTTGCTTATCGTGTTTTGTTTTTAACGCTAAAAATGATCCTCATGGATTGGAAGCATTTACTATAAGTGGGTTTCGATCATGGAAGAAGGTAAGAGATGAGAGCAATTGTTCATTTTTGGCTCATATTGGTACAGACCTTACCTTACCTCATAGAAATATTGAGAAAGCATGTGCAGATCTCATGAACCGACAATCTCATATTGCATAAAATATTGAGAAGTTCAGCACTCAAGAAGCTGTTGAAACTAGACTTCGTTTGAAAGTTTCAATTGAGGTAACTAGGTGGCTTCTATTTCAAGGATGTTCTTTTAGAGGCAATGATGAGTCCAAACAATCAATCAATCGTGGTAACTTTAGAGAACTCTTGAGTTTCATTGGCTCTTTTAGTGACAACATAACAGAAGTTTTGGATAATGCTCCTAGAAATGCATCATATACATCAACGCAAATACCAAAACAGATTTTGCAAGTCATGGCAACTAAAGTCAAGAATGTCATTCCAGAACTTGGTTATGCAAATTTTTGTATCATAGTTGATGAAGCTCAAGATGAATCAAAGAAGGAGCAAATGTAAATTGTGTTGAAATTTGTTGACAAAAAGGGCTATGCAAGAACCTTTTTTTTTTTTTTAACTCATACATGTTGAAGACACTGCTGCATCAACATTGAAATAAGGTATCATTTTTTTCCTTTCTTTTCACACTCTTGATGTTCAGAATATTAGAGGGCAAGGATATGATGGTGCAAGTAACATGCGTGGAGAATGGAATGGTTTACAAGCTTTGATTTAGATGAATGTCCTTATACTTACTATGTTCATTGTTTTGCGCATCATCTGCAACTGGCACTAGTTACTACTTCGAAGGAAGTTATACCAGTCCATCAATTTTTGAGCAAGTTGAATTCTATTGTTAATATTGGTGGTGCCTCATGTAAGCGTAGCAACCAATTAAAAGTTGTCCATGCTTCGAATATTGTTCATTTACTTGATATTAGTGAGCTTGAGAGTGGGAAAGGACTTAATCAAATTGATTCTTTACAAAGAGCAGGAGACCCTCGATGGAGTTCTCATTTGAAATCCATATCCAGCTTGATGATGATGTATAGTGCGACTTGTGAAGTCGTGTTGATTATTGTTAATGATGGAACAACATATGCTCAGCGTGGGGATGCAGATGTTGCTTATGAGGTTTTGACTTCTTTTGAAATTGTATTCATAATGCATCTTATGAGAATGATAGTAGAGATTTCTAATATACTTTGTCAAGCTCTGCAACTCCAATCTCAAGATATTTTGAATGCAGTGTATCTTGTGTCGTCTACTAAGTTGCTCCTTCATAAATTGAGAGACGATGAATGGGATGAACTAGTTTAAAATGTGAAATCTCTTTGTGAATCTGTCAAAATACCTTTATTGGATTTTAATGTTCAATATGTTGCAAGGAAAGGAAAAGCTCATCATTAACATGATAAAATAACAGTTGGACATCGTTATAGGTTTGATATTTTTAATAAAGCGATTGACTCTCAGTTGAAAGAATTGACTAGCAGATTCAATGATAGCACTGTTGAGTTAATTGCTCTTACATCAGCAGTACATCCAAGAGAGATGTGCATATCCTTCAGAATTGATGACATTTGCAGGTTGGTGGAAAAGTATTATCCGAGTGATTTTGAAGGAAATAGATGCATGGAGTGCTGATGTTATTTTATACATCTTTTTTCGTTGCGTTCCTCCATTTTGGGCTGGTAAAATCTGCCTAGTCTGTTGCAAGATGATATTGTTTCTGATATCCATTATACTCTTAACTGCTCTCTCTAAAAATGTTCTGCACAAACTGAAAGGGCATATTTGATGTTATGTTGAAAGAGAAAATTGATTTCGACAACCAGCCAGCCCCGTCATATCATGCGGTGCCAAAGATCTTGTTTGTAAAATGCTGACCAAGGATCCAAGAAAATGAATTACTTCCACGGAAAAACCTGGTAATATGCCTTAGTCTTTTAGTTGTTCTCTCCTCTTGTTGCTTAATTTCCTGCTAAGGCAATTTTCTTTGTGAGATGATATGATATCCACGCCTTAGGTTATTCCCATTTTGGTTGTTGTTCATACTTTAGCGTAATATAGAGTGAGTAGTGTCTGTCCTTCTAATTTTGGTAGTTTGGTGTTAGATTGACTACTTGTCTATGAATGCTGGGGTGCAAGAATCAAGCAAAAGCGAGGTATAAGGACTAATGGCCCTGGAGCATTAAATTGTACACAGATGAACAAAGGAAAAACAAAGGTGATGCAGTTTTATTGTATGAAGACCCATCTGCAGCACATTTCGCTGGTGGTTCTTTAATAGTATGTTTTTGCCTCTAGATTTGTGTGTCGCAACTTGAGATCTTTTCTTTTCGTAATTAGTTGCCAACTTACCATGATTTATGTTACAGAGCATGACCTGAGAGGACATAAAATTAGTGTTTTGATGGCTAAGAAACCTGCTCCAAAGGCGGCTCCTGGATATGGTTATAGGTAATGCGGTTTTTATTTTTTCTGGGTTCCATTGAACTAATGCTATAATACTTGTCTAGTAGCCCAATGGTTTGGCCTGATGTGCATATAGTATATATGCTCTATCTTAATTAGGTTTCTTTTATACACTGTTAGTTGTTTTGTGCAAATACATTATATTTGATTAATTGTTTTTCCTACAGTGGTGGTGGTAGAAGCAATTAATTATGGTGGTGGACGAAGAGAGAACTATCGAGATGGTGGTTCATCTAGTCCAAACAGACATTGTCATGGTGGAAATCCTTCACGCCCGTACTAAACAACATCCCAGACGGGATCCTATGTACTAATATAACGGTGGTAGGGGTTTTTATTTTTATTTCATAAGGGGATTTATTCTCTATCTGGAGACTAGAGGTAGTTTGTCCATTATTCTGAGCAATATACCTTTTCTCCATTCTGCATCTTCTGTTAGCATTCAGTGGGGAGTTATTCATATGGCTTTGGATTGATTTTAGCTATCTGAATGTTTTTATAGAGGGATGTGGATATTCTCCAAATTGCTGCTAAAAGGTAGGTTGAATTACATGTGAGTGTTGCTTTCTAAATTTGCGCTCTTATTTCTTTTGATGCATTTGTGAATTTTATGCCTAGTTTGCCAGCACCATTATACTGAAAAAATATGAAGTTGCACATTTGACTTTCTATTGTCTTCTACATCTCGTTTTGTGGTATTGTCATCTATACGTGCATGGACTACTTTTAGGTCATAGAAGAACTGGAAAAATTGTATTTAGTTGTGCTCTTTAATCTTTGTAACACTGAGATTTTAACTTCTTACAAAATGTTCACTGGCTGCTACAAAGGCATGCCATCCTATTTCTAAATTACCTTATCTTTTATATCCGAGTTTTGTCATTTAATTTTGATTGTCATTCTGGTATTTTGAAAGCTCTTATCTGAATATATAAGACAATTGTTGAAGTAAAATGTAGCATCATATTAGCTCACAACCTTAGTTCTGCAGAAATTGTCCAGCTTAATTATTGCAATCCACATCTCTTACACTGTCTGTCATCTTAATCGGTGGGCTTTAAGCAGCAGCTTCTTGAAACTAAGCCAGTATATACATCACATAGTTCCTCACTTGGTTATATTTTCATCACATCCCTTCCTGTCACCTTTCTAAGTGTAGTCTTGAGTATCGCACTCTTACGTATGATTAGCCTATCGTTTTGTTTGACAACTTCCTTACTTTCATTGAATTGTGTACATAATACAGGTTGATGTGGATGATAATGGGATTATCGACTAAGATGAATTCATCACCGCTATGATGCAAAGACATAAGCTGAAAAGAGATGAATACATGTTTAGTGCATTTCAGTATTTCAACAGGGATAACAATGAGTAACCTTCATAATAATCACATTTCAACATCAGTATTAGCTGAATATAACTTTTTAGTCTATCTCACATCCAATTCTGCAGCATAATTTTATTTTCTCATGCATTCGTCATAATTAATTTTTCATCTGTTTTAATTAAATTCAGCTATAGAACAAGAGATGAGCTCGAAACTGCCATAAGGAGCTGATTCCTAGACTTTTATTTCTCTTCTGAAGATAAAGTTTGAGCTGTCTCCATTTCTCTTATTCAATCTAATGGATATGTTATAAACTAGTTTGACAACTTCCTAGACCTTCCGTATTAGCTCTCTCTCATCATGGCATTTATCATGATAAACTAGTTTAGTCAGGTGAAAATTGAAAAGTTCTGACGACAGATATATATTGGTGGAACAAATAAAATGCTTGAGAAACCAGTCTAAAAGTTAACTAGTTAATTTGAGAGTGGCAAAGGTTCTTTGTTGCTTTATAATACTAGATAAATGTTTGCCTTAATGATTGAAATTTGGTATACAGACATTAGATTATGCAAAATTGATTAAGTTGTGTGAACAATATTCATCCTTCCTCTCTATTTGACAATATCTTTTATGTTATTGTTATTACCTGTCTTTTATACATGATCCTAAGTTGCATCCATTCCAGCCAATATTCACATATCATGTGCCCAAGTTCCTTACGAATCATGGACATGCACAATGACAACTTAAGTCTTACCATCTCTTTAAACATTGATATTGTTAATTGGTATTATTATTTTCATATACATTAAGTATCTTTGGGGAGCGTTATGTAGTTGCTTTTGAGAAGCCTGATTCAGTAAACTTCCAGTGGCATATATCTTACTTGACTTTGACATGTTTTAGCATAGTCTGATCGCTCTTAGCTAGACTTATGTCCGACAACATTTTTTTATAGTTTTAGGTGTTCCCTTGTCTTATTGGAGCTCAACAGATCCTCGTATTAACTTAGGGAATACATTTTGTGCAGGGCGAACAAAGTTCAAGTGCATTGAAGAAAAGTTAGTCGAAGAGCCGAGGAAAACTACACATATTCGCCTGAAGCTTCAAAGCACACGCCGACTAACAATTACCCGTGCAGGGAGTATAAAATATATTGATATTGTGGAGTTTAAATCTTTAAAAGAAAATTTTAGGGTCCGTTTGCTTTAAGATTGGAGTCAGTAGATTTAGAGGAACGAATCACAATAAAGCACACTTATTAACCCCCTTAATCAGGTTTGACCCAACACTCCACAATCTTAAGTAAATGGACCCTTAGTGTTTGTAGGATTAGGACTTTTCATGTTCTGGATTTTGACCTTATTTAAAGTGACTTAGCTTGTTATGTTTGGCATATTAGTAAATTGGCTAAGAATTTTGGCAGGATAATTCTCTATATTTGCAATTGCTAGTCTAGTACACCCTCCATTGCATATTAATTGACGTTTTAGAATGTTCTTCATTTTTCCAATTAATTGACGTTTTACATATTTTTCACAAATTCTACCAATTTTCTCCCTGGACTCAAACCTAAAATATCTCTATTTTTCAACCTATCAGACTTACTTTGATTTGGTCAAATCTTTAGCTGATGGTATATTTGTCAAAATATTCAATTCTCAATTTTTCCCTTTCATCCCAAAACGTCAATTAATATGAAATGGAGGGAGTATTAGTATACAACATATTAGTGAATTAGTATCTATAATATATTAAAAAAAATTATATAAATTTAGCAACGGATTCAGAATCCATTGCTAAAAATAGAGATCAGCTTTTTGAGACAGAGTGGATCAGCTGCAAATTGGTTTCTAAATCAATTTAGAGATCGAATTTTGATGTTTAGTGACGGATATTTCCGTCTTTGAATTGACTTTTAAGATATTTATTTAGAAAAAACATAATATATAGTATATCTTTAGTAAATTTTATGAATCTTGCACGTGTCTTTAACTAGTAAATTTAAAGTATGTTAGGACAAACCTCTTCATCTAGCCTCCAAATCAGTCATTGTGACTCTGTTTCCCTCAGAAATTGGACTTCGTGATTTGCGGCTTCTTTCAAGGATGGAACTATTTCCAATAAAAAACCCAGGCTCTTTGGGTTCAGGCAAAATTGCTCCATCAGTTCCTAACATGAAAAGTACAGATGACATCACTGGGCGATCTTCTGCAAAATTTTGGATGCATAATAATCCAACACGTATGCATCTTATAACTTCAGGTTTCACAAATGTATCCTTCAAACATTCATCCATTAGCTCAACAATCTTGTTTTCCTTCCACAGCAACCATGCCTGTCCAGTAGCTCAAACTTATTAGTCTTTTTCTTTTTATTCATTTCAAATTTCAGTATTGAACAACACTTGTCACTTGACTATCATCAACAAATGCATAGTGAAAAACTATATGTAGCAAGTAAGAAATACATGTTCCAAGAGGCTATAACAACGACCGTGCGTGCATTCCAAGCCCTTATTCTTTTTCCCGCTCACTATCTCTAGCAACATGACTCCCACGCTGAAGATGTCAGATTTCACTGAAAACTTCCCCTCAATAGCATATTCTGGAGACATATAGCCACTACATATAAATTATTAGTCATAAGGCCCACTACTAAATGAGAAAAATACTAAGTTGAGATAAAAGAAACGCTCACTATGTTCCAACAACTCTTCTTGTTCTAGCAATAGGTTGATCCTCTTCAAAAATTCTTGCTAATCCAAAGTCCGAAATTTTTGGGTGTAAGTTTTTATCTAGTAAAATGTTGCTCGTCTTGAGATCCCGATGGATGATCTTTAATCTGGAGTCATGATGGAGATAAAGCAGTCCTTTGGCGATTCCCATGATAATCTGAAAGCGCTTAGGCCACGTCAAAAGTGCTTTTCGATTTTAACCTGCACATAAATGCATGCGCTACAGACATAATCACTCTTAAATTTGGTTGAATGAAATTAAAAGGGCATATGTGAACAGAGCAAAGTGGTGAAGGGTAATCTTAGAGTGTACCAAAAACAAAATAGTCGAGGCTTCTATTATGTAGGTACTCATAGATTAGTACCCTTTCATCTCTTTCAATGCAGCTTCCTAAAAGTCTAACAAGGTTTGTATGCTGAAGCTTGGCAATCAATGTCACTTCACTTTTAAACTCTTCAAGACCTTGTCCTGAAGATTTTGACAATCTTTTGATGGCTATTTCCTTTCCTGATGACAACTGGCCCTGCCCACATTGGTCCGCTGAAAAGTCAAAATGTAAGTTCTATTGTTCGCTATTGTTGATCTGATTAGTAAGTTACCTTGTAAACGGGGCCGAAACCACCTTCTCCGATCATGTTTTCCCTGGAGAAGTTGTTTGTTGCAGCTACAATAGTTGAGAACTTGAATAAACGTAATTCAATATCTTCAGTAAAACTTTCTATTGCTGTTAATGGGAAAAAACAAAACATAATGCCTTTAGTCTCTACTTGACTAAAAGTTTTTACAAAAAAGAACAGACTTTTGAAACCACCAATTGTAATTGGTCAGTGTTACCTCGCCTCTTTCGTCTTGATATCACAAATAAACTTCCATTGATAATGCCTGTGACAAGAACTCCAGAAGCTATTGATATCAGTATCAGCTTAGGACTCTTCTTTTTCTTTCTCACTTTCTCTATAGAATCTACAAGGAACAATACCAGCTAAGCATTTATCAAAAATGGCAATTATAAAAGTATTTAGGACTTGATTGAATAAGTAGTAATGGAACTCAAGTACTTACAATCAGTTAGTTCTGAAACGGGTAGGCGAAAGTAGATGTTTTGCTTACTATCTGCCCCAGAAAATTCTCTAAAATCGAAGAGATCCCCAAACCACATGACGCAGCCACTGCCTCCATTGGTTACATATGCATTAGCATAGGCGGTGCAACTGCAGTTTTTTAAGCACTCAACCTTGCATTCCTTGAGGCTCATGCTAGTGTTTAACCAAAACGTCAGCATATCAGGATATTTTACGCTTTTAATCTCTACAAAACCATCTCCATTGTTGCAATTCAACGGTGTAAGTCTAGTGCATCCACTGGACCAATCTCAATCGTCCCAGTCTTTTTGGCTTGTAGGGGTGAATCCCTTCAGACACTTGCATCTTATTTGCTTGTCAATTCTGCAGATACCATTAGGACCACACAAACCATATTCATCGCATGAGTCTCGAGGTCTTATGAAGGCCAAAATCCACTTGCTCTTTCTGGCATTCATTCTGGTGGTGTGGAATAAACCAGAAGAATCTAGTGTTGCTCTAAAGATAAATGAGTTGATTTAGGGAATTGCTACGGATATCAATTTCTCTTCAATGAAAACCGTTGTAACACCGAGAGCAGGATCTGGCAAGGGTAGAGTACCAGAAAAGTACACCCCGTTCCACTTTCCACTTCGGTACGTTTTAATATTCCCTCTGTACATTACTATCTCAGGCAATCCATGGTTTTCAATTTTATAAACAAAATCTCCAGGGGAAGGATCATCAGGACTTCTCCATGATGTCAAATACTTCTCACCACTAGCATCAATGTCACTTGCGAATTTCATACCTGGTAATATATGGTCGGTTGGGTGATCAAAACTCTGCCATAAGTATCCTTTTATTGTCTCGTCTACGAGAACTAGGTTTCCGGCATCAAGGAGCTGTAAAACTGGATATTTAGCCGGTCCTAATGATGAATTCGCCGACCAAATAATGCTTCCACCTCTGCTTATAGCAATACTTCCATTTCCAGAAATACCAAAAGTTACTCCGTGGGAGCTCTCAGCTATTGGATTGTTTCGATTTGCGACCCAAACTACAATTTCTGGTGTGGTCTTGTACCAAATCCCTAAGAATCGAGTTGGGGATTTTCCAGGGGAGAAAAACCCCATCTCAAAAACTTGGTTACTAGAAATCAAAGTTTGGCCAACAACAATGGTTTGGTTGGGAAGAAGTGTATCTGCTCCTGCGCAGAAGGCGCAGAGGAATGTGGTGAGAAGGAACTGCGCCATTTTCAATAGTTTGTGCTAGTGCCCAGCTGTTGTAGAAAATTCTTCAGAAATGATACAAATTCTACTACTATTAATTGATTCAGGAACATGATCGGCAGGCAAAATTTTAACATTGAATGATTTGTTTTAGGCTTAGCCCCAGCATGCAAGGACTTTGAGACGCGAGAAGTCCTCTCCCTCTGTTGAAAAGTATTTTCCTCCTCCTTTTCCTTTTCCATCTCATTCTCTTCTCGCTTCACAAAACTCTCTCTCTCTCTCACATTCTGCCCAACTTATTTATCCGACTTAACTTTAAAAATTTAAACGTGTAATGTTTTTTGGTAACTTTGGACAGCTACGCGATTCATTTTATTTTTGATTTAATTTTTTAATATTTTGTGTAAACAATAACACGAGACATTAATTCTGAATAAGATTTTACTTTGAAAATGTTATTTTTTTAAGAAGAAGTCTTTTGTGCACCATTTATTCCATGAAATTCAGATCATGAGTGAAAAAAGTAATAGTATTCATGTCTAAAGATATTACATGTTCTAAGTAATCACTTATTTTGGGTAAAGTTATTATAATACCGTACCTAGAATAAATAATACATTTAAGAGTCCTACTAATGTACCAATGTGATATTGATACCACTATACTTTTTCAGCCCTTGGATTGAAAATTATTTGATCTCAGCCATTAAATTTCTTTTAATACTAAAGAAATTAAAAAGAGTAAACTCGTCAGTGCATAATTTTTGTCAGTTCAAGAAATATGATAATTGCAAATGTCTTTTCAGATCTTTAATGACCCTTATTTTTTAGTAAAGTTTATTTAAAACAACTCATTCTCTTCCTATTTAATCTTATTTTGACCGACGTTCAATTCTCTTTTCTCTTCCTTTGCTTCTTCTTCTTTAATCACCCAGATCTGGTTCCATGTTTTCCCAGTCGAAAACAATGTTTGGCTTGTTTCCTTGTTGAAGCCGGTCCACAACTATGTTTGCAAAAATCATGTCTAGTGTTGTTGTCAATCTGAGTCCTCATAGCTCTTGCTTGGTTTGATTAGGTCCTAAATCCTCACCCCAAAATTCTCGATCATTTGCCATGAAGACTGAGTTGTTAATCTTTATCACTGTATTTGTGTTATGAAAAATAGAGCTATTGCAGTCGTTGGATTGTTTTCTTGCCAAAAAAATGTTCATTTCTCAAATTCGGTTCTTCATCTTCCCCAAGCATAAATCCCAAACTATTGTGAATAAAAAAATACAGCAATGTCTTTGCATGCTCCACTATCATAATTTTTCACCATCCTTAAAATCATTCACACCTGTGTCAAATAATTGTATTGGTGTATTATCAGCAAATATACTTTCTGAATTTTCGTCATCGACGTAGGGCTTTGTTTGTTGACTGATTCGAAATAATGTAAAGAGAAAGTTATTTCATATTGTTATTGTCTTATGAAGTAACGAGTGGTTGGACAACATTTACTTCATATGTTTGTATTAGACGAAATAATCCACTATAATTAATTATATAATAATGTTGTCTGTCTTCATTTAATGTGCTATAACTAATTCATGTGAACTTAATTTTACTTTAAAAAATTCAATTCAATTTTTATCTGATCACAAAAATATTGGTGCAACAATCTGGAAAATTGTCTACCAATAATTATGATAAATGTTAATTTGACTTTTTTGAACGTACTGAATTTGAATTGTGGTACGACGTAGTATAGACACTCAATTTTACAAACTAGTATATTTTCATGAGTAGTTAGGAGATATTTGGACTGACATTGGACGCAATCCGTGTTTAAAAAACCTTATAATTTTTAAATTATTATTTAGATTACCATTTTATTAAATAAATATCATGAGTCTAATTTTCTATGTATTTTACACATAAAATAATACTCCATTCGTTTCAAAATAAGTGTCGGTTTAGAGAAGATAATTTTTTTCAAAATAAGTGTCGTTTTAAAAAACACAATTATTTCCTTAAATCGGTCAATGTCTATGACCCAATTAATCCGATCAGATTAAATCGATCCTCTTTACTTACAATTGCAACCCGGTCGAACTAAAATTGAAAGTGATCAAATCGGTCAAAGTCCTCGACTCGATTAGTCCAAACAGGTCAAATCGATTCGTTTCACTTACAATTGCAGCCCGATCGAACTAAAAATGAAATTAGTGAAATCAATCAAAGTCTATGACTCAATTAGACCAAACGGATCAAATCGACATGTATCACTTACAATTACAACCGGATCGAACTGAAATTGAAAGTGATCAAATCGGTCAAAGTCTTTAATCTGATTAGTCCAAACGTGTCAAACCTACCCGCTTCACTTACAATTGCAACCCGGTCGAACTAAAATTAAAAGTACTCAAATCAGTCAAAGTATATGACCTGATTAGTTCGAACAGGTATAAATCGAACCGTTTTACTCACAATTGCAACCCGATCAAATTAAAATTGAAAGTGATCAAATCGATCAAAGTGTTTAACCCGACTAGTCCAATCGGTCAAAGTCTTTAGCCCGATTAGTCCAATTAATCAGTCAAATTCTTTGACCCGATTAGTCCAAACGGGTCAAATCGACCCGTTTCGCTTAAAATTGCAACCCGGTCGAACTAAAAATGAAAGTAGTCAAATCGGTCAACGTCTATGACCCGATTAATCCACGGATCAAATTGACCCATTTCACTTGCAATTGCAACTTGGTCGAACTAAGATTCAAAGTGGTCAAATCGGTCAAAGTCGATGATTCGATTAGTTCAAACGGGTCAAATCGACCCGTCTCACTTACAATTGCAACCCGGTCGAACTAAAAATGAAAGTACTCAAATCGGTTAGTTTAAATGGATCAAATCGACCCGTTTCACTTAAAATTACAACCCGATCGAACTATATAAGTCAAAATCGATCAAATTTTGCAAAATTAGACAGAAGTACCTATACTGATCGATTATATAAGTCAAAATCAGTCGAAGTTTATACATTAGATGGAAGTACTTACACCGATCGACCATATAAGTCAACATGGGTCAAAGTTTGCAAATTAGACGGACGTACCTAGACCGACCAACTATATAAGTCAAAATTGATAAAAAAATTATAAATTAGACGAAAATACCTAGATCGTATGACTATATAAGTCCAGACAGGTCAAATATTGTAAATTGGACGAAAATACCTAGACCGGTCGACTATATAAGTCAAAATCGATCAATGTTTATAAATTAGACGAAAGTATCTACATCAGTTGAATTTATAAGTCAATATCGGTCAAAGTTTATAAATTATACGGAAGTTCCTACATCGGTCGACTTTATGAGTCAAAATCGATCAAAGTTTGCAAATTAGATGGAATTATCTAGATCCATCGACTATATTAGTCAAAATCGGTCAAAGTTTGCAAATTAAACGGAAGTACTTAGACCGGTCGACTATATAAGTTAAAACTGGTCAAAGTTTGCAAATTAGACGGAAGTACCGGTCGACTATGTAAGTCAAAATCGGTCAAAGTTTGCAAATTAGACGGAAGTACCTAGACCGTGTCGACTATATAAGTCAAATTCAGTCAAAGTTTGCAAAATAGACGGATGTACCTAGACCGGTCGACTCAAAACCAGTCAAAGTTTGCAAATTATACGGAAATATCTAGACCAATTGACTATATAAGTCAAAATCAGTCAAAATTTGTAAATTAGATGGAAAATTACCTAGACAAATCGACTATATAAGTCAAAATCAGTCAAAATTTGTAAATTAGATGGAATTACCTAGACAAATCGACTATATAAGTCAAAATCGATCAAAATTTAAAAGAACACGAATTGAATGGTCGGACATAACTTCTACTCCCTCCGTTTCAAAAAGAATGCCGTTTTAGCTATTATTTTAGAAATTAAGAATGACTAAAATTGGTAAATATATCTATACAAAATTCCTTTAATTAGGAATATTTTGTGAAATAAGGAAATAGTCAATTAAATTAAGTAAGTTGGTTAGAGTAAAATTGAAAGAATTATAGTTTGTTTTTGCTAAATCGACAATTATTTTTTTAGAAAAATAATTTTATCTAAAACGATACTTAGTTTGAAACGAAGGGAGTATTTATCAAGAAAGCAACTGTAAGAATCCCATTTAATATTTCTTAAACTTTTGTTGCATAATAAACACGA
Organism: Ajuga chamaepitys; assembly: GCA_958295605.1. Classification (NCBI taxonomy): domain Eukaryota; kingdom Viridiplantae; phylum Streptophyta; class Magnoliopsida; order Lamiales; family Lamiaceae; genus Ajuga; species Ajuga chamaepitys. The sequence goes on along the minus strand of OY282498.1, from coordinate 37,577,694 downwards.
AATTGTCAGGTAGTTAGAATTAACAAAACATCAAAAACCAATTAGCTAAGGTCTAGAGATGCTATTTGTTTTACTATAAATTTCAGTCAAAAGTTAGACTCAGATTTCAACAATGCATTGATTCTCGTTTAATTGTATGGTATAAAAATACTGAACTCATAAGCAATAATTAGGAGTTCCCACTTACAATTTGTAAATTACCCAAAAAGTCTCATGGATATTGTACCTTATTGGTACCATAGAATTACCCTACATTGAAACATGAAACTTTATTTTTTCCGAAACATGAGTATCATTGTAAGACGAAGTAACAATTAACATACAATTAAGCCCAATAATATCTATAAATTTTGAGTCTTGCTTCTGTATCACTGTGATAAATACCACTATTACATTGTGATCGTTGGATCATCAAAACCTTTAATTTGTACAGTTAAATTTTTTATTTATTATTAAAAAAACGTTCTTTTGTCATTTAACCTTTTCCTCGGAATTCAAAGTTCTGCAAGTTATTATTACACCTTTACATTTTGATGAAAATTAGAAATTTTTAATTAGAAAGTCTCCCTTTCACATGCTCTCTATAAGGGTGTTAGCGATTGTTTTTACTTTTAAAAAAGTGATTAAATTTAGAGATTTTAAAAAAATTACTTATGTAAAAAGTAAGTAGTGTTTGAGAAAAAAATAATTTTCAATAAAAGTAAAAATTGGAGTATTATGTCTTTTAAAAATATCATATTATTTACAGAACTATCATTGATTAGAGAAAATCATTAAATTTCAGCATTTAGCTTTTACATTGAAAACACTTATTTTTAAGCAAAAGTTGAGTTTTACAAATACTACAAAATAATTTTTCTCAAATTATAAGATAAAAATCACTTAGAAAAATAAAATACAAACACTGTGATATGTCTATTTTCTCTCTCTAAAAATCAGAATTCTGTATGGAGGCAAATGCCGTTTTGCGACATGGGCAGCCATGAGTAGAAAGATGGTGAGCTAAGCAATAATCTGAAAATTCTTTTGATAATTATTTATTAAAAGAAAAGAAGGAAAGACATGAAAGACAATTATGAATAGTTGATTGACTTATTTCCAGAAAAGGTATTTTTAGTTTCTGATTCCAAGTGTACATAAAATGAGTAAGCCCCTAATATCTAGGCATAATCTGCAAGATGAAATTATTAAATTGAATAATTGTTGAGTGGCGCGATATCCCTTGGATTAAAAAATTCTATTTTGTTGATTTTCATGGGTAGCAGTGCATACAAGTTAGATGAGAGTCATGAAGGGGCAAAGAATAGCAACTAAAATAGAGCAATCAAAACTCCTTGTCATCTAAGTCCCAGATAATCCCAACAGCATTAGCATTAGCATTAGCATTAGCATTAGCATTGTTTGACTGATTCCTAACAGAAATATCATCACATGCCTCGCACCATGGCTACCGCCCAACACCATTTTGCCGCTTTCATCACCTGCGTCAACATTACTTCTTGATACATAAAAGGAACACAAGGATTAGAGGAATAAATCAGACAAAATCTGAGTTGAAGCACCAAATAAAGGAGTTCCATTGGGAATTTGCGGATCTAAAAAGTGGAGGCGGATTCAAATTCAAGGTTTAGGGACAAAAAAACCCAACAAACTTCGCAAAACAAAGTAGAGATCGCTAACTGTGAATTTTGAAGGGATTATATCCGTACCCACTATTTTGTAACCGCCGATATTTCTTTTCTATTTACTTTTTTTTCTTCAGAAAACTGTAAGAGAAATTATCGATGAGACACGTATTTTTTGCGAATATTGTGCGATCTTTTTTTAATATTAAAGGTGAAATACTACCAATATCAACGTGTGGATTATTTCGTTTTTTCCTGTAATATCTATAATACCCAACTAAATATTGAATACAAGTAATTAAATAATTTATGTTTTCTTACTTGATTATACTATCATATTTTTACTGTGCGAAGTTAATTTTTTTTTTCTGAAAAAAATAAAAATAAATATTATGGCATAATCTTTAAACTTATAATACATACGTTTAATATTTACTATTAATAATTAGATTACAGAGCGAATTTTTATTTTTACGTGTTAAATTCATTCAATTGAGCATTAACAAGTAAATATAATTCAAGATGTTATGATTACATATAATGTGATTATATATTAAAATTATTTGTGATAAAATAAGAACAAGAAAAATGTATGTAGGTTGACAAAATAAAAATATTTTATATTTCTTAACACCATTTATTTAAGTTAGATCATATTAGAATAATACAAAATCTAAAAAATTAGGGTGAAAATAGATAAAAACAAGCAATTTTTTGTGATAAATATGATCATCCAAGCATTAAGAGTATGTTTGGTTAGGGCTAGTGGTGGCTGGAAAACTGTTGGTTAGGGAAAGTGGCTGAAAAGTGAAAATGTGGTGATTGTTTGAGTGTTTGTAGAACTGGTTGTAGTATAGAATATATAATTCAATTCTAAAAGGTAGACGTGATATGTTTGAGAGGTTGTTAATTGATGATTAGGTTAATGACTAAAGTAATATTGAGTGTTGATATAGTATATTTATGGTTATTTGTTTTATTTTTTGTATTAAGGAATATTTATTTTTTTACTTTTACAAAATTATTATAAAAAAAAATCTTTTTTCTTTATTGCAATATGTTTAAAAAAAATCAAGAAAATTAATAAAAATTTATGAAAATAGTTTTGTCTTTTCTCCTTTAATGTTAATTCTTTGAAAAATTATTTTAAATTAATTGGGATTAATTTTGAAATGAACTTAATTTAATTTAAAAAACTTTCTCTCTCAAACACCATCTCCACCTCCTCCATTCTTTCTCTCTCTTCATACACCAGTAAAGAGATTTTTCATCTTCAGTTTTTTTTTTTCATTTTATATTTTTCAAAGAGCAGTAAACACCATCTCCCCTTCATCCATTTTTCATTATTCAAACACCAGTAATTGGTATTTATCGTCATTGTTTTCATCTTCGATTTTGAAATTGGCTCATTTTCTTCTGAGCAATAAAGAGCATCAAGAAATGATTTTCACTCCATGTGAATGGTGAATGTAGGAGGGGGAGTGTAGTGGATTTCAGTAGTGTGTGTTTGTGCATGAGATAGAAATGGAGAGAGAGAAAGGTATTTAGGACAAATCGTAGAAAATGTGATAAGAGAGAGAGAGAGAGAGCGAATAAGTAATAAAATAGAACGAAAAAGGAAGGATACAAAGTCAAAGAAGAAAGCTAAAAGCCGTTATCACAAACCGATAGCTCGCCACCTAAGCTGGCCTCGTTAAAACCCAAATATGGCCAAATCAAGTGGGAAAAAAACCATATTTGGAAAAAAGAGTACCAGCTATTGTACAACGCGAAAAAACTCACAATGCAAATCTCTATCCGAAAGTGAAGCAATAAAATCCGGAGCAGTATCAAACCAAGTAAAAGGAATACAAAGCTTAGAAAGCCCGTCAGCAGTCTGATTTCCTTCTCTGCAAATGTGAGTAACCACCCAAATCATAGACTCTAACATATGTAGAGCGCGTTTCCATTCACCTAAAATTCTCCAAGGAACGTCTATGGAACCTAATTGCAACAAGTTAATAACGATGGTAGAGTCACTCTCAATCCAAAGAGGATGCCATTGTCTCCGATGAGCTTGTTCAATAGCAAGAATAACTGCTTGAATCTCAGCTTCATATGCGCAACCTCTCCCAAACGAGGAAGAGTAACAACCCAGAATCTTTCATGTCGTATCGTGAAAATGCCTCCACCATATAAAAACCCTGGCACGCCATACGCACTTCCATCTGTGTTGACCTTCGTCCATCCCTCATTCGGAGGGACCCAAAAAACTGAGATCACCGTAGTATGCTGACGAATGATTGTGCAACTCTCAACTGCTTTAAACCCGCCAACTCTATCGAATTATTGGCCATGCAGCCAACGTGGAGAGAGAGAGAGAGAGAGAGAGAGAGAGAGAGAGAGAGAGAGAGAGAGAGAGAGAGAGGAGGGGGGGAGAGCGAGGGGAGAGAGAGAGAGAGAGAGAGAGATGTTTTGGTAGTTAGTGCAACTGCTGTAAACAAATATAGGTGAGGGATTGGGCCAAGCCATTGGGTTTGGGCTAACCCCAAGTAAACATAACCTAAGTATATGAAAATAAAATTTATATTTGAATACTTCTAATCTATTTTTAAATCATGTTCCTCTACTTTTATTTGAAAGTATCAAGTTATTGTAGTTTTACATTGAACTTGATTCTATTTTGAAAAAAAATAAAAAATTAAGTGATTGTACTTTCTCTTTTCTGCAAGCAAAGTAATCCATTATCAGCTGGAATCAGCCAATACTGAATGAATAAGGAATGGGGTGAATCGAGTCTCAAACAGTTAAACTCGGTGCGGCGCAACTGAGTTTGAGTTGAGCGGAGCATTAGGTTCCTTTGACGAGTTGAGAGCGGGCCACGAGTTGTGTGGTGCCACAAAGTGAGGCCAGAGGCCCCAAGTTAAGCAGATCATCAGGATCATTTGCATAGTTAAGATTGGGCTACGAGCTACGTAGTGTCAAGCGAGGGCAGAGGACCTGGGTTGAGATTGAGTCATGAGCTGCGAGATGAGGGTGAACACCCAGAGTTGAGACGAGAAGGTTCTTTGAGGTGATTCGGAAGCCATATTATGTGAACTGTGGTTGTAGGGATCTCTGAGAGGAATTTGTGTTGGAGATTGAGCAGAGCAAAGAGACCATTTTGAGATACGTGATCTGAGCACACAAGGGTGCCGCGAGATGCGTGGTCACCAATGGTTGGATGGAGGTCCCAGGATCTTTTCCTAACTATCGCGGTGGAAAAAGATATCCACCAAGGTGACTTGTGTGTTATTGAGGATGGCAACACATCTAGTGAGAGAGGGTGCGATGATCACTCATAATTTTCACCAAATTTGAGCCAAGCTTGAGCATAGTTGGCTAAATGAGGGAAGGATTAGTAGTCTTGGCCCAACTAGAAACACGGTGTAGTGCGTGGGCCGTCCCCGTATGAGGGAGCCTCAGGCATGAGACTTGGCGGAGGCCATGAGAAAGCCAAGAGCTACGATATGGAACTTGTGGATTGAGATTTGGAGTTCGGATGAGGGAGAACCAAAAACTAGGTCTCCTTGGCCAAACAATGTACAATCGTGGAAATAGGGATTGTTCTTAAGCCCATTATTAGGGGTACATGCTCTTCTAAGCGGTGGTGGGCAATAGCTAGTACTCCCTATACTTTCGGGTACTAAGTGTGCAATTTTCTAGAGGTAAGAAGGGACCTCTAGAGGCCATCCCTACTATGGCCATTATACATCTAACCTTCAAGACTTGCCCCTTTTGGATCCAGATCCACAATGTGCCACTTGGTCTTATGAACAGAAGCTCCATGCTCCTTATTAGCAACTCTCTTGGCACCATGCTGGAAATCAACAACGATTCGTCTAGTTCAGTAGTGGGCCATTTTCTACCAATCCTAGTGGACATCAATATCACAGATCCACTACAAAGACTTATATGTGCTGACAACAATAGTACTGAAAGAATTTGCTCCATTAAGTATAAAAAGTTGCCTGAGTTCTGCTTTTAATGCGGCATTAATGATCATACTCCCAAGATCTGTGATCACAGAAATCTCAATTCCTCCATAAATGCTGCCCCACTACCCTATGGTGATTGGCTTGGGGCCTACAACACCCATAACCTTTTTGCCTCAAACAAATTCCCCTCTTCTCACTCAACAGCCCCACTGCCTCTCGTCACAGCAACAGTTAAACAAGCTATAAGTCCCCTATTTCTGAACTGGGTTCAAACGACCTAAACCCGCCCATCTGGGAGGCTTATTCATCATCAATAGCCCTCATCCCATACTCCCTCCCTCCTCCAGAAGAAAACCATCTTCTTCCACCACCTTACACCCCTACCTCCCACACAGATCTTCTCTTACTCTCTACTCCCATAATACCTCATCCAACAACACCTCTTCACCTACTGATATGATCATTCAACCGGCAACTAACCTCTCCAAGCCCTCTCATTCCCCCACAACCCACAACAGTCCCCCCTCCTCGTCCCACACTAGTCGTGCTGCTCCCGCTACATCTTCACCACCCCTGTCTACATCCATCACACTTCATTCCCCTCCTCAAACTACTACAAAAAATCCCCCTCCTCCCCCTCTCTCTCCTCCATCTCCCTCCATCCCTTTCCTCATCTAAGTTCGTATGCTTCTGGATTCCCAACCACAAAAGTAGCAAAGAAATACCTTAGAGCGAAGGGAAAAATTACCCCAATGCTTTCCCAACCACGTTCGTTAAAATCCTCGAGTTTAAAACAAAAACTCACCATCCCAGGTACATCCTACTCTCTCCTTAAACCGGTCCGAATTGACACAATTGGCTTCCCCCGTTACCTCTACAGCTGAACCTGGACCAGCCTAAAAAGAACTCAAACAACCCATGTCGGATGCTACCTCTCTTAATGAAAATGACACCCGTCCCACCTCTTGTCCGACGACAATTGGCACCTCTAGCCAATCTCGCCAATCATTATGAATATATTGTGTTGCCAGGGACTTGGGAACCCCCAGACAATTCGAGAGCTTCGCTGTATTTTTTGATAAAAGTCCCCAAATGTTATTTGTATGTCCGAACAAAGTGCCATGATGTACATATTGAAAGACTTAAATCTGACCTTAACCTTTTTGGTTTAACGCTTGATCTCGTGGGTAAATCGAGAGGCCTCGCAATCTTCTGGCGTAAAGAAATATCTATCTATCTCCGTTGTCTCTACTCCTTCTTCATCGATGTTGATATTACCTTCTGATGCACCCTCTTTTGATTTACTAGTATCTACGGCCATCCAGACGTCTCCAAACGACAGGACTTCTGGGTTTTTTTTAGCGAACTTTCTCGTCACCCTCGCCTCCTTGGATCTATGAGGGTGATTTTAATGGGGTTCTCACCTATTCGAAATTCATGGATAAGGGGCAAACGACAGATTGGCAAATCAATTCTCTTAGAGCCGCATTGGATGCTTGTGGCCTCTCGGAGATGTGCTTCTCGGGTCCCTTCTTTACATGGAAAAGCCTCCTCATTCACCCCCACACTCAAAGAGCCAGGCTTGACAGAGGAACATGGAATTCTCAGATGAGAGCTATCTTCCCTTCTAGCTCTATGATAGTGCATCCAACCTCCTCTTCGGATCATGCTGCTTTCCTCATCAACCTCCAAACTTCTTCACATCCTCTACCCTATTTTGGCAGCAAGCCCAGATAGATTCCATTTGGAGGCTCTTTAGGTCAAGAAAGACCACTGTGAAAAAATCATCAAAGCAAATTGGCACAATGACCGGGGCTCGCTCGATGCTAAGCTACAAAACATTGTCACTGGACTCCAGATAGATTCCATTTAGAGGCTCTTTGGGTCGAGAAAGACCATTGTGAAAAAATCATCAAAGCAAATTGGCATAGTGACCGGGGCTCGCTCGATGCTAAGCTACAAAACGTTGTCACTAGACTCCTCAATTAGAGTCGCTCTTCTATTGGAGATATTGCTAAGAACATTAAGAAGACAAGACAGGAAATTTTGAATCTCAGCAACTCTTTGATTACTGACGATTCCTGAAACCGTATCTCTTTTCTTAGAAAGAAACTTGGCTCCCTTCATGATCTCGAGAGTCTCAAATGGTAACAACGGGCTAAGCACCATAGGTACCGGGAAAAGTGACCAAAATTCTAGATTTTTCATGCTACTGCCTCTAAAACAAGATAGAAAAGCCTTATTTTCGACATGAAAAAACTCTCAAGGAAAGCTCTGTCATGATGAAGCCTCAATCCAGAAAATCATTGTCAATTACTTCAGGTTGATATTCGCCTCTTCGGTCCCCTCTCTGACCGGCACTCAAACTGCCTTGAGCCGTATTAGTGTCCATGTTACTAATGTCATGAACTCCGCCCTTACAGCCCCTTTACCAAAGCCCTCAAACATATGGATCCTTTTAAATCTCAGCCCTCAAACTTCCTTTGTTCTCAACTTCCTTAACCACCGAAACACTCACTACAAGCTGAATAACACCAACATCATCCTCATTCCCAAGATAAAAGACTTTATTACCCAATTTCGCCCTCTCAACCTCTCCAATGTCGTCTACAAATTCGCCTACAGAATTCTCGCCACCAAACTTCAACCTCTCTTCTCTTCAGTAATTTCTAAATCCCAGTCAGCTTTTATTCTAGGCAGGCTCATCTAGAACAAATTTCTTATGTTCATGAAACCCACCATTATATGCACACTAAGGCTGCTGGAAAAACAGGCCCCATGTATATAAAACTCAACGTGAGAAAGGCATTTGACCGGGTCGAATTGTTACTCTAGGTGCCCTTGGCTTCAACCCCTGTTTTATCGAGCTTATCCGAACCCTGCATCACAACTACTTCTTACTCTTTCCCTCTTAACGATAAATAATTCGGCTCTCTTACTCCTCACCAAGGTATCCGTCAGGACGGCCCCCTATCGCCATATCTCTTTATAATCTGTTACGAAGTCTTTTTTGCCATTCTCCATGATCTTCAATCTACCAACAAAATCCATGGCATTGTTTTCAGTCGTTCTGTCCCTTCCATCTCCAGCCTCTTCTTTGCTGATGACACTCTCATCTTCTTTGGAGCGACCCTTGGCTCCCATACCAAACTTTCTTTCATGTTACGCTCATCCAATCCTGAATCTGGCAGGTAAGGTCTCGACACTCCTTGTTCACAGCTCAAAGCAATGGGATTTTAGCCTTATCGATTCCATCTTCCCATCCGATGAGGCCACCCTCATCAAATCTATTCATCTCAGCATGCAAAATGGCTGCGATTTGTGGCTTTGGCATTTCTCTTACAAATGGTAAATTTTATGTGTGCACGGCCTATCATGCTGCTCTCGAGTCGAACTTAGCCACCCAGAACTCTCCAACCTCGGCTAGTTCAAGCTCGGGTCTGAACCCGATTAGGAAAAATATTTGGAAACTCGGCGTCCCACCTCGAATTCAACATTTCATCCAAAAATACCTAACATCTTTGCTACCATCTCTTAAGAATCTAGGTCACGAAGGTCTCCACATTTCGGACTCATGCCCTCTCTGCTCATCGAATGACAATTCCAACTACCATATTTTCTTTACCTATATGTTTGCCTCTGCAATTTGGGATTTCTAGGGCTTTTTGGAATTTATCTCCAAAGTTTGTCAACTTGTTTTTAACCTTTGGTTGCAGGATATTCTGATTTTTGCTCCTCCCGCAGCCAAGGATCACATTACAATCGCCTGAAATGTCATTTGGTCCACCGCAATAAGGGTGTTTTCAAGACATCTTTTGTTGAACCTACTGTCGTCGCGTCAGGAGTAGCCTTCATTTTCATATCGTGAACTTTTGGCCTTGACGCCCCTGCAGCTCCCTACGTTCGGCCCTTCTTTCTTAGATGCCCCCGAGAATCTTTTTCAATGGAACAATTTCTCATCTTCTTAACATTGAAGGAATAAGTGTTGTTGTTTTCAGTGCCGCCAATGTCTTCATCCATGTTTTCTACAAGCTATTCCCTGGCATTTCCTCCCCCTGGGTGATCGAGACCTTGGCTCTTCGAGAAGCTCTCACCATTGCACACTCGTGGTCGCTTCCTCTAACAGCCTTTTTGAGGGATGCGGCTGCATTCATCCTTGCTGCATATGAACATTCATCTTGCCACTTAAGTCATATCCCTCTCATGGAGGACATCAAATGCCTAAAAATCGTGGCCCCAATTTCTGGCTTCGTTTGGATCAGTAGAACTCTGAATTTATTAGCTCATGAATTTTTAAATTTTCCAAGAATATGGTTACTCCATCATTCTATTTTGATTTTATCCCTAACTGGGTTCCTTTTCGTTGTTGGGCGATTTCGTCCGCCATTAGTGATATTTTTACTTTAAGAAAAAACACTTTGCTTTAGCCTATAAGGTTTGAACTTCATTTTTGTATATCCGATGCTACATAAGTTTTATGAAAGAGTTTAGGGGGTATTTGTATGGATTTCGTTACACTTATATTTTCTACGTATATGAATCTTTAAACACTTGATACTATTGGCTTGAATATATAATAGTTCGTTTTCCAACACTTGTTCGATGTAGCTTGTTTATACTAATACCCATTCCAGAAGAACCCCATTCCAAGATTACTTCTACATTTCCACTTCTCAATCAGTCAATGAAAATCTGTATCGAACACGTTAAACCAATTTTATGAAAGAAAAATAAAAATGCCATAACATGGGAAATGCATTTGGCATATTTTTTCATTTTATCTAACAAATAAGGGCTCTTGAGAAGTCCAATCAACCCAATTAGTTTCACTTCCGACTTGGGGAATGTAGTTAACTCCAGAATACAAACCAACTTTGAAGTTGGCCCCACACATTACCCCTTCACTGTCCACCCTCAACATCGCTCAAAGCATGGGTCAAACTGCTCCTGCTACTGTTGAGGGTGATCAAGATAATCAAGATCCTTTGAATTTTGAGTAAAAAAAGGGAAAGGAAGAGTTGGAGGAGGAAATTGTAGTAGAAGAGGTTGAGGAAGAAGGTGAGGAAAGTGTTGCGGCTGAAGAGGATGATGATGATGATGATGACGGCGACGACGACGACGACAATGATGATGACGATAACGCCGCCGCAACCGACGACGACGATGATGATGGTGGTGGTGGTGGTGGTGGTGGTGAAGAGAAGGAGAAAATTAAATTTTTAATCTTTATGTTATTTTGACTGATGGGATGAAATTCAAAAAAAATTCAATTTATGTTAGTCTTTCTGGTTTATTGCACTAATGGATTATGTTATTTTGAATTATTTTTATTGGATTGATAATTGTGTCATGCTCTGGTTACTAACTTTTGCATTTTCTTTGGAGAGCTGTAATTGTGATTAGAGAAGTTATGTTTCAATTTGGTGTTTGATATGTTTGTATTTGTAATAGATTGTGAAATTTATTTTGCAGGTACATGTTTAGACATTTTCGAACAAAATGTCAAAAGAAGAGATTGTTATAAAATATATTTACTGTATTTTCTTAATTAATTTTTTTGTCATTTTATCAAAAAAAGTCTTTTCAAGTTTTGTATTATTTTGTGGTGACTAATTTACATATAACTAGATTATAAATAGTTAGAATTTATTCTGTTTAACTAATGCAATTAAGTAACGAGATCTTTCTAGGTTTGCCTGGATTTGTTTCCCTGCGTTATAGGGATGCAAATAAGGAAGTGAAAGCTCAAACAACAAGCTTTATCTTAGAAAAAGGATTTTGGAGGTAAAGCGTGCAATTAGAACTACAAGATAGTTACTGCGTACGTGAAGAAGATATTCCAACCGGATCAAAGATTCTTCAAGACCTTTCCAAGATACATTTTCCATACTAGGATGTTTGAACGCCGCCCAATTGTATGTGATGATAAAGGGATCAAGATTTGCAAACATATGAGGCAAGATACATATGTGTTAACTTTTCATATCCAATGATGAATCAAAGAGACCTGAAGAACAAAGAACGAAGTAGTATTTGATCCAAATTTACTGTAGATGAGTCTAGATTAGTACATACTTCTTTCTCAAGTAGAAGAATCTATATATGCCCGAGTATTTCATTATGATCGACACACTTTGATAGAGCATTGAGCGTCAGATTTAAATACCAAAAGTTTGTGTTAATTTGTTTACACTTATACTTTGTTGTAACTTGTAATTATCGTTCTGCTAGGAGGTACGAACTATCACGAGTCGGGAGACTTAGCGAGCATAAGAAGGGATTCCAAGTGCGAAATTCATTCATGGGATTGAGTAGTCAAATAAGTTGCTAGAAGCGTGTGATAAAGCTTGGTTAGTCGAATAGGAGGGATTCCTAGGTTGAAGTAATTTGTGGATCGAGTCCAAATTTGTATTATTGTAAGGATTTGCACCACTCGTTCTAATAACAAATATCTTAGGAAGATAATTGATTTTGTTCCTTAAACTTTTAAACAAGTTTGCTTCTACTGTCTATTTCCTTTATTACAATTCCCCGTTGTGCGATTCACGATTTAAAATATATTTATTAATTTGTAAAAAGAAATCAAGTCATATAATCAAAAAACATAATTGAACAACTTAATTGTTGTTAAATAAATGTATATTAAATAATCTAAAAACTTTTAATTTCATTAATAAAAAAAATATTTAATTTATTTTTGTTTGCAACTCATATCCAATGTAAATAGTTCAGCCCACAATAAATATCAAATCTAAGCACAATATCAACAAACAAAAAATTGCTTATTTTATATTTAATATATTATTATATCCAAATATTCAATATTTGTGTCATATTAAATACTAAGAAAAGAAGTTTGTTTTTTATCTTTTGTAAATAAAAGAAATGGATTAAGAAAATGTTAGTGCTTTTAGAATGTTGAAAAAATTAACACATTTTTTTACGGGGATATATATGTATATATCTTTACACACACGTCAAATATTTTCTGTAAATCTATTGAGAAGTAGTTACTTTTTACTATTTTTTAATACTTGTAATATTATGGAAAAGATAAATATTCATAAAATAAAAAATAAATTTTCGAAAAGGGAATATTACAATGTACTATTCTAACTTTACGTATTTTTATAGATTACCTTATAAATTCGAATAAATCTCAACCATTAATGCTCCAATATGGATGACTAAGATTTCTTTTAGATGATAATTTGCACGAAAATCATAAGTTCAAATAGTAAATTACAACAAAAAATTATTTTTATGGCAAAGTGCATAAACACGAAAAGGTTGGACGGCCATTTGTAATTCTCTCTCTTGAAAAATATAAAAAAGTTAACTAATATTTTAAGTGCCTATTTGCTTTCTTGGTAGGAATGTGTAGGATGGACAAGATTGGGCGGGATGGTAATGTCCACTACTATTAGTAGGTGAGTTTAGTTTGATGTATAGCTACTTTTTATTATTTGTATGTGTGCTTGGTTTGAGTGAGGTATAGTTGTTATTGATTATTTGTTTGATTGTTTGGTTTAGGTGATAGATAAGGTAATAACTTTTTTTATCCACCAAAACCCCCTCCACTAATATTTTTCATTTCTTCCTTTTTGTTTAACATCTTCCTCTTTTCACTGAAAAACAAGCAGAAAAAAAAATTATATCCCACAAATACTGCTCAACTAGGGCCGCCGCTGATTCCGCCCAAGGTGATAAAGTTTGGCATCGGAGATCTGTGTTCGTTGGTCTTCTAACATCCAGGTTCCCAAACTTCCAATTTGCTTTTGCTTACCCGTATGGTGAGGATGTAAGAAATAAAATGAAAAGGCAAAAAATAAAAAGACGTGAATGAGAAGGGGAAATCGCTAAGGTTTACATGTTTCAATTACATATTTATTGTACTAGATTTTGGCACGTGCAACACTTAGTATATTAGTTTTTAAAAATTATGTTTAGGCACTTATCTTTTGCATTTCTTTTCTTATTTTAGCAATTTCAAAATGTTTTCAACGGGAATTACTCAAAGAAAAAATCATTTTCCTGGAGAATTGTATAAGAGAAAAAATCATTTTACTTTTATAGTGTAATTGTTAAAATGTCAATTTGAGAAAAATTAAATCAAACATAGTACTTAGAATAAGATGTACAATGTTTTTATTAAATTAATAAATAATATTATAATTAACCTAAGGAAAATTGTAACATCATAAATTTGTCCTAGTACGTATAAATGAATTGCTACAAATTTGTTGATATGAAACGATTCATCTATTTTAATTCAAAATAAAAGATAAAAGAGAAATAAAAAAACCTATTTATTTTTGAAATTATTTTGAAATTGCAAAATTCCTTCTTTCTTATGGATGCACTTGTTTCTATTTTTTCTCCTTCTTGATTTTCCTTGTTACCGATGTCTTTTTTTGTTATGATTTGTTCAAAAATTGTTTGAGTATTCTCATCATTGGTCTCTATTTGATAGTTGCCCTCTATTTGTCTCTTTGTGTCTCTTCATTTCTTCTCTTCCGTTCCAATTTCTTCATGTTGTTTTTTTCTTTTATTTTGTTCTTTCTTTCTTCCCTTTAGCTTCAGTTGTTTTATTCTCCAAATCTAAAGTTGTATTTTTGTCCCCACTCTATCTTTCCGTTTGTAATCTATACCATGCACCTCATCATCGCTTGCAATTTGATTGTAGTCTTTGACTTTTGTTTCATTGTTTCTTCTTTTCTTTCATTCTTAAGTTTCTTCATCCTCACGTTTTTTCTTTGTGGTTTGCCTTCTTTTCTTCCCTTCCCCTTTTGTACTTTTATCCTTTAGTATTTTTGTAGTTGTATTCTCGGTCTCTTCTTTTCGCTCTGTGAATTCTAGCATTTCGTTTGACTCTGCTATTATGCTCAATCTTCCTTCGACAACTCTAGTATTTTAATTTTGTGCAATAAAAAAATCTTACTTCATTTGCATTCTGTAAGATTAATTTTCTCTAGTATGTGGATTCATTTTATCTCTATATCATATTTACCTACATAAGATTGTATTTCTCAATATAGGAACTTATTAATGTTGGTTATTGCAAAGCCATTTAGTACCTTTTCTATGGATTTAATGTACTCATGTGATGAACATCCAACACATGTTGCTGCTATCTCATCAAATATGGACATCATTTTATTGTAGATTCCTTGATAAGTGTCTATTTTTATTATGTACATGTAATATATTAAATATCATTTAATGAGTGTGTAAGTCATTATAGAAGTATCACAAAGATTATATTGTAGATATATTTTTACATTGGTATTGCTTCCAATGGCTCATCGTGGCACTTGTTGTGTATTGTAGGAGTCGTACTAATTTTTTTGCCTTATTTCCAACACCTTCAACCATTCCGGTGAAATAGTAGTAGATATCATATGAACAAAATGAATGTTATGTTAGTTGATCTCTTAATTTAATTGAATGATTTTTTTAGCAGATTTCTTAATATATGTTTTTAACCAACATTAAAATATATCGATACCCCCATATCTCGTGGACCACCAATGAAGGACATAAGAAGAATCATCTTGTGACCAACTTGACTCCCGCTTATTTCTCCAATGAAAACACTATCAATGATGTCTTGATACATTTCCGCCTGCAAATTTGATTGATTATTGCTGCAGAAATCTAATATTTTTATCTCCAAGTTTTTATACAGATCAACAACATATTGTTGGATCACCCTTCCTACTAATAAAACTGATGATTCCCTTGGATTCCTTATTTGCAATTTGTAACAGTAATATTTTATACATGACACTTTTTTGTCACTCCATTTCTCAATAATAGCGAGTATCAACAATTGTATAAATATAAGATTTCATATAATATGTTAAGCCAATTTCCAAAAATGTTAAATTTTTTAGAGAATAATGTATTGAATCATATTGTCTTTGCCGCTTGTTATGTCGCTACTATAAAAGTACTTCAAATGTACATACCAACCTGCTCTTGACAAATGGAAAGCACAACATACATACCTTCCTACTCTTGGAAAAGAAAAACTTGTATGCAAATAAGTACCATTATTCTTTCGGTGATGATCTAAAAGTAATTGATTTATTGTAAAAATTAGATGGAGATTATGAAATTTCTATATTATTACGTATACAACAAAACTGGACATAATTACATTTTTTTTTTTTTTTGGTATGATTCATTTTTTATTCATATTCTAGAATATATATGAGAAATCATTTTTCAAGACAAAATGATTAAAAACGTCTAAGGTAACGATTAAACAAAAGATAATAACATATGTTTAACATATGGGTATATCAGTTTCTAATATGTTTTGGTGATTTGACATCACACGTATATACTCATAAATGAATCGAAAGAAAAACAAAAACTCAACAAAGATAATTAAAAATAATTGAAAAAAGAGGCAAGCACAAGATTTACCTTGTTGACCATTGAAGGAGACTTTTCTAATAAATTGATGACATCCAGTTTCGTCTCTAAGTATAGTAATGGATTATAACACCCAAAGTAATGCTTTATTCTATCTTGCCCGCCTAAATATGTGTAAACTAAATATTCGCGCATTTATGGCATATTGTCATTATTACCCTCTACCCAAATAGTTGCAACTTGATATGTGTTGAAGGAGAATTATACAATCATTGGTCTAATTTGACATCTTTCGAAATTCAAAGCTGAAAATTCTCCATTGTACTATATTCTTCTAATCTTTAGATAAATCTCGCGTATTATGAGTTTCTTCACAAGTTCTTCTGACTAAGACAAATCTTGCAATACATTAAGTTTATTTTCAATCTGTTTATGTGTGTCAACAAAATACAATTGGAATATTCTAGATAATTTTTAGTTGCTTTCAATCTTGAAAGATTGTGATAAGCAACGCCTTGTGCTCTAAAGGTAAAAACTTCATGCTTTCCAGATGTGAGTTCTTTATCGTATTTAACTCCAACTGAAGTAAAAGCAAATATACCATTGTACAATCTAATATTTTTTTTCTGAATTCAGTAGTTTCTTCTGAATTTGAAGTAAACAAATTGCATAATTTAATAGGAATTTCAATAGAGGAAAGCTTAATCTTTCCATTATCACAGCAAATGATTGGGAGTTCGTAATCAAATCTTGCAACACCATAATAAATGCAATTTCAATTTTTTTTTCCCAATTCATGTTTCTCTATGCATTTAGATTCATAAATTCATGTTTCGTCTTTAATATATCTATCAAATAGATCTATTAGATGAATTTATATTTAATATAAAAATTAACTTCAAATATTTAAATATATAACACAACAAATCAGGCAATTCGAGCCTAGTTCCTCATCAAAGACGAAGAATTCTACAAAAGATGCACCTAAAAAATTGGTACCAAAAATCCTTCCGATAGTAAATTCCAATAATATATAGGATAGGTAATAAGAATATAAAATGTAATTAGAATATAAGATGCTTCAATATAAATATTAGAATTAGGCTACAAGTAATTAGGATATGTAATTAGAATATGATTAGGATTTGAATATATAATTTGGATACGTCTGGGAGATCATAATAAAATTAGCGAATGTTTGTATGAATATAATTTGAATATAATTAGGATACGTATAACACGAAATTACAATATTTTTCTTTGAATATTTAAACGTAAAAGGGGTAAAATAGGTTAAACGAAATTTGGCTGAAACTTAAGGCACTTTTATATTAGTGTATAGATTTATTTAAGAGGGTTGACTTGCTATATATTAATACATTCTTCTAAATAGCTTCAAATACATCTCTCTTAAAGGCATTTCCATATGCAACTCCATTGGTTCAACCAAACTAATCAACATTGAACACAACAGGCAGGGGGAGGAGTCTACATTTACTCCAAATCCTAAAACTAGTAAACTATGCTGAAGAGACCTTTTCATCTGGCCTCTAAATCAGTTATGGTGATAGTGTTTCTTTCAGACTTCAATCCTGAAAATATACAACTTTTTTCACGAACTGAACTTCTCTCAATGAAAAATGCAGGCTCTTTGGGTTCTGGCAGAATAGCTCCATCACTTCCTAACATGAAATGCACTGATGACATCACTGGTCGATCGTCTGCCGAACTCTGCACGCATAGTAATCCAATATGTATGCATCTTATCACTTCGGATTCCACAAATGTATCCTTCAAACATTCGTCCATTAGCTCAAGGATATTGTTTTCCTTCCATAACAACCATGCATGTCACAACCACAAGTTCGGTTGGTTAGTTTTCTTAACATGCAACAAAACTTTCTCTCTGATATTATAAAAACGACATAGTGCAAAAGTATTTATAGCAAGGAAATACATGTTGTAGAAGGCTATGGCAATGATCGTGGCTACAGTTGAAGCCCTTGTTCTTTTTTCCACTCACTATCTCTAACAACATTACTCCCATGCTAAAGATGTCAGATTTCACTGAAAACTTCCCCTCAATAGCATATTCTGGAGCCATACACCCACTGCATATAGGTTATTAGTCAGAATGCCCTGTACTAAATGAAAAAAATTCGAAGTTGAGATAAAGAAACCCTCACTATGTTCCAACAACTCTTCTTGTTTTACTAATAGGTTGATCCTCATCAAAAATTCTCGCTAACCCAAAGTCTGAGATTTTTGGAGTTAAGTTTTTATTTAGTAGAATGTTACTCATTTTGAGATCTCGGTGGATAATCTTTAATCTGGAATCATGATGAAGATAGAGCAGTCCTTTAGTCATTCCCGTGATAATAATAAAGCGTTTAGGCCATGTCAAGAGTGTCTTCTGATTTTGATCTGCACATAAGAGATATTTCACGACACTGACACACTCTTAAATTTGGATGAATGAAATTAAAAAGGAATATAAAAATAGAGCAAACAATAATGAAGGGTAAACTTAAGATGTACCGGAAACAAAATAGTCAAGGCTTCTATTGTGTAGGTACTCATAGATTAGTATCCTTTCTTCTCTTTCAGTGCAACATCCCAAAAGTCTAACAAGGTTTGTATGCTGAAGTTTGGCAATCAAAGTAACTTCATTTTTAAACTCCTCAAGACCTTGTCTAGAAGAACTTGACAATCTCTTAATGGCTACTTCTTTTTGTGATGACAACTGGCCCTGCCCACAATGGTCCACTGAAAGGTCAGACTGTAAGTTCTTTCGTTCACTACAGTTGATCTGATTATTAAGTACGTTACCTTGTAAACGGGACCAAAGCCACCTTCTCCAATCATGTTTTCCCGGGAGAAGTTGCTTGTTACAACCACTATAGTTGAAAACTTGAATAAGGGTAATTCTATATCCTCGTTTGACCTTTCTACTGCTTTGAATGGGGAAAATAAATAATACCATGCTTGAATCTTGTTTAAAAAAAAAAAATCAATTTTGAATTACCTTGCTTCTTGCGTCTTGACATCATAAATAGACCACCATTGATAAAGCTTGAGACGAAAACTCCGAAAGCTATAGATATCAGCACTAGCACTGTTGGCCTTTTCGTATTCTTCTCATTCTTTAAGTGAGTGTTAGAATCTGCAATAAAAATACGAGATGATAGATCATGTGAAGCTAAAATTTGATCAAAATGGCAGTTTAAAAAGAGTGTTTAGGATATCAGTAACAGATCTCAAGTGTTAGAATGTACATACAATCAACTATCTCTGAAATTGGGACGCGAATATAGATGTTTTGCTTACTATCTGCCCCAGAAAATTCTCTGATATCATTGAGATCTCCAAACCACATGATGCATCCACTGCCTCCATTGGTCACGTATGTATTCGCATGGGCAGTGCAACTACAATTTTTTAAGCTCTCAACCTTGCATTGGGCAAGGCTCATGCTGGTGTTTAACCAAAATGACAGCATATCAGGATGTTTTACGCTTTTAATCTCTACAAAATCATCTCCATTGTTGCAATTCAATAGCGTATTTCTAGTGCATCCACCGGACCAATCTTGAACATCCCAGTCCTTTTGGAATCTAGGGACAAATCCTTTAAACATTCGCATCTCATTGGCTTGTCGATACTGCAGATACCATTTGGACCACACAAACTATATATATCGCATGCGTCTTGCGGATATATTAGATATATATATATACATTATATATATAAGAGTTAGTTAAAGAGTAAGTTAGAGGTTAGAGGTTAGAGGTTAGTTAGATAGCTAGGAGTTAGTTAGAGTTAGTTCTCATTAATGAGTTAACCCTACCCTCTATATATTGTAATCTCCTTCTCACTTATTAATAAGAAATTCAGTTGGATTAATTCAATATGGTATCAGTTTAAGCCATACAAGATCCATACAAGATCCAATACTCTCTCTCTCGTCATTCTTCTTTCTCTCTGTTTTTCTTTTCTTTTCTTCTTTGCGTATAGCAATGGCTATGGCAGAATTGCCTGTTCATACTGTGTTAGCTCCGATTGCATTGCGTCTTGAGCGTATGAACTATTCTTTCTGGAAGAATCAAGTGCTGGTGGTGGCCCGGGCGCATGGGTATGATGGCTTGCTGCTTGGAACGGTGCCGATTCCAGATAAATTTCTTGAATCCACAACTGCTGGTCAAAATTCAGTCCCCCAGATGAATCCTCAATACACTGCATGGCTTCGTAAGGATCAACTTCTTCTTGGTTGGCTTCTTGCATCAATCTCAGAAGGTATGTTGGGGCATGTTAATAGATGTACATCTTCTAATGAGGCATGGCGTGTATTAGAGTCTCTTTTTCGGTCTTCTTCGAAAGCAAGGGCTATGAATTTGCGTTTTCAGTTACAAACCATGAAAAAGGGTAGTATGACTGTAGATCAATATATTCTGGCGATGCGTGGAGTCGCGGATAGTCTTACTGATGCTGGGCAAATAATTTCAGACGATGAGCTAATTGTTTACATTTTGAGTGGTTTTGGGCCTGAATTTGAGTCCATTGTTGTTAACCTGTCTACTAGGTCTGAAACTGTTACTTTACAGGAGGTTCAGTTTGCTCTTCAAAATCATGAGATGAGACTTCTTCAAGTATCTCAAACTCAGGGCTATTATTCTAATACTGAGAATGTTCAGGGTTTAGCTAATTATGCCCAGGGTCAGTATCAAAGGAATTCTGGAAATACCAGTTATGGTAGAGGAGGAAATAGTAATGTGACCACTAGGGGTGGCAGGCCTCCTTCTAGAGGAAATAGAGGCAGAGGCAGATTTACCAAGTTTAAAAATCCATGCCAGATATGTGGAAAAACAAATCATCTTGCTGCAAAATGTTTCTATAGGTTTGATGAGAATTATCAGGGGGGTAATTTTAATCACCAGGCTAATCTTGCTGAAGAGGAGGATCCTGTTGGTTATCTTCCTTCTGAATCTGACTTATCCCAAAATCCAGAAAGTGCTTTCTATGGTACACAATTTTCTGCTCAACAGAATCATCAAGAAAGTGGAAGGAACACACAATGGTGTGTGGACTCCGGTGCATCCAGCCATATCACATCAGATGCTGCACAACTTCAGACTCAAAATGTCTACAATGGGTCAGGTAAAGTGATTATTGGTAATGGAGAACAATTGCACATTACACACACAGGCACAAGTTCTTATTTCACAGATGATAAATCTTGTTCTATATTGTTAAGGAATGTTTTGTGTGTACCTGATATAACAAGGAATTTGTTAAGCATTTCTAAAATTACTCAAGATAATAATGTATATGTTCAGTTTCATTCTAACACTTGTTTTGTGAAGGATGCCAAAACACACAAGGTGTTGTTGAAAGGAGCTCTTATAGATGGGTTATATCAACTGGATTTAACTCAGCTGAGTGGTGTTACTAGGAAGGAACTCCCTGCTAAACAAAATAAGTGTCAGAGTTCTTGCTTAACACAAAATTTTCCTATTTTTGTTTGTGAGAACAATGATGTAAATCTATGGCATTATAGGCTTGGCCATTCTTGTCATTCTACTGTAAAGACTGTTATGAATTTCCTATCTGTAAAGCCTGATCAGAATAGGTCCTTGTTGTTTTGTGAGCCTTGTAAGATTCGTAAGATGCATAACATTACATTTCACACTGTTAATGATAAAGCTCATAAGCCTTTTGATATTGTCTCTTCTGATATATGGGGTCCTGCTTCTGCTGTATCATCATCTGGTTTCAAGTATTATATATTATTTCTGGATGAATATACAAGGTTCACATGGCTATATCCAATGCAAACGAAATCAGAAGCATTAAAAATGTTTAAACAATTTTATAAGAGTGTTCAAACTCAATTTCAAACAAATATAAAATTTTTTCAAACTGATATGGGATCTGAGTATAGTCAAATAGCTCAGTTTCTTACAGCTGAAGGAACTCACGTTAGATATTCGTGTCCCTATGTTCATCAACAGAACGGTAAGGCTGAAAGGAAACATCAACATGTTATTGAGATGGGTTTGACTATGTTAGCACACTCAAAACTACCTTCTACTTTCTGGTGGGATTCGTTTGAGTCTGCTGTCTACATAATTAACAGATTGCCAACACCAGTTCTTAATAATAGCAGTCCTTTTCAGAAAATGTACAACGTGTTTCCTGACTATAGCTTCATGAAACCTTTTGGATGTGCATGTTTCCCTTACTTAAGACCTTATAATAGCAGTAAACTACAATTTAGGTCCAGTAAATGTGTATTCATAGGCTATAGCAACTGTCATAAGGGGTACAAGTGTTTACATCCATCCGGAAAAACATACATAGCAAGGGCAGTATCTTTTAATGAGCTAGAGTTCCCCTTTCCAGGTTTATTTCACCTAAATAAGACTAGTAATGTAAGTCAGAATTCTGGACCATACTTATTACTAATCTCTGATGAATTGTTAACTGGTAGTTTATTTCAGAATACAAATGATACTTCATATCTTCCTGCTAAGTGTTCTTCAGGAAAGACAGACAGCTCTACAGACAAAATGTCTTCTATCACAGGCAGCATTCATTCAAATAGCTCAAAACATCCTATGCTCACAAGGTCAAAAAGGGGGATACATAAACCCAAGGTTTATGTATCTGAGTTACATCGAAAAGATGGTCATGATGACTTAAAGCAGAGTCTCAACATCACTGAACCAAGTAGTGTTTCAGAAGCACTTGCAGATGATCAGTGGAGGAAAGCAATGCAAGAAGAACATCATGCTCTTCTCAGAAACAAAACGTGGGAGCTGGTTCCATTCTCTGCTGATATGAAGGTCATAGGGCATAAGTGGTGTTTCAAAGTTAAACAAAAAGCAGATGGATCGTTAGATAGATTAAAAGCCAGACTAGTGGCCAAAGGGTTTCAGCAGGTACCAGGAATTGACTACTTTGAGACTTTTAGTCCAGTAGTTAAACCTATTTCAATCAGGATAATGCTATCAATGGCAGTATCGAAGGGCTGGGCCATACATCAGATTGATGTAAACAATGCCTTCCTGAATGGAGAACTCAAGGAAGAGGTATATATGACCCAGCCTACAGGTTTTGAAGATCCACATAAACCAAATCATGTCTGTCGATTGACTAAATCACTATACGGCCTGAAACAGGCACCAAAATCGTGGAATGATAAGCTTAAGAGTGCATTATTTTCTCTCAATTTTAAATCTTCTATTTCTGATACTTCTTTGTTTTATCAACACAATAATGGAAAATTACTAATGGTTCTGGTTTATGTAGATGACATCTTAGTTACAGGAGATGATTCTGAGGAAGTTCAGAAACTTATACAACTTCTCAATAACAAGTTTGCATTAAAACACTTGGGGGAAGTTCACTACTTTCTTGGCTTGGAGGTCAAAAGAACAACTAGTGGGATTCTGCTCACACAGTCCAAGTACATCAATGACTTACTCAAGAAGACCAGCATGCTTGAGAGCAAGCCAGCTGATAGTCCATACTGTATCAGCACAAAGCTGTCGCAACAAGATTCAGAACTCTTTGATATGCCAACAATATACAGGAGTACAGTAGGAGCTCTACAATATCTCACTATGTCCAGGCCAGATATCAGCTACATTGTTAATAAACTTAGTCAGTTTCTCTCCAATCCCACGGTAAAACAATGGCAAGCATGTAAAAGGGTCCTAAGATATCTCAAGGGCACGATTGATCAAGGGCTGTCCTTTGTACCTTCTACAACAGACAGACTTATAGCATACTCTGATGCAGATTGGGCCAGCTCTCAAGATGACAGGCGGTCAACAGGTGGCCACTGTGTATTCCTAGGGAAGAATCTGATCACTTGGAATGCCAAAAAGCAGGATGTGGTAGCTAGAAGTTCAGCAGAATCAGAATACCGGTCTCTAGCTAATGCTTCCACAGAGATAGTGTGGGTAGATTCGTTGTTTACTGAGTTAGGAATTCAAGTCAGAAAGCCATCGATTATATGGTGTGATAACAACAGTGCTATCACACTAGCATCGAATCCCGTTCACCATGCCAGAACCAAGCACATAGAAATAGATGTGCACTATATTAGGGAGCTGATTCAAAAACAGGCTGTAGAAGTAAGATATGTTACCTCCGAAGAACAAGTTGCGGATATCCTCACAAAACCACTTCCAGTAACCAGATTTAGATATTTAACAGCAAAGATAAATGTGTGCAAATCAATTGAAGAAACACAGGATATCTACGAGCAGAAGAGCCATGAATTCAACCACTTGGGGGAATATTAGAGTATATGTTCCCTGTTCCCTTATTATTGTTGTCCGATTATTATTACTACTTTGTTTTGTATTGTAATTTGCTGTAGTTAGTATAAAATATAGCTCTCCAGTTTTAAGGGAGCATATTAGATATATATATACATTATATATATAAGAGTTAGTTAAAGAGTAAGTTAGAGGTTAGAGGTTAGAGGTTAGTTAGATAGCTAGGAGTTAGTTAGAGTTAGTTATCATTAATGAGCTAACCCTACCCTCTATATATTGTAATCTCCTTCTCACTTATTAATAAGAAATTCAGTTGGATTAATTCAATAGGATATGCGAAGGCCACATTCCATTTGCTCTTCCTTGCATTCATTGTGGAAATATGGATTAAACCAGATGGATCCAGTGTTCCTCTAAAGATAATCATGCTGTTATAGGGCCATGCTATAGATATCAATTTCTCTTCACTAAAAACCGAATCAAGCCTACGAATTCGACTTGGAATAGGTTGAACACCAGAGAAGTAAACGTCGTTCCACTTTCCAGTTCGATACATTTTTATATTCCCTCTGTACACCACCATCTCAGCCAATCCATGGTTTTCAACTTTGTACACATAATCTCCAGGGGAAGGATCATCAACACTTGCCCATGATGTCAAATATATCTCCTTACCAGTATCAATGTCATGAACCAATTTCATTCCTGGTAAAACGGTGTCAGTTGGGTAATCGAAACTCTGCCATATGTAGCTCTCTAACATACCTGTTTGATGATAATTTTTTTAAAATAAAAGTGCAATTATATTTTTTTAATGGAATACACTATAATTAATAAATTATTATGATACACCAAAAGGTGATAGGAACATAATTAAGAAACTGAAATCGTATCAAATAAGGCAGATTGCGTTAATCATGAAAAAATCTGAATTTGAAATTTTAAACATCTTACTATATAATAAAATGGAACCCTCTATATAAGGAAATTAGAAATATTTTTCCGTCCATTTTACCTACTAAAAATAGGTTGTTCAATGATTCAATCATCACTAATATAGTAATATATATGTATACATATATAGTAAAATCATTCAAAAAATGCAATAAAAAAGTTTTAAGTTTTGATTGTTTTGCCAATTTACTTATGGTTTATTTTTTTACCAAAAAAAGAAAAACATTTTATAGGAAAATCAAAACACAAATAATATCTTGTTACATTTTCCTAAAGTATAATATATCAAACTAAACGTTTTTTTTGTGATCTTTAATTTGACATCTATCTCGCATATTTAAAATAAGTTACATTAAAAAAATAAAATTGTTTATCGATTGTTTAGGTTAAACTTGTATAAGTAGTATGAGATTGATTATTTGTATTAGCTGCATAGAAAAATTGTTTAAACTTTTAAAAAGTATCTTTATTAATATTTATTACATATTTTTAGAAATACTCAATTTTATTTATTTTTGAAAAAATTAATTTTATTCTATAAACAAATCTTACTATATAGTAGTAGAAGGAACCATTTACAAAAGGAAACGAGAGACATTTTTCAGTCCATTTTACCTACTAAAAATTGGTTTTTCAATCACCACTAATATAGTACTCCCTCCGTCCCGCTCAGTTTTGCACACTGAGCTGGGCACGGAGGTTAAGAAAAGTCTGCTTTTTACTTTTGCTTTTACTGTTCAAGGCTGTTTAAGTGAAAAATCAGGGAGGAGATTAATACACTAAACTTTCCCCCTCTTTTAACCTGTTTCAGCTCCAAATTAAATGTTAAAATCTGAATGAAACAATAAAATAAAACTGCATCCCATCAACAGCAGCGAAAATAGTGAGACTAAAAATTCCAGCAACAAATTCAAATTACACTTTAAAAAATCTGGAATTTTTTTTCCCTCCAATCCAAATCTGAACCTGAACCAAAATTACAACAACTAAAACTGAAATTACATTTGAATTGTCCCTCCAAAATTTTAATCACATCAAACCTAACTCAATAAATACACCAAAAACAGCATTGAATCACATTCAATGCTGCCATCAGAATTGAGTTTACAGCAGAAACAAAAAATTACAAAAATGACTAACAACAGGAAAGGCCCTAAATTGTCTCCATCAGACCGCACCTTGATCTCGCAGTTTTTGATAGGGCATAGCACCGACGGAGTCGTACATAAAGGCCAAATCAAGGTTGCGGCAGCATCATTTGGAGTTTCCCGGCGGACTATTCAATACACTTGGGAATCTGCAAAGAGGCAAATATTAGAAAGGACACCGGTATCTTTCATCGACAAAAAGGTAAATGGCGGTAAGCAAAAAGTCGAACTCGATACTGATTTAATGAAGTCAATTCCGTTCTCAAAACGAGGCACCATAAGAAGGTTAGCTGTGGAGCTGAAAGTCAGCAAAAGCAAAGTCGGAAGATGGGTAAAATCGGGCTTGATTAAAGCGCACACAAATGCCATAAAACCCGCTCTTACCGAGCCGAATATGGTACAAAGGCTGAAATACAGCCTCAGTTGCTTGCATATGGATACATCAAACAATAAAATCAGGTATGATACGATGCATAACATAATACACATCGATGAAAAATGGTTCTACATGCAGCGAACATCGGAAAGGGGGTACAAATTAGCTGAGGAGGAAGACCCCTATAGGACATGCAAGTCAAAGAGGTACATTCCCAAAGTCATGTTCATGTGTGCAGTTTCCCGACCCCAATACAGCCCCGAGGGGGCACATTTGTTTGATGGAAAGGTTGGAATCTTTCCTTTCACAGCAAAAGCACCAGCACTCAGAAACAGCATAAATAGATAACGGGGTACATTGGTTACTAAACCAATCGAGTCAATAACAAAGCAAGTGATAAAGGATTGCTTGATAAATCAGGTTTTTTAATTTGCTATTAGAAATTCTTCATCATCTAGCTGTAAATCAGTAAGTCTCCTAAATGCAACATACACGGCTACATTGGTGACTTTACTATGTTTTTATTCCCAAAGCGTACACATATGCAACATGTTTTACCATATTTTGCTTGATATTTTTGCATTCCGACTACGAAATTTCAGATTATTCCAGCAATTAAAGCCAAATGGCCTGAAAATGCAAGCAAACAAATATTGATTCAGCAAGATAATGCTAAACCACATATCAACAACCATGATCCAGATTTTAGGGCTGCTGCCTCATCAGACGGTTTTAATATTCAGCTTATATGTCAGCCCCCTAATTCCCCCGATACCAACGTGCTTGATTTGGGCTATTTTAGAGCCATACAGTCCATACAAGTGGAGACACCCTAAAAAAATGTTGAAGATTTGGTCAAGAATGTTCTAAAGTCATATGAAGATTTAGAAATCACAAAGCTGAACAGCATTTTCTTAAGCCTACAACAGTGCATGATTGAAGTCATGAAATTAAAGGGGAACAACAATTACAAGCTCCCTCATATGGGAAAGGCAGCGTTAACACGGGAAGGGACACTGCTATTGAGTGGTTGATTGAGAAAGAACAGCTTGGGGGGGTTTATGAAATTGATGGTTTATTAAACGAATTGGGTTATTACTAGGTTAGCCAAATCAGAAAATCATTTTGTACTAGTCTTGTGTTTACAGCATAAACACAAGATACATGTGTTCGTTTTGCTTAGGCTGTAAACATTTAGACTATAGTAAATGAAGAACATTTTGAGACAAAATTCATTTTATTGTTGTCTTTTTTTTAACCTATACCCTCAGAAAGATGTCATCATCAGGCTCGATTTAGGCTACCAATACCATTCCAATAAAAGAAAGGGGCAGCTTCAAAGTAACCAACTCCCACTTTCATCGTTTCAATTAACCAATCATCACAATTTACAGCAAATAAACGGGTGGCAGACCACAATCAGATAAAATCATCATTTAGCTTAGCCACCAACATTTATTCCAGCAAAGAAATGGGCAGCTTAAGTAAATCAGAAAGAAATCATCACTTTAGAAAAGCTACCAACACATTCCATTTAACTTTTTTGAAATCCAAATCAAAACAAGCTACACCAGAGTCGATCCGGGTCAACTTATTCACATCCCACATCAAAAATTTAATTTTACTACCAGCACAACTGATCCAACAGACAAGGGACATCAATAAGAAACCGGCTCAACAGATCACAGGCAAACCACATCAATGAGTTCCCACAATAACAGATCAAGCAATATCAGTTCGTATCCAGCCAACAGTTCTCGATTATAAGCAAAGACAGTGAGCAATTTAGGGTAGAATCAGAATTTCACATCATTTAACCCTAAACTACCAACACAATCATGCTTAAACAACCAAACACCCTTAAAATAGATAAGGTTAGACACGTAGACCTGAATATCGCCGGAACCCACACTCCGAGACACTGCATGTAGTGACTGTTCAGCTCTTCAGCCGTAAACCACTCGCACGGCGGAGCCACAATAGGTGTCAACTCGAGATTCGTTTCTGGAACATGAGTGAAATCCATATCTGGGCTGGATTCTCGCCCAGAAACTGAAAATGGGCATAGATCGGCTTCACTGAACTCAGTTTCGCACACGAACGATTCTTCAGAATCCGGGACATAACCTTCAATCTCCGGAGAATCGTCCATCAAAACCTTGAAACAAGGAAGAGGAAACAGTTTTGGTAAGGATGGACCAAAGAACGACTGAAATCGGAGTTGGGATTGTGGAATAAAGCGTGAATCATTTAGGGTGAAGATGGGAAGGATGAACTGCGGCTGTAACGGGAAGAACAAGAGAGAAATGATGCCTGGAGTAAAATTAGGGTTCAAGAGATGTGAGTAAAAAAAGGGCTGAATGAAAAAATGGGCTGGGTAATGCTAAATTGGGTGGGGTTTATGGGCTAATTAGATTGGGTTTCTAATTATGGCTTAGCCCAACTCTTAAATATATTTAGCACCCAATTAGCAAAAAAAATCTGAATTCATTAATGGCATTTATGTAAATAACTCAGAAAATAATTTTCTATTTTTGGAGTGTGCAAAACTGAGTGGGACGGACGAAAATGGAAAGTGTGCAAAACTGAGCGGGACGGAGGGAGTAATATATATGTATATTATAGTAAAATCATTCAACAAAATGCAAAAAATGAGTTTTATTTTCAGATCTTTTTCCAATTTACTTATGGTTCATTTTTTATACCAAAATTAAAAAAATAAAAAAGAAAGAAAAGAAAAACAGTTTATAGAAAAAAATAAAACACAAATAATATCCTGTTACATTTGTCTAAAGTATAAAAATATCAAATTAATTATTTTTATGATCTTTAATTTGACATTTATCTCGCATATTTTAAAATAAGTTATATTAAAACAAATACAATTGTTTGTCGATTAGTGATGTTAGATTTGTGTATGTAGTATGAGTTCGATTATCTGTATTGGGTTTGAGTTGCAGATGAAAATTGATTAAACATTTTAAAAAATATTTTTTATTAATATTTATTACATATCTTTTTAAAAATACTCAATTTAATTTATTTTTTAAAATCTTAATTTTATTCCATAAAAAATTAATAATTTTATCTATACTAATTTAATTATTAAGTTTATAAAATCCACAAAATTCAATTTCTAATATTAGAGTTTTTAATGAAGAACAAAATAAATTGTGGATGAACATTATTCATCTACATAAGAGATTAAAAAATTTAGAGATTTAAAAAAAAACTCTAGCCTCCACTAAAAAAAAAAAAAAAAACCTAGCCTCTTTGTAGATCTCTTCCTCCTTCTTCCATCACCCTCTAATTATAGGAGGATGAGGGAATACTTTCTATATGTTATTGATTTATTATTTTGATTTTGTTTGTTTTGTCTTATTTTTTGTTTGTTTTCCTTTCCTCAGGTTTGCCTTTTAAATTTTTTCCTTGTCTTTGTGCATCTTTCCATGCCTTGTGCGGCATCCAATCTTTATTTTTAGATGGTCTAACAAGCAACCTCCAATCTCCAATTTCCTATGAATTTTTCGGCTATAAAGGTGCGCGACTTTATAGATTTTTTGCTTGTTGTGCATGAAGTCACGGAGTAAGTGGATTCTTTGAAATATTATGGAGTTATTGTGATTTAGATTAAGAGGCTCGTGTATGAGCATGACTTTTATACGATCTCTCATATGTTGAGATATTGTAATGGTGTTGCGCATTGTTTGGCGCATTCTTTTTTTTTTTTTTAACTTCTATCAATCTGTTTGTTTGGATTGAGCCAGATTTCCCTTTTTGGTGTGAGAATCTTGTACGTCAAGAATTTTGAGTAATAAGATTCTCTTATTATAAAAAATAAAAAATAAAAAAAAATCAGAGATTTAAAAAAATTATTTAAAATATTTCTCCAATATCCAGTGATGAATAATTTTGTTTTTACTTACAATAAATAAAAATCAAAACATCATTTCCAAATATTTTAATTTGATACCAATATTGAATATTTTGATATAAATTATTAAATCTAAAATAAAAATATTTTGTTGATTTTTGTTGGGGTTTGAAATTAAATACTCCCTCCATCCCGTCCTAATTTGCACACTTTCATTTTCGACCGTCCCACCCTATTTTGCACACACCAAAACTGGAAAGAAATTTCACAATCTCCACCCTTAAAATCTTCACCGTCAATCTCCATCTTTAAAAAAGTGAATTAAAAAGCAAAAAATAGTTTTCTTTTAATATACGCGCCGGAGCAGGTATGCAAATTATGTCGGGACGGAGAGAGTATCTATTTTGGGTTGATCTATTTTTAGAGTTCGAGCAATAAATAAAATAAATTTCCTTAAATATCTTTAAAATCTTGCATCGTACGATGAAGAAATTCTAATTTAAATAATAAACTATAGAAATTTTAAATATATAAATATTATTTCCAAAATTATAAAGTGCCACTTATTCAGTTGGTTTCTCTTTCTTGTATAAATTAAATTAATTGATCTAGTAGAATATTACCTCCATTTTTATTTAATTGTTCTTTTGGCTTAGGATTATAAAATTAAGGAGTAACTAAAATACATAAATAAGTCATCAATTAATTTTTCTACATTTCGTTCAAATTTTTATAATTATATCATTATTATCTTTATACTATAGGCAAATTTAATAATATACAGTACTGTTTACAAAACAATTAAAATTATAAGTGTATTTTTTGTGTATTTATAGGAATAAGTGAAGTCGTCTGTGCCACAGACAACTTCACAAAAAATTGCAGGAACTATTCAAAATCGTCACTGCCAGGGGTGACTTCAATTATATATATATATTTTTTTTTTAAAACTCCTCTGCCAGAGGAGTCTTACCGTATATATATATATATATATATATATATATATATATATATATTTTATTTCCTTATACGCAATATATATATATATATATATATTAATCGAAAAATTGTTTATTTAATAGTGTTAACATAGTTTCCATCGTTTTTTTTTTTCTTTAATTTGAGTCGCACCTATCGGTTTTTTATTTAAGATGTCTCGAGCATAGTCGATGTTTAAAATCGGTATAGGATCAAAGTTTGCCTATACTATAATTTTAATTGTTTTGTGGCAAAAACTCGTATGTGACAGTCACATGACCTTCACATGGTGTGACGAGAAAAAGTATCACTTTTTATGGTAAAAATATCACGTTTATCTGTAAAAGTATCACTTTTTTTGAGGAAAAAAAGTATCACCTTTATCTGTAAAAGTATTAATGTTTTCTGTAAAAGTGCATTCCGTCACACATGTGACCGTTCACACAAGACTCACTCTTGTTTTGTGAAGAGAACTGTATATTATTAAATTTGCCTATATTATATCTCTTTTCAATTATTAAGGAATCAGTATGGAAAAAAAAGCAAATGACAAATATTTATATAAACATCTAACAAATTATTAAAGAAAAAACGGAGGTATTATATAATAACGATCAATCTTGTGAGTTGTGACAGGTGTATTGATTTTGTATATGATTGATTGTATCGTGAAACTAACAATACCTTGCGTGGTGTTGTTTAGAAGAACCAGATTTCCAGTATCCATGAGCTGTAAAACTGGATTGGGTGAGGCTGAATTCGAAGACCAAATTATGGTTCTACCGCTGCTTACAGCCAGATTTCCATTTCCAGAAACACCAAAAGTTACTCCGTGGGAGCTGTGCCTGTGAGGGATGGGATTGTTTCTATTTGCAACCCAAACAACAATTTCTGGTGTGCTTTTGTACCAAATCCCTAAGAATCGATTTGGGGATTTTCCAGGGGAGAAAAACCCCATCTCAAAAACTTGGTTACTTGAAATCAAAGTCTGACCAACAGAAATTGTTTGGTTGGGGAAAAGTGTATCTACTTCTGCCCACAATTTCAGAAAGGCAAATGAAGCACATAGGATTGTGGTAACAAGGAATTGCGCCATTTTCAATGAGCAGGTAATGCTTCAGAAATGGAGAAAGATGAAATGTAACAAAAAACCTGAAGTAAACTCAACAGTTAATATATTCAGGAAGTTGTTGGTAGTCTAGAGAAGGGGGAATTGCGTGAAACCAGACTCTATCTCAACATACTCAACGGTGGAAGACGGAAAACAAATCGTCTTGCTTTTTTTCTTCTCTGTATATAGTATTATAAATACTTATTTTCTTCTCTATACATATATTTTATTGTATTCACAGCAGTTTCAGAAAATTGGTGGAGATATTTTTGTTTATTTGGTCCCCACTTGTATATAATTTATTTATTGTTATTACTACTAGTATTCCTGTGCGATGCACAATTTGTAAGCGTAAATTAATAAATTAATATTTTTTAATATTTTTATATATTTTTAATATAATAAAATATTACAATAAATAATTATATGTTAATGAAAAAAAGTGCAATGAAAAATATTAAAGACTCAAATGTATATTGGTATGAATATTTATTTTTCTTAATATATGAATATCTCTATCATCATTTCATAGAAGTCATGTTGATGACTAGAATTGCAATATGTAATTGACAGAGAAAATATATTTGTAATGTTAAAATTTTTAGTTACCGTCTTCATAAATAATTTGTCATTAATAATATTTAATAAATTTATTAAAAAAATAATTTTAAGAAAAAATATTTTTTTTTTCAACAACAACCCGGGTGGAATCAGCTAAAATAGCTTTATCCTATTTATTTTGCGCTAAGATTTGGGAAGTTATTGCAAATAATTGTGTTTTGAGTGACACTCATATGCATATGATGCACATTAGTGTTATTGTACACCTTGTGGGGCCCATTTATGATTTTTGTGCGCGTGATATATATATATATATTAAGGTGTGTTTGGAGTCACAAAATAGGCGTTGACTTAGTTGGTAAAGGTGCGGCATTGTACCCTTCAGTGCGCGGGTTCGAATCTTAACAGCACCTTTTTATTTTTCATCAACAGTATATTCAAATTCCGAGCATAGTATATGTATTTATTTTTTCCAACTTACAATACTCACAGTATTTTTAATATTTCGATAAAGTATACGTAGTATATTCAAATTCCGAGCATAGTATATGTATTTATTTTTTCCAACTTACAATACTCACAGTATTTTTAATATTTCGATAAAGTATACGTTATGATGCCTGACAGTATACGTTGTTTTAGTTAATTTTTGTTTTATACTGCGAAATTTATTTTTTTCCAACTTACAACACTCACAATATATTTAATATTTCGATACAGTATACGTTGTGATGTCTGACAGTATATGTTGTTTTAGTTAATTTTTGTTTCATACTGCAAAATATTTATTTTTTCCAACTTACAATACTCACAGTATATTTAATATGAACCCTTGACCTCAAGGTTGAGATATTTAAGACTACATTAAATACCACCAGACCACTTGCTTTTAGTGTTCAATAAACAGGCCATTAAATATATAACACGCGCGCGCATAAAAAATTAATATAATAATAATTGGCCGTCTGAACCGGTCTGAACCGCGCGATTTTTTTGGGTTGAATCAGTGGGGCCCACAAGGTGTACAATAACATTATGGTGCATCTTATGCACCCAAGTTTTTGCCTTGTGTTTTATATTAGAGTTGAATTTTATATACCAAAATTTGTGATTTTCAGAATTGATAATAAATTTTAAGCGAATAAACTTCAAAGTTACTAATTTTAGCAGATTTTGTTATTATATTAAGTATGAGTGTGAGTGATCCGAAAAATAAATCGTTTGATTATATACATATATCCAATTACATAATTAAGTTGGTTTAATTGACCGGATAACAATTAGTCAATGTCAGTTGGCCACCGCTAATTACAGGCAAGGATTAAAATATCTTCGATATTCACCGATATCTCTTCAATTTTTTTTTTTTTTTTTGACGATATCGAAACGAAATTCGGATGTAGTAAATTTATGTCAGAATATCTCTGATATATCTCAGAAATATCCGAAATATCTCCGAAATCTCCGAAAATTTCGATTTGGGCTGTCTCCAGGTATAATTTGTTGTAATTTCGTGGAATTTTTTACCAAAATTTCGGTGAATTTCAGTAACGTTCAATTAATTTCGGTGATATTTCGATTAATATCGGTGAAATTTTGGATAATATCGGTGAATTTCGGTAAAATTCGATTAATTTCGGTGAGATTTCGATTAATATCGGTGAAATTTTGGTTAATATCGGTGAATTTCGGTAAAATTCGATTAATTTCGGTGAAATTTCGATTAATATCGATGAAATTTCGAAAAATATATTAAAATAGTAATTTATCGCGATATTTCAATATTAGTCAATCTCTCTAAAATGAAATATCGATATCTCAGTAGAAATTTTCGTCCTTGATTACAGCAGTTATGTAAAACTATTTTTTCCTATGAATATTGAACAGAATAAAGCAAAAGTGGGTTTTCTGAACATGGAAGCCCATTGTGGGCGGAAAATAGAAGGTCTTGCTATAAATGGACGATTTTGCTTTTATATGAAACAAGATTTATCTATTATTTATAACTATTATTGTTGTTATCATATTATAATAATACGAATGGTTATTTATAAAATTTAATTTGTCTATTACATTCGTAATCAGTTTTAATATTCAAGGTTAGTTTAATAACTTTATTTCTAAAGTTCTATTTATTTGATAGGTGTACTTTTATAGTTCTACAACTATTATTTCATGGAAGTTTCTATTCCAATATTTTATATTTTTTTTCCTTTATATTATTATAACATAATATTATTCTTTTTATCTGTTTTGTTATTTAAAATATCTCTCTAGTGATTGTAGAAAAAGGAAGAAATACCAATTAGTGAAAATTTAAAGGTTAATTGAATTATTTCATTTTCAAAGTTTTAGTTATTTGGTAAGAGTTCTTTTATGATTCAAATTTATATATCGATTCATCAAATTTTCTATTGGCTATGATCTTATTTCATTAACTATCTACCTTTAAATACTAAAATAAGGTTACAAGAAAGTAGTAGAAAACACGTGTCTTCTCTTCACAAATTATGCTATTTTTTCTTTATTTATCTCTACAATATATGAAAAGAGAGCCCAAAAAAAAAAGGGACATGTGACATATCCACCTTCTTTTATGCGATCTCCTCCAATCAATTTTGTTTCCTTTTATTTTATTTTATTTTTATCTTTTTTCCTATGAAATTTTAAGGTCTTATAATTTTTTCGTCTAAACTCAATTTTCCATTAGAAATATATCAAATAGTTCAATTATAACTAAAATATTGATGTTTGAGTGTAAACTACCTTTTGAGGATGATAATGATATATTTTGATTTCTAAATATTTTTTATAAAATTAAAATGTGATATAATTCCAAATATAATATTTTGTTGGACGGTTAAAGTTTTTTAGAAGATAAAATTATTCACTTTATTTTTACCTTTTTTTATCTCAATAATTTTTGGATGGTTTAAATTACTTGGTTTAAAAAAAATTCATAAAAAATAAAAATTTGTTAGGTTTACACTTTACAGTAAGAAAAAAATTAAATATATTTGCTAAAGTGATTTGTTGATTGAATTAGTTTGCTTATTATTTTTCTTATATTTTGTAAAAAGAAAAATTATGTTACCTACGAAAACAATAAGTCAATTACTTTTATTTGAATATGACATGATAATATAGTTTACTGCTCATATACTTAAGTGACTAATTTGTTTGTGACTTTTTATACTAATATTATGTTATTTAATATATGTGGCTTTCAAATGATAATTATTACAACGTGTGCAATGCACTAATGAAATAATAGAGGGAGAAATTAATCAAATTTTAAGTCTGTATTAAAAATTTACTTAAAATATTCAGCATCGTCAGATCATACATTCAAATAATTGAATTAACAAATTTTATGAAAATATAATTGGTAGTTTTAATATTTGATAATGAAAGCTATTAAAAGTATACATATAAAAAATTGAATAGTCAAAATTTATGGAAATTTAAGTGGTAGTTTCAATTTATGGGAATGGAAGGCATTAGATATATAAAAAAAACCACATGTAGAAAATAATATATAAGGAGGAAGAAGGATAACTGGACAAAAAAATATTAACTCTCGATTTTATATTCTCGAATAGTTTATAGGCTGATAATTTTATATTATATTATTATTATTGTTATAATAGAAAAAGATATTCATCAGGTGCATCGCACGGGTGGACATCTAATATATAATAAAAAAGAGGAGCTCTCTTGTGCACCAGATAAGGTACGTACAATTCGGATTATAGGTCAAAATGTATTAGTATTATAACTAAATGTATTACATGTTATGCGTAAATGTATCACGATGAAAATGTACTAGGAAAGATATTACTTGTTCTTGGTAAAAATATTAATATTGTGACCCATAATAAGTAATACCTATAATAGTAAATCATCACGATGAAAATGTATTACTTGCTCTGGGTACATGTATTTATTGTTACCCATAATAAATGAAAACCTTTAATAATAAATTATAATATCCAATCTAAATTAAATCGTGTAACGGACTGAATGAGGTTTTGCCGAAAAAGCACCGACCAAAGCGAAATG
Organism: Ajuga chamaepitys; assembly: GCA_958295605.1. Classification (NCBI taxonomy): domain Eukaryota; kingdom Viridiplantae; phylum Streptophyta; class Magnoliopsida; order Lamiales; family Lamiaceae; genus Ajuga; species Ajuga chamaepitys. The sequence continues at coordinate 37,540,381 of OY282498.1, read as the reverse complement.
GGGGAAATGTTTTAATATGTATACATTTAATGTTGAAAATAAAGAAATGTGAAGGTGATTCTTATAAATTTTGGCCACATTTGCAGTCAGTGGCCAACTTCCTTAAACAAATGTGAAGGTCTTTCTTCTATATTTTGCCCACATTTGCAGTCATCAGCTTTCTTAATATAATTCGCCGTTTATTCAGGTGTCCCAGTTGTTTTGTTGTCAAAATAATCTTATACTAGAACTAACACGTCTCTCTTTCTAGAACGTTAGACATCAACAAGAGATGACAAAATTGGTAAAACAAAATATTGTTTCACATTTTATCCTCTATGTTGGCAAAAATTATTAAAAATGTCGGAATAAAAGCCAACATAGTCTCATAACTTTTTATTTGTTCGGATTAGTTTCACAGGTTATTACTTTTTTTTCATTTAGTCTCATATCTCTAGTAATTGCTCAATTTAGTTCACTATTGACCCAATGTTGATCAGTTGATCGGAAAATATCATGTGACCTTCACGTGTCGGCGCGGTTTTGAAAATTCCGACGACTTATGACATGTGTTCAGTGACGGACGCACGCAGGGGGCAAGGGGGGCACTGGGCCCCCTGACCCCGTTATAATGTGCTATTATATATGTTGGTCCCATCATAATGTGCTATTATATATATATTTTTTTCGATTTTAATACAACTTAATTAAATAAAATAAATACTAATATAGTTGAATTTAAATTAGATGGATGTATTATTCTCTATAAGCAACAAAGGTAAAGATGTTAAAAAATATAATGAATATAGAGACATTATATCATTTTTCTTCTTTTCGTAATTAAAATAATTTATTTATCTTATCTAAATTGTTAGTAATTTTCTAGTTTTATTTATAGAGTTGACAATTGTTGAGGCTCATGGACATATTTAGGGGGCACACAACGGTAGCCCTCCTTTTATATTTTTTCAAATATTAATTTTTAATGTAATTTATCCAATATTTTAAGTTTAGAGCCAAATTTTAATTTGATTTCTAGCCTACAAAATTTGTCTCATATTTGGTAAAAAATTGGCATATAACCTTATAGCATAGTAAAAAAATTTAAAAAAAAAAAATCACCCCATGAAATGAACTCCTAGATCCGTCTATAAATGGGCCCCCCTCGACTGAATTTCTGGGTCCGTCACTGCATGTGTTACTAGACTTCCGACGTGGAATATTTTTTTTATTAGGAGATCACATCAACAAATCATTTACCATGCCAACTTATGTTTTTCTTTTGCCTAAATTGAATTAAATTCTAAAAATACAACTACAAAATAAGAAAATGTAATATCTTATCGATCTAACAAATAAAATAGAATCTGCATCTCTTCTTCTTCAGTTCGCGTTCTTCTTCAAGAAAAAACCCTAACTTTTATCATTCAATCTTTTCTATCTGAAAGTCGCAGCTTCAACTCCCCTAAAATTGGAGAACACACGAAGACAATGAACCATGCCCCAATCTAGCAATAGCTCGTAAAATAGCACTGTGTGCGATTGTGGTTTGAATTCCCCCATTAAAACCTCTTGGAAAGAAGAAAATGTTGGGCGTTGGTTCTACAACTGCTCGCGATATCCGGTATGATTTTTTATTCTTGCTTCAATTTTATTGGTTTATTCAAGCTTGAATTGAATTAATTAAAACATACTGGGTATAATTTAGGCAAAATGAAGGTCACTGTATGAGTTTTAGGTAAAAAGATGTACTTCTATGTGATAGAAGCAGACACATAATTAGAGGGCTCTTGCGCAGGCTTAACGAGAAGAAAACTGAAAATGAGGCCCTACATAATGCCCGCATGAATCTCGAAGAAATTATTTTCGTAATCGAGATAGAGCATGAGCTACTCGTTAAAGTAAAAAAAAGCAGGTATAGTTAAAGAACAAGGAGCTAGAGTCCATCAACAATGAGTTGATAAAACATATAAGTCGTCGAAGTTACCAGAACTGCGCGGGCACGTGAAGGTCATGTGACCTTTTTCGGTTAGCTGGTCAACATTGGGTCAAATTTGGACCAAAATTGAGCAATTACTAGAGATGTGGGACTAAACCGAAAAAGCAATAACATATGGAACTAAATTAAACAAAGTCCTGGGAATTTCGAAAACTGCGCCGACATGTAAAGATCACGTGACCTTTTCCGGTCATCTGGTTAACATTGAGTCAAAATTGGACCAAAATTGAGCAATTACTAGAGATGTGAGACTAAATCGCAAAAGCAATAACTTATGGGACTAAATCCGAAAAAGTAAAAAATTATGGGACTATTTTAGCTTTTTTCCCCTAAAAATGCCCCATCACCGACTATCAGCTGTTATTCAGCTGGCGTGATGGGTGATGTGGCTCATCAAAAGTGGCGTGATTTGGTTTATAACTGGTGTTTAAGCTATTTTATTATTTATTAGATAATCCATGTAAAATGACATGTCACACTGCTTTTTTGGAAGGGAAGATTAGACTCTTTCCCTCTAAGAGGTTTTCTCCCTGTCAAATCCTAGACTTTAAAAATCTGTCATTCTCCTCCCAAATTCGAAAATTATTAAAGAGGCAAGATTGTATAGTAGTTGATCCTTTGAAATGTCATACTCCAACACCTCTCCATCTGGAATTTTCAATGCGACTGTGAAATAAGAGCGTGCTCAAAACAGCTCACAAAGAAGGGAATAAGGGGAGGAGGTTCTACGATTATCGAAGTTGGAATGTAAGTTCTTCTTCTTCAGCTGGTTCAAGTTTTTTTGTTCAAAATTAGTGTATAAGCAGGGCTTCGTTTATTTTTATTTTTAGAGAGGTGGATACAGGTTTTTTCGAATGGCATTGTGGTTGGGATCCAATTCGATTGTCCCGGAGCTGAAGGCTTGATCACTGCATATTTTATGTGATTATTAGGCATATATTTATAGTTAAAATTGTGAAAAAAAAAAAAAGTGAAATAGTACTTTCTAACTTTCGTTTTCATATGTGGCAATTTCACTTGTCTGGTTTTTTTTTTTTTAGTGTTTTCAGTATAAAATAAAAGTATTTGAGTAATGGTGAAATCAACAATGTCAAATGAGTAAAAGAAGGTTTGGATAGAAGAAGTAGATAATTAGGCTCAAAAGAGACATTGGATAGACCAAAGATGGAGTTGGATAAGCCCAGAAGATGAGCTAAAAACTGAAGAAACAACCAGAACATTTGCTCGACCGAGAAACTGGCTTGCTTGGTCATCCAAATGCTATAACAACTCCCACTCCCTACTTGCTTAATATACAGTAATTACGAAATATTTTAACAAAATAGACTTTGTGCGCACGTGCGATTTTTAACAAATAAAAAAAAAAAAACTAATATACTACTTTAACACTTAAAAAAACACATCACAAACTCCGTGACATACTTTAGAGACTCAATACAAAATACCCAGGCTATGAGCCTGTTAGGTCGTCACCCATGTACACAACCCTCAGAATCTGGAGGAACTCCAACCTCCGATGCAATACATCTTTAACAAGTCGCCTACAATGCGAGAACTACAAGAGCTAAAACTCAGTAAGCAGAAATCATGCATGAATAGTGTACATATGCGACCGACTTGAAACTCTTTTCTCAAGATGAAGACTTTTTCTGGAAACGACTCCCGTCACTAGCACAAACTCACTAAAAGTATCACTGCCTACCAAGGATCTCTCCCCCCTCCTCTCCCTTATAGTGCACTCAAGACATCATTGATGGTTGGTACGACCAAGTCGACTATCCTCCCGAGACCACCAGAGATTCACCTCTTGCCTGCCCCAACAGTCCACCGGGATGTCTATCCTTCCCATACCCATCATCATAAAGGTAATCTCTAAGGATTCTCTCCCATGCTACACCTGTCAGAGAAACCTCCCTAGAGACAGCGTATATACATAATGTAGACTCTTAATGTACCACTGGTGACAAACCCCAAAACATTTTGATTATTCTAAAATTGTATTATTTTGATATCTTTCATATACAAATGCAGATCCTTGCAGATGTTAATGCTCGTGGTTCATATGATCATCGGTTCACTATATAGAGAGACATACAACTACACACATTACAATTAGTTATCACAAATAATAAGCACAATATTATGTTCGAGTATTTATGTAAAGTATTGGACTTGTTTTGAGTTTTGATGACGATTAATGCATCACAATACTAAATAGGTTGAATTCTGGGTAACCTTTGGCAGCAACTATGCCACTGCCTTTCTAGGTAAATGGCAAATGAATCTAAATATGTAGACAGTGACACTACAAGAAATCTGCTAAACAACGACGGGTATAAACCATTGTCTTTTAAGAAAAATAATTGTTGTCGTAAATTGCGTTGTAGTAGACCCCTTTCTATGACAACAATTAATCCCTGTTGTCATTTAGGTGCATCATAACAGTTGGCACAACAGTTTTTATGCGTTTTCTTTTGAATTTATGACTACAGTATATATCCGTTGTCATAGAAGGTATACCACAACAGTATCTATGACAACCTATTTTCTTTGTTAAAAGACAACAAATATTACTTGTTGTCTTTGTTAAAAACCAAAATAATTTACATTTCTAAATTTTAGTTTTATTTTCTGATATTATTATATGAAATAAGCCACATTAATCTATAAATTAAACATCACAAATAATAAAATTGTATAACAAATAAAACAATATAATTTATTTACAACTCTAACTTCAACAAAGTAATGTCATACTAAATATTACAATGTAACATAAATAGACCATTTATACAATCGCTAAACAGAAAAAGGAAAAATCCCCAATTGTAGTCATCCAACTTGTTTTCTCTTCACCATACCCGTCCGAGCAACGATTAGATCCCAAACATCAATCTTTTGAATATTCCCCAATTCTACCACATGAGTTGTTATTGTGACCTTATGCATTTACAGAGGAAGGGGAGCTGCGAGGTGACATTTTCGGAACATGATTCACATCTCACTCTTCTAATATGAAGCACCTAGTTAATTGCATCCCATTTGTACCACCGTCAATTTGCAATAGATCAATTTGATTATTTTTCGCCATAGGTGATGTTTCACCATGTTTCTTTGAGTTTGAGAGTACACTACCAGCATCTGCAATAATTAGACATTTACATGTGGATAGAAACGACAAGATAGCAGAGTGAAATGTAGCATCAAACTCTTGTAAATGGCTATGATATTTATAAGAAGTCGGTCTGATTTTTGAAAGTGTATCAACAATTCCCAATCACCTTAAATAAATAGCTAGAACTATCCTTCATATTAAACAAATACTCCAAAAAGAAATTGGCCAGTAATAAGTACCTTTATAAGAATATTGTTGTTGGCATGCATGACACTTGGTGCTAAATTGGTTAGGCTTAGGGACAGTGGGACACGGAAACTGTATCGAATGAAATAGGACATAACTACAAAAAATATATAAATAAAATAACTGGGACAGTCCCATCTGCATAAATTAATTGAGCTTATTTTATCTACCCTGTAAAAATCCAATAATAATGAAACTAAACTTACATGCAAAAATTGTGATTGCAGTGTAGTATAATGGACTTGTTCATCAAGTTCAAACTAGAACAAGAACTTGAACAACAAAATTAAACACACTCCAACAGAGGACCCCTCCAACAGCATTGCCAAAATCCGAGAAAAATAAAACTTACGTTGATGACATTTTGTATTTGGTAACAACTAATTAAAATTTGAGAAAAATAATTTATCTCGGCTAAACAACATAATTTTTATAACGGGATATGAATGGTACAAATACGGCAACAGGGCCCATACCTTAAATCGGCAAATGCCACTGGCATTCCGCCTCTGGCACGAACCTTAAAGTTGTTAAATCCTTTGTAGTTGAAATCAAAAGGATGGAACGAATAACATTTCTACGTTGTGATTCTTATTAAAGCCATTTCATTTTTCTTTCTGTTGCAACAAAGCATATGAAAAATCACATTTGACGGATAAAAGGAAGAGCTCTAGGGCTTACACATTTAAAAATAACATTTTGTGTGTGTGTGTAATTTTTTTCTCATGAATAACAAGGTAAGTGAACTTACTGAGACAACGCCTGCTTCAGTTCCTCCTCGGTACAGTTTGGACCGAAATTGGCAATGTATAAAGGTAGAGCATGCACCATCTGCTGGTTGTTCAGCATGCTCCTAAGAAATCCATTTAAACATGACTGACATGAGATATTAAATAAAGATATCAACAAGTAAGAGAAAGATTGTTCAAACACAAATTATAATATACTTACATTATTTGGAGCAAAAGCATTATTAGTCAAGTGCGAGACTTAGGTAACATCAGATTGAAAAGACATGTTACGATGGTGAAAATATGTTTACAACTCGAGCACATAAAACTAGGGGCATAAACATGGCAGTTCATAACAAGTAATTAGCCAACGTATCTACCTCTTGTCAGCAACCTAATCCTCTTGTTTCTCAGTGTTAGGATTGGTGGCAGGGTCATTAGAATAACCACTTACTGAAAATAAAAAAATGTGATTGAGTGATGATGTCAAGAGACTATAGCAACTCTAGTCGGTGCTTTTCTTGTAGAAATGCTTTGAGACAATCTCAATCGATTGAGAAAAAAGAAAAAAAAGAGAGCAATCATCAAGCACCCAACATATGTTCTCGATTTTATAACCTCTATCCTTACACTTTCGTCCAAGGCTAGTATGAAACAAAAACATTCTTACTCCATATGGATTCCTCACACTCTCACTCCAAACCAGGGACTGGGCGGGGTTGTAGTGCGTAGAAGATGCCATTCAATTTCACATGATAGAAACGATGCTAAGATCATGTAAATCATTTAATTTGTTCAACAATGATTAAAGCAGAATATTACCATCATCATTGATGTTTCCCTAGCATCATCAGATTTTTTTCTATCAATTAGAACATACGGATCACTTCATGTAGAGAACATTAAGTGCTGGTGAGCAAACTATCAGAAGTGAATCCAAATTATTGCATTCTATGTGGACGGTCAAAAGAAAATTTTCATTCAAAGAATTTATATGAAGTAGGCTAGGATACTAATATGCAAGGAAGGCGATAGATGAGGCATTTTCTTTCCTATTATTACCTTTATTGTGTCTCATGATAGTAAAATAAATTTTCTATTTTCCTCCCTATATGATACCCTCAGGAGTGGGCATTTAAAAAATTGGGTTCGGGGTACCCGACCTGACCTATAGAAGCCCTAGTTCCTGCAACTGTTGTCAACAAGGTAATCTCGACCTACAAATATGTCTTGTTTTTCTGTGTATTTATAAAACTACAGAATCCAAGTATGAGAATTCAAGATGATGAGCAATACAACTTTTGATGGTCCTAGCTAGAATCTTCGGAAGAATATGTTTTGGTATCTACAAGATACAATAATTTACTTCAAAATTAATATTACTTGCATTTGATAGTCCTAAAGTTTCAAATGAATATTACACAGGTTCAAAAGATAGAGTTAATATAACACCACATGAAACGGGCTCCAGTAGATTGTAAGCGGAAAGTGATACATGCTAGTTTTACATGTATTTTAGGTCAATTAAAGGTCGTAATATGGAACATATGCATGTGTATTTGGGCGAAAAGTGATTAAATTCCATCTCTTGAGCTAGATGACGTGTTTCTGCTTGTTTTGGTGTTATTCAGGTATAAAAAGGCCAAAAAGTCCGTTTGGGCAAGGTTCGGGTGGAAAACGAGCAAGAAAAGTCGGAAATAGCAAGAAGATGTTGAAGCTTGGCCAGAAACTCCAACTCGGTCGAGTTGTTTATCAACTCGGTCGAGGGATGAATGAAGAGAAAACGTGAAAATTGGCCAGCAACTCCAACTCGCCCGAGGCCTATTACGACTCGGTCGAGTTGACCCAACTCGGTCGAGTTGGCCAAACTCGGTCGAGTCAGCTTTCCGGGTCCAAAACAGAGTCTGCGCGTTTTAAAGCCCATTTTGGCCCCAAATTTGACCTATTACTATATAAGGAAGTCCCAAACTCTAAAAATAGCAGAGAGAGCTCATTAGAAGATATTTTGAAGAGGAAAGCAACATCGAAGAATCGAGATCAAGATGACGATTAGGGTTCTTATTCATTATCTCATTTCTTTACTTCAAATCATGTTTGTCTATGAACATATTTGTGTTATGAATATGAACATGAGTGAGTAGTTCTTTATTATTCTAGGGTTTTGAAAGTAGGTTTTAACGATGTTTGATTAATCGAAGTTTTCTATTCCAGTTAATGATTGTTATTCGTTATCTATATGTTGTGATTTATTTTCATGAATGGTTAATTTGATCACTTAACTACTTCTACATAATTCATAAGTTGGCTTTGAAAGGAGGAATTTGTGAATGGAAATACAACATATAGCGTAGTTGTTGAGCGCTCTGAAAGGAGGTGAGATAAATGCGTAGGCATAGGTCTAAGATCGATTGGGAGTTCATTAGGTCTTGTCGACTTGAAAGGGTGGCTAGGGGTAATGAATCTACAAGTTAATTACTTCGAAAGGAGAGTTAACATATATGAGTGCCGTCTAATAACGATAGTAATCATTGCTAGTTTAGAATAATTAGATTGTCAAACTTAGTTAATTCTGAAATCAATTCTCTAGAATATATCTTCCAATCTTGCAAATTTGATAAATTATTTTCTTATACTTGAATTTAAGTGTTTAGTAATAATTTAGTAAGATGAGTTCAATATTAAAATCAACCCAATTGAGAGTCTAGTTAGGAGTGTTTTAGGATATTTAGAGTATCAAACTAGTCATTAAGTCAGTCCTTGTGGGATCGACCTTGCTTGCCGTTATATACACTTGCACCCGTACACTTGCGGAGCGTTAGGTTATAAAATAGGCGAACAAGTTTTTGGCGCCGTTGCCGGGGACTGAGTTTAGTGTTTTAGTTTTTATTCTGATAACTAGAACAAGACTAGACTAGGCAACAATTTATTTTTGCACAATTGATTTCAGTTTTTATTTTTATTTTTATCTATTTCAATTTTACGTGGGTATTTTCTTGTTAGTGTTTTAAGGGATTGTGCATGCATACCAGGTCTAAGGAAAAAGAACATCTTATTCCGTGTGATCTAGAAATTGAAGCTACAGCTCGAAGACACGGAGCAAGGAGAAATCGACCAATTGAGATGGAAAATCCACCAAACCAAGAGGAGGTTATGAACCGCATCCTGATGGCACTGACCAATTTGGATGACAGAGTCACAAATATCCAACAACAACAACCTCCACAGAATCCAGTTCTTCCAGGAAGAAATCAGAATAACAACAAGAACAATGATGAGGACACTTCCCCAATAAGTGACTGCCTACGTCCTCTGTCTAATCAGAATCCTGGAGGAGTACAACCGCCACCGCTCAATGCACGCAGTTTTGAGCTCAAACCAGCGCTCATCAATATTGTGCAACAAAATCAGTATGGCGGTACTGCTTTAGAAGATCCGAACACTCATTTAACGAAGTTTCGGAGACTGGCTGATACGATAAAAATCAACCATGTACCGCATGAGCAAGTGAAGATGAGGCTCTTTCCTTTTTCCTTAAGGGATAGAGCTCTGCAATGGTTTAATTCGTTAGAGAAGATCACTGAGTGGGATGAATTAAGTGAAAGGTTCTTATTGAAGTACTTCCCACCCAGCAAGATGCTAGAATTGCAGAACAAAATCACACAGTTCAGACAGTTGGATCAGGAGCCACTGGGTGAAGCATGGGAAAGATTCAGAGATTTAATCCGAAGCTGTCCTCAGCATGGGTTCACCAGGAAGCAACAAATCTGTAAGTTTTACAATGGCTTGCTTGCACCAACTAGAGATCACGTAGACGCTGCGTCCGGAGGGAGTTTGATGGAGAAGAGTGTGAATGCGGCGTTTGCTATTCTAGATGCTATGTTTAGAACCAGTTATCAATGGCCGAACGAGCGTAATCAGCCGATGAGAGTTGCTAGTGTAGTTGAAGTGGAATCAAATCAGAATTTGGCTTCTCAGATTTCAGCTTTGACGACCCAAATGAACTTGCTAACTAATCTGACGTTAGCACAACATTCTGAGCAATCACAGCCGCAACTAGCCCAAGAAGAAATGGAAGATGTGAACTTTGTGAATCAGTGGAATTTCAATAATTACCAAGGTAATCAGCCAAGGTATAACCAATATTCACAAGGTAACCAATATCCACAAGGGAATCGGAATTATTCCAACTTGACTTATGGAAATTCGAAGAACACCCTTACTCCTCCACCAGGGTTCAAAGTCACAAATGGAATCATACATGATGGACGAAACCCAATTCCGGAAGAGTTAAGAGAAGCACAAGCAGCACAATTTGAGGAGAAGTTAGCGCAGCTGGAGAAGAAAATGGAAGGGAAGCATATTGAGCTGAGTAAAAATATAGCAGGCATGGGTGCAGAATTGAAAAGTGTGGCATCGGACATCCAGCATTTGATTAAAGCAACAGCAGCTCAGCATAAGAAAGGGCAGTTTCCTAGTGATACAGTGGTTAATCCAAGGGAACATTGTCAAGCCATTCAGTTGAGGAGTGGCACTGAATATGAAGGACCGAAGAAGCCGGTGGTGGAAGGCAAAGTTGTTGAAAAAGAGTACTTGAAAGAAAAAGCTGAGCCGGAGGAAAAAGGCAAAGAAGCGGAGAAACCGATAGAGAGGGGGATTACATTTGAAGGTGGCCCTAAATATATTCCTCCAGTTCCATACCCTCAAGCACTGAGAAGAAAGAAAGTGGACGACCAGTTTGCTAAGTTCTTAGACATCTTCAAGAAGATTCAAATTAATATCCCATTCGTGGATGCACTTCAACAAATGCCCAATTATGCAAAATTTCTCAAGGAAGTGATAACAAAGAAACGAAAGCTTGAGGAGTATGAGACTGTCAACCTGTCTGAGGAGTGCAGCGCAGTGATTCAAAGGAAGCTGCCATTGAAGCAGAAAGATCCAGGTAGCTTTACAATTGCTTGCAAAATAGGTAATGACACATTTGAAAGAGCACTTTGTGATTTAGGAGCCAGCATTAATCTTATGCCCTTTTCTATTTTTGAAAAACTAGGAATAGGCACATTTAAACCTACCACAATTGCACTTCAAATGGCTGATAGATCTTTGACTTATCCTAGGGGAATAGTAGAAGATGTTCTTGTGCAAGTAGATAAATTCATATTTCCTGCAGATTTTGTGGTCTTAGATATGATGGAGGATAAAGATGTTCCTTTAATTCTAGGTCGCCCGTTTTTAGCAACGGGCAGTGCTTTAATTGATGTCCAAAAAGGAGAACTCACACTTAGAGTAAATAAGGACAAATTGACATTCTCTATTTATAAGGCTATGAACATGCATGATGATGAAGAGGTTAATCAAGTTGAAACATGTAGTGCTATAGATAGGTTAGATACTACATTGCATGAAGACATTCTGACACTTAGCGATTCTGATGTGTTAAAGCATTGTATCACAAATTCAATTTTTTCTGTGAAAGACATAGATGCTACTAATCTTGATCTTGTAGATGGGGTTAGTGCTTTGAACGCTTTGCAGGAAAAAGGGATGGAAGATGCAGAACATGAAGACATCACTAAGGAAGTCGTGAAAGAAGCACCTGAAGAGAAAGCCAGTGGACCTGAGTTAAAACCATTACCGGAGCATCTGAGGTACGAATTTCTTGATCTAGAGAAAAAGCAACCGGTAATCATCTCTGCTTCTTTGACTGAGTCAGAAACTGAAAAGTTGTTGAGAGTGCTTAGGAAACATAAGTCGGCTATAGGATGGACAATTCATGATTTAAAAGGGATTAGCCCGACTATATGTATGCATAAAATCTTGATGGAGGATAGCTATAAACCCAGTGTTCAAAATCAGCGTAGATTAAATCCTATGATGCAAGAAATAGTACGAAAAGAGGTTCTTAAATGGCTAGATGCAGGGATAGTTTTCCCTATATCGGATAGCAAGTGGGTTAGTCCCACCCAGGTTGTACCTAAGAAAGGGGGAATGACGGTAGTAAGAGGTGATAATGATGAAGTCATAGCTACCAGGGTAGTTACAGGGTGGAGAGTTTGCATTGATTATAGAAAATTAAATGCGGCAACTCGTAAGGATCACTTTCCCTTACCCTTTTTGGATCAAATGCTAGATAGACTCGCAGGGTATGAGTTTTATTGTTTCTTAGATGGGTATTCTGGGTATAACCAAATCATGATAGCACCTGAGGATCAAGAGAAAACAGCCTTTGTATGCCCTTATGGAGTGTTTGCGTTTCGTAGAATGCCCTTTGGTTTATGCAATGCTCCTGCTACATTTCAACGTTGTATGATGGCAATATTTAGTGGACTCATAGAGAATATAATGGAAGTTTTTATGGATGATTTCTCTGTGTTTGGTTCCTCGTTTGATCATTGTCTTAATAATTTGTCATTAGTATTACAACGTTGTGAAGAGACTAATCTTGTGTTGAATTGGGAGAAATGCCACTTCATGGTGAAGGATGGTATCGTGTTAGGACATAGAATCTCTCCTGCAGGTTTAGAAGTTGATCGTGCGAAGGTAGTTGCCATTGAGCGATTACCACCTCCGGCAAATGAGAAAGGTGTGAGGAGTTTTCTTGGACATGCGGGATTTTATAGAAGGTTTATTCGTGATTTCTCTAAAATTACTAAGCCTTTATCCCGTCTATTGGAAAAAGATGTTGCGTTTGTTTTTGATGATTCTTGCAGGGAAGCATTTGAAACATTGAAGAAGGCATTAGTATCTGCTCCAATTCTGATCACTCCTGACTGGTCGCAGCCCTTTGAGTTGATGTGCGACGCCAGTGACATGGCCGTAGGGGCTGCATTAGGGCAAAAGCGGGACAAACTATTCAGAATCATCTACTATGCAAGTAAAACACTTGATTCCGCTCAATCAAACTATACAACCACTGAGAAGGAGATGCTGGCCGTGGTATATGCATTTGATAAGTTCCGGTCGTACTTGATTGGAGCTAAAACAATTGTATACACTGATCACGCAGCCATTAGATACTTGTTCGATAAGAAGGATTCCAAACCGAGATTGATACGATGGATTCTTTTACGCCAAGAGTTCGATGTAGAGATTCGAGACCGGAAAGGATGTGAAAACGTGGTTGCGGACCATTTATCTAGGATCACCAATGAAGAGGACAAGAAGGGGCAGAAAGAAGATATCAATGATTGTTTCCCGGATGAGTACATATTGACAATGGAGGAGGTACCATGGTTTGGGGATATTGTGAACTATTTAGCATGTGAAATTTCACCTCCGGATTTGACAACCCATAAGAAGAGGAAGTTTTTTTCATGACATCAAGTTTTATATTTGGGATGATCCTGTTCTTTACCGAAGGTGCGCTGATACCATACTTCGTAAGTGTGTTCCCCAAGTTGAAGTAGGAGACATAATCACTCAGTGCCACTCATCTCCAAGTGGAGGCCACTTTGCATCAGCGAAAACTGCGGCGAAGGTCTTACAGAGCGGACTTTACTGGCCAACCATTCATAAAGATTGCTTCGAGTTCATCACGAAGTGTGATCGCTGCCAAAGGACGGGGGGTATCTCTAGAAAACACGAGATGCCTCTCACGAATATAATTGAGGTGGAACTATTCGATGTTTGGGGAATCGACTTCATGGGGCCCTTCCCTTCATCAAAGGGGTTCCAATATATTCTACTTGCAGTGGATTATGTTTCGAGATGGGTGGAAGCGATTCCAACCCAAACGAATGACTCACGAGTGGTGATCAAATTCCTTCAGAAGAACGTAATCACACGATATGGAGCACCAAGAGCATTGCTGAGTGATGGGGGTTCGCACTTCTGCAACAAATGGTTGGCTGCACTGCTAGCTAAATATGGAGTAAAACATCATGTCACAACTCCATACCACCCGCAAGCAAATGGTCAAGCAGAGCTCGCCAACCGAGAAATTAAGCAAATCTTGGAGAAATCGGTTAGTGGGAACCGTAAAGATTGGGCTTTGAAGTTAGATGACGCATTGTGGGCGTATAGAACGGCGTACAAAATGCCGTTGGTTATGTCACCATATCAATTGGTCTTTGGAAAGTCATGTCATTTACCGGTTGAATGGGAGCATCGTGCATACTGGGCTGTGAAGAAACTCAACTTCGACTTTGATTCAGCGGGCCAAGCTCGAGTTCTAAAACTCAATGAATTGGAAGAATTCCGAACACAAGCATTTGAGAACTCAAGCATCTACAAGGAGCGCACAAAAAGGATCCATGATAGAATGATAAAGAATCGACACTTTGAAGTTGGTGAACAAGTTCTTTTGTTCAATTCACGGTTGCGCTTGTTTCCCGGAAAGCTAAAGTCACGATGGACGGGACCGTTCACACTTAAGCAGGTGCGAAAGTCGGGAGTAGTGGAATTGATGGATGCACAAGGAAGCACATTCCTTGTAAATGGTCAGAGGATCAAGAAATACTACAACCCGAGTCAAATTGCAACCGTAGATGAATTACGGTTGACCGAGCTGAACTAAAAATCCAAAAGGTCATCGAGCTAAAGACGATAAAAGTAGCGCTTGTCGGGAGGCAACCCGATGTTTTGGTTTGTTTTAAATTTTCGTATTTTGAAATTTATGTTTTGAGTTGTCTTAATTTGTTTGTTATTCTTGAATAATCCACATCACTTCTGCGCATAGGAAATACGACGTCATCGAAAAAGCAAGGAAAGACTTGAAAAGATGCGAGAAAAAGGAGTAAAAACGGAGAAAAGGCTAAAACAGGGGAGATTCAGCGAGTTCAACTCGCCCGAGGCAAAAATTAAACTCGCCCGAGGCGAGTTTGAAGAAAAAAACAGAGGAATTCCAGAAAGTTGAACTCGGTCGAGGCCAAATAACTCGACCGAGTTGTCTACAAAAACTCGGCCGAGGCGTTAATAACTCGCCCGAGGCCAATTTGACGAGAAAAACTGAGAAATTCCAGAAAGTCTGACTCGACCGAGGCCAAATCCAACTCGACCGAGGCAGACTAATAACTCGATCGAGTCACAGGTAACTCGGTCGAGGCGCAGGACAGGGCAAAACGTGACCGTTTTTAGAAAAGACTAACTCGACCGAGTCACAGGTAACTCGGTCGAGTCGCAGATATCAGTTTCTTAAACACGTTTTTTTTTCCCCTTTTCCTTCAAATTTTTACCTACTCCTTCTTCTCCCTCTCTAAGAAACCCTCCATTTCCCCCCCCCCCCCCCAATTCTCTCTAATCTTCTACAAAAACACACGAAATTCATAAACCCACTTCATCATCTTCAAAGTTTACCCATTTGGTTTTGTGAAAGACACAAATTGGGACTTTCTTCTCCACTTAGGGCTCAATTTCGAAAAGGGTCTTGCAACTAAGAATTTCCGGTAAGAATGCTTAACTTGCACTTGTTTGTTTATCAAGGATAGTTATTGTGTTTATTAGTTGGAATTGTAGTTGCTATTGATAAGTTTTGAGCATGACATTGATGTTTGCACTTGTAGTGCAAACTTGTAGCAAATTTTGTTGGGGAAAACTTATTATGAGTCGACTTGAGTGAATTGCACATATAGTTGAGTAGTTATGTTTGTGGGAATTGAATTAGAGCTATTTCCTTTTAATTCACATGCAAGAGTCATTGTGGTATTTTATCGAATACGTTGCGTACATTGTGATTCTTGGGTAAGACTAGGCTTTAATTGGTTTAATTATGTTCTATGTTGATGAAGAATAATAGGGAAGCTTGTGTGCTAATTTGATGAAAATTTGCAATTAACATAGTCGGAGAATAAATTAAACGGTCATAAAGCCTAGGAGAGTCGATGTTGCTTGTGTGTCCCATGGTACAAATTGAAAAATGTTGTTTTATAGGGTATATAATGCCACCTAAAGGAAAAAAACGGAAGGTTGCAGGTGAAACATCCTCGGCTAATCCATCCTCGGCTAATCCACCGGCATTCTCGCCTGATAATCCTCTATTTTACAACATCAGACTACAATCACCTGAAGAAGAGAGGCGATGGAAGAAACTCATTGGGAGAAAGATCATCCCCACTAAATTTACTATCTCTGTCGTGGAAAACCACTTTGGCATTCACAAGAATTTATGGATGCTCATAAAGAGGGTCGGTTGGGAGAACTTATTGGGAAGAGGTCGGGTCACATATCGGAATGATACATTAGAGTTTCTCACTACTCTAGTTCTACACCCTACCTCTGCTCAAGACAGAAAGCCGAGCAGTATGTCATTCCGGCTTCGCAACAAGACTTACACACTTACTCGGGCTGAACTGAATGACATCTACAAGCTGCCAAACACCGGAGATTGCACCCCGCCAGATGAATATAATGAGCACACGTTCTGGAATCATATGGTAGAAGTCCCGGGACTTGTGCCTTGGATGAAGAGCGATCCATCGAGGAATAAGGTGTCTTGGATTCGTAATCCTGTTTTCCGGTATTTACATCGCTTAACTGCCTATACGGTGCTTGCTCGCCCTGAGACGGGCACTGTGACTCAAAAGGAGATGTTTCTTTTATGGTGTGTGGCAACGGGACGAAAGATTGATCTCAGCCAAATTCTGATGGAGCAGTTCGATCGCCAAGCAGTAAAACAAACGGGAGATATCTCGATTGGGGGTCTTATTACTCCTATAGCGAATCATTTTCAAGTGGTTTCTGATGATGACTCAGCTGAGAGAGTTCCCGGCGACTGGGGTATATCAATGGATGATGTTTGTAGGCTGAAGATAATTTTTTGGAGCAAAACGGAGGATCAATATTTGCTGTTGCAGAATCGAGGAGGGTTCTTTCGTCTTCCTAATGCCCAACTAACTAAGATTGAGGGGCTTGAGGATATAGCTAATTGGAAGATGCACTCCCCAGCTCATCGTGCACAAGAAGTTGACCCTACTCCTGATGAGTCTCGACTTTATCAAGCTGTGCACCGAATTGAGAGTCAAGGTGAAGGAACTAGTGGCTCGGGCCTAGGAGGCCAAGAGAACATGGCTCAAGTGCTCCCTACATTGATTACATCTTTGAACAATTTGATGACACAGCAGCATCAGAGGATTGAAGAAGACAAATAGTGGCGAGTACGGCAAGAAGAACGGTGGGCTCAGCAGGATGATCGATGGAATACGGAGACCACTTGGAGATTACAACAAGATGAGAGGTGGATCCAACATGAGCAGAGACAAGCTTATCAACAGCAGCAGTTGGATGCAATGGCTCAGTTCTGGCAGCCATGGGGTTTTAACCCACCACCACCACCTCCACCTCAGTAGCACTGTGAGAAGGCACAAAGACGCCTCACTCTTTTTCCCACAAACTTGGTTTCAATCAAGTTTAGGGGAGGGGGTGGATAGTGTTACGTCTTGGCCGCTTTTATTATTTTTTCGTTGTTATTTCATTCGGTGTTATTGAGGTCATGATTGTTCTTGGTTGTATATCGTATTTTACATCTTGCTTGAGTTAGTTGGTAAAGGGTCTGTGTGCCCGAATAGCTGATTCGATTGATCTGTCGTATTTGTTAATGTTAGTTTATGTTTTGCATTTTAATTGTGATTTTAGGTTAATTTTAAATTTCGTTGTTTAGAAGTCGTCAATTTGGTTCTTGATAAGCATAAAAAGGGTATTAGATGATAATTTTTCAATGATGAAATTTGTTTTTTTGGAAGTAAATGAGGATAGAACACATAACAGAGCATGATAGGCAGTTGGAGACAAAATTGGGCTTAGACTTGAACAATAATCACAAATTAACCTGTGAGGTTTTGAGCTTTATATGTACTCTTATCTATAGAGTAATTTTATCATTCTTTCGGTGTGAAGTGATTGATCACATAGTATTTAGTCTCTAGAACTTGCCTTGCGTCTTTATAGGAATGTGTCGAGTACATGCTGTGGCATAGAAAATGATATTAGGCATTCTTTTGCTAAAAGCCCTATTTTTTAGCCTTTAAAAATAATCTTTTGTACCCAAAAAAAAAAGGGAAAAATCCCTAGTCAGCCATTTTGAGCTTTAAAGCCTTCTTTTTCAAAGCCATACATTACAAGCTTATACCTTTCTTTTAGCTTTGGCCCGAGCAATTGGACTAAGTGAGTAAGAGGGAGGTGTATTGGAAGGTAGAGGGGTAAGAGTATCAAGGTGGAGTGAATGTTTGGGATGATGTGAAAAGAGATTCGGGGAGGCAAAAGAGAAAGGAATAGGAAAATTCCCTCCCAAAAAAAAAAAAAAAAAAAAAAAAACTTGGAAAAGATAAAGTTGGAGGAGGGGTTAATAATGAGAATATGCATATATATGCCTAAGTGTGCATGAGTTGTAAGAAGAACGAGTAGTCCCAAATGTGGTACTCGATCGGGTAGTCCCAAAGTGGTACCTGAGTGAAAGTGGCATAAATAATCTTGATTGATGCATAAATGTTGTGGTAAGGTGAAGAAGCCAAATTAATTGGTTTTTCTGAGAATTGAAGATTGAGATTGAGTGAACAAAGTTGATGGGTAGTCGGGTTAGGAATAACTTGATTAGTCCAATAAATAGTCACTTATATCTAAATGTATCCCACCTAACCATAAGCCAACATTACAGCCAACATTACAGCCAAAAATAAAGACCTAGTGATACATGCTAGTTTTACATGTATTTTAGGTCAATTAAAGGTCGTAATATGGGACATATGCATGTGTATTTGGGCGAAAAGTGATTAAATTCCATCTCTTGAGCTAGATGACGTGTTTCTGCTTGTTTTGGTGTTATTCAGGTATAAAAAGGCCAAAAATTCCGTTTGGGCAAGGTTCGGGTGGAAAACGAGCAAGAAAAGTCGGAAATAGCAAGAAGATGTTGAAGCTTGGCCAGAAACTCCAACTCGGTCGAGTTGTTTATCAACTCGGTCGAGGGATGAATGAAGAGAAAACGTGAAAATTGGCCAGCAACTCCAACTCGCCCGAGGCCTATTACGACTCGGTCGAGTTGACCCAACTCGGTCGAGTTGGCCAAACTCGGTCGAGTCAGCTTTCCGGGTCCAAAACAGAGTCTGCGCGTTTTAAAGCCCATTTTGGCCCCAAATTTGACCTATTACTATATAAGGAAGTCCCAAACTCTAAAAATAGCAGAGAGAGCTCATTAGAAGATATTTTGAAGAGGAAAGCAACATCGAAGAATCGAGATCAAGACGACGATTAGGGTTCTTATTCATTATCTCATTTCTTTACTTCAAATCATGTTTGTCTATGAACATATTTGTGTTATGAATATGAACATGAGTGAGTAGTTCTTTATTATTCTAGGGTTTTGAAAGTAGGTTTTAACGATGTTTGATTAATCGAAGTTTTCTATTCCAGTTAATGATTGTTATTCGTTATCTATATGTTGTGATTTATTTTCATGAATGGTTAATTTGATCACTTAACTACTTCTACATAATTCATAAGTTGGCTTTGAAAGGAGGAATTTGTGAATGGAAATACAACATATAGCGTAGTTGTTGAGCGCTCTGAAAGGAGGTGAGATAAATGCGTAGGCATAGGTCTAAGATCGATTGGGAGTTCATTAGATCTAGTCGACTTGAAAGGGTGGCTAGGGGTAATGAATCTACAAGTTAATTGCTTCGAAAGGAGAGTTAACATATATGAGTGCCGTCTAATAACGATAGTAATCATTGCTAGTTTAGAATAATTAGATTGTCAAACTTAGTTAATTCTGAAATCAATTCTCTAGAATATATCTTCCAATCTTGCAAATTTGATAAATTATTTTCTTATACTTGAATTTAAGTGTTTAGTAATAATTTAGTAAGATGAGTTCAATATTAAAATCAACCCAATTGAGAGCCTAGTTAGGAGTGTTTTAGGATATTTAGAGTATCAAACTAGTCATTAAGTCGGTCCTTGTGGGATCGACCTTGCATGCCGTTATATACACTTGCACCCGTACACTTGCGGAGCGTTAGGTTATAAAATAGGCAAACAGAAAGTAACTCAAATGATGACCCAATTTTCAGAACGTCTGCTTGTCACACTTTTAATGTTGCACTTCTTCGCCCCCCTGTTTTTCCCCCTTTGCATATGCATATTTTTTCCTTTAGTGTGACCAATATAATTATTTAGTTTTCACATTTAACCACTTCATAAATTGAGATGGTTAACTGAACCAACCTACTTCGAAGATATCATTTATTTGCAAATAAGTTAATTCAATATTAGGTAGTGAAAACCACAAAGGTGCTCAAATATTAAACCTCAGGAAGTAATAATTTCAACAACAAAAAGGCACAGCTAAAAGAATAAGAACAATAAAACTACAATAACTTTCAGATAATAAACTCTCATTTTACTAGATATAGCGCGTAGATAGTCCGGACATGTCCCTCAGGAGAATAGGGACCCTGGAGTCCGAGGGTCGTCTAATCATGCCTCGCTTGTTGAAGGCACGATGTACGGGTGATTTTCAATAGGTGGCATATATATGCGTTGGAGTTGTTCCATCATTGGTTCCTCGTGTTCGTGGTATGCTCAAACACATGTGCAGTACTTTTGTGAGAATTCGTGCCATATGCCGGGGTTCATGTCGATGCTGCTGTTTGTAGCGTCGTAGCCAAATCCCCGGCTGCACAGAATTTTCATCCAACCACAGTGCCTACTTTCTAACCACCTAACTCGATCGTGTACATCAAGATATGAAAACCAGGGTTTGTTAACGAACCTATCATGGAGAAAACAATGGATGTAGATAGTAGCTATACTGTTGCAGGCGTCGTCGCCAGGAATCCAGTGGCCAAGAGAATGTTATTCATGGAGAAGACTTATCAAGCATTCCTCTATGTTCTTGGTCCAATCCGACCTGGTGTACCAAACCACATCTTAGGTGGTTGTATCTTTTGGACCATGACTTGGAGGACACATTTCAGGAGAGACCCAAATCTCTTGTAATTTCTGTATGCGCTGTTAGGGCCACCAGCAGGAAGAAATGACAGATACTATGCTAGCTTATAAGGTGGGAAGTTATTGCGGGGGCATTAGTTAGTTCGCCGTGCCAACTCGTTCTGTTTTTATTACATCTAAACCTTTTAACCCCTAACTTTGTAGCATTCGTCTAAGAAAAAGATGTGGTAACACTCTGTTGCAAGAGATGAATATTTATTAGTGAAAATTAGCGCCGAGACCAACCACACATTTTTTACACCATCCAATGTTGTAATGATATTACAAACACCGATCGTACATTAGGACCTTGAATGGTGCTAACGAATACAAACCTAAAAAAGAACGCATCAATTAGGTATTAAAGAACGATATCCCAGGTAAGGTAGGGTCGACTATGCAACAATCTACACGGTAAAATTTCCTTGACAAAGCAAGCAACAATGATAACCCCTAGCCGCTCAACAGCGGTGGTGAAGGGGAAAAGGACGCGGCGGTATAGGCTCGAAATCATTATAAGTGCATCCCACATCGACTTCCCCCCTTCATGGTAAGCTAGGGCATGGGGATTGTGCTACAAAAAGAATACCTTATTATTATGTTTTTCAGCTAAAATGAGTCAAAACATAGGGGTGGCATAATATCAACGGTAATGTACGTCTTTTTTTTTCTTACCTCGAAGATATCCGGCCAGATGTCCGGCGGAATTTGTGTTATGTTAGTCAATATGTCGTGAACCACACACTCCGTAGATAGAATAGACTTAAAAAAATTGTAGCGGTACTGAAACTTTGTGAGCCTTTTTAGATAGATACTCTGTATCGGCCAGGAATCCAATGAAGGCTTGATCAATAAGTTTAGACCAACCAATCGGATAATTTTTGTGTGCTAAGGCGAGATGCCGGGTATTGAGCTGCGTGCAACTCATTATCGGTAAAAAACACTCTCCAGTGAGCGGAGTTGCTTTCTAATAACTATACACTGAAACTTGTGTATCTAGATTGATGACGTTTGCCTGAATTTATAATAGGCCAGACCAACCCCTCCCCCCCTCCTCCAAACACGCCCCCATGGGGCAACACCGACCCAAGGTCTGCTAGATGCACGTCGGCCCACATTGAAATCTGCACCTAATAATAAAGGGTAGGGAGTGTAGGTAACTATCCCGCCTGCAACAATATTCACCTTACATCCCCAACTAGGCATGCCTACAAAAATTTGTGCCCATATTGACAAATGCCCATTGTACATATATTGACTTCAATAATAATAATCTCCTTCGTTGTTTCACAGTTTTCCATGGCAAATACAAACCTTGGAGACCAAGAAACACATAGCCTACAGTCAATATATCTTTACCAGGATACTGAGTGGATCAGAGAGATGGATAAGTGCATAGTAACAGTTCTACAGAGGGAGAAGGAACTTTGCTACTGGGTTCCAAACGGGAACCCCCCCTCCCAATTACCTCAGTATTGTCCAAGCTCGTTCACATCAATGTGAGAGATTTCAAAACCAACGCAACTTCACAACAAAAGATGTTATCAACAGAGTCGCGACCCTACGAAGCAAATACGAACTATTCACGAAGCTCAAAAATACGTTAGATACACTGTGGGATGGTTATGGAAACCGACTGCTAGCATCTGAATCCTAATGGAGTGAATGGTTTCTCATTTACGGGGACATTGTTTACACATACTCAAATGAAGGTGAGCCTTACTACCGTATAATGGAAGAAGTATTCTGGCAGGCTAGTGTCCCATCCACCAGGATGCATCATTTCCTGACAACTTGTGAGAGTCGAGCGCGTGGGGAGTAGTTGTAGTGACTAACTTATTCGCGTCGCGTTCACGCGGCTTCGTGTTTCGCTAGTTATTATGTAGGTTTCGATATGTTGAACCACTCCACCGTTAATATTACATTTCTCTCCCGTTAATATCACCCTTTCATTTTCTTGTTTGGGCTGTATCATAGCGAGTGTCTGGTGGGTAATAGTGAAGTTCGGAACACACCAAAGAGTGGTTCAATTTATTTTTGTTTATTGTCAATATCTTTCTTACAGTACTACAAGATCAGTATTACATACCAGGAAATAAAAAGTTTAGTGTGAGTAGGGGTGTACCTAAGTTCAATACAAGAATGATGGTTAGCCAAATAAATCGTGCTAACTACTAACTATTAAATGGTGTACATGTGAGGAAAAAATGATCGTGTTAGGTAATCACGGTAGAAAAGGCACTCGTTAGAAATGATATCTGATCAATGCATCGTGCCTCATGCTATGTGGCAGGCAAGGCACGAAGAAAAATTGATACCTGGTCAACGCCCCGTGCTAATCGGCAGTAGGGGTGTAATAGCGTGCAAATGTAAATTCTAAACAAGAACGAAGGTTAGTCAACCAAATCGTGCTGCCTTCTGACCATTCACTATCGTGTCTGTGAGCAAACAGTGATCGTGCTAGAGTCACCATGTCAGGAAAGACACACGGCTACAGTAACAGATGGTCAATCCTTCGTGCCTCGTGCTTAATGGCAGAAAAGGCATTCTGATCAAGTGATGATTAATCTCACTGCGTGCCTCCCAATACGGATGCTCGGATATGAGCCTGTTAAATTTTGAAGTGCATAGGCAAAAATGGAATTGTCTAATCACGCTGCAAAGCTGGCTGGTATACAGTGACTCATGCATGTGACTGAATGTATCTTATAATAATTCATCCCAACACTTCATGAAGTACCCTATTACCTACGCATGCACGCAGGTCTGACATGTAGTCTCTTTTTATTCGATTAGTTCAAAGCTAATCCCTGTGCTAAATAGTCACGCTCATGCCTAAAGTAACTATAACGTGGTATGATCTATTGAAATAGACACCACATGGTCAATCTAGATTAAGCAGTTTGCATAGCCTCACCAAGAGCATAGGTGAGATGATGGTATGGGATTAATTCGAGACCACAAAGAGAATATTTCTACACGGACGGGTGGACGGAAGCCATGAATGATGCCCTGATCGAAGGACTGGAGGGCACAAGTGAGGATAGACACTGCCTTCTCGATGGTTGTTGGGGGAGGCAATAAAGAATGGGCTGTTAGTTGTATCGATCAGAACGTACTGCAGATGGCCGTTGAACAAAATCATGGTGGAGACGGAAAGATTGAACAAAATTACAAGGTTTTCAGGTGGATAAAGGCTCAGGATGGTGTCCGGCACGCTAAAGAGATATATGCAAGTGAAGATATTTGGAAAGCCCTACGTGAGGTTTCAAAGCGACTGAACCCAATATTCTTTTGATTTTATTTATGCAAACAAATTATTTATAAATATCAACTTACACATTAGTTCCAGATACGCGAACTTACAAAATGTGCGTACAGGAAAAACTACTTGCCGCCGCTTACAAGCACAACGGGGACCAGGATTGGAGGAGCCTACAGGAAATATTTGGCCAGGTTGATGGGCCTTTATCACTGACGCCACAGCCACTACTACAAAAAAATTAAAAGGCTATGCTAAAAAACCGTAGTTAAAAGGGTACAACGACCGTGGTAGTAGATGACGTAGTCATAGACCTACCACCAACAACTACAGTTAATGAACGTAGTAGTTAATTATAAAGACCACGGTTGCAAACCGTTGTCGTACTAGTAGCATCTACGATTACGGTATGTACAACCACCGTTAGGAACTTTATGCGATCATGGTTTGAACCTTCGTAATTTTTACTAACGATTACGGTACTACGGTACATATAACCTCAGTTGTTGACTCTATTTGACTACGATCTGAAACGTAGTAATTTTCAACAAAGACTACGGTGGATAATCGTCGTCGTAGATGGTAAATCTACGACAACTGTAAGTATAACTACGGTTGGTGTCGTTCATTGACAACAGTCCTGAACCGTTGTCGTAGATGTTGCTCTATTTTAAAAAATGGTTTCTGATGCTATTTGAAAATTCTAAGTTATATTTTTTTTTATTATATTATTAAAATTAATGTACATTTAAACATACAACCAACATCTATATATATCTAAAAACAAAATGGCTTTTTGCTTGATTTGACAATAATCATTTTTTCCCGCCCATTTGTCATTTGCTAAAATGAGAAACTTTTTAATGAAAAACGAAAATATAATATATTTATTTTATTATTGCTGTGGGCCCAGCTACCCACCATTTTTTTCGGAAATAATATTGGTAAAAGATTTGATAATATTTTGGGTATATATTTGTTTTTTCATTGAAAATATATGTTAGGATTTAGTGTTCCATGCAAAATGATCTATTTGTAACAAACCATATATTTTTACATGAATATCAGTTAATTTTTGAGTAAAATCAGCGATTCAATATTTGCTGATTTTATAATAAAAAGATTTTTTTAGATTCAATCATAACTAATTATTTATTTTGCTGCATAATAAATAGATTACAAACCCTAATTTCGAAAGCTATAAATACATAATATTGAATGATTCACTCAAATCTCGATAGTTGAACTCTCCTCATACAATTCAGAATAAATATGCCTCCGGTTTTCTCTAAAATAAGCGATGTCCATGCTAAGAGGCATGATTGGGCTTTGAAGATGCGTCTGGTACGTGCTTATAATATACCAATGTACAAGAATCCTACTCAAATTCAGAGCTTCGAATGTGTTTTCCGGGATTCTGAGGTAAACAATTTAACAGTTTCAATGATATGTAAATATTGTGTATTAAATTCATTTATTCAATAAAACTACACAATTATCATATCTGAAAAATATGTAATGTTCATACATATTTGCAGTTTTCTTATTTTGGAGACAAGTATTAACTGGTTTTGTAATGTATAGTCATGTTCAGTTTTGGAGAATAAAGGTTGCGACTAGACATATTTCAGTTTGTGAACGTATTTGTTATCTTAAGAGTATATTTTCTGCAATATTCATTTAACCATTCAATTTATAATTTGTGATATAAAATATTTGTTCTGTTAAAGAAAAATAATGCGTTTTTTTTTTTTAAATATCAGTTTTCGTGATTGCTGTATACTTGCTTGCAATCATAAAAAATAGACAAAAAGCAATGTTTTTATTTGACTACATAGTAGCAATCTATTTATTATAATGCATTTAATTGATGCATTTAATTGTTATACAATTATCAGATCTGAATATGTAATGTTCATACATATTTGCAGTTTTCATATTTGGAATCCATTTATTACAATGCTTTTAAGTTTCATTTCACCATGTTTAATGTAAAGTTTTTTCCTTTTAAATCAGGGCTCAACTATAAGGGGATCTGCAAGGCTGAACCATATAGATACTGCTCGACAGCGACTTACCGAAGGAAATTTGTACATCATTTCTGATTTTATGGTTTCTTAAGATGAGCTGAGATTTAAAACTGCAACTCACCCACTGAAATTTTCCTTTTATGGAAAGACAAAGATTAAACATATCCGTGACACATCGTTCCCGAAAGATAGATTCATTTTTAAGTCATTTGATTGGATTTCAAAACTGAAGAAGCAGGATGAAACTTTGCTATTTGGTACCTAACTAATACAAGGAGTCATTTTATTATGATAAGTATATAAATAAATTTATGTCACCTACCAATGTTATTTACGAATTTGTTTGTTATTATATGAAATTTAGATGTCATAGGTCGCTTGGTGGAAATGCATTCACCTCAAATGATGGCTACAAAGGAGGGACCGAAGAGGTTGATGGAAATCGAGATAGAAGATTTGAGGTACATGCCTAAATCTAAATAATTTTATTAGATTAATTTCATTTAGGTTCTTAAAAATATTATTAGGTCCTTATAAATATCCTAACAAATTTAATTTTTATTCATTTTGTATTTTACTTAAAGTGAAAACAGATTAACAATCACATTGTGGGAAGAATTTGTGGATCAAGTCTTACCTTTTTATAACAAAGAAACAACTGAGCTAGTTGTCATAGTAATGTAATTCTGCCGACCGAAGGTGTACAATGGTAATTTCCCTGCAAAATTGCATAATATTTATATTGTGCTAACAATTATATTAGCCTATTGTTTTTTGATCCTAGATTATGACTATATTTTTTAAGCAGATTCTGTTAAAGTATCAAATACGTATAACTGCACCTAACTTTTTGTAAATGCTGATGTTTGGGAGATAAATGAGTTTAGAAACAGGTAATTTAGCTAAATTTTTCATCCTTATTATACTTTGTTCACAAATTTCTTATTATTTATGTTGAGATATTATCAACTTCTTAATATGCTTATTTGAAAAAATCAATATTGACTTAGGGCCTGTTTGTTTATGACTGTGGGTGGCTGAAGTACTGTAGGCTGTGAAAAATAAAGTGGAATTTTTAGGTTGGGGTAAATAAATGAGTGTTTGTTTATGTTGGTTGGGAGATTGGGTTGGAGTTGGTTTATATTATAAAATGTAGTAAAAGTGATTTGATGTGTGTAAGAGATAGTTAATGAATGATTGGTTCTTGAGTAAAGTTGTATTGGAAATTGGGTTTGATTGATGATGTGTGTTAGAGTTGGTTAAAAAATGATTGGTTATTGAATAAAGGTGTGTTGGAAATTGGATTTGATTTATGATATGTGTAAGAGGTAATTAAAGAATAATGATTATTGATTAAGGTTGTATTGAGAATTGAGTTTAATTAATGATGTGTGTAAGAGGGTTGGAGACAATATAGTGTCCCAAACCCATAAACAAACACATGTTAGGTTGGGCACAATCCACAAGGATTGGCCCAACCATAAACAAACAGACCCTTACTTTATTTCCCCTTTTTTAGGATTGCTGATTCTCCGAATCGGTCAAAACCAGTGTCGATATCTCATGCTTCCAGTTCTGGTGTGTCCCCAAGCAGTGAGTTCTCTTCTGACCGTGCGGTTGTTAGGAATCTGCAAGAGATATGTGAGGGAGAGGTAGTGAAAATTTCTTTTTTTATATGTTGTTCAGTTCTTTTTTCATAAAATTTATGGTTATTTTAATATCAGTAAATATTTTGAGATTCAATTTGAATATTTGGGATGGTGTGTTTTGGGTCTACTGTGGAATAGCTGAGATTGAAAATGCTACGGATTTGTGGTATATGGCATGCTTAACATGCCATCATAAGCTGAGGAAAGTGGATAATGTTTGGTCTTGCCGTGAATGCGGTGAAGTACAAGCTAACAAAAATTTCAGGTATAATATTCTAACCTATTTCAGTTTGTATATGTAACTATTCTACCTAACAAAAAAAATAATAATGTATTAAAAAATGTGTTATTTTACATCAAATTAAGGTTTAACTAATATTATTACTAATTTTCTTTAGGTTCAAGATGGAAGTTCGTGTCATTGATGAAACATACAACGCTCTTTTTGTTGTTTGGGACTCAGAGTGTCAAATTATATTTGGGAAGTCAGCCTACGATCTCAAAACAGCCAATGTAAGATTAAGTTATTAAACAATAGTTTATCTAATTATTTTAACATGTGTTACATCAAAATAATTGATGCAATATATAGGATGCTGAGCCGGGTGTTCTAGAGTACTATATCACCAAACTTGTGGACAGGAATGTACTTTTTAAAGTGTCTAAAAAGACTGATACATCACGTGGTGGTAGAGTTACCCTTTATGTGACAAAGGTTTCTGATGATCCTGAACTATTGGCACGGTTTTGTTCAGCTTATGTTGACCCACAGGTAATAAAAATTACTTACTATTCATTTTATTCAATTTACTTTGTAAAAGATATTCTGAAGAATGAAATATACTAAGATCATATGAATCTTAGTGATATTTTCAATTATACTAATGAATAAAAAAAAATTGTTTTTTTTATGAGTCCCAAAATATTATGTAAATTTTGTGTTTTTACCATTTGTTATCAGGAGTCAGATTTGATTTCTAAGCTTGTGCGCAAAGATGCGGCGGATGATGATTGTGTTTCTGATGATGAGGTTAATACTCCTTAAAAGATCGTGCAAGCCTTAGATGAAAATGATGATAATTCAGATAAGACTACAACTGTGGAAAGTAGCCGCTCTAATGGAAAAGAAAAGGTCGATGATGGTGATCAGGGTCTAAAGGTCAAGCGCAAGCTGTTGGATGACCTCGATAAGAACTCGACTAACAAGAAGACTATCAAGCAGGAAAAGTTTTGAAGTTATTTTGTTTTTAAGTCATTTTCCTATTGACGATGTTTTTTTAATACTATTCTATAGTTTCCATATTCTGTTTTGCTATATTACGTTGTGTTTTAAGGTTGTTTTTCTATTGACAATTTCTTTTTCTATATAATGTTTGCCTCTATGCTACTTTTTTATTGATTATGTGATGCTATTTGCTCTATGCTACTACACACATTAACTTAATTACTATATACATATATTTGAACGTGCTTCAATGATATTCACTTTGCCATTTTGATTTATATGTGTTCAATTCATTATAAAATAGATGTGCAAACTACTAAACACATTAACTTAATGACTACATACATATAGCTGAACGTGTTTCGAAGTTATTCTATTTGCCCTTTTGATTATTATATGTGTTCAATTGATTATAAAATAGATGTGCAAACTACAAAACACATTAAGTTAATGATTTCATACATATATTTGAACGTGCTTGAAATTTTTCTGCCTATTGACAATGTTATTTTGTTTGTTGTTTTGATTTATTTGTGATCAACTCATTACAATAAATGTGTATGAACAAGTAAATGCATTGACTTATTGACAACAAATTTCCGGGATTTTTTATTTATTTATCATTTTACATAATACAATATTAATTTGCATTATGATAAAATAACTTTAATTTTATATGAATAACTTCAAATTAAATATACTTTATAATAGTTAGTAACGATATAAATATAATTTTAAAAAAAAATATTAAGATATACATATTAAAAGTGTTAATGAAAATATATGTTTTCTTCATATTAGAAAATCGAACCAATAAGTAATTTGTCTTATAATATTAAGTAAAACGACATATAAGTAAAAGATGACACAAAATTAGTTTTAATATAATAGTTGTAATATATTTAACAAAAATTACACACTTCAACAATAATAGTTGTAATATAATTTACAAAAACGACAAAAATATATAAAAAAAGGATATATGTATTATAATGAGAGTATGATAATATATATCACGAAAATGTTTTATGTATTTACATCCATTATTTTTAAAAGCTACGTAAACAATCCAGGCAGATACAATTATGAATAAATTATTCGATCATATAAATTTTCCAGAAGTATCATATTTATGATTTTATTATATTGATTTCATTAATTCAGTAACCCATTTTATTTAAAATAAAATATTATCTGAATTTTTTTTATTTCTATGTAGAGCACATAATAAAAATATTTTAAACGATGATAATATTTTGTTATGCACAAAAATGATTATTTTTATTTATTATTTAAAAAGCAAATGTTAAGCATGCAATTCTGGATCCAAGATATGATCTGGATAAGTATTGTTTATATAATAGACAATGATATAGTGCATAAATATCTATTATCAAGAAAGACAATAAAATCTGCAAAATCTAACTACTCAAACCCTAGTCAGCCATAAAATTATGCTTATTTATAGGTCTTATTATTTTCGTGATTGATTATAAATCACTTGCAGGTTGGTTATTCCTAACTGTAAAAGAAGATATATTGAAGACTATAGGATGAAAAATCAGTAAGCTTCAGTTATTCCATTTTTGTATTCAACTGTTTGTGAAACGTTTAATTACTGAATTGATATGGGTACGGTAATCTTACTGTTATAATGCGTAGGGACCCAGACGTTGAGTTAATTGTTATATCCGAAGATGAAAGTCCGTCTTTTGATGTTAAGGTTACTGATGAGATCTTGAAATCAAAGACATTGGTATAAGTTATTGCTGTTTATATTAATGTTATAAGTAATACTTATTAATTAAACAGATTGTTTTAGTTTTAATAAACACTAATGGATTTCTGTATTATTTTATTCAGGTGATTCCAGATGATTTTAAGGCACAGTTTATTAAATAGAAACACGTGCTTGAAGGGACTGCTAAAATATTTCGAGGAATACAATATTGGAATGTTGGAATTGGAGGTGACCCATGGAAGAAATTAGAATTAACTAACTGTGGCAAATTTCTTGCTGATAATGATCTTGGATTGAAGAGGGAGTTCACGCTAGAGTGTGAGGAGGATGAAGGCTTAAATTTTCGTGTCTATGTTTACTGATTTAGAAAATAATTATGTTCAGATTCAGCCTGCATAGAATAATGGTAGTATATGTAGTTTCTATGTTTAATTTCCGGTTTCTACTAAAATAATATTGTCCCTATCAATATAATGAAGACTATTGCTTACTGCTCTTATACCATAAAAGATTGTGTTATCTAAAATTCATCACAGCTTGTATATTATTAAATAAATAATGCCAAACGATATACTTTATTTAATATGATAAAAGTGTATAAAAGAATATTAAATAAATTAATATTGATAAAGTATATAATTTTTTAAATCATATCTGTTTAGATATATGTAGATAAGAAGAGATGAAATTTGAAGTATCACAAATATTTTTTATAACAATTTATGAGATAATGAAAAAAACAAATGGGATAACAAATGTTGAAATTTTAATATATGTAATTAAATCCATTATTGATTATGTGAAAATATATTGTATATATTATATTACAATCTAATATTCGTGTCTTTATAAGCACAAGTTATATTGTTTTGATTCAAAACTTTTATGTCAGTATATATGTATATATACTGTGTATTCACAATAAATGTTGTATATAACTTGATATATTTGTAGCTACAATATCTCAACAGATTGATGACATTAAATTGAAGATAATTTTAATGATTTGATGTCTTCAACTGACCAACGTCTATATAAATATGAGATGATATGCACTCATTATATTTCATAAGAAAAATATTTAGTGATACCATACAAGCAGAGTAAAACCAAGACCAAAGTGTATGCAATTGGAAGATGACTCAAGTTATTGTTTCAGTATTAGTTGTGAACAATGTTGCATACCCGTGTTTCACTATTGTTGTGAAGCACAAGCATGTTAGCAGAGCAAGACTGGTATTAAAGAATTTCTAACCTATATGTATGCAATTGTAAATCAATAATTTGCTAAACCATGTTTGTTGATTATCTCGCAGAAGGTTCCTGAACAATTTCGCATCACTTTTTAAAGTGGGGTCATCTAATCAATGGTACGGCGACGCTTATTAGGGGAACTAAGGAGTGGACTGTTGGAATTGAATGTAGAGAGGGAGGAATTTTGCTATCTAACAAGCTGTAGGGATATGATGGATCGGTGTATGATTGGTCGTGGTGATTTTGTCACCTTTGAGAAGCAACCTCCTAGGGATGGTGATACACTTGATCTTTCATTTAGGGTGTTTGTTCAGTAAATGAGAAGCGACACTTATTATTTTTATCTATTGTTTTTCAACTTTTCAAATCTTGGAATAATAAATGTAGGTTTTGTGTATTTTTTTTTGAGTTATAAGCTTATCAGTAATGTACTTATTTGTTTTTGGTAATTTTAACAATGTTTGTTAGATCAGCAATACAGTATTGAAAATAATGTGCTTAGATTGTCATGTGGTGGTTTATCATATAACATTAGAGAAGATCATAATCTAATTTAGTTCAGAAAGTAAAAAGTACATGACAAGTGATGTAAGTAAGATATGGAACCTTGAAATAAGGAAACAACTTACAAGGGAATTGAGAAAGCATATTCATATTAGATATATTAATTTACTATCTAAGATTTGATATTATAAAACCCATTTTTTGTTTCGATAATTATTACACAAATATTGTCTCAACATTAAACCTGCATTAAATTATTATGTAATTGTGACTAAATGGGTCATCGGATTTTGTTATTTGAAAATTATATATATATATATGTATATATATATATATAAATTAGGATTGTGTCAATCAATCAAATATTTATAGCTGACATAAAAATATATCGTAAGATTTATGTAAAGGAAATATATGCAGTGTTATGAACAGAATCTGGGCGAGCAAATGTGTGATTCTTCTATATTATAATACATCCAAATATAAACTTATATTAATCAATAGTTATCCTTATAAATATCTCTTCTATATCTATATATATGTTTGTCTAAGAATACTGAAGTTGTTTCAAACAAGTTTTAAAAAAACTTAACCTAGAAAAGACTAAAAGTCATCGTTATAGGGAGATGGCGCAATCAGAAGTATCAATTCTGGTGGTTAATAATGATCAGTATCCATCTTTCACAGTATCAGTTCATCATAGTAATGTTGAGATGGGAAGATTGGTAATTATTGGAGTTACTATTGAATCATTATTAATATAAGTTTAGTATTATGTATCACTGATTGTATTTTCTATTGCAGAAAGTTCCTGAACAGTTTTGTTATCATTTTCTTAGATGGGGACATATAATCAACGGAAGAGCAACATTGTTAAGAGGTAGTAGAGAGTGGACAGTTGGATTGGATGTGGACGAAAACGAGAGGGAAGAAATTTGCTACCTAACTGGCTGTAGGGAGATGTTAGATGACTGTATCATTGGTCACGGGGATGTAATTACATTGGAGAAGCAACCTCCTAGGGGTGATAATTTTATGGATCTTTCGTTTAGGGTTTTTATTCATTAATCTATGTTTTTTTATGGTCTATTTGATATGAATGATTTACATTATTTTTCACTGTCTTTTAAGGTCTATGCAACACATAATGTGATATCCAAATAATTATCATTTGTTTTTTCATCATTAAGTCATTATGAACACATATTATGATTTCTGGGGGTGTGTTTGTAGTTTTTATTCAGATTTATCAGTTTCCATAATCTATATTATATCATGTGTAAGTGATTTAATCAACATCCTATATAAAAAAAATTAAATAAGAGTAAAATTTTAGTAATAGATGACTTATCTTCCTATGCTCATTTCATTTTGATTCTTGATACTCCGGCTATTAACAATCCTGTTGCACCTCCAATGTATAGTTGATGTTTTCTGTACCTGCAGTTATTTTAATTAAATTGTTAATATTATGAAACAGGGCAATATCAGTTAACTTTTGTAATCATATATACACGAAAATATGTGACAATAAATACATGGAAGTCAAATTCAAAAGCCGCGTAAGTTCTTTGAATTTTTTTCATTCAAACAACAATATATGACTCAATGATTCAGTATATTAAACTGCATAACATTCATAAAAGGTGAATTGTTGTGGCATGCATATGATTTCATAAACAATGAAAACTAAACATCTTATTATGTATGCCATAAATTGAAGCCTGAAAATGTTTTATATCATGTTAGATTATATATCAATGACTATTATCTATGAATCTGTATTTTTAAGATACTTATTTTATGATTTTTATCCCTACAAATCAAAATAGATGCATTAATATTAGTGTTGTTATTGCTAACCAGCTAAAAATAAGTACAATAATGAAGCACTAACTGGTGAAAACATAATTCATACCATAGGTCGGAATGCTAAGATTACAATTGTACGTAACTACGAATGAGTAATGTTTGTGAAATCTAATTTTATGCAATTTTGTTGTATCATATATGATAAGCATGCATATTGATGAAATGGTTAAACATCTTATACAACATGGGAAAGCTGTACGCAAATAAAATTTACGAAACCATCGAAAAAAAATGCTTATGGAAAAATATGGTGAAATCTTTTACTTATCTTTCCTTTCTTCTTTTATATTTTAGGGTCAAATTTGGATTCATAGCTGTATATCTCATGTTTAATGTCCTGATTCATCTTTTGCTTCTATAACCTGCAGATACAAAAAAGAGGAAAATGTTTTAGAAAGAAGAACAAAGTATATCAATATTGTTTTATTTAATAATCAAAAAAATTATTTTTAATCTATACAAATTATTTATATTAGATCCATATTATGAAAATCTTAAGTTATTTTATGTTTTTATTAGTATTCATATTGAAAATAGAAATTTATGCTCAATACTAAAAAGATCAAATATTTTCGTTTTATAATTTATTATGAATTTGAAGATCTGGTGAAATACATAAATTATCAATGATTGGATGAATCAGAATAATATTTATCAAGATAATAACTATAAATATATTTAGATATATATGAGATAAAATATATGTGACCAAATAACCAGAATATGTAAAAGAAAATATAAATCCCTATAAATACTCAATATAAGTATCCATTCCACGGATAAGTTACATCATTTTTTACCCTACTTACTGAATAACATTAGTTCGTTCTATGATGCCCTAAATATGCAGAAAGGAGTTTCAATCGTCAATGAAAAATCAGTGGAAGAATACCATGCGGTTATGATTTGTGAAGGTGTGTTTTTAGTTTTTATACAGATTAATCAGTTTCCATAATCTATGATATATCATGTGAAAGTAGTTTAATCAACATGCTTTCATAAACAATGAAAGAGAAGTAAAATTTTTATACAAAGATTACTTATGTTCATATTGTTTTTCCATTTAGATCCAAGATTATCCGGATATTAACAATCCTATTGCTTATATTCATGATTGTTTGATGTTTTGTGTTTCTGCATCTATTTTAAATGAAGTTTTAAAAGTATGAGATAAAGAAAGATTAGGTCACTTTTTGTAATCATATATATATCTATGAAAATATATGATAATAAACAATGTTTTATCAAAATCACGTGCTGTGTAAGTTCTTTGTAGTCTTTTCATTCAATCAATGATATATAAATCAATGAATCATTATATTCTGGTGCAAACACTTTATAAAAACACTATTGTTGTGCAGTACGAATAAATTTCCTAAACAATGACAACAAAACATCGTATTATGTATGCAAGGTTCATTGTTGCTTGAAAATGTTTTAGTTAATTCTAGGTTATAAAGCAATTATTATTATTGATGAAAATGGAATCTTTAGATAATTATAAAGCATTGTCAACCCACCAATCCAAAATATATGCATGAATTATACTGTAATCAAGGCTAATTTAATAAGAATTAGTACATTATTGAATCACTATTTGATAGCAAAGTAATGTATGTCATAATCAGCATTCTTTTTGTAACAGTTTAACATGACTTTGAGTTAGTAATGTTTGTGAAGTCTATTATTATGCAATGTTTGTTGTATCATATATGGTAAGCCTACATGTTGATGAAAATGTTTATATATTTTATACAGCATGATGAAAGATTGATCAAACAACATATACTTTTCACGCAAGCAGAGGTCTGAAGAAAAACATGGTGAAACTTAGAAGTTCTATTACTATAGGAAAAAAGCATGCAAGGGAAGGTTTGATACATGCTAGTTTTACATGTATATTAGGTCAATTAAAGGTCGTAATATGGGACATATGCATGTGTATTTGGGCGAAAAGTGATTAAAATCCATCTTTTGAGCTAGATGATGTGTTTCTGCTTGTTTTAGTGTTATTCAGGTATAAAAAGGCCAAAAAGTCCGTTTGGGCAAGGTTCAGATGAAAACGAGCAAGAAAAGTCGGAAATAGCAAAGAGCTGTTGAAGCATGATCAGAAAGTCTGACTCGGTCGAGTTGTTTAGCAACTCGGTCGAGGGAGGAATGAAGAGCAAAACGTGAAAATTGGTCAGAGACTCCAACTCGGTCGAGGCCGATTCTGACTCGGTCGAGGCAGCTTTCCGAGTCCAAAACAGAGTATGCGCGTCTTCTGATTTTAAGCCCATCTTGGGCCCAATTTGGCCTTAACTATATAAGGAGGTTCCCAAACTCGAAAAAGGGAGTTAGAGATCATTAGAAGACATATTGAAGAGGAAAGCAACATAGAAGAATCAAGATCAAGACGACGATTAGGGTGCTTATTCATTGTCTCATTTCTTTATTTCAAATCATGTTTGTCTATGAACATATTTGTGTTAGGAATATGAACATGAGTGAGTAGTTCTTTATTATTCTAGGGTTTTGAAAGTAGGTTTAACCATGTTTGATTAATTGAAGTTTTTCTATTCTAGTTAATGATTGTTATTCGTTATCTATGTGTTGTGATTTAGTTTCATGAATAGTTAAATTGATCACTTGACTATTTCTACATAACTCATAAGTTTGCTTTGAAAGGAGGAATTTGTGAATGGAAAGGCAACATATAGCGTAGTTGTTGAGCGCTCTGAAAGGAGGTGAGATGAGTGCGTAGGCATTGGTCTAAGATCGATTGGGAGTTCATTAGGTCTAGTCGACTTGAAAGGGTGGCTAGGGGTAATGAATCTACAAGTTAATTGCTTCGAAAGGAGAGTTAACATATATGAGTGCCGTCTAATAACGATAATAATCATTGCTAGTTTAGAATAATTAGATTGTCAAACTTAGTTAATTCTGAAATCAATTCTCTAGAATTTTTCTTCCAATCTTAAGTATTCGATAAATTGTTTTCTTATTCTTGAGTTTAAGCGTTTAGTAATAGTTTAGTAAAATTAGTTTAATATTAAAATCAATCCAATTGAGAGCCTAGTTAGGAGTGTTTTAGGATATTTAGAGTATCAAACTAGTCATTAAGTCAGTCCTTGTGGGATCGACCTTGCTTGCCGTTATATACACTTGCACCCGTACACTTGCGGATCGTTAGGTTATAAAATAGGCAAACAGGAAGGTATGTCTGCTGTTTTGAAACTGTATTGATTGATGATCTTTTTTTTTTTGGTCTACATAAACATTGAACATATTTCAAATAGTTAAAAAGGTTAGGCGTTGCTTTGTTTTAAAAAGATTATGTATTTATAAGACTAAACTGATTATTAAAACAATTGGGAACAAACTTATCTGTTTGTGCAGCCCTTTGAGCATCCTGGTTTGTCGTAAAAGGAATCGTCCAGTATTTTGTTTCTTTCTTGATGCATGTTTATAATTTTGCATCAAGATTCTGCGATCAGCATCATACTCTTGGATTGAAGAACTTATTTGCTTTTGTAGTGGTCCCTCATTATACATACAAAAGTGAAATAGTTAGATGTGAATCTGTTAAAATAAAGTAAATAAAAAAAATTATTGTGAATAAGTAAGCATATGTAAGTATTCTAGCTAATCAAATAAAGTTAATTAAACAAAAATTATCTTTGTTGATAATAACACTTTTCAAAATAGTGAACATTTTGATTAAAAATAACATCCTTAGCGCACTCCAAAATATCACAATATGACTTTTTTTACTGCAACAGCCTGTATTGTACTTAAATGATGGTTTTTTTTACCCTAAATAAATTTTAACTTATATGAATCTGTTTATTTAGTATATATAAATATGAAATGTGAGATACTTGTGATATGCGTGTTTTATTGATTATGTTGATTAAGCATTCAACAAACATACCATCTGTTTATCCTCATGAATCTTGTGAGAATCAATAACGTTTTGAAGTTAAAATGTGATCATTTGAAACTAATCTATCAACATTTATTTTAATAAAATTAGGCGTTAAGAATATGGATTTAGTAGGTTCAGTTTTAAGATTTTATCAGAATTGAAGTTTTTTTTTTGTCAAAATAGGCCCATTTGCAAATAAAGTCTTTATGCAGGTATACATTTATATATATATATATATATATAAACAGAAAGTAGAGCACATGATTCACTTCTAACATATGATTAGTGTTACCAAGTATTCTGCCTTATTCAATTGAATTAAAAACATTGCATGTTGAATTCTAAATCAGACAAAGGTAAAATTACTTCAAAAATTCATTGCATATTGATATTTAGTTAATAAAAGTAAAAAATAGATAGTACTTTAAATTAAAAAAAAAAATCCCTTACATCTACCAGTAAAAACATATGTTGGAGTATATAAATGTAAATAAAAGTAAAAAAAAAAAAAAAAAAAAAAAAATTAACTTCTACATGTCTCTTTGTAGAACGGATATGAACAAATTTCTAACATATATATATATATATATATATATATATATATATATATATATAACAGAAAATAGAGTACATGAGTCAACTCATACAGATGATCAGTGATTTTAAGTGTTCTGCCTAATACAAGTTTAGTAAAAAAATTGCATGTTGAATTATAACTCAGATAAAGCTGTTATACCTTCAGAAAATGGTTGCATGTTTATATTTTAGGCAATAAAATTAAAAAATAACATAGTTCTTTTAACTTAAACACAAAATGGCACATATCTACCAGTAAACACATATTTAGGATGATATAAATATAAATAAAATTAAAAAAACATAAAATTACCTTCTGCATGTCTCTTCGTAGAATAGATATGGAAAGGTATGATCCGATATTAGATTTTATAGAAATGTGAAACAGATCTGAAAACCCCTATCATCATCGAAACACATTCTTATGAAAACCCTGATTTGACCTATAATATGACTTTGAAAACCAATTTGAAACCCTTTTTCAGAACCAGAATCCGAAAACTTCTTTCACACTTTCAGATCTGGTAAACTATTTGAAAAAAAATGACAAAAACACCATGCAAGAATGGTTAGTGAAAGGATCCAGCATATTTTTTCTCAGAAAGGGATTTTGTTAAAAAAATTACCGATTTAAAAGCCCCTTTCATCATAGATATGGAATCCGTTCAAAAACCCTAATTTCATCTCCGAATAGAGATTTCTAATCACAAAAAACTCATTTAGATCAGAAGTTTTACATATTTTGCGCTGAAATCTTAGATCTGTACACTGTTATTCAATATATTAAAATATTTCAAAAAAAATTTGATTCATCATTTCTAAAAGAGAAATTTGTTCTAAGAATGTTCTAATCTACTCAAAATGAACAAAGATAACGAACGTATTATGAAGGGAGGCTTATTTCATATGAGAGTGGACATCAGATAGAGAGAGAAACTGAAAACCCAGAAACTGGGTTAGAGAGAGAAATGACGGTGGAGATGAAGAGGTATGTATCACAGAGTATGAAATACTATTTATTTCAACTCATATTTGACAGAAGACACCATGCAAGAATGTTTAGTGAAAGGATCCAACATATTTTTTCTCAGAAAGGGATTTTGTTAAAAAAATAACCGATTTGAAAGCCCCTTTCATCATAGATATGGAATCCGTTCAAAAACCCTAATTTCATCTCTGAACAGAGATTTCTAATCACAAAAAACTCATTTAGATCAGAAAGCGCTGAAATCTTAGATCTGTACACTGTTATTCAATATATTAAAATATTTCAAAAAAATTTTGATTCATCATTTCTAAAAGAGAAATTTATGCTAAGAATGTTCTAATCTACTCAAAATGAACAAAGATAACAAACGGATTATGAAGGGGGGCTTATGTCCTATGAGAATCGACAACAGATAGAGAGAGAAACGGAAAACTCAGAAACTGGGTTAGAGAGAGAAATGATGGTGGAGATGAAGAGGTGATTATCATAGAGTGTGAAATACTCTTTGTTCCATCTCATATCTAAGAGAGATATAGAGGGAATTGGAAAAGTCAGGAACTGAGTTAGAGAGAGAATGACGGTGGAGATAGTGAGGTGTTTGTGAGAGAAGAGTCTAGAAGAAGACTCCTCACCTGAAATGGGTTTTCCTGAAATGGGGATAGTATAAATGGTATGTGGGTTTGGGCTGTGGGTTTGGGTTTTAGTTTAGGTTAATTTATTTTCTTTTATGTTATTGGGCTGCTAAGCATATATCAGCAGCCCATACAAATTCACAAATTGGGCAGCATTATTTTACCACTATATTGACATAGATTTATTTTAAATGGGCTTAGAAATTGTCATTTTCTTATAATTTGTATTTAATATAAATGTTTTGTGATAAAAAAAATTATATAAATACTTAGTATTAGCTAATTAAAATATAAATATTTTCTTTCAATAAATGTATATTTTAATTGATATATTATTAATAAGGAAATATTTATTACTTCATTTATTTGTTAATTTTTTCAATTTTGTTTCAATGGTAATTTATATTTGTTTAGTTTATTCAGAATTACCATTTATAATATTAAACCTAGATTCTAACATATATATTAATTTTTTAAATATTGGATTAAACAAATTGTTTATGAATTGTATAGTTTTTTTGTTAACTCGACTAAAAATATTTGTAGGATTTAGTTTACACGGTTTCAGTTTTGATATGTTTGTGATTAGTTTTTTTTCATTTATCTGTTCATGCCAAAAAAAAAAAAAAAAAAAAAAAATTGAACAAGTTGAATCAGTTTGTCATTAATTTACGAATTTGGTATGAGAATAACAAATGGGCCTATTATTGATTAATCGAACATAAATGAAAATCATTTAAGATTTATAATTCTTTAAAATAATTATTATTGTATTTGTGTGTTATTTTGCATTTTTGTTTACTATTATTGTTTACGTAATTTAATTACTATTTATAATAATTATTTTTCATAGTTGGAATAACATATAATAATGTATTTTTTTCTTTTATCAGAAGTTTATATAGTTATTTGTTGGAATGTTTTTTGTTTTCTTTATATAGATTTTGATTAACTAAATTTGTTTATTGTTTCTTTTAAATTTAGAATGGTAGTGGAGTTGTTAATAAATTCTCCAGGAAAACAGATTCTGGCAATAACATTAGTCAAGGGACTGTTTCATATCCATTTCAGAGGAGTCATTTTTCCGATATCACCAATGGTAATAAAATATTTTCCTAGAATTTATATTTATCTTTTTATTATTTATTATACTATTTTGTTCGGGAATTATTTGTTCTAACTTCAATGTTTTTAATTTTTAAGTTATTGAATCCAATAAATTCTGTCGCCAAAAAGGCCCCTTTGTCGTAGAGGAATGTTCAAATGAAACTGTTTCAAATTCGACTTCGTCTACCATAATAGGTACATCTGATACAGTATTTGTTATTCTTTTATTTATTTAAAATCAATTGTGCAAAAATTATATTAATCAATACTAACATTTATTTTATGAATATTTTAAATTTTCAGGAATGCGAATATTACTCCACATGTAGAAAGTTTAACAAATGTATCATGTTTGATTAATCTGACTGGAGGTGGTTCTATTAATGCATCAGCTAATTTACAACCTGAAAATATTAGGAAGCCACCCAGAAGACGTAAGATATTACATGAGTTTTATAAATTAAATTATTAGTTAATTTAATGTACTTTATTTTTAGAAAAAAAACTAATTAAAAATATTAATAAAGTTATTTTATTGATTCTATGCAGAAGCAGCCGGAACAAAGAAAGTACACATTAATAATCCTTCTGTAGTAGGTAAGTTTTGTTAATTAAGTTCTAATAATTTAAATTTCAAGTATAATGTTTCATGAATTTTTGAAGTCTATTAAGATTATTTACTATATACTTTATTTTAATAGATTATATGGATTTTGGTGATACCACGTACAGTTGTCGTCATTGTTCCGCATTGTTTTGGTATGAGGAACGTTTGTCCTCATTCCCGAAGTCTGTATATCCTGTATATAGTTTATGCTGCATGAAGGGGAAGATTCAACTTCCTTTACTTCCACGTCCTCCTCAACTTTTACAAGAACTTCTTTTTGGACAAAGTGCAAGAAGTAAGCAGTATCTAGAAAATATACGAACATACAATAATATGTTCTCATTCACGCCAATGGGAGGAAAGATCGATTCTAGCATGAACACTGGTGGTGGACCTCATGTTTTCCAATTACACGGTCAGAATTATCATCTAATTGGAAGTCTTCTTCCCTCTGAAGGTTCAACTCCGAAGTTTGCACAACTTTACATATACGATACTGACAACGAAATATCAAATAGAATCAATGCCGTGAGGTAATAATATTTAATTTTGAATTTGCAATACTATTTAATTTGTCATGTTTGTGTACGTATCTTTTGTCCTATCTTTACTGTGTTTATGCAAATATATTTACTTATTTTTCCAGAAAGAACAGAGAAAATGAAGCTCTTCATATTGAGTTGGTAGCAGACTTGAAATCCATGCTTGATCAGCACAATGTGTTAGTCAAAACATTTAGGATGGTGGCTCAAAAGATAATATCTGAAGGACGTGCTGATGTTAGAATAAAATTGGTCAATGAGAGGACAAAGGATCGCAGAAGATATAATCTACCCACTGTTTCAGAAGTGGCAGCCTTGGTGGTTGGTGACCTGGATCATGCGCTTGGTGATCGTGACATAATTGTTGAAACATGCAGTGGTTCGTTGAAACGCATTAATGAGATGCACTCATCATATTTAAGTGTACAGTATCCTTTGTTATTCCCATATGGTGAAGATGGTTATAGCGAAAATATTCCGTTTACTTCTGGAAGAGAATCTGCTGGTGGAGGACGTAAAAAAGTAAGTATGCGAGAATTCGCTGCTTTTCGCCTACAAGAAAGGCATTCTGAGCGAGCAAGTGTTTTGTATAGCAAGAGGCCGACACAACAGATTATTGTTGATCTTTATACCATCATTGAATCCATAAGACTGTTGTTTATCAGATTAAATCAAAAAGTTTTGAGAGTCGAGTTATATAGTGGTCTTACTGATGCTTTGTTATGAGGTGAAACAGATATTACTTTCATGGGTTTGAGGATTGTTTTGCCTTATATGATTCAAAGTTATCAAGATGCAATGGCTATTTGTAGATGGGCTGATTATCCTGATCTATTTATTACTTTTACATGCAATCCAAAATGGCCAGAGATTGTTAGGTTTCATGAACCAAGGAACTTAAGGCCAGAGGATCGTCCTGATATCGTCGTTAGGGTGTTCAAGATGAAACTTGATGCTCTTATTAATGAGCTTCGTTGCAAGAAAATATTTGGCAATGTCATAGCAGGTAATTTAGGTTTAGCTAATTTTACATGTAACATTGATTAAACTTCGATATTGTGATAAATATATATGTAAAATTATATATTGTTTGGATTATTTTGCAGTGGTATACACGATTGAATTTCAAAAGCGTGGTCTCCCGCATGCTCACATCCTTCTTTTTCTTGCCAAAGAAGATAAATATCCAACCGGAGCAGACATTGACTGAATAATTTATGCGGAAATACTTGATGAGGTATCTGATCCAAAATATTACTCTGTTGTGCAAGAGTACATGATACACGGTCCGTGTGGATTAGCGCGTCCAAATTCACCGTGTATGGACGATGATGGTAAATGTACGAAGCACTTCCCGAAAAGATTCGTTGGTTCCACAACTATTGATGACGAGGGTTATCCAGTATATAGGCGGCGGGATGATGGAAGGGTTGTTATGAAGAGTGGTGTTCCTTTGAACAATGCATATATAGTGCCCCATAATAGACATCTTCTTCTAAAGTATGGAGCATAAATGTTGAGTGGTGCAACCAATCTCGGTCTATAAAGTATTTGTTCAAGTACATAAACAAAGGCCATGATCGTGTTACTGCTGGTTTTTACAAAGCAAGTCAAGATAATTTGTCTGGTAATACAGTTGATGAGATCAGTATGTACTACGATTGTAGATACATATCGCCTTGTGAAGCTGCTTGGAGGATCTTTGGATTTGAAATTCA
Organism: Ajuga chamaepitys; assembly: GCA_958295605.1. Classification (NCBI taxonomy): domain Eukaryota; kingdom Viridiplantae; phylum Streptophyta; class Magnoliopsida; order Lamiales; family Lamiaceae; genus Ajuga; species Ajuga chamaepitys. The sequence goes on along the minus strand of OY282498.1, from coordinate 37,495,784 downwards.
ATATCGATATCCACCTGTGGAACGATTGAGTTTCCATCTTGAGAATCAACTGTCTGTTGTCTATTCTGAAGGGGATCAGTTGGAGAATATTCTGGAGCGACAAAGTATCAGTCAAAGTATGTTTATGGGATGGTTTGAAGCAAATAAGAAATATCCAGAGGCAAATAATCTGACTTATGCAGAGTTTGCACAAAAATTTGTCTGGAAGCAGAAGGATAGAGAATGGGTTAAAAGAGAAAAGGGTAAAGCGATAGGTAGACTTCATTATGTTCCACCTGGATGTGGTGATCCTTACTACGCTAGGTATCTTTTGAACATTGTTAAGGGTTGCAAATGTCATGCTGATATAAGAAAGGTTGGGAAGGTACAATATGAGACCTATCGAGATGCTTGCTATGCTAGGGGGTTGCTAGAGGATGATAGGGAATACATAGATGCCATCGAGGAGGCCAGTTATTGGGCTTATGCTCAGCACTTGAGGGTTTTGTTTGTTACGCTCTTCTTCTCTAACTCAATTGGCCGACCTGAACACGTGTGGGAACAATGTTGGATGCATCTATCAGATGATATTTTGTAAAAACAACGTAAAATGAGGAATACTAATGGTATGATGTTATTTTTATTAAAAAAAATAATTTATTTTGTTTATTTTACAAAAATAAGTGTTTGGATGTTAATTTATGGCTTAATACAACATGTTTTATGTAGATTTGACGTTTTCTGATGAAGAAATTAAAAATCTTACTCTTGTGGAGATTGAGAAAATGTTACGGAGTTGTGGGAAGAGTCTTTCTGATTATGATCCCATGCCAACAATAGACTTATCGAATTTGGCGGCTTCTGGAAATCGGTTCGTTGCTGATGAACTCATGAATGATCGTGAAACTTTGGCTGCTGAACACACTAGATTTGTAGCTGAAATGACAGACGAACAACAAGTTGTGTATACCTCTGTTATGGATTCGGTGAGTTCTGGTGATGGTAAGGCATTCTTTGTATATGGATATGGTGGTACTGGTAAGACTTTTATTTGGAGGACATTGTCGGCTGCTTTACGTTCTAGGGCTGAGATAGTTTTGAACGTTGCGTCAAGTGGCATAGCATCGCTACTACTGCCAGGTGGTAGGTTAGCACATTCGCGATTTAAAATTCCATTGAATGTTCATGAGGATTCTTCGTCCAGCATAACCCTAGGAAGTCCTTTGGCTGAGATGATTGGTATGTCTAAACTGATTATTTGGGATGAAGCTCCAATGATGCACAAAAATTGTTTCGAAACTTTGGATAAGTTACTTCGTGACATAACAAAGAAAGAAGCTCCGTTTGGTGGAAAGAGTGTTGTTCTAGGAGGAGATTTTAGGCAAATTTTGCCTGTTGTTCCAAAAGGAACAAGACAGGATATAGTGTATGCTACAATTAATTCTTCCTATTTGTGGCCGCATTTCAAGGTGTTGAGGTTGACAAAGAATATGCGATTGCAAAATCTTCCTAATGATGCAAATGGTCATGAGCTAAGAGATTTTTCAGAATGGATTGCTGGTATTGGTGATGAGATTATTAGTGGACCTAATGATGGAGAAGTAGAGATTGACATCCCAGAAGACATTTTGTTGCAAAAGGGTGACAGTGCTATGGCAACTATTGTGAAAAGTACGTATCCGGATTTTGAGAAAGTAGGTGATGACACTTCATATTTACGTGGCAGGGCTATACTAGCCCCAACTCTTAATGTTGTTGATTCTATTAATGAGTATATGACATCCAAAAATAATTCTGAGGGTAGGACGTACTTGAGCTCGGATACACCCTGTAAATTTGATGCTAATGTTGATCTTTTGAATGATCTTCATACTCCTGAGTTTTTGAATTCAATCAAATGCTCTGGCGTGCCGAATCACGAGCTTAAGCTAAAAGTTGGAACGCCTGTTATGTTGTTGAGAAACATAGATCATTCACAGGGGTTGTGCAATGGTACTCGATTGGTGATTACTAAACTTGGTGATCATGTAGTTGAGGGAAAGGTCATATCAGGTGATATTGCTGGTGTCACGGTTCTCATCCCTCGGTTGTCTGTGACTCCTTCTGACAAGAGAATGCGTTTTCGGTTTCAAAGGCGACAATATCCGTTTATCATTTCTTATGCAATGACTATAAACAAGAGTCAAGGGTAATCACTTAACCATGTTGGTCTGTTCCTGAAGAAACCTATTTTCATTCATGGTCTGTTGTATGTTGCAATCTCTCGCGTCACTAATCGAAAGGGTTTGAAGATTTTAGTATGTGATGATGAAGATCCAAAAAGAAAGACTACTACAAATGTTGTTTATAAGGAAGTTTTTCAGAATTTGTAGTTGGAGTGTTTCTTTATTTTTATGTATTTTATATTAATGTCTATATTGTAGATTATTTTTCTCAGTTTTCTTAGTATTTTAGGATTTTTTTTAGATATACATGTTTTATTATAAAATCTTCTTTAATTTATTTATAATCATTTTGTATTTTTCTGTGACCTTTATTCAATAATATACATGTTCATCAATTAATATAAAATACTTAAATAAAAAAATAAAAAATTTCTTCCCGTGCATCGCACGGGTACGATACTAGTTTTGTTTAATAAAAAAAGATAAATCAATAGATAATGAATCACAACTCCTCTAAAATGTCTCAAATCATTTACAATCAACATTACTAAAAAGTTGGAATATATTCATTATTTCTAAATTAGCTAATCAACAATGGACTCAAAGGCCAAAGCAGCTCCCACTCGAAAACAACGGCTCATCTTGGTCACATGCGAGCTTGTAGTCTTGTGCATGGATGATAGTACAGTCTGTTGGTAAGGTTGATGGCTTCACTTCCTACATTGATGTGTGACCATTTTTCAAACACATCATTTATCACACACACACTCATACCCACTAATAGTAGAAATATACCTCAAGTTATTGTTGATTCTCTTTACCAGCCAGTTGTGCAGTAAACTTCCTGAAAAGAGAAGGTACTGTTAACAGAAGGTACATTCCACTGGAAAGAAAAGTGTCTAAAAATAATGCATATAAACAAATGGTACATAGTAGGTTGATAATTTCTGGAGAACTACTATTGAATTTTATGATAAATAAGCCTGATACAAAGTGTCTCAAAGCTCAGAGCAGTCGATGATAAATTATGACTTAAAGGTGTAAAAAAAAAAAAAAAAAAAAAAAACTTTAAAGATGTTGAAACCAAAAGCACATTTAGTTGATTCCAGCAAACATATGCAAGACGAAGGGTCCATGGGATTTTCCATAGCTAGTCATGATCTAGTTCATACCTAAACCATATATAAAAAGTTTCAAAAATCTATTCAGAAATTGTATTCATAAGTAGAGTTTTACCGAAAAAGTTCTCTTGGAGATCAAAAGATAAAAATAGTTTAAACATGCAATTTGTTTCCACTGCCACTCATAAAGCAAGTACAAACATTCCAAGGATTTCTGTCTCATTTCCTTTTTATGCTTATAGTACAGTGCCATTGTATGAGCTTACATCACAAATCTAGGAATAAAGAATCTCAACGATATTTTTGACCCTAATGTGCATATATTGTGTCATATATAAGAGTCCAAAATACACTAGAATCATAAAAAGGGATTACAACAATCGGATCAAGACTTCCTTTGACAGCAGCCCAACCAATCAAAGCACCCCGACTTCTATAGCTTTTATACTAGCTTCATAAGTCTTGTATGTTACTCCAAGAATTTTAATATCCATATTAATACGCTTTGTATAAGAGAAAAAGAACAAGGTGAGACCCTACATAGGTAAATTATTGATGCAATTATTGGTTTGGCAAGCTTTAACATGCAAAAAGTAACTGTTCAGAAATCTAACTAGAGTTTCAAGCTTTAGCTTTATTCTTTCAATTCCATTTTCTGTTGATGCATCCATAAAGCTAAAGAGGTGCTTTTCAAGATCAAAGAAAGAGTTGGCCTCATCATATGGAGTATTCAATAATTGTTCTTGCTTCTCTAGATAATCAAAATTAGAAAGTTTAGCTTCAAGTGCACTCCGCGCAGATACAGGGTATAAGATGACATTTTCAGCATTCAACATTTTCTTAGTATTTTCCTTAATAAATGCAATAGCCTCCCGAAGCTGCATTGGACATATAGAAACTTAATAAAGAAGTTTCCACACAAGATCTAATAGTACTAAGAAATCATTTCAGACTTGTTTAGCATGAAAACAATTTGTTTTCTTCTATTGCTGAATATACCGAAGAAAATCAACCTAACAGCAGACATGAGCCAAAAGATTAGCTTCCTTCTCATATTAAAGAGATGGCAAGAAAGTGATGAAAAGACATCTAACATCGCTGTAGTAGAGATAAAATACGCAAATTCCTGCTTAAGAAGTGCTTAATAAAAGTCGATCCCCATAAATTTACCCAATTTTTTAAAAATGAAGAAATAATCCAACCAAAATGTGAATCAAAATGTGAATATTAGTTCAATTTCATCAAGTGACTCACTATATGTAGTATAAGTTGTGAAGATTTCAGAACCGGATTTGGTAGTTGAAGAACCGGGACATAAAACCGGGTTTGAACTCAATTCAATAAAGAAGTTAAGAGGGAACCGGGTTGAGGTTGGTTATAACTGCCTGATACAACGGTTTTTAATCCGTTGCAGTAAAAATCGTTGTAGAAGACCTGTTTCCGCAACTTGGAGCAGTTGAGTCAAAGTTGGTTACAGCTCTCTCGTCTTCTAGATTCGAGCTTCAACACTTATATAAATTGTAATCACTTGTAAATGCGAGCTAGTTGATATAGTTTTCCCTCTGTAAACATTACACAATTGAGAGAATTAGAAGTCTAGGGTTTCTGCTTCAAATCGGTGTGTGATTTGGGGTTTACCAATTTTCTGGGTGATTCTTGTAATTGGTTGTGTAGTGAAGTGAATTGAGGTGCAAAGAACTTCCGTGGATGTAGATCATCTTGGATCGAACCATGTATATCCCTGAGTTGTTGAGTTTGTTTCTGTGTTTGCGCATGAACACTGTTCGGCCGTTTTTCATTTGATTTCATTCGAACTTTGGTTTTCATTCATCTTGTGTGATCTTGAGCTGCTCATAACAAGTGGCGCCGTCTGTGGAAAACTTTTTTCTCTCACAAGAAGAAGGAAAGGATGTCAGGAATGAAGATGGATCTGGACAAATTCTCAAGAAAAAATGATTTCTATCTATGGAAGATCAAGATGAAGGCGATCTTGGTGCAGAATGGGTTGGTAAATGCTCTCAAACCAGAAAATGAGTGGGTAGAGACTGAGAAACCCAAATATGGTGATATAGATCAGAATGCATTGAGCCTGATCATTCTGTGTCTTGGTGATAAGCCTTTGAGGGAAGTATCAAGGTGTATGAATGCAATTGAGGCCTGGACCAAACTGGAGGATCTCTACCAGTCCAAGTCAGTTTCAAACAAGTTATTTCTCAAGCAGAGATTATTGGCTTTCAAGATGGTGGAGGAAAAGGAATTTTCTGATCAACTAGATGAGTTTACAAAGCTTCTTGATGAACTGGAGGATTTTGGGGTAACAATGGAAGATGATGACAAAGCTCTGATGGTACTAAATGCTTTACCAAGATCGATGGAGAGTTTCAAGGACACTCTGATGTTTGGGAGACAGGATAAGTTGAGTTATGACTCAATTATTACTGCTCTGAAGACCAAATGTTTGCAGAATCATGGAGATAAGAAAGTAAATCAATCTGGTGAAGGATTAAACATTAAGTTCAAGAGAAACTACCAAAACAAGAAGGGCCAAACCTCAAAGAACTTTAAGAATGAAAATAATGTTCAGAAGAAATCTGGAGAATGGGTAGAAACTGGAAGTGCTTCAAGTGTAAGCAAACTGGACACCTAAAGAAGGATTGTCCACAAAAGATGAAGAAAAAGGAAGGCCAGGGTGCTGAAGCTGCTACAGTTGAACATGAAGAGGACACACCAGAAGTCCTGAATTTTACTGAGTCAAAAATGGAGATGGAGTGGGTTTTGGACACTGGTTGCTCTTTCCATATGTGTCCTCATGAAGAATGGTTTCAGAATCTCAAGAAAGAAGATGAAGGGTGCATTTTGCTAGGGAATGATCAATCCTGCAGAGTTCAAGGCACTGGATCAGTAAACATCAACATGTTTGATGGAATTACAAGAACTATCACCAATGTGAGGTATGTGCCTGGTCTTAAGAGAAACTTAATCTCGCTAGGATCTCTCATTGCTACTGGGTGTGAATTCAAGGATATTATTCTGATGGTCAATTACACATAACCAAAGGGAACAAACTGGTGATCAAAGGAAGACAACATAATGGTTTGTTTATTTTGATGGGAAAACCTGTGGTTGGTTGTGTGGGAAATATTCTAGACAAGAATGAATTAACACTGTGGCATAAAAGGTTAGGGCACATTGGGGAAAGAGGGCTAAACGAATTATCCAAGAAAGGCATAATTGGAGAGGTTGGAAACCAAACACTTGAATTTTGTGATAAATGTGCATTAGGCAAATCACAGAAATTGCCTTATGCTAAGGGGATACACATTACTCAAGAACCTTTAGATTATGTCCACTCAGATATCTGGGGACCATCCAGAACTGAAACTCATGGAGGAGGAAGATATTTCATGTCTGTAATTGATGACTTCTGTAGAAAAGTGTGGGTGTTTGTTTTAAGAAACAAAAGTGATGCCTTCACTAAATTTAGGACATGGCTAATTCAGATGGAAACTTTAAGGGGTAAGAAACTCAAGCATTTGAGAATAGACAATGGTTTAGAGTACCTATCTACTGAGTTTACTAATTTCTGTGATGAAAGGGGAATTACAAGACATAGAATAGTTCCAATGAATCCTCAACAGAATGGTGTTGCAGAAAGATTCAACAGAACAATACTTGAAAGAGTGAGATGTCTGTTTATTGATGATGGACTGCCAAAAGTTTTTTTGGGAGAAACAATCAATACAACATTATTTAATCAACAGATCACCTTCATCATCTCTAGGGTTCAAAACACTAGAAGAAGTGTGGAGTGGTAGAATTCCAAGTTATACAGGTTTAAAGGTGTTTGGATCTCTGGCTTATGCACATATGAAGTCAGACAAACTTGATCCAAGAGCATACAGGTGTGTGTTTTTAGGGTATCCAGAAGGAATAAAAGGATACAGATTATGGTGCTTGGAACCTGGGAATCAGAAACTCATGATAAGAAGAGATGTTAAGTTCAATGAATCAGTTATGGGATATCACTCAACTGGAAGTCAAGAAGAACATGATGGAACTACTGAAGCAAAAAATTATCAGTTCAGGTGGAGACTCGGATGAATTCTAAATCCCAAAGGGTTGAGAACTTGAGTGAACACTCAAGTGACAGCTCATCAGAAGAAGAAGATGTGCAATCCAGAAATACCAATTTAAGAAACTATAGTATTGCCAGAGATAAAGCAAGAAGGCAAATTCAAAGACCAGACTTCTATGGGCAGGCTGGGAGTGTACATTATGCACTTAGCATTGCTGAAGACATAGAACATCAGGAACCACAAAACTTCAAAGAAGCAGTCAGTGGTGGTGAAAGTGAGTATTGGGTTAGTGCAATGGTGGAAGAAATGGAATCTCTGGAAAGGAACGGTACGTGGAAACTGGTTGATAAGCCTAAAGGACAAAAGCTGGTAAGTTCCAAGTGGATATATAAGAAGAAAATTGAAGCTGGAGACTCAGAAAGGATAAGATACAAAGCAAGATTTGTGGCAAGGGGCTTTACTCAGAGGGAAGGTATTGATTTTAATGAGGTTTTCTCTCCTGTGGTGAAACATTGCTCTATAAGACTGTTGTTGTCAAAAGTAACACAAGAAGACACGGAGTTACAACAATTAGATGTTAAAACTGCATTTTTGCATGGTGACTTAGTTGAGAACATATATATGAAACAGCCTGAGGGTTTTGTGATTCCAGGAAGTGAGGAGAAGGTATGTTTTTTACACGTCGGTTTCTAACCTAGTGTTCCGCAAGTGTACGGATGTAGGTGTAGTAACGATTATCAAGGTCGATCCCACAAGGAATAGTTTTAGGTAGTTCGATACCTCGATATTATAGGATTGTCCTAACTAGATACTAAATTACAAAAGGTTGATTTTACTAATTAAAGTACTCAATTAAATATGACTTCAAACTTAGGAAACACAAAGAACTAACAATCAATGAGAAAGGGTATCCTAGGGCTTTGATTTAAGGATATTACTTCAATGTTGAATATGATTAACCTATTAATTTACCAATTCTAGTGTTTATTAGGCGGCACGACAATAATCTAACCCTTCTCTCGAAGCGATTAAACTTTTGATTAATTAAGCTAATTACCCTCTCGAGTCAATTAAACCTAATAACTCTCAAACGATCCTAAGCCACGACCTACACAGTCATAGACAACTGCGCTCTATGTCATAAGTCTGGTAACGATTCCCTCCTCTCGAAGCGGAATTGCTAAACTAAATTACTAAATCTAGGTGATCAAGCTAAATCTAGTTATAAGCACAAACATAGAGATAAACACATGAAGAAAGGAATTAATAGATTAAAACATAACTCGAAATATTGTCATAATAATCCCTACTCTCTAACCCTAGGACACGAATAGCTTAGCTAGTCATGCCTAGCAATAATCCAATACAAAATTCTACGAAAAACATTGTAAAAGATTAAACTAGGAAAGAATGACTAAACCCGAATGAATCCGTCTCGATGATCTTCGTCTTTTTTGTCCTCCAAGACTTCTTCTAGGTAGAATGATGATATAATTGATGTTCTCTGATGTTTTCTATCTGATTCTTTTGATTCCTAGAGCTTGGGGTCCTTTTTATAGAGTTTAGATAAGCCTAATTAAATTAGGAAATCAAATCCCCTTTTAAAACAGGATTTTTATTAACGGCGGCCTTTTTTACACGGCCGTGTTGATCAAGTGACACGACCGTGTTGCTTTGTGACGCGGCCGTGTTGCTTTGTGACGCGGCCGTGTTGCTTTGTGACGCGGTCGTGTTCTCCTCCAGAGCCTAATTGAATTTTGCGCACCACTTTTGACACGGCCGTGTTGTTTATGTGACACGGCCGTGTCGGTTCTTGCTTCGTTTTGCTCTTGGACCGGTTCTTGAACGGTTCAGACCGATTTCCACTGGTTTTCACTATTTTGGACCGGTTTTCACTCTGTTCTAACTTGTTCTCTTGTCCGGTAGTCGTAAATCACGACTTTTAATCCTGAAAATGCTAAAAAACCCCTTAAAACAAGCCGAGCACGTTAATTGGTCACTTATATAATATTTCATCCAATTCTTGACCATCTATGCACATAACTCCTATAAAATAGTATTGTAAATCGACCTAATTACATGCATAATTAACGTGTATCAAAATTCCCCAAACTTAAACCGTTATTCGTCCCGAACAACATAACAAAAGACATAAAGAACACAAGTGATTATGCATTTGTTTAGGGCGATTAGATAATAAATTCAGTTTCAAATTGATTTCTTTCTAAAACAACTAAGCAACATAATTCACTTGAGCATATGTGATAACGTGAAAATCAACTAATCTCGAGACTTTGAACTTTTGAATTAGTCAACCCTCACCGGGTAAGTGTTTCACTCATCTCTCAAATGTTTATGCTAAAATAATTTCCACTCATATTGAATTATATGCAAAGCCTACCATATGCTTGCCAAGCGTCTAAACTAGACCTCGTACTTGATGTGTGTGAAAAAAGATCAAAAAGGTCTTTCTTTTGGTTGTAATGTGGGCTTAAGGTTCGGTGAGATACATTTAGATATAAGTGACTATTCATTGGACTAATCAAGTAACGTCTAACCCGACTACCCCTCAATATAATTACTCAGCCTCACTCTTCAAATCTCAGCAAATCACCCCGCACAGTGACTTCTTCACCTTCAAAAGTCCGTACAACTTAAGTGCTTTTCATTTATGTGGGTACCACATCTTGGGACTACCCGATTTTTCTATTCAAAATCACAATTAATCATTTATGTCCTAGCCTCTCCTTAAAAATACTAATAACAACAAACTTTTTCCCTTTTTTTTTCTCTTTTTTTTTCCTTCTTTATAGACTTTCGCACTAGGAGAGACTATTTTTCTTGGATTTCAACCTATCGTTTTGCTCTTCCCTTCATCTTTTGATAATATCCCTACTTCCCATTCCTTCCCACAAATTGTTCACCCAAAATTCCTTCCAATTCTCCTACCTCTAACTTGATTAATCCAATTAGGGCCAAAAGAGATAAATAAAAAGGTTTCGGCTGACATTGTTAGGTTATGAATAAATAAGGCTATAAGGCTCAAGCGGGCTAATTAGGGATAAAACCTGAACTTTTGGTACAAAGGGTAATTTTTCAAGACTTAAAAATAGGCTGAAAACAAGAATTGCCTAAGATCATTTCCTAAATCACAACATATACTTGACACATTCATAGTAAAGACTCAAGGCAAGTTCTAGAGACTAGTACACATATTCAATCAAATTCACACCGAAAGAAAGTATATTACTCCAAAAATAGGAGTATAATTAAGCTCAAATTCTCACAAGGTTAATTTTGATTGAATATTCTAAGTTCAAGCTCAATTTCGTCTCAAATCACTTCTCATGCTCTATTATGTGCCATTTTTTCATCTATTTCTCAAAATCATCTCAACATTAACCATTCATCATCCATCTTTCCCTATTATTCACTTTTTTTTTTCACTTGTTACCTATTAGCTTCTCGGGTTTATCTCATTCTTACTGACTCTAAAAACTAAAACACTAATAAGACTCTAGACTCTAAACTCCTAAGACTCAACATGGAAACGAAGTATAATCAAACTTGGGTTCACAGACCCAACAACACCAATAAAGCAGATAAATAGGCTCACAGACCCGATAACTCCAATCGAAGCTATAAAAATCAGCACAATGGGCTCACGGACCCACAATTAACCACTATTATCAAACATCAGAAAAAAATAACAGCAAAAACTATAAATATAGCTGCCAAGACGTCTCACGGTACACCCCCTCCCCCAAACTTGGCTGAAAGCCAATGTTTGGAGGAAAAACGTGGTACGCCTTGGTGCTAACTTACAAATCATTATGATGGCGACGGGGTTTGAAACCCCTACTAGCTCCGAAATCGTGCCATCGCCTCCTACTGAATCTGTTTCTACCGTCTCCGCATCAAGCCCTGAGTTTCGCATTTTTAAACTGCTGAGGTACTGATGCGGTCGCATTATATAAGTGACACGGACGCGTTCGTTTTAAACTGAAAATGGATTATTGAGTGCGATTTTGACATGGCCGTGTCGCTTCTGTGACGCGGCCGCGTTGCTGGTCCAGATCTCTCAAGTGAATTCAGGTGAAATTTGACGCGGCCGCGTCCAAAGTGTGACGCGGTCGTGTCCATAGTGCGACACGGCCGTGTTGCTTCTTTTATCCTTTAGCTCGAGTTTTTCGTCTCTTCGACCCCTGTTTCTTGCAACACTCGTCCATATTGATTCCTAAAAACATAAAACACTAAAAACACATGTAAACTTAAAGACATAATTGAAATAAAAATAAAACAGTAAACATCGGGTTGCCTCCCGACAAGCGCTTTGTTTTACGTCGTCAGCCAGACGTCCTCCTCTTTTAACCATTTTCTAGCCACCCTGAGTCGGATGTTTTATGAACAATTAAAGAGCTATTTGGGGCATGTGGATTTCCTACAGCAGCTTGGGTAGTATAAACAATGCTACAATTATGCCTACCCCTTAGACCCAACTTATGTATTGGGAGGGTGATGGTTTCATTTTGAACACGAAAAAGCAACTCCCCTTTAGGCACATCTATAAGTGCTTGGCTCGTCGCCAAGAAAGGTCGTCCTAAGATAAAAGGAAATTCATCATTCCCTTTCATGTCGACAACTAAGAAATCACTAGGGAATTTAAAATTCAGCACTCTCACCACTACATCCTCCGCTACTCCCAATGGCATTAATGAAGATCCATCAGCCAATTAGATAGTAGTAAAGGATCGTTTAATCTCCCTTAATCCTAATTGTCTATACTGCTTAAGAGACATAAAATTTATGCTAGACCCCAAATCACGCATGACATTGTGAAACTCATGTCTAACAATTGAGCAAGAAATAGTAAAACTCCCTGGATCTTTCTGGATCGAAATGAAGAAGAGTTTCTTTCCCTTTTGATCTGGTGTGCATACGAAGCCTGAAAACATCAAAAATAGCAAATACCGCGTAACACTAAAATTAAATATAAATTAAAAACGAAAATTAAATAATAACTACGAAAAAATAAAATCTAGTCTAGTTTCCTCCTATTTTTCAAGATAAAAACTAAGCACTAAATCCTATTCCCCGGCAACGGCGCCAAAAACTTGACACGTCGGTTTCTTACATAGTGTTCCGCAAGTGTACGGATGTAGGTGTAGTAATGATTATCAAGGTCGATCCCACAAGGAATAGTTTTAGGTGGTTCGATACCTCGTTATTATAGGATTGTCCTAACTAGATACTAAATTACAAAAGGTTGATTTTACTAATTAAAGTACTCAATTAAATATGACTTCAAACTTAGGAAACACAAAGAACTAACAATCAATGAGAAAGGGTATCCTAGGGCTTCGATTTCAGGATATTTCAATGTTGAATATGATTAACCTATTAATTTACCAATTCTAGTGTTTATTAGGCGGCACGACAATAATCTAACCCTTCTCTCGAAGCAATTAAACCGTTGATTAATTAAGCTAATTACCCTCTCGAGTCAATTAAACCTAATAACTCCCAAATGATCCTAAGCCACGGCCTACACAGTCATAGACAACTGCGCTCTATGTCATAAGTTTGATAACGATTCCCTCCTCTCGAAGCGGAATTGCTAAACTAAATTACTAAATCTAGGTGATCAAGCTAAATCTAGTTATAAGCACAAACATAGAGATAAACACATGAAGAAAGGAATTAATAGATTAAAACATAACTCAAAATATTGTCATTATAATCCCTACTCTCTAACCCTAGGACACGAATAGCTTAGCTAGTCATGCCTAGCAATAATCCAATAGAAAATTCTACGAAAAACATTGTAAGAGATTAAACTAGGAAAGAACGACTAAACCCGAATGAATCCGTCTCGATGATCTTCGTCTTCTTTGTCCTCGAAGACTTCTTCTAGGTAGAATGATGATGTAATTGATGTTCTCTGATGTTTTCTATCTGATTCTTTTGATTCCTAGAGCTTGGGATCCTTTTTATAGAGTTTAGATAAGCCTAATTATATTAGGAAATCAAATCCCCTTTTAAAATAGGATTTTTATTAACGGCGGCCTTTTTGACATGGCCGTGTTGATCAAGTGACGCGGCCGTGTTGCTTTGTGACGTGGCCGTGTTGCTTTGTGACGCGGCCGTGTTCTCCTCCAGAGCCTCATTGAACTTTGCACACTACTTTTGACACGGCCGTGTTGTTTATGTGACACAGTCGTGTCGGTTCTTGCTTCGTTTTGCTCTTGGATCGGTTCAGGCCAATCTGAGCCGGTTTGGACCGGTTCTTGAACGGTTCAGACCGATTTCCACAGGTTTTCACTATTTTGGACCGGTTTTCACTCTGTTCCAACTTGTTCTCTTGTTCGGTAGTCATAAATCACGACTTTTAATCCTGAAAATGTTCAAAACCCCCTTAAAACAGGCCGAGTACGTTAATTGGTCACTTATACATTTTTTCATCCAATTCTTGACCATCTATGCACATAACTCCTATAAAATAGTATCATAAATCGACCTAATTACATGCATAATTAACGTGTATCAGTTTTCTCAAGAAATCATTGTATGGGTTGAAACAAAGTCCAAGGCAGTGGAATAAAAAGTTCAATGAGTTCATGTTAAAGGCAGGCTTTATTAGAAGTTTGTATGACAGTTGTGTATACTTTGATAAGAATACTAATGTTGATCATGTGCATCTGTTGCTATATGTGGATTACATGCTTATTGCAAGTAGGAGTAAGCATAAAATACACTTGCTAAAGAAGAAGTTGAGTTCTGAGTTTGACATGAAAGACTTAGGAGATGCAAAGAAGATTTTGGGCATGAGTATAATAAGAAATAGGAGTTTTGGAAGCTTATGGTTGTCTCAGAAGCATTATCGTCAGAAAGTGGTGGAGAGATTTCAGATGCATGAGGCCAAATCGTTGAGAATTCCAGTAAGTCAACAACTTAAATTGGCCAAGGAGCAGAGTCCAAGAACTGCAGAAGAAGTCAGATACATGAGAAATATACCATATGCAAGTGGTGTTGGAAGCTTGATGTATGGCATGATCTGTAGCAGGCCAGACTTGGCACATTGTGTATCTTTGGTTAGTAGGTACATGTCAAATTCGGGGAAAGCTCACTGGGATGCTTTGAAGCAGGTGTTGAGATACTTAAAAGGAACAGTTAACCTGGGGTTGAGATTTCAGAAACAGGCAAATGTGTCTATTCCATTGGTAGGAGTTGCAGATGCTGATTTTGCAGGGAATGTTGATACCAGAAGATCTATTACAGGTTATGTGTTTACTCTATATGGTACTGCAGTGAGTTGGAGAAGTGTACAACAATATGTAATAGCTTTATCTACCACAGAAGCTGAATATATAGCATTGACAGAAGCAATCAAGGAAGTTGTGTGGTTGAAGGGGATCCTTAAGGATTGGGGAATTAACCAGGAGTGTGTGACCATATTCTGTGATAATCAGAGTGCACTTCATTTGGTAAAACACCAAGCTTTACATGAAAGATCCAAGCATATAGATGTAAGGTTACATTTTGCAAGAGATGTGATAGATGCAGGGTCTGTGGAGGTTAAGAAATTCATACTAATGACAATGCTGCTGATTTCTTAACCAAAGCAGTTTCTGGGAACAAGGTAGTGCATTGTTCGACTCTAGTTAAGCTTGAACAATGTGGTTAATATTCAAGGAACAAAGACAGGCTGAGCTAAGGATATGCACTTGAATTCATTGAGGTGGAGATTTGTGAATATTAGTTCAATTTCATCAAGTGACTCACTATATGTAGTATAAGTTGTGAAGATTTCAGAACCGGATTTGGTAGTTGAAGAACCGGGACATAAAACCAGGTTTGAACTCAATTCAGTGAAGAAGTTAAGAGGGAACCGGGTTGAGGTTGGTTATAACTGCCTGATACAACGGTTTTTAATCCGTTGCAGTAAAAACCGTTGTAGAAGACCTGTTTCTGCAACTTGGAGTAGTTGAGTCAAAGTTGGTTACGGCTCTCTCGTCTTCTAGATTCGAGCTTCAATACTTATATAAATTGTAATCACTTGTAAATACGAGCTAGTTGATATAGTTTTCCCTCTGTAAACATTACACAATTGAGAGAATTAGAAGTCTAGGGTTTCTGCTTCAAATCGGTCTGTGATTTGGGGTTTACTAGTTTTCTGGGTGATTCTTGTAATTGGTTGTGTAGTGAAGTGAATTGAGGTGCAAAGAACCTCCGTGGATGTAGATCATCTTGGATTGAACCACGTAAATCCTGAGTTTGTTGAGTTTGTTTCTGTGTTTGCGCATGAACACTGTTCAACCATTTTTCATTTGATTTCGTTCGAACTTTGGTTTTCATTCATCTTGTGTGATCTTGAGCTGCTCATAACACAAAATTAAAGGTGCACTGTATGAAAAAAAAAATGCAAAGACAGAAAGGAGAAAAGATAAATTGACAAAATAGGTCTAAGTTGCATATCAAAACTCAACTGGACATGGTAAAGAAAAACATAAGAATTTCAAAGTTGGTCAAAGTGGCAACATGACCTAACTCTGCACCAACCAATTACTTTAGTTGTACAAGTATTATAAGGTTTTAGTATATGCTTTTGTAGGTATCAATTCAATTTCTTCAAGTGAGCATGGCTTGTAGTAGAGGTTGAGTAGGATCAGGAACCGGGTTTGGGTTGGGAAGAACCGGGCCGGAGAACCGGGATAATTTCAGTTCAGATTTGGAAGTTATTGGAGAACCGGGTTGGCGACGGTTATAACAGAAATACGCAACGGTTTTGGACTGATGCATGAAAAACCGTTGTTGAAGACTCGTAACAGTTTGAAAAACAGTTGCAACTGATTTTGATTCCAGCTCCAAGAGTTTCTTGATTCGAGCTTAGCTCTTTATATACATTTGTTCTACTTGTAAATACGTGTATCAACTCATCTTTACAAGTAGAACAAATGTATATAAACAGCTAAGCTCGAATCAAGAAACTCTGGGAGCTGGAATCAAAATCAGTTACAACTGTTTTTCAAACTGTTACGAGTCTTCAACAACGGTTTTTCATGCGTCAGTCCAAAACCGTTGCGTATTTCTGTTATAACCGTCGCCATCCCGGTTCTCCAATAACTTCCAAATCTGAACTGAAATTATCCCGGTTCTTCCCAACCCAAACCCGGTTCCTGATCCTACTCAACCTCTACTACAAACCATGCTCACTTGAAGAATTTGAATTGATACCTACAAATCTCCACCTCAATGAATTCAAGTGCACTTCATCACCTCTTACTGTCTTCACTTCTCCAGGTTTTAATCACATTGTTCAAGCCTAATCAGGCTTGAGCAATGTACCATCTTACTCCCAGGAACTGCCTTAGTCAAGAAATCTATCGCATTATCCAAAGTATGCACTTTCCTAACTTCAACAGATCCAGCTTCAATGATATCCCTAGAAAAATGAAGCCTAACATCAATGTGCTTAGACCTTTCATGAAAAGCTTGATGTTTCACCAAATGAAGAGCACTTTGATTGTCACACTGAATAGTAACACAACCTTGTTTTATTCCCAAGTCCTTGAGAATTCCTTTGAGCCATAAAGCTTCTTTGATTGCCTCAGTTAATGCAATGAACTCTGCTTCTGTTGTTGACAATGCAACCACTGACTGTTGCACACTCTTCCAACTCACTGTTGTACCATACAAAGTAAAGACATACCCTGTAATGGATTTTCTAGTATCCAAATTCCTAGCAAAGTCTGCATCAACATATCCTACCAAAGGTGTGGTATTTGCTTCTTGTCTCTAGAACTTCAATCCCATACTGACAGACCCCTTCAGATATCTTAACACCTGCTTTAAAGCTTCCCAATGTGATTCCCCAGGATTTGACATATATCTGCTTACAAGAGACACACTGTAGGCCAAGTCTGGCCTGCTACATATCATTAAACTGCCAACACCACAGGCATATGGAACATTCTTCATGTGAATCTCCTCAGCTGCAGTCTTAGGGCACTAATCCTTGGATAACATTGTCTGTGGATTAACTGGAATACTCACTGGTCTGGATTCATGCATGTGGAATCTCTACATGACCTTCTGCAGATACTGCTTCTGTGAAAGCCATAATGTTCCAGTCTCTCTTCTTCTAATGATGTCCATTCCCAGAATCTTCCTAGCTTCCCCTAGATCCTTCATGTCAAATTCTGAGTTCAACTTTCCCTTTAGCTATTGTATCTTATCCCTGCTCTTACTGGCTATGAGCATGTCATCCACATATAACAACAGAAACACTTGTTCAGTTCTTGAACCTCTGTTAAAGTATACACAGCTGTCATATAAGCTTCTTATGAATCCTGCACTTATCATGAACTCATTGAACTTCTTATTCCACTGCCTGGGACTTTGTTTCAACCCATAGAGTGACTTCCTGAGAAAACAGACCTTCTCTTCAGTGCCTGGAATCACAAAGCCCTCAGGTTGCTTCATGTATATCTTTTCAACCAGATCTCCATGCAGGAATGCTGTCTTGACATCTAACTGCTGTAGTTCCAAGTCTTCTTGAGTGACCTTTGATAGAAGTAATCTGATAGAGCAATGCTTCACTACTGGAGAAAATATTTCATTATAATCAATGCCTTCCCTTTGAGTGAAGCCCCTGGCAACCAATCTTGCCTTATACCTGATCTTATCAGCTTTTCCAGCCTCCACCTTTTTCTTGAAAATCCATTTTGAGCTTACTAGCTTCTGCCCTTTTGGTTTGTCTACAAGCTCCCAGGTTTGGTTTCTCTCTAAGGATTCCATTTCCTCCATCATGGCCCCTATCCAGTGTTCACTCTTACTGCAACTCACTGCTTCCTTGAAACTGCTTGGTTCTTGAAACTCCAAGTTTTCTGCTACACTTAGTGCATAAAATACACTACCAGCTAATCCATAGAAATTAGGTCTTCGGATTTGTCTTCTTGGCCTGTCTCTTCCTATGCTATATGTTCTGAGATTTGCCATCTCAGTTTGACCTTCTTCCTCTTCTGATGAACTGTCATCTTCTTGCTGAGCTTGGGTATTCTCCTCTGGTGGTATCTGCTCCTTATTAGGCTCCACCTGAATAGAAATTCTTTCAGGTTCCACAGCTCCATCAGCTTCCTCTTGGCTTCCAGTAGAGTTGTATCCTATTACATCTTCATTGAACTTTACATCTCTACTTATAAGGAGCTTCTGGTTTCCCTGTTCTAAGCACCATAACCTGTAGCCTTTTATGCCC
Organism: Ajuga chamaepitys; assembly: GCA_958295605.1. Classification (NCBI taxonomy): domain Eukaryota; kingdom Viridiplantae; phylum Streptophyta; class Magnoliopsida; order Lamiales; family Lamiaceae; genus Ajuga; species Ajuga chamaepitys. The sequence continues at coordinate 37,477,189 of OY282498.1, read as the reverse complement.
TCAGGATATCCCAGAAATACACATCTTTGTGCTCTTGCATCAAGTTTATCTTGCCTAATGTGAGCATAGGCTAAACAACCAAACACTCTTAAGTCATGGTAGTTTGGTGTCTTTCCACTCCACACTTCTTCTGGAGTTTTAAATCTTAGAGTTGATGATGGTGACCTGTTGATCAAATAGCATGCAGTATTCATTGTCTCTCCCCAGAAGGATTTAGGTAATCCAGCATCAATTAGCATGCATCTAACTCTTTCCAGCACAGTTCTGTTAAATCTTTCAGCAACTCCATTCTGTTGGGGGTTTAGAGGGACAGTTATGTGCCTTGTGATGCCCTTCTCTTCACAAAATCCTGTGAATTCAGTTGATAGATATTCCAAGCCATTATCTGTCCTAAGATGTTTTAATTTCTTTCCTCTTAGGTTCTCCACCTGATTTAACCATGTTTTAAACTTGAGGAATGCATCACTCTTGTTTCTCAAAACATATATCCAGGTTTTTCTGCTGTAATCATCAATGATTGACATGAAATACCTTCCCCCTCCATGTGTTTCTGTTCTTGAAGGCCCCCAAATATTAGAGTGGACATAATCCAGGGGTTCTTGAGTGTAAGGAATCCCTTTAACATAAGGCAGTTTCTTTGCCTTCCCCATAGCACACTTGTCACAGAAATCCAGTGTTCTAGTTCCCATTTCACCAATGATACCCTTCTTGGATAGCTCCTTCAACCCTTTCTCTCCAATATGACCCAGTCTTCTATGCCACTTCATAACATCTTCTCTGCTTATCACAGACTCAGCACATCCTATCACAGGTGATCCAATCAAAATAAACAGGCCATTATGTTGCCTTCCTTTGATTACCAGCTTATTGTGTTTAGTGATGTGAAGATGACCATATAGGGAATTAAACTGACAACCATTTGCCACTAGAGAACCAAGGGATAATAGATTTCTTTTCAATCCAGGGACATACCTCACTTGAGAAATAGTTCTGATGACTCCATCATGCATTTTAATTTGAACTGATCATGTGCCTTTGACTCTGCAGGAGTGATCATTTCCTAGCAGTACACATCCACCATCTTCTTTCTTTAGATCCTTGAACCAGGATTCATTGGGACACATGTGGAATGAGCATCCAGTATCAAGTACCCATTCCTTTTCCATTCTGGTGTCTGTGATGTTTAAGACTTCTGGGATGTCTTCTTGATGCTCTGTCATTGCCACCTCTGCCCTCTGAGTCTCCTGCTTCTTCTTCTTTTGTGGACAATCCTTCTTTAGGTGTCCTGCTTGCTTGCATTTGAAACACTTCCTGGTTTCAACCCAGTCACCTTGTTTCTTTGCATTCGGAGTTCCAAATTTGTTATCTTTAACTCCCTAGAACTTCTTCTTTTGGAAATTCTTTTTGAACTTAATGTTCAAGCCTTCTCCTCCTTGTGCAGAACCTTTTTCTCCCTGATTCTGAAAGCACTTGGTCTTCAATGCTGACAGGATGGATTCATAACTAATTTTTCCATCTCTTCCAAACATCAGTGCATCTTTAAAGCTTTCCATGGATTTTGGAAGAACATTTAACACCATCAGAGCCTTATCATCATCCTCCAAATTTACCCCCAGATCTTCCAGCTCTTCAATCATCTTGACAAACTCATCAAGTTGATCAGAAATGACTTTATCATCAGAGATTTTGAAAGACATTAACTTTTGTTTCAGAAACAGTTTGTTGGATATAGACTTTGATTGATAAAGTTCCTCCAATATTCCCCTGCCTCCACTGCATTCTTGCACCTCAAAACCTCCCTCAAAGGTTTATCACCCAGGCATAAGAATATCAAACTCAGAGCCTTCTTATCCAATTCTGGAAACTTGGATTTCTCAGCATCAGGCCATTGATCAACAGGAAGAAGTACAGAGTCTAAGCCATTTTAAATCAGCACTGCATTCATTTTAATCTTCCAGAGTGAGAAGTCATTCTTACCAGAGAACTTCTCCACATCCATCTTTACTCCAGCCATCCTTCTTCTTCTTTGAGTTTGGATGTAGATCACATTGATCGAACCACGTAAAGGCTTGGTGTTCTTCATTTTATTTTCTGGTTTTGCGTTCGGTTTTTAGTGTTTGATTTTCAATCTCGTTTTTATTCGTTTCTGGATTGAACTTGTTGTTTATGTGTTGTAAGTGTTCTCAAACCTAACAGTTTTGTTATTTCAGATGGAAAAAGCATACACATATTGACACAAAAGTATGAAGGGTCTTGTAGATGAATGCCATCTGATGAAGTCACTTAATTTTCTAAATCCTCGCAGAGAATTTTAGCAAATAAAGAATTGTTGAACATAGTACCACTATGCATCCTTGCACCAACAACCTATACCAGATCATATCTCACTCTTAGTCAATGGTCTGTCTATCGACAAGACAAAAATAAATAGATAAGCACGAGGCACAAATTCCTAGGTCAGTCGTTGTTGCCTTTGAAGAATCACACTTGTTCTAGGAGTATCAACGACTATAATCTACTTGGAAGAGGGATAAGAAGGACTACTAAGTCAGAGCGTTCACATAAATTTTGAAGATGTTTAGATTTTAAGAGACAATAACAGACCAATTCATCCCCTCCAAATGTAGAAAGAAAAAACACAGATAAGATGACAGTTGTTTATGCTTTCTAGAAATGTAATTCAAGTTCATTTTTGGGAGAGTTACTAACAGTTTTCTGGAGCAACCTCATCCTTCAAGTATCTTTGCCCAAGAAGAGCATTGATGACACTCGACTTTCTAGAGTTGAACTCTCCCTGGCAAGATCTACGTGGTTCGATCCGAAGATCTACGTCCACGGGCTTAAAATATCACCTGCCGAGGTGTTTTTCACTATCTTCCCTTCAATCGGGTACGTTACAGTTTAGGAGTACAAAGTGCCAACCCTCAATCTGAGAATAATTCTGCTCTTTATACTACTCAACTCTAACCCTAACTAAATCCCTACAATTACGCCCCCCTTAATCTGCATTGGAGTTGGAAGGAGATCGTGGAGATCTTACTTCCCAAATATGCCGCGACTGGGCTGCTCTAGGCTCGTGCGCGCTTCTGGGCCGATTGTTGGGCTTGCTCTCTTGGGCTCAGTTGCTTCGGGTCGGGTTGATCCGACTCGGAGTTACTGGGCCATACCTATCAGATGCCCTCCCACCAGCCGGAGCGAGAGAGGAGCTACGGTTATAAGTAGGGTAAGGTGTAACAAGTGCCGATGTTGAGCGAGGCAACAAAGTGGCGAGCAAGAAGGGATGCTGTCTTTGGCGAGCCGAAGTACCCCTAGGGTCCGAGAATCGGCTGGAGCCGAGATGCCACACACTCGGAGTGATGGGATCCGCGAGGACCAAACGTGACCAAACTGAAGTACCCCGAGGTGAAGGAGTCGACCTGATCCGTAGTGAAATATCCCCGGGGGGAGGGAGTCGACCGGAGCCGAACTGGAATACCCCTAGGGTAATAAGGTTTAGCGGAAGCGAACTGTAATTTGTCCGAGGTGAAGGGAACACCGGAGTGAGTCCCAAAACTTCCTGGCCAAGAATGAGGATGATGTGACTGGCGGCGCCATCATAAGAGAGAGGGATGTGAAGTGACGCGTATTGTGATTTGCAAAGAGCGTGTCTCCCACGCGCCTTGGTAACTGTGACGCGCGTGACCACCACGCACGAATCTGAGACGCAAAATTTGAAAAGGCCCGATCTAAGCCGTTGATTCAAGAGTATATATACAGAAATAGTTGCACAGTATACTTCATCTTCCTCATTTGCGATTTGCAAGTTACAGAAAGCGGGAAAAAAGGAGATTCATCTGTGCATTCGTGAACCATCTCAAACCAAGACCAAGTAAGTATGTCTTCTTCATCGTCTTCATCTTCAATTAGGGAGGTAGGGACCGAGAAAGCCCCATTAGACGTACCTCCTCTACGTTTCATTATTCCGGAAAGACTGGTAAATAGGATGGTGTATAGGGCCGATTTTATGGAGTCCGGTACCCGGGCAGTAGGATTTGGTGAATGTCTGGAGGAGGACTTCGAGGTAGCCGTGGAGGCACTGCGAATGACTCGGGTGCAAATAGAAACCTTGATTCCATCTTTCTACTTCCCATCTAATTTAGAATACATAGTGCCGGAGCCTAGTGACCGTGCCTGTTGCCCGCCGAAGGGTTTTATTAGCGTATATATTGACCATCTACGAATAGGAATAAGATTCCCCCTCTGGGACTTCGTGGTGCAGCTGCTTAGATATTATAACATCGCCCTGAGTCAATTAGCGCCCAATGCTGTGAGGCAAGTAGTCGGGTTTACTGTGGTATGTAAAAATGCCGGGGTAGAACCTAGCGTCGAGTTGTTCAGGTTTTTCTTCCAACTGAAGGCCTTTGGAAAATCAAAAGGGTGGTACTCCTTCAGCCCCCGGGCCCGAGGTGGTTTCAAAGTACAAAACCCGAGCAAGGTGGAGGGGTGGAAGGAGAAATTTATTTATGTGAAGACGGGGCTGGTCCTCCCGAGGTGGAGGAGGGAGGAGGTGTTGGATAGTGCCCCGGTGACGGAGCCGGAGCCGGGGGTAGTTAGGAAATTCCGTGCGGTTGGTACATTCAAGACCCTCTGCACCAAGGAGGAGCTAGAGGAGGTAGGATTAAGCCCATATTACTCGGGCGATGCAGAGGGGGTCTCCCCCCGGGGGCAGGAGCAGGAAGCTGGGGCTGCCGAGGAGGGTAGGAACTCTGAAAACTGGTGATATTGGTATTTTGTGCAGGACTAACCCCAAAAATTTTTTGTGCAGTGGGATGCTTTGGAAAGGAGTCTGCTGGAAGCCCCGCGGTACCCGTGGCAGCAAAGAAGAAGGGGATAGCGACCGAAGTGTCCCCCAGAGGGAGGGCGTCGCCTAGTCCGAGGCCATCAGCGGGGTCGGAGGAGCGGGTGGTGGCAACGGGGTCAACCCCCGGAACTAAAAGGAGGTCGGAACCATCCGTGACACCTCCGGTGTCTTGTTTGTGAAGGGGCAGGGGCCCATAAGTGTGTTGGGTTTGGAGGGGGCGGATGCCGAGGAGCTGCTGCGCTTGGCGCGGGGGATCATGGATCTCGGCCAAAGAAGCGAGAGGGAGGCCAAAGAGGAACTGGCCGAGGTTGCAAGGGAGCTGCGCGAGCGCAACAACAGGTTAATGCACAATCTGTTCGAGGCGCACAAGAGAGCCGCCTTGGTGGAGAAGGAGGTCGTGCGGTTGCGCGAAGTGGAGGCGGAGGCCGGGGCGCTGCGTGGTGAAACGGCCGAACTGCGGGCGGAGATAAGGGCCCGGGAAGCGGCTGTGGTGGACGGTCAAGAGGCGGTGCTGAGGGTGTTTGCCGAGAAGCTGTTCCAGACGAGCACCTTCCTCGATTTTCAGACCAACTTCGTCAATCGGGGATACGGCCACCCGATCAGTGCTGCTGGAGAAAATCAAAGAGGTCTATCCGAACGTGGACGTCTATCATCCGGAGTTCGGATATGACTTCAACGCCGTGGGAGGGGTTGAGGAGGCGTATTATCATGCCCTGGCTCGTGTCCCGGAGTGGCCTCTCGTGAAGGCACTGGCGGAAACGAAGAAAATCTTAAGTGCCGAGGAGATCACAAACTGCGAGGCAGACCAAGATCCAGAGTTCTTGGCATTTGGTAGTGGTGAGTTCGTCCCAGAGCCCCGAAACAAAGATCCACCTCCACGCATGGAGATCGCCGCGGAGGCCGCGGGAAATGAGGCAGGGGTGATCAGAGAGCTGCCGAAGGGAGAGCACGAGGTGGATGAGGAGGTGCCGAAGGCAGTTGAAAGAATCGAAGAGGGGGAGGTCAGTCGTTCCCCGCAACTTTGATGCCATGTCTAAATATAGTAGATGATAGAGATAATTGTAATTCTGATGTAAAAGCCGCTGACAATGTATGCTCATTTGCATTTTGAATATAAAGTTGATTTGTCCATACTATTGAGTTATTGCCTTGCGATGAGTTGAGTGTAATCTGTTGCTCTGATTGTGTTGTGCGAGCAGGAGGATACCGAGGAGCAGCATAATACAATAAAGAAACTCATGCAGTCCTTAGACTGGTTCCGCGGGGAGAAGGATAACCTGCAAAAACAAGTGGTTCCTCGGTTGGAGAGGAGGCTGGCCATAGCGGAAAGGAGGGCCAAAGAGGCCGAGGAGGCTAGAGCCAAGGCCGCGGAGAAGGCTAGAGACCAGGAACTGAAATACTTATCAACCGTAGTCGAACTAGACCGTGTCATTATCCACCAGAGGGAATATGAACGGATACTGATGGAGTACGGCCTGCTAACTTTCGAAGAGGTCGAGGAGCGAATCGCTGAGATTCAGGGCGAAATTTTGTCTCTGATGACGGCCGGCCATGCTGAGTCCTCGGAGCTAATAAGAATGCGGGAAGTGCTGGAGTTACTTCTTAATATGTATGAAGGGCTGAGAGGATGCGGCAGGTGGCGGCACACTGCCGAAGAGTATATTGCGAGCTCCAGCCGGGGCCAAGAGATTGCGAAAGCGCCTCGAAAGGGTAAAAAGAGACCGGCGGGAAAAGGCAAAGGGATAGTAATCCAAGAGCTGGCCCCGGTAACCGCAGTCGAGGAAGTCCCCGTAATCGTTGCGGAAGAGGAGATCGAGAAGCTGGCTGAGGAGATCGAGGTGATGGACCCCGCGGAGTGGGATCCCGCGGAATGGGCCAAGACTTCGAGACCAGCGCCTCAACCGAGTCCTCGGGCCACGGCAACGGGCGACGCTCCAAGACAGGTGCCAAGGGTGAGTCCGCGGCGCAGAGGGAGTCGCAGTAAGGAAAGAGCAGGGACTCAAAGTTGAGAAGCCTCGGGATCCCGGAGGACACGGAGAAGTTCCCGAGACGGGTCTCAACGCCGGAGCACCGAGTATTAGCTTGGAGGCCGAAAATAGGGCTTACTTTTGTAGCTATGTATGCAGATATGTAAAGAAATTTATGTGGAGGATAAAACTGGTAGAAATATTTTGGTATGTAATGATATGCATGTTGAAAGAAAAGTAATGAACTTATAATCAGAATGCATGCGTAATTACTTTAACATGTACTCGGGAGCACAATATGTACATGATGCCTGTTAGAGAAACAAGGCAAATAATCTCCCCGGATGGATCGGGCGGGAGTTAAGGACCTCTCCGGTTAAACGGGCGAGAGGGAATATATGTCTGGGGACCAAATGTTGATCTCCCCGGACGGATCGGGCGAGAGATCAAACTGTCCGGAGACGGATAATAATAGTAAGTCTAAGCTAGGGCGTCCCCGTAGCATAGAAGAAAGTACAGCAATATTCGTAAAGTAAAAACTTTATTCAAAGTAATTGTCGGAACAATTAAAAAATACAAGGGAGTTCATAAACAAGAATACGCGACAGTACGGGAATTAAAAAATAACGTACAAGGAATGTAAATGTAGAAACGATACTTGACCCTTGGTGCTCATAGATAAAAACGCCTCAGATTGGTAACATGCCATGTTCGGGGAATCGGAGTTCCATCTAGATGCGCTAACTGGTAGCTCCCGGAGTCATGCGCGGCAATGACGCGGTAAGGACCTTCCCAGGCGGCATGCAATTTACCCTCGGGGGCAGCCTTGCTAGCTGAGTTGAGCCGGAGTACCAAGTCTCCGACATTAAACTGAGTACCCCGAACCTGGAGGTTGTGATACTGAGCTGCGCGTTGCTTACATTTGGCTTGCTCAATGAAAGATTGTTCACGACGATATTCGAGCTCGTCTAAGTTAGCACGGATGGCTTCATTATTAGCCTCGGGATCCAGAGTAACGAGGCAGGGACTAGGCACGCCAATTTCCGCAGAAATGACTGCCTCGGAACCGTAAGTGAGGCTGTAGGGGGTTTCTCCGGTTGAGGTGTGCGGCGTGGTGCGATAGGCCCAAAGAACCTGCAGAAGATTCTCGGCCCAAAGACCCTTAGCTTGATCTAAGCGTTTCTTCAGACCCGTAAGTAGTGTGCGATTGGTGACTTCGACTTGACCGTTGGCTTGAGGATGAGCGACTGAGGTGAAAACTTGCTTAATGTGGAGCTCCTCGCACCATGACCGGAAGGGGTCATTGGCAAACTGTTTGTCGTTGTCTGAGATAATGGCACTCGGGATGCCGAAGCGGCATATGATATTTCGCCAGACAAAATTCAAAATGTTCTGACCCGTGATGGCGGTGAGAGGTTCGGCTTCAACCCATTTGGTGACGTAATCAACAACAATCACAAGACATTTTAGTTTCCCCGGAGCGACTGGAAACGGGCCCACAATATCAATTTCCCACTGGATAAATGGCCAGGCACTTTGTATGCCAGTGAGCTCGCTTTGTGGTAAATGCTTTATGCGAGAGTGTCGCTGACACTTGTCGCACTTGGCCACCAAATCATGGGTATCGTTAAACAATGTGGGCCAGTAGTACCCCCACCGAAGAACTTTCTTGGCCAACGTCCGCGAGCCAATATGGCTGGCACAGGCCCCCTCGTGAAATTCCCGAAGAACATGATCAGCCTGGGCAGGGGCAAGACACCGAAGACTCGGTTGTAAGTACGACCGGCGGTACAAAATCCCATCGTGGAATACTTAGGTGCCTTAAGAACTATCCTCCGAGCTTGTAATTTGTCATCCGGCAACGTACCATCCCAGAGATAATGGATGATCGGGGTCATCCAATTGGGACTGCTCTCAGTCAATACGGAGACTGTGGCCTCACGAATGGACGGATGAAGGGCATCTTCGACTATGATGTCTAGAGACATGTTAGTAAGGACCACGGAGGCCATTTTGCTGAGAGTATCAGCTTAAACATTCTTTTTGCGAGGTACCTGCTGGATATCAACCGAAGCAAAAGTTGACAAAAGTTTGAGTGTCAAAGCGAGGTACCTTTTCAACGTTTCATCCTTGGCCGTGTAGGTGCCTTTGATTTGATTAGAGACAACCTCGGAATCCGTGAAAAGCTGGAGATGGGAGGCTGCAAAGGATTGAGCGAGCCGGAGCCCGGCAAGGACTGCCTCATATTTCGCTTCATTGTTAGTCACCTTGAATTTAAACCGTAGGACGTATTTGATTTCAACGCCCTCAGGGCCAATGAAAAGGACCCCGGCGCCACTGCCTCGAACCGCAGAGGCACCATCCACATACAGTTGCCACTTGCGGGTTGGAGCTTCGAGGTCAGCGTGGTTAGGACTAGCATCATTTACAGACGGTTCGGGGTTAACCACTGGCGCCTTGGCCAAAAAATCTACGAGGGCTTGACCCTTGATGACTCGGCGAGGGAGAAATTGAATATCATATTCTCCCAGTTCGATAGCCTACTTAGCCAAGCACCCTGACACATCGGGCTTGACGAGAATTTGGCGAATGCGGTGATTAGTGAGAACCCTGATATCACGCCCTTGGAAATAAGGCCGTAGACGTCGGGCCGCCATGACGAGAGCCAGCACTGTTTTCTCCATCACGGAGTACCGGGTCTCCGCCCCTTGGAGTGCTCGGCTCACAAAATATACGGGGTGCTGACTTCCATGAGCCTCGCGCACGAGAGCCGCGCTGGTAGCTTCCTCGGCGGATGCTAAATATACATATAGAGGTTCTCCGGGGAGAGGAGCGGACATAGTGGGCAACTGCTTAATATGGTGCTTTAGAGCCTCAAAGGCTTCGGTGCACTGCGGGGTCCACTCAAATTGCTTTGCCTGCCGCAGAATTTTGAAGAATGGAAGCTGGCGCTCCGCGCCTTAGACAAGAAACGATTTAAGGCCGCCAGACCATCAGTAAGGCACTGAACTTCCTTTACCGTCTTCGGCGGTTGCAAATCCAATACATCTCGAATCTTGGCCGGATTGGCCTGGAGGCCGTGCTGTGAGACCATATAGCCCAGAAATTTTCCGGAGCCAACGCCGAAGGTGCATTTTGCCGGATTGAGACGCAAATTATAACGCATCAAGGTGCTCAATGTTTCAGCAATATCTTGCACACATGCAGATTGAGAGGTACATTTTGTAACAAGGTCGTCAACATATACCTCAACATTACGACCAATTTGACCTCGGAAGGCGTGGTCCATAAGGCGCTGGTAAGTGGCTCCCGCATTATTGAGCCCAAAAGACATTTTCTTAAAGGCAAAGCATCCGAAGTCAGTGATAAATGTCGTTTTGAGTGCGTCCCAGTGATCCATATGGATTTGATGGTATCCCTTGTATAGATCCAAGAAGTAAAGTGCCTTGTGCCCAGTAATGGCTTCGGCTTTTTGGTCGATAGAGGGTAAAGGATAACAATCTTTTGGGCAGTGCTTATTAAGATCAGAGAAATCGACGCACATTCTCCGTGCCCCGCTAGACTTCGTCACCATCACCGGATTAGATAACCAGGAAAGGTAATGCACCTCAAACAGGATGTTTGCATCTAGAAGCTGTTGTACTTCAATTCGGATGGCTGCGTTCCACTCCGGAGCGAATTTCCTCCATTTTTGTTGTATGGGCTTCACGTTGGGGTCAATATTTAACTTGTGAGTTATGACATCCGGAGAGACGCCCGGCATGTCCAAGGGGGACCACGCGAAGACCTCAGAATATTCCCGCAAGGTCTGGATAATGGCATTATGTAACCACGGCGTATCCACAGCGCCGACGGTTACAGTGTGCTCTGGTTTAGCCAGATCGAGCGGCACTTGAACAGTGTTGTCCCCGAGCGGTATAGATGAATCCGAGGTGGGAGCCGTGGTGGTTACCTGAAACTGTGGCTTAGGGGGTACCTTTGTTGCCTTTTAGAGTGCAACATACATGCACTCTTTAGAGACTCGCTGATTGCCGCAGATAGCCACCTCGCCATGTGATGTAGGGAATTTCAGCACGAGGTGGTATGTGGAGCAAACGGCTTTCGCCGGAGTAAGCCAGTCTCGACCCAAAATCATGTTGTATGGTGACGGGGAATTAACCACATAGAAATCCACGAAGATGGTTTTTATCGCCGGATAAGTTCCAAGAGATGCAGGGAGTTTGATGACTCCTTCAGGTTGGACTTCACCCTGGGTGAAGGTCTGTAGCGGCCCGGGGGCCGGTCGGAGCTGTTCACGAGGAATCCCCATTTTCTAAAAACAGTCGGTGAATATGACGCTAACTGCGGCTCCGTTGTCGACGAAAACCTGCTTTATCGTAACATTTGCTACGGTCATGTCAATGACGATGGCGTCGGTATGTGGGGTGAGCTCGGGAACAGGATCTTTGTCAGTAAAACTGACGGTTTCGGATTGATGGAGGCGTTTGTGGCGCGGCTCCTCAGAAGGAGGCCTGCGTGCTTCCGCCTTCAAAGCACTTCGGGAAGCCCCGGTGGGAATGGCCCCATAAATCACATTTATGACGTGAGTAGGCGGATTGTCTCCGGGTCCTCCATGAGGAGGCGGTTGCGGCAAAAAGTGGGATTGTTGACGATTTTCTTGGTCCTACCGCGCATAGTTGTTGTACCCAGGCCTGTTATTCTGTCATTGCAGCTTGTTTTTCCGTGGACCACGGTCATTGTAGCCTCTGCGGTTTTGTTGCAAACCTCCACTTTGGCTTGACCGAGGCCTGTCTTCGGTCCGAGCAACATACTGCCATAAGAAACCTCTCTTTAGACAATCTTTGATTTCTTTTCCAAGCTCTCTACACTCCTCTGTTTCATGTCCATGATCATGGTGGTACGCACACCACTTGTCGCGGTTATGCTTTTCTGCCGGAGCAGTCATCCGCGGACACGGCCGCAGATCATTCTTGTGAACAGAGAGAATTTCGGCTCGTGACTTTGTAAGCGGAGTAAGCTGGGGGATATCTCCGCGAGGGTCCGAACGTCCTCGGTTTAGACGAGAGAACGCACTAGGCCGAGTACTGGGCCCAGCTTGTGCTCTATCTGATTGCCGTTTGTTAGCATGCTTCTCTCATTTACGGCGAGTCTTCTCCTCAGCCTTGGCGTACCTGCATACAATGTTAAACAAAGCCCGGGTCGTAGCTGGAGGATTCCGAACCAGCTCGGTGTAAAGCGGTCCAGGGCGAAGGCCATTCATGAAGGCGTTGATGATAACATCGTCTGACCGGTTCCCCACCTTAAGACTCTCCGCCGTAAAGCGATCAAGAAATTGGGTAACAGTTTCCCCATCCCATTGTTCCATATTCATGAGGTCGGCCAAGGTAGCCATGGGCTTTGCCCGCGTATGAAAACGCGCCCAAAACTGTTCGGCGAGATCGCGAAAAGAGGTAACGTTACCCCGCGGTAAAGAATCGAACCAAAGTCTAGCCTCGTCCAGGAGATACTCAGGAAACACCTTGCACAGGTGGTGAGGAGTGCAATTGCGGTTGAACATAGCATACTTGAAGGCATTCAAAAAATTACTTGGATCCCCAGTGCCATTGTATACGGCCACTGGGGGAAGCTTGAACCCATCGGGAAGTGGGGCAGCAAGAATCTCGTTGGAGAACGGGGTGATGATCTCCCCATCAGCATCAAGACCCAAAACTTTGTCCAGCTCCGCGGCAAATTGGGCTTACTCTTGTTCCATGGGATCCATCACACGGGATTGGTCTAAGCGAGCACGCTTCGGGGCGTCTGCAGGTCTTCGGCGATGCACGCCTTCGTGGACGTCTCGGGGCCTCGACCCATTAGAACTGCGGTTATCTACTAGAGAAGCTGTCCTCCGTCGTCGACGCTCAAGCCTCGCTCGATGAGGGGGATCTTCGTCCACTTCACGTGACAAATCACGGGGCGGATTTCTCATATTTACCGCGCCATTGTTGGCACGCTCACCGGAGTGGGCGCGCCGATTGTTCCATTCTTAGAACAGAGCAGCGTGTTCCTGAAGAAAGGCTCGCTGCACTTGCGACAACTCGGGGGCAGGCGGGGGATTAACTTGCGCTGGATCATCAGCAGGGGGATGATTTGGCATGTTAGCATGTTCAGCGGGCAGATCTTGGTTTCGTTGACGGGGCGGCGGATTCTAGTCCACAGGAGGATCACGACGGGACCGGGTAGGATTAGCGGACCTACGAGTATTCACCATAGCGATTGCGATGAAAAACTAGGGTTTTCTTGCCAATCGTTCCCACAAACGGCGCCAATTGATAATGCACAATCCAATTATCAAATGAACTCGAAGTAAAAATCAGTTTGTAACGTAACTCAATACAAGAAAATTAAAGAACACAGGATGTACGTGGTTCGATCCGGAGATCTACGTCCACAGGCTTAAAATATCACCTGCCGAGGTGTTTTTCACTATCTTCCCTTCAATCGGGTACGTTACAGTTTAGGAGTACAAAGTGCCAACCCTCAATCTGAGAACAATTCTGCTCTTTATACTACTCAACTCTAATCCTAACTAAATCCCTACAATTACGCCCCCCTTAATCTGCATGGGAGTTGGAAGGAGATCGTGGAGATCTTACTTCCCAAATATGCCGCGACTGGGCTGCTCTAGGCTCGTGCGCGCTTGTGGGCCAATTGTTGGGCTTGCTCTCCTGGGCTCAGTTGCTTCGGGTCGGTTAAATCAACAAGCCACCATGACTATGAAAAACTCCTATGAATACAACATCAAACATGGGTACATTTGACAATGGACTTGATAAAACAACTTCCTCTATCTGAGGGGAAGGATGTACTTTGGGCTATATTGAAGTCGAAGTCAATTCTATGGAGGATTCCTTCAAGTAGAAGTTACTCTAGCTCATTGATTAAGCTCAGGATGAAATAAGTCTCCCTTATCACAATTATTTCAGAGTATATTTTCCTCTAGCATGAAAGAGATAGAATGAAACTTCAAGTACATCATAGTTGGTGGGGAAAAAAATAATTCTTTCTCAAGTCTCCAGAAAAAACAAAAGGATCCAATTTAAATGCGGAAAACAAAAGGAATAGAAGAAAGTTAACCCATTTTTAGAAGAATACATAACCCAAAGGAATAAGACAAAATTATTTCAAGGATCCACAAAGATTTTGTCCTATGTTTTAGTAAAATCCTACCAATACGACACCTTTAAGCCTTTTTGTAAATGAGAATTAGGAAGGATGAAGATCTCATGAGAATAAGTAATTTCACTAGTACATCTTCAAAAACTTTACAGGTAAATAATATAACAACACACTTCAAATTTGTAATCAAATATGGTTTGGACGCCCCCAGCGACCCCAAATAGAAGTTGATCGGAGATGTGTGTAATTTCAATTCATGAATCGCTTCAAACATAGATCTCGAGCATAATATTACTTAACTAGATAGACCAAACAAAATAATATAGTTCATAATCAGAAATGGAGAAACGAAGTAGAGCTTAGAGAAAAATTAAAATTAAAACTCATACCTATAACTAATGAAATTCAAGCTAAATGCTTAGAAATTGTGAATCATTAAAGTCTTGTCGAAGCCCGGTAGCTTCACCGTCGGTGGAAATACTGTGGATTCGATTTGGATTTTGGTTGCGGGTGTTCTGGTGCATTCATTTTGGTGTAGTGGCAGAGCGGCGGATCGAGGTAGACAGAGGTGGATAGTGAGGAACCGAGATGCAGACGTACGGTGGTGGACCGCCGGAAAACGGGTCCCCCATTAGGGCTGAAAGAGTGAAAGTGATGGAATACCTCTCTCTTCCTTTTAATTTTTATACTTACCTCTCTCTTGTTAATTTTAATCCTTTTCATTTTCAATTTTTTTAAAGTTATTAAGTAGTGACTAAGTGAGAAGATAATGGAGAGTGAGCGAAGGAGAAAATAATTAGCATTACTTTTTTATTTATATACTACCGACTGAAATTCAGTCGGTACTCAACGATTATTATATTCATCGGTATGTTTCTCATAAAAAAATTACGGCAGAATGATATTCATCGCCACGCTTTTAGATATTCGTCAATAGAATTTTGTCACTAAATAGGTCGTTATTTTATTATAGATAATTAGCTCATGATCTTACTACTAATTACCGATAGGAAAAATCGGTTGCTAAACCTACTTCGTTAGTCTGTCGGCAATCCATCAGTAAATTCTGGCAGATTTTGGAAAATTTTATTTTTTAGGAGTTTCTTTATTTTTGTTAATATATGGTCGCAATTCTGTCGATACATCACGACAGAAAAATCCCTATTTTGTGAATTTCTTGTAGCGTTAGAAAGAAGTAATAATTATTTGTAAATTTTAAGATATATAAATATATTTATACAAACAATAAATAAAATATATAGCTAACAATGAATATCAAGCAATACTCTAATATTGTACACAGAAAAGAAATTGTACAACTAACTTCAAAATTCTAGGTACACCAATAGTAGAAATCGAGGAAAGAACAGTTTAAAAAAATTAATACTCCCTTCGTCCCCGCCTAATTGGCCAACTTGCCATATTTGTTTGTCTCAACCTAATTGTCCTAGCCCATAAATGGCAAATTCTCTCACAATCTCCACCCTTAAAATCTCCACTCTTAATCTCCACCTTTGAAAAAGTCAAAGATTCCATAAAATCTGTTTTTCTTAGTCTCCATGCCCGGCCAAGGTTGACCAATTAGGCCGGGACGGAGGGAGTAATAAAAAATTTTAATTGTAAAACATTAAAAAGTACTTTAATCTTCTAAATAAGTTTTAAAGAAATAAGAAAATAAAAAAGGATAATGACAACGCATGATTAATTAGCAACGGTTAGCATAACTATTGTCGTTGATCGTACAAAAATAATTATTTTATGTTATCTATTAAAAAATTATATAGACAACGGTCTTTCAACATCATAAGTAATAACCGTTGTCTTTGAGCGGGGAAAAAAAAAATCGACAACAGGTAAACGACAACGGTTTTCCGAAACTGTTTTTAGCGAAATTTTTTCAGAAACACTACGGTTGCTACAAAGACAACGACTGAGCGCGGAAAGATATTAGTCTTTTCGAAAAATCGTTGTCTTTTAGGTGTAGTCTTTGAGCGTTTTTGTAGTAGTGCGCCCGAGTTATACAGGAGTCCAAAGTGGGAGACCGAGGATGAAGATGACAATGCAGGGGGGTATTCAAGCTTACAAGAATAAAATCAACTGCATTGTAAGGCTTCGAAAAAATAATTTAGGGTATCATTTAAGGGTTCTCTAGGTCAAGTTTAATGAGAATATGAGGTTTTTCCAATTTTATTTTTGCATGTTATCTCAGAACACATCGCTTTTCGTATTTAATTAAGATTATCAAAAGACAAATGTGATATATTTTTTTTTAAATGTTTGTTTAGTGAAGGATTGATGGCACAATTCACTTTCGTTATTCGTGCCTATAAAATTCAGCACTCGTTCCACGCATTAACCTATGTATCTGTTGTGTCAAGTAGCACCAACAACACGTACGGAAGGTATCTCAAATATTGGAATGTATTTTAATCTATTTTTTCTTTTTAGGGAAAAGGTACAAATAGGCCCTTCAACTTTTAGCTCAGGCTCAAATTAACACCTAAACTACTTTTTTGTCCAATAAAACATTTGAACTTTTTAATTTGGACGAATCAACACCTAAACTTTTTTATTTAGTACAAATAGACACTTCTATTTAATTTAAAATATTTTTTGTCGATTGTCTTTCAAATACACGTGTATTGATAGTTTCATTTCACATTAGTGGGTTAATGAGGTGATATTTTATGTAACTTTTTCGTCTCAACTCTATTTTTTATGAGAATAATATCAAATTATTCATTTTTTAATGATGTTCGCTTCTACAGGGATGGTTCGATAAGGGAAATGCGTGTGGCACTTTATAACTCAATTGCGGGCACATGTTTGAGAACAAACTACTGAAGGATTGCTACAACGAAGCCCTGGATTACGTAATGTTCGATGTAGCTGTTGAGATCGGGATAGAGTGGCCTTACGCAAGGCTGTTAGAGGAAGTAGCACAGCAGAGGCAATGATACAATGTCTTCAAGTGGGTTACAGACCACAAATCCGTTAGTTACAATCGAGAGAGTAACAAGTTGTTCGCCCCAAACGATGCATGGGAGAGACTAACCGAAGTAAAAATCTCGAGAACTTTGTCTATATTATTTGGCCTAGTGGTTCATGTACTTAACTACGATCACATTTCGCAGAAATGCCCCTTCGCAGCTGCTTACTATCATGATGGGGAACCTATCTGGGCTCAGCTACAAGAAATATTTGGTGGGATTGACGAAACCACACAACCACCCGAAATTGAAAACCAGCAGGGGATGCGGAGAGTGATGAGGATGATGATGCAAATTGGATGGATGCTGAGGGGGCAGATGACCAGGATGATTTCACGGTGATGAGGGCTTCATTTAACATATCATATGTTTATTTTAATATTTAATTTTTTTTTTTTTTTGGGTATCGCTTTTATGAATGAAGACCCATAGTGAACTTTGTCAATGGTAAGCTAGGTCTGTAGATGACGGGCTTTGTTTTTCTTGTGCGCATCGGGGTGTATGATCATTTTCATTTAAAAATAAGGGCTCCTCTAATAAATGGGGCTAGACCGCGTGCCTAATACATTAATAACAAATTTGACATGCCACGCTCATTGGCACCACTAGAAACATTGACATGCCATGTCTGCCGTGAAGTGTAATCGTGCCTCAAAATGAGGGTGCACTCATTTCTACATGCACGTTTGATCCGAGCCAAATTGAGTGACTAATCAACCATGTGTAGATGAGCCTCGCAGTTAGTATGGTGCATTAGAAATAAAGCCAACGAAATAATTAATACCACAGAGGTTCTTGAGTTCTAGTTGCAGATGTTGACATTGTGTTGGCCTTGTATAACGTTAACTGTAAACACGTTTCGTGCCGTCACCGGTTGGTTGGCACAATTTAAATTATGCCATTGATTTTTTTTCCGTGCAGTATGAATTGCATTAGATTGTGGTATTTATATTTTTTAATACATATATTATGAAGTGCATATGGAGTATCCGAAGTTTAGAATCTGGGACACGAAGTAATACACGGAATTAAGCTTCGTATATAGCGACAACATAAAGTAACATAACCAATAAACCTGGACTTCCTACACTCGTTTAATCTAAGTCGTGCCTTTTGATGAATGTCTCGTGCCTTCAAAAGTTACTGAGTTGATACTGTATATCTTCTCCAAAATATCAAAGGCCACAGTTAGAGCCACCCATGCTTGTGCCACCTTATCCTGCCCCGGATAAAGTAGCCGTAAATTACGCTGAAAATAAAAAAGTACACCTATTTTCAACAAAAAAGCTTATGCCTTTGCACCAGAACAACCATGGAGAAAACATAAGTTGAGGTACATATGAAGAGAGAGAAGTGCAGAGATCTAAATAAGGAGAGAGGCAGAGAGAGAAGAGTGGTAAGAGAAGAACAAAAGCTAGGTTGCCCTGTACATAATAAACCTAAACGTTCATCAATGAATCTATAACGCAACAATAACCATGTATGATCGATGATATAACAACATTATATCTTGGATGCTCAGCACATGAATGCACTGAGTCCATAGAAAAGGTAATAACTTACTTTGTAATAACCAACACTAATAAATTCATACATTAAAAAATGTAATCTTACTAAGATAAATCTAATACATGGAAAAAATGAATCCAAATACTACAAAAAAATAATCTTACTGAATGCAAATGATGTGTGGTTCTTTGCCGCACAAGATCAAAATACTAATTAAAGTTGTCGAAGGAAGAGTGAACACAATAATAGAGGCAACCGAAATGATAGAACCCACAGAGCAAAAGAAGATAACGAGAAATATACAACTACAGTAATACATAAGATAAACTACAAAAGTGGAAGGAAAGAAAACGAGGCGAACAACAAAGAGAAATTAAGAGGATGAAGAAACTAGAAGAATGGAAGAGAAGAAGAAATGACGTAACACCAAAACAATAGTAGAAGACTGCATTCAGATTAAAAGCGATGATAAGGTGATAGAAATCACAAAAGAAAAATAAAGAGGAACAAAACAACAACTTTAGTTTTGGAGGATAAAACTATAGAAGTTGAAGGGATGAAAACAAGAACAAAATCCAAGAAAAAACAACATGAACAAACTGCAACAACAGAAGAGAAGAAGAAATGAAGAAATTCAAAGAGAAAAATAGAGGACAACAGTCAAATAGAGCGATGATGAGCAAACACTCAAACAATTTTGAATAAAAAACAGGTATCGATAACTAGGAAGATCAAGAAGGAGAAAAATTAGAAACAAGTGCATCCGTAAAAAGAAAGAATTATGCCATTTCAAAAGAACTTCCAAGACAAATAAGGTTTTTTTTTTTTCTCCTTTTTTTCTTTTTAATTTTAAATAACATAGATGAATATAGTTTCATATAAATCAATTTGAAGCAATTCATTTATAGGTACTAGGACAAAGTTGTGATGTCACAATTTTCCTCAGGTTACGTATATTATTTATTATTAGTTAATTTAGTAAAAATGTTGTATATCTTATTTTACATACTATGTTTAGACTTTTACTCAAATTAACATTTTAACAACTACACTATTTTCGGACAAAATTTATAGAATATTTTTTTTTTAAATAGGGTACTGTTGAGATATCTCCAGTTTTACTTAATTATACACAAAAGAAGTAGGGATACAATAATATTATGATTTCTTACACAATTCTCTGAAAAATTATTTATTCTCTGAATACTTTCCGTTGATTAGAAATTGCTAAACAAATAAAAAAATAAATATAAAAACAAGTGCCAAAATATAATTTTTAAAATTAATATACTAACACTACAAGAAAAGTTCAAATTAGAGATGGAAAAATTAATTAGTAACAGATAATATCGGTCACTAAATAAAAACGAAATAAAAATAGAATAGTGACGAAAAGTGGCAAGAGATCATTAGTATCCGGTTAGTGAAGAAATAACAATCGGATATTAGAGACTGATTGGTCTCTTTTCTATAGATAATTTGGTCTTTAATTTTATAATAGAGATTAAAATTTTGTCCCAAAATTTAGAGAGGAAACTAATCCCTCTCTAAATTTTAGAGAAAAACATTATAGAAATTAAACATTTTGTTTCAAGTCAGTCACTACTTTAGTCTAGGATGGATACCATGTGATTAGAGACGAATTTTTCTGTCTCTAATTTAATTTTTTCTTATAATGTAAGTGTCGCACGTGCAACGCACGTGCCACAGTCTAGTAATATAAAAGGTGTTAAAGTTGATTTGATGTGTGTAAGAGTTAGTTAGTAAATAATTAATTATTGATTAAAGTATGTATTAGGAATGATATTTAATTGGTGATTTGTGTAAGAGTTAGTTAATGATTTGATGATGTGTGGAGATTGTTGACAACTTATTGCCCACAATCGGTGAACTAACACACAACGGGTTGAACTCAATTCACAACCGATTGACCCAACCTCAAACAAACAGGACCTATGTAAAGAGACACATTTGGAGGTTTTCACTTTTTATTTGGCGTTGAATTGATAATTGACCTATCGGTCGGCCCTTGACCGCTAAACACCGATTTTGTTTGCTTTAGCTTTCACTTGGAGGAAGATAACACACGTGCATAACGTTGCCAGTATAATATTATATTATCTATACAATAATATAAAAGTGACTTAAGTTTCAATCAATCTTTATTTTGCCGATTTTATTTAACTACTCCCTCCGTCCCGTTCTAATTTGCCTACTTTCTTTTTTGGTTTGTCCCAATCTAATTTGTCAATCCATAAATGGTAAATTTATCTCACAATCTTCACCCACAAAATCTCCACATTCAATCTCTACCTTTGAAAAAGTCAAAGATTCCACAAAATCTACTTTTTCTTAACCTCTGTGCCCGGTCAAGGTAGGCAAATTGGGCCGGGACGGAGGGAGTATAATATTAAAAGGTTATTCTTGTATTTCTAATTGTCCGTTTCTTTCAAAGTGTCTTCTTTATTCTTACTTAATGAATTATTATATTGTTAATTGATATTATATACATACATATGTGTGTGTATATATATATATTATAAATTTCAGTCAATTTTGGTTTTGCTTATTTTACCCCTTTTAAATATAATATTAAAGGGTTATGCTTGTATGTTCATTGTTCATTTCTTTTGAAGTGTCTATTTTATTTGGAGAATTTTGCATTTTTGGTCCCACAGAACACACACCTGTTTCGAAATGGTCTCAGCCCTGGCACTTTTGACCCCATTGGATTCAAACGTTGAAAGTTCAGTCCCAAACGTCAATTTTTTGCATAAATGGTCCCAAAATTTCGGCAAAAGTGGTCCCAACATTTTTCAGTCGTTAGTGTGACGTCATAACTTCAAGATTTTTGCAGTTTTGGTCCCACTGGACACACTTTATTGCGTTTTGGTCCCAACTCTCTCACTTTTGACCCCATTAAACTTAAAAAATATTTAAAAACTATAAAATAATTTAAAAATCAGAAATTGATGTAAAAATAAAAATAAAATTTAATTTTAAAATTTATTTAAAATATCATAAAGTAACTGAAAATATTAAATTTAGAAAAATTAGTTTTCAAAAAATTAAAAATTTTATAAAATTTTAAGTTGTCTTAAATTTTAAATTTTTTGAACTAAAACAAAAAAACTACTTATTTTATAAAATTAGATTTTCTTAAAAATTTATTTTCTAAATTCTAAATAATTTTGTATGTTTCATAAATTACTAATTTGGATTTTCTTGTGTATAATATCTAATACTCTACTCGTGCGAAGAATTCCGACGAGCAGATTAAAATAATATTTAAAAATCATAAACTTATTTTAGAAAATCTAAAAATTGAAATATTTATAAAATCATAAAGATTTTAAAATTTAAATTGTCTTAAAAGGGTTTTAAAATTTTAAAATTTCTAAATTAGAAAAGTCTACTTATTTTATAAAATTAGATTTTCGTAAAAATTTATTTTCAGAGTTCTAAATAATTGTTTTATATGTTTCATAAGTTACTTTAAATTCTTTTATGAAAAATCACTTATTTTTTAAAAAAATACTTCCGACATTTCATAGATACTTTTATATATTTTAAATGATATTTTTTAGATTTCAAAATAATTTACAGATTTGTCAGCCCCTATTTGGATAATCCCTTTATAAGTCCCTAAAATGTTCTACATTGTTCTAGAATTTGAAAAATTTACATAACAATAATTCAAATAAAACGGGTTATATTTGTGCCCCGGGAGCAATTGATTATTAACGTGCGTATGTCACAAATAATTAATAGCATTTGTAGACAACTTAGTTTTTTTAATGAATACCCCGTAACATATCGTCAATGTAAGAGTTTTCTCCCTAATTGAAAGATAGATTGATAAAAATTAAAAAGAATAGTTTGAAATCTAAAAAAGTTCAGTTAAGATATGTAAAAGTATCTATGAAATGTTGGAAGTAGTTTTAGGAAGAAATTAATTTTCTTAAAAGAGTTTAAAGTAATTTATGAAACAAACAAAATTATTTAGAATTTAGAAAATAAGTTTTTAAGAAAATCTTATTTATAAAATAAGTAGATTTTTTTTAATTCAAAAAAATTAAAATTTTAAGACAACTTAAAATTTTCATTTTTTAAAATTTTATAAAAATTCAATTTTTTGAAAACTAATTTTTCTAAATTTAATATTTTCAGTTACTTTATGATATTTTAAATAAATTTTAGAATTAAATTTTAATTTTATTTTTATATTAATTTCTAATTTTGTAAATTATTTTATAGTTCTAAAATATATTTTAAGTTTAATGGGGTCAAAAGTGAGACAGCTGGGACCGAAACGCAACAAAGTGTATCCAGTGGGACCAAAACTGCAAAAATTTTGAAGTTATGACGTCACACTAACAGCTGAAAATTTTTGGGACAACTTTTGCCAAAATTTTGGGACTATTTATGCAAAAAATTGACGTTTGGGATTGAATTTGCTACGTTTGAATCCAATAGGATCAAAAGTGTCAGGGCTGGGACTATTTTGAAACAGGTGCGTGTCCTGTGGGACCAAAAGCGCAAAATTCTCATTTTATTTGTACTAATGAATTATTATATTTTTAAGTGATATGGTAAATTGACCAAACAAGATTTTTTTTTTCATGCAGATATATTTTCTCACCTAATACCACATCATTCAAGTTTCCATCTGCTATAATTTTTTTCTTGGACAAGATAAATTCAAGACTTCTTTTTCAACAAAGTTGAGTTATGAATTTTGATTTTAATAGACACAAGCGAGCTGACAATAGTGAGAGACGATAAAGTATATTACCTCTTGGCTTCAACTTATAATCTATCATTTTTCTTAAAAGATTATAATTTTATTTGAATTCTTTCTCTTTTGTGGATGGATTAACCCATAACAATATATTTATTTACTTATTTTAGATTAAATTTATCAAGTAATATGTTTTTAAGAAAAAAAGAAAATTGTTAGATGATAAAGTTATACCACGCTTTAAAATAAGTTGTTCTATTAAACACTTTTAATAAAATTAAATGAACTCACTCTAACTTATATTCTACCGTGTTTCTTAGAAGATTATAATCTTATCTGAATTCCTTCTCTTTTTTGGATGGATTAACCCATAATAATTTATTTATTTATTTTAGATTAATTTATTAAGTAATATGTTTCTAAGAAAAAATGGAAATTGTTAGATGATAAAGTTTTACAAGGCTTCAAAATTAAATGTTTTATTAAAATACTTTTAATAAAATTAAATTAATTTAGGTATACAGTTCGACTTAATCTTCAAAATACAATTTTCTTGCATAGAATAACGGTTGGATAATTTTATACTGGCGAAAGTAATTCAAATCAAAGATAGGTAAAGGCGGGGGAGGGGAGGGGGGTTGTTTAGGGGTAACCATAATTTACCATTCAACATACACACAATTAATTGTTGAATTTCGAATGCTAAATTGTGTCTTTTAAACTATACGATTAGATATTTTACCATCTCGGAATGAAAAAGCATAAATATTATAAAGTTCAATTAAGACAAAGTGTCACAACAAATGCATATTTTAAACATCAACTTGTGCAAATAATATAACTCAAAAAAATATTCTACTGTGCGTGTTAGAGAGTATGTGCTTAGAATTACAACAAAAAATAGAGGTAATTACAAGAAAAATCACGACCTTTTGTACAATTTTCAATTGCAACATAACCTTTAAAACTTAGCAATATTAATCAACGACTATACATTTTCTCAATTACAACATCGACCGTATTTTTTTATATCTAGTTGTGTTACCAACACTACCATTAGATATGTCATAACGTGATTGTCCTACATATGTAATCTATTTTGTCATTCATTGCTATAATTTTAGTGAATTGGTGATTGAAGTCATTTCACGTCTTCCACAACTAATTAATAACAGTAGAAGTGACGGATTGTAAAATTGATGGAAGCTAAATAATGGTCTCGTCAAGATGCATCTAAAGATAGTGGTGACAACACAATCAAATTTCAAAATATATAGTCGATATTGTAATTAAAAAACTTCAAAGTTTGTGATTAGTTTTAAAGATCACACTACAATTGGAAATTGGACCAAAGGTCATGATTGTTTTGGTAATTAACCCTAAAAAGTATCAGTTAGACTATTAAATGACGGGAAGAATTATATGGATTTACGAAAGTATTATCTATATGATTATAATAAGGAACTGAGAGAAAACAAAAAGTGTATCAAATAGTATTATGTTTATTTTAGATTAATATAAATGCTTCAAAATATTGAGCCTCAATAAGATTTAATTTAATTTTTTTTTATTAGTATAGCTCTATATAATTTAAAATTTCTCTTTAATTTAATGTTATTCATTTTGGTGAAGTGTTTGTTAAAAAATAGATTGATCATGAATTATGAAAATATTTCATTAAATTACAGTCGGACATAATTAAAAATTCTTAAAAGAAAATATTAAGATTCAAATTTATAAGTATATCATTTCTCATATACTACCAAATAATTACAAATATTTTGATTAATTTTATTCTTTTATATAAATGATAAATCACATCTTAAGATATTCAATTGATTGATTGGTCAATGTAATTTAGAAAAGAAATACAGTCGTTTTTGTTGGAAATTGGTTTGGAATTTTGGGTTTTGACTCAAAATTGACCAATTTAATTAATTCAATCCATTTGTTAAAAATGGAAACAAGTTGCAAATTCATAATCTACACTTCGAGTAGATGAATTTAATGTATTAATATGCTCAAAACCAATTTCGGGTGAATGAGATATTAATTGTCAAAGATTGCAACTTAAACATGGAAGTTGAAGAGGTTGTGAAGTAAATATATGGGAACTTGTCCCACATAGGAAAATTGGAGTAAGTGGATACTCCTTATTTAGTAGAGCACTTGATAAGTAGTTATCAAGTGTGCTCCCCTATGGTGGACCTTACGGTGGATCCTAGTGGGATTTTAGCCTTTGGCTAAAATGGACCCGAAAATGGTGCTTCGCACCATCCGAGCCCGGGCCCGCACGCGCATGTCGCACATGTCGCATTGAGTCGCTTTAGAGGCGCACTTTGCACTTCGCACGTACGCGTCGTCGCGAGGAGCTGGAGGAGCCTTAAAGTTTTGGCTAGGTGGTCCAGACAGATGGCTCGCAGGTTCGTGGCGGTTCGAGTCAGGCGGTGCGGTGACGTGGACCGGTCGGGTCGAACCGGGTTGGCGGTTCGGACCGGTCGAATCGGACCGGGGCAGTGGGTCGAACCGGACCGGGGCAGTGGGTCGGACCGACCCGTCGCCCGCCAGGGCGCGGGTCAGCCTGCGGGTGCGACCGCCCAGCGAACTGGTGGGTCCAGTCCAAAGGGTGCAACTAAGGGGTGAAAAGGTGCCTTTCCAAAAGGGCACCACAACTCTTCAACATATATAAATAGGCCTCTCCACATTTCATTTTCATTCATTCGAATTCACAAGTTCTTTGCAATTCAAAAGCTTTCTAAATTCTGCATTAGTAGAGTCCGAAAGTTCCAAATATCCGAGTACGTTCGCCGATAACTTCCGACTCGTAGTGCAGCGGTCTGAAGTTTTAAAGTCGTTGTATCTTGGAGGCGTTTTGCTACTATAACGTATTGCACCTGAGTACGTGGCAATTTCGTCTTACGGATATAGAGTCAAACTCTAGCCTCTACTTTGTCTGTATTCTACATCTTCGTCTATACAATCACATACCGAATTATAACAGTTTTTAAAGTATTTAAGAAAATAATTAGATTACATAATTATTTTACTAAATCTAGAGATTCACGTGTGTGGAACGTGATTTTTGCTAGTTTTAAAACAATGAGCTAATTCAATATCTATGTAATACACGACTTTGTAAATAGAAGAGGAGAAAAACAAATTAGAAGATGAATTTATTAAACTTAAAAATTGTATATTTTATTTTGATAAAATGTATTTTATAGTTTAGAAATTTCATGTATGTATAAATTAAAATAAGTATTTAATATATTCTACAATCAGATAATAATAAGGCTTAACAACGTAAAAATATACAACTTTTTGTTTAATTAATTACATTTACAACATGACCTTTCAAGTTTAATGCATAAATACACCATCGTTTAATTGTTTACAATTTAATACACATGGAATAATTTCAGGCTCCAATTGCTGATGTGTAGCCCGAAACTCAAATTTTGGGCCATATTTTCTGACGTGGAATATAAATGTTAATTTCTTTTTTTCATTTAAGCTCATATTTTGCTGAAGGCAAACAAATTAATAACATAGATTGTGTGTGGATCCTTCCCCTTAGTCCTCACCGACGGACTATTCTCCTCCGAATTTTCTAGTACGATGAATTTTTTTATTTTCTATTCTAACAATCATAACCCAATTGTACTAATGACATTGCGAATGAAATTCATCCACAAGTAACAAGTTCAAAAATCGATCTCTTTGGCGATTGTAGTGCTCAAACAGATCGGACATATATTGGTTAAATTCTTGAATACAATCCCATGACATCACAAGATGAAAACACTATAAACCAGTACACGAATTTGCTACAAACTTGTTCATAGAGACACGTGTATGTACAGAGACACACACATATATATACAATACGAAAAAACATATAAAAACATTCTTCCAACGGTAGCTATGGGATATTTAGACAAACCCATAAAAAGGTCTGAAATTGGTTTCCAATTCATGGAAAAGTGAAGAAAAGTTTGAATAATGACAAACCCTAACATCTATAACTGACCGCAAGTAAAAGAAAAAAAAAAGTAATAAATAAGAAAAGTGCACTTAATTGCCCTACGATCGCTACAACAAAATATATATTTTGTGTAACATTTTTTACTCTAAAGTTGTGGTCACTAATAATAAGTTACTTGTGACTACTTGTTGTCACAGATCTCTCTACAAATTATTTGAGATTATTTGAAGATCACTTTTAAAGACAACTAGTTGTTGCAAAAAAATATTTGACACGCATTTGAGATCACTTTTGTTGTCACAAATATATTATTTGCGTCAAGTTATTGAGACGACAATAAAATTATGACAAATACTCGTTATTTGAGACAATTTCTCATGAGTTGTGACAAATACTTATCATTTGAGACAATCTTTTGTGGTCTCAAAAAAACTATTTGTTTGTAGTGATTAAAGAAGAGTTGCGAAGAAAAATGGCGAAAACTTATATGAGGGTCTTATTCTATTGCACATTCAAAATAGTTAGAGGAAATCCTCGATCACCAGATTGATTAGCAATATTGTTTAAAACATAAAATCAAAATCCACGTAAGAAAATATGATCCAAAATTACAGTTCCGAGCTCCACATCAGCAATTGGAGTCCAAAATCAACCTGCGTTTATTAAATTATAAAAAAATATACATGTATTGTATTTATACATTAAAATTGAAAGGTTGTATGATATATGATAATTAACCAAAAGATTGTGAATTTTTAAGTTATTAAATAATAATAATAATAATAATAATAATAATAATAATAATAAGTTTTATTTTCTGAAATGAATGGTCATTGTCAGCCAATAATAGACATAGTTTGCTTTGCAACTCTAGAAGGGCTATTCTAGCATATCAAAGTGATTAGTGTCTAAGTAGAAATCTACCATATATTTGAAAGGATATAGTGATCTAATGATCACTTTTTTATCTCCATACTTTCTATATGTATAATAAAGGGGAAAAAGTTACTGTACCCACGCAGAAAATTGGAACCCACTTTTCTGCCACTTTGACTTTGAAATTGTAAAATTACCCACTTTTCATGTGTGTTGTCCATTATACCCTTATATAATTTATTCTCACCCTCACCCTCACTGTCACCCAGGTCGTGTATCATGTTGGACATGATGCACGACCTGGTAGACATGATGCACGACCTGGTGGACATGATACACGACCAGGTCGTGTATCATGTCTTGTGGTCGTGCATCATGTCCGACATGATACACAACCCGGTGGACATGATACACGACCAAGTCGTGTATCATGTATGTGGTCGTGCATCATGTCCGACATGATACACGACCTGGTCGTGTATCATGTCCACCGGGTCGTGCATCATGTCCGACATGATGCACGACCACATACATGATACACGACCTGGTCGTGTATCATGTCTACCGGGTCGTGCATCATTTCGGACATGATGCACGACCACATACATGATACACGACCTGGTCGTTTATCATGTCCACAGGTCGTGCATCATGTCCGAAAATAATACACGACCTGGTCGTGTATCATGTCCATCATTCTTATGTCACAGCCAATTGAGGTTAAAGTTCCTCAACAAAAAGAAGGGGCAATTTTGGTAAAGTGGGTATTTTTGCATCAAATAAGTTAAAGTGGCAAAAATCTCATTTGTACTCTCTGCAAGGGCACAGTGGCCCATTTCCTCTATAATAAATCATGTACTTGTGGACTACCTACTTGAATAAGATATGATAAATCCTCCCAAAGGGATTTACACTCTACGAGGATAATTGGATTGGGATGTCTCCATTCGGATGTGGCATGTGTCATCCTCAACGTATTTCATTTTACACCGAATAGTCTATTCCTCCACATTTACACCCTATTATTTACATCACCTTTTACAATTTCCAACATACACCTTTTACAAATTCAAATACACATTTTACAAATTTCAATACGCATCCTACTCTACTATACCATTAAACTAAAACAACTTTTTGAATATTTCGTTCGTGAATGTACTCCATCGAACATGGTACATGCCACTACATCTTAATCCAATCATCTCTGCATGTTTCAACTTTCAATTATGAATTTGTATAAAAAGAAGGGTATAAGTGGACCAACCAAAAGTTAAGAGGGTTGAATTGGCGTAAGGGTATAATTAAAGGGTTTATTTCCTGTTTGAAGCCTTTGAAACGGTATATATCTAGACAGAATACTACTATTAGTTCCATTCTCATGATTTTAAAATAAGAGTCGCACTTTTTTTTTTTTTTTTTAAATAAGTTAGCTTTAGCAAAAGAAAATTGTATGCCTTTGAATATTATTATAGATAATCCTCGCAATCCCTGTCCAATTCTTTCAACTTGCTCAACTGAAAATTCATATCTGAGAATTCAGATTTAAATATATATATTGATGCCATTAAAATTGAATACATTTGGCAGTGTATAGGAGTCTAAAACAAGTTGATATCTTACATTATGCCAACAAATAATAAATTACGTGAGGGTCTATTTCATCTGGCCTCTAAATCAGTTATCGTTATCGTGTTTCTATCAGACTTGAGTCTTGACACTGTGCAGATTCTTTCAAGGGTGGAACTTGCTTCAATGAAAAATGCAGGCTCTTTAGGTTGAGGCAGAATAGCTCCATCACTTCCTAACATGAAATGCACTGATGACATCACTGGTCGATCGTCTGCAAAACTCTGCACGCATAGTAATCCAACATGTATGCATCTTATCACTTCGGATTCCACAAATGTATCGTTCAAACATTCGTCCATTAGCCCAAGGATATTATTTTCCTTCCATAACAACCATGTCTGTCACAACCACAAGTCAGTTGGTTAGCTTTTAAACATTCAACAAAACTTTGTCTATTATAAAAACGACAATAGTGCAGTAGTATTTACATGTTGCAAAAGGCTATGACAATGACCGTGGCTGCATTTGAAGCCCTTGTTCTTTTTCCCACTCACTATCTCTAACAACATTACTCCCATGCTAAAGATGTCAGATTTCACTGAAAACTTCCCCTCAATAGCATATTCCGGAGCCATATACCCACTGCATATAAGCTTTTTAATCAGAAGCCCCAGTACTAAATGAAAACAAATTACCAAGTTGAGATAAAAGAAAGGCTCACTATGTTCCAATAACTCTTCTTGTTCTACTCATAGGTTGATCCTCTTCAAAACTTCTTGCCAACCCAAAGTCTGAGATTTTTGGAATTAAGTTTTTATCTAGTAGAATGTTACTCATTTTGAGATCTCGATGGATAATCTTTAATCTGGAATCGTGATGAAGATAGAGCAGTCCTTTAGCCATTCCCGTGATAATATTAAAGCGTTTAGGCCATGTCAGGAGTGTCTTCTGATTTTGATCTGCACATAAAGCGATATTTCACGACATTGAAGCACTCTTAAACTTGGGTGAATGAAATTAAAGGGATACAAAAACAGAGCAAAATGATGAAGGGTAGTCTTAGGATGTACCAAAAACAAAATAATCAAGGCTTCCATTATGAAGGTACTCATAGATTAGTATCCTTTCTTTTCTTTCAGTGCAGCATCCTAAAATTCTAACAAGGTTTGTATGCTGAAGTTTGGCAATCAATGTAACTTCATTTTTGAACTCTTCAAGACCTTGTCCGGAAGATCTTGACAATCTTTTGATGGCTATTTTCTTCCCTGATGACAACTCCGCCTGCCCACATTGTTGCATAGAAAAATCAGAAAATAAGTTTTTCGTTCACTATAGGTGTCATGATATTGTACGTTACCTTGTAAACGGGACCGAAGCCACCTTCTCCAATGATGTTTTCCCTGGAGAAGTTGTTTGTTGCAGCCACAATAGTTGAAAACTTGAATAAGGGTAATTCTATATTCTCGTTTGACCCATCTGCTGCTGTGAATGGGAGAAATAAGTAATGGTCGAATTCTTGTTTCAACAAAATATCCTAATTCTGCGTTACCTTGCTTCTTTCGTCTTAACAGCATAAATAGACCTCCATTGATAAAGCCTGAGATGATAACTCCAGAAGCTACTGATATCAGTATTAGCCTTGTTGGCCTTTCGTCTTTCGTCTTCTTATTGTTTTCTAAGTCAATGTTAGAATCTACAGTAAAAATACAAGAAAATGGCAGTTAAAACCAGAATTTAGGATCTCATTTCTCAAGTCTTAGAAGTACTTACAATCAGCTAGTTCTGAAAGTGGTAAGCGAATATAGATGTTTTGCTTAATATCAGGCCCAGAGAATTGTCTGATATCAATGAGATCCCCAAACCACATCACACATCCACGACCTCCATTAGATATGTACGGATTAGCATATGCTTCACAACTACAGTTTTTGGAACACTCAGAACGGCATTCACCGAGGCTCATGCTAGTGTTTAACCAAAATGTCAAAATATCAGGATGTTTTACGCTTCTAACCTCTATGAAACCATCTCTGTTTTTGCAATTCAATGGTGTAATTCTAGTGCATCCACCGGACCAATCTTGAACATCCCAGTCCTTTTGGTATCTAGGGGCAAATCCCTTTAAACACTCGCATCTCGTTGGCTTGTCAATGTTGCAGATACCATTTGGACCGCACAAACCATATTCATCGCATGCGTCTAGAGGATGTGTTAAGACCAAATTCCACTTGTTCTTCCTTTCATTCAATGTAGAGGTGTGAATAAAACCAGATGAATCCAGTCTACCTCTAAGGATAATCGTGCTGTCATAGCGCCATGCTACAGATATCAATTTCTCTTCACGGAAAACAGTATCAAGCCTGCGAATTCTACTTGGAATGGGTTGAATACCCGAGAAGTAAACCTCATTCCACTGTCCAGTTCGGAACGTTTTCATTTTCCCTTTGTAAAGCACCATCTCCGGCAAGGCATGGTTATGAATTTTGAAAAGAAAATCTCCAGGGGAAGGATCATCAGCATTTCTCCATGATGTCAAGTATATATCCTTACCAGTATCAATGTCATTTACCAATTTCATTCCAGGTAAAAAAGTGTCTGTTGGATAATGGAAGCTCTGCCATATGTAGCTCTCTGACATACTTTCTCTCGTCTTGTTTAGAAGAACAAGATTTCCAGTATCTAGGAGCTGTAAAACGGGATCTGGTGAGGCTGAATCCGAAGACCAAATAATGCTTCCACCGCTGCTTATAGTAAGATTTCCATTTCCAGAAATACCAAAAGTTACACCGTTGGAGCTCTCAGCGATAGGATTGTTTCTGTTTGCAACCCAAACAACCACCTCTGGTGTGGACTTGTACCAAATCCCTAAGAATCGTTTTGGGGATTTTCCGGGGGAGAAAAATCCCATCTGAAAAACTTGGTTACTGGAAATCAAAGTTTGGCCAGCAACAATGGTCTGGTTTGGAAAAAGTGTAGCTGCTCCTGAGCAAAATGTCAGAGAGGCGCACAAAATTGTAGTGAGAAGCAAGTAAGCCATTTTTATGCACTAAACTCATCACTTCATTGTCGATATCAACCAAAGTACAGAGACAATATTTTGTGGGGTAAACCCCACGTGAATGTTGGTGTTGTTGACATAACTCATAGTACTATAGATTAATTATTAATTGTAGGGGCTGCATACAACTGACATAACTAATGTTAATTATTAATTGTTGTCCTAATTGGGGATAGGGAGAAAAGTTACTGTACCCCTGTTAGATCTTGTCAACCACTTTTTTACTTATCTCACTTTTTTACTTACAATATACCCTTTCACGAGATTACTCACCCCTGACTTACACGAGATTACAGCTTACACGAGATTTCTATGTGTTACACGAGATTACACGAGATTACAACTTACACGAGATTTTTCTGTACATGAGTCTTACACGAGATTACAACTTACACGAGATTTTTCTGTACATGAGTGTTACACGAGGTTACACGAGATTACACGAGATTACAACTTACACGAGATTTTTTTGTACATGAGTGTTACACGAGATTACACGAACGTGTTACACGAGATTTTTTTGTACATGAGTGTTACACGAGATTACACGAGGTTACACGATATTACACGAGATTACAACTTACACGAGATTTTTTTGTACATGAGTGTTACACGAGATTATACGAACGTGTTACACGAGATTACACGAGGTTACACGAGATTACACGAAATTACAACTTACACGAGATTTTTTTGTACATGAGTGTTACACGAGATTACACGAACGTGTTACACGAGATTACACGAGGTTACACGAGATTACAACTTACACGAGATTTTTTTGTACATGAGTGTTACACGAGATTACACGAACGTGTTACACGAGATTACACGAGGTTACACGAGATTACACGAGATTACAACTTACACGAGATTTTTTTGTACATGAGTGTTACACGAGATTACACGAACGTGTTACACGAGATTACACGAGGTTACACGAGATTACACGAGATTACAACTTAAACGAGATTTTTTTGTACATGAGTTTTACACGAGATTACACGAACGTGTTACACGAGATTACACGAGGTTACACGAGATTACAACTTACACGAGATTTATTTGTACATGAGTGTTACACGAGATACAGCAATATATGGTACACGAGATTTGGGTTGTGAGGGCATTTCATCAGGAAAAAAGTTAAGTAAGTAAAAAAGTGGGTTGACAAGGTCTGACACGACCTGCGAGAGTATTTCCTCTTGGGGATAGAGTCTGTACACGGTGACATCAAAGTTGCAAGTTTATTAAAAAAATTATTGACATAAATATGAAGTGATAAGTAAGCGTTTGAAGGAAATCAAATCAAAACATAAGTAAAGCCTTGTGGAAGCATCTTTTGTCTGTAGCAGCCACAATCGTTGAAAACTTTAATAAACCTAATTCTTACCATTCTGTTGCTGTTAATAGGAAACACAAATAATAATGCCTTACTCTCTACTTAACTGCAACTATTTAATCCTGCATTTCCTATTCTCTACCTATGAAAATAAAGGTGTCTTCTTATAAAATAATATATAGATAAAAATAATCCACATCTATAATTATAAATAAAGGTTAGATAAGTAATTTTTCATATAATAAGTTACACTAATTTATTCAAACAATAAGTGCTGGAAAAATTACTTGTATCTATTACTATAATAAAACTTCTAGTAAAAAATGAAGCAAAAACAAAAGAAATCACCTATTTATATTTAAGTTCTTATGTTACCTGTCATCATATGATATATATATATATATATATATATTATTTGTTAGTTGAGTTTTTGAATGAGATTTTAAGTGGGTGGAATTTTTTCTGATTTAAGTGTACACCTCTCACTTTTTACCACATTATTTTTCAAATCATTTATATCAGGTATCGTAATTTTCATGGCCTATTACTTTTGCACTTTATATTATGTGTGAATCATGGAGCCTTTCATCTCATTTTAAGCCAACATTATGAAAATTTTAGCTTTTTGAACTTTTTAATATTAGTTGATGCAAGCAAGAATTATACAATTTTAGAGAAAATTAAAAATAAGTTTATTCATGAATCTTCAAGCTAATAAAGTGAGTTAATAGAGGCAGTCCAAGAAATATTTTCTAGAATATTACTTAGCGATGGCATATCTTTTTTTGTGAATAAGATAATCTTATTACTCAAAAGTCTTGACTTACAAGATTCTCAACCCAAAAGGAGATCTCTGGCTCAACCTAAACTGACAAATTGACACAAGTAAAATAAAAATACGCCAAACAATACGCAACACCATATAATCTCTAGACATTTTAGAAATGAAACAAGTCGTGTATGCATGCATTTAGGTTGATATTAGATGAATATTTTATATCATTTGAGTGTGTAATTAGTCGAAATACGCTTATATTCATTATATTGTGTCGTATGACGTGGACATGCTTGTTTTAAAGATATTTAGGTGATTTTATGCAAAAAAAAATATTTTGGATGAAGTTTGGAGGAAAAACGAGCAAAGATAGTGGAAATGAAGGAAACACGGCGGTCGAACTCAGTGGAGTCCATAATTGGATCGGTCGAGTCAATGTTTCGTAAAAATTGAAGAATTGGCTTGAGTAAGACGACTCAGTCGAACCCATAATTGGACTCAGTCGAGTCAATGTTTCGTGTTTTTACACAAAATCAGCTAGGTCAAGTTGCATTTGTGATTTGATCGAGTCGATATTTTGTGAATTTATGTGTTTGGAGTCGAGGACCAACTCGGTTGAGTGCAGGAAGTGACTCGGTCGAGTCCTGGAGAAGGCTTTGTCGACACCGTCGAGTCAATATAGTGACTCGGTCGAGTCAGTGCTTCAGGGTTCGTATATGTTTAAGAAACTCGACCGACTCGGTCGAGTCAGATTAAGTGACTCGATTGAGTCACATAGGTCGGGTTTTAATTTTCTTATGTGATTAGTCTTACTTTGTGCCCGTGTCAAGCTCAATACATCCCACACTATAAATATAAGCTTCCAAGGCTGAGAAATACATACTTGATCGTTGATAAAACATTTTGGAGGCGAGGATCAAAAAAACAGAAAAGAACAAATAGACGAAGATTGAGATAGAGACTTCGGATTTTGTTTCTTTTATTGTTTGTTATTAATCAACTCACGTTTCTCTGAACAATTTATTAATACCTGCAATTACTTGGTGTTATATAGAAGTGTAATTCGATCCTACTTTTATAATGAGTAGGATATTCATACATATCAATATATATCAAGATGAAACAATCAATTAAAGTAACCTAAAGAATCTAATAATTTTTTATTTTTATTTTTAGTAAAATACATAATAATTTCAATACTTGTAGTTCAAATTCATAAAAATATTTTAATTATGTACTTATTCAATCCATCACATATATAAAAACTAAGAATACAATATTAGATCTAAAATATAAACTATAATTTTGCATAGTATTGAATTTTGCATAGTATTGAATTATTTACTTATGAAATTAACTAATTTTTAAATATATCAATTATGGGTGCACGTTACACATAATTTGTGAATAAATGATTATCTAGTTACACTAAACTGAACCCTACAAAACACTAAAAAAACCCCGAAAAAACTTTAAAACCCTAAATCCTAAAACACTTAAAAATCTAAACCCTAAATCCTAAAGCCCTAACACCACGTGGACGACGGCCACCTGGCACCGACTACGACACTTCGCGGATACGTGTCAGTCATGCAAGAACTACTTTCAAAATCTATAAATACCTCAACACTCCTATTGTAATGGAGGATCAGAAAATAGAGGGAGAAAAAGCACAAGAAAGGTAGAATAAATACAAGAAATATTGTATTGCAGGATCAGTGTATAAATACGTATAATCAATAAAGATATCAGGCTTTCCCCATCAACTCGGATAATCAAACTTTACAATTTTGCATGATCGGCTACTAAACCGGTCTACACTTTGTGGTAGCGGTCTGCAAACTAAACAACCATTTAAATTCCTTGATTAATATAGCTTGCTAAGCAACTTAAGAAGACCCATCTACAAATTAGCGCTAGAGGAAGGGGGGTCTGTACCTGCGAATCATCGAAAAAGTATACTAATGGCTAATGAATCAACGTCATCTCACGCATGGTCCAGACACACGTTGTCTAGACAGAATAGAAGAACTTCACTAGAAGTAACGTCCACACAACGACAACCGCAAGATCACCGTAATGACACTCCTCCACCACCGAACAACCCTTTGGAAGCCGAGCTGCTTCGTGAAATTACCAATAAAACCGAACAACTAGCACAATTACAGAAACAGAGTCCAGTGCTGGATGCGCGCCGCCAGCCAAGTCCCCCGGAAATGACTAGAGATCGGCACCACAAAAAAGGAGCAGAATTACCACGGCGAGCCGCAACAATGGCTAAGTCAAGGTCCACACAAAGGACGGTCTTCGATAGACTTGGGGGTCAGAGAGAACCGGAACAAAGGTCCCAACGACCGGCATCTCCACAAGAGCGGAACTTCGATGAACGACATCCCCATGATGGGTTCTGGCGGCAGCAGAGGGCAGAAGACCGCCGTAAAGAAAGACCCCCTTATCATCCAGCTGTTTGAACTGATTAATTTGATTCTGCAAGTCGAGCATCTTGCTCGGTGGAAAGTACTTCAATAGGAACGAAGTGCTCAACTCTTCCCAGCTGGTGATATCTTCCAAGGAATTGAACCATTGGAGGGCTCTATCCTTCATCGAAAAAGGAAACAATCTCAGCTTAACCTGCTCGTGTGGCACATGGTTTATTTTGATTGTGTCCGCCAGTCTTCGGAACTTTATCAGGTGAGCGTTCGGATCCTCCAATGCACTTCCTCCATACTGATTCTGCTGCACTATGTTGATCAGTGCAGGCTTCAGCTCGAAACTATTGGCATTCAGAGGCGGGGGTCGTACTCCTCCTGACTGTTGATTAGGATTGGGCCTTAAACAGTCACTAATGGGCGTATCGTCTTCTTCTCCCGCATCTGGCTCTATTGGAATCTGTCTGTGCTGTTGTGGCAACTGTGGTTGCTGTACAGGTATCTGCTGCTGAATGTTGGTAACCCGATCGTCCAATCGTGCTAAAGCTGTTAGCACTCTATTTAAGGCTTCATCATTCGGTTGCTGTGGTGGATTCTCCATCTCAGACCTTCTAGTGCGGTGTCTACGAGCTGTCGCTTCAATCTCTGGATCGAAAGGAAGAAGAGTCTCTTTTCCTTTTGATCTGGTGTGCATGCAATGCCTGATAACACCAAAAACAGCAAATACCGTGTAACACAAAAATTAATAAAAAATTAAAAATTAAAAATTAAAATTAAAATCACGAAAAACAAATAAAATCTAGTCTAGTTTCCTCCTATTTTTCAAGATAAAAACTAAGCGCTAAATCCTATTCCCCGGCAACGGCGCCAAAAACTTGACACGTCGGTTTCTAACCTAGTGTTACGCAAGTGTACGGATGTAGGCGTAGTAATATTGTCAAGGTCGATCCCACAAGGAATAGGGTCTTTAGGTAGTTTGATACCTCAATATTCTAGGAATATCCTAACTAGACACTAATTCAGGAAAGATTGATTTTACTGACTAAAATACTTAATTAACTCTAAACTCAAACTTGAAAACCACGAATAATTAACAATCAAGGGAAAACAACATCCTAGGGTATCGATTTCGGAATATTTATTTCAATGATGATTAGAATTAACTTATTGATTTTAATCGATCTAATGTTTATTAAGCGGCGCAATATTAACCTAACTCTCCTCTCGAAGTAATTAGATCGTTGATTAACTAAGATAATTACCCTCTCGAGTCAATTAATCCTAGAAACTCCAAACAGTTCATAAACCTATGCCTACACAGTCATAGACAACTGCGCTCTGTATCGTACGTCTAATAACAAACCCCTTCTCTCGAAGCGGATTTGTGAAACGAAATTACTAAACCTAGATGGTCAGTCTAAATTTAGTTGTTAAAACGGATATAAAGATAAACACATCAAAGAACGGAATTCAATAAGTTAAAACATATATCAAAACATTGTCATAAATAATTCCTACTTTATAACCCTAGGACACGAATAGCTCAGCTACTCATGCCTAGGCTCAATTCAATACAATATTTAAGACAAAACATTCTAAAGAACTAAACTAGGAAAAATTGCTAAACCCGAGTATCTCGTCCCGTTGACCGAATCTTCGTTGTCGTCCAAGTCGTCTCGTGCCTCAAACTCGGATAATATGTGTGTTGTCTTCTTTTAAGAAGCACTTGAATCCTTTTTATAGAGCTAGATAACCCCAACTGAACTAGGAAATCAAATCCTCAATTAAAACAGGATTTTAATAATCGACAAGCCTTTTGACACGGCCGTGTTGCTTAAATGACACCGCCGTGTCACTTTGCAAAAACTAAAATAATTTAAAGACAATGAAAATAAACTAAATATCGGATTGCCTCCCGACAAGCGCTTTGTTTTACGTCTCAAGCTTGACGACCTTTGACTCTACTTTGCTTCTTTCAACCGCACTTCATGTACGGTTTGAATTTGGTCGGACTTGTAGTATTTCATGCGTTGTCCATTCACGAGAAATGTGCTCCCGTCTTGATTCAACTACTCCACTACACCCGATACTCTGACAGTTTTGATGGTGAATGGTCCGGACCATCGAGATTTCAGCTTGCCCGGAAAAAGTCGTAGACGAGAGTTGAACAAGAGAACTTGTTCCCCAGCTTTAAATACGCGATTCGTGATCATTCGGTCGTGGAACTTCTTCACCCGTTCTTTGTACAAGCTGGAGTTTTCGAATGCTTGTTGTCTAAACTCCTCCAATTCATTGAGCTTTAAGAGTCGCTCTTTTCCAGCAGCTTCGAAGTCGAAATTCAGCTTTTTAACTGCCCAATACGCTCTATGCTCCAATTCAACCGGTAGATGACATGCCTTCCCAAATACTAATTGATACGGCGACAGCCCCAATGGAGTTTCATATGCCGTCCTATATGCCCAAAGCGCATCATCTAACTTCATCGCCCAATCTTTCCGGTTCCCATTTACCGACTTCTCCAGTATTTGCTTGATTTCTCGGTTTGCTAGTTCCACTTGGCCATTGGCTTGAGGATGATACGGAGTGGTTACCCGATGTTTGACCCCATACTTAACCCATAATGTATCCATCCATCTACTACAAAAATGGGAGCCCCCATCACTAATTAAGGCTCTTGGAGTGCCATACCTTGTCAATATGTTCTTTTGAAGGAATTTGAGTACCACCTTGGCATCGTTTGTTTGGGTCGGAACAGCTTCCACCCATCTCGAAACATACTCTACAGCCACCAAGATGTATTGGAACCCATTTGAAGGTGGAAAGGGTCCCATAAAATCTATCCCCCATACGTCGAACAACTCAACCTCAAGAATTGTGGTAAGAGGCATCTCGTGCTTCCGTGTGATTCCTCCTGTCCTTTGGCACTTATCACATTGCAGAATGAACGCATGACAGTCTTTGTGGATTGTTGGAAAATAGAAGCCACTTTGAAGCACCTTCGCCGCTGTTCGTGCTGATGCAAAATGTCCCCCAGTTAGGGATGAGTGACAATGTGTTATGATATCTTTCACTTCCTCTTGAGGCACACACCGTCTAATGATTGTATCCGCACACCTCCTATAGAGATAGGGATCATCCCATATGTAGAACTTCACATCATGGAGAAATTTCTTCTTCTTATGATGAGGGAAGTCCGGAACAATCCCACTCGCTATAAAATTGGCGATGTCACTATACCATGGCCCATTCTCCACAACCATCACGTGCTCGTCTGGAAAGATGTCGCTAATAGCTGTTTGTTGACCCTTTGCATCCGCTTCATTCTCAATGCGAGACAAGTGGTCAGCTACCACATTTTCGCAGCCCTTCCTATCTTTGATCTCCAAGTCGAACTCTTGTAGAAGCAGTATCCATCTAACTAGCCTTGGCTTGGAATCCTGTTTAGCAAATAAATACTTAAGAGCAGTATGATCAGTATAAACTATTGTTTTAGCTTGTACAAGATATGAACGAAATTTATCACAAGCATAAACAACAGCTAACAATTCTTTTTCTGTGGTGGTATAGTTTGCTTGAGCGGGGTCGAGAGTTTTGCTGGCATAGTATATGACCCGAAAAATCTTCTCCCGCTTTTGACCCAATGCAGCTCCCACCGCCATGTTGCTCGCATCACACATAACCTCGAATGGTTGTGACCTGTCAGGTGTAATCAGTACTGGAGCAGTGATCAATGCCTTCTTTAGCGTCTCAAAAGCCTGTATGCATGCATCATCGAAAGCAAAAGGAGTATCTTTTTCTAACAAATGAGATAAAGGTATAGCAATCTTAGAAAAATCCTTTATGAACCTTCTATAAAACCCCGCATGTCCTAAAAAACTTCTAACCCCTTTTTCATTCGTAGGAGGTGGTAATTTCTCTATGGCCACTACCTTAGCCCTATCGACTTCTAATCCTTGTGCGGAAATTTTATGTCCTAAGACTATCCCATCTTTTACCATGAAATGACACTTTTCCCAGTTAAGGACCAGATTAGTTTCTTCACACCTGTTAAGCACCTGAGCTAAGTTATCTAGACAGTTATCGAAAGACGAACCGAACACAGAGAGATCATCCATAAAGACCTCCATTATATTTTCTATCAAACCCCCAAAGATTGCCATCATACATCTTTGAAACGTAGCAGGAGCATTACAAAGCCCAAATGGCATTCTACGAAAAGCAAAGACACCATAAGGACACACAAAAGCAGTTTTTTCTTGATCCTCCGGGGCAATTACAATCTGATTGTACCCCGAATAGCCATCGAGAAAATAATAATACTCATATCCTGCTAACCTATCAAGCATTTGATCTAGGAAGGGAAGGGGAAAATGGTCTTTACGAGTGGCTGCGTTAAGTTTCCTATAACCTATACATACACGCCAGCCCGTGATTACCCTAGTGGCTATGACCTCATCAAGATCACCCTTAACTACAGTCATCCCCCCCTTCTTTGGCACAACCGGCGTTGGACTTACCCACTTACTATCAGAAATAGGAAAAACGATCCCATCATCTAACCACTTAAGTACTTCTTTCCTAACTACTTCTTGCATAATTGGGTTAAGCCTACGTTGGTTTTGAACAGAGGGTTTATACTCATCTTCCATCAGAATTTTATGCATGCAAATCGTAGGACTAATTCCTTTCAAGTCAGCTATTGACCATCCTATAGCAGATTTATACTTCCTCAATACACGCAACAGCTTATCAGTTTCAACATCAGTAAGGGAAGGGGAGATTATTACCGGATATTTGTGCTCATTATCTAGAAATGCGTACCGCAGATGATCAGGCAATGGTTTCAGCTCCGGGCATCCATCGCCCCCTTTTTGCTCTTCTTCAACCGCTTTCTTGTTTATGTTTTCTTGAGTCGAACTCTCCTTAGGAGCATCCTGCAAGGCATTCAACGCACTAACACTTTCGGCAAGACCAAGGTCAGTAGGGTCATGGAGATTAACATTATAAACAGAATTGGTAATGCATGTTTCAAGGGCATCACTATCATTTGGGGAGGTTAGTTTCCTATAAAATGCAGCTTCAATTGAATGAACAAAACTACATGTTTCTAATTGAGATTCATCCTCCCTATCATGATGTTGTAGAGCTTTATAGATTGAAAAAGTAACTTGCTCTTTATCTACCCTTAATGTCAACTCTCCTTTTTGGACATCTATTAATGCTTTTCCCGTTGCTAGAAAAGGGCGACCTAAAATCAAAGGGACATCTTTGTCTTCTACCATATCTAAAACCACAAAATTCACAGGTATTATAAACTTCCCAACTTTTAACAACACATCCTCTACAATCCCTTTTGGCCAAGTCATAGACCGATCAGCCATTTGTAAAGAAATTGTAGTGGGTTTCAAAGTACCTGGACTCAAGTTTTCAAAAATAGATAACGGCATCAAGTTAATACTAGCCCCTAAATCACACAGTGCCTTATCAAATGTAACAGTACCTATTTGACATGCAATAGTAAAGCTACCTGGATCTTTTCGCTTGAGCGGTAGCTTCCTTTGGATCACAGCACTGCATTCTTCAGTCAGGTTGACTGTCTCGTATTCTTCCCACTTCTTCTTCTTTGAGATCACTTCCTTCAGAAATTTAGCGTAGTTCGGCATCTGCTGCAGTGCTTCAACGAAGGGGATGTTAATTTGGATCCTCTTCAGCACATCCAAGAACTTCGCGAACTGCTCATCGATCTTCTTCTTCCTTAAGGCTTGTGGGAATGGGACAGCAGGGACATAAGGTGGGATGTCTGCTTTGATTTCCTGTCCTTCGCTTTGCTTTACTGCTTTCTTCTTGCCCGATTGCTCGTGCTTCTCTTCCATTTGCTCTTTCTCCACCACTTTATCAACCGGCAGCTGGGGTCCCTTGTACTCAGTACCACTCCTCAACTGAATGGCTTGACATTGCTCTCTTGGGTTCACCACCGTATCACTCAGAAATTGGCCCTGCTTGTGTTGGGCCCCGACAATCTTGATCAACTGGCTCATATTGGACGACAACTCCCCAATACTTGCCTGAGTCTGCACCATCGTATTCTTTAGCCTCTTGATGTCTGCCCCTTGCCCAGTTATATGCTTGTTTAGCTCAATAAATTTCCCTTCTACTTTCTTCTCTAATTGAGCTAACTTCTCATCATACTTTTCAAACTGTGATT
The DNA here is from genome assembly GCA_958295605.1 of Ajuga chamaepitys. Lineage (NCBI taxonomy): Eukaryota > Viridiplantae > Streptophyta > Magnoliopsida > Lamiales > Lamiaceae > Ajuga > Ajuga chamaepitys. Next base: position 37,433,742 of record OY282498.1, on the reverse strand, counting down.
GGGCAATCTCTTCTTGTGATGGCTTCTTACAGTCATGTATCATACCGTTTGAAACAGCAAACCCAGGTGGTGGATTGAGTGTGTTCTTGGAATTCCCATATGAGAAGTTTTGGTGATTCCGATTTTGTGGGTACTGATTGTACCTAGGCTGGTTGTTTTGGAAGTTGTTGAAGTTCCTTTGGTTTAGAAAATTAACCTCTTCAGCTTCTTCTTGACCCCCTGTCTGTTGTGCCAACGTCAGACTAGTTAGCATATTGACTTGAGTCGTCAGGGCTGTCAGCTGTGATGTGAGTTTGTCCAGCGGCTCATTGCTGACCGTCTCCACTTCCATAACATTCGCCACCCTCCGTGGCTGGTTTCTCTCATTGGGCCACAGATAACTTGTTCTAGCCATAGAGTCCAAAATTGAGAATGCTGTCTTTTACTGATGTCTCCATCAAGCTACCACCTGCAGCTGCGCCCACTTGGTTTCTGGTCGGAGCAAGTAAGCCATTATAAAACTTACATATCTGCTGCTTTTTCGTAAACCCATGTTGAGGGCAACTCCGGATAAGATCCCGGAATCGCTCCCAAGCTTCTCCAAACGGTTCCTGATCCAGCTGTTTGAACTGATTAATTTGATTCTGCAAGTCGAGCATCTTGCTCGGTGGAAAGTACTTCAATAGGAACGAAGTGCTCAACTCTTCCCAGCTGGTGATATCTTCCAAGGAATTGAACCATTGGAGGGCTCTATCCTTCAACGAAAAAGGAAACAATCTCAGCTTAACCTGCTCGTGTGGCACATGGTTTATTTTGATTGTGTCCGCCAGTCTTCGGAACTTTATCAGGTGAGCGTTCGGATCCTCCAATGCACTTCCTCCATACTGATTCTGCTGCACTATGTTGATCAGTGCAGGCTTCAGCTCGAAACTATTGGCATTCAGAGGCGGGGGTCGTACTCCTCCTGACTGTTGATTAGGATTGGGCCTTAAACAGTCACTAATGGGCGTATCGTCTTCTTCTCCCGCATCTGGCTCTATTGGAATCTGTCCGTGCTGTTGTGGCAACTGTGGTTGCTGTACAGGTATCTGCTGCTGAATGTTGGTAACCCGATCGTCCAATCGTGCTAAAGCTGTTAGCACTCTATTTAAGGCTTCATCATTCGGTTGCTGTGGTGGATTCTCCATCTCAGACCTTCTAGTGCGGTGTCTACGAGCTGTCGCTTCAATCTCTGGATCGAAAGGAAGAAGAGTCTCTTTTCCTTTTGATCTGGTGTGCATGCAATGCCTGATAACACCAAAAACAGCAAATACCGTGTAACACAAAAATTAATAAAAAATTAAAAATTAAAAATTAAAATTAAAATCACGAAAAACAAATAAAATCTAGTCTAGTTTCCTCCTATTTTTCAAGATAAAAACTAAGCGCTAAATCCTATTCCCCGGCAACGGCGCCAAAAACTTGACACGTCGGTTTCTAACCTAGTGTTACGCAAGTGTACGGATGTAGGCGTAGTAATATTGTCAAGGTCGATCCCACAAGGAATAGGGTCTTTAGGTAGTTTGATACCTCAATATTCTAGGAATATCCTAACTAGACACTAATTCAGGAAAGATTGATTTTACTGACTAAAATACTTAATTAACTCTAAACTCAAACTTGAAAACCACGAATAATTAACAATCAAGGGAAAACAACATCCTAGGGTATCGATTTCGGAATATTTATTTCAATGATGATTAGAATTAACTTATTGATTTTAATCGATCTAATGTTTATTAAGCGGCGCAATATTAACCTAACTCTCCTCTCGAAGTAATTAGATCGTTGATTAACTAAGATAATTACCCTCTCGAGTCAATTAATCCTAGAAACTCCAAACAGTTCATAAACCTATGCCTACACAGTCATAGACAACTGCGCTCTGTATCGTACGTCTAATAACAAACCCCTTCTCTCGAAGCGGATTTGTGAAACGAAATTACTAAACCTAGATGGTCAGTCTAAATTTAGTTGTTAAAACGGATATAAAGATAAACACATCAAAGAACGGAATTCAATAAGTTAAAACATATATCAAAACATTGTCATAAATAATTCCTACTTTATAACCCTAGGACACGAATAGCTCAGCTACTCATGCCTAGGCTCAATTCAATACAATATTTAAGACAAAACATTCTAAAGAACTAAACTAGGAAAAATTGCTAAACCCGAGTATCTCGTCCCGTTGACCGAATCTTCGTTGTCGTCCAAGTCGTCTCGTGCCTCAAACTCGGATAATATGTGTGTTGTCTTCTTTTAAGAAGCACTTGAATCCTTTTTATAGAGCTAGATAACCCCAACTGAACTAGGAAATCAAATCCTCAATTAAAACAGGATTTTAATAATCGACAAGCCTTTTGACACGGCCGTGTTGCTTAAATGACACCGCCGTGTCACTTTGCAAAACTCCTATTTCCAACAACAATTTGACACAGCCGTGTTGCTTTGTGACACGGCCGTGTTCTATTCCAGATCCAATTTGAGCGTTGCAGACCACTTTTGACACGGCCGTGTTGCTTATGTGACACGGCCGCGTCGGTTCTTGCTCCGTTTTGCTCCTGGACCGGTTCAGGCCGGTTTGGACCGGTTTGGACCAATTTGAACCGGTTCTTGGACGGTTCGGGCCGGTTCTCACTGATTTTCACTACTTTGGGCCGATTTTTACTCCGTTTCAACTTATTTTCTTGTCCGGTAGTCGTAAATCACAACTTTTTAGCCTGAAAATGCTCAAAATACCTTTAAACAAGTCGAGTACGTCAATTGGTCACTTATATCAGATTTCATACAATTTCTAACCATTTATGCACATAATTCCTATAAAATAATACCATATATCGACCTAATTACATGCATAATCAACGTGCATGAGGTTCTAGCGGCAGTAGAGGGCAGAAGACCGCCGTAAAGAAAGACCCCCTTATCATCAAGGAGAGGAGCATGAGGAGATTGCGCGACTCAGGGACCGTCTGAGTCTGTTGGAGGGACGTTCACGGGCGCAACCCTCATCACAAAGCGGAGGACAGGCATTCCGACAGAAGTCACCATTCGTACAGTCGATTATGTTGGCGAGATTACCTAGTGGGGTGTGACCGCCGAATATTATTTTATACAATGGGGCAACTGATCCCTCCACTCATTTGAATACGTATCTGTCTTGTATGGAACTCTTATCACGACCGATGTGACCCTGTGTCGAGTGTTCCCAGCAACACTCGGCGATAGGGCACAACGCTGGTCTCGATCCCAGCCCCCACATTCAATATCCGAATGGGATCAACTGGCGAAATTATTCAAAGCAAATTTCATGAGTTTTAAGACTCGAACAGGTCCCGAAGGAAAGACTAACTACATCGTCCGGGGAAAGGATGAAAAATTGAGCAAGTTTCTGGAACGGTTCAACAGACTGTTGTTGGAGACCGAAAGAATGTCCGATGATGCGGTGCTGATTGCCGCAATGCACGGACTACGGATGGACACCCATTTTTGGTGGTCCGCCCAAATTGAAGGACCTAGGTCGTTTGCTGATTTCATGGTGAGAGCAGACCAATACATAGGCGCAGAAGAAAGCTTGGATATGCCACTAAAGAAAGATGAAACTGTCGAAAAAAGGAAGGCGACGATCGCCCCACCACGAGAGGGGAGGGGACTCCGAACAGTTGAAAGTCAAGAAAAATTAGACTAGCTCAATGAAGTTCTCTCAATAAGTCCTGAGGAGATTTTCCTTCAGATAAAAGGACAAGGGCTCTTGAAAGAGCCGCGAAAAATCTAAGCTGATCCATCTAAGTTAAACTGGCGAAAATTTTGCAGGTACCACGAATCAGCTAGGCATAATACTAACGAATGGCGGGATCTGATCTCGCAACTATATGCCCTATACGAGGAAGGGAAGTTGGACCGTTTCATCACACCGAAGCCAGTGGCCCGGAATCAATGGCAGAGGGTAGCCGATCTAGTTCCCCCAAGGCCACTAGCAGAAAGAATGACAATCAGACCACCAGCTGATAGGGTCGTGCCTCCCCAACGAAATGGGGTAGACCCCGAGGGAAACCCCCCACGGGAGATCATGATGATGGGACCGCCTGGCGACCCATACGATCGATATAGTAAAAGGGTTAGAAGGTCACCACTACGGGCAGCCCGACCAACTACCAAAACGGCCCGAGAAATAGCTTTCATTCTGAGAATTCTTACCCTTACGACAGTCCGACTCCAACGTCTTACCCGCAAGAAGAAGCCCAGGGATCGTCCAACCTAGAACAGGGTCACGGAGGTCCGTCTCAAAATCAAAACTCAGAGCCAGACATCGACACTATAATGCGACAGGTGCAGTTTGGATATGATAGAGCGGTCCAAGAATCCAGGACCGTCAGTCAGGATATCCATTTTTCGAATGAGGATGCAAGCGAACTGGTCTTACCTCATAATGACGCTCTAGTAATCGTTGTAAAGATCAATGCGACCGTAGTCCACCGAACTATGGTGGATACAGGAAGTTATGGCAATGTCTTGTTCCTCAGCACGTTCAAGAGACTAGGGCAGCTTCAGTCATACCTAGAGCCTTGTCCAGAGGTAATCCGAGGATTCGAAGCACGAGTAGTTCGCCCCATAGGACAGATAACATTGCCAGTACGGCTCGAGGAGAATGGTCGAGGTATTTCCCACAACTTAACTTTTAAGGTTGTAGATCAACCTTCGATCTACAATTGTATGTTGGGAAGACCATGCCTGATGGCTTACAAAGCAGCAGTATCAATTTACCATTACTGCTTGAAATACCCAACCCCAGATGGAGAGATCACCATGAAAGGTGACCAGGTTAATGCTCGTGAGTGTACCTTCAACATTCAATCGTACGAGCTAAATATGATGGAATCTGAGCACATGCAGACCGGGGAGAGGTCTCACCCCTTACCGAGTTTTCCCGGCTTAGGAGAACTAGAGTGGGAGCACATTGATCCCCGAAAAGCTCCAAAATGAAAAAGAGCAGAGCCAGCGGAGGAGTTGATGAATGTGCCAATCAATCTCAATCGACCAGAAATTGAAGTTGTTATCAGGGCCAAACTCCAGGAACCGGAGCGAACAATGTTGCTTGAATTCCTACGAAATAATTTAGACGTCTTCGCTTGGTCTCACGAAGACATGATCGGAGTGGACCCGAAAGTTATCACTCAGCGGTTAAACATCAACCTCGAGGCACATCCAATAAGGCAGAAACGCTGCTGTTTTAGTCCAGAAAGTATGATGCACTTGAGTACGAGGTGCAAAAGCTGCTGGCGAACGGTCTGGTGCGAGAGGTCTTCTATCCGGAATGGATAGCTAATCTGGTCCTGGTGATAAAGCCGAACTTAACGTGGCGAATGTGTATAGACTATACAGATCTCAATAAGGCTTGTCCGAAAGATAGCTTCCTGCTCCCCCACATCGATCAATTGGTAGATGCGACCGCTGGACATGAGCTTATGAGCTTTATGGACGCGTTTTCTGGATATCATCAGATCCCAATGCATCCCGAAGACCAAGAGAATACTGCATTCATCACAGATCATGGGCTAGTCTATTGAACGAAAATGCCGTTCGGTCTAAAGAATGCGGGAGCAACCTACCAAAGGTTAGTAAATAAAATGTTCGCAAAGAAAATAGGAAAAATGATGGAGGTTTATTTTGATAACATGTTGGTCAAAAGTCAACGTAAGGTTGATCACATAAGCCACCTGGCTGAAGCTTTTGCAATCTTGAAACAATTTCGGATGAAGCTGAATCTGAAAAAGTGCACTTTCGGAGTGTCCTCCGGCAAATTCTTAGGATTCATAGTAAGCGAGAGAGGGATCGAGGCAAATCCACGAAAAAATCAAGCCATTTTATATCTTCACCCACCGCGAAAGATAACAGACGTACAATCCTTAGCAGGGAAGGTGGCGGCTCTTTCCCGATTCATCTCAAAATCATCTGAAAAGTGCAAACCATTCTTTCAAGCGATAAAGAAGGGAAATGAGTTCGTCTGGGACGACCGCTGTGTCCAAGCCTTTGAAAAATTAAAAGAGTTTCTCCAATCACCCCCTCTTCTGTCAAAAGCCCTAGACGGCGAAACCCTCGACCTGTATATTGTCGTGGAAAGTGGGACCGTGAGCGCGGTCCTCATTCGATGTCAGGAAGTACAACAATCTCTGGTCTACTATGTGAGCCAGGCTTTACACAAAGCAGAGGTCCGTAACACCCTTGTCGAAAAATTGGCTTACGCACTGGTAATCGCCGCGCGAAAATTAAGGCCTTACTTCTACGAGCATACTATAAAGGTACTCACAAACTATCCCCTGCGACAAATCTTACAAAAACCAGATGCAATGGGAAGATTGTTAAAATGGGCGGTCGAGCTTGGACAATTTGATATACATTTTGTTCCACGTACAACCATCAAGGGTCAAGCCTTGGCCGATTTCATCCTGGAATTCACTCCAGCGATAGATATGCCCACGATCGAGGAAGATTCATGGGACGTCGATGTGGACGGTTCATCGACCGTCTATAGGGCCGGTGCAAGGGTGGTACTCCTCAGTCCTCAAAAGCAATATCTCAGCTCCATTATACGGTTTGATTTTAATGCAACCAACAATGAGGCGGAATACGAAGCCATCTTGTAGGGAATGAACACCGCCAGCTCATTGGGCATTAACAAGGTACGCATTTATAATGACTCTCAGCTGGTAATTCATCAAATAAATGGAGAGTATGAAGTTAAAGAAGAGAAAATGCTAAAATACTTGAATATGGTACGAGAAAAAGCAAAAAGCTTCATCAAGATTGAGTTTCAGCAGATTCTGAGGACCTGAAATGCGCAGGCGGACGCTCTGGCTCGGCTAGCCACCTCAGAAGGAGCTGAGAACTTAACCACACTGATATTTCTTCAAGCAGAAACCCCGTTTATCCAACAAGATGAAGTCATGCAGGTTGAAGAAAGTCAAGATGGATGGATGGTACCCATAGAGCGTTACCTCCGAACCGGGGAGCTTCCATCAAATCATTTGGAAGCCCATCAACTTCGTATACGGTCGGCACGATACACCCTCATAGACGAAGCGCTTTACAAAAGAGGGTATGCAATGCCACTACTAAAGTGCGTTCCAGAGTCAGAGCAGCCGTATACCCTGGCTGAAGTCCACGAGGGGATGTGTGGAAATCACACAGGAGGACAGGCCCTTGAGCAGAAAATACAAAGGCAAGGCAACTTTTGGCCGACGCTCAAGAAAGATGCAATTAAATACGCTAAGACATGTCCGCAGTGTGAGAAATATGCTCCCCTCATGCGTCTCCGCCCAGAAATGTTAACATCTGTCTGGAGTCTGTGGCCCTTTGCGAAGTGGGGAATCGACCTTATTGGACCTTTCTCGAAAGTAAAGGAAGGATTAACACAAGTAATTGTGGCGGTCGACTACTTCACAAAGTGGGTAGAAGCGGAAGCCCTAGCGAAAATCACACACAAAAAGGTCGAAGACTTCTTTTGGAAGAATGTGATCTGCCATTTCGGAGTTCCAACATCCTTCATGACTGACAATGGAAAGCAGTTCGACAACCAACAGTTTAAGAACTTTTGTGCCGATCTGAATATCAAGACCCATTTCACCACACCATATCACCCGCAATAGAATGGACAGGTGGAAGCGGTCAACAAGGTCTCAAAACACACTTTGAAAACCTGCTTGACAGAAAAGAAAGGATATTGGGCAGAAGAACTTCCTGGCGTTCTATGGTCATATCGAACGACCCATAGATCGTCCACGAGAGAAACTCCGTTCAGTTTAGTTTACGGAACGAAAGCGGTCATTCCGGTAGAGATAAGGTCTCCAACCCTAAGGATAACCCACTTTGAAGATCGCCAAAATGACGAGGCATTGCAAACTCATCTAGACTTCCTTGAAGAAAGTCGACTGGAAGCAGAACACCGAAACATAACGTACAAACGACGTTTAGAAAGATATCACAACAAACAGGTCCGAGTCCAAAAATTTCAGGTGAACGACTTAGCTATGGAGAAGATCCTTCCACCAGCTCAAACAGGCGTATTCAGTCCGAATTGGGAAGGACCATACAATGTCACCCGCTGCATTGAGAACGGGGCTTATGAACTAGAAGACTCGACCGGCAAGAAACTATCTCATCCGTGGAATGTCACACACCTAAAGAAGTATTACCAGTAGAAAAACTAATGTATGTACACCTTGTAAAAATCAAATGTTTGTGAATAAAGTGAGCACTAAGTTTTCAGAAATTGCTTTAAAGACTCGTTCAAGGAAAAGCGCGAAAAGACTCGTCCAAGGACGCGCACGAAAAGACTCGTTCAAGGACGAGCACGAAAAGACTTGTCTCAAGATAAGCGTGAAAAGACTCGTCACAAAACAAGCGCAAAAAGACTCATTCAGAAAATGAGCGTAACAAAGCTTGGTTAAGTAACAAGTACAAATAAACTTAACTTAAAACTTAAACAACAGAAGAATTACATTCATTTAAACTGAATTTTTTAAAAAACGTGCAAAAGTTACAACTAAAATTTCCATGGACAGTCGACGGTGGGTCGATCTAGAGACCTTCAAGTTCTTCAGCAGTTGGATGACCGCCGAACAGAGCCCAGTCATCATCATCCAAGTCTTCTTTATGAGCATTCCTCGTCACGAAGAGACCTAGGCTCTTTCGGAGTCCCGTGAGATCGACTCCTTGCTCAGACAGCACTCTCGCCATGCCCATATACGCTTGGATGAAACCAGTGTTCGCCATGACGGTCCCCTCAGTGTCTGCAAACTTCTGTACCGCAGCTGCAATGGCCTTCTCTCTTTCAGACCGCTCTGCCAACCTAGCTTCCTCAATCTTAGTTGCCATCTCTGCATCCAAATCCTTCAAGGTTTCTTCAAGCTTATCCTTAGCAGCGACGACTTCTATCTTAGCAGCAACTTCTTCCACAACCAAGAGTTGTGGAGCAGCGGCGTCAGCAAGGGCGCGGTCTCTTTCCTCTTCAGCGCACTTGAGCGCTTCCTTGAGACGGGACACCTCAACCTCAGCAGCCTTTCTTTTGCTCTCCTCCTCGCTGCACAGCTGGCGAGCTTTCGCCAGTTGTAGATTGGAGAATGCATCACCTGACACTTCAGATTGGGCAGCCATGAAAAAGTTAAGGGACCGCCCCAAATGAACAAGGCCCGTTTCCAGCTTACCTCCGAAGGTGAGAGAAGACTCAGTCTCGGCCAGGTGCTTAGTCCATCCTTTTTACTGGAACCTTAACCGCCCCCTTTACATAGGGGCATCGCCTTAAATTCCGCTCGGTCAGGTGACCGAGACCGCTGGTAATTTCTCAGAAAAGACGGTTGTCTTTCACCGTTAACTCCCCGCTTCTCCAAGGCGGCTACCTTCCTGCTATCCCATCCCAGGAAAGAGGAATCTGAAAGAGAATGGAGCTTGGAGACCTCACCTACGACTTAGACCGAGACCGCTTTGGAACAGAGTGAGTTACCTCTTCAAGAGACCTCTTCTTCTGTCCGGCCTCAGAAACCATCTCGTTCACTGGGATTGAAATCTGCCCTTCTGTAGTCGAAGGAATTTGTGGGGGACTCTCCGGAGTTACAGCAGCTGATGTTTAACCTTGTTGCCCCGAAGAAGATTCGATTCCTTGAGAGGCTTGAAATTTCTTCCATTTCTTGATTTCACCCCTCCAGTACAGCATTTCCTTTACGGACATGTCGTCAAAAGCCATAGGCGGGATAAGCTCTATCATCACAACAGGCTTGGTGCAATCGCCTCCAGGGACCGCATAAATGGGAGTGACATCAAGAGGTTGGCTGGCCATAGGAGGAGGAATCTCAAAATCTATGATTATTAATTTTTTGTTAGGCAAATAACGCAACAAAAATGAAAAGAAGGAAACATATTAACGCTCACTTACCAAGGTCTGGTGGAAGAGTATGATGAGGAGTAGGAAGTAATCCGCAGTCACAAAGCTTCCGGTGTGTGGTATAAAATAGGACGTCAAAATGGCTGTTATGGTTCTTCGCAAGAAGTTCCTTCAAATTCGTCTTAAACACCGCTGATGGAACGGTTGGCTTCTTACGATCTGCTAAACAAAAGAAAAGGGAGGGTAAGATCAGCAGAGTTAAGGAACAAAGAAAATATATGTAAGAAGCATACCACGACAAAAAGAGTAATCAATAGGAATTATAATTCGATCATAACGATCGCCTTGATCGATCGATTTCGGCGACGCCCAATCCCCTCCAACGAAGTTTTGGCATGTTGTTCCGGACAGGTGACTCGGAAGGTTTGCGGTGGTTCATGTCGGGTGCGATGATGTGACACGCTAGCAAGGCACAACGGGCGCACCAGGTCGGGTAGCACAGGGGCCCGGATCCGCAAACCGCTGCGGCTGTTCGCCAGCGGGTGCAACCCAGTGCCTGACAGTGCACGGGTTAGGCCGCAGGTGCGAGTCACACGCGAATGAGAGCGACCAGGTCCGAACCGATGCCACCAAGGGTCAAAAGGTCCCTTTTCGAAAAGGCACCACAACTCTGCGAAAACTATAAATAGACTCCCACATTCTGTATTCCAATTAACACCAAAAGTATTCTTTGCATTTGCATTCTAGTCTTTAAAAGCCTCACCGAATTCCAATATAAGGAAGTTCTCAGTATCAAGTAGTTCGCCAAAAACTTTAATTTTATTGTGTTGCGATCCCAAGGCTAAAAATCGTTGTTTCTTGGGAACGATTATCGAAGATCGAGAGCACTAGAATTCAGGGCAATGTCATCTTATGGATAGCGAGAAAACTCATGCTTCGACTTACCAACTGTGTAATTGAGTCGTTCTTTCATGTACACCTTATTGAAAATCAACATGTCCTACATCACGATTTGCGAAGCAAGTTGAAAGTATGAAAAGAGGAAAGGACAAATCAAAACAACTAGTGAAGACCAATGTTGTATATAAGTGTTGTAGAAGACAAATGAAGTTTTCTGTTAAAGGCAAAAACAAGGCTGATTTTGAGAATTCTGGTGCTAAGGTTTCTGCTGCTAAGAAGAAGATACGAATACCACTTTGTTATGAGTTTGAAAATATAAATTTTGGAGAATATAATTGGCAGTAGATGTAGCCATCAAACCATGTTATGCTGCTTCTTTTCTTTTTAACCAGATATTCACTCGTGCAATGCACGAGCTAGATGTTATTTTATTATATTGTTACTAATATATAAACGTAAATATGTATCATAGTAGAAAGCAAAATGCGTAATTAAATAGGATATTAAAAAGGACTTGTACGAATATTGTACTATAATGAGTAAAAGTTTGATATAATGACACACGTCTAATTATCATAAACTACACATAATGCAAACTAATGAAAAAAGTTAAAGACTAAAGGTGTCATGTTATTTCTCCACATTGCATATGGGGATCTTTAAGCCACGTAGAATTGTAACTCTTGAAAAAAACAATATTTAATTAGTCATCACAAAAAAATGGGTTGTCCAAGAAAAGTCCTACATTAGACTTCTTGACTGTTATTGATGGTCATAGCATATGAAACTGTAAGAGCAAATTGATGACGTAGAAATTTGAAAGACACTATCACGTGGGATGGAGTCAGTGATAATCTTGAAATTAACACATTTGTACCTACATTAGTTCGAATCATGACTTTTCCTTCAAATACATGTGTACCAAGTCTTATGATGATCAACTTTGTACTGCCACATAATCCAAGAGTAGGATCAATATTTCTCAGTAGCATCACCAGTGTAGCAACCTTTAACATCAGTTCATGATTTGGAATACCAGAACACTATATAGCATTAAAAAATTCATATACGTGCAAATTAATCATTACCTCAACTTTTAGATCTGATTTGCTTCCACTATCAAAATTATAGTATGTATGATTTTTCCTAGTGTTTTTTTAGGTAACACAAAATTTTCTTTTCACCGGAAAGAAAAAAACTAATTTATTCAATTAACAAATTTCTGTAAATAATATATGTAAAATTTTCTATTGTGAATTGTAAAGTTAACAACTTTGTAATTTTATTCTTATCAAATTTCTTTAAAACAAAATGATTCAAAAAATAAAAATATTAAAATACAAAAAAGGAAAAATTAAAGTAAAAAATTAAGCTTCTAAAAAGAAGATAATTTTATCCTTCCAAAAATATATTATTTTGAAACTATCTAATATTTTTAATTCTAAATACAATTCTTTTAAATACATCATAATAATTCTAAAACTAAGTAACTTACCTTTAAAAAATAATATTTTAATAAAATATATGCATAATGGATGTCAAATCGAAGACCGTGAAAAGAAAAATAATTCGATTTACTTTTCATAAAAAATCGAGTTGTGACAAAAAAGTTATAAAACTTTTAAATATTAAAGGGGAAACACAAAAAAGAAAAAGAAAAAAGAAAGAAAAAGAATCTTATTGGTTGGCTCTATGCCAACTTTCCTCATTTGTAGCAAGCAACAACCGTATATGTTAATTAATTATGATTTAAAATATTCAAAAAAACCCACAAAGACACATCATCCAATTTGAAATTCAACAATTCTTCTTTTATGTTTAAGGTAAATTTTTTAGTGATTTCTATAACATTGAATTGTCGTAAGTTTTGTTTTGAACTTAATGTTGGTTGGAGTGGCAATTTGAAAAGAAAGTAACTTTTAAGAATTTCTATGATTTTTTGGGATTTTTTTTATACATATTAAAGTTTGGTACTCGTTTGGAAACATACTGAAGTTTGGTACCCAATTTGATACAACTAAATTTCACGGTAATGTGGCAGTATACGTGGCACTCCAGTTGCCACATAGGCTTAATTAACCGGAATTCTCAATAAAAACCACCGGTGAAACCTAATTAATAATTTAGTATCCATTTATTATAATTTTGATACTCAATTTGATGCAATAAACATAGTGTATGTTTGGTTGGGGTTGGCCCAACCCAAAATCGATTGGGCCAACCCCTTAATATGTTTGGTTGAGAGATTGTCCCAATCCCTTCATATTTAAGGGTTGGGGCACTTTTTCCCATACAGAATTTGTCTGACCTCCCAATTTCTCTCCCCCTACTACTCTACTTTCTCTCTCATCTCTGCCATCCTCTCCCTATTTTTACAGATGATTGCTCTGTCTTCTCATTTTTAGCCTAATTGGGCAGGAATCAACGATGATGATGAAATTGATGGAGTTGGGTCGGGCATAGTGACAAATTTGGTCCTTATATTAACTAGGCAACCCCCCTGCACCTGGGTTTTGCAGCCATGGCAGTGCGCCTCTTTGCCTGCTGATCCGAGCCTCACCCTCCTTCCATTTTCTGAGCCTTGGCCTTTTCTTTTACTCTGTAACTTTTCTGCATGTATATAATTAGATTGTTTTAGATGATTTTTTTTTGGCAAAATTAGTGGCTCGATTTTGTATGAAGTCTGCAAAAATTAGCTGGGTGAGTGATTTTTTGTTGACTGGGTGGGTGATAATTTTGACTCGGCTTCAAGACCCAATAATATCCTGGCAAGTTGACTCAACTCCTGTGCTCTTTTATTTTTCCCTCCTATCTCCTACATTTTGGTGCTGCTCTATTTTAATATTGTCCATCACTCACTTGCTTTGCTTTGACCAAGAATAAACAATGAATTAGAGTACGATGTGAAACGCTCCAGAGATGGCCTCCGTTTGGATCAAGACTGAGAGGGGTGGGGGTTGCTTTAGGGGAAAAAGAAAAGAGAGAGTGAGAGGGGATCATAGGATAATGTTGTTTGGACCATAATAATTAATGATCAAATTAAATATTTTTTTGTTAATTTTCATTGACAGTGTTAAAAAAGGTATAATAATAATTACTTAATATTTCTTTTAATTTCCAGCAAAAATGATAAAAAAGGAATAATAATTAGATATTCTTTTTAATTAATTTCCAACAAAAATTGTTGAACAAGTGAATAAAAATAATTAGTTCAAAATATTTTAATTCAATATTACAAGAAAAATTAATTACCAACAATCATAAATATCACCAATAAATTATAAATTTAATATTACTTTAATCATTAAATCAATCATCAATAACAATCTTTCAAATAACTTTTTACAATAAAATAATATATTCAAATCAATTCCCCAACCATTCAAACAAAATCACATTTTCATTTTTCCATTCACTTTTTCATTAACAGTGACCAACCAAACATAGTCATACTACGAGCGGTTATACACACAAACCACCCGGGGTTTATGTGCATATAGAGAAAAACGATAACTATAAAACACCATTACTTAAATAGTTAAATGTGATATCTGAAACTCCTGATTCCAATCAGAATCAGCAACGTCATAAAAATGGCACTCCTCGCTGTTATTGGAAATGGCAATGGCAATGGCACGAACCAAGCCACATCCCGCGCAACAAACCCAGGGCACCGGTTTCTCTCCGATGTGGCGGCGATGAAGCAGCGCCACAGTCGCTTCCATGTTTGATACGTAACCCTTAAAACCCGACAACGCGGGTATGACTAATTGTTTACTTTAGTTCGTTTTGATTTTGACGTTTTTTTTTTCTCTCACATGTATTCAATGTTAATTAACAGAACCAATCTCCGAAACTGCATATCACAATTAGATTTGAAAATGGCGCGGTCCCTTCTCACCACAATCCTCTGCGCAATTGCCTTTCTGGAATACTGCGTAGGGGTTGACACACTTTTCCCAGATCAAAATTTTGTTATAGGCCAAACTCTGTGTTCTCGTAGCCAAGTTTTTGAGATGGGATTTTTCTCCCCTGGAAAATCCCCAAATCGATTCTTAGGGATTTGGTACAAAATCACCCCAGATATCGTAGTTTGGGTCGCAAATAGGATCAATCCCATCACTCACTCCGATGGAGTAACTTTCGTTGTTACTCGAAATGGAGATCTTGCTATAAGCAGAAATGGAAGCATTATTTGGTCAGCAAAGTCATCAGCAGGGGCAGTATCCAATCCAGTTTTGCGGCTTCTGGATACTGGAAACCTTGTTGTTGTGAACAAGACGACGGAAGATATGCCACAGAGCTACATATGGCAGAGCTTCGACTACCCAACTGACACCAATTTACCAGGAATGAAACTGGTAAATGACATTGATACTGGTGTGGAGATATATTTGACATCATGGAGAAGTTCTGATGATCCTTCGCCTGGAGATTTAGTTTTCCGAATCGAAAACCAGGGACTGCCTGATTTGGTGCTTTATCGAGGGAATATCAAAGTGTTCCGAACTGGAAACTGGAACGGGGTTTTCTTTTCTGGTATCCTACCTCTTCCTAATCGTGTTCGCGGTCTCGATGTCGTTTTCAAGGGAGGCAGATTGGTATCTGTAGGAGAGCCCTATGACAACTCCATTATCTTTAGACAAACACTGTATCGATCTGGTTTATTCCACACCTCTACAATGAATGTCAGAAAGAACAAGTGGTATCTGACGTTCACAACTCCTCGAGATGCATGCGATGAGTATGATCTATGTGGTCCTAATAGTATCTGTAAAATTGACAAGCCAACGAGATGCGACTGTTTGAAGGGATTTGCCCCTAGATACCAAAAGGACTGGGATGTTCAAGATTGGTCGGGTGGATGCACTAGAATTACGCCATTGAATTGTAACGACGGAGATGGTTTTGTAGAGGTTAGAAGCGTAAAATACCCCGATATGTTTACATTTTGGTTGAACACCAGCATGAGCCTCGGTGAATGCCAATCTGAGTGCTCTAAAAACTGTAGCTGTGTTGCGTATGCTAATGCCTACATAACTAATGGAGGTAGTGGTTGTGTTATGTGGCTTGGGGATCTCATAGATACCAGAGAACTTTCTGGGGAGTATAGTAGGCAAAACATCTATATTCGCTTACCACGTTCAGAACTAGTTGATTGTAAGTACTTTCTGAGACTTGAAACACATTACTTATGCTATGAATTTTTGTTATATGTTTAAGCTTCTTTAATTATTCCTTACAGATTCTAACACTGACTTAGAGAACGAGAAGAATAAGAGAAGGCCTACAAGGCTACTACTGATATCAATAGCTTCTGGAGTTTTTGTCTCGGGCTTTATTAATGGAGGTCTATTTGTGATGTCAAGACGAAAGAGGCGAGGTAACAACTCTGAACTATTATAATTGACTGCTCAAAAGTCTATGTTTTTTGGTTGAAAAGATGCAGTGAAGCAGAGCCTGACGGCATTATTCTATGATTCACAGCAATTGAAAGTTCTAATGAGGATCTAGAATTACCTTTGTTCAAATTTGCAACTATTGTGGCTGCAACAAACAACTTCTCTAAAGATAACATAATTGGGGAAGGTGGTTTCGGTCCCGTTTACAAGGTAAAATACTATAAAGAGTGCCTAAAGTGAACAAAATGACACATTCTGACTCTTGAATGAGCATGCATGAGCAGGGCCACATGTCATCAGAAGGAGAAATAGCTGTCAAAAGATTGTCAAGATCTTCAGGGCAGGGTCTTGAAGAGTTTAAAAATGAAGTTGTCTTGATTGCCAAACTTCAGCATAAGAACCTGGTTCGACTTTTGGGATGTTGCATTGAAAGGGAAGAAAGGATGCTAATCTATGAGTACCTACAGAATAAAAGCCTTGATTATTTTATTTTTGGTACAACCTAAATTATCCTTCATCATTCTTTTTTGTTTGTATAATCCCATATAATTTCATTACACCAAATTGAATTGTGTAGTTCATCGTTGTGACATATCAATTATTTGCAGACCAATATCAAAAGACACTTTTGACATGGCCTAAGCGGTTTGAGATTATCATGGGAATTGCTAGAGGACTGCTTTATCTCCATCATGATTCCAGATTAAAGATTATTCACCGGGATCTCAAAACGAACAACATTCTACTTGATGGAAACTTAACTCCGAAAATCTCAGACTTCGGCTTAGCAAGAATTTTTGAAGAGGATCAACCTATTGTGAGAACAAGAAGAATTGTTGGGACATTGTAAGCTTTATTTTATCGTAACAAATCACTTTCTTGTTTTTTTCGCAGCCTTCTGACTATTATCTATATGCAGTGGCTACATGTCTCCGGAATACGCCAATCACGGGAAGCTTTCAGTGAAATCTGACATCTTTAGCATGGGAATTGTGTTGTTAGAGATAGTGAGTGGGAAAAAGAACAGGGGCTTCAAATGCAGCCACGATAATTGTGATAGCCTCTTGGGACATGTATTAACCTCTTGCCGCAAATACTTTTGCCCTGTGTCTTCTTTGATGATGGGTTAAATGACCAAGTCTAGTGCATGTTAATAAAAAGTAACAAACTTGACTTGTTGATTGCATCTGACAGGCGTGGTTGCTATGGAAGGAAAACAAGATCCTTGAGCTTATGGATGGATGCTTGAAGGATACATTTGTGGAATCCGAAGTTAAAAGATGCATACATGTTGGACTATTATGCGTGCAGAATTTTGCAGAAAATCGGCCAGTGATGTCATCAGTATTTTTCATGTTAGGAACTGATGGAGCAGCTATGCCTGAACCAGAAGAGCCTGGTTTTTTCTCTGGAAAAAGATCTGTCCCTGAAAGAAGTCGCACATCACCTAGTCCGATTACTGAGGGGAACACAATCACAATAACTGATCTAGAGGCAAGATGAAGAGGTCTCGACATGTTTAAAAATAATAATGGTAAGCATTAGAATAGTGGAAAGTTTCTCAAGACAAATTTATCTTGAAAAAGTATGTTATGTTCCATAATTTTTTTTTTTTTTTTTTTTTGAGGGAATGTTATGTTCCATAATTAGTACTCCGAAAGGAGGACATTAACATTACTGCAAACTTTTCAAACATAGAAACTGCATTATCATGTACATCAGATCAGTATAGCTGATTAGACAACAATTATGCTCCTGTTTATAGTATTTTATTATAAACATCTTTGTGGTTCCCCCTGTTTATTTCTTGCAATCGGAAATTCTGAGGGTCTCTAAATTAAGGAAAAATTGTATTTACAATTCAAGCTATTGTCAGTTTTTGTGTTCTCTAAACTAATCAAAGTTTGTTGTATTCCATTTCTCCTTATGTGATCTTTGCAAGGGCAAAAATGTCCTTGTCAGTTGATAAAAATATCACGTGCACCCTACAAAGAAGAGGGAACCGAAGTATCCGGTCAGAAATTGGGAGTAGACGGCAAATAGCCAAATAACGACATTTCAATTGTTTGGAGGATGATGGTAAGATTAATTAGAAAAACTCTTAGTTGCGTTTACTTAAGACTGTAGAATGTTGTGTCAAATCTGATTGAGAGAGTTAATGAGTGTGCTTTATTAGAATTCGATCCTTTAAATTTATTGAGCCAAATCTTAAGCAAACGAACCCTTAAATTATTTTAGAAAGGTATACAAAGTTCGTTGACTGACTAATTGTCCTCGGCTGAAAATTCGACCACACTTTCCAGTTCTAACTGGCACCGGTATCGTGTAGAAACGGAACTCTGATATTATAAGAAAGAAATAAGATATTGTAATGAGAAAAAGATCCATGACTGAATATAAATAATCTGAACCTTTTTGACTTTGTCATGCCCACCAACTTATTTCTAGTTTTACCCACTCAACTAATATCTCATTTAGACTCTAAACTATATTTTCTTTTTCTTTTCCAACTAAATACCTAAACTTCTAAATATGAACATATTGGACACTCCTCCAAATAAATCCAAAAAGTGTTTGATAAATATTTAAAAATTAACAAAATAAATCAGAAACCCCCCTTTAATATATGATAGGGATGGCCCGGTCACTTCGGGTTGGGTTAATACCTAACGCCCCGGCCCACTAACTGGCCCAGAACCTCGGCCCATTAACCGGCCTAGAAGGTCCAGAGGTACGCGTCCCGGATAACGCGTGTGGCGCGGCCCAACTTATGGCTTGTTCCGCGATTCAAGGCCCACGATCCGTTCCCAACCGCCATGCAGCGGAAAAGAGGCGTGATAATAGGGAGTTAGTTAGGGTTCAGTAGGGTTTAGTATAAATTGGAGAAAAGAACTCTGAATTAGGGTTCGCATTCTGTATTCTGAAATTACTACATGTAAACTCAAAGATCTAGTAAAAGAAACACCTCGGCAGGTGCTATTTTGTGCCCGTGGACGTAGATCTCCGGATCGAACCACGTAAATCTTGTGTTTTTTTCATATTGCTTACGTAGGTTTTCATTAAGTTTCTTGGATATCAGATTGCGCATTATCAATTGGCGCCGTCTGTGGGAACCGCAAGTAGTTTTTGACATCAACAGTGCATTCAAATATCATGGTGATGACTCGTCTGAATCAATCTCGCCAGGGTGATCAAGTCAATCAAGATCCACCCGTGGATCAAGTTTTGCCGCCGAGGCAATCGCCGACAAGAGGTACGTCTCATCATCAGGGCAACCAAGGCCCGGTTATGAATCCAGACAACCAGTTCTTACCTCCACCCCCACAAGACATGCAAAACTTTAATCTTGCTGCTGCCCGGCCACCGGTCAATATTCAAATAACTCCAGAATTACTCCAGGCCTTCCTACAAGAGCATACTCATGTTCTTCAAGACTGGGCGGCCAATCGCCTGAATCCCGAGGGACCTGCCGGACATGATGCCAATCCCGCGGTGCCTCCACATCGACAACACTCGCATGATCGACAAGACCCGGTGCACCGCGGGCGCCAGGATCGGCGACGGGAACGACCTGGTTCTTCCGAGGACAATGGGAGTTCTAACGGGTCAAGACAGAGCAACGACGAACCTACGGATGTCGATCGCCGCCGTCCACTCAACGCGGCTAAAAGAGTTCGTTATGCCAATCCTCATACTCTAGATCTTCAAGAGTATGAGCGAGTCCAACGCAATGTCGAGCTCGACAGAATCCTGGGTCTCGATGCCAATGGAGATATCATCACACCGTTCTCTCAGGAAATCATGACCACTTCCCTTCCCGAAGGGTTCAAAAGGCCTGCCATACCACCTTACGACGGCACCGGAGATCCGGCCAATTTTCTTGGAGCTTTCAGGCACAACATGCTTAGCCGCGATCATACTACATCCCTCCATTACTGTAAGATTTTCCCTGAATACCTTCAGGATGAAGCTCGGGTTTGGTTTGATTCTCTCCCTCGCAATAGTGTATCCTCTTTCAGAGAACTCGCCGAGCATTTTTGGGCGCGTTTTGAAGCACGTGCGAAGCCCATGGTCACCCTGGCCGACCTCATGAATATGGAACAGCGGGACGGCGAAACCGTTACCCAATTTCTTGACCGCTTTACAGCGGAGAGTCTCAAAGTGGGAAATTGCTCAGATGATGTAATCATCAACGCATTCATGAATGGACTCCGTCCCGGACCACTCTATACCGAGTTGGTTCGTAATCCACCGGTCACAACCCGAGCACTGTTCAAAACGGTGTGCAGATATGCTAAGGCCGAGGAGCAGACTCGTCGGAAACGTGAGAAACATGCTAGCAAGCGGCAATCCGACAGGGCACAAGTTGGACCTAGCACCCGACCTAGTGCCTTTTCTCGTCTGAACCCGGGGTGTTCAGAATCTCGAGGTGATATTCCACAATTCACTCCGCTGACAAAATCACGAGCTGAAATTCTTTCTGTTCACAAGAACGATTTACGGCCCTGTCCGCGGATGACTGCTCTGCCTGAAAAGAGGAACCGTGGAAAGTGGTGTGCATACCACCGAGATCATGGGCACGAGACTGAGGAGTGCCGAGAGCTCAGTAAGGAAATTGAGGAGTGCTTAAGGAAAGGTCTCTTGCGACAATACATTGCGCGGACCGATGACAAACCTCGGACAAGTCAGAATGGGGGTTCTTCTCATAACCGCGGAGGTTATCATGACCGGGGTACACAACAAAACCGGCCGCCGTGGCAGAATAATCGGCCGGGGTCTAGCAATTATGCACGGCAAGACTCTGGCAATCGCCAACAACCTCGTTTTCTGCCACCACCTCCTCCTCCGGGAGGACCCGAAGACAATGCACCCACTCACGTAATAAACGTGATATATGGGGCCCTCCCCACCGGGGCTTCACGAAATGCCTTGAAGGCAGAGGCTCGCCGTCCTCCTCCCGAGGAGCCACGTCATAAGCGCCTCCATCAATCCGAAACTGTTAGTTTCACAGATAGGGACCCGGTTCCAGAGATAACACCTCATACTGACGCCATTGTCATCGACATGACTGTGGCTAATATTACGATAAAGCGGGTCTTCGTGGACAATGGAGCCGCAGTGAGTGTTATATTCACCGACTGTTTCCAAAAGATGGGGATTCCTCGGGAACAACTTCGGCCGGCCCCCGGGCCATTGCAGACTTTCACTCAGGGTGAAGTCCAACCAGAAGGTGTCATCACTCTCCCGGCGTCTCTGGGGACCTATCCGGCGATAAAAACCATTTTCGTGGATTTTTACGTGGTTAATTCCCCGTCACCGTACAACATGATCTTGGGTCGGGATTGGCTTACTCCTGCCAAAGCCATATGCTCCACATACCACCTCGCGCTAAAGTTCCCCACCTCACATGGCGAAGTGGCTATTCGCGGTAGTCAGCGGGTTTCTAAGGAGTGCATGTACGTGGCACTCAAAAAGACTACCAAAGTTCCTCCCAAACAGCAGCTTCAAGTAGCATCATCGGCTCTTGAACCTCAGGTGTGTACCTCATTGGGGGATACCACCGTCCAGGTGCCGCTTGATCTGTCCAAACCAAAACAAACTGTAACTGTCGGTGCCGTGGATGTGCCATGGTTACACCAGACCATCATTCAGACCTTGCGAGAGTATTCCAATGTCTTTGCATGGTCCCCTTTGGATATGCCCGGGGTCTCTCCCGATGTAATAACCCATAAGCTGAACATCGATCCCAGCGTAAAGCCTATACAGCAAAAGCAAAGGAAGTTCGCTCCGGAGCGAAATGCAGCAATTCGAATCGAGGTGCAACAACTCTTGGATGCGGACATCTTGTTCGAAGTGTATTACCCTTCTTGGCTATCCAATCCAGTGATGGTGATAAAGTCCAGCGGGGCATGGCGGATGTGTGTCGACTTCTCCGACCTCAACAAACATGGCCCGAAGGACTGTTATCCTCTACCTTCCATCGACCAAAAGGCCGAAGCTATTACTGGGTATGTGGCACTTTGTTTCTTAGGCCTGTATAAGGGATACCACCAGATCTTTATGGATCCGCAGGATGCCCTCAAGACGGCATTTATCACTGCTTTTGGGTGTTTTGCTTTTAAGAAAATGCCCTTCGGGCTTAAGAACGCTGGAGCCACATATCAACGTCTCATGGACCGCGTTTTCCACGATCAGATTGGCCGCAACGTCGAGGTTTACGTCGATGATCTGGTTATAAAAAGTACCTCCCATTCTTCATGCATGCAAGACATTGCCGAAACGTTGCGTACTCTGCGGCGTTACAATTTGCGACTTAATCCGGCAAAATGCACTTTCGGCGTTGGCTCCGGCAAGTTTCTCGGTTATATGGTTTCACAGCACGGTCTTCAGGCCAATCCAGCCAAACTTCGGGATGTTTTAGATCTGCAACCACCGAAGACGTTCAGAGACGTTCAACGCCTCACGGGTGGTTTGGCGGCCTTAAATCGCTTTTTATCTAAAGCGGCAGAGCGCCAACTCTCATTCTTTAAAATTTTGAGACAAGCGAAGTCATTTGAGTGGACCCCGGAGTGTACCGAGGCTTTCGAGGCTTTGAAGCGTCATATTCAGCACTTGCCCACTTTGTCAGTTCCTCTCTTCGGAGAGCCTCTTTATATGTACTTGGCTTCCGCCGAGGAAGCTATTAGCGCCGCACTCGTGCGAGAGGTCAATGGTGTTTAACATCCCGTGTATTTCGCAAGCCGAGTACTTCACGGGGCGGAGACACGGTACTCCATGTTGGAAAAAACCGTGCTGGCCCTTGTCATGGCGGCTCGACGTCTGCGGCCATACTTCCAAGGGCGCGAAATACGAGTTCTGACCAATCATCCTATCCGTCAGATTCTTGTCAAGCCCGAGGTGTCAGGGTGCTTCGCCAAGTGGGCTGTCGAATTAGGTGAATATGATATTCAATTTCTTCCCCGCCGAGCTATCAAGGGTCAAGCACTTGCAGACTTTTTGGCTGAAACCTCGGGGGATAATCATGAGTCTTCGGCAGACAGTGGTACCCATCATCCTGCTACCCTCGTATCCTCACCTCGCAAGTGGCAATTATATGTGGATGGTGCATCCACGACTCAAGGAAGTGGTGCCGGGGTGCTCCTCATTGACCCCGAGGGAGTTGAAGTTAAGTACGTCATCCGATTCAAATTTAAGGTGACCAATAATGAAGCAGAATACGAGGCAGTTCTCGCCGGGCTCCGGCTCGCTCAATCCTTAGCCATTCGCCATCTTGAGCTCTTCACGGACTCCGAGGTCGTGTCCAAGCAAATCCATGGGACTTATGTCGCCAAGGATGAAACAATGATCAGGTATCGTGCTTTAACACTCAAACTTATGTCAGCTCTTGATACAGTTGTTATCCGGAAAATACCACGTGCTCAGAATGCAAGAATAGATGCGCTCAGAAAATTAGCCTCCGGTCCGAACTAACATATCTCGGGATATAATAGTCGAAGACTTATTTCATCCGGCAATTCATGAGGCAACGGTTTCGGTATTGACCGATAGTGATCCGAATTGGATGACCCCTATCGTTCAGTATCTCCGAGATGGAATTCTGCCTAATGATAAGCTGCGAGCTCGGCAAGTAGGCCTCAAAGCCCCCAAATACTCCTTTCATGATGGAGTCTTGTACCGACGGTCGTACTTACAACCGAGTCTCCGATGCTTCGCTCCTGCCGAGGCTAATCAAGTTCTACGGGAGGTTCACGAAGGAGCCTGTGCCAGTCACATCGGCTCCCGGACATTGGCCAAGAAAGTTCTCCACTGGGGATATTATTGGCCAACCTTGTTTAACGATGCCCACGACTTAGTGACAAAATGCAGCAAGTGTCAGCTACATTCTCGTGTGAAACACCTGCCTCAAACCGAACTCACTGGAATCCAAAGTGCGTGGCCATTTATTCAGTGGGGAATTGATATTGTTGGCCCATTTCCGGTCGCTCCGGGGGGATTGAAGTTTCTGGTGGTCGCCGTGGATTACTTCACCAAATGGGTAGAAGCGGAACCTCTTACTGCCATCACTGGGCCAAAACATCTTGATGTTCGTCTGGCGAAATATCATATGTCGTTTTGGCATACCGAGCACTATCATCTCGGATAACGGCAAGCAATTTGCCAACGATCCCTTCCGGTCATGGTGCGAGGAGCTTCATATCAAACAAATGTTCACCTCGGTAGCTCACCCTCAAGCCAACGGTCAGGTTGAAGTCACCAACCGAACGCTGCTCACGGGTATAAAGAAACGCCTGGATAATGCCGAAGGTCTTTGGGCCGAAAACCTTCCGCAAGTTCTATGGGCTTATCGCACGACACCGCATACCTCTACCGGAGAGACCCCCTACAGCCTAACTTACGGCTCCGAGGCAGTTATCCCAGCAGAAATCAGCGTACCAAGCCCCCGCCTCATCACATTGATTCCTGAGGATAACGACGAAGCTCTCCGTGCAAATTTGGATGAGCTCGAATATCGTCGTGATCAATCATTCATCCAGCAGGCCAGGTGTAAACAATGTGCAGCCCAGTATCATCACCTCCGGGTTCGAGGCACTCAATTCAATGTCGGAGACCTAGTACTTCGACTCAATTCAGCCAGCAAAGCTGCCCCCGAGGGGAAATTACATGCTTCGTGGGAGGGTCCTTATCGCATCGTTGCCGCGCACGATTCCGGATCCTATCAGTTAGAGCATCTCGATGGAACCTCAATCCCCCGAAGCTGGCATGTTACCAACTTGAGACGCTTCTATCTGTGAATGCCAAATGACAAGTATCATCTTATCTTTATGCTCTTTGTACGCATCTTTTATGTTGTTATCTTTCTTTGTATCCCTCAATTTGCTCCGGCACTCGTCATTGAATAAATACTCTTTATTATGCATCTTGCTGTGTTTTCTTTTACGTTACGGGGACGCCCTAACGCAATCGTGTTATCATTATTAGTCTCCGGACAATTAAATCTCTCTCTCGGTCCGTCCGAGGAGATTCACATTTCGTCATCGGACTTGTATCACTCTCTCGCTTGTTTAACCGAAGAAGTGTTTACTCCCGCCTGATCCGTCCGGGGAGATTTTACTCCCGTCTGATCCGTCCGGGGAGATTTTACTCCCGCTCGATCCGTCCGGGAGATTTACATTGGAGTTATTCGTATTGTGTTCCCGAACACCCGATTAAAACAGTTAATCACTTGTTGTTTTCCTTAACACATCTGTGCACACCAAAACGATTTTATTATCTTCCGAATAATACGACGCCAAAAAATTTTTTACATAAGACTTCGAAAAAAAAAAAAAAAAAAAAAAGAGACAAGCAATTATCTACGGCCCCCGAGCCAGTATTCAGCGCCCCGGCGTTGAGGCCTACTCCTAGACCTACGCTGCGTCCTCCGGGATCTTGTCGTTCTTCGGCCTCGGGCTCCGGCTCTTTCCCCCCCGCGGGCTTCCCGACGCCGTGGACTTGTTCTTGGCGCTTGTCTGGGAACTTCGTCTCTTGTACGAGCACGACTATTTGGCTGTGAAGCAGACCTCGGGGTTTCGGCCCATTGCACAGGGTCCCATTCCTCGGGGACCATCACCTCGATTTCTCTCGCCAGTTCCTCGACTGCCTCTTCGACAACAACGGCGGGCTCTTCTTCAACCGTAGTCACTGGAACTGGCTCTCGAATAACAATGCCTGTGCTCTTTACCACGGGCTTCTTTTTACCCTTCCGGGGGGCTTTTGAAGTGCCTTGGCTTCGGCTTGTACTAGCAATGAATTCCTCGGCAGAAGGCTTCCACCTGCCTCGGCCCTTCAGCCCTTCATACATGTTGAGGAGCAACTCCAACACCTCTCGCTTTCTTACGAGCTCCGAGGACTCGGCCGGGCCCCTTGCCATAAGCGCTGAAATCTCATCCTGAATTTCTACGACCCGCGCCTCAACTTCCTCAAATGTCAGTAAGCCGAACTCGGTCAATATTCGGTCATACTCCCTTTGATGGATGAGGACTCGGTCCATTTCAGCAACTTTTGCCAGATACTTCAACTCCTGATCAAAGGCTTTCTCCTCGGCCTCCTTCGCCTTTCTCTCTGCCGCGGCCACCCGCTTTTCTAGCCTTGGCACTACGTGCATTTGCAGGTTGTTATTCTCTTCGCGGAACCACTCAAGTGAACGCATAAGCTTCTTCATCGTTTCATGCAATTCAGCGGTATTCTAAACAGACAAAAGAGTCAACGGGAACAATCAATCTCAAGCATACAATGAGCGAGAATTCAGTTCACAAACAAGATTTATATTCAACAAAATCGAAGTACATTATCCATGATTCAGTACAAAGTTTACATATATTCCTATTATCTACAACTTTAAATTTGAGGGGAACGACTGACCTCCCGCTCGGTCCCCTCAGTATCCTCGGGCAACACCTCTCGCCGGCCCTCCGACACTTCAGTTTCTTCCTCCTCATTAACTGCGGCAGCTTCATCCGCAGCTATGGCATCAACCTCCATCCGAGGGGGGGGGGGTTCTTTGTTTCGGGGCTTGGAGACAAGCTCACCCCGGCGGAATGCCAGAAACTCCTGGTCCTGGTCCACGTCACAGTTAGCAATCTCCTCGGCCTTCAGAATTTGCTTCTTCTCAGCTAGAGCCTTCAACAGAGGCCACTCCGGCAGATTTGCTAATGCTGTGTAGTAGGCCTTCTCCACCCCGGCCACTGCCTCAAAGTCGTACCCGAATTCTGGACGATATACATCCACATTCGGGTAAACCTCCTTGATCTGCTCCAGCAACACAGATCGCGTGGCCTGATCCCCTATTGCAACAAAGTCAGTCTGAAAGTCAAGAAACGTGCTGGTTTGGAACAGTTTCTCAGCAAATGCTTTCAACATCGCTTCTTGACCTTCGACTATGGCAGCCTCCCGAGCCTCCATCTCTGCCCGCAGCTGCAGTATTTCCCCTCGGAGGACACCGGCTTCTGCTTCCACTCCGCGCAGACGCGCGACCTCATTTTCAACCAAGGCCGCCCTCTTACGCGCCTCGGTCAGGTCTTGTGTTAACCTGTCGTTGCGCGCCCGAAGCTCTCTAGCCACTTCGGCTAGCTCCTCCTTGCCTTCCTTCTCGCTCTTACGACCGAGGTCCATGATTCCTCGCGCTAAGCGCAGAAGTTCTTCGGCATCAGTCCCCTCCAACCCCAAAAGACTTGAAGGCCCCTGCTCCTTCAACCGCCACCAATAACAACACACAATGATCAGCACAGGTAAACATACAATGCATTTGCATTAACAGTAACTAACAGCACATATTGAACTTACCTCCATACTCTCCTCCGTGCGGAGTCTTTTTGCTGCTGCTGGAGGAGTCCCAGATGGCTCCGGCCTCTTCTTGGATACAGGGGTAGGCCTCGCCACCCCTACCTGCTCCTCAGACCCAGCGCTGGGCCTCGCACCAGGTGACATCTTCCCCCGGGGAGATGCCTCAGCGGTTTTCCCTTTCTTTTTGGCCGCCGCAGCCACCGCGGGGCTTCCAGCCGGCTCTTTTCCGAAGCGTCCCACTGCATACAGAAGTTAAAGTTAGTTCTATACAAGGCAACAGTTTGTAAAGAGCAAGACATAAGAACTCCTACCCTCTTCGGCAACCGCATCGCCCGAATAATACGGGCTCAGTCCGGCCCCCTCTAGTTCCTCCTCAGTACAGAGGGTCTTGAAAGTCCCCACTGACCAGAATATATGAACGACTTCGGCCTCCGGGTTCTCCACCGGAGCGGTATCCAGTACCTCATCCCTCCTCCACCTCGGGAGAGCTACTTTGTTTCTCACAAATATAAACCTCTCCTTCCATCCCTCCACCTTACTCGGGTTTTGAACCTTGAACCCACCTCGGGCTCGGGGACTGAAGGAATACCACCCCTTGGATTTACCGAAGGCTTTTAGTTGGTAAAAAAACTTAAATAGCTCTACGGTCGGTTCTAACCCGGCATTCTTGCATACTACGGTGAATCCCACTACTTGCCTAACCGCATTTGGCGCTAGTTGGCTTAAGGCAATGCCGTAGTATCTCAGTAACCGGACCACAATGTCCCACAGGGGCAGTCTCAATCCGATTCTTAGGGGGTATATATACACGCTAATAAAACCCTGCGGCGGGCAACAGGCCCTATCACCGGGGTCCGGTACTATATATTCTAAGTTAAATGGAAGATAAAATGTGGGATTTCTCTCTCAATCTGCACTCGCGTCATACGTAACGCTACAGTGGACACTTCAAAGTCCTCCGCGCATTCATAGAAAACGACCATCCTAACGTTGGTTTCCATGCCGTCGGCCCTTTCTACCGTCCTAACCTCATTCCTCTCAGGAATAACATATCGAAGGGGAGGCACATCTAACGGAGCGCTCTGATTCCCTACTTCTTGAATAGAAGAAGAAGATGAAGAAGAAGGCATACTTACTTGGGTTGAATTTGAGAAGTTTTTTATTTGAGATGAATCACAAGCACAGAATTCCCCTTTTTCCCGCTTTCTAAACTGGCAAATCGCAATGAAGAAGATGAAGAGTTACTGTGCAATTATTCCAAAGATATACACAAAAAATCAACGGCTCTGATACAGCCTATTCAAATTCAGTGATGGAGATTTGGACGTGATATTCACGCGCTTTACGGTTCCCAAGGCGCGTGGGGAACAGGTTTATTGGAAATCGCAGAGCGTGTCACTTCACATCCCTCTCTATCATGATGGCGCCGCCAATCACATCAACCTCACTCTTGGCCAGGAAGATTTAAACTACACTCCGGTGATCCCTTCACCTCGGTCACACTACCACACTCCGGTGCTCCCTTCATTTCGGCCAAACTACTACACTCCGGTGATTCCTTTACCTCGGCCAGATCATCCTAGACTTCCGATACCGTTTCTTGCTTTTGGGGGACTTGCTATCATCCCGGCGTAATTCGGCCTAGTTCGATTCAGCTTCCACGGACTACGTTGTGGAGCACCTTCGACGCGGAACAGTCTTGGCCATCCAGAAACACCCCGGTTACAACCGAAGCTCCTTCCTCGCTCCGGCTGGGGGGGGGGGGGCATCTGATAGGGATGGCCCGGTCACTTCGGGTTGGGTTAATACCTAACGCCCCGGCCCACTAACTGGCCCAGAACCTCGGCCCATTAACCGGCCCAGAAGGTTCAGAGGTACGCGTCCCGGATAACGCGTGTGGTGCGGCCCAACTTATGGCTTGTTCCGCGATTCAAGGCCCACGATCCGTTCCCAACCGCCATGCAGCGGAAAAGAGGCGTGATAATAGGGAGTTAGTTAGGGTTCAGTAGGGTTTAGTATAAATTGGAGAAAAGAACTCTGAATTAGGGTTCGCATTCTGTATTCTGAAATTACTACGTGTAAACTCAAAGATCTAGTAAAAGAAACACCTCGGCAGGTGCTATTTTGTGCCCGTGGACGTAGATCTCCGGATCGAACCACGTAAATCTTGTGTTTTTTTCATATTGCTTACGTAGGTTTTCGTTAAGTTTATTGGATATCAGATTGCGCATTATCAATATAAAAGCAGGATATCTTGCATATGTGTCATCTCCAGAGTATTTTTAGGGTCTTTTTCCTTTTTTTTTTTTTTTTCATGTTTTATCTCCACATTTTTTCTTTTAACATGTGGCAGTTATTTTTTTTTTATTATTTTTTTTTTTTGCGGTTGTCGGTCATTTTTCTTTTTTTTGCACTTTTTATATTAGCAAGACAATTTTCTATTTTATCTTTTTTTTTTCTCTTCATTCTTCTTATTTTTAATCTAAAAGTTTAAATAATTATAACTTTTTTTTATCAATTTTGTTTTTAATAAAAAATATATCAAATTAGTCCTTATTTTACGACCTTCAATTAGATATCCATATAGATATATAAATAAATTAAGGGTTAAAAATTTAAATCAACCTGAACTATGCGAGTTTTGACACTTAAGTACCTAAACAAATTTTTTTTACCGATTGCAACCCGAAGTACACGAATTCAACAACTTGCAACCTCCGGCCATTTTTTCCGGCCAAAATTAAATCACGTGATCTACACATGCTTATTTTGGGTTCAGTTGATATTGTAATGATTTCTAGGGCCTTTTTGTAAAAAATTAAAAATAAGAATTAGGACCCAAACATAATTACACCTAAACTTATTTTATACCCTAATTTACCACTCTGTAAAAAAATTCTGAACTCCAACTCTCAAAGCGGCGTCCCATTTTGAAACCCTAACTCCGACCTGTTTTCCGGCAATCCCTCCGCCCATCGTCCTCAACTGGTGCGCGAACTACAATGGTCACGATTTTTCACTTCAAGATAGCGATTACAATGGCCACCAAAGTTATAATACACAATACCCTGTTTCGTTTTTTGGCCCGTATCAGCTCGACTTCAAGAATTCTTATTCTGACTGCTAGAGCTGCATTACCCAGTCTACGAATGTCCAGTTCAAGGTTGTTCACGCGTCGCAGTAGACCGGGAATAATTTGCCGCAAACGGTCGCACATCGGCGGATCTAGCCATTCTCAAAACTGGCAACCATTTTCAAGCTGTCCGAATAAAGAAAAAATCAATTAAACTGGTACAATAACACAAATTAAAAAACATTTGCAAAATGCCGTCTGTTTATTCCTTTGAAAGCTAATTCAAGAATAACAAGAAAAAGAGAATCGTTGATGATGATATGTTATGTGCAACCACTTCAAAGTCTCATAATAAGAACACCCCATTTTTTTCCCGGCTACACAACAACACCAAAACAGAGGAAGAACAAAATTAGGGCTTACCCGATAACGGCCGGAACACCGCAACGGCAATTCAAGTTCATCTCCCTCACCTTTCTGCAAATTCTGGGTCGCGACTCCTCTCATCTTTCTGCAAATTCTAGGTCGCGACTTTGGAGGAGAGAAGAGGCAAAATATATAAATTAGGGTATAAAATAAGTTTAGGTGTAATTATGTTTGGGTCCCAATTCTTATCTTTTATTTTTTACAAAAAGGCCCCAGAAATCATTACAATATCAACTGAACCCCAAATAAGCATGTGCAGGTCACGCGATTTAATTTTGGCCGGAAAAAATGGTCGGAGGTTGCAAGTTGTCGAATTCTTGTACTTCGGGGTGCAATCAGTGAAAAAAAATTGTTTAGGTACTTAAGTGTCAAAACTCGCATAGTTCAGGTTGATTTAAATTTTTAACCCATAAATTAATTAAAATCTAAAATACTTTTTGCAAGGTTAATTATGATATATTTAGATAATTAAATATTTTCATATAAAAAGTGTGAGAGTATTTCAGAAACATATAATTGTTAGTTTCTTTTCACAATTTTATATTTTAATAATTATTTGAGTTCCAAAATTAATTTGTTTTTATGACAAATAGTAAAATGACAAGAATTTGTTAGATTTACATTAATGTCCAATCGCATAAAAAGTATATTAGTGAAAAATGTGGGTTATATGTTTTTAATAGAAGTTGATGTATAATAAAAATAATTTAATTTACTGTTTATGAAATTATGTTTAAGACTCATATTCCCCTACATCAAAAAATAAATGTTAATATTTACTTAAGTTAAATACATCAAATAATATTGTGTGTATGCATTGTATGTATGTTATAATGCTTTTCCAACAATATTAAAATTTAATCACATATTATTAATTAAATAAGATGTTCAATAGTTTATCCCATGCATCGCACGGGAGGACATCTAGTACATCTAAATAAATCAAGAAATTCAAAAAATACTTTGGATTTTACTAATATTTTAAAATAAAAAACAAATAATTATGTAATAGAGTAAAAAAAAATTTAGATAATATATTCCTTATTTTTTTTTAAAACACTCGTATTTCGAAGTATAGGGATTTATTTGACCCATTTTAAATGTCGAAGATAGAAATAGTTTAGGATCTAATTTGAATATGAAGTAATTATTTAAGCGGCTATTTTGCACATCTTCTCTTTCCTTTATAGTTTCTTAGAAATTATCATGTAAGAATGTTACGCTCTATGCAATAATATATCTATGTACTTTGAGATTATAATGTCATCTGCTGTGTCATTCAGACTTTAGTTTATGTTGAGCTTCAATGGCATCTTCAGTGGTAAAATCCAATTCTCAGCTTTTGTTTGTGCCGTAGATCTAATAATACAGGAAATGGATTATTAAAAAACTATTTATAAATAAATTAAAGTTTGAGAATACACTAAAATAATCCGATCAGGAAAGAATACGCTAAAATAATGGTATAGCATCCATAAATCAATCATCATTAATGTGTTGAATATCTGGAAAGTTAGCTAATGATGGTTTAGAACCGAAAAGTTTGAAACAATGTAATTCTGATGTTAGTAATTCAATACTAATACAGTAGAACCATTTTTCTACGCTCAAGAGTCGAAGTCTTAATTCTTAAATCATTTTCGTTATGTATAAACATGTAGATATGAAAATGGTGCAGTTCCTTTCCGCTACACTTCTGTGCACACTGTTTAACACCATAGCCTTTGGAGTAGATACACCAAACATTGATTTCTCGAAGCCAATATTTTGAACTGGGATTCTTCACCCCTGGAAAATCCAGAAATATTTTCTTTGGAATATGGTACAAAAACACACCAGATGTTGTAGTTTGGGTCGCTCATAGGATCAATCCCATCACTGACAGTGGAGTAACTTTTGCATTTTCTGAAATGGAAATATTGCCATTAGTAGAGGTGGAACCCATATCTGGTCTGCAAATTCATCATCCAGGGTGGCATCAAATCCCGTTTTAAAGCTCCTGGATATTGGTAACCTGGTTGTTGTAAATGAAGATATATCACATGGCTATATTTGGCAGAGCTTCGATTACCCGACTAACACCTGGTTACCAGGGATGAAGTTGGTGGATGACATTGATGCTGGTATGATGACGTATTTGACGTCATGGAGAAGTTCTGATGATCCTTCACCCGGAGATTTTGTCTTCAGTGTTGAAAATCAGGGGTTGCCTGAGGTGGTGACTTACAATAGGACGGTGAAACAGTTTCGAACTGAAAAGTGGAATGGCCTATACTTTTGTGGTCTTCTTCCCTTCCCGAATCGCTTGTTCAAGCCGCATTTGTATTTCAACAGTAAAGGGAGGTTGATATCTACAGTAGAGCCGTATGACAGCTCGATTGTTGTTAGAGAAACACTTGATCCAACTGGGGTACTTCTCAGCTATACAATGAATAGCAGAAAGGACAAGTGGAATCTTGCCTTCATGAATCCCCGTGATGCGTGCGATGAGTATGGTCTGTGTGGTCCCTAATGGTATCTGTAGGATTGACATGCCTGTTAGATGCGAGTGTTTGAAGGGGTTCACCCCTAAATACCAGAAAGACTGGGACCTTCAAGATTGGTCTGGTGGATGCAGTAGAGTTACACCATTGAATTGCAAGCATGGAGATGGTTTTCTAGAGGTTAGACGGGTAAAGTATCCTGATATGTTGACGTTCTGGTTAAATACGGGCAGGAGCCTTGTTGAGTGCAAAGCTGAGTGCCTAAAAAACTGTAGTTGTACTGCATATGGTAATCCATACATAACCAACGGAGGCTGGGGCTGTTTGATGTGGTTTGAGGATCTCATTGATATCAGAGACCATTCTACAGCAGATAGTCTGCAAGACATCTATATTCGCTTACCAATATCTGAATTACTGGAGGGTAAGCACTTAGAATTGAGATATGGTACTCATTCTATGTTTCTGTTTTAAAATTGAATATATAGTAGAACAGAAGCAAGTATGACACTCTTTCTTGTCTAGTCTTTAATGCTTATGCTCATTTTTTCTTGTAGCTGGAAGCTCCATAACTTCACTTATTATTAGCTTTTCTTTTCAATTGTAGATTCTAGCGTCGATTTATGAGAATAAATGGCCTTTCAAGTTAATACTTATATCAACTGCATTTGGAGTTCTCATCTCTGGATTTATCAATGGAGGTGTGTAAATTATGACAAGACGAAAGAAGAAAGGTGACGATGCAAATCTTTTATAGGAGACATTTTTATGTTAGAAAACATGCACTGAAGGAGATATTGAGGCATTACTTTCTGTTTCGACCTTTTACAGCAAAAGAAAGGACTAATAATGAGGGTGTAGAATTAGCTTTATTTAAGTTTGCAACTATCGAGGCTGCAACAAACAACTTCTCCACGGAAAACATTATTGGAGAAGGTGGTTTTGGCCCAGTTTACAAGGTAATTTACTATATGAAATTTCGTAAGTTGAACAAACGACATATTTCAATGACATGCATAAGCAGGGGAATTTGTCATCATCAGAAGAAATAGCCGTCAAAAGATTGTCAAGAAGGGTCTCGAAGAGTTCAAAAATGAAGTTGTATTGATTGCCAAACTTGAACATACAAATCTTGTCAGAGTTTTGGAATGTTGCATTGAAGGAGAAGAAAGGATGCTAATCTATGAGTATCTGCACAACATAAGCCTGGATGAATTCCGCCCACACGGTATTCAATGTTGATTGCCTTATTGTTTCCGCTATGCATACATATATATATATATATATTTATCTATCATCGCCAACAATGTCTAGGAAACTACTCTCTCATTTCTTTAAATCATTGTTTTAGAGGTTCAATTTATTTTAAATCAAATGTACTCTTACATTTTTTACCACTTTATTCCGACTTTATTCCTACTATTTTAAGAAACTAAAGCAATTTTATGTTATTAATTAAGATTATCTTTAACTGATTAAGGGGTATTAGTTAATTTTTATTCGGTCGACTTGGATTGTTCCCACTCGGTCGAGTGGGATAAAGAGGAAAAAAAATCTCGAACCAGCTACTCGATCGAGTGAACACATCGGCCAAATTGATTTTTACGCAACTCGCTCGAGTGAGCTTGTTCCCACTCGACCGAGTGGCGATTGGGCCTGGCAGATTTTCAACTTTTACACTGAATTCGGCCCATTATCACCCTTCTCTCACCCAAACTATAAACGGAGGTTTTGGAGACTGATTTTACATCAGATTTCACATTATTCATTCTTATTCCTTGTAGTAGAGAGCATGTACGAGAAGGAAGAACCAGATAGAGAGCCAGAGTCAAGATTTGTTCTACGATTTCAAATTTATTGGTCAATTTTATTTGTGATTTGTTACAATATGTTTGTCTATCAATATTTTGTGTTTTCAATTACAATTATGAGTGGTATTTTCTTTGACGAAGTGTGATAGCTCGAGTGGTAAGAGCATCCACTACCTAGACTTTTGATCTTGAGTTTGAGTCTCCTTGGGGGAGGAGAGGGGAGAGTTTTTTCTTTGTTCTTAGATTAGGAGAATTTTTTTTAAGAAAAATTACAATTATGAGTGACTAGTCTTTACGTGTATTCTAGGTCTAGAAAGTAGACTAGATGACTTTGTGTTTTATTGTTTTGAATATTTGGATTTGTTCTATATTTTTATCTACGTGTTTGTTTTACTTTATATTTTGATAATTTGATTGATGATTAGATTCAATTAGGCTTTATAGATCGATGTCCGAAAGGGGAGATTTGTTAATAGGCTCACAATACGTAGCATGGATAATCCATATTAATCAAGAGGTTTGAGTTATTTACGTGGGTATTGACCTTGTGTGCGTCTAATAGCTACGTATACAGTAATTGAACGGAGACGACTACGTGTTATTTGCTCTGAAGGCAGTCTAACGTAGTTTTGTGATCGTCGAATAAAAATTAGAATTCGGTTTAAAGGTCTAAATTATTCGGATAATTAATCATAAGAAGGTCGTAGTTGAAATTGAATCCTAGAATATATCTCTTAATTTGTTTTCATCTTTATGGGAAAATTGGTGAAAATACAGTGTATGTTTCCAATATCTCCCTATTTTTAAAAGTATGAGTGATTTTTTATAAATTAATATAGTGACAAAAATGCCCCTCTACCATACAAGTACATATAAGGGATAAATATGTAATTGAACATCTTATTAATATGTATTTATTACAAGGAATTAATAAATCCATCCATCAATTACTTAGTTATATATTGTCTATTTGTATTATTAATAATTAAACTTGAGGTATCATCAATCTTTTGTTTTATTAAATATTCATAAACTTTATTTTTCTAAAATATATTATTTAACATGAAAGCTTTAGAAAAATTTACACTAATCCAATATATCATAGAGAGTATCCTTAATTACCAAACAAATCATCATAATCAATCAATTAAATTTGATATAACTTCAAATTTGGTATAAATTGCAAAGTAATTCTAATATAATGTTTCTTGCCAAAAAAGATACACTTATGATGCAAAGAACAAAAATAAAATAAAATCATGCATCTGTTGTAGGAGAAGCAGAAAAATAAAGAAGAAAGATAGACACGGAATAATTAGGGTTCTCTTATTCATCAGATCCCTTTATATAGGGTGTCAAATATAAGGGTTTCACAATTACATAATATTTAGTGAATACCTAAATTGTCCTTCATCAATTACTTTTGACGAAGGCACACTAACTGTGTTTTTCCTTCAACACTCCCCCTTGTGCCAAGTCAAAAGGGAATTGGTGCATAACTTATTGCCTCGTTAAAAACCTTGTCAAGGATCAAAACCCAGTGAGATAAAATAAACCTTGGACAAAGGAAAAAAGAGTGCAACGCACCTTTGTTGAGACTCCTCCTGAAGTCTACATCTCTCCCTTGATACATACATCTATCAAGAGAGTTTTGAAAATCTCTTCATCCTCAATTTTCCATAAATCATGAGGATATTATGTGGTTGCTGGTTATAGAAAAATTTTGGCGGTACATGCTTGGTCTCGTCACCTTTGATATGTAGCATAATCCATCTATTTGTTGTAAATAACTCTATCTTCATAATTTCGGGTACGCTCTTCGGTGGTATAGCTCAAGTCACTTATAGACCATATAGGTTAATAAACTTCTTGAGATATCATCCATGAGTAATGTGATGAGGTAGCTTGAGTAGCTGTGATAGATTGTTCTTCAAGTTTTCGTCGTATTCTTCATGGTAATACATAATCAATTTGATAATGACCTTTACATTGGCCACTAAGATAACCAACATCTAAACCTACCAAAGTAGTATTTAGTATTTCGTAGTAGGGGGTAGCTTCAACATTTATTTAGGAGTTACATATTCATTTGTAATCCTTTTATCTCTCTATATGAGAACATTTGACATTTTCTTTAGAGTTTTACAATTTCATTTGTAATCTCTCTTGTCTCTAATATGGAATAACAAATATGAGTCAATGGTTTCTTTCATATGTCAAAATACTATTTGATATCTTTCAATTGATATTGCGTTGTCCTGAGTAATATATAATTAACATGTTCTTTGAGAAAGTAATACATGGTTGAGTGTATTGAGATTTTTTGTACAATAATGCACACATTTCAATTAATAGGGAATTTCATCTCCCAATACCTCTTTCGTCATTTTCTTTTGACTCAAATGAATCTTTCCTTATGTCCACACTTCAACCAATCATAGGAGTGCTAACAGATTTCACTTTATCCATGTGAAATCGCCTGATAATCTTTTGGATAAATGCAAACTGAGGAATTAATATTCCACAAACTCGGTCTTCTAGTTCAAGGCATAGACAATACCGAGTTTTCCCATGATCTTTTATCTCAATTTAGATTTCAAATACATAACAGTATCTCTTATTTCTTTAAGAGTATAATGTTATGTCCTTAACATCGACATAAACTGCTATAGTTGCAAATATAGAACTCGTTTTCTTTATAAATGCATAGGGGGCAATACTACTTGTTCTTTTCCTTCCCAACCAAGTAGTCACTTAGATGGGTATACCATTTCCGTCCTGATTTATTTCAATCAAGTGAGCATTTCAATCTAATATTGTAAATGCACTCCGTAGTCTAGAGTTACTTGAGTTGGACAATGCAAGTCCATCTGACACTTACACATATCTCAATAACAAGATCCCCAAAGAGATATGTTGTACCCACATTAGTATGCTGCATTTCCAATCCTTCGGAAACTTATCAATAAGACGTTATGACGTCCGTTGCGGGAGAATATCTCCTCGTAGTCAATTCCAGGGCTTTGTGAGAAAACCTTGTGCTTTAAGGTAAGTTTTGCATCTCAGGACTTATTCTTCTCACTACGCTTACTGACAAAACATATTTTATGTCCTACAAGCTTTACACTTGGTAAGGCTAGCACTACCAAACCAAATACCCGTTGTTCTGTCACAGAATCGAGTTCTACCTGAATTGATTCCATATAGGCCAATATACTCTTTGTTGATATCTTACAATAGGCCGTGGTTCGATAATTGTGCTCTATAATTCATTGAGCAACAATGTATATATCATCAATGCACGTGAAATATTTTTTCATTAACTCACATATACTCTCAGTATCTCTAGAATCATATTAAACTCCGGAGCGTCCTCCAATGATGATTCATGGACATAGTTAATCAGAGATAATTTGAGAGTAATTATTTTTATTGATGATTCGAATTATGCCATACCTACCACCTTCCTTGAGCAGGTGTTCATTGAACCACGTGGCATCCCCCATTTCCTTTTGGGAGCCACGGCCTCAACCACACCTCCACTAGGTGTGGTTGCAACACCTTTATCTGCAGTGTTGGGCCCCTTACTGGGGACTTTTAACCTCACAGACACATTTGCAGCTAGTATATATGATCTTGTCACTTTAGCGATTTTAACAAATGCATCAAAAATCAAATCTTCCATACTTTGAAGATCGATAATTCGTTTTACTTCACTTTACATTATGAAGTGTGGGGATCCTAATGAGACATACTAGGAAACACTTCCTGTCGTTCCCTTAGAAAATTCTTTTTCTTATCTCCCCCTAACGATGGGAAGACTGTCTCATTAAAGTGACAATCCGCCAATCTAGCGGTAAATAGATCTCGCCTGTCAAAGATTTCAAATAACGGATAACAGTTGGAAATTCATAACCAACATAAATATTTAATTGTCATTAAAGACCCATTTTGATGCGTTGTGGGGACGCAAATAGGCACATATACTGCGTAACTAAATATGCGTAAATGTAAAAATATCAGGCTAAATCCAATTACCAACTAGTACGCATAAATTATTGGTTAGCAGTGGGTCTAAGACAAATAAAGTAAAGTTACAGTGATATTGCATAGTCCCATGTCTGATAGACATTTTAGTGCGCATTTTCAATGTCTAATCCTCCATCTATATCCTTGTGATGGTGGCTTATGTGAGAATATTTTTGTGTATGTACATGGGTTAAAGGATGCTATACATTGATCCTGACAGATATGCAATAATCATCAAATCCTTATTATGAGAAATCTCTAGAGTTAATAAGTCTTATAGACTCTATGACGTGAGGGTGGTGAGGCCTTATATAATATTTTCTAGGAGTTTTTCAAATGCAACATTTCTTGTGGACAATAATGTGATGATCAGTTAGTGTGCCAAAGCGTTTACCAGAACCATAGATACTTTAATGGCCCGCAATCTGGTTTGATAGGTCCACATATATTATATTATGTTCTTTTATAAGAATGGAATGTCTTACTTATATATCAGGCATAAGAATGCCCCGATTCTACTTATTACCAAATAGTAGGCTTGGTAGAATGAGTGATATGCCCCAAAACAGTTAATGAGGCAGAATGAGATGTTGGTCGTGCTTTTAGTACTTTAGAAAGCATTAACTCTGTTATAATAAAATTAGTACTGGCACTATACATCGTATAAGATTTTCATCTCTTTTGTATTTCACTCGAAAGAAAGGATGTCCATATAATTTCTTAAACATGGATCATCATGTTATGATTTGGATATCTAAAGTCCTTGTACCAAAGCCTACACGAGTCAACGTCCCAAAGTCCATTATTGGTAACAACATATGAGTCTGCATCCAAAGTTTATTGTGGAATACATCATATTAGTTTGTGTCCCAAAGCCCATTTTGGGTAAGAATATTTGATCCAACACTCAGAAGTAGTGGAGTACATTCCACGAGATTGACTTATTAATTTCTCTAAGATGTGTTTCTTTTTACATTCATTAGAAGTATTATAATATATTCAATTCCATTTTCAAAGGTAGTTTCTAAATGATAATCTTTGACACGAGTATCTTTACTTAACAATGTTTTAGTAACTCTTGGTGCATATAGAGCGTTTTGTGACTATAATTGTTATGTCATTATACATTTATATAATTTGACGATTCTTCACCCTTTTAGTACTTGTGATTCAATGACGGTCATTATGCAATGATGCAGGGAGTCTCTGTTCTTTGGACTTCCTGTATCT
Organism: Ajuga chamaepitys; assembly: GCA_958295605.1. Classification (NCBI taxonomy): domain Eukaryota; kingdom Viridiplantae; phylum Streptophyta; class Magnoliopsida; order Lamiales; family Lamiaceae; genus Ajuga; species Ajuga chamaepitys. The sequence goes on along the minus strand of OY282498.1, from coordinate 37,393,171 downwards.
CTTATAGTTAACTACTCTGGCAGTTTTCATACAAAAATATAATATTTCCACACTTATATAAAAGTGCATTACCAACTCTATCCCTTTTGTTAGACGGTTCTAAGGCATCTTTTGCACATTGTTGCCATAACCACCATGTCCATTTGAGGTAGGCACATCGGAAGGCCTCCAGGGCTCCTATGTCCCTTACTTTGTGGTGGATCATTACCACTACTGTAGGGACAGACACATTCGTTCCCTTTACTTTGGGATTATTTTCACTATTTAGTTTACCATAGTTAGGCTAGAGAATTTTCTTTATCACAACGCGTTTGGTGTTACTTTTTAGAAGAAACTGGTCATGCCTCTTAACTTCTTGCACTGGTTCATTAGCTAATTGAATATTGTAATTCTTTTATTTCAAGCTCTAGCTTATATAGGTTCACTAGTATAAGCATTGGAGTAGGAAAGTGAATAGATTTTAGGTATCATATCATCTTCTGTGATTTCTTTACACATAAAGAAAGTTTTGTTTTCAGAGAAAACATGTTGTTATTGAATTCATTGACCCCTTTGTAGTCTGGTAAGTGGATTTCTTTCCACAAAATAATTAATTTTGAATGTAGAGAGTTATCTATTATTCCAAAATTTCTTTTATGGCAACCCACAGTTCATCAAGGTAACCTTTAACTAAAGAATACTTTCAAAGTGAGTTAGGATTGTCATGTCGCCTCAATTTCATTAGAGCATAGACTTTGAGTTTGTTGGACGATTCTTTGTCCTTAGGGTTGGTGGATGATATGATTGTGGAAGTAGCTATTTACATTGAAGTAGTTTCAACATAAAAGAAGTAAGTAACGGTACTCAATTGGTTTAGAGTCTAATATCACAAATTTAGGATGAGTTGGTTTCATCAATTTCTTACGAATTAGATTTTAGGACCATATATCACAATTTTTTTGTACTATGTGAAAATACTTTATCACGCAATTGATTTGCACTAATTTGGTATTGCCACGAATTTTCATTATCATGGAAAAATCACATTTTATTATATCACAAAACTAAAAACACAGGCAAACTGCTTAGATTCCAGAATTATCAAGCATATAAGCTTAATTAAGTTTCTAATTGCAAGATCCTCAAATAACACAATAATCGGATTAATAACTTTCAATTTCATAAGAAAGTATCAAATCAGGCTAAACACACATGGTATTATGAGAATTATTAAAATAAGTTTAAACTCAAAATCTAAGCAATGACCAAATTTCATTATAATCATACAAATAAGTTTATCTACGACATTTAGTTATAGAATCCTTAAAGGGCATAAATAATTGAGACCATAACTTTCAATTTCATGAGAAATTATCAATCGGTCAAAACGTAATTGGCTCAATGAATATCACTAAACGTCAAGCAAAATTTTATAATTTTCAAGATTGTACACAACTACTTCGAATGCACATATAAATTTATTCTCAATTTTCTCAAAACTATAATTGTATGCCATAGGAGAAACATGTACTCATAATTTCTCATGCTTGCTTTACAAGATTTTGTATCATATATAAGCAAATATCATCATGTCATTGCAAGCAAATATTAATTATTCATGATTATTTCACATAGTAGGGTAAGTCAATGTACCTTGCAGGAAAGACACGATTCTTTCCTATGGCACTTCTTATATTTTATTCAAGTAGATCGTATCAGGCAGCCTATCCCTTGTTCAATCCAATCTCACACAAATAAGTAATCACCAGTGCTCAAATTGTACCGATCAAATTAATACAAGAAAAATAATTAATCATTAAATTATGGATATAAATCCAAATAGTAATGTCAAAATTTAAAATATTCAAGAGGAATACTCGAAACATGCGAAACACATATACACATATATACTCTAATTCACATTAAACTATTCTCGAACTACATTTGTTGGACTGGAAATCTATGTATTATTCCAAAAAATTAGTATAGATTCAAAACCAGAATATGTTCCAAATCTTCAAGCACATTAGAACTTGTGTTGCAAGCAGTTATACGTGTTAATAAAAATCATCCAGAGAAACTCTTGTAAAAAACATAATTGTGGAGCAAATTCGAATAAAACAGATCAAATAATAAACATTATGAAATTAATGTCTCACATGCCCAGACTTAATACATATACATAACCTCATATGTGAGTCTCAATTTCCTAATTAGGTGCTTATATACATATGCAGGCGTAAATTCTTGGCTAATTGCACATATAATTATACAAATAATAATTTATTGAACCCTCGAATAGGCTCGGTGTATCACCGAGAGAACTGGATTCTCGGGTGTTTTGGGTAAAGAAAACTCGAAGCAAACAAATATCTCTAATTCCATGAACCAAAATCAATTGGAGTAAAGAGATAAATTAATAAGAAACTCATAACAGGAAAAGTAATTATTTGATTATAAAGAGTAAACAGAACCTGGGTTTGCATTTGAGTGTCGGGTCTTAATTTCTTTTCTCCTATCCGTATCTACTTCCGAACTTATTTTGCTGCATCTAGTTTCGATCTTTGCTGCATCTAATTTCGATCTTTTATTTTTATTTGGTAGAGTTTCGTGCTGATAACGTGTTGTAGGAGAAGCAGAAAAATAAAGAAGAAAGATAGACACGGAATAATTAGGGTTCTCTTATTTATCAGATCCCTTTATATAGGGTGTCAAATACAAGGGTTTCACAATTACATAATATTTAGTGAATACCTAAATTGCCCTTCATTAATTACTTTTGACGAAGGTACACTAATTGTGTTTTTCCTTCAACAACATCGTAGTTTTGATGCTAAATTAAAAAGTAGTTTAAATTTTTAAGATAAGAAACATCTAAAAAATTATTAAAAAAAGGTTTAAAGATTTATTATTTTAATTTTGTACCTGTGTTAAATTATTTGTCCAATAATCTTTTGTGTTGTATACGATTTAAGTATTAGTAAAATTTATTTTTAAACATATTTATTGATCAAGTATATATTACAAGTACAAAAATGTGAATTTATTGATATAAAAAGACAAATTGATAAGAATGTACGTGAGTTTCACACTAATATAAAATTACGTATTTTTTACAAACACTAAACGAGATTATAGAGTTATTTTATAATGGGAATGTTTCATATATAAGAGTACTCTTTTATTTGTCACTATTTTAATTTTTATAATATTTCTCCTTATCCATATTTAATGAGTTATTATCGATGTATGAGTCAACTTATTTGTTTATGTTTTTAAAAGTGATATTTCAAACTCAAGTGGAAAATATGCTTGATATTTATATTTTTATTTATAGAAACTAATATATTTTGATAACTAAGTTTTTATTTATCTATTTACTTCTATGAGTAATTAATAATTAACTATAAATTACGCAAACATTAGTTAAGTTTAGTAATACTTCTTAATCTTTACATTATAATTATTGATAATTACTTGAAAAATATTAGGTTACAATCTCCAGTAAATATATTTGAAAAAAAATATATATATAATTTGTAATTTTCATAGTAAACTGTTAATCTATATCTGACACTATTTTCCATAACATGAATGAGATAATTTTAATGAACATTAATATAATATAAGTGTACATCAAGTAACTTTAATCAAATATGATATAGTACAATTTGATTGTTAATGAGATAACTAAATATATAAAAATCTTATAACTTTTCTATATTATATCTTTTTTATTCTTTTTCATATAAAAATGATTGGAAGATGTACAAGGGAGTGTAAACATGGAGTAATTATATCTGCAATATTTATCTTTAAAATTATCAAAATTAATAACTTATACTACCCTCAATCCTAAAAAAGAATCATGGTTGACAAATGTATAACTTTTTTTATTTTTTGTCAATTATTAAAAAAAGTGTATCCTTCTAGAATCGTGAATTTTCATTTATACAACTTCACTTTTTTCCATTTGACTTATCCAACAATATTAACTAATACATAATTTTAATATTTTTGCTTTGACTAACAATTAAAACAATGATTTGTCTTTTCTTTTTCTATCGCAAAAAGTTTTTTTAAACAAGGCTCTCTTTTGTTAGGAATTAGGATGGAACTAATTGAGAACTTAATAGGACGAAAAATAAAAGACACAAATTTGTTAACCCAGTTCGTCAAGAATGACTACGTTTGGGGGCACTATCAAATCAGGAGATAACTAATAATTTCGGTGATAACAAATACAATGAATCATATGGTTATTTATAACTCAAGTTGGGTCGTAACTCTAAAAGCCCATTCATCTCGAATACTGCTTTTAAGGCCTAAAATAATTCCTCGAGGTCCCTGCCCCCTGAACCCCTGCCAACTCATTTACACCGAGAAGGGAACAAAGCTAGCTGCTGATCATCTCGCCAATTTGTCGGTGAAAAAAGGTTCCAATGTTGAAATTTTCAGTTTAAATGATTGTAATAGTCTTAGAGGCTTTGTATATATGGATGAGTTAGGCCTTCCTAATTTTAGATTTCCTAAATAGGCTTGTTAAATGTTGTGCCTAGATTTCCAGATGTATTCCTAAGACATTTTGACTGAGTAATTCACAGGTAGGGGATCTTGCCTTAATCCCCCCACCATGATGGTGGATTTGCCCAAAAAAAAAAAAAAAAAAAAAAAAGTTGGATCATCGTGAAGCAGTCTCTCAGGCTCCATAACCCCAACATTTTTATTGACCACATGGACATAATTATAAATAATATCATCGTTTCACTTTGATAAGAAGTCTCTTTTTATTATGTAAGGCTTTAATACAAGATTCCTATGAATTAAGGAGTATATTTTAATCAATTATAAAAAATATATTAAGGAGTATTTATTTTTATCTTGACATACTATACATTTTTTAAAGATATTTATTTAAAAAAATATAATAATATATTTTTAGTAAATTTTGAGGACCACGTGCAACGAACGTGTCTCTAACTAGTTTATCAAAATACCCTTCAAGTTTTTAGTTTTTGATAATGCCCTGTATGTTGCAAAAAAATTTAAAAAATGCCATGGTACCTACTATTGCAGGTAAACCATCATATTATATAATGATGTGGTGTCCATGTGGCTTTATTTTTCTGATGTGTCATTAATATATATTTTTAACATTACTAGACTTTGGCACGTGCATTACACGTGCGCCGCTTACACTACAAGAAAATTTTAAATTAGAGACGAAAAAAATACATTTTTAATTACATGATATCCAACTCTAAAAAAATGTAGTGACGGACTTGAGACGAAATGTTTAGTTTCTATAATACTTTTCTCTAAAATCTAGAGACTGATTTGTTTTGTCTCTAAATTTAGGGACGGAATTTCTGTCTCTATTATGAAATTAGAGACCAAATTACCTATAGAATAGAGCTGATTATATTCGTCTCTAATATTCGATTGTTATTCTCTTCACTAACTGGATACTAATGATATTTGCCTCTTACTATCACTATTCTATTTCTATTTCATTTTTATTTAGTGACCGATATTATCCGACATTAATTTTCATCTCTAATTTAATATTTTCTTGTAGTGTTAGTAATTAATTTTAGAAATTATATTTAAACACTTGTTTTTGTATTTATTTTTTTATTTTTTTATTTTTTAGCAATTTTGAATCAACGAGTATTCAGAGAATAAATCATTTTCCAGAGAATTGTATAAAAAATCATAATATTATCATATGCCCACTTCTTTTGCGTATAATTAAGTGAAACTGGAGATGTCTCAACAGTAACCTATTTTTGAAAAAAATATTCTATAAAATTTTGTCCTAAAATAGTGCAATTCTTAAAATGTTAATTTGAGTAAAAGTCTAAACATAGTATGCAAAATAAGATGTACAACCCTTTTACTAAACTAACTAATAATAAATAATATAAGTAACCCAATGAAATTGTAACATCATAAATTTGTCGTAGTACATATAAATGAATTGCTTCAAACCGATTTATATGAAACTATATTCATCTAGGTAAATTAAAATTAAAAAGGAAAAAGGAAAAATAAAAACCTTTTTTGTCTTGGAAATTATTTTGAAATAACATAATTCCTTCTTTTTATGGATGCACGTGTTTCGATTTTATCTCCTTCTTGATCTTCCTTGTTACCGAGACTTTTTTTTTGTTATTTTTTCAAAATTATTTTAGTGTTTGCTGATCATCGCTCTCTATTTGACTGTTGTCCTCTATTTTTCTCTTTGTATTTCTTCATTCCTTATTCTCTTCCGTTGTTGCAGTTTGTTCATGTTGTTTTTTCATTGATTTCGTTCTTGTCTTATTCCCTTCAACTTCTGTAGTTTTATTCTCCAAAACTGAAGTTGTAGTTTTGTTACTCTTTATTTTTCTTTTGTGATGTATAACACCTCAACACCGCTTTTAATCTGAATGTAGTTTTCTACTTTTATTTTTGTGTTTCGTCGTTTCTTCTTCGCTTTTGTTCTTCTAGTTTCTTCATCCTCTTATTTTTTTCTTTGTTGTTCGCTTTGTTATATTTTCTTCCACTTTTGTAGTTTTATCCTGAAGTATTATTGTAGTTGTATATTTCTTGTTCTCTTCCTTTTGCTCTGTGGATTCTATCATTTCGATTGCCTCGCTATTGCGTTCAATCTTCTTTCGACGACTTTAATTAATATTTTGATTTTGTGCGATGAATAACCACTCCTTATTTACATTCTATAAGATTAATTATCTGTAGTATTTGGATTCATTTTCTCCCTGTATTAGATTTATCTTAGTAAGATTGCATTTTTCAATATACAAACCTATTAGTGTTGGTTATTGCAAAGTAAGTTATTACATTTTCTATGGACTTAATGAACTCTTGTGTTACGCATCCAATATATATTGTTGTTATCTCATCATACATGGTTATTGTTGTGTAGATTCCTTGAAGAACATTTAGGTTTATTATGTACCTGGTCAGGCCGAATTTGATCAGGCCTAAAATTAGTCAGCACGACCCCAGCCTAGCCCCTATAGATACTAAGATTATCGGGCTGGCTGGCGGCTCGTCGATCTTTTGGTCCATCGAGTCAGACTGTCAGGCCAAGATTCATGTGGCCCAGTCCATCTAAAATATCGGACGAACTGGGCCGACCCTTCGTGCCGGACCGATTTTGCCACCTCTATGTAACTGTAGTATAATATCATTTAATGTTAATGTACATCATTATAAAAGTATCACGAAGATTATATTGTAGACATATTTGTATCTTGGTATTTCCTTCGTTGGCTCATTGTAGCACTTGTTGCATATTGCAGTAGTCTCACTTTTGTGCTCCGATCTAGTATAAATTTTGCAGGTTTCATATGTTTGCCTCATTTTCAACACATTCTACCATTCCAGTAAAATAGTAGTAGCCTAGTAGGTATCCTATGAAAGACCACATTTATGTTAATTTACTTCTTAGTTTAATTGAATGATTTTTTAAGCAGATTTCTTTGCATATGTTTTTAACCAACGTTAAAATATACGGTTATGTGTATTTTGTTTTTATTTTTATCGTTATATTTTATTACCTACTTATATTTTTTGTTATTTTTACCTTTGTCAAACCTTCCTTTTGTTTTATGAAATCTTCAAGTGTTTTCTCCTTTTGCACCTTTTATCATTTGGATCATTGATAGTTTGCATGTATCTAAAGCATCCTGAATGGTGCATGGCCAACATTTTAATATATATTAACTATTCATATAGACTTTTTATAAATAATTTACTCATTTTTTTTTAAATTATACATAGAGTTCTTACCATTGTTTCATATCCTTGAGCTCTTCGAAAGGTGGATGAATTTGTATAGTTGAAGTTGGTGTTGTTTGCAATTGAAACTCGCCTAACATGAAAATACGTTTCAGCTTAATTGTAATTTCCTAATATTTTATTTTTATTTTTTTAATTAATTACCTTTGGATTCATTTGATGTCATCTTTGCGAGGGCAATTATTGACTTTTGATTGACTATTTCCTCTAATGTTTTGTCCTTTGTCATATCTTCCTATAACTTTACTTTTATGAATTGATACTTGTAAAATCAATAAGCTAATTACATTAATCTAGGAAAATATAGCAGGACAATAATTTTATAATATTATTAATAAGCGATTTGATTCATTTCTTGATTTCTCCATGATTAGCCAAAGATCGAGAGTGCTCTCCGAGAAATCTCGTTCAATAAGCGATTTGAGATTATATTTTTTTTTTTTTTTATTTGTCCTATGTTAAACCTCTATGCACGATACTTCGGTACATAATTAGGATGCGTAGAATTAGGTTTGGTGTACAATTAGGATTCGTATTAATCACATTAATATATGAACAGACCCATTCTATTATTAGAATAAAGATATATCTCTAACTTGTGCAAGTGTAAATAATTTTATCAAACGAAAGTCACAAACACATATTTATTCAATCTTATTGAACTTTCATTTAGTTACTTAAACTTAACTAATTCTCAAATAAGTCGATGCTCGTGTATATAATTAGAATACATGATTATATATCTAGAATTAGAATTAGGATTGGAATATAATAATAAAGATATGCAAGGTAGGAAATTATAATACTGTCCTTAGAACTTTTAAACTTTAAATTGAACTTTCATTTAGTTAGTTGAATTATTTCTCAAATAAGTCGATACTTGTGTATATAATTAGAATACATGATTATAATACAATTATGATTAAAATTAGGATTTGAATATAATAATTAAAATATTTATGGTAGGAAATTACAATATTGTCCTTAGAATATTTAAATTAGAAGAGGGTAAAATAAGCCTAACGTAGGATTGGAATATATTAATTAGGATATGTATGATAGGAAATTACAATATTGCTCTTAAAAATATTACTACCTCCGTCCCGGCTTATTTTACACACTTTCCCTTTTCGACCGTCCCATCTTATTTTGCACACTCCAAAAAAAGAAACTTCTTCCACAATTTCCACCCTCAAAATCTCACCACTCAATCTCTACCTTTAAAAAAGTCAAAGAAAAAGTAAAATCTGCTTTTTCTTAACATTCGTGCCCGATCACCTATGCAAAATAAGCCGGGACGGAGGGAGTAAAACTTAAAAGGGGTAAATAGGTCAAACGTAAATTGGCTGAAACTTAAGTCACTTTTATATTAGTGAAATTAGGATTGGAATATAATGTATGGTAGGAAATTACAATATTGCCCTTAGAATATTTAAATTAGAAGGGGGTAAAATAGGCCAAACATAGGATTGTAATATATTAATTAGGATATGTATGATAGGAAATTTCAATATTATCCTTAAAATATTTAAACTTAAAAAGAGTAAAATAGGTAAAATGTAAAATTGGCTGAAATTTAAGGTACTTTTATATTAGTGTATGTATAATTTGAATTATAGGAAAAGAAAAATTCAAAAACAAAATTAGAAATAATTTTAATACATGTTTAAATAAATTAATACATAAAAAAACTAAAATAATATGTTTCTAAAGATAACTCCTGTTTGATCGCTTTATAGACTTCAAATGAGTCATTCCCGAATTCCCCAGAAGACATTAATTAACCAAAATAAAGCAAATTAGCTTGTCATTTTTAACTCAAAATGCATATATACTTTTCTAATTTCATTATCAGGAGATAAAGAAAGAAAACATTTCCCAGTTACGATTTTATTTTCCTTTTTTGAAACAACATTCAAGAACCAGTCTCATCCGAAAGACACACTTAATGCAACCACTCATGAAGAGACACATTTTTGTTTTGGATGTGTACATCTAAAACAAGTATTCAAATATTTATAAATAACCTACAAGATCAATCAAACGTAGAACGAAATAAGAACTAAATTCCTCCACTCGAGTTATCTCTCTATTCCTCGATATTGCTTATTATTTTGAAATAGACCTTGTGATTCTTGCTACATGTGATTCGAGAGAGTGAAACTTTTGAATTATAAGTGAAAAAACTTTGTATTTTGGAAGTGAATTCCTCAAAACCATTTGCACTATAGTGGGAGGAATTTATACCTTTAAAAGATAATGTCTTTTGAGATGTGCCTAGCCTATACAAATCCATCATCCACTACAATTATATCGAAATTTAAACATACAACAATTTTGAAGGTATAAAGTCTTCAACGATGGATTCGGATTGGTCAAGGCGCAATATTACAATAACAACATATTGGAGAAGAGGTCAAGTACAATGACTATTTACCTTGTAATATAGACTGCTTTATGTATACTGAAGTATTTCAATTCACCCTGATCCTTTTGATGAATTTATGCGAATTTTAACATACGAAGAAAATAGATGTGTCTCACACATCAGTATGAATAAGTTCTAGAGGTGTAGTGCTCCTTTCTACTGAATGAAAAGGTAACTTTGTGATTTTGGCTTCAACACATATTTCACACTTGTTATGTGATTTTATTTCATTTAATTTTAGCAAATATAAATTTACTAATCGTTTTATAACATTAAGATTTACATGTCCTAATCTAGAATGGCATAAAGAGGAGCACTCATGCAAGCAAGTAAGAAGAAGTTGAAGCTTTTCAATTAATAGTAGATGTTACATTATTGACTTGGCGTTTAGCCATTACATTGATTTTGAACGAACCATTCACTAAAAAATCTTTTTCTATGAACACTCCTTGCTTGCTCAGAATAAACTTATCAGATTTAAAGAACGAGCGAAATCCATGCTTGACCAGCAGTGATCCGGAGACCAGATTTTTCCGGATGTCTGGGACATGCAACACATCTTTTAAAGTGAACTCCTTTCCAGAGGCCAGCTTCAAGACCACATTACCAACTCCAGCCACCTCAGATGAGGCCTAATTTCCCATATGAATCTTCCTTCCAAAAGAAGCTTTGTAGCAAGAAAACACCTCCCTGTCAAATCATACATGATAGGAAGCCCCAATATCAATAAACCATTCCTGAGGGTTGTCTACTATGTTGGCCTCAAACACCACAGCTGTGAGGTCCAGATCATCTTGCTCTTGTTCAATAACATTGGCATTGGTTTTTTCTTCTTCTGCTTGGGCACATGGCAGTTCTTCGCCATGTGGTTTGGTTTGCCACAGTGGTAGCAATTTTTTGCAAACTTAGGAGCATTTGTAGGCTGTTTACTGTTGCCATTGTTGTTGTTGGTGGGCTGATTGTTGCCCTGACTGTTATTCTTGATAGAACATTTCCTCTTGTTATTTGAGGATCCCCTTTCCAACGTATTTTCTTTCGCATCTAGCTGTGCTCAATGCCTGGACTCAAATTTTCTGTTGTCCTCTTCAATTCTCAGCTTAAGAATCAGGTCTTCGACCGTCATTTCCTTTCGCTTGTGTTTCAAGTAATTCTTGAAATTACTTCAGCCCGGAGGCAGTTTTTCGATCAAGCTAGCCACCACAAAGGGAATAGAGAGCTTCATGTCTTCAACAGAAGCATCATGTACTATCAACTGTAGCTCCTGGGCTTGTTCCACAACCGAACGGTTGTCCACCATTTTGAAGTCAAGAAAATGAGCCACTACGAACCTTTATTCCTGCATCGTCTGTCTTGTACTTCTTCTCAAGAGAATCCCATAGTTGTTTGCCATTTTCGTGTCTACATAAACATTATATAGAGAGGCAGCTAGTCCGTTTAGGACATAATTACGACACAAGTAGTGCCCTTGTGTCCAGGCATCTAGGGCGATACGCCTTGCAGTATCAGTATCATCTTCAACTAGAGTAGCTGGAGCTTCTTGTTTCAGAAAAGAAGCAATTTCAAGAGTAGTGAGGTAAAATAACATTTTTTGTTGCCATCTCTTAAAGTTGTCTGATACATGCTAGTTTTACATGTATTTTAGGTCAATTAAAGGTCGTAATTTGTGACACATGCATGTGTATTTGGGCGAAAAGTGATTAAAATCCATCTTTTGAGCTAGATGACGTGTTTCTGCTTGTTTTAGTGTTATTCAGGTATAAAAAGGCCAAAAAGTCCATTTGGGCAAGGTTCGGATGAAAAACGAGCAAGAAAAGTCGGAAATAGCAAAGAGGAGTTGAAGTATGGTCAGAAAATCTGACTCGTTCGAGTTGTTTAGCAACTTGGTCGAGTGAGAAATGAAGAGAAACACGTGAAATTGGTCAGAGATTCCAACTCGGTCGAGGGGGATTATGACTCGGTCGAGGGGGATTCTGACTCGGTCGAGGCAGCTTTTCGAGTCCAAAACCGATTATGCGCGTTTTATGATTTTGAGCCCTTCTTGAGCCCAATTTAGCCTTAACTATATTAGGAGGTTCCCAAACTCGAAAAAAGACTTAGAGATCATTATATGGCGTATTGAAGAGGGAAGCAACATCAAAAGATCAAGATCAAGACGAAGACTAGGGTGCTTATTCACTTTCTTATTTCTTTATTTCAAATCATGTTTGTCTATGAACATATTTGTGTTAGGAATATGAACATGAGTGAGTAGTTCTTTATTATTCTAGGGTTTTGAAAGTAGGTTTTAATGAATGTTTGATTAATTGAAGTTTTTCTATTCTAGTTAATGATGGTTATTCGTTATCTATGTGTTGTGATTTATTTTCATGAATAGTTAACTTGATCATTTAACTACTTCTACATAATTCATAAGTTCACTTTGAAAGGATAAAAATTTGTGAATGGAAAGATAATATATAGCGTATTTGTTGAGCACTCTGAAAGGAGGTCAAATAAGTGCGTAGGCATTGGTCTAAGATCGATTGGGAGTTCGTTAGGTCTAGTCGACTTGAAAGGGTGGCTAGGGATAATGAATCTACAAGTTAATTGCTTCGAAAGGAGAGTTAATATATAAAAGTGCCGTCTAATAACGATAATTATCATTGCTAGTTTAGAATAATTAGATTGTCATACTTAGTTAATTCTGAAATCAATTCTCTAGAATTTGTCTTCCAATCTTGAGTATTTGATAAAGTGTTTTCTTATTCTTGGACTTAAGTGTTAAGTAATAGTTTAGTAAAATTAGTTTAATACTAAAATCAATCCAATTGAGAGCCTAGTTAGGAGTGTTTTAGGATATTTAGAGTATCAAACTAGTCATTAAGTCAGTCCTTGTGGGATTGACCTTGCTTGCCGTTATATACACTTGCACCCGTACACTTGCGGATCGTTAGGTTATAAAATAGGCGAACATTGTCACCGGAAAATTTCTCCGGTTTCTCAATGGTGTTGGCAGGAGGAGTTGGTATAGCGGTGTTGGATACCATTGTTCAGAAAGAAATTAATTTGTCTTAAGATTGTTGGGAACTTTATGTAAATTCTAGAAAATGGAAATAGAAGAGGTTGAGAAATCGAGTCATGGGGAACCGCTCCCCTTAAGACAAATTACGTCCCGGTTAGTGCTCTCGGAACGACGTAAATGGCTCCAAAGGTAAAAGGATTTACATCTTTTATGAAGTAGCACCACTATCAGAAAAGCACAGGCGAACTCAGTATGTTCATCAGGACTGGAAGGGCTAAAATAATGCAAATGTAGAGAGATGAGAGTGAGATAACTTTCAAGTGAATATTGTTGTGTATGCGTGCATGCAGGAGACATATATTTATAGGCATGCTGGGGGACATCCAACTTAATAGCTTTAACTAGCCATTATGTTGGTTGTTACGAGCTGAGTAACAGCCCACTTGAATACCATCATAATTTGTCATTAACTGAATTGAAAATTCAAACCCATCCGTAAGCCCAGTCGTTTTTGGGCTTATGAGCCTATCCAGCAAGCCCACCCGTTTAGGACTTCCAAAAAGATAAGTGCCCTCAGTCTCAAGCCCCAAGGTCCGAGGCCGAAGCCTTCCCAAGGACCAAGCCCGAGCCTGAGTCCGAGGCGAGGCGTAGCCGTGGCCGAGCCGAGCTGGCCGAGCCGAGCGCGCATGTGTGGGCTTTCAGTGGGACTCCCCCACAAGCATAATTAATATACTTCAAGTTGCTCTCATATTTATAGTGGTAATCACGAAGTTTAAGTTCCAATGTGGGATGTGAGATATTAATTGTATTTAATCTTCCATCCCACATTAATCCATAATCAAGTGGCTCACTTTATGAATTAATTTCTCACTCACCAAAAGTCGGTTTTGAAAAATTCAAAATCCTAAAATTATGTATTCTACACGTAGATTAATCATATAAAGTTTAATTCCTACAAAATTAAACTTTTCACCACTTAATTATTTCATTAAAGTGACTACTTACTCACTTTAATTAAATAATTATCCAACAATAAAAAATATCAAACTTTTTATATATAATAGAAAATTTTATTTACAATTTCGTAAGGCTAAAGATTTTTATAATGCATCATGGTATTTCATTTTTCTTAATTTTTTAACATAATTATAACTTGTTTTGTTATGACTAAAATTATTTAACAATTTTTCTTTTGATTTTGAATGGTGTTCGTTTGTCCGATCAAATCCTTCAATTTTTTCTCGCACTCAATAATCTAAAAAATTGTGTATATATATTTCTATGATAATTGACTACATTGAGTTTTAGTGGAACGAATGACTGATACCGCCACACCAAATTACAATTATTTTACATTTGAATTAATCATTTTTTATTAAATAACACTCATAATAGCAAAATAATAGTGATCATGTGCAATGCACGTGCTTTTATATATATATATATATATCCAAATGTGATTTCTATGTATCTCATACATATGTGCCACCTTCCTGTGGTTTTCAACTTTTATTATGATACTTATTTTTCCCTCAATCTATATTTTTTTTTTTATTTTTCCAGATGAGCACTTTGGATATTTGTTCAGAGGATTCAAGAAATAATTAATAAAATTATCTGAATTATGTTGCAACGTTTCTCCTTCGGGAAGACAAATCCACAAATAAAAATATTTTAAGTTTCAACTAACTTTGAATTATCTATGTTGCCCCTTTTAGATATAACTAGCAACCTGCACATGCGTTGAACGTAATAACTATTTCTAAATTTATTATCGGTCATTTTTTTTACAAAATAAACTTATTATTCTAGTATATTGTGTGTAGATCACTTCTTTAAGAAAATATATTCTACTGACATATTTTGAAATATGTGATTGTTTTAAATAATCATATGTTATACTGTTAATTGCATTTCTAAATTGTAAATTCTTATATAATTCTAAAAAAAAAAATCTAAAGAAAATAATTAAATTAAGGAATGTTTTTCACAAAGTTGTTTCATGCAAGACAACATAAAAACTAAATTAAAATAAACAACTCAAAAGTCATGACATGGGGGTGTAAAAATGTATGGGCTCCCTTAAACTATTGGTGGAGAATTTCTACATTCACTTGCTCTATCTTCTTGGGGTTGTCTTAGTATCATTTCTTGTTCTGGTAATGTACTGGCAACTAGCAACATGAGTGATCTTTAGCTTTTCTTTTCTATCCTTTTGTTTGGCCAGTTTTTGTTACGGTGCTTTGTTGTTTGAATATTCTCCTTGTATTTTCTTCATGTTGCTTTGGTTTTTCCTCTTGTTGCTTATATGATTTCTATTCTTCTAAAATTTTCTCTGAACTTTTTTTGCAGCCTTATTTTTTTCTTGGTTCCTATTTTGTAGTTGTGTCGGTCATCTGTTTGTGATTTCATATCTTCTTGTTCTTCGGTTCCATTCTTTCAATTCCCTCCACAATTGCGCAAAATCTTCCTTGTGCTTGTTTTGTTTTTCTCATTCTATGTATGAGGAAAAGAAATTATCCATGTTCTTGTAAGGTCAATCCTTTATAGTAGTCAGACTCATTCTTCCCCTGAAAAATATTTAATTAATTTTATGTATTAGTTTCCTATTTTTCGACTTGTTGGGTTCGCAGACTTGCACTCGAAATTTCTAAGTTACTTATGATTTACTATTTTTCCTTACTATTGTAAATGATGTAATGTATTCTTGCTCTGAGCATTTGGCAAATTTATATGTTGTGTGGTCAAACATTGTAATCTCCTTGACCCAAACTTATATTCATTTTACACCTGCTCAATTTTTTAAAAAGTAAATTTAGATTAAATAAAATATTAGACAAATTAGTTTGTGAAGTTTTCATTGAAGAATATATTATGATTAAGAGAAATGATTTGAGAATCCATATAATCAAAAGTGTAAATTTCTACTTACTATTCTGAGGGTGGAAAAATCACTATTTAATCAACTTTAAAAAGAACAAATAGACACATTAAAAAATGGGTTAAGAATTACAATCAATCACTTTAATTGTAGTTTAGTCAAATTTCTGTTATTCTCATTTTGCCAAAATGCTAATAAGATGAAACAGAGAAACTTTTGGGCCATGTGCTATTAATATGAAAGTAATCATTTTATCACTTGTGCTAACTACATATTTTTATGATATTCACTATAACTAAATAGTGTGCACAATGATAGGATTATATAAATGATCTCTCTCATAAAATTGATGTCCTATTGTGAGAGAGTATAAGTTAACATTGAGTTCAACATTTATGTTTTTCTATTTTTGTTAAATTTAGAAGGTATTACCTCGGTATTTGCTTGGTCACCTTTTGCAAACACAGTTTCTTTATTCCTTGTAGGTTTCGCCACATGTATAGTACCATATATTTATAATATTTTTCACTTTGTCTACTATTCTATTGAAACAACAATAGAATTCCCTGTTTCACTAAGAATAGACATGTTTGTTTTATCTATAAATAATATAATATATGCTTTAAAATTATTTGTATATTGAACTTACCTGTGAAAATACCTATTTCATTTTATGTGATATCTTTAAGAATCACATTCTTTGTATTTATCATTCTTTGACTCATAGTCATCTCACATGTATTAGTTGGATCTTATATTGTATTTGACTTGCACACACTATTTTTAATAACATTAACAAAAAATGTTAGCTTCCATAATCTCCCTTGGCGTTTATAGGTTATTACTTACAATTGACAAATGTGCTCTAATTGCCTAGAGTTTGGCTTGATTTGCAGAACGGTTACTACTCTAGTTTGTAAGTTTACTTCAGCTATTAAAATAATAAAGTGTTAGTTATTTTTTATGTAATATATATATGTATCATATATAAGTAAAATGTTTATATATAAATTTTAGTCAAGTACATACTTCACTACCATAACCCCTGTGACTGCAATTATTGGACTCCTTTCCGTGCTTTCCTTTATCACTTCTTCTATTCTCGTAATATCTTTCCACAAGGAAGGGTCTACACTTATTTTTCTGTTTGGTTGTCATACAAATTATTGTGTATATGTCACTACAACAAATTTGAAGTATAAATCCTTAATTCACATAATTAAAAGCACCTAGAGTGATTTTCATTTATATGTGCTTATAATGTATCATTGAAAATCTCTTTAATTCTTTTTTGGTTAGTAAGTGGAGATCTCAACACTATTTTTTCAGTTGATGAAAAAAACGGAGAGGGTGTTTTAAAAGTGAAATCCATGGATGATTTAATAACGCTCTTTGTGATGCTGGTTTAGAGGATGCTGGATACTCTGGTCCTCCTTACACGTGGCATGCTAACCATGTGTTTGAAACAATGGATAGAGCTTTAGTCTCCTCTAAATGGGTTGATATGTTTAATCAATTTCTTGTGAAACACCATAACAAGGGCCCCTCTGATCATTGTCCTCTTCTGATGTCTCTCTTTTCTGTCAAATATACTACAAAATCATATTTTCGATTTTTAAATGTTTGGGTCAAACATCATACTTTTTTGCAAACTGTTGAGGATTCTTGGACCCTTCCAACAGAGCAAAGAGGTATGATTAAACACCAACAGAAATTGTTTAGACTGAAACAGTGTCTAAAGACTTGGAATAAAGATGTATTTGGCAATATATTTGATAAAGTGGAAAAAGCTGAAAAAGATTTGTGTCATCAAGAAGAAGTTTACTTAAATGATCCTACTGATATGCAGTTGACCTTTTTAAACAAAAATAGGCAGAGCTTATTCATGCTCTTACCCTGGAGGAATCATTTTGGAAACAAAAATCTGTGTGCAAATGGCTCAAGGAAGGAGAAAAAAAAAATTGCCTACTTCCATGCTTTAGTTAAAAAAAAATATTTAACAGAATTAATGAGATAAAGGAAGGTGATTCTATAATTAGGGAGCCTGAGCAGCTAAACAAATCTGTTGTTTCCTTCTTTGAAAAAATGTTTTCTGCTGAGACTATTGAGCTTGATAGTGCTGTTTTCAGTACTATTAAGCCATTGGTTGAAGAAGTTGACTTTCAACCTCTATGTAACCCTCCTACTGTCACTGAACTATATGAGATTATTCAGGCTATTGATAAAGATAATATGGCAGGCCCTGATGGGTTTTCATCGCTTTTTTATCAATCCTGTTGGAGGATTATTAAGGATGATCTATTAGAAGCTGCTACTGAATTTTTCTTGGGTGTTCCTATGCACAAAAGTTTTACATGAAGTTCTATAGCTCTCATCCCTAAGAAGAATCATCCTTCTGCTTGGTCTAAATTTAGGCCTATTAGCCTTTGTAATGTGACAAACAAAATTTTAACTAAACTAGTAAATAGTAGGTTAGCAACTCTCCTTCCTAAATTGATTCCACCAGCCCAAAGTGGTTTTGTCCCTACCAGGGATATAACTGATAATATTATACTTGCTCAAGAGAGGGTACATGAGCTGAATAATAAAAGCAAAAAGGGTAAGATGATCATGAAAATTGACTTGCAAAAAGCTTATGATAGAATAGAATGGAAGGCTCGATACAAGATCCTCCAACTCCTTGGCTTTCCTGAGCTTTTTATTACTTACATAACTAATGCAGTTAGTAATTCTTGGTTTTCTTTTCTTATTAATGGTTCACTAACTGGTTTCTTTAAGTCCAACAAAGGTATCAGGCAAGGAGATCCCCTTAGCCCAAGTCTGTATGCTATCTTCTCTAATACTCTTACTTGTGGACTTCTTGACTCGTATGAATGCTATCCTGAGCTTAAATTGAATAAAAGGGGGATGAATATCCCCTCCTTATCTTTTACTGATGATACTATTGTATTTGCTTCTGCTAAAGTTGTTGGTTTTTGGAAATTGCTTCATTTTCTAAACTATTTTGAAAAGGCCACTGGGCAGAAAGTGAATTATTCCAAAAGTACAGTGATTTTTGGTAAGCATGTTTCTTGTTACAATAAGAGGAAAATTCTTAAATTATCCTAATTTGTAGAAGAAAATCTTCCTTTTAAGTACCTTGGTGTTTCCCTGTTTAAAGGAAAGGTAAAAAATATTTTGTTTCAAGAGCTTATTGAGAAAATCAGTATCAAAATGAAGGGATGGGACACAAATTTTCTTAACATGGAAGGAAGATTAGAATTGATCAAAAGTGTTCTTAATTCTATCCCTATGTACACCCTTAGAGTTATTGGTCCCACCAAGTCTATTTTGAATAGAATACATAGGATTTTTAACAACTTTTTATGGGGCTCTACAACTCACCATAAACAAATCCACTGGTCATCTTGGGGGAAGCTCTGCTTCCCCCCAATAGAAGGTAGATTAGGTGTTAGAATTCTGTCTGATATCAATAGGGCTTTTACCTCTTATGCCTAGTGGAAATTGAGAACTACTAACTCTTTATGTTGTGCATATTTGCGAAATAATTACCTCAAAAAGACTCACCCTTTTAATGCTGATGTAGGTGCAAACCAATCACATTTTTGGAGAAGAATCCTTAAGCTGCAGTGCTTTACAAATATCAATATTTACTGGAGATTGGGTAAGGAACAAATTTCTTTCTAGTTTGACAACTGGTGCTCTTACTCCCCTTTATGTGCATATGCTGAAACTTTTGATTGTGATGATAAAGTTTCTAATTTCTGGTGTGGGGGAGGATGAAATATCAACAAACTGAGCTTATATTTTCCCATGCATGTGCTAAATTCTGTGAAAGTGTTATGTATTAATATACACAGTGATGATATTCCTGTTTGGAAACTTTCTCCTAATGGTCTCTTCACTTTTTATTCAGCTTGGAATTCCCTGAGACCAACCAAGCTCCCAACCGCTTGGCAGTCGATGATGTAGCCCAAAACTATTTTGAAAACTCAGTTTATTTTCCTTTGAAGATTGGTAAAAAACTATCTTACCCTTGATGACAATCTAAAAAATAAAGATTTTGAGGTTACCTCTTGGTGTCATCTTTGTCATTCTGCAAGTGAAGAGACTAACCATTTATTTGTTCATTGTGATATATCTTGGTATGTTTGGGGGTATTTGCTCAGCTGTTTGGATTCCAAATCCTTACTGATATATCCTTCTGCCAGCTCCTAGCCCTTTGGTTCTCTAAGAAAATGAATAAAGAACATATTTGCCATATCATTCCTTTTATCAACTCTTGGTCACTCTGGTGTGGCCAGGAACTTATCTAAATTCCAGGGCCAAATGCCAAATTCTTCTCGAATACAAAGACAAGTGGTAGATAAGCTTTGACTTATGTCTATTGCAAATCTTCTGTCCTTTGGATTCTAGAGAGGCTACTGATATTTGGCCGGCATTTGGGGGATTCTTGTTGTGATTCGAAAGGAAGAAAAATCGATTTCGGTAAAATGGAAACCCCCAGATATGATTATTTCAAAGAAAATACTGATGGGGCATGTAAAGGCAGTTCCGGGCTATCTGGTGCAGGGGGTATCATTCGTGACTCTAATGCTTCCCTTGTAGCTACATTTTATGAATTCTTGGGATATTCTAACACAATTTTGGCAGAATTTCATGCTGTTGTATTAGCCTTGAGACTGTGTATGAAAAAGGGAATTATGAAGGTTTGGCTAGAAATTGACTCCTTTACTTTATACCCAATGCTTCGAAACAAAGATGTAGGACATTGGTCCTACCAAGTCTTCTTTGCAAAATTTTGAAAAATTTCACAGGTGATATCGAGAGGGTAACACTGCAGCTGACCACCTTGCCAACTTAGTAGTGAAAAGGAAGCCGAGCCAAGACATTAATTATGTTAATGATTGTCCAAGCCTTAAAGGCTTTTTGTATGTAGATGCTAGGGGTCTTCCTAATTTTAGATTTCCTAACTAATATGTAAATGTAATTCCCGTCTTATGTACACAGACGATATCTTGAGTGACTAATATACAGGTTGGGGATCATGCCTCAATCCCTCCATCTTTGATGGTTTGTTCGCAAAAAAAGAAAAAAGAAAAAAGAAAAAAAAAGAAAAAACAGGAATATAAATATACACTTCTTAAGAATAGTTAGAAATATGAATAAGACACAATTAGACCTCTCAATTTTTGTTTTCAATCATACATTTCAATTTTAATTATCAAACAGATAGGCGCTCTACCTTTTTAATGCATAACGAAATTCACACTTCCATTAATTTTAACATATGTCGTCAAAATTTAACGTAAGGACTATTCTAGTTGTTTAAATAAACAGAATTTCTACATTATAAGATGCTAGTCTTTATTAACCAAACCACATGGCGTATTACAAAGTTTATACAAGGGGCAATGAGTTAATCTTAAAATTTTGTCAGTTTCTCAATCGGCAGTTACTCCCGCTCGTTCTTCCACGGGCTAAATGTCATGCTGAGATGACTGGGAAAATCATCTCTTATATATGTATAAGAAAAAAGAAAAGGAGAAAAGAATATAATAGGAAATATAGTAATTAAAAGGGAGGAATGAATCCAACCACCACCCTGCCACCCCCTTTGTGATTGGATTTGTAAATCGCAAAATAAAAAAGAGTTAAAATCATCACCACTTTGCATGTGGTTAGGAAACCATGCGTGGGTTAGCTGATTAACACCGTCCTTTTAAATTAACTGAAGTGTGTATTTTATTTTCAATTGAAAAGTTAGAGTATATAGTTGAAATATAAAATGCCTCTTACGTTTTACAATCAAATTGAGATGATTATTTGAACTTGAGAGTACAATTTAGGGGTCTATCTGTATATCCCTTAGTAATATATAGGGTGCTAATATAAATGACTTATTACTTTTATAATTAAATAAATAAACCTTAGAATTTTTAAACTACTAAGTTACTCTTACACTTTAAAACTATTAAGGATATGTTGTAGGCATACCATGAAATGAACTGGCTTGTTATTTTTAATGATTAAATAAATAAACCTTAGAATATTCAAACTACCAAGTTGCCCTTACATTTTAATACTATTAAGGATATGCTATAGGCATACTATAAAATGAAAGAGAAAATAATTTATACTTTTATGATATGTATAGGTATATGTATATCTATTACTAATATAAAAGTATATATGAATTGTTTCGTCCTGTTTCGGTTTCGTCTTTTCTTGTGATGCCTATAATATCCTTACTAAGTATTAAATTTAAGGGTAGTTAAGTAATTTAAAATAATTTATGATTTCCTTACTTGATTATAAATAGTAAAATATCCTTATTAAGAATTAAATTTAAGGGTAATTAAGTAATTTTAAAATAATTTATATTTTCTTTACTTGATTATCAAAAGTAAGAGTCCTTTTATATTCAGAACTCCTCCTAAAAAGTACATGTTTAAATTATCCTTCTTTTACACTTTCAATACTTTAAATTTTGAAATGAAATCCATTTTCGTATTAAAGTAGATTTAAAGAGCTTTCCAATGATATGTTATTTGCATATATTTAAAAAGTTGTACTAAATAATATAATTATTTAAGGTATAGAATAAAGAAAAAATTGAATTTATTGATTATTTTCAATCTTATATATAACTATTATATTTTTACTATTCACACTGTTAATTTTTTTACAATAATAAATTTTATGGAATAATCTTAAAACTTTTATAATACATACTTTTATTTTTTATTATTCATATTTAATCTATACTATGATTTTTTTACATGTCAAGTTCATGTAATTGAGTTATAAGGTCAAATTAGAAGAATTCAAAGTCTAAAATATTTGAATAAAAAATGGAAATAGTGAGCAAATTTGTTGTGATAAATCTTATCATGCCTAAACATTAAATATAATGAAAAATCTATATCAGAATACTCATGCTACTTTACTATAATATGTAAATATCAAGTCATTGTAGCTTTTTTAAACATAAAGTAATTTCATTAATGGTTGTTTGAATCGGCCAACACTGATTGACATAAAAAGGGTGGTAGGCCAAAAAATTCTTTTGGCACTATAAATTTTATTTTATGTCCTATCCAATACAATTTTCGTCCACGGAAGGAAAAGAGTAAATGTCTAATATCAGATAGCAAAGGCATACATGCATAGGTACAGTCTGCATCACCTATCGACGCGAATATAGTAGTGCTAGAATCTCCAAGAATACAAACTTGGGCACTCCAATGTCAGTGGTAAGTCAAATCGCCTGACAAAGAGCAAGAACTTTAGCATGAGATAATTGATATTCATAAATTGGCCATCCTTGGAGCAAGTATAAATACAAAAAATGAGGAGTTACGAGCAGATAATGTACTCCCATCAAAGTATATATGAAGAATGGCATCTGGGGGGAAGAACAATTAAGGAATCAAGGGTGCGGCAGTGATGTTTAAGGGAAGGAATTAGCATCCCGAAAATCTTGAAAGGTCTATGTTGTTGTTGCAAGCAATACTTGTGAGTATGTACGAAAATCGGAGAAGACAATTTTATTTTATTAAAACCTGATTAAGTGGGGCAAGGACAACAAAGTATTCTGCTATATTTAAGTCATCGAGGAGCACAATCTCTTGAAATTACAAGTCGCGTAGATGTTGTCAGAATCGAAAGATAATTCATAAATTTCAGTTGCTTGTCAAATTAATAAGGAAACGAGGTATGTGAAGAAGAGATGCAATAAAGAGTGACCAAGTGATGAGCATAAAGAACGGTGGAGTTCATAATGAAGATGACGGTGAGCTAAGTTGTTGGACGATGGCAGGAATTAGAGCATCATCTTCAAAGAAAATGCAAGATACGGGCTTATAAGCTTTCAAATTCTCCTCCAAATAGAGTTTGGGCTATAGCTACTAACCAAGAAGGAGTGTGTGTCAATAAGGTCTTCGATAGAACCCATAATAAAATGATATGCGGATCGGCTGAAAAGTTACTACAATGGGAATAATATAACATCCAACTTCCAGAGAACAGTGATTTTTCAGAGGAATAACGAGAATCACATCAGCCGTCAATAGGCTAAAACTAGCCTGAACTAACAGCTCATTCTAGAGTTCATGATCTGAATCAATGATGGCGCTGACTCGGACGTCTTGTGGGAGGCCCTATGTAGCGGATTTGATAGAAAAACGGGGAGGCAAAGGAACTGAGCTATCATGGAAGAGGGTTGTTGTCTCGTCATTGCTCATGAACCTGCGACAACCAAGAAGAATACCATGATTATCGCCATAATCATGTGTCATGTAAAGCTGGGCTGAGAACCAAGAGCAGCATGTAATACATACATTATACTAAGATTGCATGATTCGAGCAAAGAGGCCGGATGTAGAAACTAAAGGGCACCATGCTAGCTTAGGTAACATGACAAGGTTAAATATTTTTAAATTGCAAAAGCCAGGCCACCTTGAGATTTTCGGTTCTTAAGGATATCCCAAGACTTCCATAGAATTTTCCTCGTGTACGAGCTATCTCCCCCCCCCCCCACCCCCACCCCCTCCCCCCCACGACCCACACAGATTTTTTCCAAATTCTCCAGATTACTAAGAACATGGTTCGGCAACTGGAAACAATACATTGTGTAGATATAATGCACACTTCTTACCCATTTTGCTTAATTACTCCTCTTACCAACCATTAATGCGCTTACTAATCTGTTCTTTATGTCTGCAAAAATCTCTTGTTTATTCCAGCCAATAATAGAAAGGAGCCGAGATATCTACCATGCGAAGCCACTTCAACAATTCCAGTCAATTGGCAGATTGAGTGACGAATTTGAGTTTGTGTATTAGGTCTAAAAAGAATCCCTGATTTCTCAAAATTAATACATTGTCTTGAAACACTCTTGTAGAGATTGATAGCGAACTTAGTAAAATGCAAGAAAACACTTCAACACAAATAGAGGAGAGGGGATCCCCCCTGAAGAATTCCATGTTGTAGTGTGAGTAAGCCAAAATTAATACCATGAAGGAAGCTAAAGTAAACAAATGACAAGCAAGGCAAAAAAATGTTACAAAAACTCTTAGGAAAGCCTCAAGCAAGAAGCATACGGTAGATGAAAGACCACTCAACCCAGTGAAAGACTTTACTCATATCCAACTTAATAGACATGAGTCCCTCTTTCCCGGATTTCCTAAGCTTTCTACAATGGTGTAATTCATAAGCGATAAGAATATTATCCGTAATTAACTAATCCGGGATGAAGGCTGATTGAGAATCAAAGATTATATAAGAGATGCAGGGTTGGACCCAATTAGAGAGCACTTCAGAAGCTAACTTATGGAAGACATTCCACAAAGAAATTGGGTAATAAGCTCTAGTTTTCTAATTTTCGAAATATGCACACTGTAAATGTTACTAATAGAAGGACTCAAAGAATTATGAGTAAGCATGTGCAAAATAAAATTAATAACATCTTTGCCAACAATATGCCAATTTTATTTTTAAAAAAATACAGGGCTCATTACATTTTTCGTTGGATTACGAGCAGATGATGTAGCTGCTTGCCAAATTGATGAGGAAATGAGGCCCATGAAGAAGAGATGCACTAAAGAGTGATCAGGTGGTGAGCATAAAGAATGGGGTCCATGATGAAGATGACGGCGAGCTTGGACGATAGCAAGAATTAGAGCAGCATCTCCAAAGAAAATGCAAGATACACGCTGATAATTTAAACTTCCAAATTCTCCTCCAAATGAGGTTTGGCCATATCTACTAACCGAGAAGGAGTAGGTGACAATAAAATTTTCGAAAGAATCCATAATAAAATGATATGCGATCGGATCAAAAAATTACTAGAATGGAAATAATATCACATCCAATGGTCCGAAGAATGATGATGATTTTTCAGAGGAATAGTGGAAATCACATTAGCATTCAATAGGTTAAAATTGGCCCGAATTAATAGCTCATTGCAGAGTCTAAGATCCGAATCAATGTTGGAGCTGACTCGGGCATCTTATAGAAGGCTTGATGTAGCTAATCTGATGGGAAAATGGGGAGGCAAAGGAACCCATCTGTCATGGAAGAGGGTTGTTGTCTCGCCATTGCCCATGAGCCTTCGATAACCAAGAAGAATAACACGATGACCATCCATAATACGGTGTCATGTAAACCTGGGACGAGAACCAAGAGCAATATGTAACACGAGCGTGGAAGGGTAGTACTTGCACTGCATGCTTCTAACAAAGAGGTTGGATGGAGAAACTAAAGGGTCCTATGCTTGCTTAGACAACATGGCAAAGTTAAATACTTTCAAATTGCAAAAGTCTAGGTCACCTTGATATTTTTGTTGCTTGCGGACATCTCAAGACTTTCAAGCGAATTTTCCTCATGAACGAGCTATCCCCTCATCCCCACCAATAAGATTTTGCCAAATTCTCTAGATTAATAAGAACATGGTCCGGATACTGGAGGCAGGACCTTGTGTACGTCGATAATGAACACTTCTTTACCTGCTTTACTTAATGCTTTTCTTTCCAACTATTGATGTGCTTACTAACCCGTTCTTTAATGCCTACAATTATTCACGCAACAAGAGAAAAGGAGTCCGAGATATTTACCATGCAAAGCCACTTCAACAACTCAAACAATTGACAGATTGAATGAGGAATCTGAACTTGTGAATTAGGCCTAAAACGAATCCCTGATTCTCAAAATTGATACATTACCCTGAAACACACTTGTACAAATTGATAGCGAACTTAAGATGTTGGGCATTCTCTATAGTTGCAACGCCAAATAGAACTATGTCATATGCACATAAAGAGATGAAAGATAACGTGTGCAGTTCAGGAGATTTTAATCCCATGGATGCGCCGACAAATTTGTAAATATTGTAAAATGAAAGAAAAACTTTAGCACAAATAGGGAGAGAGAGTCACCCTGAAAAATGCTCCGATGCGGCATGAGGGAGCCAAAATTTACACTCACACAAATGTAAAAGTCAAGAATGTTATATAGACTTCAATAATTTTCTTAATCTTCTATATCTAAGAATTTTCTAAGATGAAATTTGTTTTATATTAATTTTTTTTTTTTTGTAGTAATAATAGAAGTAATTAAAGGCCAAACTTCAAAATTAGTGAACATGAATAATGACACCTAATTATTTTAAATATTTAAAATCTGAACATTCAAGAAAATTATAGATTGATAGAAATATCACATATATATTTTAGGGTTTTTTACCAAAAGCAACCCGAGGTATACCCGTTTTTACCACTTGCAACTTATTTTAAAATTCGTCGCCGATGGCAACTTGAATTACTCGCGTTTTACCGATTACAACCTATTTTATAAATTCCGGCCAAAATCAAGAGCGTGCTACACACGCACAATTTTGAGCAAGTGGTAAAAACGGGTTACTTCAGGTTGCTTTTGGTAATAAACTCTTTTCTTTTTCTTTTTTTTTTTCTTTTCTTCCCTCCATCATTTTCAACAGGAGAATTTGATGAAATGACAGAGTATAGATACAAATACATACAAATTAGAATAACTCCTACCTAGATCTTCGTATGAAAAATAAATTGAAGAAAATTGAACTATCCTCAACAGGATAATTTGAAGAAATGAATGAGTATAGATACAAAAACATACAAATAAGAGCAACTCCAAGCTAGATTTTCTACTGAGAATTGAACTCTTATCCAACAGTAGCATAGAATCTTCCAGTAGCTTTATCAGACCACAACTTCCAAAATTTCACCGAACTGTTCAAAGTACTTCTTCTGGATAATGATCGAATTTTTTATGATTAAGAGTTAGTTTCTTCTGGATCTGTAAATCATAAATGAAGAAGAGGATTCGTGTTGAAGAAATTTACGGAAATTAGTGGAGAGAGGAGACGAACTGGTGTTAGGATGAGGGAGAATTAGGTCAGAGAGAGAAGGGAGGGATAGGGATGTACACGAAGCAATTCGCTCGTAAACTATTCGGATCTCGGTTCGTGAAAAGCTCGATCGGGCTAGTCTAATGTGGCTCGTTAAAATAAACGAACCAAACTTAAGATTGATGATATTCGATTCGTTGGCTCGCGAGCAATTTTATTTGTTGGCTCGAGAGCTAGTTCGTAAATATTAAGTTAATGCTTATAATTAATTTCTAATTTTATAGTTATACTTATAATAAAACATAGAATTATATAATTAAAATCATGCATTTGTATATATGTAATTAATTAATCTTAGTAGGTATATTATAATTTTAAGAATTTATAGCTTATTTTTAATTATATAATGATTAGTAGCATATTTGTAATTTATATATATTGAATTCATTTGGGCTCGATTAGACTAGCTAGAGGCTCGAGTAAGTTCACGAGCCGTCCATATATTTGATAAATTAAGCTCAAGTTCGACTCGATAATTAATGAACTAAACTTAAACTCTTAGATATTCGATTTAGCTCTGTTAAAAAGGAGGATGAGAGAGAAAATGATGGCGGGAAGAAAAGAAAAAAATAAAAAAGAAAAATGATTTATTACCAAAAGCAACCTGACGTATACCCGTTTTTACCACTTGCTCAAAATTACGCGCGTGTGGCCCACGCTCTTAATTTTGGCCGAAATTTATAAAATAGGTTGTAATCGGTAAAACGAGAGTAAGTCAGGTTGCAATCGGCGACGACTTTTAAAATATGTTGCAAGTGGTAAAACCGGGTATACATCAGGTTGCTTTTGGTAATAAACCCTATATTTTAAGCATATATAATAACAGGTGAAATGTATTTATTACGCTATATAAAATTATAAGGTACAATAAAGAAACAAAAAAGAACTATAAAGAAATAATAAAGTAAGTTGTACTATGTGAATGGTTAAAAAAATGTATTATGTGAATCATTATCAGATGATCAAATTAAAACAAGCAGAAAAATAAAGATAGTAAAATGTGAACAATAATATTAGCTTACGAACATAAATTCGATAAAAATAAATAATAACTACACTGGAATAAAGTATGGTATAGTCCAAATTAAAAATAAAATGGGAGAAACAAAATTAGAATGGTTTAAGTACATGTACATATAAGATTTTTAAATGAATGTACAGTGTGCGAAAAATTGAAAGTATTTCACTGAAACTAAATAGGGAGGTACATTCATAAAAATAGTTGAAACGCTAAAAAAAATATATTATATTAACATACATATTGGAGCACGTATCTCGATTGAAGATTATGAGACACTATGTATATAGTCAACCCTCCATAAAAAAATATTATTTATCTTATAAATATACTATAGTAGGATTTTCATTTTAAATTACACATCATTTTCAAACTTCAATGTAGAATTGAAGAAGAAATCAATAAGTAAATTATACTAAAAGAAGTTATACTTACTAATTAAAAAAAAAAAAAAAAAAGTTCTCACTATGATACTAGTAGTTGGAAGTTTTTCCTCACATTAAAATATGCAAATGATTTTATTTGCAAATGTATGTTCAGATCAGAATTATTAATTAAAGAAATTAGAGAAAGGATGTTAGGCTTAATATTCGTGTGTATATCTAACAAATACTGAACTTATGGATGTCAGTTGATGATGTAATAAGACCAATGACTTTGTATCTTTTGTTCAATGGAAATCTATATCTTCATTCTTCATTATTACAATTTTTCAGTTATCGTATAACTTTATTTCTCATATATTAATGGTGCAGAGGTCTATCTATATTGAGAAGTAAACAATAATTAGAATATATCAAACTCTATGTATATAATAGAAAATTTTGTAAAATATATGTCGTTTTTATGAATCATTTAATATTATTATTACGTGTTTTGCTAAACTAAGATTATTTAACCTTTTTTTTCCTCTTTTATGATTATTTTTAATTTTTATTTGATTTTGGATTGTGTTTGCTTAATCGATTAAATCTTTCATTTTTTTTCTTGCACCGAATAATCTAAGAAGTTGTGTATATCTATTTTCATGATTAAAATACATTGAGTTTTATTAAAATGATCAACCAATATCACCACACAAAGTATAATAATTTTATATTCACATTAATTTGACTAGATAATAACAAAAATTTAGTGATCACGTGCAACGCACGTGCGGATTGCTAGTATAGATAAATAGATAGATAGATTGATAGATAGATATAGATATAGATATTTATAATCAAATAAATATACACTTAAAATTTCTATCTAAATTACTTAGTTACCCTTAAATTTTAATAATATTAAGAGTATATTAGGCATAACATAAATTGGACGAAACAAGACACTCATACTTTTACAATAGGGTATAGATATTAAACGATTAGTTATGTAAATTACAGTAAAACCTCTATAAATTAATAACATTGGGACCATGAAATTTTATTAATTTAGAGAGATATTAATATATCGATAAATTAATATTTTATTAATTAAAAGAGAGACTTTTTAAATTCAGCAAATTTAGTACATATGTATTGAAATTAAATGAATTCATATATGTTTCATTGATTATATTCATGCATTAACCAATTCTTTGTAACTAATTAAATATATTCATGTATAATATCAATTCATTGTATACAATTAACTATTATATTCATGTACGCATGTATCAATTCATTGGATTACTTAAATATACATGTTTACATTAATTCGTTGCACTTAAATAACTATTATAGCCAATTAAATATATTCATGCATGATGAATGAAACATATACTCTCTTGCAACCAAGCAACTTGAGGGAAGAAAGTAAGACAAAGGGAGGCTTACAATTGTTATTTGTTGCAACGAGGATGGTTCGGAAAAAATTTCCTTTATGGATTATTGGAAAATATGCAAAGCCACGTTGCTTCAAAAATATCAACATGAGCAGCATTAATTGTCATTATCGTGCCAACAAGAGGGCATGGATGACTAGTGTGCTTTTTTATGAATATGTTCGCTGGTTTGATCACAAAATGAATGGCAGAAGAATCTTGTTGATGGTTGACAATTGCCCAGCCCATCCAAAAGATATTGAAGGGTTATGGAATGTTGAGTTGTTTTTTTTGCCACCTAACATGACATCAAAGATTCAACCATGTGATGCAGGAATAATTAGAGCTTTCAAGATGCACTATCATAGGAGATTCTACAAAAATCTACTGGAAGGTCATGAGTTGGGGCTACCTAATCCTGAAAAGATTAATGTTTTAGATGCCATCAATTTTGCAGTCTCCGCTTGGACAAACAATGTTTCTCAAGTGTCAATAGCAAATTGCTTTCGGCACTGCAAAATTCGTTCAAATGAAGAAATCTCAAACGACTCAAGTGAGACAAACTTTGAAGAAAGCCTACATGAGCTTGAGAATATGTCCAAGGATGTTGGTTATCGCAATGAAATGGACGTCAACAAATTGGTGGACTATCCGGGTGAAAATGATGAATGTTCAATGGTTCAAAGTTTAGAGGAAATTGTTGCTGATATTATTGAAGATCCTACTAATGATGAAGCTGAAGATGATTCAATACCGTTGGAACCAGTCACGAGAAAGGAGGCTTTGAGCGCGACAACAACTCTTCACAATTTTTTGTTGCAGCTAGAGAACTCGACACCGGAACTCTTAGCTGCAATTAAAAAAGTTAGGGATGCAATCCAATTGATTTAAATTTTAAGAAAAATCAAGTAACAATAGATTCATATTTTAGCAAATTACCATAATATTTATAATTGTAATATTTATGAATTGTTAATTTAGAGTTTTAATGGGACCTAAAATTTATAAAGGAATTTTCGAAAATTATTATCTTATTATCTTATCGAATTTGATGATTTTTTACAAAGGCCCAAGTCGGGACTGGAAGATTTTATTATTGTAGAGAGTTTATTAATTTATAGAGTATTAATTTATAGAGGTTTTACTGTATACTCCCTTCATTTCATATTAATTTTTGTTCTAGCTACTTCTTTCTTTTCCAATTAATTGACGTTATAGATATTTTTCAGATTTCTACCAATTTTCTCCCTGAGCTCGATCCTAGAATATCTCTACTTTTCAACCTTTACATATATTTTATTTGGTCAAATCACTATTCCGTAAAATTAACTTAGGGTATATTTAAAATATTTTATTCTTAATTCTTTGATTTTTTTTCTAAAACGATAATTAATATGATAGGAAGCGAGTATGATATTTCTAGCTGTATATTTTATCTTTACTGAATGCATCGTTAAATACGTTAATTTGGACCAAATAAGATTTTTCTTTTTGTTTTATTAACCAAATGAGATTTATTTGTAATACATATTTCATATCATGTCACATTCAAGTTTTAATCAGAATTCATACATCAACTTTATTGGGAAAACTTAAATTTTCCCGAGAAATCATGAGTAGGAATATGGATATTTGATTTTGCATTATAATTTCTCCCGTTTAGTTATCCTAATTTTTGGTGAATCTTGAACCAGATTTTATAAGAGAAGCAGTCCTGTGACAAAGAAAAGAAAAAGTCAAAATATAATTGTTTTTTGTTTATATTTTGACCGGTAGAATTATTATATTTATAAGTAACGACATTGACTTCCCAGTGCAGATCTTAATGAAATCCCAGCCCCACATCAGTTGCTGGTCTTAATATATTGAACTTTTATCAACTTAATCTTTTCCTATATTTTGCTTACATTTAGTGATTTACTGTTGACTTTACCAACATGTTGATTTTATCTCATGACTTCACTATACGAATGTTACAGTCAAGGATTAAAATATCTCCGATATCTCTCCGATATCTCTCTTTTTTGGCGATACCGAAACGAAATTCGGATGTAATAAATTTATGTCAGAATATCTCCGATATATCTCCGAAATCTCCGAAATATCTCCGAGATCTCCGAAAATTTCGATTTGGGCTATCTCTAGGTATAATTAGTTGTAATTTTGTGGAAATTTTACCAAAATTTCGGTGGTAGTTGTAAAATTTCTAAATTATTGGCAATCCACTAAATTTTCTTAATGCAACCCAAAGATTTAATAAATTAGAATATTATTGTCCTTAATGATAATAAGAGTTCATAATGTATCTTGTGTGGCCTGATAATGTTTCTATTATTTATTATTTGTCAATTAGTTGTAAATATGTGAATTTCACTCAATATTTAGATTAAATATTTGAATTTAAGTAGGTTTATAACAACCTATAAAATATCGTGATAAATTATCTGTTTTAATACATTTTTCGGCATTTTTAAAAAAGTTGCACCGATATTTGATATTAATCGAGATTTCACCGAAATCTCTCTAAATTGAATTATCGATATCTCCGTAATCACCGATATTTTCGTCCTTGGTTACAGTTACATCAAAATACTCCAACATTGTTTACTTTACAAAACTACCAACTTCCAAACATTAATTTGACAATTAGAACTAACTAGAACAATCCCAATAGATTTTCATGACAAGTCCCCTAATCTTGTAATAGGTGGCTTATTCACCAGAGCCCATCTTTAACGCTCCATCAATTTGTTTCCATTTTTCTTCATCATGTGCACCAAAGTCCTCTGTAAACTCATCCTTTGTGTTTTCTTTCTAAAATTCTCAGTAGCAGTAAATACACTTCTTCCAAACCAGACAATTGGTACTGACCAAACTTTGATTTCTCAAAGCCAACTTTTTGAGATGGGTTTTTTCTCCCCTGGAACATCCCGATACAGCTTCTTGGGGATATGGTATAAAAACATGCCAAAAATCGTAGTTTGGGTAGCAAATAGAAATAATCCAATCACCGACTCACATGGAGTAACTTTTACACTTTCTGGAAATGGAAATCTTGCTATAAGCAGAGGTGGAAGCATTATTTGGTCAGCAAATTCATCGTCCCCGCTGGCGTCAAATCCAATAGCACAGCTCCTGGATACTGGAAACCTTGTTGTTGTAGACAAGAAGACTGAAGGTTCAACAAAAAGCTACATATGGCAGAGCTTTGACTTCCCAGCTGACACCTTCTTACAGGAAATGAAGATAGTAGATGATGTCGAGGCTGGTGTTGTGACGTATTTGACGTCATGGAGAAGTCCTGATGATCCTTCACCTGGAGATTTTACTTTCAGGATTGACAACCAGGGCTTGCCTGAGATGGTGATTCTCAGAGGGGAAATGAAAACATACCGAACTGGGAAGTGGAACGGGCTTTACATGAGTGGTGTTCCACGCTTTCCGAATCCAGTTTTCAGACCTCAATTGGATATCAGAGGAGACAGATTAGTGTCCGTATCAAGGCCTTATAACAACGTAACTATCACAAGAGGAACGCTAAACGCATTCGGCTCACTCCAGAGGTATACCATGAATGCAAGAAAAGATGATTGGAATCTTGTCTACACATTTCCAGGAGACGTCTGCGATAAATATGGTTATTGTGGTCCGTATGGCGTCTGCCAAATTGATGAACCACAAAGATGCAAGTGTTTCAAGGGATACGCACCTAAGTCTCAGAAAGATTGGGACCTTCAAGATTGGTCTGGTGGATGCTTTAGAACAACACCGTTGAATTGTGGGACTGGGGACGATTTTCTGGAGGTTAGAGAGGTGAAGTATCCCGATATGTTGAAGTTTTGGTTAAATATGAGCATGAGCCTCGACGAATGCAAAACCGAGTGCTTAAAAAACTGTAGCTGCACTGCATATGCTAATCCATACATAACGAATGGAGGCCATGGCTGTGTAATGTGGTTTGGGGATCTCATTGATACCAGACAACTTTCTCAAGCAGATAACAAGCAAAACATCTATCTTCGCCTACCAATTTCAGAACTAGGTAAGTCTGCGTATTCATATATGTTTATAACAAAAGGTTTAAATCCTCGTACACAAGTGTGACTAAAGATAATTGTATATGTGATGCATTTGTTAGAAATTTAGGCTACCTATGTCTTTGATCTAATTACCGGATATGAAATGTAAATAAACTGCCTCTTTTTAAAATAAATTACAAGGTGTAGATATACAGTTATGTAAACACGATAATGCGCAAGTATATAGGTATGTAAACATAAGAGTCTTCTTTAACCTCGTATACAGACCCCTCTTTTCTCCTGTAGCTGGAACCTTCTAATCACAGCTATAACATTTGTCACTATTATCGTTGTAGATTCCAGAACCAACTTGGAGAAGAAGAAGAGGAGAAGGCCTACGAAGCTGATACTGATTTTTATGGCTTCTGGAATTCTTATTTTAGGGTTCATTGCTGGTGCTATACTTTTAGTGACAAGACGAAAGACACAAGGTATTGTAATGAGTTTTTGTAGCAGATTAGTTGTTTAACAATCTTCAATTCATGTTAGAGTGTGTACAATGAAATAGAATCCGATTAGTAATGCTTTTTCTTGTTATCCTTTACAGTATCAAAAGATAATAATGAGGATCTTGAATTACCGCTATTCAAGTTGGTAACTATTACGGTTGCTACGAACAGCTTCTCTAGGGAAAATTTAATTGGAGAGGGTGGTTTTGGCCCTGTTTACAAGGTAACTTACTAAATGAGATGGCCTAGCTGAATAAAATGATTTGATCCCACATTATGACTTTTATATTAACATGCATAAACAGGGCAAGTTGTCTGCAGAAGAAGAAATAGCTGTCAAAAGATTGTCAAAAACGTCAGCACAAGGTGTTCACGAGTTCAAAAATGAAGTAACCTTGATTGCCAAACTTCAGCATATAAACCTCGTCAGAATTTTGGGATGCTGCATTGAAGGAGAGGAAAGAATGCTTATCTATGAGTACCTGCGGAATAAAAGCCTCGATTATTTTGTTTTTGGTACATCCTAATATACTTCTTGTCCTTGTTGGTAAAACATCCTCAAATGCATTTCATCAAATTTCAAATACACTGAGGCGTCCAATTCACAAAGAGTTATATCACATGCAGATCAAAATAAGAAAATACTTCTGTCGTGGCCTAAGCGCTTTGATATTATCATGGGAATCGCAAGGGGACTGCAATATCTGCACCATGACTCCAGATTAAAGATTATCCATAGGGATCTCAAAGCGAGCAATATTCTATTAGATGGAAATTTAAATCCCAAAATTTCAGATTTTGGCTTAGCAAGAATTTTCAAGGAGGATCAACCTATTGCTACAACAAGAAGAGTTGTTGGGACATAGTAAGCCTTCTCTTATCTCAATTAACCATATTCCTATATTCTTGCAGGCCTTATGACTGATTAGTTTATGCAGTGGCTATATGGCTCCAGAATACGCTATTGCAGGGAAGTTTTCAGTCAAATCTGACATCTTTAGCATGGGAGTGCTATTGTTGGAGATTGTGAGTGGAAGGAAGAATAGAGGCCTCGATCGTGATAGCCTTATGGGACAAGTAATTTATAATCTGGCTAGATATATCTTATCTTGTGTCTCCCCTAATACATTTGAATATAAAAAACAGGTAAAAGGTGTCAGGTGTAAACATTAACAAGGTTTCAATAATGCAGGCATGGATTCTATGGAAAGAAAAGAAGATTCTCGAGCTGATGGATGAATGTCTGAGCGATACATTTATTGAATCTCAAGTGAGGAGATGCTTTCAAGTTGGGTTATTATGTGTTCAGAAATTTGCAAAGGATAGGCCAGAGATGTCATCAGTTCTCTTCATGTTGGGAACTAATGGAGCAATTCTTCAAGAACCTAAAGAACCGGGACTTTTCATGGACACAAGTTCCAGCTCCGAAAGTAGCACATTTCCATTCATGAGGTCAGGGAGAGAAACAATTACCATAACTGATTTGGAGGGTAGATGAGGAGGGGTCTTAGCATACATAACTCTAATCATGTGTGAAAACTTAATGTTTCTTGATGTAGTGCTCGTATTATCTAAAAGTGAAATCTCACACAATATTTAAAGGTGGTAATGTCCCATTACGAAGATGATGACCATTAATTCTTTTAGGTTGCATATTATTTGTCATAACAAAAGCTAGCACCCATGTTTAATATATGCATTGTCTGATATGTGGCTTCTGTATACCAAAGGTTTAGCACTGGGTTTCACGAATACAAGTAGCTTTGTTAAACAACAGGGCAAACAGCCTGTTTTTCAGTCTCTTTTGACTGTCTTAAACTATAGGTTGAATTGATTCAAAATATCCTCCTAAAACAGGGTTCTGTAACTTGATACGCCAGACATGCAATCAAGGTCAGTCTCGGTCCTGATATTGTTCACTATGTCTACATAATTACAGGCTTCCCTTAATGTGATCATCTCATATTGTTTTCATAATAGAGGTAACAATACAAATAACATAAATTAATTCAAAATAGGAAAACTATGTAACCATTTCGAGTGTGGGCCAGAGAGTGCAAATATGAACACTGTAGACGATATAACGTGCAAAACAATCTAACTCATGTATCATAGAAGTTGAGACATAACTTGTGCAGGATGAAGACTCCAACTCTTACGTTTTGATGACCGAAATCCAAGAAAATGGTTATATCTGATATTAAAAAGAAGATAAAAAAAAAACCCCAAATCTTTGAAGGGAAACAAAGCAAACTTTTGTTGAAGAATTGAAGAATTAATAATATCACAGTGATCCATTCTATTAGAAAAGGAAAAACAGAAGAGTTGATTAGCCTGAAGAAGTATAAGTCCGTTTGCTCTGCTATAATTCTGTTGCAGCTTATTAAACTTGTTGCAGCCTATTTCTCATAAATAAACCTTAGCTTAGTTGGCAATAGTCAGTTTTGTTGCTGATGTGTCATAGTTTGATTAGTTAGAACATCTCAGCTTGGCCAATAGAATTAGTTGTTAGTAGCATATAAATACTTTGTATTCACAGCTCATTTCTGTAACAATTTCAGATTATAGAAAATATTTCAAATTCAAGGGAATTTTTCCCTCTCAAATTCTATTCCTCAGCTTTTTACATGGTATCAGAGCAGTGCTAAATCAATGGTGAATAACCAAGTTCCACCGTTGAAGACCAATGCTTGGCCGGCGCTTACTGCTAACGCGGAATCATCGGCGAAATTGCAAAGTACAACTAATGATCCATTCCAGCTTGACGGATCGGATCATCCAGGGATGAAGTTAGTTACAAGTCCACTAACTGGTAACAATTTTCTGCCATGGAGCAGATCCATGCGAATCGCATTATTAGCCAAAAGTAAACTAGGATTTGTGACCGGACAAGTTAAGCCACCAGCTGAAGAAGAGGCCTTCGAGCAGTGGCAGAAGGCAGACAACATGGTGATGTCCTGGATTCTGAGTTCTATGTCGAAAGAGATAGCGGACGCTTTTTTATATGCGGAGTCGTCAAAGAAGCTATGGGACAGTGTTACGAGACGGTTCGGGCAATGCAACGGACCACAATTATATCAAATCCAAAGGGAAATTGCAAGTATTTCGCAAGGTAACACTTCAACTGCAGTCTATTTTACAAAGTTAAATAAATTGTGGGACGAGATAAACCTGTTAATGCCAATGCCAATATGCAAGTGTGAAGCTGGGGAAAAATGGCTTGAGATAGATAGAAATAATAAATTGATGCAATTTCTGATGGGGCTTAATGACTCTTATGATGATATTAGAAGCCAAGTATTAATCATGGATCCACTACCAGACATAGACAAAGCATATTCGATGATTTTGCGGGTGGAGAAACAACGTAGCGTTAAGGAAGTATATTCAGATAATGCTGATGGGATTGCCATGTTTACTAGAATGAACTCACAAGGAAGAGGTGGAACAGGCAGGGGTCAATTTAATTCTGGAAGAGGAAATTCAGGAATAGGTAGAGGCAGAGGTGTTGTAAGAAAGTCTAAGGAAGAAAGGGCGAAATTGATCTGCGAGCATTGTCAGCTACCTGGTCACGAAATAGGAGAGTGTTTCAAATTAAAAGGTTACCCTGACTGGTACTTTAAGCCAAAGGAGGAGAGGTATCAAAATCAAGCAAATATGGCTGGAAGTGTTCATAGCAGCTCATCAGGATCTAGCACAGATTATAGCAAGCAATCTGCTCCTATTAATGATATTACAACCATAGTACAACAAGAGTTGGCCAAACTCCTTGGAAATAAGAATATGACAATCACTGGGACAGAAGATACTCATATGGATAAAGGAGAGTCATTCTTTGCATTCACTCTGCTTGAAGAACTACAGAAGGGGTCATGGATTATAGATACTGGCGCAAGTAGACACATGTGTGGAGACCTGTCAATCATGCAAAATCTTACCCTCCTGAAAGAAAGAGCTCCAATATATTTACCTGATGGAACACAGAAATGGGTGTCTTACAAGGGTCAAGTGTCACTGTCACAAAAGATAGTCTTAGCAGATGTCTTTTATGTACCTGATTTCAGATTCAATTTATTGTCCATACCACAGCTGGCTGTTACTCTGAATGTCAGAGCAATCTTTCTCCCTACACATTGTGAATTACGCAAAGTAGATACAGATGAATTATTGGCTACTGGTCCTCTAATGGGACGATTGTATGTTTACAAGAAAGATGACATAGACCAGGTTGTTATCTCCCCAAGTCTCTCTGTTAGTCATTTTCATGACTTGTTTATTGTTTGGCATAAGAGACTAGGTCATGCTTCACCTAGTACTCTTCAGCACCTTAATTTCCTTAAGCATGTATGTACTACAGAGGTTCTGCAAAGCCATAAAGGGTGTGATGTTTGTCACTTCTCCAAACAGCATAGAGTTACATTTCCTACCAGCAACATACAATCAGACAGGATTTTAGAGCTTCTACATGTGGACATATGGGGACCATGTCATCAACCAAGTCTCACTAATACACCGTATTTCCTCACTATAGTCGATGATTATAGCAGAGTTACGTGGGTCTGTTTGCTCGATAACAAGGGACAAGCAGTCAAGTGCCTCAGAACTTTCCTTCAAATGGTCACTGTCCAATTTGAGAAGACTATCAAGATTGTAAGGACTGACAATGGGGCTGAATTTCTGAGCAAAGATTGTCAAGACTTATTTCATAGCATGGGTATTCTACATCACAAGACATGTGTATACACACCCCAACAAAATGGGGTGGTGGAACGGAAGCATAGACACTTACTCGAAGTAGCTCGAGCTCTTATGCTCGAATCTGGCGTTCCTCAACAGTTCTGGTCCTATTCTGTTCTAGCTGCTGCGTACATTATCAATAGATTACCCACAGCTGTGCTTTCTTGGAAAACTCCTCATGAGGTACTCTTTTCTAAAGAACCAGCATTCGAGTTAATAAAACCGTTTGGATGCTTATGTTATGCTACAAATGTTTCTCCTCACAAAGGGAAGTTTGATACAAGAGCTCATAAGTGCATACTTGTCGGATATCCACCTGGGCAAAAAGGATATAAATTGTTTAACCTTGATGATCATTCCATTTTTGTCTCAAGGGACGTTGTATTTGTGGAACACATGTTTCCCTACAAATCATCTACTCCCTCAAAGGAGGTCCACTCACCTTTGCCCTTGCCAACTCAAGAGGTCTTGACCCCACAAATGTCTTCTCCGCAACCGCTGCATCCCTCTGAAGCTGTTCCACTTAGAAGGAGCGATAGGGTTGTACAAAGACCTGCATATCTTCAGGATTATGTTCAAACCACTGCCGCTGACTCTCCTAACCTTACTGATTTAGTTGATTTGGACCATAGCTATGGCATTTTTATGGCAAATGTGTTTCAGGCAGATGAACCTACGACCTATGAAGAGGCCAAACACAAGCCTCACTGGAGAGATGCTATGGCAAAGGAGCTGCAAGCTTTAGAAGATAACCATACCTGGGAACTCACAACAC
Source organism: Ajuga chamaepitys (assembly GCA_958295605.1). NCBI lineage: Eukaryota > Viridiplantae > Streptophyta > Magnoliopsida > Lamiales > Lamiaceae > Ajuga > Ajuga chamaepitys. The sequence goes on along the minus strand of OY282498.1, from coordinate 37,352,270 downwards.
TTCCTCCCAATAAAAAGGCCATTGGTTGCAAGTGGGTTTTCAAAACAAAGTTGAATCCCGACGGCACAGTAGAACGTTATAAAGCTCGTTTAGTCGCTAAGGGATATCATCAGGTACAAGGGGTTGACTACATGGAAAGTTTTTCTCCGGTGGCCAAGCAAGTGACAGTCCGGTTTTTCATCGCTCTTGCCACTATCAAACAATGGCCATTATATCAACTTGATATTAACAATGCCTTCTTGCATGGTTTCTTGACTGACGAATTGTACATGAAGCCGCCTGCTGGTTATTTGAAAGCTGGACCAGGGCAGGTGTGTAAATTGCTCAAAAGCCTTTATGGACTCAAGCAAGCTTCCCGGCAGTGGAACGCTGAATTTTGTGATAAGCTCCTGATTTTTGGTTTTACACAATCTTCTCACGATCATTGCTTATTCACTTGGCAGTGTGGCTCCAGTTTCATGGCCCTAATCGTTTATGTCGACGATGTCCTGCTCACAGGGACTTCAGATGCTCCTTTTGCTGAATTTAAGCGTTTTTTGGATGACGTTTTTTCTATCAAGGATCTTGGCATTGCTAAATATTTTCTCGGTGTTGAAATAGCTCGCACCACAGCAGGTACTTCTTTGAATCAACGCAAGTATGTTTTAGATATTCTCCAAGATACGAACATGACCACTTGCAAACCTGCTGCCACCCCTTTTCCGCAAGGACTAAAGCTTTCTGGTTCTAATGGTGTTTTATTGCCAGATCCGGATCGTTATCGCCGTTTGGTTGGCCGGTTACTCTATCTCAACCTTACCCGACCAGACTTGACTTACGTTGTGCAACAGCTGAGTCAATTTGTCAATTCCCCCCGAAGTTCCCATTGGGAGGCTGCTCAACATGTCTTACGATACTTGCAAGGTACTCCTACTCGTGGTCTTTTCTTTCCTGTTGATTCTCCACTTGATCTTCAAGCTTATGCGGATGCTGATTGGGGTTCCTGTTTAGATTCTCGCCGTTCCCTTACGGGCTATTGTATCTTCCTTGGAACTTGTCTTGTTTCCTGGAAAACTAAAAAACAGTCAACGGTTTCCCGTAGCTCTGCCGAGGCGGAGTATCGTGCATTAGCCTCTACCGTCTGTGAAGTCGTTTGGTTGGATTTTCTTGCTCGTGATTTGTTAGTGAGTATTCCTCGACCTATTCCTCTAGTCTGCGATAATCAGGCCGCGCTTCACATCGTCGAAAACCCCGTTTTCCACGAGCGTACTAAGCATATAGAGATTGATTGCCACTTAGTTCGGGACAAGTTCAAAGCTGGTTTTCTCCGACTTTTGCACGTTGGTACAACTGGTCAATTGGCTGATATCTTTACTAAACAACTCGGTGGCCCGCAGTTCTCCTGGATTCTGTCCAAGTTTCGATTGACTCCACCAATCTCACCTTGAGGGGGGGGTGAAGAAGTATAAGTCCGTTTGCTCTGCTATAATTCTGTTGCAGCTTATTAAACTTGTTGCAGCCTATTTCTCATAAATAAACCTTAGCTTAGTTGGCAATAGTCAGTTTTGTTGCTGATGTGTCATAGTTTGATTAGTTAGAACACCTCAGCTTGGCCAATAGAATTAGTTGTTAGTAGCATATAAATACTTTGTATTCACAGCTCATTTCTGTAACAATTTCAGATTATAGAAAATATTTCAAATTCAAGGGAATTTTTCCCTCTCAAATTCTATTCCTCAGCTTTTTACATAGCCAACCCATTGAAAGTCGAGTCTCAGTAATTCGGAATGAAGAAACTGAGACGAATCTTATACCTAATACACACCTCTCACGATGTAATTAAATTGCAAACAATAAAACACATACAGAAGAGAGTAGAGAGCAATACAGTGAAATATGCGGGATTGATCGGAGCGTAATAGTGCAGAAACATGGCATGAAATGGGGGACGGAGCAATTCAATGGAACCCACTGTTCACAATTCATCATAAGTAATACCCTAGCTATCATTATGTCAAGATTTTCTTTTAGATTGAAGAACTAGTTTATAAAATATGATGCAGTAACAATTCAAAACTTTTCTTGTTCCCAATAGAATTTGACTGAAGGAACTTTTCTGCAAGTACTTGTGTCACTCCTGTATACAAATTTTAATGTAATGTTTGAAGGTAATAACTAATAACTTTAACTAATATAAAGTTGTCGAATTCTTGTTACATTTTATTGGACCTGCAAATAAAGAAAGACAAATGCGAATGTTGAACTTTTTGGGGAGGAAAAGAGGCTTCATTTATTTTAAAATTAAAATTTAATAACTAAAGTTTTCTCTTTTGCTGAAAAGGATGCGAATAATTAAAAAACACTAAAATCGTAACAAGATGGAAGAATCAATAGGTTCTTTTTTAGTTCGATAAAAATAAATATAAAAAAAAAAATGTATGATAGTTTTTCTTCTTTTTGTTGTTACTTGAGTATAGATATTCAATTGAATATAATTATAATAATAAAAAAAAATCTTTTTGTTTTCAAATCAGATAAATAATTATTTATCTATAATTCGTTGGAACAAAAAACACCCAGTTGGGTACTAATCAGGTCGGGCCATGAGAATAAGAAGTGCCTTTCAAACAAAATCAACATGTACGACACATGGAGTCTTGCTTATTTTTTTAGTTCGATCGTTCGCGCGGTCAAACCCATCTTTTAGATACTTTTAGATAACATAAATTCCTGATTTATGGATCTATATATATACAATAGACTATTGAAATAAGATTAATAGAATAGAGAAAGAAAAGAGAAAAACAAGATTCCTTACATTATATGTAATTGTAATGTAGTAATTATCTTGGGAGAGATGGCTGAGTGGATTAAAGCGTCCGATTGCTAATTTGTTGTACGAGTTATTCGTACCGAGGGTTCGAATCCCTCTCTTTCCATTTCCGTTGATGAATTAATTTTTTTTTTTTATCAAATTTTGAAAATCTTAGTGAAAGGTGTAGAATAGATAAAATCCTAAGAAAATTGGAAAATTAATCAAGTATAACCTAAACTAAACATACCCTATCGTCCATTTGTGGTGTAGAGAAAAATTATTGTGGTGTAAATAGAAATACCCTATATTGAATGTTTAGTTTTGAACTTAAACATTGTTAAAAGTCTTCCTTGTATTGCTTATTTTGCCGAACAAGTCAGGTTCTTAATAGTTATTTCTTGGAAATTTTGTAAATGAATCCATTTTAAAGCTCCATTTGATTTGTGATCTAATCTTAAAATGGCTTGTTTCATGTTCAATAGGATCCTCTATAAGTTGTTTCATTCCATTAGCTTTTTTAAACTCTCCATTAGGGTTGATACACTTTTTCGAAACCAGACTATTAGTATTGAGCATAGCTTGGTTTCTGAAAGCCAAGTTCTTGAGCTCGGGTTTTTCGCACCCGGCACATCTGGAAACATATTCTTGCAGATATTGTTTGGGTTGCAAATAGAAACAATCCCATCACTGATTATCAAGGAGCAACTTTTGCTATTTCTAGAAATGGAACTCTTGTTATACGCTGACGTAGAAGCATTATTTGGTTCAGTAATTCATCAGGTGTGCCAACGAGTCTAGTTCTACAGCTACTGGATACTGGAAATTTGGTTCTTGTAGATAGGACAAAAGAAGGCTATGTATGGTAGAGTTTTGATTACCCGACTGACACGTGGATACCTGGAATGAAGATGGTAGAAGACATTGTTGCTGCTGTGAAGATGTTGAGAAATTTGGATGATCCTTCACTTGGAGAATTTTGTTCACAGGATCGACAATCAAGGTTTGCCTAGAGTATCACGGGGCGCTTGTAGTGAGATTAAATAATTAGTGCACCGTGTGGCTAGCAATCGACTCCTTCAATCACTTTCGACTCTCGATCGCACAAGTCGGATAGCTCAGTTGTTGCGACGCAATCACAGCCGAAGGTATTTTAGTGGCATAGCAAATTGGAAAGCTTGTTTATATTAATGAAAGCAACACGATTACAACTTAAGCTTGTGGAGAGGGGGGCCTCCGATAATACTTCGTTCTTATGACATTTTCGAATACCATTTCCCCCTATAGTACTCGTAAATAAAATAGCCTACTGACAGTAGTAGACATTAAAAAGTCGAGAAGGCCTATAAAAACTGAAACGGGCCCCTATTACAAATATTTACGAATGTTACAAAACCTCTACACCTAAAGACTTGGACTCCGGAAGAATGCGAGCGAGCGGTGAGCGTTGGCGAGGTTCCTGGGAGGTGTTGCATTCGTTGGTGAAGGTTGCGGGGCAGTCCGCCGATGGCCCGAAGTGTGATAAGTTAATCACGGCGGCCCAGGATAACGAGGGGCATCCCATGACAGCTCTTCCCCACCTTAGATGGCGAAGTCCCCGGCGCCACTGAGGCCAAATAAGCATCAAAGAGAGGTTGGAACGCCTTAAGTTTCGTTGTCCGCTCCCAAGTACTTCAAAATTGTATGCAAGTCACTTCACCAAGTATTCCCTGTGAATCTTCTTCCTCTTACCTATATCTCGGTGACAAAGAATGGTTTCGGCCGTCTGTTTCTCTGTGTTGCGCGATAGTGTCATTTTTGGGTGGCGCAGTAGGTTGCGGGTGGCATCCTCCTTGTCAGCTTGATATTGCTTGAGCTGGCTGACATGAAGAAGATTATGGATTCGCAACCAGGGAGGAAATTCTAGCCGGTAGGCTACCTTCCTTATCCTCTGAAGGATTAGCACAGGTCCTATGTATTACTGCATTAAACGAGAATCGCCAGCTCGTGATGATTTGCAAAGCCTTTGATCTGGGACCTTTACTAACACCTTATCCCCAACACGATACTCAATAAAGCGATGTTTAAGATCCGCATACTTCTTTATCCACTTCTGATGTTTCTCGAGGCAACCGCGGGCCAGATCAATAATCTGCTTCCATTCAATAGAGAAATATTGCACAGGAGAAACTTTGGCACCACGCAGGGTGTCAATCGTGTGTGGGAGTAGCGGCTGCTACCCGGTATAAATCTCGAAAGGGCTTCATCCAAAAGCTTCACCCATTCCTTTTGATTAGTGCTTACGAAGTTTCGAAGATACTCCTCCAACATTGAACTGAAGCGCTTCATCTGCCCATTGGACTTTGGGTGGTAGCTTGAGCTCAAGTTCAGTTTGGAGCCGAGTAGTTTGAACTTTGAAGAGCTCGGTCGAAAAGTTGCCAGTGAATCGGGTGTCCCAATCAGATGATATCCTTTGGTAATTCCCAATGTTTGACAATATATTTGAAGAAGAACTGAGCAATCTATTATGTCGTAATGCTTTTAGGGGCCGCCATTAAAGTATCATATTTAGAAATCGGTCTACCACGACAATGATAGCATCGAGCTCCCCAACCTAGGGTAGACCAGTGATGTAGTCTATAGAGACACTCTCCCATGGATGAGTAGGGACTTGTAGAAGGTCCAACAAACCCGTCTTCTTTTGCCGATCCACCTTATCTTGCTGATAAACCAAGCAGGTATGCACAAAAGTTACGATGTCGTCTTGCATTTGTGGCCAATAGTACGCTCACTGGACTAGCGCCACCATGCGTTCCTCTCCTAGATGTCCAGCCCACAGTGTGTCGTGACACTCCGCGATGATTGATTTCCGCAGGTCTTTGCCCCTCGAAACATTTAGGCGGTTTCCCTTGGTCCTCACTATCCCATCTTCCAACCAGAACTGTCGGGTTTTGCCCTCCCCGACAAGGTGCACCAGACACTGAGTCATTGCATCTACCTTCATATGCTCACATATCTGGTCCTGCAAGTGGGTGGTAACCATGCTTGAGGATAATGTAGCTACCACCTGAAGATCTGCCCTACGACTTAGAGCATCCGCCACATGATTACTAGACCTGGCACGGTACTCCAGTGTGAAGTTAAACTTAGAACGCAACTTCTGCCATCAAACCTTCATTCACGTCAGCTTCGCCTGCGATAAGAAATGACTTACAGCAGTATTATCCGTCTAGACAACAAATAGTAAGCCCAAAAAATAGTGTCATCATTGTCTAAGGTAGTGGACAAAGGCTAGCAACTCCTTCTCGTGTTCTGGATAACATCTCTCCACGTCCTTCAGCTTCCGACTCTCGAACGCAACTAGATGTCCCTCCTATATCAAGACTCCTCCCAGTGAAAAATCGGAGGTGTCGGTCTCCACCATGAATGGCTTCGATAAATTTGCCAGTGTCAGCACGGGGTTGGTAATGATAGTCCTCTTCAAGCTCTCGAAGGTAACTTGGCATTGGGGTGTCCAAGACTAAGTCTCCAACTTCTTCGTCAAACTCGTCCAGGGGTGTGCTATCTAGGAGTAGCCTTTCACAAAACGCTAATAATAGTTAGCTAGCCCAAGGAATGAACGTACCTCATGCACATTGCCTGGTGGCTGCCACTTCTCGATATCATGAATCTTCTGTGGATCCATGCGAGTCTTACCTCTCTCCAAGATATAGCCGAAGAAACTTATACTCTCTTGGGAAAACGAGCACTTTAAAGGTTAGACATACAATTCGTGCTCGCGTAGTCTTACGAGGACTTTGCGGGGATGCGCTAAGTGATCCGCCAAGGTCTCGCTAAAGACTACAATATCGTCCAGGTGCACCACCACAAATTCATCCAGAAACCCGTGGAGTACCTCGTTCATTAAGGTGGTGAAAGTAGCAGGGGCGTTTGTCGACCCAAAATGCATCACCATCCACTCGAACGCCCCATACCGAGTGGCCACTGTCGTCTTGTACTCATCACCCTCCTTGATCTAAACTTTCCAGTAGCCCGATCTCAAGTTAATCTTAAAATACTTCGCCTGGCTGAGACGGTCGAAGCAATCGACCATCAAGGGGATAGGATATCTATTCTTCATAGTGATCTTGTTTAGCGCCCAATTGTCGCAACAAAAACAAAGTGAACCATCTGCCTTCTTCTGGGGATGATGTATGGCTTGTTCCCTATCATCATCAACGAATCAATGCGTGGGAGGACTGCAGTCCTCGTATCCCGCAATAATTCAAGCCCGGGGATGAGCTTGAAGTCATCCATCACCATAACAGATAAATTAGTTCTCCCTTCAAACGGAGCAAGTCGCAGCAGCACGGACTTGACAACACCGGTGATAGGCTGCGCAGCGGAATTTATTGTCTTCACTCGCCCAACTCCCTTCTGCAACACCAGCCCAAGTCTACCCACTTCAGTGGTGGCCAAATAATTATGGATATTCTTAGAAATAGAGACCGAATTATTGTATTTGTCACAAAAGAATTACTTGCAGAAAGTGATTGAAAGGTTCAATATGCATGAAGCAAAGAGTGTTGTTACACCAATAGGCCAACAAATAAAACTCTCTAAGGATCAATGTCCTAAAACTTCACCTGAAGAAGAATACATGAAACACATCCCTTATTCAAGTGGTGTGGGTAGCTTGATGTATGGAATGATCTGTAGTAGGCCAGATCTTGCCTATAGTGCATCTCGTATGAGCAGATTTATGTCTAGTCTTGGAAAGGATCACTGGGAGGCCTTGAAATGCATCCTAAGATACTTAAAGGGTACAATCAGTTTTGGTTTAAAGTTTGAAAGAAGAAATACTGCAGCTAATCCATTATTGAAATATGTTGATGCTGATTTTGCTGGAAATATTGACACAAGGAAGTCCATCTCAGGGTACATCTTCATTCTTTATGGAACTTCAGTAAGTTGGAGGTCAATACATCAGTCTGTGGTGGCTTTATCAGTAAGTTGGATGTATTCAAAGAAGCAGTCTGGTTAAGGGGCATTCTTAAGGATTTTGGGATTGTGCAGAAGTGTGCCACTGTTTTGTGTGATAATCAGAGTACATTGCACTTGGTTAAAAACCAAGTTTTCCATGAGAGGTCAAAGCACATTGATTTGAAACTGCACTTTGTTAGAGACATAATGGAAGCTGGTTTGTTGCTGTCAAGAAGGTGCACACTGATGATAATGATGTTGACTTTCTTACAATATTTGTGCCTGGAGCTAAATTTAGACGTTGCTCAAGCTTAGTGAAGCTTATGCAGCGTGTTTGAAGCATGGAAAGTGAAGATAGATTGAGGTTTTGAAGCATCCTTGATTCATTGAGGTGGAGAATTGTAAATATTGTTTCAATTTAATCAAAGATTATCTAATTCTATCGCAAATCAGTTCACTGAGTTTGGAACTAGGGTTAGTTGGTGAAGAATCGGACTGGAGAGCAAGGTTGAAGGCTAGAACTGGATGTCATAACAACCGGTTCAAGGTTATTGAGAGCAGACTTGAGCAACAGTTTTAGAAAGCTTCTACAACGATTTCCTTAACCGTTTCTCAGCTGTAAATAACTTCAACTTGTAGCCAAAGTTATGCAGTTATTCGAAGCCAATTATATACATAGAATTAGGTTCTTGAGCATTGCGAATTCAGTTGTAACATTTTCCATTTGGTTCAGTTACAGGTTTGAGAGAATTGAGAGATTAGGGTTCTAACTTCAAATTAGGGGTTTCGATTTGGGTTTATTTTAATCTCTTGTATAATTCTTGTAATTGATGAACTGAGTTAGTGAATTAAGGTGTGTGGAACTTCCGTGGATATAGAACGAAAGTTCGAACCACGTAAAACTTGGATTTGTGCTTGCTTTAATTTCATTTTCTGCGTATATCTCTGTTCGATTGTTCTGGGTTTCTTGTGGCCGAATATAAGGAAACTGTTCGATCTGTTTTGTTAATTTTCTAGCCGAACACACGCTGTGTGAGGTTCTGTGATTCAAATCATAACACTATGGGGATACACGAGAACTTACAAGAATTGCTTAAGGTCACGAGGTTGAAAGAGTTCATGAAAGCCGAAAACACATACGCGAGGCTAACAATCGGATTCCTAAGCACTTTTGCAATCCCCATAACCAGCCACCATGACCAGAAGAGATCGGACAAAATCAAAGTTATGGAGTTATGTCGAAGCCAATTATATACATAGAATTAGGTTCTTGAGCATTACAAATTCAGTTGTAACATTTTCCTTTTGGTTCAGTTACCGGTTTGAGAGAATTGAGAGATTAGGGTTCTAACTTCAAATTAGGGGTTTCGATTTGGTTTTTTTTTTTTTTTTTAATCTCTTGTATAATTCTTGTAATTGTTGAACTGAGTTAGTGAATTGAGGTGTGTGGAACTTCCGTGGATGTAGAACGAAAGTTTGAACCACGTAAAACTTGGATTTGTGCTTGGTTTAATTTCAGTTTCTGCGTATATCTCTGTTCGATCGTTTTGGGTTTCTTGTGGCCGAATATAGTGAAATTGTTCGATCTATTTTGTTAATCTTCTAGCCGAACACATGTTGTGTGAGGTTCTATGATTCAAATCATAACACTATGGGGATACACGAGAACTTACAAGAATTGCTTACGGTAACGAGGTTGAAAGAGTTCATGAAAGCCGAACACACATACGCGAGGCTAACAATCGGAGTCCTAAGCACTTTTGCAATCCCCATAACCAGCCAACCTGACCAGAAGAGACCGGACAAAATCACATTCCAATTAATGGATGCACAACAGGAGTTGTCATTTTCATAGATCGATGGCATATTCGACTTCCCGGAGTCAATTGAAGGTGAACATATGAAGTTTTTAACAAAAATGACTTTTAGGGCAGTTGACAACAGCTCCTCCTACAGTGCCGCCTCAAGCTTATGTTTCAAATAATGTCAAAGCTTCATGGATCCGAAACCTGGTGATAAGATATCTCCAAATGATGTTGGCCAACATTGTTTGCAAGAAAGGAGACGGGTGCAACACGAAAAAATGAACTCCACATGATATGGAACATACTTCATAACCGCACGCTCGATAATGCGATAATTTTGGCGGAGCAATTCGAAAACATCATCAAGAAGCAAAAGGACAACATCACAATTGGAAGTATCATCACATCAATTGCCGACTACTTGGAAATCTCACTTGACGATATGGTACCGGTGAAGGGTGACATCTATTTCACTTGGGAGTTGTTGGAGAGTATGCGAGGTTGTTGTTATAGGAGAGGATCGAAAGGTCTCGTATGTTTTCCAAAACGTAAGGCCCTATTTCCGACTCCCCAGTCCCGAGGATACTGTAGTTATGAGCCTTGACCATACAATCAACCTTTCCATGTCCTCCAACGATCATATGGCGAACTCCCAACCACCAAATGCACCGGTATTTTAGCCGGGCCAAACAGCCGAAGGAAATAGTCAGGCTCCTCATCCATCGAGGAAAAAGAGATCAGCGACTGTTGTTGCATCGTCCTCGGAGAGGAATGAAGATATTGAGGGGTTTATCACTTCCCTCCAAGCCGATGTCGCTTCTCTTACACTCGTTTTGAGAGGCATCGGACGGAGAGTTGAGGGGCGATGCAAGCAATTCATACCGAGTTAAACACACTCATCGCGCAAGGAATGAAGCCCGAGCTTGGAGACAACAACAAAATGTTCGTTGGGATGCGTTGGCCCAATATTGGAGTCAACATGGCTTCCAACTACCACCACCGTCGCAATGACTTATGAGTTAAGCACCAAGACGTAGCACTCTTTTCTCCCAAACATTGGCCTTCGACCAAGTTTGAGGAGGGGGTTGAATAGTGGGACGACTTGGCCGCTATTTACATTCTTCCACTTTATTTTCTTTGTCTCTTTTTGCTTGTTTACTTCTTTGATTTGTGCTTTGATGAGCCTGTGTGCTTGCTTACGTGTTGGCATTACTTTAGTGGAGTAATTAGATCTGTGAACCCATTTGTTTTTCTTTAATTGTTTGTCATATTGGTCATACAAATTTAGTGCTTTTATTTACTTTCATTGTTAGAGTCTAAGAGTCATAAACCCGAGTCATTGGTTGTTTTGAAAAGAAAAAAATTAGGAAAATGATAGACGATGATGTGTTGATGATGAGACGATTTTTGAGTTAAATTTTGTGCACAATTAGCTCAAAGTAGAGCATGATAGGTAAGTTGAGATAAAATTGAGCTTGAGCCTAGAATGGTTGATCAAAATGAACCTTGTGAGGATTTGAGCGTAATTGTACTTCTATTTTTGGAGTAATATAATTTCTTTCGGTGTGAATTTTGATTGGATATATGTATTAGTCTCTAGAAATTTCCTTGAGACTTTACTAAGAATATGTCAAGTGCGTGTTATGACTTAGAAAATGATTTAGGTCATTCTTGATTTTAGCCTATGTTTGAGCCTTTAAAATGATCATTTTTACCCAAAAAAAAAAAAAAAAAAATTGAAAATTTATCCTTAATTAGCCCACTTGAACTTTTAACATTTTGTTTGATAGCCCTACATTACAAGGCGAATACCCTTTAATTTTCGCCTTTGGCCTTGATTTGGACTAATTGAGTAAGAGGGAGGTGGATTGGAAGGTAGTTCGCGAAAATTTTGGGAATAAGTGGGTGGATTAATGGATGAATGGAAGGGTGAATGAAATACATGTGTATAGGTGAAAATTTGAAAATATGACCTGTCCTAGTATGTTCGTTTATTTGAAGTGAATTTTCATTTTTATTATTTAAAAAAATCAGAAAAATAAGATAAGAGAAGAAAGAGTCGCATGTAAATATGTGTTTTACTGTTTTTCATTGAGGAGATGTTAGGAATAGAAAAAGTACTTGATGACTAATTGATTGAAAAATCGGGTAGTCCCAAGATGTAGTACCCGAACGAATGAAAAACACTTAAGTTGTAAGTACTTTTGGGAGGTGAAGAAGTCATTTTGCGGGGTGATTTACTGAGATTTGGAGAGTGAGATTGAGTGATTGTATTAAGGGGTAGTCAGGTTTGGAATAACTTGATTAGTCCAATAAATAGTCACTTTTATCCAAAAATTGTCCCTCCTTACTTTAAGCATACATCAAAACCAAATAAAGACCTATTTGATTCTTTATCACGCATGTCAAGTACGGAATCTAGTTTAGATGATTGTCAAGCATATGGTAGGCGGTATATGTAGTCCAATTTGAGTGAAAATATGTTTTAACCTAAACACTTGAGAGATGAGCGAAACACTTGCCCGGTGAGGACTAAATAGTTTGAAAGTTCAAGTCTCGAAAGTAGTTGATTTTTGCGTTATCACATATGCTCAATTACACTATGTTGCTTAGCATTTTGAGAAAATCAATCTGAAACTTGACTCATCGTCTAAATTGCCCTAAATACATGTGGTCTTTCTTTATTTGCTTTGTTTGTTGTTTGGGACGAGCAACAATTTAAGTTTGGAGAATTGTGATACACGTTGTGTATGCATACATTTAGGTCGATTTAGGTACTTATTTTATAACGTTTGCATGCATAAATGGTCGAGAACTTCTTATATTTGATATATTGGATCGTTTGACGTGTATTGGCTTGTTTTGTAGAATTTTAATGCTTTTCAGACTAAAAAGAAGATTTTACGAAGGCTACATGAAGAAACAAGTCAAGAAGGAATGAATTGGGCCACAGCCCTAAAGAACCAATGTGACCGTGCTAAGATTGGACGCGGCCGCGTCAAAATTGAGCTGGAATTGTGAAATTTGGACAAGCTAACGTGACCGCACCGAAGGGCAACGCAGTCGCGCCAAAAGTGGGCTCAATAAAGCGTTTGCAACTGCTACATGCAATGCAACCGCGTTGCTTGTCGTGCGGTCGCGCTAAAAGGTACGGTGTCCCTAAATTCAAATCCGGGCTCAACTAGGATTTTTATCCTATTCAAGCTTGGATTCGTCTCCAACTCATAAAAATAGGCACAAGCTCGAAATTTTGAAAGGCATCTTACAATTTTACATACTTTAAAGTATTTCGTGGGTTATTTTGTACTTTTAGGTAATTAGTAGTAAGTTTACAAAAAACCTTCACTTATTTAGAATCTAGTTTGGAGAGTCTTAAATTGCTCGGGTATCGAACCACGCTTAGCGTCAGTCCCTGTGAATCGACATTGACTACCACTACCTACACCTACACTATCTACTTGCGAAAAAATAGGGTTAGGAAAACTACTGTCAGGATTCGGTTGTCTCAAAACTCAGTTGCCGGAGCCAGATGCGCTTCCATTCGCGGCGTTGGGGCTAATTTCGGATCCAGATTTGGGCTCCGACCTAGAATCCGCAGAATATCCAATCTCAGATCTTGTATCTCCGAGTGATGAGTCCTTCGACACCAAGGAACTGATGAGGCATTACATGCAATATCTCGGAGTTTGGCTTCCGGACATTTTTTAGGTTTATGTATCTATTCCTTAATCTTTTGGTAAAAATCTATTTAGGGTTTCTTTGATCTAGATTGGCTTCGATTTGGTGCTGAGTTTTTTAATCTGTGCTTAATGTTTAACTTATATGATGGGTTTTTTTGTTTTGATGAAATTGATGATGGTCTTATTCCTGATAGTTTGATGTTGCCCATGTATTTTGTGGGATCTGTGTTGGTTATGTATAGTGATTGACTAGTGGTAGCTTAAATTAAATGATGGTCTTGTTCTTGATAGTTTGATGTTGCCCTTGTATTTTGTTGGAACTGTGTTGGTGAAAAAAGAAACTTATGTTGCTTTTTGCTTCTTGATATACGTGAACCTTCATACATGCAAACTCCGGTGGTACGGAGGGAGTATTAAAAATGGCTATACTTAATAATAAAAAAAATTAGAAAATAATTTTCATAACAGAAGTTGGATGTTGGACCTTGATAATAAGTTGCTGAAAGTTTTTCCTCACATTAAAATATGTAAAGAATTTCATGTGCAAATGTATGTTGAAATCGAAATTATTTATGAGAGAGATTATAGAGGAAGTATGTTAGGCCTAATATGTTGTGTGTATATAACAATTAATGAACTTATGGATGTCTGTTGATGATGTAATGAGACAATTAAACATGTATTTTTCTTCAAATGTCAGTTATTTGGTGCAAAACATAAAAAATTATGTCTCACTATTACGTGTATAGTTTTTCAATCATCAAATAACTTTATTCAAGATATATGAATGATGGTCGAGTCTGTATATAATAAGAAGTAAACAATAGTTAGAATAAGTCAAACTTTATAGATATAATAGAAATTTTTGTAAGACTAAATATTTCTACATTATATCATGGTATGTCCCTTTTTATGATTCTTTTAACGTTAACTATCATAACTTGTTTTGTTAAGACTAAGGTTATTTAACTTTTCTATTTCTCTTTTGTGATTCTTTTAGTTTTTAGTTGATTTAAAATGATGTTTGTTTAATGGATTAACTTTTTATTGCATTGAATAATCTACGAAATTGTTTTATATATTACAATGGTTTTTTATTTGTCAAGAACCTAAAAGATAAGTTAACTATCAATTCACACAATGTACAATTATTTTAAGTTCAAACTAATTTATTATAAAAAAATGTAACCACGTGCAACGCACATTAATAACATAGCGATTCTCTATTTCTCGTATGCCTTGGCCACCATTTTCCAAGCAGCGCCTTCCAAGTCTTTTCCTTCGCAAAAAAAGAAGACAAAAACAAAAGTTCTGCACGTTTTTAGATTGAAGAACTAGTTCATAAGGTCTTTCTTTCGTAAATATGCTACATTACCAATTCAAAACTTTGTTCCCATTAGAATTTGACTAAAGGAACTTTCTGCAAGTAATTGTGTCACTCGTGTGCTCAAATGTCAACATAATCACTGACAACATTAACTATTATTAAGTTGTTGAATTCTTGTTACATTTGATTAGACTTCCTGTAAACCTTGTCCATTTCAAATGAATTTGAGAAACATAATCAGCTAGGTTGTTTGCTCCAATAATTGAATTTTTTGTTTTGAACTTAAACAACGTCAAAAGTCTTCCTTGTATTGCTTATTTTGCTAACCAAGCCAGGTTCTTAATGGTTATTTCTTCGCAATTTTCAAAATAAATCCATTTTAAAGCTCCATTTAATTTGTGATCTAATCTGAAAATGGCTTGTTTCATGTTCAATAGGATCCGTTGTAAGCTGTTTCTTTCCATTACCTTTCTGAAACTCTCCATTGGGATTGATACACTCTCTCGAAACCAGACTATTGGTATTGAGCAGAGCTTGGTTTCCCAAAACCAAGTTTTTGAACTCGGATTTTTCGCACCCGGTACATCTGGAAGCAGATTCTTGGGGATATGGTACAAAACCACCCCAGATGTTATCGTTTGGGTTGCAAATAGAAACAATCCCATCACTGATTCTCAAGGAGCAACTTTTGCTATTTCTGGAAATGGAACTCTTGTTATAAGCGGACGTGGAAGCATTATCTGGTTCACCAATTCATCCGCTGTGGCAACGAGTCCAGTTTTACAGCTATTGGATACTGGAAATCTGGTTCTTGTAGATAGGACCAAAGAAGGCTATGTATGGCAAAGTTTTGATTACCCGACTGATACGTGGATACCTGGAATGAAGATGGTAGAAGACATTGCTGCTGGTGTAGAGATGTATTTAACGTCATGGAGAAATTTGGATGATCCTTCACCTGGAGATTTTGTACACAGGATTGACAATCAGGGTATGCCGGAGGCGGTTACTCTCAGAGGCAAAACCAAAACATTTCGAACCGGAAAGTGGAACGGGCATCACTTTGCAGGCGGCCAAAGCTTCCCCAATGCCATCTTCAAACCTGGAATAGTGATCGAAGGAGGCAGGTTGATATCTTTATCACAACCTTACGACAACTCAGTTTTGTCAAGAATAACACTAGACATGTCAGGTTTGCTCCAGAGGTATACTATGAATTCAAGAAACGATAAATGGATTCATGCTTACACATTTCCGAATGATCAATGTGATAAATATGGTTATTGCGGCCCCTACGGCATCTGCATAAATGACAATATAGAAAGATGCGAATGCTTTAAGGGATTTACTCCTAACTCCCAAACAAATTGGGACCTTCAGGATTGGTCGGAAGGATGCACTAGAAAATTGCCATTGAATTGCCAGCGTGGAGACGGTTTTCTAGAGGTTAGAGGGGTAAAGTATCCTGATATGTTGGCATTTTGTTTAAATACTAGCATGAACCTCAACGAATGCAAAACCGAGTGCTTAAAAAACTGTAACTGCACTGCATATGCTAATCCATACATTACGAATGGAGGCAGTGGTTGCGTGATGTGGTTTGGTGATCTCATTGACACTAGAGAAATTCCTGGACCAGATAGCATGCAAAACATCTATATACGTTTGCCAATTTCAGAACTAGGCATGTTTATTTTGAAATCCTAAACGACTCTTTACATAAATATTTGTACCTGAACTTCTTGATCAGTTTATACTTCTTGGTGTTGTGCTCGCAGATTCTATCTCCAACATACAGAAAAAGAAGGAAAAGAGAAGGCGTGCAAAAATACTCCTGATATCAACTGTTTCTGGAATTATTTTCTTAGGCCTTTTAGGCGGAGGTGTACTTTTAATGACAAGAAGAAACAGGCAAGGTATTGGCACTAAGGATTTTTTGGTTAGACTAGTTGCTCAATAATCTGTACAGTTGATGTAGAAAACATGCAGCGAAGAACATTGATTCTACTCTTTTCCACTTTACAGCATCAGAAACTAATAATGAGGATCTAAAGTTACCGTTATTCAAGTTGGCAACTATTATCGCTGCAACTAACAACTTCTCTAAGGAGAACATAATTGGAGAAGGAGGCTTTGGACCAGTTTACAAGGTAACATACTAAATGCTTGGTGAACGTAATCAATCATTAATTTGTCATTTTGATTCTTATGTGACGCACGAACAGGGGAAGTTGTCTGCTGGAGAAGAAATAGCGATCAAAAGATTGTCAAAAACTTCAGGACAAGGCCTTGAAGAGTTCAAAAATGAGGTTATCCTGATTGCCAAATTACAACACAGAAACCTCGTTCGGCTTCTGGGATGCTGCGTTGAAGGAGACGAAAGAATGCTAATCTACGAATACCTGCGGAATAAGAGCCTGGATTATTTCGTTTTTGGTAAATCCTAGAAGTCATAATTCTTCTTTTTCTGTTTGGAAGATCTCTTGCTTGCATTTCATCCAAATTTTGTATGAATAGAAGCATCGAATTCAAAAGATACCCATATGCAGATAAGGATGACAGGACAGTTTTGACGTGGCCTAAGCGCTTTGACATTATCATGGGGATCGCTAGGGGACTGCTGTACCTCCACCACGACTCCAGACTAAAGATTATCCATAGGGATCTGAAACCGAGCAATATTCTTCTAGATGGAAATCTGAATCCAAAAATCTCAGACTTCGGGTTAGCAAGAATTTTTGGAGAGGACCAAGCTATTGCTAGAACAAGAAGAGTTGTTGGAACATAGTGAGCCTTTTGTTTTAGTGTTTTTCTTATTTATATAGTATTGGGGGTTCTGATTAAAAAAGTTATATGCACGCAGTGGGTATATGGCTCCAGAATATGCTTTTGAGGGGAAGTTTTCAGTGAAATCCGATGTGTTTAGCATGGGAGTGGTATTGCTGGAGATTGTGAGCGGAAAGAAAAACAGAGGGTTTGACCATGATAGCCTTTTGGGAGAAGCGTGGTTGGTGTGGAAAGAAAAGCGGATTGTGGAGCTAGTAGATGATTGTGTGAGAAATACAATTATAGAGTCTGAAGCGAAGAGATGCATTCAAGTTGGTTTATTGTGCGTCCAGAAAGTAGCAGAAGATAGGCCAGAGATGTCATTAGTACTCTTCATGTTGGGAAGTGATGGAGCAGTTATTCCAGAACCCAAACAACCTGGACTTTTGATGGACTCAACTTCAAGCCCTGTAATTGTAAATATGGACGACTCCGACAAACACACAATTACCATCACCGAATTCCAGGCCCGCTAGCTGCTCCCAATTTCATTAATGTATAACATTCCCCTTTCCTTTTATCCATCAATCACAAATTAAATGCTTGTGCTTGTGTTCACAGGTTGGACCATAATGGGTTCATGTGTCCCAAATCAGAACACAAATACAATCTCGATCCATATAAATAAATTGAAAATTATATCTAGTAAGCTCAATTCTACGTATTCTTTATCTTTTTAGATTAAATATTATGATTGTTTTACATTGTTCTGTCTCTGGTATAAAGAAGAGTGTAGCTTCCTGACTGCTCACACAAGTCTCATCTTAAAACACACTTTTACCATTTCCTGATTAAGATATTAGTTTTAGACTAATCTCAATAAATGACAATTCAGTACAATAGGGATGTTAGTGAGAATTTTATGTTAAGTTTGATATTCAAATATAAAACTTAATAATAACATATAAAACTTGACTCCAACTTTTGTGCACTTGGGACATGGTGCAACTGTACTATTTTAAATCATTTGATTTGATCAACCTATAATTCAACCATTAGATCAAAATAATACTCTCTCTCCTTATACTTGTTACATATTCTAATGGTTTCACCTAAAATTATTAACATTAATTAATTAATTTTCTATTATTAATTACAATAATATCTCCCGAATCATGATTCAATTTTATTGAATCGAAAACTGATATCAATTTTATGTATGTTTTTTTTATTTTTAAAATTTTAAAGTTAAGTACACTAATTTCTTTCCAATCATATTAAATGTCAAAAAAAAAAGTTGAAATCACTACATATTTCGGGGGAAAAAAAAACAACAAAAAATAATAAGTCCTAAAAATCACAAAATATTTCGAAGGCATAAATAATAATAAATAAAATAAGTTTACAAAATTCAAAGACCTAAAATTAAAAAAATATATATAAAAGTCCGCCTCAATATAGAAATAAACGTGGAAAATAAAAAGGTGGGATAATATATTTAAAATACAAATAAATTAAAAATAGTAAATATTAACATGTAACCTGCAAACTAGGTAAATCTCATCTAGGTGCATTGTGTCCCAGGTGCACCCCAGAAAAGCACATAAAACTTTGAAAACATATTAATTATTTTCTAGAAAAGTACTTTCCCATCTCATAAAAAGAGTTATGTTTGGAAAACTTTTCTTTTCCCAAAATAAGTGTTTTGCTTAAAATCAATATCTCGTATTACTAGTTCAAGTAAAAATGTAATTTTTTTTTTTTTTTACAAATTAGTTAGATATGATTGAATAAGTCAAACAAATAAAATAAAATAAAATAACTTGTGTAAGTGTGTATTGATGGATTTTGGGGAGTTATATCTTCATCAAATTGTTTTAAAAAAACAGCATCGTACATTTTTCAAATAAGACTCTTTTTATGAAAGGGGAATAATGTATCCCCCAAAAAATATAGTTTTTTTTTTTTTTTCTAAAAAATGTATCACTCGCATATTTATCAGAGGATGTGATTCTTTTTTTATTAATTGAACGGAATTTTGAGGTTCGGTCGGATAGGTCGACCAGCTACACTTATTTAAGTACATACATTTGGGCATAAGAGTATTACTCATCTTTTTAACATACTAGCATAATGCACGTGCGTTGCACGTGGGAGCTTGTTTTGAAATGGAGTTTTAGGATATGTGTGGCGTAGTTTGTTTGGTTCTTCTGTTGTTGATGTTTTTTAGATGTTTGTTTCAGTATTGTTCAAAATTTGTTTTGAAGATAATGTAGAAAAGAGAGTTTCATCAATCTTAAGATTTATACTTTTTAATGTGATGTGGATTTAGCGTTGTATCAATTGGTAGATGACTTTATTTTGAAAGGAGTTTTACCAATAAATATACATGATGAAAAAATAATAGGTTGGTAAAATTTCTATTTTGAAATATTTAGTTGTTCGTGAAGCATTTTATGTATATAGCAAAAAATGAGACGAGCATGGTGTTGAAATGGTTTTGAATCCGTAAAATAGATGAAAATGAGAAATTGTTTAAAAGACGTAAATGAGAAATTTTGTAAAAGACAAATAAAATACTTGTTCATATGTTCTTATCAGATTATTCCTTCTCTTTTTTGATCTTCTTGGTTTGCATCCCCTTCTTATTTCTTATTTTCTTCATGACCTCATTTAGTGTGTCTTCATCATCACTTGCTATTTCAATGTAATCTTGAGGCTCTTTCTTTGTGGTCCATTTCTTTTTGTTTCCTTCCACTTCTGTATTAATTAATTCGGGTGCCTCCTTCTTTGTGCTCCGTTTCTTTCTCTTTTCTTCAACTTTTTTTGTTCTTCGCCCTCGTAATATTGAGGATGGTGCCCGCTGTTTTTCATCTCTTTCTTCACAGGGTTTAATTTTTCTATTGCTTCAGCTTTTGCATTCAATTTTCCATTAGTGATTGTTGTATTTCGGGTCAGAGCTATCAGAAATCGGATCTCGTTTGATGCTTCTAAGCTGAGGCCTCTGTAAACTTTTGATGAATTTTCCTCCTGTAGTTGATATATCTTACGTTAGTATATTGTATTTGAATTAATAGTGTAATAAAACATATGTGAAGTTAATAATTTACCTTATCTATGGATTTAATGTAATCTTCTATCGAGCATCTGACATAAATTGATGTCGTTTCACCAAACATTGTTATTGTTGCACTTAGATGTCCTTGCACGACGTTCAACTTTATTACGTACCTATGAGATGAAATAATGTTAAGCAACTTTGCTTGATATTTTAGATAGTGATTATAATTTTTGTTGTTCCGGTATTACCTTGGTGTTGTTTATGTAGTTCCATCTTTGTAGTTGCCGCCTTTTATGCTTCCATTTTTTTTTGGCAACAAATGTAGCACAATTTATGCATGATTCATACCATATTTTTGCTTCATTTTCAACCTTATACATTGTTGCTATAAAGGAATAGCAAGTGTCTTGAAGCATAAAATATGAACAATTATTAATTTAATATTTTTTGTGTATATGTATATATACATATATGTATGTATTAAAGGTGTATAAATTTTGACAATATTAAGTTGGTATAATTTCAAAAATTTGGAATATGAAATTTAGTTCAGGTCTTTCATCAATTCTAAAACACCTCCTCGAACAATAACACTTGTCTCTGAATACTGTTTTTTCTCAAACTTAAGAAACGTGAAATTGTTCATTGCATTTTTTTCGTCTCTGCTCTTTCTTCATTAGGTAAGAGTATTCACCTCATCAAATTCATATATTTTATTTCGTTTTATAGTTGCCTATGATCCGTTGGATCCAAATGAGAATATCACAATCAAGTGGATGCGATATAATGTCATGGACACCTGATGGCTATGTGGTTAGTACTCACCATAGTGGCATCCAAATTCTAGGGTTTTAAATATTTTGTGTCTTGCTTAATTAATTTGAGCTAAATAAATTTGTTCAACATTAATATGAAATAAAAAGAAATTCTATATGAACTAATGGATTTGTATGTAATTTATTTTTCTTCTAAAATAGATTTCATGATAGAAATATCTTTGGTAAGTCTTTCTTCTTGTTATGAGTTCTTCCAGAGTAATTAGTTTTGCTGAATTGAATCTCTCTGCCATTGTTAGCTTGCATACTTCCATAGGATCTTCAATGTTGCACAACCTGTTTGTAATTTATTTGGTTTGGAAATATTATGTTATTGTAAAAGGTTCTTTTTTTCCCAAAACATGTTGCTCACCATTGGTGTAGTTCTTCGACTTCTTCATTATGTGGGTTGATTTGTAAGGTTGTAGCTCCAGTGGTTTGCAAATGAATAAGGCTTGGGAATTTTGCTTTTAGTTTTTATCATATTTGAAATGTAGTTTCTAAACATGTGAATTACAATTGTAATTTAGTATGTAAGAATTTTTGTACCTTGATATGCTTTTGTCATTACTCTTTGGATGGCAAACACTGGTCTTTCGGCCTTCATTTGTTGTAATTCACATCCTTCATTATTTTTCATATCTTCCCAAAGTGTCAATTTCACTTCTTTATATCTATAAAATGTAGGCTCACTTTTGTTTATTTTATTTTGTGTATATATATATATATATTTATATGTATATATATACATACATACATACATATATATATATATGTGTGTGTGTGTATGTGTGTTTTTAAGTTTGTAAAAATTCTAGAAAAAAAAATTATACATTTAATTTGTATGACTTACTCATTGTCCATAACAATTATTTCCCTAGTATGAATATCCATGTAACTAATGCAATTAACAAATAAACTAACAAGCTAAGATGAATTAAAGTATGGATATAAGGTATGCTCGCCTTTAACCCAGTATCCCCCTAGTATGAATATCCATGTAACTAATGCAATTGCTTGACCAATCAGTTCTGAAATCCCTACTCCAAGAATTAACAATTACGCTTAGCTAACCCTTGTTACCCCTTAATTATAATTAATTATAGGTTCGCTTAGTAACTAATCATATCCAATTAAATAGTCCTAGGATAAGATCGCTAGAACACCATTAATCAAATGCATAGGGAACTAAGGCAACGGAGTAGGTACGTTGTTGTACTCGCAAGCTCGGTACAAGTGACCGCGACTTATGTTATCCTAGCGAATAATCATTATTTGCTACTTTTAGACACAAACACATAACAATTACATATTATGGATTTATGACCTAGTAACAACAATATGTCTATTACCCGGGTGATCAAACAAAATAGCAAACATATAAAAGATATGAAGGAATCAAATAACATAAGTAATTTCAGAACATAATTAAATCAAACAATCACCGTATTATTTTCAAAAACATCATCCTAGGGTTCAACGTAGTCAAAGACGGAAAATAGATAACTTAGCCGATCATATTGATGGCTAAGAACAAATTATAAATTAAAGACATAAACTAAGAGAACCCGAATTGCCGAATCTTGAATCTTCGTGTTCTTCAGAATTGCCAAGCCCGTGCTCTTCAAATCAAAGTGAAAGTTATGTTTTTGGACTTGGGATCTTCCTTTTATAGACGGGGATGATTTTGGCTCAATTTGGGCTGAAAAATGATAAATCCCGCACAAAACCTTATTGGGCCGACTAATCTCTCGGCCGAGACTCACTGGCTCGGCCGAGCTCCATGTATTGTTGTCTCGGTCGAGACTCAGTGGCTCGGCCGAGATTCTTCTCCAGCCAAAAACTCTGGATTCCCTGACCTTCTGTCTCGGCCGAGCCCTCCTTGTCTCAGCTGAGACCAGTCTTCTGCAGCTCTGGCTCGATTTTTCTCGATTTTCGACTTGCTGGACTTGTTTTCACATTCATCCTAAGTCAAGTTCGACTTTTTGGTCTAATTTCACCCAAATAACTTCAAAACAAGTCACATACATCAAATCGTCCAATAATGCAAATATGAGAATTACACGGTCAATTATGCATGCCAATGTCACTAAATAAACACTTAACTCGGCCTATTATGCATGCAAAATTACGTGTACCAAACTATAAGAAATTTATGAAGAATCGAACAAGAATATAAGCTAAAAAGGAACAAAAAAATTAAGATATTATTAATATTTAGGTTCAACTTATGACATTTGTTTAGCTAAATATCATATGAAATATAATATAAAATTTCATAAGTTGAGAGATGACTTCAAAGTATAAAATGAGTCTTACCAAATACATAATACTTTTAAAATAAATTACTAAATTAGCTCTAAATATTTCACCTAATCAAATTTCTACTTTTTCTACAATTATATAAAACAATATCATTATAAATAGATAAATAATTTTAAGAAACTTAAAATTAAATTAAATAAGAGGAATATGATACACAATAGTTGTCTTGTCAAATATATTTTTATTGTAGATAGTGAAATTAGTATAAAGATATTATAACTATGTACCCAAATTGAAAACAATAAGCTAAAAATAAATAATTACCTCTTAAAACTGAAAGATGATAAATAAAGTAAATAAGAGCTTACACTATTATTCACCGTTCTATTATATATATATATATATATATATGTGTGTGTGTGTGTGTGTGTGTGTGTGTGTGTGTGTGTGTGTGATTTTTTTCTTTTTGTTGCTAATCATAAAATTTATGTGTATTCTTTCACCATAAAAACACCAAAACTTAATATTTTTGCAAACATTTAATATCTAAATAACTCTAGTATACCATAATCATTATCCTAATATAGATGTCAAACTTTGGTGTTACTAAAGTCCTACTATTAAACTATAACATGTTTAATTTTCTATCTTTTTTATGGATATAAAAATATATTTTGTGTAAATTCAACTATTTAATATTTTAATATATATATTATTTAGATTTTTTTGTAATCGATCTTTCTCCTTTCTCTCTAAAAGAACCCAATTAGAAAAACTATAAGAAATTTTTGAAGAATCGAAGAAAATAATATGAATAATGTAATGTATTTTACTAAAAATGAATATTGATAATATAAGATATTATAAATATTTAGGTTCAACTTACGTCATTATTTGAACTAAATATCATATGAAATGTAATAGAAAATTTCATAAGTTGAGGTTGAGAGATGAATAATATAATGTATTTTACTAAAAATGAATAATAATAATAATAATAATAATAATAATAATAATAATAATAATAACAACAACAACAACAATAATAATAATAATAATAATATATTATAAATATTGAGGTTCAGCTTATTTCGTTAATTGAACAAAATATATGAAAAATCGAAGAAAAAAAAGATTTATATAGTGTTTTTTACTGAAACTGAATAATAATAATAATAATAATAATAATAATAATAATAATAATAATAATAATAATAATAATAATAATAATAATAATAATAATAATAATAATAATAATATAAGATTTCATGAATATTTAGGTTCAATTTACGTCATTAGTTATCTAAAAATCATATGAAATGTGATAGAAAATTTCATAAGTTTAGGCCTGAGAGATGAATTTCTATAAAATGACTTTTACGTAATAAGTAACACTTAAAAAATAAAGTTACTAAATACTAATACTAATATTTTTTTGTTCATGATCCGAATTGCACGGATCTTAACTGGTGTACAAATGACTTACTATAAGGAATATAGTCAACTAAAAAAAGGAAATAGCATTCAAGGCTGATTTATTTTCAACCCTGGTCTTTTTTGTTCATGATCCCTAATTAGGAATGTTTTGTGAAATAAGGAAATAGCCAATTAAATTAAGTAAGTTGTTTAGAGTAAAATTGGAAGTATTATAGTTTTTTTTGCTAAAGTGACACTTATTTTAAAAAAAAAAAATATCAGTTTGTCAAATGGAGGGAGTACTATTTTTCCATCAAATTCAACCAAACAATACTAACTATTTTCATCTGTTTAGAATCTATCATAGAAAACATCCCAAAATACATAATAAATAATATCCTCAGATAGTTAATAAAGATAAATTATAGTTTTATCAATTCATCGACTAACATGTTTGATAGACGAGATAGAAGAAACAACAAGTTAGAAACTCCTTTCGGGAAGTTTGGACTAGGGATGCAAACGAACCGAATCGAAGCGAATATTAAGAGATTCGATTCGAATTCGTGAATCTGGCTTCGATTCGAATTTGATTCGATTCGTCAATCGAATTTTAAATCTGATTCGAATTCGATTCGAATTTTTTTCCGAATATATTCAATTCGATTCGTGATTCGTAAATTTAAATTTTCAACAAAAAAAGTATTGTTATTTAGAAAATATTCGATTCGAAATCAAATTTGTCTAGATTCAAAAATTAGAAACCATATATTTTACTAAGGGAATTTGTATATATTTACTATTAAATATATTTTTATTTATTAAAATTATATTATATATTTAATATTATATATATATATATATCGAATCGAATCGAATCATCGAATTTGACGAATCGAATACATATATATTCGAATTCGATTCGAAATATAAACGAATATAAAATATGATTTGAATTCGAATTTTACCGAATCGAATCATCCTAAACGAATTCGAATCACGAATCGAATCAGTATAATTTGATTTGACTTGCATCCCTAGTTTGGACAGGTCATTAAAACTGAAAAGGAAAGGAAAAACAGAAAATCTGGAAAAAAGGAACAGGTACGGTTTTACCGGTTTCTTCTGGTTTGCCGGTTCAACGGTTATTTACGGTCCAACCAGTTCTTTCTGGTTCAACTTCTAGAACAGTGGTACACACCGGTTCCGAGGCTGGTCCTGTGCCAGCCGGTTGAATTTCATAACACTGGTTTTGAAATGATTGAAATACCCATCTAGAATCTTGCCAAATAGATATTCGGTGCAATTAAATACAATTATTAGAATTTTCGATTGTGGCACAAGCAAGTGAGATTATTTTCAGATAAACACAATTATAGAATTTCCTATGCAGATCTTGTCCCACTATAAAGAATTTTAATTCAGGTCCACGGCTATTCCGTCAGCGACGACCGCGACGATTTCTTCTTCTAATTACATAGCAACGCGTGGCATTAAACTTTAGGCAGAAATATAAAATAAAATAAAATAAAATAAAGACACTCTCTTTGATCTTCACATATATTTCAACGCCCACCACCACCGATCTCCCACGCCGGCCGGCTACCATCATTACCTTATTCCACCACCGGCCACTCCATCGTCTTCCTGTACAACCACCATGGCCCGCCACCACCTACAGCCTTTGGCCACCACTCTCCAGCATCAACAAAAAATGTGTTTCTTTCTTTTTTACTGGTTTCAACCATTGTGCAATTTTAAAATTTAAAATAAAGGTTTACTGTAATTGAAATTCATCACCGAGGTTTGATTGTGCGCGATTTCACATAACTATATTAAAGGGGGAGGGGAAGAGAGATACACGTATGGTGGGTTTGGGGTGTGGAAAATTAAGAAATTTGGCCCCGCTTACAGCTGCAGAGAGAGGGAAAGAGAAGGAAGGAGGTGGGGGAGACGGTGGAAAAAATTGGAGTTTGGAAGAGTTGAGAAATTGGACACTTGGCACAACCTTATTAGTGTTCCATAAGCATCGCGGAGCGTTGCGGATAGAAGAGGTGCGCATCTGATCAGTTCTCATTTCAGGTATCACTTTTGCCAGCCAAACCAGATTAGATTCCTTAAACAAAGTACCCTTTCATCTACCTTTATTTTGTCACATGATCTGAAAATGGG
The DNA here is from genome assembly GCA_958295605.1 of Ajuga chamaepitys. NCBI lineage: Eukaryota > Viridiplantae > Streptophyta > Magnoliopsida > Lamiales > Lamiaceae > Ajuga > Ajuga chamaepitys. The sequence continues at coordinate 37,325,231 of OY282498.1, read as the reverse complement.
CTTTTCCATGATCAACAATACCATCTTTAAGCTGTTTCTTTCCTTTACCTTTTTGAAATTCTCACTTTTTCCTAATCAAACTATTCGCATTTGGCAGACACTGGTTTCTCAGAGCCATATTTTCGAGGCGGGTTTTTTCTCCCCTGGAAAATCCACAAACATTTTCCTTGGAATATGGTATAAAATAACGCCAGATATCGTTATCTGGATCGTCAACAGGAACAATCCCATCTCCAACTCACGCGGAGTAACTTTTTCTATTTCCGGAAATGGAAGTCTTGTCATAAGCCGAGGTCTAATCATTATCTGGTTGGCGAATCCATCACCAGGAGCTGCATCAGATCCATTTCTAAAGCTCCTGGACACTGGAAACTTGGTTCTTGCAGACTAGAAAATCCAAGGTCCAATACATATGGCAGAGCTTTGACTCTCCAACTGACACCTGGCTACCAGGAATGAAGTTGTTGGACGACATTGATGCTGGCATGGAGACGTATTTGACGTCATGGAGAAGTTCGGATGATCCTTCCCCTGGAGATTTTATTCTCAGGATTGAAAACCAGAGTTTGCCTGAGATAGTGCTTTACAGAGGGAAAATAAAGAAGTACTGGTGTGGAAAGTGGAATGGAGCTCAATTCTATGGCGTTATACCCTTTCGAACATAGCATTCAAGGCTGATTTAGTTTTCAATAATGGGAGGTTTATATCTATGGCAGAGCCCTATCATAACAGCTCAATCCTCAGTAGGATACGCCTTGAAGCGTCGGGAATGGGACTGCGTTATACGATGCATGCGAAGAGAGAACGAGTGGAATGTTGTCTTCTCAAGTCCTCAAGACACGTGAAGAATACGGTCTATGTGGTCCTAATGCTATCTGTAGGATTCACCGGCCGTTCAGATGCGAGTGTTTGAAGGGATTCGTCCCTGAATTTCGAAGAGAATGGAACCTTCAAGATTGGTCCGGTGGATGCACTAGGATTGAACCGTTGAATTGCCAGAGTGGAGATGGTTTTGTAGAGGTTGGAAGGGTGACGTATCCTCATTTCTTGAGATTTCGGTTGAATGTCAGTATGAGCCTTGATCAATGCAAAGCTGAGTGTTTAAATAACTGCAGCTGTACGACGCATGCTAATCCATATGTATCGAATGGAGGCAGTGGTTGCGTTATGTGGTTTGGGGATGTCGTTGATACCAGAGAGCTTCCTGCGGCTGATAGCAAACAAAAATTGTTTATTCGCTTACCAGGTTCGGAGCTAGTTGATCATAAGTATTTCTCATACTTGATATCCTTGATGTTTTCATTTTATTTAGTGAGTATTTGTATAAGAAACTCCATGGATGTTAATTAGTTAATACTTTTTTATTGTAGATTCTGTGACTGTCATGGAGAAAGGGAAGATGACGAAATGGCCTCTGAAGCTAAGACTTATATCAATTGCTTCTGGAGTTCTTGTTTTAGGCTTTATCAATGGAGGTATTTTCTTTATGACAAGACGAAAAAGGCAAGGTAAAAACTCTCGAGCAATGAGCTAAAAAGTCTGTGTTTTATGTTGAAAACATGCATTATTTTCTCTCTGTTTCTTCACAAAAGAAAGGACTGATACGGATCTAGAATTACCTTTACTCAAGTTTGCAACTTGAGGTTGCAACTAACAACTTCTCTGCAGAAAACATGATCGGAGAAGGTGATTTTGGTCCCGTTTACAAGGTGACGTATTACATGAGAGAGAGTGCGTAATGTCAACAAAAGACATATATTCTAACTCATGGATTGGCAGGGGAATTTGTCATCATCAGAAGAAATAGCCATTAATCGATTGTCTAGAACTTCCCCCAGGGTCTTGAAGAGTTCAAAAATGAAGTTATCTTGATTTCCAAACTTCAGCATACAAACCTTGTTAGACTGTTGGGGTGCTTCATTGAAGGAGAAGAAGAATATTAATCTATGAATACCTGCACAATAAGAGCATGGATTATTTTGTTTTTGGTATGGCACACCATTATCCATTTCTAACCCCTTTTATTTCATTCTATATAATCAAAGTGTGTTTCAGTGTCATAATGTATCAATTATGTACAGATCAAAATCGAAGGGCACTTTTGACATGGCCTAACTGCTTCGACATTATTATGGGAATTGCTAGAGGGTTGCTCTATCTCCATCATGATTCTAGATTGAAGAATATCTATCGGGATCTCAAAACAAGCAACATTTTACTCGATGATAATTTAAATCCAAAAATCTCAGACTTGGGCTTAGCAAGGGGTTTTGTAGAGGATCAGTCTGTAACCAGAACAAGGAGGGTTGCTGGAACTTAGTAAGTTTTTTATTTTATTTTGTAAATTTAAATCTCAAATGAAGCATGCTGAATTTTCCAGAGGGAGCTCACGATTAATAAATTTTGCAGTGGCTATATGGCTCCAGAATACGCAATTGCTGGGAAATTTTCTGTAAAACTAGACGTGTTTAGCATGGGAGTGGTATTGCTAGAGATTGTGAGTGGAAAAAAGAACAGGGGCTTTGAATACCTCGGCGATCATTATCACAGCCTCTTGGGACATGTATTTCTGTCTCACTGCAAATACTTTACACATTTCATCTTTTCTGCTGATAGGATAACTAACAAACGTGTATCGTGGCGATTTTTATAGGCATGGATGTTGTGGCAAGAAAATAATATTCTGGAGCTAATGGATGAATGTTTGGAAAATTCATTAATCGAATATCAAGTGAAAAGATGCATATATGTTGGATTATTAAGCGTTCAGAAATTTGAGGACGCTAGGCTAGTGATGTTATCAGTGCTTTTCATGTTAGGAACGAATGGAGTAGTTCTGCCTGAACCCAAAGAGCCGGGATTTTTCATTGGATCGAGTTCCATCCTTGATAGGAGTGGCACATCACCAAGTCCTCTGTCTGAGGGACACACAATCACGATCACTGATTTGGAGGCCAGATGATGCTGATCGATGGGAAGTTCTTGATTATGTTGCAAATTTAATTATTGGAATTTGAAATGTAGTGTGACATAAACACATACAGACATCTATGTATCTCATTCTTGGACTTCTCTAGAAACTGAAGTCTCCCCTTCGAAGCATACCTTCTTTTTTCAATCCAATCTCTATCTTCCTACCTTTAGAAGTCTAGGTAGTTTCTTACAAATTAATGTAGGGACAAAAATACCCTCTATCATACAAACTATATATAAGGAGACCTAATGGATAAATACGTAATTTATCTTACTAATATATATTTATTGCAAGAAATTAATAAATTCATCCATTAATTACTTAGTTATATATTCTTTATTTGTATTATTTTAGTTAAACTTAAGATAACATTAATTTTTAATTTTATTAAATTTCATAAGATTTGTTTTGCTTAGATATATTATTTGACATGATTTTTTTTTTTGAAAAAATATATGCTAATTCAATATATCATATGGAACAAAATATGGAAGGAGAATCCAGTCAATTGAATATTGACATAACTTTTAATTATAGTATAAATTATAAGATAATTCTAAGTTATATTTCTAGCGAAAAAAATATAAAAATATCACACATGCCTTTTTTATGCTAAATTGAAAAGTATTTGTAAAATAAGCAGCACAACACCTCACAAATTCTTAAAATAGGATTATAGACTTGTTATTTTAATTGTAGATCTTTATTTATTAATTATTTGTCTTATAATATTTTCTGTTGTATATGATTCAAGTATAATTAATTTTATTTTTTGAACATATTCTTTTGATCAAGTATACATTATAGGTACAAAAATGTGAATTTTAATAATCATAAAGAGACAAATTGAAAAGATGTACGCATTTTTAACATTAATTCAAACTCACATAATATTATATACAAACGTGGGATGAGATTATAGATACTTTATAAATACGTAATTTATCTTACTAATATATATTTATTGCAAGAAATTAATGAATTCATCCATTAATTACTCAGTTATATATTCTTTATTTGTATTATTTTAGTTAAACTTAAGATATCATTAATTTTTAATTTTATTAAATTTCATAAGATTTGTTTTGCTTAAATATATTATTTGACATGATTTTTTTTTTAAAAAAAATGTATGCTAATTCAATATATCATATGAAGCAAAATATGGAAGGAGAATCCAGTCAATTGAATATTGACATAACTTTTAATTATAGTATAAATTATAAGATAATTCTAAGTTAATATTTCTAGCGAAAAAAATATAAAAATATCACACATTGCCTTTTTTATGCTAAATTGAAAAGTATTTGTAAAATAAGCAGCACAGCACCTCACAAATTCTTAAAATAGGATTATAGACTTGTTATTTTAATCGTAGATCTTTATTTATTAATTATTTGTCTTATAATCTTTTTTGTTGTTTATGATTCAAGTATAATTAATTTTATTTTTTAAACATATTTTTTTGATCAAGTATACATTATAGGTACAAAAATGTGAATTTTAATAATCATAAAGAGACAAATTGAAAAGATGTACGCATTTTTTACATTAATTCAAACTCACATAATATTATATACAAACGTGGGATGAGATTATAGATACTTTATAATGAGAATGTTTCATATATAAGAGTACTCTTAAGAATATCACCAATTTAACTTTTAAACATATTCTCCTTATTCAAATTTGTTCTATAACTATGCGAATGCTATTAATGCATGACCTATTTAGTGAGTTATTATCTACATAGTTAGAGTCGAATCTTTGTTTATGTTTTTAAAAGCGATATTTCAAACTCAAGTGAAAATATACTTGATATATATTTCTTAATAATTGTAAAAAAATGAATGACTTTTACTTTCTTTTGTAATTTAATCATATCTTTTTAAAATTGCAAAAAAATGCATGAGTTTTTTAAATTTTGCAATTCAATGCATCAATAAAACGTTTCCGGTAAGATCGTGATGATCCAGCTGTCGGAGCTAAAAATATTTTTGTCACATTGGACGTTACCTCAACACAGATAAAAATCATGTGTCTTAGATATATATAAAAAAGGGACAAATTTATCCATCTACATTCTTATCATTGACTTCACCTAAAACACTAAATTACTTTGCAGTAAAAAATTTAAAGAAGCTCTCATGTAAGTTAAAGAAACAGGTGCAGTAACTTTGAAGTTGATCGGTCCTTAAAGTAATTCTTATTGAAATATAATTCACACTCAAGTGAAAATATACTTGATATATATTTTTTAAGAATACTTGTGAAAAAATACATGATTTTTACCTTTTTTGGAATTTATCATATCTTTTTTTAAAATTGCAAAAAACTGCGTGAGTTTTTAAAATTTTGCAATTCAATGCATCAATAAACTTTTCTGGTAAGATTGTAATGATGTGGTTGTCGGACCTAAAGAGACTTTTGTCATGTTTGATGCTACCTCAGCACATATAAAAATTATGTGTCTTAGATATATATATAAAAGGAAAACAAATTTACCATCTACAATCTTATCATCGACCCCACTTAAACCCCCGAGATACTTTGCAGTTAAAAACTTAAAGAAGCTATCATGTAAGTTAAAGAAACAGGTGTAGTAACTTTGAGGTTGATCGGTCCCTAAAGTAATTCTTATTGAAAGTTTTTTATCTTCTTCCAATTACCGACACTGAAAGCGGAAACCAAGTAAGTAAAACTAATCCTAAATTTATTTGACATGGCAATGTAAGCTGAGGTATTGTGGCCACATCATCACAATCAGATTGAAAAAATTAATTATTGTTTTAAATTGCAAAATTTTAATAATTCATGCACTTTTTTGCAATTTTAAAAAAGATGTGATTAAATAGCAAAAGAAGGTAAAAAATCAAGCATTTTTTCGTAATTAACCCATTTTTTAATTATTGTAACTAATATATTTTGATGACTAAGTTTTATTTATCTATTTACTTGTAAGAGTAATTGTTAACTATAAATTAAGCAAAGATTTTTTAGATAATAAAAATTCATTAAATTGTTGGAATCAACCAACATTGATTGACGAGAAGAAAAAACCAACACAGCATAAAGAAATATGAAACATATGAAGCACAAAGACTACAAGATATAAACCAAGTAAATTAGACAAATTGCCGATGCGCTAGATAAATCGAGTACCAAAAAAAAATGATCTCGAATTTATCTCTAATTTTCCGGTGGAAGTCCCCAAAAGTGAGCAAATCATTGTTGAAATATCTAATGATGATTGAATCTTCAAAAAAGACACCATGAACAATGGATATTCCATTATTTCGGGAATTGATATACTCCCACTTATTGAGGGGAGACGAAAACTCCCATAAAGAGAGACTGAAAATCTCTCATTGAGAGAAACGAAAGAGAAAAACAAAACAAAAATTAAAGATGAAACCTTCCCCGTCATCCCATGCAGGAATATGAAGAAGGCGACGACTAGGTTTAGTGTTGGAGATGGATTTTTAGAGATGATTATTTTCTTCACTATTAGTTGGGTTGACTTAAATAATTATTATTTAAGCAAGAGTTAGTTAAAAACTTAGTAGCACTTGTTAAAAGAATTAATATTTACCATTCTCTCCTAGATAGAAGATAAACAATTCAAAATATTTCGGAATCATACTTTTTAATCTCTACAAAAGTCCACTTAATTTAATCTTTGAAACACTTCTCGATCAGTTCCTGAATCAAACTTGAATATATCTTTATTTAATATATATATCTCGAATATAAAAGTTAACTAAGTTTATCTATAATTATTGATAATCACTTGAAAAGTATTCGATCATAGTTTCAAGTATATATATTGAAAAAAAAATATATAATTTACATTTTTCTATTAATAAATTAATTTATATTTGATAGTATTTTTATAACATGAATGAAGTAATTTCAATGAACTTTAAAATAATATTGGTGTTACATCAATTAATTTTAGTTTAAAGGTGATGTAATACAATATTTTCATACTTCTATATTAAATACATAAAAGATCTTATGACTTCTAAATAATACTCCCTCCATCCCGGCCTAATTGTCCGACTTGCCATATTTGTTTGTCCCAAGCTAATTGGCCATGCCCATAAATGGCAAATTCTCTCACAATCTCCACCATCAAAATCTCTACTTTTAATCTCCACCTTTGAAAAAGTCAAAGACTCCATAAAATCTGTTTTTTCTTAATCTCCGTGCCCGGCCAAGGTTGGACAATTAGGCCGGGACGGAGGGAGTACATATTTATGTAAGTTATTCTTTTTTCTTATAAATACAACTGAAGGACACAGTGGAGTGTAAACATGAAACAAAAGTATTTGCAATATTATCTTAAACTTATCAAAGTTAATAACTCATACTATCTCCAACCCAAAAAATAAACGTATACTATCCCCAACCCATAAAAAGAGTCATGTTTGACAAATGTTTACCTTTCTTTATTTTTGGTCAATCAAATGAATGTATAAGCTTCTAAAAACCATGAGTTCTCACATATACGACTTCATCTATTTTTTTCATTTGACTTATCCAAATATATTAATTTATAATTAATTTTAATTTTTTACTTTGACTAATAAAACAATGGTTTGTCTTATTGAAACTTGACTAATTTTCCAAGACATAAAGTATTTTTAAAAATAAATATTTTTATGGAACATATAGGCGTAATAATAAACAATATCATCATTTAACTTTATTTAATTATAATTTTTACTTAATATATATCTTTTTTAGTTTTTCACAATTAAAAAATTCTATATTAAGAAGTACATATTTTAATCTTGACATACTATAGAACTTTTTAATATGTTTATTTAGAAAAAAATACTAATATATATTTAATAAATTTTATGGATCACGTGCAACGCACGTGTATTTACCTAGTTTAATAAAAACATGGGTTAACGGGTTAGTTTCAAATGCCACATTATACACTGTTAACTATAGCTACAGCTGCAGGATTAGTTATCTAACTTATCCCTGCACACGTGTCATCTTAGCTCCAGAAGTTGGTCCTCATTATCCTCTTTTCCATTTTTCAAGTATCAATAAGACCTCCATTTTTGGTGTTTTACATACACAATATAACCATGTGAAATGTAGAACATGCTAAAAAACATAATAAAAAGTTAACAGTTTCATAGAAATAATAGTGAATTTTGATACTTAATCCTTTCAATACAGAAGTGATGCAAGAACTTACAAAAATTTTGACAAAATATACTATTCAAAATATAATGGGAGCAAGAATTCAGACTTGGCAATGGGTGACATATATCAAAGAGCTTCTTACGTTTTCTTCTACAACATCTGAAACACGTGGTCTTCTCAAGTTTGAATTCATATTGCATCACATTTAATTAAGTCTAACTATTGGGATATTATCACTTTGAAGCTTATGCAATACATTTGGGTTCTCTTTAACACGACTTTTCATCTATCAGAATGTTCAGGAAAACATATACTCTCTCCGTTCCGACCATAAATGGCAAATTCTCACAATCTCCACCCTAGAAATCTCTACTTTTATTCTTCACCTTTGAAAAAGTTAAAGATTCCACAAAATCTGCTTTTTCTTAGTCTCCGTGCCCAGCCAAGGTTAAACAGTTAGGCCGAGACGGAGGGAGTATATACTTTTAACAGCCAAGAGACCTTTTTCAGTTGACATTCGGTTCCATCAGCTAAGTATCTTTCCTCAGCAATCATGCCTCTCGGAATTGCAACAAGGTAAGTTTTAGTTATTCTAAAATAGAACAAAGAGGTCTCGTCTCCTTTGGTGGATTAGGGGTGATATGACTACTTTATCACCCCTAATCCGTTGTCTACTTTGAAGGTTAAGGTACACGAGTTATTCCCGGGCTATCCCTCGGCCCGGGTCAAAACAAGGGAAAGGAGTACAAAATCTAGGATTTCAATCCCTCCTCTTTAGGAGGGATTCAACATGTCCCGGTTACTGTAGCGTGAGTGAAATACCCAAAACACCCTAACTTGCGAATTTAGGTTTACCCAATTCAGAAGAATGGACACATCTTCACCTCGCGCAGCTGCGAACCCTAACCATGGCTCAGTTTCTCCTTCGATGTTAGCGTCGATCCTTCTCGTCAGTAAACCCAGGTAAAATCTCCTTCGAAGCTGAAGCATTATACATAGTTGTTCTCCTTGATTTGCGCAGCACCCCTCTCTCGAACAATAATTATGGTCGCTTTTTTTTTTTGGGCTAGGTGCAACAGATCGAGCTCGTCCAGTTGCTCTTCTCATCAAGGAGCTCCGTGCGTATTTCAGCACGAGTCCAAGCGAACATCCATCAGCCTTTGTAATTTGTGAGAAGGAAGGTTCGTTGATATGCTCATCTTCTTTATCGACAGATTGCCTTAAATTAAATTTCAATGTCGAATTTTGAGTTGCGGAAAAATATACGTAGTAGTTGCCAATGTCAGTTATTTTTTCAAATCCTTTTATTTTTGTAGCTAGGCTAAGCTGTTCAGATTTGAGCTGCTTGGGTTATTAGTACATTACATAATACTTGGAATTGTGATGCCGTCTTAATCTGGTCAGGGGCGTGCGAACGCAAGATTTAATGTTAGTTTGCTGGTGGTTTTGGATGAATATCTCAAATGGTTTATGTCCATATGACTATGTGGAAATCATCTTGACAGGGAATTACCGCCATGCTTTTTATTTGCAGTTCAATTTTTTTGATAGTTGAACTGTTAAAGCTTAACGTTGTGATTATTTACTTCTGGCTTTCTATTTGCTTTCAACCACTAGATATGGAACAAATTGGGAACATCAACTACGAAATAATAAAACTAGTTGTATGCCAGTTTATTGACAATAGGTTTTTGTTGATTTTTCTATAGAGTGCTTACGTAGAAAAATTGTTTCTTAAACTGCAATACAGCAATGGACATCAACGCTGTGGAGGAAGAATTATTGGTTATCCTGCACGAGATCATGAGCGAGTGCGTAGGCTTTCTTTGCTTTGTTTATCTTTATATGGTACGCCGTAGATGTTGTAGACAGCTTCTCCAAATTAGGCGACCTCCTGAGAAATATAGTCTAGTTGACAAAGTATCCGATCAAATTAAACACTTGAAAGCCGTTTTCGGTGCCGATGAGGAGTCATGCAAAGATTTTTTGAGAATGGATAGTGCTGTGTTTGACAATTTGTGTCAAATGCTCGTCGAATTTGGTGGCCTTAGGTCTAATAGAAACGTAAGTGTGAGTGAAAAATTGGCCATTTTCTTAGTTATAATAGGTCATGATCATAAAATCCGGACGATTAAGCGCGAATATAAACGTTGCAACCGTACAATTAGTAAGCACTTTCATGGCGTTCTAAACACTATTATAAAAATTCACAAAATCCTTTTAGCCACACCTAACCCTATAACAGAAGAATGCACGGATACCCGCTGGAACTCGTTCAAGGTATGTACCCTTTTTTAGGTTTAGTATTTGTAAAGTAGTATCATTTTCTAGTTTAGAGAAGCTCAATATATTTCTTGTTACTAAATAGGGATGTCTAGGTGCATTGAATGGCACTTACATCCCAATAAGGGTTGGTAAGTTGGACCGTCCTCGCTATCGCAATCGTAAAGGTGAATTATCAGTCAACGTGTTGGGTGTCTGTAACTGCGACATGAACTTTACTTACGTTCTTGCTGGTTGGGAAGGGAGTGCAGTTGACTCCCGTGTATTGCGAGATGCTATCACCAGACCAAACGGTCTGAGACTGCCTACTGGTACGTACATTAAAGTTTAGGTCATCTACTATGATATTAATTTTGCTATTTTTCAAATATATTAGATATAAATTTTTTATACCTTGCCTTTGCAGATTGTTATTATTTGTGTGACAATGGGTACACGAACGGTCCCGGATTTATCACGCCTTATCGAGGATGTCGTTACCATCTGGATGAGTGAGGACACGGTCGAAATTCCCCACAAAACAAGGAAGAGTATTTTAATATGAAGCATTGTAGGGCAAGAAACGTTGTTGAGAGGGCGTTCGGTTTACTTAAAATTCGGTGGGCCATATTGCGAAGCGCCTCATATTACCCGGTCCGTGTCCACAACCGGATTATACTAGCGTGTTGCCTCCTCCATAATTATATTTGAACCACAATGGATGAAGACCCTTTAGAGCATCTACTAGATACTATGACTTTTGAGAACGACGATCCATTAGACAATGTCATCGACTCTGTTGAACCTTTGCCACAATGGACCGCTTGGAGAGAAGAAATGGCTGCTACAATGTTCAATAGTTGGCGAGGCAGCAGGCGCTAATGTTGCTCAAGCTTGTCAGATGGTGGCTTATTTACTGTACTGCATTATTCTATGTTTTAACTTAAACAGATGCCACTTTGTTGTGTTTTAGGGACATTATATTAGTTATCAGTTGGAGCCATTGATCTTTTAATTATGATGTAATTTGTGTCTATTCCAAAGAGTGAATATCTGCAACGGTTGGAGTGTTCTTCGATTCTATTCCATATAGTGCAGTATGGATGTGTTAGTATACATTTTTTTTGGTAGTATTCCATGAGGTTTGATGTTGTTTGGAAGTATTTGTATGCTACTACATGTTGTTTGATCTTTTCCAAGTCTCGTTGTCGCATTGAATGGAATTATTAGACCGATCATAGGAAACTCCGGAGCAACTAAGAAGCGTCTTAAACGACCAAAAGCTTTCCGCAACCTGATGTAATTCTTCGCCAAAAATGCCTTCTGCATTATGCTTTGAGCTCGTCACTGAGTTGGAGAGATAGTTGGTGAAAAGGAACTGGACCATTTTGTAGTAAATGACCTGTTGGTATAAGGAGTTCGATGAATCTGGATTCAGCGTTTGGATTCCAAACGCCATCGTAAAACGGAAGATCGTCGAGGGGGTTCATGTTTATAGCACTCGAAGAGTTATTAAGAACAGATGAGTTAGTTGGCCAAAGCTCATTTCATCTTTAACATCTTAGCTACCCTTACAAATAAGAAAAATCTTAGACACTCTTGAATTTAATGGAGTAGTTCGCCTACTAGAATGTGGATTTCATAACGTTGTACTAAATTTAATGGAGTATCTGTTTGTTCAACGTTTGAGTAGGCAGCTAAGGAAGAGTTAATGCCATCTGTTCTTGATATTGACATGTGTATATGAAAAGCTTCCTAATTCATGCCATGTATCTAGCATTCTGTCCCCCACCAATTATATATCTCATTATTATGCTGCCACTTTGTGAGTGATAATGGCATTCTCTACTTTGAAATTTGGACTTCACAATAAATATTGCTAGTAAAAATTGCACTAGTTCCCTTGGAAGCTAAATCAGAGGCGTCTTCTCAAATTTATTTCTACAGCTTGTGTGATATGATCTTGCATGAATTTAGGGGGCTCGAGGTAAGCTACAGTCGCTGAGACTTGGTGCATGAGTCACTATATATCTTGTTATCGTGCTGGATGATTCTTTGTATAACCACCCGTTGTAAACTCACATAAAATCCATCTGAATTCTTCATTTTATTCTGAAAATGAGTTTCAAGTCAGTACCGGCTCAAGAAACAATACTCTACTCTGAGCAATGGACCGAAGAAATTTACACATTCTTCATCAATGTACTGGTAGGCGAGCGAAATGAAGTTCGATGGGATAATAAAAGTGCTAACATGCATGCCATAGAGACGACTCAGGGTTGGATTAACGCCGAATTTGGAAAAATGTTCAGCACTGAAGAGGTTGACGCCCAAAGGCGTAAGTTATTGAAAGGTATCGGACATTCAAGCGGATAATCAACGACTCGGACGTGAAATGGCTAAGTGATCTAAATCATGTTGATGCCGACTGGAGCTTTTGGAAGAAAATGTTCAAGGTTATCTGTCATTGATTTATATGTGCATTTTTTTCCGAGTTATATTTGCGCATTATTTTGCTAATATCCCAATGCATAACATTGTAGGAGAAGCGATTATCTAAAGCCTACTTCCATAAGGGGGAGTCCAAGTTTGAACGACTGAATATCTTGTTTAGCGGTCGGCCAGAATCATCTACGGCGGGAAGTCAGCTAGTCATCACCGTCAGTAGTGATGACGACTCCTCATTGAAGCCACAAGATGCCGCTCCAACGGTTGTTGTCATTTCAGACTCAGAAATGGGGGAAGAGGTTGAGTCCCCTGCGGTAGTTCTTAAGACCGCTGCGAAAAAAATCGACATTGGACCATTCGGTAATATACCGCAATGTCCTGATTTTAGTCTAGACGAACAATCGACCAACACCCCTGTTCATGCGCCTAAACCTAGTACGTCTTTACCCCCCAGAAATGCCTTCCCAACTAAACCAATGGATTTTTTTTTCCGTAAATCGTTTTCGTCGGGTTCGCAAGGCTCCAGCAGCCCAGCCAAGAAGGGGACACCATCCTATCGCCGTGAGTAAAATATGTACGCAAACCAGTTCCCTTATTTTAGTAGAAGTTAAGAAGCCTATTTAAAATTATGTTATTCAGCTTCATTAGGGTACCTTCTTTTTTTTTTTTCTCTCTCAATGTAGTAGGAGCAACTATTTCCTCTTTAATATTGTAGGATTAAGAAGGCCATGTTAGCTAATGGCATGTACTAATCCAATGCAAGTAGTTATGGTTTATGGATGTAGTCTATTACTTTAATATAATTTTCCGAACAGCCATTTACTTTATAATTATCCAAAATCCAAAATCTTTCAATAGGATTACATGTTTTATTCTGAGCATAGAGTCTTACCTCTTTACACGATCATCATTAATATGGTCATAAAGTTGAAAGAGTCCGAACATTATAAAAAAGAATAACAAATAGATCCAACTAAAAAAAAAACTTACTAAACCATAATAAAAGTCAGTTTTTAACAACGAAGTCTATGTTTAATTAATTGATTCGCTTCACCAGATGTTCTTACATAATTTACGAGCTTATCGCTAACTGTTTGGCAAACATGGGCTTCGTGCTCGAAACTCACTAAAAGGTAGAAGATGATACCTACACATATTACAAGCACTGTATTACTAACATAGAGCCGTCTCTCAAGTGCATTAATCTTATGATCTAACTCGTATTCTATCGTTGCCATATCCCTAATCGCATTTGAAAATTTAAGGTCTCTTAACTTCAGTTCCTCTGTTGCAGCGACTGACATTAGAAGCTTGCAGTGTAGATTTCTGATGGTTGACTCGTGAGCCTCGACTCTCCTAACTAATCCGATAATGATTTTCTTAGCTCGCGATGGTAATTCGTCTTCGTACCGTTCGAAAAAATCGCAGCAATTCGTTCCGTTCTGCAAAACCGGTATGGACTTTCAAATGCGATGGTAGTTCAAAATGGACCAACATAAAACTCAAGGAAAAATTATACATTATAATTGGGGCACCGAAGATATCTGCGTCCGTAATTGGATAGATCAGTGGATGCTTTAATTGAAGCTTGAAGTTTGCAATCACAATGAACGTGCCAATTATTATGATTTGGATTTGGCTCCGTTGTCTTGCTTGAGTTATTTCTACTGGGCCCTAATGATTCGAATGAATCTATTGCAAATATTAAAAATGACATGAGAATATGAATACATAAGTGAAATTCAACTGGGAGTTACATTCGTCTTACTTTATAAACCTAAAAAAAAAAAGGGTCATTATTCAAACAGGATCTAACAATTGATCCCTAGATGCCCAAATCATCCCTAAAATCATGAAATAAAATAACTACAAAGTTGCTGGGTTTTCATCGTTAAGCTGTAACAATGCATCTCCCGTTCAATTAATCAAGCAAAATAGGGTTTTTTAGCAAAATTTACAGTATGTACGTCACTAAATTTGGAAAATATGGATAAAATAAATCATACCTGTAAGGTTCGAAAATTGAGGAGAAGACAGTAATGGGGGGTGAAGACGAAGAGGCGCCGAAGAACGGTTATGTATATTGGTTGCCATGGGGGTTGGAGTAAGGTTTCAGGAATGAAGAGGAGATGAAGACTGGCTTATGAATTATGTTGACTGTTATCTTATTTTGTTTTAATGGGGAGGGGTGTCAATGGGATTTCATAAAAAAAATGGGTAAGTAACCTGAAACAAATTCGGCTTTCATCCTTCATAGTAGATAAGGGATGAGAAGTCCCTCTTGCGTCCTAGCCCCCATTTTATCCTTGATCAAATCCCATCCCAACCTTGTCCTAATCTGAAAGGAGACGAGGCCAGAGAGTTAAGTATATGTAGGTTGTAGCCTCTGCGTTCAAAACCCCTGTCCTTCTGTCCACTCACAATCTCAAACAATACAACTCCCATGCTAAAGATGTTGGATTTCCATAAAAACATCCTCGCACTTAGCATTCTAGAGCCATAGATTAGTCTTAAGGCCCAGTAGAAAAGACAAAGCACTTATCAATGTAAAATAATGTGCCAATAACTCTTCTTGTTCTAGAAATAGGTTGGTCCACATCAAAATACCTTGCTAAGCCAATGACTGAGATCTTTGGAGTCAAATTTTTATCTAGTAGAATGTTGCTCGTATTATGATCCGGATGGATAGTATCTACTCTGGAGATAAATTATTTCTTTAGCAATTTCCGTAATATTCAGAAACCACCTAGGCCATGTCAAAAGTGTTTTTTGATTTTCATTTGCACATAATTGATACGTTATGACACTATGGTAGGGTAACCTGAGGTTGTACAAAAAGAAAAAATGTCAAGGCTTTTATTCTGCATTCTTCATAGCTTATTCTGCCTCCATTGGTTACGTATATATTAGCATAGGCCGTGCAGCTTCAGTTTTTTAAGCACTCAACCTTGCATTAGTCATAACTTCAACATATCAGGATATCCTACACTTCTAACCTTGCACTGATTTTTTAACTGCTCAAGTTCATAGCATTAGTTTTGCGTTGTCAGTCAACCAGATTTTTCTTCGCAAGCAGAAATAGTGAGTGGCCTTGCCTTTGACGGCCTTACCCACACGATCTCTTTTTTCAGTAAATCATCGAATGCATAAAAAAAAAAAAGAGTCATACAAAGAAAATAAAAAAAAAGGGGAGATCACAAATCGATCACTCTCACAACAATAATAACAAAGCAAACGCTAACCAAAAAACGATAATGAGGGTCCACGTATCGGCCACCCAAAAGCCACCACCAATCTAGATTTCAATCTTGTTAAAACCTCATCATGGAAAAACCTAAAGAGAAAAACCCATGAGGAGAAAAAAGAGTACGGAAAGAGCTCAAAAAAGTCTATCAAAATCTAATAGAAACAATATATTAATGAATGAGCACGGAATTATTTGTCAAGAGAAGAGGTCAATGAGAGCTTCTTTGACTTCTTGTGTAATGCTTATCCATTGAACATGAGCTAAATCAGTAGTTTCGTAGATCTTTCTTCAGAAAGTATAAAAGAAACTTTCACTCTATACAGTGGTTTAATTATGTTGTGTAGAAATTTATAGAATGTGCAGAAAAACACATGTCAAACATAATGAATGAAACAAGCAAAAATGATAGCAACCATGATAATCAGTTTCATTGAATGAACTTCATAAATGAAGAACAAGAAGTGCGGCTGCTAGCTTGTTACAAAATGAGCTACAGATTGTTGTGTTTATATATGACACACAACATTAAAACCTAGCTGTAAAAACACTAAAAAACAGAAGCCATTAATGTGTGCTTATAAGAAGCAACACTAGCCTAATACTTTCTAAGCTAGAATGCTTTATTACCAAATATGGTAATAAGCATTAATTGCTAGCATGACTGGTCTAATAAAAAAGGGATTAAGCAAGAATACACGCATTAATGACTTAATGCATACTATAATCCAGTGTACATTAAGATATCAATCCATTCAATGTCTATAATCCAACATGTTGTACCAAATCAACTACCAACGTTGTGCATGACAGTGTTTAATTTTTTTTCCTCCCAATTCAAAGAATAAAGAAGACCTTCCCATTCCTCCCGATGATGACTCGAAAGTAGAACCATTGGTTTTGGTAGTGGTTATCATGCCACTTGAACTAGCCGTCCAGCCCACTTCGTTCGTGCTATCATTGTATATGAGATGACTGAAAATATATATATATATATATATATATATATATATATATATATACTAGCAATACGCACGTGCGTTGTACGTGATCATTATTTTTTTACTATTATCTAATCAAAAAATTTAATGTAACATAAAATAGTTATTCTTTGTATAGTGATATTGGTTGATCATTCTAATAAAATTCAATGTAGTTATTAATCATGGTAATATTTATACACAACTTCTTAGATTATTTAGTGCTAAAAAGAAAATAAAAAATTTTATTAAGCAAACACAATCCAAAATCAAATAAAAATTAGAAATAATCATAAAAGAGGAAATAAAAGAGGTTAATAATCTTAGTTTGGCAAAACACATTATACTAATGTTAAAAAATTCATAAAAACGACATACCATGATGTAATGTATTATTCTTACAAAACTTATATATATAAAATTTGATATATTATAATTATTGTTTACTTCTCAATATAGATAGACTCAGACATCATTGTTATATTAGAAATAAAGTTATACGGTTACTGAAAAACTGTATAATAATGAAGATATAGATTTCCATTGAACAAAAGATACGAAGTCATTTGTCTTATTATATCATCAACTGACATCCATAAGTTCAGAATTTGTTAGATACACACACGGATATTAGGCTTTACAGACGTTCTCTCTAGTTTCTTAATTGATCATTCTGATCTGAACATACATTTGCAAATAAAATCATTTGCATATTTCAATTTCACTTGATTATTTCTTCAATTCTACATTGAAATTTGAAAATCATGTGATTTAAAATGAAAATCCTACTATAGTATATTTATAAGATAAATAATATTTTCTTTTATAGAGGGTTGACTCTATACATAATGTCTCATAAACTTCAATCGAGATACATGCTACAATCTATATGTTAATACTCCCTCCGTCTTGGCCTAATTTGCCTACCTTGGTCGGGCATGAAGGTTAAGAAAAAATAGATTTTGTAGAATCTTTGACTTTCTCAAAGGTGGAGATTGAGAGTGCAGATTCTGAGGGTGGAGATTGTGAGAAAAAAATTGTCATTTATGGACTAGCAAATTAGGTCGTGACAAACCGAAAAGGAAAGTAAGCAAATTAGAGCGGGACGGAGGTAGTATAATATATTTTTTTCAACGTTTCAACTATTTTTATGAATTTACTTCCCTGTTTAGTTTTAGTGAAATACTCCCAATTTTTCACACCTTGCACATTCATTTAAAAATCTATAGATACATGTACTTAAACCATTATGATTTTGTTTCTTGCATTTTATTTTTTTATTTTAACTATACCATACTTTATTCCGGTGTAGTTATTATTTATTTTTATCTACTCTATGCCTGTAAGCTACTATTAACATTCACATTTTACTATATTTATTTTTCTGTATGTTTTAATTTAATCATCTGATACTAATTCACATAGTACAAACTTCTTTAACCATTCACATAATACAACTTAGTTTATTATTTCTTTATAATTCTTATTTGTTTCTTCATTATTCCTTATAATTTTATATAGCGTAATAAATACATTTCACCAGATATTACATATGCTTAAAATATATTTATTATATTTCCATCGATTTAATAATTTTTTTGAATGTTAGATTTTAAATATTTAAAATAATTAGGTATAATTATTCATGTTCACTAATTTTTACGTTTGCCCTCTAACTACTTCTGTTATTATTACAATAAAACTTTAATATAAAACAAATTTCATCTTAGAAAATTCTTAAATATAGAAGATTAAGAAAACTATTGAAGTCTATGTAACATTCTTGACTTTCACAAATGTGTGAGTGTAAATTTTAGCTCCCTTACGCAGTAGCGGAGCATTTTTCAGGGTGACCGACTTTTCCCTATTTGTGCTGAAGTTTTTTCTTGCATTTCACAATATTTACAGATTTATCGGCGCATCCATGGGATTAAAATATCTTGAACTACACCCATTATCACTCATCACTTTTTGTGTAGATTACACATTTCTATTTAATGCTACAACTATAGAAGCCCAACATCTTAAGTTCAACATCAATCTCTACAAGTGTCTTTTAGGGAAAATGTATAAATTTTTAAAAATCAGGAATTTGTTTAGGCCTAATACACAAGCACAAATTTCTCATTCAATCTGTCAATTATTTGGAGTTTCTGAAGTGGCTTCGCATGGTAAATATCTCGGACTCCTTTCTAATGTTGACCAGAACAAACAAGAGATTTTTACAGGCATTAAATAATGGGTTTGTAAGCGCATCAATGGTTGGCAAGAAAAGAAATTAAGCAAAGCAGGTAAAGATGTGCCCACTAAATCTATTATATAAGCAATATCCACGTACACAATGTATTGCTTCCAATTATCAGACCATGTTCTTATTAATCTGGAGAATTTAATAAAATCTTATTGGTGGGGGTAGGGAGGATAGCTCGTCCGCGAAGAAAATTCAGTGGAAGTCTTGGGACGTCTTCAAGCAACGAAAATGTCAAGGTGGCCTAGGCTTTTGCAATTTGAAAGAATTTAACCTTGCCATGTTGTCTGAGCAAGCGTAGGACCCTTTAGTTTCTTCAAACAACCTCTTTGCCCGAATCATGCAGTCCAAGTAACTACCCTTCCACGTATGTGTTACATGCGACGCTTGGTTCTCATCCCAGGTTTACATGGCACTGTATTATGACTTGTCATCGTGTTATTCTTCTTGGTTGTCGACGGCTCATGGACAATGACCAGACAACAACTCTCTTCCGTGAAAGATGCGTTCCTTTGCCTTCTTATTTTTTCATCGGATTAGCTACATCAGGCCTCCTGCAAGATGCCTGAGTTAGTTCTATCATTGATCAGATCTTGGACTTTGCAATGGGCTGTTGATTCGGGCAAATTTTGACCTATTGAATGCTGATGTGTTCTCACTATTCCTCTGAAAAATCACCGTTCTTCGGACCGTTGGATGTGATATTATTTTCATTCTGGTAACTTTTCGGTCTGATCGCATATCATTTTATTATGGGTTCTTCCGAAGATTTTATTGGCACCTACTCCTTCCCAGTTAGTAGCTATGGTCCGAACCTTATTTGGAAGAGAATTTGAAAGCTTAAATTATCAGGCCGTATCTCGCATTTTCTTTGGAGATGCTGCTCTAATTCTTGCTGTAGTCCAGTGACTTAGCCCGCTGTCATCTTCATCATGAACCCCGTTGTTCTTTATGTTCACCACCTGATCACTCTTTAGTGCATCTCTTCTTCATAGGCCCCCTATCCTCATCAATCTAGCGAGCAACTGGAATTTATGAAAGTATCTTCCGATTCTGACAACATATACATGACTTGTAGTTTCAAGAGATTTCACTCCTCGATGACTTAAATATAACATAATACTTTGTTTTCCTTGCCCACTTAATCTGGTTTCAACAAAATAAATTTGTTTTCTCTGATGTTTGTACATACTCACGAGTATTGCTTGCAACAACAACCCAGAGCTTGCAAGATTTCCGGGATGCTAATTCCTTTTATCCCTTGCTTGTTCTTCCCCATAATGCCATTGTTCATATATTTTTTATGGGGGTACATTATTTGCTCGTAATTCAATGAAAGATGTTATAAACCCTGTTTTTTTTAAAGAAAAAATTGACATATTGTTGGTAAAGATGTTATTAATTTTGTTTTGTACATGCTTTCTCATAATTCTTTGAGTC
This sequence comes from Ajuga chamaepitys, assembly GCA_958295605.1. Lineage (NCBI taxonomy): Eukaryota > Viridiplantae > Streptophyta > Magnoliopsida > Lamiales > Lamiaceae > Ajuga > Ajuga chamaepitys. The sequence goes on along the minus strand of OY282498.1, from coordinate 37,304,469 downwards.
CTTCTATTAGTAACACTTACATTGTGCTTATTTAAAAAATTAGAAAACCAAAGTTTGTTACCCAATTCCGCCTGATTAGTTTGTGAAATGTCATTTATAAGTTAGCTTCTAAAGTGCTCTCTAATTGGGTACGACCCTGCATCCCTTTTATAATCTTTGAATCTCAGTCAGCCTTCATCCCGGATCGGTTAATTAAGTGATAATATTCTTATTACTTATGATACACCATTGTATGAAGCTTAGGAAATCTGGGAAAGAGGGACTCATGTCTATTAAGTTGGGTATGAGTAAAGCCTTTCACTGAGTTGAGTGTTCTTTCACCTACCATATGCTTCTTGCTTGAGGTTTCCTAGGAGTTTTTATGTCATTGTTTTGTCTTGCTTGTCATTTGTGCAATTTAGCTTCCTCCATTAAAGTATTAATTTTGACTCACTCATGCTACATTGAGGAATTCTTCAGGGGGATTCCCCCCTATTTGTGCTATAGTTTTTTCTTGCATTTTACTAATTTTGCTATCAATCTCTACAAGAGTGTTTCAGGGAAAAAAATGTATTAATATTGATAAATCAGGGTTTCTTTCTAGACCTAATACACAAGCTCAGATTCGTCACTCAATCTGTCAATTATTTAAAATTGCTGAAGTGGCTTCACATGGTAGATATGTCAGCTCTTTTTTATTGTTGGATAGAATAAAGAATAGAGTTTTGCAGGCATTAAAGAATAGATTAATAAGTGCATTAATGGTTGGTAAGAGAAGCAATTAAACAAAAGGGGTAAAAAAGTGCACATTATATCTATTATATAAGCAATATCCACGTACACAATGTATTATTTTCAGTTGTCGAATCATGTTCTTATTAATCTGGAGAATTTGACAAAAGCTTATTGATGGGGTGTGTGTGTGTGTGCGGGGAGGGGGGAGGGGGGAGGAAATAGCTCGTCTACAAGGAAAAATCGTTGGAAGTCTTGGGACATCCTCAAGCAACGAAAATCTCAAGGTGGCCTACACTTTTGCAATTTAAAAATATTTAACCTTGCCATGTTCCTTAAGCTAGCATGGCACCTTTTAGTTTCTACATCCAGCCTCTTTTCTTGAATCATGTAGTCCTAGTATAACGTCTGTGTTACATGCTGTTCTTGGTTCTGGGTCCATCTTTACATGGCACAGTATTATGACGATCATCGTGTTATTCTTCTTGGTTGTCGCAGGCTCATGGGCAATGGCAAGAAGACAACACTCTTCTATGACAAATGAGTTCCTTTACCTCCCCGTTTTACCATCAGATCAGCTACATCAGACCTCCCGCAAGATGCCTGAGTTAGCTCCATCATTGATTATGATCTTGGACTCTAAAATAAGCTGTTAGTTCGTGTTAATTTTGACCTATTGAAGGCTGATTGATTCTCGCTATTCTTATGAAAAATCACCATTCTCCAAACCGTTGGATGTTAGATTATTCTCATTGTAGTAACTTTTTTGTCCGATTCGCATATTATTTTATTATGGGTTCCTCTGAAGATCTTACTAGCACCCACTCTTTCCCGATTAGTAGCTATGGCCCTAACTCCATTTGGAGGAGAATTTGAAAGCTTATCAGTCTGTATCTTGCATTTTCTTTAGAGATGCTGCTCTAATTCCTGCCATCGTCCAACAACTTAGCTCGTCGGCATCTTCATTATAAGCCCTGTTGTTCTTTATGTTCACCACTTGATCACTCTTTAATGCATCTCTTCTTCACGTGCCTCGTTTCCTCATTAATTTGGCAAGCAACGGAAATTTGTGAAATTATCTTCCGATTCTGACAGCATCTACGCTACTTGTATTTTCAAGATATTGTGATCCTCGATGACTTAAATATAGCAGAATACTTTGTTGTCCTTGCTCACTTAATCTGGTTTCGACGAAATAAAATTGTGTTAAGAGATGTTCGAACATACTCACAAGTATTACTTACAACAGCAACCCAGACCTTCTAAGATTTTCGGGATGCTAATTACTTTCCTTAAACATCACAGCCGCACCCTTGATTCATTGCTTGTTCTTCCTCCAAATGCCATTATTCATATATATACTTTGATGGGGGTACATCATTTACTCATAACTCCTCATTTGCTGGTATTTATGCTTGCTCCAAGGATGTCCAATTTATAAATCAATGATCTGAAGTATGCTAAAGTTCTTACTCTTTGTGAGGTGGTTCGACTTACCACTGATACTGGAGTTCCCAAGTTTTGTATTCTTGAGGATTCTAGCACTGCTGTATTCACATCGATAGGTGATGCGAACTGTGCCTATGTATGTATGCCTTTGTTATCTGATATTTGACATCTACTTTCTTCTTTCCATGAACAAAAATTGTACTAGATAGGACGTAAAATAAAATTTATAGTGCCAAAAGAATTGTTTGTCCCTTGCACCACCCCTTTTATGTTAATTAGTGTTGACCGATTCAAACAATCATTAATGAAATTAATTTATGTTTAAAGAAACTACAATGACTCAATATTTACAAAGTATAGTGAAGTAGCATGAGTATTCAGATATAAATTTTTTAATTATATTTAATGTTTATGCAAGATAAGATTTATCACAACAAATTCGCTCATTATTTCCCTTTTTTATTCAAATATTTTTGTAATATGACTTTTAACTTAAATTAACAGTGTTAAGAAAAGACAATATTTTTATTTGTCTATCTATATAATTTTTTCATCTTTTTATTGATTCAAGAATTTATATCACATAGTTATGTACTTTGGTACATTATAATATTAAGTCATAGAATAATGTGACCCAGGGACACACATATATATGATACACAATCTTGAATCTTATTGTTAGGAAGACGAATCTTATTACAAATCTGAGCTTAGGAATATATTACAAATTGAAAATCCGTCAACTATAACAAATATTCAGGAAATCAAATGACACCCAAACACCCTAAACGCCATTCCTTCGGCAAAAACGGGCACACCATGGGTTCAGACAGATTCCTGACTTATTCATTATAGGCCAGATAATCAATCAACCTCTCAGATTCAACCTAACTTATTGATTCAAGAATTTATATCACATAGTTATGTACTTTGGTACATTATAATATTAAGTCATAGAATGAACAACTTTATCTAGTTCAGACATAATTTAACACTAAGGATTTAGCCTATAAGGCTCATCCTTCAACAAAATAAATTCTATAAATTATTTAAAAGAACTATAATTTAAAGCACTTACAATGCTTAGAGAGCCTTCCAATACAGAAATGATTTGATTTTATTTCCTCTGAATATATTACAAGAGATTACAAGAGAGAGAAAGAAACTGATAGAAGAAGTCCTACTTCCTACTAAGAATGAGACCTCCTTATATAGAAGTAGTCTCCGGACTTCAAACAAGTATTAAAAAGTAAAAACAGTAGATTTACTGTTTATGAACAGTAGATTTACTGTTTAATACTGTTTGACAGTGACATATACTGTTTGACAGTGACATATATACTATTTCTGTCTACTTTTCTATCGTTTCAATTCTTCATTTCTTCAATTCTTCATTTTGAGGACGATTCTCCTTTTTTCTCCAATTCTTGGAAAAATTTCACCATTTGTTCTTCAGAAAGAATATCTTCACATGGGTCTTGTGCATCTTGCATAGTCAGGGACATTCCTTTTGATGAAGTATCACTTTGTACAGAAATCATCTCTTCTTCTTCATCTAAATCATTTAATAATTCTTTTTTCATCTGATTGAGATATAACTCAACTATTTCTTCTTTGGATAATTTATCCACATTTCTCATCAATTTTCTAGAAATATTATTTCTAGTGGCTATTTCTTTATTTTTCTTTTTCTCTTGGCTATAAGCCTTTATAGTCTTTTGGATTTTATCCAAAGTATCAGCACCAAATAAGGCTTTTGTACTGGGGTCTAATTTTATCATTTTTTCCCAAAATCTTGTATAAAAGATTCTTTTTAGGCAAGGAATTTGATCGGTATAACCTACCTTAATATCCCATTTGAAAATCCATGGGATTGAAAATTCAATAAAGAAATGCATGGGAGCTTCCCATGTACAAAATTTATCACTATTATTGATATTTTCCAATGTAGGACTCACATATTTCCAATTATTAAAATCTTCAATTAACAATTCTGGAAGAATTTCTTCCGTTGGTCCAAATATTTTCCACCATTTCTTAAACCAATTTGATATTTCAGAGTTATAAACTTTATCACATACTTTAATCAACCAAGTATGCTTTCTTTTTTCATTATTGTAAAAGAATACTTTTTCAAAAGCTTGGATATAATCCCAATAATTATATTTTACTGTAATGTTATTGAAAGAGAAAGATTTTTCTCTAGATGGAGAAATTCCCCATTGTTCAACTGTAATTAATTGTTTAATAATAATTTTTGAGAAGTTATAAACTTCTTCTTTATTTCCACTAGTCATGTGAGTTATTTCACATGCATTATTTATAAGTAAATTTTCATAATAATTTCGAGATTTATAAACCTCATAAGGTGATCCTTGATTAGAAAGATATCTTTCTAAGATCTTCCATGGATCATTCTCCCATTTTAAATCAGTATTACTGATTATAAAAATCATTTTTTCTTTTTCTTTTTTAATGAAATCCTTATTAGGATTTTTCTCATCAGTCTCTACTATATTAGCATATGTGACTGGAGAAGTACTATTCGCACTTTCTTCATTTTGAGAAGATTTATTATCTTGATCTTTCTTCCATTGAAGATACTCTTGATATGTCATCTCTTGCGAAATATTCGCAATATTAGCAGAGATTAATTTCTGCTTGCCATGTTGAGCCAGAACAATATTTTGGCCTCTTCCACCTCTTCCCCTATAAGGGAAAGATCCTCTTCCTCGAAAATACATGCCTGGAAAATTATGTCAAATATTCTCGAGTTAAATAATCAGGAAGAGAATTTTCTTCTCCTTTTTTATATATAATATCAAAATCAAATGGGGCTAAATGAGCTTGCCACCTAGCAAACATTTGCTTGGAAACATCATGTTTAAAATCTTTATTAAACATAAATTTAGCTGCTTTACAAACAGTTTTAATAATAAATTTCTGATTATATAAATCATCTTGAAATTTTAAAACACATTTGACTATAGCTAAAATTTCTTTGGCTATAGTGGCGTAATTCTTTTGACTATTATTCAATTTACCATAATGGAATCTTATCAAATAATCTTTTTTATCAATAGGATCAATTTGTTTTAAAATACCCCCAAAACCAATATCTGAGGCATCTGTTTCTATAATTTTTTCCCACTTGGGATTTGCTAATGATAAACAAGGTAAGCATTTAACCTTATTTTTTATTTTTCTAACAGCATCTGTGTGCTTATTATTCCAGGGAATAGGATTTTTCTTTAATCTATCATATAAGATAGCAGTATCTTCTACAAGATTTTTATAGTAAGGAGAGATATAATTTAAACTCCCTAAAAATCTTTGCAACTGAGTTTTATCAGTAATTTCATCAGGAAATTTTGAAGTAAATTCAATACTTCTATTAATAGGTATAATATTACCTTTTTCAATAAAATGTCCTAAAAATTTTATTTTTGTTTGAAAAAGTATCATTTTCGGTTTAGAAATAACTAATCCATTTTGAATTACTAAATTTTTAAATATATTTAAATGTTTAAAATGTATTTCAATATTTTTTGAAAATACTAAAATATCATCAATGTATACAATTATAAACTCACTATAAGGAGTAAAAATATCATTCATTATTTTCTGAAATTCAGAAGGAGCATTTTTTAATCCAAATGACATAACATTCCACTCATAATGTCCAAAAGGAACATTCACTACAAGAAATATGTTATTTTGTGACGATTTTCTTCTTAACGCACAAAGTTTTGTCACCTTTTGTTGCATAATAGTGACGAATGTAATTTTCGTCGTAATAATATTCATTATTGTGACAACTTTTATATTTGTCATTATTTAAAAAACAACTCGTCACTAATTAGCATATATCATGACGAACATTGGAAATGTGTCACAATCATTCTTAGAGATAGAATTTCGTACCAAAATTTTGGAGGGTAACCTTTTCACGACGAGTACAAACTAACTAGCGACGGTCTTTAGTGTCACCTATTTTATTCTTTCGTTACAATGTCATATATCGTCACTAATTGTTTAAAAAAATTAATGACCGATTCTTATTTGTCACCTATTCTTATATTTCGTGACGATTTAAATAAATTTGTCACCACTGATTTTAAAGACAAAAAATATTATTAATTTATGACGATGTCTAGCGTCACAATCACTTTTTATTAGTGACGACAAAATATTTCATTATTAATACTCGTGCGTAAGTGTGACGAAATGATGTCGTCATATTTAATTGAATTTGGTGACGAAAGGCAATTAGTTTGTCATATTTGAATTTGTGATAACATTAAAACTTGTCACAAATGTTTAAAAATATTAAGGGACAAAATTACTTCGTCGTGAATATTCATATTCACTGACGACGAGTACCAACTCGTCACCTTTATTATTTGTCGAAAGGATAACAAAATTATTTCGTCACAAATGTTATATTTGGTGAAATTGCAAGATATTCCGTTCACAATTTAATATGTTTGTGTGTATATATGATGGCAAATACGAATATCATAACTAAAATATTTTTTATTTTTTATAATTTTTTTTGTTGTTGCATTATATTAATTAAAACATGTAGATAATTTTTCGTCTAAGATATTTAAATTTGTTGATAATGTTCATTAATTTGTATATTAGAAGTGTGAACTAGAGAAAGAAAAAAATAACATTGTTAGGAATTGAACATTAGACCTTAAATAAAAGGCCCCAATTTTGTACCAATTAGTCTAAAGCTTATATTATTAATTAATTCTTACTCATTATATTTAACATATGAAGTTAAAATAAAAACAATAAATTAAAACATGTGTTGGCTTCGAACCCAACACCTCCTGAAGATCAGGTATACTCTACCAACTCAGCTATTACTCATTTGAGATTTATTCATACTCAATATATTTAACATATCAAGTTAAAGTAACAAAAGTAAAATAAAACATCTGGGTTGACTTCGAACATAAGACCTTCCGGAGGTTAGGGTAAGTACTCTACCAACTCAACTATTACTCATTCAAGGATAGTTTCCACTGAAAATATTATATAGTTATTACCTCTAAACTAATCTGAAAAATATCTTCTCCAAATTACGTATTAATTTATAAATTGTTAATGTGAATTATTTTTTATAATCTACGTTTAGGATTTTTGATATTTGTAAAGACGGGAACAATATAGTCTTTATCTATTTATGAAATTTGTTGTAACGCCCATAAATTATTTAATCATTTATTATATATACCTTTTTTTTTTATGTCTTATGATATTTATTCTATTTTATTAATTAGTAATTATGTCAATTATTATTTTATTTAAAGTTAAAAGCATATTTTATGTTATTAGATTTTTCAATACTTAACTTAGACATAAGTCCAATGCATTAGCCAAACCCAAACCCATTATTTTTACTTAGGGAACAAGATAACAATTTCCTAGCCTAATTAGGAGTCCTAAACCATAGTGTAATAAGATATATAAATAAGGGATTCATGTCATAAATTAAAATCACAACCCAAATAATCTATTTTTCATAAAGTTTTCGTCAAAAGCACATAAGGAGCCTTCGGGAAGCCGACATCATCGTCCGAATCTCGTTTTCATCCTTCACTCTATTCTCAGGTATCATATTTATAAAATTCGAAAATCATATCTATACTTATTATTTTTTGATGAATTTTTAGTATGTTATTCCACCAATAGTTATCAAGTTACTGTAAAAATTTCAATTATTTTTGAGTTTTATTTATTTTATATTAATTTTCTATCTATACTGATCCAGATTTTAGATATTCTATTTTTCCAACTAGAAAATTCGTAATATATATTTATATATCTTCAAATATTATGATTTTCGGATAAGCTGTTCTACATTATGTATTTTTTATTCTGTACGAATTTCAGAATTTTCCATCAAGTAATTATTTAATTATAAATATTTTCTCATGGCTGTTTAGAATCTGAAATCTTCTATATTCTGTTTTATAAAATTCGAAATATGTACTTAAAATACTTCAAAAATTTCGATTTTTGGATATGTATTCCATGTACATGTCTTCTATATTATTGTATAATTTGAAAGATATCCATTGATTACTTTTCGAGTTATAAAGATTTTCTCATTGCCGCATAGAATTTACTACTGGAGCTATTCCATTTTCGAAAATTCAAAAGTCATATTTTAACTTCTTATAAGTATATGAAATTTAAATATGGTATTCATATATACGTCAAGTATATACATTCAAAATATTAGATTTCTCCTCAGTTTATTTTATGAGGTATTAGGAAGATGGGTTGATTGATTTTTATATTTTATTATCATTAACTGCATTGCGGTTTTATAATAAGAATTTAGAACTTGAGTGAGTCGACAATGTTGAGTAAAAATGTGGGATGTGAATTGTCCATAAATTTATCGATGATTTATATATTTTCAGTTGATTAAAAGAATGAATAAATTTATATATATTTATATTTTTAAATTATGTAATGTAGTCCCGTTTGAATCACGTTATATGTATTCTTGAACATTAGGTTAGTGTTATAATGGACAAGAGTTGGATGCGTGCAATTAAGTGGCCAAAGTCTTATTTGGATGGAGTAAACTAACCTGACAATTTAGTTGAAATTGTTGTCTACAAATTACGTATTAATTTATAAAATTGTTAATGCGAATTATTGTTTTTAATCTACGTTTAGGATTTTTGAAATTTGTAAAGACGGGAACAATATAGTTCTTTATCTATTTATGAAATTTGTTGTAACGCCCATAAATTATTGAATCATTTATTATATATACCTTTTTTTTTTGTCTTATGATATTTATTCTATTTTATTAATTAGTAATTATGTCAATTATTATTTTATTTAAAGTTAAAAGCATATTTTATGTTATTATATTTTTCAATACTTAACTTAGATATAAGCCCAATGCATTAGTCAAGCCCAAACCCATTATTTTTACTTAGGGAACAAGATAATAATTTCCTAGCCTAATTAGGAGTCCTAAACCATAGTGTAATAAGATATATAAATAGGGGATTCATGTCATAAATTAAAATCACAACCCAAATAATCTATTTTTCATAAAAGTTTCGTCAAAAACACATCATAAAAATTTAATGTACAGCTATAGATATCATAATATTTAAACTATAACTTGAATAAAAGAATAAAAAAAATACATAAAAACTTACTAATAAAAATAAAAACAAACATTGAGCCGCTTATTGGAACTTAGCTATTAGTCGGAGTTTAGGGGATTGATCGGAACATCGCATAGTTAGGTGAAGAAAAATAAGGAAAATAATATTTCGGCCGGCCAGGCCGACTAATCGCCCAACTATCCCGTCTAGATTCAGAAAGCGCCTAAAACTTCCATTAAACAATAAATCGGGTCGGCAAGGCACTGCCCAATGAATAGGTGGCGCTAGGTGATCGACTAGGTGATTGCTTAGTTTTAATTTATATTTTTTTATCATTTTTATTTTATTACTTATATCATACCTTCAATATTTTAAAAATGTTGTACCATCTAATGTATAATTAAACACCATAATGTATAAACCATAAATTGAGAAAAGTAATAAAAGAAATATAAAGATTATTAATATATATACATATATATTTTGGATCTCCTAAGCTGACTAATCGCTGGACTAGCCCGAAAATGCCTAAAACTTCTGTTTAACACAAATCAGACTGACAAGCCATCGCCTAGCAAATAAGTGGCTGAATAATCGCTGCCAACTAGGCGAAGACCTAATTTTAATTATTTTTATTTTTATTTTATTGTTTATATCATACTTCAATATTTAAAAAATATTGTACCATTTAATATATAATTAAACATACATAATGTGCAAGCCATAACATGAGGAAAAGATACTAAAAAACTTTCTCTTTCAAGATTGAATCAAAAAGATATAGTTTTATGTATAGAATAGATAATAATAACTTCTCTTTCAATTAATATTAATATTAAATTATTAATTACTAATAAGAATATATCACCACAATTTAAAAAAGTCAATTTGGGAAAAGTCCTTTAGAGAACCTTGTCCCTCTTCTCTCTTTACTCTAAAGATTGAGAGAACCTTGACTCTCTCTTAAGATCGTTCGTCCTTGTTTTCCACCCTTGCACTTGAATGGCCGTTGTTCGTGCGTCATTGCCTTCTCCAACCTGTTGCTTCCCCTTTATTTCAATACCCGATTAAAGATAAAATCGCAATTTTAAAACCCTAATCTCTCTCTCGCTTGTGATGCTCGCCGGCGGTCAATTTTTTGCGGTTTTTCTCATCACTCGCTCCTGTAATACGTTAAGAACATCTATTCCCTCCAAACATCACTGCTTTCATTATCGATCTTCAGCAGCCAAGATTCAATACATGTTCGCCACAAACAAATCCATTCATTGGAATTCATCCATCTCGCCTTTTCAAATTTTGAGTAAATTTTGTTCGAATGATTCCGGTAAGTGTTTCAATATTTAATTCTACCTGTTTATGTTTGTTTATTGTGTTAGTTTTGTTCCTTTTGTTCCACAGAGGCCGTAAATTTTTGGCGGTTTTTCTCACCACTCGCTCCTGTAATACGTTAAGAACATCTATTCCCTCCAAACATCACTGCTTTCATTATTGATCTTCAGCAACCAAGATTCAATACATGTTCGCCACAAACAAATCCATTCATTGAAGTTCATCCATCTCGCCCTTTTCAAATTTTGAGTAAATTTTGTTCGAATGATTCCGGTAAGTGTGTCAATGTTTAATTCTACCTGTTTATGTTTGTTTATGTTGTTAGTTTTGTTCCTTTTGTTCCACAGAGGCCGTAAGATCTTTATTTTTCCTCCTATTGATGGGAAGTTGTCTCGCTTTTTTATTATATGTATATATTATAATTGATTTTATAGTTTAATTGTCTTCGTTTGCTGTTTAGTTCTTCTGTCCCGCTTAATTTGCACACTTGCTCTGACTCGTATATTAAGAAAAAAAATATTTTTTTGCTTTTTAATTGACTTTCTCATTGACTTTCTCAAAAGTGGAGATTGAGGGGTGGAGATTTTATGGATGAAGATTGTAAGATTTCTTTTCATTTTGGAGTGGAGCAAAATGGGATGGGACTACGGTAAAAGAAAAGTGTGCAAATTAGAGCGGGACGGAGGGAGTATTATTATTTGATTGTGTGCCACAAAAGATTGGAATACTAGTGCTTGCTAAGTAAGAGGATACCCAGCTTCCCGATGAAGTATTATTTATTTGCTTGTGTGCCACAAAAGATTGAAATACTAGTGCACAAAAGATTGAAATACTAGTGCTTGCTAAGTAAGAAGATACCCAGTTTCCCTTTCTTTCTTTTGCTGGTTTCCCAGCTTCCCTTTCTTTCTTTTGCTGGTTTTTATTAGTTTGAATGATTTAATAATTTTACAAATTAAACTACATAAGTTGTGGGATGAGGTGTGAATAATTATTGACTAGCTTCTTCTTTTCTTTTTTATTTAACTTTATTTAACTTCTTTTCTTTTTTACTTAACTTCATTTTACCACACATGCACTTGTCTATACTAGAGTGAGTGATGGATTATAATAGAAATTCCATTTTGTCTAAAAAGTAAATATTTGAACCCACCTTGCTTTCAGCCTTCCTAGTGTTTTGGTACATAGTATAGGGATATCACAACATTAATTAAACAAACATATCACAGTTTGCCTCTACAAGTACACACAAAATGCTACTTCACGTGAAAGAAGTTCCACTTATTTTACTATATATCTTTCTCGCTATACGTTATATCCCTACCATTGATAAAAGACGGTGAATAAGATTAGTATTTGATACGGGAAAGAGAGATTTGGGAGGTAACACAAGTACGCTCAAATACAACCCCTCACTTAATGGAATCCACCACAAGTTTGGAGCAACTTGTCGCCTTGAAGAATCCACCAAAAAGGCTAAGAACTAAAATAGAAGAACTCCTTCTTCTAAACAAGTCAAGAGACTCTCAAATATATTTTATAAATTTCAAATTTTCTGTTGCAAATACAAAGGAGAAGGCTCAATTTCAAATTTTCTGTTGCAAATACAAATGAGAAGGCTCAATTTATAGGAGTCATTACATGATTCTAGATAATGTAGTAATGACTTGACCTCACAACTTACTAGATTCAAGACTCATAAATAATAGCATTTTGACCAATTTAGATACATGAATAAGACTCTAGAATCAGTTAAAGTTCAATGAATTCGAAATGAATGCCCAAAGATAGTTGGAAGGACATAAAACTCAAGATACATGAACTTGACAGATTCCCGCCACCATCTGTCACACCTTAGTAAAACAGCCATAACTCCTTCTAGAAAAGTCCAATTGCTTCGCTGTTTGGACCGTTAGAAACTAGACTCGAAGGGCTTCGAATCCATATGTGCCAACCAGCCCAAATCTGCTCGAAAAGAAGCAGTTTATTCCTCAAACTTAGCCCAAGTGCTGTCCTGTTTTGCAAAAATATCATTTTCTTTTATTGGGCCTTTTCTTTCAGCATCAATATTACTATTTTTTTTTACTCGAAATATTTTATGCATTAATATTGTGCCACAACTATTTATGGATAATATAAAGAATTGAGAAAAGTGCACATTATTCTTTAATATTGTGCCATTAGGGGTGAGAATAGGCTGGGCAACCTAGAATTTAAATTAGGCGGTCTAGGTTTGGTTTACAAATATTAGGGCCAAGATTGACCTATTATTAGTAAAAGTCATTTTTATAGAAAAATGAAAATACTCTTATAGATATTTTTTTTACTTTTTTGGCAGTATACAAGTGATGTGAATAAAAGAAAAAGGAAAAAGTTGCGATGCAAACATATTTCAGGTATAAATCAGCGACATTAAATTGTGAGTGTTATATATTGTACGTACATGCAAGTTTTATATCTTGATTTGCATTTTAGTTGAATGTAGATGTTCGGAAAGTTCTGAAGTTGGGTTACATGCATTGACATAGTTAATTGGATTAATGTTTACAAAATGATTTAATAATCAAGATGGTACTTGTTCTCTTTCACTTAGCTCTATTTCTTTAAAGTTATTCTACTTACAAATTTATTATTTTGTACATTTTTCTTTTATTTGTTCCAGTCAGATAAGGAGCTAAACAGAAATCTTTCTTAGTAGTGCTATCAACATACTTATGACATATTTGGCTAATAGTGAAGTACATTCCTTAATGTCTACAAGGTTAGTTTACTTTCCGTTTGGAACAATTATCCATTTTTTTATATTGAACTAACTTTATATACTTTTCTTCTCTATTATTTTTGGCCATTTTAGATTTGATGCAGTTGTGCGAGAAGATGAAGGACGAGGATTTTCATCATTAGTACTGTGGAGTTGGAAACGGAGTGAAGTTTGGATATAAGTTTTAGGAGAATAATTTTGGCTCTTCGTTTTTTCTAAAGTGATGATTGTTAGCTAAGTTAATTTTTAAGTTAAAAAAATGTTCTTATTTTAGATATCAAACTTGGATATTTGAACTGTGCTTAGTGTTCTTGCTTATTCATTATTTCTTTTGGCTCTATTTAGTTTTATACTTATATTGTTGTATATAAATTTATTTAATATTTTGTAAAAGTTTATTAGGTGATTGTTTGAAAAAAGTTGTCACTAAAAATTAATCCTCCTTTACAACTAGTGTGTCACTATGTTATATATATATATATATATATGTATATATATATGAAAAAAAATATTTGTCGCTAGATGTTACTCTATAATGACAAAATATATTGTCACTATATCTAAGTCTTTAGTGACTATTTATATTTTCGTTACATATACAATTGTATGGTGACAGATTTATGCCGTCACCACTTGTATTCATTTAGTGACAATATCACTACAATGACAAAATATATTGTCGGCATATCCAAGTATTTAGTGACAAATACAATTTTCATCGCTCCATATAATTTTATTGTGACACAACATGTTGTCACCACTTGTGCCCATTTAGTGACAATGAAACTTTAGTCACTTTTTTTTAATCTTTTCTAACGTAATGTATTGTCATTATAGATATTGATATAATGACGATATATATTTTGTAAATATAAAGTAATTCTTTTGTGACGATTTATTATAAACACGACGAAATAATGAATATAGTTGTGACGATGAAAGCGTCACCAAAGTTTGATGAGTTGAGTAATACATTGATTTTCGTCACCAAAAATTGATGTTTTGATGACAAAAATAGTTTTTGTCATATTATATGTTTACTTTCAATGACGAAATACAATATAATATGACAAAATTTGGATGCTAAGAGTGACGAATTAGGCGTCACTATAAATTATAATATATACTGACGATGACATTAACGTCATTAAAAGTCATACTTTTGGTGACGAATTCAAATATTGTCACATATACCTAATACCACGGACATACGATGACGATGGTTGTGACACTAAAATTTCGTCACCAAATACTTATGGTGACGAAATATGAATTTTATATGACGAATTTTATCGTCACGAAAACTCACATTTCTTGTAGTGATTAAAGGCAGTTTTATACCTATCAGCAGGATTAATTTGAATCTGCCAAAATCCAGATTTTAAATCAAATTTTGAAAATATAACAGTATTATAAAGCCTATCAAGAAGATCCTTCTTGTTAGGGATTGTATGTCTAATCCATTTTAAAACTTTATTAAGAGGTTTATAATTTATAACTAGTCTAGGTACTCTTCTTTCTTGTTCAGAATGTTTATTAACATAAAAAGCTGTGCAAGACCAAGCTGATTCAGATGGCTTAATGATATTTTTTTTCTAAAAGAGATTTAATCTCATTTTTACATAATTCTAAATATTCAGAATTCATTTGACAAGGTCTAGCTTTAGTAGGAATTTTATCCTCTGTAAAATCATCTTCATAAGGAAGTGAAACAATATGTTTTTTTCTATTCCAAAAAGCATTTGGAAGATCATTACAAATATCTATACACATTTGATTATGAATTAACTTAATCTTATCCTGTAATTTAGGATTTTTTAAACTATCTTTTATAGATAGAATATTAATTTCTTGTTTTAAGAAATTTAACTGATTTTCTTTTGCTTTAATATTGTCATAAATATTATGTAATATTTTTGTAAAAGATTTAGTAATAAAATTTAGTATTATAGGCTCATTTTCATATGTACCAATATATAATACCATTATTATCTACTTTAGTAAAAGGATAAATTTTATTAATAAAGGGGGATCCAAGTATAACTTGGTTAGAAGTATTTTTTACAAGTAAAAAACTTGTAGAAATACATTTTTTATCAATACAAACATAAGCTTTTGGTAATTTAAAACTAATATCAAGTTTTTGCCCACCAGCATGGGATAAAGAATGCGTTGTTTTTTGGAAATATCTAATAGGAATTAATCCTTCTTGTAAAAATTTAAATCTGCACCACTATCAATGAGTGCAATAAATTCTTTTGAATAAAAATCATCAATTAAAAGAGTAATCTTTACATACCATTTTTGTGAAATAAACATTTCAATATTATTAAGAAAACTTTCATCATTATTATCAGATATAATTATTTCATTTTTTCCTTCTAATTTATCAATTCTTTTTTCCAAAAAATTATTATTTTGTTTATGAAATTTGATTTCTTTTTTAAGATTATCAATTTCAATACTTAAATCACTTAAAGAAGTAGGAGTTTTATCCTTCTGTTTTTCTTTAAGCATCTGATAAACCTTGCTCATAAGATAAGGTTCATCTGAAATATATATAGAATTATTATTTTCTTGTTTATTTCCAGTATCACTAGATGAGCTTGGGATATTACCCACTTGATCTATTATTGAAGATCTCAAATTAGGATCTTTTATTAATTTTAATAAATCCATAATATTATTATGGTCTAAGACATTTATCTCCAAATTTTTCATTTGAGATAAAAGTCTATAAATTTCATCTATTTCATCAGGCTTATTATCCTGACATTTACATTCATTAGTATCTGATAAATCTGAATCAGATATTACTGATTCTTGATCTAATGCTTTGAGATTTTCAATATCAGATATTTCTGACATTTCTGAATCTAATTCAGATTTTGTAACTGATTCTGATTCTGAATCATCTGATTTTAACAATATCTTGGATATCATATCCTTGATATTATCATCAATTTGAAGATTATTAATCTTCTTTTTTACCCAACAATTTCTTGCATAATGCCCAACCTTTTGGCATTTATGGCATATTATTAATTTATTTCTTTGTTTTTTTCTTTCATCCCTTTCTTGTTTTCTATAAGCATGTCTTTCTATTTTTCTTTTAGAAGCCTTTTTTCTTCTCCTATATTTAAGAAAATCATGTTTATCATATTTATTTTTATTCTTACTAGTTTTACTAGTACTAGGCATGTCCATCGCAAATTGTTCACAAAATTGACCTAATTGTCTTTTCTCAGACAAATTTTGTCTTTTTATTTGTCTATTTAATTTTATTTCATTACATAAATTTAAACCTTCTTGAATACAAGTACCAATTAATTTGCCATAAGTAAATTGATCATGTGGAACATGAACATTATTTCCTCTTAAATTATTTCTCACTCTTTCAGCAAATAAATAAGGTAATCCATCAATAAATTTTGATTTCCAATGAGAGCTATTACTCTCAGGGAGTTCCATCACTTTACTTAAGAATGTATCTTTATACCATCTAAAATCTGTAAGTGTTTTACACCTCAGATTTTGTAATAGTGTACGAATATGTTCACTATTATCAGAATATCTGCCAGTAAAATGTTCTATAATATTAATAATTAAAGTATAAACTGCATTTTCAACTGAAATAATATTTTCTTGTTTTATATTGTTGAGAATATAATCTCTATTTTCTTGGGTTAAATAATGATCCCACCAACCTTTAAGTTGGCCAGTAAAACCTGCAATAATCATTTTTGCAATATTTTTATCGGTATTACCATTATTCTTACAAATTGTAGAATACATAAGGATTCTATGAACAGTATTATAAATTTGTTTTTCAGTATAACCATCAATATTCCATTCATAAATATTTCTTCCACTATAGCTATTATTCAAAATATATTCTTGTTCTTCATTAAGCACATCCATAGGAGTTGATCTTCTATAATAATAAAATCGTTGATTAGGCTTATCAGCCCACTTATCAATTTTATTGATCTGATCATTAATAATCTGTTTATAATCAGATCTATTTTCAAAGTCTTTTTGAAAATCATTTTCTAAAGTATTTAAGGATAATTTTGAAAATTTTTCTTCTAATAGTTTTTCTAATTCTGTCAAAGATTCTAATTTAAAATCTTTTATCTCTGGTGGAAGTTGTATACTAGGAGTAGCAATCAACTCTTTTTCAAAATCAATTTTTGAAATCATTTTATCTTTTTTATTATTTATTAAAGAAATTACATTATCAACCTTATTATGAAGTGAAAGTATATGCTCTCCTAAAACATTAATAAATAAATTCATATAATTGTTTTGTTTAATTAATAGATTTATATGACTACAAGTTACTTGTAAAACATCATTTTCAAATAATTTTGAAAAAGCAAGGAAATTACATATATTATTATCTTTTTCTATTTGAAAGGGTTCTTGAGGAGGAAAACCATTATTAATGATTTGTCCATTCATTAATCTATAATTTCTTTCTAAAACAGAAATATATTGATCTACATAAGTAGACATAAATCATGGAACAAATAAAATTAAAGTATTTGTCTCTTCACATTTTTTATAAAAATTTTCTTGTATAATTTGTTTTTCCATTTTATTAAAATTTTCGAAAAACCAATTTCTAAATGGTTCCCATTTGGGAAGTCTAAATTCTTCACTAATAATTTTTCTGGCTTCTGAACCAGGGCTAAAATCAATTTTTTGAGATTTAAAATCCATAAATTAGGGAAAACTCATTTCAGACATTGTCTCCATGTGTCTACTATGGACACTTTTAACAATATTATCTTTGTCAATATGCAATTCATTTACTCTATCTTCCTCAGATATAATATCATCATTATTTCTCAAATTTTCTCTTATTAGAGAAGTAGAAGCCCTTGAAGGAGTTTCTACAGTGTAATCTATAGGAGAAATATAAGATCTCATAGAGGATGATTTTAAAGATTGAGATTTATCTTTTATAAAATTATCAAACTGTATATTAACAGTTCCTTCAGAAGTTTGAAAAACATTCAATAATTTTGAAGAAATAGTTGGCTGTGGTTTCACAGCTTTTTCAATAATCCAATTTTCTGGAAACACAATTTCTTCCCATTTAATAGATCTTCTTGTCATAATATTAGATCTATTGAAATTTGTCTCAACTAAAATTGTTTCATTAACAGGTTTATTCTTTATTTTACAATGAGGATTCAAAGTAAATAAAGGTTTAAAATATATTCTGTAACAAATACATATTACTTCAGATCCTAAAGAATAATCATAACCATGAATTTTAACATTTAATGTCAAGGCATCAAGAATCAATTCCATACCTTAAATAATTATATAATTTAGTACAATTGTTTAAAATATATGCAAATAACATATCATTGAAAAACTCTTTAAATCTACTTTAAAACGAAATTGATTTTCTTTCAAAATTCAAAGTATTGAAAGTGTAGAAGAAGGATAATTTAAGCATGTAGTTTTTTTAGGAGAAGTTTTTAATTTTAAAGGACTCTTAATTTTTGTAATCAAGTAAGGAAAACATAAATTATTTTAAATTACTTAACTACCCTTAAATTTTATTCTTAGTAAGGATTTTTTACTTTTTATAATCAATTAGGAAAACATAATTTATTTTAAATTACTTAACTATCCTTAGATTTAATAGTTAGTAAGGACATTATAGGCATCACAAGAAAAGACGAAACAAAAAACAGGACAAAACAATTCATACTTTTATATTAGTAATACATATATATATATATATATATATATATGTATGTATGTATACACGCTAGCAATACGCACGTGCGTTGCACGTGATCACTATATTTCTTCTAATAAAAAAGATTAATATGAACATAAAATTATTGTACTTTATGTGGTGATATTGGTTGATCATTATAATAAAATACAATGTATTTATTAATCATGGTAATATATATACACAACTTCTTAGATTATTCGGTCCCAGAAAAAAATATGAAAGATTTAATCGATTGAGCAAACACGTTATAATAATGTTAAAAGATTCACAAAAATTACATACCCTGATTAATGTATCATTTTACAATTTTCTACTACATATATAAAGTTTGATATTCTAATTATTATTCATTTTTCAATATAGATAGAATCCTGCATCAATAATATATCATAAATAATTTTATACGATGACTGAAAAACTGTATAATAATGAAGATATGGATTTCCATTGAACAAAAGATACAAAATCATTGGTCTTATTACATTATCAACGCTCCTCTATAAGTTCAATATTTGGTAGATATACACATGAATATTAGGTCTAACATACTTTCTCTAATCTCTTTAATTAATAATTCTGATAACATACATTTGCAAATAAAATTATTTGCATAATGTGAGGAAAAAACTTCCTACCACTTGTATCATAGTCCAACATAGCTTCTGTTATGAAAACTTTTTTCAAATTTTTATTATTACTAGTAAGTATAACTTCTTTTAGTATGATTTACTTATTGATATCGATTGCTTATTTCAATTCGCTTAATTATTTCTTCAATTCAACTTTGAAGTTTGAAAAATTCTGTGTGATTTAAAATGAAAATCCTACTATAGTATATTTATAAGATAAATAATTGTTTTTTATGGAGGATTGACTATATACACAATGTCTCATAATCTTCAATTGAAATACATGCTCCAATCTATATGTTAATGTAATATATTTTTTCAATATATCAACTATTTTTATGAATTTACTTACCTGTTAATTTTAGTTAAATACTCCCAATTTTTTGCAAATAGCACATTCATTTAAAAATCTTACATATACATGTACTTAAACAATTCTTATTTTATTTCTCCCATTTTATTTTTTATTTGGAAATACCACACTTTATTCCAGTGTATTTATTATTTATTTTTATCTAATCTATGCTCGTAAGCTAATATTAACATTCACATTTTACTATTTTTATTTTTCTTCTTGTTTTAATTTAATCATCTGATACTAATTCACATGGTACAATTTTTTAACCATTCACATAGTACAACTTAGTTTATTACTACAGTTCTTTGTTTTTTCTTCATTGTAACTTATTATTTTATATAGCGTAATAAATACATTTCACCAGTTATTATATATGCTTAAGATATATTTATAATATTTCTATCAATTTAATAATTTTCTTGAATGTTAGATTTTAAATATTTAAAATAACTAGGTGCTATTATTCATGTTCACTAATTTTCACGTTTTTCCTTTAACCATTTCTATTATTACAATAAAATTAACATAAAACAAATTTCATCATAGAAATTTCTTAAATATAGAAGATTAAAAAAATTATTGAAGCCTATGTAACATATGTCTTGATTTTCACATATGTGTGAGTGTATATTTTGGCTCCATCACGCTGCAGCGGAGCATTTTCTAGGATGACTCTCTCATACCTATTTGTGCTAAAGTTTTTCTTGTACTTTACAATATTTACAGATTTTTCGACGCATCCATGGGATTAAAATCTCCCGAACTGCACCCGTTATCTCTAATATCTTTTTGTGCAAATGACACACTTCTATTTGGTGCTGCAACTATAGAGAAGGTCCAACATCTTAATTTCGCTATCAATCTGTACAAGTCATGTGTTTCAGTGCAATGAATTAGTTTTCAGAAATTAGGGATTCTTTTTAGGCCTAATACACAAGCTAAGATTCCTCAGTCAATCTGCGAATTATGTTGGAGTTGCTGAAGTGGCTTCACATGGTAAATGTCTCAGACTCCTTTCTCTTATTGGTCGGAATAAACAAGAGATTTCGCAGGCATTAAAGAACTAGTTAGTAAGCGCATCAATGGTTGGCAAGAAAAGTAATTAAGCAAAGTAGGTAAAGAAGTGCTCATTAAATCTATTATCTAAGCAATATCCACATACACAATGTCTTGCTTCCAGTTTTCGGACCATGTTCTTATTAATCTGGAGAATTTGACAAACTCTTATTGGTGGTGGTGGTGGTGGTGGTGGTGGGGTGGGGGGGGGGGGTGATAGCTCGTTCGTGAGGAAAATTCGCTGGAAGTCTTGGAACGTCCTCAAACAACGAAAATCTTAAGGTATCCTAGGCTTTTGCAATTTGAAAGCATCTAACCTTACCATGTTGTCTAAGCAAGCATAAGACCCTTTAGTTTCTTCATCCAGCCTCTGCCCCAATCATGTAGTCCAAGTACTACCCTTCCACGTCTGTGTTACATGTTGTTCTTGGTTCTCATCTCAGGTTTACATGGCATCGTATTATGGCTGGCCATCGCGTTATTCCTCTTGGTTGTCAAAGGCTCATGGGCATTGGTGAGGCAGCAATCCTCTTCCATGCATATGGGTTTCTTTGCCTCCCCATTTTCTTATCAGATCAGCTACATCAGGCCTTCCGCAAGACGCCCAAGTTAGCTCCATCATTGATTCAGATCTTGGACTCTACAATGAGCTGTTAACTTGGGCCAATTTGGACCTATTGGATGCTGATGTGATTCTCGCTATTCCTCTGAAAAATCATCATTCTTCGGACCGTTGGATGTGACATTATTCTCATTCTGGTAACTTTTGGTTCAATCGCATATTATTTTATTATGAGTTCTTCTGAAGATTGTTCCTTCTCAGTTAGTAGCTATGGCTCGAACCTCATTTGGAAGAGAATTTGGAAGCTTAAATTATCAGTCTGTATCTTGCATTTTCATTGGAGATGCTGCTCTAATTCTTGCCATCGTCTAACGACTTAGCTCGCCACCATCTTCATCATGGACCTGTTGTTCTTTATGATCACCACTGGACCACTCTTTAGTGTATCTCTTCTTCATGGGCACCGTTTCCTCATCAATTTAGCAAGCAACTGGAATTTATGTAACTATCTTCCAATTCTGACAACATCTACGCGACTTGTAGTTTCAAGAGATTTTGCTCCTCGATGACTTGAATATAGCATAATCCTTTGTTTTCCTTGCCCACTTAATCTGGTTTCAACGAAATAAAATTTTCTTCTCCGATGTCTGCATACTCATGATTATTGCTTGCAACAATAATCCAGACCTTGCAAGATTTTCGGGATGCTAATTTCTTCCCTCAAATGCTTGAACCTCACCATTTTATCCCTTGCTTGTTCTTCCCCGAATGTCATTGTTCATATATACTTTGATGGGGGTACATATTTGCTCATAATTTAATGAAAGATGATATGAGCCTATATTTTTTAAGAAAATAGACATATTGTTTGCAAATATGTTATTAATTTTATTTTGCACATGCTTACTCATAATTTTTTAAGTCCTTCTGTTAGTAACACTTACAAGGTGCTTATTTAGAAATTAAAAAACCAGAGCTTATTACCCAATTCTGCCCGATTAGTTTGTGGAATGTCATTTATAAGTTAGCTTCTAAAGCTCTCTCTAATTGGATCCAACCACGCATCCCTTATATAATCATTGAATCTCAGTCACCCTTCATCCCGGGTCATTTAATTACAGATAATATTCTCGAACCAAGTATCAAGGTCGACTCAATGACGTGCACAGACGAATAATGGTTAGCAACATAGTAGATCATATGGCTAAAAATTGGGATTCTGAAATTAATATTCAAGTAATTCCAATAAAATTTCTTCCAAAAGCAGATGATTGATTCTCCCGTTCCGTGAATAGTCAGGACATTGAGGAATATCCAGAAAGGCATTTTGAAAATCGATCTAATCTTTCTTTTATTGGTTGAATAAGGACACTTGCATTACAAAATGCTCTCTTTTTATAGTTTAAGTTGCTAACTATAAGTATTAATTTCTTATTAACCCATATTAAATTTGAGAAAATAAAGATACTATATTCATGAGTATGAAACATAAATTTTGATTTTACAATTTCTATCGTCAAATATTCAATATGATTACACAAGATCCACTTTCATTCAAGTAACGGATTCTAGCCAGCTGAAAGGATCTTCTGATCAATCCAAATATCATTTGGATTCCATTAGTAATGAGGATTTAGAATATCACCCATTGATCAATCGATGAATTACACCATTGTATGAGAAGCATAGGAAACCCGGAAAAGAGAGACTCATGTCTATTAAGTTGGCTATGAGTAAAGCATTTCACTGGGTTAAGTTGTCTTTCGTCTACCGTTTGTTTCTTGCTTGAGGCTTTCCTAAGAGTTTCTGTGACATTTTTTTGCCTTGCTTGTCATTTGTGCACTTTAGCTTCCTTCATGGTGTTAATTTTGGCTTACTCACGCTGCAACAGAGAATTCTCAAGGGGGATCCTGTATCTCCTATTTGTACTGAAGTTTTTTCTTGCATTTTACTAAGTTCGCTGCCAATCTCTACAGAAGTGTTTTCGGGCAACATATTGATTTTGAGAAATCGGGGATTCTATTTAGGTATACACAAGCTCAAATTCATCACTCAATCTGCTAATTGTTTGAAATTGTTGAAGTGGCTTCGCATGGTAGATATCTTGGCTCTTTTTTATTGTTGGCCGGAATAAACAGGAGATTTTTGTAGGCATTACTAAGTTTGTATTCTTGGGGATACTAGCACTACTATATTCGCGTCGATAGCTGATGCAGACTGTGCCTATGCATGTATGCCTTTGCTATTTGATATTAGACATCCACTCTCTTCCTTCTATGGATGGAAATTGTATTGAAAAAATTACTTGTCCCACCATCCTTTTTATGTCAATCAATGTTGGCCGATTCAAGCAACCATTAATGAAATTACTTTATGTTTAAAAAATTACAATGACTTGATATTTACAAATCATAGTAAAGTAGCATGAGTATGCAGATATGGATTTTTCATTATATTTAATGTTTAACCATGATAAGATTTATCACAATAAATTTGCTCACTATTTTCTTTTTTTATTCAAATATGACCTTATAACTTAAATTAATAGTGTTAAGAAAAGACAATATTTTTATTTGTCTATCAATATATGGTTTTCCTCTTCTTATTTACTAAAAATAATTTAAATATATAATCACATTATATGCAAGAATAAGAGCTTAAATCATGTTAGTTGTTAAGCTCTATTAAATGAATTTGACATGTAAAAAAAGCATAGTATAAATTAAATATGAATAATAAAAATTAAAAGTATGTATTATAAAAGTTTTGAGATTATTCCATAAAATTTATTATTGTAAAAATTGACAGTGTGAATAGTAAAAATATGATAGTTATAGATAAGATTGAAAAAAAATCAATAAATTAGATTTTTTCTTTATTCAAATACCTTAAATAATTATAATATTTAGTACAAGTACTTTAAATATATGCAAATAACATATCATTGGAAAGTTCTTTAAATCTACTTGAATATGAAATTGATTTCATTTCAAAATTTAAAGTATTGAAAGTTAGAAGAAGGATAATTTGAGCATGTACCTTTTTAGGAGGAGTTTTTAATATAAAAGGACTCTTACTTTTTATAATCAAGTAATGAAAATGTAAATTATTTTAAAATTACTTAACTACCCTTAAATTTAGTTTTTAATAAGAATATATTACTATTTATAATCAAGTAAGGAAAATATAAATTATTTTAAATTACTTAATTATCCCTAAATTTAATACTTAGTAAAGATATTATAGACATCATAAGAAAAGACGAAAGAAAAAATAGGACGAAATAATTCATACTTTTATATTAGTAACTAGCAATACGTACGTGCGTTGTACGTGATCACTATTTTTTATTTATTATTATCAAATCAAAACAATTAACGTGAACATAAAATAATTGTATTTTGTGTGGTGATATTGGTTAATCATTCTAATAAAACTCAATGTAGTTATTACTCATGGTAATATATATACACAACTTCTTAGATTATTCAATCCCAGAAAAAAATTGAAAGATTTAATCGATTAAGCAAACATAATCCAAAATCAAATAAAAATTAAAAATAATCATAAACGAGGAAAAAAAGGTTAAATAATCTTAGTTTAGCAAAACACGTTATAATAATGTCAAAAGATTCATAAAACACGACATACCATGATATAATGTATTATTCCTACAAAATTTATATATATAAAGTTTGATATATTCTAATTATTATTTATTCTCAATATAGATAGACTCCGGCATCATTAATCATCAATACTGATACTCCCTCCATCCCATCTTATCTTGCACATTTCCCGTTTTCGTCTGTCCCAAACGAACTTGCACACCCCTTAAAAAGGAAAGTTATAATAAAATCTCCACCCTCAATCTTCATCTTCAATCAACCTTTAAGTCAACAAAATCTCAATAAACAACTCCTTTTAATACTTGTGCCAACCTCCTCTATGCAAGATAAGGTGGGACGGAGGTAGTACAAAATATATAATATAGTAAAAAAATCAAAATAATTGTTAATTTTCAGTAAAACGGTTCACAAGCTCAGATTTCTCATTCAATCTTCCAATTGTTTGGAGTTGCTGAAGTGAATTCGCCTGGTAAATATCTCAGACTCCTTTTTATTGTTGGCCGGAATAAACAAGAGATTTTTGCATGCATTAAAGAATGGGTTAGTAAGCGCATCAATTGTTTACAAGAAAAGCAATTACGCAAAACGGGTAAAGAAGCGGTCATTAAATCTATTATATAAGCAATATTCACGTACACAATGTCTTGCTTCCAGTTGCCGGACCATGTTCTTATTAATCTGAAGAATTTGGTAAAATCTTATTGGTGGGGGTAGAGGGGATAGTTCGACGTCCTCAAGCAACGAAAATCTCAAGGTGGCCTAGGCTTTTGCAATTTGAAAGCATTTAACCTTGCCATGTTGTCTAAGCAAGCATAGGACCCTTTAGTTTCTCCATCCAGCCTCTTTGCCCGAATCATGTAGTCCAAGTACTACCCTTCCACTTCTGTGCTACATGCTACTCTTGGTTCTCATCCCAGGTTTACATGGCACCGCATTATGGCTGGTCATCGAGTTATTCTTCTTGGTTGTCGAAGACTCATGGGCAATGACAATAACCCTCTTCCATGATAGATGAGTTCCTTTGCCTTCCCATTTTCCAATCAGATCAGCTACATCAGGCCTCCCGCAAGACACCTGAGTCAGCTCCATCATTGATTCAGATCTTGGACTTTGCGATGGGCTGCTAATTCGGTCAATTTTGACCTATTGAATGCTGACGTGATTCTCGCTATTCCTCTGAAAAATCATCATTCTTCGGACCGTTGGATGTGATATTATTTTCATTCTGGTAACTTTTCGGTCCGACCGCATATCATTTTATTATGAGTTCTTTCGAAGATTTTATTAGCACCTACTCCTTCCTAGTTAGTAGCTATGACTCGAACCTCATTTGGAGGAGAATTCAGAAGCTTAAATTATCACCTTATATCTTGCATTTTCTTTGAAGATGCTACTCTAATTCTTGGCATCGTCCGATGACTTAGCTCGTCGTCATCTTCATCATGAACCTCGTTGTTCTTTATGTTCACCACCCGATCACTATTTAGTGCATCTCTTCTTCATGGGCCCCCTGTCCTCATCTATTTAGCAAGCAGTTGAAATTTATGAAACTATCTTCCGATTCTGACAGCATATATGTGACTTGTCGTTTCAAGAGATTTTACTCCTTGTTGACTTAAATATAGAATAATACTTTATTTTCTTTGCCCATTTAACTGGTTTCAACAAAATAAATTTGTCTTCTTTGATGTCCGTACATACTCACGAGTATTGCTTGCAACAACAACCCAGAGCTTCAAGATTTTTGGGATGCTAATTTCTTCCCTCAAACGTCACAATCCCACCATTTTATCCCTTGCTTGTTCTTCCCCGAAATGTCATTTTTGATATATTTTTTATGGGGATACATCATCTGCTCGTAATTTCATGAGAGATGTTATGGGCCCTGTATTTTTTTTTTTTAAAAAATGGCATATTGTTGGCAAAGATGTTATTAATTTTGTTTTGCACATGCTTACTCATAATTCTTTGAGTCCTTTTTTTAGTAACACTTACATTGTGTTTATTTGAAAAATTAGAAAACCAAAGCTTATTACCCAATTCCGCCCTATTAGTTTGTGGAATGTCATTTATAAGTTAACTTCTAAAGTGCTCTCTAATAGGGTACGGGCTTACATCCTTTTTATAATCTTTGAATCTCAGCCAGCCTTCATCTTGGGTTGGTTAATTATGGATAATATTCTTATCGCTTATGAATTACACAATTGTATGAAGCTTAGGAAATCCGGGAAAGAGGGACTCATGTCTATTAAGTTGGGTATGAGTAAAGCCTTTCACTGAGTTGAGTGTTCTTTCGTCTATCGTATGCTTCTTGCTTGAGATTTTCCTAAGAGTTTTTATGACATTATTTTGCCTTGCTTGTCATTTGTGCAATTTAGCTTCTTTCATTAAGGTATTAATTTTGGCTCACTCATGTTACATCGGGGAATTCTTCAGGGGGATCCCCTCCTCCCTATTTGTGCTAAAGTTTTTTCTTGCATTTTACTAAGTTCGTTATCAATCTCTACAAGAGTGTTTCAGGGCAATGTATTAATTTTGAGAAATCAGGGATTCTTTTAGACCTAATACACAAGCTCAAATTCGTCACTCAATCTGCCAATTATTTGAAATTATTGTAGTGGCTTCACATGGTAGATATCTCGGCTCCTTTCTATTGTTGGCCGAATAAGGAATTGAGTTTTGCAGGCATTAAAGAACAGATTATTAAGTGCATTAATGGTTGGTAAGAGAAGCAAAAAGAAAAATGGGTAAAGAAGTGCACATTATATATATTATACAAGCAATATCCACGTACACAATGTATTGTTTCCAATTGTCGAACCATGTTCTTAATAATCTGGAAAATTTGACTAAATTTTATTGATTAAGTGTCGAGGATGGGGAAGGGGGAGGGGAATAGCTCGTCCACGAGGAAAATTTGGTGGAATTCTTGGGACGTCCTCAAGCAACGAAAATCACAAGGTGGCCTAGACTTTTGCAATTTAAAAACATTTAACCTTGCCATGTTGCTTAAGCTAGCATGACGCCCTTTAGTTTCTACATCGGCCTCTTTTCCCAAATCATGCAGTCCTACTACAACATCTGCGTTACATGCTGCTCTTGGTTCTCAGTCCAGCTTTACATAGCACAGTATTATGGCGATCATCGTGTTAATCTTCTTGATTATCGCAAACTCATGGGCAATGGCGAGATAGCAACACTCTTCCATGCCAGATGAATTCCTTTGCCTCCCTGTTTTACCATCAGATCAGCTGCATCAGACCTCCCGCAAGACACCCGAGTCAACTCCATCATTGATTAAGATCTTGGACTCTGGATGAGCTGTTAGTTCGGGTTAATTTTGACCTATTGAAGGCTGATGTGATTCTCTCTACTCCTCTGAAAAATCACCATTCTCCGGACCGTTGGGTGTTAGATTATTCCCATTGTAGTAAATTTTCAGTCCGATCTGCATATCATTTTATTATGGGGTCTTCCGCAAACCTTACTGACATCCACTCCTTCCTAGTTAGTAGCTATGGCCCGAAGCCCATTTGGAGGAAAATTTGAAAGTTTATCAGCCTGTATCTTGCATTTTCTTTGGAGATGATGCTCTAATTCCTGCCATCGTCTAACAACTTAGCTCATTGTTAACTTCATTATGAGCCCCGTTGTTCTTTATGTTCACCGCTTAATCACTCTTTAATGCATCCCTTCTTCACGTGCCTCATTTCCTCATTAATTTAGCAAGCAACTGAAATTTATGAAATTATCTTCCGATTTTGATAGCATCTACGCGACTTGTAGTTTCAAGATATTGTGCTCCTCGATGATTTAAATATAGTAGAATACTTTGTTGTCCTTGCCCACTTAATCTGGTGCGAATGAAATAAAATTGTCTTCTGCAATGTTCGTACATACTCACAAGTATTCTTGCAACAACAACCCAGACCTTCCAAGATTTTCGGGATGCTAATTACTTCCCTTAAACATCACAGCCGCACCCTTGATTCATTGCTTGTTCTTCCCCCAAATGCAATTAATCATACATACTTTGATGGGGATACATCATTTGCTCGTAACTCCTCATTTGTTGGTATTTATGCTTGCTCCAAGGATGCCCAATTTATAAATATCTCTGAAGTATGCTAAAGTTCTTGCTCTTTGTGTGGCAGTTCGACTTACCACTGATACTGGAGATCCCAAGTTTTGTACTCTTGGGAATTCTAGCACTACTATATTCACGTCGATAGGTGATGCGGACTATGCCTATGCATGTATGCCTTTGTTATCTGATATTAGACATCTACTCTCTTGCTTCCATGGACGAAAATTGTATTGGATAGGACGTAAAATAAAATTTATAGCGCCAAAAGAATTGTTTGTCCCATGCACCACCCTTTGTATGTCATCAATGTTGACCGATTCAAGCAACCATTAACGAAATTATTTTATGTTTAAAACAACTACAATGACTTGATATTTTCAAATTATGGTGAAGTAGCATGAGTATTCAGATATAGATTTTTTAATTATACTTATGTGTATGCATGATAAGATTTATCACAACAAATTCGCTCACTATTTCTTTTTTTATTCAATATTTTGCATTTTTGTAATATGACCTTATACCTTAAATTAATAGTTTTAAGAAAAGACAATATTTTTATTGTCTCTCTATATAATTTTTTCATCTTCTTATTCTATATAAATAATTTTAATATGTAATCACATTATATGCAAGTGTAGGAGCTTAAATTATGTTAGTTGTTAAGCTCAACATGAAGTTGACATATAAAAAAATCATAGTATATATTAAATATGAATACTAAAATTAGAAGTATGTATTATAAAAGTTTTAAGATTATTCCATAAAATTTGTTATTTAAAAAAAGTATGAATAGTAAAAATATGACAGTTATGGATAAGATTGAATTTTTTTTTTTCAATAAATTCAATTTTTTCTTTATTCCATACATTAAATAATTATATAATATAGTACAATTGTTAAAGATGTGTACAAATAACATATCATTGTAAAGCTCTTTAAATCTGCTTTAATACGAAATTGATTTAATTTTAAAATTCAAAGTATTGAAAGTATAGAAGAAGGATAATTTAAGCATGTAGTTTTCTAGGAGAAATTTTTAATATAAAAGGACTCTTACTTTCTATAATCAAGTAAGGAAAACACATAAATTATTTTAAATTGCTTAACTACCCTTAAATTTAATTCTTAATAAGGATATTTTACTTTTATAATCAAGTAAGGAAAACATAATTTATTTTAAATTACCTAACTACCCTTAAATTTAATTCTTAATAAGGATATTATAGGTATCACAAGAAAAGACGAAATAAAAAATAGGACGAAACAATTCATACTTTTATATTAGTAATAGATAGATATATATAGGTATATCTAATCACTTTCTCTAACATGTTAATAGAAGAATGGGGAAGAACAAGTTTTGTTAAAGTTTTGCTTCATGTCGAGAATTTGACTATTACAATATCTTTCAGTTCTTAAGTCACTACTGTACGGAAATTTTACAATACCATTTTTTTGTGTCCCCAGTAGAAATTGACTAATATTAAGTTGAATTTTTGCTTACAGTTTGTTAGAATTTCAAATAAACTATATTACAGTTAGTACTAATCCAGTCTCACTCAAGTGAATTAATAAACATGCCTGCCAGCTCACAGAGTTGTTGGTTTTAATAAATTTTTAATCTTTCAACTTGACAAGAAAGAAAAAAATGATCAAAAAGTCTATTTTATGATTAGTGTAAGTTTGGCAGCAATTTCTGATTCCTAAATTATGCATTCGTGGCATTTTTGAGTTGATCCTTTTAAGTACCATTTCATTTGTATTAGTTTCTGAAAAAATTCTGTAATGTACGAAAATGGCTTATTTTGTGTCGAACAAAATCGGCTGTAAGCTGTTTCTGTTTATTACCTTTCTGAAATTCTCTATTGCAGTAGATACACTTCTCCCAAACCAAAATCTGTCCATTGGACAGACTTTGGTTTCTCAAAGTCAACATTTTGAGCTCGGATTTTTCCCGCCTGGATCTTCCGGAAACAGGTACTTGGGAATATGGTACAAAAGTACACCAGATGTTCGAGTTTGGGTAGCAAATAGAAACAATCCCATCACTGATTCTCAAGGAGTAACCATTTCTATTTCTCAAAATGGAAATCTTGTTATAGGCAGAGGTGGAAGCATTATTTGGTCGGCGAATTCATCAGGGATGGCGTCGAATCCAGTTTTACAGCTCCTGGATACTGGCAACCTTGTTCTTGTAGACAAGGCAACAGAAGGATCATCACGAAGCTACATATGGCAGAGTTTTTATTATCCTACTAATATATGGTTACCAGGAATGAAAATGGTAGACGACGTTGGTGTGGAGAAGTATCTGACGTCATGGAAAAGTTCCGATGATCCTTCACCTGGGGATTTTGTCTTCAAGATTGAAAACCAGGGCTTGCCTCAGATGGTGGTCTTCAAAGGGGATAAGAGAAGGTTTCGAACAGGAACGTGGAATGGACTTTCCTTCAACGGTTATCCAGTCCTTCCTGATGCCATTGTAACACCTGCGAGGGAATTCAGAAAAGAGAGGTTGATTTCCATGACGAGTCCTTACAACAGCTCAATTTTCACTAGAACAACGCTAGACACTTTTGGTTCTGTCCATCGTGATTCCATGAGTACAACAGAGGACACGTGGAATCATGTGAACACATTTCCAGCAGACCAGTGTGACCAATATAATCGTTGTGGTCCCAACGGTATTTGCAAAATAGAAAAAGCAAAAAGATGCGAATGTTTCAAGGGATTTACCCCTAAATCTCAAACTGTGTGGGACCTCCAAAATTGGTCGAGTGGATGCACGAGAAAAACGCCATTGAATTGCCAGAGTGGAGATGGTTTTCAACAGGTTAAAGGAGTTAAGTATCCTGATATGTTGACGTTTTGGATCAACATTAGCATGAGCCTCGACGACTGTGAAGCTGAGTGCTTGAAAAACTGTAGCTGCACTGCTTATGCTAATGCGTACATAACTGATGGAGGCAGTGGCTGTGTGATGTGGTTTGGCGAGCTCGTTGACACCAGAGAAGTTTACGGAGCAGATAGTAAGCAAAGCATCTATATACGGTTACCGATTTCAGAAATAGGTATGTCTGTTTTACTATCTGACAACAGCCTCATATTCTAAATAATTGATTGCTTGTAGTAACTTTTTTAAGCGCATCCAATGTGATACGCACGTGAACAGCCTCTTAATAGACTAATATACACGGTCTAGATGTACAGTTTATTCAGACATGACTATGTACAACGTCCATATTCAGTTTCTACTTATTTGGGATACACTGATTACATTTTTGGTGTCATCCTTTGTAGAGAAGGAGAAGAAGAGAACGCCCACGAAGCTAATACTGATATTGATTGCTTCTGGAGTATTTGTCTCAGGCTTTATCGGTGTATCTATTCTCGTAGTGACCACAAGAAAGAGGCGAGGTCAGACACTGAGCTTTGCTGTAGACTAGTCGCACATGCTCAAATACTATGAGACTTAATGCTTTTTCTGCTTTTCCTTTACAGCGTCAAAACATAAAAACGAAGATCTAGAACTACCAATATTCAAGTTGGACACTATTAAGGCTGCAACGAACAACTTCTCTGAGGAGAACATGATTGGAGAAGGAGGTTTTGGGTCTGTTTACAAGGTAATATATTATATGATAGTTCCTATAATGAACAAAAGAATTTGTTTGATAATCTAGCTCGTGTATTAACATGTGTGAGCAGGGAAATTTATCTGCTGAAGGAGAAATAGCTGTCAAAAGATTATCAAGAACTTCTGGACAGGGTGTTGAAGAGTTCAAAAACGAAGTAGTCGTGATTGCTAAACTTCAACATATAAACCTGGTCAGACTTTTGGGATGCTGCATCGAAGGAGAAGAAAGAATGCTTATCTATGAATATCTGCAAAACAAAAGCCTGGATAATTTTGTTTTCGGTATATCCTAAGATGCTCTTCGTTGTTTTTTAAGTTGGTAAAATTTTAGCAGTTCATCAAATTTTAAGGAGATGAAGCATCTAATCCACAAGTTATTCAATCATTTGCAGATAAGAATCGAAAGACACTTTTGACGTGGCCTAAGCGCTTCGACATTATCATAGGGATTGCAAGGGGACTGCTATATCTCCATCACGACTCCAGATTAAAGATTATCCACAGGGATCTCAAAGCGAGTAATATTCTACTAGATGGAAATTTGAATCCCAAAATTTCAGACTTTGGCTTAGCTAGAATCTTCGAAGAGGATCAACCCATTGCTAAAACACGAAGAGTTGTTGGGACATAGTGAGCATTCTCATCATCGCAAGCAATCGTTCTTCTCATTTTGTACTTACTATTTCTGACGCATAATTTATATGCAGTGGCTATATGGCTCCGGAATATGCTTTTGACGGGAAGTTTTCAGTGAAATCTGACATCTTTAGCATGGGTGTTGTATTGTTAGAGATCGTGAGTGGAAAGAAGAACAGAGGCTTTGACCAACATAGCCTTTTGGGCCAAGTAATTTTCTTACTAGACAGACACACATGAGATCCTCTATTGCAAATAGTGTTTCATCTGGTACTTCAAAATAACATCCACATTGACATGGCGTGTCATAATTACAGATGGAACATAACTTAAAATAGAGGATCTCATCTGGGACAAATATATCTTATCCTGTGCCTTCCCTGATAAAACTGTACTTGCAGGCATGGTTGCTGTGGAAAGAAAGCAAGATTCTGGAGCTTATGGATGAATGTTTAGGCGATACTTTTATCGAATCTCAAGTGAAAAGATGTGTACAAGTGGGGCTATTATGTGTCCAGAAATTCGCAAAGGATAGGCCAGAGATGTCGTCAGTGATTTTCATGTTAGGAACTGACAGTGCGATTCTTCCGGAACCCAAAGAGCCGGGGCTTTTCATGGACACAAGCTCCGGCTCCGAAAGTAGTACATTCAAGTCGGGGAGAGAAACAATCACCATCACTGATTTGGAAGCCAGGTGATTGAGGAGGTCTTAACAAACTACATTTTTAAAATCTGTTACCTCTCCTAAAAATTAAGAAAAAGGAAGTTGAAGTCTTTTCCTTTATTCAGCTCCTGCCATGTATTTAGAGGAATCAGGTATATGTAGCCGTCCACATTTTAATATTCTTGGTATTATTAGCTGATCAAAGGCTCACTAGTCACTGGTACATAACAATATAATTGTCTTTTAAAACAATTGCAGTCTTACTTTTGCTATTTTCCAGTGTTATATATCAACGACAGGATAGTAAGGACTTGTTTGCTTTTATTTTCATAACTCATTTATTATGCTTGTTAGGAAAGTACCCGTGGTCCGAAGGGCTCAGAACACCTTGAGCCCGTTCCAATCAATCCTTATGGTAGTGTGATAAAGATGCCCCAATCAGAGATTCACATCACAAAGAAGAATCCCGAACCCAAACCCGGTTACTCCCCTCACTCTTGCACTCAACCCTTTTGGACAGAACTCACTTAGAGAAAGAGGGATGAAGAAGATGAAGGCTGAATATTTCAGGAAGAATGGATTAATCATCTCACACAGAGAATCCATTCTTAAGGAAGAAGAGGAACAGAAAACCAAGAATACCGTGTATTGGGAATGCAGGTATCATAAAGAAGAAGGTGGACCGGTGAAGAGGAAAGGGGGCAGCCTTGTTGGGTTTGGGTTGGGCCAGGGGAAAAATAAAGGGCAGCCCAAAATAATTGGGCCTATTCCCAACAAATCTCCACCTTAGGCACAATTATCAACACTACTGATCGAACATGGAACGGAGGATTCATCATCGCCCAAAAGCACACCTGCATACACAAACACAAAGTTAAGACAGGATAACAGAAGCAAGCACAAAGCACAATAAGTCACAAAGACCGTCACAAAGACATATATACCAAAAATTACAGTCACAAAGACATAGTCATGACACAGAGTCAAAAATAAGACAGAAGAACTCATTTAATCAGGCAATACAAAATTCAAGATTTTCATGCATGAGAGAAACTTCTCTAAAGGCAAACTCTTGGTACCCATATCAGCCGGATTAAATTGAGAAGGAATTTTCTCTAAGAGAACAATACCTTTTTCGACAATGTCCCTAATGAAATGGAATCTAACATCTATATGTTTGGTCCTATCATGAAAGACAGGGTTTTTGCATAATTGAATTCCGGATTGACTATCAGAATAGACAGTGACATCACCATTCAAATAACCAATTTCAGAAAGTAAACCCTTTAACCAAACAGCCTCTTTCAGAGCCTCAGTAACAGCAATGTATTCAGATTCAGTGGTAGATAGAGCTACAATATGCTGAAGCTGAGACTTCCAACTAATGCAAGATCCACACAATGTAAACACATAAGAGGTAGTAGATTTTCTATTATCCCTATCATTAGCATAGTTAGAATCAACATATCCAACGAGGTTAACACCTTGGGCAGAATTGCAAAACTTTAGACTAACATTCAAAGAGCTTTTAAGATATCTAAACAACCATTTCATAGCCTCCCAATGTTGCAAACCTGGATTAGCCATATACCTACTGAGACAGCTTACCGAGTAGGCAATATCAGGTCTAGAGCTAATCATGAGGTACATAACAGATCCAACGGCGTTGGAATAGGGAACCCTGGACATGTCATTAATTTCAGAATCTGTCTTTGGGGACAGGTCCTTACTTAACACAAAATGCGCAGCTAGAGGCACAGAAGCAGGTTTGCAAGCAGACATTGAAAATTTGTCTAAAATCTTTTCCACATATGAGCACTGATTTAAAAGCAAAGTCTTATGTTTTCTATCCCTAACAATATTCATGCCAAGAATCCTTTTTGCATCACCAAGATATTTCATGTCAAAATTGTCACTCAGACGTTTTTGAACAAGTTCAATAGACTTCAAGCAAGGACTTATCAAGAGCATATCATCAACATATATGAGCAAGAAAATTGGAATAGACGCACTTTCTTTAAAATATAAGCAGTGATCATAAGCACTTCTCTTGAAGTTCAAGGATTGCATGCATGAATCAAATTTCTTATTCCACTGCCTCGGGGACTGTTTAAGACCATACAGGGACTTTTTTAATAAACAAACATGATCAGGATGATTAGAATCAACAAACCCATCAGGTTGTTTCATGTAAATATCCTTATCAAGATCACTATGAAGGAAAGCAGTTTTAACATCCAATTGTTTTAATTCCCAATCAAAGTGAGCAACTAAGGCAAGCATAATTCTGACAGTTACGAATTTAACCACAGGAGCAAAAATTTCAGTATAGTCAATGCCTTCTTTTTGGGTGAATCCTTTAGCTACAAGTCTAGCTTTAAATCTAACATTTTCACCTTCATCTTTAACCTTAAAAAGCCATTTACAATCAACAACAGAACAGTGATCAGGCTTGGGTACAAGGATCCAAGTTTTATTTATATGCAAAGAATTCATTTCATCTTTCATAGCAATCAACCATTCATTTGCATTTTCAGAATTCAAGGCTTCCTTTACAGACTTAGGTTCACAATTAATTACAGACTCAAAGGTGTTAAAAGCATGTGAATCAATATGAAAATCCTCGAGTCTAGCAGGAAGCTTGATATTCCTCCTAGGCCTATCACGTGCAAGTTGGTAAGAATCAAGCTCATTATCACAATCATTCACACAAACATGCTCATCAATTCCAGAGTCAGTCACAATAGAATCAGGTGGAGTACCCACGGGAAGCTCCACCTTAGGGTGAGCAGTCTCAGGTATAGGTAAGGGCACTGAAGAGGATAAGCAAGGGAAATCAGATTCATCAAAGATGACATCCCTGCTTATCAAAACTTTAAAACCGGGATCATCCCTTGCCCACAACCTATACCCTTTCACACCCTCAGGGTAACCCAAGAAAATACACTTTTTGGATCGAGAATCAAGTTTATCATTTTTTTGATGGACATGAGCAGCACAGCCAAATATTTTCAAATTTGACAAATTTATCTGTTTTCCCGACCACACAGATTCAGGACACTTGCCATTCAAAGGTACAGATGGTGACCTATTAATTAGGTAAGCAGCCGTACAGACTGCCTCACCCCAGAACTTTTTAGAAAGACCAGAGAAAGCCAATAAGCTCCTCACCCTTTCTAAAACAGTTCTATTCATCCTTTCAGCCACACCATTTTGCTGCGGTGTGTAAGGAACAGTTTTGTGCCTTTGGATGCCAGAATCAGAACACAATTTATCCAGAAGGTTGTTACAAAATTCGAGACCATTATCAGTCCTTAATTTCTTAATTCGCATTCCAGTTTGATTCTCAATTAAGACTTTCCAGGTTTTTAGACTTTCAAAAACATCAGATTTATGTTTTAACAAGAAGACCCACACTTTCCTGGAAAAATCATCAATCACAGACAGAAAGTACATTTTTCCACCATGAGTGGGAACACTGGCGGGACCCCAAACATCAGCATGCAAGTATTCAAGAATTCTAGAGCAGTTAGACAAGTTCGGGGGAGGGGAAGTAGGAAAACTGACTTTGTGTTGTTTTCCTTTTGCACATGATTCACAAAAGGGCAAACACGACACTTTATCATTTCCAAAGAGACCATCCTTTTTCAGCAATTCAAGTCCCTTATTACTCAAGTGGCCAAGCCTGCAGTGCCAAAGTTCAGTTTTATCTTCTTTTACCGAATTGACAGAATTAGCACACGATTTAGCAGAGCACACATACAGATTATTTCTCTTTTCAGCATTAAGGATTAATGAAGAGTTTTTTAAAATTTTCATGGAACCATTTCCCCATTTTCCCTCAAGACCCTCATCTTCCAAAGCAGCACACGAAATCAAATTATTGCAAAGATCTGGCACATGTCTAACATTTTTTAAAGTAAACTCACAGCCAGAATCCCAAATAAGTGAGATATCACCAATCCCCATAATTTTACATTTTTTCTCATCAGCCAGGGAAACATAGCCATTACTAACTTCCCTATATGAGTTAAACAAGTTCTTAGAAGGTGTCATGTGAAACGAACAACCAGAATCAATAAGCCACTCACTCTCACAGAGAGAAGAAGGCAACACAGAATTCACAGAAGAAATGACACTAGATTCGGTTACTATGAACACATCACCAACATTGTTTTCCTCATTTTCAGAGACCTTATTAGACTGATCTTTCCGTTTCTTAGGACAAGCCTTAATGTAGTGATTTGTGTCACCACAATAATAGCATTTTCGGTTCTTTGATTTGGACCAATGAGGATTATCAGATTTGCCTTCTTCAGACTCCTGGTTAGTTTGATTATTAAAAGACTTTTGACCCTTAGGTTTAGGTCTTCCTTTAACAAACATAACCTCACCCTTATTACTAGGATTGATTTTAAGGTCCATTTCTTTACTCTTTAGGCCATTAACAACAGTCTCAAGGCTTACCTGATCCCTACCATATTTTATCGCAGATTTTACATCATTATAAGAGTCAGGAATGGCATTTAAAAGCACAATAGGGGTGTAGTCATCAATGTTTTTATCTCCAGTTTTCTTTATGTCTTGAACAAGTTTGGTAAACACATCAAGATTTTCTTCAATATCTTTACTTAGATCAAGTTTAAATCTGAAGAATTTTTCGAGTAAAAACATTTTATTAGGCAAAGAAGTTTCAACATACAGTTCTTGCAATTTATCCCACAAAGCCTTAGCACTATCCTGATCCCCAACCTTCCTTAACACACAGTCAGAGAGGTTCAAAATGATAGATGAGTATGCAAGCTCATCCATTTCTGCCCTTTTTTCGGCAGTGTCAGATTCAGAGAATGAAAGGTTAATACTTTTAAACACACGTTGTTGAATTAAAATCCCTTTCATTTTTTGTTGCCAAATACCAAAATCAGAGCGCCCGTCAAACGGTGCCAAGGTAAAACCAGATAAAGTACCCATCACACAGATACAAGGGAGGACCGAACAATTCAAGGATTTCCCAGTTCTCGGCACTGATTAATCAGTGGAGCAGGGGGTCACTTGAATGCCTCCAAGAAAAAACAGCAGACGAGTCACACGCGGAAGCAATCACACAGAAAGACCTAAAAGACTACCAGCAATTACAGACAAACCTATCCGTTCCCAAACGGCAGCTACAAAAGCAAGTAAATAGGTTTAAGCTTCTTTACCAGAGCGGGTCCTCACCAGAAGGAGAACCCGACAAACCTCACCAGAAGGGGCACGGCTCACGTCGGGCTAAGGCGCGACGGGAGGGCAGCCAAGGGGGCTGAGAAAAAACGAACAGCAGGCCTCAAGAGTCCCGTCTCGGCCGAGAATGAGAATGAGACTCGGCCGAGATTTGAAAAAACCGTCACACAGACAGACTTGCTGGACACTCGTCTCGGCCGAGAAGTGGATGAGTCTCGGCCGAGATTTAAACCGTCACACAGACAGACTTGCTGGACACTCGTCTCGGCCGAGAAGTGGATGAGTCTCGGCCGAGATGGATTTTCGGCAGTGAAAAGACAGCGACGGCAAACAGCCCTTCTTTTTTCGCCGGAAACCTCCAAAATCCCACGAAGGGATTTACACACACCAACGAGACCACGGTTATAACAACCGTGGCTCTGATACCACTTTTAGGAAAGTACCCGTGGTCCGAAGGGCTCAGAACACCTTGAGCCCGTTCCAATCAATCCTTATGGTAGTGTGATAAAGATGCCCCAATCAGAGATTCACATCACAAAGAAGAATCCCGAACCCAAACCCGGTTACTCCCCTCACTCTTGCACTCAACCCTTTTGGACAGAACTCACTTAGAGAAAGAGGGATGAAGAAGATGAAGGCTGAATATTTCAGGAAGAATGGATTAATCATCTCACACAGAGAATCCATTCTTAAGGAAGAAGAGGAACAGAAAACCAAGAATACCGTGTATTGGGAATGCAGGTATCATAAAGAAGAAGGTGGACCGGTGAAGAGGAAAGGGGGCAGCCTTGTTGGGTTTGGGTTGGGCCAGGGGAAAAATAAAGGGCAGCCCAAAATAATTGGGCCTATTCCCAACAATGCTTATACTAAGCTAATTGTGCTCCCATGCCATTTACGGAATATATTATATTTTCCTCCATCAATATTAATTAGCAAACTTATATTATTGCAATAAAATAACTATCAAATGTATAAGTAGCACCACTACAAGAAAACTGTCAAATTTAAATGGAAAAATTCTAACAAAACACAAATTCATTGTAATTTTAAAATTTCTAACGGCAAAAAAAAAAAAAAAAAAATCATTTGAAATAGTTCCAATGGCAAAAGCCGTTAAAAAAAAAATTACAACGACAATTCCAAAGGAACTTTCTTGTCGTTGGAATCATTATTCCATTGAAAATTTATTGTTGCCACTTTTCTAGCGAGTCAAAAACTGTTGGAATTGGTCCAACGGCAATTCCAATGTTTTTGGGACCAATGGAAAAGTGATCGTTGGAATTTTTATTCCAACAATAAAATTCCAAGGGAAAAATGATTCCAACGGCAAGAGATTCCATTGGAATTTTCGTTGGAATATTTTTTCCAAGAGCTATTCCAACGACAAAAGTCGTTGGAATTATTTCCGACGATTCTTTTTGCCATTGGAATTTCCGTTGCAAAATTCCAACTGCTCATCTTACCGTTGAAATTATTTTAAAATTCAATAATACATTTCAATACAATATTTATCCACTTGATGCGTGAATATTGATTTTTATATATTGCCATTTAAAGAAATTTAAAATACTATATTTATTTGTTTGTTAAAAAAGAGAAAATTATTACATTTACATAAACAATAAGTAATTAAATAAGTAATACGAAAATTACTTGGTCCACGCAAACATAAATTGCACATAGTTCATCCAAAGTACCGAACATAAATCAGAAAGTTGTTGCATCCCATTCAACCTCCAAATTATTATTGAAAGAGAGGGTTGTGAAAAAAATAAAAAATTGAAAGATATTAGAATGAGAATATGTCTTTTATTTCAACACACACCATTTTCTTTTTTGGAAACTAACATCTATCGATAAAGAGGACACACTTACAATATGTGGACTTTAGTGTTTGTTACATTAACAATAAATGCATCACTGACTACATATTTTTCTATTTATAGAAGTCTGTAATGTAATTATGATGGTTATTTCAGAATTTGTTTTAAGTAATTCTTTTAAAAAGGAACAGGAACGATTTCAACTCATGGTATGATAGGATTTGGGTTGAAATGCTCTTTATTTGGCATGACAGCACAACACAAATTCGTATGATAATTTTGGGTGTAGGCTAATTCTATCTGAGTCGTTTGTTATCGGGTTAATTCAAGAAGATCGATAAGATTCTGATCATATCGCGTCAACCCGATAAACCCAATAATGATTCAATAACTTTTATTCTTCTTCTTTTTCTTCTAAATAATATTGCATAATTCTTTGAATCCAAAACTTTGAAGAAACTAAAAGATCTCAATTGAAATTTTACTTGGATGAACTTAACATAGATATCACTTCTATGACATCATATAGGGTAAGTAAATTTGCTCACCATGATGCTTATACAATTTTATTAATAATATATTGAATATTTCTTTCTATTAATAATATGTATTTGTTAAGATTGGAGTTGATTGATCTAACGGAAGAAATTTACTTGAAAAAGAGTATGAAAGACATGTGTCTAATTTATAAGAATTTCGTTTAATAACTATGTCTTAAGTTATAGAACGTCGTTGTGACTTTTTTTATTCATTTTTCTTAATGGAGATTATATATAGAATAGATGTGCTCCTTATTTAAATATTTAAATTTATTTTGTACTTTTACGAAAAAATCAATAGTAGCAATATGTTTAGTGAGTTTGAGCAAAACAATAAGATATAAATATGTATGCAAGTATTAATAGGTTTATTGGGTTGGGTTATCGAATTTTTATTGGTTCGTTTTCGAGTTGATGTTTTCAATCCAATAGGCTTAATAAACGGGTTTGAGTTAGTCTTTATCGATTTGAATTTTATCAAACTGACCAATAACAATCCAACCTGCACAATTTGTAACCCCTTCGGTGAAGTAACTAAAGTGCACTAACGGTATGATAAACACATTCTAATCCAACAACCTCTTAGACCATAAGTTCCAAGGAAAAAGTATTAGTTGCAAAGCCAACAACAATTATAGGTTATGTTCAACTAAAGTCTAAAGCTGGATGGTGTTAAATTTTAGCATTCCTAACATATTATAAATCTTTAAAGAAACAAAATTTCATTCGCCCTGGAGATACAACAACAATTATAAAACACATTACCAAACACTATCAAAGTTGTAAGTAAATAGTGACGGAAACAGATAATGTTAGAAATTTACTAAAAGAAAATAGCAAGGTAACTTGTCCATTTGTATTCTCCATAACTTAATATTTAGCTATTTACCCCAATTATAAGGCCTTCCGTTCCGCAGCGACTGAGCGAGCATTGTATATAAAATTTGAGGTGAATCGGTATCAAGATACAAACCAACCAAACCCCATCTATCTCTAGTAAAGATAAAACCTTTCTATTTTTCTTATTCATGAACTCATATATTGTTGGAGTTAGTCGCGGTACCTTGATCTTGCAGCGGAACGGATCCCCGGATCGTAAATGGGTCAAATCATGGTCTATCCTCGATGATTCATACCTTTTGGTCGGGGTGAAAATTACAAGCGGAAATCCACCGCTTCCACGACCCAAGAGCCATCTACGGCTTGATGAGAAATTACGTTAGGGTTTCTCTCCTTTTCTCACACTAGTGAGAAACTGTTCTATCCACCCTATGTCCTGTGTACCCGGTACACTTAGTGATAAAAATGAGTGGGGGAAGTCGGCCTATATTATGGGAGATGTGTTTCCCATAATTACCCACTTCATTAATTGAGTCAGCCTACTTGGGTGACCTTTGACTGGGTCCATTGACCCGGGTCGAACCAACCGGGTCAAACCAACATCCCCAGGCGTCCATGAGGCTGAGACCTAATCCCTCTTCATATTTCCAACTCACCGAGATCATATTGGCAAATGGATCATGTGACACGCGAGTATCTCAAGAACATGGAGCTATACACTAGTTAAGGTGTACATCATCTCGACATCAAGAATTTGAGAACAACGAACTCGCTACATCCCAGACTCATTACTCAATGCTAAGAATCACTATGTCTCCTTGTCCTTTCAACTTTGAAGAAGCATACCAAATTTATCACTTCGTTTTAAATTCACTATCATGTTTCTTGAACATAATTGGCACTAGTGAATCTCTAAACTGTGACAACAGTAATGGTCTTTCTTTCTCCTTATACCTCCTAGTCCTTTACCTAGCTGCTTTCCTAGACATGTCCCGCATAGCCAAATTATTTCATGGTTATTTGGACATGCTAAAATAGCAACACTGACATGAAGACTAAAGACACAGGAAAAAGTCTTAAAGGCATACTATAAGGTAATCCAAACCTCTAGATCTCACACAATGAGAGAATGGGGACTAATTTCTCATTATCCATTTCGGTCACAAGCACATGCGGTATGAAATGGACGTTACAATGTGTCATTTCCCCAAAGGAAGCATATGCCATTCACCAAAAACATTGTACAGATCTTGGTCTTGGTGCTTTTCAACACCTAACCTGAGTTTTCTGCTTAGATGTCCTCTAGTCAACGTTTCAAGGTAATCAATTGTTTAATAATCACTGTAAAAATCACATGATAGTACAACTAGGGTTCGACTCGACTAAGGACTGAAATAACCTACTAGCCGCTCATGGC
The DNA here is from genome assembly GCA_958295605.1 of Ajuga chamaepitys. Classification (NCBI taxonomy): domain Eukaryota; kingdom Viridiplantae; phylum Streptophyta; class Magnoliopsida; order Lamiales; family Lamiaceae; genus Ajuga; species Ajuga chamaepitys. Next base: position 37,260,204 of record OY282498.1, on the reverse strand, counting down.
GGTGACAAAAGATAAATTAAATTGAAAGTGCATTATTTAAATAATTAATGAATGAAAAACCCGAGTACTGTTGATCTTGATTGCTCGTCTCCTTCAGTCTCCTCTCAAACTTGCTCTCTCGTAATGTAAAAAGTGTCCAATTTCTGAGCATAAAAGTCCCTTTTTATAGAAGAAGTCAAGCTGGGTTGATTTTGGGCTCAAAATCGGAAGTCTTGTGGCCCAAGGATTAATTAGCCGCCTTATTAGGCCGCGCCCGCTTCTCATCCAACATCATGCCGCGGCCGTGGCCTACTTCTCCAGCGTTTTTTACTTGTTTTCTTCAGTTTGACCGGGACCGCGACTCTGTTCCTTGTTTTCTTGCATTTTTTCCTCCATTTGACGTCCCGGACTTCATTCCTTCGTTGAACATTCGGCCGAGTATAAATACTTAGCCTTAAATTGCCTATTTAGCTCAAAACGAAACCACAGGCGTCAAATGATCCAAAGACATAAAAAAAAGCTAAATACGATCACTTATACACGCAGACATTACAAATCATCACTTTAATAGACTTAAAGTGCATAAATAAACGCGTGTACCAATAACCTATAGGTTGATGAAAGCTTTCTATGAACAAGTTCAATAAAAATAATTCTTTATAATAACATTAAAATAAATTTAATTGTAGAAAATTCTAAAAATATAGAAGATTAAGTAAAATATTAAATTCTAGGTAACATTCTTGACATCTACATGTGTGTGTGTGTAAATTTTACTAAAATAGTCTACTATCTGAATCATATAGACTAACTAAATTTTCATGATAAATATTTCTAAGAGCTAGTTTTTCAATATAAATTCTATTAGTAATTTTAATTAAGATCTTATGTTATATACTCATTTTTATGGATAACATATGAGGGTCTCTAATTCCATATTATTCTTGTTTTAGTTAAACTTTTAAAAACTTTGCTCGTTGTCCTTGTAACTTTATTTACATAAAAATTGGGCTACTGCGTTTAATGGTCATTTTGTGTGCTATAAGACCCAATTAAATAAAAGTACAATGACTTAAACTTTTTTAAAAATAGAATCAACTTCTATGAAAAACTACAATAACTTGATACTTTCAAATAAGAATAGAGGAACATGATTTAACGATACGTATTCAAATATAAATTTTATTTCATATACCTAATGTTTGGACATGATAAGATATATCTCAAAATATTTGTTCATCACTATACCTTTTTTCATCCAAATATTTAGATTTTGCATTATTATATTGTGATCTTACTTAAATAAATAGTGTTAAGAAAATGAATATTTGTCTACCTATATACATTTTTCCTGATAGGGATAACCCGGTTACTTCGGGTCGGGCTAATACCAAAGCCCACTGATTGGCCCACCACACGTAGGCCCAGCAGGCCCAGGAACACGCGCTGGCCCAGCGAGCGGTTAGTTCCGCGAATCAAGGCTAAAGATTCGTTTCCAACCGCCATGCAGCTGGAGGTGGGCGAGGATATAGGAAGTTTGTTAGGGTTCAATTAGGGTTTAGGAAGTTAAGTATAAATACATGAAAAGAACTCTGAATTGGGGTTCGCACTCTGTATACTGAATTACTACCTGTAAACTCGATGTTCTAGTAAAGAAAACACCTCGGCAAGAGTGATTTTCTGCCCGTGGACGTAGATCTCCGGATCGAACCACGTAAATTTTGTGTTTTTATATTCTGTTTGTGTAGATTATCGTTAGATTTTGTGGTTACCGGATTGCGCTTTATCAATTGGCGCCGTCTGTGGGAAAGCTTTAACCAACAATTTTTGACGTTCACATCGCATTCAAGAATCATGGTGACAACACGTTTGAATCAATCTCGCCACGGTGATCAATCTAACCAGGATCCACCCGTGGATCAAGTTTTGCCGCCGAGGCAATTGCCGGCAGGGAGTACGTCTAATCATCAGGGCAATCAAAACCCTCCACTCCCTCAAGACCTGCAAAACCCTAATCTTGCTGCTGCTCAACCCCCGGTTAACATTCAAATTACCCCAGAACTGCTCCAGGCTTTCTTACAAGAGCATGCACATGTTCTTCAAGATTGGGCAGTTAATCGCCTACATCCCGCAGAGCCTGCCGCGGGGCCTGCCGGCCATAATGCTAATCCCGTGGTGCCTCCACCCCGTTCGCGTGATCAACAGGACCCGGGGCACCGCGGGCGTCAGGATCGACGACGGGAACGACCTGGTTCTTCCGAGGACCATGGGAGTTCTAATGAATCACGACCTCGCAATGAGGAACCTACTGATGTGGATCGCCGCCGTCCACTTAATGCGGCTAAGAGAGTTCGCTATGCCAATCCTCATGCTCTAGATCTTCAAGAGTATGAGCAAGTTCAACGCAATGTTGAACTGGACAGGATTCTGGGTCTTGATGCCAATGGAGATATCATCACACCGTTCTCCCGGGAAATCATGGCCACTTCCCTTCCCGAAGGGTTCAAACGGCCAGCCATACCACCTTACAATGGCACCGGAGATCCGGCCAATTTTCTTGGAGCTTTTAGGCACAGCATGCTTAGCCATGATAACATTACGTCCCTCCAGTACTGCAAGATTTTCCCTGAGTACTTACAGGATGAAGCTCGGGTTTGGTTTGATTCTCTCCCACGCAACAGCGTATCCTCCTTCAGAGAACTCGCCGAGCACTTTTGGGCACGGTTCGAAGCACGGGCGAAACCCATGGCCACCTTGGCCGATGTCATGAACATGGAACAGCGGGACGGTGAAACCGTCACCCAATTTCTTGACCGCTTTACGGCAATAAGTCTCAAGGTGGGAAATTGCCCTGACGACGTAGTCATCAACGCATTTATGAATGGACTCCGCCCCGGAGCACTTTATACCGAGTTAGCTCGGAACACACCGGTCACAACTCGAGCACTGTTTAAAACAGTTTGCAAATTTGCTAAGGCCGAGGAGCAGACTCGCCAGAAGCGAGAGAAACACGCTAGCAAGCGGCAGTCCGACAAAGCACAAACCGGGCCTAGTACGCGACCTAGTGCATTTTCCCGCCTGACTCCGGGGCGTTTAGAATCCCGAGGTGATATTCCACAATTGACTCCGTTGACGAAGTCACGAGCCGAAATCCTATCTATCCACAAGAACGATCTGCGACCTTGTCCGCGGATGACCGCGCCTCCTGAGAAGAGAAATCGTGGAAAGTGGTGTGCGTACCACCGAGATCATGGGCACGAGACAGAGGAGTGCCGAGAACTCGGTAAGGAAATCGAGGAGTGCCTTAGGAAAGGATTCTTGCGCCAATACATTGCGCGAACTGATGATAAGCCCCGGACAGGTCAAAATGGGGGGTCATCCAATAATCACGGATATCATGACCGCGGCACACAACAAAACCGACCGCCGTGGAAAAATAACCGGCCGGGGCCGAACAACTACGCACGACAAGATTCTGGCAATCGCCAGCAACCGCGTCTCCCACCACCACCTCCTCCTCCGGCAGGACCCGGAGACAATGCACCTCCTCACGTGATAAACGTGATATATGGAGCCCTACCCACCGGGGCTTCACGACATGCCTTAAAGGCAGAAGCTCGACGTCCTCCTCCCGAGGAGCCACGTCATAAACGCCTCCATCAGTCCGAGACTGTCAGCTTCACGGATAGGGACCCGGTTCCGGAGATAACACCTCACACAGATGCTATTGTCATCGACATGACTGTAGCCAACATAACAGTAAGGCGGGTCTTCGTGGATAATGGGGCCGCGGTGAGTGTTATATTTGCCGACTGTTTTCAAAGGATGGGGATTTCTCGGGACCAACTTCGGCCGGCCCCCGGGCCACTGCAGACTTTCACTCAAGGTGAAGTCCAGCCGGAAGGTGTCATCACTCTCCCAGCATCTTTGGGGGCTTATCCGAAGATAAAAACCATCTTCGTGGATTTTTATGTGGTGAATTCCCCGTCACCGTACAACATGATATTGGGCCGGGACTGGCTCACCCCTGCCAAAGCCATTTGCTCCACGTATCACCTCGCGCTAAAGTTTCCCACCTCGCATTGCGAAGTGGCTATCCGCGGGAGTCAGCGGGTTTCGAAAGAGTGCATGTATGTGGCACTCAAAAAGACTGTCAAGGTTCCACCCAAACAGCAGCTTCAAGTGGCATCATTGGTTCTGGAACCTCGGGAATGTACCTCGTTGGGGGATGCCACTGCACAAGTCCTGCTTGATCCGTCCAAGCCGGAACAGACAGTGACTGTAGGAGCCGTGGATGTGCCATGGCTACACCAGGCTATCATTCAGACCTTGCGAGAATATTCCGATGTCTTCGCATGGTCTCCTCTGGATATGCCCGGGGTCTCTCCCGAGATAATAACGCACAAGCTGAACATCGATCCCAGTGTAAAGCCAATCCAGCAGAAGCAGAGGAAATTCGCTCCGGAGCGAAATGAAGCCATTCGAATCGAGGTGCAACAACTCCTGGATGCGGACATCTTGTTTGAGGTATTCTACCCCTCTTGGTTATCTAATCCGGTAATGGTGACAAAAACCAGTGGGGCATGGCGGATGTGTGTCGATTTCTCCGATCTCAATAAACACTGTCCGAAAGACTGCTATCCTCTGCCCTCCATCGACCAAAAGGCCGAAGCCATTACGGGGTACGTGGCACTTTGCTTCCTAGATCTGTACAAGGGATGCCATCAGATTTTTATGGATCCGCAGGATGCCCTCAAAACGGCATTTATCACTGCCTTTGGGTGCTACGCTTTTAAGAAACTGCCCTTCGGGCTCAAGAACGCTGGAGCCACCTATCAACGTTTAATGGACTTTGTCTTCCACGCCCAGATTGGTCGTAACGTGGAGGTTTACGTCGATGACTTGGTCATCAAAAGCTCCTCCCATCTTTCATGTGTGCAAGACATTACCGAAACATTGCGCACTCTGCGACGCTACAACTTGCGGCTCAATCCAGCAAAATGCACTTTTGGTGTTGGCTCCGGGAAGTTTCTCGGTTATATGGTTTCGCAAAACGGCCTGCAGGCCAATCCGGCCAAACTCCGTGATGTGTTAGATCTGCAGCCACCTAAAACATTCAGGGATGTTCAACGCCTCACAGGTGGTTTGGCAGCTTTAAATCGATTTTTGTCCAAAGCGGCAGAGCGACAGCTCCCATTCTTTAAAGTTTTGAGGCAAGCGAAGTCCTTTGAGTGGACTCCGGAGTGTACCGAGGCTTTTGAAGCCTTGAAACATCATATACAGCAGCTGCCTACTTTGTCAGTTCCTCTCCCCAGAGAGCCGCTCTACCTGTATCTGGCTTCCGCCGAGGAAGCTATTAGTGCAGCTCTCGTACGAGAAATCGATGGCGTCCAGCATCCCGTGTACTTCGCAAGCCGAGTACTTCACGGGGCAGAGACGCGATATTCCGAGCTTGAAAAAACCGCTTTGGCCCTTGTTATGGCAGCTCGGCGTCTTCGGCCATACTTCCAAGGACGTGAAATACGAGTTCTGACCAATCACCCCATCCGCCAGATTCTTGTAAAACCCGAGGTGTCTGGGCGCCTCGCCAAGTGGGCCATTGAGTTGGGCGAATATGACATCCAGTTTCTCCCCCGCCGAGCAATTAAGGGTTAAGCACTCGCCGACTTCCTGGCCGAAGCCCCGGGAGACAATCCTGAGTCTCCCGTGGACGGTGATACACATCACCATGCTACCCTCACTCCTTCACCCCGGAAGTGGCAACTCTTCGTGGATGGAGCATCCGCGGTCCGAGGAAGTGGTGCCGGACTGCTTCTCATCGACCCCGAGGAGGTGGAAGTTAAATATGTCATCAGATTCAAGTTTAAGGTGACTAATAATGAAGCGGAGTACGAGGCAGTTCTCGCCGGGCTCCGGCTCGCTCAGTCCTTGGGTGTTCGTCATCTCGAGCTCTTCACGGACTCCGAGATCGTATCCAGGCAAATTCAGGGGACTTATTTCGCCAAAGATGAAACATTGGTCAGGTATCGTGCTCTAACACTCAAGCTCATGTCAACTTTTGAAGCAGTTACTATCCAGAAAATACCGCGTGCACAAAATACAAGAGCAGACGCGCTCAGCAAGTTGGCCTCCGCGGTCCGAACTAATATATCTCCGGATATCATGGTTGAAGATCAACCTCATCCAGCAGTTCATGAGGCCACGGTTTCGGTACTGACCGATAATGATTCGAATTGGATGACTCCTATCATCCAATATCTCCGAGATGGAGTCCTGCCCATTGACAAGCTACGAGCTCGGCAAGTTGTCCTCAAAGCCCCCAAATACTCCTTTCATGATGGAGTCTTATACCGGCGATCATACATACAACCGAGTCTCCGGTGTCTTGCTCCTGCCGAAGCTACCCAAGTTCTGCGGGAGGTTCACGAAGGGGCCTGTGCCAGCCATATCGGTTCTCGCACATTAGCCAAGAAAGTTCTCCGCTGGGGATACTATTGGCCAACCCTGTTCAACAATGCTCATGACTTAGTGTCCAAATGCAGCAAGTGCCAACTGCACTTCCGTGTAAAGCATCTGCCACAGACCGAACTCACGGGAATCCAGAGTGCGTGGCCATTTATTCAGTGGGGTATCGATATTGTTGGACCATTTCCCGTTGCTCCGGGAGGGTTGAAGTTCCTGGTCGTTGCCGTGGACTACTTCACTAAGTGGGTCGAAGCCGAACCACTTACAGCCATTACTAGTCAGAATATCTTGAAATTCGTGTGGCGCAATATTATTTGTCGCTTCGGCATCCCGAGCACTATCATCTCGGACAATGGTAAACAGTTTGCCAACGATCCATTCCGCTCATGGTGTGAAGAGCTCCACATCAAACAGATTTTCACTTCGGTCGCTCACCCTCAAGCCAACGGGCAGGTTGAGGTAACCAATAGGACACTGCTCACGGGAATAAAGAAGCGCCTGGATAATGCCAAAGGTCTCTGGGCTGAAAACCTTCCACAAGTCCTATGGGCTTATCGCACAACACCTCATACATCTACCGGGGAGACTCCTTACAGTCTTACCTACGGTTCCGAAGCCGTAATCCCTGCTGAAATCAGTGTGCCGAGCCCCCGCCTCCTCACATTGGTTCCAGAGGATAATGACGAGGCTCTCCGGGCAAATTTGGATGAACTTGAACACCGCCGCGAACAGTCATTCATTCAACAGGCCAGATGTAAGCAACGAGCAGCCCGGTATCATAGCCTCCGGGTCCGAGGCACTCAGTTCAATGTCGGGGACTTAGTCCTTCGGCTCAACTCAGCCAGCAAAGCTGCCCCCGAAGGGAAATTACACGCTTCTTGGGAAGGTCCTTACCGAGTCGTTGCCGCGCACGACTCTGGATCCTATCAGCTTGAACATCTCAACGGAACCCCGATTCCCCGAAGTTGGCACGTCACTAACTTGAGGCGTTTCTATCTGTGACGGCCACATCTCAAGTACTATCTTATCTTTCATTTCTTTTACAGTTATTACCCTCTTTGTACTTTTGAGTTTGCTCCGGCACTTATTATTGAATAAAAATTCTTTGCTTATATAACCCGTTGTGTTATCCTTTACGTTACGGGGACGCCCTAACGCAGTCATATTATCATTATTCGTCTCCGGACAATTAAATCTCTCTTTCGGTCCGTCCGAGGAGATTAGCATTTTTAGTCCCCGGACTCATACCATTTTCTCGTCTGTTTAACCGGAGAAGTGTTTACTCCCGCCTGATCCGTCCGGGGAGATATATTACTCCCGCCTGATCCGTCCGGGGAGATTGGACTAATCCATACTGTGTTCCCGAACACCCAATTAAACAGTTAATAATTTTTCCCGTCGTGTTCCCGAACACCCGATTAAGTTGGTTCGTAACCTGTTACCTTCATTAAACCAGTTCGTACACACTACAACAGTTTTATTATTATCTGAATATTACAACATTAAGAATTTTTTTACATAAGACTTCGCAAAAAAAAAATAAAAATAAAAATAAAACAACTATCTACGGCCCCCGAGCCAATACTCAGCGCTCCGGCGTTGTTGCCTGCTTCTTGGTCTTCGCTGCGTCCTCCGGGGCCTTGACGTTCTCCGGCCTCGGGCTCCGGCTCGGTCATCCCTTCGAGTTTCCCTACGCCGAGGACTTGCTCTAGGCGCTTGCCTGGGGGCTTCATCTCTGGTCCGCGCCTGGCTACTTTGTTGTGGCACGGACCTTGGAGTTTGGGCCCATTGCTCAGGGTCCCACTCCTCCGGAACCATCACCTCGATTTCCCTGGCCAGCTCCTCGACTACCTCTTCGGCAACCGCCGCGGGTTCTTCTTCGACTGTGACCACTGGAGCTGGCTCTTGGATAACTATGCCTTTGGTCTTTCCGGAGGGTTTTTTCTTATCCTTCCGAGGAGCTCTCTGCGTACTTCGGTCCCGACTGGAGCTCGCGATGAATTCTTCAGCAGTAGGCCTCCACCTGCCTCGGCTCTTCAGCCCTTCATACATACTGAGAAGCAGCTCCAGGACTTCTCGTTTCCTCACGAGCTCCGCGGACTCGACAGAGCTCCTCGACATCAATGCCGCGATGTCACTCTGGATTTCAACGACCCGCTCCTCTACTTCTTCAAAAGTCAGAAGACCGAACTCTGAAAGAATTCGTTCATACTCCTTCTGATGAACACGGACGCGGCTCATCTCGGCAGCTGTAGTTCGATACTTCATCTCAAAGTCTTTGGCTCTTTCATTGGCCTCAACCACCTTCTTCTCTGCCGAGGCAACCTGCTTTTCCAGCTTTGGCACTACGTGCGTCTGCAGATGATTCTTCTCTCCGCGGAACCACTCAAGTGATCGCATGAGCTTCTTTATTGTTTCGTGTAGCTCCGCGGTGTTCTAAACAGACAACGAAGACAACCAGATCGATTACTCTCAAGTATGTAAAGAGTTACATCCAGTTCGACAACAGACATAAAATTGCTCATGCAAGTAAAATAAGAAGTTCAAGAGACTGAGAAACATGATTGTATTTCACAAGGCAGATTACAATTGTTCAAAACAGTACATCATTCCTAACATTTCTAAAAAAGTACAACTTTAAATCTGCGGGGATCGACTGACCTCCCGCTCAGCTGCCTCGGTCACATCGGGCAAATCCTCAGTCTCCTCATTGGCTGCGACGGCCTTGACCGCAGCTGGGGCTTCGACCTCCATCCGTGGAGGGGGCTCGATGCTCCGGGGAGCGGTGACCAGCTCACCTCGGCAGAATGCCAGGAATTCTTAGTCTTGGTCCACTTCGCAGCTTGCAACTTCCGCGGCAGTCAGAAGCTGCTTCTTCTCCCCGAGCACCTTCACCAGGGGCCACTCTGGCAGCTTCACTAGAGAGGCGCAATAGGCCTTTTCCACCTCGGCCACCGCCTCAGGGTCATACCCGAATTCTGGACGATTGATGTCCACATTCGGGTACGCCTCCTTCACCTCCTCCAGCACCAAGGCTCGTGTGGCTTTATCCCCTATTGCCACAAACTCCGTCTGGAAGTCAAGGAACGTGCTGGTGTGTAGTAATTTTTCGGCGAACGCTTTCAGCATCGCTCCTTGCCCCTCGATCACAGCGGCTTCCCGCGCCTCCATCTCCGTCCGAAGCTGCAGATTTTCTCCCCGCAGAGCAGCGTTCTCGGCCCCCACACTGCGCAAGCGCACCACTTCGTCCTCGACCAACGACGCCCTTTTACGCGCCTCGGACAAGTCTTGAGCTAGCTTGTCGTTTCGCGCGCAAAGATCCCGCGCTGCCGCGGCCAGCTCTTCTCTGGCCTCCACCTCGCTTTTCAGGCCAACCTCTATGATTCCTCTGGCCAGCTGCAGAATCTTCTCGGCGTCCGTGCCGTCAAACCCCAGCCTACTGGGGGTCGCCTGTTCTACCTGGATAAGTTGAATACAACACGACACCGAGCTCAGACCTCATACTATACACCTCGCGTACGTAAAAGTTATGATCAGCGTTTTGAGTATTACCTCCGTACTCTCCCCTACTCGAGGTCTTTTGGACGGTGCCAGCGGAGTGCCGGTAGGCTCCGGCCTCCTTTTCATCACGGGAGATGGCTCCGCCGACATACCAGACCCCGCCTCTGGTCGCGCACTAGGGGGCATCTTCCCCCGGAGGGACACCTCAGCGGCTTTCCCCTTCTTCTTGGCCGCTGCAGTTTTAGCGGGGCTTCCTGCTGCTGGTTGCTTTCCGAAGCGTCCCACTGCATATATGTCTATGGTTAGTCCTGTGCAAAACGACAGTTATAAACAGCAAGATAAAGAACTCCTACCCTCTTCAGCACCCGCCGTGCCCGAATAGTACAGGCTCAATCCTGCCTTCTCCGATTCCTCCTCGGAGCAGAGGGTTTTGAAAGTCCCCACTGTCCGGAACGTATGCTTCACTTCGGCCCCCGGGCTCTCCACGGGGGCGGTATCAAGCACCTCGTCACTCCTCCACTTCGGGAGAGCTATTTTATTCCTAATGAATATGAACCTCTCCTTCCACCCCTCTACTTTGCTCGGGTTCTGAACCTTGAACCCTCCTCGGGCTCGGGGACTAAAGGAATACCACCCCTTGGACTTCCCGAAGTTTTTTAGCTGGTAGAAGAACCTAAAAAGCTCTACAGTTGGTTCTACTCCGGCCTGTTTACGGTGAATCCCACCACCTGCCTCACCGCGTTCGGCGCTAATTGACAGAGGGCAATACCGTAGTATTTTAACAATTCGATGACTACGTCCCACAGCGGCAATCTCAATCCTACTCTAAGGGGATCTATATACACGGTAATAAACCCCTGCGGTGGGCAACAGGCCCTATCCTCGGGGGTAGGGATTATGTACTCAAGGTCGAAGGGAAGGTAAAAAGACGGGAGCTCCCTCAAAATTTGCTCTCGCGACATCCGTAGCGCTATAGAGGACACCTCAAGATCCTCCACCGTGCATTCATAAAACGCAACCATCATGACGTTGCACTCTAAGCCATCGACCCTGTCTATGGTCCTAACCTCATTCCTCTCCGGAATGAGATACGATAGGGGGGGGATGTCTAACGGGGTATTCGAAGTCCCTAATTCTTCAATCGAGGCCGAAGATGAGGCAGAAGATGAAGAAGATGAAGAGGAAGACATACTTACTTGGTTTGAATTTGAAAGGGTTGATTTGAGAAGTTTTTTTGATCTGAGATGAATCACGAATGCAGATTTCCTCTTTTTCCCGCTTTCTAAACTGATGAATCACAATGAAGAAGATGAAAGGTTACTGTGCAGTTATTTCCAAATATATACGAAAAAAACCAACGGCCCTGATGCAGCCTATTCAAATTCACTGGTGGAGATTTAAACGTGCTGCTCACGCGCTTTACAGTTCCCCAGGCGCGTGGGGAACAGGTTTCTTGGAAGTCGCAGAGCGTGTCACTTCACATCTCTCTCTCTCATGATGGCGCCGCCAATCACATCAACCTCACCCTTCGTCAGGAAGATTCAAACTACACTCCGGTGATTCCTTCACCTCGGTCATACTCCCACACTCGGTGCTCCCTCCATCTTGGCCAGGCTATTCACTCCGGTGTACCCTCCACTTCGGCCAGGTTGTTACATACTTCCAACGCGTTTCGGGCTTCTGGGATATTCGGTACCTCGCTATACGCCCCGTGCACTTCGGCCTAGCTCGGCACCGCGTCCGCCGACTACTCCGCAGAGTCCCAGGGACGCGGATAGACTCAATCCTCCATAAACACTTCGGCCCGCCAGCGACCCCGGTTCTTCTTGCCTACGGTTCCACCCCGGTGAAAACCGAAGCTCCCTCCTCGCTTTGGCTGGGGGGGGGGCATCTGATAGGGATAACCCGGTTACTTCGGGTCGGGCTAATACCAAAGCCCACTGATTGGCCCACCACACGTAGGCCCAGCAGGCCCAGGAACACGCGCTGGCCCAGCGAGCGGTTAGTTCCGCGAATCAAGGCTAAAGATTCGTTTCCAACCGCTATGCAGCTGGAGGTGGGCGAGGATATAGGAAGTTTGTTAGGGTTCAATTAGGGTTTAGGAAGTTAAGTATAAATACATGAAAAGAACTCTGAATTGGGGTTCGCACTCTGTATACTGAATTACTACCTGTAAACTCGATGTTCTAGTAAAGAAAACACCTCGGCAAGAGTGATTTTCTGCCCGTGGACGTAGATCTCCGGATCGAACCACGTAAATTTTGTGTTTTTATATTCTGTTTGTGTAGATTATCGTTAGATTTTGTGGTTACCGGATTGCGCTTTATCATTTCCTGTTTTGATTTTATAAATAATAATATTATTTTATAATCACATTTTTATATGCAATCATAACATATTCAATTATATTACTTGTTAATGCTCAATCGAATGAATTTAACATGTAAAAATAAAAAATAAAATCTGTAGTGTATTCTAAATATGAATAGTATAAAGTAAACATATGTATTAGAATTATAAGAGTCTTAAGATTGTGCCATAAAATTTAGACGCAAACTATTTACAGTTCAAAAAATTTCTCATTGTAGGCCACTCATTTAAGTATTAAATGATCGATTTTAAAAGTCTAAGATTTCCTTATTAATAATAAAGGTTTAATTAATAAAATAACTTGATTCATAATAAAAAAATATTGTGAATTAATTTATTGAGCCCATCCTTCATCTCTCCTCTTATTACTGATGGTTATCAAATTACTCACGAATATCACCTCTGGACCAACACAACTCCCCTTTACCATCTCCATGAAAAAACCCATTAATCCCACCACATTTTCATGTTCTATGTAGAATCACTATCTCTAATTGCTTTCTTCGATTCAACATCTTTCTATATTTTATCTTCTACACTCAATACTTGTTGGTCGGTTTCTTTTAGAATATCCTCCCCTACTATACCTTTCCATTCACATAAGCTGATTTAAGAACGGAACAAAATACGTATCACTTTATGCTATAATGGATATTCTCAAGCAACGTCCGGATTGAGTTCCGCCGATCCTTATCTTTCTAAAACGTGGATTCTGATAATCAGACTGTCGGTTTGCTTTTTAATTTTTTGTTTTTATTTTAATTTTAAATAGTAAAAAGGGTAAAATTAAATTAAGTAGGGGGAATTGAGAAATTTTAATCCATTCTAAAATAAGTGGTGTAGATTAATAAATGGACTGTATTGAGAAGTTTTTAGGCCTAAAATTTGTAGTGCGAATAGTAAAATTATGATTGTTATAATTACATAAGGAGACATGAATTACTTTTTATTACTTAATTACCCTTAAAAATAATACTTAGTAAGGATATTATTGACATAAAGAAAAACGATGAAACAATCCATACTTTTATATTAGTAATAATAAATAATAGATAGATAATAATAGTAATAACAACTACAATATGATATTTACGTGTGTATATATATTATATATATATATATATTATCGAATAAATAAACACTTCAGATTTCTAATTACTTAGTCACCCTTAAATTCTAATACAACTAAGGGTATATTAGGCATAACCTAAAATGGACGAAACAAAACATTTATACTCTTATAATAGGGTATAGATGTATTAGTTATTTAGAAGAAATATATTATACTGGAAGATAATAAAAATTTTCAGAACAAATAATACTTTTTAATATAAATAGTGATATATTTTCATGAACTACAAACAATTCAAGATGCACGGATTTTAACAATAGTTTAGCGCAGGGCCCCTCCCATGTGGTGGGAGATGCAGCAGCCTCAGACCCCGAAAAAAAGAGAAATTTAAGGGCCCCAAATTATCTTATATTATGTATATACATAAAGATGTTTTTCAAAGTTGAAACTCATCAAAACGTTTCTTCAATCAACCATGTAACAAGAAAGATTGAATGGACTATGTATGCTATCAATCGAGAAATGAATTATGCAAGAACTTGATTGTGCAGACTTAATTAGTACTTTTGCTTTAAAAACTGTAAGAGGTGTTGTTTTAAAATAACGTACTTGAAGGAACTTGTCATATTATTTTATTGTTTCGTAATTATTATATGGGTTTGTTTACTTTGCATTCACTACAAGAAAACTGCCAAATTCCAACGGGAAAAATTCCAACGGCATAAAAACTATTGGAATTTTGAAAAATTCCAACGGTAATTTCAACGGCAAATGAGCCGTTGGAATTTTGAAGCAAAAGTCCGTTGGAATAGCTGTTAGAAAAAAATTCCAACGGCAGAAGCCGTTGGAATAACTGTTGGAAAAAAAATTCCAACGGTAAGAGGCTCCGTTGGAATCACCGTTGGAATCATTTTTCCGTTGGAATTTAATTGTTGGAACAAAAAAATTATAACAACCACTTTTCCAACAGCATAAAAACCGTTGGAATTGAAATTCCAACAAAAATTTACCATATTCCAAAGGTTTTTTGTAAATTACCATTGGAATTTTAATTCCAACGATTTTTATGCCGTTGGAAAAGTGTTTGTTGAAATTTTTTTGTTTCAACAATTAAATTCCAATGGAAAAATGATTCCGACGGTAATTCCAACGGATCCTTTTACCATTGGAATTTTTTTTCCAACAGCTATTAGCCGTTGGAATTTTTTTCCAACAGCTATTCCAACGGACTTTTGTTGTTGGAATTTTGAAAAAATTCCAACGGCTCATTTGCTGTTGGAATTACCGTTGGAATTTTTAAAAATTCCAACAGTTTTTATGCCGTTGGAATTTGACAGTTTTTTTGTAGTGATTGGTATTGAGGGGCCAAATCCCAATAAAACACACTCATTAACTCCCCCAACCAACAGTTTCTCAGCACTCTCCACCCAAATTAAATAAATACACCCTATATGTATGTGAGAAATTAAGGGGTCAATTTTCTTAACCCGACCAAGGCCACCATAATGTTTGGATCGACCATCGATTAGCACTCAAAATAAATAATCTTTATCAAATGAATCCAAGCCAAAACCTTCTAGTTCTAGTTAGGGGTGAGCATTGGGTCGGTTCGATTGAAAATTGAACCGAATGACAAAAAGTGAAATCAATTTTTTCTTTGTTTTTTAAAGCCGAACTGAACCGAACATATATTCTCAACTGAATCGAACCGAAAAAATTCGGTTTGGTTCGGTTTTGTTCTCGGTTTAGGTTCAAATTTTTAATATCTTTATTTTTTAATTTTTTATAGCAAAAAATCTCGATTTCTATGATAATCTTTTCTCTAAAAATACGCAAATTAAAGAAGAGATCAAAATATAGACTTAAATTTTAATTTTCATGCATGGAACAATGTGAAAATTAATTATATATATATATATATATATATATATATATATATATATATATGAATTGAATCAATAAAAAAAAGAATATACAAAAAATTAATAATTGAGAATATATAATTAAATATGAGTATTTCGGTTCGATTCGATCAACTGAAATCTTTTTCATTAAAAATCGAATCGAAACGAATTATAATTTGGTTCTGATATTTAAAACCGGACTAAATCGATTATATATACAAAATTGAACCGATTTCAATCGAGTGATTCAGTTTGAATCGATTTTTCGATTTGGATTCGATGGCTCCCCTAATTTTAGTCAATACCTCAGAAATTCCAGCTGTCAAATTCTCAGGAAATTTATGCTTTCTTTTTTCCCGACATAATATGCTAAAGTCCACGGCCCAAATCATGCTGACATAGCTTTATTATTATTTACTCGAATAACACCAGAAAATAGCTAGAGACCATTATTGAATTCTTATAGTCAAATGTTCGAATTAGAATTAAATCTCCATGACAATACGCAAATATCAAACTAAGTTATTAGATTGTTCACAAATATCAAATAGATAGGTATTTCTAATTCTTTTTATAAAATTGAACAAATTATATAATGTCCACTAAAAAAACTGATGATAATAATATTAGATTGTAAGTAATATGAAATATTGTTTGTTGTTATTTTTTTACTACCCTGATATTATTAAATGGGAAAAAAATTCGTTTTTGGTCCGCTAAAGTAAGGCGAATTCAAAACTGATCCACTAACAATAAAATTATCAATTTTAGTTCAGTAACTTAAGGTAGAGTTTAATTTGAGACAAAATTTGTCGGAATTGACAAAGTTGACTGGAATTACTGACGTGCAAGGTACGTGGTCGTTCAATTTAGGGCTCTCCAATTCAGGTGCTGAGTTGGAGGATTTAGTTGACAGGTGGAACTCCCGTTCGATCATCACCAGCGCCACCGGAAACTGAGATTGCGACGTCGCCAGCCACGTATAGGACATCACAACCACCACCGCGTGTTAACGAATTCTAGAATCTTCGAGAAGTAGAATACATGTGCCTAGAAGAATGTGTGCGGTGCGGGTGTTTGGTTGACGGGGAAGCGAATTGGCCAGATGGGGAGATGTGGCGGCATTTGGTTGAATAGGTTGTGGACGATGGTGATAAGGCGGAGGGCGGTAGAAGGGACGGTGGGGAGGAGGGGGAAGTGGCGAAGGGAGAGTGTAAGGGTGAGATAGGTGATGACGGTGACTTCCTGAATCGAAAAGCCCCAAATTGAACGACCACATGCCTTGCACGTGAGTTATTTCGGCCAACTTAGTTAATTCCGGAGAATTTTGTCCTCAAATTGGAATTTGTCATAAGTTATTGAACTAAAATGATAATTTTGTAGTTAGTGGACCAATTTTGAACTCGTTCTAATTTAGCGGACCAAAAACACATTTTTCCCTTATTAAATGTGCTTTATACTAGCTTATTTCTCTATTCATAAATGATCCGATTGATATTCAGATTATGTTTATTATTTATTAAAAAGGTAGTTACATTAAAATTCACGACATTTTAACAAAGTATCATTTGCAATATGATCTTTCAATTATAACATGAATACGCCACCTTTATAAATACACCATAGCAAGTTTTTTATTCCATTCTGACGTGCACCTCGAAATTAGGATTATGTCTTACCTAATTGCATGTGGTTAATTGTACAAACTCTTAACTCGTAATGAAATAATAATGATATTATTTCATCAATTAATCATTATTATAATGTAAATGGGGTTTTAAATATTGTATAATTGTACATCTAGAGTTGAGATAACTAAAATTTCATAATGAATTTAAAAAAACTTCTTTTGAATACATCAAATTAAATTTTTTATAACAGTAGGACTATATTTCTAAGTTTTTTTTTAGGGTCTATATTTGTATGTTATGTTTAGTGACCTATCAAAATCCTCAAGGTAAGCATGTCAACAACGGCGGGCAATTATTGGAGTATTGTATGCTGTTTTTTAACATTGTATAGAAGCCCATGGCCTAAACCATTACAATAAGAAACAAAATTGAGCATACGAGGAAACCCAAATAAAGTAAGTAGCCATGGAGTCCTCAGTTTACATAGCCATTCTTGTTTTTGCCCCTTTTGTTTTGTTGTTAATCAAGAATGGGAGGTCATGCAGAAGGCTACCACCTGGTTCCCTAGGATTTCCTATAATTGGTCAAAGCCTTCAACTTTTGAGGGCCATGAGAGGCAACAAAGGTGAAGAGTGGCTCCAAGAAAGGGCCCGAAAATACGGCCCGATTTCGAAGCTTCACATATTAGTGTATTCCTCCACGGACAGGCAGCAAACAAATTCATATACAGTGCTGATGAGATGACACTCGGCAATCAGCAGCCGGCTTCAATCAGGAGGCTTCTCGGCCCCAAAAATATGTTCGAACTGAGCGCTGAAGATCACAAGCGCTTGAGAGGAGCCATCTTATCATTCTTGAAGCCCGAAGCACTCAAACAATCTGTTGCTATTATGGATCAAGAGATAAGATTGCACCTCAACCAACATTGGCACCACAATCAACAGATATTGGTATGTTATTTAATATAACCAACAACTCAACATCTTTTAGGAAAAAAATACTTTTAACAATGTCGTACAACTATACCTATGCATGGCCGGATTTACAGCGTATTAAGTTCGGTGCAAAATTTGTAGAATCTTATTTTTAATAGTATGATTTTTGTAATTTTAGTGGTTATTTATTCCAAAATTTTAACTATGTCTATCCTCATTTAATTTTATTGTTCAAACTCTAGTTTGTAAAGCATACATAAATAAATAACCCATATTTAAAATTATGCCCAATTATCTTATTTTAGACTCATCCCTTAACTGTTTTTTTTTCTTAAATTTTCCATTAATTAAAAAAAAAAAGAAACAAACTATACTTAATTATTAATATCTTTTCCTTCTTCCTTTAAAGCCTATAGTAAACAACTATATATGTCATTGAATTGTAATAACTCTTCAATGTATATGATATTTTACATTTCAACCTACTCCAATACTAAATTATCGATCCGGCTTTGGAGGTAATAGCGTCCATAGCTGGGGAAGAATTGAGAAATATAATATAGATGGCTAATGAGAATCTAGCGCCTAGACAGAGATTAGTCGGGAATTTTTGTACCCTAGATTTTTACGTGAATGTTATTTTCAAAATCTAATAAGTTTTTTATAATTATAAGGCGAAAACTTGATTCTCTTTAGGAAAAAATAATATTTAAAAAAAAATGGTTATACTTAAATAAGATTGTTCGATGGATCCATATGTGTAAGATAGAAGTTCCAAAAAAATTATAGTTTTTAGGGAAAATATCAATTGTTGTCATACCCCGATTTTCGTAGTTTTAAATGAAAGATATTCTTTGAATGGATGTGAGCTACATCACATGTTTTGAATGTATAAAACTTTACTGCTTGATTGAAAGGAAGCGTAATTGACATTTTTTGTTCCTAGATTAAAAGGAAAAAAAAAACTCCCCATTAAAGTTCCATCATACACCTCTCTGCTTGACATTTTTAGCCATAATACACCAAATTTAATATATTTCGACCACACTAAGCAGAAAATATGGGTATTACTAACATTTCTTTTTGTATTTTTATTGGAATACTATAACAATTTATAAAAATACAAATAAATTACAAAAATAAAAAGTTAAAATACAAAAATTTATGAATAATTTTAGAAAATTATAAATAAATTTAAAATTTAAGGACAATTTAAATAAATTTAAAGATAAAAAAAAATGAAATATTACATTTAACTTTTCAAATATAAAAGGAACATAAATTCTAAATAATAATAATCATTAAAATAAAATAAAAAAAGTTTAGAAAATAAACAAATTAGAATATGTATATCTGATTTCTAGAATTCATTGTATATTGTTTGAATTTATTACTAATTTCTTAATTTTGTAATTTATTTTAAATTGAACATAATTATTTATTTTTTAATAAATTATTTTATTTATGATTTTAGAAATAAAACTAAAAATTACAATTATTTTTTTGGGAAAATCGTAAATATTTCAAATATAAACTTGAAAATTAAAATTACAAGTGTGATTATTTTTCCATTATTAGTTTTTCTAGTTAAATTATGAGTAATTGTTTATTATTGTTGAGATGTTTGTTCTTTTTATAGTTCAAAATTTAGTTGTAATTTTACATTTTTTTTTTATTCTTAGGATTTATTTCATTTTTATGTAATTCTTTATGATGTTTTGAGTTAGTTTTTAGTTATATGAAATTATTTGTAATTAAAAAATAATTTTTTTTAAGTTTCTTTTTTTATTTTTATAACTTAATTTAATATGGTTAAAATATATTTGATTTTATATATTTTGGCTAATAATTTGAAGAATAGCCACATTAACGGAACTTTAATGAAAAGTTAACGGAGGGTACAAACATCGATGACATAATGATAGTGAGGATAGTATTTATGATGAATTGCGAACAATGGATATCTTCTCTGAAATTATTCCATTGTTGGTGTATGAAAATGGATGTTTTACAAGTTTTTGTCATATAAGCAACACCCACTCTATATGAACTCACATCTTAAAGAAAAAGTATACGTGAGACGGTTTTATATAAGTGTTATCCACAAAAAAATATTACCTTTTGAATATGGTCATATATACTATCTTTGTCTTATGGTAAGGTTGGTCTTACACGCCTATATTTAGAGCATATATGACCTCTGTTTTTATACAGGCTATGCCTCTCATGAAGAAGTTAACCTTCAACGTGATTTGCACACTAGTATTTGGAATTGAAAGGGGAAGAAGAAGAGACATTCTTGTTAATCTATTTGATCAAGTGATGGATGGGATGTTGGTGGTGCCAATAAACGTGCCTTTTACACGCTTCAACAAAAGCCTACGAGCAAGGTCAAAAGTTGGCGACATTATTACGGAACTCATACATGAAAAGAGGGAGAAACTACAAAAACAAGAAATCACGGAGCATCAAGATCTCATAACTAGCTTGCTAAGCATGCGAGACGAGGCCGGTTCACCTCTAGTGTCCGATCAGGAGATTGAGGACAATAGCGCGGTTGCAATGATTGCTGGGCATGACACAACCTCCATCCTTCTTAGTTTCTTGATCAAACTTCTGTCTGAACATCCACATGTTTATGAAACCGTCCTTAATGGTAGGATGATCATGTTTCTGTGTTTTGAAGCATTTTTTGATGGAATTGTATGATTTTTTATGTAGAACAAGAACACATTGCGCGAGATAAGGTGTCGGGGGAGCTTCTGACATGGGAGGATCTGAATAAGATGAAGTACACATGGAGAGTTGCAACAGAGGCATTGAGGATGTATCCACCAACATTCTTTAGCTTTAGGAGGGTTCTCAGAGACATTCAAATGGGAGGATATGTAATCCCCATGGGTTGGCAGGTACACTACTTAAACTCTTACCTTATATTTTGGATCTATAACTTCTTTCTTTTCTTACCATACTCTCTTTTATATTTTGATCAAACTACTATATAGAAACCATGAAATATACCTTATAATATTTCCACTGCAAGAATAAATCAAGTTAGGTATAAAAAACTTTTTTCTAATCACATGATATCCGTCTTTAAATTGAAGTAGCAAAGCATTTCAGATAAAATGTTTGGTTAATAATATGTTGGTTGCTAAATATAGAGACAGATCCTTTTTCGCATGAAAATTCAGTAATTGAATTTTTGTCTTAATATGAAATTGAGACAGAATTACATACATCCGATGCTCTTCCACTAATTTTGTTACTAATCGGAAAATCATGATGTAAAAATATATGCCATTTTCCATCACTATCATTTTTTATAACGTTGTTATTTAGTGACCAATATTATCCCTCAATTATTTCTAATATAGAAATTTCTTGTAGTGTTTGTCGTATATTGATATTACTTATTTAATCTTATATAGTTTGTTCATGAAATTCAAACTTTTAAATTCTTCTTTTAGTCCAAAAAATAAATCTTGAAACTAGATCTCTTTTTTTATCGATGGAGTAAAAGACTATTTGGCTACATTTATCTTCACAAAGATGTTTGTGAGCAAACTATTATTGGATAAGCAGGTATTTTGGGCTGGATGCATGACCCAAATGGACGAGTCCATATTCTCAGATCCATATAAGTTTGACCCATCACGCTATGAAAAGGAAGGCCCAATGCCGCCAAATACATTTTTGGCATTTGGGGGAGGACGAACAATGTGCCCAGGAAATGAATTTGCAAGGATTGAAACTTTAACCATGATTCATTACTTGGTTACTAGATTCAATTGGAAGCTTTCCTTACAAGAGAATATCATGAGCAGAGACCCTATGCCAGTTTTTACTCAAGGGTTACCTATATATATTGAGATCAAGAAGCCTCTAGATAATACAATGTAAAAGAAAATTGTAATATAACTAGTCCTTTTATCTTTTTAAGTATTTTGAAACTAGCTTGTGTCAGTCTTGAATATTTCTTATCAATGTACTTTATAGTGCATAATCATAATTTAGCTCCACCTTCTATTTTTTTAAATAATCACATCTTTTTAGAAAGATTGACAAATATATCCCAAATCACGGTATAATTTTCTATTAAGTTTTACTGATATGGTAAATGCAAAATTAGTGTACTAGTTGAAAATTACTGAAAATTCTAGTTAAAATCTACAAAAATTCTAAACTTTGAAAAAATATTTTTCTTTAAAGATGTGTATTATTTTCCAAAACTTAAAATATGGGTATAAAATTATTAAAATCACATCAGATTTGTCGTATATTTTTCATTTTAATGGATGAAACCTACTTTCATTAACCTCAACTTATTCCAACTCAATTGATAAAATAAGGTTGATGTACTATGATCAATATCTCACTCAAGAATAAAGCAATATCTTTTCAAAAGTAGGAGTTCAATTAAGGCTCAAGTTCTCACGGGCTAATTTAATCATCATTCGTAGTTTAAGCCCAATTTTTGTCTCAAGTTCTCTTGTCCAATCTTCCTTCCTTGGTGGCTTTAGTGGCTAAAAAATGACTGGAAAGTGTGTATTTCAAAGTCCCAAAGTAGGTTAATTTCGAAAGGAAGGATATATATATATAGGAGAAGAGTTGTTACTTCAATTTAAGGCAAAATCGCGTTCACTAATTTAAAACAGGGCAAGGAATCTCGGCTGAGGTGCAAGTGTGTCTCGGCCGAGACGTGAAAAGGGATTTTCAATTGGTAAACCGAGGGATAATCTCGACGGAGATTGAGTTGCATCTCGACCGAGACGTGAAAAGGGGATTTTTAGGGTTTGGGCCATCTCGGCCGAGATTGGGTTTCATCTCGGCCGAGATGTTCATCTCTTTGAATCTCTGGTTTCCCTAGAGAGCTATCTCGACCAAGATTCCGTACCCATCTCGGCCGAGATCTTCAATTTCTCAAAACATCAGGATTTCCCTGGAGAAGTATCTCGGCCGAGATTGTGCCCTGTCTCGGCCGAGATCGACCCCTCAGCCCTGTTCCTTGTTTCTTCGACTGATCCCTCGACTCCGCGATCGTTTGATGTTCTTTTTCGATCCTTTTTCACCTGTCTTAACATAAAAACAACACAAACGCATTATTTTTCCCATGAGGATACAAAACCCTTAACACAAAATACACGTGATTATGCACATTATTGACACTAAAATGACACTAAAAGTGCCCTCAAAGTGCGTGCACGGGACATGTGTACCAAATCTCCCCAAACTTAGAACTTTTTCGTCCTGAACAATAAAGAGAAAGACAAAGGGACACGTGTTTAGGGCAGAGCTTAGTGGCATTTGATTTCAGAGAATTTTCATGAAAAAAAATAAGCGATCATGATAAAAGCGAGCATATGTGATAGACTAGATCCACTACTCTCAAGACATAACACTCACAACTTAAGATCTTCACTGGGTGAGTGTATCTCTCTCTCTCGAGTGCATTAAAAAGGGTAGTGTTTACACTCACATTGAAATGCACACAATGCCTACCATAGGCTTGATAGTCATCTAAACCTGGAATAGTACTTGATATGTGTGACAATGAATCAATTAGGTCTTTATGTGGGTTGTAATGTTGGCTAGGGGTAAGGTGGGATAAAAATTTAGGTAAAAGTGCCTATAAAACGGACTAAATGAGTCGTGCACTACTCATCTACCCCTCAAACAATGGTCACTCAACCTCACTCTTTTAATTCTCAATCAAGTCGAACTTAAGATTCGACTTCTTCACCTTATTCCTACCTACATTTTCCATATTTATCAATCCTTTCAATAATTATGTTTCTTAAGAGTTTCCTAGACAAGGGATTGTAATCACAAAATAATGTGATTTTCATTAACCTCTCCAAAAGAATGATATATGCACTTCCTCTTTCTTTCGTTTTTTTGATTTTTTCAATTTTTTTTAAAGGTTAATATTCTCGATTATAGCCTATTTCACGTTTTTCCTTTCACCCTTCTTCGTTTTCCACTAGTTTACCCAAATTCAATCCTAATTTCCAAACTAACTACCTTCCAACCGCCTCCCTCATACTCAACAGTCCGTTTGGGTATCTTTGTCTTATGGTAAGGTTGGTCTTACACGCCTATATTTAGAGCATATATGACCTCTGTTTTTATACAGGCTATGCCTCTCATGAAGAAGTTAACCTTCAACGTGATTTGCACACTAGTATTTGGAATTGAAAGGGGAAGAAGAAGAGACATTCTTGTTAATCTATTTGATCAAGTGATGGATGGGATGTTGGCGGTGCCAATAAACGTGCCTTTTACACGCTTCAACAAAAGCCTACGAGCAAGGTCAAAAGTTGGCGACATTATTACGGAACTCATACATGAAAAGAGGGAGAAACTACAAAAACAAGAAATCACGGAGCATCAAGATCTCATAACTAGCTTGCTAAGCATGCGAGACGAGGCCGGTTCACCTCTAGTGTCCGATCAGGAGATTGAGGACAATAGCGCGGTTGCAATGATTGCTGGGCATGACACAACCTCCATCCTTCTTAGTTTCTTGATCAAACTTCTGTCTGAACATCCACATGTTTATGAAACCGTCCTTAATGGTAGGATGATCATGTTTCTGTGTTTTGAAGCATTTTTTGATGGAATTGTATGATTTTTTATGTAGAACAAGAACACATTGCGCGAGATAAGGTGTCGGGGGAGCTTCTGACATGGGAGGATTTGAATAAGATGAAGTACACATGGAGAGTTACAACAGAGGCATTGAGGATGTATCCACCAACATTCTTTAGCTTTAGGAGGGTTCTCAGAGACATTCAAACGGGAGGATATGTAATCCCCATGGGTTGGCAGGTACACTACTTAAACTCTTACCTTATATTTTGGATCTACAACTTCTTTCTTTTCTTACCATACTCTCTTTTATATTTTGATCAAACTACTATATAGAAACCATGAAATATACCTTATAACATTTCCACTGCAAGAATAAATCAAGTTAGGTATAAAAAACTTTTTTCTAATCACATGATATCCGTCTTTAAATTGAAGTAGCAAAGCATTTCAGATAAAATGTTTGGTTAATAATATGTTGGCTGCTAAATATAGAGACAGATCCTTTTTCGCATGAAAATTCAGTAATTGAATTTTTGTCTTAATATGAAATTGAGACAGAATTACATACATCCGATGCTCTTCCACTAATTTTGTTACTAATCGGAAAATCATGATGTAAAAATATATGCCATTTTCCATCACTATCGTTTTTTATAACGTTGTTATTTAGTGACCAATATTATCCCTCAATTATTTCTAATATAGTAATTTCTTGTAGTGTTTGTCGTATATTGATATTACTTATTTAATCTTATATAGTTTGTTCATGAAATTCAAACTTTTAAATTCTTCTTTTAGTCCAAAAAATAAATCTTGAAACTAGATCTCTTTTTTTATCGATGGAGTAAAAGACTATTTGGCTACATTTATCTTCACAAAGATGTTTGTGAGCAAACTATTATTGGATAAGCAGGTATTTTGGGCTGGATGCATGACCCAAATGGACGAGTCCATATTCTCAGATCCATATAAGTTTGACCCATCACGCTATGAAAAGGAAGGCCCAATGCCGCCAAATACATTTTTGGCATTTGGGGGAGGACGAAGAATGTGCCCAGGAAATGAATTTGCAAGGATTGAAACTTTAACCATGATTCATTACTTGGTTACTAGATTCAATTGGAAGCTTTCCTTACAAGAGAATATCATGAGCAGAGACCCTATGCCAGTTTTTACTCAAGGGTTACCTATATATATTGAGATCAAGAAGCCTCTAGATAATACAATATAAAAGAAAATTGTAATATAACTAGTCCTTCTATCTTTTTAAGTATTTTGAAACTAGCTTGTGTCAGTCTTGATTATTTCTTATCAATGTACTTTATAGTGCATAATCATAATTTAGCTCCACCTTCAATTTTTTTAAATAATCACATCTTTTTTAGAAAGATTGACAAATATATCCCAAATCACGGTATAATTTTCTATTAAGTTTTACTGATATGGTAAATGCAAAATTAGTGTACTAGTTGAAAATTATTGAAAATTCTAGTTAAAATCTACAAAAATTCTAAACTTTGAAAACAATATTTTTCTTTAAAGATGTGTATTATTTTCCAAAACTTAAAATATGGGTATAAAATTATTAAAATCACATCAGATTTGTCGTATATTTTTCATTTTAATAGATGAAACCTACTTTCATTAACCTCAACTTATTCCAACTCAATTGATAAAATAAGGTTGATGTACTATGATCAATATCTCACTCAAGAATAAAGCAATATCTTTTCAAAAGTAGGAGTTCAATTAAGGCTCAAGTTCTCACGGGCTAATTTAATCATCATTCGTAGTTTAAGCCCAATTTTTGTCTCAAGTTCTCTTGTCCAATCTTCCTTCCTTGGTGGCTTTAGTGGCTCAAAAATGACTGGAAAGTGTGTATTTCAAAGTCCCAAAGTAGGTTAATTTCGAAAGGAAGGATATATATATATAGGAGAAGAGTTGTTACTTCAATTTAAGGCAAAATCGCGTTCACTAATTTAAAACAGGGCAAGGAATCTCGGCCGAGGTGCAAGTGTGTCTCGGCCGAGACGTGAAAAGGGATTTTCAATTGGTAAACCGAGGGATAATCTCGACGGAGATTGAGTTGCATCTCGACCGAGACGTGAAAAGGGGATTTTTAGGGTTTGGGCCATCTCGGCCGAGATTGGGTTTCATCTCGGCCGAGATCTTCATCTCTTTGAATCTCTGGTTTCCCTAGAGAGCTATCTCGACCAAGATTCCGTACCCATCTCGGCCGAGATCTTCAATTTCTCAAAACACCAGGATTTCCCTGGAGAAGTATCTCGGCCGAGATTGTGCCCTGTCTCGGCCGAGATCGACCCCTCAGCCCTGTTCCTTGTTTCTTCGACTGATCCCTCGACTCCGCGATCGTTTGATGTTCTTTTTCGATCCTTTTTCACCTGTCTTAACATAAAAACAACACAAACGCATTATTTTTCCCATGAGGATACAAAACCCTTAACACAAAATACACGTGATTATGCACATTATTGACACTAAAATGACACTAAAAGTGCCCTAAAGTGCGTGCACGGGACATGTGTACCAAATCTCCCCAAACTTAGAACTTTTTCGTCCTGAACAATAAAGAGAAAGACAAAGGGACACGTGTTTAGGGAAAGAGCTTAGTGGCATTTGATTTCAGAGAATTTTCATGAAAAAAAATAAGCGATCATGATAAAAGCGAGCATATGTGATAGACTAGATCCACTACTCTCAAGACATAACACTCACAACTTAAGATCTTCACTGGGTGAGTGTATCTCTCTCTCTCGAGTGCATTAAAAAGGGTAGTGTTTACACTCACATTGAAATGCACACAATGCCTACCATAGGCTTGATAGTCATCTAAACCTGAAATAGTACTTGATATGTGTGACAATGAATCAATTAGGTCTTTATGTGGGTTGTAATGTTGGCTAGGGGTAAGGTGGGATAAAAATTTAGGTAAAAGTGCCTATAAAACGGACTAAATGAGTCGTGCACTACTCATCTACCCCTCAAACAATGGTCACTCAACCTCACTCTTTTAATTCTCAATCAAGTCGAACTTAAGATTCGACTTCTTCACCTTATTCCTACCTACATTTTCCATATTTATCAATCCTTTCAATAATTATGTTTCTTAAGAGTTTCCTAGACAAGGGATTGTAATCACAAAATAATGTGATTTTCATTAACCTCTCCAAGAGAATGATATATGCACTTCCTCTTTCTTTCGTTTTTTTTTGTTTTTTCAATTTTTTTTAAAGGTTAATATTCTCGATTATAGCCTATTTCACGTTTTTCCTTTCACCCTTCTTCGTTTTCCACTAGTTTACCCAAATTCAATCCTAATTTCCAAACTAACTACCTTCCAACCGCCTCCCTCATACTCAACAGTCCGTTTGGGTATCTTTGTCTTATGGTAAGGTTGGTCTTACACGCCTATATTTAGAGCATATATGACCTCTGTTTTTATACAGGCTATGCCTCTCATGAAGAAGTTAACCTTCAACGTGATTTGCACACTAGTATTTGGAATTGAAAGGGGAAGAAGAAGAGACATTCTTGTTAATCTATTTGATCAAGTGATGGATGGGATGTTGGCGGTGCCAATAAACGTGCCTTTTACACGCTTCAACAAAAGCCTACGAGCAAGGTCAAAAGTTGGCGACATTATTACGGAACTCATACATGAAAAGAGGGAGAAACTACAAAAACAAGAAATCACGGAGCATCAAGATCTCATAACTAGCTTGCTAAGCATGCGAGACGAGGCCGGTTCACCTCTAGTGTCCGATCAGGAGATTGAGGACAATAGCGCGGTTGCAATGATTGCTGGGCATGACACAACCTCCATCCTTCTTAGTTTCTTGATCAAACTTCTGTCTGAACATCCACATGTTTATGAAACCGTCCTTAATGGTAGGATGATCATGTTTCTGTGTTTTGAAGCATTTTTTGATGGAATTGTATGATTTTTTATGTAGAACAAGAACACATTGCGCGAGATAAGGTGTCGGGGGAGCTTCTGACATGGGAGGATCTGAATAAGATGAAGTACACATGGAGAGTTACAACAGAGGCATTGAGGATGTATCCACCAACATTCTTTAGCTTTAGGAGGGTTCTCAGAGACATTCAAATGGGAGGATATGTAATCCCCATGGGTTGGCAGGTACACTACTTAAACTCTTACCTTATATTTTGGATCTACAACTTCCTTCTTTTCTTACCATACTCTCTTTTATATTTTGATCAAACTACTATATAGAAACCATGAAATATACCTTATAATATTTCCACTGCAAGAATAAATCAAGTTAGGTATAAAAAACTTTTTTCTAATCACATGATATCCGTCTTTAAATTGAAGTAGCAAAGCATTTCAGATAAAATGTTTGGTTAATAATATGTTGGTTGCTAAATATAGAGACAGATCCTTTTTCGCATGAAAATTCAGTAATTAAATTTTTGTCTTAATATGAAATTGAGACAGAATTACATACATCCGATGCTCTTCCACTAATTTTGTTACTAATCGGAAAATCATGATGTAAAAATATATGCCATTTTCCATCACTATCGTTTTTTATAACGTTGTTATTTAGTGACCAATATTATCCCTCAATTATTTCTAATATAGTAATTTCTTGTAGTGTTTGTCGTATATTGATATTACTTATTTAATCTTATATAGTTTGTTCATGAAATTCAAACTTTTAAATTCTTCTTTTAGTCCAAAAAATAAATCTTGAAACTAGATCTCTTTTTTTATCGATGGAGTAAAAGACTATTTGGCTACATTTATCTTCACAAAGATGTTTGTGAGCAAACTATTATTGGATAAGCAGGTATTTTGGGCTGGATGCATGACCCAAATGGACGAGTCCATATTCTCAGATCCATATAAGTTTGACCCATCACGCTATGAAAAGGAAGGCCCAATGCCGCCAAATACATTTTTGGCATTTGGGGGAGGACGAAGAATGTGCCCAGGAAATGAATTTGCAAGGATTGAAACTTTAACCATGATTCATTACTTGGTTACTAGATTCAATTGGAAGCTTTCCTTACAAGAGAATATCATGAGCAGAGACCCTATGCCAGTTTTTACTCAAGGGTTACCTATATATATTGAGATCAAGAAGCCTCTAGATAATACAATGTAAAAGAAAATTGTAATATAACTAGTCCTTTTATCTTTTTAAGTATTTTGAAACTAGCTTGTGTCAGTCTTGATTATTTCTTATCAATGTACTTTATAGTGCATAATCATAATTTAGCTCCACCATCAATTTTTTTAAATAATCACATCTTTTCTAGAAAGATTGACAAATATATCCCAAATCACGGTATAATTTTCTATTAAGTTTTACTGATATGGTAAATGCAAAATTAGTGTACTAGTTGAAAATTACTGAAAATTCTAGTTAAAATCTACAAAAATTCTAAACTTTGAAAACAATATTTTTCTTTAAAGATGTGTATTATTTTCCAAAACTTAAAATATGGGTATAAAATTATTAAAATCACATCAGATTTGTCGTATATTTTTCATTTTAATAGATGAAACCTACTTTCATTAACCTCAACTTATTCCAACTCAATTGATAAAATAAGGTTGATGTACTATGATCAATATCTCACTCAAGAATAAAGCAATATCTTTTCAAAAGTAGGAGTTCAATTAAGGCTCAAGTTCTCACGGGCTAATTTAATCATCATTCGTAGTTTAAGCCCAATTTTTGTCTCAAGTTCTCTTGTCCAATCTTCCTTCCTTGGTGGCTTTAGTGGCTCAAAAATGACTGGAAAGTGTGTATTTCAAAGTCCCAAAGTAGGTTAATTTCGAAAGGAAGGATATATATATATAGGAGAAGAGTTGTTACTTCAATTTAAGGCAAAATCGCGTTCACTAATTTAAAACAGGGCAAGGAATCTCGGCCGAGGTGCAAGTGTGTCTCGGCCGAGACGTGAAAAGGGATTTTCAATTGGTAAACCGAGGGATAATCTCGACGGAGATTGAGTTGCATCTCGACCGAGACGTGAAAAGGGGATTTTTAGGGTTTGGGCCATCTCGGCCGAGATTGGGTTTCATCTCGGCCGAGATGTTCATCTCTTTGAATCTCTGGTTTCCCTAGAGAGCTATCTCGACCAAGATTCCGTACCCATCTCGGCCGAGATCTTCAATTTCTCAAAACACCAGGATTTCCCTGGAGAAGTATCTCGGCCGAGATTGTGCCCTGTCTCGGCCGAGATCGACCCCTCAGCCCTGTTCCTTGTTTCTTCGACTGATCCCTCGACTCCGCGATCGTTTGATGTTCTTTTTCGATCCTTTTTCACCTGTCTTAACATAAAAACAACACAAACGCATTATTTTTCCCATGAGGATACAAAACCCTTAACACAAAATACACGTGATTATGCACATTATTGACACTAAAATGACACTAAAAGTGCCCTAAAGTGCGTGCACGGGACATGTGTACCAAATCTCCCCAAACTTAGAACTTTTTCGTCCTGAACAATAAAGAGAAAGACAAAGGGACACGTGTTTAGGGAAAGAGCTTAGTGGCATTTGATTTCAGAGAATTTTCATGAAAAAAAATAAGCGATCATGATAAAAGCGAGCATATGTGATAGACTAGATCCACTACTCTCAAGACATAACACTCACAACTTAAGATCTTCATTGGGTGAGTGTATCTCTCTCTCTCGAGTGCATTAAAAAGGGTAGTGTTTACACTCACATTGAAATGCACACAATGCCTACCATAGGCTTGATAGTCATCTAAACCTGAAATAGTACTTGATATGTGTGACAATGAATCAATTAGGTCTTTATGTGGGTTGTAATGTTGGCTAGGGGTAAGGTGGGATAAAAATTTAGGTAAAAGTGCCTATAAAACGGACTAAATGAGTCGTGCACTACTCATCTACCCCTCAAACAATGGTCACTCAACCTCACTCTTTTAATTCTCAATCAAGTCGAACTTAAGATTCGACTTCTTCACCTTATTCCTACCTACATTTTCCATATTTATCAATCCTTTCAATAATTATGTTTCTTAAGAGTTTCCTAGACAAGGGATTGTAATCACAAAATAATGTGATTTTCATTAACCTCTCCAAGAGAATGATATATGCACTTCCTCTTTCTTTCGTTTTTTTTGTTTTTTCAATTTTTTTTAAAGGTTAATATTCTCGATTATAGCCTATTTCACGTTTTTCCTTTCACCCTTCTTCGTTTTCCACTAGTTTACCCAAATTCAATCCTAATTTCCAAACTAACTACCTTCCAACCGCCTCCCTCATACTCAACAGTCCGTTTGGGTATCTTTGTCTTATGGTAAGGTTGGTCTTACACGCCTATATTTAGAGCATATATGACCTCTGTTTTTATACAGGCTATGCCTCTCATGAAGAAGTTAACCTTCAACGTGATTTGCACACTAGTATTTGGAATTGAAAGGGGAAGAAGAAGAGACATTCTTGTTAATCTATTTGATCAAGTGATGGATGGGATGTTGGCGGTGCCAATAAACGTGCCTTTTACACGCTTCAACAAAAGCCTACGAGCAAGGTCAAAAGTTGGCGACATTATTACGGAACTCATACATGAAAAGAGGGAGAAACTACAAAAACAAGAAATCACGGAGCATCAAGATCTCATAACTAGCTTGCTAAGCATGCGAGACGAGGCCGGTTCACCTCTAGTGTCCGATCAGGAGATTGAGGACAATAGCGCGGTTGCAATGATTGCTGGGCATGACACAACCTCCATCCTTCTTAGTTTCTTGATCAAACTTCTGTCTGAACATCCACATGTTTATGAAACCGTCCTTAATGGTAGGATGATCATGTTTCTGTGTTTTGAAGCATTTTTTGATGGAATTGTATGATTTTTTATGTAGAACAAGAACACATTGCGCGAGATAAGGTGTCGGGGGAGCTTCTGACATGGGAGGATCTGAATAAGATGAAGTACACATGGAGAGTTACAACAGAGGCATTGAGGATGTATCCACCAACATTCTTTAGCTTTAGGAGGGTTCTCAGAGACATTCAAATGGGAGGATATGTAATCCCCATGGGTTGGCAGGTACACTACTTAAACTCTTACCTTATATTTTGGATCTACAACTTCCTTCTTTTCTTACCATACTCTCTTTTATATTTTGATCAAACTACTATATAGAAACCATGAAATATACCTTATAATATTTCCACTGCAAGAATAAATCAAGTTAGGTATAAAAAACTTTTTTCTAATCACATGATATCCGTCTTTAAATTGAAGTAGCAAAGCATTTCAGATAAAATGTTTGGTTAATAATATGTTGGTTGCTAAATATAGAGACAGATCCTTTTTCGCATGAAAATTCAGTAATTGAATTTTTGTCTTAATATGAAATTGAGACAGAATTACATACATCCGATGCTCTTCCACTAATTTTGTTACTAATCGGAAAATCATGATGTAAAAATATATGCCATTTTCCATCACTATCGTTTTTTATAACGTTGTTATTTAGTGACCAATATTATCCCTCAATTATTTCTAATATAGTAATTTCTTGTAGTGTTTGTCGTATATTGATATTACTTATTTAATCTTATATAGTTTGTTCATGAAATTCAAACTTTTAAATTCTTCTTTTAGTCCAAAAAATAAATCTTGAAACTAGATCTCTTTTTTTATCGATGGAGTAAAAGACTATTTGGCTACATTTATCTTCACAAAGATGTTTGTGAGCAAACTATTATTGGATAAGCAGGTATTTTGGGCTGGATGCATGACCCAAATGGACGAGTCCATATTCTCAGATCCATATAAGTTTGACCCATCACGCTATGAAAAGGAAGGCCCAATGCCGCCAAATACATTTTTGGCATTTGGGGGAGGACGAAGAATGTGCCCAGGAAATGAATTTGCAAGGATTGAAACTTTAACCATGATTCATTACTTGGTTACTAGATTCAATTGGAAGCTTTCCTTACAAGAGAATATCATGAGCAGAGACCCTATGCCAGTTTTTACTCAAGGGTTACCTATATATATTGAGATCAAGAAGCCTCTAGATAATACAATGTAAAAGAAAATTGTAATATAACTAGTCCTTTTATCTTTTTAAGTATTTTGAAACTAGCTTGTGTCAGTCTTGATTATTTCTTATCAATGTACTTTATAGTGCATAATCATAATTTAGCTCCACCATCAATTTTTTTAAATAATCACATCTTTTCTAGAAAGATTGACAAATATATCCCAAATCACGGTATAATTTTCTATTAAGTTTTACTGATATGGTAAATGCAAAATTAGTGTACTAGTTGAAAATTACTGAAAATTCTAGTTAAAATCTACAAAAATTCTAAACTTTGAAAACAATATTTTTCTTTAAAGATGTGTATTATTTTCCAAAACTTAAAATATGGGTATAAAATTATTAAAATCACATCAGATTTGTCGTATATTTTTCATTTTAATAGATGAAACCTACTTTCATTAACCTCTACTTATTCCAACTCAATTGATAAAATAAGGTTGATGTACTATGATCAATATCTCACTCAAGAATAAAGCAATATCTTTTCAAAAGTAGGAGTTCAATTAAGGCTCAAGTTCTCACGGGCTAATTTAATCATCATTCGTAGTTTAAGCCCAATTTTTGTCTCAAGTTCTCTTGTCCAATCTTCCTTCCTTGGTGGCTTTAGTGGCTCAAAAATGACTGGAAAGTGTGTATTTCAAAGTCCCAAAGTAGGTTAATTTCGAAAGGAAGGATATATATATATAGGAGAAGAGTTGTTACTTCAATTTAAGGCAAAATCGCGTTCACTAATTTAAAACAGGGCAAGGAATCTCGGCCGAGGTGCAAGTGTGTCTCGGCCGAGACGTGAAAAGGGATTTTCAATTGGTAAACCGAGGGATAATCTCGACGGAGATTGAGTTGCATCTCGACCGAGACGTGAAAAGGGGATTTTTAGGGTTTGGGCCATCTCGGCCGAGATTGGGTTTCATCTCGGCCGAGATGTTCATCTCTTTGAATCTCTGGTTTCCCTAGAGAGCTATCTCGACCAAGATTCCGTACCCATCTCGGCCGAGATCTTCAATTTCTCAAAACACCAGGATTTCCCTGGAGAAGTATCTCGGCCGAGATTGTGCCCTGTCTCGGCCGAGATCGACCCCTCAGCCCTGTTCTTTGTTTCTTCGACTGATCCCTCGACTCCGCGATCGTTTGATGTTCTTTTTCGATCCTTTTTCACCTGTCTTAACATAAAAACAACACAAACACATTATTTTTCCCATGAGGATACAAAACCCTTAACACAAAATACACGTGATTATGCACATTATTGACACTAAAATGACACTAAAAGTGCCCTAAAGTGCGTGCACGGGACATGTGTACCAAATCTCCCCAAACTTAGAACTTTTTCGTCCTGAACAATAAAGAGAAAGACAAAGGGACACGTGTTTAGGGCAGAGCTTAGTGGCATTTGATTTAAGAGAATTTTCATGAAAAAAAAAAAAGCGATCATGATAAAAGCGAGCATATGTGATAGACTAGATCCACTACTCTCAAGACATAACACTCACAACTTAAGATCTTCACTGGGTGAGTGTATCTCTCTCTCTCGAGTGCATTAAAAAGGGTAGTGTTTACACTCACATTGAAATGCACACAATGCCTACCATAGGCTTGATAGTCATCTAAACCTGAAATAGTACTTGATATGTGTGACAATGAATCAATTAGGTCTTTATGTGGGTTGTAATGTTGGCTAGGGGTAAGGTGGGATAAAAATTTAGGTAAAAGTGCCTATAAAACGGACTAAATGAGTCGTGCACTACTCATCTACCCCTCAAACAATGGTCACTCAACCTCACTCTTTTAATTCTCAATCAAGTCGAACTTAAGATTCGACTTCTTCACCTTATTCCTACCTACATTTTCCATATTTATCAATCCTTTCAATAATTATGTTTCTTAAGAGTTTCCTAGACAAGGGATTGTAATCACAAAATAATGTGATTTTCATTAACCTCTCCAAAAGAATGATATATGCACTTCCTCTTTCTTTCGTTTTTTTGATTTTTTCAATTTTTTTTAAAGGTTAATATTCTCGATTATAGCCTATTTCACGTTTTTCCTTTCACCCTTCTTCGTTTTCCACTAGTTTACCCAAATTCAATCCTAATTTCCAAACTAACTACCTTCCAACCGCCTCCCTCATACTCAACAGTCCGTTTGGTAACTTTGTCTTATGGTAAGGTTGGTCTTACACGCCTATATTTAGAGCATATATGACCTCTGTTTTTATACAGGCTATGCCTCTCATGAAGAAGTTAACCTTCAACGTGATTTGCACACTAGTATTTGGAATTGAAAGGGGAAGAAGAAGAGACATTCTTGTTAATCTATTTGATCAAGTGATGGATGGGATGTTGGCGGTGCCAATAAACGTGCCTTTTACACGCTTCAACAAAAGCCTACGAGCAAGGTCAAAAGTTGGCGACATTATTACGGAACTCATACATGAAAAGAGGGAGAAACTACAAAAACAAGAAATCACGGAGCATCAAGATCTCATAACTAGCTTGCTAAGCATGCGAGACGAGGCCGGTTCACCTCTAGTGTTCGATCAGGAGATTGAGGACAATAGCGCGGTTGCAATGATTGCTGGGCATGACACAACCTCCATCCTTCTTAGTTTCTTGATCAAACTTCTGTCTGAACATCCACATGTTTATGAAACCGTCCTTAATGGTAGGATGATCATGTTTCTGTGTTTTGAAGCATTTTTTGATGGAATTGTATGATTTTTTATGTAGAACAAGAACACATTGCGCGAGATAAGGTGTCGGGGGAGCTTCTGACATGGGAGGATTTGAATAAGATGAAGTACACATGGAGAGTTACAACAGAGGCATTGAGGATGTATCCACCAACATTCTTTAGCTTTAGGAGGGTTCTCAGAGACATTCAAATGGGAGGATATGTAATCCCCATGGGTTGGCAGGTACACTACTTAAACTCTTACCTTATATTTTGGATCTACAACTTCTTTCTTTTCTTACCATACTCTCTTTTATATTTTGATCAAACTACTATATAGAAACCATGAAATATACCTTATAACATTTCCACTGCAAGAATAAATCAAGTTAGGTATAAAAAACTTTTTTCTAATCACATGATATCCGTCTTTAAATTGAAGTAGCAAAGCATTTCAGATAAAATGTTTGGTTAATAATATGTTGGCTGCTAAATATAGAGACAGATCCTTTTTCGCATGAAAATTCAGTAATTGAATTTTTGTCTTAATATGAAATTGAGACAGAATTACATACATCCGATGCTCTTCCACTAATTTTGTTACTAATCGGAAAATCATGATGTAAAAATATATGCCATTTTCCATCACTATCGTTTTTTATAACGTTGTTATTTAGTGACCAATATTATCCCTCAATTATTTCTAATATAGTAATTTCTTGTAGTGTTTGTCGTATATTGATATTACTTATTTAATCTTATATAGTTTGTTCATGAAATTCAAACTTTTAAATTCTTCTTTTAGTCCAAAAAATAAATCTTGAAACTAGATCTCTTTTTTTATCGATGGAGTAAAAGACTATTTGGCTACATTTATCTTCACAAAGATGTTTGTGAGCAAACTATTATTGGATAAGCAAGTATTTTGGGCTGGATGCATGACCCAAATGGACGAGTCCATATTCTCAGATCCATATAAGTTTGACCCATCACGCTATGAAAAGGAAGGCCCAATGCCGCCAAATACATTTTTGGCATTTGGGGGAGGACGAAGAATGTGCCCAGGAAATGAATTTGCAAGGATTGAAACTTTAACCATGATTCATTACTTGGTTACTAGATTCAATTGGAAGCTTTCCTTACAAGAGAATATCATGAGCAGAGACCCTATGCCAGTTTTTACTCAAGGGTTACCTATATATATTGAGATCAAGAAGCCTCTAGATAATACAATATAAAAGAAAATTGTAATATAACTAGTCCTTCTATCTTTTTAAGTATTTTGAAACTAGCTTGTGTCAGTCTTGATTATTTCTTATCAATGTACTTTATAGTGCATAATCATAATTTAGCTCCACCTTCAATTTTTTTAAATAATCACATCTTTTTTAGAAAGATTGACAAATATATCCCAAATCACGGTATAATTTTCTATTAAGTTTTACTGATATGGTAAATGCAAAATTAGTGTACTAGTTGAAAATTACTGAAAATTCTAGTTAAAATCTACAAAAATTCTAAACTTTGAAAACAATATTTTTCTTTAAAGATGTGTATTATTTTCCAAAACTTAAAATATGGGTATAAAATTATTAAAATCACATCAGATTTGTCGTATATTTTTCATTTTAATAGATGAAACCTACTTTCATTAACCTCAACTTATTCCAACTCAATTGATAAAATAAGGTTGATGTACTATGATCAATATCTCACTCAAGAATAAAGCAATATCTTTTCAAAAGTAGGAGTTCAATTAAGGCTCAAGTTCTCACGGGCTAATTTAATCATCATTCGTAGTTTAAGCCCAATTTTTGTCTCAAGTTCTCTTGTCCAATCTTCCTTCCTTGGTGGCTTTAGTGGCTCAAAAATGACTGGAAAGTGTGTATTTCAAAGTCCCAAAGTAGGTTAATTTCGAAAGGAAGGATATATATATATAGGAGAAGAGTTGTTACTTCAATTTAAGGCAAAATCGCGTTCACTAATTTAAAACAGGGCAAGGAATCTCGGCCGAGGTGCAAGTGTGTCTCGGCCGAGACGTGAAAAGGGATTTTCAATTGGTAAACCGAGGGATAATCTCGACGGAGATTGAGTTGCATCTCGACCGAGACGTGAAAAGGGGATTTTTAGGGTTTGGGCCATCTCGGCCGAGATTGGGTTTCATCTCGGCCGAGATCTTCATCTCTTTGAATCTCTGGTTTCCCTAGAGAGCTATCTCGACCAAGATTCCGTACCCATCTCGGCCGAGATCTTCAATTTCTCAAAACACCAGGATTTCCCTGGAGAAGTATCTCGGCCGAGATTGTGCCCTGTCTCGGCCGAGATCGACCCCTCAGCCCTGTTCCTTGTTTCTTCGACTGATCCCTCGACTCCGCGATCGTTTGATGTTCTTTTTCGACCCTTTTTCACCTGTCTTAACATAAAAACAACACAAACGCATTATTTTTCCCATGAGGATACAAAACCCTTAACACAAAATACACGTGATTATGCACATTATTGACACTAAAATGACACTAAAAGTGCCCTAAAGTGCGTGCACGGGACATGTGTACCAAATCTCCCCAAACTTAGAACTTTTTCGTCCTGAACAATAAAGAGAAAGACAAAGGGACACGTGTTTAGGGAAAGAGCTTAGTGGCATTTGATTTCAGAGAATTTTCATGAAAAAAAATAAGCGATCATGATAAAAGCGAGCATATGTGATAGACTAGATCCACTACTCTCAAGACATAACACTCACAACTTAAGATCTTCACTGGGTGAGTGTATCTCTCTCTCTCGAGTGCATTAAAAAGGGTAGTGTTTACACTCACATTGAAATGCACACAATGCCTACCATAGGCTTGATAGTCATCTAAACCTGAAATAGTACTTGATATGTGTGACAATGAATCAATTAGGTCTTTATGCGGGTTGTAATGTTGGCTAGGGGTAAGGTGGGATAAAAATTTAGGTAAAAGTGCCTATAAAACGGACTAAATGAGTCGTGCACTACTCATCTACCCCTCAAACAATGGTCACTCAACCTCACTCTTTTAATTCTCAATCAAGTCGAACTTAAGATTCGACTTCTTCACCTTATTCCTACCTACATTTTCCATATTTATCAATCCTTTCAATAATTATGTTTCTTAAGAGTTTCCTAGACAAGGGATTGTAATCACAAAATAATGTGATTTTCATTAACCTCTCCAAGAGAATGATATATGCACTTCCTCTTTCTTTCGTTTTTTTTGTTTTTTCAATTTTTTTTAAAGGTTAATATTCTCTATTATAGCCTATTTCACGTTTTTCCTTTCACCCTTCTTCGTTTTCCACTAGTTTACCCAAATTCAATCCTAATTTCCAAACTAACTACCTTCCAACCGCCTCCCTCATACTCAACAGTCCGTTTGGGTATCTTTGTCTTATGGTAAGGTTGGTCTTACACGCCTATATTTAGAGCATATATGACCTCTGTTTTTATACAGGCTATGCCTCTCATGAAGAAGTTAACCTTCAACGTGATTTGCACACTAGTATTTGGAATTGAAAGGGGAAGAAGAAGAGACATTCTTGTTAATCTATTTGATCAAGTGATGGATGGGATGTTGGCGGTGCCAATAAACGTGCCTTTTACACGCTTCAACAAAAGCCTACGAGCAAGGTCAAAAGTTGGCGACATTATTACGGAACTCATACATGAAAAGAGGGAGAAACTACAAAAACAAGAAATCACGGAGCATCAAGATCTCATAACTAGCTTGCTAAGCATGCGAGACGAGGCCGGTTCACCTCTAGTGTCCGATCAGGAGATTGAGGACAATAGCGCGGTTGCAATGATTGCTGGGCATGACACAACCTCCATCCTTCTTAGTTTCTTGATCAAACTTCTGTCTGAACATCCACATGTTTATGAAACCGTCCTTAATGGTAGGATGATCATGTTTCTGTGTTTTGAAGCATTTTTTGATGGAATTGTATGATTTTTTATGTAGAACAAGAACACATTGCGCGAGATAAGGTGTCGGGGGAGCTTCTGACATGGGAGGATCTGAATAAGATGAAGTACACATGGAGAGTTACAACAGAGGCATTGAGGATGTATCCACCAACATTCTTTAGCTTTAGGAGGGTTCTCAGAGACATTCAAATGGGAGGATATGTAATCCCCATGGGTTGGCAGGTACACTACTTAAACTCTTACCTTATATTTTGGATCTACAACTTCCTTCTTTTCTTACCATACTCTCTTTTATATTTTGATCAAACTACTATATAGAAACCATGAAATATACCTTATAATATTTCCACTGCAAGAATAAATCAAGTTAGGTATAAAAAACTTTTTTCTAATCACATGATATCCGTCTTTAAATTGAAGTAGCAAAGCATTTCAGATAAAATGTTTGGTTAATAATATGTTGGTTGCTAAATATAGAGACAGATCCTTTTTCGCATGAAAATTCAGTAATTGAATTTTTGTCTTAATATGAAATTGAGACAGAATTACATACATCCGATGCTCTTCCACTAATTTTGTTACTAATCGGAAAATCATGATGTAAAAATATATGCCATTTTCCATCACTATCGTTTTTTATAACGTTGTTATTTAGTGACCAATATTATCCCTCAATTATTTCTAATATAGTAATTTCTTGTAGTGTTTGTCGTATATTGATATTACTTATTTAATCTTATATAGTTTGTTCATGAAATTCAAACTTTTAAATTCTTCTTTTAGTCCAAAAAATAAATCTTGAAACTAGATCTCTTTTTTTATCGATGGAGTAAAAGACTATTTGGCTACATTTATCTTCACAAAGATGTTTGTGAGCAAACTATTATTGGATAAGCAGGTATTTTGGGCTGGATGCATGACCCAAATGGACGAGTCCATATTCTCAGATCCATATAAGTTTGACCCATCACGCTATGAAAAGGAAGGCCCAATGCCGCCAAATACATTTTTGGCATTTGGGGGAGGACGAAGAATGTGCCCAGGAAATGAATTTGCAAGGATTGAAGCTTTAACCATGATTCATTACTTGGTTACTAGATTCAATTGGAAGCTTTCCTTACAAGAGAATATCATGAGCAGAGACCCTATGCCAGTTTTTACTCAAGGGTTACCTATATATATTGAGATCAAGAAGCCTCTAGATAATACAATGTAAAAGAAAATTGTAATATAACTAGTCCTTTTATCTTTTTAAGTATTTTGAAACTAGCTTGTGTCAGTCTTGATTATTTCTTATCAATGTACTTTATAGTGCATAATCATAATTTAGCTCCACCTTCAATTTTTTTAAATAATCACATCTTTTCTAGAAAGATTGACAAATATATCCCAAATCACGGTATAATTTTCTATTAAGTTTTACTGATATGGTAAATGCAAAATTAGTGTACTAGTTGAAAATTACTGAAAATTCTAGTTAAAATCTACAAAAATTCTAAACTTTGAAAACAATATTTTTCTTTAAAGATGTGTATTATTTTCCAAAACTTAAAATATGGGTATAAAATTATTAAAATCACATCAGATTTGTCGTATATTTTTCATTTTAATAGATGAAACCTACTTTCATTAACCTCAACTTATTCCAACTCAATTGATAAAATAAGGTTGATGTACTATGATCAATATCTCACTCAAGAATAAAGCAATATCTTTTCAAAAGTAGGAGTTCAATTAAGGCTCAAGTTCTCACGGGCTAATTTAATCATCATTCGTAGTTTAAGCCCAATTTTTGTCTCAAGTTCTCTTGTCCAATCTTCCTTCCTTGGTGGCTTTAGTGGCTCAAAAATGACTGGAAAGTGTGTATTTCAAAGTCCCAAAGTAGGTTAATTTCGAAAGGAAGGATATATATATATAGGAGAAGAGTTGTTACTTCAATTTAAGGCAAAATCGCGTTCACTAATTTAAAACAGGGCAAGGAATCTCGGCCGAGGTGCAAGTGTGTCTCGGCCGAGACGTGAAAAGGGATTTTCAATTGGTAAACCGAGGGATAATCTCGACGGAGATTGAGTTGCATCTCGACCGAGACGTGAAAAGGGGATTTTTAGGGTTTGGGCCATCTCGGCCGAGATTGGGTTTCATCTCGGCCGAGATGTTCATCTCTTTGAATCTCTGGTTTCCCTAGAGAGCTATCTCGACCAAGATTCCGTACCCATCTCGGCCGAGATCTTCAATTTCTCAAAACACCAGGATTTCCCTGGAGAAGTATCTCGGCCGAGATTGTGCCCTGTCTCGGCCGAGATCGACCCCTCAGCCCTGTTCTTTGTTTCTTCGACTGATCCCTCGACTCCGCGATCGTTTGATGTTCTTTTTCGATCCTTTTTCACCTGTCTTAACATAAAAACAACACAAACACATTATTTTTCCCATGAGGATACAAAACCCTTAACACAAAATACACGTGATTATGCACATTATTGACACTAAAATGACACTAAAAGTGCCCTAAAGTGCGTGCACGGGACATGTGTACCAAATCTCCCCAAACTTAGAACTTTTTCGTCCTGAACAATAAAGAGAAAGACAAAGGGACACGTGTTTAGGGCAGAGCTTAGTGGCATTTGATTTAAGAGAATTTTCATGAAAAAAAAATAAGCGATCATGATAAAAGCGAGCATATGTGATAGACTAGATCCACTACTCTCAAGACATAACACTCACAACTTAAGATCTTCACTGGGTGAGTGTATCTCTCTCTCTCGAGTGCATTAAAAAGGGTAGTGTTTACACTCACATTGAAATGCACACAATGCCTACCATAGGCTTGATAGTCATCTAAACCTGAAATAGTACTTGATATGTGTGACAATGAATCAATTAGGTCTTTATGTGGGTTGTAATGTTGGCTAGGGGTAAGGTGGGATAAAAATTTAGGTAAAAGTGCCTATAAAACGGACTAAATGAGTCGTGCACTACTCATCTACCCCTCAAACAATGGTCACTCAACCTCACTCTTTTAATTCTCAATCAAGTCGAACTTAAGATTCGACTTCTTCACCTTATTCCTACCTACATTTTCCATATTTATCAATCCTTTCAATAATTATGTTTCTTAAGAGTTTCCTAGACAAGGGATTGTAATCACAAAATAATGTGATTTTCATTAACCTCTCCAAAAGAATGATATATGCACTTCCTCTTTCTTTCGTTTTTTTGGTTTTTTCAATTTTTTTAAAGGTTAATATTCTCGATTATAGCCTATTTCACGTTTTTCCTTTCACCCTTCTTCGTTTTCCACTAGTTTACCCAAATTCAATCCTAATTTCCAAACTAACTACCTTCCAACCGCCTCCCTCATACTCAACAGTCCGTTTGGGTATCAAAGGCTAAATGAAAGGTAAATTTGCTTGTAGTGTTGGGTATCAAACAAAAAAGGCTTAAGCTCAAAGGGGCTTAACTAGAGACAATGTCAAATTTGGTAAAAAGGAAATATTTTCGAGCTTTAGAAATAGGTTTTGATCAAGAATTGCCTAATATCATTTTCAAAGCCACAACATGTGTTGACTTATTCAAAAGTAGAGAATTGGGGCAAGTTCTAGAGGAAAATGCATGCATTCAATGAATTTTCGCACCGAAAGGAAATTTAATTTCACTCAAAAAATGGGAGTACGCATTGGGCTCAAAGACTCACTTGGTTGCAATTTTGATCAAAAGTTTTGAGTGTATGTTCAATTTTGTTTCAAAAAGCCTATCATGCTCTACCATGTGCTTCTTTCAAAGATATTTGTTAAAAAAATTCATCATTAATCAATGCCACATTTTTCCTTCCTAAACTAATCCAATTGCTTTCTCGAGCTGCCAACTTGTACGAATCCCACCCCCTCCCCAAACTTAGTTGCAAACTAAGTTTGTGGAAAAAGAAGAGTAAAAGTCGATGCTCGTCAAAATCAACTAATTATTAACCAACTAACTAACCAGCTTCATTCTACTAAAAACAGAGTAAACAAAAACATTATTTCTAAATGTGCAAGATATCAATCAAAATGTTAGAACCACGATTCCTATCTGATTCACAATATAGAATATTCAAAATCAGATACATCGTTGTAGGATCGACCTATTTATTCTATGTTCTACAATTAATTAATTTACGCTAGAAGGATTAAATTAATACCTTTGTAGCATGTGGCTTCAAACCTCCAAGTCTTCTCCGGTGTTCTCACGAACTGTACTGCAATACACGATGTGTGGACACCTCCTTGGATATATTGTATGCGTGATTGTGTGTGGAAGAAATAATAATGGCCGTGACTTTATATATATAATGTCACATTATATTCTTTCCTTCCAAGTAGCATATCCTGATAGATATAGGAGATCCTGGATATCTCCATCTTCTATATCTATCAATATCTAATATATTTATTGTATTGCAATAATAAATTATAGTATTTATAATTTATTATAGTTCATATTGAGCCACCGAAGGGACCCGATCGGACCCAATTAAATCAAGCTCCAATAAATTAATTATGACCCGGTCAACTCTT
Source organism: Ajuga chamaepitys (assembly GCA_958295605.1). Classification (NCBI taxonomy): domain Eukaryota; kingdom Viridiplantae; phylum Streptophyta; class Magnoliopsida; order Lamiales; family Lamiaceae; genus Ajuga; species Ajuga chamaepitys. The sequence goes on along the minus strand of OY282498.1, from coordinate 37,215,492 downwards.
GACTTATCATATTAATTTATTAATTATATTCTATTCCACTAAAAGAATATAATTGCACTCTTAAATTTAATCGGAATTATTGAAGCAATATATCAACAATTGTTGTCCTCTGATTGATCGATCCAACATATTGCCCCCCTCGATCAACTAAAGTATTTGTGATAGGCTACCATGACCAATAAGCCTATGTTCAAACACTTGTCAATCTCAACATTCATTTTCTATCTGACAGTCATGTGTGACGTAATGTCGAATACTGAGCTCAGATTTACTGTTCATAGAAGAACCCGTGAGATCCTGATCATGCCTATTAAATAGGTGAAGGATTTCAATATTGTAAATATATGCTCTTTATCACTTCACTTTAACTCCCAAAACACCGAGGTATTGATCAATATTATAACAATCTCACTCTTTGCTGTCTCAAAAAATGTCCAATTGGTAATAAAGGTACATTATTCACTCAGGATTAAGGTAATACATACATCAATAAATGAATTTTAAATTGTATGGTCAAAACACAATTTAAATTTCATGTGGTCCTGTCAATACACCATACATGTATTCTCAATTTCATTACCAAGTCAAAGACAAACTTTAATGAAATTGAGACGATCTTATCAAAATAAATTGTCCAAAAATTATTTACTGATCAGGAATAAAAATTAGTTACAGATAGAATAATAAATCGAATCTTTCTGTGTTGGACAACTCAAACACTCGATTTAAATATATCTACCATCCATGGATACATGCAAGCTCATAAAGAATTAATCAAAAGAACAACTCATAAATGTATTTTAAAATGTCAAAAATAAGATAAAATTTACTCAAGGGCATCTAAGTAATTGATAACACGTTACTTATGCATGTATTTAGATCGATTTAGGATCATATTTTATATCATTTACGTGCATATTTGACCGGCACTTATTTATATTTATAATATTTGGGTCATTTGATGTGTTTCGACTTGTTTTGAAGTTAACTAGGTATTTTTATTCCATTTGGATGAAGTTCGAAGAAGAAACAAGTCAAATAGAGTGAAAATCGGCCCAAAAGAGTGAAAACCGTCCAAGAACCGGCCCGAACCGGTCCGAACCGGCCTGAACCGGTCCAGTAGCAAAACGACGCAAGAACCGACACGACCGCGTCAAACCTTCAGCACGGCCGTGTCAAAAGTGGTGCACAACGTTCAAAACGGCTCTGGAACAGAACACGGCCGCGTCACAATTGCAACACGGCCGTGTCAAATTGTTGCTGGAAAAGGAAGAATTGCAAAGCAACACGGCCGTGTCACTTAAGTAACACGGCCGTGTCAAAAAGGCTGCCGATAAGGGAAATTCTGTTTAATAGGGGATTTGATTTCCTGATAGGATTTTGATCCTATCATCCCCAAGATTCGTCCCCAACTCTATAAAAAGGACCTCAACCTCTAGGAATCAAGAAAATAAATCACGAAAGAACATCAATTACATCATTCCACCTAGAGGACAAAGAAGACGAAGATCATCGAGACGGAGTCATCCGGGTTTAATTATTCTTTTCTTAGTTTTAATTCTTACAATGTTTTTATTAGAATTTTGTATTGGATTATTATTGGGCATGAGTAGCTAAGCTATTCGTGTCCTAGGGTTAGAAAGTAGGGATTTTTATGACAATGGTTTGATTATGATTTAATCTATTTAATTCTGTTCTTTATGTGTTTTATCTCTATGTTTGTGCTTAAAACTGAATTTAGCTTGATCACCTAGATTTAGTAATTTAGTTTAACAATTCCGCTTCGAGAGGAGGGAATCGTTATCAGACTTAGAACATAGAGCGCAGTTGTCTATGACTGTGTAGGCCGTGGCTTAGGATCGTTTGGGAGTTATTAGGTTTAATTGACTCGAGAGGGTAATTAGCTTAATTAATCAACGGTTTAATCGCTTCGAGAGAAGGATTAGATTATTGTCGTGCCGCCTAATAAATATTAGAATTGGTAAATTTATAGGTTAATTATATCCAACATTGAATTAATATCCTGAAATCGAAGCCCTAGGATACCCTTTCTCATCGATTGTTAGTTCTCTTTGTTTGCCAGTTATTAGTTAAATTCCTTAATTCTTGTTAAAATCAACCTTTGAAACTTAGTATCTAGTTAGGACATTCCTAGAGTATTAGGGTATCAAAATACCTAAAACTATTCCTTGTGGGATCGACCTTGATAATTGTTACTACACCTACATCCGTACACTTGCGGAACACTAGGTTACAAATAAGGGCACTCATACTATCAAACATTTTCTCCCACTTGCCCTAGAGTAAATGAGACATGTCTAGTATACCCATATTTCTAAATATGACCCTCAAATACACCAGCCAGTAAACCCTTTGTGAAGGGGTCAGCAAGATTTTTCGCAGAAGCAATCTTACACACCGTCACATCTCCTCTCTGAACAATATCCCTTATGAGGTGATACTTCCGCTCAATGTGTTTCCCACGTTGATGGTTTCTAGGTTCTTTTGCATTTGCCACAGCTCCACTATTGTCACAAAATAAAGGAATACTTTGTGACGTGGAAGGAACCACCTCTAGGCTCTGCAAAAAATTCTTAAGCCAAACAACTTCTTTGGCTGCTTCACAAGCTGCCACGTACTCAGCTTCCATAGTGGAATCAGCAATACAAGACTGTTTTATGCTCCTCCAAACAACAGCACCGCCACCAAGTGTGAATACAGACCCTGACATAGACTTTCGAGAGTCTCTATCAGCTTGAAAATCAGAATCAGTATATCCCACAGGCACCAAGTCTGATGCTGAATAAACCAACATATAATCTTTAGTTCTTTGAAGATACTTGAGAATATGTTTAACAGCAATCCAGTGTTCGGGCTCTGGGTCCGACTGATATCTACTAACTATCCCAACGGCATGACAGATATCTGGTCGAGTACATGAGACTTCCTACTGCTGAAGCGTAAGGAACCCGTTTCATGTATTCCACTTCTTTAGGAGTCTTAGGTGATTGCTCCCGTGATAAGTGAATTCCATGTTTGGAAGGCGTTTGGCCTTTCTTGGAATCTTGCATAGCAAATCTTACCAATATCTTGTCGATGTATGAAGCTTGGGACAAAGTAATCCTTCTGTTTTTCCTATCTCGTAAGATCTGGATTCCCAAAACATAGTTTGCTTCACCCAAGTCCTTCATATCAAACTGTTGTGCCAACCAGTGTTTTGCCGATGTTAACATTCCGACATGATTTCCAATTAAAAGGATGTCATCTACAAACAACACGAGAAAAACTACTCTTTTGTCTTCTTTCCAATTATAGACACAAGATACATCAGGATTCTGATCAAAACCATAAGTTTTCACAGCTTGATCGAATCTGATATTCCAAGATCTAGACGCTTGCTTTAGTCCATAAATGGACCTTTTCAACTTGCATACTTTACGCTCTTAATCCTTTTGGATAAAACCATCTGGTTGCATCATATAGATGCTCTCGTCAAGATTTCCATTAAGAAATGCAGTCTTGACATCCATTTGCCACACCTCCTAATCGAAATGTGCCGCAATGGACCGGAGAATCCGAATAGACTTAAGCATAGCTACCGGCGAGAAAGTTACTTCATAATCGATTAACCTTCTCTTTGGGTATAACCCTTGGCAACCAATCTTGCTTTAAAGGTTTCTACCTTTCCATGTATTCCTCTCTTTCTCTTGTAGACCCATTTGCACCCAATAGGTTTTACCCCATCGGGTTTGTCTACAAGATCCCAGACAGAGTTAGTGTACATGGAATTCATTTCTGAATCCATTGCACTTCTCCAATGATCAGCGTCTTTATCTTCCATAGCCTCTCTAAATGATGCAGGATCTTCCTCTTGTTCAACAGAGACCGCCTCAAGAGACTCTCCATAAAGAACAAGTCTGGAAGGTGGTCGAATGACCCTCTTCGCACGTCTAGTCGCTATAGGTTCGTTTACAATCGGAGATGGTTCTCTTTCCTCATGTTCCTCAATGTCCATCTCACCACTTAGGGGTGATTGAACATTAGGGGCATGATTTTCTACCATTTCAGGTGTTGATTCTCCCATAGACATTCTTGGCGGAGTCGCCATATATCTCCCACTGGATTCAACACCGGATGGTAGAGTCGCGAATTCATGAACAGGTTCAGTGCGGATCTCTGGAGCAGATGATCTAGGAAGATTTTCCTTTATCTCCTGTAAAAGAACCTTGTTCTTGAATTCGCGTTCTTCTATATACTTGTCCTCTAAGAAGGTTGCATTTGTGCTTACAAAAACCTTCTTATCCTGAGGACTATAGAAATAATACCCTCTTGTTCCTTTCGGATATCCTATAAACACACAATATTCTGATCTTGATTCCAACTTTTCCGTCTTACTCTTCAGCAAATGTGCTGGACAACCCCATGTCCGAAGGTGTCATAGATTAGGCTTACGCCCATTCCACAACTCCAAGGGTGTCTTAGGTACAGACTTGGAAGGAACCAAGTTTAGTAAGTATATTGCTGTTTGTAGGGCATATCCCCAAAAAGAAGTTTTGAGAGTTGAGAAGCTTAGCATAGACCTGACCATGTCCAACAAGGTCCTGTTTCTCCTTTCCGAGACACCATTTTGCTGTTGGTGCACTCAATTGGGATAAAATCCCATTCTCTGTTAAGTATGTCCTAAAGTCGTTGGATAGATACTCCCCACCTTGATCTGATCGAAGTGTTTTTATGTTCTTACCTAATTATTTTTCCACTTCCAATCTGAATTCCTTGAATTTCTCAAGTGCCTCAGATTTGTGGACCATTAGGTAAACATAACCATATCTTGAGTAATCATCTGTGAACGTGATGAAATACTCATATCCACCTCTAGCTGGAACGTTTATTGGTCCACATACATCAGAGTGTACTAATTCTAAAACTTCTTTGGCCCTAAATCCCTTAGATTTAAAAGACATCTTTGTCATTTTACCCTCTAAACAAGATTCACATACAGGCAGCGATTCTACCTTCAAGTTACTTAAAGGACCATCCCTTACTAGTCTATGAATCCTATTAAGATTAATGTGACCAAGTCTTAAGTGCCATAAGTAAGTTTCATTAGAAGAGACAGTTTTATACACTTAGCCGTGTGATGCAATGAGTTGTCGGTTGGTTTTTAGATATACAAATCATTATCCATATGCCCCTTACAAACAATCGCTTTATTAAAAGAAATATCGACTGTCATTAATGAAAAATGAACACAATATCCTTGTTTGAATAATAAAGCAACAGAAATTAAATTTCTAGTAATATCCGGGACATAATAACAATCACTTAAAACCAAATACTTCCTATTTGAAAAATAAAGATAAATAACTCCGACAGCTTTTGCAAAAACCACAGCTCTTGTGCCAACCCTTAGAGTATGCTCCCCTTCATTAAGTTGCCTGGTTACTTGGAACCCCTGCAAAGAATTGCAAACATGGTTAGTGGCTCCAGAATCTACTATCCAAGTATCCGTAGAATCAACCACTAAACAAGACTCAATGAAGGATAACTCACCCTTAGCTTGCTTCTTAGCTATGAGAGCCGGGCAATTTCTTTTCCAATGGCCCTTCTCGCCGCATTCAAAGCACTTCCCCTTAGGTTTCTCATCCGTTTTGGCCTTCTTTACTTGTTGCTATGAGCCCTTCTTATTGGACTTCTTCCTTTTTCCACCCTTACCTTTCGGCTTGGATGAGGATTGTCCAACAGAAGCAACATCAAAAGCATCACCATTTTGAGCCTTAAGAATGCTTTCAATTTTTTAGAGCTCTTTCATTAGTTCATTCAGAGACATGTTCAGCTTATTCATGTTATAGTTGACCTTGAACTGGGAGAACATCTCAGGGAGAGTCTCTAGTGCCATGTCTACCTGAGTTTCCGAACCAATTTCAGCTCCTAAAGCCTCAGCCACATTAAACATTCCGATCAAATTTAGCATATGATCTCTAACGGGCGTCCCGGGCTTCATACGCTCAGTCATAATGGCTCTAATAGCAGCCTGACGTGCTTGGCGTCCTTGATGAGCGAACATATCTTTAAGACTCTTCATGATCTCAGCAGATGTCTCCATGTCTCCATGCCTCTGTTGCAACACATTTGAGATGGAACCCAAAATGTAACAACGAGCTATGTCATTGGCATGAATCCACTTGTCACGAGCCTCATGTTCCTTATCACTGGACTCCATGGTCAGTTTGGGACAAGGTTCAGTTAGCACAAATTTCAACTTCTCAGCAGTGAGAACAATCATCAAATTACGTTTCCAATCAACGTAGTTTTCTCCCATTAGTTGGTTTTTAGTCAATATCACAGATAGTGCGCTAGAAGACATTTTTTCTGAAATAAAACACCATATATGAGCTTGCATAGAATGAATGAATGCATGTTCTAAACATGAAATAAAACTTTTAATAAGTAGACCAAAAAAACTAAAGTATTATGTGACTACCTAAAACTCCAAAATCAAGGCATACCCCTCTATAGGAGTGGTAAATGTTGATTTACAGCTAGGTTGGGATCTCCCACTAAATCAAATATCCTGCATCTCATGCTATATTGATTTAGTATCACATATATTTGACCCTCAATAATATTGTTCTAATATTCTATAGGAAAACCTTACAGTATTTTTTATTTAAGTGTATTACCTTTATATTAATAAATTTTAAACTATCAAATAATTATGAAATCTATAGGATAAACATAATTAATTGAAATTTAAAATTTACTACCATAATTGGGCCCAATCAAGTAACCGAAAACAATGCAGCCCTCCTATAGGGAGACCAATTGAATTAGTACGAGGCATACATACATTCTTACTTATGGGCTAATAAAGGAGGTCGTGGATTTATAAATAAACCCTCACACACTTAATATTTTATAAAACAAATTTGGGTTTTATTCAATTAATATTTTTTAAATTATTTTGACTCTCAAAATAATTAAAATATTAATTACTTTATTAATTCTCAAATCTAATTCTAAATTAGAAAAGAAAATAAATAAAGAAAATATGCATGATAGTTTAGTACCTAGAGCGGTGTTCATACAATTCTATATGACATGCTATGTGAATGACAATTAATTTAAGAATAATCAAAGCAAATAATAAGCAATAATTAAATAAGAACTAAATTTATGGCCATCCTAGACTCAAAATTACAGAAAATTTGAAAAACTAATTGAACCACAACCCGGTCCAATATTTCACGGTCCATCTGCAATTTTTCTTGGTCCAGAATGATTTAATTTTTCGAATTTTCAGCAGCCCAAGTGACAGGCCCAACAACTTAATAAATTCAATCAGCCCATTATTCAATTGAATCTCAATAGACCCATTTATTAAATTGGCCCATATACATTTGAATACCAATGGGCCCAGCTGCACAAGGACCCAAGTCCAGAACCCCCGACCTGAGCCGGACTGACCCAATCCGGGTCGCGACTCGGACTGCTTTGAACCCTAATAGCAGAATCATGCCGCCACCATTACCTTCAGGCTGCCGGAAATCAGATCTGTGCCGCCGTCGAGGAATTTCGCACAACAGCCGTCGTTGTCACCACTGCTGCTCGCCGGAAAACTGCTCGTCGTCTCCAAATCAGTGGGTTGCCGCCGCCGCGGCTGAAACATCGAAACAGATCGCAACCAAAAACCGGGTCTCTGAAAATTGAACAAGTCGCGACCTTCTTTAGTTTCTCACCCATCGAGGTCGCGGCTGTGACAGTACCCACCACCGCTCTTCGATTCATCGATTTTTGTTGCTGATTTCGTCAATCTAGGAAATTTCAGGGCTCCAATGGCAGATTTTTGGACTTTTGCAGAAAAACCCCTCAAATCTAGGGAAGATGAACATCAACCCCACCCCTTTCTCTAAACTTCTGATTTCTTTCAATATGACCCCAGAAAACTTCAAACAATTTGCAATTACACCCAGATGCGAAAAATACAACAAAAATTACATATTTTGTATCCTATTTCAAAATCTAACAAGGGGAAAACATGGAGACGTAATCCACCCCCTTGTGTACAACTCGAAAATACAAAATACAAAATTTGTACCAATAAAACTAGGTCATAAACTGTTCAATAAAAAGTTAAAACATCCATCCATAACAATAATAAATTGTAAACCTAAACACCGCTCAACACTATATGCATAATTAAATTAATTAATAGAGAACATATAATAAAATCAAAACCTACGCTCTGATACCAATTGTTAGAACCACGATTCCTATCTGATTCACAATATAGAATACTGAAAATCGGATACATCGTTGTAGGATCGACTAATTTATCATATGTTCTACAATTAATTAATTTACGCTAGAAGGATTAAATTAATACCTTTGTAGCGTGTGGCTTCAAACCTCCAAGTCTTCTCCAGTGTTCTCACGAACTGCACTGCAATACACGATGTGTGGACACCTCCTTGGCTATATTGTATGCGTGATTGTGTGTGGAAGAAATAATAATGGCCGTGACTTTATATATATAATGTCACATTATATTTTTTCCTTCCAAGTAGCATATCCTGATAGATATAGGAGATCCTGGACAAAATACTACAGTAAAGCTCATAAAGCAAACAAAAGGTAAACAAAGGCACAAAGGCCTACCAATTCAATTACAATTAACGCAGCAAATTCAAAAAGGCTACCAAAGATAATCCATTGATGCCCAATTCTAGTCGGAATTCATTAAAATCCACGTGACGCGTCACGTGCTCAGCGAGATTTAAAAATCCGGCTTAGCCCACAGGGTTGCCTAACTGGATCAACTGGTTTTGGAGGGAAGTTTTGGCCAAATATGTTGATTTTAAGGGGAAACTAACCGTAAAAAACACACAAGCAAATCAATTTGGGCTTTTCTCCTCGAAACTAAAAACCCCGAAATAGAAAGAACCTGACACATTCTTGGTTTTAACCACTAAAATGGCAACCGGAAGTGTACAGTGTAAAAAATAGTACTAAGTGAATATCGGATAAGCTAATTGCTATAAACATCAAGTGGCTAACTAGACGATCAATTGGTTGGGTTTTTATATTTGTAGAACTAATTAAAACAATCAAGTAACTAAAGCTAATAAGATAGATTAGAGAGAAAATTATAGGGATTAAACGTTTAATAAGGATAATCTAGGATTAGATTTCAATTAAGGATAATTAACAATTATTATCCCGATCAATTTAACCTTTAAACTGAATGCTATGTATTAGGAAATGATCAAAAGTATATGCAAGACCTCCTCTTGGAGATAATTACATGTTGATAGTATAGGATTAAGCGCCATTTCCGATCGATTAATCAAATACAACTCCTGATCGATCATAAGGCCAAAGTTCCCACAATTAGCTCAAACCTCTTGGTTCTATTGTCTAATCATGTCAATTAATGTGATCTCTGATCAAATCTCCTCTCTTGATTCCAATTTAATCCATAATAAATTGTTAAACAATTGGTCAAATAATTTTACAAGCACTATAAAAAATTAATCAACTAATAATATAACATGGGATTGAATTAATCAGGTAAAAATCACTAATCACTCATAATATACTTTCTAAACATAGATTAATGAAATTTAGCTAATGATGATCATAATAAATGATGAACACAAATATGACATAATCATGTTTATACAAATATTAAATGAAAATGGGAAGATAAACCTATTTTAATGTTGATTTTGATCTTCAAGTTGAATTCCCCTTATTTTGCTCTCCAATTTCTCTCACTAGAAAGCTATGCAAATGATGAATGACATGAAAAAATTGAAGTAGGAAGGATTTTTTACCCACATTTGGGGCTTTTATGGACAATTGGCCAAAAATAGGAAGCTTAGAGCGTAAAGCCCATTTTTTCGCTGCATTTTGGCACTGGTCGTGTGCCTTATAACTAGGCCACATGACCAGGTCTTCTCTAACAAAAATTTTGGGATTTTCTCTGGACTCCCATGTAGGAATTTCCGAATTTCCCTGGGACATTCTTGGTAGTTATAATTCAGCATACACATTGATTAATCCTAAACATGCATCTATTAATTTAAATACAATACATAAGTGTTTTAGAGTTGACCTGAGAATCGTGCGCACAACGATTCGATGTTAGACTCAAGAATTAACCTTCTGGACTGTATCCCTGCTCGATCCTCAACGTCGGATGGACGACGAACTTTGAGAAATCCCAAGTGTGGGAACCAAACACTGCCACCGCCGCCCTTTCAATCTCTCTTTTTTGCTCTGTGGTTTTTACGTTAGACTGTTCTTTTTTACAGACTGAGAGTTATGTATTTAATACATAATAACTGAGTGTGGGCTTGGCCTGGTAGTATAATTCCCTACTGGGCTAGGAGCCTAAAGTGCTTGGTACACGTGTTTCGTGCACGCACTTTAGGGCACTTTTAGTGTCATTTTAGTGTCAATAATGTGCATAATTACGTGTATCTAGTGCTTTTATATTCTCATGGGCAAAATAATGCGTTTGTGCTGTTTCTGTGCTAAGACAGGTGAAAAAGGATCGAAAAAGAACATCGAACGACCGCGGAGTCGAGGGATCGATCGAGGCAGCAAAAGGAAGGGCCAACTGAAGATCTCGGCCGAGACATGATGCAAATCTCGGCTGAGATGAGTCTCCAGGGAATTCTTGAAGAATATCAAAGATGAAGATCTCGGCCGAGATACAATCCAATCTCGGCCGAGATGAGTCAAATCCCAAAAAGCCCTAATTTCCTTTTTTCACGTCTCGGCCGAGATGCAACCCAATCTCGGCCGAGATCAGCTTTCGACCCAAAATTCCTGAAAACCCTTTTTCACGTCTCGGCCGAGATGGAAGTGATTCACTACCCTGTTTTAAAATCCTGAATGCGATTTTACCTATTTTTGACTAGCACTTTCTCTCCTTATATATATATCATCCCATTCGAATTTGACAAAAACCTAGAACCCATCCCCCACACATAATCAGCTACTTTTCTCCATTGGAAGCAAAGGAATGGAAGGGGGTTGAAGATCAAGCCTTTGGTTCTTTCTATCCTATTTTCATATTTTCTTTAATTTTCTGTTATTTTATCTTTGTATTAGGTAAAATGGGTGGCTAGCACCCTTTTGTTCACTCTTGATTATTGTGGAACCTTGAGTTCAAGACATTTATGTGATTATTACGGTTAATGTTACCGAAAATATTGTGTATTCAAGTGTTTTGTGTTATTTGTTGTTATTGAGTCACATTTATGAATTGATTATTGGATTGATCACCCTTTAAGGGATTTGTGAATGTGTTGCTAGAATAGGAAATTACTATCCGTAATTGTAGGATTTTCGATTCCCGTGTAGCAAACAATAGATTTATTTATTGGTGATAACACAAAGTTCAACCACTAAAACCGAGCTTGCGAGTTTTATGTTGAATTTATCTCGTTGTCCTAGTGTTTAATGCATTTGGTGATTGAATCTAAGAGAGCTTGTTCGAGGATTCGGTTAAACTGAATAGGGTTAGTCGAAGAGCTTGTTTTGATTAACTAAGATTAAGGGATAACAAGGCTATTAGAGCTTGTTAATAGCCTTGAGATAAGGGCTAGAATCACAATTGAATAGGGCATTAACAATAGTTGCATAAATCGTCCAAGACCTCGGTGAAACATGATCAAGGGTGGCTTGTTTTACTATTTAAAAACCAAAAACCAAAACAAATCTCTTTATTTGTCTTTGTTTATTTAGGTGTTAGTTGTTATTTCATTAAATTCCCCCCACTTCTTTATTGTTTTCTAGTTTATTTACATTATATTTCTTGATCATAATAGCTTAATATAATGAAGCAAAATTGTTCGGCCGTTCCTCGTGGGATCGACCCTTGCTTGCCACTCTACTAGTTAGAGTTATAAGATAAGGTTAAGTGTATATTTCTACACATTAATTTGGTAGTAAGAAACGACACTACCAAATTTTGAAAGATGGGCCTAACTATGAATTAATTCTTCTATGTTCAGCCCAGAACATAATTAATTCATAAATATTAATTCATTCCACTAAAGAATTAATACTGACTTACCCTTTTATTCCCAAATTGATTCGAGGCCTGAATTAGACTTAATTAATCTCTGTATTTAAGATATCAAATATCCATTAATTAATTAAGGCTTCTGACAACTTGAATTAATTAATTGCTTATTAACTCCTTAAGTAGTACCACTCAACTTCATTATTGTAACTGAACTTAATCAACCTGTAGGGTTTAGTACAATAAATCTTTTGAGCTCCTTAAGGGGATGTCATCATCCTAAACAGATACGGTTACCTAAACACAAATTACCAGTTATCATATGCAAACTGCTGTAACCCAAGATATAGAGTATAAAGAGTTAGCACTTAATTCTCACCCATAACAAATCAAAGTGACACACAGACATGCACACATAACTGTAATCTTATTTAGGGTTTAGATTACAATAAGTCACCTGAGATCTCTTGTTTTTCGCTAAGGTCAGGCAGAAGAACTTATCTCATCATGATCCTATCAATACGTAAAGACGTACCAGTATAAGTAAATAGTCAAGATAAACTATTCCTACTTGATACTGCAACCTATACCAATAACTCGTCCTCAAGTTATTTCAACTGTGGTATATATTTTATATCTCATTATGTTTAACAAATCATATGATCTTATGTGATCTACAACACACCATATGATCTACTTATAGAGAGAGATATAGGGACATATATAGTAATTAGTGTAAACAAAATCAGATAGCAGATTAATAGTGAATAACTGAAAACATTGTATATAAAAGGTCTTGCTTTCAGTATACAAATCCAACAATCTCCCACTTATACTAAAGCAAACTTTAGTATACCAGGTGTCTAACTATCTAGCTATTACATTCTCCCACTTATACTGAAAGTTTACTAAGTGGGTGGCATCAATCGCAGCCCTAGTCCCTTAACATGTTTGTCGTAGACTTTCTGCAGTAAGCTCTTCGTGAATGGGTCAGCCAAATTCTCTATCGTACAAATCTTCTCCATCCGCACATCTCCTCGTTTTACGATTTCTCGTATTTTATGGTACTTTCTCTCCATGTGTTTAGTCGCCTTGTGGGTCTTAGGTTCCTTTGAGTTTGACACTGCACCTGAGTTATCACAATAGATTGTGATACTCTTAGGTAAACTAGGTACCACGCCTAGATCCAAGAGGTAGTTCCGGAGTCATACTGCCTCCTAAGTAGCCTCTGAAGCAGCCATATATTCGGCTTCCATAGTGGAGTCCGCAATGCATCTCTGCTTTGCACTCATCCATGAAACGACTCCTCCTCCCAAGGTAAACACATAGCCCGAGGTAGATATTCTCTCATCCCTGTCAGCCTGGAAATCCGAATCCGTATAACCCAAGGGATTTAGACTGTTTGCCTGGTAAACTAGCCTGTAATTTCTAGTCCTCTTGAGGTACTTGAATACATGTTTTACCGCAATCCAATGTGCCTGTCCAGGGTTAGACTGATATCTTGCCACTATGTCAGCTGCATAGCAGATATCGGGTCTCGTGCATAGCATGGCACATAAGACTACCTACTGCGGAAGCATAGGGTACCTGCCTCATTTTCTCTTTCTCCTTAGGTGTCTAAGGACACATCTCCTTAGAAAGTGGAACCCCATTTCTGAAAGGTAGCAATCCTTTCTTAGCGGTTTGCATGCTAACACGAGTGATCACAGTATCAATATAGGCTGCTTGGGATAAGCTCAACATCCTCTTCTTGCGATCTCGTATAACTTTGATCCCAAGAATGTAAGCTGCCTCTCCCAAGTCCTTCATTTGAAACTATTCGGATAACCATATCTTTATGTCTGATAACACTTCCACGTTGTTGCCAACTAGGAGAATATTCTGCGTAAAGTGCAAGAAATACTTTATCTCCGTTGAACATTTAAGCGATACACAGAACTCTCATTTTCACTTTGATTAAATCCATAGGATTTAATCACCTCGTCAAAACGTAAGTTCCATTACCTGGAAGCTTGCTTGAGTCCATAAATGGACTTCTTCAGCTTCCACACTAGATGCTCTTCGCCTTCCCTCACATAACCTTTTGGTTGCTGCATATAGATGTCCCCGCATTCTTCAAGGTAACCATTTAGAAAGCGATTTTGACATCCATCTACCAAACCTCAAGGTTTAAGTGAGTTGCTATGGCGAGAAGGATCCGAATGGACTTGAGCATTGCCACCAGCGAAAAGGTTTCATCGTAGTCTTTACCCTCGATCTGGGTATACCCTTTCGCCACTGGCCTAGCCTTATAGGCCGTGACCTCTCCATCCCTTCCTTTCTTTCTCTTGTATACCCACTGGCTGTCTATAGCTTTACAACCATCTGGCAGTTATAGATTCAAATTCAGAATCCATAGCGAGATGCCATTTTTTCGCATCTACGTCACTTACTGCCTCGGCGTATGTCCAAAGATCTTGATCAGCATGTCCGTCTCCTGGGATCAAATCCGAAGATTCTCCCACAAACATGTATCGATCAGGTTGACGAACAACCCTCCCACTACATCGAGGCTGTGTAGGCATTATGTCAATAGGTTGCACAGTATTTGGTATTATTGCCTCTTGCACTTGTGGCTGTGGAAGTGGAATCGTATTGACATTCCCTTCGAGTTCTTGAAGGCCAATGCCTGTTATGGACTTGTGATTAATCATATAGTCCTCTTCTAAGAATCGGGCGTTAGTGCTAATAACGACCTTCTGATCCCTAGGACTATAGAAATAACCACCCTTCGTTCCCTTTGGATACCCTATAAATAATCTCATCTCTAACCTAGATTCCAACTTGTCAACATCCTTGTTCAGCACGTGTGCTGGACTACCCCAAATCTTTATATGGTTCAAGCTAGGCTTGCGCCCAGACCATAGCTCGACAGGGGTCTTGGGCACCAACTTGGATGGTACCAGGTTTAACAGATAAGAAGTTGTTTCTAAGGCATATCCCCAGAACGAAATGGGCAAAGATGCATAAGTCATCATAGATCTAACCATCTCAAGTAGAGTTTGATTTCTTCTCTCTGCTACACCAATCTGTTGAGGAGTACCCTGTGTAGTCAATTGGAATGTAATCCCAACCTCTGACAAGTACTATTGGAACTCGTTGCTGAGGTATTCGCCACCGCGATCAGACCGCAATGACTTGATACTTTTCCCTAACTTCTTCTCCACTTCTGCCTGAAATTCCTTGAATTTCTCAAAGCATTCAGACTTGCGGCAAAGTAGGTAAATGTATCCGCATCTTGAGTAATCGTCAATAAAAGTGACGAAATACTCATACCCTCCACGAGCTTGAGTGGACATCGGTCCACGCAAGTCAGAATGTCTAACACCTCATTTGCCCTACTCCCCTTTGCCTTAAAAGGCTTTGTCGACATCTTTCCTTCTATACAAGATTCGCAGACTCGAGTCTGAACTGGTTGGAATGAACCCAACACCCCATCAGATACTAGTTTTTGGATCCTATTTAGACTGATGTGACCTAATCTTAGGTGCCAAAGATGTGTTTGATCCTCTTGAGAAGATAACTTTCTTTTCTTTAGGTTTGATGAAGTGGATGCAACTAAGTTTTGAGTATTATGCAGACAAGTTATAGAATAAAGACAATTGCTCAAAACACCAGTGCAGATAACTACATCATTTCTCATGATAGAAACATTACTACAAAAAACAACTGAATATCCATCACAATAAAGTTTCGAAACTGAAATCAAGTTTCGCCGAAAATCCGGCACAAATGAAACATCTCTTAACACTAAAACAGTGTCATTAAAGCATAAAGAAAAATCTCCAACTGCAACTGCTGCGACCCTTGTTGCATTGCCCGTGGAGATAGTGATCTCGCCATCCCTAAGCTACCTTGTTGGCTGAAAGCCCTGCAAGGTATGACAAACATGATCAGTCGCATCCGTATCTACTACCCACGAATGAGTAGAAAAGATGCCAAACATGTTTCAGTTACTAATGCTAATGTCGTACCTTGGTCCTTTGCCTTTAGTATCGGACAATCTTTCTTCCAATGTCCAGTCTTACCACACTTGAAGCACTTTCCCTTGGGCTTCTTTACTCTACCACTAGGGTCTGCTATTGTACTCCTACTATTTACTTTGGCCTTTTTGGCTTTTGCCTCTTTTTCTTGTTTCCACCTTTCGGTGGAACAGTGGGCCCATTGCCGGTGACCAAAGCCTGTGCACCCTTTCCCATAACCCATTCTGTTGTAACTAGGTCATTGAGTAACTCATTAAGAGTATAGTCTTTCTTGGCCATAACATCATTGAGACGAAAGTTCTCAAAGGATTTGGGAAATGTGTTGAGAATGATATCGACCTTGGCCTCGCCGTCGATACCTCCTCCTATCAAGTAAAGCTTGTCCATGAGGTTACTCATCTGCATGACATGATTGTGCACTGAGCTGCCCTCGCTCATCTGACTTTCCATGATTTGCCTGATTAAGTCAAACTGAGCAGCTTTGTCCGTCTCCCCATACACCTCTTGAAGGTTCAGCATGATGCCAGTGGCATTGTCCATGGCCTGATGCTGGAGCTGCAAAGTAGATGACATAGTGTTCATAATGTAGCATTTAGCCACATTATTAGACTTATGCCACCGATCATGTTTTTCCCGCTCCTCATCAGTGGACTGATCGGGGATCCGGACGAGGAGTAACTAGCACAAAATAGTGTTCCTCAGCGATAAGAATATACTTCATATTACGTTTTCATTCTTTATAGTTCGAACCGGTTAAAGGGTGTTGTGCGAGAATATTGATGACAGATGATAAAGACATATCTGAAAATATATGAACAATAAACATGTAAGAACACAATCACATATAATTTGAAACAACAATATTGTAACCTTTTGATAAAACAATATTGATAAAATCCTCCAATAGCCCAAAAGATTCTACATATAAGCCATGCGGGTGGACGTTTATATGTAAACCCCTCGACCAGACTAAAACACCTAGTCATTTAATTTCAATCCATGTCAACCTATCCTTTTGACAAATGAAATTAATAATTGGACCTTTAAACTAGACCATATTATCATTAAGAAGGAACTCCTTGGGGAGTTGTACTTAAAATAATACCTAAGCAATGACCACAACCTAACCCTTGTAAATAAAATCTTGAATTTGACACACTTACGCGGACCATGTCGCTTCCAACTTATTAAACCTTTGTTATCCCTTTTAATTCCATTTTTCTAGAAAACTTGTGAAAATTATACGTGTAAGCCATGCGTATTGATGTTTACGCGTGTAACTCCCACTTTTCTTTTGGAATTAAAAGATATATTTAGAAGTCTCAGCTGACAAAATTATGAATAATAAATGTTAGCAAGTCACGTATATGGACGTTTACTAATATTATTATTCACTTTGCCTTGAGATCGATTGTAGGGGTCATTGACTATTTTAAAGGAAACATTAAGAAAAAGTCGGGTTTTGCTTAGTCTTTTACTTCAAAAGGTTTGTCCATGCAACAACACGTAACCCTAAGCATAAATAAAACTAAACTCAACAAGTAAAGCATGCTCGGAGAATTTAAATATGCTAATACAACGTGATGTTCCTAGCATGATAGTCTAAGCGCAATTAATAAATCACGTAGACATATTTGACATAATAATAAATATTAAACATCCATCGAGCAAAAAGAAACGATAAAAAACAAATAAAATTCCTTCTTCGTGGCTCAATATGGAAAAAATAATAAATCCTAAATTATTACATAATTTAGAAAATACAGGTCTTCAAGCTTTTGGGCCTTAACGTCGGGCCTCGCGTAATCGGGTACGGACCGGGCTAAAATGAAATATCGGGCTAAAGACGAGCTGCATGGGCCGATGGGCTATCTGGCCTAAACCCTAGGGCCCGTACACGGCAACGATCTGCTAGGGTTAGCAAACCCTAGCCGCCGCCACCCCTCCAACCGCAACCTTGCTGCTGCCGGGCGCCGGGGCTGCTGCTGCCGAGCGTCGGGGCCTGCTGTGGCCGGGCGCCGGGGCTGCTACCGAGCGCCGGGTGCCTGCTGCCGGTTCCTTCACGTTTTTTATGTTCTTCGTTTTCGATTCTCGATTTTACAGATTTTTCAACAAAAATACAAGTAAAAACGAACCTATTCTAACCACGGATTTTCTCATGGTGAATTACAATCACAACGTAACCAAACATGACATACTAATAAGAAACGAGCCACGAAGAACGATAATAAAATAAACACACATACAATCAATAATTGAATTATATCTGACAGAGCTAAGAAAACTGATCTGGCTCTGATACCAATTGTAGAAATTTCTGAATTTCCCTAGGACCTTCTTGGTTGTCATAATTCAACATACACATTGATTAATCCTAAACATGCATCTTTTAATTTAAATACAACACATAGGTGTTTTAGAGTTGACCTAAGAATCGTGCACACAACGATTCGATGTTAGACTCCAGAATTGACCTTCTGGACTGTATCCCTGCTCGATCATCAATGCCGGATGGACAACGAACTTTGAGAAATCCCAAGTGTGGGAACCAACACTACTGCCGCCGCCCTTTCACTTTCTCTTTTCTGCTCTGTGATTTTTTCGTTAGACTGTTCTTTTTCACAGACTGAGAGTTATGTATTTAATACATAATAAATGGGTGTGGGCTTGGCCTGGTAATTTAATTCTCTACTGGGCTAGGAGCCTGATGGGCCAGTCCAGGGATCAAATACAAGAAATAAAGATGGGCTAACTATGAATTAATTCTTCTATGTTCAGCCCAGAACATAATTAATTCATAAATATTAATTCATTCCACTACAAAATTAATACTGACTTACCCATTTATTCCCTAATTGAGTTGGGGCTTGAATTAGACTTAATTAATCTTCGTATTTAAGATATCGAACATCAATTAATTAATTAACGCCTCTGATAGCTTGAATTAATTAATTGCTTATTAATTCCTTAAGCAGTACCACTCAACTTCATTATTGTACCTGAACTTAATCAACCTGCAGGGTTTAGTACAATAAACCTTTCAAGCTCCTTAAGGGGATATCATCATCCTAAACGAATACGGTTACCTAAACACAAATTACCAGTTATTATATGCAAGCTGATGTCACCCAAGATATAGAGTATAAAGAGTTAGCACTTAACTCTCATCCATCGTAAATCAAAGTGGCACACAGACATACACACATAACTGTAATCTTATTTAGGGTTTAGATTACAATAAGTCACCGAGATCTCTTGTTCTTCACTAAGGTCAGGTAAAATAACTTATCTCACCGTGATTCTATCAATACATAAAGACGTACCAATATAAGTAAATAGTCGAGATAAACTTTTCCTACTTGATACTGCAACCTATACCAACAACTCGTCCTTAGGTTGTCTTAGCTGTGATATATATTTTATATCTCATTGAGTTTAACCAATCATATTATCTTATGTGACCTACAACACACCATATGATCTACTTATAGAGAGAGATATAGGGACATATATAGTGAGTAGTGTAAACAAAATCAGATAAGAGATTAATAGTGAATAACTGGAAACATTGTATATAAAAGGTCTTGCTTTCAATATACAAATCCAACATCCCACACGCGTCGTGTGGATTTACACTGGGCCACACGATCGGGTCATGTGGGGCAAAAATTGCACCTGTAGTCCAACTTCAAAGGCATTTTTACAGGTTTTCGAATCCGATTTTGGCTTTGGCTCTTTCTGACAAAGTTGTAGACTTTGAGTTGGCTTTTCAATAACACTAATTTCACCGCCATTGGATATGTATATCTCAAGAAATACTGAAGGTGTGTCAGTTTGGAATTCATCATTTTCGCCTCTTTCTCGCCCGTTTTTATACTTATTTCCACCCTTCATCCTTTTGGCCTATTTTACTGGTAAAATGCTCAAAAGCCGATCTTATTGATGGAATAAGGAACATACAAAGTATATGACAAACGAGATCATAGAATACACAAATATACGATAAAATCCTTTTTCTAATCGTGTTTCATAACCAAAAACCTCGTTTGTCAGAACCGTAGCTCGTGAAATACTTGCGGAAACTTTAAAATCACACATTCTTTTCTCTATAAAAGATTTACCTACAACTATGTCACACATGGAGGGAAACATAAACTGTTATTGTGGATTTAGAGCAGTGATTCGTACCTCGTGGGTCGATGCAACCCCGGGATACGTTTTCAATCTTGCCTAGCATATAATGTGAGTATATTACACTGAAATATATCCAAAGAATCTTTATATTTTTAGTAAAGGAGATGATTGAAGCATATTATTGTTGAATTGTTTTAGTTTGCAAATGACACGTCGGTTTTCTAACCTAGTGTTCCGCAAGTGTACGGTTATAGTTGTAGTAGCGGCAATCAAGGTTGATTCCACAAGGAATAGATTTTTAGGTAGTTCGATACCTCAATATTCTAGGATTGTCCTAACTAGATACTAAGTTGCAAAGGTTGATTTTAGTAAAAACTAAAGAATTTAACTAATTAACTAAATTACTTAATGAATTATAACTCAACACCTGGCAAGTCATGCATAACTTCGACAAACTTCATGTTAATTTCAGACGTAGATTATGTTTCTCTAGCTAGATGTGTGAGTTTGAACTTTTGATGAAGTAAATGCTTTGTTTTTCCGCTTACCTTATGTTTCTTGTTTGGAACTGTAAGAATCAGTTTGTGTGAATTTTGTATGTTTTCTAAATATGGTGTATCTGTAATGTTACTTAATGCTAAAATCACAAGTTTTATTATTTTTGGAGTTTATAATAAGGTAAAAAAATTTATTGTGCTAAACTAGAAATAGTAAAAGGACAAACATGAAAATGAGGGAACATGAATAATTGCACTTACTTTTTAAAATACTTAAAATCTAACATTAAAGGAAATTATTGAATTGATAAAAATATTATACATATATTCTAAGCATATGTAATGGCTTGATAAATGAATACACTATGCTATATAAACTTACAGGGTACAATAAAGAAAAAAAAAAGAACTATAAAGAAATAACAAACTAAGTTATACTACGTGACTGATTAAAGAAAATGTACTATGTGAATGAGTCACAAAATTAAATTAAAACATGCAGAAAAATAGAGACAGTAAAATGTTAATGTTAATATTGACTTATAAGTATGGATTAGATAAAATAAATAGTTACAATAGAATAAATAGTTGTATAGTATAAATAAAAATAAAGGTGGAGAAATAAAATCAGAATGCATGGTTTAAACATATATAGATAAAACTTTTAAATGAGTGTGCAATGTACGAAAAATATGGAATACTTCACTATAAATAAACAAGGATGTAAAGACATAAAAAAATAGTTAAATCATCTTTTATATTTAATAAAGATTGGAGCATGTGCCTCGGTTGAAGATTATGAGACACAATATATGTAGCCGGTCTTCCATAAGAGAAACATGTTTTATTTTATAACTATGCCATAATAGGATTTTTATTTAAAATTATACATAATTTTCAAATTTTGACGTTGAATTGAGAAAATAATTAAAGAAAATTGAAATAAGCAATCTTAGATCAATAAGTAAATTATACTAAAAAGGGTTATACTTACTAATAATAAAAAAAATTAGATATGTTTTCATAATAGAAGTTGGATGTTGGACTTTGATATTAAGTTGCTAGAAGTTTTTCCTTACATAAAAATATGCAAAGAATCTCATGTGTACATGTATGTTGAGATTGAAATTATTTATTAGAGAAAGTACGTTAGACCTAATATTTTAGGCAAAAACTCTTGTGCACAAGGTGCACAATATCCTTATTGTGCATCAGTCAGGTTTGACCCCGGTTCACGCGGTTCAAGCTCGGTTGACACGGCCGCGACCAATTGTGACTGGAAGGGGAATTGTGACTCAAACTTACTTTATGAAATTGTCAAATATACTTTATGTAAATATCAAACATACTTTATGCAAATATCAACAAAGCGCAGAATTGTGACTCAAACATACTTTATGAAATTGTAAAACATACTTTATATAAATATCAAACATATTTTATGAGTAAATCAACCATACCTTAAGTGTGTGCCTTGAATCTGTTTCACTTTAGAATTGTGACTCAAACATACTTTATGAAATTGTCAAACATACTTTATGTAAATATCAAACATACTTTATTCAAATATCAACAATAATGCATGTTGACGCGGCCGCGACATTTGGTCGTGGTACCATTTAATATCTATTTTCCATTTTTTTTAATAAAATAAAGGAAGTGGTGCACCATAGCACTATTGTGTACATGGTGCACCCAAGACCTACTCAATATTTTATGTGTATATAACAAATAATGAACTAATGAGTGTGAGTTAATGATGTAATAAGATAAATGAATGTGTATTTTTCTTCAAATGCAAACATGAAAATATATACTGCCATTATTATATAGTTTTTCAATCATCGTATAACTTTATTCAAGATATATTAATGATCTTCGAGTCTATGTATAATGAGAGTAAACACTAACTAGGATATATCAAATTTTATATATAACAAAAAAAATTGTAAGGCTGAATATTTCAAATGGTATGTTGTTTTTATGAATCTTTATTATGACTTGTTTTGTAAAGACTAAGATTGTTTAACTTTGAAAAAATTGATAAAAATATAATTACAAAACTAATCAGTAATTTTACCACTTTGTATAAATGCCCTGTAACTTGTATTTTGTTACTAAAAATGCCCCATGATCGGCTGTAGCAGATTGCACAACCAGTCATTTATGAGTTGTCCCTCATTTAGTGATGTGACATTACTGTTTTCGATTTTTTTTTATTTTTTCTGCTAACTCACTTATTAGGATGGTTAAAAAATAAAAATTATATCCCCAGCCCCCACCCCTTTGGGGCGTTTTTTAGAGTCGGAAATTTTTTGTTTCTCTTTTATGATTCTTTTTAATTTCTCAATGATTTGGAATTTTGTTTGTTCAATAGATCAAATTTTATTACATAAGATTTTATTAAAACAATCGACTAATACCACTACACAAAATATAATTATTTTACATTTAAATTAATTTTCTGATTGGATAATAGGTAAAAAGTTGTCATTAGCATTTAATTATTAATTTTACTAAAGAGAATATATAATATTACATTTAATGATATTATCAAAATTATATCATTTCTTTAATAAAATATATTAATCATGATATGCATATTACTTAAAGTATTTCTAATGATTAGTGTTAAATTGCAGAAAAACTAATAGATAAATTTCTATGATGATCTTAACTTATCTTCGTGTAAAAATAAATAATATAATTAAAAAAAGTATATTTAATACTTAGGCAACTTTCATATGATATTAGTGCAGTTCATGTTTATAGGATCATTTTGCAAAAAAAAAAAGTGGTCCGACGAAAAAGGTTATAATAAAATGAAATTTAAATTTAGTTCTATACCTAAATCTTTTAACTTCAAACACAAAAATATTACAACAAATCTATCACACATAAACTCTAAGTGGAAAAATATGATGCAACAATTGAATGTTTCTATTCTTTATTTTTTGAAATTTCTATTCCTACTACTCTTTATTCGCAATAGACACGAGATAATATATAATAATGAAAATAAATAAATAAAATGATAAAATAATTTTGCTAGTTTTAGTTAATTTATTACAATATTCAAAACACATCAAAGATCTATAGAATAATTCTATATTGAAAATAAACCAAAAAAAAAAAAAAAAAGAGAGAGAAAAAGCTTGAAATCATCTTTCCTATTTTTTTCCGGCCAGAAATGTGTTATCTTTATGGTTTTGACTATTTGGTATTTCTTATAGAATTTAAATTTGATTAATTCTAGCATATTGCAAAGATATCATTTACTTAATTGAATGAGATTATATAGGTATCCATAATTTATGAGACAAACTATTGTTACATTATATCATGCTCCAATTCTCAATAAGTAATATTATGGTTGGTAAAAACATAAAAAATTAGGGTGGTCATAAGTTACAAATACTCCCTCCGTCCCGGCTTATCTTGCACAGGGGGGGTCAGCACGGATATTAAGAAAAGTTGTTTTTTGGTTGTTTGTTGACTTTTCAAAGGTGAATTGAGGGTGGAGATTGAGAGTGGAGATTTTGAGGGTGGAAATTATGTTATAACTTTCCCTTTTTAGGCTGTGCAAGATAAGGTGGGACGGCCGTTTAAGGAAAGTGTGCAAGATAAGGTGGGACGGAGGGAGTAGTTATTAAGTCATTTGAAATTAAAAAAAAGGGTCATTATAAACGACTACATGTTGCTTTTAATGAGACGACATAAAAAATACCGACCACATGCAACGCACCTGCTTGTTTATGGTTTTGTAAAAAGTAACATACCTAAATAGTAGGCAATTCGGGCTGCCGAGTCGGGCCAAGGGGTAGTTTCGGGTAGGGTTAGGCCGTGCACAATTTATTTTGGGCCCAGAAATGCTAGGCCCAGCCCGACGAACCTCGGGTCGAAAAAGCTCACCAATGAAATTTTTTCCTTTTCTTTTTCGTTACCCTAACCATAAAGGAGAATTATAAATTGAGGCAAACTTTAGTTTAATTGGCTTAAGAAAAAGCCTAACGAGAATAGTTCCATTTAAATTTATCTCAAGTATTGGGTAAACTACCCTAAGGGGGAGCTTGGATTATTAAGATTTTATCCGAATTTTAGCATTTTATTCTGGGTCGGAAGGATAACCTGATTTTCTATTTTCACCAAGGTAAAAGCTAGATAAAGCTAGATAAAATATCACTATCCTAAATTATCTACCAAAGTATAAAGAGGAAGAGTAATCATAGATAGACCCGCTCAAAGAAAAATATGGTAGAAGTATTCACATTTCAAAGTGGTTCATTCAGCACAAAGATATAAGAAAAACGGCACGAAAGTTTATTAAAAACTCAATATAGTTTGTCCTTAATACTAATAAGCTCCCAAAAACACTCATCTATCAAGAAATAGATATGCTAAAGGATTACGTACTATGTGCTCCTGTTTCATCGTAGCAATTTGTAGATATAATTTGGTCCGATTAATTTGATAACATACAATAACAATTAGCTAATTAGCTAAATAAAATTCAATTATATCGAGCCGGCCCGAAAAAAAATAAAAAGCCCGTTCTCACCGGGCCAAAAAAGCCCAAATTTTTTCAGGCCTAATATATTTCGGGTCGGACCTGTTTTGCCAGCTCTACTAAACAGTGATATATTAGACAGTCTAGAATTTAGTTTGGTTATATGATCGGTTAATTCAGTTACGGGAATATGGACTGTTTGGGAACGCACGCCCCTACAGTTAGCATGTCTGACAGTAAATCCTTGCACTTGCAGTTAAGGTGGCTGTTCAGTCGCCAACTTCTTTTATTAACGGCTCACCAATTTCCATTGCAACCCATTTGCGTTGACATTAAATTATTGGTTAGAAACGTTGACCAGCAAAAATTGTAATTATTGATGGCATAATTTGCCATAAGATATTCTAAATCATAGCTTCTCTTTCCTTTTTTTGTGTTTCAATTATACAGAAGCATGAACAACCTATGCACTGAATACTATATCTCTTTCTTTCTTACTGCCTTCTTCTTTTCCTTATGCACTCTGGAATTGTCCACCGCAGCAGACACCATATATACTTCACAGATACTTAGAGATAACGGTACTACGTTGATTTCATCTGGTGGAACCTTCGAATTGGGCTTTTTCAGCCCAGAGAATTCCAAGAATCGGTACGTTGGCATATGGTACAAGAGAATTACAGCAAGGACTGTTGTATGGGTTGCCAACAGAGATGATCCACTAACAGATAATTCTGGCACGCTAAAAGTTGTGGGACCGGGAAGCCTGGTTGTTATAAATGGTACTAATGGTGTAGTTTGGTCAACTAATGCATCAAAAACTGTGCAGAGTCCAGTTGCACAATTACTCGACTCGGGGAATCTTGTAGTGAAAGCCGATGCTAATGAAGATAACCCGGAGAATTTCCTCTGGCAGAGCTTCGACTATCCAACTGACACATTTTTACCGGAGATGAAGCTCGGTGTCAACTTTATGACTGGTCATGAAGTCTATCTCACATCACAGAAGAGCAAAGGTGATCCTGCAGTGGGAGATTACACGTGCCACTGCGATCCAACTGGCTATTCACAAATAGTCATACATAAGGGTAGAGATGTGATGTTTAGAACAGGGCCATGGCATGGTCTTGGCTTTAATGGGAACCCGAAATTGCGCAACAACGATATTTTTACATTCGGATTAGTTATGACTAAGAATGAGGTGTACTATCATTACGAGCTTATCAATAACTCAGTTATTACAAGGTACACTCTAAGTGAGAATGGTCATGGGCAGATGTGGCTTTGGGTTGATCAGACACAAGAATGGAGCAGTTATCTTACTATGCCGGATGATAGTTGTGATATCTATAATTCATGTGGTCCATATGGTAATTGCCAGATTAAAAATTCGCCTATATGTGGATGCTTGGACAAATTTAAACCGAAAGATGGCAATAGTTGGGAGAGGGGAAACTGGTCGAATGGGTGCATTCGGAGGTCTCCTTTGGAATGTGACAATGGTGGTGTATTTCTTAGGCTTTCGGGCATGAAACTTCCAGATACTACGGAATCTTGGTTTGACAAAACTATGAGTCTAGAAGAATGCAAGGGATTGTGTTTAAACAATTGCTCTTGTACGGCATATGGAAGTCTATATATTGATGGAAATGGATGTCTACTTTGGTTCGGCGACCTTGTTGATATGAGAAAGATGTCGCCCGGACAGGATATCTACATTAGAATGTCTTCTACTGAGCCAGGTAAGTTTTCATTTGGATTTAAGGAATTTATGGTTGTGTCAACATGAAAAATTAATATTTCTCTGAATTGATATTCCCACAGAATCAGAAGGAAAGAAACGAGAAATAATTATTGTAACATTGTCCCTGGTAATTGGCATATCTCTGCTATGCCTCAGCCTGTTTCTGTACACTTGGAGGCGACAAAAAGGTAAGATGTCATGTAATGTTCTCCTAAAGACAATAAAATAAATGCTCGTACGTGTATATCATGTAAGTGGATATTTTTCTTTTTTATTTTTTGTTTCTCTCTAATGAACGATTTGTATCCTCTTTATGGCAGGGAGGCTGAGTAGCATCAACATGGAGAGTGATCCTAGCGAAAATCTTGCAGATCTGGAATTGCCACTGTTCGACTTTTCCAAAATAACTAAAGCTACTGATAATTTTTCTATCACCAATAAGCTTGGACAGGGTGGATTTGGACCTGTTTATAAGGTAAAGTCATCTTAAAATGGACAGTTTTAACGGAAACTAACATCTGATTCCATATCAGGACTCTCAAAATGCGTTGTTAAAGAATCTGAAATTGAAATTTGTTAATTCTATACTCAATATTCTGGTATAGCTTTGTGATATTAACAGATCATACATGATAGAGTAATTATTAGGCTGTATAAATTTGAATTTTTTACATAATGTTCAGCAAAGGAACACCTATTACACAAATACATTTTGATACTAGGGCCTGCTAGAAGACGGACAAGAAATTGCTGTTAAATGTCTATCAAGAACTTCGTGTCAAGGAGTGAATGAGTTCAAGAATGAAGTAAACTGTATCGGAAAACTTCAGCATAGGAATCTAGTAAAGCTTCAAGGCTGGTGCATTCAAGGCGAAGAAATGATGCTGATTTATGAATACATGGCCAACAAAAGTCTTGACTTACTACTATTCGGTGAGGATTATAAGTCGCACTTTATAAACATAAGAACCAGCTTATGTATCTCTATGCTTTCTTCAAATATTGTCTGCCGTATGAACTTTGATTCACAATTATATTCAACACAAAGTTAAATACGTTGTCCTCACCTATCTGGCAGATCCTACGAAAAGCATATTACTAGATTGGCCTAGGCGAGTCCACATTATTAATGGCATTGCTCGAGGCCTTTTGTATCTTCATCAAGATTCACGTCTTCGAGTCATCCACAGAGACCTCAAAGCCAGCAATATATTACTAGATTACGATATGAATCCAAAGATATCAGACTTTGGTCTTGCTAGAATATTCCAGGGCAACGAGAATGAAGCCAAGACAAGTCGAGTAGTAGGAACATAGTATGTATAATTCTTTGTAAATATATGCTCGCTATACAATCTTCTAATGAACGTTTTCATGTAGTGGGTACATGTCCCCAGAATACGCTGTGGACGGTGTTTTCTCAGTGAAATCAGATGTGTTCAGCTATGGAGTTATAGTGCTCGAGATTGTTGCTGATAAAAGGAACAGAGGATTTTCGCATCGAGATCACCTGCTGAACCTTCTTGGACATGTAAGAATTACATGCTGAAAAAACTTAAATCTTGAATTTCTTTGAAAATAATTATTATGGATTATGGCATTCTGTGGATACCTGCTGACGATTAAGACAGGCGTGGATTCTGTACAAAGAAGAAAGGTCATTGGAAATGGTAGATTCTTGTCTAAAAGAGACGTGCTGTTTAACACAAGTAGTGCGATGCATCCACATCGGTCTTTTATGCGTGCAAGAACGACCCGAAGACAGGCCAAGCATGTGTTCAGTGGTACAGATGCTGAGCAATGACACTGCCCTGCCTGAACCCAAACATCCTGGTTTTTTTACAGCAAGAGATCCACTCAGTACTCAAGATTTAGTTACTCCAAGACCATATTCAATAAATGCCATGACCATTTCATTGCCGGATGGTCGATAAATAATTAGGTATCATTCATGTCGCCCCTTATAGTTTGTATCGTAGGGTACTACTATAATACAACTTTCTCTACTCTTTCAACCTACAACAGCAGATAATACTATATATTCTTACTTATCGTTTTAGTAAATTAGAATTTCACACGTGCAACGTGTATTAATTTTAGAAATTATATTTTGACACTTGTTTTTTATATTTACTATCTTCCTTTTTTTAAGTTGTCATTAACTAACTTAAGAAGTTAACAAATCAACCCTCAACTAATTTCCTTAAATCCCTTGATTTTTTTTATCATTTCTATATATTGTTAACACTTTTCATAACTATAGGGTTAATATTGTAAAACAAAATGGTAAAAAAGGCTAGAATAACAATTATTTACGACAAAACAAATAAGCTACAATGACAACTAAAAAAAACGGAGGTAGTATCTTTTTATTTTTAGCAATTTCGAAATATTTTGAGCGAGAAGCATTCACGGAATTAATCATTTTCTCGGATACTTGTGTAAGGTAATCATAATGTCATCCTAAGTCCACTTATTTCCCTTATAATCAAGTGAAACTGATCATGTAACCTATTTTTTTTAAAATAATCTATTAATTTTGTCCTAAAATAGTGCAGTTGTTAAAATGTCAGTTTGAGTAAAAGTAATAACATAGTATTTTTACAAATCAAGTAATAACAAATAGTATAAGTAACCCAAAGAAAATTGTATCACCGCAAATTTGTCTTAGCACGTATAAATGAATTTCTTAAAATTGATTTATATGAAACAATTCATCTATTTTATAATCAAAAGAAAAGAGGAAAAATAAAGAAATACCTATTTATCTTGGCAATTGTTTGAAAATGGCTTAATTCCTTCTTTTTTCATATACACTTATCTATTTTTTCCCTTCTTGATCTTCATTGTTACTTGACACGTCGGTTTCTAACCTAGTGTTCCGCAAGTGTACGGATGTAGGTGTAGTAACGATTATCAAGGTCGATCCCACAAGGAATAATTTAGGTAGTTTGATACCTCAATACTCTAGGAATGTCCTAACTAGATACTAAGTTGTAAAAGGTTGATTTTACTAATTAAAATACTCAATTAAATATAACTTCAAACTTAGGAAACACAAAAACTAACAATCAAGGAGAATAGGTATCCTAGGGCTTCGATTTCAGGATATTACTTCAATGTTGATTATGATTAACCTATTAATTTACCAATTCTAGTGTTTATTAAGCAGCACAACAATAATCTAACCCTTCTCTCGAAGCGATTAAACCGTTGATTGATTAAGCTAATTATCCTCTCGAGTCAATTAAACCTAATAACTCCCAAACGATCCTAAGCCACGGCCTACACAGTCATAGACAACTGCGCTCTATGTTCTAAGTCTGATAACAATTCCCTCCTCTCGAAGCGGAATTATTAAACTAAATTACTAAATCTAGATGATCAAGCTAAATTCAGTTTTAAGCACAAACATAGAGATAAAACACGTAAAGAACGGAATTAATAGATTAAATCATAATCAAACCATTGTCATAAAAATCCCTACTTTCTAACCCTAGGACACGAATAGCTTAGCTACTCATGCCTAGCAATAATCCAATACAAAATTCTATGAAAAACATTGTAAAAGATAAAACTAAGAAAGAACGACTAAACCCGGATGACTCCATCTCGACGATCTTCGTCTTCTTTGTCCTCCAAGATGTCTTCTAGGTAGAATGAGGTAATTGATGTTCTTCCGTGATTCCTCCTCTTTCCCTAGAGCTTGAGGTCCTTTTTATAGAGCTGGGGACGAATCTTCGAGAAGATAGGCTCAAAATCCTATTAGGAAATCAAATCCCCTATTAAACAAGATCTCTCTTATCGGCGGTCTTTTTGACACGGCCGTGTTGCTTAAGTGACACGGCCGTGTTGCTTTGTAAACTTCAATTTCTGCGCAGCATTTGACACGGCCGTGTTGCAATTGTGACGCGGCCGTGTTCTGTTCCAGAGCCATTTTGAACATTGTGCACCACTTTTGACACGGCCGTGTTGAAGGTTTGACGCGGCTGTGTCGGTTCTTGCGTCGTTTTGCTACTGGACCGGTTCAGACCAGTTCTTGGACGGTTTTCACTCTTTTGGGCCGGTTTTCACTCTTTTCCAACTTGTTTCCTCGTCCGGTAGTCGTAAATCACAACCTTTAATCCTGAAAAAGCTCAAAAACACCTTAAAACAAGTCGAGTACGTTAATTGGTCACTTATATAATATTTCATCCAATTCTTGACCATCTATGCACATAATTCCTATAAAATAATATCATAACTCGACCTAATTACAAGCATAATTAACGTGTATCAAAACCCCCCCAAACTTAAACTGTTGTTCGTCCCGAACATCATACAAAAAGACACAAAGAATACAAGTGATTATGCATTTGTTTAGGGCGATTAGATGATGAATTTAGTTTTAGTCTGATTTTTCTTAAAACAACTAGGCAACACAAATCACTTGAGCATATGTGATAACGCGAAAATCAACTAATCTCGAGACTTTGAACTTTCGAATTATTCAACCCTCACCGGGTAAGTGTTTCACTCATCTCTCAAGTGTTTAGGCTAAAATAATTTCCACTCATATTGAATTATATGCAAAGTCTACCATATGCTTGCCAATCGTCTAAACTAGACCTCGTACTTGATATGTGTGACAAAGGATAAAAAAGGTCTTTCTTTTGGTTGTAATCTGGGCTTAAGGTAAGGTGGGATACATTTGGATATAAGTGACTATTCATTGGACTGATCAAG
The DNA here is from genome assembly GCA_958295605.1 of Ajuga chamaepitys. NCBI lineage: Eukaryota > Viridiplantae > Streptophyta > Magnoliopsida > Lamiales > Lamiaceae > Ajuga > Ajuga chamaepitys. The sequence goes on along the minus strand of OY282498.1, from coordinate 37,183,829 downwards.
TTACGTCTAACCCGACTACCCCTCAATACAATCACTCAGCCTTACTCTTCAAATTTCAGCAAATCACCCCGCAAAGTGACTTCTTCACCTTCAAAAGTCCGTACACTTAAGTGCTTTTCAATTCTGTGGGTACCACATCTTTGGGACTACCCGATTGTTCTAATCAAATTCACAATTTAAGCACTTTCTTTCCTAGCCTCTCCTCTAGAATACTAACAACAACAAACTTTTCTCTTTTTTTTTTCTTTTTCTCTCTCTTTTTTTTTTTTTTTTTTCTTTTTACTTTCACACTAGGAGAGGCTATTTTTTTTGGAATTTCACCTATCACTTTTCTCTTATTTCCTTCATCTTTTGAAAATATCCCTACTTCCCATTCCTTCCCACAATTTGTTCACCCAAAATTTCTTCCAATTCTCCTCCCTCTAACTTGATTAATCCAATTAGGGCCAAAAAAGTTAAATCAAAAGGTTTCGGCTGACATTGTTAGGTTATGAATAAATACGGCTATAAGGCTCAATTGGGCTAACTAGGGACAATTTTTTTTTTCTATTATGGCTCAAAGGCAATTTTCATGGTTCAAATAAATAGGCTTAAACAAAAAGTTGCCTAAGATCATTTCCTAAATCACAACATATACTTGACCCATTCACAGTAAAGACTCAAGGCAAGTTCTAGAGACTAGTACACATATTCAATCAAATTCACACCGAAAGAAAGTACATTACTCCGAAAATAGGAATATAATTAAGCTCAAATTCTCACAAGGTTAATTTTGATTGAATATTCTAAGTTCAAGCTCAATTTCGTCTCGAAACACCTCTCATGCTCTATTATGTGCCATTTTTTTCATCTACTTCTCAAAATCATCTCATCATTAACTATTCATCATCCATCTTTCCCTATTTTCTCTTTTTATTTTTCTTTTCACTTGTTACCTTTTTCCGGGTTTTATCCTTCTTATGACTCAAAAAACTAAAAACACTAATAAGACTCTAAACTCTAAACTCCTAAAACTCAACATGGAAACAAAATTTAAGTAAACTTCGGGCTCACAGACCCAACAACACCAATAAATCAGAAAAAAAATGGGCTCACAGTCCCGATAACACCATCGAAACAATATAAATCAGCACAATGGGCACACGGACCCACAATTAATAGCATCAAAACTCGATCGAGGTAAATCAAAACTAGAAATATAGCTGCCAAGACGTCCCACGGTCCACCCCCTCCCCCAAACTTGGCTGAAAACCAATGTTTGGAGGAAAAACGTGGTACGCCTTGGTGCTAACTTACAAATCTGTGTGATGACGGCAGCGTTTTGAAACCCCTACTAGCTCCGACATCATGCCATTTTGCTCCTACTGAATCGGTTTCGACTGTCTCCGCATCAAGCTCTGATATTTTTTTTTTTTCCCGAGGTAATGACGTGGCCGTGTTGAAGGTTTAACACGGCCGTGTCACAGTTGAGCCAAAGTTGCTTTTCTGGGTTGTTTTTGACGCGATCGTGTCGTTTGTGTGACACGGCCGTGTTGCATTCCAGTGCGGATTTGTATTTGGAGCTTGATTTTGACGCGGCCGTGTTGCTGTTGAACCAAAAAATTGGTTTCTAAGCATGATTTTTACGCAGCCGTGTCGTTTTTGTGACACGGCCGTATTGCATTTGAGCTGAATCGGACGCGGCCGTGTTGAATTGGTGACACGGCCGTGTTGCTTTCCAGACGATTCCACACGTTTGACGCCAGTTTTGACACGGCCGTGTTGCAGGTTGACACGGCCGTGTTACTCTGATTTCCTTCTTCATGTGATTTTTCGTCTTTTCGACCCCCGTTTCTTGCACACTCGTCCATGTTGATTCCTAAAAACATAAAACACTAAAATACAAGTAAAAACATAAACTTAACAAAATAATAAAAATAAAATGATAAACATCGGGTTGCCTCCCGACAAGCACTTTGTTTTACGTCATCAGCCGGACGTCCTTTTCCTATCAACCATTTTCCAACCACTCCGAGTTGGATGTTCTCTGATCAATTAAAGAGCTATTTGGGACATGAGGATTTTCTACAGCAGCTTGGGTAGTGTACACAATGCTACAATTGTGCCTACCCTTTAGACCCGACTTATGTATTTTGAGTGTGATTGTTTCGTTTTGAACCCCAAAAATTAACTCCCCTTTAGGTACATCTATTAGTGCTTGGCTAGTCGCCAAGAAGGGTCTTCCTAAGATAAAAGGAAATTCATCATTCCCTTTCATGTCGACAACTAAAAAATCACTAGGGAATTCAAAATTTAGCACTCTCACCACTACATCCTCTGCTACTCCCAACGGCGTTAATGACGATCCATCAGCCAATTGGATAGCAGTAAAGGATCGTTTAATTTCCCTTAATCCTAATTGTCTATATTGCTTAAGAGACATCAAGTTTATGCTAGACCCCAAATCACACATGAAATTTTGAAAATCATGACTACCAATTGAGCAAGAAATAGTAAAACTCCCTGGATCTTTTGCTTTTGTTGCTCTTCTCGGTTTCATGCTTGTGGTTGCATTCTTTTTGGGCCTGCTCGGTTTCTTCTTCGTCGTCTCTTTTCCATCCTTCCACTTCTTTGTTTCCTCTTTATCTTGGATTCTCTCCTTTAGTGGTTCCTGTTTCACAACAACAGCTCTAGATTGCTCTAAAGGATCAAGGTTAGCGAAGAATGAATTTTTAAAACAAAAATCAAAAGACTCATCAAGAATAGGATATGAAATTTTCTTATCTATGATTGTATTGACCTCCTCCTTCTCAATGTTTTTGACTTCCTCGTTTGATTTCTTCGCTCCATGGTCCTTCATGCTTTCCTCATGCTCCTCTAGCTTCACAACATTGCAGTGCTCCCTCGGATTAACCACTGTATCACTCGGATATTGGCCTTGCTTGTGTTGAGCTCCTACTATCTTTATTAGTTGGCTCATGTGTGATGACAATTCTCCAATGCTAGCTTGAGCCTGCACCAATGTGTTCTCGAGCCTCTTGATGTCTGCCCCTTGACCAGTGATATGCTTGTTTAGCTCCATAAATTTCCCATCTACTTTCTTCTCCAACTGAGCTAACTTTTCATCATACTTTTCAAATTGTGACTACGCAATCTCTTCTTGTGATGGCTTCTTACCGTCATGGATCATGCCATTTGTAACAGCAAATTCGGGTGGCGGATTAAGTGTATTTTGCGCGTTCCCATATGAAAAGTTCTGATGATTCTGATTCTGAGGGTACTGATTGCACCGAGGCTGATTATTCTGGAAATTATTAAAGTTTTGTTGATTCACAAATTTTACTTCTTCAACTTCTTCCGGACCCCCTGACTGTTGTGCTAACGTCAGATTAGTTAGTAAATTCACCTGGCTCGTCAATGCTGTTACTTGTGCTGTGAGCTTTTCAATTGGCTCATTATTGACGGGCTCGACTTTTTGGACACTGGCTATCCTCTTTGGCATGTTTCTCTCATTCGACCATTGGTAGCTTGTTCTGGCCATCGCGTCCAGGATTGAGAATGTCATCCTTACTGACTTCTCCATCAAACTTCCACCCGCAGCTGCATCCACTTGGTTTCTAGTCGGAGCAAGTAGACCATTGTAGAACTTGCACACTTGCTGCTTCTTGGTGAACCCATGTTGAGGGAAACTCCGGATAAGATCCCGGAATCACTCTCAAGCCTCTCCGAATGGCTCTTGGTCCAATTACTTGAACTGGTTGATCTGGTTCTGCAGGTCGAGCATCTTGCTTGGTGGAAAATACTTCAACAGAAAAGAAGTACTTAAGTCTTCCCAATCTCTGATATCTTCCAGCGAATTGAACCACTGTAGTGCTCTGTCCTTCAGTGAGAAAGGGAACAATCTCATCTTGACCTGCTCGTGCGGCACATGATTGATTTTTATTGTGTCGGCCAGTCTGCCGAATTTGATCAGATGCACATTCGGATCCTCCAAAGCACTTTCCCCATACTGGTTTTGTTGCACTATGTTGATTAGTGCAGGCTTCAACTCGAAATTGTTGGCATTGAGTGGTGGAGGTTGTACTCCTCCTGCCTGCTGATTTGGACTGGGCTTCAGGCAGTCACTGATGGGAGTGTCATCTTCATCGCCTGCAGCTGGGTCTATCTGAATTGGGCCGTACTGCTGTTGTAGCTGTGGCCCTTGTGGAGGTAGCTGCTGCTGTATATTCGTGACTCGATCATCCAAACGTGCCAGAGCTGTCAGTACTCTGTTAAGTGCGTCATCCTGATTCGGATGCTGTGGTGGTTTCTCCATCTCAGATGCGAAATTTCTTCTAGTTCGGTGTCTGCGAGCTGTCGCTTCAATTTCCGGATCGAAAGGAAGAAGGGTTTCTTTCCCTTTTGATCTGGTGAGCATACGAATCCTGAAAACACCAAAAACAAGAACTACCGCGTAATACAAAAATTTTCCCAAAAATAAAAACGAAAATTAAAATTAAAATTACGAAAAAAATTAAAATCTAGTCTAGTTTCCTCCTATTTTTCAAGATAAAAACTAAGCGCTAAATCCTATCCCCCGGCAACGGTGCCAAAAACTTGACACGTCGGTTTCTAACCTAGTGTTCCGCAAGTGTACGGATGTAGGTGTAGTAACGATTATCAAGGTCGATCCCACAAGGAATAGTTTAGGTAGTTTGATACCTCAATACTCTAGGAATGTCCTAACTAGATACTAAGTTGTAAAAGGTTGATTTTACTAATTAAAATACTCAATTAAATATAACTTCAAACTTAGGAAACACAAAAACTAACAATCAAGGAGAATAGGTATCCTAGGGCTTCGATTTCAGGATATTACTTCAATGTTGATTATGATTAACCTATTAATTTACCAATTCTAGTGTTTATTAAGCAGCACGACAATAATCTAACCCTTCTCTCGAAGCGATTAAACCGTTGATTGATTAAGCTAATTATCCTCTCGAGTCAATTAAACCTAATAACTCCCAAACGATCCTAAGCCACGGCCTACACAGTCATAGACAACTGCGCTCTATGTTCTAAGTCTGATAACAATTCCCTCCTCTCGAAGCGGAATTGTTAAACTAAATTACTAAATCTAGGTGTTCAAGCTAAATTCAGTTTTAAGCACAAACATAGAGATAAAACACGTAAAGAACGGAATTAATAGATTAAATCATAATCAAACCATTGTCATAAAAATCCATACTTTCTAACCCTAGGATACAAATAGCTTAGCTACTCATGCCTAGCAATAATCCAATACAAAATTCTATGAAAAACATTGTAAAAGATAAAACTAAGAAAGAACGACTAAACCCGGATGACTCCATCTCGACGATCTTCGTCTTCTTTGTCCTCCAAGATGTCTTCTAGGTAGAATGAGGTAATTGATGTTCTTCTGTGATTCCTCCTCTTTCCCTAGAGCTTGAGGTCCTTTTTATAGGGTTGGGGATGAATCTTCGAGAAGATAGGCTCAAAATCCTATTAGGAAATCAAATCTCCTATTAAACAGGATCTCTCTTATCGGCGGTCTTTTTGACACGGCCGTGTTGCTTAAGTGACACGGCCGTGTTGCTTTGTAAACTTCAATTTCTGCGCAACATTTGACATGGCCGTGTTGCAATTGTGACGCGGCCGTGTTCTGTTCCAGAGCCGTTTTGAACATTGTGCACCACTTTTGACACGGCCGTGTTGAAGGTTTGACGCGGCCGTGTCGGTTCTTGCGTCGTTTTGCTACTAGACCGGTTCAGGCCGGTTCGGACCGGTTTGGACCGGTTCAAGCCGGTTCGGACCGGTTTGGACCGGTTCTTGGACGGTTTTCACTCTTTTGGGCCGGTTTTCACTCTTTTCCAACTTGTTTCCTCGTCCGGTAGTCGTAAATCACAACCTTTAATCCTGAAAAAGCTCAAAAACACCTTAAAACAAGTCGAGTACGTTAATTGGTCACTTATATAACATTTCATCCAATTCTTGACCATCTATGCACGTAATTCCTATAAAATAATATCATAACTCGACCTAATTACAAACATAGTTAACGTGTATCATTACTGAGGCCTTTTTTGTTGTAATTTGTTAAAAATTGTTCGAATGTTTGCTCATCATCGCTCTCTATTTGAATGTTGTCTTTTATTTTTCTCTTTCTATTTCTTCCTTTCTTATTGGAGTTTGTTCATATTGTTTTTCTTCGATTGTGTTCTTGTTTCTTCCCTTTAACTTTTATTGTTTTATTCTCCAAAATTGAAGTTGTATTTTTGTCCCCCTCTATTTTTTCTTTTGTTATCTCTATCACCTCGTCATCGCTTCGCATCTGAATGCAACCTTCTACTTTTATTTTTGTGTTCCGTCGTTTGTTCTTCTCTTTCATTCATGAAGTTTCTTCATCCTCTTGTTTTTTCTTTGTTGTTTGCTTTCTTTCTTTCCTTCTACTTTTATAGTTTTATCCTCAAGTATTATTGTAATTGTACCTTTCTCGTTCTCTTCTTTTCGCTCTGTGAGTTCTATCATTTTGATTGCATGGCTATTGCGTTCAATCATCCGTTGACACCTTCAGTATTTTGATTTTTGGCGATCAAGAAACTCATGTCATTTGTATTCTGTAAGATTAATTTTCTGTTGTATTTGGATTCATTTTGAGCCGGTCTTATATTTATCTTAGTTTGCATGTTGACTGTACGAACTTGTCAGTGTTGAATACTGCAAAGTAATTTATTATATTTTATATAGATTTAATGTACTCTTGTACTAAGTATCCAACATATAATGCTGATATCTCATCACACAAGGTTATTGTTGCTTTTATAGATTCCTTGGTGGAGGTTAGTTTTATTATGTACAAGTAATATATTAAATATCATTTAATGTTAATGTGTACGTCATTATGAAAGTATCACAAAGATTACATTATATATATATATATATATATATTTGTACCTTTGTATTATATTTGCTAGCTCATCGTAGCACTTGTTGCATATTGCAGTAGTCTCACTTTTATGCACTGGTCCAGTGCAAAATTTTCATGAGTCATACCATATTTTTGCCTCATTCGCAATACCGTCAGCCATTCCGGTGAAAATAGTAGTAGGTATCCTATGAATATAATCATTGTTAAGTTAATTGTTTTCTTAATTTAATTGAATGAATCTATTTTTTTAACCAACAGTAAAATACACAGTTATGTATATTTTGATTTTACGTTTCTTGTTATATTTTATAATCGAATTATATTTTTTGTTATTTGTACCTTTGGCAAACCCTCCTTTGTTTTATGAAATCTTCAAGGGCTTTCTCCTTTGTACTTTTATCCTTTGGATCACTGATAGTTTGCATGTGTTCAGCGAATTCTGAATGGTGCATGACCTGCACAAAATTTAATATATTAACTATTCGTATAGACTTTTTTCTTAAAAATAATTTACTCATAGTATTTTTGTTTTAAATTATATATAGAACTCTTGCCATTGTGGCATATCCTCAATCTCTTTGGAAGGTGCATTAATTCATACGTGTTGTTTGCAATTGAAGCTCGCCTAATATGAAAATATATTTCAGCTTAAATTGCAATTTTCTTATATTTCATATGTTTTTAATTGGTTACCACTGAATTCATTTGCTATAGTCTTTGTGAGGACAATCATTGACTTTTGATTGACTATTTGCTCTAATGTTTGTCCTTCATGTTTTTGTCATATCTTCCCATCGATTTACTTTTATGAATCGGTACCTGTAAAATCAATAAGCAAACTACATTGATTAGATATTATAGTAGGACAATAATTTTATAATATTATCAATAAAACGTGTTCTCCCCTCTTCTCTCTCCTCTCTCTTCCTATCTATCTATCTATCTATCTATCTATCTATCTATTTTATATACTTACATATATATATATATATATATATATATATATATATATATATATGTGTGTGTGTGTGCTTATACATAATTATAAATATAATTTTGACTTACTTTTGTTCATGATAGTAATCTCTCTCTTATCTTTGAGTCTGTTTTTATGAGTACATTTTTTCATGCATTCCTTTAGCCTTGTCAACATGTCGTATATATCTTCACATTTTCTGTGATGTTAGAAGAACTTTTACACATGTATTTAATTTTAAATTTGATCTAATAGTTGGAGAAATTTTACTTACTATATGTGTTGTTCTATTTGTGCTTTTGGGGTACGTCTTTGAACTTCATAAAATTATAGGTGATGTTCATTTGTACTTTATGAGGCTTTTGTTATGGTGCTAAAACTTCTAAGTATAAGCTCAAATTCTGGATGTGCACTTGAATACATAGGATTAACTTTTTTTACTTTTTTTTACTATTGCATCTTTTTTTTTGTTGTTCTATTTAATGAAGATTGAGACAATAAAATTGTTGCATATTACTTACCTTATCATCCATCTTTATTGTTTTAATAATCTTTATTGGTGGTTGCCCGTAAATTACTTATGACCCTACTCTTAATACCTTTAATCGGATGTTAGGCGATTTTTGGTAGGTCTTCAAAAGTCTTATGGATATTGTTGATTTAGTGGCCATAATTCGCTAACTTATTGCATGTAATTTAGTAAAATACTAAAGTTATTGAGACATGACGGAATCCAAAAAACAATGAAGAAAGTACATTATAATAATGCATTAGTCTAAACACAAAGAATGATTATACTAAGTGAAGATTTGCTATTTGTACTGTTGCATGAATACTTGACATGAGTAGAAATCTTAAAATAGAAAATACACTAAACAGGGGAAATAAATAAGTTTAGAATATAGGGTTTGAAGTTTTGTTTGACCTTATCCGTATTTAATGTGAAAACATAATTTTTGGTGTGGGTTCTGTCGTCTGAGTTAGTGTGTATGTGTGTGTGGAGAAGACACGAAGGATTGTGAAGATCTTGGAGGACTTTATTGTATTTGAACTTAAAACAAAAATATAATTCTTTATGTGGGATTCGTCATCTAGTGTGTTTGTGTTCAACAATTCATGATTACACAGTTAGTACAAGGGAAAAAATCATAAACCTTCCCATAACTATAATGACTTCCACTAAATATTCCGTATCTATCTGCTTTTTCAATTTCGTCCCTTATCTTTTTAGATTATCCGATTTTCGTCCTAAAATTTAAAATTTCGCCGGAAAATGCACGTGACAGACACGTGCCGGCGAAAATTTAGGGGTTTTCTGCCACGTGGCGTCGGGAAAAAATTATATGTCCACTAAATATCCCACAACTTTCTGCTTTTCTAATTTCGTCCCATATGTCCTGAGATTATCCAATTTTCGTCCCAAAATTCAAATTTAAGCCGAAAAATGCACGTGTCTGACACATGCTGGCCAAAATTTAGGGAATTTTCGCCACGTGGCGTCGGAATTCTGAGCTGGATTTGAATTTACCTTTTTCTTTTTCTTTTTCTTGCCACATTTTTCTGAAATCTTACCCCTTCTAATTTATATTTTCTTTTGTACAACTAGGGTTGAGATACCCTATGGAGCTCGCGGCGGCGCTAACAGTAGCAGCCGGCATGCAGGCGATGGAACGAGGGTACGAGCCGTCTCAGAAGCAGGGGTCAAAATAGAGGAATGATGGGGTGATGAAGATGAAGAGTATGGATGGCAAGCCATAGTGCTCGACAACGATGAAGTGACAAAGGATATAGGGGTCTGGACCACCGCCGTGAGAGACGGTGGGGAGGGAGATTTTCGCCACCGTGAGGGTGGCGGGTGGAGGTCGGGTTGAGGCTAGTTTCACCTTCATCTGAATCTGCAGAAGAGAATCGCCTACGCCGAAATGGAGCGGCATGAGGAGGGCATTTTTGCCGGCATAGAATGAACACCGGCAGAGGGTGGGGGTTGTTGGCGGTGTCTGTCGGGGAAGAGCAACGGTGGACGGAGCTGCAGGAGAAGAACAACTATAGGAAAAATAAAAAGAAAAATGTGGCAAGAAAAAGAAAAAGAAAAATGTAAATTCAAATCCAGCTCAGAATTCCGACGCCATGTGGCAAAAAATCTCAAATTTTGGGACGAAAATTGGATAATCTCAGGACATATGGGACGAAATTAGAAAAACAGAAAGTTGTGGGATATTTAGTGGACATATGATTTTTTTTCTGACGCCACGTGGCAAAAAACCCCTAAATTTATGCCGGCACGTGACCGGCACGTGCATTTTCCGGCAAAATTTTAAATTTTAGGACGAAAATCGGATAATCTAAAAAGATATGGGACGAAATTGAAAAAACAGATAGATACGGGATATTTAGTGGAAGTCACTATAGTTATGGGACGGTTTATGATTTTTTCCCGTTAGTACAAGGATCACCAGATTGGAATCATAATTCTTTGGATGAACACGCACACGTGTAGGCGATGATACTAATTTAATTCCCTTTTTCACTTGAAAGTTATTCTCAATGTGTTCGTGTGCTGGTCCAGAATAATTTGAAAAAAAAAAAAAAAAACTAAGCAATTGAAATGACATAATTCGACCTTAGTTCCAAAGCTGAAATTGGAAACCGGAAGTGCTCAACTTACATCGTCAAAGAAGAGGGCGAAGCTAAGACAGGCAGAGGGATGGAGAGAATAATATCTAAGAGAAGTGCGTAAGTAAAAAGCGACAATCTCTTTATACAGTTTCACCTACATACCAACATCAATGATGATTATCTTGTTTTTCAACAACATACAAACATAAATGCACTATATTTTATATACATACATAATACAACACCGATTGAACAAAAGATACAAACATATAGAGTCAACATCTATATGTCAAATGAAGCATGACCCTTAACTATAAATAGTAAACATAATTACTTATTTTCTTTCTACAGGACATACAATACATGCACTTACCTTTGAAATCAATAACTATAACATAAATAAGAAATTCGAGAAGAATGAGGTTAAAAGATAATTGAACCAAGGAAAAAAATAGATTAGTAATTTCGTACCTTTGTTTTTTAACTTTTGAAGACTTGAAAATAAAATTGGCCGAACAATGAATCAATATGTATAAGTGACTGCAAAACTTATATAAAAGCTTTTTTTTTTTTTTTTTGGTTAAACCACCAACATGGTGGGGGGATTAAGGCCGATCCCCTACCTGTATATTAACACTCAAAGTATCTTGGGCATACATATGGAAAGAGGCACAACATTTACAAGCCTATTTAGGGAATCTAAAACTAGGAAGTCCTAATCCATCCATAAGAACAATTCCTTTAAGACAAATACAATCGTTCAAATTGGAGATTTCAACATTTTCTCTTCTTTTCACCGCCAGATTAGCTAGGTGATCCGCAACTTTATTCCCTTCTCGGTGTATATGAGATATTCTCACCTCCATCACCTGTGACATTCTCAAATATTCTGATAATAATGCTTGGAGGGTCCAATGACCCTTTCTGTTCTTGCTCAACATATAAAATAAAGCAAGGGAATCAATTTCAAGTCACACCGAGTAGATTTCCAGTTTGAGACACAATTTCAGGCCATGTATTATAGCAGAAAGTTCAGCTGTGATAGTGTCTGAATTGCCCAAAAACTGGTTTAAACCAGCAACAAATTTTGCATTTGAGTTTCTTATGATTCCCCCTGCCCCAGCTGGGCCGGGGTTTCCTTTCGACGCCCCATCAGTGTTTAGTTTAAAAAATGCATCATTTGGGGGTATCCAACGGATCAAAACAGGTTTTTTTTTTTCTTTTTTAATCATCACAGGGATCTTCCATTTTCCAGCCAAATGCCAAAAACCTCTCCAAAATCCAAAAGGGAACAGATTAGCATTAGGTATACTTATTGCATTAGTTTTTATTATTTTAAAAAATATGATAAAATACGATTATCATCTTATTTAATGTTATTATATATTTTATTGAAAATAGTCTCTCTCTCTCTCTCTCTCTCTCTCTCTCTCTCTCTCTCTCTCTCTCTCTCTTTCTCTATTATGTGGTACCTTAGTCTTCCAGACTTAAATAAAAGAATGCAGAACAATATCTATTTTGATTTATAAAAAAAATGTGTCGATTTATATTGTCAAAACTATGTGTAGCTTATTTTTTATAAAGCTCTCGTTATTAGCTCTCTCCTTCTTTCTCTCCCTCTCCCTCCCAATATGTGTGTGTGTGTATATATATGAATTTGATAAGGAACCCAACCCACTTCATGATTTGGCTGTCCATATAATATTCACATCAGCTAATTAAAAGAAAAATGAAAATAACAATAGAATTGATTCTATTATTGCAGCCAAAGTTATTCATAGTTTTTTCTAAACTTGTAATGGAAAGAGTTATGCCTCCGAACAATGTTGGACGCTGAAATCAGTCGCAACGAATTTATTCATGATAATTTCCAAGGTGTTCGTCTTCTAAATGCAAATTTAGCATTAAGTAACATTACAGATACACCATATTGAGAAAAGATACAAAATTCACACAAACTGATTCTTACAGTTCCAAACAAGAAACATAACGTAAACAGAAAATCAAAGCATTTACTTCATCAAAAGTTCAAACTCACACATCTAGCTAGAGACATATAATCTACTTTTGAAATTAACATGAAATTTATCGAAGTTATGCATGACTTGCAACAAATGAATGCAATATTACACAACATAAAAGGATGGTAGAGTTGTGGCTTTAGATTTGGTTATTTTCATGTCCTTCAATTAGCCATTTCATGTATAATATCTCAACACTCCCTCCCTGCCCTACCCCATCTCCAAATAAACAAGAAAATCCTTGCTTGTTATATACATTGATGAAGCCATTAAACAAATTAGTATCCGTAATCACTGAAAATGAAGATATATACATTGATGGTTTAAACAAGGAAAAACAGCTTCTCGGTGCAAGCTGTACACTAGCTTCACGCGTTCCATGGAAATTAAGGATGGAAGAAAGGGTCCTCTTTGTTCTTGTAGATTTCAAATAACTGTTTAGAGTTGTGTTTTCTAATTTTTTAAACCGTTGAACCCCCTCTGGATCGAATTCTTCCAGCTCTTTCACTAGCTTATGAGCGTCACGTTCCGGATCTCCATCCGTCAGAATTTAGCCAAGTCCTGCCATTGGTTTTTTGTAAATAGAAATTAGTTTGTTAAGTTTGTAATCGTTATAAATGAAAGGAATACTGATTTCAGCGTGAATGAAATTGCTGATAATTCTTATTCTACAAGGAAACCATAACGTTTAGGCAATTATCGTGAATAAAATCGATATGCGACTGATTTCAGCATCCGACAATTTTGTTTGAAATTGTTCTTGCATCTAATTTTCCTTCATTATATACTGAAATAACTTCCAATTGGATTTACTAGTTTTAGTGCAGTGGAATGGCAGAGATATCCAACGATTTTTATATAGTGGTATTCTGATTTCTTGAAGGATAGAAGTAACAGGATAACACATTTAACTTGGTGAAAAATTAGTCTCTTTCACTGATTATTTGTTTGCTTGTTTGCTGAAGGAATACTCATTTGCTCCAATAGGTTCTTGTTCATGAACTACAATATGAGGAAAGAGGTACAATACTAACTCAGTAACATCTCTACTACGGAGTCAAGTTTGTATTTTGCTAATAGTAATATGCTTAATGTAAAGTAAAACAATATTTACTTGGGAATCAGTATCTTCTTTGTAGAAACTTATAGGATGTATACAGGATACATGTTAAGAGAAGTAAATAAAAGAAGCAGAAGTAATGGCAACAGTTATATCTTGTTTCATTGAATTCATAAATGAAGAACACAGAGTGCGGCCATATTTCTTACAAAATGAGCTGCTGATGTTTGTGTTTATATACCACAATGGCAGCATAACCTAGCAGATTAACACTAAAGACAAAAAACATTAATCTGTGCTTATAAGAAGCAACACTAGGATAGTACCTTTCCTAAGCTAGAATGCTTTATTACCAAATATGGTAATAAGCATTAACAGGTCCAGCTTGACTAGTCTAATCAAAAGATTAATCAAAAGTACATGCATTAATGACTTAATACAGGCTATAATCCAACATGTATTAAGGTGTCAATCCATGTAATATCCATAATCCAACACTCCCCCCTCAAGCTGGATGTGTGGATGAACACAATCCAAGCTTGGAAAGAATTCCAGCAAACGGTCCTGGAGGCAGTTACTTGGCCTATAGAAATCAAGCATGCATGTATTTTGCTGAGAGAACACCAGTTTCACCAGCTTCACTTGCTAATCAGGCTAGTCTCCCTTATTTTGTTGGATTTTGTTATTTTCTTACCTGCATTGATTTGTTAATGTTGAGTCATGCTTTATATAATTATAGACTTGGAATACATTATGATGTTTTCCTGTCATCGGAAAAATCAAATTCAAGTCTTCTAATTTTTAATTTCTCAATTGTTATAGTGAAACAGTAAAATTCAGTATTTTACATGTCATGGTTTCGAAGTAGATACCTGCTTTGCAAAGGGAGTATGAGAATACATATCTTTTCTTGCATTCTACCATTTTATTTTTCACATTTATTAGTTACAACATAATTGTTTTTTTTAATTGTATGCTACTGTATTTATTTTTTCCAACTTACAATATACTTATTATTCACTTATAGTATATATTAGCTTGTTTAAAAGTATAAGTTCATTTGATAGTAAGATGTTTGCAATTTACCGTATAACTATAACTATTTATTCTTTGTATAATACTCTGATATTATTTTCAAGGTTATAGTATATTTATTGTTTGCTTATAGTATATATAATGTAGCCTAATAATATATATTTATTAGTCATAGTACATTTTTTTTGTATACTACTGTATATTTATTTTTCCATTTTATAATATACGTATTGTTCATTTATAGTATATATATTTATATATTATCTTACTTAAAAGTATAAGTTCATTTAGTTACAGGGGAACTATTTATTTTTTGTGTGTAACTCTATAATTATTTTTCCAGGTAACAATCTTTTTACTGTGTGCTAATAATATATATTATGTTGCCTAATAATATAATTTATTAGTTATACATAATTTTTTTTTATACTACTGTATATTTATATTTTCAGCTTACATTATAATTATCGTTCCCTTATAGTATATATTAGCTTGCTTAGCAGTATAAGTTCATTTAGTAATACACTTATTTATAATATAATTTTTTAGTGTATAATTATTGTTTGCTTATAGTGTATATTACGTTGCCTAATACTGTAAGTTAATTAGTTACATTATAATTTTGTATTGTTGTATACTACTTTACATTTATTCCAGCTTACAATATAATTGTTGTTCCGTTAAAAGTATCTATTATCATGCATAAAATTATAAATTATTTTTATTATTAATCAAAAAAATTATTTACTAATTTTTATCATTCATTTTATAAATTAATTCATCAATAAAATAACTAATAAAATATAAATACATAGTAAATTAAAAAAAAAAATTGAATTAAAAAATATATACTAGTTACAATTTTTTTAAATAAACTATTTATTTAATTAGTTATTAAATAATTAATATTTATATACTAATGACTATTATTAATTTATATAAATTAATATATAAATAAGATAACTATTTTTGTTTTTGAACCAACAACAAATCTTATATTTAACGAAAGGCCGTAAGTACAAGATTTTGCACTAAAAAGACACATCAAATCCCATCCAAACTGAAGGAATGAGAGATGTAAAAGAAAAATTAGCCAAAGAATGAGCAACATTATTCCAACTCCTAGGCATATAGAAAACACAATCCCTATTAATATAAGAGCATATCTCGTCCACCATCAGACCGCAATAATCAAGTTGATCCTCATACCCCTTAACTGCTTAAACGACTAGCAAAGAATCCGAATAAACCAACAACCCCTCATAGCCACATTCCAGACAAAATCGAACTCCACTTAATATAGCTTCTAATTCAGCAGCTTTCACCGATAGTGGCCTTTTAATTTCGTGTGAAACCGCCAACACTACACAACCCTAATGATCATGTAAAACAATACCAATCCCATATTTCTCACGCACTTCATTCACCGCCACATCTACATCAAGCCTATAAGAATGCTCCGGGGGGGAGTCCATCTAACTTTCGAATTTGTCAATGCTCTAGAAGCGGAGCATTGAACGCATCCACTATTCTGTCATAATGCACAAGATACTCCTCAAGAATTGACCAATTGGGACACATCGAAATATGAACTCTATTACGCCTCACATCACAAATAGCCCTCCACATATACCAAGCCGCTAATACAAAAAATACGAAATAAGTCATTACCAAACAACTTATAAACCATCATCCCAACCTCTTCAAAAGAGACATCGCACATCCTCTTGAGAGAAATCCAGAAACAACTACTTTTCCAAAAATCTTTCACCCGATCACAAAAGAACAAACCATGTAACGTAGATGCAGAGCAACAACCACAAAATAAACATGAAGCCAACATAGGAATATGATGCCGAACCAAATTCAAAGGAAAAACAAGAAAGTCAGAAGAAGTTTTCCATAAGAAAATCTTAACCTTTGGCGGCAATGAGAGTGCCCAAATGAATTTCCACCAATCCTGTGCCTTGGCCATTGAATTAGATGGGGGAGGGAGAGAGAAACCACCAATTACCACACAGTAGCCTGATTTCACCGAATATTTGACATTCATCTCATATCTCCAATATCGTGCATCAGCTTGAGCTGAATATCCCAATGGAATTTCCAAAATTGAATCCACCTCCAAGGAAAAAATCACCCAACGTAACCGAGATTCATCCCATCTTCTCCCTGAAGAAATAAAGCGTGAGATCCTGGCCCCCGAGGTAGTCAATCGAGATGTAATACATTAAATTAAACAAAGAATTAGAAATACATTAAAATGGTGCCGTTAAAATTCAAACTTGAGACATTGCATATCACAATCAACTTCTTATCTAACAAACAAATTCACTACTCTGTGCATTAGTTGCATTTTTTTTTTATAAAATCGTTAAGCGGAAAAAAGGAAGAAAGAGAAACCTAAGTTGGTTTCGAACACGAGACTCCACGCTTTAACATTCTCTCCCACTAAGTTGTGGACCAGTAGACCAACAGCCTCATTACATGATCCTTTAATCCGTTTTATTTATATATCTTTATCAGGGAGAAAATGAGAAAAGAAAAAAAATTAAACCTGACACCAATGACACGCAAAAATTTTCCGGGTGAAAGGGGCGGGCGCAAACTTTTGGTTAAGTAGAATTTAACGATGTGTAAAGGAATTTCTTTATTCACGTTGCTGATTTACATGTTACAATCAAATATTTATACAAGAGTTTAATGATTGCCTAATCTTCTATTTAAGGAAATGTAATTAAAGAATCTGTCAAATCCCTAAGATTAAGGTGCAAGATTATCTCTTGCTATTATCCCCCCTCAAGCAAGACGTGGGATGTGGACCAACGCGTAGCTTGCCACGAAAGAATTCGAATAAGGGTCATGAGAGAGCCTTGGTGAAAATATCGGCAATTTGCAATTCAGAGGAAATAAATCGAGTGTCAAGTTTTCCACTGGAAACCAGTTCACGAACGAAGTGGTAGTCGATGTCAATGTGCTTGGCACGCTTGTGAGCACTCGGATTTTGACTAAGAAAAATAGCACTGTTATTATCACAGTAAAGAAGAGGATGGGCCAGAGATACAATACGAAGTTCCTGAAGAAGCTGAGTTAACCAAACAAATTCTGAAGCAGTATTGGCAAGAGCACGATATTCAGACTCACAACTTGATCGAGAGACAGTAGGCTGCTTCTTAGCGCTCCAGGACACGAGATTGCCTCCAAGAAAAATAGAGTAGCCATAAGTGGAGCGTCGCGTTTCCACACAACGAGCCCAATCAGCATCAGAATATCCAACGAGAGATGGTGCAGAACCATAAGCAAAAGGTAAGACCATAGGAAGGAGTGTTTTTGACATAGCGAAGAATGCGTTTGACGGCCTGAAAATGCTCGGTGGTAGGTTGTTGTAGATGCTGACTCACAAGATTGACAGCAAATGATAGATCGGGTCGAGTGAGTGTAAGATATTGCAGAGCTCCTACTAAAGATCGATAAAGTGTAGGATCTTTGAACAAAGTGCCAGTGGAGGAAAGCTGACAACTAGCAGCCAGGGGTGTGTGAACAGGCTTGGAGTCCTCGAGAGTTGCACGATGAAGAATGTCCCGAGCATACTTTGCTTGATTTAAAAATATGCCGTTTGAGGTATATGTAACTTCAAGCCCCAAGAAGTAGCTCAATTTGCCAAGATCCTTGATGGCAAATTCGCGACGCAAACGGGTAATGAAAGAGGACAAGAGTTCTGCAGAATTTCCTGTGAGGATAAAATCATCAACATATACAAGCAGATACAAAATACAAGCCTCACGACAAAAAATAAATAGAGATGAATCCGAGCGACTGCAAATGAAACCAATGCTGAGAAGAAAGTCATTAAGACGCTGGAACCAGGCGCGGGGAGCCTGTTTTAGTCCATATAACGCCTTTTTAAGGCGGCACACGTGATGTGGAAAACGAGGATCGACATATCCAGGGGGTTGTTCCATATAAACCGGCTTGGGCAAAACACCATGTAAAAAAGCATTTTTAACATCTAATTGATGAAGTGGCCAGCGGTTTAAGACAACAAGAGAGAGAACAACTCGAACTGTGGAGGCACGTACAACGGGACTGAATGTATGGGTATAGTCTAAACCAGGGAGCTGAGTGAAGCCTTGAGCTACCAGGCGAGCTTTATGTCGATCAATAGAACCATCGGCCAAAAACTTAGTGCGAAAAACCCACTTAGAGCCGACAATGTTTGTGCCCGGTGGACGAGGCACGAGATCCCATGTATCATTCGAATGCAAAGCGGTCAACTCCTCATCCATAGCCGCAGTCCATTCAGGTCGTTTCAAAGCTGATTTTATTCCACGAGGCTCACTCACTGCAACAAGAGCATCGAACAGAGGTGTTTGAGCATAATCAGTAACATACCGAGGCTTGAAAATACCGGATTTGGATCGAGTCTGCATGTGATGAGAAGGTACTGGGTCTGGTGAGGTGGCCTCAACAGGAAGTTCAGACGGTGTTAAAGGAGCATGATGAGACGGCGGAGGTGGTGAGAGTGCCGGCGGGAGAGGGGAAACCAAGCGTGAAGGCTCGGGGTGATTATGAGGTAGAGAGGCGTCACAAATAGTGCAAGGACCAACAGGAGTTGGAGGCTGAGAGACAGAGACGGTGTCCTTGGACTGAACGTGTAGACGAGGAGGTTCCCAAAACTCCGAGATAGGGAATGAAGATGAATTATGCCTGCCAGGAGAATCAGAGAAGGGAAAATGCAGTTCATCAAACTTAGCATGACGGGAAATATATATGCGAAAGGTAGAAGGATCAAGACATCGAAATCCCTTATGAGAGCTGCTGTAACCCATAAAAATACATGGCGCACTTCGTGGCTCAAACTTGTTTGTAGTATAATCGCGAAGACATGGATACACGCGGCACCCAAAAGGATGAAAATTTTCATAGTTGGGAGTAGTGGAAAACAACAATTCAAATGGCGATTTTCCATGAAGAACTTTGGATGGAAGACGGTTTATGACATATACAGCGCTACTAAATGCTTCCACCCAAAATTTTAAGGGAACATGCGAGTGAAACAGCATGGCAAGACCAGTTTCAGTGACATGTCGGTGTTTTCTTTCAGCTCGACCATTTTGAGAAGGTGTATAAGGACAAGAAAAAATATGACGGATTCCATGGTCCCGAAAAAAATTCTGAACTTTATGATTTGTGAATTCAGTGCCCCCGTCACTATGAAAGACTTTTATTCGGCAAGAAAATTGATTTTCCACAAAAGCATGAAATTGAAGCAACACTTCATAAAAATCAGATTTATGTCGTAAGGGATAAAGCCAAGTGAATCTGGAAAAATCATCCACAAATATAACGTAATACCGAAAACCAGAAGTGGAAGAAACGGGTGCAGGCCCCCACAAGTCACAGTGAATTAAATCCAAGACATTAGTTGATCGTTTAGCATCCAAAGCAAAAGGCAAACGCTTGCTTTTGGCTTTTTCACACGAATCACAAACTATAGGTTTGGGTAATAATGACGTAACAAAAATACACCCAAGTTTATTCAAAAAAGTAATAACATCAAAGGAAACATGTCCAAGCCGTGAATGCCATAGTTCAAAGGACGCTTTTGGACGTCGAGCGGCAACCAACGCGGACTGGCCACCATTCAAAACATAAAGCCCACGCTCACGTCGGCCGCGAGCTAGAGGTTCCTGTGTTGCCCGATTCTGAATAGTAAAAGAATTATTAGTGAATACCACATCGACAGGAGAATCAGCGGTTAATTTGCTTACGGAAAGCAAATTTTTAGTAATGCCCGGAACAACCAACACATCAGATAAACGTATTTTATCAGAGACAGAACAAGTACCAACACGAGATATGGATAAACATGCACCATTACCCACTATAACAGTATCAGAACCTGTATAAGATGTGGAAGAATCCATCTGAGCAACATTAGGAGTCATGTGAGCAGAAGCCCCCGTGTCGAGATACCAATCGGAGGCGGCGGAATCTGAAATCTGGCAACCGGCAGAGAAGGCTTCGGCAAGATTAGCACTTGCAGCTGTCGAGTTTCGTGTGAATCTGTCCTGACACACATCAGCGTAATGGCCATCTCTTCGACATATCTGGCAGTGTGGGGGGCGTCGCTGTCCTGAACCACGACCCTTGCCACCTTGTTTGCCGCGACCACGAGATGAGGGATGAGATGAGGGAGGTGTGGTTTGGGCAGAAAAAGCAGGGACAGTGGAAGAAGATGATTCCAGGGAGTCTTGAAAAAGAGCAAAGCTCTCTGCTTTGGCAACTAAATCATGAAAGGTTGGTAATGGAGTGATAGCCATGTGGGCTGCTGAAAACCCAACAAAAGACGCACCGAGACCCCGTAAAAACCAGTGAACTTTGTCGGTGTCATCAACGGGACGTCCTATTGCTGAAAGTTGATCGCAAATGGACTTAAATTGACGACCAAATTCGCTGACAGAACGAGTGCCCTTTTTCATCAGCTGAAGTTCGTCCTTGAGACGAAGCTCTCGTGCCTTGGAACTATGACTAAAGGCACTCTCCAGGCCGAGCCAGACAGCATGAGAAGAGGTGCAACCGACGACAGCAGCCATAGCTTCTTCAGTTAATGAGGAAAAGAGGAGACTGATGAGTCGTTGATCATCCATATGCCAAGATTGATAGGCTGGGTTGGGCGTCTGCGTGCCATCCGCGGCCGACACTTCAGGGGGCGGCGCAGGTCGTGTGCCATCGACGAGACTGATAAGTCCTTGGCTAGTGAGAAGAGGCAGTAGCTGACTCCGCCATAGCAAATAGTTTGAGGAGGAGAGCTTGATGGTAAGCATATGGATGAGTGTGGAGAATGGAAGCATATCAGAATGTGAGGATGCCATGGGAAGGAGAAGAAATTAAAGGAGCGAGGGGAAGGAGTTTTAGATGCAGAACCTGACTGATACCATGTGTAAAGGAATTTCTTTATTCACGTTGCTGATTTACATGTTACAATCAAATATTTATACAAGAGTTTAATGATTGCCTAATCTTCTATTTAAGGAAATGTAATTAAAGAATCTGTCAAATCCCTAAGATTAAGGTGCAAGATTATCTCTTGCTATTAAACGAGCATTTGACATCCCTTTTTAAATAAGAGGAGTGTATAATAAATTATTGTGCATTTTATGCACCCAAGTTCCACTCATTTATTTTTTTTGTTTTTTGTACGGCGACGGTGGAAAAAATGTGTTTTCACTTATTTCAAAAATGTAGGGGAGAAATGTGACAGTGGTGAACCGAGTTGTCCAATAAAATTTTTTTCCTGGTCCTCAGAAAACAATAGCGGAAATTTTAGGGAAAAGAAACGGTGAACCTTGCGAAGAAAGAGAAAGTGGTGCAAGTATTGAGTTGTCCAATCAATTTACCCATTATTTTTTTCCTTTTCATTTTAATCTAAAATTTAAAATTTATAATATTTTTGCCTTAAATGAATAATGTATAAAATTAATTTGAAAATAGTTAATTACGTAAAAGCTCACGAATTTTTGATTAATTATCATTTGTAACATGACATTTCGAATGTAACGTAAAAAGATACCACCTTTATAATTATTTCAATTCAATACATCCGAGCAAAATTTTTGCTTCAATTACTGACATGAAACCCGAAATTGAGATTTTGGCTATCCCAGTTACAGACGTAATCTCATACGATATTTATGAACATAATTAAATGAAAATAACAACATTTAACTATTAGTTTTAATGATAAAGTAATGTCATTTTTATTTAATTAAGTGTTAACATGATTTGTACTATTACACGTATGTAATTGGGTGGATAAAAATCTCAATTTCATGTTCCACATCAACAACTGGAGTCGAAAATTTGCTCAGGTGCATTGAATTAAAAAAATTACAAAAGTGGTGCATTTCTACGTTACAATTGAAGGCCATATTACAAAGGATAATTGATCAAAAGTTCGTGAATTTTTACGTAATTTACACTTTGAAAGATTATTCAGTTACTTTTACTTTTTATCATATTTATGTTGGATTGTTCGAATAATTTATCTCTTCATATAATTTTTTTGTGGATCGGTGAAAATATAAATTATTTTCACTCATGTATTGGTGTTGAATATGTTCATCATATACTAAAGTATTATGTACTTTGACACCAAAAAATGTTATTTGTGATTGATCTTTTACTTTTACTCATACTGCTAGATGTCCTCCAGTGTTATGTCCTATGTCTTATATACTATTTGAGAGTATAAAATAGAATACGTCCCAACGAATTAAGTTATTAATATATTATTATTCAATTACTTTTTTTTCCCTTCCATGTCATATCCCATATGAACTAAACCGGTTTTATAGATATATATCTTGTTTCCATTAAGCACTTGTTATTGTTACTTAGCGGCGGCTAACATGTCAATATTTTTTAATCTCATTTATTTTCTCCTAATAAAGACATCTAATATCCCACAACTTTTTGACTAGGCTAGATTTTAAAGCGTTATGCTGAAAGTGACTGAAATTTATTGACTCAAAATAGTCTTCTCTTTGATGGCTACGAAAATAGTCAATCTTATCTGTTTATATCCCCGGGAAAACGCCCAATTGAGCAATAATTCAATATTTGCTCACTTTTCTTATAAATCCCAATAGAGCTACAGTAACAGTGAAGATTAGGGGCAGGTCTTTCCTATATCTATCGGCATTATCTGCATTTAATTGGATATATGATATATGAATAAACAAATAAAAAAATTATTTTCTTGTACATGTGTCACGAATAAGATGTATTAAGATTTATGATTTGGAACTTTTTTCACTGTATTTTATTATTCTTAAATGTGGATATTTTAATGCAGGTAATTTTTTAAGAATCGGATGTGGCATGGTGAAAAATATGCTGCATAAATTTGATCCTAAAGTATCTTGCGAAAGAAGATTGAGGAGAGATAAATGGTACGCTGCAGATAATGCTCGATGAAGGGAGCCGCCTACCAAGAAAAGGCTTAACTGCGGGATGATAAAACCATGGAGTACAGCAAGCAAGAAAAGCATCTTTTCATATATTTATTGTGTTATTGTTACAGTTTGATTTCGTACTCGAGAGATTCAGTCCCCATGTTTATTTTGGTGTCGTATTTGGATAATTGGATTGAGATGTTCCCATCCGGATGTCGCATGGGCCATCCTCGACGTATTTTATTTTACACCGGATAACCCATCCCTCCACATCCACACCCTATTACCTACATCACCTTTTACAATTTCCAACACACCTTTTACAATTTCCAATACATATCCTACCCTACTATACCCTTAAACTAAAATACCTTTTTGGATGTTCCGTTCATAGATGTGCTCCATCGGGCGTGGTACATGGCACTACATCCTAAACCAAGTATACTGTTCAAGTTTTCTGTGATGCAACATAGGAAGTATAGTGTGTAAAATTCTAAGTGATAGTAGAGCGCATCCGTATTCTAATACGATCGATTATGGAGAATTGCATTGTCATGGACTTGCGTGGTAACACTGTGCGACTGCCCCTGCTCGATGGGATAAATTACGACTAGGATGTCACTTACAATGGCATATTTGGAAGCTATAAGTTGTGAATATTGAGAGATAGTCGGAAACCAGATGGTCTGTATCTTTTGCTGAAAACTCGACTTTACCAAAGCCAAAGGTTAGGTGGTCTGGTACGAAAAGAAATTGTGCAAATTAAATCGTAAGGCTCTCATCTTCAACGACATGTTGATTAAGTTCAATATATGAATATTAAAACAAAAAGGCTCTCATCTTCATTCGAACGGTTGATGATCAAGTCCAATACATGAATATCTGCAACTATAAAACAACAAAAGAAGCTTGAAACTTGCTTGAGAATTACTTGAAGGAACCAACGAAGTGAAGAAGTCCAAGTTAAGAAATTTGCGCAATTATTTTGACAACCTCAAAATGGAGGAAAGTGATCCATTGACGACTATCGCTCGTGATTTACGAGATCGTGAACAAGAGGCTCTCACTTGGAGAAATTGTTCAAGAATCACTAATGGCGGACAAACTATGAGAACCCTTCGGCCCGATTCTCAGAGATTCACAGTGATCGACACCTCAAAAGATATCGAAAATGTATAGATTGATCAGCTAGTAGGAGATCTCCTAACTTTCGAAATCAACAAAGGGTTTGAGATCAATGAGAAAAGAAGAGGCATATCGCTCAAGGAAAAAGTCCATCGCATGGATGATGAAGCCAACGGACGTGATCTTGACCTATCTGAAATAGTGGGGAATATGATATTGTTCACAAATAAATTTAGAAACATAATGAAGAAGTATCAGAAGAATGACATGAGTCCCTCTCTATTAGGTAAGAAATCAAGTCAATCTACTATGAGTAAACCCAATTCTTCTTCATGTTTTGTTGTTTCAACACTGGATAAAGTTAGATGTAGAGACTGCAATAGTTGGGGTCACTTTCAGAAAGAATGCACTACGTTTCTCGAAAAAAAAAAACCAAGTCCCAAGCAGCCACATGGAGTGATGAGTCGGACAATGAACTAGAGAACGATCATTCAAGCAACCTGATAGCTTTATATGCATCGTATGTGTGTCTCTTGGGGTAAACCGAAACCGAAGAAATAAATCCAGAAGAAAGGTATGTTCCAACATGAGTTACCCGACTTTTATGAATATGATGCTTCTGATAAAAAAAGAGGTCCGACAATTGAGAAGATGCAGAATATTTATAAGAGACTGTCGGTCGCATATTTCTAAGGAAGCAAGGCCATCAAACAATTGGAAAGTTAACTCGAATATCACATACGATGATTGAGAAATTGGAAACAGAAGCTAATGAGAAAGAACGAGTCATAACCAATCTGAATGAGGAATTTGTAAAAGTCAGAAGTGCGTGAATGCCATGGTGGCAGAAAAAAACTAGAAGGCTAGCGTTGTATTGATACGCGTTAATTATGCATGTATTTAGGTCGAGATAGGATAGTATTATATAGCATTTACATGCGTAGTGGTCAAGAATTATATGAATTTATGTAATTTGGACCATTTGACATGTATTGTTTCGTTTTGTAGTGTTTTCATAGTTTTTCAGGTCAAAATGAAGAGTTTATGAGATAACACGAAGAACGGGTCGAAGAAAGGATGAGATGGGCCATGAAATGGGCCGAAAACAAGGCCCAATGACAAAAGCTACCGACATGGTCGCATCAATGACGTGACTCGGTCGCGTCGAATGGCTGAAACAGGTGAGTCCAGATTTAACTGATGCGGTCGCGTCAGCTATTGACTCGGTCGCGTTGTTACTGTAACTCGGTCGCGTCAAAGATCAACTCGGTCAAGTCGAAGGTGGCAAAGGAAAGAGCAGATTCAACTGACACGATCGCGTCAGGTTTGACGCGGTCGTGTCCAAAGATTCAATTTTTTAGTTTTTCCTGTTTCAAGTAGGATTCAGATCCTAAACTCCCCAGGACTGTTTTGAAGTCCATAAAAGGACAAGTGAAGCTCGTTTTTCAGGGGATCACATATATTACATCATATTCGCATTGAAGAGTATTTAGAGAGTGACTTGAAGAACGAGAAGACGGAGATTACGAGCCGACATAGCCGGGTTTAACTATTTCTTTTCTAGTCTTTTATTTCTTTATGATGTATTCCATGAATTTTTTTTAGAGATTTAATACTAGGCATGAGTAGCTAAACTACTCGTGTCCTAGGGTTAGAGAGTAGTGTTTGTGACAATGTTTTGATTTATAGACTCCAGTTTTAAGTATTTATCTATATGTTTGTTTTATTCCTAATCATAAATTGATCACTTAGGCTTAGTTACACGTTTAAAAATTCCGCTTCGAGAGGAGAGAATTGTTAATAGACGTACGACATATAGTAAAATTGTCTATGACTGCGTGGGCAAGGGTTAAGGGTCTTTTAGGAGTTATTAGGATTAATTGACTTGAGAGGGTAGTTGTCCTAATCAATCCACGACTTAGTCTCTTCGAGAGGAGGACTAAGTTACATAAGTGCCGCCTAATAAATACTAAAACTTGGTTTAAAAGTCTATAAGTTAAAATTAATCAACAATTGAAGTAATTCACGAAATAGAAGCCCTAGGATACACTCTCATTAATTGGAATTTAATCGTTTGACAAGTTAAGTTAATTAGTATAAGTAATTTAGTTTATTAAAATCAGCCTTGCAATTTGACTGTCTAGTTAGGGTAATCTTATAATTTGGGGTATCGAACTGCGTCAACCTATTCTCTGAGGATCGACCTTGACTTATCCTATATACATCTACGCTTGAGTTTTAAAAAATTACATCATTATTTCTCATACTTTTACGTACTTGGAGTAGAAGAGTGAGAGTTAGGATTAACGAGCAAGACAAGACGAAGATAAATGAGCTGAACAATCGGGTTTAATTATTTCTTGCTTACTTTTTATTTTATTTACAATGTATTCTCTGAATTATTATATTGAATTGATACCAGGAATAAATAGCTAAACTGCTCGTAACCTAGGAACAGAGAGTAGGGTTTTACAATAATGGTTGAATTGTTCTTTTAATTTATAGACTCCAGTTTTATTATCTATCTATGTGTTTGTTCTTAATTTATGATTAAACATAATTTGATCAATTAGGTTTAATCTAATCGTTTAACAATTCTGCTTTGAGAGAAGGGAGTTGTTAATAGACGTACAACATATAGTGTAATTGTCTATGACTGCGTAGACAAAGGTTAAGGATCCTTTGGGAGTTGTTACAATGAATTGACTCGAGAGACTAATTATTCTAATGAATCCACGACTTAGTCGCTTCGAGAGAAGGGTTAAGTTATTTAAGTGTCATCTAATAAATAGTAAAGTTGGTTTAAAAGTCTATAAGTTAGAGATTAATCACCATTAGCGTAATTCCTGAAATCGACACACTAGGATACATTCTCGTTGATTGGAATCGCTTTTATTCATGAATTCAGTTCATTAGTTTATATGCAATATTAGTTTAATAACTAATCAATCATCTACCAATTCCAGTGTCTAGATAGGGCAACCCTAGTTAATTAGGGTATTAAACTTCGTTAACTTATTCCATGTGGATCGACTTGACTTCGACTATATACATCTTCACCCGTATACTTGTGGTATTTTAGGATATGGCCCCCATTATAAAGTTTACACTTGGAGAGGTCACTTAGTTCTCATACTCCATTGTTTGAGTTTCTGAAGCGTGCAGAGTCTCCAAGTGTTTTAGCATCTCATAAGAGAACATGTGTTCATGTTCCTATGCCGTTCAAACTTAGCATACTCAGAAGAAGTTTTGTCGGGGATGACACTTATTGATTCGTCCAAGACATACACAACCTTATCTTGCCTTAGCACCAAGTGCAAGCAACAGAGCCAATCAGCAAAGTTAGACCCAGTCAACTTGTTTGTTTCCATCAAACATTTTTACGCCAAATTCGACGTTTTATCTGAAGAAAAATAATTAAAATGGGAAAGTAAATTAGAACAAAGTAAACAAAGATCACATTTGTATCACTAATAAAAAACAAGAGTTTATTATAACGATTAACTCCCACTAATTTTAACATATTTTACGTCCCCAAACCCATATTACAGATTTATAATAATTATAAATCTTATTGGTCCAAGATCCAAGTCTATTTTATTGTAGCCTCTACTTTGGCTGATGACTACAATAATATCACCGAGTAGGCCCTTAAGCTAATTGTAACAACAATTTGCAACTCTCAGTTTGTTAATCCAATGAATTTGCCACACTATTAGTCGCTTTGGCATCTCAAAATAATTTGAGCAACCCAATTCCATCACATGGTGCCAACCATGCATCTATGATTGAGCCCCAACCTCGGCGTTTTAGAGTAAACACTTTGGTGTAAAACTCGTGGTAAAAAAAATTAGGAATCTCAAGCAATTATGATGGACGACGTATTTTTGTTTCCAAAAAAGACTTAGTTTCTGGTGGGGAAAATATGTGGTACTAATTATTTAAATTTAATATCTAATATTAAATTACAATAAAATTACTAGGTACCACCTACCTAGTCATAAGAAATGCGGACTACACATATTGAGCGTCGTCTACCCAAGCAAACAAATGGTCTTTAATTACCATAATTAAATTGAATAAACGCAAAATCAAGTAATAGCTGATCACATAGGATATCGAACAAAACTCAATGAATAAAATTAAAATCCAATTAAAATTTTATTCTCTACTTAAATGTGGATTAAAATTATATATTAATTTAAAATTAATATAAATATACATTTAATATTAATTCCAAATTAATATAAATATATATGTTTATCAATATTATTTCAAAATAATAATAATAAATTAAATTAAAATATTTTAATCCAATTAATAATTTTAATTCTTGAAATTCTGGATTGTATACTCAATTTTTTTTTATACCCAACATATTTTATAAACCAAATCTAGCCTTTTCATTTAAAGAAACAATCCAGCAAACCGACTCAATTAATTAATTAAGAGTAACACTTGTGTGCATGTGATGTACAATAGGCTTATTGTACATCACTACAATTTAAAACATGGACTCCAAAAAATCGCTGAAATATAATTTATAAAAAATTCGCGTCCGCGAACTGGTTCAGCGCGCGGGTCGCGCCCTTTTTAAAAAAAAATTCTACTGCAAGAACACAATAAGTCTACTGTAAGAACACAATAAGTCTACTCTAAACACAAAAAAATTATACTGCAAGAACACAATAAGTCTACTCTAAACACAAAATTACTATACTATAAGACTCTAAACACAAAATTACTATACTACAAGAACACAATAAGTCTACTCTGAACAAAAAATAATTATACTGCAAGAACACTATAAGTCTACTGAATAACACAATAAGTCTACTCTAAACACAAAATTACTATACTACAAGAACATAATAAGTCTACTGTAAGAACACAATAAGTCTACTGTACGAACACAAAAAAAAAAAGAAAATAATAATAATAATAATAATAATAATAATAATAATAATAATAATAATAATAATAATAATAATAATAATAATAATAATAATAAAAACCGCGCGCAGGTCGGGCCAACAGCAACGAGTCGCGCGTGGATCTCAATGTGGGCTAGTGTGCAGTAAACCTGTAGTGCATCATATGCACACAAGTTTTTGCCATTAATTAAACCTAGTCCATAATTAATTCAAACTCGGCCCAATTCAATTTATTAACCCAGTCAAGAATTAAAAATCACAGCCCAGCCCCAGGCCCGAAATACACAGCCTAGGTCCAAAATCAGCCAGACCATGTCCGGGCCTAAAAGCCCAGCAGCTGGCCCAATTAATTAAAACAGGCCCAGCCTTAGGTTTCATATCCAAGCCCAAAAGTTCAGCCCAACCGTCTGTGAACGTTGCCGCCGTCGCCGTCGTCGGTGCTCGTGCAACAACAGTAGCAGCGCAAGCGTCACCGTCGACATCGTGCGCAGTAGCAACAAAAATCACCGCCGCTGATGAACGCCACAGCCGAAGCTTCGGTATCAACAACAGCAGCAATGCAACGCCGCCACAGAAGCTCGCGACCGTAGCAGCACAACAATTCGCTGTCGTTGATATCGCCTGTAGCAGCAGCAGCAGCAGCAGCCGCCGGCGCCACCGACATCGCTCAACAACAGCAGCAGCAATACCACTGTCGCTGCCACCGTCGTCATCTGCTCACGCAACAGCAGTGCCATGCGTCGCTGCTGCCGCCGTCGATTGTGAGATGGGCAGAGGTCGTGATGTATCAGTTTCGGTTTTCAAAGGGTGCAACAATTTTCTACGAATTTGAAAAACTAATTTCTAAAACAAAAGTCAGAATTTGAATTTATGAAAAATTTTAATCCACAAATAACCGAATTAAAACAATTATAAAATGAGTCGGGATTCTGATACCAATGTAAGGTTTTCTTGATTCCATTGAATGTACGCAGCATAATACAATTAAGAAACTGATCTAGATTTACAATTGATTTAAACAATGATCTTTAATCATGCAAAAGGTAGAACAATTACTTGTAATTAATCAGACTGATTCGTGCAACTGAATCCACTACTGCAGATATCCACGTGTACGTATTATGATGCAAAAACAATCACCGTTCCACTATTCAATAAGTGATTGCTAGGAAATCACTTATTGTTGAAAAATTCACATGAATTAGGGATTTGAGGTTACCAGCTGCAGCAGCACCTACAACCGCCAATTTGATAATCTTTATTAACAATTTTAGTAAGTGATACATTAAATTTTAAATTGTAATATTTGAAGGTATAACTAAAAAGATGTTACATATAACCCTCTTTATGTAATACTACACTTTTGATGATCTTTAGTAACACTTTTATTAAGGATGTATTTGTTTATGGTTCCCCTCGGTGGATTGAGGAGACCAAATCTCAATAAAGCACACTCATTAACTCCCTCAGTAAAGTTTGGCTCAACACTCCTCAGCCTTAAGCAACACACAAGTGTTACATTAAATTTTAAATTGTAACATTTTATGGTAACACTAAAAAAGTATTACATGTAACCCTTTTATGTAACATTTTTTAGCAATAAAACAGACTCATTAACTCTCTCAACCAAGTTTGGCTCAGCGCTCCCCATTCTTAAACAAACACACCCTAAGTGTTACATTATATTTTAAATTATAACATTTTATGGTAACACCAAAAAAATATTACATATAACCCCCTTTATGTAAAACTTTTAATTGAAGAAAAAAAAACTTTTTTGTGTAACATTGTTAATTGAAAAATAAAGTTGAATATTTGTCATTGCTAGGCTTCGAATCCAGGTTTAAAGAGTTTAAGTGCAAAGTCTAAACTGCTAGGCTAGAATAACTTTTCAAGTTTAATTTTTTTATAAAAACTCCATATACAAAAAATTTATTGTAACATCCATAAAATACTCTCAGTATTAAATTCCTATACAACAGTCTAACTTAATTTTATTTAGGCTATCCAAATCTAATTTACCATGAAGTTTCCATTAATTTTTTTTTTTCATTTTCATCCACTCATATAAATATATATAACTTATTTTATATCACACTAATTTTATACATCTAATTTTCGTATATAAATTTTGAGACATTATCAGTAATTTTAATTACAACAAGTTTATGTATTTATTTGTTGTAGATAATTTTGAGATACCTTAAAGTCACCTTTAAATTAATTAAGTCATTCATTACATTTGTTGTGCTTAATAAATTTTAAATAAGAAAATAAACTTACAAACATGAAGAGATATGACCAAATGTCCCAAGTCAAGGTTCTGATACTTAAGAAATGTATCGAAATTCTTAAAGCTACAAGTTTGTTGTTATTTAGTAAAAATATAATGTGTGTATATCTATATACATACACACACACACATATCACTAATAAAATTTATTCTTGACAACGAATAAGTAAATCTTTAGGTGCTTTAATAAATTGTTACTTTTATAGGCCTGAGTAAATCGTTTTCACCACTTATGTTACGAATATTCTATTGTGATAATTAAGATGTAATACATGAGAAAAATAAAAATAAAAGTCACATGTAAAAAATAAATCCAAATATATTTAATTAGTTTAAAATAAAATAATATATATTTTATTAATTACAAGTGTTACTTATTTATAAGTGTTACATAAAAGTGTTACTTATTTAAAAGTGTTACGTAAAAAAATGCTACTTATTTAAAAGTGTTACTTTAAAAGTGTTGCGTATTCCAAAAGTGTTACACGAAAGTTTAACATATTTGCAGCTGTTATAAAAGTGTTATATGAAAGTCAAAATTTTAAAAGTGTTACAAACGAAATATTACATAAGGCCATTATGTAGTGGAAGTAAAAATTGAAACTAAACAAGATCTTGAAGGTTTAACTAATTTCTAAAATTATTTTCCCCTAAGCTGCATTTGGATGGAAGAATTTGAATCTACATTAGCAATTCCCTTGTTTCGATTGACATGGGCTTGAGTCCATCAATTTCATTTTAAACCAAGTTCCAAGGAATTTGAGTGGATTTAAAATTCTTGTATCGATTTTTTCTTATGACTTATTCAAGACTGTCCACATGAAAAGTTATGTATTTTCCACAGGCTCAAAAAGGAAAGAAAGAAGTAATACTTGTCGTGACGTTGTCCTTGGCTATTGGAATACTGCTGCTCGACCAGCCTGATCCTGATCTTGTTTCTATACTCTTAGAAAAGAAAGAAGCTGGATTATAATTATCATCCTGATCAAAGTCACGAGAACCTAGATTATGTTGAATGGATCATCCCATGGATAATTTTTTTTGTTCGAGAGGGGTTCGTCAAGGCGAACCTCTCTCCCCTCTGTTGTTTAGTATTGCACAGGATGTTTCTGGTAGAATGATTGAAGATGATATAGCCAATGGCCTTGTACAGCCAGCAGTGGCTCGACATAACATTCGCTGCCCTCCTTTTCTCTTTTATGCGGACGACATATTTGTTACCTCGTCCGCTTCATTAGACAGTATAATTGAGTTTCAAAAAATACTCAATAATTATAGCACAAAGTCGGGGCAACATTTCAGCATATCCAAATCCCGGATTTTCTATAGTCACAAGGCGACGCGAAGATTCAAACAATCCGTCAAGCTAGTGACGGGCATGAATGAGGAAATTCTTCCAACTTGCTATCTCAACATTTCTTTATTTCATGGCACCCCAAAAGGTCATGACTTTCAGCCCCTTGCTGACTTGATTACTAGTAAATTTTCTAAATGGAAAGGTATGACGCTTTCTATGGTCGGCCGTGCATGTCTGATTAATTCTGTTGTCACTAGAAGCTTTGTTCATTCTATGATGGTCTACAAATGGCCCTCGTCTACTCTTAAGAAGATGGAGATTGCCATGCAAAATTTTCTTTGGACGGGAAAGAGCTGACAAACCTGGTATTTTTAATGTCGCTTGGAGCAAAGTTTGCTCCCCTACGGAGGAAGGGGGTCTTAGGATTCGTTGCATTCGTATTGCTAATGAGTCTTTCCCTTTTAGGCTCAGTTGGGACGTTTTAACTTCATCTATGCCGAGCATGGCTTTTCCTCGCACCCGCTGGCAGACGCGTGTAGGGGTTCTACGTAGTGGATACAATTGGTTGTAGACATTCTCTAATGGAATTACAAAGGGATGTCAGATGTCTTCCTAGACATAGTCCAATTTTGGATGGACAATTGGCTCGGATATGTGGTTGCGGAACGTCTTCGCATTCCTGCTCACTGTCGTATTTATCTGCAACAAACGATCTCATACTATAGAATGAATGGTGCTTGGTGCTTCGAGGAGGACTTCTTCCATTATCATCATAATATTGCTCAAGACATTCTTAATCATGTCTTCATGGATTCGGACCAACAAGTTTGGACTTCACATAATTATGGCAAAGTCACTTCCGCGCTTGCTTATGCTCATTTTCGTGTCAAATATCCGGTTACTTCTTGGGGAAAATGGATTTGAGTAATTTTATCCCACCTTGTCGTACATATTATGTTTGGAAAGTCGTACATCAACGCCTACCCACCTGGGAGGTCTTGCATGGCCATGGTTTTTAAGGGCCTTCGATGTGTGTATACTGTTGTCAAACAGGGGTTGACCTAGATCACGTTTCTTTCGTCTTGTCCTTATTCGCTTATTATTCTTCGTCTTTTGATATTGAACTTGATTTTCATATGGTGTTTCATAGTTTGTTGTTGTAGGCTATGTCTTTATCCTTTGCGGTGCGTTATGGAGAGTTGCCATTGTTACATACGTCTCGATGATAGGTTTTGATAGCCCAGGGACGTTATAGCATGCATTTGGGAGGCCATACAAGAGGCATCTTCCTTTCGGGTGGGTTACATGCTTAATTCAACTGTGGAACTTGTATGTTTGCAGCGGCTTCGGGTCAAGCATATTCCTCAACGGCAGCAGAGGGTTATTTCAGTTTTTTGGGTTCAGGCTCCCCCGGGGTGGGTGAAGATCAACACTGATGGTAGTGCTACTGGTGCTCCCGACTTTCTGTACGGAGGTGCAACTTTTTGCAATTCTAGAAGGTTTTTCCATGGATGTTTCACAACATCATTTGGTAGGGGTGTTGCTTTTGAGGCCGAGCTTGAAACGACTATTCTTTCTTTAGAGATTACACACGATAGGGGTTGGACTCGTCTTTGGTTGGAATGTGATTCTAGTCTTGTGGTTAATCTTTTACTCACCTTTTCGAACAAGGTCCCCTGGAGGATCCTTCCTCGTTGGAAGAGGGTTTTGCGGCGCCTCAGCAGTATTGAGTTTATGATCACGCATATCTTCAGAGAAGGTAATAAGCTTGCTGACGACCTGTGCAAACTTCGACAGGAATTTACTTGGTTTCAATACCCACCTACTCACATTGCTGATATTGCTTATAGGGATTTCTACTCGCAGTATTTTCGCTTTATTTGATTTGTTATATTGCTGGTACTCTTTTTCCTGATCATGGTTTTTTCCCACTGGGTTTTGCCATGGTTAGGTTTTAATGAGGCCAGCTTAGGGATGAGTTTCCGTGTTGTGGTTCCCGTCATTAGTCTATTTTTCAAGGGATAGCTTGTATTTCCGTTTTTGTAGCTTTTTTTTCCTTTTCCTTTGTTTCATATTCTCTTTTCTAATAAAGATTCGATTAGCTCTCTCTCTCTCTCTCTCTCTCTCTCTCCCTACCTATTGGGTGAAATATAGTTTCCTTATCCATTGGTCTTATAACCACCAATCCCCTTCTCCCCCTCTCTCCCCCACCTTTTTTCTTACTCCTTGTAATTGTTTTGCAGGTGTGGATTTCTATAAATACAAGTTTCCATGAAGATAGAAGTTAAACTTTTCATTAAGGTTCCTGTGTTATTAAGTGTCGCCAACACCTGCAAAAACTCTTTAAGTACACACACATACTGACTTTTCTTTGTAGGTTGTGTGATCCTTGTGTTGGGATCCTTGTGGGTGTGCGTAGATTAGTTTTCGAAATTAGATCAGTGGTGATTTTCTCTACATCTTGGTCTATGTCATTTTGGGAACTATTGGCAATGCACTTTGTTGATTGAGTATAAAATTTGTTCAAGCTTTTGGATTGCTTGAGTTAAGAATTATTGTGTTTGTTCTTTGTTTCTTTGTTTTTTTTTTTTTTTTTTTTTGTTTGTTGGATTCTATTGTTGCATGTTTACACCATTGTTTTCTACACACGCGAACCCGATACGTCTGAGTACGTGCTGCAACACCTTGTGCGACATTTTAGGTTTTACCTGGATCAAATTCAATCAAGTGGTATCAATGCAAATACATAACGACACTAAGTGGAATCTTGCAAGAGAATCATGGAAATTCCGGCTATTGTAGTTTTAAGAAGTCTAAGTTTTGGATGGTTCCAACTATTCTATATAAAAGGTCAAAATGCAGGCTTATATCGAATTTCTTGATGAGTGTGTGTGGAGATCCACTGTTGCTAGTTGGACCCCTCACAAGTTTGTCGACTTTGATGGTGACTACTTGATAAGAACAACTTCAGTGAAAGAAATAAAGATGATTCAATCTCCCAAGTCACGAAGGAAAAGTTTCATTCGTTGAACTCCAAAGAAGAATCCTACCAAAAGAATGTCTAATCTCCTTTGTTTAGGATATTTGAAGGTCAAGGTCGTAACCGAAATTAGAATTAGAAGCATCTTGGTCTTGGAAGCCGGTCTCGAGGACGAGATGGAAAGGATACAAATCATGAACAACAAGGTCTAAGAGGTTGAGTTTCATACAATTTATGACACTACCTTGATGAAGATGGGTGAATCTATTGGTGATTGTTAGTGGTGATGAATCTGAAAGAAGAGTACGAGAAAGATAATGGGTCTCATTATGATACATTGATGGTAAAACTCGAAGATATAGGTGTTGCAGAATGTACCACAACACCCTCTCTCGATACTGACAAAAGTTCAGAAGATGAATTGCAGAAGGTGTCACAATACCGTACTCCGGCATTGACAGAACTCCAGAAGATGAGGATTCAAAATATGATCGGTTCTAGCAAGCCTTCTTGGAGAATGCTTAACTGATGCCAAATTTCAATCATCAAGAATCAGTAATCACACAAAAGGATCAATAGTTTGAGACGGTAAAATTGGGTTGTTGAAAATTCTTTGGGTAATACTCACACAAAACTCAGGTACTTCTGGATTAATTGATTTGATGTCATCTAAAATGCATTATAAATTTGATCTTGATTATTTTGCTCATTCTAGACTTCATACCATGTTTGAAGAATGCAAAGTTTCCAAATTTGTTGAAAGTGTGATGAACTTTTCACTACATTTTAATTATGTAAATTGTATTTCTTCAAATCAATTTGATTTTGATTCAAATGTTTTTTAGTTGTCTAAAAATATGAAAAATAAGATATTTTTAAGTTAATTTCAAAGAACTCTTTTGTTGTTGGTGATAAAAGCATAGAGAACTTGTTGGATTATAATCTTGTTTCCTTTGGTGACTTTTTGAACTTGTCTCCAAAACCCCAAAAAATGGTGAAATTAAGGAAGGATTTTCTTATCCTGCAATTGTACGGGAAAAGAAGTCCTTTTCTTTTAATGCTTCGACGCGAAGCGATAGCTTCTAGCTTCAGTGGATAAGATGGATTCACTGCTTAACACATGCAAGTTGAACATTGTTCTCAGGGAGCTAGACAGAATGAAAAACGGCCAGCCTTTGGCTCTGCTTGCCTCTGACTTTCATGTCAAGCGTACAAATGTATTATGGGATTGACTTCTAAAGACATGAATTCTTTTTAATCTCCCCTGTATAAACAGAGGTAGTATAATGTTGATCCACAGGGAGGACTTCCGTGTGAATTATTCGAGTCATGATTCTATTAATTTAGCAAATTGAATTTTTTATATCAATTAAGGCTAAAATCACAATTAACAATAAAGTAACCAAATGATGGAGATAACTTCCAGAAACTGGCTTGCAGGCCAATGTTTGAATAATGATTATTAAAATGAAATAGGATTTATCACGATTAGATTCCTACCGAGTTAGCATTCTAATAAGGCAACAATCCTAGACTACGGTTGAGGTGTCGTATTCCCTTAACTAGAGCCAGTATGTACACAAGGTTCTATTTAAACTACCTACACGAATGAACAATGATAAACCAACCTAGGGCCTTGGAATTCTAGTTACGTAAGACTAGAAGGAGTTAACTCGACTTCTCCTACGCTAAAGACCGGTGTAAGGGTGTAAAACCTACACATGAGGCTACACTCAATTTCGTCCATCCCAACCGATGCCCCCTAGACACTACTCCCCATTTCGGTAGAGCGTCTCCTCTATAGGTCTCTCTTCTACCAGTTGAGTCTCGATTAACCTAATTTTTCGGAATTAACCCCTCACCAGCTCATTCGAAGGCATAGTGAGTAATTCCTATACTCATTTAAGATCTAGTCAGCAAACCTCGAAAGGAGAAAAAAAGCTTAGTAATGATAATACTCGAAAAATATTTGATAAATCTTCAAGGTTGTCACCCCTTGGAGAAATCTTACAATGTTCCAACAGGAACCTAATTTTTTTCCTAGAAGAGAGAAAAACCTCAAGAAAGGATGAAAATTGTACTAAGGAATCTCAAGAGTGACAATAATGTGAGCAAAAGTTAAGAAATGGGGTGAGAATTTCTATGTAAGGTTTCAACATAGTTTCAATAATAACGCCAGGTAAATTGAATTAATCCATCAGTCTAGAATGTCTGTTCCGCCCTTCCAAAAAACTTCAACTCCGATATTTGTCAGAGCTAGAGAATAAGAGAATAGTCATATATTTCGAAGCTGGATTGAATTAATCCATTCCCCTAGAACGCCATATCCGTCGTTTCAAGAAAATTCAACTTCAACATTCATCAAAGCCAAAAGAATTGGAGAATAATCATGTGCGACCCTTTAGCTGTGGGAAAAGTGCGTTTAAAGATGATCGTTATTGGTGATCAAAAAGATTTTAAAACTGACCAAACGGCCGCACCACATCGCACTAAACCGTTTCCAATAAATTATTCTATACATTGTCGGTTCAATTTTTTTTAACAAAATTGAATCACATTAGATGATTATGTTATTCATAGTTGGAATTTCATAAAGTTTTATGTAACTTAATTTTTTTTCAGTTATCTTAAATCTAAGACAATGATATGTTATTTCTGATTTTAGTTAAGAAATAACAAATAATATTTAACACAAATTATAATATTTATTGTCAATATTAAATTTATCATTAAATGAATAAAGATATGCAAAACTCACCGACAATTATAAAAGACATCATAGAATTACATGCAGTGGAGCAAATCATTTCTTATTAATTTATAAGTTATATCCTTTGACTGTAAATCTTTTGCTCTGAAATAATTCAATTCTACAAAATTATTTACATAGTATATTATAAATTAAATTTAAAATTGTCGAAACTGCACAAAAACGTAATAAACTGAATATTTAGTTTTAGTCCAAAAACTAAGGCTTTAACTTTATGTTTAATCGAACTGCAATATAAAAATCGATTTAAAACTGTGTAGAAAATCGTCCAAACAACACGTGATTACCCCTACTAACCGTGGTCTGTGGCCCTTATAATTCTTTAAGGACAACTGTTGTGAAAATGGTAAAATTGTCTTGTAATTTATGGACAGTCTCAAAACTAGTAATCGCATTCGTATATGACCTCGTGAAATTAGAGATTTACATTTTTTCTGTTGAATTTATAGTCACGTGGTTAAATTTTATATATTTTTTATGTCATATTTTTTTATCAGGGTAGCGTGGTTATGTCATTTACAACATATGAACAATAAAAAAATTAAATTAATGCATCTATGTGATGTCTATGTGCAATTTCTAGTGAGAATTTAAATTTTGGCTAAAAATACCAAATTCAATTTATTAAAAACTAAACAACCAAAATTATAAATGTAAAAATAAATACGGTAATACTTATAATTTATAAGCAGTTTGTTATAAGACCGTTTCGTTGTAAGACGAGTAGTTACATTATTAAATATATCATGTTTCTTTGAAAATATTATTTGTGCTTAGTTCAAAGTATTAATTTCCTGGAAAACAATACTTTCTATTTTACTGGAAATGTATTATTTTTAACAAATCAAATTAATATTTTCATATAAGAGTATTAATTTTCTTAAAAAAAAGTATCGTTGTTTCTCGAAAAAAAGAATTATTTTTAACAATTCGTTTCTCGGTAAAGTAGTTTACACAAGCTTCAAATTGCGTCACCCTTGTTTAGACCTTAGGAGCCATGACCAGAAGCATTACCTGATGAGATATTTTTTTTAGTCCATATATTATTTTCCTGTGATATCATATCTTTTGAGATATATTTGAATATTCCAGAATATGCTAAGTTCAGTAGTTTTGACATTTGCAAGATATATGTATACACACACACAAATACGCTCTTGCATATCAATGAAAACATATCTTTTACGCCTGATTCTTTTTTTCTTTTTGTTATTGTTGTTGATCTTAACATGGCACTAGAGTAGGTTCATTCTATAGCTTCCGCATAACCTATATCAAGTCTTGCAACCATGGTCATAGATGGGGATAACAAAACAGGTGGAGAAAAAGCAGGAGGTTCCAACGCCATAGATGTTATGTCTCCCTACTTCATATCGCCCTTAAAGAATCCGGGGCAACTTCACGTTAGTGAAATCTTACCTGACAGCAACTACACCGATTGGGTAGAGGAGTTGAGTAACAACCTCTACGTCAAAACCAAAATTGGATTCGTAGACGGCTCCATTCTCGCCGCAGAGGAGAATCCATTGGAGTTGGCCTTATGTAAAAGGTGTAACGCATGGTTAAGGGATGGTTAACCATCATGATGGATAAAGAGATACGCAACCGCGTGGAACCTGCAAAGACGGCTCGTGAAATCTGGGAAGACCTAGAAGAGAGGTTCGGAGAAGAAAGTGCCCCAAGAGCTTATGATTTGAAACATGCTCGTGTTCACCCACTACAAGAAATCTACTAAACAACAACGCCTCTAAGACAACAGTTTTAGTTTCAAACCACTGTCGATTAACAGCTAACCGTTGTTATTTTTAAACTCGTTTTTGTTGGCCTAATTTTTTTCTTCTTGAAATCGTTTTTCCTTTAAATCGCTCTTTTTCTTTAAATCTCTTTTCTTTTGTTTAAATCACTTTTTGTAAATCGTCTTTTCTTTAATTTTTTAGATCAACTTAACTTCATTTTAAAATCATAACAACAGAAAAAACATTTTAAATTAGATCAAATAATGTAACAGTTAGAAACTTCATTTTTTTTAAACCCATATCTAACGATTTAGAATTTAGAATTTACACATACTGTATAGAATTTCCCTAGCCGCCGTCACCCCGTAATCGCCCTACCGTCGCCCCGCACTCCCATCACCGTGCCCCCGGCCCACCGTTGTCATCTAGCAGCAAAGTTCGTTGAGGTCAACATTCAGGTGTGTTCATAATCATGATCACGAAGTGTTCAAAATCAATTCATTGTCCGATTTCTCTCTTCACCATGTCTCCTTCTCTCTGACATATTTGTGAAATCACTTTCTTATGTAAAGAAACTAATTGAGAAATGGAAGCTCGTCATGCATCTCTAGGTCGACGGACTGTAATGATCTATTCGTCTCATTGTGCATTTAAGAGACTCATTGATGACTTTCTGTCTAAACTCGATTTTATTCAGAAATTAATTGTTTATTTTTTATTTTCGTGAAATTGTCAAACAAAATTCACAGTTGGAAGAGATTCATCAGAAGCTAGCTTCGGAAAGATTGAGCAAGACCTCATCTGGACTAGATCTCTCCCAAAGCCCTATCGGTATTCAGTCTGTTTCACTTTTTAGGTTTTTGTTTGTTTATTTCTTAGTTTGTGTTTCCCGTCATCTATTCTTGTTGCATATATATATGACCAAAGGTCTATCCCTTGATCAATAGTACCATTCTCGTGACTTACTTTTTGCCCTTTTCTCCTCTTATGTTAATAAGCTTGAAGAATGGACCAATTAATCCTATTTAATTTAAAATTTGACTTTCGTATTAATGCAGTGGAAAGTTTATTCCAAGGGAAGTACCAGCGGCCTCATACGAAAAGGTGGTGGAGGCAGCCATGGATAAGCTGCGGAATGAAGAATCCCATCCTGATTTGGATAGGACGCCATCGTATTGCTCTTATTCTACTTTATTTGGCTTGTCACTTTCATATAAAATCATATGAACTTTGGCTTTATTGATTTATTTCATATTGAATATTTTGTTGTCCTTTTGTACCTATCAATGTTGATGATTTTGAATCATTAGTAGGAATTGTCTTTTTATGAATCATTAGAAGGATTATGGCTGAAAGGATTATTTCCTGCTGAGCTTATAGCCCGAAATAATCAACTACCCTATAATACTTGAAAAGGTGTTCTAGATTATTGTCTCTGGCTCCACCTAGGGACAGTAGCATCTTTTAATCACTTTGATTTTCTTGAGATTTTAATACTTGTAGAACACAATATTAGCCCATGGGGAATCTCACATTCTTTATAGTGGTATAATCTTGAAAGAAGATACTCAAATCCCATAAATACATCCATATTTGACCATGAAATCTTGGTACTAACACTCTTGTCCTGTCACAATCGACCCTTTCATGTTTACTTAATGCTAATGCAAGCTGTTTAGATATTTACATGTTTCATCAATCTAAAAATCTTCTTTTCTTCCATTCAATGATGTAAAATGTTGCACCCCACTTTCAAATTCTAAACCGTCTGGATTTTTATCAGTGGACGATCTTCTACAGTCATTTGTACAATCTTTAAGTTTTTTTCATTAATACTTTGTGGCAGGTAACTACACCATTACAATTCAAACTAGTACCTGCTGTTGGACATCTTGCAGTGCTACTCTGGTGGTTTTCTACTGAATTGAGTTATGAGGTAAATCGATTATCTCTATTAACTTGAGTTGATACTTTATGAATCTCTCTTTCTGGGTAGAACTTGAAGTTTCTTGAACATGATTTGTCTTCCCAGATCGGATATAGAGGAGATAGTTTGCGTACAGACAGTGCTAGGCATATTTCTTTTATGGCCCTCGGCTCTTGTGATTCTTTATTATAATAATATATAACAAAATATATGAACTGATGTTGTAAATATCGGTCTTAGACCTGATGATGGGCTTGTTATGCTCTGGGGAACGGGTCTTAGACTGTCGTCACTATCATTTTGTTGCCTAGAGAGTTCTCGATTATATTAATTCTATTTTTCTTTTCTTATATCCCGCAAATTTGTTGGTTATGCAGGATACAATCTACACTGTATTTTATGCTTGGGTCGTGCAACAGTTAGACCAAGGAGACGCTGGAGAAGCTTCACCTTCATTATGGAAGCTTAGAGAATTGCAGCAACTAGGCATTTAGTCCTCATTTGTTAATTTTTTCTGCTTTATTGGCCCGTGTTTAGTTTCTACCTTGGCAGTTGATGATTTCATCCTCATGTAAATGAAGAATTAAGTGAAAAAACACACTCCATCTCTCTCTCTCTTTTTTTTTTTTCTTTCTTTTTTGATTCTTTATGATCTGGGATTTTGATATTCAGCCTTCAATCTTACTCCATTTTTTTTTTTATTTTCCCACTTTAAGATTAATTATTATTTTCATTTCTTTGATCCGTTTATGATTAAATTCATTTATCTGCAGTAGTTGTGGTAAAAAGATGATCAAGATGGATCGGATGAGAATTTTGCTGCAGTGACTCGGCCTGGAAATGGTCAAGGTAATTTGAAATTTAAAATCAAGTTAGCAGAAATTTGAAAGAAGTAAGAAAAGCATGATGCAGTAATTAAGTTTTACTGACAAGTGAGTCAAAGGTTGGACATGGAAAATTTACTGCAAGGGTTGGAAATAGCAGAAGGGCTTTGAGTATAATCTACATAACGAGGGGCCTTGACAAAGTATGAATTTGATAAGTTTATTTATTAAAAAAAAAATAATCTTTTGAGATCAAGATTTTAGTATTGTAACATTCATTTTGTTGACTTGATCAGGAAAAATACTAATGGTAACAAGAATCTTGCTGCTCCGGCTCATCGTCTTGACACGAGGTTTGTTACTTTACATTTTGTGCTTGATAGAAAAAATGTATATTTAGTTGATGTATTTTTAGCTTAGGATGGGGAAACTTGGATTATATTTCTTGATAAAAGTAGTCCACTTATTGGGGTATTTAGATTTTGTTATCCAGTCAAAATGATTATATGAAAGATACCTAATACCTAATTCTTATATTAGATATAGAGATCTGTCGCAATTATCCGATCTCAGTCACCGCCTGAGATATCTACCTTATTTCGTCGCTGTATTTCAAATTCACTCTACCCCACACATGCTTCAAAGGATTCGTAAGATTTTTCATTGAGATGACCTTGAGAAGTTGCGGTTTGCATCTGAGCCAAGTCTCTTCATTTATATTCTTATGAAATTGATGCTTGTAATAGTGAGTGCGATTTAGAGAAACCAGAAATTGTGTTGACAAAATTTGTAACCTTTCCTATGTATTGTGCTAATATTTCTCTTGAAGGAACATGAAAGTACTATTGTAGGATTAATGATTGGCCTTGCGGCTTCATATAGACGAACCATGCAACCTTCAATTTCAAAGGTAAAATACAGATACACAGTCTCTTCCCAAAAATGTACTAAACTATATGGTAATGATTTAGATACAGAACTTGTTGAATGTCTGGTTGTTTGTATAGTTTTAAATTTCTGACCAAAACTTTTCATGTTGTGGAGAACTCACCATGTTGTGCATCGATGTCCAAATATTGAGTAGGACTCTGATTGGGGACTATCGCCCCTTTGTCAGCTATTATGTTGTATGTAA
This sequence comes from Ajuga chamaepitys, assembly GCA_958295605.1. Taxonomy (NCBI): domain Eukaryota; kingdom Viridiplantae; phylum Streptophyta; class Magnoliopsida; order Lamiales; family Lamiaceae; genus Ajuga; species Ajuga chamaepitys. The sequence continues at coordinate 37,139,233 of OY282498.1, read as the reverse complement.
CTGTAACTGGAGTTGTTGGCAAGAAATCTAATCAAATATTCAAATTTAATCTATTTGTGATAGTAGTAAGTTCATCATCTTTTGCCATGTTATACTGATGTACTTTATACATTTTGAGCAGTCTCTGTACGTGCACTTGCCTCCCCGCCATCCATCGTCTTTTCAAGAACTAGAATTTCCAACTCTTATACAGGTGAGTTGCTAAGCATTATGCGGTGTTCGAGTTTCATTTTGCCAGCTTGATTCATCTTTTCCTTTTACTGTTTTTGCAATTTTGGGTGTTCGTATATGTGATCTGCTCCATAACATGGTACTTATTATTATTCTGCTTACTTCTATGGTACTTTTCCAGTCCTTCCACTTATCAAATGCTTGCTATATCTTATGTGTTTATTCTTCTCTCCGTTTAAAGAGAGCTTTATCATTAACTTTTCATTTTCACTGTCATAATGAAACGATGTGGGACCAGTGAAACTGTACATATATAGATTTTGTTTGTTTGTTGTCTGGTTGTGTGGAATTCCTAGTTGGTTGGCTGCAGTTCTTTCCTCTGAAGGATTTTTTTTTTTTTTTTTTTTTTTTTGTGTATATTTTTTATGGTTATCTGATTATGGAATTCCTAGTTGGTTGGTTGCAATGCTTTCTTGTGAAGGGTTTTTAACTCTAAATTGGTAAATTTCCAATCTGCAACAGTTAATTATGTTGGGCTTCTTTATAAATGGTGTTTTTGTTGTTCAATTACTATCTTTCTGTTATTATGTCAGTATCTTGCATACTTTTTCATCTACTTTTAAGGAATGATATCCTGACTGGGTTTTTAATATGTATGATTTCTTCTCTAGAGTGAAATAGGCCGCAGAAGTAGAGGAGATAATGTACTTGAAAGGGAGGGTTATGCAGTTTCAGCTGGATTTTAACTAGGACTTGTTGCTTTGGGTATGGGTTTCAAAGTGTTTCATTTTTATTTTTTTTGGTTTGATAAGTTTGGTAACCCCCCAACACTTTTTGTGTTAATGAAGGTCGTAGTCAAGATGCTATAGGCTCCATCGACACCTTGGTGGATCATTTGTTCCAGTACATTGGTGGCAAATAAACTCATAACGTATGTATTGCCATATCTTAAATAAAATGCTACTACTTTTAACAGTAGTCAACTTCTCTCAATAATCGATATCTTGGAAATGCAATTTTCACAAAAGAGACTCCACCTTTTTTCATCCTCAGCTGATGAGCATAATCGAAGTGCAGGACAATATCTGTAATTTTACTTTTAGAGAATGTAATATACTTTCATTGGTGTTTAACTAGTTTCAAGGGATTGACTATTTGGTCTCTATTTCCCTTATTCTCCAAGGGATTGACCATTTGGCCTCTAATTTCCTATTTTCTTAAGTATCTCCACTTTTGCTTTACCAGATTATAGATGGGAATGTGGTCAATATTTATACTCAATTCAGATGGCAAGAATTCCGCATGGATGTATCTCTAGAGAAAGGAAGTTGGTATCTTGAGTACTCAAAAGAGACTGAGGCAGTAGTTGAGAAAAACACCAACTTCAAAGGTGATCTTGATTTGAAGCCTACACGCCTTTAAATTTCTATTGAGATGTCGCCTTCAAATCAGATTAGCTTGTCGGGTACAAGGTAGGTCCACTTTTCTCCTCTCATTTTAAAGGCTATAGATAGAAACTCTTGACTCTTATTATTTGAACTAATAATGGTATCGAGTTTCAATCACAACATATGTTGGATTATTATGTTAAACATGATATCATGCTTGAAATATCTTGCACGGACACACCACAGCGAGACGACGTGGTAGAGTGTAAGCACATACACATTCTAGAAGTTGCACGAGCACGAAGATTTCAAGCAGAATTACGTATAAAGTATTAGGGAGAATGTGTGTTGACAATCACGTACATAATAAATAGGTTCCAAGCTAAGCTCCTCAAAAATAAATCTCCATATGAAATTTTGCTGCATAAAACACCTAATTATGTAGGGAAAATTGGTTAAAACGCTCTTTATGTTTCACATAATTAGTTACGTATCCTTTATATTTTGGCATTTGATAAAATGACCTTTAAAGTACAAAAAATTGAATAAAATTCCTTACGACCGGCTATTGCTTGTAAATTAGCAGGTTACCATTAATGTGGCATGGGATTTGATGATGTTGAATCGTTTTTACCCCTTCTTCACCATAAACAATAGTTAGCTCCAAAAAAAAAATGATTCACTTTTGGGAGGGAAAATTAACCTATTTCCCTCCGAACTCCACTCTTCTTGCCCTATATAAAATGGAAAAAACTTCAACTAACACTAATACACGGAATAAAACCCACTAATAGCCAATAAAAATCAACGATCAATTTTTAACCCACATGCACATCACAACAGCAAAAAAAACACCCATGATATTGCCAATATAATTTTCAGGTTGTTCTCGTTTCCCTTTGTACTTTTCAACAGTTCTTCAACCCTTTGTGACAGCTCCATTATTTCCGCTTGTAGCTCCGGAACGATTGGATTTTCTCTTACCCGTAGTGGTGGGTCAATCCATTCAAAAAATTAACACCCACATCTCTAAGATGACAAAAAATAAAAATAAATAAATAAATAACAACTTTACAAACAAAAAAAGAGGAAATAGATAATCTGGTTGTCTATTATTTCGAAAAATCCGAGGAAATTTTACTTAGATTCTAATTACGATGGGCCTAGAACCACCTCCCTCTATTCACTTCTTTTTTAGTTTTGCATAGGATCGCTCTTATACCGTAATCGCACAATAGAGACTCATTAATGACATGTTGGAGTACGACATTTTTTGTACGAAGGCTGCTGCAAAAATTTGGTAATATGTGAAATTTTAAGATCTGCATATGAAGAAGTGATGTGGTCCTCCATTTTATATATAGGGCAAGAAGAGTGGAGTTTGGAGGGAAATAGGTTAATTTTCCCTCCCAAAAGTGATTTTTTTTAAGCTAACTGTTGTTTCTGGCGAAGAACGGGTAAAAAACGATTCCACATCATCAAGTCCCACGCCACATCAACGGTAACCTGCTGATTTACAGGCAATAGCTGGTCGCAGGGCATTTTATTAATTTTTTTGTAAGTTAGAGATCATTTTAACAAATGCTAAAATATAAAAGATATGTAACTAATTATCTGAAACATATAGGTCATTTTAACCAATTTTCCAAATTATTTATCATATGCGAGTTTTTGGATGTTTGGCATATGCTCGGGATACGAAGAAAGAGGGAGATAAATTTGATGAGAGGGGGAGACGTTGCATCTATATGGGGTATCCTAATGTCAAAAGGGATATAGAGCTTATGATTTCATGTTGGATAAAACTATACATCCAGAGATTTAAAAAATTTCGAGAATATCCTTCCATAAAAAGTGGAAAGCGCTCAAATTGAGAGAGCTTCTGAGCACGGTTCTCAAGAATGGAACATGGATTTTGAATTAGTTGGGCATCGATACATGATAATTGTGCATGTATTTAGGTCGATTTATGATCATATTTTATATCATCTACGTGCATATTTGGCCGGGATTCATTTATATTTATCTTATTGGAATGTTTGATGTGTTTCTACTTGTTTTGAAGTTATTTTTAGGTGATTTTATGCAAACATAGTCCAGTTGGACGAAGTTCGGAGAAGAAACAAGTCAAATAGGGTCAAAACCGGACGAAAATCGGACAAAAACCAGTCAAAAGAGGAAAATGGTCAACCACAACCGCGTCGAAGGTCGTGGCCACGTCAAAAGTGACTTAGAAAGTGCAAAACACACCTCCTAACCATCGCGGTCGCGACGAAAAGCCTCCCAAAAGTGAAGTTTTCTGTCAACTTAACACATCTCTAGTATTTTGCCATATCTTGACATCTACAACTCCGATTGAGGTGCAATTAATGGCATTGGGGAGTTGATTCAAAGGGCTATAATTGTGCCTGAAACAGAAAAAACCCAAAAATGAACGAAAGACCCTAAAAAATGGCTTGGAAGTCAGACCTACAAACTCGCCTGGGCATCCTCTTCGCGGACGCAACAAAATCGTCCATTTTAAGTTGTTTTTGGGTAAAACTTGTTGCGTCTCAACATAGCTTGCACGTGGCCGCGACAGAAAGTCATATTTATGAAGATTTCCTAATTTTAATAGGATTTTTAACCTATCTTCTCAAGATATGAGCTCAACACTATAAAAAGGATCCCAAACTCAAGTTTTAGAAAATGAGGCGATACACTTTCATATTCTAAACACTGGGGAACACTTGGGAAGGATGGATTGAAGATTGAGGAGGAAATGACAAAGATCAAGGGCCGACGAAATCTGATTTTATCCATTTGTTTCTATTTTTTTTTTTTTTATATATATAATGTTTCTTTTTTAATGTTGTATGAATTCAACATTAGTTATGAGTAGCTAAAGTATTCATGTTCTAGGGTTAGAAAGTAGGATTTTACAATGATGTTTTGATTTTACTTTTAAATTATAGACTCCAGTTTAGTATATTTATCTATGCATTTGTTTTCACATCCTCATGATTGAATTTAATCTGGCCAATTAGGCTTAAATTTACTTGTTTACCAATTCTGCTTCGGGAGAAGGAAAATATTAATAGACGGTAACGCATAGCACGGTTGTCTATGATCGTATGGGCAAAGGTTTATGGGCTGTTAGGAGTCTTTCAAATTAATTGACTCAGGATCAATGGAGATGCATGGCTCAAATGAGCCTGATCCAACGCCAAGCGGCATGGCGCCGAGTGAATCTGTTTTTATGCCTCAAAGTGTGAGTGTACATAAGGCTTCAGAAGAAATGGGACAGAATAAACGACCTCAATGACAACCAAAACAGCTACAAAAAATTCTGAGGTTCGTCTGCCACCATCTATAGACCGCTCGCAAGCCCAGCCCCACACAGGAACCTCGATGGTACATCTCATGTCAAATTATGTTTCTTATGAAAAAAATTCTCATGCACTCAAATATTTTTTCGCGACCATCACCTTGCGGGATGAGCCTAAATATTTTTTCCAGGCTGTCAAGGATCTCCAATGGCGTGAAGTAAGGGAACAAGAGATCAATGCCTTGGAAGCCAAAGGTATGTGGACCTTGGAGCACTTACCTCCGGGGAAAAGGTGCAATAGACTCAAAATGGGTCTACAAAATCAAATATAGTCCCAATAGCTAGGTGTTGTATAAGGCGCGACTGGTTGAGAAAGGTTTCAGACAAATAGAAGGGATCGATTTTCGTGAAACTTTCGCTCTAGTTGCCAAGACTGTCACTGTCGGGAGTCTCTTAGCCATTGCTGTCAAACCGAATTGGATTGTTCACGAGCTTGACGTCAATAACGTCATCTTGCATGGGACTTACACGAGGATGTATACATGAAAAACCCTTAATGCTTCACGAAAGATGGTGATACGCGCGGTTGTAAGTTACATAAGTCTTTGTATGATTTACGCCAAGCATCATGAAACTGGTGTTATAAGCTTGATCAATTTTTTTGGAGAGTCGAATTTTGTCAATCAAGGCAGACCATTCCTTTTTTCCTATATCGTCAAGAATCTACATTTGTCGTTGCGCTAGTGTATGTAGATGATGTCATCCTCGAAGGAAATAGTGAGGGTAAGATTAAAAGTATGAAAGAGTTTCTTGATGGTGAATTTAGCATCAAGGCCATTGAAGTATTTCTTGAGGATCGAAGTTGCTCATTCTTCTCAAGGCATGGTTCTGAAACAAAGAAACTACACCTTGGACATTCTGGAGGAAACTTGTCTTCAAAGTTGCTGCCCTAGCTCATTTCCTGTGGACTCAAATGTCCGACTAAGCCTTGATGATGGTAGGCCTCCGGTAGATGCATCAGGCTATCGACGTCTTATTGCGCGATTGCTCTATTTAACTGTCACTAGGCCGGATATACAATATGCTACTAACATTTTGGGTCAGTTCCTTTCTTCACCTCGCCAGAGCCACATGGAAGTTGTCATTCGCGTATTGCGCTACTAGAAGAGCAAGTTTGACCAGGGAAGTTTTGTACCAGCAGACGGTAGCTTGTTATTGAAGGCTTTTTGCCACTCTGATTGCGGGAATGCCCCATGACTCGAAGATCAAGTACTGGTTATTACATAACTCTAGGAGGTGCGCCGATCTCTTGGCGGATCAAGAAGCAATCTGTTGTTTCTCGTTCTTCGGCGGAAGCGGAGTATCGGGCTATGGCCACCACAGTCAGTGAGGTAATTTGGCTACGATGGTTATTGAAGGAACTTGGTGCACCCCAAACAGGAGCAACACCACGACATTGCGATAACAAAGCAACAAGACATATCGCAAACAATCTAATCTTAAGACATATCGCAAACAATCCAATCTTCCATGAACGAACAAAGGACATGGAGATGGATTGATATGTTTTCTGGGAAAGAGTTGAGTCTGGAGAAATTATACCAAAATAGATATCCACGTCCGTGCAAGTAGCTGACATTTTTACTAAGGCGCTTGAGTCAGATCGATCCCGGTTTTCTCGTGGGCAAGTTGCCCGTTCACAATCTTCACGGTCCAACTTGAGGGGGACTGATGAGATATTTTATTTTATTCTACATATATTATTTCCTGTGATATCATATATTGTGAGATATATTTGAATATTCTAGAATAGGTTAAATATTGTAGTTTTGACATTTGCAAGATATATATGTACGCTCCAGGATATCAATGAAAACATATCTTTTATGCCTAATTCTTTTCTTTCTGCTATCGTTGTCGATCTTAACAATATAAAAATTCAAATTATGTTAGCCGCGGCCAGAGCTTCCGAGCGCGGGGATTCCCGGCCTCCTCACCAATTCAGGATGCCAGCCACATCAAATAACCAAACTGAAGAAAAAAAAACAAAAGTGAATAAGACTTTTTTCCCCTCTATTATGTATCTCATTTTGCCTTCTTTACAACAATTATAGCTGTTCCTCTTGCCTAAATGGACAATAATACCTGTCAAGTATGGTTTCTATAAATGCCAGCTGGAATATCATTTTTCTTGGTTACTCAATTTATTTATGAATGCTAGCTAGCTTCAGTTTGTGCTGTAAAACTTACAACAATTTCCAACTCTTCTAAGCAACTCTAATATTGATCACTTTCTTCATTCAGTTTCTTATATCTATGTTAATTGTCAACTAGCCACGTTGAGTATATGTTTATGTACCATTATTAATGTATCAATCTCATATATACACTTAAATAAGTGAATTAATTATTTTCTACAATATTTTGGCATATCATACCGGTTAACTACAAGAAAAAACTGTGTCGAGACCACAAAAAGTGATCTCAAATAATGAATACTTTTCACAATTTAAGTGAAGTGGTCTTAAATGATGAGTATTTATAATCACAACTTATGAATATTTGTCACAACTTTATTGTCGTCTCAATAACTCGGACGCAAATAATATATTTGTGACCATAAAAATGGTCTCAAATGTGTCTTAAATATTTTTTTACAACAACTAGTTGTCTCTAAAAGTAGTCTTAAAATGATCTCAAATAATTTGTAGAGATGTTTGTGACAACAAATGATAAAAAATAACTTATTATTAGTGATCACATTCGTGATGTCAAAAGATGTTATACAAAAAACCTCTTTTATTGTAGTGGTTACTGAATTTTTATATTTTAATTTTTCTATATATATGGTTTTCAAAATTATTATGTCTTTTCTTAACAAATCACAAATATAGAACTAACTATTGACGTTAAGTAAAGACTCTCCCACTGAACAACGTTTTTAAAACGTAAGCACTAAGATCTACGGTTATGAATTGATATTACATGACGAATTGTATATAAGTATCGAAGACACTTTACCTATATTTATCGGCAAAAACTTATATGAGACAGTCACACAATATGATGGGTAAAAAATATTACTTTTTGTGATAAAAGTATCATTTTTTTGGAACAAAACAAAGTGTCACTTTTTAAGTAAAAGTATCACTTTTATCTGTAAAATTATCAATTTTTTCTGTAAAAGTGTATTCCGCAAACGTATGACGGTCATACACAAGACTCACTCACTTATATTTATTTATGGATGTAGGGCAGCGTGATAAAATATGGTAAAATTTATTAAATTTTGTGAAATCATACTTAAAAGGTGATCAAAGTAAAATTGAATAATTATTGAAATTGGATTGATGTGTATCCTATTGAGACGAGTAACGACATATCTCTGATATTCACAGAAGTTGAGTTGTCTTGTCTCTGCCCTATCTTTACTTGAGCCATATTCTCCAATGTTTCGTTTTCAACTTCTATATTTTATCTTTACTTTACAGTATATATAACAATTTCTTGTGTGTTTTATAGGCTAATAAGATAAACTTTAAAGTCATTACGAAAGTAATTTATCTAAAAAGAGTTAAACTCGTACAATACAATAAAGACAATCCAACCTCAATGTAATATCAAACAGGGATATGGATTCATGTCATTTACAAATAGGCCTACTCAACCCATAAAACATCACATTTAAAAAAATGAGGAACCAAACAACAATAGTTTTGCTGTCACTTTTGCCTATTCTTGTCCTCCTAAGTAACACTGCAAATTCTCAACTGACAACTGATTTCTACAAACACACATGTCCTCATGTTGAGTCCCTTGTCCGGGCCGCAGTCAAGGCAAAATTGCAGCAGACTAGTGTTACAGCTCCGGCCACCCTTCGCCTCCTCTTTCACGATTGCTTTGTTCGGGTACGTCTGTAGACAACGTACTTTTGTCATATTTTAAAACAGATGTGATGTCTTTTTATGTTGGTGTCAGGGGTGTGATGCCTCGATTTTGCTGGCATCGCCCGATAACAAGGCGGAGAAGGATCATCCTGATAACCTTTCGCTTGCTGGAGATGGATTTGATACTGTTATTAAGGCCAAGGCTGCTGTCGACAGCGACCCTCAGTGTCGCAACAAGGTTTCGTGTGCTGATATATTAGCATTGGCTTCCAGAGATGTTGTCAACTTGGTATGCTTTATTACATTAATCTAATATTAGTACTAGTACATATATTATAAATTTCATCAGATACGTGAGTGTGTGACAACTGTGTCTCGCGCACTTGATCACAAGTGTTGTGTATATTGCTTAGTACAATATATGTGGGCTGAGAGCTTATCTTAATTTAAGCTCCTTACCTCTGGTAAGTAGAAGTTACAGCAAGAAAATAATGGCTGACAATGATATTCGTGTTTACAGAGCGGAGGGCCGTTTTATAAAGTGGAATTAGGACGTAAAGACGGCAGAATTTCTACTATTGCCAGTGTTCAGCACCGTCTTCCAAGTCCAGGCTTTAATTTGGAGCAGCTCAGTGCCCTTTTTTCCAGCAATGGCCTTGACATCACTGATTTAATTGCATTATCAGGTACTAACAAACAGCAGTCTTCTCTTTCTCTTAATCTGCTCGTTTTAATCCCTAAAATCACCGTGTCATGGGCTTGTGTGTTACTTTCTTGATCCTAGGATACGACAATCAGCTCAGATTCAAGTAAGGGGAAGTTGCAAGTGTAGTCATATATTTATAGGCGTCTGTACACTAGTTCTGTATCTTTTTGCTTTTACAAAGTTGAGCCCTTTACCTTTAAAATTACAAAAGAATTCAATATTATTAGTTTGTTGTAAAAGTGCCACATGGTGACCCCCCACTCACTTAAAGGGACAAGTGACCAGATGCACGTGAGTTTTCCCGCAATAAGTATTACTTTTGACGAAACTAGGACGCAGAAGCAATATACTTGTCGGATTAGTTTAGGCCTGCCTAAAAGTTACAAGACTAATCTTGCAATTTTCGCCAAGAATTAATGTCTCAGCACATTATTTGGTCTGTAGGTGCACATACCATTGGATTCTCTCACTGCAACCGTTTCTCCAAGCGTATCTACAACTTCAGCCCTACCAAAAGGATCGACCCGACCCTGAATCTGCAATACGCACTGCAACTCAGGATAATATGTCCTCTAAACCAAGACCCCACAGTTGTCGTCAGCATGGATCCTACAACTCCCAACACATTTGACAATGCTTATTTTAAGAACCTCCAGGGAGGAAAAGGCCTGTTTAGCTCTGACCAAGTGCTGTTTACAGATAGTCGTACTAGGGCCACCATCGATCTTTTTGCATCAAACAGTGATGCTTTCAGGCTGGCATTTATCAAGGGCATGATCAAGCTGGGGAGAGTTGGGGTGCTCACGGGAAACCAAGGTGAAATTAGAGTTGACTGTACCAGGCCAAACTAGAATGCATGTCTAGTTTACGTTATTCATTTTTATTTTCTGATTAACATCTAGAATTGCTACAGTAAAATTCGGACATTGGTGTATTTTCTTCAAATATTCATTATGCATGAGCTAATTCACATATATCAATCATGATATAGTTCAGGTGTTACAAATGAGTCCAAATGACGCCAAAAATTACAGTGACATGTATGTATGTGTGATGGTTGATGGATAAGGTATGATGTTCTTCACCATACACCATCTACAAAAAAAAACCTGATGACGGCATCAGACGATCAGATCGACAAAACACCCATGCTAAAAAATAAATATCTATGAATTTTTATCTTGCCTCAGGCATTGTAAATTGAATGTACAGCATACCCCGACCCAGAGCAGCAGAAACTTTGAGTCAGGAAGTACACCTATGTTACCCAACATCAGAACCACTAAAGACATGTTTGGCCTATCTTCTGGATTTTGTTGGATGCATGACCCTCCGACATGAATTGATCTTAGCACTTGGTTGAATTGATGCAAATTTCCCGATGATGCGACAACTAGATCCATAAGCTTCTCTTGTTTGTAAAGAATCCATGCCTGTCCAAATTAGTCTGGTTAGGAGATATGTACTAAAGTGTCAAAATAAGAGCTCTAGTACAACAGTACTTACCTATCCAAGAAGGTTAAGGTTGAAACCGCAATAGAAAAATCCTCTATTTCTCGTTCCAGCACGAGCACACCAGAGCTAAATACATCTGATTTTACCAAAAAATGGGCCATCTACCGCAAAATTTGGAAATATGTAGCCCACTACAATATAGCTAATTATTCTTGGAGATGCTTAACAACACGACAATCTTGGCTTCAATCTCATTGCCTCCAAAGCTTGTAGTATTCCAAACTCTGATATGTTTGGATTCATATCAGAATCCAACAATTTGTTGCTTGGCTTGAGATCTCTAAAGTTTTTTTTTCTATAGGAAACAAATACTTTCATTGATAACTTAAAAGGTTACAGTCATGGGAAGGGTTTCCCATGTATAATGTACATCAATTATAACAGTCTAAGCTAGTGCAATGTTAAAATTTCTATTTAATCATAAATGAAGAAATTCCCAAACTCCTTGTGAATAGAAACCAGCAAGCCAATCTATATCTTACTAAATCTCTAACTCCCTCTATTGAGTCCTCTGCGTCTTCGAGTATCCTCTCATTTTTTTCCAATCCAAATGGACCAGCAAATCGATTGAGTCATAACTCGCCATAGGCACTTACTTAACACATCGCCTGGGTTATGTTCTATAGCTTCCTTGATACTTCGAGGGACAATCCATGTAAAATTTATTTATGTCGTCTCCTTGTTCCACATGCCGTATGCGAAAGGGAATCTTCTTGAAGTACAAGAGTCCTCTAGTAATTCCATTGATTATGTCTGTTGAAGTATATTAACTTTAGCTAGTTAATTATTAACAATACTTATTAATATACTGTTAGTTATATTAGTCAAAGAATAAGTTAGCTTGTGCATGGCACATGTGTTAGTTAGAAAGAATAAAAGCAGTTTTAAGTCTGTGAAGCAAAACTGCTTCTTTGCATAAGTCTAGCACTCAAAAGTGCATCTATAAATACAGATGCAATCACCATGTACAAACTCAGTTTTTGAATATGTCAAGTGAGGTTTACATTTCTATAGCATGGTATCACGTAGTTAGGTCATCTAGCTCGTCTTCAGTGTTGAAAGATTATGGTGTGTGCGAGGTGTTTGTGTCAGTTTTCCGACGGAGTTATGCCAGGATTCACTCTACCGACGTTTCCACTACTCACGTTACGTTTAGATCGTAACAATTATGTGTACTGGCGCGTTCAGGTTCTCACAGCGGTTCGAGCCCATGGCTACAATGGTTTTTTGTTTGTTTCATCCACACCGCCGTCCAAGATTGTTCAGGCTACAACAGCTGCGACTGCGGATGTTCCTGTTGTTACTGTAAGTTCATCGAACCCTGATTATGAGGTGTGGGTTCGTAAAAGATCAGTTCCTTATGTGTTGGATGTTTAGTTCGATTACTGAGTCCATGTTAGGACATGTCAAGCGGTGTGTTACATCTGTTGAGATCTGGAAGGTGTTTGATGGTTTGTTTCACTCACAATCCAAGGCTAAAGTCCTAAATCTTAGGTGGCCATTACAGACGTTCAAGAAAGGTGCATTGTCTATTGACGAATACATTCTCAAAATGCATGGTATATGTGATTCTATTCATGTTGCGGGCCAAGATGTCTCGGATGATGAGTTAGTGTTTCTCTAACCGAATTGAATATGTTGTTGCAAACGCAAGAAATGCGTGTTATGCAGACAAATTATGTGGAATTGGTACACTCTAGTGTCAATTTGGCTGCAAGAAGGGGTGGTAATCAGAATAACAGAGGGAATTCTAGGGGTTCCTACAGAGGTTCTAGAGGCAATTCAAGTGGTTCAAGAGGTGGCAATTACCAAGGAAACTTCACAGTTAGGGGAGGCAGTGATAGAGGAGGTTCTAGAGGTAGTTACAAGAATAAGTCCAAGATGATATGTCAGCTGTGTAGAAGGCCTAACCCTTTGGCAGCTGATTGCTGGGATAGGTTTAATGAAAACTATCCTGGTTTGGATCCCATAGTTTTCCTTCAAACAGAACAACAGAGGCAACAAATTCATTTGACAACTGTTGGACAACCTACTGGTCAAGAGGTGGGTTCAGTTGATGCTGATGTTAACTCAGCTGAAATAACTCAAGAAAATGGTCATAATGAGAGGTATATTGATAGCGGTGCGACTCACCATGTCACATCCAATTTGGGCAATCTCACACAACATACTCCATATCAAGGTAAAAATAAATTTTTTGTGGGAGATGGATCTGAAGTGTCTTTTACTCATACTGGGTTTTTGTCTTTTCCTTCTTTACATTTGAATAAAGTTGTCTCCCTACATAATGTCTTGTTTGCACCCACAATCACCAAAAATTTACTTAGTATTTCTCATTTCTTGAAAGATAACTCTGGTTACATGGTTTTTTATGATTCTTGTTGTTTTGTTAAGGACCTGAGTTCCAACAAGGTGCAACTCAAAGGTTTCCTTAAGCATGGATTATATCATCTTGACATACAGCATACTAGTCCTCATGACAAAGCCTCTAGTTCCACTATGTGTAATCTTGTTTCAAAACATTGTACTTTCAAGTCTGATTCTGTTTTGTCTAAGTCTACTGTAACAAATGATGTTTCCTCTGATTCTTCTGTTGTAACTGAGTTGTCTTCTGGTGTATTACCCACAACTGCTATGTCTAATTCTATTACTACTTGTAATGATTGGCATAGAAGGTTAGGGCATCCGTGTAATTCGGTGTTATCTTATGTACTCAAGAAGCTTAATATGCCTTGTGATATGAATAAAATGGTTTTTTGTGAGCCATGTCAGTCTGGAAGGATGCGTAGTATTAGTTTTCCTACTATTACACATCACAATACAAAACCTTTTGAGCTTGTTCATACTAATGTGTGGGGGCCTGCATCAACTGTGTCAAATGATGGCTTCGGATATTATTTGTTGTTTGTTGATGATTTCACTAAATATACTTACACACATCCCTTAACCCTGAAATCTCAAGTGTATCAACTCACAATTAATTTCATAACTATGATTGAAAAGCAGTTTTTTTGTTGGTATTAAGATGTTTCAGTCTGATTTTGGGGGAGAATACAGAGGTCTTAGGTCTTACTTTCAACAAAAAGGCATCATCTATAGGTATGCTTGTCCATATACTCATCAACGGAATGGCTCTGTTGAGAGAAAACATCAACATGTGGTCTACACAGGTCTCACATTCCTTTCTCAATCTTCTCTACTGTTTTCCTTTTGGTATGATGCTTTTGTTTAAGCTAGCTACACAATCAACATATTACCTACTGTTGTGCTCGGTAATGTTTCTCCTTATGAAAAATTACATAACAGATTACCTGAGTATAATTTCTTAAGGAGTTTTGGGTGTGCCTGTTTTCCATATTTAAAGCCTTATAATAATACAAAATCATACAAGTCAGAAAAGTCTAGTAGAGTTTATACAACCAGAATAATATCATTCAATGAGGAAGAATTTCCTTATTTAACTTTGTTTCCTCCTGTCACTGAGTAGTCACCTATTGTTTCTTCACACCCTGTATTCAAGCTAGCATCGGTATACCCAGTAACTGATGACTCTACTTGCCCACCATAGACTTTAAGAAATATTATTTAGTCCTTCTAAGGTACTTAAGAATAGTCTCGACAGTTCTCTACTGTTCCTCACCGAAATTTTGCTGAAATTTGCTCGTTCACGGATTGCAACATGGAACGACTGCTCCCTATTATCATTATATCTTCCACATATATGATAAGGAAGACAACATTTCTATTCTTACGTTTCCTATAAATGCATGGATCCCCTTTGCTTCTGATAAAATCAAACAATTTGATAGCTCTGTCAAAGCAAATATTCCAACTCCTAGATGCTTGCTTGAGTCCATAAGTGGACCTCTTTAACTTACATACTCCATTCGGATTTTCTTTGGATACAAAACCTTCAGGCTGTGACATATACACAGTCCCTTCAAGTTCTCCATTGCCAAACGCAGTTTTAACATCGATTTGACAAATGTCTACATGTTTCCATTTATTTCACTTCCTCACTATCATGTTGCTAAAGAGCTTTATAAATGGAAAAAGTTACCTTCTCTTCATCTACCCTTAAAGTTAGTTCCCCTTTTTGAACATCTATTAATGCCTTACCAGTTTCTAGTAACGGGCAACCAAAAATCAAAGGGACTTCCTTGTCTTCTATCATATCTAGGACTACAAAATCAGCTAGAATGATGAATTTACCAACTTTCAATAGAACATCCTCTACAATACCCCTTGGCAACTCATGGAACGATCTGCCATTTGAAGGGCAATTGTAGTGGGTTTCATTATGCCTTTGCCTCATTTCTCAAAAATAGATAATGGCATCAAGTTGATACTAGCTCCTAGATCATACAGTGTTTTATCAAAAGTTAATCTACCTATTTTACATTCAAGAGTGAAACTACCTGGGTCTTTGCGCTTTAATGGTAACTACCTTTGGATGATTGCACTGCATTCTTCAGTCAGGTCCACTATCTTGTACTCTTCCCACTTTCTCTTCTTTGTGATCACCTCCTTCAGGAACTTCGCATAGTTAGGATCTGTTATAGTGCCTCAACAAAGGGTATATTAATCTGAATCTTCTTCAGCACATCCAAGAACTTTGCAAATTGTTCATCTATTTTCTTCTTTCTTAGGACCCGTGGAAACGGAACAGGAGGAACATATGCTGGTATATGCTTTGATTTCGTGCTCCTCACTTGGTTTCAAGGTATCTTTTTTATTTCTTGCCTTTTCTTGCATTCCCTTTTCTTCTTCCAAATGCTCTTTCTCCACTAACTTTTCTTTGTCAACTGGCAGTTTTGGTCCTTCATATTCAGTACCAATTCTCAGCTGAATGGATTGGCACTGTTCTCTCGGATTCACTACTGTATCGCTTGGGAACTGCCCTTGCTTATGTTAGGCTCCTACAATTTTTATCAGCTGACTCGTATTGGTAGACATTTTAGTTATGTTGTTCTCGAGTCGCTTTATATCTGCTCCCTGTCCAGTCATGTTCTTATTTAGCTCAATAAATTTTCCATCCATCTTTCTTTCCAATTGAGCTAACATTTCATCATATTTGGTAAAATGAGACTGAATCTCCTCTTGTGTTGGCTTTTACCATCATGAATCCTACCATTTGTGACAGCGAATCTGGGTGGCAGATTAAGTGAATTCTTCGCATTGCCATAAGAGAAGTTCTGGTGATTCCGATTAGGAGAGTACTGATCGTACCTTGGCTAATTATTTTGGAAGTTGTTGAAGTTCCTCTGATTTACAAAATTCACATCTTCAACTTCCTCCTCGCCCACTAGCTGCGATGAAGGGTCCTTATGTTGTGCTAACGTCAGACTAGTTAGAAAACTTACTTGGCTCGTCAAAGATGTCAACTGAGATGTAAGATTTTCAATTGGTTCATTCTTGACGGGCTCTGCTTCCTTGAAACTAGCCACTCTTCTTGGCTGATTTCTCCCATTAGGCCACAGATAGCTTGTTCTGGCCATTGCATCCAAAATCGAGAATGTAGTCTTTACGGTCTTCTCCATTAGACTTCCACCTACAGCTGCATCTACATGATCTCGTGCTGGAGCGAGAAGCCTATTATAGAATTTGCAAACTTGTTGCTTAATTGAGAACCCATGTCGAGGACAACTCCGGATAAGATCCCAGAATCATTTCCAAGCCTCTCCGAATGGATCCATCTTTTTTATTTGATTGATTTTGTTCTGTAGATCTAGCATCTTGCTTGGTGGAAAGTATTTCAGAAGGAATCTCGTGCTCAGGCCCTCCCACTCTGTGACGTCATCCCTTGAATTATACCATTGTAATGCTCTATCTTTTAGTGAGAATGGGAACAACCTGATTTTGACTTGTTCATGTGGCACATAATTAATCTTTATAGTTTCCGCCAACCTGCGAAATTTATTCAGGTCCACGTTCGGATCATCCAGAGCACCACCGCCACATTGGATTTGCTGCACTATATTTATTAATGTTGGCTTTAACTCAAAACAATTAGCATTCAATGGTGGGGGTTGTACTTCTCCAAATTGCCGATTCGACGTAGGACGAAGACAATAACTTATAGGAGTGATATCCTCGTCTGCATCATCTTGTGCAATATGAATTTGTCTCTCCTGCTGTGGTGGTTACTGATGCTGCAGATTGGTGACTCGATCATCCAGATTAGCTAAGACCCCTATTATGCCATTCAGCACATCCTCTTGATTTTGGTTCGGTGGAGCGTGTTCCATCTCGAATGTAGGATTTCTTCTCGTACGGTATCTACGGGTAGTTGCTTCAATTTCAGGAACTAGAGGGACAATATGTTCTATTCCTTTTGACCTGATTTGCATGCGAAACCTGAAAACACCACTGTCAAGAAATACTACATAATATAAAAACTAAATAAATAAATAAAAACGAAAATTAAATAAAAATATTAAAATTGCAGAAAAGTAAAATTTAGTCTAGTATCCTCCTATTACTCAGGATAAAAACTAAGACGTTATACCTATTCCCCGACAACGGCGCCAAAAACTTGGCAGGCCTAATTTCTAACCCTAAAATACCGCAAGTATACGGGTGTAGATGTGTATAGGGAAAGTCAAGGTCGATCCTTAGAGAACAGGTTAACGCAGTTTGATACCCTAATTTTCTAGGATTATCCTAACTAGACACTCGATTGTGTAAGAATGATTTTAATAACTAAATTACTTAAACTAATTAACTAACTTAACAAATGAGGAAATTCTAATTAACGAGAATGTATCCGAGGGCATCTATTTCATGAATTACTTCAATATTGATTAAGTTTAACTTATAGACTTTTAAACCAATTTTTATTATCTATTAGACGGCAGTTAATTAACTCAGCCCTTCTCTCGAAGCGACCAGGTCGTGGATTGATTAGAACAACTACCCTCTCGAGTTGATTAATTCTAACAACTCCCAAAAGACCTTTAATCATTGCCTACGCAGTCATAGACAACTACGCTACATATTGTACGTCTATTAACAATTCCCTCCTCTCGAAGCGGAATTGCTAAACGGGTAAACTAAGCCTAAGCGATCAATTTATGCTCAGTTATGGAATAAGACAAACATATAGATAGATAACTAAAATCGAAGTCTATAAATCAAAACTTAATCAAAATTGTCATAAAACACTACTCTCTAACCCTAAGACACAAGTAGTTTAGCTAGTTATGCCTAATATCAAATCCATACAAATATCCATTGAATACATTGTATAGAAATAAAACTAGAAAAAGAAGTAAATAACCTGATTATGTTGGCTCGTCAATCTTCGTATTCTCATTCTTCAATTGCTCTCCAATTATTCTCCAATATGTGTCATGTTCTGAAAAACGAGCCTCTCTATATAAACTTCGAAACAATCCCTGGGAGTTTGGAATCCAATTCCTACTTGAAGTTGGAAAGTCTTCAAAACCGAACATTTGGACATGACAGCTTTGCTCTTCTGACGCGGCCGTTGGTTTGAACTCGAAACTTCATTAAAACACAGCCTTTTGATGTGGCCGCTTTGCATGTTGGACGCGGCCACGTTACACCATCAGTATTGAATCATTATACGCCATTTTCATCGTGATTGCGTTGCTTCATGGACGCGGTCATGCCGGTTCTCCTTCGGACCAGTTTCAAGACCGGTTTAGATTGAATTTTGCCGGTTTTGACTTTTCTTCGACGTGTTCTTTCGTCCGTTAGTCGTAAAGTATGACTTTTAACCCTGAAGTTGCTCAAAATACCTCAAAGACAAGTTAAACACGTGAAATGGTCCAAATTACATAAATTCATACAACTCTTGACCAAATATGCATGTAAATGCTATAAAATACTATCCTAAATCGACCTAAATACATGCATAATTAACGTGTATCAACTAGTCGCGGCCATCTCATGTAGAATGGTGAATGCAACCCTTATATTCTTTGTCAATATGGATCCACCCGATGTCGTGTCTACGAGTACTCTCATGAGCCCAAGTAGCCCCCTTGTAGAATTTGCAGATTTGCGGACGCTCCCATGCTTCGCTAAATGGTTCTTCGTCCATCTGTTGAAATTGGGTAATCTCATCCTACAATTCTAGCATCTTGCTTGGTGGGAAGTACTTCAGTAAGAATCGTGTACTCAATTCTTCCACACAGTGGCATCCTTTAGAGACTTAAACCACTACAACACTTTATCATGTAAGGCTCCGTTTACTTTGGTAGATAACCTAGGATAGTGACATTTTATCTAGCTTTATCTAGTATTTAATTTGGTGGAAATAAAAAGCTAGGTTATGCTTCTGACCCGGGATAAAATGCTAAAATCTGGATAAAACCTTAGATAATAATCTAGGTTCCCCCCTAGGATAGTTTACCAACACTTAGGATAACAATAGAAAAATTACATTTATATCCCCTGCTACTCGTTTCTTTTGAAAACTTAATTGTTAAAATGGACTTTTAGGTAATATCAGCCTTATACAAAACTCCACATATCACATAGTAAAAGGTGGATACGGATAGTTAATATCCTTATCTAGGATGAGATAGGTTATAGTAAATATTGGAAGTGGATAACAAGTGATATCTTATCATATGGAGTTTTCTCGTTAGCCTAGATAATTAACCTATCTCTGTTTGTCAAGGTAAACGGAGTCTACAGAAAAGGGGAAACAATCGCAGCCTGACCTATTAATGCGGTACTGGATTAATCTTCAAGGTCTTTGACACTCTCTCGAATCGACCTAGGTGAGCATTGGGGTCTTCCAGTGGCCCCCATCAAATTGATGTTGCTGAACTATCGATATATAAGCCGGCTTGAGTTCAAAATTGTTGACTTGGATTGGTGGCAATTCGACTACTCCATAGTGCTGATTGGGCACGGGACGTAGACAATCCTTAATAGGCTCTGATCACTTTCTAGTTCAGCTTGTGCCTGTGGTTGAGCCTGTAGTTGTTGTTGATGTCTCAAAGTATTTATTTTAGTTCGGATATCAGTCATTACCCCAAACAATTATCTAACCATCTCCTCCGTGGTCATGTTTTCAGTAGTCCGACCTTATTATATAACTAGTTCTTCCTCATTCGGTATCCTCAAGCAGTTGCTTCAATTTTTGGATCGAAAGGAACTAAATTGGCGTTACTTTAGACCAAGTTTGCATATGGTAACTGAAAACACAAAGCGTAACGCCAAAATAAAAGAAGAAAAAAACAAAAAATTAAAAATGCAGAAAATAAAATAGCTATTCTAGCATTGGGCTATCTATCAGAATAAAATTTAAACACAGTTACTAATCCCCGACAACGATGCTAAAAACTTGATGCACTATTTTCTAACCTAGTAAACCGCAAGTGGACGATGTTAGTATAGCTAATGATAATAAGGTCGGTCCCACAAGGATCGTGCCTTATATCCAAATTTATACCCTAATCCTAATAACACAACATTATTTAGATTCTTGAATTACGATTAATTATTGATTAACTAAAACCTAAGGTGCAGAAAATAAAGAACCAAAATAAGCAAGTACCTAAATAAAAAGAAGTAGTTAATAACAAAAGATTGCAGACAGATAAGGAAACATATGCGCTTCGGTTTTAATTACTATCTACTATGTTTGATTATCCTAATATTCTAGACATTTAAATCAACTAGGTAGAGACACGTGTGTTGCACGTGATCCATAAAATTTACTAAATATATATTAGTATGTTTTTCTAAATAAACATCTTAAAAAGTTCTATACTATGTCAAGATTAAAATATATACTTCTTAATATAGAATTTTTTAATTGTGAAAAACTTAAAAAGATATATATTAACTAAAATTTATAATTAAGCGATGATATTGTTTATTATTACGCCTACATGTTCCATAATAAGATTTATTTTTAAAAATACTTTATGTCTTAGAAAATGAGTCAAGTTTCAATAAGACAAACCATTGTTTTATTAGTAAAAGTAAAAAATTAAAATTAATTATAAATTAATATGTTTGGATAAGTCAAATGAAAAAAATAGATGAAGTCGTAAATGTGAGAACTCGTGGTTTTTAGAAGCTTATACATTCATTTGATTGACCAAAAATAAAGAAAGTTAAACATTTGCCAAACATAACTCTTTTTATGAGTTGGGGATAGTATACGCTTTTTTTTTTGGGTTGGAGATAGTATGAGTTATTAACTTTGATAAGTTTAAGATAACATAGCAAATACTTTTGTTTCATGTTTACACTCCACTGTGTCCTTCAATTGTTTTTATAAGAAAAAAGAATAACTTACATAAACATGTACTCCCTCCGTCCCGGCCTAATTGTCTAATCTTGGCCGGGCACGGAGATTAAGAAAAAACAGATTTTGTGGAATCTTTGACTTTTTCAAATGTGGAGATTAAAAGTAGAGATTTTAAGGGTGGAGATTGTGAGAGAATTTGTCATTTATGGACATGGACAATTAGCTTGGAACAAACAAATATAACAAGTTGGACAATTAGGCCGGGACGGAGGGAGTATTATTTAGAAGTCATAAGATCTTTTATGTATTTAATTTAGAAGTATGAAAATATTGTACTACATCACCTTTAAACTAAAATTAATTGATGCAACACCAATATTATTTTAAAGCTCATTGAAATTACTTCATTCATGTTATAAAAATACTATCAAATATAAATTAATTTATTAATCGAAAACTGTAAATTATATACTTTTTTTTTCAAATATATTTACTTGAAACTGTGATCGAATACTTTTCAAGTAATTATCAATAATTATAGATAAACTTAGTTAACTTTTATATTCGAGATATATATTAAATAAAGATATATTCAAGTTTGATTCAGGAACTAATCGAGAAGTGTTTTAAAGATCAAATTAAGTGGACTCTTGTAGAGATTAAAAAGTATGATTCCGAAATATTTTGAATTTTTTATCTTCAATCATCATTGGATATTTCAACGATGATTTGCTCACTTTTGGGGACTTCCACCGGAAAATTAGTGATAAATTCGAGATTAATTTTTTTGGTACTCGATTTATCTTGCGCATCGGCAATTTGTCTAATTTACTTGATTTTTATCTTGTAGTTTTTGTGCTTCATATGTTTCATATTTCTTTATGTTGTGTTGGTTGTTTCTTCTCGTCAATCAATGTTGGTTGATTCCAACAATTTAATGAAATTTTATTATCACAAAAATCTTTGCTTAATTTATAGTTAACAATTACTCTTAGAAGTAAATAGATAAATAAAACATAGTCATCAAAATATATTAGTTACAATAACTAAAAAATGGGTTAATTACGAGAAAATGCCTGATTTTTACCTTCTTTTGCAATTTAATCACATCTTTTTTAAAATTGCAAAAAAGTGCATGAATTATTAAAATTTTGCAATTTAAAACAATAATTAATTTTTTCAATCTGATTGTGATGATGTGGCCACCATAGATCAGCTTAAATTGCCATGTCAAATAAATTTAGGATTAGTTTTGCTTACTTGGTTTCCGCTTTCAATGTCGATAATTGGAAGAAGAGAAAAAACTTTCAATAAGAATTACTTTAGGGACCGATCAACCTCAAAGTTACTGCACCTGTTTCTTTAACTTACATGATAGGTTCTTTAAGTTTTTAACTACAAAGTATCTCAGGGGTTTAAGTGGGGTCGATGATAAGATTGTAGATGGTAAATTTGTTTTCCTTTCTTATATCTAAGACACATAATTTTTATCTGTGCTGAGGTAGTGTCCAACATGACAAAAGTCTCTTTAGCTCCGATAGCCACATCATTACGATCTTACCGGAAAAATTTATTGATGCATTGAATTGCAAAAAAACTCACGCAGTTTTTTGCAATTTTAAAAAATATATGATAAATTCCAAAAAAGGTAAAAGTCATCTATTTTTTTTACAAGTATTCTTAAAAAATATATATAAAGTATATTTTCACTTGAGTGTGAATTATATTTCAATATGAATTACTTTAGGGACCGATCAACCTCAAAGTTACTGCACCTGTTTCTTTAACTTACATGAGAGCTTCCTTAAATTTTTAACTACAGAGTAATTTAGTGTTTTAAGTGAGGTCAATGATAAGAATGTAGATGGATAAATTTGTTTCCCTTTTTTATATCTAAGACACATGATTTTTATCTGTGCTGAGGTAACGTCCAACGTGACAAAAATCTTTTTAGCTCCGACAGCTGGATCATCAAGATCTTACCGGAAACGTTTATTGATGCATTGAATTGCAAAATTTAAAAAACTCACGCATTTTTTGGCAATTTTAAAAAGATATGATTAAATTGCAAAAGAAAGTAAAAGTCATTCATTTTTTTACAATTATTCTTAAAAAATATATATCAAGTATATTTTCACTTGAGTTTGAAATATCACTTTTAAAAACATAAACAAAGATTCGACTCATACTATGTAGATGATAACTCACTAAATAGGTCATGCATTAATTGCATTCGCATAGTTATAGAACAAATCTGAATAAGGAGAATATGTTTAAAAGTTAAATTGATGATATTCTTAAGAGTACTCTTTTGTATGAAACATTCTCATTATAAAGTATCTATAATCTCATCCCACGTTTGTATATAATATTATGTGAGTTTTGAATTAATGTAAAAAATGCGTACATCTTTTCAAGTTGTTTCTTTTTTATTATTAAAATTCACATTTTATTTTTGTACTTATAATATATACTTGATCAAAAAAATATGTTAAAAAAATAAAATTAATTATACTTGAATCATATACAACAGAAAAGATTATAAGACAAATAATTAATAAATAAAGATCTACAATTAAAATAACAAGTCTATAATCCTATTTTAAGAATTTGTGAGGTGTTGTGCTACTTATTTTACAAATACTTTTCAATTTAGCATCAAAAGGCAATGTGTGATATTTTTATATTTTTTTCGCTAGAAATATTAACTTAGAATTATCTTTTAATTTAAACTATAATTAAAAGTTATGTCAATATTCGATTGACTAGATTCTCCTTCCATATTTTACTCCATATGATATATTGAATTAGCATATAATTTTTCAAAAAAAAAATCATGTCAAATAATATATCTAAGCAAAACAAATCTTATGAAATTTAATAAAATTAAAAATTAATGTTATCTTAAGTTTAACTAAAATAATACAAATAAAGAATATATAACTAAGTAATTAATGAAGGAATTTATTAATTTCTTGCAATAAATATATATTAGTAAGATAAATTACGCATTTATCCATTAGGTCTCCTTATATATAGTTTGTAGGGTAGAGGGTTTTTTTGTCACTACATTAATTTGTAAGAAACTACCTAGACTTTTAAAGGTAGGGAGATTATATCATTTAATAGGTGACGCAACTACTAGTTAGCCCTCCTCTCGGACGACGCTAACATGTAGGTCAATTACGAACAATTACTCTCTCGGGCTAACTATCACATAAAGTGTCACACCCACCCTTGTAAAAAAACTTCTTTTATACTAATTTTTAGCTTTACAAAACCTGTATATTCTCTTTTTTTTTTTCTTTTCCAAAATTAACAATCTAGAATACTCCTTCAAGACCAAAATCTCACCTACATATATTTACATAGATTCAGATCGAGTACAAAGGTGTCACACTCCATTCAACACCATATTTACAGAAATATACATATTAAAGTTCCTTAATTTGAACATGTCCAAAAAGATTATTAGAACACTAGAAAAAACATAGTGAGTCCAAGGTTTAGCCCCACAGATCGTCATTCATATACACGAGGCTTCAAAACTTGCATCAGCTCCAACAGCATGCCAGATCAGTTCCCGAGCTCATGCATAGTCGAACTCACCTACAATGCAAGAACTACGTGAGCTAAAACTCAGTAAGCATAAATCATGCATGACAAATGCGTGAATGATGAGATGCAATTCACAAAACCATTTACTTCAACTCTTTTTCAAAAGAAATCATATTTGGTGGGAATTGGCTCTCGTCACTGTCACAAACCTCCCCAAAATATCATTCATTGGCCATACTCGTGCCTATCAAGGGTCCCTCTTTCCCCCCCTTATAGTCCACCCGAGATATCAGTGATGGTTGGTACGACCAAGTGGCTATCCTTCCGAGACTACCAAGGATCCGCCTCCTGCCTGCCCCTGCAGTCCACCGGAAAGTCTACCTCTTCCCGTACCCCTCATCATAAAGGTGCTGAAGTGGGAACGTCTTCCGCGTGCACGCCTGTCACCGGAAGCATCCCGAGAGACACCATATACACAATATATATAACTCTTAATGTGCCAGTGGTGACTAACCCCAAAACATTATCAATTTATGAAATTACGTTATTTTGACTTCTTATATGTACACATGTAATCCTTATAGATTCTAATGCTCATGATTGATGCACATCAGTTTGTTTCTAGCAACGGAATAAAACACTTTATACAAAGTTATGCAAAAACACATATAACAATCAATTATCACAAATAATAAACACAAATACTATGTTCAAGTATTGTAGTTGTAGATGGATTTCTACTTACCTCTGCTCCGGAGTAACTTTTGAGACTTCCTATCCCACCGTGGTAATCAATCTATGACAATTAACTCAAATCAATGCACAAATTATCAAATTCTAGATCATTACGTATTTTTAGTCCGATAATTTCAGCTTCGTCGCATTTTGGTAACAAGGTTCTAACTTTTTCTATAAAATTGATATTTATATGCTTCAAATTGGGTAATAAAGCTAACACATCAGGTTACAATTTTCATGTTTTGTACTTTTTTCAAATTCTGATCTTAAAGAGGTCGAAATCAGAAGGTTAGTGAACACTTAGTGAAAATTCAAAGCAGCAACTTTCTTTCCTTTTTCTTAATT
Source organism: Ajuga chamaepitys (assembly GCA_958295605.1). Classification (NCBI taxonomy): domain Eukaryota; kingdom Viridiplantae; phylum Streptophyta; class Magnoliopsida; order Lamiales; family Lamiaceae; genus Ajuga; species Ajuga chamaepitys. The sequence continues at coordinate 37,113,381 of OY282498.1, read as the reverse complement.
TAATCCTAACTAAACAAGAACAACAGTGTTCTTATCAATTATTCACTCATTACATTAGTTAACAATTATATACTCATAGTGGTAAAAACAAAACATATTGACAATACTATTCATCTTGTCCCAATATGCATCAATATTTATTGTTTATCTTAATAAGTAATCATGGTAGAAATTTGTTATACAAGCATCAAATTAATCAATGCTAGAGAGAAAATGAAGTTTCTTACCTGCTCTTCCTTTTTTCCTCACTAACTTGACACCATCCCCTCTTATTCCAAATAAATGAAGTTGATAAACATTATAATCATTATCACCACCTATTTCATTCCGTAAGGCGGTGGTAAAGTTTTATTTCTTTTCCTTTTATCTATTATTATTATTATTATTATTACGATTGTTATTATTGTTATCATTATTGTTGTTATTATTGTTGTTGTTGCGACAATAAAATCCTTTACATATCTAACACTTCCACGTACTACATAATGTTCTATATTTTAAACTTGTCATGTGTAGTCTTAAATTTTGTAGCATGTCCCAATATTTTAGACTAGGGGGTTCTTGACTACCAAAGTAAATATCTCCAAATTAGTCGCAAAATATAAAATAACGCCATAAATATAACAAATTAATTACTGTATAACTATCACACGAATAGCACATAAAAATATGGAATGGATGAAATGCAAAAATTATATTGGCCAGTGAGTTGTGAGAGGCGCGAGTGTTACACAAAGACTCCTAAAAGACCTTAAATCATTGCTTACGCAAATACCTCACTCTTCTCGAACGATTGTTGGTATCTACGCTATATGCAGTAAGTATATTAACAAACTCTCCTCTTTGACGTCGAATTGTTAAACTTGTAGACAAATATCAAGTGATCCAATTGATACAATCATATGAATAAAATAAGCATATTGATGAACGATTTAAACGGAGTCTAGAATTAAAAGAACAAAATCAAAACATAGTTGACAAATAATTTATTTTCGAACCCTAGCTACTCATGTTCATAGAATAAACCTAACAACGTTCATGGACAAACATTTTCGAATAATTAAAATAACAAAAGTAGACGTAACTCGAAAGCTTGATCTCGACATTCGCCTCTTGCGTTCCTTACTCTTCAATCCATGCCTCCAAGTGTTTCTATTGGTATCCGATGATTAAAATCGGACTTGGGAAGCTTCTATTTATAATTTAGATGAATTGGGGTTAAAACGGGTCCAAAATAGGCCGAAACCCGTCCAAAACGCATTTGGCAACTAGACCAAGTCGCTTTAAATGACTCGATCGAGTCGCACAACTTGCTCAAACTATGGACAATTCAAAACATGGACTCGACCGAGGTGAAAAGAAAATCTTCGTAACTCGCTGAGTTACACATGCAACTCGACCGAGTTGCTCTTCATGGCAAAACTCGTTTAAAATATGAAACTTTGACTCGACCGAGTCTAAAATGAAACTCGACCGAGTCTAAAATGGAACTCGACCGAGTCGTCTTCCTCGAGCCAAAACCTCCTTTTTCTTCGAACTATTGACTCGACCGAGTTAAACCTTCGTTTTCCCTCTCTTTTTGGCTCAGTTCTTCAACTCGACCGACTCACAATAATGGACTCGACCGAGTTGGGCCTTCGACTCATTTTTCCTCTTTTCTTTTTTTCCTCCCACTATCTTCACTCGTTTTTCTCCAAACTTCGTCCAAACGAAGTTTTGGCATAAAATTCACCTAAATATCCTTAAAATAAGCACAAACACGTCATCCGACACAATATAACAAATACAAGCACAAATCAACCAATTACACATTCAAATGATATAAAATTCATTTCTAAATTGACTTAAATGCATGCATACACGACGTGTATCAAATTGTTTTAAAAACTTGTACTAATTTTTTTAACATAAATAGATTGCATTGAGAAATGAGTTGCGTTAAAAAAATTTGTGGACTTTGAATTGTCGCCGCTATAAAATATCATAAAAGAAAATAATATTTAACAAAACTACATAATAATATAATATTTCAATAAAATATAGAAATCACATACAACACATGTGATAAATTGCTAATATCTATTACTAATATAAATGTATGAATTGTTTCGTCCTGTTTATGGTTTCGTCTTTTCTTGTGATGCCTATAATATCCTTACTAACTAAGAGTCCTTTTATATTAAAAATTTCTCCTAAAAAACTACATGCTTAAATTATCCTTCTTCTACACTTTCAAAACTTTGAATTTTGAAATGAATCAATTCCGTATTAAAGTAGATTTAAAGAGTTTTTCAATGATATGTTATTTGCATATATTTTAAACAATTGTACTAAATTATATAATTATTTAAGGTATGGAATAAAGAAAAAAATGAATTTATTGATTTTTTTTCAATCTTATCCATAACTATCATATTTTTAGTATTCATACTGTCAATTTTATTTTAAATAATAAATTTTATGGAATAATCTTAAAACTTTTATAATACATACTTTTAATTTTAATTATTCATATTAAATATATACTATTTCTTTTTACATGTCAAATTCATGTAATTGAGCTTAACAACTAACATAATTTAAGCTCTTATACTTGCATATAATGTGATTACATATTAAAAATTATTTTTATAGAATAAGAAGATGAAAAAGTTATATAGATAGACAAATAAAAATATTGTATTTTCTTAACAATGTTAATTTAAGTTATAAGGTCTATTACAAAAATGCAAATTCAAATATCTGAATAAAAAAAAGGGAATAGTGAGCGAATTTGTTGTGATAAATCTTATCATGCATAAACATTAAATATAATTAAAAAACTTATATCTGAATACTCATTGTACTTCACTATAAATTGTAAATATCAAGTCATTGTAGTTTTTTTAAACATAAAGTAATTTCATTAATGGTTGCTTGAATCAGTCACACTAATTGACATAAAAGGGGTGGTGCATGAGACAAACAATTCTTTTGGCCCTATAAATTTTATTTTACGTCCTATCTAATATAATTTTTGTCCATGGAAAGAAGACAGTAGATGTCTAATATCATATAACAAAGGCATGCATGCATAGGTACAGTCTGCATCATCTATCGAAGTGAATATAGTAGTGCTAGAAACCCCAAGAATACAAAACTTGGGAACTCCAGTATCAGTGGTAAGTCGAACCACCTCACGAAGAGCAAGAACTTTAACATACTTCAGATCATTGATATTCATAAATTGGGCATCCTTGGAGCAAGCATGAATACCAGCAAATGAGGAGTTATTAGCAAATTATGTATCCCCATCTAAGTATATATGAATAATGGCATTTGGGGGAAGAACAAGCAATGAATCAAGGGTGCAGCTGTGATGTTTCAGGGAAGTAATTAGCATCCCGAAAATCTTTGAAGGTCTAGGTTTTTTGTTGCAAGCAATACTTGTGAGTATGTACGAACATCTCAAAAGAGAATTTTATTTCGTCGAAACCAAATTAAGTGGGCAAGGACAACAAAGTATTCTGCTATATTTAAGTCATCGAGGAGCACAATATCTTGAAAATACAAGTAGCATAGATGCTGTCAGAATCGGAAGATAATTTCATAAGTTTCAGTTGCTTGCCAAATTAATGAGGAAACGAGGCAAGTGAAAAAGAGATGCATTAAAGAGTGATCAAGTGGTGAACATAAAGAACAGAGGGCTTATAATGAAGATGACGACGAGCTAAGTTGTTTGGCAATGGCAGGAATTAGAGCAACATCTCTAAAGAAAATTCAAGATACAGGCTGATAAGCTTTCAAATTTCCTCCAAATGGGCTTTGGGTCATAGCTACTAACCGAGAAGGAGCGGTGCCAGTAAGATCTTCGGAAGAACCCATAATAAAATAATATGCGGATCGGATCAAAAAGTTACCACAATGGGAATAATCTAACATCCAACAATCCGGATAATGGTGATTTTTCAGAGGAATAGTGAGAATCAATCAACCTTCAATAGGTCAAAATTAGCATGAACTAACGGCTCATTCCAGAGTCCAAAATCATAATTAATGATGGAGCTAACTCGGACGTCTTGCGGGAGGTCTGATGTAGCTGATCTAATAGTAAAACGGGGAGGTAAAGGAACTCATCTGTCGTTTAAGAGTGTTGTTGTCTCGCCATTTCCCATGAGCCTGCGACAACCAAGAAGAATAACACGATGATTGCCATAGCACTGTATCATGTAAGCTGGGCCGAGAACCAAGAACAACATGTAATGCATACGTTGTACTAGGACTGCATGATTCAGGAAAAGAGGCTGGATGTAGAAACTAAAGGGCGCCATACTAGCTTAAGCAACATGGCAAGATTAAATATTTTTAAATTGCAAAAGTCAACGCCACCTTGAGATTTTCGTTGCTTGAAGACGACCCAGGACTTCCAACGATTTTTCCTCGTGGACGACCTATTCCCTCCCCCAACACACACCCCATCAATAAGATTTTTCCAAATTCTCCAAATTACTAAGAACATGGTCCGAAAACTGGAAACAATACATTGTGTACATGGATATTGCTTATATAATGGATATAATGTGCACTTCTTTACCCGTTTTGTTTAATTACTTTTCTTACCATCCATTAATGCACTTAGTAATATATTTTTTAATGCCTGCAAAACTCTATTCTTTATTATGTCCAACAATAAAAAGGAGCCGAGATATCTACCATGTGAAGCCACTTCAGAAATTTTAAATAATTAGCAACTTTAGTGACGAATCTGAGTTTGTGTATTAGATCTAGAAAGAATCCCTGATTTCTCAAAATTAATAGATTACGTTGAAACACTCTTGTAGAGATTGATAGCAAAATTAGTAAAATGCAAGAAAAAACTATAGCACAAATAGGGGGGAGGGGATCCCCCTGAAGAATTCTCCGATGTAGCGTGAGTGAGCCAAAAGTAAAACCTTAATGAAGGAAGCTAAATTGCACAAATGACAAGCAAGGCAAAACAATGTCATAAAAACTCCTGGGAAAACCTTAAGCAAGAAGCATACGGTAGACGAAAGACCACTCAACTCAGTGAAAGGCTTTACTCATACCCAACTTAATGTACATGAGTCCTTCTTTCCCGGATTTCCTAAGCTTCATACAATGGTGTACTTCATAAGCGATAAGAATATTATCCGTAATTAACCGACCCGGGATTAAGGCTGACTGAGATTCAAAGATTATCAAAGGATGTAGGGGCGTACCCAATTAGAGAGCACATTAGAAGCTAACTTATAAATGACATTCCACAAACTAATCGGGCGGAATTGGATAATAAACTTTGGTTTACTAATTTTTTAAATAAGCACAATGTAAGTGTTACTAACAGAAGGACTCAAAGAATTATGAGTAAGCATGCACAAAACAAAATTAATAACATCTTTGCCAACAATATGCCATTTTTTTTTTAAATACAGGGTTCATATTATCTTTCATTGAATTACGAACAGATGATGTACCCCCTTAAAAAAAACATATGAACATGTATATATAGAACATGGTCTGACAATTGGAAACAAGACATTGCGTACGTGGATATTGCTTATATAATAGATTTAATGGGCACATCTTTACCCGCTTTGCTTAGTTCCTTTTCTTTTCAACCATTGATGCCCTTACAACTCATTCTTTATTGTCTGCAAAAATCTCTTGTTTATTCTGGCCAACAATAGAAAGGAGCCCGAGATATTTACTATGAGAAGCCACTTCAACAACTCAAAACAATTGGAAGATTGCACTACAAGAAAAGTAACTTTTAGTGACAAAAAAATAGTGAGAGTAAGGAAAACCCCTCATTAAATGTGCTAAATTCTTAGTTTTTATGAGAGTAAAAAAATACTCTCACTAAAAAGTTGATTATTGGTGACAAAATTCAAAATTCATAAAACAAATTAGATGGTACTGTCACTGATGGGTATGCAGCAAAGGGTGGCAATACTTCTCCAATTCTGACGCACTTTTACTAAAAGTGAAAATAAAGAAAGGGTCAAATATTAATATTAATATAGATCAAATATAACAAAGGTAAAAAAGGAAAGAACCAATGCTCCTCTCGTTTCGTGCTCTCTCTAGAAAACCCTTCTCCCTTCAATCTCTATATTCCACCAGATTGGAGTCTTCAGACAGTGCCTCACCTCTACCACCGTCGGTTGTGCAGCAGTTATGGAGTGCTCTACATATTTTTATTTTGTTTATTATCTCGTACTTAAACCCTGTGTTTCTCATTTCTTCGCTATCTATTTATCGATCTTTGCATATTGTCATGGTTACCTCTTTCTCCATTATCGAGCGACACCTCTCATCCGCCATGGCTGTTTACAGGTATGGAGGATTTTGAATGTTTTCTTCAATTTACTGTCTCTTGTTTTCACCCTGTGTTTGGTTTGTAATTGTAGAGGTGTTGCCATTCTTAGGGTTTTTTTCTCACCCGATGTTGCCTATGGAGAGTCCATCTTAAGAAAAACTATGTTGCCCACTACTAGTAAGTTTCTAGATTTAGGGGTTTTTTTTTTTTTTTTTTCTCATTTTGACATGCATAGGGATTTAAGATTTGTACTCTTATAATGTATTTATATGATGTATGTATTTCAATTGGGAAACCTCTTTCCTCTTTAATCTTGCAGATAATTAATAGAATTGTTCCTTATCAAAAAAAAAAAAAATAAGTTTATGGCTCATTTCATTCCATTGATCTGAATCCTTTTGCCTTTACTTTACCACGTTTATTACTTTTACATTTTTATTCAATCATGTTCTTCTTCTTGGTTTACGATTGCCTTCTTCTGTGATCCGTACTTATTTCGATCCTGCCAAAGTGATTTGAGTTTTGTTTCATTTTGCATATGGGATTTTTTTGTTTAGATTGCTGATCTGAATCAACATTTTCATCTTTCGTCTTATTTTTTATTTATCTTTGCAAACATTGAATTTACTGGCTTTGATTGACTCTGTACTTGTATTATCTTGTTACTAAATCTACATGCTTAGTTCTACAGGATTTATTCAATTCGTTTATTATTTTATATGTTTGGTGGAATCACTTGTGAAGTTTGAATCTTCAGCTAGTTGGTTGTTTTGGACAAGTTCGTTTGGATATTGTTTAGAAATAACTGGAATCCTAATCAATTTTGCTACATTCACTTCTGGGCTTTGTTACAGCCATAATTTCTCTTTGCTTGGTTTCTTTGATACTCTATCTATCCTTTTTCCTATTCAAATTATTTTGTTCTTGTTCACTATAGTCATATATGTTCCTTGGATTCTCTTGATGTATTTAGTGAGGTAATCTTGACATTATGTTGAAAAAGCAAAATCCATTAAGTAGGTGTGAACAATCATTACATAAGATTCAATCCAAAAAACAAGCCCCTGAATCAAATTTATTTCTCTATTACTTGTACTTGAGATACAAAAGTGTGAATTTGTTGTTTGTTTTGTGACTTTGCATAGTACTAACTCATTGACCGTAATAGGTGCGAAAGTGTTATTCGACAAATTGGAACTTCGAGATTATCTTGGTAGCTCTTCTTCACTATTCGTCTGTTACCTCCATGATATTCCAAAAAATAACCATCATCTATTTCTAACCACTTGCCTTCCTCACATGCAGCTGAAATCATTGAACACCATTAGTTCTTGTTATATGCCTTTGTCGGTCTCGTTTACTGGATATTGCTTATATCTTTGCTAGACTTAGATAGGCTAGCTTGGATAAAATTAACTTTAAGATGTTAATGCAATTTCATGTTCTTATTTTCTTAGCTCTACTAGAAGTTTGCTTTTCCCTTTGCTGTTGGTAGCCTCTTTCTCAACTTTCAAATTAAATATCTTCTCATATTATACATGTTAGATTTCAGCATGACTCACTAGTTAACGAGTTAGATATTTCTAAATTTTAAAACCTCTCTGTTGTTTTTATAAGTACAAGAACTTGAGCTGATGGATAAACAATTATTAATGATATATATGCAGCTGTTGGAGCCACTTTTCTAGCTAAAGATTATGTATGCACATTGTAGGTGTTTATTAATTTGCAATTTATTTGGTTCTTTTAAAGAAAGGTAAAGGCATACCTGACAAGGAAAATGAGACCTAATACTAGTACCTGATGTAATTTCTTTCTTTTTTAGACCTAATTGGCAGGTTCTAAGCCCAGACGAGAAACCTTTTACTCTATAGTGTCATTTTTGGGGAAGATGTGGTGAGTGATGCCACATTTGTGGTGCTCTTTAAGGCAATTCAGATATTTGACCTCTCAGATTTTAACTCAAGCATTGCTTTGAAGTTCATAGGCAACTTCCTTATGTTATTTATAAGCAACACTCTACTAGGTGTTTTGGTGAGCCACCGCCTGTCTAATTCGCTGTGATTGGATATATGCCAAAAGTCTTGATAAAGTGGCTGCAAAATTTCTCAATGATTGGTTTGTAAATATCAGGCATGCTTCTCAAATGTTAGAAGAATATACATTCCCTTCTCTTCGATGTTAGTATTTGCGGCTAAAGATGTCTTTTTTCAAGGGGATAGAGAAGAAAGACTAAACGTCGATAAGGTATTGCATGTTTGGATATCATAAAAACTGTAGTGGTTTCTCCAATGCACATGTATCATACACAAAAACGAGGTGAGTTTCTGCTATAATGTATTATTTATTTACATGGTTTAGTCTCCATGTCATTTAATCAAAGCACTTCATTATGAAGGGTCTATCATGCAACCTGGAAAATTGTGAGAGTAATACATGTGATGGTCATGAGTGCACACGACATTTACTCTTATAAGGAAATAGAAAAATAGATTTTATGCTTTCTTGTTTTTTCTGAGTTTTGTTTCTTTATCTTGCAGGTTGTAAAGCTATTTAGAAAGTGAGCTTATTTGAAGTTCTAAAGTTTTTCAAGCAACTTGAAGAAACCTTTTTTCTTTCTTGGTTGTTGTATTTGCTCGAAATAGCCTTCTATGTATGCATTGTGTTTGAAATAGCATTTTTGTGTTTCTGTATTACAATATATGCTCTTTAGAAGTTATTAGTTTATTATTAGCTTTCTTAATTATGTATATTGTCATGATACTTCTATATATTATAATATAGTAATCTATAATGATGGACTGGTAGCCATGTTTATCATTGAATTAAAATTACAGGCAATATTACAAGGATAAAAAAATAGTTACTAAAATTTCAGGAAAGAGATCTTATTACAAAATTATACTAGTTAGTGAAATGAAGATTTAAATATGATGAGATAAAGTTGCTCATTAAGCTACCATTTAATGAGGGGATAAAAATGTATTAGTGAGAGTATTTTTGGTCATTGAAAAGACTTTTAGTGACAGGAAAATTACTCTTACTATATATTTTTTAGTGACGGGACTATATACAATTAGCTACGGAAGCGATAACCAAGGGCCGTGACAGGAGATCTACCGTCACTAAAAGTCTTTAGTGACAGTTTTATGACTTTTAGCCATGGTTTTTCTCGTCACTGATAGCTGTTTTTCTTGTAGTGTTGAATGAGAAATCTGAACTTGAGTATTAGGCCTAAAAAGAATTCTTAACTTTTAAAAATTAATAAATTTGTCCTGAAACATACTTGTAGAGATTGATATTGAACTTAAGATGTTGGTCTTCTGTAGTTATAGCACCAAATAGAAATGTGTCACCTACAAAAAAAGAGATGAGAGATAGCAGGTGCAGTTCGGGATATTTTAATTGCATGGATGCGCCGATAAATCTGTAAATATTATCAAATGCAAGAAAAAACTTTAGCACAAATAGGGAAAAAGGGGTCACCCTTAAAAATGCTCTGCTGCGGCGTGAGAGAGCCAAAATTTACACTCACACATTTGTGAAAGTCAAGAATGTTACATAGACTTCAATAGTTTTCTTAATCTTCTATATTTAAGAATTTTTTTGATGAAATTTGTTTTGTATTAAAGTTTTATTGTAATAATAATAGAAGTAGTTAGAGGGCAAACGTGAAAATTAGTAAACATGAATAATTACACCTAATTATTTTAAATATTTAAAATCTAACATTCAAGAAAATTAGTAAATTGATAGGAATATCATAAATATATTTTAACATATATATTATCTGGTGAAATGTATTTATTACGCTAATATAAAATTATAAGGTATAATAAAGAAACAAATAAGAATTATAAAGACATAATAAACTAAGTTGTACTATGTGAATGGTTAAAAAAGTTGTAATATGTGAATCAGTATCATATGATTAAACTAAAACATGCAGAAAAATAAAGATAGTAAAATGTAAATGTTAATATTAGCTTACAAGCATAGATTAGATAAAAATAAATAGTAACTACACTAAAATAAAGTATGGTATAGTCCAAATAAAAAATAAAGTGGAAGAAACAAAATCAAAATGGTTTAAGTACATGTATCTATAGATTTTTAAATGAATGTTCAATGTGTGAAAAATTGAGAGTATTTCACTAAAACTAAACAGGGAAGTAAATTCATAAAAATAGTTGAAACGTTGAAAAAGAATATATTATATTAACATATAGATTGTAGCATGTATCTCGATTCAAGTTTATGAGACATTATATACATAGTCAACCTTCTATTAAAAAAAATATTATTTATCTTTTAAATATACTATAGTAGGATTTTCATTTTAAATGACACATGATTTTCAAGCTTCAATGTAGAATTGAAGAAATATTCAAGCGAAATTGAAATATGCAAATGATTTTATTTGCAAATGTATGATCAAATCAGAATTATCAAATAAGAGATTATTAAAAAAATATGTTAGGCCTAATATTCGTGTGTGTATCTAATAATTCTGAACTTATGGATGTCAGTTGATGATGTAATAAGACAAATGACTTTGTATCTTTTGTTCAATGGAAATCTATATCTTCATTATTATACAGTTTTTCAGTAATCGTGTAACTTTATTTCTAATATAATAATGATGCCAAAGTCTATCTATATTGAGAAGTAACCAATAATTATAATTTATCAAACTTTATATATATAAATTTTAAGAATAATACATTATATCATGGTATGTCGTTTTTATGAATCTTTTAACATTAGTATAAAGTGTTTTGCTAAACTAAGATTATTAACCTCTTTTTTCCTCTTTTGTGATTATTTTTAATTTTTATTTTATTTTGGATTGTGTTTGCTTATAGATTAAATTTTTCATTTTCTTTTTCTGGCACTGAATAATCTAAGAAGTTGTACATATATTACCATGATTAATAATCATATTGAATTTTATTAGAATGATCAACCAATATCACACTGAATAATCTAAGAAGTTGTACATATATTACCATTTAATAATTATTTTATGTTCACATTAATTTTTTTGATTAGATAATAGTAAAAAGTCTTGCTACTTTAATAAATGAGTAAAAACTTCTTAATACACTTCATGTAGAACTAATTTTACCATTCTTTATAAAATTAAATTATTTAAACAGAATATTATGATTAAAACAATTTAGACATTAAAAAAACCAAACAGAAAGAAGGAAAAGGAACGTCGGCGTCGACGGGATCATATTTCTTATTGGGCCTTTCCTTATACATATTTCCTCACGACATCACCTGTTTCATTCATATATTTCGTCTATAATTCTAGAATAACCATAGCATATCATGTATTAATTAATAATGTCATTGAACACATGTATCGTGTAATAGTTGTGCTCGAATATGAAATGGAACACAGTTTAAAACATAGGATCTCATTTGACAAAACCAATATGTCAATCCATGCTCATTCACATTACCCTATAGACAGTTCCAAATCCACATTCTTTATATATTGTAACAACAGGTGCAGAATAATCATGATAGGTTGTAAGGTAATCTAACATTTATTATCGAGCCTCCAGCATAGTAATGCTCATTTCATTCGTTGAACAAGCTGTTTTTAGTACAACCGGAGTTTCTATTCCTGTGAAAAATGAGGATGTTTAGCTTCAGGCAGAACACTATCGTTGCCCAGCATCTGTACCACCGAAGACATGCTTGGCCTGTCTTCTGGCTGTGCTTGAACGCATAAAAGACCAATATGGATTGATCGTACTACTTCCGATAAGTTATATGATTTTCTGAGACAAGAATCTACCAGTTCCAGTGATCTTCCTTCTCTGTAAAGTTTCCATGCCTGTTAACACAAGCCAAATTCCGGATCTGTTTCTAAACTAAATGTCTTAACGATTATTTACTCCTAATTAATTAGGATTCGAGTTCGCACAACATGTAATACTTACGTGTCCAAGGAGGTTGAGGTGGTGATCTGTATGAGAAAATCCCGTGTTTCTCTTACCACTGACAATTTCAAGCACTATAACTCCGAAGCTAAAGACATCCGATTTCACAGAGAACAGGCTATATGTAGCGTATTCTGGGGATATATAGCCGCTACAAGAAAGTGTTCATGGAGAAGGTTATTCAATAACAGATAGAGGGAGTGTGTGATGGTTCGTGTTATGAAGAATTACACATACTATGTCCCTACTAGTCTGCTTGTTTTTGCTCCAGTTTCGTTGCCTCCAAACGTTCTAGCAAGACCAAAGTTTGATATTTTTGGGTTCATACCGGAATCTAGTAATATATTGCTGGGTTTCAGGTCTCTGTGGATTACTCGGAGGCGGGAATCTTGATGAAGATACATAAGGCCCCTAGCAATACCATTGATAATGTTGAAGCGCATCGGCCAATCTAGTAATATGCTTCTTGTCTGATCTGCCATGTAATTGAGGTTATATTTGATTTTTGTTTCATAACAGTCAAAATAAAAAACTCTGACCACAGAATCTTCACAAAATGCCGGTGATAGAATATTAGTTCTATCTGGATATTTTCATATCTCGTATCTGTATAAAACATCTGTTCCACGTATTTGAGCAGGCTGCTAAATGAAGAATCCTTACCGAACAGTATTAAGTCGAGACTTTTGTTGGCCATGTATTCGTAAACGAGCATCATTTCTTGTCCATGAACGCACCATCCTAGAATCTTCACTAGATTTCGATGCTGAAGTTTTGCAATACAAATTACTTCATTCTTGAACTCGTCTACTCCTTGATGGGAAGTTCTTGACAGACGTTTAACGGCAATTTCCTGTCCCTCTTCTAGTTGGCCCTAATATTGCAATGGACATGTGAAAAAGGTATATATTCTTTTTAGTCTACTCAACATGTATAAATTTTGATGTTTCAATATAATCTTTTTTCTCCCTCTCTCCCCCTCATTTACTTAACCAAAATAAATGAATACAGTACTCATTCGTGTACAGTCATTGACTACCTTATAAACAGATCCAAATCCACCCTCTCCAAGTTTATTGTTGGTTGAAAATTTATCTGTAGCTTTAGTAATTGTGGAGAAGTCGAACAGTGGTAGCTCCAAGTCCTTGTGCCTTTCCGTGCAGTTGAGTCTCAGTCGGCCTACACCATTCGTGACAGAGAGGACGTAGAGAATCTAAACGTTATATTTGCATGGTATACATAAGCATTAATGTACTTGTCATCAGCGCAAAACAAATTTAACTCATCTCTCTTACCTGTGTCTCGTTTCTTTCTTTGCTGACAACAAAGGAACAAGCTGAAGCTCAGCGTAACTATTCCGATTACCAGAGACAGCGTCGCTATAAGTTGATACGCATACACGTATCTATCATAAAAGACAGAAGTGATCGAGATCGAGATTGAAATTATTCTTATTGTTTCTTTTAATTATTGTCTTTTAATTTTAAGTTATTGTTAGTCAGACTTTATGATAGGTTTGTGGGCTATTTTCTACATGGGCTTAGGAAACTATAAGTACGTCTGATTTCATAGATGAGAGGATCTTTTTGGGATTATTGGGAAATTAAGCCGTGAGGCTAGGGCGGAAGGTTTTCTTCCGTGGATTGCGTATTCAGTGTTTTTGAGTTATTTGATTGAGTGTTCTTTTCCAATCTCTCTGTCTCTAACAAATTGGTCCGACCTGCCGGATTTGGACGGGCTGTGGAAAGGGGCTACCCGATGGTGGGCCCAGGGGTTGCCACCCTAGATGTGGGCCTGAGGGGGGTTGCCACCCGGGAAGTGGGCCTTGGTATGTGGGTTGCCACCCGGAGTGTGCCATCCGTGGACGTCCGGTTCGAAGGGGGATGGATTGTTACGATATCCCACATCGATTCCACATGAAAGTGTGGAAGGACATATGAGTGGGAGTCAATCCTTTACCTTTGACCATGGTTTTGGGTTAAGTTAGGGCTCCCTAGCTTATATGCCTAACAAAGTTGGCCGAAGTGGAAGATTGTTGGGTGATTTGGTCACTGGAAGTCTCAGGTATGGATTCAACCTCTTCTTGTGCGATTCCTTCGGATGTTCAGGTTCTACTGCAGGAGTTTCCCTCGGTGGTCAACCCAGAAACATCGCTGCCCCCATCCCGCGCATATGACCATCGCATTCCTTTGCTTCCGGATGCAACCCCGGTTTCTATCCGGCCCTATCGCTATAGTGCGACGCAGAAAAATGAGATTGAACGGATGGTGGATGAAATGTTATCAGCAGGTCTAATCCAACCGAGCTCAGGCCCGTATTCGAGCCCGATTTTATTAGTTCACAAAAAGGATGGTAGTTGGCGTTTCTGTGTCGATTACAGAGAACTGAACAAACGAACGGTCCGGGATAAATACCCCATTCCCGTCATACAGGAACTATTGGACGAGTTGCACGGTGCGGCATGATTTACTCGTCTCGATCTTCGCTCCGGTTATCATCAAATCCGCATGGCGCTGGAAGATATTGCCAAAACCGGGTTTCGTACACACTCGGGCCACTACGAGTGGGTCGTCATGCCTTTCGGGTTAAGAAACGCCCCATCCACATTCCAGGCGATTATGAATGACCTCTTTCGTCCTATTTTGCGAAAATTTGTCCTTGTTTTTTTTTTATGATATTCTAATTTACAGTGGAGATCGGCCGTCCCACTTGGCACACCTTCGCCACGTATTGGAGTTGTTGGCATCTGCCTCTTTCGTCGTCAATCCTAAGAAGTGTTCATGGGTTCGAACTTCCATCGACTATTTGGGTCATGTGGTATCGTCGGAGGGCGTCCGGATGGATCCGTCAAAGGTCTTGGCTGTTTTGCAATGGCCACCGCCCACGAAGGTAAAAGGGGTTCGTGGTTTCCTCGGACTGACTGGTTATTATCAGCGTTTTATTAAAGACTATGGGAAAATCGCCTTACCGTTGACTATGTTGCTGCGGAAGGAAGCTGGGGGCAGATTTCAATGGACCCCGGCTGCCCAAGAAGCTTTCATTACACTACAGCGGGCCATCACCACGGCCCCCGTTCTCATCACCCCAGATTTATCTGGCAATTTTTGCATCGAATGCGATGCTTCGGGAAGGGGGATTGGCGCGGTTTTGATGCAGAATCATAAGCCGGTGGCATACTACAGCAAAGCCTTATCCGAACGTACGGCTTCCAAGTCAATATACGAGAAAGAGTTAATGGCACTGGTGTTGGCCGTACTGCACTGGCGACCGTATCTCCTTGGCCGGAAATTCCTTGTTCGCACCGATCACCGGAGTTTGCGACATCTTCTTAGCCAATCGATCTCCTCTCCGTCGCAACAATATTGGGCTTCGAAATTACTGGGTTTTGACTTTGAAATCGAATATAAATCTGGTTCTTCCAACGCTGCAGCCGACGCATTGTCCCGTCGTGATTGTGAGACGGAACTGACGGCACTGTCGGTTCCCCATTGGGTGGATTGGGCTGATCTACAGCGGGCAGTGGCGGCAGACCCGACTTATAGCCCAATCATTCGGGCGTTGGAGCGCGGCGAGACTGTTGGGCGACCGTTTACGTTGGTCAACGGGATCTTGTATTTCAAAGACAGGTTGGCGGTACCAGTTTCATCAGATTGGGTCGGTCGCCTCTTATCGGAATTCCATTCGACGCCTACTGGAGGACATGCTGGCGCATTCCGTACATATCGCAGGTTAGCAACGAACGTCTATTGGCCCGGCATGATGAAGTCTGTTACTCAGTTTGTGGCTGCTTGTTTGGTGTGTCAACGGCAGAAATCGGATAACCGGTCTCCTGCCGGTCTTTTGCAGCCGTTGCCGATTCCGACGAGGGTATGGGAAGACATTAGCATGGATTTTATTTCGGGGCTCCCTCGTTCGAATCATTGGGATATGATTTTGGTGGTGGTGGATCGACTTTCCAAAGCTTCCCACTTTATCGGCTTGGCACATCCCTTTACAGCACGTGTTGTTGCAGGGGCTATTGCTCGGGAGGTTGTTCGTCTTCACGGAATTCCTCGGACAATTGTGTCAGATCGTGACCCTATTTTTCTTAGCTCGTTTTGGAAGGAGCTTTTCAAAGCCATGGGAACCCAACTACGGATGAGCTCTTCGTATCATCCCGAGACAGATGGTCAAACTGAGGTGATGAACCGTTGTTTGGAGGCTTATTTGCGGTGTTTTGTGTCGGATCATCCGAAGAAGTGGGTCGATTGGCTTCCGTGGGCGGAATTTTGCTTCAATACGAGCTTCCATTCGGCCACGGGCTGTACGCCTTTTGAGGCGGTCTATGGTCGTCCGCCGCCCACGTTATCTCAATTTTTGCCCGGAGAAATCGCTTGTAAGGCAGTGGCGGATGATTTGGTGGAACGAGATACTATTTTGCGCAATCTTAAGTCCCATTTGGCAACGGCTCAGCAGCGTATGGTGGCGTCTGCGAATAAACATCGCCGCGACGTTTCATTTATTGTGGGGGATAAGGTGTTTCTGAAATTTCGGCCGTATCGTCAAATGTCATTGTTTCGCCGATTGAATGTTAAGCTCGCTCCTCGCTTCTTTGGTCCTTTTGTGATTTCCCAGCGGATTGGTCCAGCAGCGTATAGACTGATCCTACCGGAAGGGTCGCGTCTCCACCCTGTTTTTCACGTATCTCAGCTAAAGGCTGTTTTAGGTGATCACATGGCAGCATCTACACTGCCGGCTGATCTGTCCGAGGATGGGCCTGAGTTTGTCCCGACTAAGGTTACGAGGGGACGGGAGGTTTGGCGCGGGGACGACCGCGTTTATCAGGTGTTAGTGGAGTGGGCTGGTTTGCCGTCGGAGGAGGCTACCTGGGTGGATGAGATTCGTTTTCGCGAGCAATTTCCAGAATTTCGCCTTGCGGACAAGGCGGTTCTTATGGGGAGGGGAATTGATACGCATACACGTATCTATCATAGAAGACAAAAGTGATCGAGATCGAGATTGAAATTATTCTTATTGTTTCTTTTAATTATTGTCTTTTAATTTTAAGTTATTGTTAGTCAGACTTTATGATAGGTTTGTGGGCTATTTTCTGCATGGGCTTAGGAAACTATAAGTACGTCTAATTTCATAGATGAGAGGATCTTTTTGGGATTATTGGGAAATTAAGCCGTGAGGCTAGGGCGGAAGGTTTTCTTCCGTGGATTGCGTATTCAGTGTTTTTGAGTTATTTGATTGAGTGTTCTTTTCCAATCTCTGTCTCTAACATAAGTACTTCTCGTTTCTTTCCTTCTGATTCTGTGGAATTATTTATTATAAGAATATATTATAGGCAATAAATAAATACTCTTTAGTTTGAAGGATATGTTACCTAATTCAGAAGAAGCCATCCTAATGTAGATGTTTTGTCCCGGAGATATCTCCCTGATGTCAACAAGCTCATCGAACCAAAGTAGACATCCACTTCCTCCTCTGCTTATATATAAGCTTGCATAGGCCGTACAAGAGCAATTTTTCGAGCATAATTCCCTGCATTCCTCAAGATTCGTACTCTTGTCGTACCACGAATGCTGAGTGTCGGGCAATGTAATACCAGAGTACTTCAAAAATGCGTCTCCGTTCCGGCAGTTCAACGGTGTATTTCGAATGCACCCATTTGACCAATCGCCCCTCTCCTGACCTTGAGGATCTTTAGGCTTGAATTTATTCAAGCATCCACAAGCAGGGGAGTTATTAGTATTACAATTCCCATACGGACCACATGCGTTGTAGGCGTCACAGTTATCTACTGGTAAAGTGAGATAACTTACCCATTCTTGTTTCCTGTCAACCCAAATCCACCTGTGCCCGACACCACTCTCACTTAGAGTAAACCTCGCAATCACCGAGTCATTGACGAGTCCATAACGATAGTAAATCTCATCCTTGTTTATGACCATTTCATATGTAAAAATGGTATTCTGCTGCAAACCTGGGAGACCACTAAAGCCGACACCATTCCATGGCCCTGGTTTATACTGTGGAACTCCACCCTTTTGTATGACATACTGTGGATAACCATTAAGATCACAGCGATACGTGAAATCTCCTGATTGTTGATCATCACTGCTCCTCCGTGAAGTGAGGTAGACTTCTAGGCCAATCATAAAATCCCAACCGTGCTTCATCCCTGGTAAAAGAGTGTCTGCTGGATAATGGAAGCTCTGCCAGAGGAAAGTCCCAGGGTTATCATCATTCGCATCTTTCACAACGAGGTTACCTGAGTTGAGTAATTGTGCAACTGGGTTCTGCACGTTTCTTGATGTGTTAGTAGACCAAATAATACCATTAGTACCATTTACAAGAACTAAAAGTCCTGGTTCAACCACTTTCAAAGCACCTGATCTATCTATGAGTGGATTGTCTCTGTTGGCAACCCATACGACAGTCCTTATTGCTATTCTCTTATACCATATCCCCACGTACCAATTCGACAAATTTGCTGCGCTGAAAAAGCCCAATTCGAAGGTTCCACCAGAGGAAATCAGTGTAGTACCGTTATCTCTGAATATCTGAGAATTATTTATGATGTCTGTTGCATAAGATATCTGCCGAGTGTACAAGAATGTGCAAATGGCAAGAAAAAAAGAACAGAAGACGGTTTTCATGGTTTTGGTGTACTAAATGCTTATTGGAACACAATGTAGAATTTTATGGAGTATATAGAAGATGCATATCAAGTATAATAAATGAAACAAGCAGAAATTATGGCAACAGCAACATGTAGTTTCATTGAATGAACCTCATGAGTCAAGAAGTAAAGAGTGCGGCCATAACTATTACAAAAGTGAGCTGCAGATGTTTGTGTGTTTATATATCACACATATGGCAGCAAAACCTAGCTAATAAATTGCTAAAGACAAAATACATAAATGTGTGCTTATAAGAAGCAACACTAGGCTGATACTTTTCTTAAGCTAGACTGCTTTATTACCAAATATGGTAATAAGCATTAACATGTCTAGCAAGTCTAGTCTAGTCAAAAGGTTAATCAGAATTCATGCATTAATGACTTAATACATATAATAATCCGGTGTGTATTAAGATATCAATACATGCAACTTCTATAATCCAACACTCCCCCCTCAAGCTGGATGTGTGGATGAACACAATCCAAGCTTGGAAAGAATTCCAGCAAACGGTCCAGGAGGCAACTGCTTTGTGAAGATATCTGCCAATTGATCCTTGGAAGATAATGACTGGAATGTGAGAAACCCATCCTTGAACTGATTGCGCACAACATGACAGTCAATATCCAGATGCTTTGTACGTTCATGAAAGACTGGGTTTTCAGCTATGTGGACAGCAGCTTGATTGTCACATCCAAGAAGCAGTGGCTTTGGCACCTCAATGTGCAGGTCTGAGGAAATGTAATTTAACCACATCAATTCACAAGTGGTGGAAGCCATTGCCCTGTACTCAGCCTCTGCTGAACTTCTAGAAACAGTACTTTGTTTCTTAGATTTCCAGGATATAAGACATCTTCCCAGGAAAACACAATAACCTGTAACAGATTTCCTGGTGTCTTGACATGCACCCCAATCAGAATCACAAAATGCTTGAATAGATAGTTCACCTGTTTTTGGATAGAATAGACCAAAGTTGGAAGTCCCTTTCAGATATCTGATCAGGTGTAAGGCAGCATTCCAGTGAGAGCTTCTAGGTGAGCTGACAAATTGACTTAACTGCTGTGTAGCAAACGTTAAGTCTGGCCTTGTGAGATTCAAATACAACAATCTTCCTATCAATCTTCTGTATGATTCAGTGTCTGCAAAAGGGAGTCCATCTGAATTATTGAGCTTCTGACCATAAGGAAGTGGTGTAGAAGTGGGCTTAGAGTTGTCCAATCCTACATCATTGATAATGTCCAGAATGTACTTTCTTTGGCAAAGAAAAGTACCTGTGTCATTTTTACTCAACTCCATCCCTAGGAAGTAAGTGGCCTCTCCTAGATCTTTAATGCTAAAGCTAGTATCCATGAACTGCTTTACAGCATGCAAAAGATCAGGATTATTCCCAGTAATTAGAACATCATCAACATAGACTAACAAAGCCAGAAAATCACCATCTCCAGTCAATGTGAACAAGCAATGGTCATGTGCAGATTGTGTGAAACCAAAATGAAGCAATTTATTGCATAATTCTGTGTTCCACTGTCTAGAGGCTTGTTTAAGTCCATATAGGCTTTTCTTGAGTCTACATACCTGTCCAGGCCCAGCCTTGGTGTATCCATCAGGTGGTTGCAGATATACCTCTTTGTCCAGAAATCCATGCAGGAAGGCATTGTTGATGTCTATGTGATGCAATGGCCATTCTTTCATAGTGGCAAGTGCTATGAGATATCTTACAGTTACTGGCTTGGCAACTGGAGAGAAGCTTTCCTCATAGTCCTCACCCACAATTTGATTATACCCCTTTGCAACCAACCTTGCTTTATATCTTTCAACTAGACCATCTGGTTTGAGCTTGATCTTGTAAACCCACTTGCTACCAATGGGTTTCTTTCCTGCAGGTAAATCTGTGATTTCCCATGTATCATTAGCTTCCAGGGCATGAAGTTCCTGATCCATGGCCTCCCTCCATTCTGAATAAGTCACAGCTTCTTTGTAACTCCTAGGTTCTGGTATAATCAAGTGATTGGCATGGAAAGCTGCATGAGATTGTGGATGTTTGAACATGGATGTTACAAAATCCTGCAGACGAGCTGGTTTTTGTATTTGCCTGGTACTTCTTCTGAGTGGTGTTGGATCTGCATTCAGTTCATCTGCTTCTTCCTCTGATTCAGGCGTTTGTCTGGTAGTTCTCCTTGTTGGTGCTGTATCTGTATGAATCTGATCTCTTGGTGCTAGCCTGACACTCCTTCTGAGTGGTGTTGGGCTGGCATGAGTTTCATCTGCTTCTTCCTCTGATTCAATTGACTCCTCTGATGGACCATCTGTGTCAGATGGAGTAGGTACAGCAAAAGGATTTGGAAGAGGCGCTGAAGAGCTTTCCTCATCATCCAGAAATGACAGTGGTATTGGAGATGATTCTGTCTTGTTTTCAAAATTAGGATCAGCATATGGATAAGTATTTTCAAGACAGATAAGATCTCTGGAAGTAATCACTTGCTTGCTAGCAATGTGATAGACTCTGTAAGCCTTTTGATGGGGAGCATATCCTAAGAAAATGCATTTCTTGGCCCTTTGATCAAACTTATTCTTGTGTGGGCTTGTATCAGTGGCATATGCAAGACAACCAAAAGGCTTCATCATTGCATATGTTGGTATCCGTTGAAACATCACTGTAAATGGGACTTGCCAGTTTAAGACTCTTTTGGGTAATCTGTTTATGATGTGTGTGGCAGTAAGGATGGAGTATGGCCATAAGTAATGTGGGATGGAGGATTCCTTCATCAAGGCTCTGGCCATCTCAAGTAGATGTATGTGTTTTCTTTCCACTACTCCATTCTGTTGTGGATTATAAACACAGCTTCTTTGGTGTATTATCCCCTGGTCCTTGAGAAACTGCTGGCAGTCTCCACTCAGAAACTCTGCTCCATTATCTGTTCTAACCATCTTCACTGCCTTCTCCAGTTGTCTTGTGATCATGTGGATGAATTCCTTAAGTGAGTTCACTGCTTGCTTCTTACTTGCCATAAGATTTACCCAGGTCATCCTGCTATAATCATCCACAATGGTTAGAAAATAGGAAGTGTTGGTGATGCTGGGTTGACTATATGGTCCCCAGATATCCACATGAAGAAGTTCTAGCACCCTGGTGGTGCTAATTGAACTGGTAGGAAAGCTGAGCCTGGTTTGCTTTGAGATATGACAAATTTCACAATGCTTATGTGTTTCCAAGACAGGTGGAGTACACATGTGCTCCAGGAAATGTAAATGTTGCATAGAAGCTGGTGATGCATGTCCCAGTCTTCTATGCCAAGTCTTAAATAACTTGTTATAGTGCTCTGCATTGGCTGCATATGCTGCTAAAGCCTCTTCTGAGTGTGCTGGCTTGGCAATATACAGCTTTCCCACAAGGTGTCCAGTAAGAATTATGCTTCCATCTCTTGCGCTTTTGACAGTGCAAGACTCATGGTCAAATGTAGCCTTTGCTCCTGTGTCCATTGTCAATTGGGATATGGACAGCAGATTGCAAGTGAAACTTGGCACAAGAGATACCTCTGTCAATGTGAGTTTATCTGATAAGGAAACACTTCCACACTGCTCCACCCTTCTTTCTGTTCCATCTGGTAAAGTTACCATAGCTGTGTGTTGTATAGGTCTTAAGTTGCTCATCAAAGTTGGATCATTGCACATATGCCTGCTGGCACCTGTGTCAATGATCCATGCACCATCATCCACTCCATCTATTAATGTGAAAGCAAAAAATGAGCTTCCAGCATGTGCATTACTTGCATTCTTCACCTTTGAACTCTCTGCTTGCTGTTTCAGTTCTGATTTATTCAGAATTCTTGCCACCTCCCTCTGTACAATGGCTGATATATCTGGAGACTTGTTGTGACTTTCAGAGTAATGCTCATTTACTGTCCCATCCTCTCCTGTTATATCAGCTGAATGAGCATAATTTCCTTGGTTTTCCTTCCACCAATCTGGATATCCCTTCAACTGGAAGCAGTTTGAGATCACATGTCCATGGTTTCCACAATGATCACAAAGCAGCTTTGTTTTTTCCTCCTTTGTTAATCTGATGTTGCCTCTTCCTCTGCCATTAGAATGCCCTCCTCTATTGTCTGAGCCAAAATGGGCTAGTCTGTTTGTTGAGCCTCTACCCCCACTGTTGAACTTCACATTCATGGCAGAGCTATCCATCAACTCATTTCCAGAAATATGCACATTCCTCTGTCTCTCAATTCTCAAAATCATTGAGTATGCTTTATCCACACTTGGAAGTGGATCCATCAGCAGGATTTGACTTCTAATGGGGTCATATGACTCATTTAATCCCATTAGGAACTGAATCAACTTTCCAGACATATCAAATTCCTGCCATCCTTTAGCAGCTCCACAAGAGCAGGCTCCACAGGTACACATTGGCAAGGATCTGAGCATAGATAGCTCATTCCATAGCTTATGCAAACTGTTATAATAAACAGCCATTGACTGATTCCCTTGAGTCATGTTGCAAATCTCCTTCTGGATATGAAACAGTTGAGGGCCATTACTATCTCCAAATCTGTTGGTGACTGTTTCCCACAGATCCCTTGCACTCTTGGCATAGAGAAATGTTTCTGATATTTCCTTGGATAAAGAGTTTAATAGCCATGCTCTGACCATACCATCCACTCTTTCCCACTGCTCTTTAAGTCTATTATCAGTGGGCATAGTGATACTTCCATTTATGAATCCTATCTTGTTTTTAGCTAGGAGAGCTATTTGAACTGATTTACTCCATGGTAAAAAGTTACTTCCATTCAGCTTGGTAGACACTAGAGACATACCTGGGTGATCCGAGCCATGAAGACTCAATGGATCATTATCAAGGCAAATATTTGTTGCAGTTTGAGCTGTGGTAGAGTCTGTGCTAGCCATGGCTCTTTCAGTTCCTTCAGATCTGAGTTGTGGCCACTCTTCTTGTGGCAAACGCCAAGCACTTGCAGTTGATGACATATATATGGATCAACACTGCTCTGGTACCATGTAGAATTTTATGGAGTATATAGAAGATGCATATCAAGTATAATAAATGAAACAAGCAGAAATTATGGCAACAGCAACATGTAGTTTCATTGAATGAACCTCATGAGTCAAGAAGTAAAGAGTGCGGCCATAACTATTACAAAAGTGAGCTGCAGATGTTTGTGTGTTTATATATCACACATATGGCAGCAAAACCTAGCTAATAAATTGCTAAAGACAAAATACATAAATGTGTGCTTATAAGAAGGAACACTGGGCTGATACTTTTCTTAAGCTAGAATGCTTTATTACCAAATATGGTAATAAGCATTAACATGTCTAGCAAGTCTAGTCTAGTCAAAAGGTTAATCAGAATTCATGCATTAATGACTTAATACATATAATAATCCGGTGTGTATTAAGATATCAATACATGCAACTTCTATAATCCAACACACAAGAAGCAGAAGATAAGCTTAATTAGGCAGTTGTCACTATTATAGGGAAGTTCCTTTCTGTACTTGCATTTTGCCTTCAAAGACAAAAATTGACCGATCAGCTGTGAAATCAACTTTGGGGATCGTTCTGTGAATCTCCAGATATCTAACTTAACATGAGTTAGGTGTTGGGCTGAGCCCACGGGGATATGTTTTTGGGCATTCTTCCAAAAGAACATTATCCTTATGTAAGGTTTATTTGACTATTTCAACCGTACGTACAATGCCAAAGCAGTTTCTGTTTTATTGACTTGATCTGTGGTTGTGATATGCGAACATGCATTCAAATTTTCTGTAGAACTCGACGTCTACGTTGTTACTCTGGTGAACATGTTCAATTTGAAATTTCAAAACTCCACGTTGTAGGTGGAAGATTATTTATACATTTGTGTCACCACTTTGATTTTATAACATACGTCCTAAATGTCATCATTTGTCTACAATTAGTTGATTAGGTAAATAAATACATTAATCAAAACATACAACGCAAGTAAAGATGAGCAATTATTAGGGGTATTTGTTTCGAGTTTAAGACGTGTTAGAGTAAATCCAGATGATCTAGTCTTCATATTCTAACCTGCTGTAAATTGAGGATGAAATGTCTGTTAAATTTATGTCATCAGGTAAACACAGTATAACTATATATATCTATTACTAATATAAAAGTATGAATTGTTTCGTCCTGTTTTTTATTTCGTCTTTTCTTGTGATACCTATAATATCCTTATTAAGAATTAAATTTAAGGATAGTTAGGTAATTTAAAATAAATTATGTTTTCCTTACTTGATTATAAAAGTAAAATATCCTTATTAAGAATTAAATTTAAGGGTAGTTAAGTAATTTAAAATAATTTATGTGTTTTCCTTACTTGATTATAGAAAGTAAGAGTCCTTTTATATTAAAAATTTCTCCTAGAAAACTACATGCTTAAATTATCCTTCTTCTATACTTTCAATACTTTGAATTTTGAAATTAAATCAATTTCGTATTAAAGCAGATTTAAAGAGCTTTACAATGATATGTTATTTGTACACATCTTTAACAATTGTACTATATTATATAATTATTTAAGGTATGGAATAAAGAAAAAATTGAATTTATTGAAAAAAAAATTCAATCTTATCCATAACTGTCATATTTTTACTATTCATACTTTTTTTAAATAACAAATTTTATGAAATAATCTTAAAACTTTTATAATATATACTTCTAATTTTAGTATTCATATTTAATATATACTATGATTTTTTTAAATGTCAACTTCATGTTGAGCTTAACAACTAACATAATTTAAGCTCCTACACTTGCATATAATGTGATTACATATTAAAATTATTTTTATAGAATAAGAAGCTGAAAAAATTATATCGATAGACAATAAAAATATTGTCTTTTCTTAAAAATATTAATTTAAGGTATAAGGTCATATTACAAAAATGCAAAATATTGAATAAAAAAAGGAAATAGTGAGCGAATTTGTTGTAATAAATCTTATCATGCATACACATAAGTATAATTAAAAAATCTATATCTGAATACTCATGCTACTTCACCATAATTTGAAAATATCAAGTCATTGTAGTTGTTTTAAACATAAAACAATTTCAGTAATGGTTGCTTGAATCGGTCAACATTGATGACATAAAAAGGGTGGTGCATGGGACAAACAATTCTTTTGGCGCTATAAATTTTATTTTACGTCCTATCCAATACAATTTTCGTCCATGGAAGGAAGAGAGTAGATGTCTAATATCAGATAACAAAGGCATACATGCATAGGCATAGTCCGCATCACCTATCGACGTGAATATAGTAGTGCTAGAATTCCCAAGAGTACAAAACTTGGGATCTCCAGTATCAGTGGTAAGTCGAACTGCCACACAAAGAGCAAGAACTTTAGCATACTTCAGAGATATTTATAAATTGGGCATCCTTGGAGCAAGCATAAATACCAACAAATGAGGAGTTACGAGCAAATGATGTATCCCCATCAAAGTATGTATGATTAATTGCATTTGGGGGAAGAACAAGCAATGAATCAAGGGTGCGGCTGTGATGTTTAAGGGAAGTAATTAGCATCCCGAAAATCTTGGAAGGTCTGGGTTGTTGTTGCAAGAATACTTGTGAGTATGTACGAACATTGCAGAAGACAATTTTATTTCATTCGCACCAAATTAAGTGGGCAAGGACAACAAAGTATTCTACTATATTTAAATCATCGAGGAGCACAATATCTTGAAACTACAAGTCGCGTAGATGCTACCAAAATCGGAAGATAATTTCATAAATTTCAGTTGCTTGCTAAATTAATGAGGAAATGAGGCACGTGAAGAAGGGATGCATTAAAGAGTGATTAAGCGGTGAACATAAAGAACAACGGGGCTCATAATGAAGTTAACAATGAGCTAAGTTGTTAGACGATGGCAGGAATTAGAGCATCATCTCCAAAGAAAATGCAAGATACAGGCTGATAAACTTTCAAATTCTCCTCCAAATGGGCTTCGGGCCATAGCTACTAACTAGGAAGGAGTGGATGTCAGTAAGGTTTGCGGAAGAACCCATAATAAAATGATATGCAGATCGGACCGAAAATTTACTACAATGGGAATAATCTAACACCCAACAATCCGGAGAATGGTGATTTTTCAGAGGAGTAGAGAGAATCACATCAGCCTTCAATAGGTCAAAATTAACCCGAACTAACAGCTCATCCAGAGTCCAAGATCTTAATCAATGATGGAGTTGACTCGGGTGTCTTGCGAGAGGTCTGATGCAGCTGATCTGATGGTAAAACAGGGAGGCAAAGGAATTCATCTGGCATGGAAGAGTGTTGTTGTCTCGCCATTGCCCATGAGTTTGCGATAATCAAGAAGATTAACACGATGATCGCCATAATACTGTGCTATGTAAAGCTGGACTGAGAACCAAGAGCAGCATGTAACGCAGATGTTGTAGTAGGACTGCATGATTTGGGAAAAGAGGCCGATGTAGAAACTAAAGGGCGTCATGCTAGCTTAAGCAACATGGCAAGGTTAAATGTTTTTAAATTGCAAAAGTCTAGGCCACCTTGTGATTTTCGTTGCTTGAGGACGTCCCAAGAATTCCACCAAATTTTCCTCCTGGACGAGCTATTCCCCTCTCCCTTCCCCCTCCTCGATACTTAATCAATAAAATTTAGTCAAATTTTCTAGATTATTAAGAACATGGTTCGACAATTGGAAACAATACATTGTGTACGTGGATTTTGCTTGTATAATATATATAATGTGCACTTCTTTACCCGTTTTTCTTAATTGCTTCTCTTACCAACCATTAATGCACTTAATAATCTGTTCTTTAATGCCTGCAAAACTCAATTCTTTATTCGGCCAACAATAGAAAGGAGCCGGGATATCTACCATGTGAAGCCACTACAATAATTTCAAATAATTGGCAGATTGAGTGACGAATTTGTGCTTGTGTATTAGGTCTAAAAGAATCCCTGATTTCTCAAAATTAATACATTGCCCTGAAACACTCTTGTAGAGATTGATAACGAACTTAGTAAAATGCAAGAAAAAACTTTAGCACAAATAGGGAGGAGGGGATCCCCCTGAAGAATTCCCCGATGTAACATGAGTGAGCCAAAATTAACACCTTAATGAAGGAAGCTAAATTGCACAAATGACAAACAAGGCAAAATAATGTCATAAAAACTCTTAGGAAAATCTCAAGCAAGAAGCATACGATAGACGAAAGAACACTCAACTTAGTGAAAAGCTTTACTCATACCCAACTTAATAGACATGAGTCCCTCTTTCCCGGATTTCCTAAGCTTCATACAATTGTGTAATTCATAAGCGATAAGAATATTATCCATAATTAACCAACCCAAGATGAAGGCTGGCTGAGATTCAAAGATTATAAAAAGGATGTAAGCCCGTACCCTATTAGAGAGCACTTTAGAAGTTAACTTATAAATGACATTCCACAAACTAATAGAGCGGAATTGGGTAATAAGCTTTGGTTTTCTAATTTTTCAAATAAACACAATGTAAGTGTTACTAAAAAAAGGACTCAAAGAATTATGAGTAAGCATGTGCAAAACAAAATTAATAACATCTTTGCCAACAATATGCCATTTTTTTTAAAAAAAAAATACAGGGCCCATAACATCTCTCATGAAATTACGAGCAGATGATGTACTCCCATAAAAAATATATCAAAAATGGCATTTCGGGGAAGAACAAGCAAGGGATAAAATGGTGGGATTGTGACGTTTGAGGGAAGGAATTAGCATCCCAAAAATCTTGAAGCTCTGGGTTGTTGTTGCAAGCAATACTCGTGAGTATGTACGGACATCAAAGAAGACAAATTTATTTTGTTGAAACCAGTTAAGTGGGCAAAGAAAATAAAGTATTATTCTATATTTAAGTCAACAAGGAGTAAAATCTCTTGAAACTACAAGTCGCATATATGCTGTCAGAATCGGAAGATAGTTTCATAAATTTCAACTGCTTGCTAAATAGATGAGGACAGGGGGCCCATGAAGAAGAGATGCACTAAATAGTGATCGGGTGGTGAACATAAAGAACAACGAGGTTCATGATGAAGATGACGACGAGCTAAGTTATCGGACGATGCCAAGAATTAGAGCAGCATCTTCAAAGAAAATGCAAGATACAAGGTGATAATTTAAGCTTCTGAATTCTCCTCCAAATGAGGTTCGAGCCATAGCTACTAACTAGGAAGGAGTAGGTGCTAATAAAATCTTCGAAAGAACTCATAATAAAATGATATGCGGTCGGACCGAAAAGTTACCAGAATGAAAATAATATCACATCCAACGGTCCGAAGAATGATGATTTTTCAGAGGAATAGCGAGAATCACGTCAGCATTCAATAGGTCAAAATTGACCGAATTAGCAGCCCATCGCAAAGTCCAAGATCTGAATCAATGATGGAGCTGACTCAGGCGTCTTGCGGGAGGCCTGATGTAGCTGATCTGATTGGAAAATGGGAAGGCAAAGGAACTCATCTATCATGGAAGAGGGTTATTGTCATTGCCCATGAGTCTTCGACAACCAAGAAGAATAACTCGATGACCAGCCATAATGCGGTGCCATGTAAACCTGGGATGAGAACCAAGAGTAGCATGTAGCACAGAAGTGGAAGGGTAGTACTTGGACTACATGATTCGGGCAAAGAGGCTGGATGGAGAAACTAAAGGGTCCTATGCTTGCTTTGATAACATGGCAAGGTTAAATGCTTTCAAATTGCAAAAGCCTAGGCCACCTTGAGATTTTCGTTGCTTGAGGACGTCGAACTATGCCCTCTACCCCCCACCAATAAGATTTTACCAAATTCTTCAGATTAATAAGAACATGGTCCGGTAACTGGAAGCAAGACATTGTGTACGTGGATATTGCTTATATAATAGATTTAATGACCGCTTCTTTACCCGTTTTGCGTAATTGCTTTTCTTGTAAACAATTGATGCGCTTACTAACCCATTCTTTAATGCATGCAAAAATTTCTTGTTTATTCCGGCCAACAATAAAAAGGAGTCTGAGATATTTACCAGGCGAATTCACTTCAGCAACTCCAAACAATTGGAAGATTGAATGAGAAATCTGAGCTTGTGAACCGTTTTACTGAAAATTAACAATTATTTTGATTTTTTTATTATATTATATATTTTGTACTACCTCCGTCCCACCTTATCTTGCATAGAGGAGGTTGGCACAAGTATTAAAAAGAGTTGTTTGTTGAGATTTTGTTGACTTAAAGGTTGATTGAAGATGAAGATTGAGGGTGGAGATTTTATTATAACTTTCCTTTTTAAGGGGTGTGCAAGTTCGTTTGGGACAGACGAAAACGGGAAGTGTACAAGATAAGATGGGATGGAGGGAGTATCAGTATTGATGATTAATGATGCCGGAGTCTATCTATATTGAGAATAAATAATAATTAGAATATATCAAACTTTATATATATAAATTTTGTAGGAATAATACATTATATCATGGTATGTCGTGTTTTATGAATCTTTTGACATTATTATAACGTGTTTTGCTAAACTAAGATTATTTAACCTTTTTTTTTTCCTCTTTTATGATTATTTTTAATTTTTATTTGATTTTGGATTATGTTTGCTTAATCGATTAAATCTTTCATTTTTTTTTTCTGGGATTGAATAATCTAAGAAGTTGTGTATATATATTACCATGAGTAATAACTACATTGAGTTTTATTAGAATGATTAACCAATATCACCACACAAAATACAATTATTTTATGTTCACGTTAATTGTTTTGATTAGATAATAATAAATAAAAAATAGTGATCACGTGCAATGCACGTACGTATTGCTAGTAACTATAATTCTCATAAAAGATAAATATTGTGTACAAGTAAATGGAATGGATTTATCAACCATCTGCGACGGAGCCCGGGGCTGGCGGCGGCAGCTATCCCCTCAAATTTTTCAATTAAACTACTTTATATATGCATATATAGTGTAATTGTAATTAAAGAACAGATCTCATACACCCTCAAATTCTACAGACTTCAATATATACTAGCAATACGCACGTGCGTTGCACGTGATCACTATTTTTTTACTATTATCTAATCAAAAAAATTAATGTGAACATAAAATAATTATACTTTGTGTGGTGATATTGGTTGATCATTCTAATAAAATTCAATGTAGTTATTAATCATGATAATATATATACATAACTTCTTAGATAAAAGTGGAAAAAAGAGGTTAATAATCTTAGTTTAACAAAACGCGTTATACTAATGTTAAAAGATTCATAAAAACGACATACCATGATATAATGTGTTATTCTTACCAAAATTATATATATAAAGTTTATATATAAAGTTTGATATATTATAATCATCTGCTCGTAATTCAATGAAATATGTTACAAGTCCTATATTTTTTTTAAGAAAAAATTAGCATATTGTTGGCAAAGATGTTATAAATTTTGTTTTGTACATACTTACTCATAATTCTTTGAGTCCTTCTGTTAGTAATACTTACATTGTGCTTATTTAAAAAATTAGAAAACTAAAGTTTATTACTCAATTTCGCTCGATTAGTTTGTGGAATGTCATTTATAAGTTAGCTTCTAAAGTGCTCTCTAATTGGGTACGGCCCTACATCCCTTTTATAATCTTTGAATCTCAGTCAGCCTTCATCCCTGATCGGTTAATTACGGATAATATTCTTATCGCTTATAAATTACACCATTGTATGAAGCTTAGGAAATCCGGAAAAGAGGGACTCATTTCCATTAAGTTGTGTTGTGAACAAAACTTGAAAAAAGTCACACAAATTCAGAATTGTTGTTCGGCTGAAACTTCAAAGAAATGAGCTGAACAAACAACAACGCAGAAACAAGAAATAAAATTTGGACAAAGCACTCTTTTACGTGGTTCGATCAAGCAGATCTACAGCCACGGAGTTTCACTGCACCTCAAATCACTAAATGGTTGAAGAGATTACAAGAATTACACTGAAACTAGAAAACACCCAAATCTGGAACCGATTTAGGGAAAATAAATCCTAGCTTCTAATTCTCTCTCTACAGTAACCGGATTTTTGGGGAAATGATACAAATCTAATCACATGAATGACAAAAACAAGTTTAAGTATGTGGCTTTGCTCAAATCTTCAGAAACTGGAAGTTATAACCGCTTCTTAAAAATGAGCTTCAACTTGGCAAGTGGCTGGCAATGACAACGGTTTTGCAACGGTTATAATCTGTTGCAGACTTCTGTTATGAAACCTAACCAACTCAGTCTGAACTCGGTTCAAGTATACACCTTCCACTGACTTGATTCAAACCCCAGTTTCTGACCCGGTTCCTATGAACCTAAACCCGGTTCTCAAACCTACACATCCCATACTACATTTGTTCATTCAGTTGATACAGTTGAACTTTATTCCACGTTCCTCCACCTCAATGAAATCAAGTGCAAATCATCCCCTCTTCTGCCTTTCACTTCACTACTTCAAATACAATGTTCAAGCCTAACTAGGCTCGAGCAATGCCTCAGTTTGTTCCCAGGTACAGCTTTGGTTAGAAAATCAGCAGCATTGTCATTAGTATGCACTTTCTTTACTTCAAAATTTCTAGAATCAAGCACATCCCTCATAAAATGTAATCTTACATCAATATGCTTTGACCTTTCATGAAAAACTTGATGCTTTACTAAATGCAGAGCACTTTGATTATCACAAAATATTGTGACACATCTTTGAACAATACCCAGATCCACAAGGATTCCTTTCAACCAGACAGCTTCCTTAACAGCTTCAGTGATGGCAATATATTCAGCTTCTGTAGTGGACAAAGCCACTACAGGTTGTTGTATACTCCTCCAGCTTATTGGTGTTCCATACAATGTGAAAACATATCCAGAGATTGACCTCCTTATATCCACATTTCTAGCAAAATCCGCATCCACAAACCCAAACAATGGAACAGTGAATCCTGCTTATTTTTCAAACTTCAAACCTAAAGTTATTGATCCTTTTAGGTACCTCAACACTTGCTTTAAAACATTCCAGTGTTCTTTCCCAGGTTTAGACATGAACCTTCTCACCAATGATACACTGTAAGCTAGATCAAGTCTACTGCAAATCATTTCATACATCAAACTTCCAACCCCACTAGCGTAAGGTATAAGTTCCATGTACTCTTCTTCTTCAGTAGTTTTAGGACATTGCTCCTTGGATAACTTGATTTGTTGACTCACTGGAATACTGAGACTCTTTGATTCATGCATGTTAAACCTCTCCACCACCTTCTGAAGATAATTCCTCTGAGATAGAAATATGATTCCAGCCTGTATATTTCTTATGATATCCATTCCAAGAATCTTTCTTGCATCCCCTAAATCCTTCATGTCAAACTTTGTATTCAATCTCTTCTTAAGTAACTGGATTTTATGCTTACTTTTACTAGCAATAAGTATATCATCCACATATAGCAGCAGATATAGATGATCATCCTTTGAACTCTTGTCAAAATAGACACAACTATCATATAAGCTTCTAGTGAAGCCTGCATTCAACATAAATTCATTGAATTTCTTGTTCCACTGTCTAGGGCTCTGTTTTAACCCATAGAGAGACTTCCTGAGGTAGCATACTTTCTGCTGCTTAGGTCGTATGCTTGTGTTTCTGCTGTTGTTGTGACCACGTTAATAGGGCTAATTAGGCCGTATGCTTGTGTTTTTGTTGCTGTTGTCTTCGTCTGCCTAAATGATGCTTATTTTTTTGTTGTTGATAGGCCCTGCAAAATGTCCTAATTATGCAATTGACTTGGTTTAGACCAAGTTAGTGGGGCTAATTAGGTCGTATGCTTGTGTTTCTGCTGCTGTCTTTGTCTGCCTAAATGATGCTTATTTTTTGTTGCTGATAGGCCCTGCAAACTGTCCTAATTATGCAATTGACTTGGTTTAGACCAAGTTAGTGGGGCTAATTAGGTCGTATGCTTGTGTTTCTGCTTCTGTTGTGTTGTTGTTGTCTTTGTCTGCCTTAATGATGCTTATATTTTGTTGCTGATAGGCCCTGCAAATTGTCCTAATTATGCAATTGACTTGGTTTAGACCAAGTTAATGGGGCTAATTAGGTCGTATGCTTGCGTTTCTGCTGTTGTTGTGTGCTGCTGTCTTTGTCTGCCTAAATGATGCTTATTTTTTGTTGCTGATAGGCCCTGCAAACTGTCCTAATTATGCAATTGACTTGGTTTAGACCAAGTTAATGGGGCTAATTAGGTCGTATGCTTGCATTTTTGCTGTTGTTGTGTGCTGATGTCTTTGTCTGCCTAAATGATGCTTATTTTTTGTTGCTGATAGGCCTTATGCAATTGACTTGGTTTAGACCAAGTTAGTGGGGCTAATTAGGTCGTATGCTTGTGTTTCTGCTGCTGTTGTGTTTCTGTTGTCTTTGTCTGCCTAAATGATGCTTATTTTTTGTTGCTGATAGGCCCTGCAAACTGTCCTAATTATGCAATTGACTTGGTTTAGACCAAGTTAATGGGGCTAATTAGGTCGTATGCTTGCGTTTCTGCTGTTGTTGTGTGCTGCTGTCTTTGTCTGCCTAAATGATGCTTATTTTTTGTTGCTGATAGGCCCTACAAACTGTCCTAATTATGCAATTGACTTGGTTTAGACCAAGTTAATGGGGCTAATTAGGTCGTATGCTTGCATTTCTGCTGTTGTTGTGTGCTGCTGTCTTTGTCTGCCTAAATGATGCTTATTTTTTGTTGCTGATAGGCCCTGTAAACTGTCCTAATTATGCAATTGACTTGGCTTAGACCAAGTTAGTGGGGCTAATTAGGTCGTATGCTTGTGTTTCTGCTGCTGTTGTGTTGCTGTTGTCTTTGTCTGCCTAAATGATGCTTATTTTTTGTTGCTGATAGGCCCTGCAAACTGTCCTAATTATGCAATTGACTTGGTTTAGACCAAGTTAATGGGGCTAATTAGGTCGTATGCTTGTGTTTTCTGCTGTTGTTGTGTGCTGTTGTCTTTGTCTGCCTAAATGATGCTTATTTTTTGTTGCTGATAGGCCCTGCAAACTGTCCTAATTATGCAATAGACTTGGTTTAGACCAAGTTAATGGAGCTAATTAGGTCGTATGCTTGTGTTTTTGCTGCTGTTGTGTGCTGCTGTCTTTGTCTGCCTAAATGATGCTTATTTTTTGTTGCTGATAAGCCCTGCAAACTGTTCCAATTATGCAATTGACTTCTTGTGTTGCTAAAAGGCCCTGTAAACTGTTCTAATTTGTTGTTGTTCTTAAATTGAGTGAATTTGTTGTTTCTTTTGCTCTTTAAGAAGGTGGCAGATTACCATTCAATGATTTGATACCCCTATGATGACTTGTTTTCTGAGGGGATTAATTTACAAAAAATAAAATCATATCACAAAAATTGCTCATATTACAGTGTTTATGACTTAATCAAAACGTACACACGATTGTGTTTATGCCATAAACGCTAAAACAAAAGAAGCTTACTAAAAAAATTTCCTAAACATACCCTTATATGTAACCTAATGCAGCCTTGAGCCCACCAAGTTGGTCTATCCCAACAGTTTCTTCAATCTCCATTAGGCATTCAATTCCTTCCCTAACTGCAGCCCCATCACCCTCCAAACTTTGTGGCAAATTACCAGCCCTTTCTAGTGCTGCCTAACCCAAATGAGGTATTCTGTAGCTATTATGCCCCTTACACTTTATTATCTCATTCATGTAGCCCTACAAACTTAAGAATACATGGTCTAGTCTCCTTACCTATAGATCGTGATATGATTCAATCATATTCTACACAAGTTGCTCAAGCGTTTTCGAAGGTCTTTCTTGTTGTAGAGACTGAATAACTCTGAAATACCCGAGATCCAGCACATTAGTGTCTGGTGAATTTGGTGGTTGACAAACAATCTTAATCTCAAAACCATCTGCAGTGGCAGCCTCTCTGAATTCAATATCAGTGTCTTTAATGTGTGGTTTGACATTGTCTTGTTGTATGATGATATGCTTGCTTGCATTTTCTGGCCACTTGGATTTAGTTGCTGGTATAATCTGCATGTTTTGGGTTATTTAGATGTTGTAATGTCACCAAATGATTCCCAACAGCT
Source organism: Ajuga chamaepitys (assembly GCA_958295605.1). Taxonomy (NCBI): domain Eukaryota; kingdom Viridiplantae; phylum Streptophyta; class Magnoliopsida; order Lamiales; family Lamiaceae; genus Ajuga; species Ajuga chamaepitys. Next base: position 37,077,312 of record OY282498.1, on the reverse strand, counting down.
TATCACAAGCTGTTATTAATCATTTTTTGAGACTTAATTAGTGGGATGGCTAGATGATGAAATTATAATCTGATAGCAACCACGTACCTATTGCAATATGCATGTCTTGATGCCTTCCTTTGTGATTGACTCTATTGGTTTTGTCACAAGTGTGCCTCTTTGTCTGTTAATGTTGTTTCTCTTAGCCGGTTCTTGAATTGTAAATGGGAAACACCCAATTTTCCCATCAAATTCAATTAAGCCTTGGCTTGAGTACCTAGGCCTTGCAACAACACACATAAACATCACTTTCGTGATGTAGCGTTTGCTTTTGCAGCACCTATATGGGTTTGTTTCCTCTTGCAGCTTGTATGTTCTTTCACTGTCCCTTTGCATATAAAACCATTTCTCGTCGATGTGGACCACATTGTGCATCATTTCATACTTAATCTTGTATGTTAGACTATCAAAATGTGGAGAAGAGAGGCTGAATTTGAGCCTTTGTACCTGATTGGCTTGTGCTGGTTTAATCGCATTTGTATGTGGGTTTATTTTCCCAGCTTTTACCCATCTCCCCACTACACTTTTGCTCACTTCCATTTCTGATGCAAGTCATCTTATTGTGCCCCTATTGTTGAATGGAATAGCCTTCAGACGGCTTACATCGAGCTCTTTACTAACGACTACTTTATTCTGTCTTTTGGTATTGAAACTAATAAGAACATTTGCTGCCATTTGTTGCCTTGTAGCCGCCCAAATGTTATGAATGGTTCGACGACTAACCCCAAATGATGTTGCTGCCTCTCTGATTTTGCCATGATGAACCACCCGATTCGTGCTGTTATCGATCAGAAATTGAGCGATCAAGGAGCGGTCTGACGGGGACAAATTCTTCCAACCTTGCTTGTTGCAAACCATACTACTGCTGTAAAAAATTTATGCTGCTGTAACTGCTATAATTTGAGCATTGAATGTGGTTGTTTCACATTCAATGCTCAACAAATAGGCTGTTGGGTTAGATTTAAATTTAGGAGGGAATTTGAATTTTTTGTAATTTTGGACATATTTGGTGTAATCCCAAAACTACAGACTTAATTGGAGGGAAAATTTCCCAGTTATCTGAAATTTGTGATTTCGTACAGATTTACTCCCATTTAATGATGTTGTGTAATTTTTCAGTTTTAAATTAATTTAAGTGGTTTTTGTAACAGTAGCAGGTTTGGATTTGGGTTATTTGCTGAAAATGGGATGAAATCAGCAGAATTAATCATCTTCCTAATTTTCAGCAAATAACTCATAAAGTAACTTTGAAAAGTCAACACACACCCAAAAAGCAACTTTTCTTAATATTTGCGCAAAACTCCCCGGTGCAAGATAAATCGGGACGGAGGGAGTACTTTCTATTACGATATACAAAAAGGTAAAACTAAACTTATGATAAAGTCTAAGGATTGAAAAGAAAATTGTCATTTTATTTTATTATACGAATATTATATAGATAATTAGATCTTTCATGATAACCATTTAATAAAATGATAATAAAAAAAGTAATTTAAAAATTATATGGAAATTACATAGATAATTAGATCTTTTATTGTATTGTAGGGCATCGGTTACTTTTTATTTCGACATCGTAAAAGGTAAGGTTAAACTTATGATAATCTAAGATAAAATAATTATTTTATGTGTAAATTATAAAGAAATTTAGACCTTCCATGATATCTATTTAGTGAAATGATAATCGAAATAGTAATTTTTAAATTATAATATCTTTTGACATGTTACGACTCTAGCAATAATTATAGAATGTCAATTACTTTCTCTTTCATTATACTAAAAGGTGAAATTAAACTTATGGAAAAAATCTAAGAGAATTTAAAAAAGAAAAAAAAATTGCATTCAGATGCATATTTATGAGAACGTCACAAATAGTACGCCATTTAGAGACGTATGTCGAATAATGTCACAAATAATATATTATTTTAAGATACAATTAAATATTACTTTAAGACATATCTAGTAGGTAGTGCTTCCTAATATATAAATTTTAAAAAATTTTAAGGACTATGTCTAAAAATAACAATTAGTCTCAGTTATATTTTTGATCCGTGCAAATCTGGATCCATACAAAGAAAAATACACGTTTGTTGGAAGTTAGAATAGTTTTTTCGAAAAATTATAATGCAATTAATTAATATTAATATGTTACTCATAGAAAACAAATTAAAAACAGTGATATCAAATTATACAAATAAAATGCAACAATCCATTAAATAATTTATAAACAAAAAATTTAACATATAATTTTATTTTCAAGCATAAGATTTATACCAACAAGTATTGCAAGTTATACACTGGGTACACAGACAAGTAAACACTAGGTGTATACTAGCCGTTCCACTAAATAGTGTGTGTGTGTGTGTTTTTTTTTTTCATTTTTCTATTGAGGGCCTATGTCATGCATATATAAAGGTCAAACTTATTTAACAAAAAATGGTGGTAGGTGTGCACTTGTCACAAATGCGAAGTCTTGGGTCCAAAACCCGCTTATCATTACACTTGTGCTAATTTTTTTTATATATATGTGATTATTTTGAGTATAATTATAATTCAGAGCTTGTAGAGGTCATGGGTTCGAAACCCGCTTATCATTACTCTTGTACTATTTTTTTTAATATATACTAGTATTACTCACATGCGATACACGGAAAGTTATTTAAAAAGTAGTTATTTAATTTAATTAAATATTATATAATTTAATATATAAAAAAATAGAATTGCTATATTCTAACTGAATGAATATTTGAATTATTATTATTATTATTATTATTATTATTATTATTATTATTATTATTATTATTATTATTATTATTATTATTATTATTATTATTATTATTTTACGATCACAACCTGAACTTTGCGTCTTCCCACCTTTGCAATCTTTGGTAGCAATTTTTGGGAGAGAAAAGAAACTATTAAACATAATAAAAATGTTTAGAAGATATAATACTCCCTCCGTCCCGCACTAATTTGCACACTTTCCTTTTTCGGTCGTCCCACCTTATTTTACACACCCCTAAAATGGAAAGGAATCTTACAATCTCCACCCTTAAAATCTCCACCCTCAATCTCCACTTTTAAAAAAGTCAAAGATTCTATAAAATCTGCTTTTTCTTAATATACGCGCCGGGGTATGTGTGCAAATTAAGCCGGGACGGAGGGAGTATCTATTTTTAAATTCTAAAAAATTATTTAAAATATCATAAACTTAACTAAAAAAATGTTGAAATTATTTTAATAGAAAATTAAAAATTCCATAACAAAATATTGAATAATTTTGATATTATTTCAAATAATTTTGAAATTTTTTAAAAGGATTTATTTTTCTAAAAAAATAATTAAGAAAAATACTTAGTCATAAAATTAGTCTTTTCATAGATACATCCACACATCTTAAACGAAATTTCGAGATTTTAAAATAATATTTCAATATAATTTTCAAATAGTTTAAATAATTTTTTAGAGTTTAAAAGATAATTTTCAGAAATTTATAATAGTTTTATGGTTTTAAAAAAATTTATAACCTTTTATTTTTCTTGCTAAAAATGATTTGAGTTTAACTTTTTTATATATAAGAAAAAAAAAAACTCAAATTTTCAATATATTTTAAACATGTTTAATTTTCTGATATTTTAGATGAAGTTTATAATTTAAAAATATTTTTTTAGATTTTTAAATAATTTTGCATTATTTAAATAGTTTTTAATATTCTTTTATTTTTCGCACTTGAACTGCTGGCAGAGATTGCGAAAGTGAAAAAATGTATAGTTCAAGTTGTGATTGAAAAAAAAAATGAATTCGAAAAACGTACATATTACATGTTGCAAAATGATATATACCCAAAATGCTCAAGCATGTTAATTTTACTTTTTAAATCAAGTTATAGATCGTAGCACATGTAAAATCTCATAGTTTAGATTGCAAAGTGTAATTATTATTTATAAAGAAATAATATTAATAAATAGAAAATATGAATATGTAATAAAAAATAATTTCATGATTAATTATCATATATAAATATATTTGAATGTAGTAGTCCCATGATTAATTATAACAAATTAATATTTACAAATACAATGATTTAATTAGTCAATCATTAAATTATGCATTAAATGTTACTTTTAATTTAATAAAATATATATTTATTTATTAAGGAAGGTAATAATTAATATTGTATAAATTTGAAGAAAAATAATATAATTAGTGCCTTAGAAGAAATAAGAATGCATTAAAGACATATTTTAGACGGGAAATAAATTACAGAAAAGCCCTCATTTAGCTTTATATATATATATATATATATATATATATATATATATATATATATATATTGATGTAAATAACACCATTATTTAAAAGTAATGTATTCTAAAAATTCATAGAAATAAGAATAACAACTTAGAATCATAAATTTGTTATTATGTTTAGAATAATCAATCTTTCTAAAACAAAGTGTTTAGAATTAGTATCGGTCTAATTGCACCGTCTAGCATATATCGGGCGAATAAGTGGGTGGTTTGGGTTCATTTGACGAAATCAGTCCAACGTTGATCAAAGTAAATGATTAGACTTACTATCCGTATAATTGGCCCGTCTAGCCTATATTGGGTGATTAAGTGGGTCGGTTCGGGTTCATTTGACCGAATCAGTCCACCGTTGACCAAATCGTAGGATTAGACTTACTAAATTGGCTCGACTAGCCTATAAAGGTTCATTTATTTATTATTATTATTATAATTATTATTATTATTGTTGTTATTGTTGTTGTTATTATTTATTATTTAATAGTTATTATTATTACTATATATAAAAGTAAATACATAAAGAGGATAATTTATAAAAATGAATATGCAAAATTGAAAAAATAACTTTTTTATTAACTTTTTACTTAGATTTTAGAATAAATTTAGTTTTACCTTTTGGTATATCGAAATAGAAATTAACTAACGTCTAGAGCCATTGTTATAGTTTGAATGTGTCAAATGAACTAACTTTTTTTAAATTACTATTTCACTAACCACTTCACTTGACAGGTATCGTCAAGGAATACTTTTATGAGTAATTTACACATAAATAATGATTTTTTTAATAATATTTTCATAGATTTTTATATTTTATCATAGGTGTAATTGACCTTTTTTGGATATCGACATCTCATAATGTTGAAATTACTTTATCGATTGTGTAAATCCGTAGCTCTCAATTCTCTCAACACAACTCAATTGAATCAACAAGAAACAATCAAGCAATCACACTTGAATGCAAAGAAAAACAATCAAAGAAAAGAAAGAGAATAACAACACGAATTACGTGGTTCGGCCCAAAAAGATGCCTACGTCCACGGGAGGATATCTCATCTTCTATTTGCTGTATGATTCACAGAAAAACACACTCATTCCCTAAGTGATCACTTCACAATAAAGTTTGAAGGATTCACTAGCTACTCTCAAGAGTGTTTCTTGTTTTCTATCCTCTCCTCTCTTATCATGCGCCTATCTAACTGATCTTGATAAGCTACATATACCAGAGCTGAAGTGGAAACCGTCTGAGAAGCAATGGATGAGATTAAACCAAGAGAAACAGATCACAACTAATCCAGCAACAAAATAACCGTTTTGAAAGACAACAGTAAAACGACAACGGTTTGGATAAAAACCGTTGTCAAAGCTCCTTAACAGAAATAACTGAATTTGTTTCTGAAAACTGCTTCTTAACTGTTTTTCTTCCTTTTAATCTATTTCCAGCTGAAATCTGAGTTTATGAGCCAATTCCTTAACAATCTCCACCTTGGCTATCAACGAAGACAAGAACAACCCAATTGCATCTCAAAACAAAACAACCATTAAGCAAACCAACTCAATACCTCCACCTTTCCCCTTGCAACTAACAAGGAGTTTTCCTTCCTTCTTACTGAGGTAAAACATTTACTAGCTCAAGGCAGTACCTAAATTTATCAGCAGGTAATGACTTGGTTAGCATATCAGCAGCATTCTCTTTTGTATCCACCTTCTTTAACTCAACAACTCCACTCTCCACCACATCTCTCACAAAATGATGTCTAACATCAATGTGCTTGCATCTCTCATGAAACACCTGATGCTTAGCTAAGTGCAAAGCACTCTGAGAATCACAAAAGACCTTAACTCCTTTCTGCAGCAACCCAAACTCACTGAGAATTCCTTTAAGCCAGATGGCCTCTTTTACTGCTTCTGTTACTGCAAGAAATTCAGCTTCTGTGGTTGAAAGAGCTACTACAGACTGTAGCATTGACTTCCAGCTTATTGCTGAATTGAACAAGGTGAATATATATCATGTCTGAGACTTTCTTGAATCCAAATTAGCTGCATAATCTGAATCAACATATCCACAAAGAAAATCCTCTGAAATTTCTTCTGACTTCTGATACAGAATACCATGACTTGAACTTCCTTTTAGATATCTGAATAACCATTTTAAAGCCTCCCAGTGACTTTTACCAGGATCAGCCATGTATCTACTAATCACACTGATTGAATGAGCCACATCAGGCCTGGTGCACACCATAGAGTACATAACAGATCCAACTGCACTGGAATATGGAACTCTGCTCATCTCAGCTCTTTCTTCATCATCTTTAGGTTTCTGTAGCTCTGATAGCTTAAATTGTTGGCTTAGAGGAACAGACACCTTCCTACACTCATGCATATTGAATCTCTTCAATACCTTTTCAATGTATGACTGTTGACTCAACCACAAACACCCAGATTTCCTGTCTCTTAAAATATCCATACCCAAGATCCTTTTTGCAGACCCTAGCACTTTCATTTCAAAACCAGCTTGAAGACTTTCTTTCAATGACTTGATTTCTTCTGGATCCTTGCTAGCTATCAACATGTCATCCACATATAGAAGTAGATAGGAGATCACTGTCTTTCCATCCCTTTTGAGATACACACAGTTGTCATATCTACATCTGTTGTATCCTATACCCTTCATGTAATTATCAAATTTGATATACCACTGTCTAGGACTTTGCTTTAGTCCATATAACGACTTCTTTAGCAAACATACCTTTCCTTCATTTTCAGGTGCAATGAATCCCTCTGGCTGGTTCATATATATAGTCTCCTTTAAATCTCCATGAAGAAAAGCAGTTTTCACATCTAATTGTTCCAGAATTAGATCATATTGAGTGACAATGGCCAAAAGAATTCTGATAGAGCAGTGTTTAACAACAGGAGAAAAAATTTCATTATAATCCACTCCCTCCCTTTGAGTAAAACCTCTTGCCACTAACCTGGCCTTGAATCTTACTCTTTCTGCTTCTGAAACCTCCATCTTCTTTTTAAATATCCACTTGCAGCTGACAAGTTTCTGATGTGTGGGTTTTCTTACTAACTCCCAGGTTTTGTTCTTTTCCAAAGATTCAATTTCTTCTTGCATAGCAACTAGCCATTGATCTCTCTTCGAGCTGCTCATAGCTTCTGAATAAGTTTTTGGTTCACTATTGTCAACTTCTTCAGCAGTTACAAAAGCATAAGCCATCAGATAATCATCATTATACTTGATTGAAGGCTTTGGAATCCTTCTAACTCTGTCTCTGACCAGTTGGTAGCTTCTTTGATCTTCATGTTCAGTGTCCAACTCTGTGTCACTCTGATGTTCTTCTTCAGTATCACCATCTTCAAATAACTCTGGTTTCTCCACCTTGAGTGGAGAATTGGTGGATTTGTTAGTGATGATAATGTCAGTGTGTTTCTGTTGCTTGAAGGGTTTTTCTTCCTCACAGAAAACAACATCCCTGCTTACCAAGATTTTACCTAACCCTGGTTCCATGCACCAAAGTCTGTATCCTTTTATGCCCTTGGGATAACCTAGCATGACACACTTGAGTGCTCTTGCCTCAAGCTTATCTCCTTTAGAGTGAACAAAAGCCTTACAACCAAAAGCTCTTAGGTGATTATAACTTGGTTTCTTCCCAGACCACATCTCTTCAGGAGTCTTGAAATCAATAGCTGAGGATGGACATCTATTTATCAGATAGGTTGCTGTTGAGGCAGCTTCTGCCCAAAACCTCTTTGCTAATCCTGATTCCAGTAACATGCACCTTACCCTCTCAAGAATTGTCCTATTCATTCTTTCTGAGACTCCATTCTGTTGGGGGTTTCCTGGCACAGTCTTATGCCTCTTTATCCCTTTGGCAGCACAATACTTGTTAAAATCATCAGAGACAAATTCTAGTCCATTATCAGTTCTCAGGCATTTTAGAGTTTTCCCTGTTTCACTTTCCACTTCCTTGTGCCATTCTTGGAACTTCTGAAAAGCATCTGACTTATTTTTCAGGACATAGATCCATAATTTTCTGGAATAATCATCCACTATGCTCAGAAAGTATTTCCCTCCACCTAGAGAGATAGTTCTTGATGGACCCCATAAATCTGAATGAGCATATTCAAGAGGTGATGAGGAGGTGTGTTTACCAGTAGTGTAAGGTAGTTTCTTGCTTTTTCCCAGAATACATGTCTCACACATGTTTATGGTGAACTTGTCTTTGTGCTGTAATAGGTTTTGCTTGAGCAACTCATTTAAGCCATTTTGACTTACATGCCCTAGCCTTGAGTGCCATTTGAGAGATTCAGCATCTACAATATTTGTGGCAGTTCCCATAACAATACTTCCATCCAAGTAATATAAACTGGATCTTTTTATACCCCTCATCACTACCTTATTATTTTTTATGATGTGCAAACTCCCATTTTGTGATTGGAAGCTGCATCCTTTGTTTTCAAGGGTACCTAAACTTATTAGGTTCCTTTTTAGTTCAGGAATGTACCTTACTGAAGTCAATACTTTCACAGATCCATCATGTATTTTGATATGAATGTTTCCAATGCCTCTGACTTGACATATTTGGTTATTTCCCAGCATCACAGATCCATAGTTTTGGTCCTGGAATTCTTGAAACCACTCCTTCTTAGGACACATGTGAAAACTACATCCACTGTCAAGAATCCATAAATCCTCAGGGTTTCCATCTGAAATATTCAGAACTTGGGCTTCATCTTCTGCTGTGGCAAGATCTAGAGTGTTCTGACTTTGCTTCTTCTCAGTCTGCTTCTTCTTCCAGTCCCAGCAGTTCTTCTTCAAATGCCCTGGCTTCTTGCAGTGATGGCACTTCCTGGTTTCTTTTCCATCATCTCCCTTAGCTTTGGCCTGTGGGTCTTTCTTGGCTGTATCTTGAGGTTTCTTCTTATTTTTGAACTGTTTGCCCTTTGTGATATTCAAACCATCTCCTACTGTGCCCATCTTCAATTCATTTTCTCTTTGAAGCTCTTTTGACCTTAATGCAATCTGAACTTCTTCTAAGGTAATCTCTGTCTTCTTTCCATAGAGTAGAGTGTCCCTGAGATGATCATAGGACTTAGGGAGGGCATTGAGTAGGAGAATGGCCTTATCTTCATCTTCCAGATCCACCTCAAGACTCTCAAGATCATCAATGAGTTTTGTAAACTCATCTAGCTGTTCTTCTACAGATTTATCTTCTGTAAATCTAAATGAGTACAGTCTTTGCTTGGTGTAGAGTCTGTTGGCCAGAGATTTGGACATGTAAAGACTGTCCAATTTCTTCCAGACTCCCTCTGCAGTAGATTCCTTTGAAACTTCTCTGAGTACCTTATCAGTGAGACAAAGTATGAGTGTGCTATGAGCCTTGTCTGAGATTTCTTGCCATTGAGCCTGGTCCATCTTTTCTGGTTTGGCTTTCTCCCCTAGAAGCGCAGCAGATAACCCTTGCTGTGTCAACAGGGCCTTCATCTTGATTTTCCACAGACCATAATCGTTCTTCCCTGAGAACTTCTCTGCATCAAACTTTGCTGCAGCCATGATTTGATATCAAGATCAGGAACTCCTTTAATCAGATGATTTCTTCCTCCTGGCAAAACTTCAAATACAATGTGGGCACGAATCCAATTCCCACAGACGGCGCCAAATTGTAAATCCGTAGCTCTCAATTCTCTCAACACAACTCAATTGAATCAACAAGAAACAATCAAGCAATCACACTTGAATGCAAAGAAAAACAATCAAAGAAAAGAAAGAGAATAACAACACGAATTACGTGGTTCGGCCCAAAAAGATGCCTACGTCCACGGGAGGATATCTCATCTTCTATTTGCTGTATGATTCACAGAAAAACACACTCATTCCCTAAGTGATCACTTCACAATAAAGTTTGAAGGATTCACTAGCTACTCTCAAGAGTGTTTCTTGTTTTCTATCCTCTCCTCTCTTATCATGCGCCTATCTAACTGATCTTGATAAGCTACATATACCAGAGCTGAAGTGGAAACCGTCTGAGAAGCAATGGATGAGATTAAACCAAGAGAAACAGATCACAACTAATCCAGCAACAAAATAACCGTTTTGAAAGACAACAGTAAAACGACAACGGTTTGGATAAAAACCGTTGTCAAAGCTCCTTAACAGAAATAACTGAATCTGTTTCTGAAAACTGCTTCTTAACTGTTTTTCTTCCTTTTAATCTATTTCCAGCTGAAATCTGAGTTTATGAGCCAATTCCTTAACAGATTGTATAGAAAGATCTAATTTTTGGTGAAATACAAATAATTAAATATTTTAATTTTTATTTATTTTACTTATATTTTTTCATAAGTTTAATTTTATCTTTAGTATATCAAAATAAAAAGTAATCAACATCCTATAGTTATTGATATAGTTCTAAGGTGTCAAACGACCATATAATTTTCAAATTACTATTTCGATTATCATTTTATTGAATGGATATCACGAAACATCTATTTTTTCTTTTTAAATTTGCACAAAATAATTATATTTTTAAACTTTACCCTTGATTTTATCACAAATTTAATCTTACCTTTTAAGATATCGAAATAGAACGTAACCAAGATCCTAGTTAAGATCCTATAACTATTGATAGTGTCTTAAGGTGTCAAAAGACCTTGTAATTTTGAAATTACTATTTTGATTATCATTTCTACTAAATAGATATCAAGAAATATCTAATTTTCTATGTAATTTTCAGTAATTAATTTTTAAAAAAATTTCCTTATATTTTATCATAAATTTAAGTTTATCTTTTAGTATATCATAATAGAAATGCTGAATGTGACAAAAAGGAGTTCATATTTTGAAATTGATATTTCATTAACTATTTGATGTCGATGATATTGTGAAAGGGATAATTTTATGAGTGATTTACACAAAATAATATTTTTATTTTGTTTTCCCTTAGAATTTATCATAAGTTCAAATTTAGCTTTTAAGATATCGAAATTAGAGTAATTGACACCCTATATATATATATTGCTAGAGTCCTAAGGTGTCAAAAGAACTTAATATTTCACTAATAATTAATATTAATATGAAATATTTTTATATATAAATAAGATAATTAACAAAATTGTAAAAATAAATTAAAATATTAATTAGTAGAACGTGAGATTTCAATCCTTGACTAATAGTTTATAGAAACAACTACAAATCATGTAATGTCATTCTATATAATTTAATTAATGTAGTAATGCAGAAAAATTAATCAACAAAAAATTGTAGGCACATGGTTTTGGACTTGTGACCTTAGCAGGTCAGTCTGCGTGGCCAACCATTTTGGCAACTAATGACTTTCGAATATATATGCACCATCGCAAAATTTAAATAAAAAAAGAAAAACCTAAGCTCCTCTTCAGAAGCCCAATTCGAAACCGGCACCTCATGCTTGTATAATGGAGGGCTCCAATTTTGGTCCAAATAGACTGGACTTCAATTTATATTAGATTCTTGGAGCTTGAGCAGCAGAATTACCTTTGAAATAGAGGGAGAGAAGTATAGAGTAGAGATGAAGCTAGGAATGTAAATACTCTCACATACAACTCAAGAGGTAACCAACACTAATATTTCGACATATTAGCAAAATTATATAAAAATGGTAGCCTTCACAAAGTATACAAACAGATTTTGAACATGAGAAAAATGTAGAAAAAACAACATTTGAAACTTGAAAATGAACTTCCAAATTTGGCATTCCAGAAGCTTATCAGGTTTACTTTGGCATCTGAATCTCACACCAAAATGATAAACTACATCATACCAAGCACCCACCACTAATCTCATCCCCGTGCAACGTCACTCCTGTAAAACAAAAATTTGATATTTTTCTCATAAGCCTAAGCCAGCCCTAAAACAGAAAAATGGTAAATGGGGTAAAAGATCACTACATACTATACTAAGCATGCTAAAGGAGATTATGCAACAAATTCATTTGATCATCACCACAGATTGGGAGTGTTGAATAAATAGGGCTTTAAGGACACATTTTACATGACAACCTGTCTTACATTTTATTGGCACAGCTACTAGATATAAAGTAGACCAGAGTTCAGATAAAAAATGTAATATAATCTTATGTTCAACGATACATCAGAATCTATGAATAATTCCTTACAATTAAACTGCTCTACTCTAGGGCAGACTAGACAAAGTGAACAATTACACAATCAACATTACATTTGCCTTCTATGTGTAATTCAATCCCATTGATCAGATTAGTGAATGAAAAAAGAAAAGGAAAATATAATCAGACAGGGGAGGAAAATTACTTCTCCAAAACCCTGCTTGGTGAAGTATAAGAATGACAAAATACTCTACTGCAAAGGCATATCATAAGTAAAATTCAAGTAAAGATGAACACAGGAGATGATGCTAGCATTTGCCCTAATCTTTATATAACATGCTATTGTGAGTAGAGGCCTTTCTTTTATGCTATAAAAAATGAGAGAGGAAGCTCTTGATTCTTATCTAAATTCAACTTTATTTTCTATTTTGGTGTCCAAGATCCACACATCTGCAGCATTTCAGAAAATTATTTTGATGTTAAGACATTTAATAAGATTACTCCTCAGCCTGTCTCATCCAGCTGCGACAACTCGGTACATTCACCCAAATATCTTCTCTTGTGAAGAATAGAACATGCGACAAAGTGATGCTTCTTCTTCCAAAATCATGACATAAGTTGATTAGACCTCGATTAAGCAATACCCTAACAGGATATGGCATTTGGGAGCACTCAAATCTGGACAAAAACGCAGTTCTAATAGTTGTAAGGCATATCTGCTCGAACAACAATGGTGTTACCTGGGATGCTTCTCTCATCTGGTCCATTCTGTATCATTTAAAAATAATAATAAGAAGAAAATTTAGTTTTCACCAGACAAAATGGGGTCACTAGAAGAAAAATCTTGAAGCAGCCGTGTGAAGCAACATGTTCGACTAGGCTATTCTAAAAGTAGTGCATGCCAGGAAAAAAAGGAAAAAACCAATTGATGCAAGAACAAGTATATCATTGGGAAATGAGTCATGTCAGTAACGACACCATAAATAGAACTAAATCATGTATAACACATAAGTTTACAAGATAGCACGGTAAGATCAAATGGTAGAACTATATAAGTATTCAGTGCAACTAACCTGTAAAAGGTAAAATTTTGTACGAAAACATAAATAATGAACAATAGCATACCATCACAACAACAAATCTATCCGTTGTTGGCTCTGGTCCAATGTGAGCACCTATCATATAGTATGGAAAAAGTAAAAAAATGCCATTATAAAAGGAAAAAAAGGTAGATTGCTGCTCAAAAAGACTAGTTCAGACCTGGATAATTTGTTCCGAGCAGATGCTTGATAAATGTCATCTTCCCAATAGAGTATTGACCCAGTAGCATCACCATAGGTTTAGCATCAAAGTCACTATTGGTCTTCATAACAAACAATACATGATTCCAGAGTTAATCCCACCGTAAATTACATAATGAGCTAAAATATTATTAAGATACAAGAAGCAACAGAAACAAATGATCTACAGCATCCTTTACATATTACTTCAAGGAAGGAAGAATTACCAATGATGGAGAAACAAAATCATTAAACCGATAGGTTAGTTCGAGGGGCTTCAGCTTCTGAACATACAACTTCTGCAAGCCATCAATAATCGAAGTGACAGAGCCCAAAGACACCTAATATGACACAATAAACATCGGATTTCAGGAACTAATAAACATGGTATGGTCCTGGAGACAAGCTTGGGAATATTAATTGACAAAAGGATTGCACAGATGTAGCATCAAAATGAAAACACATGGCAAAGTACCTTTAATTTGGAGATTCTTAAAGAAATATTCAGATTTCACTCACCAGTCGAAAGATAGATGCAATCAGAACACCACCAATCCATCTAAATTATAACTTTTCAAGGCAGTTAACAAATTCTAAACCCTCACCTAGGCTCTTCAGTTGGAATGCGGGTCCAGTAACTCCTATCATCGATCCCTCTTATGAGTTTCCAACTGTTCGATGGTGCTTAAAGTGTAACAGTTGAGCAAAGGTGACCATCAATTGCCGCTGCCCTTGGTCAATATTTTGCAATCTGATCTGATTTGGCATTCGTAGTCTTGATGTTAGTGTTTACGCTTCTGTACTTCTGAAATAAGCAGAACCTTTTCTCGTTAGCGTTTTAATCTCCATTTCGAAACTCTCTCTGAATCAGATGCGGAGCTGCGTTTCGTTGACCAGAATTGTTGTGGATCGGCTTTCGCCTTTGTATGTTCTTTAGAAAACGCTTTTGTCTTCGTATAAACTCCCACTGCTGAGGATCAATCTTTTTGAAACCCTACAGATTTCAAGAAAATGCTAAGCTCCAACAAGGAATCAGAAGTGTGAAACACGTAAATCATGTGTTTGTTTATTCTTGTTTATGCATCTTTCTCGCATCCCCAGAGCTCTTAAAGCTTTTTTTTTTTTTATATCTTATAAACTATTAAATATCTTATTTGCCAAATACTCCCTTCGTCCCGGTTAACTTGTCACAGTTGACCGGACACGGAAGTTAAGGAAAAACAAATTTTGTGGAATCTTTGACTTTTTTAAAGGAGGAGATTGGATGTGGATATTTTGAAGGTGGAGATTGTTGCCTTTAATTGCTATTTATGGGTGTGACAAGTAGTGGGACGGATCGAAATGGAAAGTAAGACAAGTTAACTGAGACGAAGGGAGTACATTGTAAAAACTTATAAGATCCTAAATATCTTATAAGCTCAGCCAAACACCGACCTAATGTGATATACTTTTGATTGGTTATGCTGATATTTTGTTTCGGCATAAATTCTTTTTGCGCCTATTATTAGGTTTCTATGTGGATGTATACGAACATACTTCCAATGATGCATCAAGCTTTCCGCTTTCTTGGCTTTTTCTTTACTACTCACTTGGGTAGTGTCCAAATAGGAGATCTACCATACACTTAGAAAGTGTATGATGTATGAAAATCAAAATAAGATTAGCCATTAGATCACCACACACCCTCCAACTGTATGGTAGATTTCCCACTTGGGCACTACCCAAGTGAGTAGCATAGAATTAGCCCGCTTTCTTACGCAGTTGTTTTCTTGGTTTGACTTTGATAATCAGTCCTAATGCGCCAAATACGGTAACAAAATGTGTTTGTACACCTTATGGGGCCCACTTATGATTTTAGCGCGCGTGATATATATATATTACGTGATATATATATTAAGGTGTGTTTAGAATCACAAAATAGGCGCTGACTTAGTTGATAAAGGCGCACCTTTTTATTTTTCACCAACAGTATATTCAGATTCCGCGCATAGTATATTTTATAAAGCCTGAGAGTATATGAACACCACCTTTTTATTTTTGATACAGTATACGTTTCTTACAATACTCACAGTATATTTAATATTTCGATACAGTATACGTTATGATGCCTGACAGTATACGTTGTTTTAGTTAATTTTTGTTATATTGCGAATTTAATATTTCGATATAGTATACGTTGTGAAGTTTAATACTCACAGTATATTATATTGCGAATTTAATATTTCGATATAGTATACGTTGTGAAGTTTAATACTCACAGTATATTTAATATTTCGATACGTTGTGAAGTATTTAATATTTCGATACGTTGTGAAGTCTAATACTCACAGTATATTTAATATTCACAGTATATTTAATATTTCGATACGTTGTGAAGTATTTAATATTTCGATACGTTGTGAAGTCTAATACTCACAGTATATTTACGTTGTGAAGTCTAATACTCACAGTATATTTAATATTTCGATATAATATACGTTGTGATGTCTCTGCGAAATATTTATTTTTTCCAACTTTGTCTCACAGTAGTAACAATATACGTATTTAATATTTCGATACGTTGTGAAGTATTTAATATTTCGATACGTTGTGAAGTCTAATACTCACAGTATATTTAATATTTCGATATAATATACGTTGTGATGTCTCTGCGAAATATTTATTTTTTCCAACTTTGTCTCACAGTAGTAACAATATACGTTGTTTTAGTTAATTTTTGTTTTATGCAAACAGAATTGAACCCTTGACCTCAAGGTTGAGATATTTAAGACTACATTAAATACCACCAAACCACTTGCTTTTAGTGTTCAACAAACAGGCCATTAAATATATAAACACGCGCGCGCATAAAAATTAATATAATAATAATTGACCGCGCGATTTTTTTAGGTTGAACCGGTGGGGCCCACAAGGTGTACAATAACACTATGGTGCATCTTATGCACCCAAGTTTTTGCCTAATGTTTGAGGGATTGTGATCTTTGTTTTGATTATAAATTATTATGAAAGCGCACACAATCTTGAACTGATAATTGCACCATGCAGCATCCCTATAAGTTCTTTCTTCAAATCCTTTGAGTATGTACAAAAAGCGGTGATGATAGGCCTAACATATTACGTTAGAAAGTAAACTTACTAAAAATTGTCCTTTTGGAGGACTGATAAAATGAAAAGAAGGCAGGAATTGTTATAACCGTTGATGTAGATAGCTATCTCTTCTATTTCGACTCTTTGTAGGGATAAGATTCTTGAAAATGGAAGCTACTTTCAAATAAAAGGTTCTCAACCGAGACGAGGTTGTTGAAAGCAAAACCAATGTACATCCTTTTACACCACAAATCAACTTGAATTTAAAAAATATTTTCTTCATATGTTTCTCACACACACACACACAAACAGAGTCTAATTAAGCTCAAGATTATAAGTATGATAACTTTCTCTGTAGAATGTTCTCTCCTACCTGGTAAACACTACAATAAATTACTTACTCCCTCGAGTCAGATTTCAACTGACGGACTTGTAGGAGATTTTTGCCAATAAAGGGCATGTAGTATTTCAATGAAATTAATATATACACTAATTTTATACTCACTTGTACACATTTCCAGTTGTGATATTTAGAATAATACTTACAAAATATCAATTTTAAGCATTTTGAGACGACCTCATCTTCCCTCCTCCAAATCAGTGATTGTGATTGTAACTTTTTCCGACTCAGTAAACGGAAACGTTCTAGATACAGAGCTCGAACTCCTCTCTATGAAGAATCCAGGTTCTTTAGGTTCAGGAAGAGTTGCTCCATCATTTCCTAGCATGAAAAGCACTGATGACATCACTGGCCTATCTTTCGCAAACTTCTGAACGCATAATAACCCAACTTGGATGCATCTTTTTACTTGAGATTCGATAAATGTATCGCTCAAACATTCATCCATCAGATCCAGAATCCTGTTTTCTTTCCACAGCAACCATGCCTGCACATTAAATTCTGTTAGTTTTTCGAATATAGATAGAACAGCAGTGCGTGTTAGGGCGCACAAAAATTACATGTCCCAAGAGGCTGTGATAGTGATCACAGTGATCAAACCCCCTATTCTTGTTTCCGCTCACAATCTCTAACAATACCACTCCCAAGCTAAAGATGTCCGATTTCACTGAAAACTTCCCATCAATGGCATATTCTGGAGCCATATAGCCACTGCACAAAATAGATAGATGGTCATAATGCTAACATGGAAAATGAAAAACTGTTGTGTTGAGATAAAAGAAAACTTACTATGTCCCCATAACTCTTCTTGTCGCAGCAATCGGGTGATCTTCTTCAAATATTCTTGCTAAGCCAAAGTCTGAGATTTTTGGGTTTAAGTTTCGGTCTAGTAGAACATTGCTTGTTTTGAGATCCCTATGGATAATTTTTAACCTCGAGTCGTGATGGAGATATAGCAGTCCCCTAGCAATACCCACAATTATGTCGAAGCGCTTAGGCCATGTCAAAAGTGTTCTCCGATTCCGATCTGCAAATGATTAAATAACTTGTGAATTAGATGCTTCAATCTCGTTGAAATTTGATCAGAAGATCTTGAAACACAAAAATCAAGTTGTTTGTGTTAGGATGTACCGAAAACAAAATAATCGAGGCTCTTATTCTGCAGATATTCATAGATTAGCATTCTTTCTTCTCCATGGATGCAACATCCCAAAAGTCTGACGAGGTTTGTATGTTGTAGTTTGGCAATCAGGAGAACTTCGTTTTTGAACTCTTCAGAACCTTGTCCTGAAGTTGTTGACAATCTTTTGACGGCTATTTCTCCAACCACAGACAAGTTCCCCTACAAACAATGCATGTTAATCCATAAGTCAAAATGTCCAACTATGGTTATTTTTCACATAGGCACTTTCGTTCAGTTTGTTACCTTGTAAACAGGGCCAAAACCTCCTTGTCCAATCATATTTTCCCTACAGAAGTTGTTCGTCGCAGCCATAATAGTTGCTAACTTGAATATTGGCAATTCTAGATCCTGTTTTTTATTTTCTGATGCTGTAAAGAAACAAAAGAAAACATCAATTCCTCAGGCTAACTTCATCGAAAGAAACTAGTATTTCCTAATTTCTTACAAATTAAAATAGTGATAGAAATATCCCTTTACCATACAAGTACATATAAGAAATAAATATATAATCAAACATCTTATTAATATGTAGTTATTACAAGAAATTAATAAATTCATCCATCAATTGCTTAGTTATATATTGTCTATTTCTATTATTAATAATTAAACTTGATCAGGTATCATCAATCTTTTGTTTTATTAAATATTCACAAGCTTTATTTTAAAATATATTATTTAACATGAAAGTTTTAGAAAAATATATGCTAATCCAATATAACATAGGGAGTCTCCTAAATTACCAAAAAAATCATCATATGGAGTGAAATATGGAAGGACAATTAATCAATTAAATTTGATATATATAACTTCAAATTTTAGTATAAATTACAAAGTAATTCTAATATAATGTTTCTTGCAAAAAACGATATACTTATGATGCAAAGAACAAAATAAAATGAAATCATGCATAGTTTTGATGCTAAATTTAAAACTAGTTTGAACCTTTAAGATAAGAAACACCTAAAAAATTATTAAAAAGAGGTTTAAAGATTTATTATTTTAATTTTTTTGTATATGTGTTAAATGATTTGTCCGATAACCATTTGTGTTGTATACGATTTAAGTATTAGTAAAATTTATTTTTTAAACATATTTATTGATCAAGTATATATTACAAGTAAAAAAATGTGAATTTATTGATATAAAAAGATAAATTGATAAGAATGTAAGTGAGTTTCACACTAATATAAAATCACATATTTTTTACAAACACTAAACGAGATTATAGAGTTATTTTATAATGAGAATATTTCATATATAAGAGTACTCTTTAGCTTGTCATGTTTTAATTTTTATAACATTTCTCCTTATCCATATTTAATGAGTTATTATCGATATATGAGTCACCTTATTTGTTTATGTTTTTAAAAGTGATATTTCAAACTTAAGTGGAAAATATGCTTGGTATTTATATTTTTATTTATGGTACCTAATATATTTTGATAACTAAGTTTTTATTTATCTATTTGCTTCTATGAGTAATTATTAATTAACTATAAATTACGCAAAACGTTAGTTAAGCTTAGTAATATTTCTTAATCTTTACATTATAATTATAGATAATTACTTGAAAAGTATTAGGTCACAATCTCAAGTAAATATATTTGAAAAAAATATATATATAATTTGCAATTTTCATATTAAAATGTTAATCCATATTTGACGCTATTTTCCATAACATGAATGAGGTAATTTTAGTGACCATTAATATAATATAGGTAGTACATCAAGTGACTTTCAGTCAAAGAGGATATAGTACTATTTGATAGTTAATGAGATAACTAAATATATAAAATCTTATGACTCTTCTATATTATATTTTTTTAATTCTTTTTTCATATAAAAACAATTGTAAGATGTACAAGGGAGTGTAAATATGAAGTAATTATATTTGCAATATTTATCTTTAAAATTATCAAAATTAATAACTTATGCTACCCTCAATCCTAATAAAAATCATGGTTGATAATTAAACGTATACCTTTTTTATTTTTTGTCAATTATCAAAAAAAGTATAACCTTTTAAAACTATGAATTCTCATTTATACAACTTATTTTTTTCAATTTGACTTATCCAACAATATTAACTGATACATGATTTTAATATTTTTGCTTTGACTAACAATTAAAACAATGTTTTGTCTTTTCTTTTTCTATCGCACAAAGTGTTTTTTAAACAAGGTTCTCTTTTATTAGGAATTAGGGTGAAATTAATTGAGAATTTAATAGGACGAAAAATAAAAGACACAAATTTATTAACCCAATTCGTCAAGAATGACTACGTTTGAGCGTACTATCAAGCCAGGAGATAACTAATAATTTTGGTGATAACAAATACAATGAATCATAGGGTTATTTATAACTCAAGTTGGGTCATAACTCTAAAAGTCCATTCATCTTGAATACTGCTTTTAAGGCCCAAAAAAGGTCCCTGCCAACTCACCGGCAAATTGGATCACCATGAAGCAGTCTATCAGGTTCCATAACCCCAACATTTTTATGGACCACATGAACGTAATTAAAAACAATATCATCGTTTCACTTTGATAAGAAGTCTCTTTTTATTATAATCAATTATAAAATTATATATTTAGAAATATTTATTTTTATCTTGACATACTATACATTTGTTAAAGATATTTATTTAAAAGAATATAATAAAATATTTTTAGTCCCAAAAAAGTTAAGTATTGATACCTCTCCTCTTTCGCGTTGCCATAAGAAGTATACATACAGCCATCACAAGTACTCCAGAAAAAACTAGGATCAGTATTAGCTTTATAGGCCTTCTCTTGTCCTTCTCCTCTGTGCTAGACACAAGGCTAACAGGTTATTGCGCATCTTAAAATATAAAGTCACATAATAAAATCAAAGAATTTCAGTGAGAGCAATTGTTAGACTCACCTAGTTCTGAAATTGGTACGCGAATATATATGTTCGCTACGCTATTGGCTTCTCCAAGTTCTCTGGTATCGATGAGATCCCCAAACCACATGACGCAGCCACTGCCGCCATTAGTTATGTACGGATTTGCACATGCAGTGCAGTTACATTTTTTTAAGCATTCGGCTTTGCATTCATCGAGGCTCATGCTAAAATTCAACCAAAACTTCAACATATCAGGGTACTTCACCCCTTTAACCTCTAGTAAACCATCACCATTCTCGCAATTCATTGGCGTATTTCTCGTGCATCCACCCATCCAATCTTGAAGGTCCCAATTAGTTTGAGATTTAGGAGAAAATCCCTTGAAACATTCGCAACTTTGTGGTTTTTCGTTTCTGCAGATGCCATAGGGACCGCAATAACCATAATTGTCGCATTCGTCATTTGGAAACCTGTACACAGGATTCCAGTTATCCTTTCTTGCATTCATGGTATAACGGTTGATATAACCGGATGCGTCCAGATTCGACCTTGTGAAAATCGAGCTTTCGTATGACCTTGACATGGATATCAACTTCTCTCCTCTAAACACCAATTCAGGATTAAAGATGTCATTGGGAAACTGTGGGAAACCGTTGAAGTAGACCCCATTCCACTTTCCCGTCCGAAATGTTTTGGTATCCCCTCTATAAATCACCATCTCAGGTAAGCCCTGGTTCTCAATCCTGAAGACAAATTCTCCAGGTGAAGGATCATCTGGAGTTCTCCAAGATGTCAAATACCTCTCCGCACCTGCATCAGCGTCATCAACAATCTTCAGTTCAGGTATCCATGTGTCAGTTGGGTAATCGAAGCTCTGCCATATGTAACCTTCAGACGTGTTATCTGCAACAACTAGATTTCCTGTATCAAGGAGCTGTAAAACAGGATTTGAAGCCACACCTGATGTTGGATTCGTCGACCAAATAACGCTTCCAGCTCTGCTTATAGCAAGACTTCCATTTCCTGATATAGAAAACGTTACACCTTGTGAGTCAGTGATGGGGTTGTTTCCATTTGCAACCCAAACTACAACATCTGGTGTACTTTTGTATCGTACACCCAAGTATCGATTTTGGGATTTTCCGGGGGAGAAAAATGCCATCTCGAAAACTCCACTTTGAGAAACCAAAGTCTGCTCAATACCAATGGTTTGATTTGGAAAAAGTGAATTTACAGCAACTGAGAATTTCAGAAAAGTGATGGAAAGAAACAGGTTACAGATGATCTTGTTGAACATGACATGAATCATCTTCAAGAAAAAAAAAAAAAAAAAATCTAATTTGAATGGAGCTTTAAGATGGACTAATTCCAGGAATCTGTCTGTATTAAAATATCATGATCTAGTCTACCAAAATGTAACCAAAATTCAACAATTTAATATCAATCAATGTTGACTTATCAGACAAGAACTACGAAATATTCTACTAGTCAACTTCTAATGTGGACACAAGGATTTTTTAATTGGAAATGAATTTTATATATGAAAGAAACGTTTCAACTGCTCCTCCATTTTCTTCCCGGCAATATTTATTTTGATGAAGATGAACTATTTAATCTACCTAAGATAATAAGAGTGGATAGTAGAACATTTATATTTTTGTTCTAATCGTTACTCTTTGTTGAAACTTTCGGATGGAAATATCTACTATCCGGATCTGTTGAAGCTGGATATCTATCTATTACTCCCTCTGTTTAAAAAATAATATCAGTTTAACTATTTTTGGAGTAATTAAGGATTGAAATTTAATTGGTAAGTTTTATGAAATATGAAAATAATCAACTAAATTAAGTAGGTTGTTTAAGATAATATTGGAAGAATTGTAATTTTTTTGGTAAAGTAACACTTATTGTGAAATTTTTCAAAGTATTTAAAATGACATTCTTTTTTAAACGGAGGGAATATATTATATGACAAAACTTGTGTACACATCTAGTCTTATTGTACACCCTACCCGCGCTTCAGATCCGCGACCTGCGACCTGGTTGCATGTTTTTTTTGTGGCGCTACACAAAATCTATGAATAACGTGCAACATATAATGTATAGTTTTGCTAGCCGAGTTGGTATTGCGCCCCTCTCTGTAGGAGTTAGTAGGGATGACAATGAATTGAGTTGAAACCTGAATTCGCACTAAATTCGTTTCGTATGGGGCGGGTTTACATCTGGTCAAACGAGTTATGGGGCGGATTCAAACCGAGTCAAACGAGTAGGTTTGAATCGGATTGTAAATTTTACTAAACTCGCCCCTAACCTGCCCCGTATATATTATTTATATTAATATTTTTTATATTTGTTATTTATTATAGTAATATATTCCACTTACTAGTTACTACTAATATATTCACATTATTATTATTTTATTGTGTTTGATTTAGTTTGAGAACTTATTTAGTTGTTTTTTCATTAATAGATTTTTTAATGAATAATGTATATTTTATATTATATTTTAATTATGGAATGATTATATTAAAAAAATAATATCGTATATATTGCAAAAAAAAAAATTAAAACAACATAACGGATCGGGACGGATTTTCTGAGAAGGTGGATCAAAGCGAGTTACGAATTTAATTATTTTCATGCGAGACAACTCTTGAGGAAAGCCAAAACCCGCCCATTACTATCCCTAGGAGTTAGGGCACAAGTACTGTAACGCCCCAATCCCATTAACTAAGGATTGAAGTGCTACTAAATTTTATTTTATTTTGATTAAGTAATAAATCAGAAAAAGTGCGAAAGCGTGACATGAAATATTTATCGGATAAAAGTAGAAATTTTATTGACAATAATACACTGCCAAAACATATTTACACTAGAGGTTCCCAAAGTTTCTCAAAAAAATGGAAACACCCGGATTTAGTGACATGTAAACTTATTTGTATACATTGAAGAGGCAAAAACATCTTAAAGTTGCGGGTAGGAAAAGGAACCCGGTGACCTTTGCCGCAACAGCCCCGCCACCTCGCTCAACTAACCTGAAGATTTGTAATTATGGGCATGAGTATAAACTCAGTGGGAACTTTGTAAGCAGTTATACTAACGAAGGTGCACAATAATAAACACATCCTTGACTTAGGAGTCCATCTTACGACTCAAAAGCCATATTGCTAGACTAGGGGGCCAATCTTACGACTCCCAAGTCCTACTCAAAAGCCAATCTTACGACTTAAGAGGTATCATATCATAAGCCCGAAGGCAAACATATTTATCAAAATACAAGTTCAGTAGCGTAATATACTTACAAATAGCCCAGTCACCCACCTTGTTTTGCTTGCTTTAAAATAGTTGAGTCGTGTATGTCCTAGGCCCGACCTGCACTACACCTAGCACATGTTGTTTAATTAATTAGTATTACTTATCGGGTTTAGTATTTTCAAAGTGATTAAGTGTGGTACAATATCCTTGGATTATGTCTATCTTTTACAATTTCTAATACATAAGTCGAGTCGTAATAAATTATAGTCCTAAATTAAAAGGCCTAACTATTTTATTAAATTTAAATTATTAACTGCATTGATAAATATTTTAAACTAACTACCATGCATCTTTAACAACAACTATTTAATACAACCTTAAGAAAATAGCTAAATTTATAAATCTACTTAAATCAAGAAAATAATCAAATTCTTAAATCTATATAAACTATAAATGACAATGACAAGAAAAATAAAAAGACTATTAAAGAAGACGTACCTCAAAAGATTTTAATACTATTCGACAACTTCCCAAAACACCGGTCCGAGTGTTGTCGAAAATAAACTGATAAGGACCTCCTAGTTAAAGGAAATCCAATATTTAATATAATGTTTCTGTTTTACTTCTTCTCTTATATTTATAAGAAGTTATTTAACTTCTATTTATACATAACAATCTTAGAAATGTTATGAAAATTTTCCGATGTGGGATGCCAAACTTTATTTCTTTTGCTTATCAGTTACTGCATCTTGTATGCTAAATATAGTAATCATGATAGTTTACTAAATATAGTAAATTAAGTTATAAGTTAATAATAGTTTTAGTTTAGTACTAATAGTTACTATCTTATTATTATTATCATATGTATGTATGTATACGTATATTATTTATATTATTATTTTGTTATTACATTCTCTTGTTATTATATGTCTTTAATTATGTTACTATATCATATGTATATATAGTATAAATTAAATATGTTTCTTATTTCTTATACCCGATGTTAATTTTATGTTTCTATTATATATTTTTAATTTTTCATCCTTTCGGTGCTAGGAGTGCAGTTGACCTGGTACACTGCGGTCACACTTATTTGCCAAAATAAAATCATAAATCAAATAACTTTGCAATTTAAAATAAAGTAAAATTGGTAACAATATTTTAAAATGCAATCAATGTATTTTATTGCGTTTCAAAGATTCGGGGTATCACAGTCTCCCCTACTTTTAAAAATTTCGTCCTCGAAATTGTACTTACTTGGTTTAGGATATTCGGATATTTTGCTAAAATCTCATCTTCTCGTTCCCAAGTAGCTTCTTCTTTCCCATGTCTACTCCACTGCACTAGTACTAAGGGAATCTCTCTATTTCTCAAAGAGTGAACTTTTCTTCCTAGGATAGCAATGGGGTTCTCTTCATAAGTGAGGTTTTTATTGACCTCCAGATTCTCATGATGAATAACTTGATTTGAATCTGGGACATACTTTCTAAGTACTGATACATGAAAGACGTTATGGATATTGGTAAGTTCTGGCGGTAGAGCTAACTTATAGGCGACGTCTCCAATTCTATCTAGAATCTCAAATGGGCCAATATATCTTGGTTTTAACTTCCCTCTCTTTCCGAAGCGTATTACTCCTTTCATTGGTGCCATTTTGAGAAAAACCTTATCGCCTGTATTGAATTGTAGATCCTTCCTTCGCTTGTCAGCATATGATTTTTGTCGATCCTGGACAGCCTTGATTCTTTCTTGAATCTTAGTTACTACTCCAATGGTTCTATCGATGATCTCAGGGCCTAAGATCTTTCGTTCTCCAACTTCATCCCAGTAAATCGGCGATCTACATCTCCTTCCATAGAGTGCTTCATACGGTGCCATCTTTATGGTAGCTTGGTAACTGTTATTATAAGAAAATTCTACTAATGGCAAATATGTTTCCCAGCTTCCTCCGAAGTCTAGTACACAAGCTCTAAGCATATCTTCGAGTGTCTGTATTGTTCTTTCTGACTGTCCATCAGTTTGTGGATGATATGATGTGCTAAAGTTGAGCTTTGTCCCAAGGGCCGTTTGTAGACTTCTCCAAAATTTAGAGGTGAAACGAGTATTTCTGTCCGAAACTATGGTCACTGGTACCCCGTGTAATCTAACAATCTCGTCTACGTACCGTTGAGCAAGTTGATCCATGTTAAGTGTCATTCTTACCGGTATAAAGTGTGCTGTCTTTGTAAGTCTGTCAATGATCACCCAAATAGCTTCATTCCTTCTTCCTGTTCGTGGCAGTCCAGTAACAAAGTCCATTGCTATGTGTTCCCACTTCCATTCGGGAATCTCTAAAGGGTGTAAGAGTCCTGAAGGCCGTTGGTGCTCTACTTTAATTTGTTGGCACGTTAAACATCTTTCAACAAATTGCCCTATTGATCGCTTCATATTTCTCCACCAATAGATTTCATTTAGGTCGTCCTTGAACATTTTCGTCCCTCCTGGATGAGCTGTGTACGGGGTATTGTGAGCTTCTTCAAGAATTCCCTTCCTTACGTCATCATCCTTAGGTACACATAATCTTCCTTCGTATGTTAAAGTTCCATCTGGTGTTACCAAGAACCCCTTGATGGTTCCTGCAATTGCCCGGTCTTTCATCATGAGAAGGAATTTGTCAGTCTTTTGTGCTATCTTTATTCGATCTCTCAAAGTAGGTTGTATGGTTAATGCTGCGATCATAGCACCAGTATGGCCTGACTTCACAAAATCTAGATTCAACTTAGCAAATTCTATTAATAATAGCTCTTGTTGTGTTGGGAGGGTTGCCATATGACTTTCATTTTTCCTACTAAGTGCATCAGCTACGACATTTGCCTTGCCCGGATGATAGTGGATGGTGCAATCATAATCCTTTACTAGCTCCAGCCATCTTCTTTGGCGCATGTTGAGTTCTTTTTGTGTGAAAAAGTACTTTAGACTCTTATGGTTTGTGTAAATTTCACATTTCCCACCATAGAGGTAATGACGCCATATCTTTAGTGCGTGAACAACAGCAGCTAGTTCTAGGCCATGTGTAGGGTAGTTTAACTCATGGGGTTTCAATTGTCTTGAGGCATAAGCGACAACTTTTCCATGCTACATCAAAATACATCCTAGTCCTAACTTTGAGGCATCGGTGTAAATGATAAACCCTTCTGATCCGTCAGGGATAGTTAGAACTGGCGCGGTTACGAGTCTCTGCTTAAGCTCTTGAAAGTTATTTTCGCATTCGTCAGTCCAGTGGAACTGGTTGCTCTTCTTTGTTAATTGAGTCAAAGGCCTAGCGATCTTTGAGAAATCTTGAATGAATCTTCTGTAGTAACCAGCTAGACCCAGAAAACTTCGGACCTTATTCACATTCTTCGGAGCTTTCCAATTCATTACTGCTTCAACCTTCGCGGGATCCACTTCGATTCCATTAGCCGTGATAATATGGCCTAGAAAAACAACTCGATCTAGCCAAAATTCACATTTGCTAAATTTAGCATAAAGCTTCTCCTGTCGTAAGGTACCTAGTATAGTTCTAAGATGTTTCTCGTGTTGTTCTTTATCTCTTGAGTATACTAGGATATCATCGATGAAAACTATGACAAACTGGTCCAAATAAGGATGGAATACCCTGTTCATCAAATCCATGAATACTGCGGGTGCATTTGTCAATCCAAAAGGCATTACTATGAACTCATAATAACCATATCGTGTTCTAAAGGCTGTCTTAGAAATATCACATTCTTTGACCTTGAGTTGGTGGTAGCCCGATCTGAGATCGATTTTTGAGAACACGCTAGCTCCCTTCAGTTGGTCAAAAAGATCTTCTATTCTAGGCAAGGAATACTTATTCTTGATTGTTAGACGGTTGAGTTCCCGATAATCAATGCACATTCTAAGAGATCCATCTTTCTTCTTAACAAACAATACAGGGGCTCCCTCATGGAGAAACACTTGGCCTGATGAACTTCTTGTCCAGCAACTCTTGAAGCTGTATTTTTAATTCTTGTAATTCCTTAGGCGCCATTCGATAAGGTGCTTTAGATATAGGTGCAGCTCCAGGCACCAAGTCTATTGTGAATTCAACCTGTCGATCAGGAGGTATCCCAGGCAACTCGTCTGGAAATACGCCCACATAATCTCTCACTGTTGGTATATCAGCAGGTGTAACCTTAACATTATTATTTTCCATGACATTCACAAGGTAGCCTTCACTTCCCTTTTTCCGTAACATTCTTACAGCCTTCATTGCTGACACAATACGCGGTCTGGTATTAGTTTTGGCTCCGTAAAAGGTGAATTTGGATCCTATTGGTCTTTCAAAATCTATTTCACGCTCAAAGCATCGGATTGTTACTTTATTCTTTGTCAACCAATCTATACCTAAAATAACATCAAAACATTTCATCTCTAATACATATAGATCGGCTTCCAGTTCTTGGTTACCTATCAAAAGCTTCACACCAGTCACAATATCCTTAGTCCTAATAGTTTTTCCTGAGGGAATACTTACCGTCAATTCTTCTCCATTTGTATTACCTTTCAGACCCAACTTCCTTTTAAAATCTTCAGATATAAAAGAATGTGATGCACCAGTATCAAACAAAATATATGCCGGAAGGTCGAATACAAGTAGCATACCTGCCATGGTTTCATTCTCCTCCGTTAACTCTTCTTGTGCTAAAGCATAAACACGTGCCTTTCCTGATTTCTTATCTGGTGTACTAACATTTTGTGGCGCCTTGATCTGTGTGGTAGTGCATTCCCAATACCTATGTCCTGGTCGATGACACTTATAGCAAACAT
The DNA here is from genome assembly GCA_958295605.1 of Ajuga chamaepitys. Lineage (NCBI taxonomy): Eukaryota > Viridiplantae > Streptophyta > Magnoliopsida > Lamiales > Lamiaceae > Ajuga > Ajuga chamaepitys. The sequence goes on along the minus strand of OY282498.1, from coordinate 37,047,979 downwards.
TCTTTCCCACCAAACACTCTCCATAGTGGTGCTTATTGCAATTAGGACATATCGGAACTGCATTTGGTCCTGGTCCCCCCCTTGGGGTTGCCCTCTTCACAAAGTGGTTAGTCTTATTCTTATCTCTAAAATCCCATTTTCTTTTCCCAGGTTGCTCTTGAGGTTTCTGGTTGTATTCTAAATTCTGGCTAAGGGATACAATATGTGCTCGTTCAAACGTTTCATGGTACGCAGGTAGTTTCAAACCCGACACGATCCCTCCGATTTCTGGACGCAAACCTCTCTCAAAACGTCTTGCCTTTCTTTCATCTGTGTCAACCAAGTGTGGGGCATATTTAGATAATTGATTAAAACGTCTTTCATACTCCATCACTGGAAGGGTTCCTTGCTTCAGATTGACAAACTCAATTTCCTTTTGGTCACGGATAGACTGTGGAAAGTAACAATCCATCATCATGTTCTTAAAATCATTCCAGGTCATACTTTGCTTTTGTTCATTCGTCATTGTTCGCTCGTGTGATTTCCACCAGTGTCCAGCATCTTCCACAAGTTGGAATATTGCGCACGAAACTTTCTGATTTTCAGTTGATTCCATATGGTCAAAGATTCTTTCAAGCTCAAGAATCCATTCCTCAGCAACCATAGGTCCTTCACTACCCCTAAATCTTGGTGGCGAAAAACGACGAAATTGCTCTATAATGACATTAGTATTGATACCCTGGTTTTGTGGATTTGGTATATTTTGGTTAGCTGGTATTTGTTGTATGAGTCCCTGCAGAGAGTTCAGGAACTCCCGTGCAAAATCCGCTCCTTGTACTTCAACAGCAGGTGGAGGTTGCCTCTCAGCAGCTGGCCTGACAAATGGCTCATTTTCATTTTGCACATGTTTACGTGGCCTTCCTCGTGCTGCCATACTTTTGGGAGAAAGAGAAATAACACTTAATTATATGCATATATACCATTGTTTAACATACCGAATAATTTGTAAACAAATCATATACATAGAAGATATTAGGTTTGTAAATCCATTAATATATACAATAAGTACAATGGTTTTAATACTCTAACTCGTACAAAATGTCTATTAGTTTATCATGCTTATACGAGCAAAAAGATAAGCATGATCAAAGGATAACTTATATACATTCCTATTAGCAAAAGGATATTTACGGTCTAGTTATGTACTTAGACATCACTATACAAAAGCTATCAACTATTACTATATGTACATCCTCTAAGTTTCCAACTATATCAGAACCAATTACTGGGACCTGCCTGGTTCTCTGCTGGTGGGGTACGCACACGTCGACCCCTAGATGGTATGCTCTTACCAGGATTGGATCCTATAGACTCATTGGGTTCACTTTCCTCTGAGGGATCCTCTTCCTCCTCATCTTCCTCTATTATGCCTGCTTCTTCTCGCTGCAATCTTGCATATTCGCGATAGAACTCTGCTAGTTCTCTAGCACGCCCAGCAAGACGTTCGTTGGCAACAACCTCCAAACGCTTGCTAGCAGCAATTTCATTATATCGGTCTGCCCTTTGTTTTTGGTTTTCAGCCTCTCTTTCCATTTGATCAGCAGTAGTGAGACATCTTTGTCGGTTCTTGACAGCTACTGCCAGGCATAGTCCAAAGCGTTTATAATCAATAATTGGTCCAATAATAGAGTCCACTGTAAGCATGTTATCATAAATCCGACGGGCGATGGGTCTAAGGGATGGCAAGATAGTTTCTCTTAGGTGCACTGCTGCCTCCTGCTCGCTAATATAGTGTCCCTCGCGTATGGCATTACTACGGCGTCCCTGTAACATGATAATATACTCTTCTATGTTCTGATGTGCTCCCTGTCTAGACCCCTGATAAATAGATATTGTTGATGATGGCACATCTCTATTGGCAAGTATTCTGTGTCTATATATTACTTGTTTTCTCGACGTTTGCCTCCTACGAACCATCCTATCATAAGAAAGAAATATGGATCAAAATCTCTAATTTGGTTTCCTAATTGGTGGTAAAATTTCAAGGACATCTCACAAGTATCATGTTATTTTATGAAATGTAAATTCGTAATAAAACATTTCCAAATCATACAAACTAATAGTAAAATATACATACCTTGGAGCGAGTGTCGGTCTGTTGGCAAAGTCACGGTTCCCCTCGGTTTTATTTTATAAATCAAGTATACAGAAAAGTAGACCCGCTCTGATACCACTCTATAACGCCCCAATCCCATTAACTCGGGATTGAAGTGCTACTAAATTTTATTTTATTTTGATTAAGTAATAAATCAGAAAAAGTGCGAAAGCGTGACATGAAATATTTATCGGATAAAAGTAGAAATTTTATTGACAATAATACACTACCAAAACATATTTACACTAGAGGTTCCCAAAGTTTCTCAAAAAAATGGAAACACCCGGATTTAGTGACATGTAAACTTATTTGTATACATTGAAGAGGCAAAAACATCTTAAAGTTGCGGGTAGGAAAAGGAACCCGGTGACCTTTGCCGCAACAGCCCCGCCACCTCGCTCAACTAACCTGAAGATTTGTAATTATGGGCATGAGTATAAACTCAGTGGGAACTTTGTAAGCAGTTATACTAACGAAGGTGCACAATAATAAACACATCCTTGACTTAGGAGTCCATCTTACGACTCAAAAGCCATATTGCTAGACTAGGGGGCCAATCTTACGACTCCCAAGTCCTACTCAAAAGCCAATCTTACGACTTAAGAGGTATCATATCATAAGCCCGAAGGCAAACATATTTATCAAAGTACAAGTTCAGTAGCATAATATACTTACAAATAGCCCAGTCACCCACCTTGTTTTGCTTGCTTTAAAATAGTTGAGTCGTGTATGTCCTAGGCCCGACCTGCACTACACCTAGCACATGTTGTTTAATTAATTAGTATTACTTATCGGGTTTAGTATTTTCAAAGTGATTAAGTGTGGTACAATATCCTTGGATTATGTCTATCTTTTACAATTTCTAATACATAAGTCGAGTCGTAATAAATTATAATCCTAAATTAAAAGGCCTAACTATTTTATTAAATTTAAATTATTAACTACATTGATAAATATTTTAAACTAACTACCATGCATCTTTAACAACAACTATTTAATACAACCTTAAGAAAATAGCTAAATTTATAAATCTACTTAAATCAAGAAAATAATCAAATTCTTAAATCTATATAAACTATAAATGACAATGACAAGAAAAATAAAAAGACTATTAAAGAAGACGTACCTCAAAAGATTTTAATACTATTCGACAACTTCCCAAAACACCGGTCCGAATGTTGTCGAAAATAAACTGATAAGGACCTCCTAGTTAAAGGAAATCCAATATTTAATATAATGTTTCTGTTTTACTTCTTCTCTTATATTTATAAGAAGTTATTTAACTTCTATTTATACATAACAATCTTAGAAATGTTATGAAAATTTTCCGATGTGGGATGCCAAACTTTATTTCTTTTGCTTATCAGTTACTGCATCTTGTATGCTAAATATAGTAATCATGATAGTTTACTAAATATAGTAAATTAAGTTATAAGTTAATAATAGTTTTAGTTTAGTACTAATAGTTACTATCTTATTATTATTATCATATGTATGTATGTATACGTATATTATTTATATTATTATTTTGTTATTACATTCTCTTGTTATTATATGTCTTTAATTATGTTGCTATATCATATGTATATATAGTATAAATTAAATATGTTTCTTATTTCTTATACCCGATGTTAATTTTATGTTTCTATTATATATTTTTAATTTTTCATCCTTTCGGTGCTAGGAGTGCAGTTGACCTGGTACACTGCGGTCACACTTATTTGCCAAAATAAAATCATAAATCAAATAACTTTGCAATTTAAAATAAAGTAAAATTGGTAACAATATTTTAAAATGCAATCAATGTATTTTATTGCGTTTCAAAGATTCGGGGTATCACAAGTACGAAGCCCGCTACGGGCAAAAGTAGATATTAGATTTTCTTTTTTGCTTTTCTGTATTTTTATTTAAATTATATAAAGTATCATTCTATTTTTAGTAATTAATTTAATATTAAAAAAATAAACTATTAATTGAGTTAAGACTAAATGTGATTTATATAATTTATAATGAAGCGGAATAAAACAAAATGAGGAAAAATGATTGTGAGCAGACACGAATTATTTCACTGCTCCAATTAAGCGTTTTTTGCGTATCCATACATTCAGGATAAGCCTCGTGCAAATGCACATGAAACCCACTCATATTATATTATATTATATAGATATATACATATATACACTAATATAAAAATATAGATTGTTTCGTCTTTTCTTATGACGAATACAATACCCTTTTCAAATATTAAATTTTAAAAATAGATAAGTAATTTTTCAATCATTAAATTACTTATATTATTAAAATATGTATCTTTGAATGATAGTAATATTTCTAAAAGGTACAAGCTAGCTATGTGTGGTTCTGGACTTGAAGATAATTGTATCGTTGCATATTCAAACATTGACATATTACGAAACGTTTGATGGTTTGACAGGGCAAGATTTTGTGGTGTGAACTTGAGCATTGTAAATGATGCCAAGTCGAAGATATTCTGTTAAAAAAATTGACGAGATACTAATCAAGTACTACAACATTAACACCCGATATTATATATGCACTTTGTTGTCGTCCACCACATAAATTTTTAAGTACACTACAATTTTGTATGAGACAAAATCATCTTGAGATAAATGTGTAAGTTATCCTTCTATACCAATAAAATAATTAAAGACACCACTAAATTTTCTAAGTACACTGCATTATTTTTAACAAAATGATTTGTAAAAAAATATGACTTATTTTTAACAAACATCGGTCACAAAATACATTCTGAAATTTTTTAACTTTGTTCGGAAACTACAATCTGAACTTAGAACTGATGTTTGGAATATACAACCCAAACACATATCATGTTCGTAATCCATTTTCCAAACACTTTGGTCTCTGTTCAGAATACATGTTTGGAACAATTGCATATACGTTCATATAACTGAATTCGAACATGTCACCAATTGTTCAAAATATACTTTTTGAATATGTTCCTTGATGTTCGCTTCTAAAATTTAACTAATGCAATTCACCAACGAATGAAGAAATAATGAGAGGAGAACAAAACAATATGAATGGAAGACAATAAAAAAAAAAAAAAAAAATTAAACAACAAGCACCACAAAGTAATCCAGATAAACAAAAGGGTAAGAAAAGAAAAGACAAAAGACAGTCCACCGCTGAAAAAAGACGCAACAAGAGAACAAGGAAGACAAACCAAAATTAAAAAGAAGATTTATGAAGACTGCATTTTATAAACATATCACTACAATATCATTCTATTAACAACCCATCTACAAACAACTTTATTAGGTAATATATTTTTTTTTATAAAGCAAGAAGTTTCACCAAAAAAAAAAAAAAAAAAAAATGAGACAACAATTTTGAAAATGATACAAATAAGTACACTAACTATCAAATTTTCTTTTTTATTTATTATTTATTTTCACCACTTAATTTTATCATGTTCTACATAATTTTTTTTTCTTTTTTTTTAGTCCTTTTTTGGAAAAACATAAACTTACGTAGTCATCAAGTTTCTTCACATATTATCTTATGACATTTAAAATACAAATTAAATTTCATATTTAAATCTGAACTCTAATTATCGTAGTGCACAAATAATAAAAAAAATAAATCAAAGAGAATAATATATTTAGAGTGTAATTATATGTTTAAATTAATTTTAAACATAGAGTCACAATTGCACTTCAGGGCGACCTGCAAACTCAATAATGGTCTAAAATGCATGCTCACCAAAATTAATAACTCTAAATCCTAAACCCTACTTTTGATATGTGCAGGCAGTACTGTGTGGCCTTTTTCGCCGGAAAATGTAGTCGGAGGTTGCATTGTGTAAAATCTTTAGGTTGTAATTTGTGAAAAAACAAAGTTTATGTTTCAGATAACGTACTAGATGATTTTTGTAATTAACTCTTCGTTTAGACATACGTATGAATCTAGAGTGAATCTTGTGTGTGACGGTCTCACGTGTGATGGAATATACATTTATAGGAAAAAATGATATTTTTACAGATAAAAGTGATACTTTTGCTACAACGATACTATTATAGATAAACGTGATACTTTTGCTACGGAATATGATACTTTTATAGATAAAAGTGACACTTTTGCTACAAAAAGTAATATTTTTTCCCGTCTCACGGTGTAATGGTCTCACATAAGTTTTTTCATGAATCTAAGATCATGATATTACAAAAGAATATAATTAAAATAAAAAAAAATGAATGAGTTTTTTCTTTCTCTTTTGTTGATAAAAAAATGGATGAGTTTCAAATAAATTTTTATGGTTATAATTAAGGGATAATTACCAAATGGTCGCCGAACTATTAGCACTTTTTCACTTCGGCATATAAACTATTAAGAGTGACTAAACCGCTGCCAACCTATTTGAATATTACTACTCGAAAGCTGCCGGCCAGAATACCGCCCAAATTCTGTCCCAAAAGGTGGTTTTCCGAAACCGGGTGTGCAATGAATTTGGGCGGTATTCTGGCCGGCAGCTTTCGAGTAGTAATATTCAAATAGGTTGGCGGCGGTTTAGTCACTGTTAATAGTTTATATGCGAAGTGAAAAAGTGCTAATAGTTCGGCGGCCATTTTGTAATTATCCCTATAATTAAAGTGAAATAGTTTTGAATGAGCAACCTCATTTCTAGAAACTCGTCCCTTGTGATTCTATTTAATTTCACCTTCTGCAATGATTTATTATGAGTATAAATCCAAATTTTAAGAGAATGAATATGTTGTTGTTGTTCCATAATCTTCATCATCTGCTGCAACATTTCATTTCCCAAACTCATTATGACTTTCTCCAATTATCTCGTAAAATAACACAAGTTTCAGCTCCAACAATGAGAATCAATGATCAAGAGGAAAGAATACACAATTTTTTCAATTATATACATATAATATAAAATATAAATGTCTAGAGTATCACAAAATAATTATAACAACACTATCCGGCTATCGTTACCGATTACCCGGCAACGACTCCAAAAACTTGGCCTAAACTTAGTTTTTGCAACTAAAATTGAGCAACCGCAAGTGTACAATGTCAATAGTAGTACGAAGCGAGTACAAGGTCGATCCCAAGATGAACAAGGACTCATTGTCAGCGAATTCGAGAATGAAGAGTTTTGTGAGGAGAAGTTGTGTAAGGAGGTTGAAGATCGGTATCAAGAAGAAATTCATATGCAAAATCCTCAAGAACAATTTCTGACTATTCCACATGTGTTGATGGAAGCCATCGACGAAGACTTCTCTAATGAGTGCCCCTTGGAGGACAACAATGAGGGTAATGAAGATTCAAAAGAAAGAATACCTCATCATATTGAATCAAGAAGTTTAATCTTTTTATATCCTTTCAATGAGTCAAATTATGATTATTTGTGTGATTGGCATGCAAGTTTTGAGTTGTCATGTCTCTATAATTCTAGAAAACTTGCATCGCAAATGGGCATGGAATTGATTTTCTTAATAAATATAAAACCCATAATGTTGTCATGAATCTTTCTTACCATGTTTGCATTGAAGATTCACAAATCCTACTTGAGCAAACAAAAGCATGGCAAGAAGATATTTCTTTTTGGATCCTAGATAACATTCATGAAAGTCGGGCCGTTGACTTAAATATAAGCGATTGTCGGGAGGCAATCCGGTGGTTTATTTCGTTTAGTTTTGTGTTTTAGTAAAAAAGATTTCAAATCTATACGTACCCAAAATGTTTGTATTTTACTTGCGAGATTCTTCTGATGTTCTTTGTCTTACTATAAGATGTTATTAGTTTATATTATTTGAATAATTATATATTTTCTTGTATTTGGGCACATAGTTCTTACTTATTCATCCTCACAGGATTCGTTTGATTTTATCTCTCTCTGTGAATTATATATTATTAGGCTATAACATGCATAATTTATTCTGCCCTCCTAGGTATATGTTTCAAAAATCTGTTTTTTTACTAATTATATTGATTCAGCTTATTTTAGATGGGTTATTAATCAATAATTGTGAAACGCACTTCAGATAATCTTAATTTTATGAAAATTTTATAATGCTAAATTTACATACTATAATTATTACATAATTGAACTTCCATAAATGAAGAATCAAAATGGCAAAGGAAGCTTGCTTAAAAAAAAAAAATGAAAATTTGAATTCCACAGAGAAAAAAAAGACAAAGATAATGTTTGGGAGAATAAAAGACTCAGGCGGCTCACATGTAATGCAAGAGCATTATTGAGTCCGTCTTAGTCGAACAGTGAGTAATTTAATTTTATGAAATAAAGTAGCTTTGTTAGGTGGAAAATCCTATTGTAAGTTTCTATCATATTTTATATAGGTACAATATTTAATGAATTGGATCTCAAAACTACATGAACTAAATAGAATGTCTGACTGCATTCATTATGGTACTAGAAGATTTGAGTAGGAACCTCCGACTTTTTATTGTGATAATGGAAAGATATGTTTGAGTGTATAGACTTAAACTTGGATAGATTGAGTTGCACTCAACTAGCCCTCTCATAAGTTTTACTCCTGCTCCATTTTCACCTTTTCAACACTTCTATGTTTCTTTCACCTTCTCCAAATCACCACAACCAACTATTTTTCATAAAATGTAAGTAACAAAATAAATTACTTTTCATTCAGTCAAAGTAAGCTCTATCATTGGATTCTTTTGACTCTTTTCTTGATCCTAAACTATAAACATTCAATCGAAATGTACATATTTTATTTGTTTAGACAAACTAATGACGTTTTTCGACCTATTTTACCTTTTTTTTATTGGATAAAGGTAAAAAAGATCCCATTTACGATTGTTGTTCTTTTTTTTTTCTATCCAATTCAATGCTCAACTTTCATTTTATTTTCTCTTCTCTTATCCACTTTATATTCATCATCTCACTCTCATCATCTTTGTAGCCCTCACTCATATCTACCTTCCAACCTCCTCCCTCAAACTCATTCGATCCAAGTGTGGAAAAAGGGTTAAAAGACGGATATGACTTATAATTTTTAGCTATTAAGAACAAGGCTACAAGCTCAATTTGGCAAACTAGAGACAATTCATATAAAAGGGTAGGAAGATGATTTAAAGGCTCAAAACATGTTATAACCAAAGATCGCCTAAAATCATTTTCATTGCTCATAAATATACCTCGTGATTTCAAGCAGACTCAAGGTAAGTTCTAGAGGTACTATGCATATGATCAACTTCACACAAATCAAGGAAAATATTGAACTCCAAGGAGTTCCTCATTTTGGCTCAAAAGCTCACCGGCTTATATGTTATGATTAATCTCATTGTTCCAAAACAAGTATGTGCATTTATCACATTTTCAATCAAAACACAAATTTGTGTATCAGCATTGACAACACTTCCAATACCTTATCAACCTAATATTTCTTCTTTCAAGAAAGGTTTGAAACTTTTTTCTCAAAAATCATCAGAAAAATTTATCAAGATCAACATTAAAGGAATTAATCAACTATTAACGAACAAAATCCAAAACATAAACTACTAATCTAAGCAACCTAATCAACTAAAAACAATGTTCAAACATTCAGTAGATGTAAGGAGAATGCATTAAACAAAGCTAAGCAGACACAATCATTTTCGCAACCACAACCCCCCTCAAACTATTTTTAGCTATATTCCAAGAGCACAAAAATAGTTTAAAAAGTGAAAACTGGAGCGAGTTTACTTATAAACTCCCCCTAAGGGGAGGGCGGTGTTATCTCGTAACGCCCGACTTGCACATTGAGATCTTCGAGTTGTATTCTTGCCATCTGCCATTATTCCTTAGAATTTGCTGCTTGGATTTGCATCATGTCGGTCGGGGTCTTCACTATGTCGGCAAGTGGTCCTTCAATCGCCATCAACTGATCTTCAACATTCATATCACATCTACGCTGTCGAGAGTTGTCCAGAGGGTACTTCTATAAGTTAAGGCAATGGAGCAGAAGGTGCACTTGAGCTGGAGCTCGCACTGCAAAGACAGGCTTTTCACTTCTAAGACATAGTGAATAGTGAAAGAGACCTACACAATTAAACAGAATCCAATTAGTTCCCTCAAACTAGAATTGGGGCATGTATGAGAAAATTACAAAAAATTAAGGATCACATTGTATACATTGCCTCATGACTATTTTGAAAAACCCACTCAACTCACATAACACGCACAGTTCTGACAACCTCATGGGATATGTAATATTAGAAATCCAAATTATTCCAATTAATGCAAATGTGTTCCCTCAAACTAAATTTGAGGCATGTATCAAAAAGCTTAAGCAATTATCCTAATCACATGCCCTGATGGCTAATCAATATCACAACAAACAATGTATTAACAATGCTTGATATGTAATACAATTTAAGCTTAATTTCAGAAATCCTCCCTCAACTAAGTTGGTAGTATGTGCTTGAGATCCAAAAAAATTCATAATGCACTATACTTCAAAATCATTTGAGTCACATATACGAATTCATGATCACTACCACACATGAGGGAGTTGATTCCATATAATATTCAATAAAAATCCAATTCTCAATTATGACTCCCTCAAACTAGGTCTGTAGTATGTGCTTTGAGACATTGCACAATGCTTCCGACTTGTTTGAGTCATATGAACTCAACTTCGACATTCAATTGAACGAATTCACGGATGATAGCACAAAAAAATGCAAAATAAGCTAAAAATTCACAAGACATGACCTAATCTTGCATCTACATGCTATGCACTCATCAAACAACTTCAATTCGAGAACCAACTCATTCAATTGAAACATTTCAACAGGGAAAAAACACAAGATTAGGCACCAATTGGCCTTTAAATCAACAATTTAAGGCAATCTAGCTTAAGAACTCTACTTCACCCATGAACTCCAAAACTTTCGGATATAAAATGAATTGAATCGGCTTGATATCGGATAAAAAAATCGAAATAAGCATTTTAATGGCTAACTAGACGATCGAGTGGTTGGTTTTTCTTAATGTTTTAAGAACTAATTAAAATAAACAAGTACTTAAAGCTAATAAGATAGACTAGAGAACAAATTATAAGGATTAAACAATTAATAAAGATAATCTAGGATTAGATTTCAATTAAGGGTAGTTAACAATTATTATCCCGATCAATTCAACCTTTAAATCGAATGCTATGTATTAGAAAAAACGATCACAATTATATGCAAGACCCCCACTTGGAGTGAATTATGGTTTGATTGTATAGGATTAATCGCCGTCTCCGGCGATTAATCAAATACAACTCCCAATCGATCCTAAGACCAAAGTTCCTACAGTTAGATCAAACCTCTCGGTTCTATTGTCTAATCATGTCAATTAATATGATCTTAGATCAGATCTCCAATCTCAATTCCAATTTAATCCCCCAATAAATTGCTAAACAATTGGCCAAATCATTTAACAAACATTATAAACAATTAATCAACTAATAACATAACACGAGATCAAATTAATCAGGTAAAATTGCCAATCACCCATAATCTACTTTCTAAACCTAGATTAAGGAAAACTTATTTTCCTACGGATGTTTGTGTTAAAAAAGGTACCGTTTTACTAAAGTTTTAGTATTCACATTTCAAGTCAAGTTATGGAGTTTATTCTTTAAATCACGCTTAAACCAAAATATTCTAAGGTGTTTCAAATTGAGTATTTTTCAAACTTATGTTATTTTACTGCCAAAGTTGTCTTTTCAATTTATCAATAAAGTTATATTTTAAGTTAAAAATATGTGATGTAGCTCACATCCCTTCAAAATATATTTTATTTAAAGTTATGAAAACCGAGATGTAATAGTATGATATCAAAGTAGTGATCATGCTGCTCTGATATAGTTTATATTCAAAAGAGTCGAATAATTTCTTGTAATTGAGTCTAATATTCTACAAAAGCTATTATATTATCTATGGTCATCCACCTCCGCCATACCGCGCAAGTTCCAGCCATAGGTACGTTATGTTACTAATTATAGTGTTATTATTATTGTATAGGATATATTAGATTATTATAGAACAAAATAGTAGGCCTTAACTAAAAAATAAAAAAATTACTCATGACAAAATTTACACGGTCACTGAAGAATAAAATGCAGATGCATCTGTTCCTCGTTAGAAAGATCTACTTACATGTATCTCCCCAAGGCCCAAATTCAATTTGACCTAACCTTCATCCACCACGCCACTCCACCGCAGAAGAAGCAGGTCAAAAAAGAAGTAGTCAAGAGATTTCTTTTTCTTCTAAATTCTCTTCAGTAGCCATGCCCACTCACCAATATCCCTTGCATTTTCAATTTTTCATAGTTTAATGGAAGCTAAAATCTTAACGTAAAAAATAGATCTCATAGAAGTTCACAAACTATAACTTTTTTTCCAGAAAAAACATTGGTGTACTTGTTTGTACAAATGTTTTCTTCAGTTAGTTAAAACTTGAAAGAACAAATGATGCAATCTTGGCTTGTTAAAGAGGAGCCTAGTAGAGCTCCGAAGATAACTGGTTGCCTTCAGTATCTGTTTCTCTAATTCTTTTTTCTTTTCTTCCACATTCTTCTGCCCCTATTAAACCAGTTTTCCTGGTTGTTTGTATACCAGTTTCGATCGATTTTATGGGTTTTGACCAAAGTTCACCGATTTTAACTGATTGAATCAAATTTCCAGTTATACATCATCATCGGGACCAGATTAGTGTCAAGTTCCCGGTCGAACCTACCGGTCCGGTCTGGTAACAATAATATTGATTTTTTTAATACAAAAAGTTTTTGTCTTCTTCGCGGATTAGACCTTCTCCCTCCAGGCATGGCGATAACCCGACAAGAATCGGGGAGTGATCCGATCTAAGTCTCATCAATTGGCGAACTTGAAATAACGGGGATAATCTCTTCCAACAAGGGTTCACAAGATACTTAATCCAATCAACATTGGACATTATCTACTCCGACCTGGTCATTCGTCCATGTGTACGAGTATCCATAATAACCAAGGTCCAATAAATTATTTTCATATACGGCAGGTACACGTGTTTATGCATGCATCATAGGTCGATTTAAGTGTTCATTAAGTGACATTTGTATGCATAATTGACCGTGTATTGTTCATATTTGCATTATTGGGCAACTTGACATTGTTTGACTTGTTTTGAAGTTATATGGATAAATCTTAACCGAAAATTTGATCTTGACTGAAGATGGATGAAGAAACAAGTCTCGCAAGCCTAAAAACGAAGCAAAAATCAAGCCAAGCATGAGAAAACAGTGCTCGGTCGAGACAACTGCTCTCGCCGAGAATTTTATACATGACTCTCGACCGAGATAATCAGGCTCAGCCGAGAGCAAGGAGAAGTGGGCGCCATATTTTTGGCTATGGAAACGGCTTGGCCGAGAGACTCGTTCTCGGCCGAGAAATTTATACTTAGCTCTCGGCCGAGACAATCCTTCTCGGCTGAGTCACAAGTCGATTCACAATAGGATTTGCTCGAAAATTGTCCTTTTCAAGCCCAATTCAAGCCTAATTCATCCCCACCTATAAAGAGAAGACCCTAAGTTCACAAATACAAGTTTTACATTGATTTGGAGCGTGGACTTGGGAATTATAGAGAGCGCGAAGAGTCAAGATTCAGCATCTCGAGTTTTCTAGTTTTATATTTTTCATTATTAGTTTGTTCTTAGCCATAGCTATGATCGGCTAAGTCTTTTTTTTTTTTTCGTCTTTAACTAAGTTGAACCCTGATGAATGTAAAAATTACTGTTTTTCTTACACTTTTCACGTTCATATTTTGTAAGGAATTATGCATAATTATATGTTCATGTGTGATTTTTGAACTTTAGTGCATTTTCGAGTTGAATTTCCTTTTTAATATGATTTGATGCGCTTTCTGGTGTTTTTTAGTCTTATTTTGAAGGTTAAGAAACTCGCAGGAATTTGAAGAGTGTTCGAGTCCATTTTCACACTACGACCCAAATCTGTAGGCCCAAATGGGCCCAAAATAGGTCGGGGACAAGCCCAACTTAAAGATCATCAAGCCATGAAGAAAGTTCGAGAAGAACTCGGGCCGAGAAAATGGATTGAAAAGCCCCAAATCGAAAGGAAGAAGACAACGGCAATCACACATGCTTCGTGTTCAAGCCAACAAATTGAGCCCTAAACCAGCCAAATTAGACCCAAAAAGATCCTAAATTAAAGTTCGTCGAGTCACGAACAAAGTCCATGAAGGAGTTGGGTTGAGAAAACGAGAGGAAGGGGTCCGTAACGGCGAAGGAAGACGGAGGTGCAATACAGGGCAAGAACCCACAACCGGACCGACAGAACCACCGGTAGCTGGTCCAGTAGCGAGCCAGATTTTCAGCCGCCAGCCCAATCGGCCCGGCTGCCGGACCGGCAGCAGTCCCGGCAGTTCGCGGTCGGTTCCCTTATTTTGTGCAATTTTCTTTTTTCGGTCGTAACTTCTTCGTCCAAGCTCCAATTTGAGTAATTCAAGCGGTCACGTGTAGCCAAGACGAATATCTACAACTTTTATGTTTTGATCGAGAGCCAATTCCGAGCCGATGCTTTCAAGAATTCGCGTAAAGTTCGAGTCGAGTGCATGAAGGGGGGTTTGACCAACAACTTACAATCTCTTGTGTTCTAAATTGCTTTTGACCATTTTACCCTTACTTTCAAGGGGCTTTTCAGCTGATTTCTTACCCTTGTATGTTTGCGGAGTGAGTTTCTATAAATACCCCCTCCCCCTTTTATATCAAACACTTAGTCATTTTTCATTTTCACTTAGAACTCTCTCTATTTTTGCATTTTCAGAATTTCAGTTAGGGTTTCTTGTCTCTTAAAGAGGGGAACTAGGGTTCTTGAGGAAATTGCAAGGATTACTCCAAGGGGGTGACAACCTTGAAATTTTATCAAAGATTTCCCGATTATTATCATCTATAAGCTTTTCTTATCCCTATCTCTATCTATTTTATTTTATTTGATTTTCGTGCTTGATGATCATATTTATTGGGTTATTCTTGATGATTCCTGAGTAATTCTTTCTTGTTTCCCAAAGCAAGGGAGTAATCCGAGCTTCGGGGTTGATGTCCATGTTATTTTTTATGGTTAATTTAATTTGGGATTGGTAACCTAGGGCTTGGATTTAATTGATTTGTATGATTTTTATATGAAATTAGGCTTTATTATAGGTTTGACTCGGTGGCTTGAGCTCTCGATAATTTAGCCTTCTTTTATATGATTGTGCACTTAGAAAATGACAATTTGGACCTTAAGCTAGGGTTTGCCACCCTCTCGAGGGAATCCAATTTGATCTTATGTGAGCTTAGGATTAGATTTTGTGCCTTAGATTGATAAGGAAAGAAATCTAATTCTCGAAGTTAAATCAATTAAAACTCGATTTATAGGACGGAGACCTATGAAGGAGAAGACATATAAAAAGAGGGAATATGGCCTAGGAAGTCTCGATTGGGATAAACGACGATAGTCGAGGTTGTGCATGTAGAGAAATCTCACCCCTACATCGGTCTATAATGTAGGAGAAGTCACAATAGACTATTTTAGTCTACTCAATTAGTAATTCAGGGCCCATGGTTGATTTTGTTTACTATCCATTTAAGTATCCTTTATAGAACCTCGTTTATCCTCCAAAAATATGGGGATATAGCACCTAAAACATATCCTGGAATTTCTATTTATTGGGACGCTATTTAGGTAGGAGTTCAACCATTTGTTCCTTTTTTATCTTTTACTTAATGGTGTTTGGACATTAACCCCTCAAAATTTGGGTGAAACCGAGCTTTGGGAAGCATTTTCCCTTATGTATCCATTTCTGTCTTTTTATTCCATTAAGTAAAAAATCAACTCTTAACTCCAATCGCTAAACATGGAAATCATGACCCGGGTAGTTCACAAGGATGTCTTCTCTGTGGATTGATATAATACTACCTCTGTTTAAATCTTGTACGCTTGCGAGATGGAAATTTTGTTAAAAAACAAACAGTTTTGAATGATTTTTCGAAACAAGTTCAAACCCTAGAACGATGTTTTTGTAATTCTTACGATAATTGTTTGATTAAATTATGTTATGAGATTATTTATGTTATTTGAATTCTTCATATCTTTTATGTGTGTTCTATTTGGATTGATCACCCGGGTATTAGGCATATAATTGTTTCTAGGCCATAATTCATAATTCGTAATTGTTATGAACTTATGTCTAAAAGTAGCAAATAGTGAATTTATTCGCTAGGATAACATAAATCGCGGTCACTTGTGCCGAGCTTGTGAGTATAACACCGTATCTATTTCGTTGCTCTAGGACTTTATGCGTTTGATTAACAGTGTTCTAGCGATCGAATCCTAGGACCACGTAATCAGATAGATTAATTGCTTAGCGTACCTATGATTAATTACACCTAAGAGGTAACAAGGATTAGCAGAGCGTACTTGTTAATTCTTAGGGTAGGGGTTTCAGAACTAGTTTGTCAAGTAGTTGCATTAATTACAAGAATAATTCGGGCTAGGGGGATACTGGGTTAAAGGTGGGAATACCTTTGTCATAAATAAATTCATCTTTAGTTTGTTAGTTTATTTGTTATCTGCATTAGTTAATTAATTCTCATCAAAACTCCCCCTCTTCCCCCCCCCCCCCCCCCACACACTCTATTATATATTATATTGTCTTATAATGAGTAGCATAATTTGGTCAATACAATAGTACGATTAGTTTCCCTGTTTTCTATGGGATCGACCCTAACTTACCATGTCTACTATTAGAAAAGGAAGTTAGGAAATAATTACTAATTTGACTGCATCCGACAGTGCGGGTCAACGACGTTCTAAAACCTTCTTATCAAAAATATTGCTCGCCAAGTGACCCCTTTCTTTTCATTGGACCAAAGAATTTCATTCAAATCACCCATCACTAACCACTGTATTTAGCTCTCCTAATTAAGGTTTTGAATTAGGTCCCACATCCTTCTTCGTTGATATTGCTCAAGCCAACCGTAAACCCTTGAGATATGCCACTTAGTACGAACATCCTCTTGAGTAATATCAACCTAGATATGGTTCTTAGAATAAGAAGTTAAGAATGCTTGCAATGTATCACGCCAAAGGAGGCATAACCCCCCTCGCCTGGCTCTGTTATCGCCTTCACAACCTATCGAAAAGAACCTAGAAAAGTATAATCATTGAATGTTTATTTGTTGCATCTGACGTATAGACAAATTTATTTCCATGAGGAAAACTATGCCCGTATTTTCATCACGTAGGACCATCTCCAGTTCTCGAACTATCGCCTGGTCCCAAGCCCATGACAGTTCCACGATAACAGACTCATACTGCTCGGTGGGGCTGGCTCCAGCCTCCACCAGTTGGTTAGAAAGATCGATACATTAACATCCTCATTCCTCCACTTCTTTCATGTTACATAAGAATCCCCAACGCATTCTTTATGCTCACCTCCTTACATGTTAATCATACGCTTTAAATTCGTTGCATGGTGATTCTGCCTTTTCAGAATCATAACTTTCCTTTAAGTCTTGCTAGGGCTGGCTGGTTCCATTTTCGGGGTAATTTTATTTGGATGGATTTGTGGCAGTTTGGGGTCTCCAGTAATGAGAGTATGATAGTGTAGGTTAGGCATAATATGGTTGCACATTTGTATGAGAGCTTCTATAGGGATCCGTGGTTTTCTTTTCAAGATGTAGTCACAAGTAAGGGGATTTTTTTAGCTTGTTTTCATTACTCGTTGGATCAGTGTTACTAAGTGAGTTGTTTGTGGTGGTGTTAGGTTTATGTTATAACTGGATGCGAGAAAGATAAATAAACGAACACAGAATTTACATGGTTCACTAACAATGTGTTAGCTACGTCCATGGGCAGAAGAGAGGAAACGTATATTATGATCAGGATGTTTATAGGATACACAATGACCCTAGGTAAAAAAATAGGGCTATTTATAACCCCCTAACGAACCAACTCATAACAGGGTTCAAGGCATTCCAATTGTTCATTATTATAGGTTGTGGGGTTTAGGTTGGGCCGTGATATGAACTAAGACGGTCAGCTTGCATTTTTGTATCAGCATGCTAATTCACGCCGGTCTGCCTTATTTAATGATCATATTGTTCCCTGACATTCTTTTCTTTAACCATGCAATCTTGGGGTACTTACTAGACACATCAACCTTTTCAATATCCGTCATGATATCTAGAACCTCCTCTTCATTTATTGATGACCTATCATAGCATGCCTCGACAGGCTCATGGCCGGAGTTGTTTACTTCTTCATGAAATCCTCAAATGATTTCCTCCTCAATGAGACATTTGACTTTGGTTAGAATGACCGCCAACCTGAAGATAAACTTGCTTCATAGGTGAAGCCCTCATCCAATCTCCAATAGTTAATTACTCCTCCAACATATTCAACACCTCATCTGACTGCCGGAGAATGTTGTACTGATATTTTATATGGCCAAGAAGGCTGCAAATGTATCAAAACGACGATTGCCTTTTGTATTTGAGCTCTATCCACATTTTTTATCTGGGAGAATGATATACATTCCCTTTTAAGCGGCTTGTTTGGTCCACCACCACTTTAAGTTGAATACTTGACTGAATCCCTCAACCGATGCCTTATCGATCTCCACTACAGTTCCCGCTTTTTGACCCAACACTTTAGCATATTTCTCAGACCGCATAATTATTGGGAGATCATACATGCATACCTGGAATGACGCCTTCAAAAACTTTATGGATGATGATCATTCATGGAGGCCTAGTTCTTCGAGTACAACCAAATCATTTTTTATGTTCCACAGCGACATATTTAGGACTTGCTCCACCTTCGAATAGCTGTTAAACTTGAAAAACAAAAAATTTGACCTAATTTCCTTCGTTGTCACCCCATGCTTAGTTTCCCAGGCATTCATCTTAGACTCTAGAAAACCAAAGGAGTTGGAGAATTTATTCGTCCATACTCGGGCTGCAATACATAAGGACAATACTTGCTTTATTCCGTGACCACTTTCCAAAATCAATGATGGTTTCTCCTCATCATCGCTAGGTAATAAGGGTTTGCTTAAAGATGACACCATCTTGCCTCAAGGAAATAACCTAAAAAATCACCACCAGAAAGCTAAGACAAGAACAATGCAAGAAGACACACACAGAGATTGAAACACAAAGTCGGCGCGATAGTAAATGATAATAAACAAAGATAAAATTATGACACACGCCAAATGATCAACGAAAAAAACACCAAAGACTAAAAGAATGTAACATAAGCACCTATATTAGACACATATCTAACCACTGAGACATACCTTCTCAATTAACTTCCGAATGAATAAGAACAAAAAACTAGATGGCCCCGATCAAGAAATGAATCACGTAAAAAAGACCAAACTTTACCAAGCATAAACCCCAATTAACAGACAATACAATATAATATCAAATTAAATATTTATTGCACGCATTAATATTTGGATGCCGCATAACCCTGCTCACCATAGACCACAGGAGATCAGAAATCGATAAGGGTGAGAAAAGTTATCTGGCATAATTGGTGCATATGACCGGATGATCATATGTTCGAGTTGATTTTTAATGCTGATGGAACGTATTTGTATCGATCGTAGGCTGCCAAAGAGATTAAAGAGATTCCATTAATCCTAAATGCATGGAAGAAAACTCCAAACCGAGGGATGCCAAAGCTCTAAGCAAGAGGGATCATATATAAGTTGACCTACATGTGTGCTTCAGTAAATACATTAGCCCCCAAATTTTCACCATACTTTTGTATAGACTTTTAACAGTATTGTTATATTCTCACAAAATGATGATTATTTCCAATTCTTCCTTGCAGCAACTTAAGTATTGTTTGGATGGTGGCGACATTAAGTGGTGGTTCGGTATGGTTAACTATACCAAATTTTGTGTTGGTATCGGTATATATAGTACCATTATTTATTGTTCATTTAGTATATGGAAATATTGAACTACCAAAATGTTGAAAAGAAGCTGGTATACCGAAATATTGAAAATAGTTTTTATAAGAAACAACAATTTTATTGATAGCTAAAAAATGATATATAATTGGAAGAGGTTTCCTATCTACAAAGTTGCAGCAATCTAGCAAGTTAAGCAATTACAATGCTAAGGTCTCTTGTATATCAGAAATGTAAACCTCCCCCGCCCCCACAAAAAAAAATTTATGATTTGAAATCCAGCAAGCCACCCTATATTTGATTTTTTCCTACACTTCCTCTATTGACTCTTCAAACTCTTGGAATTCTCTTATTTTTCTCAAGCCAAATGAACCAACATATCATTTAAATCAAAGCTCTCTGCAGATGTTTAGCCCGCTGATTTACTACATAGCCCGGGTTATGCTCAAAGGCTTTCTAAATTCTTCGAGAGGTAACCTACGTTAAACTTAATTATGTTGATGTCATGTTCCACAGTGAGAAGGAAAATGGGCAGTGAACCAACATATGATCCAAACTTTCAGTATCTCTTCTTCAAACCACACACCAATTCAGGTAAAGCAATACATTTGCCCAGAATCACAACCGAAGAGGAAAATTGGACCTTCTTTTGTGTAGAAGTTTTCCAGATTAGACTATACAAGGGGGAGTTCAACTAAGGGAAGTAGGAGGAGAAAAAGGATTTTCAAGAAAAATTGCCCGAAGATTCCAATTTCCAAATGCTCATGTCCTCCCTAACAATGCCATATCTAAATTCCTTAAACAACCCAATAGGCTACAACACTCCTTGAATATCTCAGATTCCGGTAGGTGAAGATTCCAAGCTTGGTAAGTTGGTATCAGCTGGTCCGAATTACTCGAGTAGAAGCAAGAGATGGGCCTGTTATGAACTGCAACCGATATAGGTACGGGAATTGATCTCAAAGGGGCTGATATCCAACCCAAACATCCTCCACCGAGAATCTCATCACATTCTAATTTCCCAATTGAACATCAACTGAACCAACGAAATCTAGGTGAATCATGGATGTAAATTTCCATGGGCATCCAAATGTAGTTCTCATAGCCAATCCCGCATCCCACCCATTTTTTTGCACTTTGTATTTACTTGTGCGTACTCTCCACAGAAACCCTTTCTCTCTCAAATATCTCCACCGCTATTTTCTAAGCGAAGTCTTATTTCTAAACGAGAGATTCCTGATCCTTAAGCCCCATTTCTCCTTTGGTTTCGCCACCTTCTCCCATGCCACTAGATAGTCAACTTTGTGATATTGATCACTCTTGTAGGCATACAAAAGAGAGACACATAAAAAGTTGGGATCGCTTCAAGGACCGACTGTATAAGTGGTAAATGACCACCCCTTGAAAGAAAGCTTTTCGAGTATTTCAATATTTACCAAAATATCAAAACTATTAATTTCTTATACCATTACCGTACCAAGTTGTTTTGATATGGTACCATACCGTACCAAAAACCTAGTGTACAAAAAATTCGATATTTTCCCTATCCCTAGCCACAATCTTCCTCTCCCTTTTGGCCTTATCATAATCGGGTGTGGTTGGAATGTATATACATTCAAATTAGTTAATGTAAGCCTACTTTTCTATCTTTACAAATCCAATGTTCACCTTGCAGGTAACGTTGGATTTCCAATGTTGGCAATACTACCTCCATTAATATTAGAAAACAAGAAGACAAAAATGAAGTTGAGGATCTCACACTCTCTAGGACACCTACTCCTCCTTGGATGTTCACCTAGAGTAGTAGAGGGCTGAATTGCCCTTTTAATTTTTCTCCAAGTTGTAAGATAATTATCCATGGGGTGTGGGTATCCATCCACTAATCCAAATTTGAGGAGTTTTTCGTGGAAAATCCCGATGTTTATTTTTCCCATGCAATAAACATAGGATAAAATAGGATTGATTGACACTATCCTGACTTATCTACCAAAGTAAACGATGCCCTATAAGATGTGGAAGGATGTGATTTTTTTCTATATTTAAAATTGGATATAATGTCACTATCCTAACTTATCTAATAAAAATATGGTGCCCTATAAGATGTGGAAGAATGTGAACTTTTTATATTCTTAACTTTCTATCAACAAATGTATACATATATGAAGAAGACCTTGTGTAAGATGTGGAAGAATGTGAACTTTTTATATTCTTAATTTTCTATCAATAAATGTATACATATATGAAGAAGACCTTGTGTAGAGCAGGGACTCGACACAATTTCACATTGTTATAACAGATGCAAGAAAGATAAAATAAATGAGAAAACAAATGAACACAAATTTTTTGTAGTTCACTAACAATGTGTTAGCTACGTCCACGGGCAGAAGAGAGAAAACTTTTACTATTCTCAGATGTTTACAGATTACAAACTGACTTATTCAGATTGATTCAGGTTGACCCTGGGTCTAATTAGAGCTATTGTATATAACCCCTAACTGATTGGGCCTCAAATAAGCCAAATTCGAAAAAAAAAAAAAAACATGCCTAATGGACGCGACCATGTTTGATTGTCATAGTCATGTTTAGTCCACCGATATTGTAGCCTTAAATAGACGACATTTTTCGACGGCCACGTTCAACACCCGTTGCGGCCGGAGCTCAGCTCCCAGCGCTGCAGCCTTTTCAGGCTACTTCTCATGCAGCCGCGTTCCTTCCATCACACTCGCGTCTTCCAGCTTCGTCTAACCCAGAAAACTAGATTTAAGGCATTCTAACTAATCTCCACCTTGACTTGAATTCTCTCACATATCAACAAATGTTTTAGATGCACCCTAAAAGTGCCCTGACGTACAAGCAATCCTTCGTACACAGATTTGTCCCCAGCAATGGGACAACTAACAGTTTGTGACATTTAACACATTCCAACATTGTTTAACAAGTCCAAACAATGTTGGAACTTGTTACTCGGAACCGGCTTGGTGAACATATCAGCGGGATTATCAGCAGTCCCAACTTTCTTCACCTTCATTCTCCACTCACTTCTCAGAAAATGATACCTGATGTTAATATACTTCGTCCTCTCATGATAAACTTGATCCTTGGCCAAATATATTGCACTAAGACTATCACAAAACACAGACGCATATTCATAATGTAGATGACCAAGATCACTAACCAATCTTCTCAAACAAATTCCCTTTTTTAGCTGCTTCCGTCAAAGCCATATACTCTTCTTCTATAGTAGACAAAGTAACTATAGGTTGCAAAGTATCATTCCAACTAACAGTATAACCACCAAGAGTGAAAATATAACCGATCATTGACCTCCTACTGTCCATATCTCTCGCATAATTAGAGTCACAATACCCTGCAATAAAACAACTTGTATCACCTCCATAAATGAGACCAACATCAGGTGTACCTCTAAGGTACCGAAAAATCCTTTTCACTGCTTGCCAATGCTCGTTCCAAGTTGTGCCATAAATCTACTAACCACACTAATATCATGCGCAAGATCTGGTCTAGTGCAGACCATAGCATACATCAAACTCTCCACTGGACTAACATAGGGAACTCTAGACATGTACTCCTTCTCCTCAGTTGACTTGGGGCAAAAAGCAACAGAAAAATTAATATTAGCAGCACTTAGAGCATCCATGGGTATAGCTGTAGACATACCAAACCTTGACAAGATCTTCTGAATATATTCCTTTTGAGAAAGGAAAAGCTTCTTCTGATTCCTATCTCTATGAATCTGCATGCCCAATATCTTTTGAGCAGCTCCCAAATCTTTCATCTCAACCTCAACACTGAGAAGACCCTTCAACTTTTGAATGTCTGACTTGACTTCAGCAGCTATCAACATATCATCTACATAGAGAATCAAATAGATGTAAGAACCATCTTCAAGCTTGCTGTGATGCACACAGCTATCATACGGACTTCTGTTGTGGCTAAGATGTGTCATGTGACTATCAAATCTCTTGTTCCACTGCCTTGGAGACTGCTTCAACCCATAACTTGCAAACATAGTCTTCTTTCCCAGAACTTGGAAACCATCTAGTTGAGTCATGTATATCTCCTTATCCAACTCTCCGTGTAGAAAAGTTGTCTTCACATCGAGTTGTTCAAGCTCAAATCCTGATGGGCAACCATTTGTAACAACACTTTGATGGAATTATGTCTAACCACAGGTGAGAAAATCTCATCGTAGTCTACTCCTTCTCTCTGCGTGAACCCTCTAGCAATGAATCTGGCCTTATACCTGATACCCTCAGCCGGTGATATCCATTCCTTCTTCTTGAAAACTCATTTACAAGTTATCTTTCTCTTCGGAGGCCGTTTGACTAAATCCCAAGTCATATTCTTGTGAAGCGACTCCATCTCATATCCCATGGAAGCAAACCATTGAGTGGACTCAGTACATGTAACAGCTTCTCTGTAAGTAGACGGCTCATAAGAATCCACCTTTTCAGCAACCTGTAATGCATATCCCACCATATCCTTAAACCCATAATCTCTTCGGAGCTTCAATTCTAATCGTTCTAGCTTGATCAAGAGCAATACTATACAATCTAGCTTCAGTCGGTTTAGTTTCTAGTGGTAAAGCATCTCTCAGCTAAGTGTCAGACTATGAGTTTCTTCTTCATCACCTTTCTGTGACTCACTCTGCTTGTCAACACTATCATTTCCTCACACAATAATAGACTTCACCGTAGGGTTAAACATAGAATTGTCATAAAAAATAACATTCATACTCAATAGAACATTATTTTCAGAATGAGACCATATTCTATACCCTTAACACCATCCCCATATCCTACAAAAGCTTCCTTCTTCGCTCTTGCTCCAATTTACCCTCATTCACATGATAATAAACAGTACAACCAAAAGCTCTCAAATTAGAGTAATCAACAGACTTACGAAACCACACCTCATAAGGTGTTTTGAGGTTGATACCTGTGTTAGGTCCACAATTTATTAGGTAACAAGCTGTGTTTACCGCTTCAGCCCAAAATCTTCGAGCAAATCCAGCATTAGAGAGCGTGCATCGAGCTCTCTCCAGAAGCGTCTGGTTCATGCATTCTTCTACACCATTCTATTGGGGTGTATGCCTCATTGTATGATGTCTTGCAATCACCTCATTCTTGCAAAACTCATCAAATTCAGAAGAGCATCATTATCAGTTCGCAACCTTTTGATCTTCCTCCCTGTTTGATTCTCCACCAAAGCCTTCCACTGCTTAAAATCTTGAAAGCTTCACTCTTATGCTTCATCATAATCACCCAAGTCATTCTTGAGTAGTCTTCAGTCATGGACACAAATCTATGGCCTCCTTGAGATTCAGCACGTGAAGGACCCCAACAATCCGAATGGATGTAATCAAGTGTTCCTTTCTTTCTATGAACTGCCTTGGGAAACTTGTCTCGATGTAGCTTCCCAAAAACACAGTGTTCACAAAACTCAAGGCTAGTGACATTGTGGCCACCAAGAAGATCTCCCTTCGACAGAATCTGCATCCCCCTTTCACCCACGTGACCAAGTCTCATGTGCCATAACTTAGTCAAATAATCTTTGGGAACCTTAGATGAAGTAACAACAACATAAACAAATACAGTTGAAACCTACAAAAAATACAGAGTCCCCCGTTTCATTACTTTTTAGAACCACGTCAGAACGCTTGCAGACATACAGAACTCCATCTCACCTCTAAAACTAAAACCCTTACGGTCCAATAAACTTAGTGATATTAGATTCTTCATCATGAGTGAATATGCCTAACATCATTCAACCTGCAGAATTTACCATCATGCGTTTGCAGATTAAGCCTATTCCAACCGCCTTGCAAATCGAACTATTGGCCATAGATATATTGCCTACATCCATCTACTCGTAAGTCGTGAACCACTCTCTGCGCGGACATATATGATAAGATGCCCCAGAATCAAGAACCCGCACATCAGTGTCACGTGTTTGTTCAGCAACGACTAGGGCTAAATCATCTTTGAAGCTGGTGTTATCTCCTTCAACAACAACATTACCTGCTTTATTTTCCAGTTTCCGCTTCTTCTTCAGATAATCATTCTTCCAATGCCCTATTTCTTTACAATAGTTACACGTATCGTCTGGTTTAGTCCCTTTGGAGCCTGATTTCTTCTTGGATTTCTTCTTCCCCGAATTTCCAAATCCCTTCTTCCCATTCCCACTGGCTACTAGCTTTGTGGCCCGATTATCTATACTCGTAACAGTTGCCTTATGGCGCAGCTCTCTGCTATGTAGAGATGATCTAACCTCTTCTAGAGAGACAATGTCTTTCCCAATAATGAAAAGACTACACAAAATTCTCATACGACAAGGATAGGGAAACCAACAAAATTAAAGCAGCGTCCTCATCTTCTACTTTAACTTTAATTTTACGTAATTCCAATAAAATTATGTTCAACTGATCCAGATTTTAGCGACTGGCCTTCATGCATACGCAGACTGAACAGACGTTGCTTCAACAACTTATTTGTAAGCAACTTCCTCATATACAGACTCTCCAATTTCAACCACAGACCTGCCGCAGTTTCCTCCTTTGTGACCTCAGTTATGATATCATCTACGAGACACAACATGATCGTCGAGTGTGCCTTCTCCTCCAGACTCGCTATCTCGACCTCTCCTAGAGCCACCGTCTTGCCCTTTTTATCCGTCGATAGCAGTAGTGACCACAACCCCTGTTGTTTCAACAAGGCTCTACCACAGACTGAAACTGTTCCTCCCCATGAATTTGTCAATTTTCACGTTTAACGCAGACATCTCTCTCAACAGATTGCGGAAACCCTTACCGGGCTCTGATGCCAGTTTGCTATAACGGATGCGAAAAAAGATAGAGTAAACGAGAAAATAAATGAACATAGATTTACTTGGTTTTCTAACAATGTTTTACTTATGTCCACAGGCAGAAGAGAGGAAATGTTTACTATTCTCTGATGTTCACAAATTACAGACTGATAGATTTAGATTGACTCTAGGTCTAATTAGAGCTATTGTATAAAACCCCTAACTTACTGAGCCTCAAACAGGCCGAATTCAAAAAAAAAATAAGCCTAACGGACGTGGCTGCTTTTGACTGTCGTGGTCGCAATCAATCCACCGATGCCACAGCCTTAAGCAAACGGCATTTGTCGCGGCCGCGTTCAACACCCGTCGAGGCCGCGTTCAGCTCCCAGCGCTGCAACCTTATTCAGGCTGCTTCTGTCGTGACCGCGTTCCTTCCATCGTGGTCGCCTCTTCCAGTTTCGTCCAACCAGATTCAAGGCATCTAACACACATATTGAAGACCTTGTGTAGAAAGGGGACTTGGTAGTGTCTCACATATTGAAGTATCGACACGGTCTCACAAATTGAAGCGCTTCCAATGTAAGAAGGAACCTATTGAGTTTCTATCCTTAATTCAAAGGCTTTTAAAGCATCCTTCTTTTAATTTATCGATATGAAACAACACGCATTTAACTCTTCAATCAATATTATAACACGTGCCAAAATGTTGTTCCATTCCATAGACTATTACAAAATACTAGTCAAATTCTAGTGGGGTCACGATTTTCTTTTTAATTGGTAAGGAATTAAATATATGAAAGAGCTTTCAAAGTGTTGTTCCATTCTTTCTACAAGTATGGAAAATATTTAATTTAAACAATGTATATACGTTTTGGTACACATATGACTACTGCTCAGCGCTCTGCAATGACTAAGTCTTGTTAAATGAAAGTCAAGAGGTTTCTTCGTAGAAATGACTCAAATGTAAAGATATTATTATTATTTACTTCGTTGTTAATTTAATTATATACATCCAATGACAAATATTTCTATGATTTTTCATTAACTTATCCACATCATTGTACGACTCTCTGTGATGCATTTAAGACTGGAACTGGGAAGAAACTACAACATCTGTCCGGAGGTACAATTATTCAAAATGATGTTTTGCGAAGATAATTGAGATCATTAATCGGCTTTAATTACATGAAATTTAATATAACATTTTGGGTATGTTTACTTAAGTCTGGAGAGTGCTGGGCCAAACTTGGCTGAGGGAGTTGATGCGTGTGCTTTATCGGGATTTGAGCCCTTAATCTATTGAGCCAAGTTTTAAGTAAAACCTTTATCTAGCTATCATTCGCAACATAATGTCATTCGAATTTGCAACATGACTTCTAGACAGATGTTTTTTTACTACACTTCACATCTGGCCAGCATGTCACAACACATCCGTCGACCCTTTCTAGACCACATTGACCTCAATTTTGACATCATCTGGTCTATGCACCGATTATTATTTGGAGGAGAAATACCAATATTTCTTTTAAAATTCAATATAATGCAACATTCAACTTAATTATTTAAAGAGAAGAACAAAATATTCCTTTAAAAAGGATTTATAGACCTGATATATAGCTGAAATTCTAGGTAACCCTTCAGAATTAGTATATAAGAATCTTTTTATCTCTCTATAAGAACCTACTGATAAAAAGGGCTTATGCAATACTTAATTTGGAGCATCAGTTAAGCATATTTTACGTTAGAGAAAATGGAATTTTTTTGCCAAACCACAGCTTCTTACTTATTTTTTAGCCACTCCTTCCATTTACATATATACTTAAACAAGCACGTGCAACTGTATGTTTTATTATAATTGTTGTGAAATATAAATTAAAACAAAGTAATACTTTGTGTCGTTCTATTAAAAGAAACATGTAGTCGTTTATCAGAATAATTTATTAATTTCAAATGACTTCATAACTATTTGTAACTTATGACCACCCTAGTTTTTCCTAACTTTTAACTCTGATATTACTTATTGAGAGCTGAAGGCACGACATAATGTAACAATAGTTAGGCGTATAAATTATCGATGCCTGTGTAACATCAATAAATAAAATAAAAGATATATTACGAGACGCTGGAATTAATATAATTTAAATCCTAAAACAATACCAAATAGTTGACATTTCTAGGGAGAAAAAAATAGAAAGATGATATTAAGGTTTTTCTCTTATTTGATATTCAATATAGAATTATTTTGTAGATCTTTGATGTGTTGAGAATATCGTATAAATTAACTAAAACCAGCTAAATTATTTTTGTGAGGTGGTGTTCAATCTCATCAAGTGAGCTATACTTTGTAATATGGTGTGTTGGGAATGTGGAACCGGGATCAGGAAGTGAAGAACCGGAGGTTTGAACCGGGTTTGAGCATCAAGAAGCTAAGCTGTTCAGAATGAGCCGGGTTCGTGGCAGTTGAGGATAACCGTCATTTGTGACAAGTTTGTTTCAGAGTTTGTGACGAAGAAAACCGTCGTTTTTGTCCGGTAGCTGAGCTCAACTTGATTCAGTTAGAACTTTTTGTACGGTTACATTCGAGCTCCAATTCTTATATCATTGAAAAGCTCTCATCAAGGAGAAGAACACTACGTCGAGCAATTTCCTTGTTTCTTAGATTAGAGAGAGTATTTTGAGGGAGAACGTTTTCTGCCCTAATCTATTCCAGAATTGGGCATTTTTGTTTCTTGAGTGTATTCTCTGTAATTGATTGGATTTCTTAGTGGATTGGGGTGTGCCTTGCCTCCGTGGATGTAGTTCATCTTGAACGAACCACGTAAAAGCTGTGTGTGATCCATTTCTATTTCATGTTCTGCGCAAGTCGAGTTCGGTCACAACTCTGGCCGAACTGAGTGTGTGTTTTTCAGATTGATCTTTGTGCGAATTCCAGATTCTGTCTAGTTGTGTGTTTAGGAGTTGAATTCACTAACAAGTGGCGCCGTCTGTGGGAAACCAACTCTCACAACTTGAAGAAGAGAAGGAATGGCTGGTATGAAGATGGATTTTGAGAAATTCATAGGGAGAAATGATTTCACACTGTGGAAGATCAAGATGAATGCAGTATTGGTTCACAATGGTCTTGATCTTGCATTGATGCCTCTGGATTCATGGGAAGACACTGAGAAACCCAAGTTTGCATAAGTGGATAAGAAGGCCCTAAGTCTTATCTTTCTGTGTTTAGGTGATAAACCGTTGAGGGAGGTCTCAAGATGCAAGAGTTCCTCAGAAGCATGGAGGAGATTGGAAGATCTGTATCAATCAAAGTCAGTTTCCAACAAGCTGTTCTTGAAGCAGAAGATGTTGGCCTTCAAGATCACTGAAGATAAGGTAATTTCTGATCAACTTGATGAGTTCATTAAGATGATTGAAGAATTGGAAGACCTGGATGTGAAATTGGAGGAGGATGACAAGGCATTGATGGTGTTAAACATTCTTCCAAAATCCATGGAAAGCTTTAAGGATGCCTTGATGTATGGGAGAGATGAGCAGCTATCTTATGATGGAATAGTGAAGGCTCTGAGGTCTAAATGCTTCCAAATTCAAGGGGATAAAGGCATGGTGCAATCTGGAGAAGGTTTGAATGTCAAATTCAAGAAACCTTGGCAAGGCAAGAAGGGACAGAATGCTAAGGATCCAAAGGCAGGAGACTCTAATCCAAAGAAGGGAAATGAATGGGTTGAGAAGAGGAAATGCTTCAAGTGCAAGCAGCCTGGTCACTTGAAGAAGGATTGTCCTAAAAGAAATAAGAAAGGTGGAAATCAAGGGGCAGAATCTGCTGCCATTGATCATCAAGAAGATCATCCAGAGGTATTAAATGTTACTGAATCAAGAATGGTAAAGGAATGGGTCTTGGACACAGGCTGTTCCTTTCATATGTGTCCATACCAGTCATGGTTTGATGAACTGAAGAGAGAAGATGGTGGAAATGTTCTCCTAGGAAATGACCAATCATGCAAGGTCAAAGGAGTTGGATCAGTGAGCATAAGGATGTTTGATGGTGTGGTCAGAGTCATCTCAAATGTAAGATATGTTCCTGGCCTTAAAAGAAATCTTATATTTCTTGGTTCTTTAGTAACTAGTGGGTGTCAGTTTAGCTCAGTAGATGGATTCTTGCATATCACAAAACATGGAAAAATGGTGATAAAAGGTAGACAGCATAATGGGTTGTTTATCTTGATTGGTTCACCTGTTGTTGGGAGTGTGGATATGGTCTTGAGCAGTTCTGAGCTTGTTAAATGGCACAAGAGACTTGGACACATAGGAGAGAAAGGGTTGAAGGAACTGTCAAGAAGTGGAGTAATTGAAAACATGGGAAATCAAGATCTGGAGTTCCGTGATCAGTGTGCTTTGGGCAAATCCAAGAAGCTGCCCTATGGAAAGGGTGTTCACACAACTCAAGAGCCATTAGATTATGTTCACTCTGACATATGGGGTCCTGCAAGGACAGAGTCTCATGGTGGTGCAAGGTATTTCATGTCCTTGATTGATGATTACAGCAGAAAGGTGTGGATCATGTTGATGAAGAATAAGAGTGATGCTTTTCATAAGTTCAAAACATGGTTGATTCAACTGGAAAATGTCAAAGGGAAGAAGCTGAAGCACCTTAGGACTGATAATGGACTGGAATATCTATCTACTGAGTTTACAAACTTCTGTGAAGAAAGAGGAATCAAGAGACACAGGACTGTTCCAATGAATCCTCAACAGAATGGAGTTGCTGAGAGGCTTAACAGGACTCTTCTTGAAAGAGTGAGGTGTATGCTGTTGGATGCTGGGTTGCCAAAGGTATTTTGGGGAGAAACCATTGCTACAGCATGTCATCTCATTAACAGGTCACCCTCATCAGTGATTGGGTTCAAAACACCTGAAGAGGTGTGGAGTGGACATAAACCAAGTTATGAAGGGTTAAGGGTGTTTGGGTGTCTTGCTTTTGTCCATGTCAAGCAAGACAAGCTAGATGCAAGAGCTCTAAGATGTGTATTTCTTGGATATCCGGATGGAATAAAGGGCTACAGATTGTGGTGCTTAGAGAAGGGAAATCAGAAGATAATCACAAGTAGAGATGTAAAGTTTAATGAGAATGTGATGGCTTACACTTCTACAGGCTCTAAGGAAGAATTTGATGGTGCTAAAGAGATAGAAGAGATATCAATTCAGGTGGAGCATCCTGCTGAAGATAATCGCACACATCAACCACAAGAAAATCTACAAGATAGTGATTCATCATCTGAAGAAGAAGAACAAACTGGACCTTCACAAAATGTCAGAGAATACAGCATTGGAAGGGACAGGCCTAGAAGAACAATCAACATACCTGATTTCTATGGTCAAGCAGGGAGTGTTTACTATGCCTTGAGTGTTGCTGAAGACCTGGAATCACAAGAGCCTAGTAGTTTTAAAGAAACACTAGACTGTGAAGAAGGTGAACACTGGATACAGGCAATGATTGAAGAGATGGAGTCCCTGGAAAAGAATGAGACCTGGATATTGGTGGATAAACCAAAAGGTCAGAAACTTGTAAGCTCTAAATGGATATACAAGAAGAAACTAGAGACAGCAGGATCCAAACAGGTGAGGTTTAAAGCAAGATTGGTGGCTAGGGGCTTTACACAAAGAGAAGGAATTGATTTTAATGAAGTTTTCTCTCCAGTGGTAAAGCATTGCTCAATCAGGTTGCTTTTATCAAAAGTTACACAAGAGGACATGGAATTACAACAACTGGATGTAAAGACAGCATTCTTACATGGAGAACTCAATGAGAAGATATATATGAAACAGCCAGAAGGCTTTGTTGTTCCTGAACAAGAAGACAAAGTTTGTTTGCTGAAGAAGTCACTATATGGACTCAAACAAAGTCCAAGACAATGGAATAAGAGGTTCAATGACTTCATGATCAGTGTAGGCTTTGTAAGAAGTCTTTATGATAGTTGTG
Organism: Ajuga chamaepitys; assembly: GCA_958295605.1. Taxonomy (NCBI): domain Eukaryota; kingdom Viridiplantae; phylum Streptophyta; class Magnoliopsida; order Lamiales; family Lamiaceae; genus Ajuga; species Ajuga chamaepitys. Next base: position 37,015,084 of record OY282498.1, on the reverse strand, counting down.
TTTACTTCAACAAAGGTTCAAAGCAAGATAAAGTCTTCCTTCTATTGTATGTGGATGATATGCTAATTGCCAGCAGGAACAAGAAGAGGGTACAATGGTTGAAGGATAGACTTAATACTGAATTTGACATGAAAGATCTGGGAGAAGCCAAGAAGATTTTGGGCATGAACATTCTAAGAAACAGAGAAGCTGGAGTGCTTTGGTTATCTCAGAGGCAATATCTACAGAAGGTGTTGGAGAGGTTTCATATGCATGAAGCCAAACCTTTCTCCACTCCAGTTAATCTACAGAAGAAACTCTCCAAAGAACAATGCCCAAAGACTGAAGAGGAAATCATACATATGAGCAATATCCCTTATGCAAGTGGAGTTGGAAGTCTTATGTATGGAATGATTTGTAGCAGGCCTGACTTGGCCTATGCTGTGTCTTTAGTAAGCAGGTTCATGTCAAACCCAGGAGGTGAGCATTGGGAAGCTTTGAAACATGTGATGAAGTATTTGAAAGGATCAGTGAACTTGTCACTGAAATTTGAAAAGAAAGTGGATGGAAGTAATGTTGCATTGGAGGGGTTTGCTGATTCTGATTTTGCAGCAAACATAGATACAAGGAAATCTATTTCTGGATTTGTGTTTACCTTATTTGGAACAGCCATCAGCTGGAGAAGTGTACAACAATCAGTTGTAGCACTGTCAACAACAGAAGCAGAATATATCTCCTTAACTGAAGCTATCAAAGAGGCAATCTGGCTGAAAGGGATTTTGAGAGATTTGGATATCAAGCAGAAGTGTGTGGCAATCTACTGTGATAATCAAAGTGCTTTACATCTTGTGAAACACCAAGCATTTCATGAAAGATCAAAACACATTGATGTTAGGTTACATTTTGCTAGAGATATCATTGATTCTGGTTCTGTGGAGGTGAAGAAGGCACACATTGCATAATCCTACTGATTTTCTTACCAAGGGTGTACCTGGGAACAAAGTGGAGCATTGTTCGAGCTTGCTGCAGCTTGAGCAATGTCATGAAGAGTATTAAACAGAAAGGCAGTGGTGAGGCAGGAAGAGGCACACTTGATTCATTGAGGTGGAGATTTGTGAGGTGGTGTTCAATCTCATCAAGTGAGCTATACTTTGTAATATGGTGTGTTGGGAATGTGGAACCGGGATCAGGAAGTGAAGAACCGGAGGTTTGAACCGGGTTTGAGCATCAAGAAGCTAAGCTGTTCAGAATGAGCCAGGTTCGTGGCAGTTGAGGATAACCGTCATTTGTGACTTGTTTGTTTCAGAGTTTGTGACGAAGAAAACCGTCGTTTTTGTCCGGTAGCTGAGCTCAACTTGATTCAGTTAGAACTTTTTCGGTTACATTCGAGCTCCAATTCTTATATCATTGAAAAGCTCTCATCAAGGAGAAGAACACTACGTCGAGCAATTTCCTTGTTTCTTAGATTAGAGAGAGTATTTTGAGGGAGAACGTTTTCTGCCCTAATCTATTCCAGAATTGGGCATTTTTGTTTCTTGAGTGTATTCTCTGTAATTGATTGGATTTCTTAGTGGATTGGGGTGTGTCTTGCCTCCGTGGATGTAGTTCATCTTGAACGAACCACGTAAAAGTTGTGTGTGATCCATTTCTATTTCCTGTTCTGCGCAAGTCGAGTTCGGTCACAACTCTGGCCGAACTGAGTGTGTGTTTTTCAGATTGATCTTTGTGCGAATTCTAGATTCTGTCTAGTTGTGTGTTTAGGAGTTGAATTCACTAAAAATTTTATCAAATTTTTATGCATTTGCACTATTATATATTATCTCATGTCTATTACAAATAAAGATTAGTAGGGATACAATTAAAAAAATAGAAACATTCAACTGTTACATCTTATTTTTCCACTTAGAGTTTATACATGATAGATTTGTTGCAATATGCTTGTGTTTTACTACTGTTGTCTATAATAAAATTTAACAACTAATAATCTTAATTACTTATTCTATTTCTAGATATTTTAAGTTAAAAAAAATTAGGTATAGAACTAAATTTAAATTTCAAGTTTTTATAACTTTTTTCGTAGGTAAAATGAACATTAATTTTTGCCAAATGATCTTATAAACATGAAGATGCACTAACATCATATGAAAATTGCCTTAATTAAGTATTAAATATTCTATTTTTGTTTTGAATTATATTATCTATATTTACACGAAGATAAGTTAAGATCATCATAGAAATTTCCTAGTGATATGCATTTCATGTGATTAATATATTTTATTAAAACAACTATATATGTAAATTGATAATATTATTAGATGTAATATTATACTTATTTTCTTTAGTAACATTAATAATTAAATGCTTATGAAAAAGTTACTTAACCAAAATATTTGTCAGATGATTTTAATGAGATATATCGAAATATAACATGATACACATGCTAAAAGTGTAACAAATCGCAAAGGTTTTTTTTTTTTTTAGAGAAATAAGTCAATAAAACATGTCTCGAACAACTTTAAATTATTATACCGACACAGTAAAACACAACATTATGATATTATTTATAATTACTTTCTATTATATGCAAAAATATGTAGTTAATATTATTGATTTCTTACTATACATAACACTTATTTAACTTCAGCCAAAATAAAAATGTGATGTAGAACATTTATGAAAAATAGTGGTAATTACAGCATTCTCCTTCTCAAGTATTGAATTTGATGATACTATTTTAATTTTAATAAAATAATTTTGTTCCTTTTATCTTACTATTTTCAATTAATTTAAAAAAAAATAGATATAATGATAAGAATTTGTTAATTTACACGGATAAACCCTATTATTATAACAAAGAAGTCGGTCTTGACACACTACAACAAAAGAAGTCTTTTGCATAAGACTTTTTGACACCACAATTGTGGTCACTAATAATAAGTTATTTGTGACCACTTGTTGTCACAAATCTCTCAACAAATTATTTGAGACAACTTTAAGACTACTTTTAGAGACAACTAGTTGTTGCAAAAAATATTTGAGACGCATTTGAGACCACTTTTGTGGTCACAAATATATTATTTGCGACGGAGTTATTGAGACGACAATAAAGTTGTGACAAATACTCATAAATTGTGACAAATACTTATTATTTGAGACCACTTTGCTTAAGTTGTGGCAAATACTCATTATTTGAGACCACTTTTTTGTGGTCTCAAAAGACCCTTTTCCTTGTAGTGACATAATAATATAAATATAGATTTGTAAATCATGTATAGTTCATATAAAAAATTAAATAAAGTCTATTACTTCTTCCCTCCTAAAATAAGAGTCTTATATCTCTTATTATAACAAAGAAGTCAAAAAGTCCCTTGGAGCTTAGGGTTGGGTATCTTGCAAGGACATCAGGTGGACCTCATATGATTTGAGGATTTGATGCGGACATGGAAGAAATTGAGCGTTTTACAGATATCAATATCGGGTAAATACGTTCTTATCCTATTTTGATCAGTATGATGATTAGTTTTTTCATAAGCTTTACGTGCATCGATAAATTCGGATTACGTGTACATAGCAATTGTTATATGGGGAGTATTGTGATTTCTTCGTTTCCTGTTTTCATTTTGCGTCGATACATGTTTTTTATATCTAGGGTTTCATTAGGGCTTTTGTTTGATTGCATTCTTTCATGGTTGTGTTCGTGTTTTGTTGAGTAACGTTCATATAGGGTTTCTCTTGAGATCACATGGTACAATATGAACTTGTCGCGAAAGTCTCTCTAAACGCAAGGATTGGAACGACCTTCTCAAATCCCAACCGTACTATTCGTGACTCAAATCACAACCGTACGATTCGTGACAGAATTAGTATAAAAGATATCAAATCTAGGAAGGATTTTCCATGAGAATCGGCTTTAGCACTTTCGAATTAATCAGGTCAAATGCAAATTGAGAGAGTGGGGATTAATCTAAATACATGAAGTAAATTAATAAAGGCAAAGGAGAGAACCGATCCCCGAGGCTCGATTTCACACAAGCAAGATAGAATTGATATTTATAAGCGATTATAAGATATTGTTGTGAGTTCTATGTGATTTAAGATAATCCTAAAATCTCCACCCATAGAGAATATTGTCTAGGGAACGAAACTCTAGGACAATCTTTGAGATCGATAAATTATAGAAAAAATGTTAAGGTGCTCCTAATACCCTAGAGTCGGTGAGTAATCGGGGTTCTATGTAGATTACCTATATGAATGAGATCAACAAACTCAACCCCAGGCCTCGGGTTACAGGCTACGTAAGACTAGAAGAAGTTAGCCCGACTTCTCCTACGTTAAAGACCATCGTAGGAGTGTAGTTCCTACACACGCAACTAAATCTAATTTCTTCTATCCTAGCCAAAGTTCCTATGACTCTACTTCCCCGCTCAGTAGAGCTTCTCCTCCATAGGTTTGTCTTCTACTGATTAGGTTTTGGTTATTTTAATTATCTAAGGTTAATTTTCCACCCGAACATACTAAGGTGTAGCAATTAACCTCTAAGCTCAATTAAAATCTAGCTGACACAAGCCTCGAAAGGGTAGCTATCCTTAGTCTAGGGGGTCAACTATCATCTTTTAATTGCACGATTAATTAAAATAATCCTAAGCCACTGAAAGTCGGAGCCACCGCTAAGCAAGCATGTGTTCGAAGGCTCAATTTCACTAACCATCATTAAAAATTAACCAAATCCTAACCCTAGGTACCACAACTCACAACAAATCCAATAATCAATCAACCAGTCATCAACCCGAAGCTTGGGCTACTCCCGAGCTTCAAGGAACACGGAAATGACTAAAAAATCATCAAAACAATAACAAGCATCATCAACATCAAGCAATAAAAATGATAAAAATTGAAAATAAAGAGAAGGGATAGAAAATCCTTAATGTATTGAAGATTCCTCGTATTCTTTGGTAAAATAGACGGGCGTCACAAGCCCAAGAGCAATTCTCAAGTTCTTCTACAAAGACGGCTTCCTCTTTAAAGAGGAGGAAGAAAATCCTAGCTAAGAAATATGAAAATCTGAGAAAATAAAAGGGAAGAGAGGAAACTGTGTTGGGGAATTTTTACAAATGAGGCAAGAGTTGGATAATGTTTACAAATGAGAGGGCAAGGGGTATATATAGGTCCCCAAACCCTAAAATCTGCTGAAAGACCCCTTAAGTAAGGCTAAAAGTGTAAAAATACAAAAAGGGAGTGCTTGGCCCTTTAAAGTATTGAGTTGAGCCCCTTGATCGTGCTCGACTCAATATCTTTTTTGCGAATTCTGGGCACAATCGGTGCAAAATCAGCCCTCTGCCCGAACATGAAAGTTGTAGATCTTCATCTCATGATCATGTAACATCTTGAATCGCTCAATTTTAAGTGTGCATGAGAAAGTTACGACTAAAATACGGAGATATCACGCTGAAAACGGGGCAACCGACACAAACTACCGGGTTGCCGGACTGACAGCTGACAGAAGTGGCCGGTACCCGGTGTTTCGGTGAGTCTAGAGGGTTTGCTCAACCGGCTGAACCGGCAGCCAGCGGTACCGGTCTAGTGTGGCTTGCTTTTGCTCCTTTCTTCGCTCATCTTCATGTTGCGTCGCCGTTTTGGATGCCTTCCTTCCGTCTACTCGACCCGGTCCCTTCACAAATTTTGTTTGTCACTCGATGAAATTCAAGTTAGGATTTTGTATGGTCTACTTTTGGCCCATTTAGGCATTGATTTACTGGCCGGAATGGAGAAACACGTGCTATTAACTTCTTCTTCCATTTTCCATCGTGTTGAGGCCTTTCCACCCATTTTCTCGGCTCGAATTCTTACTGACTTTTGTTTGTGACTTGCTGAACTTGAATTCTAGCTTGACCTTGGCCTATTTGGGCCTTGAGATACAGGCTCGAGTGAGAAATAAGGCGGCATTGGTCTTCTTGATCTTTCAGATTTTCCTAACCTTCAAAATATGACTCAAAAACACCCAAATGTGCATCAAATCATATCGAAAAGGAAATTCAACCCGAAAATACATTTGAACACAAAATCTCACTTAAACATGTTAAATATTCGCAATTCTCATAAAAATATAGACGTGAAATATGCAAGAAAAATGATACTTTTCACGTTCATCACATTACGCATATTACTATGTAGGATAATCGTGGCAAGTATGTGGTTGAGGAATCAGCAGGAGAAGATGATGTGATATGTATTATAGATGAGAATGACGGAGGATACTGTAGATCTACACTATGTTTAATGGCATCAGTTTTTACGCCAAAACCATTCAACAAGTACGGTTTCTTAGAAGCCATGAAGAAGGCATGAGAGCTAAAAGGGGAATGGTTGTTAGAGAGGTTAACCCTAATCTGTTTTCGTTTCAAATCCAACATATAGATAATATGGAACATGTACTTTCATGGAGCAATGACACTTCGAGAAGGATCTTGTTATCATAAAGGAGTTATCTTTCGTAGAACAGCCATCACAAGTGGTCATAAAAAAACTCTGTTTTAGATTAGATTATATGATTTTCTAATGGTGGTCAAATCCGAAAGGTACTTGCATCTGATGAGTAATTGGGTAGGAGTGTTTCAAGAAGTAGATATAAAATCGTTGGAAGGCTTTAGTCGAAGTGTCCGTATCAAAGTGTTGGGTGATGTTATTAAACCATTACAACCAAAATTGGGAATAGAGATCCTAGGAAATAAGAAACTCAGGATTCCGATTAAGCATGAGAGGATAGCTTCATTTTGCTATATATGTGGTATGATGGGGCATATGCATAGAGAATGTGATGTAATAAATGGTGTTCGTGAGATGGGGGAAGTACCGGATAGTCGACTGCCTTTTGGAGACTGGATAAAGGCCTCACCAATGAAGCATGCAACGGTAAAAATTGAAAATACCTCCACTGAACTAAGTGACTTACACATCCGACGCAAACTTTTTGCTGAGTTTCTGAAGAAGAATGTGGAGGAAGATACACATTATAAAGTGCCTAGAAATGAAAGATCATAGTTGAGTCTGTAAACTAAAAATATTGCTTCACTAGTTGAAGGCATCAACCGAGTTGTTGTTGATAAGGAGAACCATCGTACAACCAAAGTTGATGATGGACATCATAAGCAAGTATCACTGCCAAAACCTGCCGAGACACAACCTAGGGAAACTGAGTACCAAACACATACACCCACCAACCCAAAGTCCACCTGTACCCAAACCCACATAACAAATATTTGAATACAAAAAGTCCATCCCAACACAAACCCATAAAATCCAGATAGATGCTCAACTGTCAACCTAGTTCCTTCTGACCCGCTTCCTAATGCTCTCAGGACTAGATCTGGATTTGATTTTCGTGTTCTGGTGAAGGAGGTCCACGGTGATTTATATTAGGAAGAAATTTCGGACATTTAGTTGTTGGGTGTATTATGCATGTTGTTATAGTGTGTCGTATGTAATAATTTATGGTTCATGTTGTGAATTATTTGACTCGTGGCTATTTTATGTGGCTTGTGATTAATATAATTATTCAGGGACATCTTCCTACCGTTTGAATTTAGATTTGGATGACTAGCTGTAGGGTGTATTGTGCATGTTTTTAAAAGTGAGTTGTGTGTCATAAATTATATTATGTTGTGATTATATGTGGTTCATGGTTATTTTATATGTTTGTGATTAATGTGATGTTTATCTGATATCTTTGTACATGTTGTTATTTAGTTGTGATTATATTTTAATCGTGTATTTTTGTTCTTAGGGGTCTATATTATGGTTCCAGGGTTGTTTTACAGAATATTCTATTTATTTACAGTGAAAAACGTTGGGACGAAGTTGTTAATAATAGATTTCCTAGAGAAATAGGTAAAAGAAATTTCCAACCAAGATTTAATAGTTGGTCCACCGTACATCCATGTGATTAAAATTAGACTTCACTACATAGTAGGTGAAAATATTTGATTATCGCATTACGACAGATAAAGAAAGCATTTAGTTGTCCCTATGAACCGGACGTTGAATATTTGAATTATAAATGAACTGAATATTCGAATTGTAAACCAGATACAAACCACGAATAAAAAACCATAAACCACGAACCGAATTATAAACCATAAACCATAAATGAACTGAATATTCGAATTATAAATGAACCATAAAAAAACTAAATATTCAAATTATTCGAATCGAATGCCGCTACACAGGTAGGAAGTGAAACCACGAACCCGACTCATTTTACCATAAATCACGTTTAATTCACAATTTTGCCCATGAATCATGACGTCCCATACAATTCCGAGTTTAGATTTTTTTTTTAAATATTGAAATATTAAATTATTTTAATTTTTCAATAGCAACTTTTAATAATTTATATCATATATATGTTATATATATATATATATAATATAGTACATACATTTTGCTGAGTAAATAATATCTAGTATAGATATTGTATTATATATGTTTCTTTTAATTTTTCAAATATATGATATAAAACCTAACCGATATCTAGTAACTGAATATTCGAACAAAAAACACCTTCATTTGTAACTGAATTCGATTACTATAAGAATCTAATAATTAATTCAAATTTGAATTATATCAGAACTTTTTTTCAATCTGAATCATCTTAATCGAATTCAAAACACGAACCAAATCTAAAGTACTTGATTTTTTTTTTTTACATTACCACTTTAGTGAATGGTCAAATCACTCTTTCAAAGAAATTTACACATGAACTGGGAAACTGAAACCACGGATTCGACTCTTAATTTCTAATGAACTGGGTACAAATCACATTTTTATTCACGAACCATGAATTCCCATTCAATTCACATTTGGAAATGTTTATTTATTTTTTATATGTTCTCTTAAATAATAAAATATTATTTTATTTTGTTTTTTTAACTACAACTTCTAATAATGTATATTATATGTTATAAATATATATAATACTCCCTTCGTCCCAAGTTAATTGTCCTACCTTGTCCTGGCACGGAAACTAAGAAAAAATAGATTTTGTGGAATCTTTGACTTTTTCAAAGATAGAGATTGAATGTGGAGATTTTGATGGTGGAGATTGTGGGAGGATTTGTCATTTATTGGGTCAGACAATTAGCTTGGGACAAATAAATAAGGCATGTAGGACAATTAGGCCGGGACAGAGGGAGTATATATATAGCATGTATATTTTGTATTACATGTGTATTTTTTATTTCTTTTCAAATATATGATATGTAACCTAACTGAATATTCCAATGATTCCCATAATCACCCCCCCCCCCCCCCTCAAAACCACATAGCCTTGCCGAAACAAAATGATAATCTTCCAAACCCAGTCCGAACCCACCAAACATTAAGGCCAAAATTCCCTCCAAATTTAAGAAAACCATCCACAATCTCACCACCAAAAGTTGCTACTATGTTTCCCATGTCTAAATCCCTACTATCCCATTCCTCTTCAAAGACCAAAACATATAAAGCACCAAAAGCCACAACCCGTAATCTGACTTCGACACATGATATTAATGCCCAATTCAGACGCACGCCTCTAGCCACATCACAGAACTTGATCGCTATGGCACAACCGAACCCTTTACCTAATACAAAGACCTTAACCAAACAATCTACCTGGAGTTGCCAAAAACTGAAACACTCCAACTTTACCAAAAAACCCAATAAGAAAGTAACCAGAGGAAAACGGAAAATGCTATCACTCATAGACGAGGCAAAAATGGAGGGCATGGAAATTTATAGAGGGTGAAGAGGGGTAGTGGTAGCTTGGTGTCCATCCGGCGTTGAGGATTGAGTAGAGGATACAGTCCAGAAGGTGGCGTTGAGGATTGAGTAGGGGATACAGATGGAGATTATAAAATTTCTATATTGTTACGTTATACAACACAACTGTACATAATTACATATTTTTGTATGATTCATTTTTTATTCATATTCTAGAATATATATGAGAAATCCTTTTTCAAGGTAAAATGATTAAAAAAGTCTATGGTAACGATTAAACTAAAGATAATAGCATATGTTTAACTTATGGGTATATCAGTTTTTAACATTATTTGGTGATTTGACATGACACTTATATACTCATAAATGAATAGAAAGAAAAACAAAAACTCAACAAAGATAATTAAAAATAATTGAAAAAAGAGGCAAGCATAAGATTTACCTTGTTGACCATTAAATGAGACTTTTCTAATAAATTGATGACATCTAGTTTCGTCTCTAAGTAGAAGAAATGGGTATTTTGATGGATTATAACACTCAAAGTAATGTTTTATTCTGTGTTGCTCGCTTAAATATGTGTAAACTAAATTTTATTGCATTTATGGTGTATTGTCATTATCACCCTCTACCCAAATAGTTGCAATTTGATATGTGTTAAAGGAGGATTATACAATCGTTGATCTAATTTGACATCTTTCGAAATTTAAAGCTGAAAATTCTCCATTGTACTATCTTCTTCTAATCTTCAGAAAATCTCGCGTATTGATTTACTTCAAGGATTCGTATAAAAACGATATTTCACTTGTAGACAAGTTATATAGCAAAAGACGAACTACTCTTCACACATAGGAAAATAGTTCACATCGAAGATTCTCATTCGATTTACAAGAGGGACTCAAAAGTTATATTTACAAGCAAAACATTAAAATAGTAGCTCGCACATCTAGAGTCATTCTTCTGCACTTAATCCTTAACCTGAAATGTTGAGATCTAGGGTGACTTTTTGAAAGACACCTAGTGGGAAAACTTCGAGATTGCATAAGCTCAAAGGCATAGATGCAAGTTCACATAACAAGACGTATCACATAGAATCTAAGCAAAAATGTTAGGGCAATAAACCGCAACAATAGCATAATTACAAGTGAATCCATCAACAAGGCGACGTAGTTACAAAATAAGACAAACCTAATATAAGACAAGGCTGCTTGAGGGTCGGCCAGACCTATATCGAAATATACCCGTCGTGATAGGCTGTGTATGTCCGTAGATCATACTCAATAGGATGGGACGGTGTGTACACCTAACCCGAGGCATGATAATTGTAACATAGCTAGACGAGCCCAACATGCAGTATATTTCTAGCTCAGGGCGGGGTACATCCATAATGAGCTCTGCTGTATAACTTTAGCATATTATGCATAACTTTTTACACATGTAATTCATAATCTATAATATATTTCAACTTAGGCAATTACAATACATGAATATTTAAACTCAAAAGCAAGATTGGAACTTACTCCACCTTTGTATAATGAATGTGCATGAAATGCAAGTTCCTTGATAAAGCCGTGACCCGGATATCAAACGAATCACAATCAAAATGTTTAACCGAAATAATCAAATATGTAAGAGTATGAGCAGCACAAGGATTTACGTGGTTCGATCCGAAGATCTACGTCCATGGATGAAGGCAATAACCTTCCGAGGTGTTTCACTATTTTTCTTCGAAAATCAGAGTACAATCTTTCAAGTAACGATCCTGGAATTCAGAAATCGAACCCTAAACTCAACAACAATTCTCCTATTTACACTATGCAATAGCAACTCTAACAAAATCCCTACAAATCCACCAATCATATCTGCATGGTCGTTGGAAAAGATCATGGAGATCTTTTCCCAACTTCCCAAGGACGCCGCGTATGGGCTTGGCTGCGTTGGGTTTGCGTTGGGCTTGCGCTCTTGGGCCCAATTGACCCGTCTGGCGGGCTAGACCAACCCGGGGAGATTGGGCCATACCTATCAGATGCCCCCCCACCAGCCGGAGTGAGGTAGGAGCTTCGGTTTAAAAGATGCGTCTGTTGGCCGAGGTGTAATTACTGTAGCCGAAGTTGTATCGGAGTCGTAGTTTGAACTGAAGGACCCCCAGGGTGTCAGAATCACTCGGGAGCGGACGGGAATACTTAAGGGTAATGAACGGGAGTGGAGATATGCAACATCGAAGTGTGATTGCCAGAGTTAAGAGGACAATTGCCCGTGGTGAAGTAGGTGGTCGGAGTTGAAATGAAGCTCACTCGAGGTGAAACAGTCAACTGGAGGTAAGATAAAGCTCGCCCGAGGTGAAGCAGTCACCCGGAGTCGTAATAAAGCTCACCCGAGGTGAAGCAGTCAACCGGATTTGGAATAAAGCTCACCCGAGGTGAAGCAGTCAACCGGAGTTGGAATAGAGCTCACCCAAGGTGAAGCAGTCAACCGGAGTTGGAATAGAGCTCACCAGAGGTGAAGCAGTCAACCGGAGTTGGAATAAAGCTCACCTGAGTGAAGTAGCCAACTGGAGTTGAAGTGACATTGATTCAAATCCCAAGACGCGTGTTCCCCACGCGCCTAGGTAACTGTGAAGCACGTGACAAACACGCATGCATCAAAAGCGTTGAATGCGGAAGGTCACGATCTTGGCCGTTAATTCTTGAGTATATAAATAAAGCGTGTACAGGAAGTTTCCATCACTTTCATTTGCAATTTGCGACAGCAAAAGAGCGGGAGAAAAAGAGATTCACCTTGCAAATTCCTGATCCACATACAATTCAAAACAAGTAAGTATGTCTTCCTCTTCATCTTCGTCTTCAATTAGGGAAGTGGGGACGTTGGAGTCTCCCTTAGACGCAGAGCCATTGCGTTTCATAGTCACTGAGAGAAGGGAAATTAGAACAGTGTATAGGGCGGACGGTATGGAAACTGCATCCCGAGCAGTAGATTTTAGCGACTGCTGTGAGGAGGACTTCGAGGTTGCCGCGGTGGCGCCGCGAATGTCGCGGGTGCAAGTAGAAGCATTGATACCGTCGTTTTATTTTCTATTTAACTTAGAATATATTTTTCCGGATCCCACTGATCGAGCCTGTTGTCCACCCAAGGGATTTGTAGGGGTGTACATAGATCATTTAAAGGTGGGGCTTAAGTTCCCGCTGTGCGAGTTTGTGGTGCAGCTATTGAGGTTTTACGGCATTGCACTATGCCAGCTGGCGCCCAATGCCGTGAGGCAGGTGATGGGATTCCTGGTAGTGTGTAAGAGGGCCGGGGTAGAGCCCGATGTAGATATTTTTAGATTTTTCTTTCAACTCAAAGCCTTTGGGAAGGCTAAGGGGTGGTATATATTCGTTTAGCCCAAGGCCCGGGGGTGGTTTTAAGGTTAAAAACCCTAATAAGGTAGAGGGTTGAAAGGAAAAGTTTGTGTTTGTGAAGGTGGGTGTAACCCTCCCAAGGTGGAGGAGGGAGGAGGTTGTGGACAGTGCCCCGGTGGTGGAGCCAGAGTCAGTAGAGGATTTTCGCACCGCGGGCGTCTTTAAATAGCTCTGCTCGGAGGAGGAGCTGAAGGAGGCAGGGTTGAGCCTCTACTCTTCGGGAGGACCAGAGGAAAACCCATCCCAGGGCCAGGGGTCGTCTGCCGGGGCATTCGAGGATGGTAGGGCCACTATTTGTTTATGCGAGCTGTTATATATGGTAAGAGTGCTAACTGTGTGTTGTGCTTGCAGTGGGACGCTTCCGGAAAGAGACTGCGGGGAGCCCCTCAATGCCACCGGCGTTAAAAAACAAGGGGATTGCTACTGAGGTAGCGCCGGGAGCAGTGGTGTCTCCGAGTCAAAGGCGGTCGCAGGGGACCGAGGAAGAAGTGATGGTGACCGACCTGACGCCACGATCAAGGAAGAGGTCGGAGCCATCATCGACGTCTCCTGCGGAGTCAAAGAGGGTTCGTACGGGAACGGCCCCCGAGGTACAATTAATAATATACATCCTGTAATAAACCATAACTTTCTAACAGCTTATTTGGTGGCAGGGGCAAACAAGCGTTCTAGGCCTCGAAGGGCCCGAGGCCGAGGAGCTACTGCACCTGGCTCGGGGGATAATAGACCTCGGGCGGAGGAGTGAGAGGGAGGCCAAGGAGGAGCTGGCCGAGGCGCTAAGGGAGCTTCGGTCTTGGAATGACAGGTTGACGCATGACCTGGCCGAGGCTCGAAAAAGAGCCGCCGAGGAGGAGAAAGAGGTGGCGCGGCTAGGGGGTGGAGGCGGAGGCGGGATTGCACCGTGGTGAGGTGGCAGAGCTCCGCACCGAGCTAAAGGGTAAGGATGCCGCTGCAATCGAGGGCCAAGGTGCCCTGCTGAACACTTTTGCTGGGAAACTCCTCCAGACGAGCACGTTCCTCGATTACTAAATGAGGTTCGTGTCCGTCGACGACACTGCAACCCGTTCCACATTGCTGGAGAAGATAAAAGATGTCTATCCGGATGTGGACGTTTATCGTCCAGAATTCGGATACGACTATGACTCCGTCGGGGCCATGGAGGAGGCATAATATCAGGCGCTAGCTCAGGTGCCGGAGTAGCCCCTGGTGAAGGCGTTGGCGAAAAAAGGCAGGGTACTGACTGCCGAAGAGATCGCCAGCTGCGACGCCGACCAGGACCAAGAGTTCTTGGCCTTCAGAAAGGGGGAATTCGCGTCGGAGCCGCGATCATGCCCCCCCCCCCCCCCACCCCCAGAGGATGGAGCCTGCAGCAGAGGAGCAGGAGGAGAGCGCTGGTGATAGCCAAGCAGTGCCCGAGGAGGGAGAGAAGGCAGCCGCAGTGGAAGGGTCCGAGCCGGGGGAGGTCAGTTCCCCCCAATTTTAAATAAACTGTAATGATGTAGATAGGAAACCAGATGTATTATCTTGTTGTTGATGTATTTGGGATTCAACGTTTGTATCTGGAACTCTGATTGTAAAATGTTGAAAACATTGAACAACGATGTTGATTTAATTTCAGTGAGTGTGACTCGATTGTGTATAGTATTGATCTATTGCTGATAACAGGAAAGCACCGAGGAGCTGCACAACGTAATAAAGTAGCTGATGCGCTCCTTGGACTGGTTTCGGGGCGAAAGGGACAACTTGCATAAGCATGTTGTGCCCCAGCTGGAGAGAAAACTTGCCGCTGCTGAGAAGAGGGCAACCGAGGCCGAAAAAGCAAGAACCGAGGCTGCAAAAAAAGCCTTGGATCACCAGCTGAAGTACTTATCAAAATGAGCTGAGGTGGAGCGACTCTTTGTCCATCAAAGGGAGTACGAGCGGATCGTGTCGGAGTTCGGCCTATTAACCTTCGCGGAGGTCGAGGAGCGAACTGCTGAAATTCAGAAGGAAATAGCAGTACTGATAGAGGCCGGACACATTGACTCCGCCGAGCTGGTTAGGAAGCGGGAAGTGCTAGAGATACTCCTCAGCATGTACGAGGACGTAAAAGGCCGTAGAAGGTGGCGGCGTGCTGCGGAGGAGAATATTGCCAGCTCTAGCCAGGGGAACTCCTCGAAATCGGTGAAAAAACCAACCGGAGTTGTGATCCGAGAGCCGAGCCCGGTAGTAGTCGCAGAGGAGGAAGTCCAAAGACTTGCCGAGGAGATTGAAGTGATGGCCCCCGCAGAGTGGGACCCTGTGGGATGGTCTAACACTCCCGGGCCAGCTCGGCAACTGGTACACGTGTTCCGTGCACGTACTTTAGGGCACTTTTAGTGTCATTTTAGCGTCAATAACGTGCATAATTATGTGTATTTAGTGCTTTTATATTCTAATGGGCAAAATAATGCGTTTGAACTATTTTTGTATTAAGACAGGTGTAAAAAGGGTCAAAATCAAACATTAAACGACCGCGGAGTCGAGGGATCGATCGAGGCAATAAAGAAAGAGCCAACTGAAGATCTCGGCCGAGACAGGATGCTAATCTCGGCCGAGATGAGCCTCCAGGGGTTTTCTGAAGTTTTGCAAGACTGAAGATCTTGGCCGAGATTCAATCTCATCTCGGCCGAGATGAGGCTCCAGGGAATTTCTGAAGAATCTCAAAGATGAAAGTCTCGGCCGAGATGCAATCCAATCTCGGCCGAGATGAGTCAAAACCTAAAAAAGCCCTAGTTTCCCCTTTTCACGTCTTGGCCGAGATGCAACCCAATCTCGGCCGAGATCGACCTTCGACCCAAATTTCTTGAAAACCCTTTTTCACGTCTCGGCCGAGACACACTCCCGTCTCGGCCGAGATTCACTACCCTATTTTAAAATCCTGAATACGTTTTTGCTTATTTTTGTCTAGCACTTTCTCCCTTTATATATATATCATCCCATTCGAATTTAACCTAACTTTGGGATAGCTTTTGATACCTTTTTGATACTTGGAGAGCACATTTCAGCCACCAAGGAAGGAGATTGGACAAGGGATTGAAGGATCATCTTCTCCAATCGACATCTTTGGATTCATCCTAATCAGTATCATGTTTCTTTATTTTTCCATTTATTTCCTGATTGTATTAGTTAATGTGGGTGGCTAGCACCCTTAGTTCATCCTTTATCATTGTGGAACCTTGAGTCGAGACATTGATGTGATTATTACGGTTAATGTTACCGAGATTATTGTGCATTTAAGTGTTTTGTGTTATTTGCTCTTATTGACTCACATTTATGAATTGATTATTGGTTTGATCACCCTTTAAGGGATTTGTGAATGTGTTGCTAGAATAGGAGATTACTATCCGTAATTGTAGGATTTTCGATTCCCGTGTAGCAAACAATAGTTATTTATTGGGGATAACACAAAGTTCAACCACTAAAACCGAGCTTTCGAGTTTTATATTGAATTTATCTCGTTGTCCTAGTGTTTAATGCTTTTGGTGATTGAATCTAAGAGAGCTTGTTCGAGGATTCGGTTAAACTGAATTGGGTTAGTCGAAGAGCTTATTTTGATTAACTAAGATTAAGGGACAACAAGGCTATTAGAGCTTGTTAATAGTCTTGAGATAAGGGCTTAAATCACAATTTAATCGGGCATTAACAATAGTTGCATCAATTGTTCAAGACCAAGGGGAAGCATGATCAAGGGTGACTTGTTTTACTATTTGAAAACTAAAACCGAAAAAGATCTCTTCTATTATTTTCAATAGCTTGAACTTGGGTCCACTGAAAGACACGAGGGTAGTCATCCAACTGGCGGACTGAAGCACCTCATCTTTCCAGCAGATTTCTATATACTTGACATGCATGGAAATTCGCCCGATTCCACTCCAATCTTGCTTGGGAGGCCGTTCTTGAATACCTCCCAAACAAATATTGACGTGCGAGAGGTAACTCTTAGCATGGAATTTGCTGGCCAAGTGGTGCAATTCAATATCTTTGATTCAATGAAATATCCTGAGGAATTGCATAGTGTTTGTTCTATTGATGTCATTGATGTTATTGATCCCCTTGTGGAGGGAGTGTTTGAGTGTTATTGTAGGGACAAAGAAGCAATTGAATTGGCGGCCGATCTAGAGAAGATAGAGCCAATGGAAACCAAGAAAGAGTTGGTGGGGATAGTGGAACAATCGAAATCATTCAAGCCTTTCCGAACCAAGTCCTTTCCCAAATTCTTACCCTTGCTTGAACCTCAAGAAAAGCTGCTACCTTCTACCATCAAGGCACCAACCCTTGAGCTCAAAGCCCTCCCCCCCCCCCCCCCCCCCACATCTCAAATACACATATCTTGGGGAGGACGAAACCCTACCGGTGATTATCTCATCAAAGCTCACATCCACTCAAGAACAAGCATTGATCGGGGTCCTCAAGGTTAACACAGAAGCTATAGGGTGGGCTATTGCTGATATCAAAGGCATTAGTCCATCCCTATGCATGCACCGGATATTGTTGGAGGATAATGCAAAACCAAGTCGGAAACCCCAAAGGCGACTTAACCCACCTATGATGGAGGTGGTGAAGACGGAGATCATCAAGTTACTCGATGTTGGGATTATCTACCCAATATCGGATAGCGAATATGTGAGCCCAACACAAGTCGTGCCCAAAAAGTCGGGAGTGACGATGGTGGAGAACAAAGACGGGGAAATGGTTTCCACCCGCTTGCAAACCGGATGGAGAGTGTGCATCGATTACCGCAAGCTAAATGCCATGACCCGCAAGGATCATTTCCCTTTGCCATTCATTGACCAAATGCTTGAGAGATTGGCCGCGCATTCCTTCTATTGCCTTTTGGATAGGTACTCCGGATATTTTCAAATACCCATCTCTCCAGAAGATCAAGAGAAGACCACTTTTACATGTCCCTTCGACACTTTTGCATGGAGGAGAATGCCATTTGGGCTATGCAATGCCCCGGCCACCTTTCAAAGGTGTATGGTAAGCATTTTTTCCGAATATGTAGGGCATATTATTGAAGTTTTCATGGATGATTTTAGTGTGTATGGTGAGTCTTTTGAAAAATGCCTTGATAATCTTGCTAAAATTCTGAAAAGGTGCATAGAAACAAATCTTGTGTTGAATTGGGAAAAATGCCACTTCATGGTGGAACAAGGAATTGTGTTGGGCCATGTCGTTTCTAGTAAGGGAATAGAAGTAGACAAAGCGAAAATTGATATTATTTCTTCTCTCCCTTACCCCGCAAATGTGCGGGAAGTGCGTTCTTTTTTGGGCCATGCAGGATTTTACCGGAGATTTATCAAAGATTTTTCGAAGATAGCTGCTCCTTTGTGTCGGTTGCTTCAAAAAGATGTGGAGTTTGATGTGAGCAAGGAATGCAAGTTGGCATTTGATGAGTTGAAGAAGAGATTGGTTACCCCTCCAATTATTCAACCGCCAGATTGGGAATTGCCTTTTGAGCTAATGTGCGATGCTAGTGAACAAGCCTTGGGGGCAGTTTTGGGACAGAAAAGAGGAAAGGTGACCCATGTCATCTACTATGCTTCACGTACTTTGAACCCAGCTCAGATGAATTATACTACCACAGAGAAGGAGCTGCTAGCTGTTGTGTTTGCATTAGAAAAGTTTCGGTCTTACCTTATTGGGACAAGGATCATCGTATATACCGACCACGCAGCATTGAGGCACCTCATGGCTAAAAAGGAGGCGAAGCCTAGGCTTATTTGCTGGATATTACTTCTCCAGGAATTTGACCTTGAGATCAAGGATAAGAAAGGGTCAGAAAATTGTGTTGCAGATCATCTCAGCCGAATAACCCAACAGGAAACGGACTTGCCTCTCCGGGAAAGCTTTCCAGACGAGCAATTACTAGCAATGACAGGCACGAAGGTTCCTTGGTATGCCAACTTGGTGAATTATTTGGTGTCCAAGAGATTTCCTATTGGGATGAGTAAACCGCAGAAGGATAGGTTGAAGAGTGAGTCGAAGCATTTTGTTTGGGGTGATCCATACCTGTGGAAATATGATTCAGATCAAGTAATCAGGAGATGCATTCCCGAAGACGAAGTGCAGTCGGTGTTGAATTTTTGCCACTCACATGCTTGTGGAGGCCACTTCGGGCCGAAGAGGACGGCATACAAAGTGCTTGAGAGTGGACTGTTTTGGCCCACCATATTTAGAGATGCCCTTGCTTTTTGCAAGTCCTGTGACAACTGTCAAAAGACGGGAAATGTCTCTCAAAGAAATCAAATGCCCCAAAACCCGATTGTAGTCTGTGAAATTTTTTATGTTTGGGGTATGGACTTCATGGGACCGTTTCCCTTGTCTTATGGGAATTTGTACATATTGTTGGCTGTTGACTATGTGTCCAAGTGGGTGGAAGCGAAAGCAACCCGAACCAATGACTCTAAAGTTGTAGCCGAGTTCGTCTAATCCAACATTTTTGCTCAGTTTGGGATACCAAAAGCCGTCATAAGTGATAGAGGCACACACTTTTGCAACCGAACAATCGACGCATTGCTGAAGAAATACGCTGTATTGCACAAAGTTTCGACGCCTTATCATCCACAAATCAATGGGCAAGCCGAAACTTCGAATCGGGAAATCAAGTCGATATTGGAGATGACCGTGCAACCAAATCGCAAGGACTAGAGTTTGAGGCTCAATGATGCATTATGGGCTTATAGGACTGCCTATAAAACTCCAATTGGTATGTCTCCCTTTCGACTCATTTATGGAAAGCAATGCCATCTCCCGATGGAACTTGAGCATAAAGCCTACTGGGCTATTCGGAGATGCAACATGAACCTTGATGAAGCCGGTGTACACCGAAAGCTCCAAATTGCAATAGCTCGAAGAAATTCGAAATGAAGCCTTTGAAAACGCCATGATCTACAAGGAGAAAATGAAGGCTTTTCATGATTCGAGAATTACCCGGAAAACGTTTGTGGTTGGGGAGAAAGTGCTATTATATCACTCTCGGTTGAAGTTATTTCCGGGCAAGCTCCGTTCGAGGTGGGTAGGACCCTTTGTTATCACTAAGGTGTTTGATCATGGAGCCATCGAAATTGAAAGTGGTAAAATCGGAAAAATCTTCAAGGTCAATGGACATCTTCTCAAGCCTTATCTAGAGCATATTCAAGAAAGCCCCGGTGAAGAAGAACGAGTGGAAGACTCACCACCAAACTGAAAGAGCGTCCGTCGAGCCAACGACGTTAAACAAAGGCGCTTGTTGGGAGGCAACCCGGCGGTTACTCATTTTCTCGTATTTTAAATTCATAGTTTAGCAGTTTTACTATTATTTACATATTTTGAATTATGTTGGTTAAAATGTGTGTAGGTACCAAACAAGCAAACCAAAGCCAAGACATGATGTAGAATGGGGGTGAAGAACACCAAAAAAGTGGAAAAATGCAGGGGAGGAGGACACTCTCGGCCGAGAAACAGAAGAAATCTCGGCCGAGACTCCATGTGAGTGAAAAGGGCAAATCTTCCCTGCAAGCCTTTCTCGGCCGAGACACATGCCTCATCTCGGCCGAGATCCAAAGATGCCAAAAATCTGGAAAATTTGCATGAAGATAATCTCGGCCGAGACACTACATTATCTCGGCCGAGATTCAGAAGGGCCCAAAATGAAGAAATTTCTCTGGAAGCAAATCTCGGCCGAGACACTACAGCATCTCGGTCGAGACAGGTTTGAATGGAAATTGAGCCAATTTCGCTGGAAGAGCATCTCGGCCGAGACAGGACCGAATCTAGGCCGAGATGGGATTGTCCAGAATGGGGGTAAAAATGCTGAGACTTCATCTCGGCCGAGACACTACAGAATCTAAGCCGAGATCCCTTGCCGGGTCAAGTTATCCTGAAAGCGTAGAACGGATCTCGGCCGAGACATGGAGCCCAAATTCGAATCTCGACCGAGACGGAAAACAGGTATAAATACCCCCTGCGCGAAAATTAGGTCAGTTCTTCCCCAAAACTTGCGATTTTCACACACTCACGCACACACTACTCCAATAATCACCTTGCACTCTATTTCCACCTCTCAAATTCACACCACACCTTACTCACATAACCAAATTCAAAAACTTTTCGATTAAACTCAACTGGTAAGTACGGCTATCTCCTCCTTTCGATTTATTATTGCATATTAGTGTATACATTGTTGAGATTGAGAGTTAATTTTACGTTTATATGCATGTTCATTGAACTTGGTTATACATACAAGTACTTGTATTGATTTTTTGCCAATTGATAAGTGTTATGCATTTAAATAATAGAATTGACATGATAGTTCGTATAGTTGCTTGATGATTGAGTGGGTGGATTGTTGAGTATAGTCTTGTGAGTTTTTGAAAAGGCTAAATTCGTTGTGGCATATTATCAAACATGTGCTCGGCGTTAAATTGTTGTGCCTAAGTTAGCTAAATTCGACTATATTCTCTAGTTTCTAAGACTAATTGTTGATATTATCGTAATGTGTGACCTTATTTGAATATGATTTGGTTGTCATTGCATGGTTGATACATTTTGCCTTGTTTTTATTAGAGATATAGTCGGATTCAAGTGAACCTAGGCATCTCTTACTTGCACTTGAACTAGTTATTTTGCCACAAGTTTTTGATGATTGAATTGTTGATTTTAGGTACCCATGGCACCTCCGAAATTCACGAAAGGCAACACCCAAGAAGGCACCTCTGGCCGAAGAGTCACGCAAAAAATCCGAAGAAGTCAAGCCAAGAGCAAGGAGAAGGCTGTTGAGCCTACTCCGGAGGTTCCTCCACCGGAAGTTCCACCGACTTCCACTGACAAGTCCACGAAACCCATAGATTTTGATATCGTGCTGGAAACGGAGGATCAAAGAAAACGGTTTGACAAATTGATGAAGAGGGGGGTGTCAGCTACCCGCTTTGGCGATCCCAAGATCTTGGACGCCATGGGAATCCGGCAAAATGTTCTGGAGCTGTTAGACACAGCAGGTCTAGTTCAGTGCCTCGCACCCCGCCCAACTTTCCTCAAGCATATGATCCAAGGGGCTCCAGGCTCACCACCATTCGAAACCCCGTCGTGAAGTATTTACAGAAGCTGTTGAGCTCCACCATATGTGGACGAAAAGAGATCAGCTCTCCCCGGTTATACGAGATGGAAATTCTTTGGGCCATCGTGGATCGGAGAAAGAGGGACTTCAAGCAGGACTTGGTATCATGTTTTCAGAAGATAGTGAAAGAATTAAGGACGGAGAGGAAAAGAGAAACGAAAATGCCCGACCCGATCTATTGTGGGGCGTTGATAACCCCTATACTCGAGCACTACCATGTTCCCCTTCCAGAGTACACACCTATCACTACTGATTATTATTTGGATTGGGAGGAGATGGAGAACATGCGCATTGCCATGCTCGGGTACAAAGAGGGCACATCGGGTCCGGCTGTCCCTTACGTTCTCCAAAACGAGGGACCTTACCTCCGCCTACCCAACCCCGGACTGACTTACATCACCAACCTGGCAAGCAAGCTGAATTTGGAACTGAGCTCCGAGGCACACCTCAATGCAACCTTGGAGCCAAACCGGGAAGAATTGACCAAGTTCAAGCGAGCTAAAAAGCCACGTCCGGTGGCACGGGTTCGGAGCGTGGGGGTTGAAGGGGAAGGCAGTAGCCAGCTAGAGCAACCGTCGAGGAAAAGATCATCTACTGCCATTCTAACTCAATCTGAGTTCTAGGAACGGCAAGAGGGCTTGATGGCGGCCATGGGGGACGAGATCAAAGGCGTCAGAGCCGAATTGGTGGAGATGCGAGCATCTATTGGAGCTGAGCTGAGAGGGATCAAGGAGACTATCCAAGAAAATCAGACCAAGATTCTCGACCTTTTCAAATCAATCAAAGGATGCTTCACCGGCTCGAACCCCCGACCTTCCCCCTCGCTGTGAGTAGAGCGACCGAGAAGTCTTACCTTTTTGTCCCAAACTTAGTTGAAAAACTAAGTTTGGGGGAAAACAAAGAGATAAGACCATTTCGGCCGCTTGAAACCCCCTACCCCTCGTTTTTCTTCTTTCATTATCTTTACTGTTGGCCTGTGAGCCACTTGACATGACTTGTTTGTTGGATTTCTTGTGATGGCCTGTGTGCCAATCTGATTTGCATATTGATTGCCTTTGTGATATATGTCCATTTTGATTGTTGGTAATATTGCCGGCCTGTGAGCCAATTGTCATATTTTTTTATTAGCCTTGTTGGTAATATTATTACATATTCAATTGGATGTTTCGGATTTTTAAATAATCATTGGGTGCCTTAAAGTCAAATTGTTTGTTTGTGTTGATAAGTACACACACATTTTTCCTTTATTGTTATAGGAGTAGATTCTTAATAAAGTAGTTCATTTAGTTAATGTTTGTGAATAAACGTGAAATAAAATGGTTAAGTTCGGCGAGCCACCAAATTGTACTCCTCTTTTTCCACAAACTAAGTTTGCAACTAAGTTTGGGGAGGGGGTGGGATTCGTACAAATTGGCAGCTCGAGAAAGCAATTGGATGAAGTTTAGGATAAAAAAAAAAAAAAATGTGGCATTGATTAATGATGAAATTTTTTGACAAATATCTTTGAAAGAAGCACATGGTAGAGCATGATAGACTTTTTGAAACAAAATTGAACATACACTCAAAACTTTTGATCAAAATTGCAACCGAGTGAGTTTTTGAGCTTTAGAAGATACTCCCATCTTTGGAGTAATGTAAACTTTCTTTCGGTGTGAAATTCATTGAGTGCATTTAGTTGTCTCTAGAACTTGCCTTGATTCTCTATTTTGCATGAGTCGGTGCATTGTGTGACATTGAAAATGATCTTAGGCAATCCTTGACTTGAGCCTACTTTCAAGCTTGAAAACATGTCCTGTTAACCTAATTTGATATTGTCTCTAGTTGAGCCCCTTGAGCTTTTAGCCACTTGTTTGACAGCCCAACTCTACAAGCCGAAACCCTTTCAATTAGCCTTTGAACCTAATTGGACTATTTGAGTATGAGGGAGGTGGTTGGAAGGTAGTCGGGTAATTTGGGATTGAAAGGGGTAATCTATGGGGAATATTGAAAGGTGAAAAGAGATGAAACACTAGGAAAAGAATCGAGAACACTAGTCCTCTCCAATATTTGTTTAACAAAAAAAAAAAAAAAAAAAAAAAAAAATCAAGTAGTTGTATATACTCAATTGTTGCTTTTGATTTGGAGAGGCTAGTAATATAAATACCTTTCGATATATGTTCTCAAAGTGGTAGAAATTCAAAGAAAATACACTCCAACGGAGAATTGAGAAAGCAATTAGGTTGTGGACTTTGTGGTAAGGGGAAGAAACCAATTTTGGGATTGGTTTACTAAGAAAGTAAAGAGTGAGGTAAAGTGATTGTTGTTTGAGGGGTGGATGAGATTAGCTAACTCATTTAGTCCATTTTATAGTCACTTATACCAGAAATTTTCCCACCTTACCCCAAGCCAACATTACAACCTATTAAAGACCTTTTTGATTCTTTGTCACACATGTCGGTATACATCGAAGTTTAGATGATTGGCAAGCTTATGGTAGGCATTTTATGCATTTCAATGTGAGCGTATACACTTCCCTTTTGATACACTTTTACACTCACCAAGTGAGGATCTTAAGTTTAGAGTGTTTTGTCTCGAGAGTAGTGGATCTAGTCTATCACACATGCTCACTTTTATCATGATCTCTTACTCTTTTTCATGAAAATTCTGAAATCAAATGCCACTAAACTTTGCCCTAAACACGTGTTCTTTTGTCTTTCTCTTTATTGTTCGGGACGAACAAGTTTTAAGTTTGGGGAGATTTGGTACAAGTGTTCAGTGCACGCACTTTAGGGAACTTTTAGTGTCATTTTAGTGTCAATAACGTGCATAATTATGTGTATTTAGTGCTTTTATATTCTAATGGGCAAAATAATGCATTTGAGCTATTTTTGTATTAAGACAGGTGTAAAAAGGGTCGAAATCGAACATTAAACGACCGCGGAGTCGAGGGATCGATCGAGGCAATAAAGGAAGAGCCAACTGAAGATCTCGGCCGAGACAGGATGCTAATCTCGGCTGAGATGAGCCTCCAGGGGTTTTCTGAAGTTTTGCAAGACTGAAGATCTCGGCCGAGATTCAATCTCATCTCGGCCGAGATGAAGCTCCAGGGAATTTCTGAAGAATCTCAAAGATGAAAGTCTCGGCCGAGATGCAATCCAATCTCGGCCGAGATGAGTCAAAACCTAAAAAAGCCCTAGTTTCCCCTTTTCACGTCTCGGCCGAGATGCAACCCAATCTCGGCCGAGATCGACCTTCGACCCAAATTTCTTGAAAATCCTTTTTCACGTCTTGGCTGAGACATACTTCCGTCTCGGCCGAGATTCACTACCCTGTTTTAAAATCCTGAATACGTTTTTGCCTATTTTTGTCTAGCACTTTCTCCCTTTATATATATATCATCCCATTCGAATTTAACCTAACTTTGGGATAGCTTTTGATATCTTTTTTATACTTGGAGAGCACATTTCAGCCACCAAGGAAGGAGATTGGACAAGGGATTGAAGCATCGTCTTCTCCAATCGACATCTTTGGATTCATCCTAATCAGTATCATGTTTCTTTATTTTTCCATTTATTTCCTGATTGTATTAGTTAATATGGGTGGCTAGCACCCTTAGTTCATCCTTGATCATTGTGGAACCTTGAGTCGAGACATTGATGTGATTATTACGGTTAATGTTACCGAGATTATTGTGTATTTAAGTGTTTTGTGTTATTTGCTCTTATTGACTCACATTTATGAATTGATTATTGGTTTGATCACCCTTTAAGGGATTTGTGAATGTGTTGCTAGAATAGGAGATTACTATCCGTAATTATAGGATTTTCGATTTCCGTGTAGCAAACAATAGTTATTTATTGGGGATAACACAAAGTTCAACCACTAAAATCGAGCTTTCGAGTTTTATGTTGAATTTATTTCGTTGTCCTAGTGTTTAATGATTTTGCTGATTGAATCTAAGAGAGCTTGTTCGAGGATTCGGTTAAACTGAATAGGGTTAGTCGAAGAGCTTATTTTGATTAACTAAGATTAAGGGACAACAAGGCTATTAGAGCTTGTTAATAGTCTTGAGATAAGGGCTTAAATCACAATTTAATCGGGCATTAACAATAGTTGCATCAATTGTTCAAGACCAAGGGGAAGTATGATCAAGGGTGACTTGTTTTACTATTTGAAAACTAAAACCGAAAAAGATCTCTTCTATTGTTTTTGAGTACTCGTTTCTTTTAATTGTGTCTATTTGCTTTTAATTGTCACTAATAGATTGTTAGTTTCCCATCAACCCCCCCCCCCCCATTATTGCTTTCTTAAGTATTTATTTCTTGCATACTTAATCATAAACTGCTTGACATCGTAATCAAAATTGTTCAGCCGTTCCCTGTGGGATCGACCCTTATTTACCATTCTACTCAGTAGGATAGTTAGTAAGGTTTAAGTGTATTCTTCATACACATTTAATTTGGTAGTAGGAAACGACGCTACCAGCAACCGAGTCCCCGACGGCGAGGAGTCCGAAGGAGTGAGGGGACCGAGGTCCAATCTCGAGGTATTTCCAGATCCCGAAGGACGCGGAGGAGCTGCCGAGGCGGGCCTCAGCGCCGAAGTGCTGGGTATTGGTTAGGAAGTGATAGGTAGACAAGTTGTTTTATAAAGGGATAATTACAAAAAGGCCGCCGAACTATTAGCACTTTTTCACTTCTGCATATAAACTATTAACATTGACTAAACCACCGCCAACCTATTTGAATATTACTACTCGAAAACTACCGACCAGAATACCGCTCAATTTTTATCCCAAAAGGTGGTTTTGCAAAACCGGGTGTGCAATAGATTTGGGCGGTATTATGGCCGATAGCTTTCGAGTAGTAATATTCAAATAGGTTGGCGGTGGTTTAGTCAGTGTTAATAGTTTATATGTCAAAGTGAAAAAGTGCTAATAGTTCGGCGGCCATTTTATAATTATCCCTTTTATAAATGTAATGCATTTTTGTAAATAAAATGTATTTTGAAAAAATGAACATGTATGTAACAAGTTCTTTTGCAAATTATAGAATAGTGATGTATGTGTAACATGATGCGATGCTCCTTTTAATTGTAGTAATACGATGTGATGCAAGTAATGTATT
Source organism: Ajuga chamaepitys (assembly GCA_958295605.1). NCBI lineage: Eukaryota > Viridiplantae > Streptophyta > Magnoliopsida > Lamiales > Lamiaceae > Ajuga > Ajuga chamaepitys. Next base: position 36,987,731 of record OY282498.1, on the reverse strand, counting down.
AGCTAGTACTCGGGAGTACAGGATGTAGATAAGCCCTTGTTCGGAAACAAGGCATAAAATCTCCCGGACGGATTAGGCGGGAGTCAACGTTTGTACGATCACAAAGTTGATAACCTCTCCGGATGAATCAGGCGAGAGGGGATTCATGTCCGGGGACAAAGTTTATGGTCTCTCCGGACGGATCAGGCGAGAGACCAATGTGTCCGGAGACAATTAACGATTGACGCAATAAATATTCGTGTAGTTTAGGCCGGGGCGTCCCCGCGGCACAAAAGAGAAGCAGTGTATGCCTTTGTAGTAAAAACTTTTATTCATAGTTATTGCTTGAACAATTAAAAAATACAAGAGTAATCTAAAAAAATAAAGTACCGCGGCGTAGAAGTAAAAGTATGTACAGAAACTTAAAAGTAAGAATAAGTACTTGACATGGGAAACTATAGATAGAAACGCCGCAGATTGCTGACGTGCCAAGTGCGAGGCATCGGTGTGCCATCCAAATGTTCTAACTGATAGCTCACGGAGGCATGAGCAGCGGTGACGCGATAAGGCCCTTCCCAAGTGGTGTGCAATTTGCCCTCGGGGGCAGCTTTGCTGGCAGAGTTTAGCTGAAGCACTAGGTCGCCCACCTGGAACTGTGTTCCTCGGACTCGATTGTTGTGATACCTAGCCGTTCGCTGTTTACACTTAGTTTGATGGATGAAAGATTGTTCGCGTCGATGCTCTAGCTCGTCAAGGTTGGTCCGGAGTGCTTCCTCGTTGGCTCTGGGATCAAGGTGCAAAAGCCTGGGGCTCGGAACTCCCACCTCGGCAAGAATGACAGCCTCGGAGCCGTAGGTTAGGCTATAAGGAGTTTCCCTAGTGGAGGAATGTGGCGTTGTGCGATAAGCCCATAGAACTTGCGGAAGATTCTCAGCCTAGAGACCCTTCGCCTGATCCAATCGCTTCTTTATGTCGTCGATAAGAGTGCGGTTCGTGACTTCGACCTGACCATTAGCTTGGGGGTGAGCTACCGAGGTGAAAGCTTGCTTGATGTGCAACTCCTCGCACCAGGACCGAAAGGGATCATTGGCAAACTATTTTCCGTTGTCGGATACGATTGTACTTGGGATATGCCAAATCGGCATATTATGTTACGCCAAACAAATTTTAGAATATTCTGACCAGTAATGGCGGTGAGTGGCTCGGCTTCGACCCATTTAGTGAAATAGTCCACGGCGACCACAAGAAATTTAATTTCCCCCGGAGCAATAGGAAACGGACCTACAATGTCGATACCCCACTGTATGAATGGCCAGGCGCTTTGTATGCCGATGAGTTCGGTTTGCGGCAGGTGCTTTACTCGGGAGTGCCGCTGACACTTGTCACACTTCGATACCAAATTATGGGCATCATTGAACAAGGTGGGCTAGTAGTATCCGCGCCGAAGTACTTTCTTGGCCAACGTACGTGACCCAATGTGACTTGCGCATGCTCCCTCGTGAAATTCCCGAAGAACATAGTCGGCTTGGACCGGGCCAAGACATCGGAGGCTCGGCTGCAAGTATGACTGACGGTATTAGACCCCATCGTGAAGCGTATATTTCGGTGCTTTTAAAAGTATCTGCCGAGCAAGAAATTTATCTTCGGGCAGGGTGCCATTCTGGAGATACTGGAGGATCGGAGTCATCCAATTGGGATCGGCATCAGTCAGCACAGAGACCACCTGTTCATTAATTGAAGGCTGGGTAGCTTCTTCGACAATTATGTTTGGAGACACATTTGACGGGACCGCGGAGGCCATTTTACTGAGAGTATCGCCTTAGTATTTTCTTCGCGGGGGATCTGCTGGACATCAATCGAGGTAAAAGTTGACAAAAGTTTATGAGTTAAAGCCAGATACCTTTTCAATGTATCATCTTTTGCCGCATATGTGCCCTTGATCTGGCTTGAGACCACCTCGGAATCAGTGTATAGTTGGATATGCGAAGCCCCGAAGGTTTGAGCGAGCCAGACCCCAGCAATGATAGCCTCGTATTCAGCCTTGTTGTTTGTCACTTTAAACTTAAAGCGCAGGACATATTTGACTTCGATGCCATTGGGACCAATGAGAAGGACCCCGGCTCCACTACCTCGGGTAGCAGAAGCACCGTCTACGTATACATACCACTTGTTGGCTTCGGCTTCGGGGTCGGTTTGGGGTGTAGTCCCAGCACGTGTGACTGCCTCGGGGTCATTAAATGGGACCTCGACCAGAAAATCCGCGAGAGCTTGACCCTTGATGGCTCGGCGAGGTAGAAATTGTATTTCATGTTCCCCGAGTCCAATTGCCCACTTGGCCAAACGTCCCAATACATCGGGCTTGGTAAGAATCTGATGAATAGGTTGATTTGTGAGGACCCGAATAGTATGCCCCTGAATGTAAGGACGCAGGCAGCGGGCCGCCATGACTAGGGCCAAAAGTGTTTTTTCCGCCACAGAGTAGCGAGTTTCTGCCCCTTGGAGGGCTCAACTAACGAAGAATACAGGTTGTTGACTGCCATGGTCCTCTCGGACGAGGGTCGCACTAATGGCTTCATCGGCGGAAGCCAAGTATATATAGAGGGGCTCTCCGGGGAGAGGCGCTGACATAGTGGGTAACTGGTTGATATGTTGTTTCAGAGCTTCAAAGGCTTCGTCGCACTGCGAAGTTCATTCAAATTTCTTCGCTTGGCGCAAAACTTTGAAGAAGGGAAGCTGGCGCTCCGCTGCCTTGGATAAAAAGCGATTTAGAGCGGCGAGGCCGCTAGTCAAACGTTGGATGTCTTTCACGGTCTTTGGCGTTTGAAAATCCAGCACATCCCTGATCTTCGTTGGGTTGGCCTGGAGACCGTGTTGTGAGACAATTTACCGAAAGAATTTTCCTGACCCGACGCAAAGGTACACTTAGCTGGATTGAGTCAAAAATTGTGGCGCCGTAGTGTGCTTAATGTCTCGGTGATGTCTTGCACACATGAATGAGGAGAATGACTCTTAATTACGAGATTGTCGACATATACCTCAACGTTGCGTCCTATCTGATCTCGGAAGACGTGGTCCATAAGACGCTGATAGGTGGCTCCGGCATTTTTGAGTCCGAAGGGTATTTTCTTGAAAGCGAAGCATCCACAATCAGTGATGAAGGCTGTTTGGATAGCATTTCGGCGGTCCATATGGACTTGGTGATACCCCTTATACAAACCCAAAAAGCAAAGCACCTTATACCCTGTAATGGCCTCGGCTTTTTGGTCAATAGGTGATAAAGGATAGCAGTCCTTTAGGCAGTGTTTGTTGAGATCAGAAAAATCAACACACATCCTCCAAGCCCCACTGGACTTTGTCGCCATTACAGGATTAGAGAGCCAGGATGGATAGTGAACTTCGAATAGGATGTCGGCATCCACGAGTTGTTGAACCACAGTTCGGATAGCTGCATTTCTCTCTGGAGCAAATTGTCGTCGCTTATGTTGTATTGGCTTCACATTAGGATCAATGTTTAGCTTGTGAGTGATAAGGTCGAGAGAGACTCCCGGCATATCGAGGGGAGACCAAGCAAAGGCTTCGGGGTACTCTCTTAATGTCTAGATGATGGTATTGTGCAACAAAGGCATACCCACTGCGCCTATTTTGACAGTTTGCTCTGGTTTAGCAAGATCAAGGGGCACTTCGGCGGTGTCATTTCCAAGTGGCTCGGAAGCACCCAAAGCGGGCTCCGGAATGGTTATTTGAAATTGAGGCATGGGAGAAGCCTTGGTTGTCTTCTTGAGTGCTACATACATGCACTCTTTGGAAATTCTCTGGTTGCCACGGATGGCGACCTCTCCATGGAGTGTAGGAAACTTCAATGTTAAGTGATACGTGGAACAAATGGCCTTGGCTGGGGTAAGCTAGTCCCGTCCAAGGATCATGTTGTATGGCGACAAGGAAGATACCACATAAAAATCCACAAAAATAGTTTTTATCGCTGGATACGTACCAAGCGACAATGGGAGGTTGATAATTCCCTCAAGTTGGACCTCTCCCTGAGTGAAGGTCTGTAGAGGCCCGGGAGCAGGCCGGAGCTGCTCGCGGGGTATACCCATCTTCTGGAAACAGTCAGTGAATATGACACTTACAGCGGCACCGTTGTCGACAAAAACTCGCTTAATAGTGGCATTGGCCACGGACATGTCAATGACGATGGCATCAGTGTGAGGAGTGAGCTCGGGGACAGGATCGTCCTCGGTAAAGCTCACCGTTTCAAATCTGTGGAAACACTTGTGACGTGGCTCCTCGGGAGGAGGCCTGCACGCTTCGGCTTTAAGGGCACTTCGGGAAGTTCCTGTTGGCATGGCGCCAGAGATCACATTTATTATCCCGTGGACAACATGATTCGGTGGGTTGTCACCCGGACCTCCATGAGGTGGCGGAGGTGGCAACAATTGAGGTTGTTGTGGTTGATTTTGTTGACGATTACCCTGGTCTTGCCTTGGGTAATTGTTATACCCCGACCTGTTGTTTTGTCATTGGGGTCTGTTCTGTCTTGGGCCTCTGCCATTGTAACCTCCCCGACTTTGTTGTGTACCTCCATTTTGGTTCAGCTGAGACCTGTCCTCGGTCCGAGCGATGTATTGTCGGAGAAGACCTCGTTCAAACAGTCCTCAATTTCTTTACAAAGTTCGCGACACTCCTCGGTGTCGTGTCCATGATCGTGATGATATGCACACCACTTCTCACGATTACGCTTCTCTGCCGGAGCAGTCATCCATGGGCATGGTTGCAAATCATTTTTGTGAACAGAAAATATTTCTGTCCTTGATCGCATAAGGGGTGTGAATTGAGGGGGATCGCTGCGAGGCTCCAACCTACCTTTGCCCAAACGACTAAAGGCACTGGGCCGGGTACTAGTCCCGGCTTGCATTTTGTCTAACTGTTTCTTGGTAGTATACTTCTTCCGCTTGCGCCGGGTTTGCTCTTCAGCTTTGGCAAACCTGCTTACAGTGCCAAATAGAGCCCGGGTAGTGGTCGGAGGATGTCGCGTGAGCTCGGTGTAAAGCGGCCCAGCTCGGAGGCCGTTCATGAAAGCAATGATGATAACATCATCGGATCGGCTACCTACTTTTAGGCTTTCCGTAGTGAAGCGTTCGAGAAACTGGGAAACGGTCTCCCCATCTTGCTGCTCCAGGTTCATGAGATCGGCCAAAGTGGCCATAGGCTTTGATCGTGTATGGAAACGAGCCCAGAACTGCTCGGCATGATCCCGGAAAGAAGTAACGCTACCGCGCGGCAAAGAATCAAACCAAAATTTGGCCTCGTCTTGAAGGTATTCGGGGAACACTTTGCACAAGTGATGCGGCGTGCAGCTCCGATTGAACATGGCATATTTGAACGCGCTCAAAAAGTTACCTGGATCCCCGGTGCCGTTGTAGACGGGTACTGGTGGAAGTTTAAACCCCTCGGGGAGTGGGGTGGAGAGGATCTCCGCGGAGAACGGGGTGATTATCTCCCCATCAGCATCAAGGCCCAATACCTTGTCGAGCTCGGCATCAAATTGAGCCTGCTCTTGTTCTAGGGGATAAAGTAAACGAGACCTCTCTAAGCAAGCCCGCTTCGCCGCATCTACAGGTCGGCGTCAGTCTACGTCATCGTGATCACCATAGCGGGGCCTCGAACCATTAGAACTTCGATCCTCCCCGGGTGACACTGACCGGTGACGGCGGCGATCATGCTTGGCTCTGTGGGGCGGATCTTCATTGAATGCGCGAGATCGATCTTGTCGGGAATGTCTTGCCACCTGATCAGCTCCATTGTCGGCGCGCATACCGGAGTCGGCGCGCCGATGATTCCATTCTTGGAATAAGGTAGCGTGTTCCCGTAGGAACGCTTGTTGCGCCTGTAATAGTTCAGGGGTGGGTTGAGGGTCACCCTGTGCTGGCGCATTGGCAGGCGCGAGATGTTGTGCATCTATTTGCCCCGCGGGTGGATCCTGGACTTGTTGACGTGGCAATGGGGGATTTTGATCGACGGGAGGATTCCGACGAGATCGGGTTGGATTAGCCGACTGGCGAGTATTCACCATGACTGACGTAATTCGGCTATGGATGATGCTAGGGTTTGCTTCTCTTCGGGTTCCCACAGACGGCGCCAATTGATAAAGCCGTGACCCGGATATCAAACTAATCACAGTCAAAACGTTTAACCGAAATAATCGAATATGTAAGAGTATGAGCAACACAAGGATTTACGTGGTTCGATCCGGAGATCTATGTCCACGGATGAAGGCAATAACCTTCCGAGGTGTTTCACTATTTTTCTTCGAATATCGGAGTACAATCTTTCAAGTAACGATCCTGGAATTCAGAAATCGAACCCTAAACTCAACAACAATTCTCCTATGTACACTATGCAATAGCAACCCTAACAAAATACCTACAAATCCGCCAATCATATCTGCATGGCCGTTGGAAAAGATCATGGAGATCTTTTCCCAACTTCCCAAGGACGCCGCGTATGGCTTGGCTGCGTTGGGCTTGCGCTCTTGAGCCCAATTAATCCGTCTGACGGCCTAGACCAACCCGAAGAGATTGGGTCATACCTATCATTCCCTAAATAATGTTTTCTCGAAACTAGTAGTAATGTTACTTTAGTATTTATTATGTAATAGTAACTTAAATATTTAATAGGACTTAAACTAAAGGTTTGTAGAGATATTTGGCTTTCCAAATGGTTGACACAATTAATTGGGAATTTTCGGGAACAGGTTTGCTAGGAAATTTTCTAAAGTTTAAGGGTTAATTTGGAAATAATAGGAATTTTTTAATAAGTCCCTATTTTGAATATCTAATTAACTCCTAAAATTCCATTTTATAGTAAATTAGGTTACAACTATTTTTAAACTTAAATAGGCCACGGTCTTAGAAAAAGACAAATTAGCCCTTCAATTATAGGCCTAATTAATGAGTTTTAAATGGTAACCAATTAAACCTTATTATTTCTCATAATCAACTCAAGCCCATTCCCATTTCTAATTAAATCGCAGCCTAAAGCCCAATTATATCGAGCTTCTTAAGCCTAATCAAATCACACGCTGGGGAAATCGACAGGAAAAGCGAAATTCTGGCACATATTGATTACATGTCATATAGTCACATAAAGAAAATTTTGAAAATCTTGTTTTGTAACTTATCAACGGTTATAAAACTAGTTCTTTATCCTTTCACATTTATTTACAAATAAAAAAAAAATGATAAAAATATTCAATAACTTTGTACAAATTAAAAAATAGCCAATAAGTTTATAATTTAAAAAAAAAAATTAATCTCATAATTTGAAGGACTTGGTTAAAGTGCCAGACGATTGGTTGGTATAGGTAAGTTAATCAGTAAATGAGTGATGCAATAAAATATTCATGTGACACCATTTTTTTATGTGACATTACTTTTGAATTTAAACTACTTATTGGATGTTATAATATGACAAATTTCGTAAAAATTATTATTAAATCTGAAAATATTTTACAGAAGAAGTGCATTACTTTAAAAAAAATCAATAATTATTTCAGAAAAATAATATTAATATAAAAAATCTGATTTTTAATTTTTAAAAAAATCTAAGTGTCAATTTTCAGAAAACAGAAAAGTATTTAGAAAATAAAACTTGTTTCATGAATTTCTACAAATTATTTGAAATGTTTAATAAGATAAAAAAAATAAAAAAATTCTTTTTTGTTTCTAGATACTATCATTATTACTACTACTTTCGAATATATTTTAGAATTTCAAAATCATATTAATTTTTAAAGTGATTTCCTAATATAACTATTGTTAGACAATATTCCAGTTCACATGACAACTCACCCTCCAGCTCACTATGACATCTCAGCAACACTCTAGAATATTCTGATATGAAGACAAAGAATGTGGTCCCTCATATAAACCATGCAGAAAGAGTCAATGCATTAACTCTTAGCTAGAAATAGTACAATGTGGTCCTGATGCTTATTTCGGATAGAGCCAAACAGCTGCAGCTGTAAAACCCTAGATGATAGCAGATATACATGCACATATATTGGAATCATGACTGTATTTGATGTATGAATGAAAAGCTTTCTGCATATGGGTATAATTTCTATTTTTAGTTCAACCGCCCTTATTGTTTTCCTTCATGGTATCAGAGCAGGATGATCCTGCCTCTGATACCTTCTCCCTGATATTTCACTTTCGTTTTGATTGGATCAGTGGAGGATCCTACAACAACAACACATTGATAGTAAAGGATATTAACATCCCTTTACAAGTTATGTATCTACAAAATCAGTTGTTGTCCATCAAGCTTGATGAAAAGAATTACTTAATCTGGAGGCAGCAGGTCTTGACAACAATGAAAGGATATGGGTTGGAAGGATATATTAATGGAGAAACACCCATTCCAACAGAAACAATCACAGAAGTAGATGATAAAGGTGTTACCACAGAGGTATCAAATCCTAACTTCATTGTTTGGCATAGGCAAGACTCTATACTTGCATCATAGAATTTATCCTCCTTAACAGAAAGCATTTTAACACTGATGGTTGGTTTGGAATCTTCTTATGAGATCTGGCACACTTTAGATAAAAAAAAAAAATTATAGTCATTCTGAGGCTAGAAAGATGCAATATATACTGCAGTTGCAAACTAAGAAAAAGGATAAGTTAAGCATGAGAGAATATCTTAGTAAGATCAACAGTTATTGTGACTATCTTGATCATGTAGGATATAAATTTGTCCATTGAGGACAAAATCTTCCATTTATTGGTTGTTTGGGGTTTGAGTATGATCCTGTGATGGTAACTTTCACTTCCAAGCGTGGTACTTACACTTTGGAGGATGTTCAAGCTCTCTTATTAAGCTTTGAGTCACGACTGGAGCAATCTGTTGTTGCCACTGTTAATACAGACGGATCACCTTTCTCCTTGAACACCATCACTCAAGGAGGTGCTAAGAAGCAGAATTCCTCTAATTCCAACTATGGAAATTCTGGAAACTAAAGAGGTGGATATAATGGTAGAGGGGGATATTCTAGAGGAGGTAGAAATAACTACAGAGGAGGCTACAACAATACCAATCAAAGAGGAAGGGGAGGCAGGTATCCCGACAATGGTAATATACCATATTGCACCAATTGCAATATACCTACGCATGCAACTGAGAAGTGTTGGTACAAGAATGATCAAGAATACCCTCAATATCCTTCTCAATCTGGATATTCTAGAAATCAGCCACAAGGTCAGCAGTTTCATCAACAGAACCAATTTAACAACAGAAGAAATCCTTCTTTGCACATGGCTCATGGTCAAGCCTCTCATGCAAATCTAATGGGAGGTGTTGATTTTCAGACAGATTAGTGGTGATATCCAGACTTGGGGGCAACAAATTATGTTTGCAGTGATTTGAACAACCTCAACATCGCTTTGGACTATAAAGGAGGGATATGTTAGTGAAAACAACTCTTGAACACACAACACCAAAGAATCTGGAACTTGTACAAAGAAAACTATTCGAAATCACACATGCAGTTCGGCCAGAGTTGTGGCCGAATTGAGCTTGCGCAGAACAGGAAATAGAAATGGATCAAGCACAGATTTAACGTGGTTCGTTCAAGATGAACTACATCCACGGAGGCAAGGCACACCTCCCACTAAGAACTTCAATCAATTACAGAGAATAAGCTCAAGAAATGAAATGCCCAATTCTGGATACAAATTAGGGCACGAACACTCAATCTCTAAATACTCTCTCTAATCTAAAGAACAAGGAAATTATGCAACGTAGTGATCTTCTCCTCAATGAGAGCTTTACAGTGATATATGGATTGAAGCTCGAATGCAACTGCACAGGAAGTTCTAACTGAAAGAAGTTAAGCTGAGCTACCGGACAAGTGTGACGGTTTTCTTCGTCACTAAACTGCAACTGCTTCGTCACAAATGGCGATTATCCCAAACTACCTCGAACCCGGTTTGTTCTGACCAGTTTGTCTTCTTGATGCTAAAACCCGGTTCAAACCACCGGTTCTTCACTCCCTGACTCCGGTTCCACATTCCCAACACACCATATTACAAAGTATAGGCTCACTTGATGAAATTGAATATCACCTCACAAATCTCCACCTCAATGAATCATGTGTGCCTCTTCCTGCCTCACCACTGCCTTGTCTGTTAATGCTCTTCATGACATTGCTCAAGTTGCAGCAGGCTCGAGCAATGATCCACTTTTTTCCCAGGTACACCCTTAGTAAGAAAGTCAGCAGGGTTATGCAATGTGTGTACCTTCTTCACCTCCACAGAACCAGAATCAATGATATCCCTAGCAAAATGCAACCTAACATCAATGTGCTTTGACCTTTCATGAAATGCTTGGTGTTTCACAAGGTGTAGAGCACTTTGATTATCACAGTAAATCGCCACACACTTTTGCTTGATGTCCAAATCTCTCAAAATCCCTTTAAGCCAGATTGCTTCTTTGATAGCTTCAGTGAGAGAGATATATTCTGCTTCTGTTGTTGACAGTGCTACAACTGATTGTTGTACACTTCTCCAGCTGATGGTTGTTCCAAATAAGGTGAACACAAATCCAGAAATAGATTTCCTAGTGTCTACGTTTGCTGCAAAATCAGAATCAGCAAACACCTCCAATGCAACAGTACTTCCATTCACTTTCTTCTCAAACGTCAGTGATAAGTTCACTGAACCCTTCAAATACCTCATCACATGCTTCAAAGCTTCCTAATGTTCAACACCTGGGTTTGACATGAACCTACTTACTAAAGAAACAGCATAGGCCAAGTCAGGCCTACTACAAATCATCCCATACATGAGACTTCCAACTCCACTTGCATAAGGAATATTGCTCATATGTATAACCTCCTCTTCAGTCTTTGGGCATTGTTCTTTGGTGAGTTTCTTCTGTAGATTAACTGGAGTGGAGAGAGGTTTGGATTCATGCATATGGAACCTCTCCAAAACCTTCTGTAGATATTGCCTCTGAGATAACCAAAGAACTCCAGCTTCTCTTTTCCTCAAAATGTTCATGCCCAAAATCTTCTTGGCATCTCCCAGATCTTTCATGTCAAATTCAGTGTTAAGTCTGTCCTTCAGCCATTGTACACTCTTCTTGTTCTTGCTGGCAATCAGCATATCATCCACATACAAAAGAAGGAAGACTTTATCTTGCTTTTAACACTTGTTGAAGTAAACACAACTATCATAAAGACTTCTTACAAAGCCAACACTGATCATGAAGTCATTGAACCTCTTATTCCACTGTCTTGGACTTTGTTTGAGTCCATACAGTGATTTCTTCAGCAAACAAACCTTGTTTTCTTGTTCAGGAACAACAAAGCCTTCTGGCTGTTTCATATATATTTTCTCAATGAGTTCTCCATGTAAGAATGTTGTCTTTACATCTAGTTGTTGTAGTTCCATGTCCTCTTGAGTAACCTTTGATAAAAGCAACCTGATTGAGCAGTGCTTTACTACTGGAGAGAAAACTTCATTAAAATCAATCCCTTCCCTTTGTGTAAAGCCCCTGGCCACCAATCTTGCTTTAAACCTCACTTGTTTGGATCCTGCTGTCTCTAGTTTCTTCTTGTATATCCATTTAGAACTCACAAGTTTCTGACCTTTTGGTTTTTCCACCAATATCCAGGTCTCATTCTTTTCCAGGGATTCCATCTCTTCAATCATTGCCTGAATCCAGTGTTCTCTTTCTTCACAGTCTAGTGCTTCTTTAAAGCTACTAGGCTCTTGTGATTCCAGGTCTTCAGCAACACTCAAGGCATAATAAACACTCCCTGCTTGACCATAAAAGTCAGGTCTATTGATTGTTCTTCTAGGCCTGTCCCTTCCAATGCTATATTCTCTAACATTTTGTGAAGGTCCAGCTTGTTCTTCTTCTTCAGATGATGAATCACTATCTTGTAGATTCTCTTGTGGTTGAGATGTGTGATCATCTTCAGCAGGATGCTCCACCTAAATTGATATCTCTTCTGTCTCTTTAGCACCATCAAATTCTTCCTTAGAGCCTGTTGAAGTATAAGCCATAACATTCTCATTAAACTTTACATCTCTACTTGTGATTATCTTCTGAATTTCCCTTCTCCAGACACCACAATCTGTAGCCCTTTATTCCATCTGGATATCCAAGAAATACACATCTGAGAGCTCTTGCATCTAACTTGTCTTGCTTGACATGGACAAAAGCAAGACAACCAAACACCCTTAAACCTCCATAACTTGGTTTCTGTCCACTCCACACCTCTTCAGGTGTTTTGAACCCAATCACTGATGAGGGTGACCTGTTAATGAGATAACATGCTGTAGCAATGGTTTCACCCCAAAATACCTTTGGCAACCCAGCATCCAACAGCATACACCTTACTCTTTCAAGAAGAGTCCTATTAAGCCTCTCAGCAACCCCATTCTGTTGAGGATTCATTGGGACAGTCCTATGTCTCTTGATTCCTCTTTCTTCACAGAAGTTTGTGAACTCAGTAGAGAGGTATTCCAATCCATTATCAGTCCTAAGGTGCTTCAGCTTCTTCCCTTTGACATTTTCCAGTTGAATCAACCATGTTTTGAACTTATGAAAAGCATCACTCTTATTCTTCATCAACATGATCCACACCTTTCTACTGTAATCATCAATCAAAGACATGAAATACCTTGCTCCACCATGAGTCTCTGTCCTTGCAGGACCCCATATGTCAGAATGGACATAATCTAATGGCTCTTGAGTTGTGTGAACACCCTTTCCATAGGGCAGCTTCTTGGACTTGCCCAAAGCATACTGATCACAAAACTCCAGGTTTTGATTTCCCATGTTTCCAATTACTCCACTTCTTGACAGTTCCTTCAACCCTTTCTCTCCTATGTGTCCAAGCCTCTTGTGCCATTTAACAAGCTCAGAACTGCTCAAGACCATATCAACACTCCCAACAACAGGTGAACCAATCAAGATAAACAACCCATTATGCTGTCTACCTTTAATCACCACTTTACCATGTTTAGTGATATGCAAGAAGCCATCCACTGAGCTAAACTGACAACCACTAGTTACCAAAGAACCAAGAGATAGAAGATTTCTTTTAAGGCCAGGAACATATCTTACATTAGAGATGATTCTGACCACACCATCAAACATCCTTATGCTCACTGATCCAATTCCTTTGACCTTGCATGATTGGTCATTGCCCAGGAGAACATTTCCACCATCTTCTCTCTTCAGTTCATCAAACCATGACTGGTGTGGACACATATGAAAGGAGCAGCCTGTGTCCAAGACCCATTCCTTTACCATTCTTGATTCAGTAACATTTAATACCTCTGGAGGATCTTCTTGAAGGTCAATGGCAGCAGCTTCTGCCCCTTGGTTTCCTCCTTTCTTCTTTCTTTTAGGACAATCCTTCTTCAAGTGACCAGGCTGCTTGCACTTGAAGCATTTCCTCTTCTCAACCCATTCACTTCCCTTCTTTGGATTAGAATCTCCTGCTTTGAAGTCCTTAGAATTCTGTCCCTTCTTCCCTTGCCAAGGTTTCTTGAATTTCACATTCAAACCTTCTCCAGACTGCACCATGCCTTTATCACCTTGAGTCTGGAAGCATTTAGACCTCAGAGCCTTCTTAAGATAGCTGCTCATTTCTCCCATACATCAAGGCATCCTTAAAGCTTTCCATGGATTTTGGAAGAATGTTTAACACCATCAATGCTTTATCATCCTCCTCCAATTTCACATCCAGGTCTTCCAATTTCTCAACCATCTTAATAAACTCATCAAGTTGATCAGAAATTACCTTATCTTCAGTGATCTTGAAGGCCAACATCTTCTGCTTCAAGAACAGCTTGTTGGAAACTGACTTAGATTGATACAGATCTTCCAATCTCTTCCATGCTTCTGAGGAACTCTTGCATCTTGAGACCTCTCTTAGCGGTTTATCACCCAAACACAGAAAGATAAGACTGAGGGCTTTCTTATCCACTGATACAAACTTGGGTTTCTCACTTTCTTCCCACGAATCAAGAGGTATCAAAGCAAGATCAAGGCCATTGTGAACCAAAACTGCATTCATCTTGATCTTCCACAGTGTGAAATCATTTCTCCCTGTAAACTTCTCAAAGTCCATCTTCATACCAGCCATTCCTTCCCTTCTTCAAGCTGTGAGAGTTGGTTCCCACAGACGGCGCCACTTGTTAGTGAAAACAACTCTTGAACACACAACACCAAAGAATCTGGAACTTGTACAAAGAAAACTATTCGAAATCACACATGCAGTTCAGCCAGAGTTGTGGCCGAATTGAGCTTGCGCAGAACAGGAAATAGAAATGGATCAAACACAGATTTAACGTGGTTCGTTCAAGATGAACTACATCCACGGAGGCAAGGCACACCTCAATCCACTAAGAACTTCAATCAATTACAGAGAATAAGCTCAAGAAATGAAATGCCCAATTCTGGATACAAATTAGGGCACGAACACTCAATCTCTAAATACTCTCTCTAATCTAAAGAACAAGGAAATTATGCGACGTAGTGATCTTCTCCTCAATGAGAGCTTTACAGTGATATATGGATTGAAGCTCGAATGCAACTGCACAGGAAGTTCTAACTGAAAGAAGTTAAGCTGAGCTACCGGACAAATGTGACGGTTTTCTTCGTCACTAAACTGCAACTGCTTCGTCACAAATGACGGTTATCCCAAACTACCTCGAACCCGGTTTGTTCTGACCAGTTTGTCTTCTTGATGCTAAAACCCGGTTCAAACCTCCGGTTCTTCACTCCCTGACTCCGGTTCCACATTCCCAACACACCATATTACAAAGTATAGGCTCACTTGATGAAATTGAATATCACCTCACAGGATAGATTGATTATAGGTAATAGTAATGGAGAGGATATTAAACATGTTGACACTTCTTATGTTGTTTCTCCTTCTCATCATACCTCTTGTTTGCTCTCAAATCTATTGCATGTGCCTAACATTACTTAAAACCTGCTTAGTGTCTCTCAATTTGCTAAGGATAATCATGTCATGTTTGAATTTCACCCTTTTTTTTGTCTTGTCAAGGATCAAGCTACGCATCAAGTTCTGCTCTGAGGGACTGTAAGAGATGGCTTAGATCACTTCATTATGCACCCTTCTTCATTCCCTAAGGCTCATAGCCCTCTTCTATCTTCCGTTCAGCCACGATCTCATTCTATACCTAGCCTAAACTCAGCTTCCTTTGATAGAGTTACTGATATTCAGCTTTGGCATAGAAGATTAGGACATTGTCATTTGAATATCGTTAGGCAAATCTTAACTCATTGCAATCTCTCTTATTCAATGAAAGGCAGTGCCAATTTATGTTCTCCCTATTTATTAGCTAAATCTCATAAACTTCATTTTTCTAATTCTCTCACCACATACATTTCACCACTCACTCTCATACATGCTGATGTTTGGGGCCATCACCCATAATCTCCAATAACAAACATAGATATTATGTTTGTTTCATTGATGCTTTTAGCAAATTCACTTGGACATATTTTCCGAAACTCAAGTCTGATGTTCATTCTGTCTTTTTACACTTCAAACATTTGGTAGAAAATCAATTCAACACTAAAATGAAATATTTTCAAAGTGATGGTGGAGGAGAATTTTAAGCTTTCACTCACATTTTCCATGAACATGGCATCATTCATAGACTCTCCTACCCATACACTCCACAACAGAATGGCACTACCGAAAGAAAACATCGCCATGTTGTGGAAATGTGCCTCTCTCTCTTACCTCAGTCCCAACTCCCTCTCACTTTTTGGGAATATGCCTTTTCTACTGCCACATACATCATCAACAGAATCCCCTCCAAATATTGTAATCATAAATCCCCACTTACTCACATCTTAAGGTCTTTGGTTGTCAAGCTTTTCCTTATATCCATCCTTACACCAAACATAAGCTTGAATATCGATCAGTTGCAGGTACCTTCGTTGGTTATAGCAGCCAACATATGGGATATAAAATCCACCTCCCTTTTGGATTAATCATCATTAGCAGACATGTGATGTTTAATGAACATATATTCCCTTATGCTCTTTCTTGTTGTCCTCATGCACCACCATCCACACCTACCACTACTGGTACTTTGCCACCCATTATCTTACCTCTTCCAACAACTCATATTCCAAATTCACCTATCCCTTCCTTCTCAGAAACATCATCAACACCCTCTTCTTCCAATCCAACCAGCCCTATACATATGCATTTGTCAACATGTGGTACAAATTCTCCTCATTCCCATTGCCCATCTTCCCATGTTACTATTACTGCTCCTTCTCATGATTATGTTATTTGGTTACAGTTACCAAAACGTGCTCGAGCCCAATTACTAAAAAAAACTGCGTATCAGCCAACTTTTTCCCCAGCGGAGCCACATGCTGCAAATCATCCCAGAAGCCTTCCAACAACTCCAAAAAAAATTAGATTCCATAAACCAAGAGTGCTCAAAGAAGAATCTAAGCCGATGACAAATTAAATTGGATAGGTTTACACTCTTCATCTCAAGACAGATAGGCCTATGATCAGACCCATAGAAACCCAGATTTTGAGTCGTAGCCATAGGGAAAAGACATCGCCAACTCAAAGATGCAAAAATTCAGTCAAGCCTTTGCAAAATAATCTCACCATCACATTTACGATTGAACCAAGTAAAAAAATCGCATGAGCAACCCAAATCCAGAACATCAATATCATATAAGCAATTGCGAAATAAATTCACTCGAGCTTCAGGCTGGATAGCCCCTCCCTCCCCCAGGCTCCCCCTCCCCAACCCCCAATTTTTTCAGAATCGTAAATAATCTCATTGAAATCCCCACTGATTAGCCATTGAGGATATTTTAGCTCAGAAATACAGCCTCTTAAGCAAATGTCATGATTGATAACGTAAATGAGTAACATGGTGGCCATAAAAACCCATAAAATGTCACTTCAAAGAGCAATAAGACACACTACAATCTAAATGTCCTTTAGGATAAGACAGAATCCAGGCATCAAATATACTTTTCCATAACAACAACAAACCACCACTACGACCCTCGGGGTCAACATAAAACATGCCCGAAAAATTAAACAAAACACGAAACCTAGCACAAGCACTAGCAGACAACTTTGACACATAAATGAATAAAAGAGAGGGATCTTTTTTAGAGATCAACCGCCGAAAATTCTAGAATGTACTCCGGTTCCCAAGCCCTCGTGCATTCCACACGATGCAACTCATTGGTGATTGTGGTGCTAGTCATCGATAGTCACCGCTGGAACAATAACAAGAGTACTATCAAACGGTCCCTTCTTCCGCTTATCATCTCCTCAAGCAATCTCGGCATCAATAATAGTACGTTTCTGCCCCACATGCATCCCCATATGTTCACAACTCTTCTTGGCTCGGCTGCCTTGGGGGCCCCTCCTCTTAGACACACGCCCACACCAACCACTTTCTCCAACATCCTTCAAAAGCCTACTGAAAACCCCAGCAATTGGCACTAATTGGCCACCACCCCCAGAATCACAAAACATACGACCACTACCCCTCGCACCATCTTTATTTCGAGCCTGTAGTTGATCCGTCCCAGCTATCCCATTAGATTCAGAAGAAAATTCTACATGAGAAACAGACGTACCCATCTGCATAGGTAGACCAGATGCCTCAGCCTGCATAAGTGGTTGCGACACCACCACGACAAGCTCCGCCTTATCCGCCGGCAGCTCTATCGTCGCCGATTGCAACTCTTCTGCGACACCTTATTCACCCGAATGCTCCGTCGAAGCCGCACCCACACTCCCTCCAGCCTTCAACGTCTCCCAAACCAGCCTTTCAACTGTCCCAAACCACACTCTTCTTCCACATGATCTAGTTTCCCACAAATGTAACAGAAGTCAGCAAGTTTTTCATATCGAAAGAGACCACATCTCGTGTACCCATAATAGAAATCTTCGTGCCATGACCAAGCGGCTTTATTACATTAACCAGTATACAAACCCTAAAAATCTTGCCAATAATCCTTAGCGATTGTACCTCCAACACTCATATAAGTTTGCTGCCAACAATCTTCCCTACAACTTCAGTCATATGATGAAATTGTAGGCCGTGTATTTGGATCTAAAATGGAATGAAATGTATAACCAAGTCATCAGGTTTTTTTATCACCATTCAATCTCTTCAAACCCATCAATGCTCATGGTTCACATTCGATTTCATCTCCAAATTGAAAGGCATCCATACCCTTACCCACAGATGACACTTACAATGATTTATCAAGCTTCCATATCCATTTTAATGGAATCCCTAAGTACCGTAAGCCAATAGAGTGCTTCATGATAAAAAAGACCATACAAACATGCCTCTGTCTCCACTCCAATATCTTCCACCACCACCACGCCAGAAGCTTCAGCATCCGAAAGTTTTAGCGACCCCCACAAATAAGCCAAAGTCGCCACCATTTCATTCTCCATCGATGTTACATACCTACATCACACAAACAAAGCAAAACCAAACCACACTCCAAGCCAGCCCAAAGAGATCCACTCCTGGTAGAACGAGGCGAAAACTCGTCGGAAAAATGCAAGAATGCGTAGAAGACTCACGTAGGGCACAACCCTAACCCTAGCGGAGCGCTGTCAATGTTTTCTTTAAACCTCCAAAAATAATTTTATTTAAGTGTGTCATTTGTTGACCGATTTTTTTGTATATGTGTGTGTAGTTTCAGTCAATTGTTGTTTTGCCTATATAACCCCTTTTAAATATAATATTAAAGGGTTATTCTTATATGTTCATTGTTCTTTTCCTTTTGAAGTGTCTATTTTATTTGTACTTAATGAATTATTATATTTTTAATTGATATGGTAAATTGATCAAACAAGATATTTTTTTCTTTTTCATATAGATATATTCTCTCATCTAATATCACATCATTCAAGTATTCACCCGCTATATTTTTTTCTCTTGGACAAGATAACATTCAAGACTTATTTTTCAACAAAGTTTAGTTATGAATTTTGGTTTTAATACTCACAAGCGAGCTGGTAATAATGAGAGATGCTCAAGTATATTACCATTTCACTTCAACTTATAATCTATCGTGTGTCTGATAAGATTATTTTATATTGGGGAAAGTGATTCAAATCAAAGATAGGTAAAGACGGGGGAGGGGGATTGGGCGGGCCAACTTTTTCACAAGTCCTACTTATATATTTTGAACTACATTAGAGGCTTTGTTTAGAGGTGACCCCACAATTTACCATCCAAAATATACACAATTAATTGTTGAATTCTTATTGCTAAATTGTGTCTTTTAAACTATACGATTATATATTTTACCATCTTGGAATGAATAAGCATAAACAATTTAAAGTTCAATTAAGTGACAAAGTGTCATAACAAATACATCTTTTAAACATCACGTTGTGCAAATAATATAACCCAAGCAAAATATTCTACTGAATCCATTAGGTAGAAAAGTGCAAATAAATGAAATTTAGGCTATAAAGATCATCGAAAAGATATAAGAAATTATTACAAATATTTCAATTAAATTTATTCTTTTATATACACTAGACTTTGGCACGTGCGTTGCACATGCGACACTTACATTATAAGAAAAATTAAATTAGAGACAGAAAAATTCGTCTCTAATCACATGGTATCCATCCTAGACTAAAGTAGTAACTGACTTGAAACAAAATGTTTGATTTCTATAATATTTTTCTCTAAAATTTAGAGAGGGATTAGTTTCCTCTCTAAATTTTGGGACGAAATTTTAATCTCTATTATAAAATTAAAGACCAAATTATCTATAGAAAAGAGACCAATCAGTCTCTAATATCCGATTGTTATTTCTTCACTAACCGGATACTAATGATCTCTTGCCACTTTTCGTCACTATTCTATTTTTATTTCATTTTTATTTAGTGACCGATATTATCTGTTACTAATTAATTTTTCCATCTCTAATTTGAACTTTTCTTGTAGTGTTAGTATATAAATTTTAAAAATTATATTTTGGCACTTGTTTTTATATTTATTTTTTTATTTGTTTAGCAATTTCTAATCAACGGAAAGTATTCAGAGAATAAATCATTTTCCAGAGAATTGTATAAGAAATCATAATATTATCGTATCCCTACTTTTTTTATGTATAATTAAGTAAAACTGGAGATATCTCAACAGTACCCTATTTAAAAAAAAAATATTCTATAAATTTTGTCCGAAAATAGTGTAGTTGTTAAAATGTTAATTTGATTAAAAGTCTAAACATAGTATGTAAAATAAGATATACAACATTTTTACTAAATTAACTAATAATAAATAATATACGTAACCTGAGGAAAATTGTGACATCACAACTTTGTCCTAGTACCTATAAATGAATTGCTTCAAATTGATTTATATGAAACTATATTCATCTATGTTATTTAAAATTAAAAAGAAAAAAAGGAGAAAAAAAAAAAAAAAAAACCTTATTTGTCTTGGAAGTTCTTTTGAAATGGCATAATTCTTTCTTTTTACGGATGCACTTGTTTCTAATTTTTCTCCTTCTTGATCTTCCTAGTTATCAGTACCTTCTTTTTATTCAAAATTGTTTGAGTGTTTGCTCATCGTCGCTCTATTTGACTGTTGTCCTCTATTTTTCTCTTTGAATTTCTTCATTTCTTCTTCTCTTCTGTTGTTGCAGTTTGTTCATGCTGTTTTTTCTTGGATTTTGTTCTTGTTTTCTTCCCTTCAACTTCTATAGTTTTATCCTCCAAAACTAAAGTTGTTGTTTTGTTCCTCTTTATTTTTCTTTTGTGATTTCTATCACCTTATCATCGCTTTCAATCTGAATGCAGTCTTCTACTATTGTTTTGGTGTTACGTCATTTCTTCTTCTCTTCCATTCTTCTAGTTTCTTCATCCTCTTAATTTTTCTTTGTTGTTCGCCTCGTTTTCTTTCCTTCCACTTTTGTAGTTTATCTTATGTATTACTGTAGTTGTATATTTTTCGTTATCTTCTTTTTGCTCTGTGGGTTCTATCATTTCGGTTGCCTCTATTATTGTGTCCAATCTTCCTTCGACAACTTTAATTAGTATTTTGATCTTGTGCGGCAAAGAACCACACATCATTTGCATTCAGTAAGATTAACTTTTTGTAGTATTTGGATTCATTTTTTCCATGTATTAGATTTATCTTAGTAAGATTACATTTTTTAATGTATGAATTTATTAGTGTTAGTTATTACAAAGTAAGTTATTACCTTTTCTATGGACTCAGTGCATTCATGTGCTGAGCATCCAAGATATAATGTTGTTATATCATCGATCATACATGGTTATTGTTGCGTTATAGATTCATTGATGAACGTTTAGGTTTATTATGTACCTGTAGAGGTGGCAATTAGGGCAACCTAGCTCGGTTCGGACCTAGCTCCTCGGGTCGGGTCGAGTCTGACCGAGCCAACGCCATACGCCTGACCGAGCCAAATTTTGATTAGACTTAAAATTAGTCAGCCCGGCCCAGCTTAGCCCCCTATAGATACTAAGATTATCGGGTCGACTCACGGCTCTTCGGTCTTTTAGTCCATCGAGTCAAGTTTGTCGGGCCAAGAGATCTATGACCCAACCTATTATAAAAGTATCACGAAGATTATATTATAGACATTTATATCTTGGTATTGCTTCCATTGGCTCATCTTAGCACTTGTTGCATATTGTAGTAGTCTCACTTTTGCGCACCGATCTAGTTCAAATTTTGCAGGAGTCATATCATATTTTTGCCTCATTTTCAACACCTTCAACCATTCCAGTATTATAGTAATAGCCTAGTAGGTATTCGTTGAACATACCACTGTTAAGTTAATTGATTTTTTAATTTAGTTGAATGATTGTTTTTAGCAGATTTCTTAGCATATGTTTTTGACCAACTTTAAAATACATGGTTATGTATATTTCGATTTTATTTTCTTGTTATATTTTATCGTTTACTTATATTTTTTGTTATTTTTACCTTTGTCAAACTTTTCTTTTGTTTTATGAAATGTTCAAGCGTTTTCTCCTTTTGCATTTTTTATCCTTTGGACCATTGATAGTTTGCACGTATCTAAAGCATCATGAATGGTGCATGACAAAATTTAATATATTAACTATTCATATAGAATTTTTTAAAATAATTTATTCATACTATTTTTGTTTTCAAATTAAATATAGAGTTCTTATTGTTGTTTCATATCCTTAAGCTCTTTAGAAGGTGGATTAATTTGTATAGTTGAAGTTGGTGTTGTTTGCAATTGAATCTCGCCTAACATGAAAATATATTTCAGCTTAATTGCGGTTTCCTAATATTTTTATATTTTATTGTTTTAATTTATTACCTTTGAATTCATTTGGTGTAATCTTTGCGAGGCAATCATTGACTTTTGATTGATTATTTCCTCTAATATTTTGTCCTTTATGTTTTGTCATATTTTCCCATAACTTTACTATTATGAATTGATACTTGTAAAATAATAAGTTAACTACATTGGTTAGATAATACAGTAGGACAATAATTTTATAATATTATCAATAAGCGATTTAATTCGTTTCTTGATTCTCCGTGATTAGCCAAAGATCAAGATTGTTCTCCAAGAAATCTCATTCAATAACCGATTCAAGATTGGATTCATTTCTTGATTTGTCCATAATACTTTTGTGTTGAACCTCTCTGCACGATACTTCTGTACATAATTAGGATGCGTAGAATTAGGCTTGGAATACAAATTGGATTTCGTATTAATCACATTAATATTTGAATATACCCATTCTATTATTAGAATAAAAATAAATCGCGAACGTGTGCAAGTGTAAATAATTTTGTCAAACGAAAGTCACAAACATATAACTATTCAATCATGAACATACCACTGTTAACTTAATTGATTTCTTAGTTTGCTACACATATGAAGTGAAATTACTTCATGAGGTTAAAATATTACTGAATCTTGGTATGTAATTAGGATATTAGAATACTATTAGAATTAGAATCCGAATAAAATGATTAGAATATATTAAAAAATTACAATATTGTCCCTAGAATATTTAAACTTTAAGAGGGTAAAATAGGCAAAACATATCTTGAACATTATAAGATTAAATTATTGATCAAATCTAATTCCACTACACATATGAAGCGAAATAAGTGATTCAATTCGTTTCTTAATTCTCTGTGATTAGCTAAAGACCGAGACTGCTCTTCAAGAAATAACGTTCAATAAGAGATCGAGATTGGATTCGTTTATTCATTTGTCCAGAATACTTTTGTGTTGAACCTCTCTGCCCGATACGTTGGTAGATTTCAGGATGCGTTGAATTAGACTTGAAATACAATTAGGATCTGTATTAATCACATTAATATCTGAACAAACTCATTCTATTATTCGAATAAAGACATATGCTAACGTGTGCAAGTGTAAATTTTGTCAAATAAAAGTCATAAACACATAAGTATTCAATCTTATTGAACTTTCATTTAGTTATTTAAACTTAATTAATTCTCAAATACGTCGATGCTAGTATATTTAATGAGTATACATGATTATAATACAATTAGAATTAGAATTAGGGTTGGAATATTATAATTAGGATATGTAAGGTAGAAAATTACAATATTATCCTTAAAATATTTACTTAAATTTGAACTTTCATTATTCTATTTAAACTTAATTAATTCTCAAGTAAGTCAATGTTTGTGTAGATAATTATAATATGTAATTATAATACAATTAAGATTGGAATTAGGATTAGAATATAATAATTAGGATATGTATGGTAGGAAATTACAATATTATGCTTAGAATATTTAAATTAAAAGAGGGTAAGATAGGCCAATCGCAGGATTACAATATATTAATTAGGATATGTATGGTAGGAAATTACAACATTGTCCTTAAAATATTTAAACTTAGATGGGGTAAAATAGACCAAACGTAAATTGGCTGAAACTTAAGGCACTTTTATATTAGTGTATAGATGATAAATCACATCTTAAGATATCCAACTGATTGATTGGTCAATGTAATTAAAAAAAAAAAAAATTTATTTTTAGATTATTTAAGCAAATAATTACATTACGCAATTGTTTTACTAAATATAGTGATTCACATGCGTGGCACGTGATTTTTGCTAGAAGCTATTGAATATATATTGAATAAAAAATTATGATTAGAATAAATTGAATCTCAATTGGATTTGAGATCTCAAGATATGTGAAAAATACGAAAGACGTGTTAGGACAGGATTTGACGCAACATTCCACTCTTTTTACCGTTTCACCTATTTTCATGTTCGTTTCTTCTCTAGCCTTCATCCCAATGGAATTTTAACATCACATTTTTCACTACAAAATAAGCAACACACGTCATTCGGCTCGAGATTATTAAATATAAGACAAAATCACTGAATTTATATGCAAACACTGCCAAAACACTCGTATAAATCGGCCTAAGTGTATGCATACAATACATGTATCAAAATCCACCAAACATTAGGGCGGTTTAGGCGACGAATTTAGCCTCGGAATATTTTCAAGAATAGACAACCTAAACAATTGAGCATATTCGACATGACACATATCAACTACTTTCGAAACACGACACTTCAAATAGATGATCCTCATCGGGTAAGTGTATCACTCTTCTTTCAAGTGTATTTTACGCTCAAGTTGAATCACATACACCGTCTACCATATGTTTGCCTATTGTCTAACCTATGCTTCGTACTTCACACATGTAAACAAAGAATCAGAAAGGTCTTTGTTTTTGTTGTAATGTAGGCGTAAGGTAAGGTGGGATAAATATGGATAAAAGTGACTCGTTCTTGGACTAATCGAGTTAACTACTCTCAACTAACCCTCAATTGATGTTCACTCTTTCCCTCACTTTTCAAATCTCAAAAAAACCAAAAATATGGCTTCTTCACCCTATATAAACAATCAAGGTACTACGTCAACCAAATATTTCTAAACGCCAAAAATAATTGAGTAACTCTTTGGGACTACTCATCTTTCAAACTTTTAGGCATATTAAGCACTTTTCTAATTAACCCCCTCATAAACAACAAAATTGAAAATAAACAACCCTTATTTTTTTCTTTTTCTTTTTCTTTTTTCCTTTTTTTCTCCTCTTTTTTTAATTTTCTTTAACAAAAAATTAATATAACCTGAATCTAAACCAGGAGGGGTCAATTATTCTAATCTTTTGTCATCACATTTCATTCTTTCCACCAAACCATTCCAACTATCTATTCCACTCAAAACCTTGTGCTTTGCTCCTAACTCTACCTTCCAATCCACCTCCCTCACACTCAAGTAGTCCAAGTTAAGGGAAAAAGACTATAAGGAAGAGTCATTCGCTTGTAATGTATAGCAGTGAAAAACAAAGCTTAAAGGCTCAAAGTAGCTGACTATGAACTATTTTATAAAATTCTATAAAAGATCAATTCAAGCTAAAAATAGGCTAAAAGAAAAAATGTCTAAAATCACTTTCTAAAAATCCACTACGTGTACTTTGACGATTTTTAAGCAGACGGAAAGCAAGTTCTAGAGACATAGATACATGGTGACCAACAATTCACACTGAAAGAAAACAATATATATAACTCCATAAAAAAAAAAGCTCAACGCCTCACGGGCTAAAGTGACCATCATTCGATATGCATGCTCAATTTCATATCAAATATTCTTATCATGCTCGTCCACGTCACATAAAAAATTTAAAATTCACATCACCATTGACACATCATCGTCAATCAACCCTTTTTAGTTATTCATTCATCAAGATCATAAAACTCTGTGTTGACTCAAATGACTCGATCAAATACTCAAATAAAACTAAATACAATAAATGATCTAAAAAGAATAACCTAAACCTATCATTATGTAAATTAACTACAATTATACGTGTTCATGAAAAATAACCACAGCTGCGAAGACGTCCTTCTCTACCCCCTCCCCCAAACTTGGTCGAAGACCAAGATTTATGGGAAAGAAGTGGTACGCCTTGTTGTCACTCACTGAAAGATGAAATTGGAACATCAAACCTGCAGTTTGGGGATTTTTTTAAATTTCTCTTTTTGTCATTCGATCGGTTTCTTCGCATAGACCCGGTTGGACCTCACCCATGTCCTCAAATTTCATATTCCCGCGCATTGTGACTAGCTTAACTGCATTTTCTTCACACTATGTTAGTATCCTAAAAACTAAAAATAACAAAAATAAAAATAAATAAGGAAAAACAATAAACACCGGGTTACCTCCCGACAAGCGCTAAGTTTTACGTATTCAGCCAGACGCCTTCAATGTTATCCGGGATCTAAAACAATATTTTTCTTGCCATGCTTTTGTTTGCTCTAAGAGGAAAGCGAAGCTTTAATGCAGACATGGCAAGAAGGATTCTAGATAACATTATGGGTATTATAATTAATAAAGAAAATAAGTTCCATGCCCAATTGCGATGCAAGTTTTCTAAATTTGAAAAGGAAGACGATTCAAAACTTGCACGTCAATATATAAGTAATCATAATTTGACTCAGTAAAAGGTTAGAAAGAAATTAAACTCCCTGAATCAATATAATAAGATGTACTTTTCTTACCCAATTCTAGCATCGTTATTGTCTTCTATTAGAAGTTCATCAGATAGGCCTTCATTAATGCCATCAGTCAACTTATGCGGAGCAATGGACTCTTTGTCTTGAGGAGCTTGAATGTGAATTTCTTCTTGAATTTCCTCTTCGACCTCCTCACACAACTTCTCCTCAATGATCTCTTCGTTTTTTTCTATGTTGAGTGCCAATCCCTCTAAGTCTTCTCCTCAATGATCTCTTCGTTTTTTTCTATGTTGAGTGCCAATCCCTCTAAGTTTAGTTTCAAGTTGCTCTTTAAGTAGGTCTTCAAGCATCTCAAGTATTTGAGTAATTTGTGCCTTTACTTCTTTTGTGTCAGCTAGTAGTTCTGTCAGAATTTGACTATGAGTAGCTTGTGATTCGTCCTCGACCTCAGGTTGATTATCATAATCATTCCAAGACAGTTGTAGAAAATCTCTTGTGCCACTATGAGAATGATCATCAGGCCTTAGTTCCTGATTATCCCAAGAGTTGTAGACGTATTTACCACCCGTATAATCCATGTCTTCCACTGGTATCTCTGGAAACCATTGTTAATATGACGAATACATAGCTCGTTCCAATGATCTCGCAAAAGAAAAATAGAGTTTAGCCCCAACAACGAGTATCAATAATCAAAAGGAAAAAAATACACAATTTTTATTTTATTTTATAAATAAATATAAATATATATAAAGAACAATAAATGTCTAGTCTAACGTCAAACTATTTAGCAGAATAAAAATTGAACACAGTTTCCAGTCCCTGGAAATGGCGCCAAAAACTTGATGCACTAAATTCTAACCCCTACTGTTACTACACACGCCATAAGCAATGTTCGTAATTTCATTCCAATTATTCTCGAGATGGAAAGGGGACAATACACGTCTTGGGCGGAGCTTTTCAAAATACAATGTCGCGCTTACGACGTAAGCGATCATATCATCCCACCTCAACCTCCATCCATATCCGAAAAAGGAAAATAATAGGAAGTTGAAAAGGAAGTCGAAGTTCACCTAAATCCACATGGACAAATTTCAAAATGTCGTTTCCTATTGCCAAGAGTTAAAAATGATCACCGATAAACTAGCCAACATTCGCTCGGCTGTCATGGAACACTGCCTTGTCTTGCAACTCATTGCCGGGTTAAATGAGAATTACGACAACATCGTATCAATGCTCTCCCAAACCAAGCCCCTGCCGGATTTCTATGACGCTCGCTCCCATATAGTTTTGGAAGAGAGTCGCAACAGACCGCTACCACTGCTAGTGCCGCCGGTCAAGCACTTGTCACCACCAGCGATGGTACTCCACCACGTCGTCCCTACCAGCCGATTTCGAATCAAAATAGAACAACCAACTCTCAAAAGAGAAATCAAAATCGCAAGTTGACACACGTTAATTATGCATGTAATTAGGTCAATTTAGGATAGTATTTTATGGCAATTATGTGCATATTTGGTCAAGAGTTGGATAGATTGATATAAATTGGACCATTTAACGTGTTTGACTTGTTTTAAGGTATTTTTGAGCAATTTCAGGACTAAAAGTCGTGGTTTACGACTAACGGATGAAAGAACAAGTCAAAGGAAAGTAAAACCAACCGGCGAAAACCGGTCCGAACCAGCCAAAAACCGGCCTAGACCGGCTCAAACCGATCTGAACCGGTCCAGAAGTCAAAACAAGAGAGAACCAATACGGCTGTGTCAAAAGCTCAACACGACCGCGTCAAAACACGCCTATAATGCAAAACCACACTGATGCTGCAACGCGACCGCGTTCAACATGCAACAAGGCCATGTCATATTGTCACGTTTTAAAGAAGTTTTGAGTTCAAAGTGACGCGACCGCGTCAGAAGCACAACACAACCGCGTCAAAAGGCCATTTTTGAAGAACTTTCCTGTCCCAAGTAGGAACTGATTCCTAATCTACCCAGGACTATTCCGAAGTCTATAAAAAGACGAGTAGTGCTCGTTTTCAGAAAAAACATTAGACACATTACATCATATACTTTGAAGAGATTTTAGAGAGGAACTTGAAGAACGAGCATACGAAGATTGACGAGCCCACATAGTTGGGTTTAATTATTTCTTACCTAGTCTTTATTTCTTTATGATGTATTCTTTGAATTATTGTAAAGAGTTGATACTAGGCATGAGTAGCTAAACTACTCGTGTCCTAGGGTTAAAGAGTAGTGTTTATGACAATGTTTTGATTTAAAGTTTTGATTTATAGACTCCAGTTTTAAGTATTTATCTATATGTTTGTTTTATTCCTAAGCATAATTGATCATTTAGGCTTAGTTACACATTTAGAAATTCCGCTTTGAGAGGAGGCATTGTTAATAGACGTACGACATATAGCACAGTTGTCTATGACGGCGTGGGCAAGGGTTAAGGGTCTTTTAGGAGTTGTTAGGATTAATTGACTCGAGAGGGTAGTTGTCCTAATTAATCCAACGTGGAGTCTGTTCTAGAGGAGGACTAAGTTATTTAAGTGCCGCCTAATAAATACTAAAACTTGATTTAAAAGTCTATAAGTTAAACTTAATCGACATTAAAGTAATTCACGAAATCGAAGCCCTAGGATACACTCTCGTTAATTGAAATTTATTTGTTTGACAAGTTGAGTTAATTAGTATAAGTAATTGAGTTTATTAAAATCCCTAGCAATGTCACATGTGATATTGAAACGCTTGGACCAATCCAACGGTGATCCTCTTGTTTGACCTGATATTTCAGAATCAAGTAAAGCCACAATAATCTTTTTATAAAAGAGACACAGAATAAAGTGAAAGATTTAAAATAGTTTTACCAAGAATCTCAGACATAAACCAAACATAAATGTGTCCAGACTTCCATTGGGTATGCATTCATAAATTAATACTCTCGTCCTCCATGCAACGTGCAAGAAGCCTCACAAAATTCCAGTTCTGAAGTTTCGCAATCAGCTTCACTTCATTTATAAACTTATCTAAACCTTGTCCAGAACTCTTTGACAGCCTCTTCACAGCAATATGTTGTGCATCCACTAGTAAAGCCTGACGGTCAAGACTGTTCTTAGTAACCAGGTAACATTCCGGAAGATGGACTTTCTTCTTGTTCTGTTGTGAGATATAAAAGATATGGATTGATCAGCGATCCTAAATGAATGGAAGTTTGGTATATCCTCTCCATCTGCATGTGAGGTTTAATACGTAGTATTTTATTGGCAAAAAGAATTAGTTGGTAGGATCACCTTGTATACAGGTCCAAAACCACCTTCACCGAGCTTGTTGTTCAATTAAGGGTAAACCCAGATCTTCTCTTTGGGCTACATCACTGAAACCATCTTCTTCATTTTCACCTGCTTAGCCAGTTGGACGTTAATCTATGTTTCTAAAGAAATAGCAAAGCTTCTGATGTGTGGGTATTCAAACCCCATGTTTACGATGCAAACCAAAGCCCGGTTACAATGTAAGGAACAAACTAGAAATTACTGTCCCTAAGTAAATTAAAAATAGTTATAATTCAGCAGGAGATGCAGATGCAGCAAAAGGCTACTGAAGAAAGATGAACATGCAGAGTCAATAGCAGCTTCTTGTTTCCTCCTTCAAAGATAGGCTTAGAGTGACTTCCACCCAAATTAAGAAATGGTAGTTAATAAAGTTAAGGCATTAAATTTTCACTCTATTTTCCTTTTATACCCCTATACCTCATTTCTTATTTAAAACGAGGTTGATGCAGAGAATACTAAGACACTTTGATTAGGGGCAAACATGGAATCAAAAAACTATTGATTATTTGTAAATGACCTATCTTTGTTGGGCGGACTAAATTGGAAACGACGCCCGCCTTTACAGAACATAGGAAATAGTAAATTCAACTCCATAACAGTTTTAACAATTCAGAACCTTCTAGGGATCATATCTCCAGTGCCAATTTCGTTAAGGCAAGAATGGAGCCAGATCTGGACGCATATTACACATAGGTAATTTGCAAAACATATTCAAGCCTGAGGGCGGCCCATAATGATTTACACAAGGAGGTTAAGATTTCAGTCTCTTGACTTTGAGAATTTGGACAAAGGCACCTATAATAATTAAGACATTGTCGACAAAAATTCAGAAAAATGAACCAATACAAGAAAGAGAATAGGCGAAGACAATAATTCTGCAGATTCACAGAACCAACAGTATCTTTACCTTTTGCCTTCATATCTCGTCTGAAAAGAGAAAATGAGAACAAGCAACCCACATATTAAAGAAATGGGACCCGCGATCACAACTATTATCACCCCAGACCTATTTCCTGTCAAAATATTCAATCTTTATCAGAACTTTGACGTGAAGTTTTAATCTCTGAGAATGTAGATGTAGTCAACAAAGTCATAGCACTATAGTATTACAGAAGATGCACATTGATTTGAAGGCGGTACTCGTAAAAAGAGATCCTGCCCACCATCCAAAAACTGTCTAATATCCACCAGATCTCCAAACCAAAGGACACAACCATTGCCATGTCCACTAACATCTAAGTTCGTATAAGCCATACAAGAACAATTCCTTAAGCATGCCGACCTGCATCCCTTCAGATTCATGCTACTGTTTACCTGAGCATATGTCGCATCAGGTTAGTTTCAAACCAGAAAATTTGATAAAATCATGTTCTTTTGTGCAGTCCAAAGTTTCATTTCAGATCCATCCTTGTGACCAGTCCATAGAATTCCAGCTCTGGGCTGACTTTGGCTTGAAACCTTCTAAACATTGGCAAACAGGTCAATAACTGATAACACAATTTCCATTCACACCACATAAACTGTAGGTATCACAATAGTCCCGAGGCAATGACGAATAAAGCTTCCAACACTTATCTAATTCAACCCAGACATATCGCTGAGGTGTCTAGATCGTGTCATTCAAAACAAACCTTGTGATCACTGACTTATTATAGAGTTGCTATGTGTAGTAAACATCCTCCTGATTAGATACAAACTTGAAGTCAAATATAGGATTCGTCCTCAATTCAGGGCACCACTGAATCTCAGACCATTCCATGGACCCACTCGGAAAAAAAGTTCTGGTGCCTTTGCAAATAATTGGCTGGGGATACACATCAAGTTCTATACCAGAGCTTAGTTCTCCAGGAGACGGGTCATAAGAACTCTGCCAAGACGTAAGGCACCGGTTAAGGTGAGTTCCTAAGTCCCATCCAAGCTTCATTCCTGGTAATAATGTATCAGATGGATAATCAAAACTCTGCCACAGATAAACATCTGCACCACCATCTTTGATATCTTTAATAACAAGATTTCCAGAATCAAATAGTTGTAATACTGGTTCTTGAGCTATACTTGTTGAGTTTTCCAACCAACCGTAGTATTGGTCCCATCAGAAAGTAAAAGACTGCCTGTGTAACTGATCGTCAATGAGCCAGACAAATCTTTGATTCTGTTTCTCCTGTTTGAAACCCGAACAATAGTTTTGACTGGAATATTCTTGTACCAAATTACCAAGTATCGGTCCTTGGAGTCACCTGGACTGAAGAATCCCAGTTCAAAACTTCCATTAGAGAAAATTCTCACCGTCTTTAAGTGATTGGGATGTAGTGATACTATCTGTCGGGGCAGATATTCTGAACAAGGAAAAAGCTATTAAGAAACAGCCATACATAGGCAAGAGACTCTTCATGGAATTCTAACATTCCTTGTCAGCAAAGTCTGCTGAGAAGTTGAGAGAACTTAGTACGATATCGTAAGGACAACTATTGGTACATGTCAAACATGCAACAGTACAACAAAGCAGAAAATATGAATTCTTCCATTCATGAGATATACCAATATTTAGCAGGCCTTTTCTCTGCAATTTCCTGTTCTGCGGTTGAAAAGTCCAATGCCAATGAAGAAGTATAACAAAAACCAACTTATGCATGTATCTGCTGATATGTGATTATTAGACACCTGAAATACAACTGTATGTGCATATCTTCAAAAGACAGTGACTTTGTTGAATTAGTCCAACGCCATACCTGTATTAATATTTGAAATTACTTAACATATATTGATTTGCCCTGGTTTTTACTGGTCAAGCTCGCGGTAACTTCCTGCATATTACTTCCAACCAGAAAAAAGAAAATGAAAACACCATCCAAGAATAGTGAAGAAAAACCAGAATATCATGTGGATATTAAAAAAGAAAATGGAAACACCATCCAAGAATAGTGAAGAAAAACCAGAATATCATGTGAATATTACAGGTCTGTTTTCCTTCTAACAATATTTTACCACAGAATTCAGTTCCATAATTAAGAGTCAAAACATGGGATCTGGCATACTAATCAAATCTTCATTACACCGTTTTTTTTACTGACCATATCACACCATCCAGTTAGGAACTTGAGACCTAGACAGTGACATTAAAAATGAATAGTAGCTCATATCTCATCAAAGAATAACAACCGGAGGAATACGAAAAGGAAATTAGGTCAAAAGATTGAGATGGCAGACACAAATTTAAACAAGATCATGGGAAAAGAAACAATGAAATGTGGATTTTTACCCACTTTTCATTATTGTATGTTAAGTCCCACGTCTCAAATAGTTAAGAGTGCGATGCTGACGTCCATTGACCAAAATGTAGAAAAAGGAAAAAAAATATTTTCTCCTGAGTACATATATACTATCAAAAGAAAACTATAGCTCTAGAACATTCAATCTCTAGATATGGTTTCCCGCAGTGGATTTGGAAAATCAAAATCTCAATAAAGCACATTCATTAACTCTCTCAATCAAATTTAGCTTAGCACCCTCAGCCTTAAGTAAACACGCCGTACTTCTAATTACATACAACAGAGCTAGACCGATTTCCTTGGAGGGGTAACTAGTATCAGATTAATTTCGAGGGGGATGAACCAATAAAAAATAGAACAGTAAACTCAAAGCATAATCACAAGAAGCTATGGGAATCCCAATTGCCAAATAATTTCATTTATTCTGTCAGTGTTTGTAAAGAACAACTAAACAATTCGTAGAACGACATGCTATCAAGAATGGTATTAGGTGAATTAGTTGAGAAAGAATAAAAAAGTAGAAAGATTACAAACAAAAGTTACAATCTTGTTCAAGAGCCTCTTCTAACAAAAACTGAGACTGCTCCATCAATTCGGGGCTCAATCTGAACATGAGGACACAAAACTCCATCTGATTCAAAGCTCCATCTCCATCAAAGTCACCTTCCTTCAGCATGCTATAAAGATCAACATCAGACAATTCTTGAAGCCCCAACAAGGCCGAATTCTTCTTAAGACTCTCAAATGTAATAACCCCTTTGTCGGAATCCATCAATAACTGAAACCCATTACATAATTCCCCAATGAGGCCATCCCCTCCGAGCTTTTCCGCCATCAAAGGCAAGAAATCTTGGAAATTTGGCTGATCTTTCGCGGCCATTGAAGTGGAATTTTTTCTTTATGAAGTGAGGGAGAGGTTGAAGAAATTAGATTGTTTTGGGATGTGGAGCAAAGAGGGAGAGTAATATATGCGAAGGGAATGGGGGAGAAGGGGTTTCGAAGAAAGAGAGGAGCCGGCCACGGGACGACATCGTATTTGACAGCTAAGACAGAGTAGCATCTAAAGAAAGGAAGGAGGAGAGAAGGTCAGCGGTCGTTGCTTTTCGTTTTGGCAAAAACTCGTATGTGATCGTCACACGGTGGTCACACGGAGTGACAGAAAAAGTATCACTTTTTGTGGTAAAAGTATTACGTTTATCTGTAAAAGTATCACTTTTTTGAAAAAAAAAAAATCACTTTTTGTAGTAAAAGTATCACCTTTATTTGTAAAAGTATCAATGTAGTAAAAGTATCACATTTTCTTGTAAAAGTATCACTTTTTCCTGTAAAAGTATCAATATTTTCTGTAAAAGTACATTTCGTCACACATATGATCGTTCACACACAAGACCCACTCTTTGGTTTTTATGAAGAAATTGCCACTCGGCTTCTACTCGGCGCTGTGGGCCTGCAAATCTCATTCTCCCTTTACCAACACAATGCCAACTTCTTTATTGTTGCGGCTATTCACATATATGGTTTTTGTTCAGACTTGAGAGCAGAGGCGGCAAACCAGCCCGTCAGACCAACTTTATATTTCGGGTTAAAATCGAGTTAAAATATAGTAGAGTCTTAAATTATTTAGATCGGTTCAATCTATCTTCTTATATATACTTATATTATTAGATCGGCCCTCGATCTGTCGATTGTTTATCGAATTGAACATGTCGGGTCAAATAGTATCTCGAACCAAGATATTCACCAATCAGCCCATCTAAAATATGGGCGGGCAAATTTTATCACCCCTACTTAAGAGTCGGTATTTTTATTCTCTTCCTTTCTAGACAAAAATATTTTTGTGATAATTCCTTTTTTTATTTCAATTATTTTATTTGACTTGATATAGTAAAACATGTTCCAAATGTTCATGTTGGTCAACCATAACATTATACATTCGATTGAAATTTGTTGAATATTGTTAAAGTGTACGATTAATATGACCGAACATCTTGAAATTAGTAATTAGTAATAGTAACAGTAATAGTAATTAAGTACAATTAAAATCTCTTAAATACCAAAAAAAAATTATGTTGCAATTTCGTTAAGGAAATTGTTTATATATAGTTTGAGAAACGAAGTCACATGATTTTTAAAAAAAAAAAAAAACCCATGGTTTTTTTATGATTTTAGATTGTTATTTAGATTTAGCTTTAGATTTATTTATAAAATTTTAAGTTTAAATATATATTTCTTTATAGAGATAATTTTCAAATTAATATTGTAAGTTATAACATTTTTTAATATGTATAAGATTTTAATTGTAATTTAATTTTTTAAAATAAAATTTAGGACGTTCTCGACGTCAGTTGATTACTTTAAAAATGTTCAAATGACCTCTGTCATAGACATTCAAATGGTTTTCAGCCGACGTTGAACGAACATATGAAAAATGTTCAACTATACTCCGTCAAACATAATAATTAAAAGAGATAGATTTTCTTTACAAGGAGTATTTTTGTCCACAATTTTTTTTTTAACTCGAGAAATCTTATTACTTATTGATGAACAAAATTCATAAGTAAAAGATTCTTAATGCAATTTGAAAAATCATGTCCCATCCAAATAACTGAACTGGTGGAAGCAAAAGAAAAAAATAGTGCTAAACAATGCGCAGCCGAATTACATTTACGCGACCTATCTCAAGACTTAAAAAGTCATCCTTCTTTAGTAAATTCTGGATGTCATCAACAAAAATACCATGATAATTAAGTATTCATTCTTGCTCTGTAACAGCATGCACAACAAGCAAAGAATCGTAAAATAAATGTATTACTGAGAACCCACGATCCAAGCAAAATCTCATACCGCTTTCCACTGCTTGAAGCTCGCCAGCCAGAATTGAATATGGGCACAAGATCTTATGGCATCCCACATCAAAATAAAATATATCTTTCTCCGTCCCGATGAACTTGCACACTTTCCATTTTCGTCCGTTCTCAATGAACTTGAATACCCTTAAAAAGGAAAATTATAACTCAATCTTCACCCTCAAAATCTCTACCCTCAATCTTCACCTTCAATCAACCTTTGAAAAGTCAACATTTTTCTTAATATGTGTGCCGACCCCCCTGTGCAAGTTCATTTGGGACGGAGGGAGTAATTAATAATCGAAACAATGTATATTAAAGTTTAAAAACCTTACAAATTTTATTTCTCCTCATTCTCGAGAGACAAAAAAATGTATCTTTTTTATTGCCTTTTAAAGTTTTACAATTACACTATCTATCTACTTATTTTGCTAATTATAATAGAGAAATATTAACAAGACAGCTATAGTCTATCACATACAGATATAATTTACCACTTTGTGTAAAATTCGTATAAAGAAAAAAAAAACAAAACTATAATACTGAAGTTATCAAAAGATAATTAAAAAATGCAAGAAAATACCGGACTTAATTGGTTTTATGACTTCTCATACCTAAATAATAAAGAGAAAATAAATATTTAATGTATCATAAAAAATAAAACAGAACAAAAGAAAATTATAATAACTTATCAATCTTTCTTTGTTTTCTACAATTATAAAATAATTTGGCCATAAAAGAGAGAAGAAATATGTGAGGCATCATAAGGAATAAAACAAAATAAAAAGAAATATATAATGTATTCTTTAATAAAATAATGTCTTACAGATATCTCAGTTTAAGTTATAGACTAAAACTTGTGTGTTGCAGTCACACGAATCATATTCCTTGTGACGAGTCTAATTTATAACTAAATTAATGGTCCAACTCCCATATCCAAATCAGTGTTTGTAGTACCGGATCGATGGTCAAACCGATTTAATCACCGGTTCAAAGTTCGATAGGTCTGACCAGTTCAATCAGTGGTCCAACCGTAAATAAGAAAATTTATATATTTTATAGAATTTTATCATATTATGCAATTTATATTTATTTGTACTAATATTTTAAAATAATAGATATATAATAGATAGTCCAACAATTAGTCTAACAATATTATTATCAATCAAAGGTTGATTAATTAATTCATAATTTATTAATAACAATTTTCAATTATATGATGGTAATGGATTCAAAAATTTATAATCTTTATATTCAATAATAACAATGGTAACAGTGATAATATAGTCCAAAAATAAAATTAATATATATATATATAAGTGAAATGAGGGGTATTGATGTCATTTTACCTTTCCCTCTAAAACTTTTACACTATATAACTAGTAACTTTTTCTTATTTTGGGTAATTCATAACTTTTTCTTTAAATGCAAATAGTTTTTTCATTTTTAATCCCATTTTTATGCATAATATACCAAATTATTCATCTTTTCACGATCTTCGATTTGACATCCATATCACATATATTATAATGAGATATTTGATTTGAATAAACGGATTGTTTGTTGGTTAATTATTTAGGTTAAAGTCGATGTTTATGTGAATCGGAATAATATTTTGGTTTGAGTTGCAACTAAAATTACTAAAATAATTTCTTTTATAAAAAATATGAGTATTTTTTTTATAAAAATAAAACTAATCAATTTATTTTAATTTATGTGAATTTTTAAATATTTTTGTTATTTAAGTTATGCAGTGAGGAAAACCATTGTTTAAATAATGAAGTCATTCTTTATTAAATCAAAGGCAAAAAAATAATATCTGTTTTATAATCAACTTATTAAATCATCAAATTGGCTAATATATTTTTGTATCACGAAAGTACATAAGCTTTGAGTATATATATAATTATATATTAAATTTGTTATTGAAATTATTTTTAATTACCTTATATATTTTTAATAATGTGTATTTTGTTAAATGACTTTTTTTTAAGGAAATTTATTCTTTGCAACCTAAATTGTGACATTTGTTACATTTTGAAATATTTTTAATTTTTTGCTTTTGCTAAAAATTCAGTTATATATTTTTATACTTTGACAAGCTAATCAACATCAAATGTCTTTTTTACTCTTAACAATTTAAATTACTTTGTTCGCATTGATCAATTTCTATCTTCAATAAATAACTATTTACAAGAAAAATATAACATTTATACAAACAATTTACAATACCAAATTAAATAAGAAAATATTCAAATTTTGAAGAAACTCACATAATTTAATTTGTTATTCAAATTATTAGATAACTTTTGAATTTATTTTGTTAAAATAAGAATTTATTAAATGAAAAATATTTAAATATATTTGGAATTACCAAATGAAATGTTAAAAGTCGCAAATGAAAATCTAACTTTATAAAGAGAAAATTATATATATATATATATATATATATATATATATATATATATAATTAGAAATTGAAAGTTTATTTAG
The DNA here is from genome assembly GCA_958295605.1 of Ajuga chamaepitys. Lineage (NCBI taxonomy): Eukaryota > Viridiplantae > Streptophyta > Magnoliopsida > Lamiales > Lamiaceae > Ajuga > Ajuga chamaepitys. Next base: position 36,949,194 of record OY282498.1, on the reverse strand, counting down.
ATAAACTAAAAAGATATCAAATAAAAGCAAAGACATAAAAAAAAAAATACTAAGTTTTACATTAAATATGAAATATCCAAATAAAATATCATTGTACCTTTTATTATATATTTCATGGTTATTTTAGTTATTTATAGTTAGAATGTAAAAATTATTAAAAAAAAACAAAATCTATATATTTAAATATATATATATAGATATATATATATATATAATATATATATATATATATTATATATATATAAGCAACAGTATGTATAACTCTGTAAGTTACATTTTGTAGCCTAAAATTTTAGACTATTATTGGTAAGTCGTCACATTTGGTAAGAATCAAAATTTATTTTACTTTTTAAAGTTGCAAATATCTTTTTTCCTTTCTAATCTATTTATTATGTACTACCTCCGTTTTTTTAAATGTTCTTTTAACTTTTGTGTTTTGTTTATAATTAAATGTTCTTTTAGCTTCTTTTTTTTTCACAATTTTTCCTATACTACCCCTTTTATTATCCCTAAAAATTCTCACATTATGTAACCTACCATATAATTAGATAAAAATAGTAAGGAAATATGGAGAAAATTAAGGGATTTAAGGGAAGGGAGAAAAATCTAAATATGAGCTTATTTGTCCACTCCCCCTACTCCATAATTGTTTTATCCAAGTCTAAAAAATGGAGGTAGTATACTCTATCAAATTAATCATCTTTTGACGATGTTTGATTTGACATCCATATGATATATATATATATATATATATATATATATATATAATAATAATAATAATAAGGTATTCTATTTAAAATATTAGATTATTTGTTCATTGATTATTTGAGTTAAGATTTTAGTGTTTATTGTGGGTTGTACATTAAATATAGAATTGGTTCGCAATACAATAAAAAATCATTCAAATAATTATGTTTTTAGTATAATTTTAATTAATTATTTCATGAAAACAAAAACTAATCAATTTGTTTTATCTGACAGGAATTGTCCCAAGTTCTCTTCATTTATTAAATTGAGAAAAAAACCAATGTATATATAATTGAACACATAATTTATCGAATTAAAAGCGATGGTTAATATTTGATTTATAATCAGCGTATTAAATTATTAAATTGAACAATGTTTATTTGTTATAATAATAATTTTTTTTTTTTAAATCACAAAACTCTGACTTTTGTTCATATATATACATAATTTTATATATAACAATTAATCTTATAAATAATTTTATATATGACTTTTTTTTTACCATGTATTATTGTTATTTGTCTATAAATAATTACACTTTGCATCCTAAACTATGATATTATACAAGTTGCAACTAAATTTCTTTTAATAAGCAAAATTAACCAACTTGATTATGTCTTTTTTTTTCACATTAACCAATTTCAATTATATCTTTTTTTCACATTTTGCAACCTAAATATTTTTTTTTTTTACATTAACCAATGTGTATCTTTAAATAAATCTATTATTCACAATATAAATGTATAATTTAATTGAAAATTTTCAACATATATATGAAAGTATTAAGAAATATCGAAGAACTCATATGTTTTATTTTATTATTCCAACTATTGAATAACTTTTGAATTTTATTTTGTTATTCTTCGTATATCTAAAATACCAAGTAAAGTATTAAAACTTGTAAATAATTTTTTTTAAAAGTAAATAGTTATAGTTAGAATTTAAAACTTTATTTAGATAAATTTAAATATTTAAAGTAAAATGAAAAAAAATAAAGAAAATTAAATTTCTTATAACATTATTCAATTTATTTTATTTAATAATATGAGTTTACATTTAGATATTTATGTTAGTTAATTTTAACACTCATAATTAATTAAGATATTATGCATATAGGTGGAAAATGATACAAACATACTAAATGTGCGCTTGGATTTCAAAGATAAGAAATGATCATTTTGAAAAAGATCTTTTTTATATTTGATATTAATCTATTATATATATATACACGTACACACACCTATATATAAAGTAAGTTATATTAAATTCACATATAATGTGCAAGAAACTTGTATTTACATTACTTATAATTTTATTTATACATTTTTAAAAAAATATTTTATTAGGATAAAACGATCATATATTTAAATATTAGATTATATCATATTTAAGGGTATTACTTTTTAAATAAACTTCCTTGCCTCGCACGGGAGTATTATTAGTAATAGAGCAAAACTCAAACCAAGCTCGGGATAAAAAGGTTCCAAGGGCAAATATTTTTAGCCCTCCAACTTTCTGTCAAACCCTCATCTTTAATTGCAATTATTTTGTCTCGATTGCTTCCCCCTCCCTCTCTTCCTCTCTCTTTTCTTCTTCTTTTTTCAGTTGGCTTCAACTTTTTTCTTTCCAACTTACTTCTTAGATCTGAGATGATGGTGCTGAATTAGATCTGAGACTTGTTAGGTTTTCTCGATTCCATCTAATGTATGCAGCGGAATAATAAATCGAGAAGAACGATCTAGATTTATAATTAAATTAATGTTGAGCAATAATTACGCAAAAGTTGGAATAACTTACTTGTTGCGTAATTAATCAGACATAATTGAGCGACTGATTCACCACTTCAGGTATCCACGCGTATGTTGTCCGCCGCAGGAACTATCCTCGGTACAATTGTTCAATTATCGATTGCTAGGAAATCAATTATTGAACTATATGGTGTTTCTTTCTGACAAGATTAATTCTCCCTACAATAGGGAATAGATATATATATATATATATATATATATATATATATATATATATATATATATATATATATATATATATATATATATATATATATATATAGCTCATATACCCTAGGTATATGGGCCTAATATTCTGGCCTGCTTTAATTAGTTAATTAGTATAACCTATTAATTAATCAAAGCCCATATCCTAATCTAATCCATTACTTCCAATCTCCCACTTGGACTAACATTAGATATAATTCGAAACACCGAAATTGTACCCTTGATCGGAACAACAATACACATAAAGTGTGACCCTTCAGGCCCCCATCATCAACGATAATCTAATTAAAGTCTGCACAAAACTTCTAGACTGCGTTGCGCAGCGAACTCGATATATGAAGGACGTTTACGTGAATCCAGTAAACAAACCTTTATATGAAGTTTATGTAATATTCCTTGATTCACGAACCACACGATTGAGCCTAGGATCTGCCATGTGTCTATCCAAATAGTTTAATCACTTTTCTTATCTTTATTATATGACATATATGATCATATTCAATTACTTTAATTGAATACATCTTTTGCATTGGCCAATGACTTTATTGTTAAGCAATATAGAGAAATATGAGTGTTCTCTCTTGAGTTTCAATTGAGGAATGATTCCTATTCTTGGCTCAACCACCATTTTCATTTGCCTCATGATGAACCCAACACAAGACGTGTCTTATCCTCCTTTGGGAGGCAAGCGTTGTACTTGGTCAAAGTTCATAACAAACAAAATGAGTATTGACCTCAGGTCAAAGGATCATTACATACTCCACACACTAATAAACCGTAAACACTAAACAAACGATTTTAATAGTAGGGTATACCAATACTCTCCAAAGTATCCGTGTGTCCATCATAGATATCTAATATCTAATAGTCGTGAGACCCACTATATTCTCTAAGAATATGATGCAGACCACATGCTAACCTATTGCATGTCATCAATATCCCATTCTTGATGACCATCGGTTATGGCAATTTTAGAATCATACTATATCATTTATGTCTCACACCATAAATGACAGTCATGATTCAAGGAAACAGTCACAAGAATAATAACAAACCATCAAAATAATTATTCTAATAAATGCATAAACCCATAAGATAAACATATTATCATAGAATGTGATCAAGTTTTGAATGTTTTCACAGAAAGATTTCTAAGACACACAAACTATAAACTCCCACTGAATCAAAGCCAACTACCAACATGTCTAACACCTAGGCTCTCAAAGTGCTTGTTATGTTTTGCTATACACAACGGCTTGGTGAAAGGATCAGCCAAGTTATCATCAGTGGGTACTCTATCTAATTTTAAATCTCCTCTTTCCATTAATTCTCTAATCAGATGATATCTCCGGGGAACATGCTTGTTCCTGTTCGTGGCTCTGGGTTCCTTTGCTTACGCAACCGCACCAGTGTTGTCACAAGACAGCGGTATTGCACTGCTGCCACTTGGAACGACACCTAGTTCTTTTACGAACTCTAACAAAGCAACAACCTCTTTGGGTAGCTTCAGATGCAGCAATATATTCGGCTTCAGTGGTAGAATCGGCAGTTGTGCTCTATTTGGAACTATTCCAACTCACTGCACCACCATTGAGAACGAAAACATATCTTGACTGAGACTTGAAGTCATCATTGTCTGTTTGGAAGCTAGCATTAGTATACCCAGTAACTGATAACTCTGACTGCCCACCATAGACTAAGAAATATTCTTTAGTCCTTCTAAGGTACTTAAGAATATTGTTCTCCAGTGTATCTCACCGGAATTTTGCTAAAATCTGCTTGTCATGCTGACTGCATAAGCCATATCTGGCCTAGTACATATCAGGGCATACATAATAGATCATATAGCCAAAGCGTACGGGATCTTCTTCATGTAACTCATTTATTTGTCATTAGAAGGGCAACCTTTCTTAGACAATATAATGCCATGTCCCATAGGAAGAAATCATTTCTTAGAGTTTTCCATTGAGAAGCGTCTCAACAATTTGTCTATGTAAGTAGACTGAGACAATCCCAACATCCTATTTGGTCTATCTCGATAGATCTTAATTCCAAGGATGTAGGAAGCCTCACCCAGATCCTTTATCATGAAGGAGCTAGACAACCAATCTTTCACGGATTGCAACATGGAACGATCACTTCCTATTATCAGTATATCGTCAGCATATATGATAAGGAAGACAACATTTCCATTCTTGCGTTTACTATAAACGCATGGATCCTCTTTGCTTCTGACAAAATCAAAAAGTTTGATAGCTCTGTCAAAAAAAAATATTCCAACTCCTAGATGCTTGCTTGAGTCCATAAATGGACTTCTTTAACTTGCATACTCCATTCGGCTTTTCTTTGGATATGAAATCTTCAGGCTGTGACATATACACAGTGCCTTCGAGTTCTCCATTGAGAAACGCGGTTTTGACATCCATTTGCCAAATGTCAAAGTCATAGTATGCAGCTATTGCAAGTAATATCCTAATGGACTTGATCTTAGCGACTGGCGAAAAGGTTTCATCATAGTCAATGCCCTCGTGTTGACTATAACCCTTTGCCACCAACCTAGCCTTGTAGGTTTGTACCTTGCCATCTGCATCTCTCTTCTTCTTGAAGATCCATTTGCAGCCTATGGGGCGAGCCCCATCTGGCAAATCAACTAGTTTCCATACTAGATTGAGGTACATCGAGTCTATTTCAAATGTTAAGGCAACCAGCCACATCTTCGAATCGGTGTCTGACACCGCTTTGATATAGGTCTTAGGTTCGTCGTCTTCTTAATCAACCTCATCATCTTGGTTCTCAACCAATAGATTTAGTCTTTCAGTTGCACGACGATTCCTTTGAGGCCTATTGAGTTGGTTTTGCGTTGATTCAAACGGTTTATTCTGATCGTGATGAGGTTCCTGCATGTTGAGGTTTTCAACATTTGTGATATTCTCAAGAATTTCACTATGATTTTCTTGAGGTGGGGTTGATACAATATCTTGTCTGTGATGCATCTCATTGTCTTGAGGTGACCTTCTAAGAGTCATTTCCCCTCCCAATAGATCACCAAAAACTCCCACTGAGTTATTGTCCACTCCATTAAACAATACTTCATCCTCTATGTTATCTTGTGGTTCTTGAATTTCTTCAAGATCTACTGTGTTGTGACCTTGTTCCTTGGAGACATAATTATCTTCAAGAAATGTCACATTCCTGGATACTATCACCTTGTGATCTCCAGGACAATAGAACTCATATCCTTTAGTATCTTTAGGATATCCCATAAAATAACATTTTTCACTTTTAGTTTTCAACTTATCAGTCATCATCTTCTTAACAAAAGCAGGACAGCCCCAGGTCCGCATATGGTTAAGACTCGGCTTTCTGCCACACCATAATTCATATGGTGTTTTCTGAATCGATTTAGAGGGAACTCTATTCAGAATATAAACTGCGGTAAGTAAGACATAACCCCAAAGGAATAAAGGGAGACTAGTGAAACTCATCATGGATCGAACCATATCCAATAAAGTTCGGTTTCTCCTTTTAGATACTCCATTCATCTGTGGTGTACCTGGAGGTGTCCAGTCTGACTGGATTCCATGTGATTTCAAGTAATCAAGAAAATCTCAGCTTAAGTTTTCCCTTTCTCGATCTGATCGAAGAGTCTTAATACTTTTCCCAAGTTGTTTCTCAACTTCTAACTTAAACTCCTTAAATTTCTCAAAGGCCTCAGATTTGCGTTTCATGAGATACACATATCCATACCTTGAAAAATCATCAGTAAAAGTTATGAAGTACGAATATCCACCTCTTGCTTGAGTTGGGATCGGTCCGCACACATCTGTGTGGATCAACTCGAGCACAACCTTCACACGTAGCCCTTTCCCAGAAAGTGGTTCACTTGTCATCTTTCCTTTGAGACAAGATTCGCAAGCACCATATGACTCGAAATCAAATGATGTGAGATAGTCTAACTTTCTCAATCTTGTTATGATGTGAGATAGTCTAACTTTTCTCATTGATATGACCAAGTCTACAGTGCCAAAGATAGATTTTATTATTCGTATTACTTAGCTTAGGTCGTTTGTTTTGTACATTGAGAATATTTTATTCATATTCAAAAGAGAAGCACTTCCACAAAACAATCCATTAATCGAAAACGAGCATCTACTGTTTGCAAAATGAAAGAAAAAACCTTGAATGTCTAACATTGGAATGGAAATAATATTTTTTGAAATTGTAGAACAAAACAACAATCATATAAATCTAGTCTATATCCTGAAGGAAGATCTAATCTATAAGTCCCTACACGTTCAGCAGCAACTCTTGCTCCATTTCCCACGCGTAAGTCGACCTCCCCAGGCCTCACTTTCCTGCTGTCACTTAGGCCCTGCACATTGTTACAAATGTGTGAACCACAAGTTGTATCTAATACCCAGGATTGTGAATTGTTTATAGACATATTTATCTCAATGACAAACATACCTGAGCTCCCAACTAATGCACCTTGTGCTTTGAACTTTGGGTAGTCTCTCTTCCAGTGTCCCTTCTCGTGACAGAATAGACACTCATCCTTTGGCAGTTTCGGCTTCTTTTGAATCCCTCCACTCTTAGGCTTCAAGGCTGCACTGTTAGATGCTTTCTTCTTCTTCTGCTTATTCTTCCTTTTGGAAGAGTTCGCAGAAGAGCTCATCAAACATTTATAAGCCAAATTCGACATTTTTATCTGAACATAAAATAATCAAACGAAAAAGTAAATTAGAATAAAGTAAATAAAGATCACATTCATATCACTAATTAAAACAAGGGTTTATTGTAATGATTAGCTCCCACTAATTTTAACATATTTTGCGTCCCCATACACAAAATACGGATTTATAATAATTATAAATCTTAGTGGTCCAAGATCCAAGTCTTTATTAATGTAGCCTCTGCTTTGGCTGATGACTGCAATAATATCACTCAGTAGGCCTCCAAGCCAATTACAACAACAATTTTGCAATTCCTGGTTAATTAATCCAATTAATATTGCGTCCTCAAACTATTTGGGTCGCTTTGGCGTCTCAAAATAATTTAAGCAAGTTATTTCCATCACACGATGCCAACCATGCATCTATGAATGAGTCTCAACCTCGTCGTTTTAGAGTAAACACTTTGGTGTAAAACTCGTGGACGAAGAGATTAAGAATTTCATACAATTATGATGGACGACGGTTTTATTTCTAAATAAGACTTGGTTTATTGGGGATTTTATATGTGACTAATTGTTAAATTTAATATCTAATATTAAATTAAATGCAATTACTGGGTGCTGCCTACCCAGGCATAAGAAATGTGGACCACACATATTCGCCGCCGCCTACCCATACATAATGTCGCGGACTACATGTATTGGGCGTCGCCTACCCAAACATAAAAGCGGTCTTAAATTACTATAATTTAAATTGAATAAGCATAAAATCAAATAATAGCTTATCACATAATATCAAATAAAGCTCAACGAATAAAATTATCAATCCAATCAAAATTTTATTCTTTAATTAAATGTGGTTTAAAATTAAATATATTAATTCCAAATTAATATATATATATATATATATATATATATATACTTTTAATATTAATTCTAAATTTACATAAATAAATAAGTCTAGTATTATTCTTTCAAAATTAATAATACTATCAAAATTTATTAATCTAATTAATAAGTTAATTTTAGTCTATTAGATTAATATATGAATTCCAAATTAATATAAGTATATTTTAATGTTAATTCCAAATTAACATAAATATATATAAGTCTATTATTGTTATTTCAAAAATAATAATAATAAGATTTATTAATCTAATTAATAAATTTTATTTGTAATTGAGATTTAGAATTAATCTAATTAATCAATCTAATTTAATTAAATCAAGATTTTTTTTTTATTTTTTATTTTATTCTGCTGGGCCAAAAATAAATCAGGCCCAGTCTCAAAAGATTGACTCAAGCCCAAATTTTTAGCAAGTACAAGCCTAGCCTTAACAAGCCCGATTTGAAACAGCCCAAAAGGTCCATCCCAGCTTTCTGAAAGGCCCAGTCCCGGTCCAGCCCAGCCCAGCCCAAAACCCTTTAGGGTTTGGGCTGGGACAACAGCCTCTCGTCGCCGCCGCCGCCTCCCACCGTCGCAGCCGACTCCGCCGACAACAGCAGCAGCGCAGCACACCAATGTTGTCGCCGCCGTCGCGGCGCAACAATAATTTCAGCGCCGCCGCCGTCCAGCGTGTAGCAACGGCTGGTGCAACTGAGCTTCATCGGATCCAACCGTGTATCGTCGTGTGTGGACGGGTTTGTTACAGATAGTTTTATTAAAGCGGCAATGAGGAATTTTTTGCGGACGAGAGAGATATGTAACTTGGATTTGCAAAGATGATTTAAAATAAGGGGTTGCAATGTGGCGGAGGTGAAAGTTGAAAACAAAACTAAGTTTCAGAATAATCAAACTTAATCCATTTATTTTGAAAATATTAATCTAATTAATATTAATCCGGGTTACAAAATTCAATTCGACATAATTTTAATCCACATGAAATTATATCAATTTCAATTATAAATCGAGCCCCGAGCTCTAATACCACTGTTAGGTTTTCTCGATTCCATCTAATGTACGCAGCGGAATAATAAATCGAGAAGAACGATCTAGATTTATAACTAAATTAATGTTGAGTAATAATTACGCAAAAGTTGGAATAACTTACTTGTTGCGTAATTAATCGGACAGAATTGAGCGACTGATTCACCACTTCAGGTATCTACGCATATGTTGTCCGCCGCAGAACTATTCTCGGTACAATTGTTAAATTATCGATTGCTAGGAAATCAATTATTTACAATAGGGAATATATATATATATATATAGCTCATATACCCCTAGGTATATGGGCCTAATATTCTGGCATGCTTTAATTAATTGATTAATATAACTTATTAATTAATCAAAGCCCATATTCTAATCTAGTCCATTACTTTCAAGAATATGATGCTGAAAATTGAGTACTGAGTCTGAGATGATGAACCAATGGTAAGATGGTAATAAAATATACCATCCATTTTTCCTGCTCATTTTCATGCCACTGTTTCTTAAAAGTCGTCAAGTGAAGATAAAAAAGTCGACACCTGAAGATCAAAATTCTTCGACGATCTTAGTAAAAATTTGTTCAGATCCAGATTTGTTTTTACTAATTCGGTTTAGCGATTTTCGGATTTTCCGATTTTAATCGATTTTTACCGAGTTTTCTCAGTTCAACCCCTATTACTGTTTATTGCCACCTAACGAACCGAATATGCGATCGGTTCATGGTCGAACTAGTTGAATCGATTGGTCCGATTCGGTCCCACACACATTGATCTAAATCATGACCCTATTCAAAACAAAAAGTTACCCTTGGTCACATAGGACTTATTCCCATATGGCCATTACATACAAGAATCAATCTATGTTATATTATTAGGTGAACTAAATATCTTATAAGACGAAATAAAAACTTGCGTGAAATTTTAGATAAATTTAAACTATAAATGACCCTTACCAAACAAATATAACTTAAAAATTAAGATTACTAAATTAACCTTAAAAATAGAATTTATTAAGGATATAATAGGCAAATTAAAATTTGTACGAAATTCCTCACACTTTATAATAGTAGTAATCTAATCTAAATCTATATAAAAGTAAAATGGAGGTCAGTATATTAATTTTAATTTTCCCGCCTAAACTTTAAGATCATAATTTGTAAGATTTTATCAGTTTTAGTAAGTTCATAATTTTCTTATAGATAATTTAAATAAAAATAACTTTTTCATTTCTAATCCGTTTTTAATGCATAATATATCAAATTATTCATGATTTCACGATCTTTAATTTGACATACATATCACATATATTATACATAGATATTTGATGTAAATAATAGATTGTTTATTGATTAATTGTTTAGGTTAGATTTGTGTATTTATTATGAATTGGACTATAATATTGAACTTAAGTTGCAAACAAAATTTCGTAAAATTATTCCTTTATAAAAAAATATTGATGGACTTTTTTTTATAAAAATCCAAATAATCAATTTATTTTATTTGATATGAACTTTCAAATATTTTCTTTATTTAAATTACTCCCGGGAGAAAAATCATTGTTTAAATAATGAAACTCCTAATTTATTAAATTAAAGGTAAAAATTTAATATTTTATTTTATAATCAGTTTATTAAAATATTATAAATATGCTTATATTTTTTTTTTAAATTACAATGTTTGTTTGATTAAATACGAGAGTTTTGAGCATGTATTTCTTTTATAACAATGTTTTTCATGATTATAATGAAAATATATTTTTAGTACTTACTCACATTTTTATATAATGTAAAAAACTTAAGAAAATTTACACTTTACAATTTAAATTATGATATTTGCTAGACTTTACAAATTTTTTTAAAATAATGAACCTCAATTATATATATTTTTTTAACACTTTGCAACCAATATAATAATTTGTTCTATTATCTCTTTTTTAACCTAATCAATTTTTTATATTTTAATAATTATACCATTTAATAAAAGTATAAAATTTATGTGAATAAATTATAATATCAAATATAATTAAAAAAATATTAAAATATTTTGACGAAATCACATAATTTAATTTGGTTATTCAATTTATGGAATACCAATTGAATTGCCTTTTTTTTTTTTTTTTATGTTGGAATTTATTTAAAATAAGTATTTGAGTATATCTGAATCACCAAGTGAAATTTTAAATGCTGCGAATGAGAATCGATGTTAGGTTTTTGTTTAGATAAATTAAAAAAAAATCATATATATTTAACTTTGTAATTTTAATTTTGTCGGCTAAATTTTGGACCATAATTTGGTAATTAAGTTGTTGTAACTTTGAAAGTTTTAAACAATTTTCAAAAAATTTAAAGTAATAACTTTTTCGTTTCTAATCCGTTTTTATGTAATATATATCATTTTAATTGTCTTTAACGATCTTTAATTTAATATTCATGGCACACATATTATAATGAAACATACAATATGAAAAGTCATATTATTTTTGCCTGATTATTTGTATTAAATATCAATGTCTATTGACTTGTAAACTAAAATTAGTTAAATAATTTTTTTATAAAAAGATTGATTAATTTATTCATAATAATATAATTTATCGATATGTTTCATTTTACATAAAATAAAATAAAATAATATTTATTCACCGGCTTCATTTATATAAATAAAAGTAATAAAGAGAATATTTCTGCAAATTTATTTTTCCACTAATTTTTTTTTTTTATAGAAGGTTTGCCAACTTTTCATTTAGTTTATTTTTTGAAGAATCCTCTCCAAAATTTTAGAATTTCAAATAGTCTTTTGTTTCCAATTCATATTTACGTATAACGTATCAATTTTTAATTGAATATACATACAAGATAGATAAACTAAGATATTATATGTAAGAAAGAAATTGACTATTGTTAGCTATTTCGGGTTAAATTTGAGTTTATTTACTGTGATTGGATTATTTGTATTGAATTTGAATTACAAATTGAAAAAATTAGTTAAAAACCTCTTACAGATAAATATATTATATTATTAAAAAAGTATTCCCTCCGTTTCATATTAATTGACGTTTTAGGATGAAAGGGAAGAATTAAGAATTGAATATCTTGACAGATATACCCTCAGCTAAATATTTGACAAAATCAAAATATATCTGATAGATTGGAAAATAGAGATATTTTAGGATCGAGTTCAAGGAGAATATTGGTAGAAGTGGTGAAAAATATGTAAAACGTAAATTAATTGGAAAAGGAAAGAACATCCTAAAACGTCAATTAATATGGAACGAAGGGAGTATGATTGATAATTTTTTTATCTCAATTTTGTTGAAAAAATAAAGGGAAACTATTCCAAGCAACTCCATCAACTAAAAATTGGCTATATAGGTTTGACTTAAGCCCGTATTTTATATTCAATTACTAAAGTGAAATAAATGTTAAAAATTACTTTAAGTATTTTTTATTTTCTCTACTATCTTTCGAATCCGGACATCCCTTAACTTTTATCGTATATGAATTCTAAAACAAAGTTTATGATGATACCATTCTATTAGTTTTTTTTAAGATATTTTTTCTAATTTTTTACGATCTTTAATTTGAAACATGGATTGCATATATTAAAATTGATACGGACCACATGTGTGAGTTTTAAACAAGACTAAATAAATTATAAAATTAGATTTTATAATGCTTACGATTTATCGTATGTCCAATCCAAAATGTTCAAATAATTATTTCGTTAAAAATTGATTACAATTTAGATAATTGAATCACATAATATATATAAATAGGCTTCCGTGCATCGCACGGGATAAATACTAGTAGTAATAATAGTTAAAAAAAACTCTAACCTCCTCCTCCATCCTCTCCATCTACTGAAAGTTTAGATCTCCTCCTCCTTCTTCGTTCATCCTCTCATCCTAGGAGGATGGGAAAATACTTCTAACATGTTATTGGTTATCTATTTTGAATTTGTTTTGTTTCGTCTTTTTTTTTTTTTTGTTTATTTTTTCCTCTCCTTAGGTTTGCCTTTGTGAGATTTCTCCGTGTCTTTGTGTTTCTTTCCACGTCTTGTGCAGTCTCTGATCTTCGGTCTCCTGTGAATTTTTCGACTTTGAAGGCTATTGTGATTGACAAGCATTCGAGACGAAGTTTGACGGAGATTAATGATCTTAATTCAGAGTCAAAATTTGAGGGTCTTGTACTAAGATTGATTAATGAGGTTCTCGATATTTTTTAGAAAAAGTAATTGTAGTACATAGTGAATGGGGGGCTCGGCGGTGAGGGCCATGTGGCCTGTGCACCCCCTTGGGTCCGTCTTTTCATGCTTTGCTGCCAAACATATAACTTCATAACTTCATGACCGAAAGTTAAACCAAGTGTATGTTTGGTTGGGGTTGGCAACCCCAAATGGGTTGGCCCAACCCCTACCTATGTTTGTTTTCATGGTTTGTCACAACCATCGGCAAACCCTCATTTTTCTCTTTAATTATTAAACCAATCATTAATAGCAACTTCTTACACACATCACATCACAGTTTACAATTTAAAATTATATTCTACAATACAACCACTACCTCAACCACCCAAACAAACATCACTCTTTAAAATATCATATTTTTTCATTTCGTAGAAGAAAAACAAAATGAATAAAACATTTATTTGAAAGGTTCAGAAACTAGTAAATTCAAATTTAATAAACTGAACAAAAAAGATAATTAATTATTTTTTTTGCAAAAAAACGAAAATAAATAAAATATAATAAATAATTAAGACAAATGTCAATTTATATATTTTCCATGTATTTTTTTATATTAAAATTAATTACCCCAAAAATATTTTTTATTCACTTTAATATTTTTATTTATATAATAATCATTTAACATACTAAAAGATAACATATTTATTCATTTTGAAGAAGAAAAATGAAATGAATAAAACATTTATTTGAAAGGTTCAGAAACTAGTACTTCAAATTTAGTAAACTGAACGAAAAAGATAATTAATTATTTTTTTTGGGAGAAAAACAAAAAAAAAAATGTAATAAATAATTAAGACAAATCTCAATTTATATATTTTTCATGTATTTTTTATATTAAAGTTAAAGGGTAATTTTATAATACACCTGGTGTATTAATACACCTGTTTATTTTACCTGTTATAGCAGGTTACTATTAAGTAATTTTTTAATTATTTTTAGCCAATTATGTTGGACACACAACACATTTACTTTATTCCTTTTCTTATTTTATTTTTTGAGGTTCTTACTCCTTTATAGTTTTAAATTTTAATGATGCATAAATATTGAAAAAATTATAATGTCAACCAATGAAGAAAATATTTCATAAGTAACAATTAATAACTAATATACTTTTTCCGTTTCCTTTTTCTAACTGATTAATTCAGTTGTGTACAACAAACTTTCGTTTGTTTATATAATAAAAACTTTTCATTTATTAGGTAGAGTAATGAGTTAATTATAAGAAAGAAAATATTTACGAGTAAACTGATGAATCTCGTATTGTGTTAAAAAGCTATCTAGAACTTATATGAATTAAGAATTTGATCACATGTTCACCGGCGTGCACCAACTTTTATGTTTACCGCTTATGTGGCACGTCACATATGTAAATGAGCCCACCATTATCTACTTTATTTTGTTAATTTCATCCCCGTATTTATATATATTTCATATTTAGCTCCATTTTATTACTTAAGTCAAATAGTTGGTGTTTTTTTTTCTAACCCCATCTTTTTTTATTTTATAAATTTTGTCCCATGAAAGCTTATTTTTCAATTCTCCGATTTTTTTCTATTTCACATGTGATTTATTGAAATATTATTTTTCTTTGAAAATTTCTTCAAATTCAACTATTCTTCTGATTAATTTTCAAATTCTTCAAATTCATCGATTTTTCCAAATCCATCCATTCTTCTGCCAAAAATCTGGGATGGGGCTATGGATATAACGTTACACCAGAAAAAAAATAGCATGTACAGGACGAGATTACATAGTTATGCGATATTCATAGAGGCGAAATAGAAAAATCGGAGAATTGAAAAAAAAAAGCTTTCGTGGGACGAGATTTATAAAATAGAAAAAAGATGGGGCTAGAAAAATATAAGCACAAAATATTTAACTTAATTAATAAAATGAGGATAAATATGAAATATACTACCTCCGTCCCAGCTTAACCTACCTACTTGCCATTTTGGTTTGTCTCACATTAACCTGTCAGCCTCATAAATGACAAATTTCTTTCACAATGGTGGTCTCCCCTACTTATGTGGCGTGCCACATAATCGGTGGATATATAAGTTGGTGTCCATCGGTGGACATTTGATCAAATCCTATATGGATTAATACTTTTTTCTTTTGAAACTTCCTAAATATTATATCTAAATATTGTATGAATTGAAGAAAGAAGAAATAAAATGAAGTGATAATATAATTATTTTAGGCCGAGCACGCAAATTTATCAATAATCACTACGTATATAATTCAATTATTGTAAGTTAAGAAAAAGTAGAAGGTCGAGAGATGTTAAATGACATTCAATTGGTTCAATTATAATACAAATAATATTGAAACATGGCATAACATAGTATTGTGTATATCTACCGCGACATATATTAATATCTATTGATAACATGCCAATATCACGACTATCTAATTTTATATAAGGAAACTAACTAATTGGTTTTTTGTTTTTTTTCCACAACTATAAAAAAATTATTAGCGTTAGTAAATACATAATTATTTGTTTGTCTCATCAAGTATTATAAATTAAAGAGAGAAAGTGGGTAACAATGAAAATAGAGAATGACACGAAAACTTTATATATAATTTGCTATTAGTATTGTTAATATCTCGATGTGCATGCCTTTTATTGGGAATAAATTAAAATAAGTTGTGATACAATATAATCTCTTTAAATTGATACTCAATAAATTAATAATTTATTTAATAAAATAAATTTCTCCGGTCCTCATTCGAGGTCAATTGATTAAATTGATATCGATGAACTAATATTATTCTTTTATTAAATATATTTTGTCTGGTCCAATTGTTATTAATCTATGAAGATTGTACTTTATCAAATTAGAGTGTTATAGTTAAATATATTTTCGTTTTACTAATTTGGCAGTTGGAAGAATTTTTTCTGAAAAAAAAATACAATTAATTAATCTTATAAATATTATTTTATAAAAAAAGAGAAGAAACATAATTAATAAAAACAAAACCTATGATAGGCTGTTGGCATGCCAAGAGATTTGAAAATGCTGAAGGCGATGAACTACTTTTGGGCAAATTTAATTATAGCAGAGTAGTCGTCATAATTTTCAATTAATAATTTGGTGACTAGTTTATCGGGTAACTGGTTATAAATTCAGTGATTAGGATTGAAATAAGTTAGATCTAATGGTTTAAATTTCAGGTGTATTAATACACCAAGTGTATAGTAGAAGGACTCTAAAGTTAATTACCCCAAAATTTCTTTTTACTCACATTAATATTTTTATTTATATAATAACCATTTAACATACTAAAAGTTAACATATTTATTCATTTCGAAGAAGAAAAACCAAATGAATAAAATGTTTATTTGAAATGTTCAGAAACTAGTAATTCAAATTTAGTAAACTGAACGAAAAATATAATTAATTATTTTCTTTTGAAAAAAAAATGAAAATAAATAAAATTTAATAAATAATTAAGACAAATGTCATTTTATATATTTTTCATGTATTTTTTTTATATTAAAATAAATTATCCCAAAAATATTTTTTACTCACATTAATATTTTTATTTATATAATACTCCCTCCATCCCGGCCTAATTGACCTACCTTGGCCGGGCACGGAGATTAAGAAAAAACAAATTTTGTGAAATTTTTGACCTTTTCAAAGGTGAAGATTAATGGTGGAGATTTTGAGGGTGTAGATTGTGAGAGAAATTTGCCATTTTTGGGCTGGGTCAATTAGATTGGGACAAACAAAAAATGGAAGGTAGGCCAATTAGGCCGGGACGAAGGGAGTAATATTTAACATACTAAAAAATATCATATTTATTCATTCGAAGAAGAAAAACAAAGTGAATGAAACATTTATTTGAAAGGTTCAGAAACTAGTAATTCAAATTTAGTAAACTGAACGAAAAAAATAATTAATTTTTTTTTTTTTGGAAAAAAAACAAAAATAAATAAAGTATAATAAATACTCCCTCCATCCTGACCTAATTGACCTGCCTTGGCCGGACACGGAGACTAAGAAAAAACAGATTTTGTAGAATCTTTGACTTTTTTAAAGGTGGAGATTAAGAGTGGAGATTTTGAGGGTGGAGATTGTGGGAGAAATTTGTCATTTATGGACTAGGTCAATTAAGTTGGGACAAACAAAAAGGGAAAGTAGGCCAATTAGGCAGGGACGGAGGAACTAATTAAGATAAATGTCAATTTATATATTTTCCACATTTTTCAAAAGTTTTATTAAAATTAATTACCCCAAAATGTTTTTTACTCAAATTAATATTTTTATTTATATAATAACCATTTAACATATTACAAATTATCAAATATAAACAATTTTAACCCAACAACAACTAAACATCACATATCAACAATCATACAAATCATCAATCAATCACAAATCTCAATACTAATTTAATCACTAAACCAATCATTAATAATAGTCTCTTACACACATCACATCACCTTTTACAATATAAATTATATCCTACACTACATCAACTACCCAAACAAACATCACTCTTTAACACTCCCAGACACTAACTCCAGCCACTGTCAACAGTCAGCAATGCTCCAACCACCCCCAACCCCAACTAAACATACCCTAAATTTCTCCTGTCGAAATAAATTTTATGCGTTTATAAATCAAATCCTTGTTTGTTCATGTCACTGGAATCCAAGTACGTGCTCAAATAAATAAGCCATTGTTGGGAAATTACGATCAATACAAAGAATAACAAAAGATAAACGAGAAGAATCGACAAAGCCAAAAGAACAAAGACACCAAAATTAACGTGGTTCGCTAAAAACTTGTTAGCTATGTCCACGACCAAACGAGAGGGACCAAATCCAATATCAAAGAGTGTTAAAAAATAGGACAAAGACAAACTTGACCTTAGGTCAACTATGAAACTCTTCAACTTAACAAACAGAGACAAACTCGAGTATCAATCAATTGATACTCGACCAAAACCAAACTCTCTACACTCTATGACCAAACGACTCTAAACCCGAAAATAGAGTCTCAAAACCAAATTGGATATTCTAGACCAAAAGAGTACCAAATACTCAACAAATACCAATTCTAGAATATCCCAAATTGACAACCTCTCTCTTGTCCTAACAAATCAATGACTGATCATACAACCAATTCAATCAATACAAATTCCAAATGTTATAGGACTATTTATAAGCCCCCAAGCCTAATCCTAGACACAAAAGGAATTCAACTGGGCCTAAACTTGAATTGGCCCATCTTCTGCACCACCCAACCAGTTGCGGCCGCCACTATCTGTCACGTCCGCGATTGCTCGTGTCAATTTCACCATGTTTCGTCTAACTAGTCACGACCGCGACTAGCCTTCGCGCCCGTGACCACTTCAATTGATCAATTCTCGCCTCGGCCACGCCGGAGCCCAATTCCAATGCCTCCAGATTAGCTTTAAAGTCTTCTTCCACCTTGACACGAACGTCAATCCAAATCGAACCAGATTCAAGGCACAAATTTCTAACAAACTCCACCTTGCCTTGAATCCACAAACGATACGACTACTTCGGACGAAGCTCCACCTCAATTCAAATCTTCTCACAAATTTGTCGATTTTCACATTTACTCCAAACATCTTTCCCACCAAACAGTGGAAACTTGAGCCAAGCTCTAATACCACTTGTTGGGAAATTACGATCAACACAAAGAATAACAAACGATAAACGAGAAGAATCGACAAAGCCAAAAGAACAAAGACACCAAAATCAACGTGATTTACTAATAACTTGTTAGCTATGTCCATGACCAAACGAGACGGACCAAATCCAATATCTAAGAGTGTTACAAAATAGGACAAAGACAAATTTGAACCTAGGTCAACTATCAAACTCTTCATCCTAACAAACGGAGACAAACTCGATTATCAATCAATTGACTTTCGACCAAAACCAAACTCTCCACACTCTATGACCAAACGACTCTAAACCCGAAAATAGAGTCCTAAAATCAAATTGGATATTCTAGACCTAAGACTACCAAGTACTCAACAAATACCAATTCTAGAATATCCCAAATTGACAACCTCTCTCTTGTCCTTACAAATCAATGACTGATCAAACAACAGAATCAATCAATACAAATTCCAAAGGCTATAGGACTATTTATAAGCCCCCAAACCTAATCGTAGACACAAAAGGAATCCAACTGTGCCTAAACTCGCGTTGGTCCATCTTCTACGTCGCCTAACCAGTCGCGGCCGCGACTATCTGGCGCGCCTGCGACCACTCGTGTCAACTTCTCCATGTTTTGTCTAACTAGTCGCAGTTGCGACTAGCCTTCGTGCCCGTGACCGCTTCAATTCACCAATTCTCGCTGCGGCCATGTCCTCCGATGCGCCCAATTCCAACGTCTCCAGATTAGCTTCAAGGTCTTCTTCCACCTTGACACGAACGTCGATCCAAATCGAACCAGATTCAAGGCACAAATCCCTAACAGTTATTAGCATAATTTTATTTCAAAATTTCTAAATCATTTGCTATAATACCGATACGACGTAAGAAGCAAAACATCCACATGCCCAACATAAAAGATCTTAAACAAGATTAACATTAAAATAAAAAAAGATATGTGTTCCCCTATCCAAAATGTATTTTATGAGCTCATCAATTGATGTGTTAAAATCTTGTAAAAAATAAATTTATTTTATCGAAAATTTAGCGATAAGATTTTTAAACATCAAACATGCGCCCATGATATTAGGGAAGCATTTCCGGCTATTGGAGTCGGTTTCTTTATCTGGCCTGAGGCATGGTGATGGTGATTTCATTTGATGAAGTTGCTGCATTTGTGTTACTTGAACTCGAAGCAGTAAGTCCCTCTCTTTCAGTGAAGAAACCAGGCTGTTTAGCTTCCGGAAGTATGCCTTCATTGCCAAACATCAAAACTGATGACGACATAGTTGGCCTATCTTCTGGGTTTTGCTGAATGCATAACAGAGCTACATGAATCGATCTTACCACTTCAGCGAATTGGTACGAATCTTCAAGCGATGCATCAACTAGTTCAACTGACCGCCCGTCCTTGTAAAGCATCCATGCCTGTCATAACTGGTCTGCTTAAAATGTATTCTAACAATAATACAAGAGAAAATGAGAGCTCGAAAAAAGAAAATTACATGTCCTAGTAGGTTGCGATTGGAGTCGCCGTGACAAAATCCTCTGTTTCTCCTTCCACTCACAATTTCTAGCACTAGTACACCGAAGCTGAACACATCTGATTTTACGGAAAATAGGCCATCTACTACATATTCTGGAGACATGTAGCCACTGAAATAGACAGTGATCATGCAATGATGTTACGTAGGAATAAATAATGTTTTCTTAAAAGAAAAATTGGGGTTGCTTACTATGTTCCAACAACACGACGAGTCTTAGCTTCAGTCTCGTTCCCTCCAAAACATCTAGCTAATCCAAAGTCTGATATCTTAGGATTCATATTAGAATCAAGCAATATGTTGCTGGGTTTGAGGTCTCGATGGACAATCCTTAAGTAGGAATCTTGATGAAGATATAAGAGTCCCCTAGCGAT
The DNA here is from genome assembly GCA_958295605.1 of Ajuga chamaepitys. Lineage (NCBI taxonomy): Eukaryota > Viridiplantae > Streptophyta > Magnoliopsida > Lamiales > Lamiaceae > Ajuga > Ajuga chamaepitys. Next base: position 36,928,027 of record OY282498.1, on the reverse strand, counting down.
TCCATTGATTATATGAAAGCGTGTTTCCCAACTAAGTATTATGCTTTTTGTTTGATCTGTCATGATTTTGTGTTTTGTCAGTTGAATGCTAACATTATTTATGTTACTAATGTGTCCATATTCTTACCAAATAAAAAGAGGTCGAGGCTTTTGTTGGACATATATTCATAGACCAACATCTTTTCATCTCTCTGGATGCAGCATCCTAAAAGCCTCACCAAATTCCGGTGCTGAAGTTTGGCGATGAAGATGACTTCGTTCTTGAATTCATCAATCCCTTGCATCGATACCTTAGATAACCGCTTCACTGCAATTTCTTTTCCGTCCTCCAGGACGCCCTAAAATCGGGACAATATTTGTGTGAGAGGTACTAAGTACTAACCAGAACTATATCAATAATTCTTTTAAGTTATTTCAACAAAAAGAAAAAGAAAATGCAATGAAGACTTGCCTTATAAACAGGTCCAAAACCACCCTCGCCAACCATATTGTCGTATGAAAAGAAATTAGTAGCTTTGGAGATGGCTGATAAATCGAACAATGGTAGATCTTTGTCACGACCTGCACCACATTTTTCTGCAACATGGATTCAAACAAGAATTCATTTTCATTGTCTGATATCTCAATTTTCTTCATCAACATATTGTGCAAATTTTTCTTACCAACTTCTGCTTTGATCTGCCCATTATTCCTCCTCTTGCGAATATACAGAAAGATGCTCAGGCCTAAAACTGCTGCTCCAATCACTGATATCAAGCTTACTATCAGTATTACTCCATTCTTTCCTTTAGAGCCTGCAGTATATATTTCAAATGTTAGCAAGTAATGTTAAACATTTCGTTGGATATAGTATCAATCAGAGAATAATAATTGTTGATTAATTGCTTTAAATCAATTTTGATTAAATTAAGAGTGCAATAGTGTTCTTTTAGTGAATTGAATAATATAATTTGACAAATGAAGGCATTCATGGACAGTTTGTGCGCAATAAATTCTTACCTGATTCAGAAGAAGCCATTCTGATGTAAAGATCTTGTCCATCTCGAGGCAGCTTTCTGATATCGACTAATTCTCTATACCACAAGCAACCAGTTCTGTTACTTACATCCAACTGCGTGTAAGCCATACAAGAGCAGTTCCTCAAACATTCCCGTTTGCATTCGTCAAGCGCCATGCTTGTATTATACCAGGAATGCGTTGCATCAGGCAATTTAATACTCGAATACTTCAAAAACACATCATCCGCACAACTCAAATTACTCCTCCGAACACATCCATTCGACCAATCCGCTCTACTCCAACCCCTTGGATCTTTAGGAACAAACCTATCTAGACACCCACACATAGGATTATTCAAATTATTGCAGCTGCCATAAGCACCACACATCGCGTAGCTATCGCACATATCTGTTGGCACGTTCATGTACACCTTCCACTTTTTCTCACGCTCAATCCATGTCCATCGCTGCCCATAGCCAGTCTGGCTTAATGTAAACCGCGAAACAACTGAGTTGTCCAATGCAGTTTTCCAAAAGGCTACCTTCTTTGCATTCATTGCAATATGCAGTTTGTACGTTGAATTTTCTGTTGGATTGGGTGTCCCACTGAAGCCATTCCCAACCCACGGCCCCATTCTGTACTGCACGGACGACCCTCTTCTCAGGAGTATTTGCGGATAGCCCGTTGGATCCAAGTGAAAGCTATAGTCCCCTGGAGACGGGTCGTCACTGCTTTTCCAGGACGACAAGTACATTTCTGAACCTGTCTCAAAGTTATAACCGAATTTCATTCCTGTTAAAATCGTGTCAGTAGGATAGAAAAAGCTCTGCCAAAGGAAATTATCGGTTTGACCATCATCTGCATCTCTTACAACAAGATTCCCCGAGTCCAGTAACTGTGCAACAGGATTTTGGACACGCCTCGACGCGTTAGATGACCACACAATGCCGTTGGTTTCCTTCAGCAGAACCAGGATGCCTGGTTTCATCACCTTGAGCACCCCATTTGTGTTCTTGAGTGGAGCTTCTCTATTGGCCACCCACACAATGGTCCTATCTGGTTGATTGTTGTACCATAGCCCCACGTATCGCATAGTCGAATTTCCAGGGCTGAAGAACCCCAGTTCGAACTTCCCACCAGAGGACACCAAGGTTTCCCCATCTCTAATGCTGTGTGTAGAATTTATGGTATCAGTTGCACCATAAATCTGCTGGAAATTAAGTGACAGTATTATAGGAAGTAAGGAAAAATATTTCCAGGAAAAATCCATTTGAGCAACTGTGTTCTTATCAAATTTCTTCAAACATTATCTCATTTACAGCTATTTATTGCATATGATAAGCAATAATGTAGTTGAATTAGTAATATATTCAGCAAATCAAAGTCCTGTTCTTCCTAGTTCTTCAGTCTTGATAGGGAGAGATTTATACATTTTAGATAAAATACAGATTTCTTCTAGAAATGGTCAGATTAACTAAAAGCAGCCAACATATATAAAACCTTTCGTTTTTTTCATAAGAAAAAAAAAAAAAAAAGAGTTTGAAGATTGACCCAATAAAGTGAGTTGTGTTGGCAACTGGAAGGGATTGAAGAATGAGTGGTGGACTGAACGAGTAAACCAATGGAAGTCTGCAGCCCCTTAATTTCGATTTTATTCATGTAACGTCACGATCAATCATCGCATTTTCTTAGGTTATGTACCTAACCAATCTTAATTATTGATGTATTAATAAAGTTTTCTATATATCCTTTAATCTATACATCTATCTATTTATTTGTCTATGCACTAATATAAAGTGTCTTAATTTTCAGTCAATTTACGTCTGCCTTATTCTATCCTTTTAATTTAAATATTTAAAGGGCAATATTATAATTTTCTAATATAATCTAATTATTATATTTGGATCCCAACTAATAATAACTATATTCTAATCACATATCTTAATTATAAATTGGTTTCTTATGCACCAGTTACACGGATCATATCCTGACTCAGACTCAGAATAACTCAACTCCTGAAGGTCACATCTGAAGACTTAAGTAGCTATCTTTTAATGGGCTTGGATAAATTTTTAAACTAACATTTATAAAAGCACGAAATCCCAAATGAAAACAATACTTCGTATGACAGAAATATCATATTTTCTGTTTACTTTATTACAAGATTTTAATATGGGATAAACAAAAGGGAAAATTGGTATAAATGTTCAGTATGTTTCTCCTATTTAAAAACTAAGACACTAAGTATACCACTTTTTAAAAATACCTTCTAACTTACCAAAAATTGGTGAAAATGCCCCGACACCGGCTGTAGGCTGTTAGCCAGCCGATCACCTGTGAGCTGTCTTTTTATTTTTGAAAAAATTGGTATAAATACCAAGTATGTTTTCTCGATTTAAAAACTAGAATAATAAGTATACCACTTTTTAAAAATACTCTCTAACTTACCAAAAATTGGTGAACATGTCATGTGACCCACTATTGACTGTGACATAACCGGTCATTAATGAGGTGAAGCTCTTTTTCTGACGTGGTATTAATTTTTTTTTTTTTTTTTTTTTTTTTGCTGACTCACTTGTTAGGGTAGAAAATAATTTATAATAGGGTTCAGCAGGGAGGGGGTGAATAGGCGAAGAATCGGGTGACTGGCCAGGTTCCGATCAGTTAGCGGGTGGATGAGTGGGCTAGGCGAAGCATTGTTGGCTTCTTCTTTGTCTTCCATGTTGGTGTCTTTGTAAGATTGCAGGACATCTGTAAATATTAGGGTTTTGTATGTTGTAATTAGGGAAGAAAAATGAACAATTTGGTTTTGAATTTTTTAAAAATTAATTTAAAATTTGTTAATTAATAGTTCATATAATTATCCTAATTCATAATTTAAAATAAAATAATAATATAAGAAAAGTAAAAAAGATATTTGAAAATATTAAATGAATTTTAGAAATTTTAAAATAAATTTCATATTTTATTTTTATTTTTCTGCTTTTAAATAAATTAAAGAATTTTAAAAATTATCAGAAATAATTTTTTTAATTTTTGAATTTTAAATAATTTTATTCAATTTTTTAAGTAATTATTATAATTTTTTTTAATTTTTTAATTAAAAATGGATTTTATAATTTTTGAAATGATTTTCTGAAATAAATTTTTTATAGTTTTGAAGTTTAAATGAATTTACAATTTTTAAAATAAATTTCAAAAATAAAATTTTTATTTTCTGAATTTAATTATAATTTCTATTCAAATTAATATTTTATATTATTTTTTATTTTTTCCACCTTAACAAATGAGCCAACAGAAAAAAAAAAAAAAAAAAATTAATGTTACGTTCAAAAAAGAGGTCCGCCTCATCAATGACCCGTTATGTCACAGTCTATAGCCGGTTACTGGGCATTTTCATCAATTTTTGGTAAGTTAGAGAGCATTTTTAAAAAGTGGTATACTTATTATCCTAGTTTTTAAATCGAGAAAACATACTTGGCATTTAAACCAATTTTCTCGAAAATAAAAAGACAGCTCACAGGTGACCGGTTGGTTAACAGCCTACAACCGGTCACGGGGCATTTTCACCAATTTTTGGTAAGTTAGAAGGTATTTTTAAAAAGTGATATACTTAGTGTCTTAGTTTTTAAATAAGAGAAACATACTGAGCATTTATACCAATTTTCCCTAAACAAAATTTAATAAACGAATGTATATACAAAATTTGAATTTAATAGTATTATCTCTTGAAGTATCTCTTTTAGTTGAAAAAAATAATCGATAAATTTAATATTCGATATAATTATTAATTTGTGATAAATCATGGTTTGAGCCTAAATGCATTACTTCAGATGCGCGTCTCTCCAAGAATTCAAGATTAGTTCCATCAACACAACCTACAGGGTATCAGCTTGGTGATAATGATCATAGCTACAATTTTCCGCGAACCAATTGCCCTACTTTTGTCTTCTAGCAGAATTGTGCTTGATGCAGTGAATAATATGACTCTCCTCTTAGGCAATTTGCAATCTGTTCAAGTCGGAGAAAACCTCCGCCAATTGAAAAGGAAAAGTATATATAAGATCCGATTAGTAGTATTCGGATCGGGTCGGGTTGAGTTGCACGGATCCTAGGAACCGTGTAACTGGTGTATAGGAGACTTTGTCCTTAATTATATACTAAGCATCGTACATATCCTAATTATTACTTCCTCCGTCCCGAATGAACTTGCACACTTTCCGTTTTCGTCCGTCCCAAATGAACTTGCACACCCTTAAAAAGGAAAGTTCTAACACAATCTCCACCCTCAAAATCTCCACTCTCAATCTCCACCCTCAATCAACCTTTGAAAAGTCAACAAAATCCCAAAAAACAACTTTTTCTTAGTATGCGCTCCGACCCCCCTGTGCAAGTTCATTCGGGACAGAGGGAGTATATTTTAATCATAATTCTAATTATAATTGTATTAAAATCACATATTATATCCTAATTATATCTCCATCTCCATATCTCCATCTCCATCTCCATACCTTTAAAAGTCTAGGTAGTTTCTTACAAATTAATGTAGTGACAAAAAAACCCTCTACCATACAAACAATACATAAGGAGACCTAATGGATAAATGCGTAATTTATCTTACTAATATATATTTATTGCAAGAAATTAATAAATTCATCCATTAATTACTTAGTTATATATTCTTTATTTGTATTATTGTAGTTAAACTTAGGATAACATTAATCTTTAATTTTATTAAATTTCATAAGATTTTGTTTTGCTTAGATATATTATTTGACATGATTTTTTTTTTGAAAAAATATATGCTAATTCAATATATCATATGGAGTAAAATATGGAAGGAGAATCCAGTCAATTGAATATTGACATAACTTTTAGTTATAGTATAAATTATAAGATAATTCTAAGTTAATATTTCTAGCGAAAAAAATATAAAAATATCACATATTGCCGTTTTGATGCTAAATTGAAAAGTATTTGTAAAATAAGCAGCACAACACCTCACAAATTCTTAAAATAGGATTATAGACTTGTTATTTTAATTGTAGATCTTTATTTATTAATTATTTGTCTTATAATCTTTTCTGTTGTATGTGATTCAAGTATAATTAATTTTATTTTTTGAACATATTTTTTTGATCAAGTATATATTATAGATACAAAAATAAAATGTGAATTTTAATAATCATAAAGAGACAAATTGAAAAGATGTACGCATTTTTCACATTAATTCAAAACTCACATAATATTATATACAAACATAGGATGAGATTATAGATACTTTATAATGAGAATGTTTCATATAAAAAAGTACTCTTAAGAATATCATCAATTTAACTTTTAAACATATTCTCCTTATCCAAATTTGTTCTATAACTATGTGAATGCAATAATGCATGACCTATTTAGTGAGTTATTATCTACATAGTTAGAGTCGAATCTTTGTTTATGTTTTTAAAAGTGATATTTCAAATTCAAGTGAAAATATATTTGATATATATTTTTTAAGAATAATTGTAAATAAATGAATGACTTTTACTTTATTTTGCAATTTAATCATATCATTTTAAAATTGCCAAAAAATGCGTGAGTTTTTTAAATTTTGCAATTCAATGCATCAATAAACGTTTCCGGTAACATCGTGATGATCCAGCTGTCGGAGCTAAAGAGATTTTTGTCACGTTGGACGTTACCTCAGCACAAATAAAAATCATGTGCCTTAGATATAAAAAAAGGGAAACAAATTTATCCATCTACATTCTTATCATTGACCTCACTTAAAACACTAAATTACTTTGCAGTTAAAAATTTAAAGAAGCTCTCATGTAAGTTAAAGAAACAGGTGCAATAAATTTGAGGTTGATCGGTCCCCAAAGTAATTCTTATTGAAATATAATTCACACTCAAGTGAAAATGTACTTGATATATATTTTTTAATAATACTTGTAAAAAAAAATACATGACTTTTACCTTTTTTGGAATTTATCATATATTTTTTAAAATTTCAAAAAACTGCGTGAGTTTTTAAAATTTTGCAATTCAATGCATCAATAAATTTTTCCGAGAGGATCGTAATGATGTGGCTGTCGGAGCTAAAGAGACTTCTGTCATGTTGGACACTACCTCAGCACAGATAAAAAATATGTGTCTTAGATATAAAAAAGGAAAACAAATTTACCATCTACAATCTTATCATCGACCCACTTAAACCCCTGAGATACTTTGCAGTTAAAAACTTAAAGAAGCTATCATGTAAGTTAAAGAAACAGGTGCAGTAACTTTGAGGTTGATCGGTCCCTAAAGTAATTCTTATTGGAAGTTTTTTCTCTTCTTCCAATTACCGACATTGAAAGCGGAAACCAAGTAAGCAAAACTAATCCTAAATTTATTTGACATGGCAATTTAAGCTGAGCTATGATGGCCACATCATCACAATCAGATTGAAAAAATTAATTATTTTTTTAAATTGCAAAATTTTAATAATTCATGCACTTTTTTGCAATTTTAAAAAAGATGTGATTAAATTGCAAAAAGAAGGTAAAAATCAGGCATTTTTTCGTAATTAACCCATATTTTAGTTATTGTAACTAATATATTTTGATGACTAAGTTTTATTTATCTATTTATTTCTAAGAGTAATTGTTAACTATAAATTAAGCAAAGATTTTTTAGATAATAAAATTTCATTAAATTATTGGAATCAACCAACATTGATTGACGAGAAGAAACAACCAACACAACATAAAGAAATATGAAACATATGAAGCACAAAAACTACAAGATATAAACCAAGTAAATTAGACAAAGTGCCGATGCGCTAGATAAATCGAGTACCAAAAAAATTAATCTCGAATTTATCTCTAATTTTTCGGTGGAAGTCCCCAAAAGTGAGCAAATCATCGTTGAAATATCTAATGATGATTGAAGATAAAAAATTCAAAATATTTCGGAATCATACTTTTTAATCTCTACAAAAGTCCACTTAATTTGATCTTTGAAACATTTCTCGATCAGTTCCTGAATCAAACTTGAATATATCTTTATTTAATATATATCTCGAATATAAAAGTTAACTAAGTTTATCTATAATAATTGATAATTACTTGAAAAGTATTCGATCATAGTTTCAAGTAAATATATTTGAAAAAAAAAAGTATATAATTTACATTTTTCTATTAATAAATTAATTTATATTTGATAGATTTTTTATAGCATGAATGAAGTAATTTTAATGAACTTTAAAATAATATTGGTGTTACATCAATTAGTTTTAGTTTAAAGGTGATGTAGTACAATATTTTCATACTTCTAAATAAAATGCATAAAAGATCTTATGACTTCTAAATAATACTCCCTCCGTCCCGTCCTAATTGTCCAACTTGCCATATTTGTTTGTCCCAAGCTAATTGTCCATGCCCATAAATGACAAATTTTATGAATAGACCGTAGTCACTTGTCTATATGTTGTTGTTTCTGCGTAGCATGTTTGTTTTTAAAAATATCAGCCATGATGTATAATGTCAATATATCATGATACCATAGACTTCGAGATGGAGATATTTCAAATCGAGGAAGTTCTTAGCTAAGATTTGTCAATTTAGGTAGTTTGAAGGATTAGGTGCTTTGGGAAATTTGTAAGAATATTTCAGTCGAATATCTGCCTGACTCATTGATGATGATCAACAAAACGGGCAGTCTTGTATGTCCTAATGTGATGATAGATCATTTTTGTTGTCAAGTTCAACAAAAATAACTCAAGATCCTGTACTACAACATTTGGATTCCGAAAGTCTTTTTGTGAGAGATCAAGAAGGCTATGTGATAGAGTTAAAGACCCCCGAATTACTAAACCAAAATATATAAATACAAATCCTCAAACGAGGCCCCAGAACGATGCTCTGCCACAATTGCGAGGTTGAAGTTAACAATATTCAGCGTAAAAACAACTAGGATAATCAACGAACTATGAATAAGAAACCAAAAAGGTCCATACACAAAGCCCATAAATAACCCACTTAGTAACTAATCAGCAGTAAAACATAATAAAACATAAATAAACTAGCCCGATAACTCTAATAAGCCAGCATTGTCGCCGAACGCCGTTTATAAACCTTTAAGAATGGCGATGCTCTATCAGCTGCTCCCGGCGGTGAAGCAGCCTTGTCCTCACGGCTGAAGTCCGGAAATTGGCCACGAATGTCAGTAGAATCCATCCAAGTGTCATCATCCACACTCTGATAACCCAACGAATCAGCATCTGGTCCATGAAAATTCCATCGCGCACCACAGTGCGGTGACCCAAAATGTGGGACTGAAGAAAAGGAGCCTCAACTGCCAATAGATCTTCCGGCAAAGTGGCAAAAACTGCAGCGTCACTTATCGCGGCCTTGAGGAGAGAGACATGAAAGACGGGATGTATGCGGGATCCCAGGGCAGTTTTAGATGATATGCTACCGGAAAAATTCGCTCCAACACCTCAAAAGGTCCGAAAAATCGTGGCGCTAGCTTGGCATTTGTCTTGGAGAAAAAAAAAGTGTTGGCGATACAGATGAAACTTGAGGTATACGACATCCTTCACCTTAAAATCCAAGTGCCGGCGATGTTTATTAGCTTCATGGATCATGCGCTGCTGCGCCCGTTCCAAATGCACCCTAACATCAGCCAAAATGTCATCAAGTTCCCGGAGGGAGTCCGCCAACACTCGGACCTGCACTTCCCCTGGCAGAAAGGAAAGAATAGACGGCGGTGGACGATCGTAAACCACTTCAAATGGAGTAGTACCTGCCTCGACTGGAAGCCGGTATTATAGTACAATTCTGCCCACGACAACCATTTACACTAGGACTTGGGATGCTCGGAAGTAAAACAACGTAAATAAATCTCGACGTACCTGTTAAGGACCTCGGTCTGGCCGTCGGTTTGTGAAAATAATAATTTGTTCACCGTGAATTGGTGAACTTTGATTCCACTCTATATAATGAAGTTGTACAACAATATTACAGAAAATCAAGGGATAGAATTTTCCCAAGATAAGTACAACAAGATATCTATCCTATTTTTACACTCAATTTAGTCTACAATTTGAATTTACAATATCTTCTCTATTACCCCCCCTCAAGCGAAGTGTGGGATTAACATCAACACAGAGCTTGGAGCGAAGAAACTCAAACGAGGGGCAAGGCAAACTTTTTGTGAATATGTCCGCAAGTTGGAGATTGGAAGGAACAAAACGAGTCTCCAATTTATCCGCAGCGACGAGCTCACGAATAAAGTGACAATCGATGTCAATATGCTTTGCGCGCTTGTGAGCAATGGGATTTTGACTGAGGAATAAGGCACTTTTATTATCACAAAGCAGTAGCGGACGAGAAGATGGAAGTGCACGAAACTCAGTGAGAAGATGAGTTAGCCAAACCATTTCTTGCGCAGTGTTGGCAAGTGCACGATATTCGGACTCACAACTGGAGCGAGCGACAGTAGGTTGCTTTTTGGCGCTCCAAGACACCAAATTGCCTCCCAAAAAAATGGAATAGCCATAGGTGGATCGACGCGACTCCACACAACGTGCCCAATCAGCATCAGAATAGCCGATAATGGCGAAGTCCGAAGAGCGAGTGAAGGATAGACCATAATGAATGGTGCCCTTGACGTAGCGAAGAATTCGCTTTACAGCAGAGAAATGATCAACAGTAGGATGCTGCAGAAATTGGCTCACATGATTCACTGCATAGGAGAGATCCGGACGAGTGATCGTTAAGTATTGCAGAGCACCGACAAGGGACCGATAGAGTGTTGGATCCGAGAAAGGATCACCGATGTTGACTAGAGATTCGCCAGCAGCGAGGGGAGTGGAAACAGGCTTCGAATCAAGAAGCTCGGCGCGAGAGAGTATTTCTATCCTATTTTTACACTCAATTTAGTCTACAATTTGAATTTACAATATCTTCTCTATTACGGTTTCCGAGAGCTCATGCGCAATTTGGTCCCCGAAGCGTGGAAAAGCTCCTTCCAAAATGAACTCAAGAAAATGGGGTTGCGATCCGAGACCACCGATGATGGAATACCATGCAAGCGGACGACTTCGTTGACAAACAGATCATCCACTGTTCGAGCTGAAAAAGGGTGGCGAAGGCCCAAGAAATGCCCATATTTAGAGAACCAATCAACCACTACCAAGATACAATCGAGGCTGCCGGAGCGGGGCAAACCTGAGATGAAATCCAAACTGATGTCATCCCATACACGGCTAGGGAGTGTAAGGGGGACAACAAACCCGCCGGCGACTTCATCTCATACTTAGTCCGGTGACAGACATTGCAACTGGACACAAAACCAAAACTGACTTCATCATACCCGACCAGTATAAGTTAGATGCCAACCGTTTGTAAGTGTGAAAAGTGCCAGAATGGCCACCGACTGGAGATGCATGGAATTCTCGAAGAAGAGAAATCATCCAATTCGAGTCATCAAGAGGGACGAGGCGGCCTTTGTAATATAACACATCTTGGGACCACGTATAATGTTTGGGAGCCGATCGACCCGCAAGAAGATCCGCAGTAATAAGAGATAAATCGGGGACTGCTCAGACAACCTGTTGCAATTCCGCCTAATCAACCCACTTCGGCATTGAAATAGCTGAACACTCAGCATCATCAAAACTGCGAGATAGCTCATCGCCAGGTGACAGGCCTAATTTCTAACCCTAGATAGCGGAAGTATATGGGTGTAGATGCGTATAGGGAAAGTTGACACGTCAGTTTCTAACCTAGTGTTTTGCAAGTGTACGGATGTAGCCATGTAGGTGTAGTAACGATTATCAAGGTCGATCCCACAAGGAATAGTTTTAGGTAGTTCGATGCCTTAATACTCTAGGAATGCCCTAACTAATTACTAGATTGCAAAAGATTTATTTTAACAAAAACTAAGGAATTTAACGCATAATTATGTTACTTATGACTTGGCAAACAAAAAGAACTAACAATCAATGAGAAAGGGTATCCTAGGGCCTCGATTTCAGGATATTACTTCAATGTTGAATATGATTAACCTATTGATTTACTAATTATAGTGTTTATTAGGCGGCACGACAATAATCTAACCATTCTCTCGAAGCGATTAAACCGTTGATTAATTAAGTTAATTACTCTCTCGAGTCAATTAAACCTAATAACTCCCAAACGATTCTAAGCCACGGCCTACACAATCATAGACAACTGCGCTCTATGTCATAAGTCCGATAACGATTCCCTCCTCTCAAAGCGGGATTGCTAAACTAAATTACTAAATCTAGGTGATCAAGCTAAATCTAGTTATAAGCACAAACATAGAGATAAACACATAAAGAAAGGAATTAATAGATTAAATCATAATCAAAATATTGTCATAATAATCCCTACTCTCTAACCCTAGGATACGAATAACTTATCTACTCATACCTAGCAATAATCCAATACAAAATTCTACGAAAAACATTGTAAAAGATTAAACTAGGAAAGAATGACTAAACCCGGATGAATTCGTCTCGATGATCTTCGTCTTCTTTGTCCTCCAAAACTTCTTCTAGCTAGAATGATGATGTAATTGATGTTCTTAATGTTTTCTATCTGATTCCCCCGATTTCTAGAGCTTGGGGGTCCTATTTATAGAGTTGGAGAACGAATCTTTGGGAAGATAGGATCAAAATCCTATTAAAATTAGGAAATTCTCGTAGGAAAGGCTTTCTGACACGGCCGTGTTGGCATTGTGACGCGGCCGCGTCCGTTTTGCTCAGGCAGATTTTCAAGTCTGACTTCCAAGCCATGTTTTAGGGTCTTCCGGTCATTTTTGGGAATTTTCCCTTTCAGACAAAGTTGTAGCCTTTTGAATTAGCTTTCTAACGCCACCAATTGCACCTCAATCAGAGTTGTATATATCAAGAGATGGCCAAAATACTAGAGGTGTGTCAAGCTCACAAAACTTCATTTTCGGGACACATTTTGACGCGGCCGTGTTGGTTATTGACGCGGCCATGTTGGTTGGCAGTGCGTTTTTACATGTTCTAGGCCACTTTTGACGCGGACGTGTTGGCCCTTTTGCTCCTTTAACTCCCTTTTCATCCGTTTTAACCCTATTTGGCTTGTTTCTTCTCCGAACTTTATCCAAATGGAATAAAATTACCTAATTAACTTCAAAACAAGTCGAAACACGTCAAATGACCCAAATATTATTAATTTAAATAAATGTTGGTCAAATATACACGTAAATGATATAAAATATGATCCTAAATCGACCTAAGTACATGCATAATTAACGTGTATCAAAATCCCCCAAACTTAAACTGTTATTCGTCCCGATCAACATAACAAAAGGCACAAAGAATACAAGTGATTATGCATTTGTTTAGGGCGATTAGATGATGAATTCAGTTTCTCTTAAACAACTAGGCAACACAATTCACTTGAGCATATGCGATAACGCGGAAATTAACTAATCTCGAGACTTTGAACTTTCGAGTTATTCAATCCTCATCGGTTATGTATGTCCCTTATCTCTCAAGTGTTTAGGCTAATTTCATTTCCCCTCATATTGATTTACATGCTAAGCCTACCATATGCTTGTCAATCGTCTCAACTAGACCTCGTACTTAATTTGTGTGAAAAAGGATAAAAAAGGTCTTTCTTTTGGTTGTAATGTGGGCTTAAGGTAAGGTGGGATACATTTGGATGTAAGTGACTATTCATTGGACTAATCAATTTGCGTCTAACCCGACTACCCCTCAATATAATCACTCAGCCTCACTCTTCAAATCTCAACAAATCACCTCGCAAAGTGACTTCTTCACCTTCAAAAGTCCGTACAACTTAAGTGCTTTTCATTTGTATGGGTACCACATCTTGGGACTACCCGGTTTTTCTATTCAAATGCACAATTAATCATTTATGTCCTAGCCTCTTCTCGAGAAACTAACAACAACAAACTTTTTTTTTCTTTTTTTTCTTTTTTTTTTCTTTTTTTTTTTAACGACTTTCGCACTAGGAGAGGCTATTTTTCTTGGATTTTCACCTATCATTTTGCTCTTCCCTTCATCTTTTGAAAATATCCCTACTTCCCTTTCCTTCCCACAAATTGTTCACCCAAAATTCCTTCCAATTCTCCTCCCTCTAACTTGATTAATCCAATTAGGGTCAAAAGAGATAAATCAAAAGGTTTCAGCTGACATTGTTAGGTTATAAATAAATAAGGGTATAAGGCTCAAGTGGGCTAACTAGGGAATTTTTTTTTTTTTTTTTTTTGACATTATGGTTCAAAGGAAATTTTCATGGTTCAAATAAATAGGCTTAAACAAAAATTTGCCTAAGATCATTTCCTCAATCACACCCATACTTGACACATTCTTAGTAAAGACTCAAGGCAAGTTCTAGAGACTAGTACACATATTCAATCAAATTCACACCGAAAGAAAGTATATTACTCCGAAAATAGGAGTATAATTAGGCTCAAATTCTCACAAGGTTAATTTTGATTGAATATTCTAAGTTCAAGCTCAATTTCGTCTCAAGTCACCTCTCATGCTCTATTATGTGCCATTTTTCATCTACTTCTCAAAATCATCTCATCATTAACCATTCATCATCCATCTTTCCCTATTGTTCTCTTTTTCTTTTTCTTTTCACTTGTTACCTTTTTCCGAGTTTTATCCTTCTTATGACTCTAAAATATAAAGTAATAATAAGACTCTAAACTCTAGACTCCTAAAACTCAACATGGAAACGAAGTATAATCAAACTTGGGTCACAGACCCGGTACTCCAAATCAAACAGCAAAATAAGCAAGTGGGCACACAGACCCAATGATCAAACCAAATACGAATTAATAAAAATCAGCACAATGGGCTCACGGACGCACAATTAACAGCAAGAAAATCAACTGATCAACCGACTAACCGACTAAAAGGAGAAATAACTACAAAACTATAAATATAGCTGCCAAGACGTCCCACGATACACCCCCTCCCCCAAACTTGGCTGAAAGCCAATGTTTGGAGGAAAAATGTGGTACGCCTTGGTGCTAACTTACAAATCATTATGGCGGCGCCTGAGTTTTGAAACCCCTACTGGCTCCGAAATTGTGCCATCGCCTCCTACAGAATCTGTTTCTACTGTCTCCGCATCAAGCCCTGAATTTCGCATTTTTAAGCTGCTGAGGTACTGACGCGACCGTGTCCTTGTATTGACGCGGCCGAGTTACTTTTAAGCCAGAAACTGGTTTTCTGGTCCGATTTTTTACGCGGCCGTGTTGAAGGTTTGACACAGCCGTGTCACATTTGAGCCAAAGGTTGAGTTTCTGGGCCGATTTTGACGCGGCCGCGTCCAGCATGTGACGCGGCCGTGTTGCTTTCCAGCGCTGATTCGTGTGTAGAGAAGACTTTTGACGCGGCCGTGTCCTGCTTGTAACGTGGCCGTGTTGTTTCCTAAAAAAAACATAAAACACAGAACAAAAGTAAAACTTAAAGAAATAATTAAAATAAAATCAAAATAAAAACGGTAAACATCGGGTGGCCTCCTGACAAGCGCTTTGTTTTACGTCATCAGCCGGACGTCCTCGTCTTATCAACCATTTTCTAATCACCCCAAGTTGGATGTTTTATGAACAACTAAAGAGCTATTTGGGGCATGTGGATTTCCTACAGCAGCTTGGGTAGTATAAACAATGCTACAATTATGCCTACCCCTTAGACCCGACTTATGTATTGGGAGGGTGATGGTTTCGTTTTGAACACGAAAAATCAACTCCTCTTTAGGTACATCTATTAGTGCTTGACTAGTCGCCAAGAAAGGTCGTCCTAAGATAAAAGGAAATTCATCATTCCCTTTCATGTTGACAACTAAGAAATCACTAGGGAATTCATAATTCAGCACTCTCACCCTACATCCTCTGCTACTCCCAACGGCGTTAATGACGATCCATCATCCAATTGGATAGTAGTAAAGGGTCGTTTAATCTCCCTTATTCCTAATTGTCTATACTGCTTAAGAGACATCAAATTTATGCTAGACACCAAATCGCACATGACATTATGAAACTCATGACTACCAATTGAGCAAGAAATAGTAAAACTCCCTGGATCTTTTGCCTTTGTTGCTCTTTTTGGTCTCATGCTTGTGTTTGCGCTCTTTTTGGGACTGCTCGGTTTCTTCTTCGTTGTCTCTTTTTCATCCTTCCTCTTCTTGGTTACCTCCCTATCTTGTAATAGTTCATGTTTCACAACAACAGTGCTAGATTGCTCTGAAGGATCAAGGTTAGCAAAGAATGAATTTTTAAAACAAAAATCAAAAGACTCATCAAGAATAGGAGATGAAATTTTCTTATCTATGATGGTATTGACTTCCTCCTTCTCAATGTTTTTGACTTTCTCGCTTGATTTATTCGCTTCATGGTCCTTCGTGCTCATAGTACCATTGTCGCCTGGTAGCGTCGTTTCTTGCTACCAAATTAATGTGTATGAAGAATACACTAAAACCTTACCGACTATCCCACTTAGTAGAATGGTAAATAAGGGTCGATCCAACAGGGAACGGCCGAACAGTTTTGATTACGATGTCAAACAGTTTATGATTAAGTATGCAATAAGTAAATACTTAAGAAAGCAATAAAGATGGGGGGTTGATAAAGAACTAACAGTCTACTATTGACAAACAAAAGCAACTAAACACAATTGAAAGAAACAAGTACTCAAAAACACTAGAAGAGATCTTTTTCGGTTTTAGTTTTCAAATAGTAAAACAAGTCACTCTTGATCATGCTTCCCCTTGGTCTTGAACAATTGATGCAACTATTGTTAATGCCCGATTAAATTGTAATTTAAGCCCTTACCTCAAGACTATTAACAAGCTCTAATAGCCTTGTTGTCCCTTAATTTTAGTTAATCAAAATAAGCTCTTCGACTAACCCTATTCAGTTTAACCGAATCCTCGAACAAGCTCTCTTAGATTCAATCACCAAAAGCATTAAACACTAGGACAACGAGATAAATTCAACATAAAACTCGAAAGCTCGGTTTTAGTGGTTGAACTTTGTGTTATCTCCAATAAATAACTATTGTTTGCTACACGGGAATCGGAAATCCTACAATTACGGATAGTAATCTCCTATTCTAGCAACACATTCACAAATCCCTTAAAGGGTGATCAAACCAATAATCAATTCATAAATGTGAGTCAATAAGAGCAAATAACACAAAGCACTTAAATACACAATAATCTCGGTAACATTAACCGTAATAATCACATCAATGTCTCGACTCAAGGTTCCACAATGATCAAGGATGAACTAAGGGTGCTAGCCACCCATATTAACTAATACAATCCGAAAATGAATGGAAAAATAAAGAAACATGATACTGATATGGGTGAATCCAAAGATGTCGATTGGAGAAGATGATCCTTCAATCTCTAGTCCAATCTCCTTCCTTGGTGGCTGAAATGTGCTCTCCAAGTATAAAAAAGGTATCCAAAAGTTGTCTGAAGTTAGGTTAAATTCGAATGGGATGATATATATATAAAGGGAGAAAGTGCTAGACAAAAATAGGCAAAAATGTATTCAGGATTTTAAAACAGGGTAGTGAATCTCGCCCGAGACGGGAGTGTGTCTCGGCCGAGACGTGAAAAAGGGTTTTCAAGAATTTTGGGTCGAAGGTCGATCTCGGCCGAGATTGGGTTGCATCTCAGCCGAGACGTGAAAAGGGGAAACTAGGGCTTTTTTAGGTTTTGACTCATCTCGGCCGAGATTGGATTGCATCTCGGCCGAGACTTTCATCTTTGAGATTCTTCAGAAATTCCCTGGAGCTTCATCTCGGCCGAGATGAGATTGAATCTCGGCCGAGATCTTCAGTCTTGCAAAACTTCAGAAAACCCCTGGAGGCTCATCTCGGCCGAGATTAGCATCCTGTCTCGGCCGAGATCTTCAGTTGGCTCTTCCTTTATTGCCTCGATCGATCCCTTGACTCCGCGGTCGTTTAATGTTCGATTTCGACCCTTTTTACACCTGTCTTAATACAAAAATAGCTCAAACGCATTATTTTTCCCATTAGAATATAAAAGCACTAAATACATATAATTATGCACGTTATTGACACTAAAATGACACTAAAAGTGCCCTAAAGTGCGTGCACGGAACACGTGTACCAAATCTCCCCAAACTTAAAACTTGTTCGTCCCGAACAATAAAGAGAAAGACAAAAGAACACGTGTTTAGGGCAAAGTTTAGTGGCATTTGATTTCAGAATTTTCATGAAAAAGAGTAAGAGATCATGATAAAAGTGAGCATGTGTGATAGACTAGATCCACTACTCTCGAGACAAAACATTCTAAACTTAAGATCCTCACATGGTGAGTGTAACTCTCGACTCTCAAGTGTATCAAAAGGGAAGTGTAAACGCACACATTGAAATGCATAAAATGCCTACCATAAGCTTGCCAATCATCTAAACTTCGATGTATACCGACATGTGTGACAAAGAATAAAAAAGGTCTTTAATAGGTTGTAATGTTGGCTTGGGGTAAGGTGGGAAAATTTCTGGTATAAGTGACTATAAAATGGACTAAATGAGTTAGCTAATCTCATCCACCCCTCAAACAACAATCACTTTACCTCACTCTTTACTTTCTTAGTAAACCAATCCCAAAATTGGTTTCTTCCCCTTACCACAAAGTCCACAACCTAATTGCTTTCTCAATTCTCCGTTGGAGTGTATTTTCTTTGAATTTCTACCACTTTGAGAACATCTATCGAAAGGTATTTATATTACTAGCTTCTCCAAATCAAAAGCAACAATTGAGTATATACAACTACTTTTTTTTTTCTTTTTTTTTTTCTGATTTTTTGACTTTTTTCGATTTTCGAATTCCCTTTTTTTTTTTTTTATATATAAACAAATATTGGAGAGGACTAGTGTTCTCGATTCTTTTCCTAGTGTTTCATCTCTTTTCACCTTTCAATATTCCCCATAGATTACCCCTTTCAATCCCAAATTACCCGACTACCTTCCAACCACCTCCCTCATACTCAAATAGTCCAATTAGGTTCAAAGGCTAATTGAAAGGGTTTCGGCTTGTAGAGTTGGGCTGTCAAACAAGAGGCTAAAAGCTCAAGGGGCTCAACTAGAGACAATATCAAATTAGGTAAAAAGTACGTGTTTTCAAGCTTGAAAGTAGGCTCAAGTCAAGGATTGCCTAAGATCATTTTCAATGTCACACAATGCACCGACTCATGCAAAATAGAGAATCAAGGCAAGTTCTAGAGACAACTAAATGCACTCAATGAATTTCACACCGAAAGAAGGTTTACATTACTCCAAAGATGGGAGTATCTACTAAAGCTCAAAAACTCACTCGGTTGCAATTTTGATCAAAAGTTTTGGGTGTATGTTCAATTTTGTTTCAAAAAGTCTATCATGCTCTACCATGTGCTTCTTTCAAAGATATTTGTCAAAAAATTTCATCATTAATCAATGCCACATTTTTTTTATCCTAAACTTCATCCAATTGCTTTCTCGAGCTGCCAATTTATACGAATCCCACCCCCTCCCCAAACTTAGTTGCAAACTTAGTTTGTGGAAAAAGAGGAGTACAATTTGGTGGCTCGCCGAACTTAACCATTTTATTTCACCTTTATTCACAAACATTAACTAAATGAACTACTTTATTAAGAATCCTACTCCTATAACAATAAAGGGAAAATGTGTGTGTACTTATCAACACAAACAAACAATTTGACTTTAAGGCACCCAATGATTATTCACAAATCCGAAACATCCAAATGCATATGTAATAATATTACCAACCAAGGCTAATAAAAAAATGACAATGGCTCACAGGCCGGCAATATTACCAACAATAAAAATGGACACATATCACAAAGGCATTCAATATACAAAATAGATTGGCACACAGGCCATCACATGAAATCCAACAAACAAGTCATGCCAAGTGGCTCACAGGCCAACAGTAAAGATAATGAAAGAAGAAAAACGAGGGGTAGGGGGTTTCGAGCGGCCGAAATGGTCTTATCTCTTTGTTTTCCCCCAAACTTAGTTTTTCAACTAAGTTTGGGACAAAAAGATAAGACTTCTCGGTACTCTACTCACAGCGAGCGGGAAGGTCGTGGGTTCGAGCCGGTGAAACATCCTTTGATGGACTTGAAGAGGTCGAGAATCTTGGTCTGATTTTCTTGGATAGTCTCCTTGATCCCTCTCAGCTCAGCTCCAATAGATGCTCGCATCTCCACCAATTCGGCTCTGACGCCTTTGATTTCGTCCCCCATGGCCGCCATCAAGCCCTCTTGCTGTTCCTGGAACTCAGATTGAGATAGAATGGCAGTGGATGATCTTTTCCTTGACGGTTGCTCTGGCCGGCTACTGCCTTCCCCTTCAACCCCCATGCTCCGAACCCGTGCCACCGGACGTGGCTTTTTAGCTCGCTTGAACTTGGTCAATTCTTCCCGGTTTGGCTCCAAGGAGGCATTAAGGTGTGCCTCGGAGCTCAGTTCCAAATTCAGCTTGCTTTCCAAGTTGGTGATGTAAGTCAGTCCGGGGTTGGGTAGGCGGAGGTAAGGTCCCTCGTTTTGGAGAACGTAAGGACAGCCGGACCCGATATGCCCTCTTTGTACCCGAGCATGGCAATGCGCATGTTCTCCATCTCCTCCCAATCCAAATAATAATCAGTAGTGATAGGTGTGTACTCTGGAAGGGGAACATGGTAGTGCTCGAGTATAGGGGTTATTAACGCCCCACAGTAGATCGGGTCGGGCATTTTCGTTTCTCTTTTCCTCTCCGTCCTTAATTCTTTCACTATCTTCTGAAAACATGATACCAAGTCCTGCTTGAAGTCCCTCTTTCTCCGATCCACGATGGCCCAAAGAATTTCCATCTCGTATAACCGGGGAGAGCTGATCTCTTTCCGTCCACATATGGTGGAGCTCAACAGCTTCTGTAAATACTTCACGACGGGGTTTCGAATGGCGGTGAGCCTGGAGCCCCTTGGATCATATGCTTGAGGTGCAACTATTCCAGGGGCGGCAGTGATTTGCTCCCAGAATTGTTGCACGTTGAACTCTTTCAACGCATGGTTATCACCGTAGGCTATAGGCTCGAAGCCATATATGTTTTCCCAGCTGTCGTGGCATAGTGTCTTCTTTTCGTTTAGAAGCTGGAATTTGAAATGATAAGTTGTATAGCCGGAAATGACCTCCTCCTCGATCTCCAGTGTGCTGAAAAACTCGAGCACAAATTTGAGGAAAGTTGGGCGGGGTGCGAGGCACTGAACTAGACCTGCTGTGTCTGACAGCTCCAGAATATTTTGCCGGATTCCCATGGCGTCCAAGATCTTGGGATCGCCAAAGCGGGTAGCTGACACCCCCGTCTTCATCAATTTGTCAAACCGTTTTCTTTGATCCTCCGTTTCCAGCACGATATCAAAATCAATGGGTTTAGTGGACTTGTCAGTGGAAGTCGGTGGAACTTCCGGTGGAGGAACCTCCAGAGTAGGCTCAACAGCCTTCTCCTTGCCCTTGGCTTGGCTTCTTCGGATTTTTTACAGTGACTCTTCGGCCAGAGGTGCCTTCTTGAGTGTTGCCTTTTGTGATTTTCGGAGGTGCCATGGGTACCTAAAATCAACAATTCAATCATCAAAACTAGTGGCATCAACAATTCCATCATCAAACTAATGGCAAAATAACTAGTTCAAGTGCAAGTAAGAGATGCCTAGGTTCACTTGAATCCGACTATCTTCCTACCTTTAAAAGTCTAGGTAGTTTCTTACAAATTAATGTAGGGACAAAAATACCCTCTACCATACAAACTATATATAAGGAGACCTAATGTATAAATACGTAATTTATCTTACTAATATATATTTATTGCAAGAAATTAATAAATTCATCCATTAATTACTTAGTTATATATTCTTTATTTGTATTATTTTAGTTAAACTTAAGATAACATTAATTTTTAATTTTATTAAATTTCATAAGATTTGTTTTGCTTGGATATATTATTTGACATGATTTTTTTTGGATAAAAATACCCTCTACATACAAACTATATATAAGGAGACCTAATGGATAAATACGTAATTTATCTTACTAATATATATTTATTGCAAGAAATTAATAAATTCATCCATTAATTACTAAGTTATATATTCTTTATTTGTATTATTTTAGTTAAACTTAATATAGCATTTATTTTTAATTTTATTAAATTTCATAAGATTTGTTTTGCTTAGATATATTATTTGACATGATTTTTTTTTGAAAAAATATATGCTAATTCAATATATCATATTGAACAAAATATGGTAGGAGAATCCAGTCAATTGAATATTGACATAACTTTTAATTATAGTATAAATTATAAGATAATTCTAAGTTATATTTCTAGCGAAAAAAATATAAAAATATCACACATGCCTTTTTGATGCTAAATTGAAAAGTATTTGTAAAATAAGCAGCACAACACCTCACAAATTCTTAAAATAGGATTATAGACTTGTTATTTTAATCGTAGATCTTTATTTATTAATTATTTGTCTTATAATCTTTTTTGTTGTATATTATTCAAGTATAATTAATTTTATTTTTTAAACATATTTTTTTGATCAAGTATACATTATAGGTACAAAAATGTGAATTTTAATAATCATAAAGAGACAAATTGAAAAGATGTACGCATTTTTTACATTAATTCAAACTCACATAATATTATATACAAACGTGGGATGAGATTATAGATACTTTATAATGAGAATGTTTCATATATAAGAGTACTATTAAGAATATCACCAATTTAACTTTTAAACATATTCTCCTTATTCAAATTTGTTCTATAACTATGCGAATGCTATTAATGCATGACCTATTTAGTGAGTTATTATCTACATAGTTAGAGTCGAATCTTTGTTTATGTTTTTAAAAGTGATATTTCAAACTCAAGTGAAAATATACTTGATATATATTTCTTAATAATTGTAAAAAAATGAATGACTTTTACTTTCTTTTGTAATTTAATCATATCTTTTTAAAATTGCAAAAAAATGCGTGAGTTTTTTAAATTTTGCAATCCAATGCTTCAATAAAACGTTTCCGGTAAGATCATGATCCAGCTGTCGGAGCTAAAAATATTTTTGTCACGTTGGACGTTACCTCAACACAGGTAAAAATCATGTGTCTTAGATACATATAAAAAAGGGACAAATTTATCCATCTACATTCTTATCATTGACCTCACTTAAAACACTAAATTACTTTGCAGTAAAAAATTTAAAGAAGCTCTCATGTAAGTTAAAGAAACAGGTGCAGTAACTTTGAGGTTGATCGGTCCCTAAAGTAATTCTTATTGAAATATAATTCACACTCAAGTGAAAATATACTTGATATATATTTTTTAAGAATACTTGTAAAAAAATACATGATTTTTACCTTTTTTGGAATTTATCATATCTTTTTTTAAAATTGCAAAACACTGCGTGAGTTTTTAAAATTTTGCAATTCAATGCATCAATAAACTTTTCTGGTAAGATCGTAATGATGTGGTTGTCGGACCTAAAGAGACTTTTGTCATGTTGGATGCTACCTCAGCACATATAAAAATTATGTGTCTTAGATATATATGTAAAAGGAAAACAAATTTACCATCTACAATCTTATCATCGACCCCACTTAAACCCCTGAGATACTTTGCAGTTAAAAACTTAAAGAAGCTATCCTGTAAGTTAAAGAAACAGGTGCAGTAACTTTAAGGTTGATCGGTCCCTAAAGTAATTCTTATTGAAAGTTTTTTCTCTTCTTCCAATTACCGACACTTAAAGCGGAAACCAAGTAAGTAAAACTAATCCTAAATTTATTTGACATGGCAATGTAAGCTGAGGTATGGTGGCCACATCATCACAATCAGATTGAAAAAATTAATTATTGTTTTAAATTACAAAATTTTAATAATTCATGCACTTTTTTGCAATTTTAAAAAGATGTGATTAAATAGCAAAAGAAGGGAAAAATCAAGCATTTTTTCGTAATTAACCCATTTTTTAATTATTGTAACTAATATATTTTGATGACTAAGTTTTATTTATCTATTTACTTGTAAGAGTAATTGTTAACTATAAATTAAGCAAAGATTTTTTAGATAATAAAAATTCATTAAATTGTTGAAATCAACCAACATTGATTGACGAGAAGAAAAAACCAACACAACATAAAGAAATATGAAATATATGAAGCACAAAGACTACAAGATATAAACCAAGTAAATTAGACAAATTGCCGATGCGCTAGATAAATCGAGTACCAAAAAAAATGATCTCGAATTTATCTCTAATTTTTCGGTGGAAGTCCCCAAAAGTGAGCAAATCATTGTTGAAATATCTAATGATGATTGAATCTTCAAAAAAGACACCATGAACAATGGATATTCCATTATTTCGGGAACTGATATACTCCCACTTTTTGAGGGGAGACGAAAACTCCCATAAAGAGAGACTGAAAATCTCTCATTGAGAGAAACGAAAGAGAAAAACAAAACAAAAATTAAAGATGAAACCTTCCCCGTCATCCCATGCAGGAATATGAAGAAGGCGACGACTAGGTTTAGTGTTGGAGATGGATTTTTAGAGATGATTATTTTCTTCACTATTAGTTGGGTTGACTTAAATAATTATTATTTAAGCAAGAGTTAGTTAAAAACTTAGTAGCACTTGTTAAAAGAATTAATATTTACCATTCTCTCCTAGATAGAAGATAAAAAATTCAAAATATTTCGGAATCATACTTTTTAATCTCTACAAAAGTCCACTTAATTTGATCTTTGAAACACTTCTCGATCAGTTCCTGAATCAAACTTGAATATATCTTTATTTAATATATATATCTCGAATATAAAAGTTAACTAAGTTTATCTATAATTATTGATAATCACTTGAAAAGTATTCGATCATAGTTTCAAGTATATATATTGAAAAAAAAGTATATAATTTACAATTTTCTATTAATAAATTAATTTATATTTGATAGTATTTTTATAACATGAATGAAGTAATTTCAATGAACTTTAAAATAATATTGGTGTTACATCAATTAATTTTAGTTTAAAGGTGATGTAATACAATATTTTCATACTTCTATATTAAATACATAAAAGATCTTATGACTTCTAAATAATACTCCCTCCGTCCCGGCCTAATTGTCCAACTTGCCATATTTGTTTGTCCCAAGCTAATTGGCCATGCTTATAAATGGCAAATTCTCTCACAATCTCCACCATCAAAATCTCTACTTTTAATCTCCACCTTTGAAAAAGTCAAAGATTCCATAAAATCTTTTTTTTCTTAATCTCCGTGCCCGGCCAAGGTTGGACAATTAGGCAGGGACGGAGGGAGTACATGTTTATGTAAGTTATTCTTTTTTCTTATAAATACAACTGAAGGACACAGTGGAGTGTAAACATGAAACAAAAGTATTTGCAATATTATCTTAAACTTATCAAAGTTAATAAATCATACTATCTCCAACCCAAAAAATAAACGTATACTATCCCCAACCCATAAAAAGAGTCATGTTTGACAAACTTTTAACTTTCTTTATTTTTGGTCAATCAAATGAATGTATAAGCTTCTAAAAACCATGAGTTCTCACATATACGACTTCATCTATTTTTTTCATTTGACTTATCCAAATATATTAATTTATAATTAATTTTAATTTTTTACTTTGACTAATAAAACAATGATTTGTCTTATTGAAACTTGACTAATTTTCCAAGACATAAAGTATTTTTAAAAATAAATCTTTTTATGAAACATATAGGCGTAATAATAAACAATTAAATATATATCTTTTTTAGTTTTTCACAATTAAAAAATTCTATATTAAGAAGTACATATTTTAATCTTGACATACTATAGAACTTTTTAATATGTTTATTTAAAAAAACATACTAATATATATTTAGTAAATTTTATGGATCACGTGCAACGCACGTGTCTTTACCTAGTATATCTAAAAAAAACAAGGCAAAATGTATCAACCATGCAATGACAACCAAATCATATTCAAATGAGGTCATACATTACGATAATATCAACAATTAGTCTTAGAAACTAGAGAATATAGTCGAATTTAGCTAACTTAGGCACAACAATTTAACGCCTAGCACATGTTTGATGATATGCCACAACGAATTTAGCCTTTTCAAAAACTCACAAAACTATACTCAACAATCCACCCACTCAATCATCAAGCAACTATACGAACTATCATGTCAATTCTATCATTTAAATGCATAACACTTATCAATTGGCAAAAAATCAATACAAGTACTTCTATGTATAACCAAGTTCAATGAACATGCATATAAACGTAAAATTAACTCTCAATCTCAACAATGTATACACTAATATTCAATAATAAATCGAAAGGAGGAGATAACCGTACTTACCAGTTGAGTTTAATCGAAAAGTTTTTGAATTTGGGTTGCTCGCGCCCTTTTTGACTCGACCTCAAATGTGCTCCAAATCCAAATATTTTCGAAGGAGAGTGGGTGTGGTGATGTGAGTGAGGTGTGGTGTGAATTTGAGGGGTGGAAATAGAGTTCAAGGGTGATTATTGGAGTAGTGCGTGCGTGAGTGTGTGAAAATCGCAAGTTTTGGGGAAGAACTGACCTGATTTTCGCGCAGGGGGTATTTATACCTGTTTTCCGTCTCGGCCGAGATTCGAATTTGGGCTCTGTGTCTCGGCCGAGATCCGTTCTATGCTTTCAGGACAACTTGACCCGGCAAGGGATCTCGACCGAGATTCTTTAGTGTCTTGGCCGAGATTGTTCTTCAGCAAATTTTCCCCCATTCTGGACAATCCCGTCTCGGCCGAGATGCATGTATGTCTCGGCCGAGATTGTTCTTTAGCAAATTTTCCCCCATTCTGGACAATCCCGTCTCGGCCGAGATGCATGTATGTCTCGGCCGAGATTGTTCTTCAGCAAATTTTCCCCCATTCTAGACAATCCCGTCCGAGATTCTGTCCTGTCTTGGCCGAGATGCTCTTTCAGCGAAATTGGCTCAATTTCCATTCAAACTCGTCTCGGCCAAGATGCTGTATTGTCTCGGCCGAGATTTGCTTCCAGAGAAATTTCTTCATTTTGGGCCCTTCTTCATCTCGGCCGAGATAATGTATTGTCTCGGCCGAGATTATCTTCCAGCAAATTTTCCAGTTTTGGCTTCTTTAAATCTCGACCGAGATGATGCATGTGTCTCGGCCGAGAAAGGCTTTCAGGGTAGATTTGCCTTTTTCACTCACATGGAGTCTCGGCCGAGATTGATTCTATGTCTCGGCCGAGAGTGTCCTCCCCTGCATTTTTCCACCTTTTTGGTGTTCTTCACCCCCATTCTACACCATGTCTTGGCTTTGGTTTGCTTGTTTGGTACCTACACACATTTTAACCAACACAATTCAAAATATGTAAATAATAGTAAAACTACTAAACTATGAATTTAAAATACGAGAAAACGAGTAACCGCCGGGTTGCCTCCCGACAAGCGCCTTTGTTTAACGTCGTTGGCTCGACGGAAGCTCTTTCAGTTTGGTGGTGAGTCTTCCACTCGTTCTTCTTCACCGGGGCTTTCTTGAATATGCTCTAGATAAGGCTTGAGAAGATGTCCATTGACCTTGAAGATTTTTCCGGTTTTACCACTTTCAATTTCGATGGCTCCATGATCGAACACCTTAGTGACAACAAAGGGTCCTACCCACCTCGAACGGAGCTTACCCGGAAATAACTTCAACCGAGAGTGATATAATAGCACTTTCTCCCCAACCACAAACGTTTTCCGGGTAATTCTCGAGTCATGAAAAGCCTTCGTTTTCTCCTTGTAGATCATGGCATTTTCAAAGGCTTCATTTCGAATTTCTTCGAGCTCTTGCAATTGGAGCTTTCGGTGTACACCGGCTTCATCAAGGTTCATGTTACATCTCCGAATAGCCCAGTAGGCTCTATGTTCAAGTTCCACCGGGAGATGGCATTGCTTTCCATAAATGAGTCGAAAGGGAGACATACCAATTGGAGTTTTATAGGCAGTCCTATACGCCCATAATGCATCATTGAGCCTCAAACTCCAGTCCTTGCGATTTGGTTGCACGATCTTCTCCAATATATACTTGATTTCCCGATTTGAAATTTCGGCTTGCCCATTGGTTTGTGGATGATAAGGCGTCGAAACTTTGTGCATTACAACGTATTTCTTCAGCAATGCGTCGATTGTTCGGTTGCAAAAGTGTGTGCCTCTGTCACTTATGATGGCTTTTGGTATCCCAAACTGAGCAAAAATGTTGGATTGGACGAACTCGGCCACAACTTTAGAGTCATTGGTTCGGGTTGCTTTCGCCTCCACCCACTTGGACACATAGTCAACGGCCAACAATATGTACAAATTCCCATAAGACAAGGGAAACGGTCCCATGAAGTCCATATCCCAAACATCAAAAATTTCACAGACTACAATCGGGTTTTGGGGCATTTGATTTCTTTGAGAGACATTTCCCGTCTTTTGACAGTTGTCACAGGACTTGCAAAAAGCAAGGGCATCTCTAAATATGGTGGGCCAAAACAGTCCACTCTCAAGCACTTTGTAGGCTGTCCTCTTTGGCCCGAAATGGCCTCCACAAGCATGTGAGTGGCAAAAATTCAACACCGACTGCACTTCGTCTTCGGGAATGCATCTCCTGATTACTTGATCTGAACCATATTTCCACAGGTATGGATCATCCCAAACAAAATGCTTCGACTCACTCTTCAACCTATCCTTCCGCTGTTTACTCATCCCAAGAGGAAATATCTTGGACACCAAATAATTCACCATGTTGGCATACCAAGGAACCTTCGAGCCTGTCATTGCTATTAATTGCTCGTCTGGAAAGCTTTCCCGGAGAGGAAAGTCCGTTTCCTGTTGGGTTATTCGGCTGAGATGATCTGCAACACAATTTTCCGACCCTTTCTTATCCTTTATCTCTAGGTCAAATTCCTGGAGAAGTAATATCCAGCGAATATGCCTAGGCTTCGCCTCCTTTTTAGCCATGAGGTGCCTCAATGCTGCGTGGTCGGTATATACGATGATCCTTGTCCCAACAAGGTAAGACCGAAACTTTTCTAATGCAAACACAACAGCTAGCAGCTCCTTCTCTGTGGTAGTATAATTCATCTGAGCTGGGTTCAAAGTACGTGAAGCATAGTAGATGACATGGGTCACCTTTCCTCTTTTCTGTCCCAAAACTGCCCCCAATGCTTGTTCACTAGCATCGCACATTAGCTCAAAAGGCAATTCCCAATCTGGCGGTTGGATAATTGGAGGGGTAACCAATCTCTTCTTCAACTCATCAAATGCCAACTTGCATTCCTTGCTCACATCAAACTCCACATCTTTTTGTAGCAACCGGCACAAAGGAGCAGCTATCTTCGAAAAATCTTTGATAAACCTCCTGTAAAATCCTGCATGGCCCAAAAAAGAACGCACTTCCCGCAAATTTGCGGGGTAAGGGAGAGAAGAAATAATATCAATTTTCGCTTTGTCTACTTCTATTCCCTTACTAGAAACGACATGGCCCAACACAATTCCTTGTTCCACCATGAAGTGGCATTTTTCCCAATTCAACACAAGATTTATTTATATGCACCTTTTCAGAATTTTAGCAAGATTATCAAGGCATTTTTCGAAAGACTCACCATACACACTAAAATCATCCATGAAAACTTCAATAATATGCCCTACATATTCGGAAAAAATGCTTACCATACACCTTTGAAAGGTGGCCGGGGCATTGCATAGTCCAAATGGTATTCTCCTCCATGCAAAAGTGCCGAAGGGACATGTAAAAGTGGTCTTCTCTTGATCTTCAGGAGAGATGGGTATTTGAAAATATCCGGAGTATCCATCCAAAAAGCAATGGAAGGAATGCCCGGCCAATCTCTCAAGCATTTGGTCAATGAATGGCAAAGGAAAATGATCCTTGCGGGTCATGGCATTTAGCTTGCGGTAATCGATGCACACTCTCCATCCCGTTTGCAAGCGGGTGGGAACCATTTCCCCGTCTTTGTTCTCCACCACCGTCACTCCCGACTTTTTGGGCACGACTTGTGTTGGGCTCACATATTCGCTATCCGATATTGGGTAGATAATCCCAACATCGAGTAACTTGATGATCTCCGTCTTCACCACCTCCATCATAGGTGGGTTAAGTCGCCTTTGGGGTTCCCGACTTGGTTTTGCATTATCCTCCAACAATATCCGGTGCATGCATAGGGATGGACTAATGCCTTTGATACCAGCAATAGCCCACCCTATAGCTTCTTTGTTAACCTTGAGGACCCCGATCAATACTTGTTCTTGAGTGGATGTGAGCTTTGATGAGATAATCACCGGTAGGGTTTCGTCCTCCCCAAGATATGTGTATTTGAGATGGGGGGAGGGCTTTGAGCTCAAGGGTTGGTGCCTTGATGGTAGAAGGTAGCAGCTTTTCTTGAGAATCAGGCAAGGGTAAGAATTTGGGCAAGGACTTGGTTCGGAAAGGCTTGGATAATTTCGATTGTTCCACTATCCTCACCAACTCTTTCTTGGTGTCCGTTGGCTCTATCTTCTCTAGATCGGCCGCCAATTCAATTGCTTCTTTGTCGCTACAATAACACTCAAACACTCCCTCCACAAGTGGATCAATAACATCAATGACATCAATAGAACAAACACTATGCAATTCCTCAGGATATTTCATTGAATCAAAGATATTGAATTGCACCACTTGGCCAGCAAATTCCATGCTAAGAGTTCCCTCTCGCACGTCAATCTTTGTTTGGGAGGTATTCAAGAACGGCCTCCCAAGCAAGATTGGAGTGGAATCGGACGAATTTCCATGCATGTCAAGTACATAGAAATCTGCTGGAAAGATGAGGTTATCCACCTCAACTATCACGTCATCAATCACCCAGTCCGGAAACGAGGTGCTTCGGTCCGCCAGTTGGATGACTACCCTCGTGTCTTTCAGTGGACCCAAGTTTAAGCTATTGAAAATGGAACGGGCATCACATTGATCGATGCCCCCAAATCAAGCATAACTTTCTCGATTAGACAATTACCAATCTTACACGTGATGGTGAACATTCCCGTGTCCTTGCATTTCTGTGGCATCTTCTTCTGAAAAACCGCCGAGATATTTTCTCCCATGAAGACCTTCTCATTCCCATGTAAACGACTTTTGTTGGTGCATAAATCTTTCAAAAACTTTGCGTACCGAGGGATCTGTTTTACGGCCTCCATCAAGGGAATACTGATTTCCACCTTCCTGATTACCTCCATTATCTCCTCGTCTCTATTTTTTTCGGGAATCTTCTTCATTTGACTCGGAAATGGAAGTGGTGACATTTCAGGATTTTTGTTGGATTTCTGAGAATCTCGGCCGAGATAAGTGGACAGGAGATTTGATCTTCAGGACGAGGTGGAACGTCTCGGCCGAGATCTTGATGCATCTCGGCCGAGATTTCATGCTCTGCATACTCCCTCTCACTTTCGAATCTTCTTTCTCCTTCTCTTGACTTCCCCTTTTCAAGGACTTTCCCGCTTCTCAAAATCCCCACACTGACATTCTCAATTTCACTTTGTGGAGAGTATTTCATGGTAGGAAAAGGCAATAAGTGGTCGGGGAAGCATGCAGCTAATGTCTCTTTTTGCTTACGCAACTCCTTGGCAATCTTCCACTTAGGTGTCCGAACTTTAATTTCAACCACATGGGGAGTCTCTCCTTTCGTCGGACCATCATCCACGTCCTCAGTCTTTCCTTGTGAAGTATACCGGGCTTTTCAGGCTCTCCAAGTAACTCCTCATTCATAACAACAATGGCACTCACATTTTTCGGGTTGACTTCCGGTTTAGCCGGTAATCTTTCTCCTTGTGCATTTTCTAAACGAGATACCGCCGATGCTATCTGACTGACTTGATTTTCGATACTCTGAAACCTAGAACTTGATTCCTTCTGTAATTGGAGCGTACTAGTGGCTAGGCTTTTCACTATATCAGAAAGAGATGGATCACAGGGTACCTGATCGGGTTGCTGTCTTTGCTGGAACACTCCCCTAGGAAAAGGGGGTCGGTTTTGCCCATTGTGATCACCTTGTTGATTATTGTTCGGATTCTGATTGCCGTATTTGAAATTCGGATGGTCCCTCCAACCCGGATTGTATGATTGTGAATACGGATCATACTTCCTCCCGGATGAGTTGGGATTAAAGTTGTGAACCGCATTGGCATGGGCCTCCATCTCTTCTCCGAGAACCGGGCAAGTGTCAGTGGAGTGCTCAGTGACTTGGCAAATTCTGCAAGGCTTGGAAGTAGGTGTGCCACCCGAGATTACCCTTTTCACCAAGTCGGTGAGTTGGTCTAACCTCTCTTCAACAGTTGAGTCTATCACATCCTTGACCCGTCTCACCGGCTCTCTGCATCCAAACTGTTGAGTATTGGCAGCTATTTTGGATATCAGTGCTCGAGCCTTAGTAGGTGTCTTATCAGATAGAACCCCTCCACTCGCCGAATCAATCATATTTCAATCTGCCAGGCAAAGTCCTTCGTACCAGTACTGAATTAGCAGTTGTGGAGTGATTTGATGTGGAGGGCAACTTCCGACAAGTCTCTTGAAACGTTCCCAATACTCATATAGTGTTTCACCTTGCATCTGCCTCACTCCACTGATCTCCTTTCGAATGGTGGTGGCTCGAGAAGCTGGGAAGAATTTTTCAAGGAATTGGGTTTCCATCTGCTCCCAGGTAGTGATTGATCTGGATGGAAGGTAATATAGCCAATCCCGAGCAAGATCCTTCAGGGAGAACGGTAATGGTCGAAGTTTGATATGTTCTTCCGTCACCCTCGATGGCTTCATACTTGAACAAACCACATGGAATTCTTTGAGGTGCTTATGAGGGTCCTCTCCGGACAGTCCATGAAAGGAAGGTAGTAGGTGGATGAGTCCGGATTTTAACTCGAAAGCAGTGTCGTTTCCTATGGCTGGGAAGGTGATGCACAAGGGCTCTTGAGCAACCCTTGTGTTAGCCAACTCCTTCATTGTTCTTTCTTGACCTTGATCCTCAGCCATTTCTTCCAAGTTAATAATCTCTTCACCCCCTAAATTCAGCACTCCGATTCTTTCTCGGACTTGCTCCAAATCTCGAGCTCTCCTTCTCAATTCACGTTCACGTTCCTTAATATCCGGTTCAAATAGCAATCCTTTTTCTCCTTGCGAACGCAAGACCATTCACTACAAGTAAACAAAAATAAGGAAACAAAGTGAGATTATGAAATTACTAATCTAAACAAGAAGATAACTATATATGTAATTAATCATAATGCTTGATCAACAAATCAACTCTATTCTAATCACCGTTTTTTAACGGCGCCAAAATTTGGTAGCAAGAAACTCGTTTCTTGCTACCAAATTAATGTGTATGAAGAATACACTTAAACCTTACCAACTATCCTACTTAGTAGAATGGTAAATAAGGGTCGATCCCACAGGGAACAGCCGAACAGTTTTGATTACGATGTCAAACAGTTTATGATTAAGTATGCAATAAGTAAATACTTAAGAAAGCAATAAAGATGGGGGTTGATAAAGAACTAACAGTCTACTATTGACAAACAAAAGCAACTAAACACAATTGAAAGAAACAAGTACTCAAAAACACTAGAAGAGATCTTTTTCGGTTTTAGTTTTCAAATAGTAAAACAAGTCACTCTTGATCATGCTTCCCCTTGGTCTTGAACAATTGATGCAACTATTGTTAATGCCCGATTAAATTGTAATTTAAGCCCTTACCTCAAGACTATTAACAAGCTCTAATAGCCTTGTTGTCCCTTAATCTTAGTTAATCAAAATAAGCTCTTCGACTAACCCTATTCAGTTTAACCGAATCCTCGAACAAGCTCTCTTAGATTCAATCACCAAAAGCATTAAACACTAGGACAACGAGATAAATTCAACATAAAACTCGAAAGCTCGGTTTTAGTGGTTGAACTTTGTGTTATCTCCAATAAATAACTATTGTTTGCTATACGGGAATCGGAAATCCTACAATTACGGATAGTAATCTCCTATTCTAGCAACACATTCACAAATCCCTTAAAGGGTGATCAAACCAATAATCAATTCATAAATGTGAGTCAATAAGAGCAAATAACACAAAGCACTTAAATACACAATAATTTCGGTAACATTAACCGTAATAATCACATCAATGTCTCGACTCAAGGTTCCACAATGATCAAGGATGAACTAAGGGTGCTAGCCACCCATATTAACTAATACAATCAGAAAATGAATGGAAAAATAAAGAAACATGATACTGATATGGGTGAATCCAAAGATGTCGATTGGAGAAGATGATCCTTCAATCTCTAGTCCAATCTCCTTCCTTGGTGGCTGAAATGTGCTCTCCAAGTATCAAAAAGGTATCCAAAAGTTGTCCAAAGTTAGGTTAAATTCGAATGGGATGATATATATATAAAGGGAGAAAGTGCTAGACAAAATTAGGCAAAAGCGTATTCAGGATTTTAAAACAGGGTAGTGAATCTCGGCCGAGACGGGAGAATGTCTCGGCCGAGACGTGAAAAAGGGTTTTCAAGAATTTTGGGTCGAAGGTCGATCTCGGCCGAGATTGGGTTGCATCTTGGCCGAGACGTGAAAAGGGGAAACTAGGGCTTTTTTAGGTTTTGACTCATCTCGGCCGAGATTGGATTGCATCTCGGCCGAGACTTTCATCTTTGAGATTCTTCAGAAATTCCCTGGAGCCTCATCTCGGCCGAGATGAGATTGAATCTCGGCCGAGATCTTCAGTCTTGCAAAACTTCAGAAAACCCCTGGAGGCTCATTTCGGCCGATATTAGCATCCTGTCTCGGCCGAGATCTTCTGTTGGCTCTTCCTTTATTGCCTCGATCGATCCCTCGACTCCGCGGTCATTTAATGTTCGATTTCGACCCTTTTTACACCCGTCTTAATACAAAAATAGCTCAAACGCATTATTTTGCCCATTAGAATATAAAAGCACTAAATACACATAATTATGCACGTTATTGACACTAAAATGACACTAAAAGTGCCCTAAAGTGCGTGCACGGAACACATGTACCATCGCCACTAGAAGCTCTCTTCCTTCTATTCAGTGCTTGCGGAAATGGGAGAGGAGGTAGGCACATATGCTGGTCCTTCTGCTTTGGGTTCTTGAACCTCACTTGAGTTCTCAGCATCTTTTTGCTCCTCTAGCTTCACAACATTACAGTGCTCCCTCGGATTAACCACTGTGTCACTCGGATATTGGCCTTGTTTGTGTTGAGCCCCCACAATCTTTATCAATTGGTTCATGTTTGATGACAATTCACCGATACTAGCTTGAGTCTGAACCAATGTGTTCTCGAGCCTTTTGATGTCAGCCCCTTGTCCAGTTATGTTCTTGTTTAGCTCAATAAACTTTCCATCTACTTTCTTCTCCAACTGAGCTAGTTTCTCATCATATTTAGCGAACTGAGACTGCACAATCTCCTCTTGTGTGGGCTTCATGCCATCGTGAATCATCCCATGCGTAACAGTAAATCTGGGTGGCGAATTAAGTGTATTCTGCGAGTTACCATACGAGAAGTTCTGATGGTTCTGATTCTGAGTGTACTGATTGTACCTAGGCTGATTGTTCTGGAAATTGTTGAAGTTTCATTGATTCACAAAGTTTACGTCTTCAACTTCTTCCTGACCCCCTGGCCGTTGTGCTAACGTCAGACTAGTTAGCAAATTTACCTGACTCGTCAAGGCTGTTAACTGTGATGTGAGCTTTTCAATTGGCTCATTATTGACTGGCTCGACTTTCATTACATCCACCACTTTCCTTGGCATGTTTCTCTCATTCGACCATTGGTAGCTTGTTCTGGCCATAGCGTCCAGGATTGAGAATGCCATCCTCACTGACTTCTCCATCAAACTACCACCTGCAGCTGCATCTACCTGATTTCTAGTTGGAGCAAGTAGACCATTGTAGAACTTGCACACTTGCTGCTTCTTGTTAAACCCATGTTGAGGGCAACCGCGGATAAGATCCCGGAATCGCTCCCAAGCTTCTCCGAATGGCTCTTGGTCCAATTGCTTGAACTGGTTGATCTGATTCTGCAGGTCGAGCATCTTGCTCGGTGGAAAATACTTCAACAGAAAAAGAAGTACTCAGGTCCTCCCAGCTTATAATATCCTCCAATGAATTGAACCATTGCAGGGCTCTATCTTTCAGGGAAAAGGGAAATAGTCTCAATTTGACCTGCTCATGCGGCACATGGTTTATCTTAATAGTATCTGCCAGTCTACGAAACTTTATCAAATGAGCATTTGGGTCCTCTAAAGCACTTCCCCCGTATTGGTTTTGCTGCACTATGTTGATTAGTGCAGGCTTCAGTTCGAAACTGTTGGCATAGCATGGTGGAGGTTGTACTCCTCCTGCCTGCTGATTTGGACTAGGCTTCAGACAGTCACTAATAGGAGTGTCATCTTCATCGGCCTACAGCTGGTTCTATCTGAATTGGGTCGTGCTATTGTTGCAGCTGTGGCCCTTGTGGAGGTAGCTGCTGCTGTATATTAGTGACTCAATCATCCAAGCGTGCTAGAGCTGTCAGTACTCTGTTAAGAGCGTCATCCGGATTCGGATGTTGTGGTGGGTTCTCCAT
Organism: Ajuga chamaepitys; assembly: GCA_958295605.1. NCBI lineage: Eukaryota > Viridiplantae > Streptophyta > Magnoliopsida > Lamiales > Lamiaceae > Ajuga > Ajuga chamaepitys. The sequence goes on along the minus strand of OY282498.1, from coordinate 36,891,280 downwards.
CTCAGACGCAAAATTCCTTCGAGTTCGGTGTCTTCGAGCAGTCGATTCAATTTCTGGATCAAAAGGAAGAAGGGTTTCTTTCCCTTTTGATCTGGTGTGCATGCGAAGCCTAGAAACACCAAAAACAAGAACAACCGCGTAACACTAAAATTAAAAAAAATAAAAATAAAAAAAAAAAATAAATAAATCTAGTCTAGTTTCCTCCTATTTTTCAAGATAAAAACTAAGGGCTAAATCCTATTCCCCGGCAACGGCGCCAAAAACTTGACACGTCGGTTTCTAACCTAGTGTTCCGCAAGTGTATCAATGTAGGTGTAGTAACTATTATCAAGGTCGATCCCACAAGGAATAGTTTTAGGTAGTTCGATACCTTAATACTCTAGGAATGTCCTAACTAAATACTAGATTGCAAAAGATTTATTTTAACAAAAACTAAGGAATTTAACGCATAATTATGTTACTTCTGACTTGGAAAACAAAAAGAACTAACAATCAATGAGAAAGGGTATCTTAGGGCCTCGATTTCAGGATATTACTTCAATGTTGAATATGATTAACCTATTGATTTACCAATTCTAGTGTTTATTAGGCGGCACGACAATAATCTGACCCTTCTCTCGAAGTGATTAAACCGTTGATTAATTAAGCTAATTACCCTCTCGAGTCAATTAAACCTAATAACTCCCAAACGATCCAAAGCCACGGCCTACACAGTCATAGACAACTGTGCTCTATGTCATAAGTCTAATAACGATTCCCTCCTCTCGAAGCGGAATTGCTAAACTAAATTACTAAATCTAGGTGATCAAGCTAAATCCAGTTATAAGCACAAACATAGAGATAAACACATAAAGAAATGAATTAATAGATTAAATCATAATCAAAATAATCCCTACTCTCTAACCCTAGGGCACGAATAGCTTAGCTACTCATGCCTAGCAATAATCCAATACAAAATTCTACGAAAAACATTGTAAAAGATTAAACTAGGAAAGAGCGACTAAACCCAGATGAATCCGTCTCGATGATCTTCGTCTTCTTTATCCTCCAAGACTTCTTCTAGGTAGAATGATGATGTAATTGATGTTCTTAATGTTTTCTATCTGATTCCCCCGATTTCTAGAGCTTGGAGTCCTATTTATAGAGTTGGGGACAAATCTTTGGGAAGATAGGATCAAAATCCTATTAAAATTAGGAAATTCTCGTAGGAAAGGCTTTATGACACGACCGTGTTGGCATTGTGACGCGGCCGCGTCCGTTTTGCTCAGGCAGATTTTCAAGTCTGACTTCCATGCCATTTTTTAGGGTCTTCCGGTCTTTTTGGGATTTGTCCCTTTAGGCAAAGTTGTATCCCTTTGATTCAGCTTTCTAACGCCACAAATTGCACCTCAATTAGAGTTGTAGATCTCAAGATATGGCCAAAATACTAGAGGTGTGTCAAGCTGACAGAAAACTTCACTTTCGGGACACATTTTGACGCGGCCGTGTTGGTTGGCAATGCGTTTTTACATGTTCTAGGCCACTTTTGACGCGGCCGTGTTGGCCCTTTTGCTCCTTTAACTCCTTTTTCATCCGTTTTAACCTTATTTGGCTTGTTTCTTCTTCGAACTTTATCCAAATGGAATAAAATTACCTAATTAACTTCAAAACAAGTCGGAAACACGTCAAATGACCCAAATATTATTAATATAAATAAATGTTGGTCAAATATGCACGTAAATGATATAAAATATGATCCTAAATCGACCTAAGTACATGCATAATTAACGTGTATCAAAATCCCCCAAACTTAACTGTTATTCGTCCCGAACAACATAACAAAAGGCACAAAGAATACAAGTGATTATGCATTTGTTTAGGGCGATTAGATGATGAATTCAGTTTCAGTCTGATTTTTCTCTTAAACAACTAGGCAACACAATTCACTTGAGCATATGCGATAACGCAAAAATCAACTAATCTCGAGACTTTGAACTTTCGAGTTATTCAATCCTCACCGGTTATGTATTTCCCTTATCTCTCAAGTGTTAAGGCTAATTTCATTTCCGCTCATATTGATTTACATGCAAAGCCTACCATATGCTTGTCAATCATCTAAACTAAATTTCGTACTCAATGTGTGTGAAAAAGGATAAAAAAAAAAGGTCTTTTTCTTGGTTGTCATGTTGGCTTAAGGTAAGGTAGGATATATTTGGCAAAAAGTGACTAGTTTTGGACTAATCAAGTTATTCCTAACCTGACTACCCCTCAATAACATCACTCAACCTCACTCTTCAATTCTCAGGAACTCATCCCATAAGACATGATTTCTTCACCTTCAATAAAATATTTACAACTAAAGTGCTTTTCAAATCACAATCACTACAATGGTACCACACTTTTGGGACTACCCAACTGTTCTATTCAAATCAAACAATCTAAGCACTTTAATAATTTCCTAGCCTCTCCTCAAAATACTTGGCAATTTATTAACACAGGCTCTTTCTTTTCTTTTTCTCGATCAATCTTTTTCTTTTTTTTTTCTTTTTTTTTAAGGAAAGACTATTTTTCTCTTCGTTTTGCACCTATCATTTTTCTCTTGTTTCCTTCATCTTTGGAATTATCCTCTAGTTTTCCATTCCTTCCCACAAAATTCTCCATCCAAACTACTTTCCAATTCTCCTCCCTCTAACTTGATTAATCCAATTAAGGCCAAATAGTTAAATCAAAAGGTTTTTGGCTGACTTTGTTAGGCTATGAAAAAATAAGGCTTAAAAACTCAAATGGGTTAACTAGGGATAATTATTGAACTTATGGTACGAAGGCAATTTTCACTGTTCACATAAATAGGCTTAAAAAAAATACCTAAGACCACATCCTAAATCACACCACATATTTGACACATTCTTAGTAGAGACTCAAGGCAAGTTTTAAAGAATAATGCACATATTCAATCAATTCCACACCGGAAAAAAATGTATATTACTCCTAAATTAGGAGTACAATTAGGCTCAAATTCTCACAAGGGTAATTTCTGATTGAATACTCTAGGTTCAAGCTCAATTTCGTCTCAACTCACCTCTCATGCTCTATTATGTGTCATTTTCCCTCTACTTCTCAAAATCATCTCATCATTAACTATTCACCATCCATCTTTCCCTATTTTTTCTTTTTCTTTTCACTTGTTACTATTAATTTCTCGGGGTTTAATTCTTCTTTTGACTCTAAAAACAAAAATAATAAAACTCTAGACTCCTATGACTCAACATGAAGACTAAATAATCAAACTGGGTTCACAGACCCAACAACACCAAAAAAAAAAAAAAAAAATAAATAAATGGGCACACAGACTCGGTACTCCAAATCAAAGCAAGTACAATGGACAAATGGGCTCACAGACCTGATAATTAACCAAAAACAACGAAAAAAATGATCACTGTGGCCAAGACGTCCCACGGTACACCCCCTCCCACAAACTTAAATGAAAGCCAATGTTTGGAGGAAGAGAGTGGTACGACCTGGTGCGAACTTACAAATCACTGTGGTGGAGGTGGTGGTTGGAACCCATGCTGGCTCCAAAACTGAGCAAAGGCCTCCTACTGGATCCTCCGCTTGTATCTCCAAGTTTGTTCTTCAGTACTCCTTGCAAGGAGTGTGTTTAATATCCCTCGTTGGTCATGTAGCTCTGTATGGATCATTTGAAGAGTCCCTCGGACTTCCGTAGGCTGCCTATCTATGGAGGTGCAAACTGATTGCACCGAATCATTGCAAAGTCGGATGTCATCCCGGAGAGGAGTGATGATGCCTTCCATGTCCTATATTTGTTCGAACTCAGAAGCAACTGCTGCTGCTGCTCGTTTCTTTTTGGGTGGTCTCGGGGCTCGGCTGCTGCCTTCGGCTATTTGCCCGGAATGGAAGACTTCAGAATCTGGTGGTTGGGACAGCGCAAGTGCTCTTCAGTAGATGGTAGGAGCAAACGTGTCGTTGAACCGTTTGCCTACCAAATTAGAATATTAATTGATTTTCGAACTTTCCCGACTTTACTAGGTAAAGTGGTAAGTCCGAATCGATCCCACGGAGAACGATTGAGTAATGTTGATTCAAATACTTCAAGCAATTAATGATTTAAGTTGGAATAAAAGCAGTAAACATAAACAAGTAAATTGGGGGGGGGGGGGGGGGGTTGATTGAGTATAACAACTAAATTCTACCAAGTAACCAACTACCAATCTAGAAAAGCAATAGATGTTTTTGGTGTTTTATATTAATCAAAGGATCAAAGAAAGACAACAAGCAAATATTTTCGATTTTTGTATATATTAAAAAGGTCTACCCTCGATCTAGTATTCCCTTGAATCCGACTACCTATGGATTATTGTTGATGCCCCAATTTAGTGCAATTTAAATCCTTATCCCACAATCTACAAAGCCCGCTTATGTAAATTATGTTCCTTAATTGTGGATAAATCGAAGGTCCGCTTATCGATTTATCCCTACCCAAATCAATTAGTGATCCAAACAAGCTCTTTTGACACTAATTGATATTGGATTATCGCGAACTAGAACAACGGGACAAATAAGACATAAACCTCGAACTGATCGGGTTTAGAGGCCAAACTCTACAATGCCACCAATGATATCAAGCATTGTTCACTACTAAGGGAGATTGAAGCTTCAACAATCACGGAAAGTGAATTCCAATCTCTAGCAACATAAAGTAAATGCTTCCTAAAGGGTGATCAATCCTAAAACAAGCATCTAGGCATGAGACAATTCAAACAAGCATTATAGAACATTTAAACTGCATAAAAGGGTAACACCAAAAGCCAATAATCACATATTCATCTTGAATCAAGGTTCAACATGATCAACGGTAGAAAATGGGGTGCTACTCACCCATTCTACCCAAAACTAACAGAAAGTTAAAGAAAATACAAGAAATCATGAAAATAAAATGACAGAACCCAAGGGTGATCAATGGGGAAGATGGGATGACTCCTTCTTGCCCTTCTCTCCTCCTTGGAAGTGATGGTGGCTGAAAAGTGGTCCAAATTCGTGCCAAAGATAGGTAGATTCGAATGGGAGTATATATATATATATATATATATATATATATATATATATATATAAGAGAAAAGTGCTGATAAAAAATAGGCAAAATCATGTTTGCTAAAGAAAACAGGGGTTGCCAGCCGCGGTCGCGGCATGAAGATGGTCCACGGCCTTGGGTTAGGGTTTAGGGTTTAGGCAGGGTTTGGGGCCGCGATCACGGCTTGGCTTCACTCCTCGACTATGGAATACAATGTCACGATCGAGGTCTTCACAGCTCCTCGGTCGTGGACTTGGATGCTTGATTTCTTCATAATCTTCTGAGCCTTTGTCCACGGGCGCAGATTGAATCCTCCGCAGGCGCGGGCTTCAGATGTTTGCGGGCGCGGGCTTTTGATTGTGCGGGCGTGGCCTTTGGGGGTTGAAAATTGAGATCTATTATGTTCCATTCCCGATGGGCGCGGGTGAGATGCCCGCGACCGTGGAATTCTCCACGGGCGAGGATGACCTTGCGCGGCCAAGTCCTGCCTCATCCTTTGTTCTTTGACCCCTCTTTGTCCGGTTTCCCTGTTTTTGGCCTAATTGAACCTGTTTTAGCACATAAATAACACAAACACATTATTTATCCCATGAGAATACAAAAGCACTAAATACACGTGATTATGCACATTAATGACATTAAAATGGCACTAAAAGCGCCCTAAAGTGCGTGCACGGGACACATGTACCAGTAGATAAAGAGAGATTTGATGTATCAGTGATATCTCTCACAGTTGTCCCGAGCTCGAACGGAAGGCGAAGGTAACGTCTAACCTTCTGATAAACATATGGAACCGTCCCATTTTCACCTAGGACCACGACTTGCATACTTTCTAGCAAGTCCCATGTAAACTGGACCTCTCCCCTCACCGGCACAATGTCAGCTAAGTCAATATCATCAAATGAAGCTGCTATTGGAGTAACTAAGCCTCTAATCATGATGCTATCCTTTTGTTTTCGGATGACACTGGCGAAGTGCTCCATCAGAATCTTTGCATAGTCGACTTTGTACCTGTAAAAGATGTTCCAGAGCATTGCCCCTATTTCATGTCGTGCAAATAAAGTATGGCCTAGCATCTTCTGTATATATCGAATGACGGGATTGCGAATCCATGAAGCATTACCTGAGTTCGATACATATTGTTGTGCTTCCATAAGGGGTGGAGCGGCTGTCAACAGACCTTAGAATGCTTGGGGATCAAACAACTCTGGTGGCTTATCACGCGAAGTGTACGGGAAGCCATATATGTTGTCCAGCTGGCTATAAGTCAAGGATAGTGGTTTTCCCATCAGCTGGAAAGTAATGCCATCCGGTCGGCGTGAATCCAGGAGCTGGCCACTGTGATGGAAAATGTACTCAAGAACTCAAGGGTAATCCTCCTATAAGTCTGCTGAACGGTCATGAACCGGAGTAACCTAAATTGAGTCAACAAAGCACGAACATTATTGTGGATGCCCATCGCCCGAGTCAACTCATCATTGCTGAATCGGGTTGGTAAGATTGTGCGATGACGGAGCTCATCAAATCGAACTTTGTGTTTGGGCCTTGCCATTGAAAATCCATATAAGGCTTGGCTGTCATTTGGATTTATCTTCGGAGTGTCTTCTGCCATCACCTGTTTACCCTTGCTTTGACTGGAACTACCTTTTCTTGGTGCCGTTTTAGTGAACCTATACACACAACCCAACATCACACAATAAAAAATAACACAACTACAATGCATCACAACTATCTTCTAGACCTCAATAATTCCTAGTTAATAATAAAAAAAAAAAATTCCTAAACTTAATTGATTCTTATGTAGTTTCGATCCTATACTAGCAACAATTTAGTTAAGGTCACATTGTATCCCCCCCATTATGTGCTCAACTCCTAAGCTAATCAATTGCATTAATTAGATAGTGAATTTTTTGAATCATACAACTGAAGACATGCATCCTAAACTCAATTCATCATTATATCACATATGAAAGCACAACAAGAGGCATAAACTAAGCAAAAAACCTAAGTCCACGTTATGCACTCAACATGTTCGATAAAAGTCCTCAATGACTAAAACATGTGAAATTCAATCTTGTTGTTATTCTTCCACCCCACCCACAATTTTCATATCAATTTCAACTGCAATTAGCACAACTCTTATTCATAAAGCAAGACCCAATCAACTATCTAGCAATTTTCACACTACAAGGGCCAATGTATCTCAAATATGCACAACATTGTTCTCAAATTTGAAATTTAACATTCTTCAATAATAAGCAAGCATAAAAAATTAATTCTAAGACATAAAAGCTTGGTTTAGCTTCACTTACCGGAAGAATTTAGTCGAAGAATGAAAATTCGGCCGTGCCCTAATTCCATCCAATGTGGGTCAAACACTTCGAAGTTTATGGTGCAATTGATGCAATTGTGGGTGTGCTTGTGTTGGTGAGTGATTTGATTAGTGTTTGTGCAAGAATATATGAGTTGTGTGTGTGGGTGTGTGGTTCGCGTATGTACAAGAGTAAAAAGGGGAAAATAATGATAAAACCTGGAATTCCCGTTTTTTAAATCTGAAGGCTGTGACGCAGCCGCGTGACATGTGTGATGTGGCTGCATTAGTTTATGCTCAAATTTAGGCTTTGGGGCTTGATTTGGACGCGACTGCGCAAAAGCTATGACGCGGCCGCATTGTGCTCACAGTGCTGAATCTATGTCCCGCATGATTTTGACACGGCCGTATTCAAGGCTTGAAGCGGTCGCGTTGCAATGAGCTCGAATATGTGCTTCTGGAGCAACTTTTGACGCGGCCGCGTTGAGTATGTGAAGCGGTTGCATTGGTTTGCTCTTCCTCAGCTCGATTTTTTCGTCTTTTCGACCTCCATTTCTTGCAATGCTCGTCCATGTTGATCCCTAAAAAAATCAAAACATAAAAAACACAAGTAAAAACCTAAAGTAATAAAAACAACTAAAATTAAATAAAACGGTAAACATCAGGTTGCCTCCCGACAAGCGCTTCGTTTTACATCTCAAGCTGGACGACCGTTTTGGTTCTAATTGAATTCTTTCAACCACACTTCATGGACGGTTTGAAGTTGGTCCGAATTGTAGTATTTCTTGATCCATTTTCCATTGACGAGAATGTGCTCCCATCTTGGTTTAGCAGTTCTACTACGCCGGATGCTCGAACAGTCTTTATAGTGAATGGACCCAACCACCTTGATTTCAGCTTTCCCGAAAATAGCCTTAGTCGAGAGTTGAACAATAAGACTTGTTCACCGGCTTCAAAAGTTCGATTATTTATCATCCAGTCGTGAAACTGTTTGATGCTCTCCTTATACAAACTGGAATTCTCGATAGCTTGATTTCTGAACTCCTCAAATTCGTTGAGCTTAAGAATTCGCTCTTTCCCAGAAGCCTCAAAGTCGAAATTCAAAATTTTAACCGTCCAATAAGCCCGATGCTCTAATTCCACCGGTAGATGACATGTTTTCCCAAAGACTAGCTGATACGGCGAAAGTCCCAAAGGGGTCTTATAAGTCGTCCTCTACGCCCATAGTGCGTCATCTAACCTCATCGACCAATCTTTCCAATTTTCGTTCACAGATTTTTCCAGGATTTTCTTGATCTCTCGATTGGCGAGTTTCGCTTGACCATTGGCTTTAGGATGATATGACATTAGAACTCAGTGCTTCACCCCATATTTGGCTAACAGTGCAGACAATCATTTATTGCAAAAGTGTGACCCCCATCACTTATCAAAGCTCTCGGAGTACCATACCTTGTAAGAATATTCTTTTGAAGGAACTTCAGCACCACCTTGGCATCGTTTGTTTGGGTCAGAATAGCTTCCACCTATCTTGACACATATTCTACAGCTACCAAGATATATTGAAACCCATTTGAAGACGGAAAGGGTCCCATGAAGTCTATACCACACACGTCAAACAACTCAACTTCAATGATCGTGGTGAGGGGGCATATCGTGCTTCTGTGATATTCCTCCCGTTCTTTGGCATCGGTCACACTGCAAAATAAAATCATGACAATCCTTGTGGATCGTCGGCCAATAAAATCCGCTTTGGAGCACCTTTAGCGGTTGTTCTTGCTGATACAAAATGTCCCCCACTTGGGGAAGAGTGACATTGTGTGATTATGTCCCTTACTTCAGTATAAGGGACACACCTCCGGATTATAGTGTCTGCACATCTTCTGTAGAGGTAGGGATCATCCCATGTTTAAAACTTGGGATCGTGAAAGAACTTTCTATTCTTATGAGGTGATAGGTCCGTGAAATGCCACTCACTATGTAGTTTGCTATGTCGCTATACCACGAGCCATTTTCTACAACCATTACATGCTCATCTGGGAATATGTCATTTATGGCTTTCTGTTGTCCCTTTGCATCTACCTTATTCTCAATTCTTGACAAATGGTCAGCAACTGCATTCTCGCACCCCTTCTATCTCGGATTTCCATGTCAAACTCTTGTAATAGCAGTATCCATCTTATCAGCCTTGGCTTCGAATCCTGCTTAGCAAACAAATACTTAAGAGCAGCACGGTCAGTATAAACTATTGTCTTTGCCTGTATTAGATATGATCGAAATTTATCACATGCATAAACAACAGCTAACAATTCCTTCTCTGTGGTCATTTAATTCATTTGGGCTGAGTCAAGAGTTTTGCTCGCATAGTAGATGACTCGAAAAAGCTTTTCTCTCTTTCGGCCTAGTACAGCTTCCACAGTCATATCACTCGCATCACACATTATCTCAAGGGTTGAGACCAATCCGGTGTGATTAGTACTGGAGCAGTGATCAATGCTTTCTTCAATGTTTTGAATGCCTGCATACACAAATCATCGAACACAAAAGCAGTATCTTTTTCTTGCAAACGAGATAAAGGTTTAGAATTTTTTTAGAAATCTTTAATGAACCTTCTATAAAATCCCGCATGTCCTAGAAAACTTCTAACTCCTTTTTCATTCTTCGGAGGTGGTAATCTCTCTACGGCCACTACCTTAGCTCTATCAACTTCTAGCCCTGCAGATGAGATCCTATGATCAAGGACTATACCATCCCTAAACATGAAGTGACATTTCTCCCAATTTAGGACTAGATTGGTGTCTTCAGACCTTTTCAACACTTGAGCTAAATTATCTAAGCACAAAGACGATCTAAAAAAAGAAAAGTCATCCATAAACACCTCCATTATGTTCTCTATCAAGCCCCTAAATATTCCCATCATGCAACACTGAAAAGTACCAGGGGCATTACAAAGCACAAACGGCATTCTACGAAATGAAAAAATACCATTAAGGACACACGAAAGCTGTCTTTTCTTGATCCTCCGGGGCAATCATAATCTGATTATACCCGAATAACCAACAAGAAAGCAGTAATATTCATACCTTGCTGACCTATCAAGCATTTGATCTAAGAACGGGAGAGGGAAATGGTCTTTACGGGTAGCCGCATTAAGCTTTCTATAATCTATGCACACTCACTATCCTGTAATTAACCTAGTCGCTATGACCTCATCTAGATAACCTTTCACTATTGTCATTTCCCTCTTTTTAGGCACTACTTGGGTTGGACTTACCCATTTACTGTCTGAAATTGGAAAGATTATTCCTACATCTAACCATTTAAGAACCACTTTCCGAACTACCTCTCGCATCATGGGATTAAGTCTACGTTGATTTTGAACTGATGGTTTATACTCATCCTCCATTAATATCTTATGCATGCAAATCGTGGGACTAATTCCCTTTAAATCACCAATCGACCAACCTATCGCAGATTTATATTTTCTCAACACTCGCAAAAAAAATTTCAGTTTCAGATCCAGTTAAAGAGGAAGTAATTATTACCAGATATCTTCGTTCGCTATCAAGAAATTAGTACCGTAGATGATCTGGTAATGGTTTAAGTTCTGGGCATCCTTCGCCCCCTTTTGGTACTTCCTCCACGACCTTCTTACTTATGTCCTCTTAAATTGAGCTTCCCTTAGGGGCTTCCTGTAAAGCATTAAGAGCAATAACACTATCTACAAGATCAAGGTTGGTAGAGTCATGATGATCAATACGAAAGACAGATGCAGTAAGACAAATTTCAAAGGAATCACAATCACTAGGTGAGATTAGTTTGTTTATATAATGTGGCTTCTACCGATTGTATAGATCTACACGTTTCAAGTTGATTCACTTCCTCATTATCATGTTGCTGAAGAGCTTTATATATAGAAAATGTAACCTTCTCTTCATCTACCCTTAAAGTTAGCTCCCCCTTTTGAACGTCAATTAGTTCTTTACCCGTTGCTAGAAACGGGCAACCTAAGATTAAGGGAACTTGCTTATCTTCTATTATATCTAGGACCAAAAAATCAGCAGGAATGATGAATTTACCAACTTTTAATAAAACATCATCTACAATCCCCCTTGGCCAACTCATAGAACGATCTGCCATTTGTAGGGCGATTGTAGTGGGTTTCATTGTGCCTATGCTTAATTTCTCATATATAGATAATAGCATCAAGTTGATACTAGCCCTTAGATTACACAGTGCTTATCAAATGTTACATTACCTATTTTTCATTCAAGAGTGAAACTACCTGGGTCTTTGCACTTTAATGGTACTTTCCGTTGGATGACTGCACTGCATTCTTCAGGCAGGTTCACTGTCTCGTATTCTTTCAATTTTCTCTTCTTTGCGATCACCTCCTTTAAGAACTTCGCATAGATAGGCATCTGCTGTAGTGCCTCAACAAACGGTATGTTAATCTAAATCTTCTTCAGCACATCCAAAAACTTTGCGAATTGCTCATCTATTTTCTTCTTTCTTAGGACTTGTGGAAACGGTACAGAAGGGACGTAAGCTGGTATATCAGCTTTGATTTCTTACCCCTCACTTTATTTCAAGGCATCTTTTTGTTTCCTTGTCTTTGCTTGAGTTCCTTTTTCCTCTTCCAACTGCTCTTTCTCCACTACCTTTTTTTCCTTCATACTCACGACCACTTCTTATCTGAATGGCTTGGCACTGCTTTCTCGGATTTACCACTGTATCGCTCGGGAACTGCCTCTGCTTATGTTGAGCTCCAAAAATCTTTATTAGCTGACTTATTGGTAGATATTTCACTTATGTTGTTCTCGAGTCGCTTTATGTCTGCTCCCTGTCCAATCATGTTCTTATTTAACTTAATAAACTTGCCATCCATCTTCCTTTTCAATTGAGCTAACTTTTCATCATATTTGGCAAATTGAGACTACACAACCTCTTATTCTGTTGGCTTCTTACCATCATGAATCATGCCATTCATGACAGCAAATCCGGATGACGGATTAAGTGAACTCTTCTCATTTCCATAAGAGAAGTTCTGGTGATTCCGATTAGGAGAATGTTGATTGTACCTTGGCTGGTTATTTTGGAAGTTGTTGAAGTTCCTCTGATTTACAAAATTCAAATCTTCAACCTCCTCCTAGCCTACTATCTACTGTGGTGAAGTGTCATTATGTTGTGCTAACGTCAGACTAGTTAGCAAACTTACTGGGCTCGTCAAAGCTGTCAATTGAGATGTAAGATTTTCAATTGCCTCGGTTTTTACTGGCTCTGCTTCCTTGACACTAGTCACTCGTCTCGGCTGATTTCTCCATTAGGCCACTGATAGCTTGTTCTAGCCATGGCATCCAAAATCGAGAATGCATTCTTTACAGTCTTCTCCATTAGACTCCCACTTGCAGCTGCATGTACATGATTTCGTGCTGGAGAAAGTAGCCCATTATATAATTTGCAAACTTGTTGCCTCTTTGAGAATCCATGTTGGGGACAACTCCGGATAAGATCCCGGAATCGCTCCCAAGCCTCACCGAACAACTCTTGATCCATCTGCTTAAATTGGTTTATTTTATTCTGTAGATCTAGCATCTTGCTTGGTGGAAAATACTTCAAAAATAATCTTGTGCTCAGGTCCTCCCACTCTATGACATCACCCAATGAATTGTACCACTGTAATGCTCTATCTTTTAGTGAGAATGAAAACAGCCTCATCTTGACTTGTTCATGTGGCACATGATTGATCTTTATAGTATCTGTCAACCTGCGAAATTTGTTCAAGTGCACGTTCGGATCATCTAGAGCACTCCCACCAAACTGGTTTTGTTGCACTATATTTATTAGTGCTGACTTCAACTAAAAAATGTTTGCGTTCAATGGTGGGGGTTGTACTCCTCCAAACTGTTAATTCGGTGTAGGCCGAAGACAATCAGTTATAGGAGTGATATCCTCGTCTGCATCATCTTGTGCAATCTTAACTCGTCTCTGTTGCTGCTGTGGTGGTTGCTGCTACTGCAAATTAGTGACTCGGTCATCCAGATTAGCGAAAGCCCCTAGTATGTGATTCAGCACATCCTCTTGAGTTTGGTTTGTTGGATCGTGTTCCATCTCAAAAGTAGGATTTTTTCTCGTTCGATATCTACGAGCAGTTGCTTCAATTTCAGGATCTAGAGGGACAAGATGTTCTTTCCCTTTTGATCTAGTTTGCATGCGAACCCTGAAAACACCGCCAAAAAGAAATACCGCGTAGTATAAAAATTAAATAAATAAAAAAACAAAAATTAAATAAAAAAATTGAAATTACGAAAAAAAAAAATCTAGTCTAGTATCCTCCTATTATTACTCAGGATAAAAACTAAGACGCTATACCTATTCCCCGGCAACGGTGCCAAAACCTTGACATACCTAATTTCTAACCCTAAATACCGCAAGTATACGAGTGTAGATGTGTATAGGGAAAGTCAAGGTCGATTATCAGAGAATAGGTTAACGCAGTTCGATACCCCAATTTTCTAGGATTATCCTAACTAGACACTCGAATTGCAAGATTGATTGTAATAATCTATTTCAACTAATTACTAACTTGACTAACGAGTAAATTTCAATTAACGAGAATGTATCCTAGGGCATCGATTTCGTGAATTACTTCAATATTGATTAAGTTTAACTTATAGACTTTTAAAAAAATTTTAGTATCTATTAGACGACATTTAATTAACTTAGTCTTTCTCTCGAAGTGACTAAATCGTGGATTGATTAGGACAACTACTCTCTTGAGTTAATTAATCCTAATAACACCCAAAAGACCCTTAATCCTTGCCTACGCAGTCATAGACAACTACACTATATGTCGTATGTCTATTAACAATTCCCTCCTCTCGAACCGGAATTATTAAATGTTTAAATTAAGCCTAAGTGATTAATTTATGTTTAATTATGAAATAAAACAAACATATTGATAGATACTTAAAACCAGAGTCTATAAATTAAAATCTTAAATCAAATAATGTCATAAAATACTACTCTCTAACCATAGGACATGAGTAGTTTAGCTACTCATGCCTAGTATTAATCCAATATAATAATTCATAGAAGACATTGTAAAAAAATAAAGACTAGAAAAGAAATAATTGAACCCGGCTATGTCGGCTCGTCAATCTTCGTCTTCTCGTACTTTAATCACTCTCCAATTATTCTCCAAGATATGTATGATGTGATGTCTCTGAAAAACGAGCATCTCTTATCCTTTTATAGACTTCGGAATAGTCCTGGGGAGTTTATGATCAATTCCCACTTGCAATAGGAAAGTCTTCAAAATCGGGCCCTTTTTACGCAGCCACTTTGCACTTTTGATGCGGCTGCTTTGCGTGTTGGATGCGGCTGCGTTGTGTCATCAGTGGAGAAAGGCTTCGCGGTACGTTTTTGTTGCGGCCGCATTGCATTGTTGACGCGATCGCGCTAGTTCATGCCTGGATTGACTTCTAGATTGGTTCAGACCGGTCTAAGCTGGTCTAGGTCGGTTTTGACTGGTTCGGACTGGTTTTAACTTTCCTTCGACATGTTCTTTCGTCCGTTAGTAGTAAAACACAATTTTTAGTCCTGAAATTGCTCAAAATACCTTAAAGACAAGTCAAACACGTTAAATGGTCCCAATTACATCAATTTATACAACTCTTGACCAAATATGCATGTAAATGCTATAAAATACGATCCTAAATCGACCTAAATACATGCATAATTAATGTGTATCAAAGTCTCCCAAACTTAAACTGTTGTTCGGGACTAACAAAAGACAAGAAATACAAGTGATTTATGCAATGGTTTAGGGCGATTGGATGATGATTCAATTTCAGACTGATTTTCCTTGTACACAATTTAGGCAACACAATGTACTTGAGCATATGTGATAACATGAAAATCTCCTTTCGGGAGTTCCACTCGATGGGTATCCATTGAAAATCTCATTTTGGGAGCTAGTAATTACAATAATCTCAAAGAAATTGGCAGGATGGAAGAAAAGTTTTCTTTCGAAAGGAGGTCAGTTAACTCTAATACAAATTATCCTTGAAGCGGTCCAACATATTATCTGTCTCTTTTTCACAGGCCGAGGGGAGTGATTAATATCTTATAGGAAAAAAAGAGGAACTTTCTGTGGGAATCTAGTGGCATGGGAGAAGGTAAAAAAATCAAAGGAGAAAGGGGGATTAGGGATAGGAAATCTTGCATTAAGAAATAAGGAGCTGCTAGAAAAATGGTGGTGGAGATTGTAACAAAATAAATTTGTACAAATTGACTTTATTGATGAATTTGAGGATTTTCTGTTACAATCTCCATTTCTTCCTCTAATTCTTCTCTTTGAGTTGAATTCGAGATTTGATGGAGGACTTGATATCTTGATCTTCTCAGCGAAGAACTCCTTTGTAACCACCTTGACCCCGGTCTTGAATGGTTAAGAATTTTTACATCTTGAATTTCTCTCAACTTCTTGACTTGTGGTATATTATTTTGGTGTCGTGGAATGAATAAGATGACTCTTTATATAGGTGTAGGATGAGATCTCTTGCCATAAAATGACGCGATTTGATTAATAGGAAGATATGATTTGATTTGATTTTGTTACCAAAGTATTGATAATTCTCTTCCATATGACCAATATTTTGTCTTGATTGACAAGAAATAGATATTTGAACACTTGGCAATATTCAATTGACTATTTAATTGGACACAAATTTTATGTGTCTACAAATGCCCCTCGAGACTTGTTCACGGACAAATTACCTTGGAGTGAATTAATCTCGAAACCATTTCCAGAGCTTCTTCAAAATACATGGATAGTTTACACTCATATCAAGGAGACTTCATTTGGGTTTGATAGATAGTTTATACTCATATGATGGAGTTCTTCATTTGATTATAGATTTGGGATTTGTAGATAGTTTATACTCGTATCAAGGAGTTCTTGATCGAATTTGAATTTTTAGATAGTTTATATTCATATCAAGAAGATCTTTAATTTGGACTTGATTTGTAGACTTTTTAAACTCGTGTCAAGGAGACTTCATCTGAATTGTGAAGACCTTTTAACCTCGTGTCAAGGAGCGTTAATTTTGAATTTGAACTTAATATGTATTTTACGCTCGTACCTAGGAGCTTTCAACTTGAATTTGAGATTTGTTTATAGTTTATACCCGTATCAAAGAATTCTTGATTTTGATTTGATTTTGTAGACAGTTTATGCTCGTATCAAGAAGTTCGTGAATTGATTTGTAGACCTTTTATACTCGTGTCAAATGAGACTTTATTTATAGATCTTTTAAGCTCGCGTCAAAGAGCCTTCATCTGGACTTGATTTGTAGACCTTTTATACTCGTATCAAGGGACCTTGATTTGAATATGACTTGAGGGGCTTATATAATTTTGACTCATACTCCCTCCGTCCCGACTAACTTTTCCTACTTTTCATTTCGGTCTGTCCCACTTAATTTTTCACACTTTTAAAAAGAAAATTTCTCTCACAATCTCCACCCTCAAAATCTTCACACTCAATCTCCACCTTTAAAAAAGTAAAAAAAAAAAAAAAAAAGCAAAATCTATTTTTTCTTAACATCCGTGTCCAATCAACTGTAAAATTAACTGGGACGGAGAGAGTATTAAAGAACATTGTAGACAATTTAGGCTCGTATCAAGGTATCACAATTCACAAGAAAGTATGGAGTGCAAGAAAACGGATGGGACGCGGGGTTGGCTGTGAGACTACTTTTATGTCACCATGGAAATATATATCCAGAGTGTATCCGGAGTTCGCTTGGTCGGTCGAAGTTCAGTTTTTCTCTTGGTTGGTGATTTCAGGCGAAATCCTTACTTGTGATGTAGTGCAAAGACGGTTTCCTAATGTATTTCGTTCCCCTAATTGGTGTGCCCTTTGTAAAAGAAACGCCGAAAATCTGGATCACACTTTGGTTCACTGCTCCTTTTCTTTCTCACTGTGGAACAGGGTATCATGGGTCGAGCAAAATTTGGCAATGTAGTCAATAAGAGGGCCAAACACCTGTGGAGGGTGCTGCTCCATCTGGCTTGAAAGGAATAAAAGAAGTTTTGAGAACAATAGGGGCCGCTTGTTGGATATCAAGACAAAAACTTTAGAGGTCTTTTCATTTGAGATATACAAAGAGATCTTAGCATTGTAATGATGTAGTTTGATTGATTGCTTGTAATTGCACATGGGAAATCTCTTCCTACTGTAATCGTTTTTCAGCTAAAAAAGGAAAAAAAATGTGTTTAGTAATTGATTCTTCTTTAACTTGTCTTCTCTCACGGAGATGAATATCTTTTTCCAATTTCTACAGCTTAGGCCAATGGACATCAAAATCACATTTATGAAAAGTTGGTAAAAACCCAAATTATATTAATTCTTTATCTTTTATCTTGTTTTCAATACGTGTCTGCTACCCCCAAATTTTCTTCTTCCTGTTCCTCTTTGTTTTGCTTTGATGACATATGAGCTCCTCTCAGCCCTTTTATGTCACTTTCTGAGTCTCTTTTTGTTATCTTCGATGTGTGATGTGGGTAGTAAAACACTGAGTCACGCAGATTTGATTAGTATGTCAGATCCCATGTTTTTATTCTTACCTAGTTAGAGATACGCGCATTGTACGTGGTCCATAAAATTTACTAAAAATATGTTATTATATCTACTTCTATTATAAAATTTACTTTTGTTATAAAAGTGTGAGTTATTTCTTACAAAATTTGAGTTACCTATTATATCATTAGGGTGAGTTTGGTTGATTGTTTTAGTCTTGATTTATTAGGTAACCTGACGATTAAATCGTTTGGTTTCAATTTCCTCAACTTTTTTAAAATTTCCAGCCCGTGCTTATTATCTCATGGACCTGAGAATACCCAACCCACCTCTGGGAGCCTGTCACCATATCAGTCCAAATCCCCCCAGCCTAACCCTCAACTTGTTATGTAGTGTAATTACACTAATGCCACCGAGTAGGAAACATCTCCTATTACCCCTGTGATTTCTCAAATCCAAGGTTGTCTTCTACATCATGCGGCACCGGTTACCTGAATGGGAGCCTTGATCTGAGCTTCTTCTGTTCATCACTGTATAACCAGAGGGCCGGCTGATTTTTCTTTACATATTATTTTGTTGTTCCCGTCTATTCTTTGAGTTCCAGCTTCATTGATTCTTTTTTGGGCATGTATTTGTTTATTAACAATTTGGTACAATTTGTGGTGGGCTGACATTTCCCGCTTTGGTCTGGGTCTCAGATTCTTAGCAGCGAAAAAGTATCGGGTATGAAGGTAGGAAACTTTTTAATCACTCCAATTTTCTTAGCTTATTGTAGCCCTAGGAAGTCTGTGAATTTAGTTTCTTGTCACTTAGCTAAACTAAACTAAACTATGGTACAAGACGCACCGTTGCTTGTGGTGTCAAAGCAGAATAGGGCGGTGTGGGCTAGACGACGACGCCTTCTGCAAACTCAGAGAAAAACTTGGAGAAGATGAGTAGGAAATTTTTTCTTGAGAATATGGATTGAATTGCAAGAAGAGAACCAGCAGTGGTGGCAATGGAAGTTTCGTCACTTTTTTGTGAGATGATGACAATGGCACTTCCGTAATTTTTAGGTCTGGAAAGGGTGAAATTGTTCTAATAAGATTAATATGACCATTACTTTATTTTAAGTTAAACAAGTTTATGTTTAATATCCAAGGGAAATGACCAACTGTGTTCCTATGAACCAAACGCCAAAAAACAGATCACTCCTAGCCCAGCCCACTTAAAACTACCCACATCCACCCAACAGCCTACATCCAAACCCATGAACCAAACCCACCCTTAATGAATTTTAATTTTTAAGGTTAGTTTGGTAACTATATATCTTTAAAATTTTACTTATAAACTATATATTTGATTTTTTTTTTTTTTATATATAGTTAGACAAAATTTGATTTGCCTATTATATCATTAATGGATTTTAGTTTTTAAGGTTAGTTTGTTAACTATATTCTCAAAGTATTATTTATTTGGTTAGAGCCGTATATAGTTCATCTATCAATATACAGATATGATACCCTAAAAAAATCATGGATATGATTTATAATTCATCTAATGTCATAAGTTGAACCTACATATTAATCAGATTCTATATTTTTCTTCTTTTTTAAAAAATATACATAACATTATTATTATTTTTAAGTTTCTTTATAAATTTCTTATCTCTTTTATAATGAGATTCTTTTATATAATTGTCAAAAAAGAAAACTATAGAAAAAGAAAAAAAAAACCATTAATTAGTAAAATTTTAAGGCTAATTTAGTAACTTTATTTTTTAAAGTTTCATTCATTTAGTAAGATTCATTTTATAATTGAAATTCATCTCTGAAGTCTCAACTTATGAAATTTTATATCGCATTTAACATAATTTATAGTTCAACTGATGATATAAGCTGAACCTAATTATTCATAATATCTTATATTATTATTAATTTGTGGTATAATACATTTTATTCTTTTTATTTGTCTAATATTTTATTCGATTCTTCATAAATTTCTGATAATTTTTATAATTGGTTTCTTCTATAATTGAAGAGAAAAGAGAAAGACCGAT
Organism: Ajuga chamaepitys; assembly: GCA_958295605.1. Lineage (NCBI taxonomy): Eukaryota > Viridiplantae > Streptophyta > Magnoliopsida > Lamiales > Lamiaceae > Ajuga > Ajuga chamaepitys. Next base: position 36,871,281 of record OY282498.1, on the reverse strand, counting down.
TAGCACAAATGTACTTACAATAAGTAAAATTGCTTTAGTATATGATTCTCAGGATATTGAATCATTGAAGTTATACAAAAGATATTTATGTATTTATAAGAAGATTATAGAAATTTAAACATATTACAGGACTTTAGTAACTCCAAAGTTTGACTTTTTTATTAGGATAATGATTCCAAGATTTTTAATTTCCAATAGTGGTACTTTAGAGTTATTTAGATATTAAATGTTTGCAAAACTATTAAGGTTTGGTGTTTTCATGGTGACAAAAATACTAAAGTTTTACGAATAGCAACAACTAGAAAATAACTATACACATAAAAATTAGAACACTTGAATAATAGTGAAAGCTCTTATTTATCATTTTTCTTTCTAGAGATATTTTTTTATTTTTAGTTTACTTTTTCTTTTTAATTTAGGTACATAGTTATAATATATATATATATATATATATATATATATATATATATATATATATATACTCATTCTACTAACCATAAAGAATCGATCTTATTCTTTTAACTATAGTGTATCATATTCCTTTTATTTACTCTTAATTTTTTGTGATTCAATCTTTCTTCTTTCTCTACAATTGTAAAAGAATCCAATTAGAAGAAACTATATGAAATTTATGAAGAACTGAAGAAAGTATATTAAAAAATTGAAAAATAATATAATGTATATTACTAAAAAGGAATAAGAATATTAGATATTATGACTATTAAAGTACTTTAGTTTATGGTTCTCAAAATATTAAATAATTGAAATCTACACAAAAGATATTTATATGTGTATAAAAAATTATAGAAAATTAAGCATAGTTTAATAGGAGTTTAATAGCTCCAAATTTTGACTTCTTTGTTAGGATAATAACCACAAGAATCTTAACTTGCAATAGTGGTATACAATAAAGGTAGTTAGCTACTGAATGTTATGTTAAGTTTTTGTGTTTTCATGGCGAAAAAGTACTAATAGATTTTAGGATAGCAACAAGAAGAAAAAATCATATACATAAAAATTAGAACAATGAATAATAGTGAAAGCTCTTATTGATTTAATTTATCATCTTTAATTTTCTGGAGATAATTTTTTAGTTTACTCATTTTTTTTTTTTTTAATTTAGGTACTCATTCCAATAACTACAAAAAAAAAATGTTGACAAGACAATGATAGTGTATTATATAATATTTAATTTACCACAATATATGAATGACTCAAGATTAATGATACTTATATGATAAAATATGTAAAATGGAATAGTTTAATATGATTTCTATAGTTATAGATTTGACTTCATAGTCGAATAATAGATATAAGATTGTTGACATATGATCGTACTTATATTTTTTAATTATATATAAATGATTGAAAGTTAAATTAAAAAAAAATTCCATTAAAGAATTTTTTGGAAAAAATAGATTAGATTAAATTAAATCTTTTAGTTTATTTAAACAATATAAACATTATATGTCAGACCAATATGTAAATGATTCACAATGATTTATATACTATGTATAAATTATTAACAATTTTTTACATAGTGTTTGGTCATAAATAAAACAAGGATTTTTATCGGTCAACGACCCGAAAGATAGGTCAACTATCAATTCAGGTCTGAAAGATAATTTCTAGGCAAAAAATTATTTTTGGTCCCGTAAGTATGTGTTTTTCCGATTATAGTCCCACGAGTATTTGTTTTTTCAATTTAATCTCGTACGTGCTGAAATTGTCCAATTTAAGGACAATTTTCATTGAAAAACACTAAATTCGTCGAAAATAATCATGTGCAACTCACGTGACTCTAATATTTGGGAAAATTCGACGAAACTAAGTGACGTGACATTAAATAGCTGAGTCGGACTTATATTTCTGTCAAATTTTAATTCAAAAAAAAAAAAAAAAAAAAAGAATATTCATACTTGAGAAGACCCCGATCCAAAAACCCGGTTTCTGCATAAAAACTATGGCGAAACTGCTCTCTTGCCTCGTCGCAAATAACTCCTAATTCTCGGATTTTGATTTGGGGAAAGTCTAGAATTATTTTGTATAAATTTGGTTCTATGTTTTAGGGTTGTGGCTTTTGGGATGTCAAGATACGGTATTTAACACTGCTGATTAAACTTAAGTTTAGTTTTGATATTCTTTTAACTTTTAACATTACTAAATGTTATTTCTTGCAAATAATAAAACGATCCTTATATTTGAATTACTGATGTGGATATTCTCTTTGTTTTGAATTAAAATCTAATAGAAATATAAGTCTTACTCAACTATTTTATGCTATGTCAATCTATATAGTCGACTCCCCCAAATATTAGGGTCACGTGAGTTGCACGTGACTATTTCCGACCAATTTAGTGTTTTTTCGATGAAAATTGTCCTTAAATTGTATGATTTTAGCACTTATGGGACTAAATTGAAAAGGTAAATATTTGTGGGACTAAAATCGAAAAAGCAAATACTTACGAGACCAAAAATGATTTTGGCCTAATTTCTATCAATCCAGAGCCTAAAAGATTTGAAACTATCAATGGAAGACCCATAAATTCAAAATCATTATAGGGCCTGTTTGGAAAAATGCAAAACCCAAAAAATAAATTTATCTCTAAATGATAAGTAAGGAAATATACGTCAAAAATCTTTCACTACATTTTTTTTTTTTTTTTTTTTTTAATTATTGTGATATATCTAAAATAATTAAATATTTGCAATATGTTTTTTAAAATATACAAATTAACAAAAAAAGGTATTTACATAAGAAAAAAAAATACATTTTAGTGAAATATGTTTACATGAATTTAAATATTATGAACTCAAAAAGAAATTACAAACTTTTTTTTAAAATAATTTTTTTCCCCGCGTATAAAAGAGAAATTACAGATGTTTAAAAAAATATATTAAAAAAACTAACAATTTCAAATATGAAACTACAGAAAATTCAAAAAATAATAAATTTAAAAAAATGTTGTGAAAGATTTTGACATATATTTCCCCTGCTTATCACTTTGAGATAATTTTATTTTGTGTATTTCTATTTTATGGGTTTTGTAATTTTTCAAATAGGCCCTCTAATGATTTTAGACTTATGGTCTTCCATTGATAGTTTCAAATCTTTTAGGTTCTGAATTGATAGTTGACCTATCTTTCGTGTCCTTGACCAATAAAAACCCATAAAAGGGAACCAACTCTTATTATAAATATAAAGTAGAATAATACTTATCTAATAGTAACAATTAATTTGTCTAAACTTGAATATTATAAATTTGCTACTTGCAATAATCTCCTTAAATTTCTAAATTATTGAAGTATCAATATTACAACATTGAGAAACAATAATGGAATTTATATAAATTATCTAATGAAAAATAAAATTTAAATATATAATATTTAGACTAAAGTGTAAACTATTGAATTGATCAAGTGTTAGAGCTTAATGCGAATGGTAACTTAAACTTCATTACAATATACACTTAAAGTAAGTACTAAATTAAAAGAATAAAATGACTTGCATGTGAAGTTGCTGAGATTATATTTTAAAATTGACTTTTGAGTGAGTAAAAAAACATGTTAGTAAATTGTATGTTTTTTTTGTGTATACCACTTTATTAAAGTCCAACAATAGAAAATAATGTCAAAAAAATTGAATAAAAACTATATGATGATAAAATGAATAGAAGTGAGAAAATGCATTGTGAAGAAAGACAACACAAACTTATGAATAGACTTTATTATTAGTAGATATAACTTTATTAACATAATAAACAAAATTATAAAAAATAAAACTAGCGTAAAAATATAAATATTAAAGAATCTAAGTGAATTTTCATTATAAAAAAAAGTATAATAGACGAGTCTAGGTAATATAATAGAAAAATCAAAGGATAAACTAATGTGATAGAGTCAGACATATTATACTATGAGAAAAGAATACAAAAAAAAAAAAAAATTAAATATCTATATTATAGGTAGATGTACATACAAGTTAATTATTACGATGTAGTATTTCAAAATTTGGATTAAACTAGACATACATTTAACCTTACTGTTTAAATTTTGATCAAACTAGCAATATATATGTTTACACGCTAAATTTCTTTGTATGAGCATCACTAAATAAATATAAATCGAATTATTAGGCTTGTAGGAAATGAGATTATATATTATATTTATTTTCAATGATTTAGAAGAATGAAATCGATGTACTTCATAAGTAACATTTATAAACATTACAACAAGAGAAAATAATAGTTGATTTACGAATTTATATATATATATATATATATATATATATATATATATAATGAAAAAGATGGAGGAAAGCAGTAAACGTTGCTTATATATGAAATCAGTAAAATACATATATGAAGATATAAAAACTATAAATGCATCGGTAATGATATTGTATAAATTTAAATACTATTGGTCTATACAATGGACCGATTTCATTTAAATAGGTCTATAAGTTGAACATCATTTTTAATCACATACCTTACACACCTACATAAATATACTCACTAATGTAATACTTTTAATAGGTGATGTAATTTTAGTAGACCAAAAAAAAAAAAACTGTTATGCTAGAAAATTGGAGAGGGACATAAAAATCACAAGATTTATAATAATTGGAGTTTAGACCGAGGTGTGAAATTTTATTGTACTAATAATAGAAATAATAAAATGACAAACGTAAATATTAGTGGACATGAATAGTTGCAATTCTTTTAAATATTTAAGATCTAACATTAAACAAATTATTATATCAATAAAAATATTATATATATTTTTTAAGCATATGTAATAACTTGATAAATGAGTGTACTATGCTATATAAATTATAGGGGCAGGGACCTCGAGGAATTTTTTTGGGCCTTAAAAATAATATTCGAGATGAATGGGCTTGTAGAGTTACGGCCCAACTTGAGTTATAAATAACCCTATGATTCATTGTATTTGTGATCACCGAAATTATTAGTTATCTCCTGGCTTGATAGTGCCCCCAAACATAGTCATTCTTGACGAACTGAGTTAACAAATTTGTGTCTTTATTTTTCGTCCTATTAAATTCTCAATTAATTGCACCCTAATTCCTAACAAGAGAGAGCCTTGTTTAAAAAATACTTTTTGCGATAGAACAAGAAAAGACAAAGCATTGTTTTAATTGTTAGTCAAAGCAAAAATATTAAAATTATGTATCAGTTAATAATGTTAGATAAGTCAAATGGAAAAAAGTGAATTTGTATAAATGAGAATTCATGATTTTAGAAGGTTATAATTTTTTTAATAATGGACAAAAAATAAAAAAAGTTATACATTTGTCAACCATGATTCTTTTTTAAGATTGCGGGTAGCATAAGTTATTAATTTTGATAATTTTAAAGATAAATATTGCAAATATAATTACTTCATGTTTACACTTCCTTGTATATCTTCCAATCATTTTTATATGAAAAATGAATAAAAAAATAATAATATAGAAAAGTCATAAGATTTTTATATATTTAGTTATCTCATTAATAACCAAATTGTACTATATCATCTTTGACTAAATTTACTTGATGTAACACCTATATTATATTAGTGTTCACTAAAATTACCTCATTCATGTTATGGAAAATAATGTCAGATATGGATTAACAGTTTAATATGAAAATTGCAAATATATATATATATATATATATATATATATATATATATTCAAATATATTTACTTGAGATTGTGATCTAATAATTATAATGTAAAGATTAAGAAGTATTACTAAGATTAACTAACGTTTGCATAATTTATAGTTAATTAATAATTAATCATAGAAATAAATAGATAAATCAAAACTTAGTTATCAAAATACATTAGTTTCTATAAATAAAAATATAAATATCAAGCATATTTTCCACTTGAGTTTGAAATATCACTTTTAAAAACATAAACAAATAAGTTGACTCATATATCGATAATAACTCATTAAATATGGATAAGGAGAAATATTATAAAAATTAAAACAGTGACAAGATAAAGAGTACTCTTATATATGAAAAATTCCCATTATAAAATAACTCTATAATCTCGTTTAGTGTTTGTAAAAAATACGTGATTTTATATTAGTGTGAAACTCACGTATGTTCTTATCAATTTGTCTTTTTATATCAATAAATTTACAATTTTGTACTTGTAATATATACTTGATCAATAAATATGTTTAAAAAATAAATTTTACTAATACTTAAATCGTATACAACACAAAAGGTTATCGGACAAATCATTTAACAGAGGTACAAAATTAAAACAATAAATCTTTAAACCTTTTTTTAATAATTTTTTAGGTATTTCTTATCTTAAAGGTTAAAACTACTTTTTTATTTAGCATCAAAACTACGATGCATGATTTTTTTTTTTTTATTTTTGTTCTTTGCATCATAAGTATATCTTTTTTGATGAGAAACATTATATTAGAATTACTTTGAAATTTATACCAAAATTTGGAGTTATACTAAATCTAATTGATTGATTGTCCTTCCATGTTTTACTCCATATGATGATTTTTTTGGTAATTAAGGAGACTCCCTATGATATATTGGATTAGCATATATTTTTCTAAAACTTTCATGTTAAATAATATTTTAGAAAAATAAAGCTTAATATTTAATAAAACAAAAGATTGATGATACCTCAAGTTTAATTATTAATAATACAAATAGACAATATATAACTAAGTAACTGATGGATGGATTTATTAATTCCTTGTAATAAATTCATATTAATAAGATGTTCAATTACATATTTATCCCTTATATGTACTTGTATGGTAGAGAGATATTTTTGTCACTATATTAATTTGTAAGAAATCACCCATACTTTTAAAGATGACGAGATTATGGAATTAACGTTAGGGTAAAGAGTCCCGGGCAGAATCTGCCAGAGTAGATTTTTTTTTTTCTTAAATTCATTTTTTTTATAAATGCATTTAACAAGTATTAATGAACATTTATTTGTGAAGACGGTAATTCAAATTTTAACATTAAGAACTCCGAAAATTGAATTGAAAATTGATCACTTTGTAGATTAATTAAAAAATAATAATTAACATTAAAATTTGATCTTGTGATAATTATAAAATATATTTATAATTTTAATTAAAAAATGATAAAAAAAAATTAAAAAACACACAATTTTTATTTTTTCGGCCCGGGCAACGTTATGCGCTGAAACAATGTTAAAAGGAAACACACCTGTAATATCCACATCAATGACTTCACTGTGCTTGTAAGATGTTGTCTTTGTTTGCTTTTTCTTTTTTTTTTTTTTTTTTGGGTTGCTTATTTAACTCAGTTACCACGTGTTTGAATTTTAGAGGCCATGAGAAAGCAATATGTGATTTTGTAATTTTATCATTTTAATACAGGTGTCACATTGGTCTAAGTTAAATGGTCGCTTTCTTAAAAAGATACATGCATAACTTGATTTTTAATATACTTCTTTACCTGGACTGGACTTTTCAACCACACATAGGAAATTGCAGAGAAATAGCCCTGGTAAATAATTGTCTACTTGTGAATGGAAGAATTCATACTTGCCACAAATCCGGCATGTCCTTAGTTCTCCATATGATACTTGCACCTATTTCTCTCAACTTCTCAGTAGACTTTGCTGATAAGGACTTGTCAGAATTCCATGAACGGTCTCTTATCTGTGTATTGTTGTTTCTTTGTAGCTTTCTCTTTGTTGAAAATATCTGCCCCGACTGACACTATCACTGCATCCCAATCACTTAGAGATGGTGAGACGATTGTGTCAAATGGAGGAAGTTTTGAGCTGGGGTTTTTCAGTCCAGGTAATTCCAAGCACCGATATTTGGGAATTTGGTACAAGAATATTCCTATCAAAACTATTGTTTGGGTGGCAAACAGGAGAAACACTATCAAAGATTCTTCTGGCTTATTGACGATCAATAACACAGGCAGGCTTATACTTTCTGATGGGACCAATACTACGACTTGGTCGCAGAATTTAACCAGGATAGCCCAAGAGCCAGTATTACAACTTCTAGATTCTGGAAATCTTGTTGTAAAAGATATCAAAGATGGTAGTGCAGATGTTTATCTGTGGCAGAGTTTTGATTATCCATCTGATACATTGTTACCTGGAATGAAGCTTGGATGGGACTTAAGGACTCATCTTAATAGGCGCCTATCATCATGGAAGAGTTCTGATGATCCATCTCCTGGAGAACTTAGCTCTGGTATAGAACTCGATGTATATCCCCAGACAGTTATGCTCAAAGGCTCCAGGAAGTATTTCCGTGGGGGTCCCTGGAACGGTCTGAGATTCAGTGGTGCTCCTGAATTGAAGAAGAATCCTGTATTTGACTTCGAGTTTGTATCTAGTCAACAGGAAGTTTATTACACATACCATCTCCTAAATAAGTCTGTGATCACAAGATTTCTTTTAAATGAGACCACCTTGACACGTCAGCGGTATGTATGGGTAGAAACGGATATGTCTTGGAAGCTTTATTCTTCGGTACCTCGTGACTACTGTGACACATACGGTTTATGTGGTGCTAATGGAATATGTATCATCACTGATTCACCTGTTTGCCAGTGTTTGGAAGGTTACAGGCCAAAGTTGGCCCAGAGCTGGTATTCTATGGACTGGTCACAAGGATGCACCCGTAATGAGCCTTTGGATTGCACCAAAAAGCATGATTTCATCAAACTTTCCAGTTTGAAACTGCCTGATACTACATATACTCAGGTAAACAGTAGCATGAATCTGAAGGAATGCAGGGCGGCATGCTTGAGGAATTGTTCCTGTATGGCTTATACAAACTCAGACATTAGGGGACATGGCAATGGTTGTGTCCTTTGGTTTGGAGATCTGGTAGATATTAGACAGTTTTTGGATGGTGGGCAGGATCTCTATATACGGGTACCGTCTTCAAATCAAGGTGTGTCTTCATGTACCACTATAGTGCTATGACTTTGTTTACTACACCAAAATCTATATTCTTGAAAATTTAAACTTTACGTCAAGTGCTGATCAAAGATTGAATTTTTTGTCAGGAAACAGGTATCGGGTGATAGTAGTTGCGATCGTAGTTCCCACTGCTTTAATATGTGGGTTGCTGCTTCTTATCTGCTACCTTTTCAGACAAAAGTGGAAGGCAAAAGGTAATTATACTGTTAAAGTTCTGTAAAAATTGTTCACTTCATTCATTCGTTTTATGGAAGTGGTTAATTGTTAACCTTTTCTAAATTGTTAGATAGTGTTAACTATTAATCATAATAGTTTCCTATCTCCCGTTTTTAGAACAGAGAGACTGAACTTTTGAACACCCCTTGCCTAAATCATTATGGGGGCCCTCCGACTTGAAAATGTATAGGAAAATTATACTGTTCCCTGGCACATGTATGTAACTGGCGTTGGCTCCAATGTTGCCTTTATGATAATGGCTCTGGACATACGAGCTGCAGAAGGTCCTGCATTGTCAAAACTGTGTCGCTGCTTCTCCTGCTCAACTATTACTGGTTTAGATGTAAATATACTTTATAAGATTGTTTGTGGCGTTGGAATAGGGCTTCGGTTAGCAAACATGGGTTTGAATACTCAGAGATGTTGAAAAAATTGCTATTCTTTTCAGAAACATATACTAACTCCAACTTGTTGTGCAGGTGAAAATAAAGACGATGGTCTCAGTGATACATCCCAAAGAGAAGATCTGGGCTTACCTTTACTTGAGTTGGCTACAGTTGCCCATGCCACAGAAAATTTCTCAGTGCACAACAAGCTCGGTGAAGGTGGTTTTGGACCTGTATACAAGGTGATCCTACCAACTAGTTTTTTGCTTATGAAAAACTAAAGTATAAAAGGTCACATACAGATGCAGAGGATATACGAACCCTCCATTCATTTAGAATCTATGATCCGTCCATAATTTTTATTATTTCAATTATGAAACAAATAAACAAAGTAGAAAATCCATCTGATCACTAAAAACAGTCTTGATCTTCAGGGCTTGTTATTGGATGCACAACATATTGCTGTGAAGAGGCTGTCAAAGAGTTCTGGACAAGGATTAGATGAGTTTATAAACGAAGTAAAGCTGATTGCAAAACTTCAGCACAGGAATCTTGTGAAGCTTCTCGCTTGTTGCATTCAAGAGGACGAGAAGATATTAATTTATGAATACATGCCCAATGGAAGCCTGGATACATTTATCTTTGGTTTGTGTCTGAGAATCTTGTGAAAAATCTCTCTGTTACTATTTCCTTTTTCATTCTGCCTAGTTTATATAAAAAAATTATTCATAACTTGATTCTGAAATATCAGGTCAAACACAAGGATCACTATTGGATTGGTCCAAGCGTTTCAACATCATATGTGGCATTGCTAGGGGTCTGCTCTATCTTCACCAGGATTCGAGATTGAGGATTATACACAGAGATCTCAAAGCAAGTAATGTTCTGCTTGATGATGAGCTGAACCCGAAAATCTCTGACTTTGGGATAGCAAGAACTTTTGGAGGGGATCAAAGCGAAGATAATACAAGAAGAATAGTTGGAACGTAGTATGCAATCCGGATCTGAAATTATCAATTTATGCTGCACAGTTTCATCCATATAATTTAAATAGTTTCCTATTATTTTTGCAGCGGCTATATGGCACCAGAATATGCTTTCTATGGGTTATTTTCAGTGAAATCTGATGTTTTTAGCTTTGGAGTTCTACTCCTGGAGATTGTTAGCGGAAAGAAGAATAGAGGGTTTAACCATTCGCAGAACTACCACAATCTAATAGGATATGTAAGTGAGCAACACGTAGGTATCAAAGAAGGAAATCGTTTGTTCATCTTCTTAATTAGAGTTTCTTCTGTTTAGGTATGGCAATTATGGAAAGAAGGCAACCCGCTAGAACTGACTGATCCAGTGTTAAATGATTCGCTCGTCCAGTCTGAGGCTATGCGGTGCGTCCATGTGGGGCTCTTGTGCATCCAGCAGAACCCAGATGATAGGCCCAGTATGTCAACGGTGGTTCTGATGTTGAATGGAGACAGTACGCTACCCCAGCCAAAGGAACCCGGTTTTCTGATAGATATGATCCCGAGTGGAACTTGTTCATCCTCAAGCAAGACCAATTCACATTCAGTCAATTATTTAACCATTACAATGATGGAGGGTCGCTGAGACATTTTGATCAACAGACTAACTGCAAGTATGTGATATCACGCAAATGAACTAGGCTTGGACACTTACAACTTCTTTTGCTCTTGAATCACTTGGGAAGCCTAGTTATCTTTTTTCTTTAAAAAAAAAAGAAAAGAAAAGAAAAGAACCACGAGAGCTTAAGAAAAATACGAAGCTCTTGGGGCTATTTTAATACTTCAAGGGGAAAAACAATTTATTGGTTTTGGTTTGTAATTAGGCTAAAGCTCAAGAGTAGTTTTTGTAATGTCCCATTGTTTTAGGAGAAACATTTCATTCCTTGGTTTAAAATGTAATCAAAATATATTATGTAGAGTCAAACTGATAGCAGGGTCTGAGAAGGAAATTTGAAAAGATTTCAGCTTGATTTGTTATCCAAGAACTGTGTGATGACATATGATCCTTATAGCATGCTAATCGGGCACTTGGATTTCTTTTTATTTTATAGTCTTATTCTCCAACCTCCGGTTACTCAGTTACCCTTATCCTGAACTACGGAAGTACTAATATTATATCATTTTGTTAGAGGATCCAATTTGCTATCTGCTTGGTATTTGAGGTTTCTAAAATTCTCTTTTATTTGTAGGATCGATACTTGGTACAAGAATATTCCAGGCATAAGTATTGTTTTGATCTGAGAGATATCAAAGATTATCCCAGATCTGAAGTTTGAATCTAACCAAGAAGACGTTTAAGTAACAAATACCAATCCCTGGATAAGTCCGTGATCACCAGGCTCTTCCTTTAAAAGTTCATAGAAACATTCATATTTTGTAATGATATTTGCTATTAGGTCCTCAACTTGTTGGCAAATAGTGCTGTGCTGACTCCATTAAAAAGAAGCTGACCTTCTCTGCATATTCTCAAGCCCTGCACTACTCAGCTTTTCCTTTGTTTCATTTATGACTGTAGAAATTAAGCCATGAAGTTTTGAGAGGGAAAATATTTCCCCTAAAATTTGAACTAAATTTTTAATTTGTAAATTGTTTTCTAATAAGCTGTGAATACAAGTATATATATGATACTATCATCTAATCCTATTGGCCAAGATGAGGTGTTCAAACCAATCATATTATGACACCTCAGCAATACAACTTACTAATGCCAACTAAGCTAATGAATTTATGAGAAAAACAGTTCAAATAAGCTGCAACAGCAGCGACAACTTTTAGCAAAGCTTGCACTTCTTCAACCCTCCTCAAGTTGAGATTGGTGGTGTCAATCGAAACTTGGACAAAATCCAGGCAAACTGCGGGCCACCGAGCTGCTTAGTAAAGAGATCAGCCAATTGACTGGTGGTACCAATGTGCAAAAGTCGTAGAAAGCCAGTCTTGAACTTGTCCCGGACCAAGTGACAATCTATCTCAATATGCTTAGTACGCTCGTGGAAAACAGGGTTTTCGACGATGTGAAGCGCGGCCTGGTTATCACCAGAACAAAGGAATGGGACGAGGTATAGGCACAAGTAAATCACGAGCAAGAAAATCCAACTAAACGAGTTCACAGACTGTAGATGCTAAGGCACGATACTCTGCCTCAGCAGAGCTGCGCGAAACCGTCGACTGCTTTTTTATTTTCCAGGAAATGAGACAGGTACCAAGAAAGATACAATAGCCCGTAAGGGAACGGCAGGAATCCAGACAGGAACCCCAATCAGCATATGCATAGGCTTGAAGATCAAGTGTAGAGGCAACAGGAAAGAAAATACCACGAGCGGGTGTTCCTTGCAAATAACGTAAAACATGTTGAGCAGCTTCCCAATGGGAACTACGAGGGGAATTAACGAATTGACTCAACTGTTGTACGACGTAAGTCAAGTCTGGCTGGGTAAGGTTGAGATAGAGCAATCATCCGACCAAACGACGATATCGATCTGGATCTGTTAACAAAGTACCGTGAGAACCAAAGAGCTTCAGCCCTTGCGGGAAAGGAGTCGAAGCAGGTTTGCAAGTGAGCATGTTCGCGTCTTTAAGGATATCTAAAACATATTTGCGTTGATTCAAAGAGGTACCTGCTGTGATTCGAGCGATTTCAACACCGAGGAAGTATTTAGCAAAGCCAAGGTCCTTGATGGAAAAAACTTTGTCCAAAAACTGCTTGAACTCAGTGAAGGGAGCATCTGAAGTCCCAGTAAGTAAAACATCATCGACATAAACGATTAAGGCCATGAAACTCGAATCACGCTGCCAAGTGAACAAGCAATGATCAAGAAGATTGTGTAAAGCCAAAAGTCAGTAGTTTATCACAAAATTCGGCGTTCCACTGTCGGGAAGCTTGCTTGAGTCCATAAAGGCTCTTGAGCAACTTACATACCTGCCCTGGTGCTGCTTTCACATAACCGGCAGGAGGTGTCATGTATAATTCATCAGTCAAGAAACCATGCAGAAATGCATTGTTTATATCAAGTTGATAGAGGGGCCACTGCTTGATAGTGGCAAGAGCGATAAAAAATCGAACCGCCACTTGTTTGGCAACCGGAGAAAAACTTTCCATATAGTCGATCCCTTGTACCTGATGATACCCCTTAGCGACTAAACGAGCTTTATAATGTTCCACCGTACCATCGGGATTCAACTTAGTTTTGAAAACCCACTTGCAACCAATGGCTTTTTTATTGGGAGGAAGTGTGGTGAGTTCCCAAGTGTGGTTATCTTCGAGGGCTTGCAGCTCCTTTGTCATAGACTCATAGCTTCTTTCCAGTGAGACTTGTTTCTGGCCTCTTCATAGCTCGTAGGTTCATCTACTTGAAACACATTGGCCATAAAAATTCCATAGCTATGTTCCAAATCTACCAGATCAGTGGGAAGATGAGAGTCAGCAGCAGTAGTTTGAACATAGTCCTGAAGATATGCAGGTCTTTGCACAACCCTGCTGCTCCGTCGAAGTGGAACAACTTCCGAGTGATGTAGCTGATGTGGAGAGGAGATTGGTGGGATCGTGACCTCTTGAGCTGGCAAGGGTAGAGGTGAATGAACCTCCTCGGAGCGAGGGGATGACTTATAGGGAAATATATGTTCCACAAAGACCACGTCCCTTGAGACAAAAATGGAATGATCGTCAAGGTTGAACAATTTATAGCCCTTTTGCCTGGGTGGATAACCCACAAGAATACATTTATGAGCTCTTGTGTCAAACTTTCCTTTATGAGGATAAACATTGGTAGCATAGCACAAGCATCCGAATGGTTTCATCAGCTCGAATTCTGGTTCTTTATCAAAGAGCACATCATGAGGAGTCTTCCAAGAAAGCACGGCTGTAGGTAACCGATTGATAATAAATGCAGCAACTAATATAGAGTAGGACCAGAAGTAGTTAGGAACACCAGATTCTAGCATAAGAGCTCGAGCTACATCGAGCAAATGGCGATGCTTCCTCTCCACCACCACATTTTGTTGGGGTGTGTAAACACACGTCTTGTGATGTAAAATACCCATAGTATGAAACAGGTCTTGACAATCTTTGCTCAGAAATTCGGCCCCATTGTCAATCTTCTCATACTGGATAGTAACCATTTTAAGAAAGGTTCGGAGGCATTTAACTGCTTGTCCTTTGCTGCTGAGTAGGCAGACCCATGTAACTCTACTGTAGTCATCAACTATAGTGAGGAAATACGGTGTATTAGTGAGGCTTGATTGATGACACGGTCCCCATATAACGACATGTAGAAGCTCTAAAACTATGCCTGATTGTATGCTGCTGATAGGGAAAGCAACTCTATGCTGTTTGGACATGTGACATACATCACATCCTTTATGGCTTTGCAATACCTCCGGAGTACACACATGCTTCAGAAAATTGAGGTGTTGAAAAGTACTAGGTGAAGCATGCCCTAGTCTCTTATGCCAAACAGTAAACAAATCATGAAAATGACTACAGAGAGACTTGGGGAGATGGCAATCTGCTCTATGTCATCTTTCTTGTACACATATAATCGTCCCACCAGAGGACCAGTAGCCAAAAATTCATCTGTATCCACTTTATGTAATTCACAATGTGTAGGAAGAAAAATCGCTCTGACATTCAGAGTAACAGCCAGCTGTGGAATAGACAATAAATTGAATCTGAAATCAGGGACATAGAAGACATCTGTTAAGATTATCTTTGGTGACAGAGATACTTGACCCTTGTAAGACACCCATTTTTGTGTTCCATCAGGTAAGTATATTGGAGCCTTATCTTTAAGGAGAGTAAGATTTTTCATAATGGACATGTCTCCACACATGTGTCTGCTTGCCCCGGTATCTATAATCGACGACCCCTTCTGTAATTCTTCAAGCAAAGTGAATGCAAAGAATGACTCTCCTTTTTCCATATGAGTGTCTTCTGTTCCAGTAGTTGACATATTCTTATTCCCAAGAAGTTTAGCTAATTCTTGTTGCACTATGGTTGTAATATCAGTAACAGGGGTAGATTGCTTGTTATAATATGAGCTAGAACCTGATGAGCTGCTGTGTACACTCCCTGCCATATTGGCTTGATTGTGGTACCGCTCTTCCTTTGGCTTAAAGTACCAATCTGGGTAGCCTTTCAATTGAAGCATTCTCCTATTTCATGACCAGGTAACTGACAGTGCTCGCAAATTAATTTTGCCCTTTCTTCCTTCGATTTTCTTACAGTGCCTCTGCCTCTACCCATTCCTGAATTTCCTCTTCCAGAATTGAAATTACCCCTGCCTGTTACACCTCTTCCTTGCGAGTTGACTCTAGTGAACATAGCAATCCCATCAGCATTATCTGAATATACTTCCTTAACACTACGGTGTTTCTCTACCCGTAAAATCATCGAATACGCTTTATCTATATCTGGTAACGGATCCATGATCAATACTTGACTTCTAATATCGTCATAAGAATCATTGAGCCCCATTAGAAATTGCATCAACTTATTATTTCTATCTATCTCAAGCCACTTTTCACCAGCTTCACATTTACATATTGGCATTGGCATTAACAGATTTATCTCATCCCACAATTTATTTAACTTTGTGAAATAGACTGCAATTGAAGCATTACCTTGTGAAATACTTGCAATCTCCCTTTGAATTTGATACAGTTGTGGTCCGTTGCATTGCCCGAACCATATAGAAATGCATCTGCTATCTCTTTCGACATAGAACTCAGAATCCAAGACATTACCATATTGTCTGCCTTCTGCCATTGCTCGAAGGCCTCTTCTTCAACTGGTGGTTTAACTTGTCCGTTTACAAATCCTAGCTTACTCTTGGCTAATAATGCGATTCACATGGCTCTGCTCCATGGCAAGAAATTGTTATCAGTTAGTGGTGTAACCAGCTTCATCCCTGGATGATCCGATCCGTCAAGTTGGAACGGATCATTAGTCGCATTCTACAATTTCGCCGATGATTCTGCATTAGCAGTAAGTGCCGGCCAGGCATTGGTCTTTAACGGTGGAACTTGGTTATTCACCATTGATTCAACACTGCTCTAGATACCATATAGAAATTAAGCCATGAAGTTTTTAGAGGGAAAATATTTCCCCTGAAATTTGAACTAAATTTTTAATCTGTAAATTGTTTTCTAATAAGGTGTGAATACAAGTATATATATTATACTATCAGCTAATCCTATTGGCCAAGATGAGGTGTTCAAACCAATCATATTATGACACCTCAGCAATACAACTTACTAATGCCAACTAAGCTAATGAATTTATGAGAAAAACAGTTCAAATAAGCTGCAACAGCAGCGACAGCTTTTAGCAAAGCTTGCACTTCTTCAATGACATTAGTTTTCATCATTACACATCCTTTTACTTAACTTGATCTCACTTTTTTGGCATTGTGCTGCTTAAACCCAAGTTGGAGTGGCAACAGTGTTGTTCCTTGTTGAGTTGAAATGGTCTTCATTCTGTGAGAAAACAAGGTTTCCAATTTGGTAGTCCCTTCAACACTTGTACCAACATCATATTTAGAGGTGGCAATTTGGACGCCCCTGCCCGGAGCTTGGTTGGGTCGGAACGATCTAAAATTTCTTCGGGCCAAAACCGTCTCATCGCCCTTAAATCCTTCCATTATCTACTTCTATTATAGAAGTGTAAGTTGTTTTTTACAAAATTTGATTTGCCTATTATATTCTTAATAATTTTAATTTTTAAATATAGTTTAGTAATTATATCTTAAAAGTTTTATTTATTTGGTTAGAGCCCTATATAATTCAAATATCATCTATCAATTCATGGATATGATATCTAAATCATCCAATGCCATAAGTTGAACCTAAATCTATATCTACATCTATATAAAAGTAAAATGGAGGATATTAATGTCATTCTAATTTTCTCTTCAAAATTTTAACAACATGTAATTGATAACTATTTTTTTTTTGGTAAGTTTATAACTTTGTCTTTTTTTTAAACACAAATAACTTTTTCATTTTTAATTCGACTTTCATGCATAATATACCAAATTATTTATTTTTGCACCGTCTTTGATTTTACATCCATAACACATATATTATAATGAAATATTTGATTTGAATAAATGGATTATTTGTTGGTTAATTATTTGTGCTATAATTGATATTTATTGTGAATTGGACTATGATATTTTGGTTTGAGTTGCAACTAAAATTAGAAAAATAATTTCTTTTATAAAAAATATGAGTATTTTTTTTAATAAAACTACAACTAATCAATTTATTTTATTTTACATGAATTTTCTATTATTTTTGTTATTTAAGTTATGCAGGGAGAAAAATCATTGTTTAAATAATGAAAGTCCTACTTTATTAAATCAAAGGCAAAAATATCAATATCTGTTTTATAATCAACTTAATATATCATTAAATTTTCTATATATATATATATGTACATATATATATGTATATATATATATTTATCGCGAAAGTACAGAAGCATTGAGCATATGTTTAATTGTGTATTAAAATCGTTATTGAAATTGTTTTTAATTACCTATTTATATTTTTAATAATGTGTATTTTGTTAAAATTACTCTTTTAAGGAAATTTATTCTTTGCAACCTATTCTGGTAAGTTGGCTTTTTGCCTCTTTTCTTTTCCTTGCACCCTTCTTTCTTCCTCTAAGTGCTCTTTCCCGACTACCTTTTCTTTATCAGCCGGCAGCTTCGGCCCCTCATATTCAGTGCCACTTTTCACTCTAATCGCATGACACTGTTCTCTCAGATTCACCACTGTGTCACTCGGGAATCGCCCCTGCTTATGCTGGGCTCCAACAATCTTTATTAACTGACTCATGTTAGTAGAAATTTCATTAACACTACTTTCTAGTCGCTTGATATCTGCTCCCTGACTAGTCATTTGCTTGTTTAGCTCAATAATTTTTTCGTCCATCTTTCTCTCCAGTTGAGCTAGTTTTTCATCATACTTAGCAAACCGTGATTGCATTATCTCCTCCTGTGTCGGCTTCAGGCTATTATGGATTATTCCATTCGTGACGGCAAATTAGGGTGACAGATCGAGTGAATTCTTCGTGTTGCCATAGAAGAAGTTTTGGTGATTCCGGTTAGGTGGGTACTGATTGTACCTTGGCTGATTATTCTGGAAGTTAGTGAAGTTCCTTTGATTAACGAAGTTAACATCTTCAACATCTTCTTGGCCCCCTAACTACTGTGATGAAGTATCAATGTGTTGTGTAATGTCAGACTAGTCAGCAAACTTACTTAATTCGTTAGAGCGGTTAACTGAGATTCAAGAGTATCATTGACTCTGCTTCTACAACACAAGCCACATTTCTTATTTGATTTCTCTCATTAGGCCACTGATAGCTAGTTCTGGCCATTGCATCCAAAATCGAGAATGCACTCCTCACATTCTTCTCCATCAGACTACCCCCTGCGGTAGCATCCACATGATCTTGTGCTGCAGCAAGTAAACCATTATAGAACTTACACACTTGCTGCTTCTTAAAAAACCCATGTTGGGGGCAACTCCGAATAATATCCTGGAATCATTCCCAAGCTTCATCGAATGGTTCTTGATCCAACCTGCAGAACTTGTTCAGATGCACATTTGGATCTTCTAGCGCGCTACCACCAAACTGGTTCTGCTGAACAATGTTTATCAGAGCGGGCTTTAACTCGAAGCTATTAACATTCAATGATGGTGGTTGCACTCCTCCAACTGGCTGATTTGGCATGGGACGAAGACAATCACTTATGGGTGCGATGTCCTCATATGTGTCATCTTGCACAATCTGAGCTTGTCTCCGCTGTTGTGGTGGCTGGTGCTGTTGCAGATTAGTAACTCTATCATCCAGATGGGCTAAGGTCCCTAATATTCTATTCAGTACGTCCTCTTGTTCGGATTCTGTGGAGCGTTCTCCATCTCGAAGGTGGGATTTCTTCTTGTATGATATCTTCGAGCAGTTGCCTCAATCTCAGGATCGAAAGGAACAAGATGCTCTTTCCCTTTTGACCTACTTTGCATGCGAAACCTGAAAACACCAACAAAACGGAATACCATGTAATACTAAAATAAAAACAAAAATTAAATAACAGTAAGATAAAATCTAGTCTAGTATCCTCATATTACTCAGGATAAAAGTTAAGTCGCTAAACCTATTCCATGACAACATCACCAAAAACTTGACAAACTCTAATCCTAACCCTAAAATACCGCAAGTGTATGGGTGTAGTTGTATATAGTGGAAGTCAAGGTCGATCCACAGAGAATAAGTTGACCTAGTTTGATACCCTAATTATCTAGAATTATCCTAACTAGACACTGGAATTTGTGAAAGATTGGTTAATTATTAAACTAAATTGCATATAAATTATTAAATGAATTAACTAACAAAAGTGATTCCAATGAAAGAGAGTGTATCCTAGGATTTTGATTTCAGGAATTACGCTAATAATGATTAATCTCTAACTTATAAACTTTTTAAACCAATTTTACTATTTATTAGGCGACACTTAATTAACTTAACCCTTTTCTTGAAGCGACTAAGTCGTAGATTAATTAGAATAATTTCTCTCTTGAGTCAATTGATTCTAAAAACTCCTAACAACCCTTTAACTCTTGCCTACCTAGTTATAGATAACTACGCTATATGTCGTACGTCTATTAACAACCCTATTCTCTCGAAGCGGAATCGTTAAAAGATTAAACTAAGCTTAATTGATCAAATTATGCTGAGTTATAAAATAAGAACAAATACATAGATAAATAATAAAAAACTGGAGCCTATAAATTAACAATTAATTCAAACATTATTGTAAAACACTACTTTCTAATCCTAGGACACGAGTAGTTTAACTACTCATGCCTAGTATCAAATCAATATAAAAATTTCAAAGGAAACGTTGTAATGAAATTAAAGACAAGACGAGAAATAATTAAACCCGAGTAGTGTGCTCTTCGATCTTCGTCTCGCATCCTTGCTTTCAAACCTCTACTCCAAAGTCCGTAAAAGCATGAGAAAATATGATGTGTTTTGATCCTTAAAACTCGAGCTTCTATGCCTTTTTATAAGCTTCGAGACAATCGGGTTGCTTTTAACTCAAAATAGGCTTAATTTGTGAGCTTTTGTCGCGGCCGCACTTTTGCTGGGCGCCTTCTTGTGTTGCGGTCGCGATGGTTCTCCACGGGTTCATCTCCAAACCGGTTCGGACCAGTTTTCCTTCTCTTTGACTTGTTCTTTCGTCCGATAGTCGTAAAATACGACTTTAGACCTTGAAACACTCAAAATACCTCTAAAACAAGTCAAACACGTTAAATGGTCCAAATATAACAAATCTAAGCAACTCTCGACCAAAAATGCATGTAAATGCTTGTCTGTTAGTCCATGTAAATTTGTGACCCCGGTAAAATCCCAAATCAGCTAGATTGAATCCTCTAGAGCTGCTCGAAATTGCGAAACCGAACCGCTTGTATGAAGCAACCCACCATGTTTCTCTCCGACCACAGTATTTCATTGAAGACACCAATACATAAGAAAGATTGGTCTTGTGCCGGTTGGATTTGTCTAATCAAACTCCATGTCTTATACTTCAAACTTGCATCTAGCAATCCATATATACCTACAAATTTCCAAATCCATCCTCTCGCATCTGTAACATCCATCGCAATGTGATTTTGGTTATACGTCAACAAACTAGCCAATATATCTGTCATCCACATGACATAGAGGCCGCCACTATGTGCTCTCCTCTGGCTTGTGCACGCTACGCTAAAACAATTCGAAAAAAGAAATGAACGAGAATTGAATCGCTTCATCTAATCTTGATCAATTTTTGTTTCCATCAGGAACACCATATCAGTCTCCTCCTTCCACAAGAACTTCTTTATTGTTTGAACTGTCGTCTGGTTCTCAAGCCCGCGATAATTCCAGCTTTAATAGATTCATTGATATCGGTAGTGCCAAACGTCGGTTTCCGCCACTGATGTCGAGTAGTCATCTCGGTCCTCCTTTCTACTTTTCTTTTCTTCCGGTACCCAATCAACCATATCCATGTCCTCAGTTTTGCACTTACTGTTGCAGTCAGTTACTGCCTTATGATTTTTTAACTCAGTAGGATCGTGTCTCTCTATTTTCTCTCTTCTCAATTTCTGTTTTCCAGGCATTTCGTAGCTTCTCCATATTAGCCAGATCGATCCCTAGAAGCGTTGTAAATCTGTTGTAGTACATGGAGTGGTATGAGCTTCTGAGGAAGATGAGTTACCATAGTTGGGTTTGGGCTTGGATGTTGGTGGGTTTGTGTTTCATGGGGTAGATTAGCTTCAAGAGGTTTATCAGTTGGTGAAGAATTGGGTTTGGTTGTATTATACTAGGTAGTAGGTTGGGTGTTGTCACTTATCAGCTATGGTGATGGATGGGTTGTTGTTGTTTTTCGGTTCTGTTGGCATCAATGTGGGTGGCGTTAACCGAAACGGAGTGGTATTGGTAAATACATTGATCGACCACAATAGTATGGGTTTAAGGTAATGAGGGGGTATGGCTATGTATGGATAGTGACGTGAATAGCGGTGTAAGGTTTGCATGGCTGGTATTGGGTTTTGCCTGGCATTATGATGATTGTCAATGGCATTAATGCTCTGCATGGGGTAGGTTTTAGGGATTTGTGTGGGTTACTATCTCATTTTCCCTTACACCCCGGTCAGAATTTTGCTGCTTCTCGAACTCAGCTTGTGTGTTGACATCATTGCACTTCATATTCATCAAGTTCTTTGCGAGTCCACAAACAATCGGATCATTGGTGTCCCATTCCTTAACATCATCGGTGTTGATATTTTGCTCTACCACCCTTTCCTTGAAGGCGGCAAACAAAGCCTTTTGAGTCGCACTCACCCTCGACTGCCTATCATCATCCACAATCACCTTCACATTCTTTACTGGAGATGATTTCATACCATTAGTAAATGGGTGTTCCTCTTCCATGACATCTCTTCAACAATATCACAATCTTGTTTGATATGACCTAAACACCCGCAAACATAACAGTAATTCGGGAGTCCCTCATACTTGATTAGGGTTGGTAAAAATTTTGTCCCTAATTGTCAGCTTTGTATCCTTTCATAGTGGTTGCCATCATCGATTTATCAATTTCCATAAACTTACCGAGCCTATTATTAATCGCCTTTATTACAGCTTATGTTCGAGCTCTAATTGGTACATCATATATCCGGACCCACAACGGGATTTTGTCAAGATGTACTGTCGACGGAGTATCATCTTATCTAAGTTCTTTCAATACAACAACATTCTTTTCCAACTGCCACGGTTCTATTGCCAATACATCATCAACATCCTTTCGATGGTTAACCTGAAAAGAATGTTCCCACGTTGTTATAGTGCCCGGGGAAAGATAATAGAGCCAGTCTCTCGCGAGGTCTTTTAAAGAGAAGGGGAATGCCCTTAGCTTGATCTGCTCATCTGTCACTCTTGTTGGCTTCATGCTTGAACATACTACGTGAAATTCCTTCAAGTGCTTGTGGGGATCCTCCCTTGATAATCCATGGAATGAAGGAAGTAGATGCACAATCCCGGACTTGAGCTCGAAGCTTGTATCTTCCCCTATTTCTGGAAACGTGATGCACAAGGGTTCATTTGCAACCCTTCTGTTTGCCAACTCCTTCAAGGTCTTTTCGAGAGCTTGCTCGTTTGCCGTTATTTTCGGTTCAGATAATCCTTCGCCTTCAATAATCAAATCTTCATACGATCCTCGGATCTCCTCAAGCAACCTTGCTCTTCTTCTCAATATCCTTTCGCGTTTAACGATCTCCAGCTCGAATAAAAGTCCTTTCTCCCCTTGTGAGCGCAAGAACATCAACTACCTGTCCACAAACAAGAGAAGCTAGAGAGAATCAAAATTTAATAGGTAAACAAGAAAATAGATAACCAACTAATAAACTAAAAGTAATGCTTGAACAGTAAAATAACACTATTCTTATCACCGTTCCCCGACAACGGCGCCAAAATTTGGTGTACGTGTCGTTGGACCGCACCAAATTAGATATTTATAATTTCGATTTCCCAACTCTACAAGTAGAGCGGTAAGTCGGATCGAACCCATAGAGAACGGTAGACTAGTGTTATCTTAAGAAATCAAGCGGTTATGAAATCTAAATAAAAGTAGAAACAAACAATGAAAGCAATAAAGGTGGGAGGGGGGGCGGGGTTTGATTTTGATTATCAACTAAGAACTACCAAACTACTAAACTAACCAAACTAAATAATTCAAGACAATTAAACACTAAAGATTCAATTAACACAAGAACACAAGATAATTAGAATGAGTTTTTGGTTTTTAATAAATTTAAGGAATCTACCCTTGATCTAGTATCCCTTTAGCTTCAATGTATTACCCAACTATTGTTGGTGCCCAATCCAATACAATTCAAGTCCCGATCCCACGAATTACTAAGTCTGCTCTAGCAATCGTGTTATCTCTTACGTCTAGCTAATCGAAAGTCTGCACTTCGACTAACCCTATCCGGTTAAACCAATCAAATCAATAAAGCACCAAGATAACGAAATATATTCGACTTGAACCTCGAAAGCTCGGGTTTAGAGGTCGAATTCTACAATATCACCAACGACATCACTCGTTGTTCGCTACTACGGGAATCAGAGAACCTACAACTACGGATAGTGATCTCTGATTCTAGCAACACATCTACACACTCCCTAGAGGGTGATCAATCCAATAAAAAACATGTAAACATGAATCAATGCCAGAAAATAATGTAGAACACTTGAAATTGCATGAGAAAGGTAACATCAACTAGCAATAATTACATAATCATTGTCACTCAAAGTTCAACATATGATCAAGGGTAGAAATAGGGGTGCTACTCACCCATTAATACTAAAACTAACAGGAATTCAATATAACAACTAAGAAACATGATAAACATAAAGATGAAACCAAAAATCTTGATTGGGGAAGAAGATCCTTCAATCCTTTGCCCAATATCCCTTCTTGGTGGTCTTGGTTGCTAGATATGTCCCCCCCAATAGGTCTAATTCAAAATGGAACTTATATATATAAGGGAAGAGTTGTCAATTGGGTTTAAGGCAAAATCGCATTCACAATTTTAAAATAGGGTAAACAATCTCGGCCGAGATTCAAGTGTGTCTCAGCCGAGATGAAGCAATAAGGGTTTTATGCTTTGTGACTCGAAGGCTGATCTCGGCCGAGATGCAATTGTGTCTGGGCCGAGACGTGAAAAGAGGAATTCAGAGTTTTGTTAGGGTTTGGCTCATCTCGGCCGAGATTTGGGTTTCATCTCGACCGAGATCTTGATCTCTTGAAAACTTGGTTTTGCCCTGGAACATCATTTCGGCCGAGATGCAATCTTCCTTTAGCCTTGTCCTTTGTTGCTTCGACCGATCCATCGACTCTGCGATCTTTTGATGCTCTTTTTTCGATCCATTTGTACCTGTTTTGACACAAAAATGAACCAACCGCATTATTTTGCCTAATGAGAATTAAATGCACAAAATACACGTGAAATTGCACACAAATATCACTATATTGACACCTAAAGCGTCCTAAAGTGTGTGCACGAACACGTGTACCAGCGGCTTACATTCTGAATTCTTCCCACTTCCTATTTATATATATGGGATTAAAAAAAAAAACTAATGCTGCCCTAGAGGTACCGAGATAAAACAAAAGTAATTAATGTTTGTTATAAGAGTAGCAACATACACTGACATGCAGACAAAACAAACTATACGACTTATACTAATTTGGTTCAGCAGTGCAATATCAGTTTTGCTATAAATCTTGTTTCATCAAACTACAAAAGAAGCATACTGCTTATGCTTAATTTCAACATATTAAACTTGAAGAGCCATTGGAGATGTTATGTACTAAATATATAATACTTCAAAATATTTTTAGAAGTTTTGATAATGGTATACGTGAAATTGTTGATTAAGGAACTGGGAAATTGAGGCAAGATTTGAGATGAGAGCACGGAATAAGGAGTATTCAAATGAAGATGATAAGATTCTTAATTATAACTAAGGAGTAATGGCTTTTAACCCCCGCGAAATATGTAGAAATTGAATATGGGTTTTGATTTTTAGCTGCCCACCTAGCATTTTTTCTAACATAATCAAACAAATGAGTAAGATCCTTCAAACTTTCCAAACTCCATGGACACATATCCTCTAGTAATAAAACTCACATTCTAATTATGATTGAATTCAAGACATAAAATCATTAGCGTTGGGGACTCTCTCTCTCCCTCCTCCCCTGAGACGGATCAAACTTCATTATGCAATCAACAAATGTCTTTGTTGATGATCACTTGCATTTTTATTATATTCTTACAAAATTTGAAACTATATTTTCCTATGTCAATATTGCATTTTAAATATTATAATGACAAAAATCATATATATATATATATATATATTATTAATATTATTATTATTTTAAAAATTGTTATAATCTATGCATTGCACAGATGGACAACTAGTAAAATCTATACTCTAATATAAATTTGTCTTAAGTTTAAGTCAATTTTCTTTTGGTCTGTTTTATCAATTTTCAAATAAATTAGTATAGGGTTAGTGATGTAATTTTCTTCATTATCTTAATCTTATTAGGTTTTATATATTACATCCTTACCCATATACTATTATTTATATTTAGGAATTGGGTTAGTTACCAAAAAAATAATGACATTTGGTTCAATGTTCAATTGCAACATGACTTTTAAAACTTATCAATGTCGGTCATCAACTTTAAATTATTTTCAATTACAACATCGACTAAATATTTTTACATCTGATTATGTCGCTATCACTACCGTTCAACGCTCCTGGACAAAACCTACATGTACCCTCGATCAATTTAACAATCCGCCATTTTCACTACAGGTAATTCGGAGTCGAAGAAGTGACATAATAACTTTAATCATCGATTAATGACGGATTGAAAATTTGATCGAGGGTACATGAAGGGCTTGTCCAGACGTATTTAACGGTGGTAATGGCGATACAATCAGATGTCAAAAAATTTAGTCGATGTTGTAATTGAAAAATACAAATTAAAGTTGGTGACCAACATTGATAAGTTTTAAAAATTATGTTGCAATTGAAAATTGGACCAAATGTCGTAATTTTTTTGGAAATTAATCCTTAAGAATTCAAACACAACTTATAATCACAATTTGTCCTAATTTTATTACATGCATCCGATAGATTCAGCATATACCCATATACTATTATTTATATTTAAAAATTCAAACAGAACTTATCCTAATTTTACTACATGTATCTGATTGATTCAGCATATACTATTATTATTTTATATCTAAAAATTCAAACACAACTTATAAGTAATTACAACTTATCCTAATTTTATTACATGTTCCAACAGATTCAATGTATCGTTTATTTGGTCTATTTGATCCCTTTTAAATTAATTTGTTTAGTTAGTGATATAATTTGCTAATGTTTCTTTACACTTTAGTCTATCTCTATTTTGTCTTATATATTCCCTTTTTGCAGTAATTAGTCTTTTAAAAATTATTTTCTCAGCTAAATTATTATGACACACAAAACAATTATAAGTTTTAACCTATTTTTGCTTTTCCTATTTTACCCCTTTCAAATTACTTAGTTCAGGTTAACAATGTAACTGTAACACCCAAAAAAATGTTTTTATTACTATATTGAACTCCATAGTATTTTAGGGTCTAATTATTTTTGGAGTCTATGTTCTAAAATCAAGCCCCAGCCCATGATTTTACTTAGGGAACAAGTTATCGTCCAATTAGGAGTGCTAAAACCCTAGGACATAATCTATATATATAGAATTCCTCTCATAAACCAATATCACCACCAAATAACCTGATTTTATCAGTAAAAATTCGTTCATGTCATCCCAAGTATTTTCTTTTAACGACTTTGTGTCTAAATATCAACTCCTTCAAACAGATAGATATTTCGTTTTAAATTTTGCCCTGTCTATATATTTCCAAAAATAATGAAATTTTACTATGTCGTGTATATTTATTCTTTTGATGTTATGTAAAAATTTTAAGTTCATTGAACATGCATTTTATTTTATATGAGTTTTATACTACTTCAATGCGGAATCTGAAAATTCTTCTATTTCGATTTGTAAAATAAATTTATATATTTATACTTCTTCCAAAATTTTGATTTTAAGATATATTTTCCATATATATGTTTTCTATATTATTAAAAAATTTGAATGAGATCCAGTTGATACGTTTTGATTTACAATGCTTTTACTACCGCTGCACAAAATTTTCAGTTTCAACAAATTCAAATTAAAAAATTCAGAATTCATAGTTATACTTCTGGAAAATTCCGACAGTTTAACATGATCTTATAACATATGTATA
Source organism: Ajuga chamaepitys (assembly GCA_958295605.1). Taxonomy (NCBI): domain Eukaryota; kingdom Viridiplantae; phylum Streptophyta; class Magnoliopsida; order Lamiales; family Lamiaceae; genus Ajuga; species Ajuga chamaepitys. The sequence continues at coordinate 36,843,256 of OY282498.1, read as the reverse complement.
TTAGCTACTGGTAAATTTTTAAAATGTAATCCCTTGTCTTTTATAAAATAAAAATTAGTTATTCGCTGCTACGCAGCAAATCAATTCTTACAAACTCTCTATTACTTCCAAAATTTCTCTAAGTTTCTCCCATGCCCTAAATTTTCAATTTCCTCTCAATTTTCAAATCCCGTATATATACATACATATATATATATATATATATATACATATATATATATATATATATGAATAAGATATGTTCATTCATGACTAAGAAGAAAGAAGAACGAGGTTAGCGAAGGCTATGGGCACTAGGACATCTTGCATTTAAATTCCAAGTTTCACCATTTTTCAAGGTGAGGATTATTTCTTATATTCCATGAGCTATGTTTGTCTATATTAAATGCCACATTTGTAATTCTAATGTCTAAGCGCAACATTCCATAGGCAATAAGAAATAGGTTATATAAAATGCTATGTTATGTTTTGTGTTGTGCTATGCTAGTTACAGACAACAGGTTAATTACAATCTCTGCTATGCTACGCTATGCTATGCTATGTGTTGTTCTATGCTAACAACTATTTCACAGTGTATTGTATGCATTCATAAATTATTGCATGATTTGTATTTAAAATTGACAAACACGTCCCCACTGAACTTGTGGTTTGCTCAATTTAACCAACATTTCAGTTTCTATAAGTCATTGGAACTCGATCGTGATACAAGGAGGCGGTAGATATCAAAGAGTCAAATTTTTTTTTCTATTTATTAAGGTCAAAATTTAAATTCTATTGATGCGACGAAAAAAAGTTTCGATTGATGTTGTAGTATAAATGTTTTGAATCAACTTATATTATTTTATTCCAATTACCCTTCTGCCAAACAATTCTATTTTGATTTGTTTCAAATTGAGTATTTTTCAAAATTATGTTATTTTACTTTCAAATTTGTTTTTTCAATTGATCATACGAATTTTATAAGTTCAAAATATGTGATGTAGCTCATATCCCTTAAAATGTATCTTGTATTTAAAGCTATGAAAATTAGGGTGTGATAATAACAGACTAATTTTCCTTCATAGTTTAGCGTAACTCCATTAAGTCTTGTATATATCTTATTTACGGTAATGAAGTCATTACAAATTATTTTCTCATATATATTATTAGTACAAGGCCAAAAAATCTTAAATTTCACCTAATTCTTGTTTGGTCTATTTTGTTCACCCCCTTCAAATTAATTAGTTTAGGGTAAATAATGTAATTTGTCTTCATAGTTTAGCCTTCAAATAAATCGGTTTAGGGTCAACAATGTAATTTGATGGATTATAATCTACAGATGTATTGAGATTGGGGGATCTTTTTTCCTTTACACATTTTCTGTTGGAATAGAATTTATGTTTCTTGTGAAAAATGTAATATGCCTTCATAATTTAGCCTAATTCTATAGGTTTTCTGTACATCAATTACTTATAATAATTAGACCTTTATTTTTTTGACCCAAGTAATTAGGCCTTTAAATTTGAAGGTTCAACAAAATTCAATTATATAAATATGACTCATTTTTGTTATATAAGCATGACTCCTTTGTTGGGATGGAGTAATGATACTTTTTAAAGTAGTACAATTAGTTGTGAAAAAAGTATTGCTTATTTTTTCCAATAGAAGAAGTAAATGACAAGTTAAATGTATGTAGAGATACATAACAATCAAAAAAATTATACTACAAGTAAAACAAAAACTAATTGTATGATACATTATTTTAGTAGCAATAAATATAGCAAAAGACATATATGTATGCTGGGGAATATAGATAATTGTATCTTTATAGTATATCATCCATGAAAACATTGGAATTTATTAAGATGTCTTATATATAATATTCAAACATGTTGGAACAAATAAAAAAAGTGTTTCTTGTATGTCATTTAAGTTTAGCTTTGATTGGACTATATTATTGGAGGAAGAGAAAAAAAGGAAAAGGGTAGAAATATGCCCTTCAACTTAGGCTTTTGGCCGACGCTGAAGTCAACACCTAAACTAATTTTGTCCAATAGTACACTTGATCTTTTGAATCCGGATAAATAAATACCTTAACTTTTTATTTCTAGCAAATAGACACCTCCGTTAATTTTAACTAACACTATCAGTTGTTGTTAGTTTACCGTGGGGCCCGATTACTTTGCACACTCAGATTTGCAACAACGGGTTTACAAGTTACAACCACTCACACTACAGAATACCCCGTAACTTAGACCACTTATTCACATAACCATTTATATGCATATATATATATATATATATATAGACACACACACATAGAAAAATATTCAAAATATATCTCTTAAATCACCACCTCCCCACCCGATTACCGCCGCTAATACCATCCTCAAGGTCTTCGTCTTTCGAATCGATGGCAACAGTATCATCAGAAGAAGAGTAGTGGAGCTCATCACTCTCATCTGGATCAAACGTGGGAAGCCAGTTGTAGAGGGTGAAATGGGGTAAAAAGGCCACAAAGAAGTGAGAGAGACGATGTGTAACTTATGGGTCTTTAGGGAAGAGCGCGGAGGAGGAAGGAGGAGATGAGGCTGAAGAAGTCAGAGAAATCCAACTTAATTGATTGTCGGGCTAATCATGCAAAGGGAATTGGACCCACACCGAATCAGCAGAAACTAATGGCGTTAACTTAAAATGTTGACTGAAGTGTCTATTTGTTGGAATGAAGAAGTTAAAGTGTTTGTTGATCCAAATTTAAAGTTCAGGTGTTTATTTTACCAAAAAATAGTTCATGCATTGATTTGAGCCTGACTTAAACGTTGAAGGGTCTATTTGTACCCTTTATCAAGAAAAAAAAAATAGAGTGATCATGAGAAGTATGAAACCACTGTATTGATTTTTATACATTCCTCAAATATAAATAGAATTGCATATAATATATCGAGAAACATAATTTATTTTTATAAGGATATATTTTATTTTAATACATTTTTTTAAAAATAATACAGTTTTATTTTATGAGATTGTCACTTTCTAATTATAGGATATTAGGAATATGTTATGAAAAAAATTATGAAATTATGAAAAACATAAATAGAAATTTTCATAAACATTTAGTGCTTGTAGTTATAGCTGAAAAGATTTGATTGAAATCTAATTATTATGTTGCATTTAACAATTTATATGAAAATTATAATATTGAAAATAGCTTTAAATATTTTAATGAAATGACAAAGATAAGAATTAATTATATAAAATATCATAATTGAAATAATGTTTAACGAAAATATATAACATTTCAATAAAACATAGAAATTAGATGCAATGCACGTGAGAGATTGCTAGTACGAAAAAATGTGTTGAGAATACCTTATATAATACTAAACTAATATAAAGGAAAAAAAGAAGTAAAGAAACACTACTCCTACCTACCCCCTTCCTAAATAAAATGTGAAGCCGAAGGCAACTGCATACATAAACCCCAAAACTCAAGCCTTCACTTTTGTGGTCTTCTTGAGAAGTTGTATGTAAGATAATCGGACCTTCAGGCAACCATTTAACTGACCATTAATGTTCTACGACTCAACATAAAGTTGGACATTTGGGCTGCAACCGGAAACGATGGTTAAAGAAAATGCGAATCAACGGTATCATAACTTAGAATAGAGACGGTGATAAATATGTGCCAATTTTCTTTATCATTTATTTTACTTTGATAATATTGCGTCTGGACCTTTAATTATTAGTCTTCTTACTATTAAGGGAATACTTAGTAGCATGTGTCATGTCAGTTGTGATACATTCTCGGATGATACATCTACTTAAATAGTGAAAATTTCGTTTAAGGGATTTGTAGGATTGAATGTATATTGCAAATTGTTAAAGGTGTATTGAGAGTTGAAAAATGTGATGTAAGTAATAGAGTGTGGACGTTGAGGGATGAGTCATCCGACTGTAAAATAAAATACGCTATGGATGAATCATGCATCATTGGAGTGGGGATATGTCAATTCAATTAACATTTTATAATAATATTTTAATTTATTAAAATTAGTGAATTGTATTAAGAAATTTCAGTAGACTTGCCTTAAAATATAATAATAATGTATTTGAGATTACATTTTATGAAGTATTCGAAATCAAAGATGAAGTTGTGGAAATAGTCTGAATTGTTATGGGTAGGGCTGGAGTTGAGAGAGGAAACACAAGGATCGACCTCGCATGAGGAAACATCTGGGTCTATGTAAGAGAGAGAATATAGACATGGGATATTTAGTGACAGCAAGAACAAGAATTTATGCCTATTATGGATAAACTATCAAGACTGAAGAGTAGCATAAATCAGTGTAGCATCTCTGGGCCAACTGGGAAAGTAAGACAATCAGTATTTCTTTTGGAAATCTTTGTAGCTTTAATTATAACAATCTACCTTTAATCATAGACAAATCTTGCAATATTTATAAAATAATTTCCTAAATGACTGTCCAAAAAATGCATAATTAATACAACTCTTTTTATTGTAAGATATAACTATTGCTCAGAAGATGATGCTGTTGGAGGATAATTATGATTAACGTTATTCAAAGTGCAGATACTTTCTTTATTCACTGGTTAATGCTTCTAAGCAAAGCTATAACAAATAGCTCTTTATATCAATATTCCAGGGTGCTCGATGATGGCTATGTGTAGGTGTCTTTTTATCACTATATCTATTCCTATTACTAATTTGTGGTAAATTCTATCCTACTCAAATATATACACTTGGAAAATATATACCAATTAAAATAAAATTATTTATTAGATCTCAATACACTATTTAAGTGTATGGTGAATCATCAACTTGAGTACTACCCAAGTGGGTAGCATATAATAAGTCCTAATTGGTATCACAAACCATAGATCTATGTTTGTTCACCATTGGAAGGAGGCATGAAAAATATGCCCCTCAAAAATATTGGGTCATGTGAATCTGAATTAGCATTATTATCGTAATATTGAATTGAATGATAAATGTTCACATGTGAGTTGTTTCACATTAATTAAATATTAGAAGAGAGACCCCTTAGAAGACTAGTGAGCCACTCCTATCACCAATTGATTTTACAATGGACGCTCACTTTGTGGCTAAGTCTCTCTTGGTATATTGGCACGTTCCGCGTCCGACGCTTCATGATATCAGAGCGGGTCCTATGCTCGAGACGGATGGGCTCGATGGACTATGTCGATGTGACGAGCTGGGTGATCCTGTTCAGATTATACACATGTGAGAGGGGTGCGTGTTAGAATATTGAATTGAATGATAAATGTTCACATATAAGTTGTCTCACATTGATTAAATACTAGAACAGAGTCCTTATAAGCCTAGTGAGCCAATTGGTTTTATGATGGATGATCACTTAGTGACTAAGCTTATAAACCTAGTGAACCACTCGTCATATCACCAATTGATTTTATTATGAATGATCACTTAATGGCTAAGTCTCTCTCCATATATTGACACACTTTATGTTATGGGACCGTACCCGCGCCCCTCAAATTTAACAATTATAGATCACGAATTTGTTTTGGGGGTTGAATAAGAGTACTTGTAAATTAGGCGTCAAATCATGTTGAAATAAAAAATTAAAAAAAAAAAAAAGTAAAAGAAATGTGTTAAAGAACTGTTCTACTCCTTCCGTCCTGCCTTAATTTGCACACTTTCCTTTTTCGATCGTCCCACCCTATTTTGCACACTCCTAATATGAAATGGAATCTTACAATCTCCACCCTCAATCTCCACCTTTAAAAAAGTAAAAAATTCCACAAAATATTAATTAGGCACATTGTGGAATCTCCACCTTTAAGGACACTGCTAATCAGGCACATTGTGCCCGGACAGAATTACAATAACTTTTTTTTTAATGACAAAATATTTACTATTTCGAAACTACCCCTACACTATGTTTGCCTCCTATTCTGATAATGAAGACACCTACACTGTTGCAGACTTCATTTCCCTCCCAATTCTCCACCCCAATCCCCTTTCCCTCCAATAAGTCTCGCATAAGGGAAATAATTATAATGTTTGCATCTGGAAGGATTAAAGGACAACTAGTTTGACCATTTTTTTATAAATATCTGAAGAACAGATAGAAGTTCCTCACAACGGCCCGGCGAGTGAGTGCCGGCGAAACAAATGTAGCAGTCATCTAGTTCTGAACACAGTGAAAGTCGTTAAATACATCAACAACTTCCCAGCGTGATGGATACGAACGATAAATAGACCTATTAAAACTCACGACATGAGCCACCATTCCTCTAGTGAACAAGGGCAGCACCACAATATAATATTTTGTAGTACGTCCATTACAATTCGGATTCAGATCCATTACTACGACAGAGAAATTTCTCAAGCTCTTAAGCTTCAGCCTGCAGGGAAGAAACTATAATATGAAAATGAATGGTGTTTCCAGTGAAGTGCAGTGACAATGGAGGGCTCACGAGGGTAAAGTATGAGAGAGAGAAAAATGGTTGAGGAGAGATAAAAAAGGGTTGAGGAGAGAGAAAAAAAGTTGGATTTCAAATTCAAATTTTAAATGATTATTTCAGATTTAATTTTTTTCAAAAAATGCAACAGTAATATCTCTAGAATACTATAGGGATATATCAGTAAATGTAAAAAAATATATATATATATATATATATATATATATATATATATATATATATATATACTTCTTATTTTATTTTAGTTCATTCTGCATGGGCACAATGTGCCCAATTAGCATTTCCTTTTTGTTTTTAATAGAGACTTTCATTAAACTTAAAGGAGTAAATGTTCGCCCACTTTAAACTTAAGTTGAAAAGTGGAAAGGAGAGAAAGTAAAAGATAATTCATGGAAAAAATTAGTAATTAGATCAACAATATTTTTAACATAGAGACTTTAATTAAATTTCAATGACTAAATGTTTGCCCACTTGACTATAAATTTTATTCCAATACTCTATGATATAGTTAGATACTCCCCTTAGGGAAATTTCCTTAATTCATCTTTGGAAAAAAAAAAAAAAAAAAAAAAAAAAAAAAACCTAAAGTACTGGACTACAGTAGGTTCTAGATGTCCATTAGAAACTACCTGGAAACAAGCAACTGAACCTCCAGAAGGTGACTTGGAACTCCTCGAAGGGAACTGAATACATACATCCATTACAAGCCAACAACCGAAGCATAGACCTTATGCCTAACTAAATTTGGCTCGCATAGATGCAAAGCACCCTACTAACCAAAGCTAAGCAACTACATAGGGAGGTCCTTGATCTAGGATTAATGTACTAAACAAATTCGATGTTTGTGACATCCAAATATGATGGATTACAATATCATTGGAATATGTTGGTGACATCCTTGATCTAGGATTAATGTACTAAACAAATTCGATGTTGGTGACATCCAAATATTCTCCTTATACAACATAAAATGTGCAAACGCATCACATCTAAATGAGCCGAAAAAGAATGCATAAAGTACGCTTATCAAACCCCCAAACTTAAGATGTTGTTCGTCCCAGAACAACGAAAGAAAAAAAAAAAAAAAAAGGATTCGAGGCAAATTAATGATGAATCTAGCCTTAGGTTATAATTATACAAAAAAACAACATAGTGTTTTGAGCATATAATGATTCAACATGCTTTGACTACTACTAAGACTTAGTACCCTAAATAAGTGATCCTTAATGGATAGTGTATCACTCTTCTCTCAAGTATATAAAATAAGGATATGTTTACACCCTGGTTGGTTTACATGCACGGTCTACTATATGCTTGCTTATCGCCCGACCTCTCTATTGCACTTGACATGGTGAGTAAGAATTAGAAATGATTTTTTTTTTTTTTTTTAATATAGGATCTTTAAACAAGTTTTGATAAATATAGATCGAGTGACTCAACTTGGACTACTGGGTTATACACTCTCAACTTCCCCTCGGTTAGGAATCATGATGTCCTCACTCTTAACTCTCAGCAAGCCAAAAATAGTTTCTTCACCTCATTTCACCTTTATAGCACACTACATAAAACCGAAATGTTTCTTAGCTAAAGATATGAGTCGACATATTTTTACTAACTCCCAATAAAATTCACAGCTCATTACTTGGACTCTTTTGACCATTTTTTTTATTCTAAACAAAGTATTTTTTCTCGTCTTCCTTTTCCTTTTTTTTTTTTTCCTTTTTCCATTTTTCTCGAAAAACACAGTGTTGAGGCTATTTTTTTGGATGATGAGACCCCTACTTACATATCGTTTCTTTTAAAAGGGGGTCAAAAGTAGTCGAATACTTATCTGCATAGTTTGAAAATTTTCCACCACAAAATTCATCACACACACTTTCTATCCACTTTAGTCGTACCTATCAAATTTGTCTCTCTCCAAACCAAATCCCTCACTCAATTAATCCAAGTAAAAGGAAAAAAGGATAAAATAAAAAAGATAAAACTTGTAATATACGACTATCAGGAACAATGGTAGAAGCTCAAAGTGGTTGACTAGTGATAAAAGATTATAAAAATTTCTAGACATGCTTTTGATTGTTTTATGATTATGTTTGACTAGTTTATTTATATTTTAGGGTTAGAAAGTAACCTGTATGAAGCTTGTGGATTTATTTTATTGATGGAACTCATTCTAGATTATTATTTATTCGTTCTTGAGTTGATTGAATGGTTGATAGTTTGGCCAATCATTAGACATCTTAGGCTTAATAATTCGAGATTCAAGATTTGAGAGAGGAAATTTATTAATAGACCTAGACCATATAAAAAAAATATTCAAGGAATGAGAAGTTTGAAATATTTGTGAGAGTGTTGATCATTAATACTTTAGGTGTTACATGTATAGTAGTCGATTGGAGACGGTGGCTCTTGAATTAATATATGGTTTATTCGCTCCGAGAGGGGGTCTAAACTATTATAAGAACTAGAATTTGGTCTAAAGATTCGATTTTTTAAATATAAATCATAAGTGGAACATTGTTGAAATTGATCCCTAGAATAATCTTGCAATTTGATTCTTTCTTTATTTGCTCAATTTGGTACTTATTTTATTAAAGTTATTTATTTGTTTTAGTTTAATTATTAGCTATAAAAATCCGCATCCTACTATTCAATTGCCTAAATAAAACTATGTCATTAGGATCACGGTATTTAGTAAGCTTGAAACCCCCGATCTCTATTGGATCGGTCTTGCTCGCTGCTATTTGCAGCTACGCTGTACACTTGTGGTATATCTAGAGTCTAAACTTAGCTGACACTTTCTTCACCTGATTTCTCTAATTTTCAATATACTACGTTGTTAGGATTGTCCAACAAAGTTCCACAATCGGATATACATGAGAAGATCATGGGGTTTAATAAGATTGAAGTATCTCAATTGGTATGAGGCATTTTGGGAGTAGCCCAAGAACAAACCCGTACGGGCTTGGCCCAAAGCAGACAATATCATACCAATATGGAGATGCAGGCCAAGTAAGGGTCCAACAAGTGGTACCAGAGCCACGGTCCCAGACTGAACCGATATGGTGTTGATCGTCAGAGTGCCAAACAAAGCCGCATAGATCATTACATGCTCTACGAACCAGGTGGATCAGGCCAGGTGCACCTGGGTAGAGCAGCAGCGGAGGCGAAGGCTCACCAAGGTAGAGCAGGCTCCAAGAAGAGACGAAAGATCCGACTTTATGAACCAGGTGCTGAAACCAGGATAGGTGCACCTGGGTTAAGGCTGGCTCTCTAGTGCGGTAAAACCATGGATCCCATGTAAGATGTTTGCCCAGATGCGATGGAGTTGGCTAGTCGACTGGATGGAGCAGACATGGCTCGGTGGTTCGTTTGATGGGAGGCTCAGTGGTTCCTTTGAGGGGAGGTTCGGTGGTCCTTTGGTTGAAGGAGAGGATTGTTAGGATTGTCCAACAAAATCCCACATTGGATGTACATGGGAAGATCAAGGGGTATAATAGGATTGAAGTATCTCAATTGGTATGAGGCATTTGGGGAGTTAACCCAAGAACAAATCCGTGCGGGCTTGGCCCAAAACGGACAATATCATACCAATTGAGATACTTCAATCCTATTAAACTCCATGATCTTCCCATGTATATCCGATGTGGGACTTTGTTGGACAATCCTAACATACGTCCACCAATTACTGTCGAGCTCATTTGATATAAGTTAGTATTTTTTGCTAATTTTTTGTTCAATTCAACTCATATTGATGTTAGATTCTCTTTACTACCTTAAGTTTTATTTTTCAAAATAATTTATTTTTCTCTATTTTTTTTGTTCAAAATTAATAGTATGTAGGGTATTATTTTGACTAGTGATACTCTTTCCTACATTGAAATATTATTTTTTTTTTTCGTTTTCTTTACGAAGGCAGACAAACTAATATAGTATTGTCCACAATGATGATGTTTCCTCAACTCAAACTTTCATTTTTTTTTTCTCTTGAACTATTCTTTCCTTTATTTATCTCTCATCTTCCCTCACTCAAACAATCCAAGTAATGGGGAAAATGTTAAAATAGATAAAAACTTGTAATGTGGTTATCAAAGACTAGGCTACAACTAAAAATGACTGACAAGCAATTACAATGTTATTTGGTAAGACAACCTTCAAGGCTTATATGGGCTTAAATACCATGGATGGCCTAAAATCATTCGCAGTGCTCACACACACAAGTTCTAGAGACTCTATACATTATGGCCAACAAAGCACATTGAAAGAATGACTTTAAACTCCAAAGATGGGAGTTTTGTTCTCAGATTAAAATCTCGCCAGCTTTGTGACCACCACTCAAAGTATAAGTTTAATTTGGTCTCATCACACCTCTCATCGTAAGCACATGATGATCAATTCTTTCATTGGTCTGTGACTCAAGACACACATTCTACTAATTATCTAATCCAAAAAAATAATAAACGATATGAAATTTCTACTAATAAGGCTAAACAAGACTATTAATGCAACCCTTCGTGTGCTAGGAAACGATAAGGCATTAAATCAACCGAGATGAAAAACAAGCATAAAATAAAAAATAGAGGCTTGCCACCCACTCACCGCCACATTTTACATCCACAGTTAGACGCTTTTACCATGAGCATCATCTCTTAAGGTGACACCATTTTCCTTCTTCTATTCGGAATGGTAGTTATGTTTGGTTCATTGGCCATTGACTGTAATAAATCCTTTCTTTTTATAAAACAATCATGGAATCATTTATCCCTTTTTATAAAAGTTGTTTAGCCATGTTTTTATGACTCCTTCACACAACAAAAATCATATAAAAATATGGAGAAATGTTGTTTAGCCATATAAAAATCATTTATCCCTTTTGATAAAAGTTGTTTAGCCATTTTTTTTGTTGATTTCATGTATTTGTCTATTTAGTAGTATTTTAGAGAAGAAATGTGCAAATATGGAATCTCGAGAAGAAACGGCAAGAAATAGGATAAATTAGAGTTAAACTACGTAATTGTAAGAGAATGAGGATAACATTTGATGTAGAAATCTAAATCATATGATTCTTAATTCATTATAAAGCTAAGAGAGATAGAGCTACATTTTATATGTTGACAATATTTTCTAATTCCCACTAAAACTTAGCAGATATTTTAAGGAAGGCCAGAGTTGCTCATAAATGTTACATTTGGTGGCACAATATACCTCTAGTATTTTGCTCATATATTTAGTTATATACATCGAATCAATATGCAACCTATGGAAATGGAAATATAATATAAATATCTACCACTTTCTCAGAAATATCCAATATTGAATTTGAACCAAAAGGCCTTCAGAAATTGATTTGAAGTTGGATTATCAGTGCAGTTTGGAGCTGGCCCTCGACAATGTCTAAAATTGAAGAAAAGGTAGAAATTGCTTGGCCAGAAAATTAGAGAAAAGTCTTGTTTAATGCTATTTTGCCAGACCGAGCCATAGTTTATGACCGCATATGCTTTTATACACGTCGTTTGGCTTAAAATACGATTTACTCACAACTTAACCTAGCACTCCTATAAATACCCCAAGGTGCAGGTACATGAAAGGGAGACTATTCTTTAGTTTTAATTTATTACCAGTTTTTACATTTTGTAGAGAGTCAGAAGGAGCAAAGGAGTAGAAGCAAAGCATCCAGAGGAGCACGTCTCTATACCACAATTCTACGTTGTTATCAATTCAAATATTCCTTTTCTTTTTTAAGAACATTTTTTTTAAGTGTCTTGATTTTATTGCCTTGTCTATAGAGTATTCGGTCTGTAATTCTAGGGCTTGATAATAGTCTAGTAGATGGATTGGTGTAGTTATTTTATTGCAAGTTATTTCTTATTATTTATCTTATTCATGTTTCCTTGATATATTTGTTAATTTAATTATATTGGCCATGTGATTTTGATTTTCGTTTAATTGGATTTAGATCAAGAAATGACATTCAATTAGTGAACATAGGAATACATGACATATTTAATTTCTAGATCAAGAGATTGATATTAGACGTGAAGGGTGTCGGTCCCAAGTGGGAAAGGTTTAGAGGGAGGTGGATAAACACTTCAAGCGTTTAGATTGACAAATGGAGAATGACTAAAATTCTCAGATACTTCGAGTACCTACTAGATGAAGGAAAGTACAATCATGTCGAAGGTGAAACTAGACATCGATTGCGAGCTTACTCAGATGATCTACTGTTGGTAGACTTCCATTCTAGATTGAGCTGAAAAGATCGAAGTAGGAAGGATACAAAATATCCCCTTCGGATGAACGGTGGCTCACGGAAGATCTAAAACCAGATGTGCAATGAGAATATAGTCACTTTGAACATAAGATGTACAATGAATGGTGGAGGTACATTGATAACACGTTACTTATGCATGTATTTAGGTCGATTTAGGATCATATTTTATATCATTTACGTGCATATTTGACCGGCATCTATTTATATTAATAATATTTGGGTCATTTGACGTGTTTCGACTTGTTTTGAAGTTAATTAGGTATTTTTATTCCATTTGGATGAAGTTCGAACAAGAAACAAGTCAAATAGGGTTAAAACGGATGAAAAGGGAGTTAAAGGAGTCAAAGGGTTAACACGGCCACGTCAAATATGGACACGGTCGTGTCAAAAGTGGCCTAGAACATGTAAAAACTCACTGCCAACCAACACGGCCGCGTCAATAAACAACACGGCCGCGTCAGAATGTGTCCCGAAAGTGAAGTTTTCTATCAGCTTGACACACCTCTAGTATTTTGGCCATATCATGAGATTTACAACTCCGATTGAGGTGAAATTAGTTGCGTTAGAAAGCTGATTCAAAGGGCTACAACGTTTCCTGAAATAGACAAATCCCAAAAACGATCAGAAGACCCTCAAAAATGGCTTGGAAGTCAGACCTAAAAATCTGCTCGGGAAAAGCGAACGCGGCCGCGTCGCAAGGCCAACACGGCCGTGTCAAAAAGGCTTTTCTGCGAAAATTTCCTAATTTTAATAGGATTTTGATCCTATCTTCCCCAAGATTCGTCCCCAACTCTATAAAAAGGACCCCAAGCTCTGGGAATCAGAGAGAAAACATCAAGAACATCAATTACATCATCATTCTACCTTGAAGAAGTCTTGGAGGACAAAGAAGACGAAGATCATCGAGACGGATTCATCCGGGTTTAGTCGTTCTTTCTTAGTTTAATCTTTTACAATGTTTTTCGTAGACTTTTGTATTGGATTATTGCTAGGCATTAGTAGCTAAGCTATTCGTGTCCTAGGGTTAGAAAGTAGGGATTATTACGACAATGTTTTGATTTATGGTTTGATTTATTGATTCCATTCTTTATGTGTTCATCTCTATGTTTGTGCTTATAACTAGATTTAGCTTGATCACCTAGATTTAGTAATTTAGTTTAGCAATTCCTCTTCGAGAGGAGGGAATCGTTATCAGACTTAGAACATAGAGCGCAGTTGTCTATGACTGTGGAGGCCGTGGCTTAGGATCGTTTGGGAGTTATTAGGTTTAATTGACTCGAGAGGGTAATTAGCTTAATTAATCAACAGTTTAATCGCTTTGAGAGAAGGGTTAGATTATTGTCGTGCCGCCTAATAAACACTAGAATTGGTAAATCTATAGGTTAACCATATTCAACATTGAAGTAATATCCTGAAATCGAAGCCCTAGGATACCCTTTCTCATTGATTGTTAGTTCTTTGTGTTTCCTAAGTTTGAAGTCATATTTAATTGAGTACTTTAATTAGTAAAATCAACCTTTTACAATCTAGTATCTAGTTAGGATATTCCTAGAGTATTGAGGTATCAAACTACCTAAAACTATTCCTTGTGGGATCGACCTTGATAATCGTTACTACACCTACATCCGTACACTTGCGGGATGCTAGGTTAGAAATCGACGTGTCATACATAGAGAACGATCATGACAAATCCAGGAGGATTAGGGATCTAAAAGATTAAGATAGAGCAAGAGGCAAAAAGTATGCCAAGCAGCATTTGAAGAAGCGCCCTCGAAGGAAACGGAAATGAAGTGTACTGTTGTTGGGTAAAAATTTTCATACCTCTTAAGCTCTTGACCTAAGATATGTTTTTATTTGATATGTGCTTACTATAATTGTGATAGATAGAATATCTAAAGTGAAAAGTTATCATCTACTACCAAATGATTACAACTTGTAATCTTGCATTTTAAGTACCATTTGGTGATTAACTATTTTTGGACAATAGTTTGCTAATTTGTGACTCTAAGCTTAGAGTATTGGCATAAAAACGGGGAAATTGTTATGAAACTTATGTGTGGTTTAGATGATGGCAAAACCACAGTGTAAGGTAGGAACTAGTAATTGTGCTTAGTAAACAAAAGTAAAATAGCAAGAATGCAACAAGCAGTTTAAAAGTGAAAAATTCAAGATGAAACAACTTCTCAAGTCAAGCAAGCTAACTCTAAAACTTTGTCTTGCTCTTAATCCTTCTCATTTAGGAAGCTTGTCCACATCTCAACTAATATTTAAGTTTAGAGGCACTTACGAGAAGTAGAAGAAAAAATTTCATTAAACCAACTATTATGAGCAGTTTTTGAACGGGGAATCTTCATTAAATTCGAGATTCAATGTAGACTAGGTGAGGAACGTGTGTATAGTAGAGGAGTAGCCTTCCGAGGATAGACAAAAACTACTGTACGGAGCCAAGTTGGACTAGACTTTGGCATAGCTAAGTTTGTACTGTATGAACCACTTAGTGAATTTTCTGTGCGTGAGGGAAGAGTGGACGTAGATGGATTACCCACACCTTCAAATTACTATAAACATTATGTCTATTTTCCTATTGCTTTTGTTACTATTGTTGACATACTATGTACTTACTACATTTCTTTGTGAGAAAACAGATTCGCATATGCCGCTGCATAAAACTCTACCAGGGCAATGCTTATTATAGGTAGTTTAAGTTCAATCTACATCAAGCTTACTGTTTTAAGATTGCTTACTATATCAGTTTTGTTGTAAGAACAAGTTTCTTAACAGTAAGCAACATATCCTTGCTCAAAGTATTTCAGAATAAAAATCAAAATTAGAGGTTTGTTTAAATCGTCCCCCCCCCCCCCATCCAAAACCTCTACCACTTGGGACTAACATAAAGTTACATCTTTACAAACCGATCCAATAGCAATAAGCACCCCAGAAGCATTGTTGTTCATTGTTTTGTTTAGATGTTGTACTGATTGTTTATTTGTTGATACAATATGTCCAAATCTTTCAAGTACTTCCTGCATCGTAGCATTAGCTTGCAGATTTAAGTCCACATGATATTGTCTAATTCTCACAATGGCCTCATTTTCTATCTCAAGAGACTTCTTCTCTCGTCTCTTCTGTCTTTTTGTTGCAACTTGTGTTTTTCCAGAAAGGTGCTTGAGCCGCTTCTGTTAGTGATAGTCTTCCAGGGAACTAGATCTATTCCTCCCTCTAACTTCAAATTCTTCTTCTAGACTTTCTTCAGTTGGGGTTCCTGGAGAGGGAACTAGCTGCTCTTCTACTCCTGCAGCTTCTTGTTCTCCATGAGGTTGTTCAGTAGGAACACCCTCAGTAGTGGCCTCCTCATGTTGTTGTTTATTTTCAATTGTTTGCATTTTCCTCTCAACTGGTGCAGAGGGATGTTCACTAGGCTGAGGTGGTTGCTTAGTGTCTACTGCAGCATGTTCTTCATCTTGAGCCTCTGCTTCATTTGGTATGTTTGCTTCGGTAGAAACAACATTTGCTTGGTCCTTAGACAAACTTAATTTTTCTTCCATCTCCTGAGCTACTGCTTCACCTGCTGAACTTGTTTCAATACAGTCAGCATCAACTTGCTCCTTCGCCATCTCTGCTTGTTTTATGGCTTGAGTTGTTGCTTCACCTTTTGTGTTTGCTTCAATACAAACTGCATCAACTTTCACCTTGGCCACCTTCTCTTGGTCTTCCTTCTCCGTATCTATTGCAAGAGCCTTTGCTCTTTCAACATAATCAGGCTTAGCTAAGCAAGGATGGTCTCAGATTCTGGATCAACTTCCCTGTACTCAACTTCGAGCAGATAGTCTTCTTCCTCATCTGCATTGCTATCAAAAGAAGTTGGCCTTAGACTATCACCATAATCCAAAAGTTGTTCATCTTTATTTTGTTTAACTGTCCGAGGGTTTGGAGTATTTTTAATGTTTATTGCTCCATCAGCAGTTTGAACTAGGTCAACAACAGATGGAGTTAAAACTTCAGCAAGAGTAATTGGTGTTTGTCTTGCTCCTTGTCTGCTTCGGTTAATTGCTGCATTGGTGAAGTAGCATCTTCAACTCCTGCTACTTCTTCATAGACCCCACCTTGTGTACATTCTAGCACCTACACACTTGGTGTTTGCGAGATAGTCATTGCCTTGTCTACTACAACTCCTCTTGCAGCAGATTTATCAGCGTCCTGAGAAGTATTTCCTCGTCCACTTCCACATCTTCTACATTAGGTTCATTAGCAACTTCAGCTCTTGCCTCATCTACTTGATTCTCAACCTTCATCGGCATTTTGAGAGGTAATCATTTCCTCTTCTACTACGCCCTGTCTTACAGTAGAATCATTGGCGACCTACTGAGTTCTGAATATAGCTGATAATGGAATATGGTCTTCCTCATAACTTTTTTCAGAAGTTGACTGCACTGGTGTAGAATCATCATCAGGTTGTTGAGATGTGCTTCCTATTCTTCTTACAGTAGGAAGTGGATGTCTCTAGTTGAAGTCTTTCTTACTGTGCTTCAAGACTTCATGGAGTCTTTTAAGCTCTTATGTATCATCTTCATCACCAGAGTCGTCAGCAGTGCGTCTTTCTAAGGCTGCCTTCTCCTGTAGGCACAACCTTCCCACGTCCCTTATGTGTTCACCAAATTCCCTGTAAGTCAATTCAGCTATATCTTCAAACATTGCCAAGGTGGTGACCTATTTTTCCTCTTCATCCTAATCTACCAAATCTATGATGGCAGGGTACAATCTTAATCTATTTGTATGCCATCTATAGTAACTCCATTTCCATTTCCTCCTCTAGTAGCTCCTCTATATGCTGATTTGCTTCAGATTGAGGAGGGGCACACGTTTGTTCTGAAGTAGGTTCATATCTTACTGCAAAAAACTTCGTCCTCTATAGTACATGCTTAGTCATCAACCTGTGTAGCATTACAGGGACTACTTGATGCCCATACTAGGTTGAATGTTGGGGCCAATTCAAAACTTCTACTACAACCTCTTTCTGAGTTGGAGAGGTACCAGGGGTGGGTTTTGGTTTAGAGGCAGGATAGAAAGAACAACATAAGTATCAAGAGTTGTTAATCTTGCTACTCTGTTGCACGAACTATCAAACGATCATGAGAAGATGATCGTGGAGATAAGGGTGATGTGTTAGGCCCATCAAAGAATTATCTGATCTAGCTTTTCTTGGTGTGGGCCTTGACTAGCCAACGTCTCTTCCTCTGTAGGGGTCTTTCCTTCGCATGAATTTCTTCCACTTCCTCTTCTTCTATAACTCTAGAAGAAAAGATTGATTTCTTTACAGGTTTCAATCATTGAGATCTCTTCTGAATAGGGGTCTTGATGGTAATGGCCTTTCTCTTGCTGATCAAAACGGCCTACATGAGGGTGAGCTCTCCCTCATCAGCATCTCCCCTTCCCTTAGAGCTTTCCCTTATACCTCCAATCTACTAACCGTTGCCCAACTCTCTGCCTCCAGTAATGCAGATATTGAGATTGTACATAACGTAGTTGAGCACGATTCCGAAGCACTTATGTCCCTTCTTTTGAGTAATCTCCTTAACTAGACGAGAGAAGAGAAACAATGGCCACTTCACTGGTTTGTCTTTCCGCATTCCACCATTAGTTAGATTATGGGACTGTTACATCGAGCATACTCCCTGTTCTGCATTCTATGTTGCGACTAAATATATCATCCATATATCCAAACTCAGGGATGAAAGGGACCTAGCCACAAGATTCATGTACGTTCACTGCTTGTTAGTCGGCCAAAAATACTTACTGGCATTCCAGCAGGAACTCTTCATCGTAGATCTTTGCTTCTGTTAGAGTAAGCCCTTCCTCCGACATCTTATAGATCTCTATGTGTGGGCACTGAGAAAGAAAGTTAGATACCTGGTCTCAGATTGCGCCATATGGTCTCAATCAACTAAGATCCTCTATATCTCTCGACAATATGTATCTTGAGATACTTAGAGAAGCCAGACACCCATCAATACTTTATGGCTTCTAGTTAGTTGGAGTAGATTTCTTTGGTGCCATTGTGTTTTTTAGTAGAAAATTCAGAGATCTGGAAAATAGATCTTTAGGTTTTCTTCTCTAAGAGATGTGATGGAGAAGTATTTTCTCACTTTCTAGGTTTAAGTATATATAACCTTTTTATTGTAGATAATCATAAACGAATCTTAGTTCACTTCACCAAAAATTTGTGTGATTTTCACGTTAATTATGCATGTATTTAGGCCGATTTAGGAACATATTTTATATCATTTACATGCATATTTGGTCGATACTTGTTTATATTTATCATATTGGGCCATTTAACATGTTTTTACTTGTTTTCAAGGTTTTTAAATGTTTTTAGATTGAAAAGTCATATTTTACGATTATTGGACGAAGGAACAAGTCAAGAAGGGGAAATACCAGTTTGAACTGATCTAAAAAAAGATTAGACCAAAATAAATCGTCGCAACCGCGCCACTATGATGAGCGGCCGTGACAAAAATAGGGCTAAAAAGTGAAAATTAGCACTAAACACTCATTTGCGACCACGATAAGGATCCCTCACGGCCGCGATAAAATTGAATACAATTATGAGTAGCTAAATAATTTTGTGTTCTAGGGGTAGAAAATAGGTTACGAAGAATGAGTTATTGATTTTTACCGTTTAATTCTAGACTCCAATTTGTGTGTTTATCTATGTGTTTATTTTCTTCTTATGATTTAGTTTAAATTAATTACTTAGTTATATCTACAAGTTTAATTGTTTTGCTCTGGGAGGAGGAAACTGTTAATAGACATACAACATACAATGTTATTTTCTATGATTGCGTAGATATTGGGTAAGGATCTTTTGGGAGTCTTTAGGTTTAGTCGACTTGGAAGGGTGACTAAGTTTACTAGATCAACAAACTAATCGCTTCGGGAGGAGAGTTAGGTTTACTTGAGTGTCGTCTAATAAACATTAAAATTGGTTTAAAAGTCTGGAATTTTAGGTTAAATTATGTATTTGAAATCTATACCCTAGGATAAGTTTTTAATCCATCTAAGTCGTTCTTAATCATTAAATCTTTGTTTTTCAAGTTATTCAAATGGCTTATTTAGTACTTTTCTGCGAATTAGTATTAACTTTTCTAAACAACCTTCCCCATTCTCGAGTCTAGTAGGAGAGTTTTAGATTATTCGGAGTATCGAACTATGCTTAGAGTCAATCCCTGAGGATCGACCTTGATTACCACTACCTACACCTACACCGTATACTTGCAGTAAATTAGAGTTAGGAAAACCTCTGTCAATCATTCGTAACACTTACAACATCTCCCCTCATTCTAGTAGGATTGTTGTATCCTTTCAAATAAATGCTTAAGTTTTTTCTTTCAATGTTTTATTTCTTATTTCTGCTACACCATTTTGCTGAGGATTTCTTGCAGCTGAATATTCATGATGAGTCTCGTTTATGTTGCAAAAACTCTATATGTATTGGTTAGTGAATTCAGTACCTCGATCCAATCTGATCTTGACAATGTTGAGGCATTTTTTATTCTGTATTCGCTTCATAAGGTCTAGGGCTTCTTCTGAGTATCTGGCTTCTTAGCTAGGAACAAAGCCCAAGTGTATCTAGATGAGTCATCCTCCATTACTACTGAGTACTTCATCACACTTAGGCTTACTGGTTCAATGGGGCGAAGAGTTCCATGATAGTAGGTCCAGAAGCTTGTGAGATGACCTTACACGTTGTCTTTGAATGACTTCATGATTTGCTTCCCCATCAATCATGCATCACACTTCTTCTTCTAGAAGCTACATCTGGGAGTGCTCTTACTAGTCCCTTACATGCCATCTTGTTGATAGTCTTGAAGTTCAAATGGCGTATTCTCTTGTGCCACAACAAACTGAGTTCAGGAGTTTTTTAACTTGAAGCAAGAGAGTTTTCCTCCACTATATTACCAATCATCTAGATAGATGTTACATTTTATAGTGCATGTGAGCTTTATTTGGTTGGACATAGGAGCTCTTATTAATCATTTTCCTAGAGTGAACTCTACAGTATGTTGTAATGTAACCCTTTAATGAAGTCGACATTTGTCATGTTGGCTTTGCCTTTAGAGAAAGTCCAAACACCTTTGGTGATACCCTTGGCATTATCTCCAAAAGCCACCTTGGGTTCTTTGCAGTCTTTAAAATCTTTGAGGGATTTCTTGTTTCCGTTCATATGTCTGGCACCCGCTATCGATGCACCAAATATCACTATGTCCAGTAGACAACTTGACCTGCAAAGTGATCAAGTAGACTTAAATACCCATTGTTGAATGGGTCCTTGGGAATTAGTCTTTCTTGAAACCTATTTCTTACTCATAGCTGGATCATTGCTATATAAGTCTTACTGCAACTCTGAACATCAAACTATTTTCAGTGCTAACTTGCTTGACGTACAACTTTGTAAGTTTCCCCTTTTGCTGGTGTACTAAGAGCATAGTTTTTCCTAGGTTGGAGTGAATCTTGGCAGTTTCTCTTGGACTTTTGTGGAACCATGTGAGCATCGAGCTTAGTCTTCTGTTTCTTGCATTTGGTCTACTGAAGGCAGTTACTGCATCCAATAGCCAAAGTAGCCAAAGTTTTGTATGATGTTTCTTCCTACACCACTATTGACTACTTTTCTTACAACAATTGACTTCTCAGTGTTAGGTTTACGGCCTGATTTCAGACAAGGTCCACCTTTAAATATATTCTCCATCATTCTAGGTTTACCGGTTTGCTGTTTGGGGAGCGCTTGTGTTTCAAACGTACTTATTATTGGAACACCAATAGAAGTACTTGTTACTTGACAATTAGAAATTGTGTCAAACAATTCTATCCTTGTCATGTTAGATAGACTTTTCTCAACATGATGGTTGACTTCAGTTTAATTTCCTTCTTTTCATGAAGGATCGGTAACATATTTAGCTTACGTACTACCTCTAGAAAAAAGTTGTAGCCCAAAATAGGGGGTGCAAAGCAAGAAATTTAGCTAAGTTGTTGCTAGAATGTAAGTAAGTTCGTAAATACGATTAAATTATACATTGAGAATCAATTAGGACTAGGAAAAACGTTATGTTTAACTAGAAGTAATTGATTGCTAGAAGGTAGCTCTCATTTATTGAACTTTACCGATTGTTGATTTCTATTTTGTTGGATTGAGTGTGGGTAGGTTCACTAAGATGGCTCCTATAAAGGCAAGCTCTAGTAGTAGCAAAGGCAAGCAAGCTATGGTTGAAGAACCGGTAGCACAGAACCCAAATGATAGCTAAAGCCTATATGGGTTCACACTAGAGAGGGACGAGCACAAGGCTCGTTTTGATCAGCTTCACCACCGCTCGGTTGCGGTAACAAGGTTCAGCAATGACGAATTGACTCGGGCAATAGGCATACATGATAATGCCAGGGCTCTACTGGCCCAGGGAGGCTTGTTCAAATTCATGCAAGCATAGCGTGCCTACACGAGACTCGCACTGGAGTTTCTGAGCACGTTTGCCATTACTGTGGCAAGTGCATTGCAGTCCCGCCGACTAGACCGAATCACGATCCAGTTGATGCACAAACAACTTCCACTGACCTATGCCCAGCTGGATCGGATTTATGGCTTCCCTAAGGCCGCCAGGCAGGACCCACCGGAGCTGTTAAACGTCCAAGAGTTTTGGGGTTTATTGGCAGCCGCTCCACCTCTTGTAGAACCCTAAAGGTATGTTGTTAATGCTACTAAAGATTCTTGGATTCACTTGTGATCCGGTACTTCCAGAAGATGTTGGCCCACACTTTGTTTGCACGACGAGAAACAAGGTCCATGAGACAGATCGAGCTGCAGATGATCTAGAATATGCTTCATGGGCACAAAGTTGATTTTGGAAAGCTACTAATAAAGCATTTCGAGAATGTAATCCGGAAGCAGAAAGAAAACATCATGATCGGAGGGTTGATCACACTCATAGCCGCATCTTTTGATGATATTGATTTAGACGAGTTGATACCGGTTAATGGTGAGGTCCAATTCACATGGGATTTGCTCGAGAATATGCAAGTAGTGGTGATGGGAGAAGACGGAAAGGTCCAGTATGTTTACCAAAATGTGAGACCCTATCTTCGACTTCTTTTCAAAATAGGAACAGCCATAACGAGCGTCACTGAAACAGATAACTTTGCCCTATCCACTGAAGACCACCTTGAGCTCTCCCAAATCCCGGACTCCGATCAATTAGGTCAAGCAACCGAAGGCAGCAACAGAGCTCCTAGACCTTCTAGGAAAAAGAGGTCAACAACAGCAGTTGCATCCGCGTCCGAGCTGACTGAGGACGTGGAAGGGCTCATAGCATCTCTCTGGGAAGACGTTCAACTTTATCACTGAGAGGTGCAGTCGATTGGTACCCATATGGAGAGGAACCAAACAGAGGTTCGAGGGGCTATCAAACCATTAGCACATAATTGCATGATTAGTGAGTTATTCTGAACACCCTAGTCGACCGCATCAACAAGAAACGCATGTGAAGACAGCAGCAGGACCTTCGGTGGGATGCATTGGCCCGAATTTGGAGCCAACATAGTTTCCAACCATCCCCACCTCCTCAATGATTGTAAGTTAGCACCAAGGCGTACCACTTTTTTCCCTCCAAACATTAGCTTTCAGCCAAGTTTGGGGGAGGGGGTGAACTGTGGGACGTTTTGGCCGATATTTATATTTGTTGCTATTTTTGCCTTTTAGTTTCTTATTACTTGTTCGTTTACTTTGCTATTTGCTAGTTGTTGTATGTTCATGTTTTTGGGTTGATTGTGGGTCTATGTGCTCACTTACTTGCTTATTTGTTCTACTTTAGTCCCATTTTATATTTTCATTGGAGTTGTTGGGTCTATGAGCCCGTTTGTGTAGTTATTTGTCATGTTGGGTTGTAGAGGTATTTAGTTTACTTGTTTTATTTTTGTTGTCTTAGTAGTTTAGTTTTAGTTTTTATGTCTTTAATTGTTAAGTGAAGTCTATAAAAATAAGAAAAACCTGAGTCCTTATTGGTAAGAAGTAATTAAAAACAAGAAAAGAAAAAAATAGGGAAAGATGGATGATGAAAAGATTTTGGAGAATGAGAGGTAATTTGAGACAAAATTGAGCTTGAACTTAGAATATTTGACCAAAACTAACCTTGTGAGAATTTGAGCCTAATTGTACTCCTACATTTGGAGTAATATGATTTCTTTCGGTGTGAATTTGATTGGATATGTGTAATAGTCTCTAGAACTTGCCTTAAGTCTTTGCTATGAATGTGTCAAGTATGTGTTGTGACTTAGGAAATGATCTTAGCCAGTTTTTGTTTTCAGCCTATTTTCGTGCCTTGAAAAGTTGCCCTTTGTACCAAAAGTTCATAATTTATCCCTAGTTATTACAAGTTGAAAACCTTTCGATTTAAGCCTTTGTCCTTAACTAGATTAATCAAGTAAGAGGGAGGAGGATTGGAAGGTAATTGGGTGAAACATTTTGGAAGAAAAGGAAAAACTAGTGGATATTCAAAAGATGAAGGGAAGAACAAAATGATAGGTGAAAAGCCGAGAGAATAGCCTCTCCTAGTTTGGAAAAAAAAAAGTTTGTTGCATATAAGTTGTTTAGTACTTTTGAGGAGAGGCTAGGTTATACGTGGTTAATTGATTGAATTGAGTAGAAAAGTTGTGTAGTCCTAAGATGTGGTATCCATATAAATGAAAAACACTTAAGTTGTAAGGACTTTTGAAGGTGAAGAAGTCTCTTTGCGGAGTCATTTGCTGAAAATTGAAGAGTGAGACTGAGTGATTGTATTGAGAGATAGTCGTGTTAGGAGTAACTTGATTAGTCCAAAAGTAGTCACTTTTGTCCAAATATATCCCACCTTACCTTAAGCCCACATAACAACCAAAAAGAAAGACCTTTTTAATCCTTTGTCACACATATCGAGTACGAAGTCTAGTTTAGACGATTGGCAAGCATATGATAGGTTTTACATGTAGTTCAAATTGAGCAGAAATATGTTTTAACCTAAACACTTGAGAGATGATTGAAGCACTTACTTGGTGAGGATTGAGTAATTCGAAAGTTCAAAGTCTCGAAAGTAGTTGATTTTTGCATAATCACATATGCCCACTTGTATTATATCGCCTAGCTTTTCGAAGAAAAATCAGTCTGAAACTGAACTCATCATCCAATTGCCCTAAATCATTACATAATCACTTGTATTCTTTGTGTCTTTTGTTTTGTTGTTCAGGACTAACAACAGTTTAAGTTTGGGGGGTTTTGATACACATTAATTATGCATGTATTTAGGTCGATTTAGGATTGTATTTAATAGCATTTACATGCATATTTGGTCGAGAGTTGTGTAGATTTGTTATATTTTGGACATTTAACGTGTTTGACTTGTTTTAAAGGTATTTTGAGTATTTTAGGGTCAAAAGTCGTATTTTACGACTATCGGATGAAAAAACAAGTTAAAGGAAAGGATAAATCGGTCTAAACTGTTGAACCAGTCCGAACTGGTCTGGAACCGGTCCGGAGTTGAACCGACACGACCACGATACAAGAAGGTGCACATCCGTGATGAAAAGTGGCTGGAAATGAAAGTGATTTTGATCAAGTATCACGATTGTGACACACTGAACTTGTCACAGAAATTGCTCCAAATCGATGTGATTAGAATGACCTTCTCAAACCTGATACACAAACTTAGTTTTGCAACTAAAATTCAGCAACCGCAAGTGTACGACGTCAATAGTAGTACTAAGCAAATACAAGGTTGATCCCACGAGGAATCGGCTCGATATCGGATAGACAAATCGAAATAAGCATTTTGATGGCTAACTAGACGATCGAGTGGTTGGGTTTTTTTTTATATTTTAAGAACTAATTAAAATAAACAAGTAATTAAAGCTAATAAGATAGACTAGAGAACAAATTATAGGGATTAAACAACTAATAAAGATAATCTAGGATTAGATTTCAATTAAGGGTAATTAACAATGATTATCCCGATCAATTCAACCTTTAAACCGAATGCTATGTATTAGGAAACGGTCACAATTATATGCAAGACCCCCTCTCGAAGCGAATTATGTGTTGATTGTATAGGATTAATCGCCGTCTCTGGTCGATTAATAAAATACAACTCCCAATCGAACCTAAGATCAAAGTTCCCACAATTAGCTCAAACCTCTCAGTTCTATTGTTTAATCATGTCAATTTATGTGATCTCGGATCAAATCTCCCCTCTCAGTTCCAATTTAATCCCCAATAAATTGCTAAACAATTGGCCAAATCATTTAACAAGCATTATAAACAATTAATCAACTAATAGCATAACACGGGATTAAATTAATCGGGTACAAATTACTAATCACCCATAATCTACTTTCTTAACCTAGATTAAGGAAATTTAGCCAACCATGATCATAATAAGAGATAAACACAAATATATAGACATAATCATGTTCATACTAATATTAAATGAAAATGGAAAGATAAAACCTATTTTAATGTTGATATTGATCTTCAAGTTGAATCTCCCTTCTTTTGCTCTCTAATTTCTCTCTCTAAAAACTATACAAATGATGAATGATTGCTCAAAAACTGAAGTGGTAGGGTTTCTATACACCTTTGGGGGCCTTTTTGAGGTATTGGGCTAAAAAATCACATAAATGGGCTAAAACCCATTCAATTCCAGAGGTATTACACGGTTCGTGCAGGGGAGCACGGTCATGACCGTGCAAGATCCCAAAATCAATGGATTTTCTGTTTTGTTGCACGGGTCGTGCAAGGTTGCACGGGTCGTGCCCGTGCATGGCCAAAACTGCACCTGTAGTCCAACTTCTAAGCCATTGTTTGAGGTCTTCGGGTCCGAATTTGGATTTTCCTCTCTCATGCAAAGTTGTAGCCCTTTGAGTCGGCTTTCTAATGCCGCTAATTTCACCTCCATTGGATATGTATATCTCAAGATATGCCCAAAATACCAAAGGTGTGTCAGTTTAGCATTCTACACTTCCGCCTCTTTGCGGCCAACATTTTTGTCCCTTGCTCTTTCACCCGCGTTTCTTCCACTCCTTTACATTCTTCGTACTTTTGGCCTATTTTTTCTACAAAAATGCTTGAAAATAAGGTTTTTCGACAAGAGAAAGAAAATGCGAAGAATATAACAAACGGGTGCTTAGAATCTAAATTGTATGTTAAAAACACATATTCTAAGCTTGTTTTTCACCCTAAAAACCCCGCTTGTCAAAACCGCAAGCGCACGGTTTGTGACAGAGGTAGTATATAAGATATCATATCCACAAGGAGGATTTCCCAAGAGAATCGACTTAAGCACTCTCAAATTAGTTAGGTCAAATGGAAATTGAGAGTTAATTAAACTAAACAACATATAGCAAATAAATAAAGCAAGGAGGGAACCGATCGATGGGGCGATATTCCCCAAGCTCGGTTTCACACAAGCAAAATGGAATTAACAATTCGAAGAAGATTGAAGGAAACTAGTGTGAGCTCTATGTGATTGAATTCTCAACTCAATCTATATCCTAATTGGGTGATCATTCCAGAATACAGTTGAGGTACCGTATTCCCCTAGGATAGGTAAGTAATCGAGGTTCAAAGTAGACTACCTACACGAATGAGATATACAAACTCAACCCCCGGCCTCGGGTTACCGACTATGGGAGACTAGAAGAGGATAGCCCGACTTCTCCTATGCTAAAGACCGCGTAGTGGTGTAGTTCCTACACACGTGACTAAACCTAATTTCGTCCATCGTAGCCAAGACTCTACTTCCTCGTTTGGTAGGTCTTCTCCTCCATAGTTCTCCGTCCTACTAATTGAGTTTTGATTGATTTAGGTTCCGGATTGAATTTCCTTCCCGACTAATCTAAGGTGTAGAAATCCAATCCCAAGCTCATTTAAGATCAAATCGAATCTCCTCGAAAGGGGTGGCAAACACTAGCCTAGGTTTCGATTATCCCATCTCAAATGCATAATCATACAAAATAAGGTTAAATTATTGAAAGCTCGAGCCACCAAAGCAAGCCTATAATCAAAGCCCTAGTTTCATATGAAAATCATAATAAATCAATCAAATCCAAATCCTAGGTTACCACAACTCACATCCATCCAATAATGAATCAACTAGTCATCAATCCCAAAGCTTGGGCTACTTCTGAGCTTCGGGAAACAAGGAAATTACTCACAACTCATCAAACAAATAACAAGCTTCATCAACAATCAAGCAATAAAAACTGAAAATAAAGAGAAGGGATAAGAAAATGCTCAATCGATTGAAGAATCCTCGAAATCCTTTGATGAAATGGTCGGGTGTCACAAGCCCGCGAGTAATTCCCGAGTTCTCCTCCAAAGATGGCTTCATCCTTGAAAAGGAGGAAAAAAAACCCCAGTTTCTAAGCTAAAAATCTGAAAATGAAGAAGAAAGGAGAAAAGGAGTCTTTCAATGGAGGCTAATGTTGTTGAATAATTGTCAGATGTTTACAAATGAGAGGGGAAGGGGTATATATAGCTCTCCCAACCCTCTAAATCAGCTGAAAATAAGCCTTAGTAAGGACAAAAGTGTAAAAATACAAAATGGAGCGCTTGTTCCTTTAAGTTGTTGAGTCGAGCCCCTTGTGCACGCTCGACTCGTCCTTCTCATGATTTTTGAGAAATATCAATCCAGAATCAGCCTTTGACTTCAGCTACAAAGTTGTATATCATTGTCTCGTCTATGCATGGCAACTTGAATCACTAAAATCGAAGCTTAGACAAGGAAGTTACGACCAAAATATGAAAACTGCACGAAACAGGGCACGCGGGCGAAAACCGGCCGCAAACTACCGGTACCTGTGCCTGTCTGACAGCCGTGCAAGTAGGAGGTCCGACAGGTCGTCCCTAGGTCGGTTCTGGTCTGACAGCCGGTGGTCTAGCCGGTCTGGTAGGTGGTCCAGTTCAGTTTCCATCTTTGCACCTCCGTATTCCGTCGCCGTTTCGGAGCCCTTCCTCTCTTTTTCTCAACCCGACCCCTTCACGGATTTTGTTTGCGACTCGACGAACTTCACTTTGAGCTCTTGTTGGGTCCAATTCAGGTTTGTTTGAGGCTCGATTTGTAGGCTGGAACGTGGCATATGTGTGATTGACCTCTTCTTCTTTCTTTCTCCAATTTGAGGCCTTTATCCATTTTCTCGGCCCGACTCCTTCACAAATTTTACTCATGTCTTGATGATCTTTAGTTCGGGCCTGACTCCGACCTAATTTGGGCCAATTTGGGCCTCGGGATGTGAGCCGGAGTATGAAAATGGCTGCGAACGATCTTCTAAATTCTTTCGAGTTTCCTAACCTTCAAAATACGACTAAAAAACACCCAAAAATGCATCAAATCATATTAAAAAGGAAAATCAACCTGAAAATACAATAAAACACAAAATCACACCTAAACACAACAATTACACGTAATTCTCCACAAAATATGAACGTGAAAAGTGCAAGAAAAACAGTAATTTTCGCGTTCATCATCCCCACAAACTTAAGCTTTGCTCATCCCCGAGCAAATTAAACATTTAAGCACATAAGAAAATGAGGTTGGAAAGTTATTGGAAGCCCGTTAGACATGCATTTCTCTTTTTATTGAGCATTTTCCACTTTTCGATTCACCACAATTGCCTTAATCATTTTCTTTCAAGGAATTTGATAGACGAGTAGAGCAATATAAAGGCATAGAAATTTGAAAAGGCACGTTATCTTTTTATTTCACTTAGTACCCTAGGCCACGCGCTAAGAAATCTCACTTAGTACCTTGTACGACTCATTATTTTTCATAATCCTCGACTCTAGGTGGTTCTACTCGTTTTTTTTTTAGGAAGATGCCACACACTCACCCGGTGTGGGAGATACGGCTCTTTACTCCCTCGAGCCAACTGATTTTCAATATTTTTATTTTTTTATTTGGTTTTCAATTACTCCTTTTTGCACCGGGCGTAGTCGAAAGAAATAAAATTGTTATTCTAGTTCTTGTTCTTTTACAACATAATACTCTTTTCGAGTTATACAAGATTATCAACTATTTTACACTCGATTCTTTATTGAGCTCTCTTTTTATATGTTTCATACAACGTTTCTTTTTATGCTCATCTCAATACTTAGAGTACATAAATGTTACTAGAATTTCTTACAATCAATGAAAAACAATGACTTTGCCCGGCGACCTAATCCACCGTATAACTCCTCCTACATCTTTTTTTTTTTTTATTTTTTTATCACCTAAAGTTAATTCATTCTATTTTTCACAAGTTCGACTTTATTCGTGTCGTGTGTGTTTTGGAATTACAGTAATACTCACAAGCAGCACAACTTCGGGCTAAGCTATTTCATTTAGATATGCAATCCTCCAAACTATGCCCAAACATTCATCTACCCTTAAATTGCATCAACCAATTTATCTCATTGATTTTTAGGCAAGGAATCCTCTAGTGTTTTATGCTCAATTTTTAGAGATTTTAATTTTTAAATTTAAAAAACCGAGACACTTCCAATACTTCTTCCTCATCAATCACACAATAAGTCAACTCAACAATTATTCAACCAAGCACATTATTCACGAAAACAATAAAAACCTAGAAACAAAATATGGTAGAATGGCATAGATCA
This sequence comes from Ajuga chamaepitys, assembly GCA_958295605.1. Lineage (NCBI taxonomy): Eukaryota > Viridiplantae > Streptophyta > Magnoliopsida > Lamiales > Lamiaceae > Ajuga > Ajuga chamaepitys. The sequence continues at coordinate 36,812,852 of OY282498.1, read as the reverse complement.
TAACTACGAGCAATTCAATTGACGATGCAGAACATCCTCTTCAACCACATAAAAATAACAATCCTTCCATCCTGCCCACAAACTTGGGCGAAATTCTCAAGCCCAAGTAGCAAAAGAGGTGGAATTCATGTATTTCCCGAAGATCATCAATCAAAAAGCTCATAATACTCATATTTTCAAACCAACCATTTATTCAAACAAAGATTCAAAGACTTCAAGAGATGTGTAGGTACAAGATTCTATGATTGATCATGCGAATTTGAGGAGAGAACCTCAATTAATGCAAATATGAAGTGCACGGAAAGACAAATCGACATATACTCAAATTCAAAAATATCCAATCATGAAAATCAAGGGCAAGCAAGGATGACACAAATCACATGATTGGGAATTAAGCACGTGCAAGAAGAAATAGGTAGAGAAATAGAAAAAAACTCACTCATTTAAGGTGTTGACTCTCTAAATTTTCCTTTTTGCATTACTCCGAGTATTATTCGTCTTGATTTGGCATCCTTAGTGCTTAGGGGACTTTCCTTCAAGAATTAGGCTCCTTCACCTCGTTCATGTCCCCAAGAGTCAAGTACCTATTCACACAACTCAAGAATTCATCAAATCTTAAAAAGAAAACTTAAACTAAGAACAAACCAATTTAAACCCTAACAAGAAATAAAGATTTTAATGCTTGGGTTGCCTCCCAAGAAGCGATTGGTTTAAAGTCGACGGCCCTACTTTCACAAGTGTTATCCAAGATCCAAGAACAAGTGTCAATCGTGTCATGCTTTTGTTTGTTCAAGAAATAGAATTGATCCACTAATATAGACATGGCTCGATATGAATAACATTATAGACATACGATTTATGAAAGAAAATATGCTTAATGTCCATAATCGATGCAAGTTTTTCAAAATTTGAAAGAAATAACGAATCAAAACTTGCATCCCGACCACTAAATGATGCCTCAATAAATGAATCGTTAACAAGAATGCGATCATAATCACACACTTTGTTGAGACATTGAGATTACTCTTCCAAAGGCAATGCATTGAGAAAGGAGATTTTCACTCTCCTCTTCTTTCTCCTCTTCCCTCAATCGCACACTATCATCTTTATGTCTCTCCAAAACATGTTTGAAGAGAATAGCGTCCAAGACCTTAGTGTGTGCCAAAAGTTCATCAAACATTTGATGAAACTCATCCTTGTCTTTCCTCATTTCATCTTTCAATGCATTGATTGAAGAAATTTGGTAAGATTCGGATGACTCAAAGGCTTGATAATTTGAGGAGGGAAACTTTTGATCGACCTCCCATCCCAATTCACAATTATTTGACAAAGAATTGGTATCCATGAATTGAAACGGGTGGGTGGGAGGATAATGCATTTGTGAAGAAAAATAATGGAACCGGCTACCGAACCGGTAGGTGGTCGACTGTTGGTCCGGTTCAGTTTCCAGCTTTGCACCTCCATCTTCCGTCGCTATTTCAGAGTTCTTTCTCTCGTTTTCTTGACCCGACCCCTGCACGGCTTTTGTTCACACACATGCATTGCGGCCACGACTAAAAGGCATGTTTTAAAGAAGTTTTGAGAACAAAGCATCGCGACCGCGAGAGCTATCTTGCGCGGTCGCGACAAAAAGCCGATTTTGAAGAGGTTTCTTGTTCCAAGTGGGAATCGAAGCTTAGAGACCCCAAGACTCGTCTCGAAGCCTATAAAAAGACATGGAGACTCGATTTTTAGATCATCATCATCAACATCAGAATATCTCATACTTTTAGTTTGGAGTACAAAGCGTGAGAGCGAGTAAGACGAAGATCGAAGAGCCGAACAATTGGGTTTAATTATTCCTTGTTTACTTTCAAATTATTGTCAGTGTTTTCATTGGATTCTTGTTTTGATTTGGTAGTAGGCATGAGTAGCTAAACTACTCATGTCCTAAGATTAGAAAGTATGATTTTAGAACAATGTTGATTTAATCGTTTGATTTATAGACTCCAGTTCGTATTATCTATCTATGTGTTTGGTTTAATCATTATAATTAAATTCAATCTGGTCAATTAGGTTTAATTTACTTGTTTAATGATTTTGCTTCGAGAGAAGAGAATTGTTAACAGACGGTAACACATAGCGCGATTGTCTATGACCATGTAGGCAAAGGTTAAGGGGTTGTTAGGAGTTTTTAGGATCAATTGACTCGAGAGAATAATTGTCTTAATCAATCTACGACTTAGTCGCTTCGAGAGAAGGGTTAGGTTAATTAAGTGCCGGCTAATAAATAGTAAAACTGGTTTAAAAGTTTATAAATTAGAGATTAATCATCATTAGCGTAATTCCTGAAATCAAAATCCTACGATGCACTCTCTTTGATTGGAACTCAACTTTTACTATTTAATTTGGTTTATTAGTTACATGCATTTCAGTTTATTTGTTAATCAATCATCCACCAATTTTAGTGTCTAGTTAGGGTAGTCCTAGATAATTAGGGTATCAAGCTACTTTAATCTATTCTCTGTGGATCGACCTTGACTTCCCCTATATACATCTACACCCGTACACTTGCGGTATTTTCAGGTTAGAGTTAGAGCCTATCACTTGCCTTGGTTCTGTTATGAAATGTTCTATTCTATATCTAGCTTAGAAAAATTCTTACAAAGTGATAATTTGGCCCTAGCTAGCCGCGTTGAGCCTAAGACTATTCTTAGTATCCACGTTATAGTCTCATAACCTATATTAGTCATTTTTCAATTACTAGGACTATTTTAAGTGTGAGAGAATTTGAAGTGAGAGTGAGTGAGTAAAAGTGAGTGAGTGAGTGATTGATTCTGTGAGAATTGTTGAGGTAGTGAAAATATTTATGGTGCTTAGTTCTTTGTTTATAAGGTTAGAATAAAATTAGATGATCTTGGTTTCCTCTAAAAAAATAAAAATGTCTTGAGGTTTCTTTGTAGGAAAGAGTGCCATGATCATAAAAAAATACACCCTCTGCATTGTAATTTTTAAAGAAAATAAGATAATAAAAGGAAATATTTGTTGGTTCCAAGTGGTAAAGGTTTAGAGTGCGTGGGGGGAGGGATAGATAAACCTCTAACTCGATTATTACTTTTTAAATACTTTGAGTAGGGATATGTTGCTTACTATGACTAACTAGTTCTTACAACAAAATTGAAGTTGTAAGTAACCTTGTAGTAGTAAGTTTACAGCAAATTGTTCTTATGTTATTTACAACAAGCAATGCTCAGGTAGAGTTTTATGCAGCAGAGTATGAAATATGTTTTCTAAAAAGATATGATGTAGTATGGTAGTATGCTAAAAATAGTTACAAAAGAAATAAGAAAAAGACACAAGTTTATAGTGGTTTAAAGGTGAGGGTAATCCTCCCACGTCACTCTTCCTCCACATGGGGAAAATTAACTAAATTGTTCACACAGTATAATCTTAGTTATGCCAATGTCTAAGTCTAACTTAGAACCTTACGATAGTTTTTATCTATCCTAGGAAGGCTACGCACTACTATACACATGTTCCTCAGAGCACCTATTCTACTTTGAATCCCAGATTCAAACGAAGACTCCGTGTTAATAAACAGTTCATGAGAGTTGGTTAAATAAAAGTTTTTCTTCAACTTCTAGTAACTGCCTCTAAACTTGAATATCAGTTGAGGTGTGGGAAATCTTCCTTGATGAGAAGTATTAGGATCGTGGCAACACTTATCTAGAGCTAGCTTGACTTAAGAAGTTGTTGCAACATGAATCTTTACTTGTAGAAGGTTTTTTATGTCGTTGCTATCTTATTCTTGTTACTAAGCTTTTCCACGTAGAAAGATATCTAGTGGCCAATGCTTGTAGCTTTAAAATTGAAAGCTCGAAGTAGTTGATGCTTCGTAATTTCAGTTGAATCAGTAAATCAGTAGTCTTTCCTCGCCCTCCATCTCCTCTCATTTATAGTTGTTGGTTTTCTTCTCATTGAATTATGTGGAGTATTCCCATTGACATTTAATGCTCTTCATATGGCTTTCTAGCCATTTTTGTCATTTCAAGAGAACGTGGTTCATAGTAGGTGCGGCTTGAGGTCAATGTAGCAGTGTTGTTTTTTCTTTTCTCAGAATACGTGTCCCCACGTGATTGGATGCAAAATTTTCTTCTTGTCTCCACTGCTATATTTTCTAATCTTCAAATCTTTGGCTTTGACTTGACTTTGTCACTGTTGACATGGTTGTTGCATGCTTGTTGCAAGATCCTGTCTTGTTTACTAGTTGGATCTTCCTTACAGCAAACATTGATGTATGCTACAAAGGCATAAACTACCTTGTTGCATGCTCATGTAGTATATGTTCCTTATTGCTTGCTATGGACTCCTATTGCATGTATCTATGATGATTTTGTGGTATGCTTGCTATGACTTATGCCTAAGTAGAACTAGCCCTATCTAGTACAAAGATTACAAAGTTCATGTGAGCACTAGTTCCTACTTACATTGTGGTTTTTTCATCATCAAAACTATACATAAATTCCCTAACAATATTTAAAGGTAATCAAGAGAATCTAGAAATGGTAAAGGTTGTATAATTTTAAAACGTTAGAGATCCTACTAACAATTTAGAAATAGCTCTAATACAGTTGGTGAATGTAGTGTTCAATACTAGTAGTAACAAGAAGAAAGCTAATTTAAAACTTCAATGAGAGTTGTGAAAAGTGAGGAAGTGTGAAAATTGTTGAAGGATAGTTGAGAGTAGCGAGCTAACTCTATTAGTCCAAGTCAAGGGTACTCTTTCCCAAAATTTTATAACATATTTACGAAAGAGCCTACACTACTACCAAATATAATGTCCCCTTTGATTCCAAGCTATATACATTTAAGAGCGATGAAGGTTAGGTGATATGCAATCATATGGTAGGTTGTATGTGCGATACAACCCAAGAGTCAACGCGACCTATCTTATACACTTGATTTAAGAGCGATACACATAACCCGTGGGGATAATTTACTCGAGAGATTTAGTTCTAAGAGTAGTTGAAGTGTGTTTGTCGCCATATGTACATATCATGTTGTATATAATTATAAAAGTCAAGTCTGAGGCTATATACGTCACCATTGATCCATATAATAAAGGTTGTGTATGTTCTAATTTTGTTTATTTTTGTTGTTCGAGATGCCCAACGGATAAAGTTTAGGGCATTATGATTACTCCGCATTTTACGTGATTTATAGGAACTAATTCATAGCAAAAATAGTGCAATAGTACATGAAATAATGTTTACTAACCCTTGTTTTCATGTATTTGGCGGATCTCACTTGTTTATTGATATTATAGTATTTTCAGTTAAAATCGAGTAAAGAAAAATAATTGAGGTGATGGGGCCTAAGAACTTGGACTAGCTGAAAAATGAAGTTAGACAGGACTAAAGCAAAGGAGAAATAAAGGAGGCAAGACAAAAAACTTTGCTCCACCGAGCAAAAGTTGCCTGAAGAGCAAAGTGCCAAAAGAGCGAAGAACGAAAAGTTTTGCTTGACCGAGGAAAATGTCCATCTACCTCAAGTTGCTCGACAGAGAAAATGTCCATCTTATTTCTTGCGAAATTACACGATTGAAGCCCATATCCACTTATCTCCCAAATTTGATATATTTTTGCATACCCTTCTATATACCCAGGAGCTCTAAACCTCTAGAGACTTTTGCTCACCCTAGTTTTTAACACTACACTTTTGAGAGTTATAAGTTTAGAGAGCCGAGAGAAAGAAAGGAGCAGTACCTGGCATCTGGGAGGAGCTCGTCGTCATCTTCGGTGACTTGTATTATTTGGAGTTTTTAAACAATGTTTTCAACTATTGTTTTTATTTTTATTATGCTTAGTATGGAGTAGTCGTTTGTTATCTTAGGATTTAGAAAGTATATCTTTTATTATGATGTAGACAATGCATATTTAATTAAGTTAATTTATGATTACTTCGTTCGTTATTATCGGTGTTTTGATGATATAATTCATGTATGATTAGCCTAATCATCTATATTGTACACACATGAATACATACCCAAAACATGTAAGGTGAGGGTATCGTGATCAAATAACACAAAAGATGATCATTCGATATACCGAAAGGATTGGGAATGATTATGGGGTACTTTCTAGGCACTTTTAGGAATTATATACATGGGTTGATCCGAAAGTTAGATCAGTGTATATAATCTACAACTTAGGCACTCCGAAGAGGGGGTTTGATATTCACTTAAGTGAAGCCTCATAATAAAAGAAATACTAAGTATTAATTGTTAAAGTTGTAACAGCTTTTGAAATCGACAACCTTAAGGCAGCATTTTAATAATTGAATTTAGATTATGAATTTTTTGTTGCTATTAATTAAGGGTCTGATTGTAGTAATTAGGGAATATCAACGATCAAATATTTGATCCACTTAGATACACAAGTATTAATGTCACTGTAGTACTTTAGGTAGGTCATCTATACTAGTTTCTATGGGCTACGACATTGCTTTCACTAGCTAGTAACTACTCCATGCACTTGTGTTTTAGGCTGTTAGAAAATAGAGCGACCAATGGTAGTACATTTAGAGGTTAACCTATTATTTTAATTGGTTGTCATATTTAGATGTCAATCTATTACAATATTTTTTTAAAAGTATTATAGAAAAAAAAACAAATTTTAAATATTCTAAATCGTGATTCCTTGATTTATGGTCTTGAATTCGATAGTTTTTATTTTCTTATAATCTTATAAGCTAATTTGTTATGGAATGTTTGACCTAATCACATTATAAATACCACATATTTTTACATATTTCCATCATTTCTCATAATTATTATTTAATAATTTCATAATTTGAAAAATAATTTCACTTAGGTAATATTTATATTTTATTTTATAAGTTAATCATTCCAGTAATTGTAAAATAAGTAAAATTGGGAGTGGTGATATCAGATTCACAGGTTATATGGGATTACCAACGTGTCAACGGGAAAATGGATAGGGCATTGTCTGAAGGATACGAGTAGAGTATGAGTTTAGTGTTTCACTCACCTACTAGATATATATTTACATATATGTTATAGGAAAAAAACATTGGACATTATTCTTATTTATTGATTAGAATTTTGTTAGTAACAAAATATTTAGAAAACACATGGTAATTGTATGTTCCACAAGCATTGTACCAGAAATAATATTACAACAATTTTATTTGCATATCCATAACGTTTTTATTTATTTTAAATTACAAGAGTATAGATCAACATTGGACATGATCGTTGCACTATATTCTTTGCATTCACAAAGATGGAAACCTATGTAATAAAACTATAAATATTGTGTACAAAGGAGTATGTTCAAATTTGTAGTAGGTATGAAAATTTTTTTAATAGAATTTCCTATTATTTTATGTATGTATATTTTATTTTTGTATTATATTTAATTTAGAATTTTTTTTATTATTTTATTTTTGGTAATGTTTTATTTTGAATCATGAGAGGGGTTTACTCTAATTTCATCTAAATAATATAAGTTGCATAATAAAAGTAAATTCTTTCGCAAGCATGAATAAGACTTGTTGATACCCAAATTTTGTATTTAATCAAAGGTCGATCACATGTTAAACTCATGCAGATATTATTAAACTAAATGATATTTAATTTAGTATTTATCTGAAGAGAATTAAGATAGATATCAAATCAAATTGGATCAATTAGAAGACTCCATGTGTCAAGATTTTGCTGTAATTATTAAATTAATCTGATTAATTTAATAATTATCTCACAGATATTTGGTAGATAATGATATTGTGGAGGACCAATCATATCGCTCCATTTACGCATAGGACCATTAGCTAGGGTTCTCCATCCTACAACTATAAATAGTGTCTCATTGTTCCACCAAAGACAACATCAACAACACAAGTCAAAAAATAAGTGAAGAATTTTGGGCAAAGAAACTTCAGCATTCTTCAGAGAAAACCACCGCAAAGCGACGTTCGGTCTGAGGTCAAGGTGCCAAACCCCTCTGATTGGCGTTTCCAAGATAAATCCTCGAAGGAGTTCGTCAAGATCTTCTAAGGAATTCTTCGAATATTCATCCAAGAAGACCGTTGATCCAAGATCAAGCTTCCAAGCCTTTGAATTTACTTTATTCAAGTCAAAGCTCAAAATCAAAGAAAATCAAAGTCAACTTCGAGTTTGAAGGTGTCAATCAATCATAGAGAAGAATCAAATGATATATATTAGAGATTGTTATCACATAATTGTTGATTCAATATATAATATTCTCTTCATTTCAAAATAAGTGTTTGTTTAGACACTTTGAAAAATGTCACAATAAGTGTCACTTTACCAAAACAAAACTACAATTATTTCAATATTACCTTAAACTACCTACTTAATTTAGTTGATTATTTTCTTATTCCACAAAACATGCCAATTAAATAACAATCCTTAATTGTTTATAAAAAAAAAAGCAAAAAAGATATTTATTTTGAAACGGAGGGAGTATTCAAGTTGTGCAATATTTTTTCTTGTTTGTTATTTCTTTATTGCAAAAAAAAAAAAAAAAAAAAAAGAAAAGAAAAAAAAATTGTTGTTACAAGACTAAAAGAATATATTCTGAATTTGTGAATTAAAGACGGTATTGCAATAGAAAGAAATTAGGTTTCATCATTGAAGAAAAAAATATTAATTTAATATTTGGAATTAGATAAAAGAAATAATGATAGTACAATTATATACAATTATAATTAATAAATAAAATTATATCATCAATTTTATAATATATATTTCCTCCCTTTCAAATTACTTGACGTTTTAGAAAGGGGGTTAAGAATTATAAATAGACAACTATACCCACCCATCCACTCCCCAGTTAACCCTTTTCTCTCACCTATTAATCCATAATATCACGTTTCAACAATTATTCTTCCCCTATTTAATTACTCTCAAAGTTACAACATTATAGAATCAAATATTAATGATAGTTGAGAAGTAAGAGATATTTTAGGATTGTGATAGAAATAAAATTGAAAAAATCATGAAATAGATCTAAAACGTCAATTTATTTAAAACGGATGAAATATATATGCATATTATATGAGTTTGGATTAATTTTAATGAATTTTTTATTTTCTTCATATGTGACCACACTAAATATTCTGATTTGTAGTAATACTATCCATAATTTAATATGAACCGCGATGGTTGAATTAGATTTGATTGAATTCATTGTGTTTGATTATATTTTGTATAGCACTACCTAACATGTTTATACAAAATATTAGGACACATATATTGAAACTAGATTTAAATTTGTTCATTTTTTATTTAAAAGAGATCATGGGTAAAGTTTATAAAAGAAAAAAAGAAGTAAAAATGATCATGAAAACACTGAATGTAATTTCCCACCACCTGAAAATGTCATGATGAGGTACAAGATTATGTCATCACACCTATCACCACATGGGACAAAAAAAAAATGTAAAAACCAATTTGCAGTCTGGTAGTGCTAATATTTAAAGTGTAAACAAGTATTTACATGGAATATTTGGTTTTATTGAATTGAAATCGTATATATGTTAAGAAAATAAAAACCCTAAAAGCAATGGTGATATGGGGCCACCTGAGTTTCCACTAAGAAATATTCGAAACACATAAACAATTGAAAAGTGATATTTCCAATCAAATAATCCCCCAACTCCCTCTTCCTCTTCTGGAATTCAATTATTCCCTCTTTAGAATTTTATACTAAAGCCAGCTCCACCAAAAGCCCCTCCTTTATATCCTCATTCAATTTAATTAGCTACAAACAACAAAATATTTATTCTGTAATCATGATCATCTATGCTCTTTAATTATATCTCAAAACAATTATTACAATTAATACATATATATTTGTGTACAATACAATTGTTCCTAGCTAAGCTAGCTAATCCTGGGCAAAGCTTCATTATGGCCCCAATTGTACAGTTAATCTCCTCTCTTTCTGCAATATTAATGTGTAATTAGTGTTTTAATTATCTGAATGTTCCACCGAATGTTGGTGTCCAAAAATCCACTGCTGTTTCATGAGTCATCGGGAACGTGCTGGAAACTGGTACTAAACATAGACCTCGACTTCTCAGATCTTGTCTTGCCCTTTCTGATGAATCCACCTTTGATTTATCGCAATTCTGCGGAGTGTGCATGGGAGCTCCATTTTTCATGTAGGGTGCACTTAAGGCCTGAAATTACAATTAAACATTCTTCATTCTAGTTAATATAGTATCTTGGTTTCTGGGACATGATGAATTTTAAATTTATAAGATATTGACAAATAAGTGATTAAAATGTGTTAAATAAATTATTGGAATTGAGTTGGCCTATACCCATTTGGATGGAGCAGTACATAAACAAATGAGATGTTAAATTCTGTGAGCAAATATATATAATATAATGATGAAAATGACTTACATTGACTTGTTCGTGGAGAAATTTTATGTATTCAATAGCTTCAGAAAGCACAGAAGCTGTATCAGTCTGCAAAATAATGAGGGAAAATTAAAATAAAGGTAGATTAATGGAATTAATCCGGTTAGGGAAAAGTGATGAAGTTCACCTTTCCAAAAGGCGAAACCAATTGTTGAAGTGCCGTTATTCTGTCTCCCATCTTCTCTTTCCTCACCTAATCAAGAATGAAGCTTAATCATTATAATCTGCTCCCAATAAAGAAAAGTTGAACCCCTCTCAATTAATCTACTTATGTCACTACCTTTTTATAAAGCTGCATACCTTAAATGCTGGCAAAGCCGAAGGCGTTTCGTTCCGACCTCTTTTGTTAGATGTTTCTGTGTTGTTTTTCTTCGTTGTTGAACCTAAATCCCGGACCTCTACCTTGTTCTATTTGCAGGCCAACAACATAATAATAGGTAATTATCAAACCCTAAACTGGTCATGAAGAGGAGTAATTACATGTACTATGATGGTCTATACCTTTGGTTTTTCATCGAATGATGGAGGTGCAGAAATCTGCGTTTGCAACGGAAAATAGCTAGATCGAGCATCGTTCATGGTGGCTGGCGGCTGAGATGCATTCCAGAAAGGAGTGTTGTTAGTGAAATGCAAGTGGTTGCTGCTATCGCCCGCCGCCTGCGGATACTTATTCACCGACGGCATCACTTCCGCATACGGGTAATTCGATATTTGCCGATTTTGGTAGCCTGAGTGCTGCTGGTTTTCAGATAATAGCAGGCTGTACGCCGCAGCGGAATCCACCTGGAAACCGGTGTTTAAATTCTGGGAACCTCCATTCGAACTAAACTGCGGTTGATCTAAAGAAAAGCCTCGGTTTATTTGCTTGAACTCGTTCTCCGATGAAGCGCTGCCGGGATATAGTTTTTGCCGCCAGTGTTCGTGAGAAGACGTGGTGGCGGAACCAGATTCCGGCTGGAAATCGGCGCTGTTTGTACTCAAGTCTTGTTGAAGTAAGGACCGGAAACTGCTCTCACCTTTTTCACCTCTACTAAAAAAAATCAGCCAAACAATATAAACAAATAATAGATAAAATTAACATATTATGAATTCAAAAAATTAAAAACAAATATTACAAGCTTACAGTAAAGCTTGGTTCCAATCCATGGTTTGAGAAGAAAGGCCTAATCCCATCATCTGCATGTTGGTATTCGCTAAATCGCCCCCCTGCAGCACCATGGAGCCACCGGTGGATGCTGTTACAGAATCCAAAGAAGACCTGTTTTTGATTTCCACCATTTCAGTGGGCCAGCCGTAGGTTGCTATGGCATTTAACGTGGTCGAAATGGAAGCAGCGGGAGTTGTTCCGCCGTCAAATCGGTTTCTAGAAGAATCCCACCAGGTTCCACTTCCCAGCTGAAACTCATCTGCCATGGCTGGATTAAAAACAGAAAGATATGGAGATGCTTATGCTTCAAGACTGTTTTTGTTTACTTTATTAAAATGAAATGGAACACGGATGGTTGCAGCTTCGTATTTATACTGAGTATCAAAGTGTGGAAATAATGACAACAATTTGTGGTTGACTTTTTATCCGTCTGATTTGACTATGGAAAGGAAAGGTCATCTTCAAAGTAAATTCCATGCTTACCCAATTAGACTATTTTATTTATATATTATATAGTAGTATTCCACACAACCATTTCTTTTAAATCATGCTTTATTACAATTACGGATACACTTATACGGTAGACTACAATGTAAAATTTAAATAAGTTTCTTTTTTTAATGTTACTATACCAAGAAGACTAAAACACAGATTCTTAATTAGTAATAGCATCTTCAACAAATTTCAATTTTCTATGGAAAAAAAAAAGAATATTAATAAGTTAATTTAAAACTAAAGAATACGGCATAATTTTTAGTTTGAATAGTGCTATAGACGGAAGAATGTAAATAGAAAATTTGAAGATATAATTACAAAGTAAAAATTATTGTACTAAAATATGGTTCTAGAAAATTGGTGTTAGGATCCCGATATTAGCGTCATGTAGATCTGCCAATGATCACAATATATTCATAATCATATCTGCACATATACAATAATCTTTTAGGCTCCATTTGGATGGAGGGATTTGATTTGTCAGGGGATTTAAAATGAATAGATTTCAAAATCCTTAGATTTGAAATCCATGGACTTGAAATCCCTTGTTTGGATTTATGGTGGATTTGTGAAAGGATTTTGAAATCCAAAATTTTCAAATCCATTATTTGGCAAAACACTGATACAATATTTGTAAAATTCAATTTTTTTTCTTTAAAGTTTAAACTAACAATTTATATTTTTTATTAAATAAAATAATATTTATCTACATCAAAATTAACCGAATAATTTTTTTCTAAATATATATATACACACATATATACATATTATGTATTTTATATCCCAAAAATTTATTGGGAGCATTTAATTGGAGATAAAAGGAAAAAAAAGAATTAAAAAAAATATTATGAGCATTTTATTGGAGAACGAGAGGAAGAAATAGCGATAGGGAGAAGAGAAGAAGAGAGAGAGCGGGGGAGGAGAGAGAGAGAGAGAGAGAGAGGACGAGAGAGATAGAGAGAGAGAGAGAGAGAGAGAGAGAGGGGGGGAGGAGAGATAAGTGTGAGTCGGGAGGGATTTATAAATGACTACCTTTGTCAAAGGATTTGAAATCCACCCAAATATAATGTAGAATGGAGAATTTCAAATCCTGGATTTGCAAATAGGTTGATTTAAAAATCTGGATTTTCAAATCCACTCATTTAGTATTTTATCCAAACACATGGAGTGAATTTGACAATGAATTTATAAATCCATAGCACAAATCCCTCCATCCAAATGGAGCCTTATAGATTTTGATCAATCCCAAAATTATATATTTAAAGAGGTCTTACTATAATAATAGACATTAAAACATAGATATTATAAAGTGAGAAAGGATTATAACCCCCCCTTTACGTAAAACTTTTAATTGAAGAAAATTTCGAACCCAGGTTGCTACAGTGTAGGAGTTTAAGCACAATGTCTTAACCATTAGGCTACAATAACTTTTTTAGTTATTTTTTTAAGAAAAACAATATATACACAAGATTTTATTGTAAAATCAATAAAATATGCTCACAATTAAGTTCTCATCAAACTATAATCTAACTTAATTTTATTTAGGTTATCCATATCAGTTTGACACAAAGTTTTCATTAATTGTTCTTCCATTTTCATCCACTCATATATATATATATATATATATATATATATATATATATATAACTTATTTTATATCACATTAATTTTATACATCTAATTATTGTATATAAATCTTAAGACACTATTATTAGCTTTAATTACCATAATTTTATGTATAAGACACCTTAAATATTGTGTTTTATAGATTTTAAATAAAAAAAATAAACTTACAAGCATGAAGAGACATGACCAAATGTCCAAAGTCTAGGTTCTCACACTTAAGAAATGTATTCAAATTGTTAAAACTACAAGTCTATTTTGTTATTGTTTAGTAAAAATATAATGTGTGTATATATATACATACACACAAATAAGTCATAAATAAAATTTAATGTATTTTCTATAACGAATAAGTAAATCTTTAGGTGCTTTAATAAATTATTATTTTTGTAGGTCTGAGTCTATTGTTTTCACCACTTATGTTACAGATATTCTGTTGTGGTAATTAAGATGTAACATATGAAACCAATAAAAATAAAAGTCACATGAGAAAAATAAATCCACAAATATTTAATTAGTTTAAAATAAAATAAATAATTTTATTAATTACAAGTGTTATTTATTTATAAGTGTTACATAAAAGTGTTACATATTCAAAAGTGTTGCATAAAAAGTGTTACTTATTTAAAAGTGTAATCTAAATGTGTTACAATTTAAAAGTGTTACGTTCAAAGCGTTACATATCCAAAAGTGTTACACGAAAGTGTTACATATTCGCAGATGTTACAAAAGTGTTACATGAAAGTGTTACATATTCATAAGTGTTACAAAAGTGTTACATAAATGTCAAAATTTTAAAAGTGTTACAAACGAAGTGTTACATAAAGTCATTTATGTTGTAGTGTCTTAACCAAATAGGGCTCCAAACTGTAGATGAGGATCATAAAATAAAAATAAGAATTGACTATAATATTGTATAGTTAGGTGTTTGATATGATTATTATATTATAATAGTGAAGAAAAAAGAGAAGTATTCAGTTAAGTTGATCTATAAAATAATCTGAAAAGCTAATGATGCCAATTAGACTTTGTATACACTGTCGAGTCAATATACCATTGACGTTATAAGACAAAAGGGTACACGTCATAACCCTAAGTAACAACAATATTATATTCTACCAAATGGATTTCCTTCTTCTTTCTTTTTCTTTTCCTTTTTCAATAAATTTTCGTTTACAGAGTTGTAAAGCTGTTTAATCATCAGCAAATTAGTTACTTCCAAAAATAAACTAATATATTTTTTATTGTAAATCATTTATTTGCTGGCTGAAATTTTTTTATTCTGTTCCAAGACCTGTCCGAAGACTCCGAACATTCTTATGTTCAATAATTTAAATTAATATAATGCAGCCAGTTAAGATGGCGCATTGTTTAGTTTTTTTACTCTATACGGATTCATGAATGCATAGTAATAAAATTCGGATACGTATATTATTCAGTAATGTCAATTATTCGTAATTCGAATTTTATTCTTGAATTAAATAGACCAAATCGGGAAAATAGCATTTGATCAACCAGAACAAATTATTTGGAAATAAATCGGATTTAATATGTTAATTAAAATTTTCATAATCTTAATTATCCCTATTCTTTTTATTAATTATATATTATGTTTAACTGTATTAATTTTTTTAGGTTTATCAATCACTATAAATGTTATTTGATTGTTGTGTTTTCATGCTATTTATTTCAGTTCATTGAATGGATCAATCTCAAACATAATTAGTACAAAAAATACGTATCACTGGTGTAATTTATTGTTAGAATGTCTAAGACTAGATTCTTATTATATCATCATTTTTTTTTATTTCTTATTAATTATTTTTATTATTATTGTTATTATTATTATTATTATTATTATTATTATTATTATTATTATTATTATTATTATTATTATTATTATTAATTATGTTCTCTTTATTTTGGAAAAGAAAAACAATTGAGTCCAAAATTATGTAATTTCATTTGATCGACATGTAATACTATTGATTATTCGAAATAGCCTTTAAAGTTTACTTAAAAAAACTTATATAAAAATAAAGGTGAAAATACTAAAGAAAGTCACATATTTTGCGGGAATTATATGGATTTTATTCGCAAAATATTTGTATATTTTGCTATATTTTGAAAATCTCGAGTATTAATCGTGTTTTTAACTTTTATTCAAAAAAGCGGGATAAGTACAGGAGAAAATTGAAAAATTCTGAGAATTTTATTAGTATGCATGAACTAGTAATTAAATGCTTCCGTGCAATGCACGAGCTATTTATTGTAAGAGTAAATCAATATTAACATGAACAATACTTTTTATTAAAAACACATTTTTATTTGATAATATATAACAAAAAAAAAATGGTTAAAATTTGTTACAAATAAAACTTTTGTGTTCTTTTGCAGTGTTATTCATTACTTACCTCTTACTCCAGAAAATCAATTTTTTTCACTAATAAAAACACATTTTAATTTGTTCACGAATTTGTTCCTCGTATCTTATTCCAGAAAATTATTTTTTCTTATTTCATCTGTTTCTTTAGCTTCTCTTGTTTCTATCAAAACATTCATACTCCATCCGTTCCATATAATTGACGTTTTAGGATGAAAGAGAAGAATTCAGGATGAAATATTTTGACAGATATACCCTTAGCTAAATATTTGACCAAATCAAAATATCTCTAATAGATTGAAAAGTAAAGATATTTTAGGAAGCCAGTGAGAACATCGGTAGAATTGGTGAAAAATATGTAAAACGTCAATTAATTGAAAAATGAAAGAACATACTAAAACGTCAATTAATATGGAACGGAGGGAGAATTAAATTATATGATAAATTTTGAATAGATCACACTGATTCATAATAATAAATAAAGCGAACATACATAATTAAGAATATGATATCGTTGAACACATTGAGAAACAAAAAGTTTCAAATCCAATATCAGTTAATATGATTGAGAAACAAATAATCTTAAGGATTATTCTTATATAAAATATTTTATTAGTTTACATACAAAACATCTTCTATTAGAAACAAAAATAATTTTTTTTAAGGATGATTCTTATATAAAATATTTTATTAGTTTACTTACAAAATATCCTCTATTAGAAATAAATTTTAAGAAAGACATAGAAAATACAATTTTATTTTAGGATGAACTGAATCTTCATATTCCATATGATGAGCTCATTCATATAAATAGAGTTGGAGTTGAATTTAGAATTTTAAAGGACATAGATGACCTTAAATCTTTCAATTTTTATCCAATAATCTTTTATATCCATAAGATGAGCTCATTAATATAAATAAAGTTGGATTTTAATTTAGATACTTAATAGAAACTAAACTAATAAAATACTTTATATAAGAATAATCATTAAGAAAATATATTTTTTTCTCAATCTTATTAAATTGTATTGCAATCCTGGATTGTATATCTTCGTTGTTTGTTTATTATTACTAATTAGTATGATCTATTTATGTGCAAAAATGTTGATACTTTGGTGGAGTTGTTATAAATATATATATATATATATATATATATATATATATATATATATAAATTAATATATACTTATACTACAAAATATTTATAAATTTTTATTCTTTTACACAAATGCTAAGTCACATCTAAAGATACTTAATTGATTGATTTGTCAATATAATTTTAAAGAACAAAATTATTTTTAGATTATTTAAGAAAATAATTATTTGCAAAAATAGATTGTGCAACTATTTTGTTAAATAGAGTGATTCTTGTGTGTGAAACGTAATTGTTGTTTGTTTTTATAAAAATATCTTAAATTTTACAGGAATTTTCGTTTGGTCTATTTTGCCTCTTTTAAATATACTATCAAGGGAATACTAGTGTATATTTCATATTTTTTTATGGAGTATCCATTTTATCCTACATAAAATTATTGTATGCAAATTAAATTAAATTAAATTAAATTAATATAAAAGCGTCTTAAGTTTCAACCATTTCTTTGTTTGTCCTATTTTATCCCTTTTAAATATAATATCAAAGGGATATTCAAGTACATTTTTTTTTTTTTTGAGTTGTCTATTTTATCCATACTCAATGAATTATTTTACAATTAATTAAGAGTCATTAACCAAACAAGATAACCTTTTTATACGTATTTATTCTCTTATACTCCCTCGGTTTCTTTTTAATTGACCTTTTAACTTCTCAATGATTTTTCAAATTAATTTATATTTAGCCAGTTTTCACCATTTCTCTTAATTTTTCCCCTATGTGAATCCTAAAATATCTCTTACTTTTTAACCTAGATTTGAGATGGATGTGAGAGACAAAGGAGAGCACCATACAATATATTTGAAAAAAAATTAAATTCTTAATTTTTCCACATTTTTCTAAAAGATCAATTATAAAAGAAAAGGGGGGAGAATAATATTATGTCATTTAAGTTTATATCTGCCACATTTTTTATTCGGTAAGATAACTTCAGGCTGGTCGGAAGTATGACCCCTATTCGCAGTCGTATAATCCGGGGTGGAGAGATCACCCCAATTTCAAATATGGCTTCAAGAGTCCAGCCGTTCGTGATGGACATGAGTTGAAAAAGTTTTACAGAAGTTGCTAAGCTCGACAATCTGTGGCAGGAAGGAGATCAGCTCTCCTCGATCCTATGAGATGGAGATTTTGTGGGCAATTGTGGACAGAAAGTTGAGGAACTTCCAAGAAGACCTGATACTGAGCTTCGAGAAGATAGTAAAGGATTTGAGGACAGAGAATAAGAAGGAGGCGAAGGTTCCAGACCCGATTTACTGTGGGGCTCTGATCATCCCCATTCTAGAGCATTACAATGTGCCCCTCCCAGAGTACACACCCATCAGCACGGAGTACTACTTAGACTAGGAGGAGATGGAGAATATGAGGGTAGCTATGCTCGGGTACAAAGAGGGAACCTCGGGACCGTCTGTCCCTTATGTCCTCCAAAATGAGGGACCTTACCTCCGCCTACCTAACCCCGGACTAACATGCATCAGAGATTTGGAAGCGAACTGAACTTGGAGCTGAGCTCCGAGGCACACATCAATGCCTCTTTGGAGCCAACCTGTGAAGAATTAACCAAGTTCAAGAGGTCTAAGAAGCCACGTCCGGTGGCATGGGTTCGGAGCACGGGAGTTGAGGGAGAAGGCAGTAGCCAGCCAGACCGACCATCAAGGAAGAGATCATCAACAGCAGTTCTGTCTCAATCCAAGTTCCAGGAACGGTAAGAGGGACTGATGGCTGCTATGGGGATGAAATCAAGGGCATAAGAGCCGAGTTGGTGGACATGAGGACATCCATTGGGGATGAATTGAGAGGGATCAAAGAGACGATACAAGAACATCAGACAAAGCTCCTCGACCTCTTCAAGTCCATAAAGGGATGCTTCACCGGCTCGAGCCCCCGACCTTCTCGTTCTTTGTGAGTAGAGTACCGAAAAGTCTTACCCTTTCATCCCAAACTTAGTTGAAAAACTAAGTTTGGGGGAAAACAAAGAGGTAAGACAATTTCGGCCGCTCGAACCTCCCAAACCCCCCTACCCCTCATTATTTTCCTTTACTATCATTACTATTGGCCTGTGAGCCTACATTTCTGTCCCTTATCAGTGTTATTGTTGGTTTGGCCTGTGAGCCATTTGGTATGATGTTTTTTACGGATTCAATTTGATGGCATGTGTGCCAATGTTGATGTGTATTTTAATTGCCTTTTGATAAGTGACTCTGTTTTGCTTGTTGATAATGTTTTCGACCTGTGAGCCAATTGCCATCTTCTATTGGTCTTGGTTTAGGTGATATTGTTGAATATACATTTGGATGCTTTGGGTTATTGATAATTTATTGGTGGACTTTGAGCCAATTCGCTTGACTGTGTTGATAGCTCACACACATTTTTAGGAGTAGGACTCTTAATAGATTAGTTAATTAGTTAATGGCTGCGAAAATGGTGCATAAAATGGTTAAGTTTGGCAAGCACCAAATTGTACTCCTCTTTTTCCACAAACTTAGTTTGCAACTAACTTTGGAGAGGGGGTGGGATTCGTACAAATTGGCAGCTCGAGAAAGCAATTGGATGAGTTTAGGAAGGAAAAATGTGGCATTGATTAACGATGAAAAATTTTGACAAATATTTTTGAAAGAAGCACACATGGTAAAGCATGATAGACTTTTTGAAACAAAATTGAACTTACACTCAAAACTTTTGATCAAAATTGCAGCCGAGTGAGTTTTTGAGCCTTAAAAGATACTTCCATCTTTGGAGTAATTTAAACTTTCTTTCGGTGTGAAATTCATTGAGTGCATCTAGTTGTCTTTAGAACTTGTCTTGATTCTCTATTTTGAATGAGTCGGTGCATTGTGTGACATTGAAAATGATCTTAGGCAATTCTTGACTTGAGCCTATTTCCAACTTGAAAATACACCCCTTTTCACCAAATTTTTTAAAAATTTGCCTCTACTTAACCCCTTGAGCTCTTAGCCTCTTGTTTGATAGCGCAACTCTACAAGCCGAACCCCTTTCGATTAGCCTTTGAACCTAATTGGACTACATGAGCATGAGGGAGGCGGTTGGAAGGTAGTGGGTCAATTCAGGTAACTAGTGGAATTTTATTAAAGGGTGAAAGGAAATTTACACAAATAGGCAAGAATCGAGAATATTAGTCTTAAAAAATAAAAAAAGGATTCAGAAAACAATAGAAAAAGTTGGTTGTATATACTTTATTGTTGCTTTCGATTTGGAGATGTTAGTTATGTAAATGCTTTTTGACCGGTGTCTCAAAATTGAAAAAAAAAAATTTCAAAAGAAAACACACCCAAGGGAAAGTTGGAAAGAAGTAATTAGGTTGTGAGTTTGTAGTAAGGTGAAGAAGCCGCATTTTAGGATCGGTTTGATTGGGAAGTAAGAGAGTGAGGTGGAGTGATTGTTGTTTGAGGGGTGGATGAGAGTAGCTAACTCATTTAGTCCATTTTATAGTCACTTATACCAGAAATTTTCCCACCTTACCCCAAGCCAACATTACAACCCGTTAAAGACCTTTTTGATTCCTTGTCACACATGTCGGGTATACATCGAAGTTTAGATGATTGACAAGCCTATGTTAGGCATTTTATGCATTTCAATGTGAGCGTATACACTACCCATTTGATACACTTGAGAGTCGAGAGATACACTCACCCGGTGAGGATCTTAAGTTGAGAGTGTTATGTCTCGAGAGTAGTGGATCTAGTCTATCACATATGCTCGCTTTTATCATGATCGCTATTCTTTTTCATGAAAATTCTCTGAAATCAAATGCCACTAAACTCTGCCCTAAGCACGTGTCCTTTTGTTTTTCTCTTTATTGTTCGGGATGAACAAGTTCTATGTTTGGGGAGATTTGGTACACGTGTCTCGTGCACGCACTTTTGTGTCATTTTAGTGTCAATAATGTGCACAATCACGTGTATTTAGTTCTTTTGTAATCTCATGGGCAAAATAATGTGTTTGTGCTATTCTTGTGTTGAAACAGGTGCAAAAGGATCGAAAAAGAAAGTCAAACGATCGCAAAGTCGGTGGATCGATCGAGGCAACAAAAGGATGGGCTAACTGAAGATCTATGTCGAGACAGGATGAAAATCTCGGCCGAGATAAGTCTCCAGGGTAAACATGAAGATTTGCAGAACTGAAGATCTCGGCCGAGACAAGCAACGCATCTCGGCCGAGATGAGTTCCCAGGGGAATTCAGGATTTTCAAAAGACCAAGATCTCGGCCGAGATGAAATCCAATCTCGGCCGAGATGAGTCAAACTTTAGCCAGTCCCAATTTCCCCTTTTTACGTCTCGAACGTGATAAAGTTGAATCTCGGTTAAGATCAGCCTTCGACCCACCAGCTGAAAAAGTCCTTTTTCACGTCTCGGCCGAGACACACTTTCATCTCGGCCGAGATTCCTTACCCTGTTTTAAAATCCTAAATGCGATTTTGCCTATTTTTTACTAGTACTTTCTCCCCTTATATATATATATATATATATATATATATATATATATATATATATATATATATATATATATCATCCCATTCGAATTTGACCTAGCCTTTTTGATACTTTTGGAAGAACTATTCAGCCACCATCACATCCAAGGAGGAGAGAAGGGCAAGAAGAAGTCACATCATCTTCCCCATTGATCATCCTTGGGTTTTATCACTCTATCTTTATGAATTCTTGTATTTTCTGTAATTTCTTGATTGTATTAGGTGTAATGGGTGGCTAGCACCCTAAATTCTACCCTTGATCATGTTGAACCTTGATTGATGATGAGAATGTGATTATTGACTCTTGATGTTACCTTATTTATGCAATTTAAATGTTCTATAATGCTTGATTGGATTGTCTCATGCCTAGATGCTTGTTTTAGGATTGATCACCCTTTGGGAGGCATTTATTGTATGTTGCTAGAGATTGAACTTCACTTTCCGTGATTATTGAAGCTTTAATCTCCCTTAGTAGCGAACAATGCTTGATATCATTGGTGGCATTATAGAGTTTGGCCTCTAAACCCGATCGCGTCGAGGTTTATGCTTTATTTATCCTGTTGTTCTAGCTCGTGACCACCCAATATCAATTAGTGTGAAAAGAGCTTGTTTGGATCACTAATTGATTTGGGTAGGGATAAATCGATAAGCGTACCTTCGATTTATCCACAATTAAGGGACAACATGGTCTACATAAGCGGACCTTGTAGATTGTGGGATAAGGATTTAAATCGCATTGAATTTGGGACATCAACGATAATCATTAGGTAGTCGGATTCAAGGGGATACTAGATCGAGGGTAGACCTTTTATCATATTCTAAACCCGAAAAACATTTGTTATTTATCCTTCTTTGTTCGATATAAAATACCAAATATATTTATTGCTTATCAAGAATTTTAGTTGATCACTTGTTAGCATTTAGTTTTTAACTCAATCCAAATCCCCCCCCCCCCCCCCCCGTTTACTTGTTTAAGTTTATTACCCTATCCATCATAAATCATTAGTTGCTTGTAATATCCAAACAATACTAATCCACCGTTCTCTGTGGAATCGACCCTTACTTACCACTCTACTCGTTAGAGTCGTAGGATAGGTATCGCGTATACATATTCTTATATATATACGTTTAATTTGGTGGTAAGAAACGACCGCACTACCACAGATGCAACATAGACTCCGGGGGACGCGGGCCTCATTCCACCCAAAATCATGGCCAAGAGTGAAGGTTTGCTCTGGACCCTTTATCCAAAGTCAGTATTGCATCATTACCCGATGTTCTAGACCAAATGCAAGAACATTAAAAGCTAAACAATATGAAGGTATTGAAATAACGAAAATAAGCATGCAGAGTAAACTTGTTTAAACGCTTATGGAAGTGAATCCCTTCTCCCCTCAGATATTTATTATTGGAACAAGTGTTACAATGTTTATAACGATATAGTTTGGACTCGATCCACGAATTACTTGAAACTAGGACTCCCTCATATTCGACTACCCAACTTATCACACCTTTCTAGTAACTTTATCCAACCACCATATCACTTGAAATTTTGCACTTGGAATCCCTCCATGTGCTCACCAAGTCTCCCGACTCGTGATATTTTGTACATCTCTGCAGAACAACGATTATAACATAGTTTAAGTCATTATAAAGAAAAAAAACTTGAGGAATTTTCACTCTAAGACTCGATGTTCTCAACTCTCTAAACGAAAAAGCATTATAATGAAATAGTCGGGTTTATATAGACACTCATGCTTGATGACCAAATATGTTTGAATCTAGATTAATTATAAACTAAATCTGGATCATATATTTCTCCCTTATTCGTTCTTAGGGTCTCTTTGATTCACTGTTGGATATGGAAAGTTATCCTATATGTATCTTGTTAGGTTATTTTGTGTTGTCAAATTTTTTGTCAAAATCCCTTAAGCTAATAATTTTTATTTAATTCATTAATCTTAGTAAATATATTATTTGTATCATCACTGATTTATAGTAAGTTTTTAATATCTTAATATGTGATTATTCTTTATATACAGGATCAAAGATGTGAATTGTTGCATGGCTTTTCCCAAAAGATTTGCATATGATATTTACGTGGCAAAGAATATGATAAGAGAAGATGGAGATAAATCAAATCTAATGAGATTTGATTGGCCGCATATTTTGATAATACATGGGCTCTTTTGGAGTCCGCCAAGCATTATTTATCTGGTCTTCCCTGCATTTGTATGATCATCGAGTGCTATGAGGAGAAAACAATGAGCGAAAACTGCTATATTATATTTGTACTCGAGAAGTTTTAGAGATTGAGTGAGAGGAAAAATATTCTAGCAATTAGGCTTTTATTGTGTTTAGCAATTAGGTTTTTATTGTGTTCGTGTTGAAGGATCTTCGAGAGAAGGGACGTCAAGGCAGGTCGGGAGAGCTCGTCCGACCTTCGGTGGTTTGCCGTGTTAGTGCCGAACAAGGCGACTGGAGTCGCCGAGCGCTGTTGGTATAGTGTAGGTTAGGTGTTAGGGAATCGATTCTCTTTGTAAAAATTATCGTTATACGGAGTATCAATAACAAAAGGTCCGAGGGTCTGAGGGATTCAGCCCCGTGTTTATTTTGGTGTTTGTTTTTTGTTTTTTAATTTCGTCAGTTTTTGTGTCGACATAGTTAGTGCAGACTATAAATTTCAAGTGGTATCAGAGAGAATCCGTATCCTAATACCATAGATTCTGGGACACTGCACTGCTACGGATTTGCGTGGCAATATAATGCGACTTCCCTTACTTGATGGCTCGAATTACGATTATTGAAAATCACTTACGATGGCTCACTTGGAGGCGATAGGTGATGAATACTGGGAGATTGTCGAATCCGGATGGTCTCCACCTACTGCCACAGGCTCGACTACACCAAAGCCTAAATCCGAGTGGTCTTCTGCTGAAAAGGGACTGTATAAGGTGAATCACAAGGCTCTTCTTTTCATTCGAACATCTGTTGATGAAGTATAATACATGAAAATATGCAACTGCAAACCAGCCAAAGAAGCTTGGGATTTGCTTGAGAATTACTTTGAAGGAACTAAAGAAGTGAAAATTTCCAAACTAAGGAATTTGAGGAATCAATTTGACAGCCTCAAGATGGAGGAAAACGAGTCCATTGAAGACTATCACTCACGGTTCATGGGGATCGTGAATAAGAGGCTTTCACTTGAAGAGATAGTTTCAGAATCACTTATGGTAGACAAATTTCTGAGAACCCTTCCGGACCGATTTTCAGAGAAAGTCACAGCGATCAACACCTCAAAAGATGTCGAAAATATGAAGATTGATCAGCTAGTAGGAGATCTCCTAACTTTCAAACTCAACAAAGGGTTTGAGATCAAGGAGAAAAGTAGAGGCATAGCACTCAAAGCAAGAGTCAATTGCAAGGATGTAGAAGTCAACGAATGTGATCCAAATCAGTCATAAATTGTGGAGAATATGATATTGCTCTCAAAGAAATTTGGGAGCATGATGAAGAAGTTCCGAAAGAATGACCCGAGTCCCTCTTCGTTAGGTAAGAATCAAGTCAAACTAATATAAGTAGCCATAACTCTTCTTCAAGTTTTGAAGGTTCAACGCTGGACAAAGTTAGATGTAGAGAATGCAATGGTTGGGGTCACTTTCGAAAGAGTGTCCCACGTTGCTGAGAAGGCAAAACAAGTCCTTAGCAGCCACATAGAGTGACGAGTCAGAAAATGAAGAAAAGAATGATCATTCGAACAACATGGAAGCTTTATCTACATCATATGTGTGTTTTATGGGGCAAACCGAAACCGAAGATACTGATCCGGGAAAAAGTCCAGGTATGTTGCAACATGATTTACCTAACTTTTATGAATCTAATTCTTTTGATGGAGAAACAGGTCCCATAATTGAGGAGATGCAGAACATGTACAAGAAACTGTCGGTCGCATGTTTTCAAGGAAGCAAGGTCATAAAAAAATTGGAGAGTCAACTCCAAGAATCACTAGCGATGATTGAAAGATTAGAAAGAGAGGTTAAAGGAAAAGATCTGGTCATTAGTAAACTGAATGAGGAGCTCACATTAAGAAAGAAAAGCGTGGAGGCGATAATGGAAGAAAAAATTCGTGAGCTAGAAGTTGTGTTCCAACATGCACTAGCCGAAAAAGAAACTGAGGTAAATTCTTTGAAATCTGACCTCCAGACGATGCAAAGTGATCTTGGCACATGTAGGAGCAGTATGGAAAGCAAAGATCAAACAATTGAGAAACTATCCACAGATTTGGAATAATCCAAACAGGTTCTCAAACGACTGAACTCTGGTAAGGCCACTCTAACCGAACTTGTTAATTTAGGCAAAAGTCATGGTGATGTCACTGGTCATGGTTATCATGGTGAGTCCTCTTCAAATTCGCAAAGGGGTTTTCTGAATTCTGGTCAGTATGTTACAACACAAAATTATCATTGTAATTTTAATGAGAAATGTGGTCATAATCAATGCGCACACACTGCACCAGTTCAGAAACGGGCTATATTTACACATTCTGGTCGAGGATCACATTATGCACATTTTAATAATACAGCTCGTCCGGTTATGTTTCAATATGGAAAGTAAAAAACTGCTGAAAATTCTCGTTTTGTGCCTATTTGTCATTATTGTGGTGTTTTGGGTCATATATGTCCAAATTATTATAGAATGCATTTTGATTTTTATAATAGTGAGATTGGTGGACGGGATATTAGAGGAATGCCACGTCGAGCCCCTAGACCTAAAGTAGATTTGATAAATTGCACTAAAAGAAAAATATGGGTTATAAAATCTACTTGTTCAACTTCCCAGAAGTAAGCTCGTCGGCCCGTGTCACCATTGTTTTTGGGTATTGGTATGTTAATGTGCTAAAAGAATTGATTATATTCCAGCAGCGAATCAACTGAAAATAAGGCATTTAATAGAGAAAATTTCATAACTCTCTGGAAAATCTTTAGGATTATTGTTCGTTTGTGTTGCATAGTCACCAAAAAAAAAAAAAAAAAGACGCATGTTGCAATATGCATATCATCTTAAATTTACTCTTTATAAAACTCCATGAAAAAGGGGAAGTTTAAAGATTTATTTGGCTTAAAACTTTACATTCCTTTTCCTTCTAAGGTGATAAAGACTATCTTGTTTTAATTATCCTCGCTTGTCGAAAAGGACTACGGTCATGAAATTATGTTGAGAGCAGCTACCGGTCCACAAATCGGAAAGAGCTACTAACACAGAAAGTGATTGACCTGTGAAAGCCGCCGACCACAAAAATAAATTGCTTAATAATTTTTTATCTCTATTATCAAAGGGGTTATAAGGATCAACAAGAGCTCGTCGCACCGGGTTTTCCTAGTGCGGTATTGGCTCGTGGGGTTTGCGAGCTACTCCACGAGAGTGTAAAAACAGTTGGAGGAATAAGGATACCTTGAGTTAATTTTTTCGTTTAAGCCTCTAAATTGTTGTGTGCAAAAAGCCAAAATCAATTATGAAGTTGATGTGGAATTTTGTTTAGTTCTTTGCCAAACACTTCTGCTTGCCTAATACCGTGGGTGTGATAAGATAAATTAAGTCTGCATTGTACTTTTTTCTTTTTCTTAGGCATCTTCTGCATGATTTTCTATGAGGTTATGAATAAAAATGCTATAGGTCTTGTATTGAAAAGATTCGTCTAATTGGAATTTTTATTTAATTACTGAATATTGCACCTCTTAATTTACCATCCATACAGTGAGCTTGACTATGGGTCAGTGGGTTAAAGTGAGGGGAAGTTATAGAAAGGGAGAGTTGATTTATTTGCGTCTATTTTATTATGTTGGTCAATTGTTATCTTCGGATTTTTCGTCAAAAAGGGGGAGAATTGCTAAATTGCTAGTTGCTGTCATATTTATTTACTTTATCATCATTTTTGCTTATGTTTACGGGGAGAATTTTTTTGTTATTGTGTCGTACCTTTTGCAGGTCATTATTTATTTTAGGGCTTTTGACAAAAAATGTCAAAGGGTGAGATTGTTAGGTTATTTTGTGTTGTCAATATTTTTGTCAAAATAACTTAAGCTAATAATTTTTATTTAATTCATTATTCTTAGTAAATATATTATTTGTATCATCATTGATTTATAGTAATTTGTTAATATCTTAATATGTGATTATTCTTAATATACAGGATCAAAGATGTGATTTGTTGCGTGGCTTTCCCAAAAGATTTGCATATGATATTTACATGGCAAAGAATATGATAAGAGAAGATGGAGATAAATCAAATCTAATGAGATTTGATGGCCCCATATTTTGATAATCCATGGGCTTTTTGGAGTGTGCCAAGCATTATTATTTGGTCTTCCCTGCATCTGTATGATCATCGAGTGCTATGAGGAGAAAACAATGAGCGAAAACTGCTATATTATATTTGTACTCAAGAAGTTTTAGAGATTGAGTGAGAGGAAAAAGATTCTAGCAATTAGGCTTTTATTGTGTTTAGCAATTAGGTTTTTATTGTGTTCGTGTCGAAGGATCTTCGGGAGAATGGACTTCAAGGCGGGTTCGGGAGAGCTCGTCCGGCCTTCGTTAGTTTGCCGTGTTAGTGACGAACAAGTCGACGGGAGTCGTCGGACGTTGTTGGTATAGTATAGGTTAGGTGTTAGGGAATCGAGTCTCTTTGTAAAACCTATCGTATTACGGAGTATCAATAACAAAAGGTCCGAGGGTCTGAGGGATTTAGCCCCGTGTTTATTTTGGTGTTTGTTTTTCGTTTTTAATTTCGTTAATTTCTGTGTTGCGACATAGTTAGTGCAGACTATAAAATTTCATATCTTGTGTCTCAGATCCTTGTGAATCTGGGTCCCTTCATCATCTTGTTACAGTTGGTAGTTCGAACATCCAGTGTGTTTCTAAAATATCATTGAGAATCTTTGATCCAATTACGAAATCTCTTTCATGAAGTAAGTATCTTATATTTAAGGCAGAATCAGTTGTTTCTTATCTTTAAGTAGCCGTTGCTTCCAACCTTTTAACTCCATAACCTTCTCAAGTTTAAGCTTGTTGTAGGAGTTTGACTTTTCTTATTTGTCATCACAACGAGGAAACAAATCCAAGAAAACCTAGGAAGACTTAGGGCATGTTTGGTTGGGGTTGGCCCAACCTCTCATTAGTTTGGCCAACCCAACCTCATGTTTCTTTGAACTGGTTTGGCCAAGCCGGGGTATTAGGGTTTGGTGGGGGAACATCAATCACAAATCCAAACACTACTTTAATCATTTTCCCAATCATTAATAACTACCTCTTACATATATCACATCACATTTTACAACTAATAATTAAATTTCACATTCCAACCACAACCACAGCCACAGCCACCCAACCAAACATCACTCTCTAACACCCCCAGCCACTAACTCCAGCCATTTCCCCCAGCCCAGCTACCCCAACCCCAACCAAACATTGCCTTAGTTAGTTAATATCAAATAATTAAATAGGATAACAATCATTTAAGTATAACCTCGTTTAAACTAAGTTAGTCAGATATAATATAATACAAATGACAAATAATTAATCAAGAAAATACGCAAAACATATTTCTAACAATGTGTAAAATTGCAAAAGTCTATCTTGTAACTTATGACTAAGTATCAAAGTCGTGATTTATCTTTTCAAATGCTTGCATTTAGTCCTTTACTTTATAATTGCTTGAATTCAGATGTTTTTCTAAAATAAAAAATTGAAATTATCGCTGGATAAGCACCGCAATCGACTGCATCAAATAATTTTTTTTTCATTTTTCCGATGTTGTGAATGACATGGACTTCTTACCCTAATAAACAATATTATACCCAAAACATTAGAAATTGACCATGGAAAATACCGAACCACAAATTCTCGAAAAGTAAAAAATTCCAATTTAACATGATCATGTGTGGTGCATGTGCCACTATTTAACGAAATTTTTTATTTTCATCTTAAAAATATCAAATTTGAGCAATTAAAAAGATGAATATCTGGTTTTGGGTTTGTTTATAAATTACAGGACGAGTTTCGCAAATTGACCGATCAAATCGCATGTATCTTGTTTATGAGTTTTTATTGTCCGGCATTCAATTCAGATTTTCGACCACAATGTTTATACAACATCTTTTGTAACACATTTTATTGATTATGTCACATCGTTTTTTTTTCTTTTTTATTTATTTTCTAAAACAATGAAAAATATAAATTACATGATATGTAGGACAAACTTAATAGTGATGAAAATAAAGCAAAATATATCTTTTGGTCCTTAAAGTATGAGTGTGTTTGTTTAAAATTCTTCCCAATATATCAGGGAAGGCTAAACCTAATTTTTCACCTTTTTTCACCATGTTATTTACCTTAGCCAACAATATTTCAGCACTCCTCAGTCATAACAAACACACCGTATGAACTTTTATTTTAAAATATGCTTTAAGTATTATTTTGTTTCAGAAGATCCTTGAAGTGTTAGTTTTTATTTTCAAAAATTCATCAAACTATCACTTATGTTTGAAATCCTTAAAGTATTGGAAAATAATATCTTAAAGTCTTTTGGTGGATAATATTCGATTTTGTATTATTTCAAAATAGACAAAGTCCAAAATCTCTAAATTAGATTAGCTTGTTTCCAACTAAAATTAAATTATTTCTCAGCATTTCTCGATTCTCGATCAATTTCTCGAAAAAATCTTATCTCGAACTGTTATTCAAATCCATATTCTTGTATAATTTACCTTCATTTTGGGGGTAATAGTATAATAATAAATATTATTCAATGTTTATTAAGTAAAAGATATGTTATGGTATCATTTTTAAGTAAATTGATTATTTTAAATATTTTATGTATTTTTTGCTTCTAGAGGTCTTAAAATAAATTTCTTTTAACAATTCAAGGACCAATTGAAATAAGGCAAAAACTTGGGTGCACCATGTGCAAAATAGCCTTATTGTGCATCAGTTCGGCCGCGGCCGCGACCAATTGTGACTGAAAAGGATATTTGGGTTGTGGATTTGTCGCGGCCGCGAAGTTTGGACACGGCCATGCACAACTGTGACTCAAACATACTTTATGAAATTGTCAAACGTACCTTATGTACATATCAAACATACTTTATGAGTAGATCAACCATACTTATGTTAGGAATTTTGTCTTTGAATCTGTTTCACTTTAAAATTGTGACTCAAACATACTTTATGAAATTGTCAAACATACTTTATGCAAATATCAAACATACTTTATGAGTAAATCAACCATATCTATGTTAGAAATTTTGTGTCCTGAATTTGTTTCACTTTAAAATTGTGACTCAAACATACTTTATGAAATTATCAAACATACTTTATGTAAATATCAAAAATACTTTATGCAAATATCAACAATAATGTATGTTGACACTCAAACATACTTTATGAAATTGCCGAACATACTTTATGTAAATATCAAATATACTTTATGAGTAAATCAATCATACTATATTATGATTTTCTGTTTTGAATCTGTTTCACTTTAAAATTGTGATTCAAATATACTTTATGAAATTGTCAAACGTACCTTATGTACATATCAAACATACTTTATGAGTAGATCAACCATACTTATGTTAGGAATTTTGTCTTTGAATCTGTTTCACTTTAAAATTGTGACTCAAACATACTTTATGAAATTGTCAAACATACTTTATACAAATATCAAACATACTTTATGAGTAAATCAACCATATCTATGTTAGAAATTTTGTGTCCTGAATTTGTTTCACTTTAAAATTGTGACTCAAACATACTTTATGAAATTGTCAAACATACTTTATGTAAATATCAAACAGGTGCACCACAGCACTATTGTGCACCCAAGACCTACTCTTGAAATAATTTTAAAACAATAAAGAATAGGTAAAACAAAAACGTTTTAAGCGACCAACTAAAACACAATTTTGAAAACGTCGGGAATTTATTAAAATAAACGATGCTTTAAGGAAACAACCCTTATTACTTAACTCACGATAAAATATACTCTTTCCATTTCAAAAAGAATGTCATTTTACTTATTTTTGAAAAAATTAAAAATTAGTATTTAATTGATATGTTTTGTGAAATAAGGAAATAATCAACTAAATTAAGTAGGTTGTTTAAGATAATATTAGAAGAATTGTAGTTTTTTTTGGTAAAGTGACACTTATTGTGAAATTTTTCAAAGTATATAAAATGACATTCTTTTTTAAACGAAAGGAGTATATCCGCAAAATAAACGGAAAGCGTACGGGTGCCGCCATATATGACACCCTTAGGGGGTGTTGGCAGTTACTTTTCATAAGTGTTTTTCAGTTTATTGTTTAAGAAATATTGTTTTGAGTGTGAGAAACAGTTTCAGTTTTAATAAAAGTGACTTTAGGTCAATAGTTAAAAGTAGAAAATAATTATTTTTTTCAATTTTTTGATACATAGATAGAAGTTTTTTCACCACTTATAAATTAAAAGTTAATTAAGTAACAAACAGTTTAATTATTATATTTAATCAAAATAATTTTTATTTTCAAACAATACATACCTTTAATTTGAGTAATTTTACTAAATATAGTGCATATTCCCGACACAAAATATATAATTAATATAAAATAATTTTGTCCATGTGGAACAGTCTAGCAGATAAAAGAAAAAGAACAAGTAATTTTTGTTAGCCTTAAAAATGTTTATATAGAAGCAAGTGTTTGTTTGTCGTTTAGTATTCCGGAATTTAAAATTGGTTTTGTGATTTTATAGTGGTGAAGTCAATATCAGTGACTAGCACTTACACCACCAGACCAGATTGAATTTCACAAAGCCAGAAATTAATCAAGTTGTATGGCCATGGCTATCAAGGAGGACCACCTCTCCATTATTCATAGATTAATTACACCTACCTGCTTATCATTTTTATTTCTGCTTAGGCACTAATTCCTATATAACAACCTCCAAGTATTCACCTATGTATACTAAATAAATTAGATAATATATTACAAGAATTTTGGAGATTTTTTTTATTTATTATCTTTAAAGAAATAGTAATTTAGAACAGTGATATGTATAGGTACAATTAAAGGACTTAATAAGAGTTTACAGTTAATGGTATTAATAAATAGGAAATGGGGTCATAGACACCTACAAAGAGATTGTAAACTTTTAGGCATCGTTTATATAACAAGTTAAATCCAATACAACTTAAAGTTAAACACACACGTCACATTCACCATACAAATAGGTGATTAGACAGTGTTAAAATGAAAGTACTCAGGTTTCACATTTTTGTATTGATTTTACGTAAAATTAGTTACCATAAATCTGTGTCCAAGTACCGCACAATCTTTTTATAAAACTCACAACGTCAATTTCCGGCTAAATGACAAATTACAAACTCAGGTTAACAAAGTATGTCAATTGGATTTGCAAATGTGATGTGAACAAATAGCATAATATGTCGAATTTTAGTTGAAGTGGGGAATAATATTAGGTCTGCAATTGGCTTTGAAACTAGACTTTGCAATTTAATTCATTATACAAAATATAGTTGAACGCCTAAAGATTTTTATAAATTAATATTTTCCCGACCAGATTTTCAATTTTCTTAAATGATAAGATTAATAAAATATTACGTTTTATGGTTTTCAAGACAATGTAGGCACTTTTGATTGCCTAAAACAAGTTAGAATAGTTTTTTATAATATAAACAAATTATACTGTTTTTACAATATATGCAAACTAAATAGGAGACCACTCACAAATAAACATAATTAGGCGAAACTTCACGATGTAATTTTCTATTTAGATTAAAACAAGGGATATGTAATTTAGTTTAATCCCTTATATTTGTTTGATTAAAACTAATTTTTGCAAAGCATATAAGAGTTGGGCCTATCAAATCGAGCAACACATATATAATATTTGAATAAATTATTTGAATTATAAACGGATAGCTTCCCTTCATAGATGTCTAGAGTTTGTAGGCACAATGGACAGGGGCATACTCAGTCCACTGAGGAATGAGCGAGTTGGACCCGTCAAACCGAGCACTACTTCATCACTCTGTGCCACGCGGAGTATTTGTTGGGGGGTACATTGCCCAAACCTTCCAGACCCCAACCCTCAATAAGATATGTAATGGCTTTAACGAAAATAGGGTGGGTAAGCCTCAATATCGAGTCTCACTACTCCGAAGCAAACTAAAGAACTATAAGCCCGTCTATAGGGTCCTTCGCGATAATAAGGGGAGATATGGCGCCGATTGGGACAAAATGCTAGAAACTATAACCAGCACGCAGTATTTCATGGAGGCTACATACGCAATAAGTTTCACCAGCACTTAAAGGATGAGAGCCTTATGTTTTCCGAGAGGCGACTCCCTACTCAACAATCTCTTACAGCTCAAGGAAGACTGTGCGATGTTATCGCGAATGCAATGTGGGCCGACCACATTGGGGAAGGGAATTAGCGGGTGGTCATCTCGTTATTTGATATTTGTGATGTCGTACTATGTTTTAAACAATCTTATTTCACTCAAACTTGCATGTGCTGTTTTATTTATTTTGTATTTGTTTGGATCAAGAGTTAGACATTTGAATTATTAATGTATGCATCTCTATGGCGTGACTTAGTTTGAAACTATTGCATCTTAGTTTAGTTCCCGAAGATTATTCACTTTCATGTTCATGGTGTCTAGTTTGATCCACATTACATTATAGTGATAGAAAGGTTGAACTGAGATTTATAAAATTCTTCGTTAACTTGTCAAGATTGAACTAAATAGATATATAAAAATGTGGAAAAAAAAAAAAATTCGTCCCTTTAGACAAGAAGCCATCGTCGTTTTTATATGCTACTTTGTTCAGAAAATATGTATAGGCCACATCTTGTTGATAGGGCTATGTGGACATTGGAAAACGAGGCAGCGTTCATTTATCTCCTGTACTGTGACTTCGTAGGTGAGTTGCCATTCAGACTGCACCGAACAATATTGGGCCACGCTTAAATGCCTTGACTCCCAAACCATTTGTCTACCGCTTAAGATATAGAAAGGCCAAGTTTGCTTCTATAAAGTGAGCAATTGAGCGAATCTTTAAGGTTTAATCGAAAATTAAACTTTATTTACACAATTTAGTTTTGTCTTTAATGCATATTTTCCTAAATGAGATGATGTATTTGATTGTAGGCATCGCCCGATAGCCGGAAAATAATTAATCGAGGCGAGTCATGCTTTGATATGTACATAGACATGTTCACAGCCTTGGAACACCCAGTAATGGATCCAGATTTTGTGCATTTTGTTGATGTACTCCACGCTATGGATAAAGTTGAGGTAATCTTCAAGTGTATGGCGATTCAGCATCTACAGATCCCTCCCAACACCGAGATGTTCCTGGTACTGACCCCTAGGCAGAGACATAATTGGGTGCTTGCATATGTGTCAGTTAGATGTGGAGCCAAACTACACGCTAACACATTGAGTGGCCCGCCTACGTCTTTTGATTTTGTTGAATTGAGTGACATGCAACACAAAACAAATTTGGACAACTTCGTATTTGTTTTTTGTCGTTGAATCATTTTATAATTTTATGGGCGATGAATCAGGACTACCACCGTTTCTTAATTTGTTGGATTGTTTAATGCTTTCACTAATTAACGTGTTTCTTATTTACATATTTTTTTAACAATATTAATGGAGCATAACTTGAAGTTTACTAAATATGAAACCTGAAATAACTAAAATAATATTATGACTTGTTATTGGATAGCATACAAACTTTAAAACACGGCTGTTGAAAGGTGTTTAATAGTGTTATAATTACCCATTAAACTTTGAATTTTTTAAAATATTTGATAATAAAATAATTATTTTTTAAAAAATTTCCTAAATACAAACTTGATCATATTTATAATATAAATTACTTTCATTTCCAAGAAGAAAATCAATATTAATAAAATAAATTATTTAAAAAACAAAAACTTGTAATTTAAATTTAGTTAATAGAAGAACAAACACAATTAATTTATTTTTTGTGATAAAAAGCGAAAATAAATAAAATAAAATAGAAAATCATTACAGAAAGTCATTTTATTTTTTTCCATGTTTGTATATAATTAGTAAAAAAAATCACCCCTAAAATTAATTTTATTCACATTTAAATTTATTTGTATAATAACCATTTAACTTATTAAAAAATATCAAATATAAACAATATTAACCCAACAATAACTAAACATCACCTATCAACAATCATACCCATCATCAATCAATCACAAATCTCAATACCACTTTAATCATTAACAAATCATTAATAACAAACTCTTACACACATCACATCATCTTTTACAATTAAAAATTATATCATATACTACAACTACTACCTCAACCCCCAAACAAACATCATTTTTTACTTTTTCAGTCACCTACTTCGGCCACTTTTCTCAGTCAATAATGCTCTAATCAACTCCAGCCCCAACTCCAATCCCAACCAAACATATCCGTATTGATTATAGCTTTTTGAGTACGGCAGAATTTTAGAACTATCCCCAATTTTAGCAGAACCTCTGAATTTGGGATCTCCTTGTAAATTTTTTTTCCAACCTAGTTCTTGTAAGTAACGGTGGATGACAATCATTATTTATTGGGTTAACTGAAAAGATTACGATTTGTGGATCAATTTTCAATTGCAACATTACTTTTGGAACTTACTAATATTAGTCATTAATTATATTTTTTTTCAATTACAACATCTCCTATATTTTTTACATCTGATTGTATCATCATCACCACCATTAAATACATATGGATAAGACCTTCATTTACTCTTGATTGATTTTACAACCCGTCATTTTCATTGTCCTTAATCGGTGATTAAAGTAATTATATCATGTCTTTTGCTCCCAGTTAACAACATTGAGAATGGCGGTTTGTGAAATTAATCGAGGATAAATGAAGGTCTTGTCAAGACGCATTTAATAATGGTGATGAATACAGTTGGATATAAAAAAATAGTCGTATTGCAATTGAAAAAAAATTATAATTGATGATTAATATTATTAAGTTTAAAAGTCATTGTAATAAAAAAATTCGTGTATAAAATGTATAAACACGAAAAAGATGTACAAAATTGAATATTCGGATCAAATGAATAAACTTTACAACTTTGTGGATTCTATCTCTATTTTTCCTCTGATTCTTCTCTTCATATATGTCTTCAAATTTGTTGACTTGAACAACGCTCATCGAAAGCTTGTAAGCTTAATTTTGGATTAAACACTGTTTGTTGTCTATTTTCTCGAAGAACGCCGAAGAACACAGAAGGACGTCGAAATTCCTTTATACCGGAATTCGTCGCTTGATTCCTGATTATTCGATGAACTTTGGACTTTTGATGCACACCGAATATGAGTTCTTTAAATTCAAGGATTGGAGTAAAATTCTGAATCAAACGTTATCATGAATTGGCTTTGTACCGCCGGATTTTGGCTTTGTAACGCTGAATTTTGGCTTTGTACCACCTTAATCTCAAGATTGGTTTTGTACTACCTTTCTTGAGCTCGTGTTGTAATTTTTGGTGGAGAATATGGCCCTATTTACAGTTATAGGATGAGAAAACCCTAATGGGCTTGAGTCTGAATGAAGCGATATGATTGGACCTTCACAATATCATTATCCATAAGATAATTATTAAATTAATTGTATTTAATTTAATAATTACTGCAACAAATTGACCCATGGAGCATTCTGATTGGTCCACCATGACTTGACGTTTATCCTCATCTTCTTGGATAATTACAAAATTAATTCAATTTAATTTAGTATTGTCTGCATCATCTTGACACATGGCGGCTTCCCATTGGTCAATAAAATATATAGTAAATCACCAATTAAATTGACTATTTAACTTAGGAATTTTATTTACCCGATTCCTAATATTAAAAATAATCAATATAAAATTGATATTTAACATATATTTTATTACGTGACGTATTTTTATTGGATACGAAATTTGCGTATCAACAAATACCCCCTCGAGACTTGTTCACGGACGATGTGTATTGGAGTGGATAAGTCTGGAACTGACTTTCTGAATTTCTCCGGACACATCGACATGTTTATACTCGCATCAAAGAGTTCTTGAATTTGGACTTGTAGATAGTTTATAATCGTATCAAGGAGTTCTTCATTTGGACTTGAATTGGGATTCGTAGATAGTTTATACTCGTATCAAGGAGTTCTTCATTTGGACTTGAATTTGGATTTGTCGATAGTTTATACCCATATCAAGGAGTTCTTGATTTGAATTTGACTTGTGGACCTTTTAAGCTCGTGTCAAGGAGCCTCGAACTTGAATTTAAAACTTGTTGGTAGTTTATACTCATACCAATGAGTTCTTGAATTTGGAAGTTGAATCTTCAACGTTGTGGGCTTGGACGGATTTGACATATTTGACTTGGAAATGTGGATTTATCTGAGGTTGATCTTGACAACCCAATTTGACGAAATCAGATAACTTGACGAACTTGGAGCTTGGATCCTTAAACTCGGACCAACTTAGGAGAGGGAAACACAATATATATTTGTATGATTGAACTTGGAATATTTCTAAGCTGCCTACATATCCCGGTGAAAGGGATCAAGTCATAACGTAGTTCAATTTTCCACTTTGTGTTTTATTTTTTGGGGGGTGGTGTCGTGCACAGTTTATACTCATTCGTGCCAGGTGTGACTATTCTTTAACCACTTTAGTCAAAGTGGGGTAAGTTAGCATCTTAATAACATACCTTACCTTTGGTGATCACCGTGCACAGTTTATCCTCATGCGGGCTAGGTGGTCTTTCTCTTTTTTTGTTTTTTTTGTTTTTTTGTTTTTTTTTGTTTTTTTTGTTTTTTTTTTTTTTTTGGTTTTATTGGTAGCAGGCTCAAGTAAATTTCAAGAACTCCTTGTTTATGGGACTGACTCGTACACCATGTTTAAGTTCAAGTAGGGCCTTTTCATCATCTTCCTCTTCTACATGTCTATCTTCGTGTTTGCTTTCTTGTTTGTCCGTCATGTAGCATGGGGTGTCACCACGACCATTATCTTCCAAGATAGCTATAAGATTTATTGTTGCATTGCCTTCATCTAACACTGTCTTTCCTTGTTGAGCTAGCTGCATGATCTTGTCTTTGAATACAATGCAGTCTTCTATTGAATGCCCCACCAACCGATGATACTTGCAATACTTTGGGTCATCAGTCCACCTAGCTTCTCCAGGTCACTTCATTTCAGGTAATTCAATGAGATTTTCTTCCATCAAGTCATCGAATATACTGGAGACATCAGAGTCCAAGAATGGGTATTGTTTTAATTGCATCTCCTTCAGAGTAAACTTGCTTTGCCCCCGGTTTTGAGGGATGTCTTTTCCTTTGCCAGTCTTATTGTCTTCTTTTCGGCCAAACATGATAGACATCGCAGCTACCTTCATGGACTCTTGGTTTGCAGGTGTGGTAAAGGGTTTGCCCCCTCTATTCCAATCTTGTGTATTGCTGAACTTGCGGGGCTCTTGAATTGGCGGTCCTTCTACTCCACTTGTAGTCATGCTTAGCTCCATAGTAAGCTCGAGTAGCTAATTCCTCAAATGTATGTGGATGAATTCCTTGCAGAATATATCGAAGGTCCCACTGCATCCCTTGTGTGCATATCTCAATTGCAGAAGCTTTAGATAAACGATCTTTGCAATCAAGACTCAAATTCCTCCATCAGTTGATGTAGTCGACTAAAGACTCTTCTTTTCATTGCCGCGTGCTGGTCAACTCAATCATGCTGACTGTTCTTCTAGTATTATAGAAATGATTGAGGAACTGTTGTTCTAATTGATCCCAACTGTTAATGGAGTTTGCATCCAAGTCGGTGTACCAATCAAATGCATTGTCCTTCAAAGATCGAACAAATTGTTTCACCAAGTGATCACCATAAGTTCCGGCATCATTGCATGTCTCAATAAAGTGGGTGATATGCTTTTTAGGGTTGCCTTTTGCATTGAATTGTTGGAACTTGGGTGGCTGATAACCCATTGGCATCTTCAAGCTGTCGATTCATTGAGTATATGGCTTGGTGTATCTGAAAGAAGACTTCGAGCTCCCCTCGAATTTGTCTTTGATAGTCCCCACGATGATCTCCTTGAGTTGGTCAACGGAATCATACCATCAATAGATACTTGAATCTCTTCCAAAGACGTTTCCTTGTTAATGACGTCGTGTTTTGTAGATGTTTCAATGTCGCCTTGATTTTCAGTTGGTTCTTTCCCAGGTGCACGACCTGTACCGCAGTTGTTAATCTTGCTCCTCAGGTTTCCAATCTTCGAGTCCTGCTCTTGGACATGTTTTGTAAGTCCTTCAATGGCTTTAGTTAGACTTGAAAGTTGTTCTTCAAGAGTTGAAACGTTCGTTGTCATGATGTGTGCTACTTCTAAACTTGAGGAAGAACGAGGAGTGGAGCATGCAGAGTCGTCCTCCTCATTTGCTACTTTAGCAACAAGATGTTGTGGACTCCTGTCAACAATTTCGAAAGATGATGATTGTGATTGGAGAGTTTTGGGCATGCTTCTTGTGATGACTCAGACGCTAGCACTTGAAGGTTTTGAGGAATTTATCTTGACCATTAGAGCCTTGTGATTGGCCATTGTTACTTTGCTAGACTTTGAGTATTTACATCGAAGGGTGAGATATGAGAGGTAGAGATTGTTCCACTGGGCGTGCCAAATTTGTATTAATAAATTTCGCGTATAAAATATATAAACACGAAAAAGATGTACAAAATCGAATATTCGGATCAAATGAATATACTTTACAGCTTTGTAAATTCTATCTCTATTTTTCCTCTGATTCTTCTCTTCATATACGTCTTCAAATTTGTTGACTTGAACAACGCTAATCCAAAGCTTGTAAGCTTAATTTTGGATTAAACGCCATTTGTTGCCTATTTTCTCGAAGAACGTCGAAGAACACCGAAGAACGTCGAAATTCCTTTGTACCGGAATACGTCGCTTGATTCTTGATTATTCAATGAACTTTGAACTTTTGATCCGCACCGAATATGAGTTCTTCAGTTTATAACGTCAAATTCAAGGATTGGAGTAAAATCCTGAATCAAACGTTATCATGAATTGGCTTTGTACCGCCGGATTTTGGCTTTGTAACACTGAATTTTGGCTTTATACCAGCTTAATCTCAAGATTGGTTTTGTACCACCTTTCTTGAGCTTGTGCTGTTGTGATTTTTTGTGAAGAATAAGACCCTATTTATAGTTGTAGGATGGGAAAACCCTAATAGGCTTGAGTCTGAATGGAGCGATATGATTGGGCCTTCACAATATCATTATCCATAAGATAATTATTAAATTAATTGTATTTAATTTAATAATTACTGCAACAACTTGACACATGGAGCATTCTAATTGGTTCACCATGACTTGACTTTTATCCTTATCTTCTTGGATAACTAAAAAATTAATTTAATTTAGTAATATCTGCATCATCTTGACACGTGGAGGCTTCCCATTGGTTAATGAAATATATAGTAAATCACCAATTTAATTGACTATTTAACTTAGGAATTTTATTTACCCAATTCCTAATATTAAAAATAATCAATACAAAATTGATATTCAACATATATTTTATTACATGTCGCATTTTTATTGGATACAAAATTTGCGTATCAACAGTCATGTTGCAATTGAAAATTTGACCAAATACCGTAATTTTGTTTTTAATTACTTTACTATTTATCGATGTTGTAGAAATTGATAGACGCTAGTCAAGCGGTAGATTGGGCTTAACGACTGATCGATGCTGATGTCATGTATTAGTAGCTGAAGGTTAGCAGCTCACGTGAGGACATGTGAGGAGAGTCAGGGAGAGAGTTAGTTAGTTAGACGGTTTCTCTTCTTTAAGTGTATAAAACCATAAACGGTTGAACAACTCGCACACATAGCCACCCGTATCTGGATGAATTCCCCTGGAAGCTACTCAAGAATCCATGGGAAATGCCTAGTGAGGTGAGGAATTTGAGCTCAGATTGTCAATAACTCGCTGACCTCGTGACATTTGGTATCCAGAGCCGTCGATTTCTCCACGGAGCCGCGCATGCCGAGGAATCACACGAGAATGGAAGCAAGGATTGAGAATCTCGAAGTCCAAATTGGGGCGATGAAGCAGCAACAATTGGAATTGAATCAGTCACTACTCGAGTCCTTCAAATTGCAGATTGAGAAATTCAGAAAAGAAATGCGAATGGGGGAGGAGAGGAGTGAAAGGGGGAAAGGGATCGAAGGAGAGAGGGAATCAACCCCTGCGTCACAAATCAATGGCAGAGGTAATTACTCTCAAACACCCATACCCACACCCCTAATAATCAGTCTGCATCTGCTCATTATCGAAATGTCAAAGTTGAATTTCCCAAATTCTCTGGTGGTAAACCTAGAAATTGGATTAGGAAATGTCAACGTCATTTTCTGTTTAATCCTATGAGTGATCAGGAGAAAGTGATGATGGTTGTGATGAATATGGAAGGTAGGGTAGATTTGTGGTTTTTAGAACATATAGACAGCAAAGAAGGGCTGAGTTGGGATGAATTCTGCGATTTATTCTTAATTTTTTTTTTCAGAAATAGGGAAAAAGAAGCTAGTAAGTCAATTCAACAAACTTAGGCAAGAAAAAGACGTAGATGAGTATACTAAACAATTTGAAGAACTCAAGGCATATATGGTAGCTGCCAGTAGGAATTTAACTGAACAATATTTCATTGAAAGCTATCTTAGTGATCTTAAAACTGAAATAGGGGTAATGGTTGAAATGTTTAATCCCACCTCATTAGATCAAACCATCCGATTGGCTCGACAGCAAGAAATCCTCCTATCTGCTACAGGGAAAGGATACAAATATGCACCAAAACCATTTAATTCTCAATCTGAAACCGGCTGGAAAAAGAATAAGGTAGAGGACAGTAGTATAGATAGTAATCAAACTTTTAAGAAACTGACCCCAGAAGAGATTGAGGCTAGAAGAAAGAAGCATCAATGCTTCAATTGCGATGAAACTTACCATATAGGACAAAAGTGTAAAGAATTGTTTACCATAATCTGTGAACAGGAGGGAGGGGTAGAGGAAACTGAACTGGTATTAGAAGATTAGGATGAAGAAAGCATGGATTATCATTTGTCTGTCCTGCCTTGGCTGGGCAAGTCACTACTGATACCATCAAGATATTAGGCACAGTAGGGAAGCACCAAATATCTGTGTTAGTAGACACAGGTAGCACCCATAGTTCTTTGGATGAGGCACTGCCAAGCGGTTAGGCTGTGAACTGCAAATTACTTTGTGACTATAGCTAATGGAGAGAAATTGGAATGTAAGACTAGATGCCCGAAATTAGAATGGGAAATGGGACGGGGAAAATTTAGTGCGCCAATTAGGGTGTTGAACTTGGGAGGATGTGATATGGTAGTGGGAGTGGATTTTTTGAAACAGCTAGGTCTAGTGACATTTGACTTTGAGAAGCATAGAATCCAGTTCCAAAAAGGGGGGAAAACCATAGAATTGCAAGGAATTCAGCAAGACGTGACCCTTGGAGTTACGATGGCGAAGCAGTTTCGGAGAGTTTATAGGAAGGGAAAGGGAGTTCTGTTTGGATGCCTTTATATGATCACTGCGGATCAGGTCATAGAGGTAAACCAGCTATAGAATTAGAACCCCTCATTGCTAAATACCTACACATCTTTGATACACCAACAGATTTGCCACCTCATAGATCTCACAATCATCATATCACTCTCAAACCAGGTACCGTACCTTTCAAACAGCCTCCTTATAGGTACCCTTACCTTCAAAGACAAGAAATAGAAAAGTTAGTACAAGAGATGCTTGATTCAGGAATTATTCAGAATAGTACTAGCTCATTTTCTTCACCTGTCTTACTAGTCAAAAAGAAAGATGGAACATGGCGATTTTGTATTGACAATAGGAAGCTCAATTCACTAACAGTAAAAGATAGCTACCCAATACCCTTAATTGAGGATCTAATGGATGAATTAGGAAAAGCTAGGGTGTTTTCCAAAATTGATCTTAGGGCAGGTTATCACCAGATACGAGTCAACCCACCGGACATCCACAAAATAGCCTTTGTCACCACTAGTGGAATGTACGAATTCAAGGTCATGCCGTTTGGGCTGACCAATGCTCCCGCCACTTTCCAATCACTCATGAACCATGTATTCAAACCGTTTTTGAGAAATTGTGTCCTCGTCTTTTTCGACGACATTCTTGTTTATAGCCCATGTATGTCAAGCCACGTGCAACACCGTGAATCAGTGTTTCAAGTCCTTTCCGATAATCAACTTTTTGCAAAAGCATCCAAATGCTCTTTTGGCCAATCTCAAGTCTAGTACTTAGGCCATGTGATAAGCGACCAGGGGGTGATGCCCGATCCAGGGAAGATTAAGGCGATGATAAAGTGGCCAAGGCCAAAAACGCTGAAAGCTTTGAGGGGATTTTTGGGGCTGACAGGATATTACAGAAAATTTGTGCGACATTACAGAATTGTGGCAAGGCCTTTAAGAGACATGACAAAGAAAGGAAATTTTGTGTGGACGGAAGAAGCAGTAGGGGCATTTGACAAATTTAAGTAAGCGATGACCACTACTCCAGTTTTACAACTGCCTAACTTTAGTGTTCCATTTGTGGTAGAGACAGACGCATGTTATGAGGGAATTGGCGCGGTGCTGTTGCAGAATTCCTATCCATTAGCGTATATTAGTCAGTCGTTAGCTCGCAAGAATCTGGGGCTATCTATCTATGAGAAAGAGTTTCTTGCAATAATTCACGAGGTTGAAAAATTGATATCTTATTTGATTCATACTCAGTTTGTAATCCGAACTGCCACCACAGCTTAAAGTACTTGCTGGAGCAGAAAGTTTCTACACCTTTGCAACATAAGTATTTGACAAAGCTTTTGTGGTTTGACTATCGTATAGAATATAAGAAAGGACCGGAGAATCAGGTCGCGG
The DNA here is from genome assembly GCA_958295605.1 of Ajuga chamaepitys. Taxonomy (NCBI): domain Eukaryota; kingdom Viridiplantae; phylum Streptophyta; class Magnoliopsida; order Lamiales; family Lamiaceae; genus Ajuga; species Ajuga chamaepitys. The sequence continues at coordinate 36,768,045 of OY282498.1, read as the reverse complement.
ACGCATTATCAAGACGAGGGCAGGAGAAGGCAAGTGTGTACAGTTTAACGGAATGCAAGCCAAAGTAGTTGGTGGAGTTGCGAAGGAGCTATGAGAATGATCTAGTGGCGGAGGAAGTGATAATGGACAGAACGACAACACCATATAATCTCTCTTTATTTTCATACACACAAGGACTGCTTCGGTACAAGGGATGGCTATATGTAGGCAAAACAGGAGAGCTGAGGCAGAAAATCATTGCTTACATGCATAGCTCAGGATATGGGGAACACTCAGGAGTTAATGCAACCTATTAAAGGATTTATGCAACTTTTTGGTGGGAAGGAATGCGGACAGAAATACAGAAAGAAGTCTTATCGTGTCATCAGTGTCAACTTTGCAAGCATTCGAATACGAGGTCAGCGGGGTTGTTGCAACCTTTGCCGATTCCGAGCCATGCTTGGCAACATATTACCATGGACTTCATTGAGAAGTTGCCCCAATCAAAAGGGAAGGATTCCATATGGGTAATACTTGATAGGTATACTAAATATGCACATTTTATTGCTTTACACCACCCTTACACTGCTTCACAATTAGCACACATATTCGTTGATCATATATACAAATTACATGGTTTGCCTTCTAGTATAACTTCTGACAGGGACAGAATTTTCACAAGTCAGTTTTGGACACAACTGTTCAAATTGCTAGGGGTTTAACAACACTTAAGTACGACTTACCATCCCCAAACGGACTGGCAGAGAGAACGAGCACTACAACAATTTCATAAATAAACAACAGTTAAAAGACAACAGTTTTTCCCAGCAGTGTTGTCTATTCATCAATTAACAACAGTTTTAGCCCTATCTGTTGTCTATTAGCCACAGACATGCTAATAGACAACAATTTTACAACTGTTTTTCAACATCTGTCGTCTATTAGCGCCTTTTCCCACAGATAGACAACATTTTTAACGACAGTTGCCCAAAGCTGTTGTTTATTTGGCAATACATTGCTCCAATAGACAACATTAGTGTCAACATTTTTGTAAAATTGTTGTGAAAAAGGCATTTTAATTTACAATATTTTTATTATGTTGTAAAAATATGTTATGTTATTTGAAATTCAGTAAAATTCTAGATATTTTAATAAACTCTTCATTGTAATTTTAGTAATTAATAATATATTTGAATTAAAATAATAATTATTATTTTATTTTATATATTACATTTTATTTTAATAAATTCTTCATTGGAATTATCGGGCCGACCCGATAATCATAATGTATTACATAGGGTAATAACTCGGGTTAGGCCTACTAATTTTTGGCCCAATTAAATTTTGACTCGTCCCGCTCCAGCCTAAAATATGGCGTTAGCCCAACGGGGCTGGCCCCATCCGGATTTCCACCTCTATGGTCAGGTTATGTTTTTAGATTCATTTTTTATTTTTAGTATTTTCAGTAGTCATTTTATTTTTATGAGATGCCCTGCTCCCTCTCCTCCAATTCGGTCAGCAGATGGCTTGAGGCTCCATCATCAATCGCCTATAATTAATTCGGTCGACAGGCCTTGCTTAGCCCGCCTCCACATGGCTCTCCTATTTTGGGCTTCGTTAAATTCTGGCCCAATTCCTGTCCAAAATGTAATCGAGCCTAAAATTTATCAGTCCGGCCCAAACTATCCCGTTATAATGTACAAAAATTATCAGAACGACCAGTAAATCGTCGGGCTTTTAACCCATCACTACAACAAGAAATAGATTATGAGACACTTATCACTTATCAATCACATTACTAATACCTCTACAGACCCTTATTATAAAATACGATTAAAAATATTATTAATATTCATATCACAAAATGTAAGTGCCACACCCTTCTAATCTCGTCTCCACTCCACGCGCACACACACGCACCCTTTTTCCCTCTCTCTCCACCGCCCAAAATCACCTTCTCTCTTTCCCGTGCAAGCACACGGCACTCAGATTGCTGTAAATATCTAAAACAATCTCAAATTTTTTCCATGAATCTCAGAATTTCCCATCAGTATTCTCTTCCAATTTGTATGTTGAGATTATTCAGATCTCATCACACACACACACACCTCCTGGTTCTCTCTCTCACACACCCTCCTTCGGTAAGCCTTCTGCCTAATACACCCTCCTCTCACGCCTTTGCCCTAAGATTGTCGATTATCTCCATCTGGCCCTATTCTCTCTCATCATAACCATCATCACCTCTGCTTTCCGACCTTACAACCGCCGCGACATCCATCGGCGACGACGGCTACGCGGTGACATTGGAGTGGCGAAAATACACGGAGGAGATCGAGCGGGAAATTGGAAGTTGCGGAAGAGTCTTTTGAAGAAGAAGGAGAGGAGAATTCGGAAGCTGGAAAGGAGTTCAATCGAGCAGAAAAAAAAAACACACAAACCGAAGATGCCGAGTGTGGAAGCCATATGTCGAAGAAGAAGAAGGAGAGGATCCAGTTCTCAAATTCATAGACTACGCTAAATCGATTCTGTACGAGAATACGGGTGAATCAGAAGACAATTCGATGCAACCACCAAGGTGGAGTTAGATCGTGAATCGGATTCTCAGAACGTGTGTTGCTTTCTCGAGTGGTGTTACCTTGACCATTCTTCTCTCGGAGCTTTCTCAGGTATTTGCGGTGGTCTGGTGAACTGCTTTTAGTTTTATTTCAGATTGGTTTCAACTTAGATGTTGTTATGTGGTAAGACAGATTTGAAGATGTTTATTCGGTGGTAGAGACATATTTCGAAGGTTCAACTTAGTTTGTGTTGTTTGTGTTGATATGGATACTTAAGGGAGGCTTGTTGCTTGTTCAGATAACAGAAATGAGTGCTGATGAGAGTGGCAGAGTTAGTTCTTCAAATTTAATCTCTTGTGTTGTGTGTGTTTTTGTTTTTCTGATAGTGTTTTTTTTCTCTTGTAATTTGATTAGTTTGGAAATAAATTTATCTAGATTTTAGTTTCTCATAGATATTTTTCAATGATATTTGAGAAATTGAAGTTATTAACATTTCAGATTCAGTGTGGTAATCTGCTACACGTGGACTTGAGGTCGACCTTCGTTGATTTAGTTTTCTGAAAAACATTGTGACATTGTTCACTGGATGATGTGATATTTAGGTCAAATGAATGATGAGCTAAGGAACTTTCTGGAGCTAAGTTTGCCAAAGGTCAAAGAAGGTAAGAAGCCAAAATTCAGTTTGGGATTGGTAGAGTGAAAGCTCGGATCACATATTTATGAAGTAACTAAGATTCCCGCCAAAGCAATGAGTTTGTTCTTAACTTCTTCGCGGTGTTCGGTTGCATTTTGATCTGTTCATTGAAAGCTTGAAGGTTGGTGATTGTTCAATCTCATCTCTTTATGTTTTGTTTCTTCTTGGAATGTACTCTAAATGGTTTTCTTATCTATCTATGTATCATTTCTATAAATATTAGTTTACAAACTCCATGTGCGTACATATGTAATATATACAAACTAATCTTGTTCCATAATAATAGTTATGTTTCAAATGTCAATGTCTCGTTTTCTTATTCCAAGTATAAACTTAATTTTTTATTTCACGAATAACTTACATAAGATTAAATATGTCAAACAAAAACGAAAACCGTGTACAAGAGAATTTATGATTTTTGTCTTAGTTGTACCTTTTAAATAAGACTCTTATTATGGAAAGAGGAAGTATGAATTATTTTCGGTCTTCGTCAAGTCTTGCTAATGATCTATATTTACTTGGGTTTGCAGAAGAACAACTCCAAAACTTTCATTCTCAATTTTGGTCAAGATTTTTATGCTCTCTAACTAGGTACAAATGTTGAGTTTCATCTACATTTTCGTCCAAAATACTACAATTTAATTAAAATTTGGACATGTGATTGCAGAATTTAATTGAAATGTCTAAGACAATTGCCTAAAACCTATAGAACCAAATCATGATTATTATATGTGTTCCTGATTTGCAGCAAATAGCAGCATCACCCCTCGAGGATATCCGCTTGAGTTAATTACCAGCTTTACATGGTATATGCACTGATTTGATCAAGCTATTTGTAATTTCTAAGTCCAAGCACTGACTTTATATTATCACTCAAGTTTTCATCATTTCTTCCTAGCTTACATTATTAATGAAATATTTCAATTTAGGTTGAGGGTGATGAAGATCATCAATATAAAGTTGTGAGGGCGCTCAAGATATGTTTGAGCTTGTAACAAGTGATTTTCTCATAAATGGTTCCAGGTTGCTACTATAGTCATTGGATATGCTTCACAATGAGCAGTAACTTGAGGGTGACACAACTAAAATGTTCAGCTGCTTTGAACCAGAATTATTTGCCTCAAATCATTCCATTCATTTCCCATTACCAGATGCAGGTCCTTTGATGGAGAAGGTAACTTCCCCTCGTTAAAGATGCAAAATTCTTTTGTCGATTATTTGTATTTGGAAGAGTTACTTTCATTTCGGACATGTTAAGTAGTGGAGAAGTTTTCACCTAACTTTTTCAGGTGTTGCATCAATCGAGTAAAACATTTTTATTTGAAGAGAGAAATGGTGCTACTTTTCCAGGTGTTGCATCAATCAAGTACAAGCTCAGAGCTATTGTACATATAAATCTCATCGATTAATCTTTGGCTTAATCTATGCACTCCTTCTGCATTATTGTAGTGAACCAACCTTTTTAAACACCTGGAAAAGTATCTCTAAATTGGTCTCTAATTCTTTTTTTTACTATTTAGACAACTCTAAGGTCATATTTTCTGTTACAGGACATTGTGTTTGTTACTATGGTTGGGTCCATCCAATACCAAGCATTGTCACAAAAAGTAGAAGATGCATTTTATAAGCTCACTAACACAACGGCACAGATCCAAGCATACGTGATTACTGGTATGCTGATGATTTTATCTGCTTGTTAGTACCCACTTCCTTCATTTTATATGTGTGTTTGCTTGAACGCTACTCAACTCTACCCAAGGTTCACATTCCTTTCTTTCAATAGTGTTCTGCATCAGTGAACCATTAGTATTTATGCCGGAAATCTTTAGGCAGTGATGTGCTGATTTATTGTTAATAAAGTGAAGTGCTAAAACTTAACGTACCTGTTACATGAAAAAACTAGAAGGGAAGTAGGTTTCTATCCACATGAGAAAAATAATTGGATATTAACTATCTACCTTTAATACTAAAAGAGAGTTGCAAGAAATTAGGGAAAAACACGTGTTGCTCCTACATAATTTTCACATAATTTCTTTCCTTTTAAAGTTATTAAAACTGCTCTAAAAACACTCTCTTCTCGCTGTTAATTTCTTCTTATTCACACATTATGATTCACAGTTTTCTCCAGTCAGAGAAGCTGTAGAAAACACAACCGTCTCTTTTGGTTCCAATAGGCTCCGCTATGACGTCTCTGTTTCTCTCTCAACCATATAAAATTCAGACTACAATTTTGTATAGATGCTTCAATTAAACAAGAAAAGATCATGGAAAGACAAGGATGTTGGAAAAGATTGCAAGCCTAGAATTGAAACTGAGTTCCATCTAGCAGGTTTGCTGTTAAAAAATGATAATTCTCTTTATTAGATCACTAATTTTGAAGCTAGAAATGCTCTCGTTCTCTATGAAGCTATCATCTTTGTGAAGGTTAGTGAAGAAGGAATTTGAGTTAAAGGTTCGATTATCTAATCTTCAAAAAGGTCAGTAATTAAGTGAAATTTATGATACATCTGCTTTGAGTTTTTGAAACTCCAAAGGCAGCTTGATTCCATAAACCAGGCACTTATTCATTCTCTTTATTGATTTGCTTATTCACTGAGTAAGCAGGGTCTGATCAAGATGATTAGTTGACTGGAGAATGCATCGGCATCATGTTTAATCTTACCAATTAGAAGCTTATGATATGGTATACATAATAATGATTTCCGTCCCTTTCTCTGATTTTGTAGTATCGCCCATACTTCCCTAGTTTTGTGGAGGAACTTGCTGTATTTATTGATTTAGCTCCAAAACTCCAGCTCATGGCTAAAGAAGTATAGCAGCGTCAAGTTCAGCTTGTTATGTCTAACCTAAAATAGGCATGTTTGTCGAAAATGAGATATTTACATGGTTTTGGGGTTATCTTCTTTGCATGCATCCTTACCAGCTAGATTATTTTATTTAATTATGCTGCAATTTGTGGTTAACTAGGCTATTGATGGAGTTGATGGATTTCAGAATACCCACCAGATTAAATAATTTGAATTTGCAAAGTTTTGCATTGACCACATATCAGTATTTCCTAGAAATGAGGAAGTTATCCTTGGTGCAGTTTTATCTTCCTTAGTTCCTTATTATTATGTGATCTACTCGTCTAACATCTGATTTGATAGTTCTCTGTGTGATGCCCAATTTCATTTGTGCTTACTTTTTACTGATGATCGAAAGTAGTGCACATGGAAATTATCATGATGGTGTGATATTCTCACAGTTGGTATGCTTGTTTCTCAACCGCATTTTATTACTTCGTTGTGTGATAAGATAAGATTTCATCAATAACTTGCCTTTTTTATGCAGAACTTAATTAATTTAGCGGGTTCTGAAAGTTAAAAAACTGAAACAACTAGGTTAAGGAGAAAGGAAGGATCTTACATCAACAAAAGTCTTCTAACTCTTGGAATTGTGAGTACGTGATCTTACTCTTTTGCCAGTTGGAATCATATATTGGTTGTCGGGTTGTCCCCCTTTTTTCCTCTTAATATTTTTATTTTTTTCTTTTCTTAGCTCACTGCCATGTTATATACAAACTTAGGTGTAACGGACCCAGTTGAACTAAATTTTACTTGAATGAAATTATGGTTTGATAATAAAATTTCTTTCTGGGATATGATTTTCTTACTAGTAAAATAAACATTTCATACGGTTTCATTCATTCTTTGTTGTTTTGAACTTTTTGCATCTGAAGGTAATTGGAAAACTTAGTAAAGGGAAGGCATCCTACGTTCCTTATCGGGATTCAAAACTTAACCGCCTTCCACAATCCTCACTATGTGGGCATGGACATGTTTAGGTGAGCATGACAGAACATTAATCTAATTACATGTTTTTGTTCTGAATACATAATAAATTTATCAGATCATATCATAATCTCTTTGATTGGAGTATGTTGATGAATGTTACATGTAATTACGTATTGCCTCAGCTTATTTGTACAATTACTCTAGCATCAAGCAATATGGAGGAGACCAATAATACCTTGAAATTTTCCAGCAGGGCCAAACATGTTGAAATATATGCCTCCCGTAATAAAGTGAGTTTGTTTACCCGTGCTTTGGAGTTAGATTAATATTTCAGAGTGGTCAATTCTCATGGCGTTTGTTTATCTCAATTTCAGATAATTGATGAGATATCATATCTCAAAGAAGAACTTAATCAACTAAGGATGGGGATGCTTGTTGGTGTCATCCACGAAGATATTATTTCCTTAAAGCAACATGTATATATGACTCTTATTCTTGAAATCGTTAGCCAGTGGAATTCCTGAGATTGTCCATGAGTGCGCCAAAATCACCATCACTTCGTATTTTCTTAAGTATTGCTCTATTTTCTGTAGAGTGGGGTTGACACTTGGCCTACATTTGCTATCTATGAATTTATATAGTTACAACAAGGGCAAGTCAAAATGCAGCAAGGTTGGAGGAGGAAGAAGAAGCCAAGGCTGCTCTAATGAGTAGAATTCAAAAGCTGACCAAAACTAATACTTATCTCTTCTAAAAACACAATACCAGGATACATCAGTGACATGCCATCCCACCAAAGGAGTCATTCCATTGTTAACAATGATGTAAGTTATTTGTTTAGGCATGTTTTAAGCAAATAAACTTGCTCTCTTTTGCCATCAAGTCTTTCTCGTTGACTTGAACCTGCATCATTTTCTTTGATATAAAGGCCATGGTCAAATTACCTTCGCTGCTTCCCACCCCCACCAGGGAGAGAGAGAGAGAAGATATAATTGGCTTAGACTATTGACTAGGTTTTGTTAATATTCATCAGTCAGTACATGTAATTTTTGTTATGGTAATGGAACTATGGACAATAAATTTGGATAATGGTCTGTACAACTTGCTTTATTAGTTGAAGTAAATACTTATTTCATGATTCATTGTTTTAATTCTGTTAGTGAAAACAACTCTTGAACACACAACACCAAAGAATCTGGAAATTGTACAAAGAAAACACTTCGAATTCACACATGCAGTTTGGCCAGAGTTGTGGCCGAATTGAGCTTACGCAGAACAGGAAATAGAAATGGATCAAACACAGTTTTAACGTGGTTCGTTCAAGATGAACTACATCCACGGAGGCAAGGCACACCTCAATCCACTAAGAACTTCAATCAATTACAGAGAATTAGCTCAAGAAATGAAATGCCCAATTCTGAATGCAAATTAGGGCACGAACACTCAATCTCTAAATACTCTCTCTAATCTAAAGTACAGGGGATAATGCTTCATAGTTATGTTCTCCTCAATGAGAGCTTTACAATGATATATGGATTGAAGCTCGAATGCAACTGGATTGGAATTTATAACCGCAAGAAGTTCACGCTGTGTTCGTTTAGCTACAGGACAAATGTGACGGTTTTGCTTCGTCACAAACTGAAACTGTTCGTCACAAACGACAGTTATTTACCTAACTCGAACCCGGTTTGCTCATGACCAGTTTGTCTTCTTGATGATAAAACCCAGTTTAAACCGCCGGTTCTCCACTCCCTAACTCCGGTTCCACATTCCCAACACACCATATTACAAAGTATAGGCTCACTTGATGAAATTGATCATCACCACACAAATCTCCACCTCAATGAATCATGTGTGCCTCTTCCTGCCTCACCACTGCCTTGTCTGTTAATGCTCTTCATGACATTGCTCAAGCTGCAGCAGGCTCGAGCAATGCTCCACTTTGTTCCCAGGTACACCCTTAGTAAGAAAATCAGCAGGGTTATGCAATGTGTGTACCTTCTTCACTTCCACAGAACCAGAATCAATGATATCCCTAGCAAAATGCAACCTAACATCAATGTGCTTTGACCTTTCATGAAATGCTTGGTGTTTCACAAGGTGTAGAGCACTTTGATTATCACAGTAAATCGCCACACACTTTTGCTTGATGTCCAAGTCTCTCAAAATCCCTTTAAGCCAGATTGCTTCTTTGATGGCTTCAGTGAGAGAGATATATTCTGCTTCTGTGGTTGAAAGTGCTACAACTGATTGTTGTACACTTCTCCAGCTGATGGCTGTTTCAAATAAGGTGAACACAAATCCAGAAATAGATTTCCTAGTGTCTATGTTTGCTGCAAAATCAGAATCAGCAAACCCCTCCAATGCAACAGTGCTTCCATTCACTTTCTTCTCAAACTTCAGTGACAAGTTCATTGAACCCTTCAAATACCTCATCACATGCTTCAAAGCTTCCCAATGTTCAACACCTGGGTTTGACATGAACCTGCTCACTAAAGAAACAGCATAGGCCAAGTCAGGCCTACTACAAATCATCCCATACATGAGACTTCCAACTCCACTTGCATAAGGAATATTGCTCATATGTATGACCTCCTCTTCAGTCTTTGGGCATTGTTCTTTGGTGAGTTTCTTCTGCAGATTAATTGGAGTGGAGAGAGGTTTGGATTCATGCATGTGGAACCTCTCCAAAACCTTCTGTAGATATTGCCTCTGAGATAACCAAAGAACTCCAGCTTCTCTTTTCCTCAGTATGTTCATGCCCAAAATCTTCTTGGCATCTCCAAGATCTTTCATGTCAAATTCAGTGTTAAGTCTGTCCTTCAACCATTGTACACTCTTCTTGTTCTTGCTGGCAATCAACATATCACCCACATACAAAAGAAGGAAGACTTTATCTTGCTTTGAACACTTGTTGAAGTAAACACAACTATCATACAGACTTCTTACAAAGCCAACACTGATCATGAAGTCATTGAACCTCTTATTCCACTGTCTTGGACTTTGTTTAAGTCCATACAGTGACTTCTTCAGCAAACAAACTTTCTCTTCTTGTTCAGGAACAACAAAGCCTTCTGGCTGTTTCATATATATTTTCTCAATGAGTTCTCCATGTAAGAATGCTGTTTTTACATCTAGTTGTTGTAGTTCCATGTCCTCTTGAGTAACCTTTGATAAAAGCAACCTGATTGAGCAGTGCTTTACTACTGGAGAGAAAACTTCATTAAAATCAATCCCTTCCCTTTGTGTAAAGCCCCTAGCCACCAATCTTGCTTTAAACCTCACTTGTTTGGATCCTGCAGTCTCTAACTTCTTTTTGTATATCCATTTAGAACTTACAAGTTTCTGACCTTTTGGTTTATTCACCAATATCCAGGTCTCATTCTTTTCCAGGGATTCCATCTCTTCAATCATTGCCTGAATCCAGTGTTCTCCTTCTTCACAATCTAGTGCTTCTTTAAAACTACTAGGCTCTTGTGATTCCAGGTCTTCAGCAACATTCAAGGCATAATAAACACTCCCTGCTTGCCCATAGAAATCAGGTCTATTGATTTTTCTTCTAGGTCTGTCCCTTCCAATGCTATATTCTCTCACATTTTGTGAAGGTCCAGCTTGTTCTTCTTCTTCAGATGATGAATCACTATCTTGTAGATTCTCTTGTTGTTGAGATGTGTGATCATCTTCAGCAGGATGCTCCACCTGAATTGGTATCTCTTCAGTCTCTTTAGCACCATCAAGTTCTTCCTTAGAGCCTGTTGAAGTATAAGCCATCACATTCTCATTAAACTTTACATCTCTGCTTGTGATTATCTTCTGATTTCCCTTCTCTAGACACCACAATCTGTAGCCCTTTATCCCATCTGGATATCCAAGAAATACACATCTTAGAGCTCTTGCATCTAACTTGTCTTGCTTGACATGGACAAAAGCAAGACAACCAAACACCCTTAAACCTTCATAACTTGGTTTCTGTCCACTCCACACCTCTTCAGGTGTTTTGAACCCAATCACTGATGAGGGTGACCTGTTAATGAGATAACATGCTGTAGCAATGGTTTCACCCCAAAATACCTTTGGCAACCCAGCGTCCAACAGCATACACCTTACTCTTTCAAGAAGAGTCCTATTAAGCCTCTCAGCAACCCCATTCTGTTGAGGATTCATTGGGACAGTCATATGTCTCTTGATTCCTCTTTCTTCACAGAAGTTTGTGAACTCAGTAGAGAGGTATTCCAATCCATTATCAGTCCTAAGGGGCTTCAGCTTCTTCCCTTTGACATTTTCTAGTTGAATCAACCATGTTTTAAACTTATGAAAAGCATCACTCTTATTCTTCATCAACATGATCCACACCTTTCTACTGTAATCATCAATCAAAGACATGAAATACCTTGCTCCACCATGAGTCTCTGTCCTTGCAGGACCCCATATGTCAGAGTGGACATAATCTAATGGCTCTTGAGTTGTGTGAACACCCTTTCCATAGGGCAGCTTCTTGGACTTGCCCAATGCACACTGATCACAAAACTCCAGGTTTTGGTTTCCCATGTTTCCAATTACACCACTTCTTGACAACTCCTTCAACCCTTTCTCTCCTATGTGTCCAAGCCTCTTGTGCCATTTAACAAACTCAGAACTGCTCAAGACCATATCAACACTCCCAACAACAGGTGAACCAATCAAGATAAACAACCCATTATGCTGTCTACCTTTAATCACCACTTTACCATGTTTAGTGATATGCAAGAAGCCATCCACTGAGCTAAACTGACAACCACTAGTTACCAAAGAACCAACAGATAGAAGATTTCTTTTAAGGCCAGGAGCATATCTTACATTATAGATGATTCTGACCACACCATCAAACATTCTTATGCTCACTGATCCAATTCCTTTGACCTTGCATGATTGGTCATTGCCCAGGAGAATATTTCCACCATCTTCTCTCTTTAATTCATCAAACCATGACTGGTGTGGACACATATGAAAGGAGCAGCCTGTGTCCAGGACCCATTCTTTCACCATTCTTGATTCAGTAACATTCAATACCTCTGGAGGATCTTCTTGAAGGTCAATGGCAGCAGCTTCTGCCCCTTGGTTTCCTCCTTTCTTGTTTCTTTTAGGACAATCCTTCTTCAAGTGACCAGGCTGCCTGCACTTGAAGCATTTCCTCTTCTCAACCCATTCACTCCCCTTCTTTGGATTTGAATCTCCTGCTTTGAAGTCCTTAGAATTCTGTCCCTTCTTCAAGCTGTGAGAGTTGTTTCCCACAGACGGCGCCACTTGTTAGTGAAAACAACTCTTGAACACACAACACCAAAGAATCTGGAAATTGCACAAAGAAAACACTTCGAATTCACACATGCAGTTCGGCCAGAGTTGTGGCCGAATTGAGCTTACGCAGAACAAAAAATAGAAATGGATCAAACACAGTTTTAACGTGGTTCGTTCAAGATGAACTACATCCACGGAGGCAAGGCACACCTCAATCCACTAAGAACTTCAATCAATTACAGAGAATTAGCTCAAGAAATGAAATGCCCAATTCTGAATGCTAATTAGGGCACGAACACTCAATCTCTAAATACTCTCTCTAATCTAAAGTACAGGGGATAATGCTTCGTAGTTATGTTCTCCTCAATGAGAGCTTTACAATGATATATGGATTGAAGCTCGAATGCAACTGGATTGGAAGTTATAACCGCAAGAAGTTCACGCTGTGTTCGTTTAGCTACAGGACAAATGTGACGGTTTTGCTTCGTCACAAACTGAAACTGTTCGTCACAAACGGCAGTTATTTACCTAACTCGAACCCGGTTTGCTCATGACCAGTCTGTCTTCTTGATGATAAAACCCGGTTTAAACCGCCGGCTCTCCACTCCCTAACTCCGGTTCCACATTCCCAACACACCATATTACAAAGTATAGGCTCAATTGATGAAATTGAACATCACCTCACAAATTCTCTCCAAGTAGATCATGTATGTGAAGAGTAGGATATATCTAAGAGAAATTTAGCTGTCATGTTATTCATTCACCATTTTCTGTCTTTCTTCAACAGAAGTTGGATGCTCTGCATGACGATTCTTAGAACTTGATAGCGAGAATCAGAAGAACTCTCCATCTTTTGCTTTTTCTACTCCATCAGATGCATATGGTAGTCAATATAGACGATCTTTCAGCAAATGGAACGAAGATATATCACAAACTAGCATTGCTACATCTGAAACAAATCACTAGGGTGAAATTAGTGGTTCGACCTGTGTACCCTTAAACATCTGGTAGAGCAGTCCGTAAATGATCCAGAAATCTCAAAAGTCCAGGTAATCTACAGTTTCCTTTTTAAAAGCGTTATATGGCTACTCTTACTACTCCACAAATTCCTTTCAATTCTGAAAATTTTGTGTCCTTTCCTATTCAAAAACTTAAAATGTTTCTTCCAAGGCCCGCCCTACTCTCCGCACTGCCAATATATATTCATATTTCTTAGTGTTACATGAGACAGTTTTAGCAAGTGCGGTATTTGAAATTTAGGAGAAGCTAATCTAAATTGGTTATAAGTTTACTATGAAAGCATGAAAGACACGACAAAGTATGAAATACTTATATATCTTGATTCTTAAACTAAGACGGGATAATTAACCTGTGAGCCATGAACAAGTGGCAAGCATGCTCCTTTAAGAAAATTGAGACCTTGTTGTTGTTATATTCCCTACCATATGTTTGATGGAGAATTGATTATTACATAGATTCTGAACTCAACAAAAGCTCCATGTGTTTTGATTCTCAGGTTCAAAACGTGGAGCAAGAAATACAAGAAAAGAAAAAGCGGATGGAAGTTTTAGAACAACGTATAGCTGAGAGCAGTAAAGGTTCGGTTGCCAATGCATCAATAATAGAAATGCAGTAGGACATCCTTGTTTATGATATTTTAGACCCTCAATTTGTTGATTTATTCATGTGATTGTTTGAGCTTGGCCAGCCTATGTGTTTATGATTAATGTGGATTCTTAGAAATGATTTATGTGTTTATGATTAATGTGGTTTCAAATGAATAGAACCACATATAATTGCCTTAAATGTTTTTTTTTTTAATGTTAATTTTATCTTGATGCTTGAGCTTCATTCTTTTGTTAACATACTCGTTTATAATGTTTTCATAGGCAGGAAGGCAACGAAGGTTCATATCTTTTGAAGAATTTGATGTGAAGTTCCAAACATTTTTTGAAGTCTTAGATTCTAATTGTAAAGTGGCAAGGAGTACAATGTTATCCTTTTTTATGAAGTGCACAGTTTTAGATATTCCACAATCATGTTATGTCTTGGATTAGAGAGAATTATTTTGATCTATGAATGCATATTTGTGACGTTCCTGAAAACATGTTTCAATTTATAATTATTTTTAATAAATTATCTGTTAAATAGACACGATTTAAAATGAAGAACAACGGGTAAAAGACAATAGCTAAAAGGAGTTGCTAAATTTGAAAATTAACACTAAATAAACAACGATTTAAATTGTAGAACAACGGGGAAAAACTGTTGCTAAAACTAACAAAAACAACGGTTTTAAGATTAAACAACAGATACAAACTGTAATTAAAACTAACAAAGACAACATAGTATATCTGTTATATGGAGTGTTGTTGTTCATGGAACAGACAACGGTTTTTACTTGTAGTTAAAAGTGTACTTTTAACAACAGCACTATTAATAACAGACTTATTTATAACTGGACAACATATAAAATCTGTTGTCTATTTCAAAAATTCTTGTAGTAGAGTAAACCAGTGCCTCGAGACCTATCTTCATTGTATGACCAGCACAAATCCTAATCAGTGGACCAGCTGGTTACCGCTTGCGGAATTTTTGTACAACACATCATTCCACACTTCAATCGCTTTGACACATTTTCAGGCTCTATATGGGTATAAACCTTCTCCATTAGCCATTTCTTCTTACCTGGAACCATCAGTGATTGGAGTGGAGGCAACCCTCCAACAACAACAGGAAATTCAGACGCATTTGAAGCAACTCCTACAGCAGGCTCAAGACCGAATGAAGGTCGCAGCTGACAAGCATCGGACGGACAAACAATATCAGGTCGGGGAATGGGTTTACTTGAAGCTTAAACCCTATCGACAACACTCATTACATCTTACAAAAGCATGGAAACTATCTCCATAGTACGCAGGCCCATTTAAGATCTTGAAGAGAATCGGAGAAGTCGCTTATGAGCTGCAACTCCCAACTACAGCAAAAATCCACCCAGTCTTTCATATTTCACTTTTAAAGAGAAGTGTCAAGTCAGCAGATGAAGTCACCGCGGAGCTGCCACCATTTGATGCGGAGGGCAAAATAGTCTTACAACCTGTTGCTATTCTTGCCAGGAGGTTAGTCAAAAAGAAAAACAAGCCCAAAACTCAACTATTGGTTCAATAGGCCCATCTTCCGGAAGAGGGAGCCACTTGGGAAGATTACAATTACATCGAGCAGCACTTTCCACAGTTGCTAGCTTGAGGGCAAACTAGTTTTCGGGGAGGGGGTGATTTGTCATGTATTAGTAGCTGAAGGTTAGCAGCTCACGTGAGGACATGTGAGGAGAGTCAGGGAGAGAGTTAGTTAGTTAGACGATTTCTCTTCTTTAAGTGTATAAAACCATAAACGGTTGAACAACTCCGATTATGAATGATAATTCTTTCACTTCCATAATTTTCTCTTTAGCCTTCTTTCACGTTTGCTTACACTCGCACACACAGCCGCCCATATCTGGATGAATTTCCCCGGAAGCTACTCAAGGATCCATGGGAAATGCCTAGTGAGGTGAGGAATTTGAGCTCAGATTGTTAATAACTCGCTGACCTCGTGACAGCTGAACGAGGTATAAACGTCCTTAGACGAGGAGGAACCAAAAAAAAAATATAGACGACCAATAAGGACTTAGCACCTGAAACAAAATTCGTTGGAACTAATTGATTTTCAATTTTTTTTTTTTTTTTTTTTTTTTTTTTGTTGCAACAGAGCTACTTATCCATGTTTTCTAGGGCTAGATTCGGGCGCCAATTTGACCGGTTAACCATTGTATGGTCTAGAGGTCTTGACGCTATCTGAATGCAAAAACTTTATTCAGTTAGTATTAACCCAGGCGAAGTCGTCTGATGTACGAAATTAAGCAATAAACTTAATCAAACTGCAAATAGAAAAGGAAATTTTGAATTTATGCTAGTTAATTTTGCTTTTGTAATCCCTCCGTTTCAAAATAATTATATTTTTAAATAAAATAAAAAATTTCAAAATAAATATTTACTTATTCCACAATATATATTTACTTAATTTATTGATTATTTACTTATTCCACAATATATATAAAAGGCAAAAACTTGGGTGCACCATGTGCACAATAGCCTTATTGTGCATTGGTTCGGCCGCGGCCGCGGCCAATTATGACTGAAAAGAGTATTTGGGTTGTAGACTGCGCGGCCGCGCACAACTATGACTCAAACATACTTTATGAAATTGTCAAACATACTTTATGCAAATATCAAACATACTTTATGAGTAAATCAACCATACCTATGTTAGGAATTTTGTCTTGAATCTGTTTCACTTTAAAATTGTAACTCAAACATACTTTATGAAATTGTCAAACATACTTTATGCAAATATCAAACATATTTTATGAGTAAATCAACCATACCTATGTTAGAAATTTTGTGTCTTGAATTTGTTTCACTTTAAAATTGTGACTCAAACATACTTTATGAAATTGTCAAACATACTTTATGTAAATATCAAAAATACTTTATGCAAATATCAACAATAATGCATGTTGATGCTCAAATATACTTTATGAAATTGTCAAACATACTTTATGTAAATATCAAACATACTTTATGAGTAAATCAACAATACCTTAAGTGCACTATATTATGATTTTGTATCTTGAATCTGTTTCACTTTAAAATTGTGACTCAAACATATTTTATGAAATTGTCAAACATACTTTATGCACATATCAAACATACTTTATGCAAATATCAACAATAATGTATATTGACGCGGCCGCGACACTTTGTCGCCATCGGGACACTTGGTCGCGGTCGTGGCACTCAAACAAGTGCACCATAGCACTATTGTGCACATGGTGCACCCAAGACCTACTCTATATAAAATAAAATGGATTATGTATGATAATATTTGCCTTTTATATTTATTCTTAATTTTTTCAGAAAAAACTAAAATGTCACTTATTTTGAAACGGAGGAGTCCAATTTATTCGGGTAAGATTACATGTTCTCAAAAATAAACAGAAAAGGAAGTTTTGAATTTATGCTAGTTAATTTTACCTTTGTACAATTTATTCGGGTAAGATTACATGTTCTCAAAAAATACTTCATAATTTTTATTTTATTTAATTTATGCTCGATTTCAATAACTTGTCGAATTTGCTAACATGACGGTTGACGTGGTAAGTGATATCAGAAGTGCCACATCAGTAATTTTTTGTGTTTTAAAATTCCGGAAAAATCGAGTTAGATTATACAAAAGTAAAAATTGAAGGAGTTTCTTAAAATCCGTAAATCTTACGAATATAAATTAGACCTAAGTAAAATTGAAAATTGTCCAACAATAAATAATGAATTTAATATGTGCAGCTTACAGATCACCATTGACCCGATACACGACTAATAGTTCACTAGTCAACTACGATTAAAATTGGCAATACATTTTAACCACGTAACAGTCGATTATCAGTTATTAATTCAAAATTTATTAGCGTCTCATTCTTGTGAATAGATAACTAGTCGTTTAAGGCTTTTAAGTTTAGAGTAGGTCTTGGGTGCACCCAACACACAATAAGTTTATTGTGCACTCTTCAATTTAATTTGGGAATTATATATATATTAAGGGCTGCGTTTGGATAAGCATATAAGGCCGATGGCCCAGCAGTTAAAGCATCACGCGCGCGCGCTGAGGTCTCGAGTTCGAGCCTCAGCTAGCACGCGCAATTTTTTCTTTTTCTTTTAATTCAAATTAATAATATATGTGTGTATATATATATATATATATATATATATTAAGGCATGTTTGTTAACACATGAGACACTAGCCTAGGTGGTAAAGTCTTAAATTGTTAGATATTAGGGCTTGGGTTCGAATCCCATCTTCTTCAAATTTTTATATATGTGCACTTTTTATATTATTTTAGACAATGTAATATATTATTTAAAAAAATTATATATTATTATTCAAAAAAAATGTGTATACCGGTAACATAACATGTACTATTACACAATATAACATATACTATTACGCAATATAACATATACTATTACGCAATATATATAATTAAAAAAATTTTGTATACCTGTAACATAACATATACTATTACACAATATAATGTTACATATACTATTACACAATATAACATATACTATTACGCAATATAACATATACTATGAAACAACAGAATATATTATTAAAAAATTGTACATGTAACTATAACATATACTATTACGCGATATAACATATACTATTGCGCAATATAACATATACTATTGAACAACATAAAAAGAGGTAAAAACAGAGCAAAATCAGGGTTCGAACCCGCACATCCCGCGCTCCTGGACCCCGCGCGCGTGTGTCTCACCGCTTCACCACATGTTATTATTGGGAATTTATCCAAACAAGGCCCTTATATATATTCTTAATTTCAAATTAAATAGGAGAGTGCACAATAGTGCAATTGTGTGTTGGGTGCACACAAGTTTTTGCCTTAAGTTTATGTTCCGATTGGAGACGAAACCTTAAATACTTATTTAAAGATTCTGTGGATTCATATTGTAGTGTCACTATATATGTTGATCAAGGTTAATTTATAGTAAGGGATATAAATGTCATTTTTCTAATGTTATCCCAAGTATTGGTTAACTATCTTGGGGGTGGGGGTGGATTATTATCTATTGTATAAAATGTCATTATCTTAGGTTATCTACCCAAGCAAACGGAGCCTATAACAAAAAGTTGAAGTTGGATAGCTTAAGTGGTAAAAATATCTATTACCTAGATTATTGATTCAGGGTTCGAGTCTGGGGGAATTGGAGAGTTTTTCATTTGTCTTAGAGTAGGACGAAAAAATTACACTACTAGAAAAATGATCTTTTGAGACAATAAAAAATTGTCTAAAAAATGAGTATTTGTGACAACTTTATTATTAGAGACAACATATTATGACTAATTAGTTGTCTCAATAACTCAGTCTCAAATAATATATTTGAGACGACAAAATTCATATCAAATGCAATTTTTTCTTTTTCTTCAACTAGCTGTCACTAAAAGTAGTGTGGAAATAATATTAAATAATTTTTAGAGAATTTTGGGGAAACAAGGTGCTACAAATAACTTATAATTAGTTATTACAGTTATGATCTCACAAAAAGTACTACTAAAGACCATTTTTTTGAAGTGATATTGATCTTGGATAAAAGGATCAGAGTAAACCTTTCGTTTTAACCTTGATTTTGAGGTGGAGTTAGACTCGCTTTTCCCCCGAGCTCACACAACATTAACGACCTATATTGTTTGATTAAAAAAACTTACTGAAAGATGAATGGATATTGTTAACGACCTATACTTTATTTGAAGCATAGTCTTGGTCCCAGTGGAGAGGAATGGATATTGGTCCCAAAGGAAGGAAGGGGTAAATAAACCTCTTAGTTCAAAATTTCCTTTACATAACTGTGATCCTTTTTGTTGTCACTGTTAGATGTCAATAATAGAGGTGTATAGACGACGATGTATTTAATGCAGAAAAAGTCGAGGCTAGAGTTTGACTTTATATCCGTAAGACGAAATTGCCACATACACAGGTGCAATACATATACAAGCAATCGCCTCCAAGATACAACAACTTTAGAACTTCAGATCGTTGCACTACGAATCGGAAGTTATCGGCGAACGTACTCGGATATTTGGAACTTTCTGACACAACTAATGCAGAATTGGAATACTTGAAATCTGAATATAACTTGTGAATTTTCTGGTGAATGAAATGCAAACTGGAGGGTCGACAGCCAAAGAAGGCAAATCAAGGTCATAAGAATCAAGCCAACTTGCCGAGCACAAATCCTTGCAAGAAGAATTGTCTGAAATGGATCTATTTGCCGTCATGTTCGAGGCAAACTTAGTAGATAATCCGAGGGAATGGTGGATTGACACAGGGGCTACCCGTCATATCTGTTCAGACAAGGAACTATTCTTCACTTACTAAGAGATCAATGGCAGAGAGCTCTTAATGGAAAACTCCGCAACGTCTCCGGTGTTAGGATTGGGGGAAGTTGTGTTAAAGATGACGTCGGGAAAAGAACTAACTCTCGTGGATGTTCTTCATGTCTCAGACATTCGCAAGAATTTAGTCTCCGGTTCTTTGTTGAGTACTGACCAAGTGTGGTCTATTTATTAGGAAAGGCCATCTTGAGAAGAGCCTTTTCAAGATGAATGTAATGACTGTAAAGCGTGACATTAAGCGCAATATTAATATTAGTGAAGTTAATTACTTGCTTGAGTTTTCTAATTTATGGCATGGTAGATTAAGATATGTAAATCAAAGTACACTTCGACGGTTAGTGAATTTAGATTTACTTCCTAGAATGGAATTTGATTCACAAAAGTGTGAGATCTGTGTGGAGGAAAGATTGGCAAAAACAACATTCCATTCAGTGGATAGAAGTCTTTCACCTCTAGAACTTGTCCATACTGATGTATGTGATTTGAAGTTTCTGCAAACTAGAGGTGGTAAGAATTACTTCATTACTTTTATTGATGATTGCACAAAATATTTTTATGTATATCTTTTGAAAAGCAAAGATGAAGCCATTGAGGCGTTCAAAAATTATAAGAATGAAGTTGAAAATCAACTTAGCAAAAGAATCAAAGTGATTCAAAGTGATAGAGGTGGAGAATATGTAGCTCCATTTGAAGAGTTTTGCCAACAAAACGGTATTATTCATCTAAAGGAGATGATCAATGCTATATTGATAAGTTCGGGCTTACCCCCAGAACATGTGGGGGGAAGCAATCTTGTCTGTTAACTAAATTCTTAACAAATTTCCACATAAAAAGAGGGACAAAACTCCGTACGAGTTGTGGAAAGGAAGAAAACATTCCTCCCATTACCTC
This sequence comes from Ajuga chamaepitys, assembly GCA_958295605.1. Lineage (NCBI taxonomy): Eukaryota > Viridiplantae > Streptophyta > Magnoliopsida > Lamiales > Lamiaceae > Ajuga > Ajuga chamaepitys. The sequence goes on along the minus strand of OY282498.1, from coordinate 36,746,863 downwards.
AAAGTGTGGGGGCGCCTAGCCAAGGTTGAAGTACCTAAGCCAAAATAAGTGAAAATAGGACCCAAAATTGTTGATTGCATTTTCATTGGATATGCGCATAACAGTAGTGCACAAATCAGACGTTCCTGACATGAACCTGGGAATGACTATTGAATAAAGGAACGTGGTGTTCAGGCAATAAATGAATAAACATTAAAACATACAAGAATTTATAGTGATTACATGGTGGGTAATCTTTCAACGTACATTCTACTCTTTTTGTTTAGAAGAATACAATAAATTTGCTCCCACACCAGCATAAATCTCAATTTATTATTTTCTTCAATTATTTTTATAGGGAACTCTTCGTTATTTTTTATAGCTTACATAAATAATTATATAATATTAAAAATTCTAGAAAATTACTTGCATAAAAAAGTAAAAAAAAAAAAAAAGATTAATTTAATATACAACATTTATCTTTCAAAAAAAACATGCAACATTTATAAATATAACGTTAACATAATTATTTTTAAGTAATAATTTTTACTACCTAATTAAATGTAAAAAATAATTTTAACTAATAATACATCATTAAGAATTGAGTATGAATATAATAGAGCTGTAATAGTTGGAATTATATGTACTAAAGATAGAATTACTCGAAAATGCAAATTTTGATTATGGAGTTCGACTGGAGATGACTTCCTGTAAAATTGTAAACTTAGAATGTATGGTGAGAGGGCCTTAAGAGCTGGAACCAATTTCCTCCAACAAATAATTTCTTAATATTTAAATAGCTAGCCCATGTAATGATAGTTTTAGTGACGATCTCATCATTAACTGATGATGGTCAGGGTTCAGCCCTCGCATTTAAAAAAACAAAACAAAACGTGAATCTATCCAAGAATGCGGCATTAATGTTCAACAAAGAATGCAACATCGAAAATTAGCAAATATGCAACAACTAATATCATTTAAGGAGTGTTTCAATTTGCTTATTTAAGAAAATATTATATTCTAACTTAATATATGCTCGAATGAAGTGTTTGGGGTGTTTATTTCTGTTATAATTAATCACCTGAAATACAATAGTCATAAGCAGTAAAAATACTACTTTTTCTGCTTATTTAATAAATTAAGAAATAATAATTTTTTTTTTCTCAAATACTTCTATTCGGATTTATAGTTTTGGGATTTTTGTCATTAATATATATATATGTGTGTGTGTGTGTGTGTGTGTGGAATTAATTATTTGTTGTGCTTACAAATAATAAGCAAACTAAGAAGATCACGTTGAAGATTTGGAAGAGCTTCAATGACCGAATACCACTAAGAAAAGGAGAGAGAAACAATATGAAGCATAAAACAAATCTAATCCATTAGATTTGTTTGGCCATGTAAACAACCCATGGAGTGAGAAGAAATTAAGAAAGATATATCTTGGAGATTGTGTTCGCAATGTGTTAGTCATATCACACAAGAAAAATGAACCTTGTCATGAGCTTTCTTGGTCAACAAAAGCCTTAGTGTGTATGTCCGTGCGCGGGTGCGTGCATATATATATAAGAAGTATTCTACCATTTTCCATCCTGTATTTAGAGAGAAAAAACTATAGTATATACCGAATATACATGAGAGGATTATTATGTAGCGATGTTAGGTTTTATAGCAACAATGTGATAACATAAGGTTAGGTGTCTAGCATTCTGAGCGAAATTGCAGTGAGGAATTTAGTTGTATACTCGAATGTGTTGTTAAGTGACATATAGTTGCTGGTTAGTGTTGACCATTCAGCTAGATCGTAAATTGTAATTTATGAGTGTCAGTGTTATAGCATACATTTACATCAGATAGTTCTGCAGGAGAAGGGGTTTCAAGGCGAGCTCGGGAGAGATCGTTCGGCCGTCGGTTGTTTGTCGTGTCGACAGGAGTCGCCGGGAGTTTTTGGTAATGTATATGGTAGCAGAGTTAGGATTTCTATGTAAAACATAAACATGTACAATTTGATTATCAATGACAAAAGTTAGAGGGGCCTAAGATATTCATCCCATTTATTTTTTGGTGTTCATTTTTGGTTTTATATTGGTTTGTATCAGTGCAGAACACCGGAGCGCGCAAACTATAAAATTACAATTGGTACCAGAGCGGGTCCATATCCTATACGGTCATTTTGGAAGTCTGCACTATCATGGAGTTTTCTGGAAACACGATGACGAAGTTCCGAAAGAAATAAGTCCCTAAGAAGGCTTCGTTTATATTTTGGAGTAAACCAAAATCGAAGAAACATATTCCGAATAAGGCCCAGTATATTAGAACATGAGTTACCCAATTTTTCTGAATCTGATTCTTCTAATGAAGAAACAAGTCCCATGATTAATGAAGAAACAAGTCCCATCAAACAATTGAAAAACTTCAAAAATCACAAGCGGTGAACGAAAAACTAAGGACGGAAGCTGAGAAAAAGGATCGAGTCATAATTAATCTGAATGAGGAACGTGTGAACATAATTAGAAGCATGAAAAGGCAGTCTCAGTGGAGAAAATTTGAGAAAGAGAATCTATGTTACAACATATACTAGCTAGGAAAGAAAAGGAGATAAAATCCTTGTAAATTGGACTCGAAAAGACTCAATACAACCTTAGTATGTGTAAAGACAATATGAATGACAAAGTCCTAACAATTGAGAGGTTTTGGACCTCTTCGGCCAAACTGCTATAAGATGAAATATGATTACTTATATACCTTATCAGGTTGGAACCACAGAGACGGTCCTTGAAAAATACCACGAAAAAAAAGTTAGATGTGAGACCACAATCATACACAAAGGCACATCAAGTTTGGGTTTCTAAGAATTACACATGTTGTAATGTTTGTCTTGCTCTAAGTTTTGTTATTTCATATGCTTGGTATTTTGACAGTAGGTTCTCGCATCATATTACTGGAAATAGATCACACTAGTTAATATAGAACTGATTGTCAATGAACTTATCATGTTTGGTGATGGGGTTAGAGGTAAAGTAATTGGAAAGGGTACACTTAATTTAACTGATATTTTATTCGTTGAAAACTTGAAAGCTTAGCATTAGTCATTTGTTTGATCAAGATTTGCATGTCAAATTTACCAAATATCAATTCTTATATTATGATAATGAGGATAAATGTTTGTTACAATTATTGGTGAGCAAAATCCGGTTCAATAACCAAACAGGATTTAATTACCAAAATCGAAATCGAACCTAATTAAAAAATCTAAACCGAAAATTGAACCGTTATTTCCAAAATCTAAATTAAACTGAATCAAAATTATTAGGTTTGTTCAGTTTGGTATTCTATTGACCCGAAATAATCTTCTCTTCAGGTCTTTTCATTTTTCATGATTAAAAATAAGCCTATATAAATATCCATTCATCTACTTTAAGTCTAATATATATATATATATATATATATATATATATATATATATATATTAATATATTAGTAATATTTTGTTTTAAAATCGAGCTGAACTACATTAACCGAAAGTTCTAAAAAGTAAAATCGAAAACTAAACCAATGTTTCGAAAACCAATCGGAACAATGAGTTTTAGTTCAGTAGGTTAATTCAGTTCAAACCGAGTTTTGCTCACCCCTAGTTCTAAGTGATAGATATGTTGATATCCTTTACATGTTGAAAAATGTATGAATATAAGAGCCATAAAGAGACAAAGGGTACAGCCATAGGGAGCTATTGCGAGCAGCCCAAAAGGATGAAACAAAGGTTGTCAGTCTATGATGTTAAGGTAAGTACCCCCAATCTGTTCAGTGGCAATACCAGTGCTATTATCTTTACAAAAATCTAGGTCCTACACTCTCGAACAAAGCACACAAATGTAAGACACCATTATTTTCGGGAAATAGTAGAAGAATGAACCACTATCATGAATCACGTTCCAACAAAGATCAATCAGAACATATTTATTTTAAGGTCCTGGATCTCAACAATTTGTCACACTCAGAAAGTCAATAGGTCTTTAAATTATGTAAAACAATAAAATAGAAAGAAGAAAAAAATTGTATGTTATCACATGCATCTAGGATCTACATTATACATTTTTATTCCACCCTTGTTTCATACACATGTCACATATGGAGGGGAAAGTTCAATGGGTTGTTTGGCTTAAAAATTAATATTTATTTTCGTCTAGCTAGCACACTCATTCTTTTCACTTGTCGGAAAGGGCTACGATCGATCATGAGAGGATGTTAAAAGAAGTTATCAACCATAAGATTGAAAATAGCTACTTGCATAGAAAGTGATTGATCTCGAAATCTGCCGACCACAAATATTATATTTAATTTCATTACGCTTATATTTAGGGGTTCATGAAGATCAACCTGAGCTCGTCGCTTTAGGTTTTTCCAGTATAATTTTGACTCGTAGGATAAAAATAGTTGGAGGAATAAGGAATCCCTATTATACTTTTAAACTTGTATTAATATATGCGCCAGTTTGGACATTGATGTGGAATTCGTCTAATTCTTTGCCAAAAAGCTATGCTTTCTTATGAATTGTGAGACACTTATTACATGAGCTTTTTTATAGTATTGAATTAGACATCTTTTGCATGATTTGATGAGAGTGTGCTCAAATTCTCATTTTTATATCCATCGTTTCCATTTTAATTATTAAAAGTAGATCATGAACGTGTGTTTGGTTTTTTTTCCGGTTCCGTTATTCTAATCCATGGATCAGGTGGAAAATATCTTGTGGGGTCAAGCAAAAGAGTGGTCTGGACATAAACTCATACCCACTCCAAAAATTGAGGCCCATTACACCTGCACATATCTCTTGCTAATATGGCTCATAGTTTGTACCTCACTACACTATCACACATCTCTCATATAAACATTAGTAGTTATCATCCTCCACCAATCTCGTACCATGGCTAACTTTTAATCCATGTGGAGAAAGCGCAAGTGTGTAGTCTCTCCCGTGAAAAATGTTCTATGTCTAATGATGTCGTCTTGGTCTTATGGTATTCCATTATTTGCTTTCATGTTTTATATTTTATGTAAAAAAAAAGGGCAGAAAAAAGGCATGAATAGAAGAGGAGTAATTATTTATGCTTTGTGTCGATTCTTTTATAGTTTTGTTGCTTTTTCTTTGGGGGAGATTACTATTGATTTTGTGTATAGTTTCATTGTTTTTCTTGGCGAAGGGGGAGTTCACTATTGCTTTTGTCTATTATGAGTTTTTGAAAAAAATGCCCAAAAAGAGGGAGAATGTTAGGATTTATGATTTTGAAATTTTTGTCATTAATATTTATATTTATGTTTGTGGGGTTTAATTATTATCGTGAGTATAAATAATAGACAAATCAAGAAGATTATGTTGAAGATTCAGGGTGATCAGATACCACTAGGAAAATAAGAGAGAAGAGGTTGACAAAGATATATTTTGGAGATTGTGTTCATATTGTGTTAGCTTTGTCACACAAGAAAAAGAAACCTTCCCACACATGGAAAAAAGCCTTGTGCTTTCTTGGTCAACACGAGACTTGGTAAATATGTATGTATATGTGTGTGTATATATATATATTTACACACACACACACACATATATATAAGTAGTATTCTACCACTTTCCCTCGTGTATTTAGAGAAAACAAATGCAGCATATATCATATATACACGAAAGCATTATTTATGTGGTGGAGTTAGGATTTCCAGCAGCAGTGTTGTAACAATGGGCTAGATGTCAATTATTCTGAGCGAAATTGTAGTGAGGAATTTAGTTGTATACTCGAATGTGTTGTGAAGTGAGATATAGTTGTTGGTTAGATTTGACCATTCGGTTGGGTTGTAAATTAGGATTTATGAGCGTTAGTTCTATAACATACAGTTACAACATAAGGTTTTTCGGGAGAAGAAGCTTGAAGGCGGGTTTGGAAGAGCTTTTTCGGCCTTCGATATTGATAGGAGCGACAATATCTGCGCTCCGAACTCTATCTTCCACGTTCCATGTAATCCAAACTCAACCTTTGGACCTACAAAAACCATGTTCAAGTCAGTTGCAATCCAGTCGTATAGGATATCATAATAGTGTGAAGAGATAGAGATGAAGTTAGGAGACTCCTTTTTTTCTTGTTAGAATATGCGTACATATGAGCCCTTACCTGGGGCCATCATAGTCATTTCACAATAATTAAGCACCCATTATGTCTCAGCTTACAATGGGACTCCTTGTATGGGCTTGGGCCGCTAACAACAAATAAGAGGATGTGGACTCAATTCCACAACTTCCGAAGTGCACCATTTTTCCTCATGGACTACTCCCCACTACTCTGGTTGATTTTTAACCATTCAATGTAGTTAAAGGTATGCGTGTACCAACATTCTATCATTATATCATGTTAAAGAAAATGTCATAAGTGAGTTACTTCACTCAGTTCGAACAAGAGAATATATAAAACAACCATATCTTTGGTTGTAAAAACAATATCAAGATGATACGCATACTACTCATGTAGTAGTTGGACTGGGATACTTACTCTTGATTTAATTAAATTTCTTGAATTCATGAGATATATTTCTTTGTGGGATAAAGGATATCATTTGATTAACTATATACTATCTAGAGGTAGAACCATGATTATATACATGCTAAATAGGGGCTTAGCCGATGTTTGATGATTTTTTTGTAAGGAATAACACATTGACTTTGGAGTATATATCCATTAGTGGGACATAGAGAAGAATTATATGCTTCATTGTTATGCAAATAGTGAAAATAAATCATTGGTGATTTGATTGTTGTTGTTGTATTTTATATATTTAATATTGTTTATCAAATTGAACCGAAATGGTTTGACATGCTATTTTTTGCATTTTCTGATGTAAAATGCTCATGCATCCTTCGCTGAAACTGCCCAAGAGGTTGATTCAGCTTCTTCTTGCCCTAAGGTCAGAACACAAGGGTCAAGTATGAACTCGCTGATGACCCCAATCGGATGCAAGTGAGGGGTTCGAGTTCAAACTCGCCCGCAGCCCCAGAAATGAGCGACAAGGCCTTGAAGGGGAACTCGCCCGCGCTCATGTTGGATGCAAGCCAAGGACTCGAGTATAACTCATTCAAAGCCCTAGAACTGAGTGACGAGCTCGATGGGGAACTCGTCCATGCTCATGTTGGATGCAAACCAAGGGCTCGAGTGTGAACTCGCCCACAGCCCCATAACTGGGTAAAAAGGGCTCGAGGAACTCGCTCGTGCTTATGAAGGATGCAAGCTAAGGGCTTGAGTATGAAATCACCCATGCTCACAATAAATACAAGCTAAAAGCTCAAGTACGAACTCGCTCGCGGCCCCAGAACTGAGTTACAAGGGTAGAGATGGAACTCATTCGCACTCATGTTGGATGCAAGCCAAGGCTCGAGTACGTACTCGCCCGCGCCCTAGAATTTCATATGCGGTATGCAACTGACATAAGGAGAACCCACTTTAGATGTCCTGAAGCGAATTCAAGGGGCCAGATCTGGAGAGTTCACTTCAGATGACGTGAAGCGAACTCAGGCGGAAGAACGCTGCTCATTTCAGCACAACTACATCCGGAGAATTCACTTCAGATGTCCTAAAGCAAACTCAAAGGGGAGAACGTTGCGCATTTCAGCACAACTAGATCTGGAGAATTCACTTCAGATGCCCTGAATTGAACTCAAGAGGGGAAACATTGTGTATTTCAACGCAACAATATCTGGAGAATTCACTTCATATGCCCTGAAGCGAACTCAGGGGGAGAGAATGATGTGCATTTTAGCGCAACCACATCTGGATACTTCACTTCAGATGCCTTGAATTAAAATCAGGGAGGAGAACCATGGGGTTTCAACACAACCATATCTAGAGAATCCACTTCAGATGCCCAGAAGCGAACTCAGGCGGGAGAACGTTGCGCGCTTCAACACAACCAGTTCCGGAGAATTCACTTCAGATGCCTTGAAGCAAACTTAGAGCATAGAACACTTCCCGTTTCAGCGTAACCAGACCGGGAGAATTCACTTCAGACGCCCTGAAATGAGCTCATAGGGGAGGACGCTAGGCATTTAGCGCATCTAAGATCCGGGGAATTCAATTTAGTTCCTCTGAAGTAAACTCAAAGGGAAGAGTGGTGCACGTTTTAGCACAACCAGATCTAGACAATGCACTTTAGATGCCTTAAAGCGAACTCAGAGGGGAAGACGTTGCACATTTAACGCAACCAAAATCCGGTGAATTCACTTTAGTTCCCCTGAAGTAAACTCTGGGGAGTAAATGCTGCGCGTTTAGCGCAACCCAGATCCAGAGCATCCATTTCAAGATCCCTAAAGTGCACTCAGGGGGATAATGCTATGCATCAAAGACGTCTCAGAGCTGATAGAAGCTTAGCTCAAGAACAAGTATCCACTTCATGCTCTATAAAGTAAATTCAGAGGAGGAATACTATGTGGACGTAGTACCCATAACAAAACCTTTTTAAAGGTAAGGAGCTGGAGAATAAGTCTTATACTTAGAAGGAGAAAAACACATTTTTAAATGCAAACGACAAAGATATAATTGAAAAAACAGAGGGGTATAAGTTGAAACATAAGTGAAGAGTTCCAGTGACGCAAGTGAGGGCTCTAGCTTGATTACTCACGCGCCCGTGGTCCCAGGGACGCAAATGATGGGCTCTAGCTTATTCTGGCTTGTGGCCAATGATTCGCAGCATAGGCCCATAATTTTACCTCTAGCAACGATATGTGTAAGCACTAATGCGCAACAAAAATCTAGAGATACATCTCTAGCAGTACCGAGTCCAAGTGGAGCACTGATGCCTATTTTAAGCCCAGAGTCGTATATTTGATAAAACTTAGTAAGTGATAATGCGCCACAAAAGGCCAATTTCGGGTCATTGTTGAGTAGCCCACTTTGTATTTCCACAAAATGAACGTCAGGATGGGGGAATATTTCATGTGAACCACCCCAGAATCTGGATACCCCTTTTAATAGGGTTAAAAAATGCAAAACTGTACTTGAAAAAGAAAGTTGAATTCTTGCAAACGAGATAAGTTCCACTTTAGACCATTAATACTTTTTGGAAGTGAGATTAGTTCGTACATGATCTCAGATACTACATTAGCTAGAGATCGGTTTCACGTTTGATCTTGTACACTCTCGGAAGTCAGATCAGCTCTTACTTGATCTCGAATACTTCCTCAGTTAGAGATCAATTTCTCTTCTGATCTCATATGCTTTTCAAACGTTGGATCAGTTATTACCTGATTTGGATTTTACCTCGATAAGAGATTAGTTTCTCTTTTGATGTTTTATGCTTCTTGGAGACGAGATCAGTTCTTACTCAATCTCATATACTTCCTCGGTTAGATATCAACTTCTCTTCTGATCTTTGTATGCTTCTTGGAAGTCAGATCAGCTCATGCATGATCTTGAGTACTTCCTCGATTAGAGATCGGTTTCATCTCTGATCTCGTATACTTCTCGGAAGTGAGATCAGTTCTTACCTGATCTAAAAAACTTCCTTCAGTTTCATCTCTGATCTCGTATGATTTGCTGAAGTATGATCAGTTCTTACATGATATCAGGCACTTCATCAATTATAGATCAGTTTCATCTATGATCTTGTATGCTTCTCGAAAGTGAGACTAGTTCTTATATGATCGCAAACACTTCATTGGCTAGAGATCAGTTTCATCTCTAGTCTCATATGATTCGCTGTGAGATCATTTTTTACCTGATCTCAGACTAATCCTTGGCTAGAGATCAGTTTCATCTCTAATCTTCTATAATTTGCTGAAGAAAGATAAGTCCTCCAGACATGTCCTTTGGCACCCGTACTAGAATTTCCACATTTTAATTCAATGTAATGTATGGGCCATTTACACTATTATTATGAATTTCAATTTTAATTCGTATTAATTTTATTTAAGTTTACATGTTTTATTTTTAATTTGATCAATATTTTAAATACAAACTGAAAATATTAATATGAAAACTTTAAATTAAATGTGATTTTATATACATATATATTGTGATTTATAACACATAAATAAAGAGAAAGAGAAAACAAATGTATTATAAGAAATATTCATTTTAATGCAATATTTAGTGCAAGTTGTTGGAGTACATATTTAAGCTAAAGTGTTGCAGATTGTGCACTAGAATAGTGTTGGCTGTTGGAGATGGGCTTATACTGGTACTTTTAATCACTTAATTTAATGTCACTAATCATGCGGCCAAGAAATACAAGTGTGAACATAGGCGAAGAAATATATAAAGATGGTATGAAATTAGTGATAGTAATGTTTTGCAACGCCACAGTAGTGCACGACGTCGTTGCTGGGCTCTGACTCATAAGTCTAAGGGTGGCTAGTTAGCCGCACATGCAGCAGCCGCATGGACCTCACTTGTTGACTTGGATTGGCGGCACCATTGAGTTATATTTACCCCCACTTGATACTCTTTAGTCTTTTCCTTTTTCTTCATATTTAATTTAACTAATTTAGTATTGAAGAATTTATTTCATTAGGTTTTCACGGATTGTACCAAATGGCAGAGTGGCAATCCACCTGACTAATTATTATGAACTCTTAGAACTTGCATTTAATCTTGTACAATATTCCTAAAATGTTTATATTCATCCTGCTGACTCGTTATATTTTCAGCATATCAGATCAAATGGATATAATCACCATTTGAACTTTGAAATTCAAAATGATCACATTTCAAACTTTATATTCTCGTCCATCTAAAATTTGATGCTCAGTTAATGAAAAAGAAATACTCAAATCATAAACATATTATAGCTAATTTTGCCCGCTTTATAGTAGCTAGATAAGCTACTCCATGAACTTAGGATGACATTGTTTAGCTAGTGCTACTGTTAAATTTCTCTTTTTTTATTATTTAATATTTTTTATTTTTCAACTCTTGCTCTTTCATATATATATTGTGGGTGTATGATAGAGAGAGTAGTGTTGAAATTGTTGATATAAAACTAAGGGCTTGTTTGTTTATATTTTCAAAAGTATTTTTTCACTGCTTACTATGTTTAACACATAAATCATGTTTCTTTTACCATTTTTATCCATATAATTTTTTCGAATCAATCATTATATTTAAATTAAATATTTATTTTGTATCTCATCACTACCAATTAATCTAATATAATAAAATCAATTTCAATCATTATTTAGTGGGATACAACATTTAGTACTGTTCTAATAAAATACCATTATCCAACCATATTATTAAATAATTAGTCACATCTATTTAAATATCAATCACGTTTATCAAATTAAATCAAATAAAATCTCGTAAGCAACGCTAGAAACACTAAAAAAACATAACCAAACCTCACCTAAGGGTCTTGCTATTTGACTAAATTGTGGTTGTGGCCACATTTTTATTCTTTAGTTATTACATTTTATTTTTTGTTATTAGCCTTAAATAAAATTAGTATTACGATTGAAAATTATCTGAAGAAAATTTAATTATTAATTATCATTTTAAAACACTCAAAATAAATAGACATATTTTTATTTATTACTTTTTACCCTTAATCTATTTTTAATGTTAAAATTTAAAAAATTATCTTAACAAATTATTTAACATTAATATTTATAATACATCTCCAAACTCAAAAATGAATTTTCTTAGAAAAATAAATTGTGGCCAGCCACATTGTTGCTAAAACTCGTAATCGTAAAATTAAAGCTAGCAAAATATATCAGATCTAACAGCATGACCTTTTAGGTTAGCAAACTATAGGATTCTACGCTCAATAATTATAGTTAGATGAGCTTACAGATCTCGGAGTAGTTTGAGCCTCGAGAAATTTCAATGTATTTCAAAGGCCAGAAAATAAAATGGGTTCATTAATTTGGGGCCCAATATGAGCCGACAGTCCTACACCCCGAATTATCAGCTTTGCTTACGGTGACATGCTCAATATATTTAATGCAAAATATAAAAGAATTAATAATGACAATATATAACCCGATGTCTGACAATGGACTGTCAATAATTTAAGTGTCATGATGGTTGAAATCGAGTATCGTAATTTTTGGCATAGTAGGTTTTTGCACAATTAACGGTCAATCCTTTTCTTTTAAACATTAGATGTCGATGAGATTGCTTGCTTGTCATTGAATCAAATTCTCCACTTTGTAGTATTACTCATTTTGGCATGTCTAATTGATTGCTTGCAACCATTTATATCATTCTTTCTCGTATTTATATTCAAATATGCTTGCAAGAGAACCTACCATGATTATTTCCATCATGTCTAAAAATGGTATAATATGTATGTTGGCGGAACCTCATATATATTGGAGGATCGCGTCGATTGATTGAGTCAATTGTAATTTAGGCACATGTTGTGCCAAAATAAATGACAGCTTAATTATGTGGCTCTATTGAAATTTTGACTTTGAAATCTTGAGACTGCAAAATATTGAATAGTATGGGATTATGTAGGGTAAAAGTTTACTATAGATATCATATCAGTACTCAAAATAATATATTTATTTTAATATTATATTGGGAAGCGATGTATTGAGAAACAAAAAATAGAGAGAAAAAGAGTTGACTTATTGAAAAAATAGATAAATAATAGATGGTAGATGTATGATACGGTAAAGCTTCAATGGACTATAAAGTTTGAACCCTAAGAACCAGTGTAGTGAAAATCTGAAATTCACAATTAAGCTAATAAGGGTAGTGGTTTTTGACCCATTTCCAAGTTCCTCGACATTTTCCAAATGTAGGCAAAAGTTCCAATTCACCGGTGTTCTTGACAATCAAAGTAAGCTCAAGTAGGGGTGAACAAGGTACGGAGCGGTTCAAAGATATGAAAATTTCCAGAACCGAACCAAAGCTTAGAGATATTCGAAGATTTCAAATATAAAATCTTCCGAACCGCTCCATAGATCGGTTCAGTTTCTTTCAAAGATCGGGTTTGTTTGGTCCGATTATTCAGAGCTTTTCGAGGTTTATTCATTTAATCTTAATAAAAAAATGCACGAAAGAATTATAGTGTTGTCTTTACAATAACACCATATCGTTAAAAGATGTAGTATTAAACAACTTAGGTTATATATTAAGACAATTTTCACACCCTAACATATAAAAAAAAAATACAAGTTACTGAAATAGGTGTCTCGTCAAAAACAGATTAGCACTAAATTATAAAGTTATCATCTATCGATAGCCTCTTTGGGCATTTTATCGATTATTTTTATTGATAAAGCTCTAGCAGTATACAATGTCAATAGGATTTGTCTCATACACATATTTTTCCCCGTTTTTGTTAAAAATACTTGCAAACAATATGGATAGGATAGACTATAAGATTAATATGACTAACTACAGTAAAATTAAAATTGACTTCAAGAGAAAAAATGTGAGTGCACGAGAGAAATGGAGAATGAAAGAAAAAGAGAACGAGCAACGAGTCACTGGTAGTATTTTTTACGGTGAAATTCAGGTGTAGGATAGTAATTGTGTGCAGTGAGTTTGGGTCTTAGATTTTGACCGTTGTATATGAAAATAATTAAATATTGGATATAATAATAAATTTTAATGGTTGGATTAAAGAAATATAGAGTTGAATTTAAACATATCAAGTAATGTATTTCTTTATATAAACTATAAATAAATTAACTGGTTCATATATCTTGAGTTAGTAGATATATATTTATTATGAGAATTATTCATTATATATATTTTGTTATTATTTTAAATACTAAAATATTTTATGAAGTTCTAAAAATAGTAGTAATATTATACATTCACTACTAAATTTACCAAAATTTGACTCAGTATCATAATATAAAAGAAATGAATTAAATTATATAAAAAAAAATTATGTAATTAATTACTTAGAATCGATTCTACTTGATTCTATAGTTAAATATGAAGAATCGGTTCTACTCGGTTCTATTTTTGTTTTTCGTTTAGAGCGGTTCGATTTTACAACAAAAAGAACTTAGATTAATTCGGTTCAGATAAAGTTAATTAGTCAACGGATATTATCGGTTCGGAGGGCTTTCGGTCCGAGGTTCAATGCGGAGCGGATTATCTCAGAGACCTGTGTACCTATACATCCAAGTGACAAGTTCCAGATATTTCACCTTGGTAGAGATAGGGCATTTTCAAATGTAGCCAAGAGTTGAATTTTGCAACTGTTGGGAATTGCAGGAGATGCCTAATTGAAGTCAAGAAATTTGTTGAAGTTGTTCGGTTTTAGATTCAAAGAAAGTCATAGGATAAAAAATTTCTAGAGTAATTCTTTTAGGTTGATATCATGCGAGAATTCGAATAAATAGTTAAGTTATTTTTTGGCTTCTCATAGACAACATACATATAATATAAGAAATGATACAAATATGATAACATGATATCTATTCAAATTGCCAAACTTCCTATGTAAAAAGTTTACAAAATTGATGTAGGACAAGTTGGAACTTCTAAAAGTCTATCAATTAAGAGTTTTCAATATACCTAGGAATTGTTTTTCTTTTAGTTTCCTTTTTAGTTAATAGTTTACTTTGTTTTTTTTTTTTTTTAGATTATATTTACTTTTCAAGATCTTCCATTTTTCTTTTTATTTTAGGATTTATTTTTGTTTTAGATTTAGCGTTTGTCTAGTCCTATAAATATTGGTCTGGGCTTTTTATTTTAATCATTCTATCAAATAATTAAATTAACTTTGTCCTTTGGCATTAGAATTCTCTAGAATTGTGTTCCAGTGAAGATTGCTTGTCTTCCTAATTATTCATCCTTTGTCAGTTGGTATCAAGAGTCTATGTTTCTCCTTGATGGTGGCTAACGATAAATAACATTTCCTTTCTGACATGTTTAAAAAGATACAAAAGATAGTAGCAATGCTACAAACCATATTTGTATCTGTTGAGCGAATGAAGGAGGGGTTGCAAGTAGTGCAGGTTGTCCAGGGTAATGCATGTGGTCAAGACGGAGTCAGGAAAGTCGCTTAGGCACCTCAAGCCAATCAAGTGTTACTCCAACAACCTCGGTGGACTCAGATCAATGAGGATGATTCATCTAATGAAGAGGTTGCAGATGTGCTGGGCAGGAATCCTAACTGTAGAGCACCGCAACAATTCAAGGAGCATAAATTTCGTTTCAAGGTTATTATTCTTCCTTTTAATGGAACCTACACTTGAAGGTTTTCTAAAATGGGTGGCAGAAGTTGAGAAAATTTTCAAGTATGTAGAAATTTCTAAGGAAAAGAGGAGCTTTTTCTTAGTGGGAACAAATCCAGATGCAACGTCATCGTCAGGAAAAACAATAAGTTAAACTTTGGTCGAAGATGATGAAGATGTTGATGGCTAGATTTCTTCCTTCAAACTATGATCAAATTTTCTTCCACCAACTCCAGACACTAGCACCAAGACAAAAAATTGTCAACGAATATACCATAGATTCTTTGTCATTATTTTCAGGAAGTAGTCCGGCGGAAATCTAAGGACAACAAGCAGCTGCAAGTCTGAGTGTAAGACCTAGTGCTGGAACTGAAAGGAAGATGTAGGGGAGAAAGTCACATTGTTACCTTCCGATCTTGAGCAGAAATCTAAATAACAAAAACATGAAAATTCTCCGACTTTTAGCCTTTTAAATCTATTTTGATATTGGAAACCCGAGATACAATGGAAATTCATATCTCACCTTTTAACTGCAAACAATGAAGTAGCATAAAATTGTTAGGATTGTCCAAAAAAGTCCCACATCAGGAATATAAGGGAAAGATCATCGGCATATAATGAAAGGCGTATCTCCATTGATATGAGGCATTTTAGGAGTTAGCCCAAGAACAAAAGCGTGCAGGCTTTGCCCAAAGCGGATATATCATACCAATGTGAAGATGTGGGCCCAGTCAAGGACCAACAAGTGGTATCAGAGCCATGGTCTTAAGCAAATTCGATGTGGCAGAGATCCTCAGAGCCAAACAAGTTGCAATGGAACCTCAAAAAGACGACGGGACGGCCATAGGTACCAAGTACGACTCCACTTAGGTAGGGTAGACTCTCTAGCGGTGGTAAACCATGGACTCTATGTAAGGCATGCGCTCCAAATGCATTGGAGATTGCTAGGATACCAGGATCGAGCAAGCGTCTTCCAGAGATAGAAAGACGGTGATGTGGGCCCAGTCAGGGCCCAAGAAAAATATTCCATCTGTTAGTGATTTTTTGTTGGAGTTGAGGAGTTCGCACCAGCCGAACTTTCATCTGTTTTACCTCCCATGGGAAATACTCAGCACTCAAGAATAATTGTTGGTAAAGAGGTTAATTTGTGAGATCATGAATCAATATGCATTGCAAACATTAGTAACCTCGAATAAGGACGGGAGTTGGCTCATGTGTGTTGATAGTTGGGACATAAATAAAATCACTATGTAGTATAGATTTTCTATTCCTTGACATAAAGATATGCTAGATAGGATGGCTAATGCAAGAGTTCTTATAGAACTATATCCACGAAGTAGGTATCACCATATACACATGAGACCGGGATATGGATGGAAGTATAGATATAAACTGCAGTGAAAATAGTATAGGAAATACAAGTTCGTTTAAAAGACTAGTGGTAATAGATGCACTATTTTCTAACCTAGTAAACAACAACTGGACGATGTTAGTGTAGCTAATGGCAACTAATTCGATCCCACATAGACTGTGCCCTATATTCAAATGTATAACCTAATCTTAATAACCCAACACTATCTGAACTCTAGAATTATATTTGATTGTTGATTAAACTAAACCCTAAATTGTAGTAAATAACAACTAAAATAAGCAAGTACTAAAAGAAGCAATTAACAACAAAGGATGCAAACAAATAAGAAAATGTATTCTAGGGCTTAGATTTCAATTACAATTCCCTATGTTTGATAATCCTAAGATTTTAGACTTCTCAATACATTATATCATTTATTAGGCGGCGCGACTATTGATTATCCCTCCTCTCGAATGATGTTAATGCATAGATCAATTATTCACAATTACCCTCTCGAGCTAACTATCACATAGTCAAACACTCCCGAAAGACCTTAAACCAGTGCCTACACAAATACCTCACTCCTCTCGGACGGTTATTGATACCTACACTATATGTTGTAACTCTATTAACAAAACATTCCCCTCGGACGCCAAACTTTTAAACTTGTATACAAATATCAAGTGATCAAATTGATACAATCATGGGAATAAAACGAGCATATAAATAAACGATTCAAACAGAGTCTAGAATTAAAGAACAAAATCAAAACATAGTCGATGATTAATTACACTCTAACCCTGGAACACAAAAGATTTAGGTACGCATGTTTAAACATAAAACCCAACAAAATTCATAAACAAACATTGTCAAATAAAAAAATAAACAAAAGTAAACAAAACCTGAAATCTTGATCTCGATCTTCATCTATTGCATTCCTTCCTCTTCGATCCAAGCCCTCTAGGTTTCTTCAATGATAAAAAGTGATAATATTCGGACTTGAGACCTTCTATGTATAAGCTTCGATGAATTGAGGTTGAAACGGGCCGAAAATAGGCCAAGACGTGTATTCCTTCTCTAAACCGACTATCGAACGAGGCCGGTCTAACAAAATCGGCCGGTTCATTGACTCAACGTGGTCATGTTGGTGTCACAGAGCCTACAGAGCAATATAGAAGAGATTTTTGGCTACCGCATTAGGTTCGGTCCAAAACCGGTTTTTAACCGATTTTTCCCGTCCGGTTTATTTTCTAACTCCTTTTCATCCATTTTCGGCACTGAGTACCTTGTCTCTTCTCCAAAACTCATCCAAATAGACTTTTGGAATAAAATCACCTAAATAACTCCAAAACAAGATCAAACACGTCATTCGACACAATGTGATGAATATAAAAGCAATTCAGCCAATTACACATGCAAATGATATAAAGTTCCCTTCTAATTCGGCCTAAATGCATACATACACAACGTGTATCCAAATTCTCCAAACTTAAATTTTTTTTCGTCCCCGAACAACAAAATAGAAAAGAAGAAGAACTTTGAGCATTAGGGCGATTAAGGCGACAAATCTAGTCTCAGCTAAGTTTTTCAAAACAGACACTATACCATTCAGCATATTCGACATAACACACATCAATTACTTTCGAAACACGACGCTTCTAATAGATGATCCTACTGGGTAAGTGTATCGCTCTTCTCTCAAATGTATGAAATGGGATGTGTTTTTGCTTAAGTTAAGGCACATGCACAGTCTATCATATGCTTGCCTATTGCCTAACTTATGTATCATACTCAGAATTTATGAACGAAGAATCAAGAAGATCTTTATTTTTGGTCGTAATGTAAGCTTAAGGTAAGGTGTGAAATATTTTTTAATATAAGTGACTCAAACATGGACTAATCGAGTTATTACTAAACCAAATACCCCTCAAATAATACTCATTCCTCACTCGTCTAATCTCATAAAACCACACTATATGGCTTCTTCACCCCACAAAGCACTACAATTCACTTTATCAACCTATTACTTTCAATGCCACCTTATTCATTTACCACATTGGGAATCGCGTTTGTTCAAACACTAAGGCATCTTAAGCACTTTTTTCTACTCTTAACCCCTCCTAAACAACAAAACTAAACATATTTTTCTTTTTTTAAGATAAACAAAAATACCAACATAATAACAAGGAGGGGCTAATTTCTTCGAATCTTTCGCCTTTCACAACTCAAAATTTCCACCAATTCATCCCAACTATCATTTCCACTTCTAACGTCACACTTCATTCTAATGTATCTTCTGATCCGCTTCCCTTATAATCAATTAGTCCAATTTAATGGCCAAAGGCAAAAAGGAACGGATTAAAACATGTAATATTTTGGCTATGAAAAACAAGGCTTATAACTCAAAGTGGCTGCCTCGGGATTATTTTATCAAAATTTGGTGAAAAAGGAATATTATGGCTCAAAATTAGGCTCTATGAAACGAATGCCTAAAATTAGTTTCTAGGGCCATAATGTGTACTTGACGACTCTTGAACAGACACAAGGCAGTTCTACAGACATACATGCATGATGACTAACAAATTACACGAACGAAATCAATTTATAAATCATAAAATGAGAGCTCAATACTAGGCTCAAAAGCTCATGGGCTACCACGATCATCATCCTATATGCGTGCTCGATTTCATATCAGATGTGCCTATCATGCTCGTCTATAGGTCATAAAGATTTTAAAATTCTACTCATCATTGACACATCATCACTAATCAACCGTTTTTACACTATTCATTCTTCATGATTACAAGACTTTGAGTTGACGCAACTGACTCAGCAACTAATACTATAAAAATAATAAATAGATTCAACAAAATTAAAACAACCTAAACTAACATAACAAACCAAGGCTAAGTGGACTCACAGACCCATTCCAACGAGTCAACGCAATAGTAACAGCAATAAACAACTAACACAGAGCAACATAAATGAAAGAGCATAAAAAAATAAAAGCAGCCAAGTCGTTCCACTTGGTGCTACTCACAGTGCTACTAAGGTGGAGGCAGCGGGGCTGGTTCATAACCCTATCGGCTCCAAAACTGAGCCATCGAATCCCATTGCTGCTCTTGCTATTACTTCCACTCATTTTCTTGCTCTCAACATACCTCTTATCTTTGCATCCATGTGTTCTCTTACTCGACCCGCTGAACATGGGACTCCGTAAAGGACTGTTGAGTGTCCATGATAGTTCACAGATCAGTCGTATATAAAAGTGCCTCCTGCTGCAGAGATGCAATTTGGCCTTCCAGATCCTCATTAACCTCCGAAGACAATTCAGCTAGTCGAAAGGGTCTCTTCCTTGGCCTCAGGGCCCGACTACTTCCCTCGGCTTGTTCTTCCATTCCTTCTTCCTCTTCATCTGGCTATATCGGGACTCTTCCGCCTTGAGCACCAAATTTCGCAACTTAGAACTTGCACCATTCATCTTCAGTAGGCTCCCTTGATGCTGCAATGTGAGCATCTGTGTGCTACACCTTGCACTCGTGTCAGGTGAGGCTGGGGCAACCGCATGAAAGGTCCCACATTTTAAATAAAACCCAGGGTTGTCTTGTTCTCAGGAGTATGGGGCTGCCCATCCTTGTAGACCTATGTGACTACTCTCATCTTATCCAGATCATCCCAAGTAAGAAGCGTCGGCCCGACTTATTGCAGGAAGTCCATAAGAGGAACTCCCACATGAGCTGCAATTGGTCTGATCAGCCCACCTATGTATATGTCATCCTTTTGCCTTAGGACAACATTCTCAAATTGGTCCAGCAGAATCGAGACTACATCCACCTTGTATTGTGCCAAAATGTTCCATAACAACTTCAGTTCGGCTTGTACTCGCCCATGTCTCCTTCTGGGCGAATATGGTGAGACTTTAGCATCTTTTGAATGTACTTGATCACTGGATTATGAATCCAGGAGATCTTGTTGTTCTTGCTCTGAGATGGAATATGTTCTACTAAGCCAAGAGCCTCTGTCAACATCTCCTAAAACACATTTTCAATATAAAGCCACTTAGGGGGTTGTCTGTCAACCGCAAGGAGTCCGTAAATCTTATCCAGATCCTCAAGACTCAATGTGAACCATTGAATGCATAGCTGAAACTTGATGCCAGCGGATCGCTTTTCATGGTGGGACTTTGGTGGAAAAATCCCTAAAGTACTCAGAAAATCTAGGGTGTCCCTCTTATACGTCTGTTGGGGCTGCAACATCTTGAGCAAACCAACTCTCTTTAACAAGCTCTGCATATTTTTGTGGATGCCCATCGCTCTAGGTAGCTAGTCATTCGTGTACCCAGTGGGTACCACTTTCCGCTGGTACAACTTTCTCCATCTTTGATTATGCTCGCCCTTTTCCAGCACACAAGACCGATGTGCCGGCTATCAAAAGGATCCCAATCTAGTACATGTTCTGGAATAGAGTCCGGAATTGGGTCCTGATTGACCACCTTCTACTTTCCCTTACCACAAGGGTTAGGAGCCATTATTAAATTCCTACAACACAACACATCTTCTATCTATCAACTATGGATATTAAAAAATTCATCAACTGAAGAACCTCAGCTTCCTAGACCAAGTTCAAGAACGATATCATCAAAATATATCAATTATATCCAGACGATCAAGAACTATATATTCACTTGATTAATTAATCAACATGAAATAATTCCAAACCATTATTATGCCCACATTGCTCAATAACTCAATCTACTAGAAGAAACAACAAGTTGGAGCCTTTTATTTCCTCACACAAGGTGCTTGATTAAATGCCGCAACGAACATTCATTCCTAAACTTTAAGTTAATGCAATAATCATCGTACCCATATCTAGAAACATTAAAATCACAACAAGCCCTATCATATCTATGTAAAAACACGAGTAATTTAGCCATTATCTTCAACTATAGAACTACAAGTGCTCACTATCCAATTTAGGCAAATAAAGTATGATTCTTGCAAAAAAAATTCCCCCATCAATTAATCAGAACAATATGCTTAATAGAACAAGGGAGGGGTTAACATCACTTACTGGATTAAATTAATCGAAGAGTTTTTGTGCCCCTTCGACTTTGGATTTTAGCCCTAGTCACTCCATAATTCCCGTTTATGCAAGTGTATTGTGTGATTTGTGATGTGTGTGGGGTGTGTAATAGTGTGTAAGATTTAGGAGAGGAAATTTGCAGGAAATATGAAGATTTTGGGAAGGAATGGGGGGTTCGCACCTTTTTTTCGAGAGAGGAAGAGAGAAAACTTATTTCAACTATTTTGTCGCTTCCAGATTAATAACCTGGTTTCATAAGGGACGCGGAAGCGTTCGTCTTGGGATCCCAATACGTTTGCAGCTGCATTTGGCTTGGGCATCCCAACCTTCGATTTTCACCTTCTTGTCCCCCATTTTTCGATACTTTGACCCGCTTAACTTCACACTCGCCCATTTCAGTATGCTATTCTCCTAACACGTTAAAAAAAACATTAAGACATCAAAATAACACAACATCAAGGAATATGAAAATGGAAAGAAAACCATAAATGTCGGGTTGCCTCCCGACAAGCGCTAAGTTTTACATCTTTAGCCTGATTACCTTTTCGGGTTCTAATTGAGCTCGTTCAACCACACTTCGTGCATGATCTTCATTTGTGCCTTGTAGTATCACTTGATACGTCGTCTGTTCACTTGAAACGAGCTTCCGTCTTCATTTTAATAACTCCACTACGCCGAACTGTCAAACACTATTGATCATAAATGGCCCCGACCACATGGACTTTAGTTTGCCTTTGAATACTAGAACTTGGTGACTGGCTTCAGATTGTCGAGTCTTGAGCAGTCTATTATGAAATCTTTTTGTTCGCCCCTTGTATAAACTCGAGTTTTTGAATGCTTAACTCTGAAACTCATCCAGCTCGTTGAGTTTAAGGATGCGTGTAAATCCCGCCGCTTGGAAGTCGAAATTCAACTTCTTCATAGCCCAATACGCTCCTCCAATTCAATCGGTAAATGGAAAGATTTCCCAAAAAACGAGTAGATATGGAGACATCCCCAAGGGAGTCTTATACATTGTCCGATATGCCCATAAAGGCATCAACCAATTTCATCGATCAATCTTTCCTACTTTTATTCACCGATTTCGCAAGAATTTTCTTAATCTCCCTATTGGCTAATTTCGCTTGACCATTGGCTTGAGGATGGTATGGTGTGGTCACTCGGTGCCAACCCCCAAATTTAGCCAATAAGGTCGTTAGCCGCTTGTTACAAAAACTATTAAGGCTCTTGGATCCCCAAACCTCATGATGATGTTCTTTTAGAGTAACTTAAATACTACTTTGGAATCATTTATTTGGGTCGGAACAACTTCCACCCATTTTGAGACGTAATCCACCGCCAATAGTATGTACTGAAATGCTTAGGGAGGAGAGAAGGGCCCCATGAAATTAATGCCCCATGCATGTTTCTTGGAGATTTCCCTTGTTTTTTGACATCGATCACACTCCAATATAAAGTCACAGCAATCCTTGAAGATCGATGGCCAATAAATATCACTTTGTAACACCTTTGTGGTTGTTCTGGTTGATGCAAAATGGCCTCCACTGAGAGACGAATGACACTGAGAGAACACATCTTTGGATGATAGTATCGGCACACCTTCTATAAAGATATAGGTCATCCCATAAGTAAAACTTTACATCGTTGAAGAACTTCTTCTTTTGATGCAACGTCAAATCGGGGGTTGGAACATCACATGCCAAGAAATTTACTATGTCACTATACCATGGAACGTCCTCTACTGTCAAAATATACTCGTTCGACAATGTCTCCTTAGTTGACTCACGTTGCGCTTCCTTGTCAGCTTCATTGACAATTCTAGATAAGTGGTCGACAAGCACATTCTCACACCTCTTCTAGTCTCAAATTTCAGCATCAAACTCTTGTAACAGGAATATCCGTCTGATCAACCTTGGCTTTGATTTCTTCTTATCAAACAAGTAGGGAATAGCAGCATGGTCTGTGTAGACTATAGTCTTA
Organism: Ajuga chamaepitys; assembly: GCA_958295605.1. NCBI lineage: Eukaryota > Viridiplantae > Streptophyta > Magnoliopsida > Lamiales > Lamiaceae > Ajuga > Ajuga chamaepitys. Next base: position 36,723,290 of record OY282498.1, on the reverse strand, counting down.
GTCCCGATCAAATAAGACCAAAACTTGTCGAACGCATAGACGACGTCCAACATTTCTTTCTAGTGGTGGTGTAATTGTCTTGAGTTGGATCAAGGGTCTTGCTTGCATAGTATATGACTCTAAATAACTTATCCCTGTTTTGGCCCAAGGCTGCCCCTACAACCACGTTACTCGCATCACACATTAGCTTGAACGGTTGGGAGCAATCCGGTGTGATCAATATCGGAGCAGACACCAAGGCCTTCTTCAAAGTGTCAAAGGCGTATACATGTATCATCGAAAACAAAAATAGTTTCATTTTCCAAAAAGATGAAATAAAGCATTAGAAATTTTAGAAAAAATGTGAATGAACCTTATATAAAATCCTGCATGTCCAAGGAAGCTTCACACTGCCTTTTCATTCGATGGAGGAGGGAGCTTTTCTCTGGAGATTACCTTGGCACGGTCAACCTCCAAACCTATATTAGAAATTCTATGGCCAAGAACCATGTCATCCTTTACCATGAAGTGGCACTTTTCCAGTTTAGAACTAAGTTAGTGTCTTCACACCGCTGCAAAACTAGATCAAGGTCATGTAAATAGTGGTCAAAACATGACCCAAATACAAAAAAGTCATCCATGAAAACTTCCATCACATTCTCAATCGACCCACTAAATATAGCCATCATACATCATTAAAAAGTAGCAGAAGCATTACATAAACCAAATGACATTCTACGAAAAGTAAAAACACCATAGAGCAAAAAAGTTGTCTTTTCTTTGTCTTCCGGGGAAATCATAAAATGATTGTACCCCGAATAACAGTCAAGAAAATAGTAATACTCATATCTCGCTAACCTATCCATCATTTGATCTAGAAAGGGGAGGGGAAACTGGTATTTACGAGTGGTTGCATTCAATTTTCTACAGTCAATATAAACCTGCCATCCTGTGGCTAACCTAGTGGCTATGACCTCGTCATTATCTCTTTTTACTATCGTCCCCCCTTTCTTAGGGACCACTTGCGTTGGGCTTACCCATTTACTATCAAATATCGAAAAAATAATACCCATGTCTAACCACTTAAGTACTTCTTTCTTAACAACTTATTGCATCATGGAATTTAGTCGACATTGATTTTGAACACTTAGCTTATACTCATCCTCCGTTAAAATTTTGTGCATGCAAACAATTGGGCTAATCCCTTTTAAATCAGATATAGACCATCCTATGACAGACTTAAATTTCCTAACACCCTCAACAACTTGTCACTCTCAGTAGTAGACGAGTAGGCAGGAGTTATTACCGGATTTTTCTTTTCTACATCAAGAAACTCATAGTGTAGGTGATCTGGCAATGGCTTTAGTTCGGGTCCGGATGCACCTTCTTTTGGCTCTTCTTGTGCAGCCACTTTGGTTATATCCTCACTCGTAGAACTATCTTTCGGTGCCTCCTACAGAGAATTCATGGCACTAACACTTTCCACAAGATCAAGATTAGTAGAGTCGAGGTCATGAATGTTAAATATAGAATCATACAAGGAAACTTCTAAAGGGTCTTCATCTCTAGGAGAAATTATCTCTCTATGTAACTTATCATCTAAACACTGGATAGAACTACATACTTCAGTTTGGTTCACTTTCTCACTATGATAGTATTTTATAGCTTTATAAGGAGAAAATGTTAGCTTTTCATCATTTACCCTTAGAGTTAATTCACATGTTTGCACATCGATTAATGCTCTACTTGTTGCTAGAAATAGGCGACCTAATATCAAAGGAACCTCCTTATCCTGTAACATATCCAAGACTACAAAATCTGCTGGAATAATAAAATTACCAACCTTTAATAAAAAGGTCCTCTACAATACCCCGTGGATAGGTCAACCTATCGGCCATTTGTAGTGCGATTTTAGTGGGTTTTATTATACCTATTCCTAATTTTTAAAATATAGGTAAAAGCATAAGGTTAATACTAGCTCTTAGATCACACAATACTCTCTCAAATACCTCATTACCTATCATGAAAATAATAGTAAAACTACCTGGATCTTTTCACTTTTGAGGCAACATTGGATCACTGCACTGCATTCTTCTGTCAGATTGACTGTTTTATAGTCTTCTAATCTCCGCTTCCTCGCTATTACCTCTTTCAAGAACTTTGTGTAGTTCTTCATCTGCTGTAGCACATTAACAAAAGAAATGTTGATTTGGATCTTCTTAAATATCTCCAAGAACATGGCAAACTGTTCATCTATTTTTTTTTTCCTTGAAACGCTTAAGGGAAGGGAATGAGAGGTATATATATAGGAAGCCCCTCCTAGGGCAGGATTCCTCCTTTTTCTCCTCAGCCTATGGGGTATTAGCAGCTACGACATCTCAGAAAAGTTGTCTCGACTAAAGGGGTCACCTCTTCAATGGTAATAGACCTTGGCTTCAAAGCTCCTTTTCGGCACGACTCTTGCTCTTTCTCTTCAGGTGCACTCGCTTCTTCCAAATACTCTTTCTCTACAGCTTTCCCTTGGTCAACCAATAACTTGGGTCCTTCATATTCGATGCCACTCCTCAGACAAATGGCTTGGCAATGTTCCTTTGGGATTGCCACTGTTTGATTAGGGAACTGCCCTCTCTGATGGGTTTGTGCAATTGAACTCAAATCAGTCTTCATCTCCCTTATGTCTGAATCATAACTCACCTTGACATTGTGCAATTCGCTGCTATATTCTTTATTTCCACCCCATGACTCACAAGTGCCTTGTTCATCTATATTTGATGACTATCTATCTTTTTCTCAATCTTTATGAACCTATCATCATACTTGGCGAACTGAGACTGCACCAACTCCTCTTATGTAGGCATTCTTCCTTAATGAATCATGCCGTTAGTGACTGCAAATTTTGGTGGTGGTAGGAGTGAATTATTAAGATTGTTGTACGAGAAACTAGGATGATTCTCCACACCTTGCTGGAACTGATTATACTCTGCTTGTTGCCTCGTAAGTAGTTGAAATTCCTTTTATTAACATAATTTTCATCTTCAACTACTTCCTGTATGGGTGGATGCTGCGAATTGGCTGGGTATGTTGGGCTAAAGTCACATTAGATATGCTGGGTATGCAGATTGGATCGTTCTTTGTCTCAGTGATGTTGGCTACTCTTCTCGGCTGATTTTTCTCTTTTTCCCACTGCCAATTAGTTGTGGTCATCTCATCTAGAATGGTAAATGTAGTCCTTGCATGCTTTACCAATAAGGATACACCTGATGCTGTGTCTACGAGTACTCTCGTGGGTCCAAGTAGCCCCTTATAGAATTTGCAGATTGCTACTTCTCTGAACCCCTGTTGAGGATAATTCTTGAGAAGATCCTAAAACCACTCCCATGCTTCTCCAAATAGCTCTTCATCCATCTGTTTAAACTAGGTAATCTCAGCCTGCAATTCGAGCATCATGCTCCGTGGAAAGTACTTCAATAAGAATCGTGTACTTAACTCTTCCCATGTGGTGACATCCTTCAAAGAGTTAAAACCACTACAATTTCTTGTCCTTTAGGGAAAACAAAAACAACCTCAATTAAACCTATTCATAGGGTACTTGATTAACCTTTAAGGTCTCTGACACTCTCTTGAATCGACTTAGGTGAACATTGGGGACTTCTGGTGGACCGCACCAAAATAATTCTGTTGAATTATCGATATCAAAGTCGACTTGAGTTTAAAGTTATTAGGGTAGATTAGTGACAATTTCACTCATCCATGGTGCTTATTGGGCACGGGTCGTAGACAGTCTCTAATAGGTGTCTAATCGCCTTCTAGTTTAGCTCATGCATGTGGTTGTAGTTTTCGTTGTTGTTGCGGTGGTTGTTGTTGCAAAGTAGCCACATGAGTTTGTATATTAGTCACTACCTCGAAAAACCTAACCATCTCTTCTGTGGTCATATTTTTCGGTAGGCCAGCCATATTATATAATGAGTTCTTTCTCCTTCGATATCCTCGAGCAGTTGCTTCAATTTCTGAATCGAAAGGAACAAGATTGACTTTTCATATGGACCAAGTTTGCATATGCTAACTGAGAACTCAAACAAAGAAGACAGCGTAAAATCGAAAATAAAAGAAAATAAAAATACAAAATTAAAGTGAAGAAAATAAAATATCTAGTGTAGCATCGAACTATCTATCATAATAGAACTCGAACACAGTTACCAGTCCCCGATAATTGCGCCAAACACTTGATGCACTATATTCTAACCTAGTTAACCGCAAGGGGATGGTACAAGTGTAGCTAATGGCAACAAGGTCGGTCCCACAAGGATTGTGTTCTATATTCAAATTTATACCCTAATCTTAATAACCAACACTATCTAGACTCTCGAATTATAATTAATTGTTTATTAAACTAACCCTAAATTGCAAAATATAACTAAAATAAGCAAGTACTTGAATAAAAGAAGCAATTAACAACAAAGGGTGCAAACTGATAAGAAAACGTATTCTAGGGCTTCGATTTCAACTACTACTCTATGTTTGATTATCTTAAGATTCTAGACTTTAAAACCGATTATATTGTTTATTAGGCAGCGGGACTATTGATTAGACCTTATCTTGGACGGTTTGAACGTGTAGGTCAATTATGATCAATTACCCTCTCGGGATAACTATTACATAAAGACTCACAAAAGACCCTAAACCAATGTCAACGCAAATACCTGACTCCTCTCGTCGGTTATTGGTACCTATGATATATACCATAAGTCTATTAACAAATTTAAACACTCCCCTTGGACGTCGAATTGTTAAACTTGCAGACAAATATCAAGTGGTCAAGTTGATACAATCATGAGAATAAAACCAGCATATAGATAAATGATTTTAAACGGAATCTAGAATTAAAAGAACAAAAAATATAGTTGATGAGTGATTTACTCTCAACCCTAGAACACAAAAAATTTAGCTACGCATGTTTAAAGATAAAACCCAATAAAATTCATAGACAAACATTGTCGAATAAACAAAATAAACAAAAGTAAACAAAACCCGAAATCTTGAACGCGATCTTCGTTTCTTGCATTCCTTGCTCTTTAATCCAAGCCCTCTAAGTTTTTTCAATAAAAAAAAAAATGATAATTTTGGACTTGAGACCTTCTATTTGTAAGCTTGGGTAAATTGGGGTTGAAACGGGCCGAAAATAGGTCAAAACACGTATTCTTTCTCTAAATCGACTACCGAACGCGGTTGGTCCAATGGAATCGGCCGGTTCAATGACTCAGCCGCGTTGCCTGATGCGGCCGCGTTGCCTAACGCAGCTACATTGGTGTCACAAAGCCTACAGAGCAATCTAGAAGAGTTTTTTCTCGTTCGATTAGTCTTCTAACTGTTTTTCTTCCTTTTTGTCTATGAGTGCCTTGTTTCTTCGCCAAACCTCGTCCAAATAGATTTTTTGGCATAAAATCACCTAAATAACTTCAAAACAAGATCAAACAAGTCATTTGAAACAATATGATGAATGTAAACGCAATTCGCATGCAAATGATATAAAATATCCTTCTAAAGAGATCGAATTACATGCATACGCAACGGGTAGCAGTGACAGATCTACCTAAGTTAATTAAAGGATCACTCGAGGAGGAGTTCTTTTCTAGATGGGAGAGTCTTATGTGGGATAATTTGCAGACTCCCAAGAATCTATCAATTAAGAGTTTCCAGTATATCTAGGAATTGCTATTCTTTTAGTGTTTCATTTTAACATAGGATTTACTTTATTTCTTTTTGTTTTCCTTTTTAGGCAAAAACTTGGGTGCATGTGATGCACCATAACTTATTGTACGCTACTCTATTTTTAGAATAATATTCCGCGCACTTGATTTATATAAATAAGGGTCTGTTTGTTAAACACTAAAAGAAAATGGCCTGGTGGTATGTGATGCAGCCTTTAACATATCAACATTGAGGTTAGGGATTCAATTTTTGATGCTGCTTCTAGCCCATGCTTTATATTTTTTCCTTTTTTCTGCGTCTTTTTTCCTTCTTCCTTCATTTTTTTCCCTTTTCCTTCTTCTTACTTTCTTTCTTTTTTTTTTTTTTTTTTTTGCACTTTATATAAATATTTCGTTGTGTACAAGAAAGTTAGTTAAAGAAAACGTATACTGTTAGACATCATAACATATACTATATCGAAATATTAAATATATTGTGAGTATTGTTAGTTGGAAAGAATAAATATTCCGCAGTATGAAACAAAAATTAACTAAAACATGTCAAACATCATAACGTATACTATATTGAAATATTAAATATACTGTGAGTATTGTAAGTTGGAAAAAATAAATATTTCGCAGTATGAAACAAAAATTAACTAAACAATGTGTACTGTCAGACATCATAACGTATACTATATCGAAATATTAAATATATTGTGAGTATTGTAAGTTGAAAAAAATAAATATTCCATAGTGTGAAACAAAAATTAACTAAAACAACGTATATTGTCAGGCATCATAATGTATACTATATAGAAATATTAAATATACTGTGAGTATTGTAAGTTGGAAGAAATAAATATTCCGCAGTATGAAACAAAAATTAAATAAAACAATGTATATTGTCAGGCATCATGAAGTATACTATATTGAAATATTAAATATACTGTGAGTGTATGAAGTTGGAAAAAATAAATATTCTGCAGTATTGAACAAAAATTAACTAAAACAACGCATATTATCAGGCATCATAACATATACTATATTGAAATATTAATAGCTTAATATGAATAATAGCTTAATAACTTAACTTATTTTTTAAGTAATGTTATGTATTGCATATGAGATCAATAATTTTATTGTAAATTGGAATCTTTTTCATGGCATAATAGAAAAAAAAAAAAATAAAAAAAAAATAATAATAAAAAATCATATACTCTCAGGCTTTATAACATATATTATGCTCGAAATTTTAATATATTGTTTGCAAGTATTATGTCCTCCATAAAAATTTATAAAACCAAAAGAAAAATATAAAAAAAACTAACGCAAAATATAATAATAATAATAATAATAACAATAATAATAATAATAATAATATCTATATGAACTAAAAAATAGGTGAAAAATAAAAAGGTGCTAAAAAAATAAGATGCTATTAGGATTCAAACATGCACCCTAAGGCTGAAATATTGCACATTTACCAACTAACTAGTGCCAATTTTGTGATTTTAAATATACCTTAATATATATAGATTGCATATGCCAGAATAGAAGGAGGTGTACAATAAGCCTAATGTGCATCTCATGCACATGAGTGTCACCCTCCTTTTTATATTATGATTTATTTTTCCTTTTAATTTAGGACCTTTCCTTTTCCTTTTTAGTTTTAGGATTTAGTTTTCATTTCAATTAAGATCTATCTAGTCTTATAAATACTGGTCCAAGCTTTTCGATTTTATTCATTCTAGCAAATAATTAAATTAAGTTTATCTTTTAACATTACAATTCTCTAGAATTGTGCTTTAGTAAAGATTGCTTGTCTTCTTTGCTTTTCTTCCCATGTAAAAAGTAATGGAGTATAAGAAGGAAAATCAAATCAATAGGTCGTCTTGAAATATTACCCAATATTGAGATATTTTTCCGACATAAACAAAGGGTGATATTTTGGAGCAAATCAATATTTGGCATGGATTTCTTAAAATTTCACACTACAAAGAAAAAATTAAATTTGAGACGATTATTTTGTCTCTAATTAAATAATATCCATTTCTAAGCTAAAGCAGTGATATACTTGAAACGAAATATTCGGTCTCTAAAATACTCGTCTCAAAATTTTAGAGACCATTTTTACTATCTTTAAACTTAGTGACATAATTTCCATCTCCATTATAAAATAGAGACCAAATTTCGTCACCTAGTCGGATATAGAAATGCTAGAATGACTCGAGCCCGCCAGGCCGACCCTAACCCGCCCGAAAACGTCCATGTGTAGGTTCAACATATTGTCGGCCCGACAAAAAATGGTCTGATAGGTCCGAGGTCCTATAAGCCCGAAAACCGCTAGGGCTAGCCCGAAAATCGCGAGGGTTGGCCCGACTAGCATCCTTATTAGTTTGTCTCATATAGATATTTATTTTTCTTTTTTATTTAATCTATGCACTCTTTTTTGTTTTTCAATAAAATGACTTTTCTATGCTTCATCTCATTTTTAGAATTTGAAGGACATATCTTGAACCTTCTACTCAATAGTATGATAGCTTCATTTCAATAGTATGATAGCTTCTATGTTAAACAACTTTTTATCATATATATATGGACATGAATGATGTCCAGTGTTGACTACATTATATTGTTTTGTCATTATGTACACAAATGATTATTTTATTTGATATTTTGAGCCTTAATTGCTTTTGGAATTGCTAAGATTGTTGAATTTTAGTACATACATAATTTTAGAAGTTTGACTTGTAGCCCGATAGTAGTCTGATTAACCCGAAAACCAATAGAGGTAGGATTAAATTCCCCATATTGTCGGCTCGATAAAAATGACTTGATAGACCAGAAGCCCTATAGACCCAAAAATCGCTAGGGGTGGGCGACTAGCATCCCTAATCGAATATTGATGATGGAATAATTATTTTTATCACTTTTCTTCACTATTCTATTTTTATTTAGTAAATCGATATTATTCGTTGCTAATATACATCTCTAATATGAAATTTTGTTGTAGCGTCAATAGTCGGTTTAGCTTCGATAGATTTGACCCATCATATCAGTTGAATAGGGAATTAATCTCTGATATTTTTATTTTCTTCAATTTTGTTAAGAGTGTGTTTGAATCTTGGCTAACATTATTAATATGAGTGCATTAATGACTTTTTAAAAAATGACAATGTCATTCTGCATTTCGACTTAAACACTAGGGGTAGTTTTACGTCAAGTTAGTTAAATTCGAGACGTGTATAGTTCAACATTTTATACGTGTAATTATATTTTGAAAATTTTAACAAACCTACAACTAATTATCGGTCAAATTGTGGACATAAGTAATTTACGTATTTATGAATATACGAATATGTTACATACTGATAAATTATTTGGGTAAAGTATGGCTTATATTAGTAATTACTCCCTTCGCCCCGGTTTAATTAGCCTATCTTTCGTTTTTATTTGTTCCAATTTAATTTACCTAGTCCATAGATGACAAATTTCTCTCACAATCTCCACTCTTAATCTCCACCTTTGAAAAAGTCAAAGATTCCACAAAATCTGCTTTTTCTTCCGGCCAAGATAGATCAATTAGGCTGAGATGAAAGGAGGATGTTATACAATGCAGCACAATTTTTTTTAGAGTATTACAATACAATTTAACTTGTTATCGTAAAATCAAAATTGCCCTTTGACTATATAAAGTAATTGTAAGTCTTTAAAGTATTTACTTTCGAATAATAATTTTATTTAAGATATTTAGATTGTTTTACTACAAGAAGAGTGGTCTTTTGAGATAATAAAAAGTGATCTTAGAAAATGAACATATATCACAATTTTATCATTATAGGCGACATGTCGTCACTAATTAGTCATGTCAATAACTCGCGGTCACAAATGAATATTGAGATGATAAAAGTCATCTCAAATGGTCGTGTGAAATACGTCTTAAATATTTCTTGCAACAACTAGTTGTCCCTAAAAGTAGTATGAAAATAATCTCACATAATTTGTAGAGTTTTGTGACAAGTGTTATAACAAGTGGTCACAAAATTAAAACTATTTATTTGTGACCACGCTTATGGTCTCAAAAATATATTACTATCACAAATGACATTTTTTGACTTAGTTTTTAAATATAAAATTAGATTTTAATATCAAAAAATATGTAAATAAATAATTAACATGGATTAATACTTTTTTGATTTTCACAGTATTTGCTTTCTAATATTATGGCAAACTACTTGTATAATATTTTAAAATTTTAAAATATATATCAATACGTGGAGTATTATTTTCAAGGTACTTTAGAGGATGAGTATAATAATAGTACTAAATGTATGTATTATCTGTATATACTACAGTCGATGATAATAATAATAATAATAATAATAATAATAATAATAATAATAATAATAATAATAATAATAATAATAATAATAATAATAATCTGTACCTTAACCAAAGTGTTAGAAATGTATATGGATCTTTGCCCAACAAAGTACCACTATAAATTAAAATGATGACCTCATGACGCATGCATGACGTGTAGAAGGGACAAAGGAGACAAGCCTGCAAAACATTCCAGCAACAAAGTGATGGCCCTTTGTAATTTTTCAATCTTCGAAAAGATGGGAACATGTCAACGAGTGAGGCACCACGAGCTAATTTATACTCCCTCCGTCCCGGCTTAATTTACACACCTACTTCGGCACGTGTATTAAGAAAAAATAGATTTTGTGAAATCTTTGACTTTTTTAAAGGTGGAGATTTTTAAGGGTGGAGATTGTAAGATTCCTTTCCATTTTAGGAGTGTGCAAAATAGGATGGGACGTCCATAAAAGGAAAGTGTGCAAATTAGGGCGGGATGGAGGGAGTACTACTTAGTCGAACACTATTTAATTGAGTGATCAAATCATTAAAATCGATTCAATATTTTTAGGGGTTCAATGTAAAAATAAAAGATTCTTTTGCTTATATAAAAAAGTTAGTAATGACAATGCTACGAAGATAATTCTAATGCATATAAATTTAGGGTATATTGTGATTGAATATACATATCATGTTTTTGTAACATAAAAGATGGAGGGGCCAATAAATTACCTCTACAATTTGCTATTTAAATTTTAATATAAATACAAGTAATAAATTTTTAACCAAACATATCAACTAACATGATAATTATACCATCAAAGCTTTAGAGAACAATGCAAAAATAATAATAAAAGAAATAATCTTGTCTCTTGATTTTGAGATTGGAAGAGTCGCCGAATTGAAAAAAAATACTTCCTCCGTTCCACCTTATCTTGCATAAGGGGGTTGATACAAGTATTAAGAAAAAATTATTTTTTGGGATTTTGTTTAATTTTCAAAGGTGGATTGAGAGTGAAGATTGAGGATGAAGATTTTGAGAGTGGAAATTGTATTATAACTTTCCTTTTTAAGGAGTGTGTAAATTCGTTTGGGACGGACGAAAACGAAAAGTGTGCAAAATAAGGTGGGACGAAGAGAGTATAATTAATATATATAATGGGAAAAAAATAAAAGAATGGAATTCAAGAAAGAGAACAAATTATTTAATATGGTTCATCTGAATCATACTCCCTCCGTTCCATAATAATTGACGTTTTAGAAAGAAAGGGAAAAATTAAGAATGAAATTTTTTGACAAATTTATCCCTCACTTAATTATTTATCTCTCTTATATGACTACTCAAATTTAGCATCTTTAAATATTTATCTTTTCTCTCTCTGAAATTCCATCTTTAAATATTTATCTTTTCTCTCTCTGAAATTCCATCTTCTCTCGTCATCGTCGGAGAGTGAAACTCCGGCATCTTTAAATATTTATCTTTTCTCTCTCTGAAATTCCCTCTTCCATCCTACAACTAACATACACTAAAATCTCATGGATGTACTAGATAATGTCTAGCTTTTAGAGTATACAATATACACTAAAATCTCATGGATGTACTAGATAAACATACACTAAAATCTCATGGATGTACTAAATAATGTCTAGCTTTTAGAGTATCCATTGTATGCTTCTCAATACTCTTCTCAATACTAGACAATTCTGGATAATGCTATTAGACATATATCCACACAATTCCATAAACTTATATTTAATTTTCCTTATTGTATCATTAAATCAAGCTATCTGTTAGAAATATAGAAGCCTATATTTAACTTTCCTCATTGTATCATTAAATCAAGCTATCTGTTAGAAATATAGACTAGGGAATTCTATAAGTAACTTAAGCTATTTCTTTTATTCAATTTAAATTGGGGAATGAAGGAGGAAGAGGGGAAGAAAGGGGGAAGAAAGCCTGGATTAAGGAGGGAGAGGGAATAAGGCAGGCGCTATAATAAGCGGAATATTTAGGAGATAAAAGATTTAACCAAATAAAGATATTTCTGATAGATTTAAAAGTTTCTGATAGATTTAAAAGTAGAGATTTTTAAGGATTGAGTCCAGGGAGAAAACTGGTAGAATTAGTGATAAAATGTAAAACGTCAATTAATAAGAAAAGAAAATAACCTCCTAAAACGTCAATTATTATGGAACGGAGGGAGTAATAGATTTTTTTTTTCTTTTTTAAATAGAAAAAATAGGAGGCCCAAGTAATGAGAAATTTAAAAAACAGGAAGTTAATAATTGAAGAGACTTTCTTTAATACACACATTTAAGAACCGAATAACACTAGAGATATTTAAAAAAATGAGGAGCTAGCTACCTACACAGTTAGTAAGGTGAAAATACAAAGTGATCCGTAGTTAATTTATAATTGATTGTTATTCACTTTTGTTGATTTTCATTCATCTTTTGAATGGATCATTATTAAATCATCAAGTCTGACACTAACCGACTGGATAGCATAGAATTTCTCGGCATGAAGCTATACAAATAAGAATCGATCGGGTCAAATCATGACCAACCAAACGAAGTGTTAATCTCCTATAAAATCGGTTTATAGTAAGACGAATAGTCAGATAACTAAATGTGGGTAAATATGATGAACACCATCAACACGTTTAACTATATTTAACTTCTTTCATTATTTATCTTGTCATTCGACAGTCTTACATAAGTTTTTGTCATTAAATAAAAAAAATTCTTATATGAATTGTCTTCCCATAAGAGGGCTAATCACATTCAAATTATTATTTTTACAAATATTAATACTTTCTCCATTTTCTAAGGATCCGGATCCTCTCCATTTCCCCCTTTGTAAATTTCGTCGATTTCGGACCATCTCAACCGTACATTTAATCAACAAGCCGCAGCACGCCACATCATTATCTTATTCCAGAAATATGTTTGACTCTACAAAACAAGTGGGTTTTCAACCACACTCCACTGCATATTCGTCCCCCTCCCTTCTCCCATGAGACACCGATTTATCCAGTTAAATCCTCCTTATGTATGAATGTTCCTTAAGTTCTCCATTAGTATTTTGGCAAATTGTTAATAGTACTAGATTATTATTTGATTAAGAAATTCTGATCAAAGATTGGAAGAAATTTTTTTAGTCTGGTTTTCAGTAGAGTATAAACTACCTTTGAACTGAAAAAGCCCTGAAATATGACACGGAATAAAGTATATAAAAGATACCGATTCTCCTTGCTACACAGTGGGCCCTTCTTGAATTGGGTTTTTCAAATTCTGCAATAACAATGGCTCCGCCTTCATTATCTCAACCTGAAGGGGGAAATAGAAAAGGAAAAAAAAAATTAAAAAATACATAGAGGAACAAAAATTGAGCAAGGATTGTGAATCCACTAGAAACAACCATGACTTGTTTTGGGGAACAACACATATTTGAAAACGTGGCGGTGTGTTATTAAACCAACGAATGAGATGCATGTTTATTAAACAAGCGGTTGAGATGTCTTGAAATTGGCGAAATTGACAAAAGGGGAAATGGAGAGGATCCAGGTCCCTTTCTTAAAGTGTTATTGTAGACCTTTTTGAACAATTAAGGATGGGTGAAAGGAACAAATATATCCGTACACCATCCATTTCTTGGGATAGGTTTGCTGGAATAAGAAAATATAATCAACTAAATTAAGTAGGTGTATTAGAGCTAATCCTCAATTAAGGTAATGCCAAAATTATAAGATTTTAAAGGAGATTTGATGGGATATGTTTAAGGGTAACATTGGAAGAAATTTGGGTGTTTTTTTTTTCTTTTTTATTGTTGCTAAACGACATTTTAAAACAATTTTATATTCTTTAAAGTAATTTTTGTTTTTAGGAATGATGGGGGTATATTTTTTATTTTAGAGGAAAAGAACATAACTTCGTTATATTACGAGTTGGGTGTATGCCCTACATTATTTATTACATGTGTATTAACTACAATAGGAAATTCTTCTAACCATTTTTGTTCCATATCTACCCTCGGGCAATAGTGTGGTAGCAAGTGTCATGGTATATGATAAAATTCATTACAATACAACAACGTGGCTAAATACCAAATATCATCTATAAGCAAGGTGTCATGCATGTCTTCCATTTCACCTTCATTCAACGACCTAAACAAATAGAAGTTATCACTCTCGACTTGGATATTGGCCAGTCCAACTTCTACTATGACCCATAGTACATGCCTCATCGCCAACCCTTCCAATAGCATCGAGTTACCTGCTGTCCATACTTGCTTTGCTCCAGCTGTAACACCTTTCCCTCCGAATCCCTCACCACAAAACCCATCCTTAATGTACCATCTTTGAACATGGCTACATCGACTTTTAATCTTAGACTGCCTGCAGGTGGCTTCGACCAAGCAACATGACAATCTCCTCTCCTCACACAACTCATGTCTTTAATACAACCAATATTCATTGTTTCCTTGTACTCCCACCACCCTTTGTTTAGGTTTAGGTTTAGGTTTTAGGTTTTAGGTTTTAGGTTTACAATTTAACCACCTCCTCAGCTACACAAAAAAAAACCTTCCATATAGAATTTATTCCTCCTTAACCAAATATGCCATGCAATCGACGACAACAACTCGATCCCTTCTAGTGGAAGTTTTCCCATCATCATCCACATCATAGTACTATAGATAGATGTATTTTCCACGTACTACTTGACATGCAAAAAACTCATCTGCCATACCTATATTATATGTGGGCATCTAAGCGTCAATTGCACCAAGCTTTCCTCCTCCAGCCCATATAACAAGAAGACTGGTATCTCTCTCATACCTATATGATATAATCGAGTTCTTGTTGGTAGAGCATCTGAACATGCCATCCATAAAAAAAAGGACGAATCTCTGGCTAAGTTCTGATATTCCACAAATTCTTCCACATCTAATGTCGACTACTCGCTGATGCATTGTTTAGTCTTAATGTTGAAAAATTTGATCCCTGCCACATGATATGTTGTTCGTACACTATATTTTCCAGTGTATCTCTACACCCTTACATCCCTTAGATCTCTCATACTTAACAATATCTCGAGAATTGTTAGTACCTCATTATCGTCAAAAGATCCCTGTATCAACTCCCCTTCCACTCATTGGTTTCCCGCTCAATCAATGAGGCTACACTCAAATCCGTGATCTTCCATATTATGCATATTTCTAGATGCACTATGTTATCCCCCGGAACCTATCTATTGTCAAGGATAATTACATCATGTCCATTCCCCATTCTTCACGCACTGTCTTCCGTGATGATTGAGTCGGGATTATTGATCAACCTCCACACATGTTTCCCACCATAGCCATATTAAAATAATACAACTTGCGAAAATCCATCCTGCCAACCTCTTTTGCATGCTTCATCTTTTCCCATCCCAACTAGTGTTGTTTTTGTCTCCTTGGGTCGATCCTCAATTGAATCTAGATATCTCTTGCTCAATTTATTGACATGTAAGCTTCGGAAACATGAAACAACTCAGTATATATGCGTACAACTTGAATTATCGATTTCAGCATTATTTTGTGACCCCTCTTAGTAAGCATCTTCTCCTTCCATTGCTTCATTATACTAATCACTCTTTCCAAAATAAGACCAAAAGCTTCCTTCTTCGATTTCCCAGTGAGTGTAGGAAGTCCCAAGTATTCAGTATATTGCTCCACCCATTTCACCTTTATTACTCTCCCATACTCTACCCTCCAATCCTCCAAATATTGAAGCTAGATAAAAGATCATAATTTTCCAAGTGTCTTCTTTGCTCAGATGTCATTTCATATAGTTCGATAATCTTCTTCACCCTGTCACACTCCTTATCCGTTGCCAGAAAAATAGGATACTATCATCTGCAAAGAACATATGAGATATAATCAGTACTCTTCTTGCCACTCATTGCCCAATGATGTCTCGATTTCATTTAGCCCCCTGTAATAAAGATGACAATCCCTTTGCACATCATAGAAATTAGTAAAGTTATAATGGATCCCCTTGACATAAACCTCTTTCGGGGTAAAAGGCCTCCGTATGAGATCTATTAACTTGTAAGGAATACGCATAACTAACTCAACCAAGGACTTCACAGACCCCACTTTCTGTAAGATTGCCATAAGAAAAAGCCTCACTTTTACCATATGCTTTTGTTGTTCTAATTTCAATGCTAACTACCCCCTTCACTCATTCTTTTTTAATATAGTGAAACGAAAAAAATGATATTATAGCATTATCCGAGATTAGTCTATCCGGTATAAAAAACGCTTTGATACGAAGAGATAAAGTGAGACATAACTTTTGTCATCCTATTGGCAATTACTTTTGTAATTATACGAAATATGATATTGCAAAAGCTAACAAGAAGAAATTCTGGAGACTCAAGTTTTTTGGTATTTGGTATAAGAAAAACGTGTGTATGATTTATGACAGAAGACCATGACCAACTATTCAAAATATTAAGACAGGTAGACTCTACATCATTCCCTACTATATGTTGATATTTTTGAAAAAACAGGGGAGGCATACCATCCAGGCCTAGAGCATTAGCAGAATGCATCTGTTTGAGTGTCTTTTAGATTTCGTGAATCGTGTAGGGATTTATCAGTCGATCATTCATCTGTAGTTATTTTTGGTTCAACGGTGTTCAGTGCTTTGTGCATATCAGAAGGCCCATCCGATGTGAACCAATTAGTGCAGAGACTCCATAACGCTTCCCCAATCTCATTAACCGATAACCTAACTACTTATCCCTTCTCCTTTACAATCCACTAGTAAAGACCCATCATACTGTAAGCCGCGCGTTCAACTTTTTCATTTGAGTCACTTTCAGCTTTGTTTCCATAAGAAAGACGAGACTTGAATCTTCCTTATGCAAGAGCTTCCGATACCCAAAATGTCACCGGTCCAGGCCTGCCGACAATTCTAGCACATGGTATTCCCCCCCCCCCCCAGCTATTTTTATTGTGACTCCATTCCATATCCATCTCAGTCCCATTGTTTCTCCTAGCATATACCATCTCCTGATGACCCTCCTCACATGGACATTTTTTTCCAATCAACATATCTATCGGAGCCTCCTCATTGGGTACATCTCTCTTATCTCGTGCCACATCTGTAAGAAGGTAGTTTTTGCTTTGTTGGTGCATGGTTTTCTTGAGGGGTTAGGACGATGTTTTTGGTATAGCCAGTTCCGATTTGTGGTTTTAGGTTGTTGTGCTTGATTGATTCATTAATGTTCTTTACTGTTGGAAGTTTCAACAAGTGTGTCGTGTGGTATAATTGGTCCAGTGGCGTAATACTAAAAGATTGGAGGAGGGGGGCATCTTGTGTACAATTTTGTCTAGATGGGTTATATTGTGGGTGTGGTTTTCTGTAGTTATATGTTGACTTTTTAAGTTTAAAGGTTGTGTGCAGTGGTTTCAGCCCTCGTTTCTATGGCTATTAACACCTGCCTTCTAAATATTGCATAGATTGGTATGTAGGTTCGGATAATAGTTTTTATTGGGTGAAGGTAGAATGGTAAGAAATTGAGGGTATGTACAATTGTTCTGGTAGAGATTGTTGTTTGATGATCTGTTGTTTAGATGGTACATTTTCTTATGGTGGAGCGGATTCATTCAATGTCACAACCTTTTTTATCCTAGTTACCAACTGATTCAACTGCTCTCTTTTTTCACTTAGGATACTACCTTCACTGCCTCCCTCATCAGAATCACTTTTTTGGTGGGTAATATTCTATTTGAAAGCATTAAACAGATTTCATCGAGCGACCACATTCTCATGTTCACACAAAGTCTCCTCCACCTTAATAGCAGCGTGCTTCATCGGTGATGCCCGAATCTATACCCCAAATGGGAGCTTATCATTCCTCAGCTCAGCAATATCCTTGGGATCACTAATGACATCACATTCCCTCCAAATCTGGCCCACCAATCCACGGACATAGCAAAACGTCAGGAGACAGTCATACTTGAAAAGGATTCACAAACTCTTGTTCTCATGTGCCATTATTATTAATTTCTTATTCCTTTCTTCAGTTGTTTAGATCTACCAAGCAATATCTTCATCCGGATACTTCTTGCATCCCCCCTCCATCGATTTCGCTTCAACCTCGAGAAACAACCAAACCTATCTCTCACCCATTTTCAAATAATGATCAGTCATCTCCACCATTGGCATAGGATACACTGGCACCCAGAGAGGTGTGTGTTGGTTTGACACTCTAAAGTTGTTCATCAAACTGTAATTCCTTTAACATTAATAAATCTTTTTCAAAGTGCCACGTTTCACGAGCCAAAATGTTTTCGATATCTTCAACATGGTTAAATTGGAAGGAAAATTTGGCATGGTCTCATTCGCTGCCATTCTCTCGTCGAAATCCATGCCAGTCGCATAGTGGTCAACATTGCAAACTTATTAAAGGACGTATTAGTTAACATCCACTTGATCAAACATATCGCCGATCGCCTCTTCATCTCGTCCTTTGTTGTATAGATTCACAATGGCTCATCATGCTCTGTTTCTATCCCTATCATCGGCCATAAAATATACGCAAAGTACTACTAATTTAATCCAAAAACTTTCCAGATCTGCTACAAGCTTTCCCAAACCTGCACGATAAGATACAAAAAAGAGACGCAAATAGACTCCTACCAAAATCCTAGATTACGAAAAGTAAGACGCTATCCGAATGATCTCCATGACCAGAAATAGAAAAATAGGGAAAAAGACTCACACAGATCCAAAGGATAAGGATTTTGTGTCAAATTAATAAGAGTCGATCTTTCTCCCATATATTTGAGTTCTTATATCTGAATTTTTTCGTGCTTTTTATCAACTCTGCAATATTAAATAATTAAGTCAAATTACTAATTGATCAAAAGTAACTAGAATAAGTAAGTAATTTTTTAAGTGGTGAAATACTCACTATTTAGAGTAAAATAACTTTAGTGGTAAAAAGAATTAGTTGTGAATTCGTTGATTAAGCACCATATAACCCACGCTAGTGTCAAGGAATTCATTTCTACTGATTTCACCCATACCATGATTTGTTCTAAAAGAAAATTTCAATGGTCTATGGATCAACTATGTAACGTTTGGTGAAGCTTATGTAAACTCTTTAAAATAATTATATAAGATGTTTAAGGCTTAATTATTAACTCTCTCGACATGAATGATAAATTTCTTTTTCTAAAAAGATCTCAGCACATATTATCATTTATTGTTTCATTTCATAATTGTCGTCCGAGTTGCTAACATTTATGAATTGCATCAGTTAACACTTTATATTTTTTGTAAGATTAAATAATACATAACTAATTATCCATCCATGTGGTGCATGTGATAAAATATATCGTATGAAACGAATTTATGTGATGACTATATATTCTTAAAATTTGTAATAACATACTTATAAAATTATATATTTTTATAAAGGCGTAACAATGTTAAATATTTTTAATAAATATTTGTTCAATTAAATTTAGTAATATTAGAATGAGATCCCACAATCATATTAGTTCATTAAGCATATGAGTACTAAACTATATTATTGTGAAATATATAAATAAAAATAATCAATTTATTATATTTGTGGTTAACATAACTCTTCTTTAAAAACACTAATTTAAACAAAATATCACTTTTACTAATATTTCTAAGGTTTACCACAATAAATTCTAATCCAAAAAAATTATAATATTTTTAATCAAATTTGCTTAAAATAAAATGATTCAAACACTTCAAAAGTATTAAAAAACAGAAAAGCTAATGTAAAAAAACTAAGGGTTAATTACGTGAAAATTCACGACCTTTAGGTTAATTATCATTTACAACATTATATTTTATATATGTAATGTAGAAATACACAACCTTTTAGTTTTTTTTTTTTTTAATTCAATACATGCAAGCTAAATTAGGGCACAAATTGCTAACATGGAGCGTGAAGTAAGAATTTCTGTCTCCACGTGGATTATACCAATATTTAAAAAAAAAAAAAATTCAAGAACGAAATGATGTCGTTTAATACTAATATTTAAAAAGAAAAATATGGATCTTAAATTGAAGTCACGATTTTAACAAATGAAATCACCAACCTATAATTAAATCTAACACGCGCACATAAGTAAAAACGCCTGAAGAGTTCGAAATGGTCGCGCTCATGAATCCTAATTAAGCTTTAGCAATGGCGTCCTCATCAAATTTAAGCAATACAAAATATGATTATTCAAGTCCGACCTTGAAGAAATGTTATCCTCGAATTTCATCCATTCTCTTGATGTCAAAGACGGATCTTCACCCAACCCAAAGATTTGTACTTGTCGTTTAAGAGAGGTGATAATGAATTAGGATTCAAGATCTTTTTTTATGTGGGTAAGAAGAGTTATTGGTGGTGATTGGTTCAATGAGTGGAGCCTGAAATTGTCAGAAATCCAGACCCTAGTTTGCCCGCATATATCGAATTGAAAAATATTTATTTATACGTTACGTTTAAAAGATCATGTTGTAAATGATAACTTGTTTAAAGGTCGTGAATTTTCACGTAATTAACCAAAAAATTAATCTTCTAAAATAAGTAGATAATTTGTATCATTAAAAATATTATTTTAAAATATCGTACATTTTTATTTCATAGACAAAAAATTAGATATACCTAAAAAAGTAACTAATTACACTTAAACCTTAATCTTTTTATTATACATATACATAGTGGATGTCAAATTGAAGATCGTGAAAGAAATTAATTCGGTATACTTTTCATAAAAAATAGAATTGAAGCGAAAAAGTTACAAGATTTTTACGTAGCAAAGAGAAAGATAAAAAAAAAAAAATAATAATCTTATTGATTGGCTTTTAATGAACTCTCCTATTTATAGCGATGCCTCAACGCTACCATCTCTTTTTTTCTCCCCTTTCCTTTCTTTTTTATGGTAGAAAGAATAAAGCAAAATACATAAAGTGATACGATACATTTTCAGGAAAAGAAATAATTAATCCAAAAATTTAACAGGAAGATACCTAATTCTATCAAACATTCGGGGATGACAAAGGAGGACTGCTGAAAATAGTTATAAAGGTGGGAAATGATTTTTGTTTGGTTTTTTAGGTATGCATTACTAAAATAGAAAAATGGAATGAGGGCACTATCTAGAAAAAGACAAAATGATATGATAGTAATAATAATAACAAGGTTGAGATATTTATACAAAACTAAACTAATTGTTGAGATATGTAATCCACCTCATTATCCTAGATTAGAATCATTAAGTGATTATTGATATTTGATTGGATTGAATGTGTGGAAAAGAAAAAGAAAATTATCATCAAGACCAACATGTCACATCGTTGAGTCATAGATCAATGTCTATTATTAATTTCTGCAATATTCATCTCCCATCATTTCCTACGCTGACTTAGGGAGAGGTCAGCTACTTAAATATTCCTTCCTTTTACTCTCTTTATCAACAACCTACCCAACTTCTTAATAAAATATTTATTTTTCTTTTTTTCTTATACACAACCTACTCCACAACTTAAAAAATATATTTTCACACGTTATCAACAATCCAATACAACCTAACATTTTAATAAATATTAATTTCTTTTATTCAAATACATAACTTATTTCCCAAGAAAGTCAATATTTTTGCTACGATTTAATAATTGCATACTCTCTCCGTCCCATTTAAATTTGCACACTTGTCTTTTTCATCCGTCCCACTTAACTTTGCACACCCTTAAAAATGAAATTTTTCTCACAATCTCCACCATCAATCTACACCTTTGATAAAGTCAACTTAAAAGCAAAAAACAATTTTTTTTTAACATTCGTGCCCCGCAAAATTAAGTGGGACGGAGGAAGTATTATTTTTCGCGCTTTTTCTAATACATTTCAAGGATAAAAACAATATTTTAGTTCCGTGATTACAATAAGTTGTTTTTTTTTTCCAATGCGTTTAAAATAACATGCTAAAATAATAATCAAATTAAAACTGTAAAAGCTGAACTACGAAATTGAAAAAATAAATTAAGCTACAAATACATGTCTAAAATATTAAATTACAAATATAAAAGATACAACTTATATATTTAATTAGCGGGATCGAATTTTAATTAGCGGGGCCAAATTTTACAAATAGAAGTGGCAATTTGGGGGACTTAACCCGATTAGGTCGGACCTGTCGGGCTAACGCCATATTTTGGGCCGGACCAGGCCGGGTCAAAATTTGGTCAGATCTAGATATAGTCAGTCTAACTCGCGGTATTCCCCTATAATATACTAAGATTATAGGATGGGTCCGGGGTTAGCCGGGCTTTTGGCCCATCGGACCGGTCCGGACGAGTCAACTAGTACTTCGGGCCTATATTTCTGTGGCCTAACCCATCTAAAATATCGGACCAGTATATCTATTTACAAAGAGGAAAAAAAAAATGAGCAAAAGAAGTCAAATTTAGATTCTACTTGTAGAGAAAAAAAAAATTATAATTTTTAAAAATAAAAATTATATTATTTATTTATTATTAAAACTATATCCAATAAATAATTTAATACAACAAATAAATTACCGACATGTGATAGGTTATAAAATGAGACTGAGTTGTGGAATTAATTGATTGACCAATCCATACCATAACCAAGATCGTGACTGAATTTTACTTTAATTGTTATCTTTTTTAATTGTTACTTGTCGCGACTCCACGACCTGGTGTTGGGTCATTGATAGAGAGACAGATTTATATATGTATTGGTCACTGCCGGGCTCTAGTTAAGGGTCAAGTTCATAAAATTTTATTTTTAGAATTATGATTTTTAATATTTTGATTATTATTGACTCTCCCTTTTTCACTGACTTCATTTTATTTTTATATTCCCATCGTTGTTTTTATCTCATTTACAAATAAATATCTCAAACAAAAAATAATGCCAAAATTAATTCGTTCAAGTTTTTTAGTAATTTTCTATAAAAAAACATATTCTTGTAGAATATTCTATAATTAATATATATTTTTACAAGCACAGTAAAATGAAACTCTTTTTACATTAAACTTTTCAATATATTTAAATTTCAAATCCGTTCCTAATGACTATCTAAACAAAGAAGGTTGGAGTAGGAAAAAAATTATAACTAACACATTTAATATATTTTTTGTAAATTTTTGCTACTTTTTAAGAAACATTATAATTTTAATATTTTGGATATTTGTGTCCTTACCAAGTATTACTATCAGCTTAGGTGGCACATAAACTATTTTAATGTCAACTTGGTTGACACGATAAATATATATTCTTACCGAAAGGATGAACGAAGTTGACAGCAAATTCAATATCCATGCTAATCAAATTAGTTGACAATAAAATATCATTCGGATTCATTTCGATAACAGAGAACTGCCAATTTTCGATGGAATATAAATTTGTTGGAATTTTAAAATTTCCAACGACGAAAAGAATTGTTGAAAATAATTCCAACGGTAAAAGTTGTTGGAAAAAAAATTCCAACGGAATCCCTTGCCATTGTTATCTTTTTCTGTTGAAATTTAATTGTTGGAATAAAAATTTCAACGACCACTTTTCCAATGACTCAAAATCATTGAAATTATCGTTAAAATTGAAATTGCAACGAAAATTTATCATATTCCAACAATTTTTGTGTCTTTCAAAAACTTCCTTTTTTTTCTACAATGTAATGGAGAATTCAAATGTAACTTCTTTTTCTCTTTTCTTTTTCATCTTATGAGGGAGAACTCGATAACTGGTGTCTAGCTCATATTTACCTAATAATTTTGTCCACACATTCTCAACATTTAGGTCCAAGTATCAATTCGACTTATTGCCAATAAGTTTTATAATATATTTTTTTATTCGAATTCTTTTGTACAATAGATGTTTCATTTTTTGATACACTTAATTCACTACATGATACTACCTCCCTTTTTTTTTAGATGTTCTTTTAGGTTTGAATAAGGAAATTAAGAAATATGAAAAATAGACAAATAAGCCCTTATTAAAATATATAGATATGGTAAGTTAGATAATTTAAAGTTTTTTTAGGAATAATTATAGGGGTACAATTGGAAAAACTGTGGAAAAAAAGCTAAAAGAACAACTATTTATAAACAAAGTATAAAAGTTAAAAAGACATCTAAAAAAAACGGAGGTAGTACATCTTAATTTGTGACATCATACCATACATGTATCGATTATTAAATATAGTAAAACAAAAAATATAACACCAAAGTGTAACAGATAATCTCATGGATCTTTTAAATCAATACTCGAATTCTCAAATACTCGAATTTCGTAAAACATTTAAGGTCCAAGTATCGATTCGAGTAACCTTTTGTCAACTATCAAAACAAATCGGAAATAAGAATTTAATTGTTCGCCAATTTAAGATAATATTTTCTTTTAAAAGCCACATCAAACAACGATTTGATTTATTGCCAATTATTATATAGTATTTAAAAATATTAAAAGAAAATCTTGGATGGTTTTCTTTTATAAAAATATAAATATAAAATCTTATATTCTGATATATAGATCAAGAAAAATAAACAAAACAATTATAAACTTCTATTATTAAAAAAAAATAAAAAAAATCTAATTATACAAGATCTCAGAGTACACTTGGTTGGAGATTTAGAGGTAGGAAATGAGAATGAATAATGACTCATTTCCATTTATGGTGTTTTATACATAATGAATAAGTTAATCAATACTTCATTTTATTAACAATTTCTTTTACATTATTCCATAGTATTATTGACTCTTCATTCATACTCATTACCATTATCATTGATGATTTGTAATCAAGTCGACCCTCAAATTTTGTCAAATGGTTTTTTCTTGAAAAATGTAATGAACATGTAATTTGTGAAATTAGACTTGTAATCTAAAGAGCATGTTAATCTTTCCCGTGTCACTAATGCCCGCAACTGCACCCAAGAGTAAACCTTAAAATAATCAATAATAATATATAAATATAGATAGATAAATAGAAAATTACACAATTTTTTACTTTCAAATATTGTCTAAAAATGACATAATTAGCAAGCAAGAACTACAAGGTTACAACAATTGCATGTGTACTGCGTATATGTTTGGGATTGTTCCATTAAATGAACTTACAATAAATAATATAAACTCACAATAATCAATTAGCATTGATAGTATTTAATAGACCTAAAAGAATTGACAAATAATGAAAAAAACAACTAAACACGAGATAGATTAATAAAACTAAGAAAGATGATTAGAATTTAAAAAATTGTAATTGAATGTATTGAACCCGATTAATTCCCGAATAATCATCTGAGTTTCTAGCCTTTTGCCAATTTTGTCTATTTTATTCTTGAATATAATTCGAACTGCGAATAATCAGTAATGCCGAATATACCTTTACTCGGATTTTGTTACTATGCCCACTAACAAAAGAAAATAAAATATTATCTTATGACACAACAAAAAGTTGTCTTGAATAAAATGAGTAGTTGTTATTATTACATTATTATGGACAATATTTCGTTACTAATTGGTCTAGTCAATAACGTAGACGCAAATAATATTATTTGAGACGACTTACGAATCAAATATTTTTTGAAACACCTAATTATCTCTATAAGAAGTTAAACATGACCTCATATAATTTGTAGAACGTTTCGTGACAAGAAATTGTTACATATACGTTATTATTATAAATAGCAGTTGAAGTCTAAATAATATGCCAATAAAACTTTTTAAGTAAAGTTTCATGTGCACCAATTGCACGGCGCAATTCGGGTTAGATATCACGATTTATGCTTAAAGATATTACATGTTCACGAATTATGCTTAAATATATTACTTCCTCTGTCCAGTCATAATTTGCACACTTTTCTTTTTTGGCCGTCCTACCCTATTTTGCACAACCCCAAAATGGAAAGAAAATTTACAATCTCCATCTTTAAAATCTCCACCCTCAATCTCCACATTTGAAAAAGTCAATTAAAAAGTAAAAAATAATTTTTTTAATATACGAGTCGGAGTAGGTGTGCAAATTAGGCTGGGACGGAGGGAGTACATGTTTTGGGTAAAAAAATTACAATACTTTACCGAAAATATACCTTTAAGCATAAATCGTGATACTTTTCACCATAATACATTTACCCATCACATGTAATACCTTTAGGCATAAATAGTACTACCTCCGTCCCGGTTAAAGCTGCCTAGTTGCATTTTCCGATCCGTCTCAATTAAAACTGCAACCCCAAAAAAAGAAACTGATTTCCATAATTCGCATCCTCAAATCTCAATCCTCAATCGTCACATTTAAAAAAGTAAAAAAAAAACAATCAATTATTTTTTCTTAATATCTGTGTCCGATCAAAATAACAATTTTAATCAAAACAGAAAAAATAATATATTTTGATACATAATCCGAATGGTACGGATCTAAAATCCGTGTAACCCACAAGAGACTTCGCTAACTTTTTATTGTAGTGGCCGCAGATTTGAGTTGTTCAGATTATTATTATACCAATAAATTCCGTTCTAAACTATAATCTATAATATATTTTTATTAGGTGATTATTTGTCATCCATTTGACTTGTGTTAGTGGTTGAAAATTTTATGGCGTTGAAGTTGAATGTCGTCCACTTTGGAGGGATATTAGTAAAATTATGGTTTGACTAGTTGGCAAGCACGTGTCTTTATATCATTGAAGTCAATACATTATCTATTGGGTCTTTCTTTTGCAGAGAGTGTTTGTTTTTGTTTTGTCCCTTCTTCTTTTTGAAGCCAAAAAATAGAATGTATAATTAATGTTTCAAAATTTTGGAAAACATAAATGGATAATCTCACAAACTATATAAATCAAAAGTTAGATATAAACTCATATTTATGGAGAATTCGAATAAAACACTAAGGTTGTGTTTGGATTGAAAAATTTGAAAAATAAATAATTTAATTTTCAATTCTTTGTATTTGGAAATCTACTCATTTCAACTTTCGTATTTGGATGTTTAAATTCAAATAAGTGAATTTGAATTATTTAAACTTTTTCTTTTTTCAGTTCTTTCCTAACATTTTGAAAGAATGATGATAATGAAAGTGCGTGTAGTATGTGCGTGTAGTGTGTGTGTGCAGTGTGTGTAGTGTATGTGTGTGTGTGTATGTGTGCGTATAAGAGTATTGTGTGTGTAGTGTGTGTGAAGTTTGTGTTGTGTGTGTAGTGTGTGTGAAGTGAGTGTAGTGTGTGAAGTGTGTGTGGGTGTGGGGTATGTGTATAGTGTGTGAAATGTGTGTGATAATGTGGCTATACATGCATGAGAGTTAAGATGGATTTGTAAATGACCAAAATGAACTAGAAATTTAGGAGGGATTCAAAATCCCTTTATTTGATTTTTTTTTTTTTTTGTCAAACAAGTTGGGTGCATTTGATGATGGATTTTCAAATCCACCCCTCAAATTCCTCCATCCAAATGGACGCTAAGTGTTTGTTGGGAGTCGAATCTCAAGCCTTAATATTCAAGTGATTTTTGCCATTTCTAGCACCCTACAAGAAAAATAATATTTTGAGACAATAAAAAGGAATTATATGAATATTTGTGATGAAAGTATTAGAGACAATATATTTTCATTGATTAATTGTTTCAATATCACGGACGCAAATATTATATTTCGTCGTCTTAAATGCCTCTCAAATTGTTGTTGGATCAACTAATTGTCTCTTTAATAATTGGTCATCTCTCTTCTTACAAATGAAAGTTCCCAAAATCTAATTATGTCCTAGGGTTTTATCCTTAGCTCCTTTAGTCTGGACCTTCTAGGGTTTTGTGGTCCCGCCATTGTTTCATTGTGCTCCTCTAACCCTTTTTCTTTTCTTTCTTCTGTCTTTGCATATCTCACTCAATGGAAGTTCTTGGTTATCAGCACTCTACTGCAGACAACGATTCTCGGCCTGCCCCGACTCTAGGGTTTCTTCCGTACCCTACTCTGATCCGCATCTTTTACTCCCAGGTTTCTTCCGTACCCTACTCTGATCCACATCGTCTGACCCACTATCTATGGTTTAGGCTCTGGAAAGCCTCTACTCGCGACTCTGTCACAATGAGTCCGTATCAAAGCTGATGGTCCTCTCTTTTAATACCCTAGCTCAGTTACATTTAATAGAGAACATCTTTATCCCATGATCATTAACATCCAAATAGGTAGACCACGTCTTTCGTCAACTTTAGTTACTGTAGGGCAATGGCGTTTTGTATGTCACCACCGTCGGAGAGAACATCTTCATTTTCTCCTTCAATCAACAAGAAGATGTCACCAAGGTACTTCAGGGTGCATCGTGGTGCTTCGATAAATATTTGATGCTCATGTGCACGGTGGATACTACACTGTTCTCTTTGGAATTCCATTTCTTGCCATTTTGGGTACAAGTGCACGACCTTCCTTTAGGTCCTATGAATTACGAGGTTGTCATAACCATTCCAGATGAACTCAAGTCCTTCCTGGATGTGTCACACAATGCTCATGGCCTCCTCCTTGACCGTTTCCTCCGCACTCACAATGGTATGAGGATAAAACTATCCACTGAGGGTTATACCATCCATAAACACTCACTCCGCCTCTCCAATAACTCCAATTCTAGCATCTCTACCTATCTCCAGCCCTCGGCTTAATAAAACACTCCCCACTTCTACTCATCTCAATTCCCCTCTCATCACCTCCAATTCTCTTTCCCAAGCCGACGAATTCATCTTTCATTCCCATTAAGATGGAATCACCAGCGCACAAGACTGCATGTAAATTTGTCCGAACCAAATCCGAATCTTCCAACCTTCTATCTCTCAACCTTTCCCTCTAAACTAGAAAATAAAACTAATTGATAGGTCTTCGGCTCCCTCAAAATCAGATTCGTAGGAGAAATGTCTTAAACTTCTTTTAGAACCATCGGATGGGCTGAAAGCAGACCATATCCCTACCTCAGTTCTCAAACGAATGTGTGCAACGATGGCGGCTGGCACGGTAGCCCAGCCTCGCCGAGAACAATGAATTGTGTGAAACTATTCGTACGATGAAGCCCACTCTTAGTTTTCTCAGCAAAAACCAAGAGTACTACTGACGAAATTAATATAACCAAATATCAACTAAATTTTTTTGGCATTAGTATTCCATCCTGAGGCCAGTCGGGCGGTATTGCATTACTTTGGCACAAAACTTGGATGTCTCTCTCCGTTTCATGTCCGACAACTTCATTAATGTCACTCTCTCTATTGACAATCAGTTATTCTGCATCATTAGGTATTATGGAGAGCCAAACTTCTCTCGACGTTGTGCTTCGTGGCATAATTATCCTCTTTATATATTAACCCGAAGATCCAGGTTATGCTTTAACGATTTCAACGAGGTGAAATTCTCCTCAGAATCCCGAGGGTCTGGTCCTCGATCTTTTTCACAAATTAGAACACTCCAAGATGCTCTTGATCACTACCATCTATCAGATATGGCTTAGCGCTTTCAATTCACATCTCTCCGACCTTCTCTACCTCGAACTCGAAGAGTTCGACAAGACTGTGTTGTAGCCAACTCCTTTTGGTATCATTTTTTTCTATCTTTAGTCGTCCACCACGTCTCAACCTATTTTCTGGACCACTCAATTCTCTGCATTTCCGCCAGCTCTCTCCCTGTGTCCAACCTCTCGTCTTCGAACTTGTAGCCTTTTCTCTTTGAAGCCTTATGGGTAAAATTACGAGAATGATTGAGCATAATTGGTACATCATGTGATCCTGCTCAGATCTCCGTACCGATAAACTTGCCCGTTATGCCTCGACCATTTCCGATTGGGGTGGTAGCATGCTACTCAATATGAAAAATGAGATTTCTCAAACCAAAAGAAGCTCACCACATTAAAATCGGGCACAATCGCTCTTGATGCTAAGCTGCAAATCTCCACTCTTCAGTCCCAACTTGAACAATTACTTGATAAAGGGAGTATCACTTGGAAACAAAGAGCCAAACAACATTGGATTCGTGAAGGCGATCGCAACACCAACTTTTTTCATGCCCATGCCACTGCTCCAAAAGAAATTAATCATATCGTTGCACTCAAGAATTCGACAGAGTCACTATGCTATGACAAAGACCAAATTCAATAAATTAGTATGGTGCACTTCATTAATATCTTTTCCTCTTCCCACCCAAACCCCTCCATTGTCCAAGATGCTCTACGTCAGGTCAGGCCACGAATCATGCCTGCACAGGATACTGCTCTAACTGCTCCTTTCTTTGCGGAAGAGGTTGTGAAGGCTCTGAAGAAAATGCACCTATACAGATCCCCAAGACCTAACGACATGAATCAGTCTTTTATAAAAAAAAAATATTGGTATATCGTAGGGACTGGTGTGACTAATCTTGTGCTTCATTTGCTTAATCATAATGTCCTTCCTTATTCTATCAATAACATTCATATTATTCTCTTTCTGAAAGTGAAAAAACCTGGTTCCATTACTCAGTAACGTCCTGTTAGTTTATGTAATCTTATCTATAAATGGTCTCTAAAGTTCTCGCTAATAGGATTAGGACATGCCTACCCCATGTTATATATGAGTCACATCCAGTTTTTATTCTGCGGATGCTTATCACTGATAATGTCCTTATCACTTTATGAATCACATCAACATATGAAAATTAAGCATAGTGGGTCGGTTGGTCTCATGTCTATTAAGCTCGATATGAGTATGGCCTTTGATCGCATTGAATGGCCTTGTGTTCATTATGTTCTTATCTTGTTAATCTTTCCATTTGTTTTCTATTTAATTGTACTATGTTTGGCTCATTATTGCCCCAACAAGGTGTGCTTAGAAGAGATGATCTCCCTATATTTGTTTATTATCTCTGTTGAGGGTTTCACTTGTATTCTTCAAGGTTTCCAGATCTGTCAAAAGATTCATGGCATTTATGTTATATATTGCAAATAGAGGTGTATAGATGAAGATGTATTTTATGCAGACAAAGTCGAGGTTAGAGT
The DNA here is from genome assembly GCA_958295605.1 of Ajuga chamaepitys. NCBI lineage: Eukaryota > Viridiplantae > Streptophyta > Magnoliopsida > Lamiales > Lamiaceae > Ajuga > Ajuga chamaepitys. The sequence goes on along the minus strand of OY282498.1, from coordinate 36,692,212 downwards.
TTGACTCTATATCCCTAAGACCAAATTGCCATGTACATAGGTGCAATACGTATAAAAGCAATCGCCTCCAAGATACAATAACTTTAAAACTTCAGACCGTTGCACAATGAATTGGGAGTTATCGACAAACGAACTCAGATATTTGGAACTTTCTTAACACAACTTATGCAGAATTGAAATGCTTTTGAAAGTATTTTGCTTTCGTGATTTACAAGTGAATTGAATGCAAATAGGAGGGGTCTATTTATATATATTGAAGAGTTGTCGTACCTTTTTGGAAAGGCACCTCTTTACCCTTGGTGGCACCCTTGAGGCTGGGCTTGAACCGGTTTAAACCTGGACCCACCAGTTCGTTGGGTGGTCCCACCCACAGGCTGACTCGCGCCCCGTCAAGCGACAGGTCACACCGGTTCGCAGGTCCGGGTTCGTACCCTCGTTGGTCGCTGGCTGGTCCTTGACGGGTCGATCCGACCCAACCCGATGCAGTCCTGTCCCGATCCACATTGGTATGCCACATCACCGCACCTGACTCGAACCATCGCGAACCCGCGAGCCACCCGTTTGAACCATCTGGCCAAAACTTTAAGGCTCCTCCAAATCCTCGCGACGACGCGTACATGCGAAGTGCATAGTGCGTCTCTAAAACCACATGTGCGACGTGAGAGTGTGGGCGGCCCGGGCTCAAGCTCGGATGGTGCTCTACTAAAAAATGAGCATCAACATACTTCTACTTTCCTATGTGAGACAAGGGAAATCACATCCCCCCCTCCCCCCACAATTTCTCTTCAACTTTGAATCAATAAGTTGCTAACTTTGATAATTAATATCTCATTCACCGGAAATTAGTTTTGAGCATATTAATACATTAAATTCATCTACACGAAATATAGATTAAGAATTTGCAACTTATTTCCATTTTTCACAAATGGACCAAAATAATTAAATTGGTCAATTTTGGGTCAAAATCCAAAATTCCAAATCAATTTCCAACAATCCCCCACATGAATGATATTAATGCAATGAAAACCTAAGAAAGTCGCAACGAGCCATCCCTTCATCAGGATAGGTAGCTTCAGGCGTTGAACCTTCCCTATTGAGATGCCATCGGATTTACTCGTTGCTCAGTAAACACGATGTCTTGAACTGGTCAACTTTAAACCTACTATAATGACAACCACAAAGTGACGACTCTAATATCCTTTTGGTTCTCACGTTGTTGTCCATTTTGGCTGTGGACCTTATCTCGGATTCATAAGTGTGTACTGAAAAAATTACATTTGTTAATTTGAAGCGGCCCCACTTTACACTTACATAGGTGATCTCCTATTAAGGGTGCCCTGAAATAACCCACCACGAAGGTATAGAAATCATTAAAAGCTGTTAAGCTACCCTCACCACATGTCATCAGGTTTTGCACCAAATAGGTACAATTAGCACTTGAGCGGAATAGAGAATGAGCTTTTAATTTTCAAGTGCAATATTGAGTGCTTCAAAGCTTATTTGTCTCATTGATCCAACTTCTTGGGATCCTCCAGTCATCATGGACAAGTTACCGCAATGAACACCCTTTATGTTTATGGTTTTTAGCCCTATTCCCCTTACCGCACTATACCTTTGATCTCGACCAATGCCTTTAGTTAGCGGATCTGCAATGTTTTCTTTTGACTTTACGTATTCAATGGAGATTACCCCACTTGAGATCAAATTTCTAACGGTATTGTGTCTCCTTCATATGTGTCGGGATTTACCAATATACATGTGGCTTTGTACCCTCCCTATAGAAGACATGCTATCACAGTGTATCATCACGGGAGGCACAGGTTTACACCAACTTGGAATATCCTCCAGGAAATTTCGAAGCTATTCTGCTTCTTCACCAGCTTTATCTAATGCAATGTACTCTGATTCCATTGTGGAACATGCTATGCAAGTTTGTTTAGAGGATTTCCAAGCCACAACTCCTCCACCTATAGCGAATACATAACCACTGGTGGATTTTGAATCTTTTGTATCAGATATCCAATTTGCATCTATGTATCCTTCCAATACGGTTGGATATCTTGTATACAAAATTACATGACTAATGGTATGTTTTAAATACCTTAAAACTCTCATCAGAGCTTTCCAGTGATCCTTGTTAGGATTACTTGTAAATATACTAACTTTGCTAACTGATTATGCTGTATCAGGATGCATACCATTTGTCAAGTACATCAAGCTTCCGATAATTCTTGCATATTTCAATTGGAGCACTGGGTCTCCTCTATTTTTGGCTAAGTGTAGATTAACATCTACAGGAGTGTTAGCTGGGGGTACGTTATAAGCATCAAATTTCCTCAACACATTCTCAACGTAATGAGCTTGTGATAGGAAAATTCCATCTGGAGTTGTAGAGATTTTCGTCCCTAGGATGACGTCGGCCAGACCCATGTCTTTCATGTCAAAATTCTGTTTTAACATGTTTTTAGTATTCATGATCGAGTCACGATTACTTCCCTTAATAAGCATGTCATCTACGTATAGACACACTACCACATAAACTTCTGGAATGCTCTTTATATAGACACACTTGTCACACTCATTGATTTTGAAACCATTAGAGTGTATTACATTGTCAATTTTTCATGCCATTTAAGAGGTGCTTGTTTGAGTCCATACAATGATCTAACAAGTTTACAAACCTTCTTTTCTTGGCCAGACACAACAAACCCTTCAGGTTGTTCCATATATATCTTCTTATCTAATTCCCCATTTTGGAAGGTCGTCTTCAAATCCATTTGATGTATCTGAAGGTATGCAGTGCTGCAATAGCAATGAGAATTCTAATGGAAGTGATCCTCGTAACATGGGAATATGTATCAAAGAAGTCATAACCTTCTCTTTGTTTGAAACCTTTGGCTACTAATCTAGCCTTATACTTATCAATTGATCCATTAGCTTTATACTTCCTCTTAAGGATCCACTAGAATCCAAGAGGTTTACAACCTAGTGGTAGATCTACAATCTCCCACGTGTGATTTTGCATGATGGACTCAATTTCACTGTTTATTGCTTCTTTCCAGAGAGGAGCATCTGGACTGGACAATGCCTCATGTATTGTCCTGGCTTCACTTTCCATCATGTGAGATAGAAAATCCGGCCCAAAGGATTTTTCCTTTCTAGCCCTGTTACTGCGTCTAGGTTCATCATTAACCTTAGCTTCCTCATTAACCTTAACAGGTGAACCATTTGCAATTTCATAGGTTCTTTTCCAAGAACTTATATGTTTCCCTTCTTAGGAAATACGTTCTCAAAGAACACCACGTTTCTTGACTCAATAGTCATTCCTTCGTTTACTTCAGGAACGTCTGATTTGTGCACCAAGAAACGATATGCACTACTATTATGCGCATATCCAATGAAAATACAATTGACAGTTTTGGGTCCTATTTTCACTTGTTTTGGCTTAGGTATTTCAACCTTAGCTAGGCACCCCACACTTTGAGGTAATGGTAGGAAGGTTTTCTTCCATTACATAAATCGTAAAGAGTTTTATCCCTCTTCTTATGTGGCAATTTGTTAAGAATATAGTTGGCAGATAAGATTGCTTCCCCTCACATGTTCTGGGGTAAGCCAGAACTTATTAACATGGCATTCATCATCTCTTTTAGAGTTCGATTCTTGCATTCTGCAATGCCATTTGATTGAGGTGAGTATGGAGTTGTAGTTTGATGAATAATACCATTTTGTAGGCAAAATTCCTCAAACGGAGCTACATATGCACCACCTCTATCACTTCGAATCATTTTTATTCTTTTGCTAAGTTGATTTTCAACTTCATTCTTATAATTTTTGAACACCTCAATGGCTTCATCTTTGTTTTTCAAAAGATATACATAATAATATCTTGTGCAATCATCAATAAAAGTTATGAAGTAATTCTTATCGCCTCTAGTTTGCACAAACTTTAAATCACATACATCAGTATGGACAAGTTCTAGAGGTGAAGTACTTCTTTCCACTGGACGGAATGTTGTTTTGGCCAATTTTGCCTCCACACAGATCTCACACTTTTGTGAATCGAATTCCATTATAGGAAGTAAATTTAAATTCAGTAAATGTCGAAGTGTATTTTGATTTACATGTCCTAATCTACCATGTCATAAATTAGAACACTCAAGCAAGTAATTAACTTCACTCATATTAATATTGCGCTTAATGTCACACTTTACAGTCATTACAATCTTGAAAAGGCTCTTCTCGAGATAACCTTTCCCAATAAATTGACCATATTTGGTCAGTACAAAGTTATTTGCTTCAAACACAAGCCTAAATCCGGCCCTACTCAACAAAGAACTGGAGACTAAATTCTTGAGAATATCTAGGACATGCAACACATCCATGAGAGTTAGTTCTTTTCCCGACATCATCTTTAACACAACTTTCCTCAATCTTACCACCGGAGACGTTGCAGAGTTTCCCATGAAGAGCTTTCTGCCATTGATCTCTTGGTAAGTGGAGAATAGTTCCCTGTCTGAACAGATATGACGTGTAGCCTCAGTCGATCCACCATTCCCTCGGATTATCCACTAAGTTTGCCTCGAACACGACGGCAGACAGATCTATTTCACACATCTCTTCTGGCAACGACTTGTGCTCCAACTTATCACAATTGTAACAGTTACCTTTGAACCTTTTGTTCGAGGTCTTCTGTTGCTTATTTGAGCCAGCACCGCGCTTCCTCTTCTTGCCACTTCCGGACTCAGCCAAATTTACTCGTGCCTCTCCACGGTTCTTGTAGCTCTTGACTTCATATTTTCGGTTGTCTTCCTCGATCATTAGTCTCACGATCAAGTCCTCAAGCCTCATCTCCTTGCGTTTGTGCTTGAGATAATTTTTGAACTCCTTCTACTGAGGCGGTAGCTTCTTTATTAACGCAACTACTTGAAAGGATTCAGATAGTTGCATACCTTTGGCATTAATCTCGTGGAGGATCAATTGCAACTCTCGAACTTGGTCCATGACCGTCTTCGAGTCTACCATTTTGATGTCGAGGAACAGTCCGATAATGAATTTCTTCATTCCGGCATCCTCCGTTTTGTACTTCTTATCCAAAGACAACCACAACTCTATTACGGTTTTAAAAATGGAGTAGACATTGTACAATGAGTCGTCTAGCACATTTAGAATGTAATTGCGAAACAGGAAATCACTATGATTCCATGTGTCCAAGGCATTCATTCCTTCTTTATTTCCAACCTTAATAGTAGGAGGATCTTCCCTCAAGAAACGGGCAAGTCTGTTTAGATTGTCAAGTAGAACAGCATTTTCTGCTGCCATCTCTTAAAATCATTTCCGGCAAATTTTACCGGTTTTGGCAGCATGAGCAGCAGGAATTGAAGGAGCAGACATCTTTGAATATACAGAAAATTTTGTCTTACGTTGTTATATATCGCTAATAGAGGTGTATAGACGATGATGTATTTTATGTAGACAAAGTCGAGGCTAGAGTTTGACTCTATATCCGTAAGATGAAATTGCCATGTACACTGGTGCAATACGTATAAAAGCAATCGCCTCCAAGATACAACGATTTTAAAACTTCAGACTTTTGCATAACGAATCGGAAGCTATCGACAAATGGACTCAGATATTTTGAACTTTCTTGACACAACTAATGCAGAATTGAAATGCTTTTAAAAGTATTTTTCTTTTTTGATTTACAAGTGAATTGAATGCAAACAGGAGGGGTCTATTTATTTATATTGAAGAGTTGTGGTGCCTTTCTGGAAACGCACCTCTTGACCCTTGGTGGCACCCCTTCAGCTGGGGTCGAACCAGTTCAGAACTAGACCCACCAGTTTGTTGGGCGGTCGTACCCACAGGCTGATTCGTGCCTCGTCGGGCGACGGGTCGCACCGATTAGTAGGTCCGGGTTAGTACCCGCCCGACCCGTATTGATCGCTGGCGGGTTGGTCCGACTTGACTCGGTGCGAGCTTGGACCGTCCGATCTGCGCTGGTCCCTAACGGGTCGATCCGACCCGACCCGATGTGCTCCTGTCCCGATCCACGTTGGCGTGCCACGTCACCGACCTGACTCGAACCGCTACGAACCTGCGAGCCACCCCTCCGGACCATCTGGCCAAAACTTTAAGGCTTCTCTGGCTCCTCGTGACGATGCGTATGTGCAAAGTGCGCTTCTAGAGCGACTCAATGCGATGTGCGTGTGGAGGCTCGGGCTATCCTCGGGTCCATTTAGCCAAAGGCTAAAATCCCACTAGGATCCACCATAAGCTTCATCATAGGGGAGCACACTTGATAATTGCTTATCAAGTGCTCTACTAAATAAAGAGCATCAAGGGAAATCACATTCCCCCCCACAATTTCTCTTCAACTTTGAATCAATAAGTTGCTAACTTTGATATATAATATCTCATTCACCCAAAATTGGTTTTGAGCATATCAATACATTAAATTCATCTACACGAAACATAGATTAAGAATTTGCAACTTATTTTCATTTTTCACAAATGGATTAAAATAATTAAATTGGTCAATTTTGGATCAAAACCCAAAATTCCAAATCAATTTCCAACAATTTAAATTTGGCGCTCTGCGCTGGCAATTTCTCATCGTTATTTTTGCAAATGATACTCTTTTTTTTTTTTTTTTTTTTTTTTTTTTTTTTCAGCCACCCTTGAACAGGCTCGTCATCTGAAACACACAATTAACCTATATAAAAGAATCTCCGGACAACAAATAAATCTTGAGAAGTCAGGAGTCACATTAAGCCTAAATACCCAATTGCCAATCTGCTTAGAAATATGCTTTATTCTTGGTATTTTGCAGGTTGACTCGCATGACTAATATCTTACCTTGCCTTCTATTGTGGGTTGTAAGAAGAAGTAAATCTTTGCTATCATAAAAAATTGGATACTCAAACATATCACGGGTTGGATGAAAACAACTTAGTCTAATTAGGAAGCAAGTGCTGATCAAATCTATCGTTCAGGCTCTTCCGACTTATTATATGTAGAGGCAGCAAGGCCCAGCCCAATGGGCTGGCCCATTCGGCCCGATATTTTAGATGGTATGGACCATAGAAATCTAGGCCCAAAGTACTATTTGGCCCGAAAGCCCGACGGGCCGGTCCGATATTCTTAGTATATTATAAGGGAATAGGCCAGGCTGACTAATTTTAGGCCCGATCAAATTTTGGCCCTACATAAAAAATGGAATTAGCCCGACGGACTGGGCCGCCCAAATCGCCACCTCTAATTATATGTCCTATTTTTAAGATGTCGAAAGCTATTATCGATGACATTGAGCAATGTGCTAAGTCCAGTGATGAAAATCTCGCGAGATTTTGGTGAAATATCACCAAAATCTTGCAAAAAACCATCAACCGAGACACACAACATCTATAACAAGTTTCGGTCAATTTATCGCAAGAATCTCGCGAGAATATAGGCGATATCTCGCGATTTCAGATATTTAGGGAATTCTCCTCAATTGCGCAGATTCCAAGTCAACTTTTCAGTTTCATTTCACGTGACAATGTAATATTAAGGCTGGGGCCCACCTATTTATTAAAGTTTTACTTTATTTCTTTTTCTCCTTTTCTTTTAAATTTTATTTGGTATTGAGATGGAAATTATAAAAGTCTTTGTTACTTAATTTTTTTTTTAATATCTTTTTTTTTTATCTTTTATTATTTCTATATCTTTTATAAAACTTGACAAGAACAGTGTATCATATTTTGTATTACAAATTCTCAATTTATATTATAATACTAGGCAACATGTGTTTCTTGTACATATTTTGTTTGTTTATAATTTTAATATACCTGTTTTGTACTAGTAAGTACTTGTAGTAATGTTGAATGAAAAAACTTCAGAGTGCTTATCGCATTGTCAGATAGTGTTTATATTATTTTATATTTATAAATTAGTTGCAAAAACATGTCCATTTATAAAACTTTATGATAAATATGTATTTAAGTTAGTTATAACAATTTAAAAGATATCATATTAATTTTCAGATTTTTAATACATTTTCCGGCGTTTTTTAAAAAATTGCGCCGATATTTTCACCAAAATCTCCGTAAAAATTGATATTTTCATCCTTGGCTAAGTCTAACTAAGGGGGGGGATTCATCATCTACCACCAAAATTAGGTGGCATTCCTGGTTGAATCTTTCTCTTCCAAAGTATGATGGTCGCCTTAGTTTTAGAAATCTCAGAGCCTTCAATCTGGCAATTTTAAGCAAACAAGCGTAACGCTTCTTGGTTTTCCTCTTTCCCCTCCTATCTCGATGAAATCGAAATATTTTGCTAGCACAGGTGTCTTCGCAGCATTATGTGGTACTCGTCCGTCTTACACTTGGACGAGCACTTTAAAGGTATATGCGTGATTTTATGTGGCTACCGCTGACTAATATGTCTGGGCACTTCCACTAGTATATGGTCAGATCACTAGTTACCTAAACTACCCCATTTCATGTTTAGCAACGGGCCACACATCCTGCCGCATCATATTGCTATTGTGTAGGTGTTTTCGTCTACTCTAGGATGGAGCTTTTGTGCATGCTGCCTCATTCACATTCGAGGGTTGCTGTGATGGAGAATACTCAGAATTTTTAGGACTTCGTGAGACTTTAAAATTGGTCGCAGACCTAGGGAATAATAATTTTTTTTTAAGGACTCTTTGATAAACATGATTTTTCACTATAAAAATGTGCTTAGAGTAGGATTTTTAGTGATTGTAACTGCATTGTAAGCTTCTGTTTATCATTTATTTCATATTTTTTTTCACTACGACAAAGAAATTGGGTTTTAGGCTATTAAAAAAATAGAGCCTAATGAGAGGAAGAATGGGGGTGAAAAACGGAGAGTCAAAGACGTAAAGATAATGTGACGAAAACGTCAGGTGACGGGGCCAAAATGAACCGCGCACGCTTGGGTCGTGCAGGATATGATGGCACAAACTATGTGCCGAGACGTGCGAGTGCAGGAGGATCTATGTCCGCAAGGTTGGGCTGTCCAATAATACATGGATCGTGGGCACTTTACAGAGAAAATAGGTAAGGGCGGTGCATGGTCGGGTCGTGCAATCCTTCAAGGTCTGTGCACGGCTTGACGAATTTTGACATGGGGCTAGCTATTTATGCTTATTTCTGGCCCATGTGCTCATTAGTCCCTAATCCCCTTAAATTAATCTTTCCCATATCATTTCTAGTATCTCAATTCATTCGCAAAGTTTTTCAACTTGGAGTACAACGCAAGAAAGAAGAGCTCTCATGAGAAGATCAAGATCAAATTGGTTCGGGTTTATCAGTTCATCATCTTATTATTGCTAAACATGTTTATGTCTATATACTATAGTTTAGCAATTATTATGACAATGATTGGCTAGTTTTCATTATATTCTAGGATAAGAGAGTAGATTGTGAGTGATTAATAATTGTAAACCTATTAATTGGATCATGTGTTATGATATTATCTATTTGATCATTTTTAATGATTGTTGGATGATCAATAGTTCCGAAAGGTTTAAGCTAATTGTGGGGATTTTGAACTTAGGTTCGTTTAGGAGCTACGAATAGGTAATCGACTGGGATGGAGACTGTCTTCTAATATTTATAATTCAATTTAAAGATTCAATCGATCGGGTAAATATTCATTAGTTAAACATTGTCGAATCGACTCCTAGAATATACCTCCTCTATTGATTACCTTCAATCGTTTGGCTTTGGCTTCATTTTAGCTAATTAGTTATTTTACTGTACAAATTAGTTAACACAAAACAATTATTGACTCGCCTAGATAGAGTTCAATTATCATGATAATAGTACTTCTCTTAGCTTAGTGATCCGATCCTTGTGAGAACAACCTTGCTCACCAAATACTATAGCAATGTCACACACTTGCAGCTGAAGCTTAGTATAAAATAAAGTGAGTCACTCATGCGCTGCGATTTTTGCTTCCTTGGGTCTTCCAGACTGTTCTGCTACTTCCCTTCCCTTGCTCTTAGATATCAAAGCTCTTCTTTATTTGTATTCAGATTGCAAGCTTTGTTGGATTAGTTGTGCGGAGAATTTTGCTCACAATTTGGCCATGTTTGCTAAGTCTTGTTGATTGTAAGGTTTGGCTTTCGCTGCCTGAATTCTTTTATCACTCAGTGCTAGTGATAAACATGATTTTTCACTATAAAAGAATGCTTAGAATATGGGGGTTTTGTTGATTATAAGTGCTTTATAAGCTCTCGTTTATCGTTTATTTCATATTCGTGTCACTTTATTGAAGAAAATGAGGATAGCTATTTTGGAGGACTTAAGAGCCCAATGAAACGAGGAACGGGTCAAAAAACAAAAAAAAAGGCAAAGGTGGAAAGACAATAGGGAAAAAAGGTCGGGCTATGGGAGCAAAAATGATCGGGACACGGTCGGGTCATGCAAGATTGCACGAGCCATGCGGCGAGAATGCGAGAGCAAGGAGATTTATGCACGCACGGTTGGGACGTGCAAGCCTGCATGGGCCATGGGTGCTCTACAGAGAAAATGACCAATAAGGGTTGTGCACAGTTGGGTTGTGCAATCCTGCACATGTCGTGCACAACTATGTGGAATTTAGTTTGTGCCAAGTATTTTAGGCCTATTTTTTGCCCATGAGCTCATTAATTCTCTAATTCCATTAAATAAACCTTTCTCCTTTCACTTCTAGTATCACAATTCATTTGTAAAGTTTTTCTACATTGGAGTGCAAGGCAAAGAAAATGAGCTCTCAAGCAAAGATCAAGATCAATTTGCTTCGGGATTTATCATTTCATTATTTTATCATTGTTAAACATGTTTATGTCCATATACTCTAGTTTAGCAATTATGATGATGATTTGCTAGTTTTTATTATATTCTAGGATTATAGAGTAGATTATGGATAATTAATGATTGTAAACCGATTAATTGAAGCACATGTTATGATGTTATTTATATGACCGTTTACATTGATTGTTCGATGACTTGTCCAATTCTTTAACATTTTATTGCTTGATAAATCAAGATCCGAGAGGGAAAGTTTATCAATAGGCTACGATATATAGCATAATTAGTCGATAGAATCGAGAGGTTTGAAGTAATTGTGAAGACTTCGATCTTGTATTCGATTGGGAGTTACGCATAAGTAATCGATTGGAGACAAGCAACGGATTACTTGTTCGGAGATGGGATTTAATCGATTTGTGTGATCGTTTATTACTTCTAGCATTCTTCGACCTTAAGGTTCAATTGATCGAGTACAATAATAGTTAAACATAGTCGAACGTCTCCTACAATATACCCCTTCCCTTGATTACCTTTGATTGCTTGCCTTTTGCTTCAATTTAGCTAAGTAATTGTTTAATTGTGCAATTTAGTTTTCATAACACAAAACAACCATCGTTTTGTCTAGATAGAGTCTAAATTATCATGATTGTGGTATTTCTCTTAGCTTGGCGATTCGATCCTTGTAGGACTGACATTGCTCACCAACTACTATAGCAACGGCATACATTTGTGGTCGAGTTTAGTACAAGATGAGGTGAATCAGTTGGTTGCTTCCAACTCAGTTTAATAAGAAGTTTATTTTCTCTTCATAAAAAAACTAATTGTCTCTAAGAACAATCTTAAAAATATCTCAAATAATTTGGATAGAGTTTTGTGACAATAAGTGGTCACAAATTACTTATTATTAGTGACCACAATTGTGGTTTCAAAAAATGTATTATAATTTTTTTTTTGGTTGTAGTGGCAAGCCTCATTGGCTATTTAATTTAGTTAAGTATTCTATGTATTTGCAAAAATTTCTCTTTTGTTAGCCAAATAAGTATTATAAGTGTCTGAATTGCTTTGTTAATCGTAATTTTTGTATATGGATAAAACGAGTTAAGTTTAAAAGGAGATTGTTCCTTTTTCTTTTTTCTTTTAAATACAAATTTTATGAGGAAAGGCCTGGTAGGAATATATTCCAGTCTTGAGTTATAAGTCCAACAGACTCAATCTACAATATCAGAAAATTTTGGGTATTATTATGTATGGTGTTTCTTTGTGCTATAAAAATTTATAAATATATATATCAGAAACGATTCTGATGACTTCAGAGAACAGTTAAAATTTAAAACTAAAAAATTTAATCCATGTTTCTTTTCTAAAAAAAAAAAAGTAATAATGTTTTAATAAAAACTTTGCTTACTGACCTCAATTTAAAAATTAAAAAAATTTTAAAAAAAAAAGGCTATAGATCTTATGTGTTAGATGAAAAAATTGAATTCAATTAATTCATGGATTCTTGTAGAAGTAATCTTGACTATGTACTTGGCATAAATAAGTAAAGATGGAATATCACAATCTTGAGATACGACTCTAATTAAGATGGTGTTTGGCTCATTTTATTTAAAATATTTTACTTAGCTTTAACATTTTATAAGATATTTTTTGAGCTTATAAAATGTTAAATCTTATTTTAAAAATAAGTTATTAAAATATTTGGTCATTGTAAGATGATGGAGCTTATAAGATATTAGTAATGAATTTTTGTAATTAAAATAGTAAAAGATAAAATTGTTAATTAAGATCTTATTTGAAAAATAAGTCAGACCCTCCGTTCTTTTTTTAAAAACAACTTATAAGCTGCTAGCAGCTTAATTTGATATTAAATAATATCTTATTATAAAAAATGTTGCCAAACACTATAAATGACCTTATATACTCTTAAACATCTTATAAGATTTTTTAAAGAGTTTATAAGCTCCGCCAAACACCTCTAAAGGTAATTATACCATATTCTATGATGTTATTCTGATATGGGTAGATTTATGGCATGTTTACAATTATTGAAGACAAGGGAAAAATGATAATTAATCTCTAATTATATACATGCATGTCACACATTTACCCTGTGAATGCATTATCTTATGACGTAAGGTCTAAATAGTCGAAGATAAATCTTGATTGAGAAGTGTGTGTTAGGTTAGCCAAACAAATTCACATTGAGTATACAAGAGAATGATCATATGCATATAAGAAAATAAAGATATATATCTCCATTGATATGAGTCTTTTTGGAGAAAGCAAAAACAAAATCGTATGTGCTCAGGACCAAAGCGGATAATATCATAACATTGGGAGATTCGGGGGCTCATTCGTGCCCAACAATAGTAACAACCATGGTCAAAACAAAGTGACTATGAAGGAGATCCTCCGAGAACAAAACAAAGAAGAAATGAAGGTGGTGCACCCACAAAAGACCCAAAGACAACTGACGGGCACTATAGACAAGGCGGATCGAGGTGCCTTGTATGGAGTTGGATTACGAGTGCACTAACCATGAAAGTAAGCCAGAAACAAGACGACAGAAGTCTATGGATCAGATGGAGGTGATCTGGATAGAGCAGAGATTCAAGCGACGTAAGAGTCGACTCCATGGTGATCCGAGCGATGTAGGTATCGACTTGATAGAGATTGTCGTTAGGAGGCTTGGTGATGGTGGTCACGACTCAATGAAGATTGTCGTTTGAGGAGATGCTAAGTGGTCTTTGTTTGAATGAGGGATTGTCAGGATTATCAAACAAATTAATTGCATATCAAATATGTAAGAGAATTATTATGAACATATAATGAAAGATATATCTCCATTGGTATAAGATATTTAAAAAAAAAAAGAGAAAAATTCTAAAAGATAAACGGTACGAAGTCAAGTCTGATACGAATAATATCATACTCATGGAAGATCGGGGTTCATTAAGGCCAAACACAGTGGTCATCAACAAGTCTTTAATTAAGCCCACATTAAAAATTGTAAAAACGTCTAACAATTAAATGGCAACACAAGAAAATAAATTTGGAGACAACAAAAAGTGATATAAAATGATAATAACTTTTCAAAACTATATTATTAGAGATATTAAGGAGATCATAACTTATTAGCTGATTCAAATATCCTCCAAGTCTATTTCCACTATTAGAAGTGGAATAACCATATTGTTTTTGTGCTTTTCTTTTTTATGTTGTAGTGTATTATTAAAACATTAGATTTTATTTTTAATCATGTTTTTGTTCTCAAAATTTAGCTCTATAGTCGAAACATATTTTGGGACAATATTGTTTTTACGGAATTTGTTGCCTCTCTGTCAAAAGTATTTAATAATATTAACATATTTGGTTCTATATTTTATCAAAATATCTCAAGGATTGAAAGAAGATATGATTCCTTACAAACTTTAAATTGTTTTACAGGAAGTGGAAGATTAAAATAGCAATTTAATAAATTTAGTTGAATACCCTCCAATAAAATATATACACAGATTCATTGTACCTGTTTGTACAATGTTGGACCTCTATTCTGAATGCACAAAGCATGACATCATTTTTGAATCATTTGCACATTTCTTTGCCAACTCGGCCTTCTTATTTATATCACACCATCCACGCTCTAAAATAAGAGTCATATTTAAAATATCTACGTCATATTTTTTAGTCTAAGTACAAAGTTTAAACTTTTTATCCCACAAATTATTTATACATGATTGAATATGTCAAATAAAAAAATAAAATAAGCAGTGTAAATTAAAATTAATGACTTTTGAAGAGTTAAGTTTTATCAAGTTGACCCAAAATAAAAAGTTGTACGACTTTGAATAAAACTCTTTTTATAGGACGGAAGGAATATTAGTTTTTGTTTTACTCTGTATCTCTGTTTCCTTTTTCCTGAAAGAGATGCAGATAATGAAACTTTGTAGCAAATCCATTTTAAAGGCAGTGATGAAGAAACTGTGGACAGAAATAAGTTGGTGAAGGGCCTACTCACATCCAGCTTTCCTGAATCCTGATGTTCCCTTTTATGTTAGTTCAACTTTGGGCCTGGTTTAACTACTGGGCCTCTGCAACTTTAACATTTCTGAAATCAGGCTTGCGCTACGCACATAACACTACAACCTCATTATTAATATGGGTTCTTCTCAGTTGGCTTATAGCGGATTCCTAGACAATTTTCCATAATCTAAATTCACCTCATTTATCAACAAATTAGAATTATAACCAACTAGATTTTACGTGTCAACCCATTAATTCATTTAATCCGTATAAATTGAAAATTATATTTCTATGTATTTGATATTTATTAGTTGTAAAAATTGCATACTATATGAAAATATCTAAAAGAATATACAAATCAAACATTAAGTCACTACATAAGTGACAATAAAGATGATAATTTGCTTTTTTTTTTTTTTGCTTGAGAGCATGATTTGCTTTGTTGACTTCATGCTGTTAATATAATACCTGCATTTACAATTACAAAATACGAAAACAAAAAAAAATGCTAGAGCGGATAGAGTTTTCAATTTCCACTTTCTACCAACAAAAAATCTACTTCATAGTTAAGGCTCAAATGCTTGATGACTTGAGTTATTTTTTCCAAATTTACATGTGATATATCGGCATTAAGATTCAACTTCCAAATTTCTTCTACGGATTTACTTTTATATGTTCTTTCAAATTAACTTTTCCACATATTTGGAGTTCTTTTTATAATTGTACCTTAAAAATAAAATAAAATAAAATAAATTATTACTTAAATTTATATATGGGTTTAACGGGTTAGAGCAAGTTGAGGTTATCTATTAATTAAAGAGCAATGGGGTTTCAATAAAATTGTATGAGGGCAAGCCCAAGAAATGGACAGAAGCATAATTTGAGAATCACATGCATGTGGATGCAAAGCATAATTTGTTCCATCAACTCAACTTGTAGGAATATGTAGTAAGTAAAGACCATTCTCTAATTGAGCTTATGTAATAATTTGTACTTCGAGACTTTGCATTTGGGGTATTAAAAGTTAATAAATTAACAATTTTCTTGTTTAAAAAAAGAGAAAGAAGCTTTTTATCTTCCTTCTTATTGCGAATTCATATTATTGTTTTTCACATTTTGGCCCATTTCAACTTTGCAGAAATCTTTACACGTCCACAACCCCAACCCAAACCCCATCGTATATGTTAATATTTTTATGCACTAAAAACATAAAAATATGTGATGATGAGAATTGGGCCTATCATACAGCTATTATTTCCACAAATTGCAAATTTCAAACCCAAATCTACTATGCAAAATCTAAAGACAGATGGAATTAAAAATGAACCCAAATGTTTCGTGGTTCATGCAACAAAAAATTGTGGTGCCTTACTTGTGTCTCTCAATTTCACGTTATGTATTAAAATATACTAGAGATTTTCGACTTGTCATCACAAGATACTCTTTACAAATAATTTAAAGTCATTTTAGACAATTTTCAAAAATATACTAGCCATCGCAAAAAATATTTGTGATACATTTAATACCGAGCTTATTGCAATGAGTAACTTGTGAAGACATATTATTTTTAATATTGTAGTTACAACAACGCTTTTGTTATTTGAGAGTTTGAGATTACAATGCAAGTATTTTTTATCACATCAATTATTAATAAAAAACAGTTATATACGTACAAACTAAAATGCATATTTTTATGTTTCATCTTCTCTGTAATTCCCTCTTTTTCACCTATTACTTTTTTTTCTTTTCTAATATTTTTCTCTCCGAATTTAAAACTGTTAGAACTTTTTACTCTCTAACTCCTTTTTTATGAAAAATTATACAAATTAATCTTATTTTTAACAATCTTCGATTTAACACTCATGATGCATTTATATTATTAAAAGAATTTATTTCAAAAGAAAATACATTATTTTATAATTATTGTAAAATATTTTAATTAGTAAATTTCTTGTATGTAAAATTAAAATGCCAGATTATTATTTTAAAAAAAAAAAAAATCTAAAGCATTAAAATATTTTTTTGTCTTAAAGGATTAAATTGTTTAGTTTATTTTGTCTTTTGTAACTTATAAATGTTGGATTATTTCAATTATTTCGTTTAAAAGAAGATTCGATTTATAAATTAACAAATTTATTACGTTTATACTTTACAGTAGAATAACTTAGATTTTTTTTTCTTTATTAGAATACGACACTATAATACATTTTACCATCCTTTATGCTTACGCAATTAGTATAATTGTGGTTTTCTCAAGTTAATATTATTTAATTGAATTTAATTTAATATATGCGACTTCCAAACAATAATTATTAGAAAAAACTGACATTATTTTGTCTTTATACGAATCTATAATTATAGACATATAGTATTACCACTACAAGAAAACACATTTTTAGCGGCGAAAATTTTCGTCGCAAACCAGTTGGATTTCGCCGCTAAATCATGTTAGCGACCAAAAAATTTCGCCGCCAGGGTCATTGCTATTTCAGCTTCGCTAATTTCGTTTGGGACGAAAGTTAGTACATCGCCGCAAATATTAGCGGCAAAGTAAATAAGTTTATCGCTAATAATAAAACTTAGGGTTAATTACAGAATACACCCTGTACTTTCAACGATTTTTCACTTTGCAACCTAAAGTAATTATTTTTTCCGATCACAACCTGTATAATGCGGGATTTTACTTTTGCAACCTCCGCCTATATATTTCGGCATGTATCGGTCATGAGCTCAGCACATGCCAAAAAGACCCAATAAGAATGCGACACGTGACCATCTTAATTATAAAAATTAAAATAATTTATTAAATAATATAAAAAAAGAATTTAAATTCTAAATAATGTTATATAAAGTACAATATAAAAAAAATTAAGAAAATTAATATAAAATTCAGAAAAAAAATTTGTAAATTTAAAAAAATTTCATTTAAATTTCAGAAAATTAAAAAAGTTATTTCTAAAATTATTTTGAAACTTAAAAATTCATTTAAAATTCAGAAATTTTTTTAAAAAATCAGAAAATTATTTTGAAATTGAAAAAAAAAAAAAACTTCAGAAAATAAATATAAATTCAAAAAATTAAAATTTTATTTCTGAAAATTATTTAAAAATTTTAAAATTATTTAAAAACTTCAGAAAATTAAATAATGTTTTGAAAACTCTAATATTCATTTAAAATTAAAAAAAATTTGAAAATTATACAAAAAATTTAAATCTCATTTAAATTCAGAAAATTAAAAAATTAATTTCATAAAATTATTTTCGAAGCGAAATATATTTCTAAAAAATTTAATCTTAAACTAGAAAAAATATATCACAGTTAGTGTTGCAGCTAATTTTTCAAGAAATTGGGAGGAGGGCGGTGTCGTCGTGAGGCGGAGGGACTAAGTTTGGCAACGGCACAGCGGCAGATCTGGCAGAGAGGGAGTTGTATTTGCGGACTTTTCTGTGGTTAGAGTCTGGTTTTGGCCAGCTAGTGTTTCAACCAAAGATTGTTCAGCATTTTGTCGAATTTGTGTACTTTTATTTTCAGAAGAAATTTGTTGAATTTATGCACTTTTTGTGTAGAAAAATTGAGAAATTTGGTTAAAAAAGGGGGAAGAATCATGATGAGTTTGGAAGTAGGAAATCTTATGAATTTTTATAGAAAATATATTTTTATTTTATAATTAAATTTATAGAAATATATTTTTCTTCGAAAATAATTTTATGAAATAAACTTTTTATTTTCTGAATTTTAAATGAAATATTGAATTTTTAAATAATTTTAAAAAATTATTACTTTAGTTTTTTTAATTTTAAATGAATATTAGAATTTTCAAAATAATTTTTTATTTTTCTGAAAATTTAAAAAAAAAATTAAAAATAAAATTTTAATTTTCTGAATTTATACTTATTTTCTGAAGTTTTTTTTTAAATTTTTAAAATAATTTTCTGATTTTTGTTATCTTTGTGATTTTTAAATGAATTTTAAAATTTTCAAAATATTTTTTAGAAATAATTTTTAATTTTCTGAGTTTTTTTATATTTCCTATATTTTATATAAAATTATTTAGAATTTAAATCTTTTTATATTATTTAATATATTATTTTAATCTTTTTAATTAAGATGGTCATGTGTCACATAGCCGGTACATGCCGGAATATATAGCCGAAGGTTGCAAAAGTAAAATCCCGCATTATACAGGTTGTGATCGAAAAAGTTAATTACTTTAGGTTGCAAAGTGAAAAATCGTTGAAAGTACAGGCTGCATTTTGTAATTAACTATAAAACTTAAACTTATAAATAATATGAAAAAATATATATTAGCTGCAAATATTTTATTTCGTTGTCAATTTTGCGGTGCAATTATAATATTTTGTCGCTAATTAATAAAATTATAATAATAAATATATTAGCTGTGAAAATTATATTTCGTCGCTAATGTTGCGGCAAAAATGTAATACTTCGTCGTTAATTATTAGCTGCGAGATTATATTTCGAAGCCAAGTTTGCGGAGAAAAATATATTTCGTCGCAAATTTTGCGGCGAAAACGTAAAAATTCATCGCTAATTATTAGCCGCGAAATTATATTTCGTAGCTAAGTGTGCGGCGAAAATTTACACTTTTGTCGCTAATTAATAAAATTATAATAAATAAATAAATATAATATCCGTGAAAATTATTTTTCGTCGCTAATGTTGCGGCGAAAATGTATAAGTTCGTCACTAATTATTAGCTGCGAAATTATCTTTTGTAGCTAAGTTTGCTGTGAAAATTTAAAATTTTGTTGCTAATTAATAATTAAAAAAAATATTAGCTAAGAATAATAAAATAACACGAAAAAATTGCTAGCTAAATGTTTTATGCACAACTAGTTTTAAAGTATATTAATACTTTCATCCCTAGTTTGGAGAAAAATTTATAACACATTATTGAGCCTCCTTGCTATTTCGAAGAATTAGCTAAAATGATATGCTCTTGAATCATTTATAAAACGATTCTAAAATAAATATAATCAAAATAACATTTCAAATGTTAACAAATTCGGTACCACGAGTAGTGTTTCAAGTATTAAACGTGAAGTTTGTTCTAAAACACCAAAAAAAAAAAAAAAAAAAAAAGAAGAATTACGTTCCTCATTCAAGATCCTTCATCGACCACATGAACCTGAAGAAAAATAATCATTACATCATGTATCCATTTAAATTTTGCTGCATATCATAGTAAAAACAAGATACATAAAACAATAAATTAATTATGTTTACTATCATCAATATGTCAAAAATAATACCACAGAAATAACATTGCACCACAATAAAATTTGCATCAATCTTGGATGTATTCCACATTTTGTGTGACTTAATGTTAAACAAATATAAACTTTAGGATCTATAATATCATTTCGCTATTCTCCCATAATCATCGTCCATCAACAGATAATAATTTTCATACTTATATATATGTTCAAGTGTCATAAGGTGTTTCAAAAATGAAAGAGGGGGCACAGAGAGAAAGCGCAATATGCTTCAAAAATAAAAGTGGGTAGAATTACTTTAACACTAAAGTGGCGGGGTAGATGAGGACATCTCACCCAACAGAGACTGAACTTCAGAAGGGGTCATTCTTTGATAAGCCTCCATGTTTTCCTTAAGGCTTTTGATATCTTCTTGTGCTTATTGCAAGGCTGCTCGAGTGCTTTCCAATTCACCTTGAGTAGATTGAAGCTCCTTCTAAGTTTAGCATTCGCTACCCTTCGAGAACTGTCATCACAAGAAGCTTGTATAGACTTAGGTCCATGTCCAAGTCCCGGTATGTATCTAGACCTTTTTCCTAGAACTTCATCACAAACTAGTTCAGAGATCTCTATGTCATCTGGCAGTAGGTTCTCATCATCAGTCATGCTCCAAGAGAATGCTTCTTTCATCTCATTAAAACGCTACACCAATTTGTTCTGAAAAGTATATATAGAGAGAGAGAGTTAGCTAACAACAAAAGAATGCCTTAATAAAATTTATAATTAAAATGCTACAAGTTACATACATATATTGCTTCAGCATCTTCAACCCATCCATTTTTCTCAGTCCAATGTGTTTTTTTGTACAGTTCAATACGATTAACTCGTTTTGGGCCTTCTCCCTTGTAAAGTAGAAGAAAATAACACAATAATTATTACTTGATCATTTGCAATATAAAGAAGGAAAGGTAATATACACTTACAGCTTCATAACTAAATCGTACAAATGACTTTGAGCCTCCACGATGATTGATTTTCAATGAAGCTCGATTATCAACATTCTTTTTGGAGACATCCTGCCAGACAAAAAAAAATTAAATAATCAAATTTAATTCTTTTCTTCCTCATAATATGATAATCATATATGCACTTGGTGAACTAGAATCAATCTACTTATGTGAAAAAGCAAGTGCAATTACAACTCAAACTTCCTTATCCATATTTCTACACGCAACACCATTATATACATACTTCAACCCCCTCAGAGACAAAATATGCAATTAAATTACATGAAAATTGAAATAGTACCTTAAACTTTTCATCTTCGAATAAAGTGCACTAATATATCCAATCTTCTTCGCTTCCATGAAATTTCTTTGGTATTTTCTCTATTCGCATCTCCCAAGGTAAATGCAACAGTTTCTTGTACTTATTGTGCATCTTTGTCCTATTGTCACTGTATATTTTTCCCATCTATGTATCTATTTCTTTCCTAACTGAATCAGGTCCTGTGCCCACATCCACATCGAAAAAATTCTACAAATGAAGTTTCATATATCAAAATCAGTACTGATAGATTGTAAATGGTAAAAAGATGAATATATTATGAAATGGTGAAAAGATGAAATTTAAATTATCTTTGTGAGACAGAGATAGTATAAAATATGTGGGAGACTCTAACTCAAATATATGATTATCATAGTATTACTTTATGGCTAGGTTACGAACGGTTACACAAAAAGCTAGGTTACGAATGGCTCCACAATCTAGGCCTTTCTTGACTCCGCTCAACTAATTGATCATATTAATTTTTTTCAATTACATTTCATACTAAAAGAAATGTCAATCAAACTAGACAACCAATATCGTACTAAAGGAAAATGATAATATTTTTTTAAGAAAAACTTTTATTGCTAAATAATTTAACTAACCTGTAACCGATCAAACATAGGTATCTTTTGTTCATCAGTTACCTTCTTCCACCATCTTATCTGTAGGGGGGCAAATATTTTGACAACAAGTCCTAATTCAGTTGTAGACATGGTGGCATAATCTCCAATTGGCCGACCATCACATTCGCGAAAGGTAATGGGTAACTTTCCTTTTTCTTGTACCAAGCGCCTCAACAGTGCATTATGTCTTGCCCTACTGTCAATTTCTCCTTGGAACATGATACCAAATTTATATGTCAACACACAATCTAAGTTGGAACCTTAAAGATAAACTAATAAAAAAAAACGAAACAGTGGACAAACCATTAGAATGAACTTCATTATCCATCTCCTCATTAACAACATCATATGGTGATGGTTGGATTTCCATTCTCTTAGACGACATACCTATATTTAGAAATGACAAATAAGACATGATATATGTATATGGAGGCATTAGGTGACACAACTTGAGGCAAACAATAACTACAAGAAATATACACATAATAAACATGAAGTAAACGTCACAATTAAAGTAATATTAAACACATGAATGAAGTACGTCTCACAAACTTAAATTTTACAAGAAAAAGAAAACCAAATTCCATATAATAGATATGAACTAGTCACTACCTTCATCAAATTAAAGTTGAGGCTCGTCTTCATAACTAAGAACTTCAATATCTTCTTTTACATCATTTAAAATATCTTCTATGCTCTCAGATGTTTGCATTTGTGTATCTGCTAATTGTACATATTGAGGTTCAACATCTGTTCTTGTCAATTTTGAAGGATGAAAATCTTCAGACACAATTAAATTGTTCTCATTGGATGAGATTTCCTGATTACGCTCATTGTTTGCACTAGATTGACAAGGTCTATCTGTATTCTCACCATCGATCTCCATTGATTCAAATATTCCACGATGTTGTACCTTTTCAACAACTTTCCAACTAGCCCCACGTTTTATATCATCCAAATAGTACACCTGATGTGCTTGAGTAGCCAAAATAAATGGATCATCCTCATACCATGTCTTAGATGTATCTATGCATGTAACACCAAACTCTTGTAAAATTGATTTCTTTTTTTTAGATTACATTGGAACCAATCGCACCAGAATAACTGTGACTTGTATCCAAAATTGTAGTATATTTCAACCACCTCATTTAAAACTCCAAAGAAATCTAGATTTTCCCCATCATCTGATGACGGTACACTAACCCCACTATTTTGAGTTGTTCGTCGAACATCACGAGATTTGGTATGGTACCTAACACCATTTACTACACAAGCATCATAAATTTGAACTTTGAAATCAGGTCCAAGTGATAAAGAATATAACTCATTTGTTGCCTCGGGATTATTTATAGATTTTAATTTAATCATTTTCTCTCGAAACCAACTAGGAAATTCCTTCTCTTGGGCCTGGATAATGGAATTGGATTCACCTCTTGTGGGGAGTATTTCAAAGTGGTCACTACATAAAAGATGTGAATAAATTAAAAATACAAGAAAATGGAAATAGAGAAATAAAGAGGTCAGAGTCACTTACTTCCTATAGCTCTCCACTTCTCTACAATTATTAAGAATATACCAATGTGCTTTATTCCGTAGGTTTGATGACAACATATGTTTCCTAGAAGCACTCAACACTCTAACTTGTTGTGAAACACTTGTTAAGTTCATCGACGTCTTGGTTACGATGTGATCTTGTAAATCTGGTTTCAATCTGGTTCATGTACATAGAGGAGAATGTTAAAGCTTCATTAAAAATATATGCTTCTGCAATGGAACCTTCTGGCCGTTCCTTATTTCGAACATATTTCTTTAACATACCCAGATATTGCTCAAAAAGATATATCCATCAGGATGCAGGAGGTCCAGCCAACATGGCCTCACGGGGTAGATGAACTGCAAGATGAATCATGACGTCAAAGAATGCTGGAGGAAAAATACGCTCCATCTTACATAAATAACTATTATATCCTCTTCCATCTTTTTCAGATCTGCAACATATAAGGTTTTTGTAGTGAGTTTTTTGAAGTAATTACATAACTCAGTCAATGTTTCACACATGTCCCTAGTTAAAAACTTCCGGATCGCAACTGGAAGTAATCTTTGCATAAGGACGTGACAGTCATGGATCTTCAACCTATATAATTTCCCATCATTCACATTCACATTCTTTGAAATATTTGCAGCATAACCATCCGGGAACTTGACTGATTTCAAAAAACGACAAAACTCACGTCGTTCACTCAATGTAAATGTGTAACTCGCGTGTGGTTTTGTGATCTTGTCCCCAATCTTTGTTATATGCAGTTCTCTTCTTATTGACATATCCTGCAAATCTAATCAAGTTTTGATTGTGTCCTTTGACTTGCTTTCAATGCCTAATAAAGTTCCAACTAGAGCATCACAAATATTTTTCTCAATGTGCATGATATCCAGATTATGTCTTAGTAGCAAATCTTTACAATAGGGCAACTAAAAAAATATCGATTTCTTAACCCAATTTGAATTATTTACTAAAAAGCTTTTATTTTCCGACCATTACATTAGCTTTACCAAATACTACCTTGGGTAATGCATTCAGTTCCGATAAAATCTCATCACCAATGAAGGTTCGAGGAGGGCTTTCATCTTCAGATTTTCCATTAAAGCTCTTATCTTTTCTCCATGGGTGATTGGCATGTAAGTACCTACAATAGCCAGTATAACATATTTTACTACGCAAGGGGTATGATCCAGTATCCTCAAGGCAGACAGGACAAGCTTTATAACCTTTAGTGCTCCACCCAGATATTGTACCGTAGGCTGGGAAATCATGAATCGTCTACATAATAGCAGCATGTAGTCGAAACACTTGCTTAGTTGATGTGTCATGAGCTTCCACTCCTTCATCCCACAAATCCTTCAACTCATCCATTAAGGGACGCCAGTAAACATCTATATCTTTTCCTGGTGCCCTAGGACCAGAAATCAAAAGACACATCATAGTGTAGGATGATTTCATCATTTTCCATGGAGGTAAATTATACGGCATAAGCAAAACTGGCTACATACTATATGAGTTTGACATGTTTCCAAATGGATTGAATCCATCTGTTGCTAAACCAAGACGAACATTTCTAGGATCATCTGCGTACTTTTTATGCAATGCGTCGAAGTTCTGCCATGATACACCATCAGCCGGGTGTCTTAGTACCCCACTTGTTTGAATTCTTTTCTCTTTATGTCATCTCATTTCATTTGCAGTATGCTTTGACATAAACAATCGTTGAAGTCTTGGTTTTAAAGGAAAATACCGAAGGACCTTTTGAGGAATTTTTTTCTTGTTTGACGCATTAACTTTAAATCTTGACTCTTTGCAAACAGGACATGTATCTTTGTCTTCATGTTCACGCTAAAATAAAATGCAATCATTTACACAAGCATTTATAGACTCGTATCCTAAGCCAAGATTTTGTAACATCTTTTTAGCGTCATAGTGGGACTTAGGAATTACATTTGGTTGTGGAAATGCTACTCCTAACACTTCAAGAAACATATCAAAAGATTTGTTGCTCCAACCATTCAACACCTTAACATGCATTAACTTCAGTTGAAAACTAAACGCAGAATTTTTGTGCATCCTGGATACAACTCCCCCTGAGCTTCTTCAAACATTGAATTATAATTATCAGTTGGTGCCTCCCCGCTTGTATTTTCAAAATTATCAACTAATTGAGCATGCCGAAGGTGTTGTCTTCTTCTAAATTAGTTGCATGTTGTCGATCTGTAGGATTTGTGCTATTACTCGGTCCTACACTAACTTCACCATGAGAGGTCTACACTAGGTATAGTGAATCCAACCCATATCTATAAAGGTGTCCTCGAACAAAGTTTATGTCATACATGTATAAATTCCTACATTTACGACAAGGACATCTAATGGTGGATGTATTATTGATCTTCATATAGTTTTCAACAATTTTCAGAAAATTATTCAGGCCATTAATGTATTCCGGAGCCACACGATTGGGATTCATTATCCAACTTCGGTCCATAGTGTTCTACCTATATTATGGCAAATATTACAACTCTGCAATGCACATATGAAATACTACGGAGAGAGATGAATCAAATTCCAATATTATATTTAATTTCAACCCCATCAAATTTTGCATTAAAAATTTTAATTAACGGAATTTATCAAAATTTTATTGGTAGTCTTAATTTGTCGCAATGCAAGGTATTATAAGTAAAATAAATAAATACATTATGATATGACAAGAAAGGGGGAAGAAAACTAATTAGATAATAATATATTGATAGATTAATTGATCGATACGTGTCCGATTTAATACTCGCAATCGTATGTAGGACATAATATCATTACATATTATTAATAAAATAAATATATTCATTCGTCTCGTGCATCATACATGTATACATCTAGTTATTTGTATAAGGCCCCTAATCTACGAAAAAATAGAAATTGTGCCTAAACTATGAAAGACTTATGTACGTTTGAGTCATTCCTTAACCGAATGTGAATAAATAACTAAACGCATCTTTATACATTTTTCTTAGGATGTGGTGCTAGGTAGATATGAAACATTATCCGACTTTTGCTACGTTTGTGGTAAATTAGATCGTGTTGAGGGTCATTGCCCTGTGGCGGCTGATTCAAAGGACAGGGGACTCTCGGTGACCCTACAATTTGGAAAGTCGATGAGGTCGGACGGGCAGGGGTTCTCTACGGTCGGGATAGTGGAGGTTTTGTTTGCGAAGAAAATACGGTCGAAATCTGGTCCGAATGATTTGGGTATTTTTGGAGTACAATAGACCCCGAAGTTTCCATTAGAGAATGACTCGGAGTCGGGGATCGGTCGAAGAGGGACTGAACATGGTTTGGTGTGACAGCAAAATGAGACATTTGTCCCTGCTGCAAATGAGTGCAGTAGTGAGTTGGGGGAGTTTAAAAAATTTGGCGGTGCTCGTTTGGTGTTTCATGATAAATCGAAAACATTGCATGGGGCTGGGAGAAGCAACAGATGGTGGAAAATGTTGAGATTGGATTGAATTTGACTGGGGGGGCTTAGTGAGGGGCGGTACATGCAGCAGTTGGGTACTTCACTTTAGCAGCGTATTGTTTTGGAGACGGAGGAGATTTTGCGTGTTGCTGTTGCTGGGGGTGATGTGGTGCAGTCTGGTTTTCCCCGTGAGGAGTTTATCGTTCCGGTGGTGAGGATTTTCGATAGACTGAGGATGGGTGTTGGTGGGGCTGATTTGAGGAAACAGGTGCTAAGCGTCATGGACGGCCCAAAGGGAGTGGTGGCAAGAGGAGAGATGATGTGGGTCGGGGTGTTTGTTTTGAAAGACAGTTGAGCAAGAAGCGGATGCTACATGATAGTGGTGATGAGCGTGACAGTGATAAGCAACTGAGATTGGTTCCTGTGGAGGTGGTTGCTCCTGTTGCTTTGGCGGTGTCTGGAAAATCCTAGCACCGCTAATCTCCATGAATTTCATTGTGTGGAATACGCGGGGGCTTGGGAACCAGCACGCATTCCACAATCTTCGGCAACTTACTGCTGTCAGGGATCCCGTCGTTTTGTTTATTTTTGAGTCAAAGCTTTCATTCATTCATTGTTCTAGATTACGTTCGTTAGTTCATTTTTTGGGTATATTTAGTGTTAACCCGGTGGGTCGTAGTGGTAGTTTTATCTTTTTTTGAAAAAATAATATTAATGTAATTATTATGTCGTACTCGAAGAGACGTATTGATTGTCGTATTTCTTTTTTGTCCTTGTCTTGGTGATTTATGAGTTTTTATGGTAACCCGACTTCTCATTTACGTATTCAATCTTGGTTGTTGCTTCAACTATTGTTTGAGATTAATGATTTGAAGGAGTTACCTTGGCTAATTGGGGGTGATTTGAATGAGATTATGTATGATTCGGAGAAATATGGTGGTGTTACTCGATCGATCTCGCAAATGAACTCTTTTCGCAATGTTTTATATGCAGTTGGTGTTCAAGATTTGGGTTGTTCTAGGAAATTCTTTACTTAAAAAGCAGTTAACTTTTTTTAAAATAAAAATGTCCAATGAATTTTTTTTAATGTATCATAAATATGAGTTCTTATATAATATTTATTTTACCTTTTGTAGTACATCTTATTTTGATATTTTCAGTTTTATCATAATTTTCCATCAAGGCTTTAATTTTATATATTTTATTTTTTATTTTAATACTTGAGCATATTTAAGTAGATTTGGGGAAGATTTTAAGACTTTGATCTCTTCAGCGATTGTGTTCAAGTACTAAAACTAGGATTGTGAAGTATCTTAATTAATAAAAATTGGATCATAATGAAATTAATTCCCTGTATATAATTTAGATCATATGTATAAACATTTTAGCGATAACTATATAATTGTTTTCTAATTTTCTTGATTATTTATTTTAAAAAATCTAACAATAATCTAAATTTAAACTTTTTTATGAAATCATGCTTGGGCCACTCCCCAACTTTTCCTTCTTGCTTTCTCATTTGAACTCATAATAATCATCAAAATAGTCACATTTTACATTTTGATATTACTAATATTTGTAATCATTTATTTTTATTAGTCATTAAAGATCTAGAAAACCCCTTAACAATCACGAGAAAAAAAATGATCATCACTCTTTTTTTTCTTGAGATTTTATAATTTAGTCTTTTATTCTAAAACCTTGTTTATAGAAATATAACTAATCTATTTAGAAAATTGAATGAATCAAGAAAACGTAATTTTATGTATTGTATTACAAATTAATGAAAAACCTAATTTTATCACCCTTATAAGTGTTTTTAATATACATAATGTAATACTGTCTTTTGAGTAAAATTTATAGTATAAATATTTTAGTTACAATTATCTTATTTTACATAATTTTCCTTTAATTAGTAGTATCTAATATGTTTTTTTTTTCTTTATATATTTTCCAAAAGCTCATTTATGTATTATATTACAAATAGTTAGATACTCATTTAATTAATGTGTAATTTTTTGTTTGTTTAATTGTATAAACTTTTCTACACAAAATACTTATAGTATAAATATTTTAGCTATAGATAAGTTAAAGGAACATAATTTTGTGTAGATTCCTATTATTGATAATCAAAAGTATCTAATATGTTTCCTATATGTTTTTTTAATATACTCATTGGAAAGCTCTTTCGATTTATCTTGATTAGACACTATTTTTTTTCATAAATCAAACTTCATTGTTATATAAGTATTTAGATATTCAAGAAAAGAGTTTTAAATATAGAATGTTTCTTACCTTTTATTATAATCATATAAATAAGTACATAAAAGTTCTAAAGCACTTATTTACCTTAAGTATTAATATTTACTTTGGACACATTATGCACTAAAGATATGGATGAAACCAAAAATTTGAACGATATTCCTACATATTTTTATATTAGTTGTAGTATAAATGTCAAATGACATAAGTGTATCAGATGGAATTGTTCTAATATTTTTATTAATTAAATGAATTTTATTATGATTCATGTAACCATTTAATTTGTCTCTTATTTTCTCATAACACAAACTTAAATATTTTAAATTATACTTTACATGGAAGAAATCATGTTTGGGTCACTATAGGTTGCTATCTTTTAATAATAATTCTTACAATAACTAAGTTCTGATTTTAATACTAATAATTATGCGATATCTTTTACATTAGCTGATATTTTTCACAATCCCTATAGGTATTGCTAATATTAGTAATTATCTAACTCAAATATCGTTAAAAATATTATTTTTCTTTGATTTGATAATTTAACCTTTCTTTTTCGTGAAAGTTACGAAAAAATAATTCACTTCTAAATTGATGAAAAGTTAAGAAACATAACTTTTATATTATATTAAAAACTCATCAGATTTAGCTTCAAGATATTTTTATTTGAGAATATAACATTTTCTTCCATATAATACTTAAAGTGGAAACACTCATTATATGCAGTTTTCAAATCCATACTTTAGATAATTAAAAGTAATACACAGATCCATAGCATTTAACAAATGGTGCATTGAAAGAAAGTAAGAGAAAACATGAAGTAAATGAGAAAGGAAATCATATTTGGAAGTTGAACTTGCATTACTGTTGCATTGAGTTTTGTTTACATGGAATGAATGTATCATCAATTACATCAACTTATAACCATTCTAGCTGCTATACAAACAAGACTAATTAATGTTACAATAGAAAAGCAACTTTGACTTAGTACAAAAGTGGTAACAAATTACGGCAGTACTTGTAATTCATTAATGCACTTGTACTTGATCTTTAATGGCATTTGTCTCCAACATAAACGGCTAGTTCAGTGAGCTTGTTTTCCAAGTAAAACTTCTGCATAGCTGAGCTTCTTCTCTCTCTTTCCACGGTGGCATTCCAGCTCAGCAGATTGAACCATATCAGCATCATTAGGGTCTTCAACATCCCCCCTTAATTCGAATGTAGGTTGTGGAATCAAATTCAGCTTATTCCTCAACCTCATGAAGAATTGCAGACTCAATGGTTTTGTCATAAGGTCAGGAACCTGTTCTACAGATGGAATGTGGTGAATCTTAGTCTTTCCTTTGCTGACCAAGTCCCTCAGAAAGTGGATATCCAATTCTACATGCTTAGTTCTAGCATGTATTACTGGATTTGAAGCCAAAGCAATCGTGCTGAGATTATCTACCCAAACTACTGGTGCCCTTTCAAACCTAATCTTCAACTCTTGTAGTAGTGTACTTAACCAAGAAATTTCAGCAGTTACATGAGCTAGGCTTCTATACTCAGCCTCTGTGCTTGATCTAGAAAGACTGGATTGTTTCTTAGACTTCCAACTAAGTAGATTTCCACCCAAGAACACACAGGATCCAGTGATCGATTTCCTATCATCAATGTATGTTGCCCAATCTGAGTCACAATAAGCAGTGAGGCTTATATTTCTAGTTTTTCTAAGATGCAATCCCATATTTGATGTCCCTGCAAGATACCTTAATATCCTTTTTACTGCCTTCAAATGTGTATCCATGGGACATGACATGTATTGACTCACTTTGTTTACAAAGTATGATTTCTCAGGCCTGGTTATTGTTGCATATTGTAATCCTCCAACCAAACTTCTGTAGTGCGTGGCATTGATGATAGGACTCCCTTCATGTTTTGACAGCTGTGGAGAAGTAACATAGGAGTTGTTGTCCCTTTAGCATCAAGCATATTGGATCTTTTCAACAAATCTTTGATGTACTTCTCTTTACTAAGATGTATTCCTTCCTTGGTTTTGGAAATCTGTATTCCCAAGAACATGTGGACTTGTCCAAGATCCTTTAATGAAAAATGTTGGGACAGGGAATTGACAGTAGAATATATATCAATAACATTATTCCCTGTGACCAGGATATCATCAACATATATCAACAAATAAACAAATGAACCTCCATTGATTCTGTAGAACAAAGAATTATCAGCTCTTGAGTGTTGAAAACCAAGTCTTGTCAGGACATCTTTCACCTTAAGATACCATGCTCTTGAGGCTTGCTTTAATCCATATAAAGCTTTTCTGAGTTTACAAAACACTGGACTGCCATTTTTAGATGTAAACTCATACCCTGGTGGTTGCTTCATGTAAATCTCCTCATCCAGTTCACCATGCAAAAATGCATTGTTTACATCCAAATGCCTCACTCCCCAAATCTTTTCCACATCCAAGCTGAGCATCACCCTTATAGTTGAAGGCTTCACAACAGGACTAAAAGTCTCAGAATAGTCCAATCCTTCAACTTGAGAATATCCTTATGCCACAAGCATTGCCTTGTGTCTTGATACACTTCCATCTGCATTTTTCTTTACTTTGAACACCCACTTACATCCAATTAGCTTTCTCCCTTCAGGGACATTGGAAAGAGTCCAAGTATTGTTGGCTATTAAGGCAGCAAGTTCAACATTCATGGCTTCTCTCCAATGTTTATGCTTCATTGCTTCAAGAAATGAGGGTGGCTCTTCATCAATGTATGTGGTTGAATATACCTTGGGTTTAAAGATCCCTGCCTTTGACCTTGTAATCATTTGATGACCTGTTTGAGGGGCAACAATAGGATCTGCAGCAGATTCATTAGTAACAGGCAAATCATGTAAATCACTTTGCAACTGCATATTCTCAAAATTAGAACGAGAGTTGTATGATTGATGTGAAGAATGGCTTGTGTGAGAAGGTGTGTTTTGGTGAGGAGGTGGACTATTCTGGTCAGAAAAGAGAGCAGAAGTTAATGGTTTGGTGATGACAATCAGTGGAGGTATAAAGTAGAATTGTTGTAGGGATGAAGTGTGATCAGATTGAGATGAGGAACTAGATTGAACTTCTGTATAGGGAAAAATGCCTTCATCAAAGATGATATCCCTAGTGAATATGACTTTCCCAGCTGGTAACAAAACTTTATACCCTTTGAAATGATTAATATATCCCAAGAATACCCCCTGTTGAGATCTTAATTCCAGTTTATGCTTGTTGAGAGGTCTGGTATGTGGAAAACAAAGACAGCCAAAAACTCTAAAGGTATTGTAATCAGGCTTGGCTTTGTACAGAACTTCAAAGTGGGATTTATAAGAGAGGCTTTTAACAGGAATTTTGTTCATGGTATACACAGAAGCAACAAATGCATCATCCTAGAATTTTGTTGGAACTTGAGAATGTGCAAGGAGGGAAAGTCCAGTTTCTATGATATGTCTGTGTCTTCTCTCTGCCACTCCATTCTGTTGAGGAGTGTAGGGATAAGACACTATATGAAGGATTCCACTTGACTCAAAAATTGGGATAAGAGGCTTATACTCAGTTCCACCATCAGATTGAAAGGATTTTATTCTTTTCTTGAACTGAGTCTCTATGAAATTTTTGAAATGAAGGAAGGAAGGAACAACTTCACTTTTAACTTTTAGGAGATAGATCAACGTGAACTTACTAAAATGATCTACAAAGTTCACATAATACTTGAAACCATTTCTGGATATTACAGGTGAAGGTCCCCAAAGGTCCGAATAGAGAAGCTCAAATGGTTCCTTGCATTTAGTTAAGGAGTCAGTGTAGGGTAGTCTATGACTTTTGGCCATTGAACAAGTGACACGTCGGTTTCTAACCTAGTATTCCGCAAGTGTACGGATGTAGGTGTAGTAACGATAATCAAGGTCGATCCCACAAGGAATAGTTTTAGGTAGTTCGATACCTCAATACTCTAGGAAGGTCCTAACTAGATACTAGGTTGTAAAAGGTTGATTTTAACAAAAACTGAGGAATTTAACGAATAACTATGTTACTTATGACTTGGCAAACAAAGAGGATTAACAATCAATGAGAAAGGGTATCCTAGGGCCTCGATTTCAGGATATTACTTCAATGTTGAATATGATTAACCTATTGATTTACCAATTCTAGTGTTTATTAGGCGGCACGACAATAATCTAACCCTTCTCTCGAAGCGATTAAACCGTTGATTAATTAAACTAATTACCCTCTCGAGTCAATTAAACCTAGTAACTCCCAAACGATCCTAAGCCACGGCCTACACAGTCATAGACAACTGCGCTCTATGTCATAAGTCTGATAACGATTCCCTCCTCTCGAAGCGAAATTGCTAAACTAAATTACTAAATCTAGGTGATCAAGCTAAATCTAGTTATGAGCACAAACATAGAGATAAACACATAAAGAAGTGAATTAATAAATTAAATCATAATCAAAATATTGTCATAATAATCCCTACTCTCTAACCCTAGGACACGAATAGCTTAGCTACTCATGCCTAGCAATAATCCAATACAAAAGTCTATGGAAAACATTGTAAAAGATTAAACTAGGAAAGAACGACTAAACCCGGATGAATCCGTCACGATGATCTTCGTCTTCTTTGTCCTCCAAGACTTCTTCTAGGTAGAATGATGATATAACTAATGTTCTTGATGTTTTCTATCTGATTCCTCTGATTTCTAGAGCTTGGGGTCCTTTATATAGAGTTTAGATAAGCCTAATTAAATTAGGAAATCAAATCCCCTTTTAAAACAGGATTTTTATTAACGGCGGCCTTTTTGGCACGACCGTGTTGATCAAGTGACACGGCCGTGTTGCTTGCAAAACTTCAATTTATGCGCATCATTTGACACGACCGTGTTGCTTTGTGACGCGGCCGTGTTACTCCTCTAGAGCCTATTCGACCTTTGTGCACCACTTTTGACACGGCCGTGTTGCTTATGTGACACGGCCGTGTCGGTTCTTGCTCCGTTTTGCTCCTGGACCGGTTCAGGCCAGTCTGGACCGGTTTGGACTAGTTCTTGAACGATTCGGACCGATTTCCACTGGTTTTCACTATTTTGGGCCGGTTTTCACTCTGTTCCAACTTGTTTTCTTGTCCGGTAGTCGTAAATCACAACTTTTTATCCTGAAAATGCTCAAAAACACCTTAAAACAAGCCGAGTACGTTAATTGGTCACTTATATAACATTTCATCCAATTCTTGACCATCTATGCACATAATTCCTATAAAATAGTATCGTAACTCGACCTAATTACATGCATAATTAACGTGTATCAACAAGCACCCAAACTTAAGCTGTTGTTCGTCCCGAACACCATAACCAAAGACACAAAGAATACAAGTGATTATGCATTTGTTTAGGGCGATTAGATGATGAATTCAATTTCAAACTAATTTTTTTTTTCTAAAACAACTAGGCAACACAATTCACTTCAGCATATGCGATAACGCGAAAATCAACTAATCTCGAGACTTTGAACTTTCGAATTATTCAACCCTCACCGGATAAGTGTTTCACTCTTCTCTCAAGTATTTAGGCTAAAATAATTTCCACTCATATTGAATTACATGCAAAGCCTACCACATGCTTGCCAATCGTCTAAACTAGACCCCGTACTCGATACGTGTGACAAAGGATAAAAAAGGTCTTTATTTTGGTTGTAATGTGGGCTTTAAGGTAAGGTGGAATACATTTGGATATAAGTGACTATTCATTGGACTAATCAAGTTACGTCTAACCTGACTACCCCTCAATATAATCACTCAGTCTCACTCTTCAAATCTCAGCAAATCACCCCGCAAAGTGACTTCTTCACCTTCAAAAGTCCGTACAACTTAAGTGCTTTTCATTTGTGTGGGTACCACATCTTGGGACTACCCGGTTTTTTTATTCAAATGCACAATTAATCATTTATGTCCTAGTCTCTCCTCAAGAATACTAACAACAACAACCTTTTTTCTTTTCTCTTTTTTTTTTTTCCTTTTTTTCTTTTTTTTTTCTTTCGCACTAGGAGAGACTATTTTTCTTGGATTTTTACCTATCATTTTGCTCTTCCCTTCATCTTCTAAACATATCCCTACTTCCCATTCTTTCCCACAAATTGTTCACCCAAAATTCCTTCCAATTCTCCTCCCTCTAACTTGATTAATCCAATTAGGGCCAAAAGAGATAAATCAAAAGGTTTCGGCTGACATTGTTAGGTTATGAATAAATAAGGCTATAAGGCTCAAGTAGGGTAACTAGGGACAATTTTTTTTTTTTTTTTGACATTATGTTCAAAGGCAATTTTCATGGTTCAAATAAATAGGCTTAAACAAAAATTTGCCTAAGATCATTTCCTCAGTCACACCCATACTTGACACATTCTTAGTAAAGACTCAAGGCAAGTTCTAGAGACTAGTACATATATTCAATCAAATTCACACCGAAAGAAAGTATATTACTCCGAAAATTTGAGTATAATTAGGCTCAAATTCTCACAAGGTTAATTTTTTATTGAATATTCTAAATTTCAAGCTCAATTTCGTCTCAAGTCACCTCTCATGCTCTATTATGTGCCATTTTTTCATCTACTTCTCATAATCATCTCATCATTAACCATTCATCATCCATCTTTCCCTATTGTTCTCTTTTTTTTTTTTTTCACTTGTTACCTATTAACTTCTCGGGTTTATCTCATTCTTACTGACTCTAAAACCTAAAATACTAATAAGACTCTAAACTCTAAACTCCTAAAACTCACATGGAAACGAAATGTAATCAAACTTGGGCTCACGGACCCAATAGCACCAATAAAGCAGATAAATGGGCTCACAGGCCCGATAACTCCAATCGAAGCAATAAAAATCAGCACAATGGGCTCACGGACCCACAATTAACCACTATTATTAAACAACAAGCAAATCAATCGACCGATCAACTAAAAGGAGAAATAGCAGCAAAACTATAAATATAGCTGCCAAGACGTCCCACGGTACACCCCCTTCCCCCAAACTTGGCTGAAAACCAATGTTTGGAGGAAAAACGTGGTACGCCTTGGTGCTAACTTACAAATCATTGTGGCGGCGGTGGAGTTTTAAACTCATACTGACTCCAAAATTTTGCCATCACCTCCTACTAAATCTGTTGCTGCTGTTTCCGCATCAACCCCTGAGTTTCACATTTTTCAGCATGCTTTTGAGGCACTTTTTGACACGACCGTGTCCTGCTTGTGACACGGCCGTGTTGTTCCTTCGCGAGTTTTCCGTCTTTTCGACGCCCGTTTCTTGCAACACTCGTCCATGTTGATTCCTAAAAACATTAAACACTAAAAAACACAAGTAAAAACTTAAAACTTAACTAAATAACTGAAATAAAATAGAAAAATAAAAATAAAAACGATAAGCATCGGGTTGCCTCCCGACAAGCGCTTCGTTTTACGTCATCAGCCGGACGTCCTTTTCCTATCAATCATTTTCCAACCACCCCGAGTTTGGTAATTTATGAGCAATTAATGAGCTATGTGGGGTGTGTAGATTTCTTATAGCAGTTTGGGTAGTATAAACAATGCTACAATTATGCCTACCCCTTAGACCCGACTTATGTATTGGGAGGGTGATGGTTTCATTTTGAACACGAAAAATCAACTCCCCTTTAGGCACATCTATAGGTGCTTGGCTAGTTGCCAAGAAAGGTCGTCCTAAGATAAAAGGAAATTCATCATTCCCTTTCATGTCGACAACTAAGAAATCACTAGGGAATTCAAAATTCAGCACTCTCACCACTACATCCTCTGCTACTCCCAACGGCGTTAAGGAAGATCCATCAGCCAATTGGATAGTAGTAAAGGATCGTTTAATCTCCCCTAATCCTAATTGTCTATACTGCTTAAGAGACATCAAATTTATGCTAGACCCCAAATCGCACATGACATTGTGAAACTCATGACTACCAATTGAGCAAGAAATAGTAAAACTCCCTGGATCTTTTGCTTTTGTTGCTCTTTTTGGTTCCATGCTTGTTTTTGCACTCTTTTTGGGACTTCTCCATTTCTTCTTCGTTGTCTCTTTTCCATCCTTCCTTTTATCGGTTTCCTCTTGGGTAGGTTGAAGCTCTTCCTTCTTTGTTACCCCCCTACCTTGGACTCTCTCTTGTAATGGTTCCTGTGTCACTACAACGGTGCTAGAACGCTCTAAAGGATCAAGGTTAGCAAAGAATGAATTTTTAAAACAAAAATCAAAAGACTCATCAAGAATAGGAGATGAAATTTTCTTATCTATGATGGTATTGACTTCCTCCTTCCTCTCAATGTTTTTTACTTTCTCACTTGGTTTCTTCGCTTCATGGTCCTTCGTGCTCGTAATACCATTGTCACCACTGGATGCCATCTTCCTTCTATTCAGTGCTTGAGGAAATGGGGGAGGAGGTACATATGCCCGTGGAGGCACATATGCTGGTTTGTCTGCTTCGGTTTCTTGAACCTCACGTGAGTTCACAGCATCTTTTTGCTCCTCTAGCTTCACAACATTACAGTGCTCCCTCAGATTAACCACTATGTCACTCGGATATTGGCCTTGTTTGTGTTGAGCCCCTACAATTTTTATCAATTGGCTCATGTTTGATGATAATTCACCAATGCTAGCTTGAGTCTGAACCAATGTGTTCTCGAGCCTCTTGATGTCTGCCCCTTGTCCAGTTATGTTCTTGTTTAGCTCAATAAACTTGCCATCTACTTTCTTCTCCAACTGAGCTAGTTTCTCGTCATATTTAGCAAACTGAGACTGCATAATCTCCTCTTGCGTGGGCTTTGTGCCCTCATGAATCATCCCATGCACAACAGTAAATCCGGGTGGCGGATTAAGTGTATTCTGCGAGTTACCATACGAGAAGTTCAGATGGTTCTGATTCTGAGGGTACTGATTGTACCTAGGCTGATTGTTCTGGAAATTGTTGAAATTTCGTTGATTCACAAAGTGTACGTCTTCACTTCTTCCTGACCCCCTGGCTGTTGTGCTAACGTCAGACTAATTAGCAAATTTACCTGACTCGTCAAGGCTGTTAACTGTGATGTGATCTTTTCAATTGGCTCATTATTGACTGGCTCGACTTTCATTACATTCGCCACTTTTCTTGGCATGTTTCTCTCATTCGACCATTGGTAGCTTGTTCTGGCCATAGCGTCCACGATTGAGAATGCCATCCTCACTGACTTCTCCATCAAACTACCACCTGCAGCTGCATCCACCTGGTTTCTAGTCGGAGCAAGTAAACCATTATAGAACTTACATACCTGCTGCTTCTTCGTAAAACCATGTTGAGGGCAACTCCGGATAAGATCCCGGAATCGCTCCCAAGCTTCTCCGAACGGCTCTTGGTCCAATTGCTTGAACTGGTTGATCTGATTCTGCAGGTCGAGCATCTTGCTCGATGGAAAATACTTCAACAGAAAAGAAGTGGTCAGATCCTCCCAGCTTGTAATATCCTCCAATGAATTGAACCATTGTAGGGCTCTATCTTTCAGGAAAAAGGGAAATAGTCTCAATTTGACCTGCTCATGCGGCACATGGTTTATCTTAATAGTATCTGCCAGTCTACGAAACTTTATCAGATGAGCATTCGGGTCCTCTAAAGCACTTCCCCCGTACTGGTTTTGCTGCACTATGTTGATTAGTGCAGGCTTCAGCTCGAAACTGTTAGCATTGAGTGGTGGAGGTTGTACTCCTCCTGCCTGCTGATTTGGACTGGGCTTCAAGCAGTCACTAATAGGAGTGTCATCTTCATTGCCTGCAGCTCGTTCTATCTGAATTAGGCCGTGCTGCTGTTGTAGTTGTGGCCCTTGTGGAGGTAGCTGCTTCTGTATATTAGTGACTCGATCATCCAAGCGTGCCAGAGCTGTTAGTACTCTGTTAAGAGCGTCATCCGGATTCGGATGCTGTGGTGGGTTCTCTACCTCAGACGCGAAATTCCTTCTAATTAGGTGTCTACGAGCTGTCGCTTCAATTTCTGGATAGAAAGGAAGAAGACTTTCTTTCCCTTTTGATCTGGTGTGCATACGAAGCCTGAAAACACCAAAAACAGAAAATACCGCGTAACACAAAAATTAACCAAAAAAATAAAAACGAAAATTAAATTAATAATTACGAAAAAATAAAATCTAGTATAGTTTCTTCCTATTTTTCAAGATAAAAACTAAGCGCTAAACCCTATTCCCCGGCAACGGCGCCAAAAACTTGACACGTCAGTTTCTAACCTAGTGTTCCGCAAGTGTACGGATGTAGGTGTAGTAACGATAATCAAGGTCGATCCCACAAGGAATAATTTTAGGTAGTACGATACCTCAATACTCTAGGAATGCCCAAACTAGATACTAGGTTGTAAAAGGTTGATTTTAACAAAAACTGAGGAATTTAACGAATAGCTATGTTACTTATGACTTGGCAAACAAAGAGAATTAACAATCAATGAGAAAGGGTATCCTAGGGCCTCGATTTCAGGATATTACTTCAATGTTGAATATGATTAACCTATTGATTTACCAATTCTAGTGTTTATTAGGCGGCACGACAATAATCTAACCCTTCTCTCGAAGCGATTAAACCGTTTATTAATTAAGCTAATTACCCTCTCGAGTCAATGAAACCTAATAACTCCCAAACGATCCTAAGCCACGGCCTACACAGTCATAGACAACTGCGCTCTATGTCATAAGTCTGATAACGATTCCCTCCTCTCGAAGCGGAATTGCTAAATTAAATTACTAAATCTAGGTGATCAAGCTAAATCTAATTATAAGCACAAACATAGAGATAAACACATAAAGAAGTGAATTAATAAATTAAATCATAATCAAAATATTGTCATAATAATCCCTACTCTCTAACCCTAGGACACGAATAGCTTAGCTACTCATGCCCAGCAATAATCCAATACAAAAGTCTATGGAAAACATTGTAAAAGATTAAACTAGGAAAGAACGACTAAACCCAGATGAATCCGTCTCGATGATCTTTGTCTTCTTTGTCCTGCAAGACTTCTTCTAGGTAGAATGATGATGTAACTAATGTTCTTGATGTTTTCTATCCGATTCCTCTGATTTCTAGAGCTTGGGTCCTTTTTATAGAGTTTAGATAAGCCTAATTAAATTAGGAAATCAAATGCCCTTTCAAAACAAGATTTTTTATTAATGGCGGCCTTTTTGACACAGCCGTGTTGCTTGCAAAACTTCAATTTCTGCGCATCATTTGACACGGCCGTGTTACTCCTCCAGAGCCTATTCGACCTTTGTGAACCACTTTTTACACGGCCGTGTTGCTTATGTGACACGGCCGTGTCGGTTCTTGCTCCGTTTTGCTCCTCGATCGGTTCAGGCCAGTCTTGACCGGTTCTTGAACGGTTCGGACCGATTTCCACTGGTTTTCACTATTTTGGGCCGGTTTTCACTCTGTTCCAACTTGTTTTCTTGTCCGGTAGTCGTAAATCACAACTTTTTATCCTGAAAATGCTCAAAAACACCTTAAAACAAGCCGAGTATGTTAATTGGTCACTTATATAACATTTCATCCAATTCTTGACCATCTATGCACATAATTCCTATAAAATAGTATCGTAACTCGACCTAATTACATGCATAATTAATGTGTATCAACAAGCAACTCATAAACTAGATTTTGTAGCTTTCATTTCAAAAGGGATATTACAGTCCTTAAGAGACATTTCCACAATCTCATGACTATTGTGTCCTAACCTTTGGTGCCATATATCCAAACTACTACATTTTGTGACACTAGCACTGCAAATTCTAAGATTAAGGGAAGAAACTGGACTGGATAGAGAAGATAAACTGGAATTAATTCCTTGATTTGGAGAAGCTGGATAGGGATGCTCTTCTTGATTGAAAAGATTAGTTTTCTTGGACATGGGATCAGAGTGAAGTTTGAACTTGTACAGTCCATGTTCAAGAATCCCTTGGAGCAAAGTATCCTGAGTTGCTTGGTCCTTAACAAGACACACAAAGGGATGAAACTAAAAAAATACATTGTTATCAAGAGCAAACTGGGATACACTAATGAGGTTCTTGGTTATATTGGGGACATGCAAGAGATTTTTAAGAATGAAAGATTTAGAGTTTAAAGAAGATTTGAGAAAAGCAGTTCCAAAATGAGTTATATGTTCACCTGCACCATTTCCCATCCGCACTTTGTTGTTTCCTTGGTACTCATTTGCAATGCTCAAGTTGTTCATGTCATTCGAAACATGATTTGATGCTCCTATGTATGGGTACCAGCTGTTGTCATTTCCAGCTTCCTGAGCATACTTGTAAGATGGAAATTGAGCAATGTTCAAAGTAGGATTTCTGTTCCCAAAATGTTATATATTTTGTTGTAACATTAATTAGTCTTGTTTGTATAGCAGCTAGAATGGTTATTAGTTGATGTAATTGATGATACATTCATTCCATGAAAACAGAACTCAATGCAACAGTAATGCAAGTTCAACTTCCAAATATGATTTCCTTTCTCATTTACTTCATGTTTTCTCTTACTTTATTTCATGGTACCAGAGCAGGTTGAATCCTGACTCTGATTTCCTTTTTCCTTCTTTTTTCTTCGATCATATACCTCTCCTAAGCTATGGCTGGAGAGGAGGCAAACATCACTACTCTTATAGCAGTACCATCACCTCAATCACAAATCATTCAACCACAAAATCAGCTTGTTTCTGCCAAGCTAGATGAATCAAATTTTCTTATTTGGAAACAGCAGATATATACTGCTATTAGAGGTTATGGACTTCTCCCCTTCATAATAGCAAAGAATGTTCCACCAGAGAAATTGACAAAGGCAGGGAGCACAGAAGAAGAAGAAAATCCAGATTATCAGGTATGGGAAATACAAGATTAGCTGTTGGCTTCATGGATTTTGTCATCCCTTAGTGATAGTGTCCTGTCTCTAATGGTGGGACTTGATTCATCAGTTGAGATATGGAAGACACTTGAGCAGAATTTCGCCAGTCAGACAAAAACCAAGATGATGCAGTACAAAATCCAGTTGCAAAGCACCAAGAAAGAAGGCAACTCAATGAGAGAATACCTGGGCAAAATGAAGACCTGCTTTGACTTATTGGCTTCTACAGGTCAAAAGATCAAGGAAGATGACCAAATTATGCACATACTTTCTGGTTTGGGCTCAAACTATGACTCAGTGATGGTAAATGTTACCTCACGGGCTGGAGATATCACAGTTGATAAAGTTTAAGCTCTACTCCTGTCCTATGAATCAAGATTGGAGGTGAACCAGATCCAATCACAAAGCATAAACAATGAAGGGTCTCAGCTTAGTGTTAACACCCTTACTAGAGGTAATCAAGGTCAGAACTTCCAAAAGAAGTTCAACAATGAAACTTTCAGAGGGGGAAGAGGCAACCAGTTTCCAAATAGAGGAGGAAGAGGAAACCAACAATTTCAGAATAGAGGTGGATCCACAGGAAGAGGAGGCAGAT
This sequence comes from Ajuga chamaepitys, assembly GCA_958295605.1. NCBI lineage: Eukaryota > Viridiplantae > Streptophyta > Magnoliopsida > Lamiales > Lamiaceae > Ajuga > Ajuga chamaepitys. The sequence continues at coordinate 36,649,427 of OY282498.1, read as the reverse complement.
CAAATGGCCAAAAACCCATATGCTAGTATTGTGGGTATGCTGGCCATGCAACTAACAAGCTCTAATACCATGAAAGAAAGTAAGAGAAAACATGAAGTAAATGAGAAAGGAAATCATATTTGGAAGTTGAACTTGCATTACTGTTGCATTGAGTTCTGTTTTCCTAGAATGAATGTATCATCAATTACATCATCTTATAACCATTCTAGCTGCTATACAAACAAGATTAATTAATGTTACAACAGAAAAGCAACTTTGACTTAGTACAAAAGTGGTAACAAACTACGGCAGTACTTGTAATTCATTAATGCACTTGTACTTGATCTTTAATGGCATTTGTCTTGTTTTCCAAGTAAAACTTCTGCATAGCTGAGCTTCTTCTCTCTCTTTCCACGGTGGCATTCCAGCTCAACAGATTGAACAATATTAGCAACATTAGGGTCTTCAACATGCATATATTTTGTTTGGACTTTTTATAGGTGTACGAAGATTAGCACAATGATTCTAATTGTTCATCTTTGCAACTTTTATGATGTGAATTTCAAGTAAGAAACATATTGTTCATCACATATTTTGCAACTTCCCCGCCAATGAGCTTACAGTTTGCCGATATCTCTCTTAACTTTTAATCAAGAGGCCACAGAAGAAAAAGCTATGTCTTTTTTTCTTTTTTGTGCCAGATTTGAATTGCGGCTAATTTTATTTTATAATTTAAAATATTCAAAACTTGATTAGAAGATGAATTTATGTGTGTGTGTGTGTTTCTGTGTAGTTTTTCTAGGAAGAGTCAAATATATAAGAGTACTCTTACCTTTTATAATTAAATAAATATACACTTAAAAGACCAAAATACTTAGTTACCCTTAAATTTATAACTATTAAGCATAAATAAAAAAATGAACACTAAAACTTTCTTATTACTTAGTTACCCTCAAATTGAAATACTATTAAGGATATATTAGTCATAACAAATGGATGAAATAAAATATTCATATGAATATAAATATGTATCTTTTCTAGGAAGAGTTAGATATATATATATATATATATATATATATATATATATATATATATATATAAAGGTCTCTTACCTTTTATAATCAAATAAATAAACACATAAAAAAGCTAAATTACTTAGTTACCCTTAAATTTTAATACTAGTAGGGATATATTAAGCATAACAAAATAAATAAATACTTTTCATAATAAATAGATAAACACTAAAAAATTCTAAATTATTTAGTTACCATTAAATTCAAATACTACTAGGAATATATTAGTCAGAAAAAAATTGGATGAAACAAAACGTTCATACAGAAAAGACAGAATTATGAAAGGTCTCTTACATTTCACAATTAAATAAATAAATAATTAAAAAAGTTAAATTACTTAGTTACCCTTAAATTTTAATACTACTAAGAGTATATTATTTATAAGAAAAGTACACGAAACAACACATTCATACTTTTATAATAGGTATACGTATAAATTTAGGGTATATTTGTTTACGGCTTTACCCGTTCGGTTGGAGGACGAACTGTTACAGACTTGCATTTGGGCTGATACTTAAAATTAGGCTATTATAGTCCATTTAAATCCAAGTCTACTCTACTTGGGGGGGTGTGTGGTATAGTGCGGATCGAAAATTTGAAAATATCTAGATCCATAGCAAACTTCGATTATTTTAAAAAATGAGTATCCAAAACCAATCCGAAAAATCGGGACGATATGGTACGATTATTATTTTTTTGGGACAGTCACTTCAAAATTCCGGAGCTAACGAAATAGTTCAATTTGATTCAGTTCAGTTCGGATAACTGGAGATTTTTTTATCTTTTGAATATCATATTCAATTTGAACAAAACAATAATTGATTATTGGTTCAGTTCAATTCAAGAAAAGTCAAATGGTCAACGAATTTTTTCAGTTCAGAACTTTTCGGTCTGGGTTTCGGTTCGATTTCGATAATCTCCAAGCTTCGTGTACAATCTTACTTCTACTCTCTCCCCTTCCATGCACTCATTACAAAACAACTTTTTAATAATTTTTCATTGTTTTTCAAGCATAATAACTCCACCCTAAAACAAACACAAGATTTGCATCATCATTTTGATTGACATGCACGTTCTAGAATTTGCACGTCTGAATTTGTCAAAGCATTAATAAACATACCTTTAGGGACTTTTTCAAACATATATCTATTCATTAATAGTTTAAAGATATTTTAAAGTATTGATGAATAGTTTAAGCAGGGAATAGTTAAAAAATGTTTTGTGGTCCATTGATCTTTTTAGTAATTTTGATGAATGGAACACCTGTTAAAATGTTGTATAGAAAACATAATGAAGGATAGACGTTAGTATGTAGGGATAAACATGCACGAATGTACATAATTGGAAGGCCTATCTAGAATTTTCCAATTAAGCAAATTGTCGACCATACTTTTCATAATGGGGAATATGATAATTCCAAACTAGCTAGTCAAGTATATTGTTTAATTGTTATGTAGAATAAATAATAATTTCAACTTCTGCATGAATGTGTTCCCCACATTACCTGGTCCATTTCCATTCCACGATATGCTACAAAATCTATAACTTATTTTAAAAATAAAATTAAAAAAAGGGGGACAAAAAGGAAAAGGGGGCCAAAATGTACATGCAACTTTATAAAGTAGGCACAAATATGCACCTCTCCATATGACTTCAATCATATTGGGTATTTTGATGGTGAAGCGGGCCGTCCCTTCTTAAATGGGCCCACTTGCTAGCCCCAACGGCGACAAGAAACGATGGGCCAAAAGGTTTTATCTGCAACATACCAATCACCATTTGGTCCAAATCACTATTTCATTAGCTACGGAACATCCAAACAACAACAATCAGAGGTCTTCATATAGGATTATGTAAACCACCAGCCACGATTTTAAATTATTTAAAATCACTCCACTGCTCTTACTGCTTTATCCTGTTTGATGTTGCTTCCTTTGAAATTCCGAATCTAGGATCAACTGTTTGTGTTTTGCCGCTTGGATGATCTTCTGGTCCAAGTATTGAAAAATTAATTGATGATGATACACAAATATACTAAGGGGGTGATTCTATTGGGATGTAGAAATGTTCGGAGTACATCCACCAAACAGTTATAGGGGATGAGACAAGCCAACCCAAACAGTACTCCCTAAGTGCATTAGGTGGAACACATACATTCCCTTGATTTTGGGCACGTGTGGTCATAGAAGGTCGGAAATGGTTGATAGGTGGCACTAATTGTACAATGCTGTAGTGTTGGTGATTGGTGAGCGGTCCGACTACGGTAGCAATTAAAGGCTAAGCATCGGTCCGGGTTTAAAATGTAGTTAACATAGTAGGCAATGATGAAAAAACACATTTGTTTCTATTATTTGGTCCTCAACACACATAATGTTGATCACTGTTTGTGCAATCCTTAGCATGTAAAGTGAGGGACAAACTCATTTTATGGGGGTATTGCCATGTGATTTGTGGACACACCATATGTAAGATTGGTTGGTCCTCATTTATTTGTTCTTCACTTTGATCATCAACTTATAAAAATGTAATAATGAAATTTGGGAAGCCCACCAACCATGGGTTTAGTTTATTGGGTGTTCTTTTCTTTCCTATTTAGGAAGTTGTATGTAGCCCACCACCCATTTCATCTTAACACATATGTTATCATGCTTTTCTCCTCTTCTTAACACCAACTCACACAAATCATTACGAATCTAAGACTTCCCCTAACTAGGATTCTCAACATTTTTTTAATCGAAATTAATTAATTAAACTTTTGAACCTCGTTCTAGTGAAACTGCATTCATTCATCGCTTTCTATGCTCCATATTACCAAAGTATTATAATTCAAAGGTTCAACTTTAATTAAATTGAGCTGCACAAATATGTGCTCATTAAAAAAAATAGCCATACAATGAGTTTATGAGAATTCATGATCCGCAAAGGAGCCTTACAATTTCCTAAGCTCCAACATGAGATTAATATATTAGTTTTGGCTCCTTTCGGCCTCACATGAACAATTCAAAAAATATATGGGCATCGTAGTACTTTAGTACTACCTCCGTTTTTTTTAGTTGTCATTTTAGCTTTGGATAAGAAATTAAGGGATTTGAGGAGTTGACAAATCAATCCTCAACCAATTTCTTTAAATACCTTGATTTTTTTAATCATTTCTACTAAACGTTATCAACACTTTCCATAATTATAGGTTTAGCATTGTAGAGCCCAAAGCAAAGCAAGCAACAAGGGATGACCCGGCGACTCTTCTAAAAAAAGAAGAGCTTTAGGTTTTTTTCACCCTGTTTTGGTCTTGCAGCTATTTAAAAATATTTGAATTTTTAAATAGTCAGCTTATTCGTTCAGGAGATATCGTTCAAGGAGACACGAGATCTCATAAAAATGGTTAAAATGCTAAAATGACAATTATTTACAAATAAAACAAATAAGCTAGAATGACAACTAAAAAAAGACGGAGGTAGTATATTTTTGTGTTTTTCGTAGTTTTCTTTGGTAAGGTGGTAGCAAATTCTTTGTTTATATACATGTTTTATCATCAATCATGAATAATATTTTTTATTTTATTGAATCAATTTTTATATGATGTTTTATAAGATCTTTTATTTTAATTCGTGCGTGCTCCTTTAATTCATATTTATCATTTAAATTTTTTGTTTGTTTTATATTTTCTACTTCGTCTAATATTTTTTTTTACTTTTTTATGTTATTCCATTTCAGATCTTGGAGATTGATATATACTAAAGATCAAACAAGTAATTCAACCACTGCAAGAAAAAAAGGCATTTGACACTAGTTTTTTGCAACTACAAAGTGGTTACTAAAAATAACTCCTTTTGTAACTATTAGTAGTTACATAAAATATTTCATACAATTTTAATCAAATTTGCTACAATATGACAAACTCTTTTGCAACTACTTGTAGTTAAACTTTTTGCATCTTATTATAAGTGACTACCTTATAGTAACTACTATTAGATATTTAATTACTAAAAATATTTTAATAACTATATTTTGTAGTATCAAAAAACCTTGTTTCCAGTAACTCTGAGATTAAACTATTGTTTTTCACTTTTCTGTTTATGTTTGTATCTTAAAGATATTTGCATGTTTCTCTAGTGTTTATTTTCTAAAATTTGTCCATCATATTTCCGTGTTGTAGGGTTTTTGTTAATTCTATTAGTTTTTACGTTTTATCTTATTTGGTATGTGTGCATATGATTTATTAATTCATAGCTGTTATTTAGGATTTTAATTTACTTTATATTGTCTACTTTGTTTAACTATTTTTTCTTATCTCATTTTATTACCGATCTCGAGGATTTATATGTATGAGAGAACAAATAATTAATTCGATTTTTCATATCGATTGAGATTTTGTGTTATTTTAATTATAATTTGGATTTGTAAATCATGAGATTTATGTGTAGACTTTACCGTTATGTGAAAAAACATCTTGAACATATTTGCACGTTTCTTTTAGGGTTTAGTTTTGAAAATATTTGCATCTTTGATAATTTTAGTTTTGCAGGTTTTTTTTGTTAATCAAATTGTTTGTATTGTTAATTTTTTTGTTTTATCTTATTTGGTGTTGGTATTTGTAGTTGATTTTCAATAAATTTATTTAACAGATATTTTTTTCCTATTTCAACTCTTTTGTATATTTGCATTAATGTAATTATAAACTCTTTAGGGTATGAATAGGGGTTCTGTTCCAAACAAGCTCTTGCATCTCTTTTTAGTTTTCTTATTTTCAATAAATATGTCGATTAGTTAAATATTTTATTTCTTATTTCAATAAAATTATTAATCAATTCTGTTTATTAATAATTTTATTTCGATTTGTTTTAAACTACTTGCATCTTATGGTAAATATTAGATATTGGATTTATTGATGTATTTTGAAGACATATATACTTTGATTTATCTATATTTCCGTTGCAGGCTACAAAATGTAAATTGACCAGGAGTTTTTATTATTTGTTAGCCATAAATTTTTTTTCTCCTAATCTAAGAAAGAATGAAAAAACCCTCCCCTCCCCCCATGGTGACTCGAACCCAGGACCAAAGGCCTAGGTAGTAGATGCTCTGCCACTTGAGCTATCCAACTTTGTCTTTTATTATTTGTTAGCCAAACATTGATGAAAGAGTAAGCATTATTTGAATTATCCAGACTATTTATTGTAAAATATGTCGGTTTTTTGTAATGTTACGTAATATTAATTTATAATTTAAGTTTGTAAGGTGATTCCTAAATGAGTGTCTTTGGAGGGGTTTCATGATGGTGACCTCCTAGAATGATCATGGGAAGTTTACTGGTATTGTAGATAAGGTTTTAAAGGTATTTACTCCTAATCAGCATATGTTCTATGTTAGAATCGAACTTCATTTAAACTATAATTGTGCCAACATTATATTTAATATTATTACTGCTCTATTAACACAGCCAATGCCTTTAAGTTTTATGACTAATGTTGAATGGTATTTACTGCCTATATGTATCTTGAGGTCTGTGTGAACTGTTACAACGAGAAGCTTTCCAAATGAATTGGGTGATAAAAGATGGGCTGGAATTCTCTGAAATGATTATTTGCTCTATTTCATTACAATGGGGGGCAACATATTTGAAGTCAAGATTTGTATAAGGACTGCAATTTGGATATGAGGTTTCGCAAGAGGAACAAAACTACTTTTGTAATGGTTTTTCATAGCTGGAACCACTATCAATGGAAATGAAGCCATCGCATCAAGCATTGCCTTCCTCATGTTGTGTCGGAGTTGCAATCCGCATTTATTCTGGGCAGATTAATTACTGATATTATTCCGGTTGCCTTTGAGACACATCATTTTATGAAAATGAAGCGATAGGGGAAAGTGGGTGTTATGTCGGTCAAATTAGATATGAGCAAAGGTTTTGACCTGGTTGAATGGTACTTTGTTTATAGTGTATTGTTAAAATTGGGTTTCCCTCCTGTCTTTTGTAACCTGATTTTCACTTGCATCTCCTCTGTCCGATTTAGTTTCATGGTTAATGGTCTCAATTTTGGATCTCTCACCCCGCGACGTGGAATCCGACAAGGAGACCCTCTCTCCCCATAGTTGTTCATTTTGTGCTCGGAGGTATTTTCTTGTCTTTTGTAGGATTTGCAATTATGCGGAAACATTAATGGTGTTAAAGTATCTCGATCGGAGCCTGCTATATCGCATCTTTTTTTCGCCGACGATACTTTATTATTTGGATTTGCCACGTTAGAGGAAGCTAACCACCTCAGATTTGCCATCCACTTGTATGAGTCGGTTTCGGGCCAATCTATCAACTATGAGAAATCTGGAATTCTCTTTAGTCCCAATACTTCCAATCATACAGCAGCTGCGATTTGTGACATTATGGGCATCCGACAAATGGATTCTCATGCTAAATACCTTGGTCTCCCCTCCATTGTTGGGTGAAACAAATCAGAGGTCTTTGCCAACATTAAAGACCGAGTATGGCAACGCATTTCTGGTTGGAAGGAAAAATCTCTTAGTAAGGGTGGAAAAGAAGCCCTTATTAATCTTGTGTTGCAAGCCATACCGACATATTCCATGTCTTGCTTCCGTATTCCTGATGGTATTCTTGATGATATTGATAAAATGGATCGGTCATTCTGGTGGGGCGATGGAAATGGGTAAAAAGAAAATGAGATGGATGGCTTGGCATACTCTTCAACGAAGCAAGAGAGACGCTGGTTTGGGCTTCCGAAATATGAGAGCTTTTAGTTTAGCAATGTTATGCAAGCAGGCGTGGCGATTCCTTGAAAATTCGTTATCTTTGGTTGCGCGAGTATTCCAAGCTAAATATTACCCTTGATCTTCTTTTTTGAAAGCAAATTTGGGGTCTAGGCCATCTCTGACTTTGAGAAGTTTATTCCCAAGGTCGAAAATCATTGCTCATGGGTATCCGTAGATTGATTTGTTTAGGACAGCAGACTCGTATATGGCACGATGCTTGGCTGCCAACTCAAACTTCATTCACAATTTGCACCCCGATCAATACGCTGCCTTCACATACCACGGTTTCAAGCTTATTTGACGCTAATGGGTCAAGCTGGAATTCTGAACTTGTGGCTTCGATGTTCATGGATAGGGAAGCTCAAGCTATCGTATCACTACCTCTTTGTAACTTCCATTCGATCGATCGTTGGTTGTGGCATTTCTCGAAATCAGGCAAGTTCAGCGTTAAGTCGGCTTATCACCTTGCTATGGACTCAACTAATATCCTTTTTGGGGTGGCAAATCCGAGTTCGTCTAGTTTGAGTCCTAATCCTATTTGGAAAAAAATTGGAAGTTGAGATTACCTAGTCGTATTCTCCATTTCATATCGCGGTGTTGCTCTAACACACTCCCCACGACTGAAAATCTGTTAAGGCGCCATGTTAGCTGTGAGACAAGCTGCATTTTTTTTTCAATCCCTCGATGTATCTTCGATACATCTGTTTTTCCTCTATCCCGTCTCCTCATCCATTTGGACAGCTGCAGGTATTTTTGAGTTTATCCGTCAATTTGAATAATGGAAATTTGCCTTGTGGTTTCAAGATTTGATGTTGATTGGAGATGATTGCTTGGTGGAATATATATTTATTATTGCTAGTCTGATATGGTTTAAAATAAATCAAAATTTATTTGCTGATGGAGTTTGTGAGCCATCATCTATCCCCTTGTGTGCTGCAAGGTTGTTGCATGATTACCATGAAGCCAACTCATGGCCCGAGAGATCTTCCTCCTTATTGATATCCACAACAACTCTTAATCCTCTATCATTAGCCATTCGAATCTGTTTTAACGGGGCTATTTCGATAAGTTAGCGAGCAGCTTTTGTTGGTGTGGATATTGCCTCCGTCGACGGTTCTTTCATCCATGCTTTGGTAAGAAATTTTTTGGGGGTGTCTGATCCGTCTCTTGCTGGATTTCTGGCCTTGAGGAAGCTATCTCGTGTGCTTTATATCTTAACTTATCGGATTATCATGCTTGTGGGGATTCTTCTTTGGCGGTTCTTAGCTCTTTGGGGGTGGTCGATTGCGATTCTATTTGTCTACCAGTCCTCTTGGATATCCAGTGTCTCTTGGCCAATTGTCCTGATCGTTGTATTTATTGGATTAGTAGACTAGATAACTCCTTTGGCCATTCCATAGCTAAATTTGCTAAAACTTGTAATCTCGACGTTATCCGATGGTTGTCACCTCCGGATTTCCTCTGTCATTCAGCGCTGGCTATTTCCAGCACTAACTAAGAATAATTTATGTTATGAGTTTAAAAAAAAAAAAAAACTTTGAATGTGTCATTTTATCTGCAAAAGTTTATTGGCATTTTTTATAAATATTTATATATAAGCTGGAGAACTATCAAGAGGAATTGATGATATTTATAATCCATCTTTAACGGTAAAAAAAATCAAGCATGACAAATCATTTTTGGTCCCATAACTTTTTACTTGTACAATTTTGGTCCCAAAAAAAGTTAAAAATTTAATTTAGTCCTGTAACTTTGGAATTGGTCCAAATTTAGTCCCTTTTTTCGCTGTCGGTGATCAATTTGGCCGAAAAATTGCACGTGTTAGCCACCAGACTCATTTTTCCATCCAATTTTTCTATACTTGGCATCGACAAGTGATTTTGAAGTAAAAATAACATTAAAAATTAAAAAAAAAAAAAAAAAAGAAAGAAAGAGGATGTTTTTATTTTTTTATTTTTTCTCGTTTCTCATCACTTGTTGGTGCTACATATTAAAAATTATGTTGCAAAAATGAGTCATGTGAATGATACATGTAATTTTTCAATCAGATTAGTCACTTTCGGAAAGAAAAGGGACTAAATCTGAACCAATTCCAAAGTTACAGGACTAAATTGAATTTTTAACTTTTTTTTGGATCAAAATTGTACAAGTGAAGAGTTACGGGACCAAAACTGATTTTAGCGCTATTATATGTTGAATATTACCAGTTGACATATTATTACCAGTTATTTTTTTAAATATTGTTGAATATTTATTCATGTTCTAAAAAAACTTACTGGTCATAATATTTCTTATCTTAGACTTCTTAAATTGCTAACTATGATGGACATGTTGCAAATTCTATTAGTCAGAGTATAGTAGAGTTTGATTTCAAAGAATTTTACATCTACACCAGTAATTCTTCATATGGGAAAAAGAGATTGGTATGTTCCTTTTATTCCTTTAATTTTATGCCATTTTATTTTTTAAAATTTCAACATTTTTTTGCAGATCATAGCAAATACTTTTCTAATGCTTTGAAAAAAAAGTTAGTTACTAATGCTCATTTTTATACAAGTCTCAAGTCGTGGGGTGTTATCATAACATATGAGGGACACCTATGGATCTTTCAGCGAGAGCTTGCTCAATTTATTTATGATAACTTCCTTATTACTTATTCTAGAACTTCGAAATTTGTTTTATTAGATGTTGACGAATGGTCTTTTGAAGTTACAATAGAAGGTTGAACAATTCATGGTTTGTTTGTGTTTTTATAAAAATTTTAAGATGATTATTTTTTATATTTATATTGTTTAGATTCCAAAAAGCCCCAAGGGCACCTGGTTCTAGGAGCCCAAACTATGTGATTGAATAAATCCTCATCTACCTGTTGCGGGCTAAGAGCTCCTTCCCCCGCCCCTTCTTCAAACTCATATCTGTATTTTTCCCTTAAAGCTTGTCCAATACTACCAGTACGCGAAATGCATTCCTTCGCCCGTGCGGGAGACTTCTAGCCAGCTGGGAAAACGACTCTGTTATGAAGTGGCAGACAGACTGACCTCTGCTAACTACTATATTTTTTATTGACCGCACTTTCGCGATGCGATAATATTAATAATACCTAACTACCCTTCTAACTTGTAGAAGTGATAAGTAGGGTTGATCCCATAAGGAGCAGGAAGAATTATAGTGTTAATATAAATCCTAATACTTGGCAATTTATGAATATCTATATATATATAAAAGTAATGGGGGGTTTGTAGTTGATTTTCAATTAACTAATAAACTAAAAACAGAAATTAAACACTTACTTATGAAAAATATTCTACTTATGAATTAAAGAATCCCAGCCCTTAATCTTATCTCCTCCTAGTTATTACTACCCTGTGATAGATGCAATTATTAACCAATTTTAACCTTAGAACTCCTATCCTGAGATTAGCAACAAACTCTGCTAACCTCGTTATCCCTTATGTTTAACTAACCAAAACAAGCTCTTTGGTTAGTCTATTTGGTTGGGTGACCTCAGAACAAGCTCTCTGGATCTCATAAACCAAACGCCTAGAATACTAGGATAACGAGATAGACACGGTGTGGACCTCGTAAGCTCGGACCCATTCAGACCGAGCTATATACTACCCTAGCGATATCACTCGCTATTCGCTACTAAGTGGCTAAAAGTTCGTAACAATTATGGATTACGATTATAACCTAGCGTTACTTATGCAATTAATATCCCAGGTGATCAATCTAGCACAATATCACACAAGCATTGAAAGACAATTAAATAGCATAACAACGTTTCAAAGTACTAAACGTTTAACAATCACTGTAAAATCACAAAGTAATAAAACTAGGGTTTGACTCGATTAAGGACAAATTAAATTGGAAGTGCATGATTGAAATAACTAAAAGGAATGAAAAACTAGAACATAATTAATTCATAAATATTAATTCATTCCACTAGAGAATTAATACTGACTTACCCCTTTATTCCCGAGTTAAGTCGGGGGTTGAATTAGACTTAATTAATCCCCGTATTTAAGATATCAAATATCCATGAATTAATTAATGCCTCTGACAGCTTAAATTAATTAATTTCTTATTTATTCCTTCAGTAGTATCACTCAACCTTATTATTGTACCTGAACTTAATCAACCTACAGAGTTTAGTACAATAAACCTTTTGAGCCTTAAGGGGATATCATCATCCTAAACGAATACGGTTACCTAAATACAAATTATCAATTATTATATGCAAGTTGCTGTCACCCAAAATACATAGTATAAAAGTTATAACTTAACTCTTGCCCATGGTAAATCAAAGTGACACACAAACAAGCATTCATAACTGTAATCTTATTTAAGCTTTAGATTATTATAAGTCACCGAGATCTCTAGTTCTTCACTTAGGTCAGGCAAAAGAAGTTATCTCACTGTGATCCTATCAATATGTAAATACGTACCAGTATAAGTAAATAGTCAAGATAAACTATTCATGTTTAATATTGCGCGCAGCCTAAACCAACAACTCGTCCTCAAGTTGTCTGAGCTGTGATTTACATTTTATATCTCATTAAGTTTAACCAATCATATGATCTTATGTGATCTACAACACACCATATGATCTAATTATTTGCAAGAGATATGGGGACACATACATAGTGAAAGTGCAAATATAATCAGACAGGAGATAAACAGTGAATAACTGGAAACATTGTATATAAAAGGTTCTGCTTTCAGTATACAAATCCAACAATCTCCCACTTATACTAAAGCAAACTTTAAGTATACTTGGTGTCTAACTATCTAGCTATTACATTCTCTCACTTATATTGAAAGTTTCCTAAGTGGGTGGCATCAATTACAGTCCTAGTCCCTGATCATGCTTGTCGTAGACTTTCTGCGGTAAGCTCTTCATGAATGGATCAGCTAAATTCTCTGTTGTACAAATCTTCTCTATCTGCACATCTCCTCGTTTTACGATTTCTCGTATTATGTGGTACTTTCTCTCTATGTGTTTTGTCGGCTTGTGGGTCCTGGGTTCCTTTGAGTTTGCCACTGCACCTGAGTTGTCATAATAGATTGTGATACTATTAGGAAAACTAGGTTCCACGCCTAGATCCAAGAGGTAATTCCAGAGGCGTACTGCCTCCTTAGCATCCTCTGATGCGGCTACATATTCGTCTTCCATAGTGGAGTCTGCAATGCATCTCTGCTTTGCACTCCTCCATGAAACGACTCCTCCTCCCAAGGTAAACATATAGCCTGAGGTAGATCTCTTCTCATCCCGGTCTGCCTGGAAATTTGAATCCGTATAACCCAAGGGATTTAGACTGTCTGCCTGGTAAATAAGCTTGTAATCTCTAGTCCTTTTCAGGTACTTGAGTATATGTTTCACCGCAGTCCAATGCGCCTGTCCAGGGTTAGACTAATATCTTGTCACTATGCCGACTGCATAGCAGATATCGGGTCTCGTGCATAGCATTGCATACATAAGACTTCCCACTGTGGAAGCGTAGGGTACCTGTCTCATTTCCTCTTTCTCCTTTGGTGTCTTAGGACACATCTCCTTAGAAAGTGAAATGCCATGTCTGAAAGGTAGAAATCATTTCTTGGCGGTTTGCATGCTAAAACGAGCAATCACAGTATCAATATAGGCCGCTTGAGATAAGCTCAACATCCTTTCCTTGCGATCCCTTATAACTTTGATCCCAAGGATGTAAGTTGCCTTTCCTAAGTCCTTCATCTGAAACTATTCGGATAACCATCTCTTTATATCTGATAATACCTCCACATTGTTACCAACTAGGAGAATATCATCTACATAAAGTGCAAGAAATACTTTATCTCCGTTGACATCTATGCGATACACACAACTTTCGTTTTCACTTTGAGTAAATCCATAGGATTTAATCACCTTGTCAAAACATAAGTTCCATGACCTAGAAGCTTACTTGAGTCCATAAATGGACTTCTTGAGCTTCTAGACCAGATGCTCTTTGCCTTGCCTCACATAACCTTCTGGTTGCTGCATATAGATGTCCCTACCTTCTTCAAGGTAACCGTTTAAGAAAGCGGTCTTGACATCCATTTTCCAAACCTCAAGATCTAAGTGAGCTGCTATGGCGAGAAGGATCCGAATGGACTTGAGCATGGCTATTGGCGAAAGGTTTCGTCATAATCTTTACCCTCCACCTGGGTATACCCTTTTGCCACTAGCTTGGCCTTAAAGGTTGTAACCTCTCCATCCTCTCCTCTCTTTTTCTCTTGTATACCCACTTACTGCCTATAGCTTTACAGCCATATGGCAGTTCAGTTCTTCGAGTTTTTGAAGGATAATATCGGTTCTGGACTTGTGATTAATCATGTAGTGCTCTTCTAAGAATCTGGCGTTAGTGCTAATAACAACCTTCTCATCCCTAGGACCATAAAAATAACTACCATAATTTCCTTTTGCTTGGGTTCGATGATGTTGATGCAACAAAGTTTTGGGTATTATGCAGACAAGTTATAGTATAAAGAGAATTGTTCAAAACACCAGTGCAGATAACTATGTTATTTCTCATGATAGAAACATTACTACCAAAAACAATTGAATATCCATCACAATAAAGTTTTGGAACAGAAATTAAATTACACCGAAAATTCGACACAAACAAAACATCACTTAAAACTAAAACATTGTTATTAAAGCATAAAGAAAAACTCCAACTGCAACTGCTGTGACTCTTGCTGCATTGCCCATGGAGATGATGATCTCGCCATCCCTAAGATGCTTTGTTGGCTGGAAGCCCTGCAAGGTGTAATAAACATGATCAATCGCACCCGTATCCACTACCCACGAATGGGCAGAAATAGCGGCTAAGCATGTTTCAATTACTAAAGCTAATGGCGTACCTTGGTCCTTTGCCTTTAGCACTGAACAATCTTTCTTCCAATGCCCAGTCTTACCGCAGTTGAAGCACTTTCCCTTAGGTTTCTTTACTCCACCACTAGGGCCCGCTCCGTTACTCCCACTGTTTGCCTTGGCCTTGCCCTTTTGCCTCTTTTTCTTGTTCTTACCTTTCGGGGGAACAGTGGGCCCATTGGCAGTGACCAAAGCCTGTGCATGCTTTCCCATCACCCCCTCTGCTGTAACTAGGTCATTGAGCAACTCGTTAAGAGTATAGTCTTTCTTGGCCATAACAGCATTGAGACGGAAGTTCTCAAAGGATTTGGAATGAGTGTTGAGAATGATATCGACCTTGGCTTCGCCGTCGATACCTCCTCCTATCAAGTCAAGCTTGTCCATGAGATTAATCATGTGCATGACATGATTATGCACTGAGCAGCCCTCGGTCATCCGACTTTCCATGATTTGCCTCATCATGTCAAACCGATCAGCTCTGTCCAATTCCCCATACACCTCTTGAAGGTTCAACATGATGTTGGTAGCATCGTCCATGTCCTGATGCTGGAGCTGCAAAGCAGACGACATAGTGTTCATAATGTAGCACTTGGCCACATTATTAGACTTGTGCCACCTGTCATGCTTTGCCCGCTCCTCATCAGTGGGTTGTGCAGTAAGGGGATCCGAACGAGGAGTAACTAACGCGAAATTGTGTTCCTCAGCGATAAAAATATACTCCAGATTACGTTTTCATTCTTCATAATTAGGACCGGTTAAGGGGTGTTGTGCGAGTATATTTATAACAGACGATAACGACATATCTGAAAATATTAAACAATAAACATGTAAGAGCACAATCACATATAATTTGAATCAACAATATTGTAACATTTTGATAAAACAATATTGATTGAATCCTCCAATAGCCCAAGAGATTTACATATAAGCCACGCGGGTGGACGTTTATATGTAAATTCCTCAACCAGACTAAAATACCTAGTCATTTTAATTTCAATCCTGTCAACCTAACCTTTTGACAAATGAAATTAATAATTGGACTTTTATACTAGACCATAATATTTTTAAGAAGGGACTCTGCGGGGAGTTGTACATAAAATTAATATCTAAGCAGTGACCACATCCTAACACTTGTAAAAAAATTCTTGGATTTATCACACTTTCGTGGACTACGTCGCTTCAGATTTATTTAACCTTCGTTATCCCATTTGTTTCCAACTATCTAGAAAACTTGTGAAAATCATATATGTAAGCCACGTGTGTGGATGTTTACGCGTGTAACTCCCACTTTCTTTTGGAATTAAATGATTTATTTAGAAGTCCCAGCCAGCAAACTTATAAATTATAAATATGAGCAAGTCACGCATGTGGACGTTTACTAAATTTATTATTTAATTTGCCTAGGGACCGGTTGTGGAGGTCTTTTGACTAGTTTTAGAAATTAAAATTTTCGGGTTTTGCTTAGTCTTTTACTTCAAAAGGTTTGTTCATGCAACAACACATAATCCTAAGCATAAATAAAAAACTAAGCACAACAAATAAAGCATGCTCGGAGAATTTAAATATGCTAATATACGAGAAGGTCCTAGCATGATAGTCTAAGCGCAATTAATAAATCCCGTAAACATAATAAACATGATAATAAATATCATTCATCCATTGAGCAATAAAGAAATGATAAAAATAAATAAATTCATTCTTCGTGGCTCAACATGGACAAAATAAATCCTAAACTATTACAATAATTTAGGAAATACAAATCTTCAAGTCTCTTGGGCCTTCACGTTGGGCCTCGCATACTCGGGTACGAACCGGGCTAAAACGAAAAACACACTGGGCTAGTAAACAGGTTGCATGGGCCAATGGGATGTCGGGCCGAAACTCTAACCCACGCCCACGCCACGGCCGAGGGAGCCGAGCCGTCTAGAGCTGCCGGGACTTGCTGGGCCGAAGCCCAGCGCCTCGCGCGCGCCTAGGCTCGTGCATGACAAGTGACAACGATCTGCTAGGGTTTGCAAACCCTAGCCACCGCCGCCCCTCCAACCGCAATATGTCGGCCGTCGGGGCCAGCTGCTGCCGAGCGCCTGGTGCCGGGGCTGCTGCTGCCGAGCGTCGGGCGCCGGGAGATGCTGCTGCCGAGTGCCGGAGCCGGGTCTGCTGCTGCCGAGCGTCGGGGCCTGCTTCTGTCAAGCGCCGGGGGCTGCTGCTGCCGAACGCTGGGGCTGCTGCTGCCGAACGCCGGGCGCTGACTTCCTGCTGCCGGACGTCGGCTGCCTGCTTCCGGGTTCTTCGCGTTTTCGTGTTCTTCGTCTTCGTTCTTTGACTTTTATAGATTTTTCAACAAAATACAAGTAAAAACGAACCTATTGTAACCTCAGATTTTCTTGTCGTAAAAAACAACCCAACGCCAACAAACATGACGTAAAACGAGCTATGAAGAACGACAAAAATTAAACATATACAACGCACATACATAATCAATAAATAAATTATATCTGACAGAGCCAAGAAGACAGACCAGGCTCTGATACCAGTTGTAGAAATTATATCTATTATAATACTCTTGTAGAAAGTAATATAATTAATCCCTTTCCCTAGGACCCTTCTTGGTTGTCATAATTTGTATCCTTATTGATTAACCCTAGAGGTGGATCTATAAATTTATATAAACCCTAACATGCATGCGCCTACAACACATAGGAGTTAAGGGATTCGACCTCATAGCTGTTTATACAAAAGTCTATTTCTGATTGAATGATTTCAGACTCCCGTCTACTTTGAAGAATTCCAAGTGGGAAGGAACACCTTAACTGCCGCCGCCTACTCTCACTTTCTCTCTATTCAATGATCTTTTTTTAGTGTTAATTCTTCTATATACATAGAATGAGAGACCATGTATTTATAATGCATGGTTGAGTGTGGGCCAAGCCTGGTAGTTTAATTCCTTCTAGGATTAGGAATTTAATTTCTTATTATGAAGTTAATTCTCTATTCCTACTTGGACTAGGAGTTTATATGGGCCAGTCCGGGGATCAAATACAAGAAATAAAGATGAGCCTAACTATGAATTAATTCTTCCTTGTTCAGCGCAGAACATAAATAATTCATAAATATTAATTCATTCCACTAGAGAATTAATACTGACTTATCATTTATTCTCGAGTTGAGTCGGGGGTTGAATTAGACTTAATTAATCCTCATATTAAAGATATCGAATATCCATGAATTAATTAAAGCCTCTGACAACTTAAATTAATTAATTTCTTATTTATTCCTTAAGTAGTACCACTAAACCTTATTATTGTATCTTAACTTAATCAACCTGCAGGGTTTAGTACAATAAACCTTTTGAGCTCCTTAAGGGGATATCATCATCCTAAACGGATATGGTTACCTAAATACAAATTACCAATTATTATATGCAAGTTGTTGTCACCCAAAATACATAGTATAAAAGTTATAACTTAACTCTTGCCCATAGTAAATCAAAGTGACACACAAACAAGCATTCATACCTGTAATCTTATTTAGGCTTTAGATTATTATAAGTCACCGAGATCTCTAGTTCTTTACTAAGGTCAGACAGAAGAACTTATCTCACTGTGATCCTATCAATACGTAAATACATACTAGTATAAGTAAATAGTCAAGTTAAACTATTCCTACTTAATATTGTAGCCTAAACCAGCAACTCGTCCTTAAATTGTCTGAGTTGTGATTAACATTTTATATCTCATTAAGTTAAATCAATCATATGATCTTCTGTGATCTACAATACACCATATGATCTACTTATTTGAAAGAGATATGGGGATACATACATAGTGAAAGTGCAAATATAATCAGATAGGAGATAAACAGTGAATAACTGGAAACATTGTCTATAAAAGGTTTTGCTTTCGGTATACAAATCCAATACTAAACCCATTTCATATGATGGGTGTTGCCTGTGTATTGGGGGCTGCTTTGTTATGTGCAATTCATGTACACTAAAATGATAAATCATAACACAGTGGAAGAATCAATAGGTTTTTTTTTTTAGTTCGGTAAAATATAAATATAATAAGAAAAAAATTAAGATAGTTTCTTCTTTTTGTTGATGCTTGAATAAAAATAATTCAATTGAATATAATTATAATAAAGAAATTAACAAAAAAAGGCCTTTTTATTTTCAAATCAGATAAACCATTATTTATCTATAATTCGTTGGAACAAAAAAAGCCCGGCTGGGTACTGAATAGGCCGGGGCATGAGAATAAGAAGTGTCTTTCAACAAAATCAACACAACACATCACAATGAGTCTTACTTTTTTTTTTTAAGCCGATTGATTCTTAAGTTTTTTATAATGCATTTTTTTTCAATCAACACATGTTTCATCATTATTTTCTGGATTTCTTTTTGTTTTGTATGTTGTTAGTGGAAAAAATCCAATTCATCAAAAGCTCATATTCTTTTGTAATTTTAAAAGATATTCCTCATTATGTTTTTTAATATCTTTTATAGCAAGTCTTTTATTCTCTTTATAAGTTAAACCATTTGTCAAGAATAGTTTGCTTTAATTTTGGAATGGTAACAATATAGTCACCATTTCTTTCTCCAATAAAACATCATGACTATAAGTCTTGAATTTTATCTAAACTAAATTGATAAGATATCTATATATAAAAAAGCAAAACCCTCTACTATTTTTAGACATTTGTTTTTTCCGTCCAAACATCATTCCGCATCTTGCAAGACACGTGTCGTCGTCTAAGCCATCTGATCCCTGTACATTCTTACATGTTTTTATTCGACTGATTTTTTAGGAATGTTAATAATTTCAACTTTAATGGGCTGATTTGGTGAATATATGTTAAGTTAAAATAGTTTCCTAAGAAATGCATTTCATCATTAGTTAAAAAAATATTTCTTTTATTGATTTTCAAACATTCTTTATTCATTCAATCTATATTCAATTCAACCTTAGATTTATGGGCTGATTTAGTGAATATATATTAAACCAAAATAGTTTCCTAAGATATGCACTTCATCATTGGTTAAAACAATATTCTTTTTATTGATTTTCAAACATTCCTTATTCATGCAATCTGTATTCAAAGCTAATATCGATAATACAGGATATACATTTCAAATCATGATTTAGTTTATTCTCTCAATTCTTCTCTTCCACTCCATCTGCTCCTGTACTCGAATCAGGTATTTTTTTTTCCTTCCTTCTACTAATTTATTTTTGTGACAAAAATTACTTATTTTGAGTTTCATGTGTTTTTTTTTTTTTTTTTTTTTTCAGAATTATTATTAGTTGATGCAATGTAAGGCCATGGGTTGCTTATCAATTTCTATGTTCGTGTTGGCGTTTGTTCGATGTTGTATACGATATCTTTCTTCATCATTTTTAACTGTTTAATTGTTATGTTTCTTTGTGCATGATATTGATGTCTACTTTGTGTAACTTTTTCTTTTTGTTTATCTCATTTTACTATAGATCTTGAAGATTTGAATGTCTTAGAAAAATCTTCAAGGTAATTCGGCATTACTAATTTCAATTTTGTTGGCTTATATTCTGCAATTATTTATAAATTTTATTTTATTCATGTTTATATAATTTACTAAATAGTTCAGTTTTTAATTTTTTAATAAATTTTTTTTAGTTGATCTCATTGTCATATCTTGAAGATTAACACAATTTGGAAAATCGGTCTAGAGATTCTCTAATAATGGTTCAATTTCGTTTTTTAAGATGCAACTAGGGTTTAAACTTTTTTTTTTTTTTTGTTTCTGTTTATTATATTATGTTTTAGATTATATTTTTTTAATTTCTTATATTCATAAATTTCATTGAGGTTTATATTTTCGAGTTATTTATTCAATTATGGTTTGTATATGCAATTATTTCATTAGTTTTTTCTTGTATTTTAATATATCTCATCCTACTTTGTGTATTTATCAATTTTAAACACATTTGTTGTTAGCCAATTATTTAGAATTTCGAAGACTACAAAGGTAATAAGAAAAAAAAAAATTGAACGATTTGAATCTTATCTATTTTTAACGTGCAAATAATTTAGATTAGGGTTTTGTGTTCATTAATCTTTATGTTGGATGTCTTTAGAGTACAAGAAATTTAGTTTGATTTGTTGTTTTTGTGTTTTCATGTTTTGATGTGTTTATATTTTCTGTTAATTCTGCTTACGGATTTATAATCCTTTAATGTCGAAGTCGTATTTGTGTTTCTGGATCGGCAAATTAAGATTCATATATTCCTATATTATGTATATATAATAATTATTTGTTTGTATATTTGTGTATGTTTGTATATTCAATTACTTCTATTCAAATTTATGTTTGATTATTTTTTAAGTTTGTTGTTTATGTGTTTAGTTTGTTCATCTTCTTCGCCACTGCTTACATATTTTATGTTTTGTATATTATTAATATGATTAACTCTAATTGTTTTTTTTTTTCGTATTTATTCTTCTCATGCTGTAGCTTCTATAAATTTCGTGAGTATTCAAGAGTGTTAAGGTACATAAACTGGTTTTATTTGATTTTCAATTTCGTCAGATTGTTTATATATTATAAAGATGACTCTAATTAGTTTTGGTCTTTTTCTTTTGGCTTTTTCTTCTTCTTATGCTGCACATCTGGAATTTTCGTGAGTGTTCAAGAGAGTGAAAGTACATAAACCGGTTTTATTTTCAATTTTGTCAGATAAATCAATTGCAAATACTTTAGTTTGTTCACGTTCTTCACCACCACTTACATGTTTTATTGTTTGTATATTATTAAGATGATTAGCTCTAAACATATTTTTTTTTTTTGCTATTATTTTGTCTTCTCATGCTGCACATTCTGGAATTTTCGTTATCATTGAAGAATTTTAAGGTACATTAATCGGTTTTATTTGATTTTTAATTTCGTCAGATAAACCAGTTGCAGATACTTTAGTTTAAGGGTTTTGTATTCGCATCGAATGTGACGAGTCAAGTCATTATTTTTAATATAAGTTAGTTTTGTATCATTATATTTTAAATGTTTGAAGTTGTTTTTGAAGGTCACCGCTAGATATTTGAAAGAGGAGTTCCGAAATTCTTGAAGGACAATTGCTTGGGTTATGACATTACTCTCAAGTTTGTTTTATAGGATATCTCGACTTGGTCTTTTTGAGGTTGTTATAGGTGAAACATTGGGTTAGGTTACTTGAAATCATTTGTGTTGTTACGTCTTTTTTTTATTTTTATGAGAAGTGATTGCTATTGTTATAGAGAAATAAATGTTTTTTTAAGTTAGATTTCAATGTGAATGTTTTCCCATTAATAGGTCTAAATTCCAATACTAAACATATTAAAAGTTTATGTTATTCTTCTACTTTAGAATGTTTAATCTTTTGCGATAACTTAATTGAATATCTTTGCCAAATGTTACACAAATTTTAAGATAAGTAACTTAATCTAAACATTTTGTATGAGTATAAAAATTATGAAGGATTTGGTACATAGTTTTTTCATATAAAAATATCATTTACTTTGAGTTTGGGACTTTGGATATATGCCTAATTAGACCTGAGCATGCAATGAATTCTTAATAGTTAGTATCTAATAACATGTTATTATCCTCATTAAAGTATCCATTTTCTTCAACTATTGATCATAGTTTCACCATGTTTGACTTCAATCTATAGATTACTAAAAACAACTAAAGCTCCACAAAAAAAAGTCAAAAATCAATAATATTTTTTTAATATTCGTTTATGTTATGTTAATTTGATTGTAATATGTCAATCTTTCAAGATTATTTATGCATCTTATCAATTTATCAAAAATATTAAAATATGATTTGAATTAATTACTTTAATCGTGTAAGTATTTATAAGGTGGAGAAATAATTATCCTCCATAGTAGATATCTTGTAGTTTTTAACCAACTTTTCAATATTATGATAGAAGTTAGGTAGGATTAACTTACAATAAAATGACCAGTTAGAATCATAATAATGTTTCGATATCTATAAGTTTTTTTAAAATCACATATTAATTTACTATCTAAGAAGTTTTCAAACATTCCATAATTAAATTGAATAATTGATATTTTATACTATTAGTCCTCTAACCAAATTTACATGGACTATATATTGAGATTATTAGACTATTTGATTGATTTTTTTTTTTTAATCATTATAACTTTTGAAACATTCCGTTTTGTTAGGTTTATTTAATATAGATAATTTCCGTAATATTGTATTTTTTTCGTAGTCAATTGTTAATAGAGACCATTAAGGATTGTATAAAGTTTTATTAAAAGATATTTTTAATTATATATACCATATTTATAACATAAATCATCCATCTTTTCATATATATCAACCAAAAGAAGAAGATCTCTCTCTCTCTCTCTCTCTCTCTCTCTCTCTCTCTCTCTCTCTATGTTGCCTCCGACTCATTAAACCACCTCTTTTCATTTCATATTATCTATTTTTAAATTTTAGACGAATTAATGGCCGGATGAAGATCAAGGAGTGCGAACAAAGGTAAAAGTTTTTTTATGTAAATTGTAATTTTATATATGGTATTTTTTATAGTTTAGGTTAAATTTTTAATAAAGTGTTGCAGTTGTGTTCATTATTTGATGTTCATAAAATTCATAGAACTATTTTTAAGAATAGATTTTTTTAGTTATGATTATTTTTTCACATGTCTTTCCTGTTAATTTAGGGGTTTTTTTTTTATATATGTTTTATTTATTTATTTTGAACACATGATTTATGATTTTGTATATTAGTGATTTGTTTTGTTTTTATTTTTTATTGCAGATTTATGGAATTGTCAGTATTTCTACACTATTTTCACCTACAATTCTTGTTATGATTCTCTAGTGTGTGGAATTAATAACATGAAGTTTTACTATACATTAGTGAGGAAGATGAATTGTTTTATTCTTGCCAACTGAATGTCTTTATTTATCGAAAAAGCTGATGTAAACTTTTTGTTCATTTATTTGCAAATATTTACACGGTGGAGTTTCAGAAAAGCTCCCTCAGCTCATATTCTGTTGTTTCTTGACAAGCAGCACAGAAATCCCACTGGCAATGATATTGGCAAGATTATATCTGCAGAAATGCTAGATGAGAGTGTTTATCCAAATTATTATGCAGATGTGCGTGATTTTATGATGCACGGGCCCTGTGGACCTACTCTGAAAACATCTCAATGCATGTCTGAAGATGGAACTTGCAAAAAACACTTTCGAAAGAAATTTGTTGATGAAAGTACTATAGATGATGATGGATACCCTGTATATAGATGAGGCATGATGGAAGGAAGGTGACCAAGAATGCCGTTAATCTCGACAATACATTCGCCATTCCTCACAATAGGTACCTTTTAATGAAGTATGTTGCTCATATAAATGCCGAATGGTGCAATCAATCACGTTAAATCAAGTACTTTTTTAAGTAAATGAATAGACGACACGGCCGACTGATTGCATGATTTTACAAAATGGTCCAAAGATCATACACGGGCAAGGAAGTTGACGATATGAAGATGTTTTATGATTGTAGGTACGTTTCTCTGTGCAAGGCAGCATGGAGGATATTTGGATTTGAAATTCAGTACAAAGACCCACCAGTTGAAATTCGCTAGAGTCTGTTTTGAACAGACCATCCGTTAGGGAGAACATGTTCCTTGGTTAGTTTGAAGCTAACAAAGAATATCCAGAAGCTGCCTAACTAACATTTGTAGAATTTAATAAAAAAAAAAAAAAAAATCATTTGGAAAAAGGACAAAAGAAAGTGGGAAAAGAGGACTAGATGATTCTCAATTGGAAGAATATGCTACATTCAATCGGGTTCTGGTGAGGCGTATTACCTGAGGATTCTTCTTAATGTTGTGAAGAGATGTACGTCTTATGAAAAAATCAGGAAATTCGAACATGTTGTCTATCCCACATTTAGGGATGCATGTTTTGTAAGAGGTCTTTTAGATGATGATAAGGAATACATCGATGGTATTGCCGAAGTAAGTCATTGGGCATCTGCTCAATCTTTGAGAAATCTGTTCGTAACACTTTTGTTTTCGGGCAGTTTGAGCCACCCCAAGTTCGTGTGGGAAAGCGTTGGTAGTTTTGTGAGATGACATTCTCTATAGACAGAGGAAAATCGTACAGTTTCCCAGGTAATAATTATATATGTTACTAGAGATTAAAAATTTTGTAAGATAACATCGAAATACTATATCTTATAAAAATGCAATTAATTTAACTGCATTAATGACATATGTTTCTACATTTCAGATCTGTTAATGTCTGATGACGAAATCAAGAACTTTGCGTTGTTGGATATCCAAGAAGTGCTACAAACGGGCAAGTCTTTGGAAGAATACGATGGTGTGCTAGTTCCGGATAAGGAGTCTGCCTCATTATATCAGAACAAGTTGTTCTTCACATAACTATCCTACAACAAGAAAGAAATTCATAGAGAATACGAGGAGATGCAATC
This sequence comes from Ajuga chamaepitys, assembly GCA_958295605.1. Taxonomy (NCBI): domain Eukaryota; kingdom Viridiplantae; phylum Streptophyta; class Magnoliopsida; order Lamiales; family Lamiaceae; genus Ajuga; species Ajuga chamaepitys. The sequence goes on along the minus strand of OY282498.1, from coordinate 36,624,226 downwards.
CATATTAAATGACGAGCAAAGACATGTCCATGACAGGATGTTGAGTTCGGTATAAAAAAATGATGGTGGAATTTAATTTGTGTATGATTATGGGGGTACTGGAACGACATTCATGTGAAGGACTTTGTCTGCAATTGTGCGTTTTAAAGGTCAGATTGTGATCAATGTGACATCAAGTGGCGTAGCATCACTTCTTCTGCCTGGTGGACAGACTGCCCACTCACGATTTCCTATTCCTTTGACCTTAAATGATAATTCGACCTGTAACATAACACAAGGTAGCCATCTGTCGCAACTTCTAGTGAAATACAAGATGCTTATATAGGACGAAGTGCCATCCATATGCACTATGTCGAAGCTCTTGATAAGAAGACTATGTAAGAAATTATGCAGCTGGGTAGATCAATGAACTCCGACAACTCAGACAAATACTACTAGTCATTTCTACAGGATCATGCGAGGACATCGTTCACGCAACTATAGACTAATTGTATATTTGGAACGAGTGTGTAGTGATGAGACTTACTAACAATATAGGGCTTGAAAGTGTCCAATCACAAGAGGAAAGAGAAGAACTAAATAAATTTTCTAAATAGATGGTTGTACTTGGTGATGACACTATTGGTGAGATGAGAGATTGGTGTGCCGAAGTTGATATTCCAGACAACGTTCTTTTAAAGAAAAGTGAGGATGTCGTAGACACAATTGTTAAAAGCACTTACTCGGATTTTGGGAACATGTTGGATGATCTATCGTTTTTTCAGAAAAGAGAAATACTTGCATCTACATTGAACGTAGTTAACTCCATTAATGAACACACGATAAACTCAATGAACGCGAGTGCAAGACGTATTTAAGCTCTGATAGTTCTTGCAAGTCTGAAAGCAATGTTGAGTGTTCGTGGATATCCACACTCCAGAATTCATAAATTCGTTGAAGTGTTCCAGTGTTCCTAATCATGAGCTCAACCTTAAGGTGGCACCCCTGTTATGTTGTTGAGGAACATAGCTCAAAAGGGTTATGCAATAGCACAAGGTTGCTCTTAACTAGGCTTGATAAACATGTTCTTGAAGGAAAGATCATAACTAAATAACTATAGGAACATGGTCATAATTCCAAGGCTTTTTCTAACTCCTTTGGAGCCAAGACTAACCTTCAAATTTCAAATAAGGCAGTTTCCAATTATAGTGTCCTATGCAATGACGATCAATAAGAGTCAAGGACAAATGATTCGAGGTCAATTATATGTGGTAGTTTCAAGGGTAGCCAACAGAAAGGGACTGAAAATATTGACTTGCTACGATGAAGTTGTTAATCAGAAAGCAACAAAGAATGTTGTCATTCAAGAAATTTTCCAAAATGTGTAGTTTTGTGATTTGCATGTAAATGTAAGAAAGAGATCAATGAAATAAACCATCTTGTTTCTTCATATTTGTTTTTATACTTGATCAATAATTTATTTTACTTTAAATTTTTGTTCTTTTTGATTATGTATTACAATTTGTAAATAAAGATTGATGCATTTTATAGACATCCCGTGCATTTACACGGGTGGCAATACTAGTTGTACATTAGCGTACGTATATTTGTCAATTGAATTTGCCAAACTTAAATCACTTGTATTCTCATCATTGTTCTTAGCACTTAAATTAAAGACCAATTTCAACACACTTTCATAGTAAGATTGAAGATATTCAACACTATAAATATTAATAAAAAAACAAAAAAGTTTCAAGAGATAATGTAGAGAAGTTGAAAATCTTACATATTTTATATGCGAACAAAAAAAATATATTTTTTGTGCAAGGAGTTGAAGATCATCAAAAAATTATGATAAAAATTCCGTGACATATTCTCATGTATATGACATGTTCTCTAATTTATTTTAAAGCTTTTTTGAAAATTATATCCTGAAATTCTTACATTTTTGCAATTATATTTAAGTAAATTAAAGTATTTTAAGTTGATAAAATTTGATTTTATTTTTTAAAATTATTTTTACGTTTTTTCGAACCTTATAATTATTATATTTTTTAAAATATTAGTACTTTAATTGTAGCTACTAATATTAATAATTCAACTATCATAGACAATGAGGAACTTCCATACTTCACCGTTGATTTACGATTCCTACATATGCATAGAGGGAAAATTGTAAATAATATTTTCTAAATTTATTTTAGGTGTTCACGTCAAAAAATATATATAATTTATTATTTTAATATTTTTCTGTAGACTATTTCAAGATATCTTGTAATACAACACATTAATGAAGATTATTTACGTAGAGGATCAATCCTTAATAATACAAGTGATGAGCGCTATATTGCAAACATTATTCGATAGAGAAATGGTGTCGTTTTCTCACTAGATGCCGTGAAATGATAAGATCTTTGAAGAATGCTCATTTTTATAAGTTCTTATTCGAGTGGCAAACTAACTTCGATGAGTTAACCGTTAATGTTTATGTTTTTTTATTATTATTATTATTATTATTATTATTATTATTATTATTATTATTATTATTATTATTACTACTACTACTACTACTACTACTACTACTACTACTACTACTACTACTACTACTACTACTACTACTACTACTACTACTACTATTATTATCATCATCATCATCATCATCAAGTTTTAGAATATATATAGTATAATTGTTTAGTTTTTGAAATCGAGAATATCATAATCAATCAAAATCAACTACAAGACTCTCAACTCATTTAGGAAAATCAGGTTCCATCCACACAACCGAATCAACTGAAGAAAAGAAAAAAATGCGCAAGCTTATGAGCAACTAAATTAAATCTCCCTACCTTTAAAAGTCTAGGTAGTTTCTTATAAATTAATGTAGGGACAAAAATACCCTCTACCATACAAACTATATATAAGGAGACCTAATGGATAAATGCGTAATTTATCTTACTAATATATATTTATTGCAAGAAATTAATAAATTCATCCATTAATTACTTATTTATATATTCTTTATTTGTATTATTTTAGTTAAACTTAAGATAGCATTAATTTTTAATTTTATTAAATTTCATAAAATTTGTTTTGCTTAGATATATTATTTGACATGATTTTTTTTGAAAAAATATATGCTAATTCAATATATCATATGGAGTAAAATATGGAAGGAGAATCCAGTCAATTGAATATTGACATAACTTTTAATTATAGTATAAATTATAAGATAATTCTAAGTTAATATTTCTAGCGAAAAAAAATATAAAAATATCACACATTGCCTTTTTTATGCTAAATTGAAAAGTATTTGTAAAATAAGCAGCACAACACCTCACAAATTCTTAAAATAGGATTATAGACTTGTTATTTTAATTGTAGATCTTTATTTATTAATTATTTGTCTTATAATCTTTTCTGTTGTATATGATTCAAGTATAATTAATTTTATTTTTTGAACATATTTTTTTTATCAAGTATACATTATAGGTACAAAAATGTGAATTTTAATAATCATAAAGAGACAAATTGAAAAGATGTACGCATTTTTTACATTAATTCAAACTCACATAATATTATATACAAACGTGGGATGAGATTATAGATACTTTATAATGAGAATGTTTCATATATAAGAGTACTCTTAAGAATATCACCAATTTAACTTTTAAACATATTCTCCTTATTCAATTTTGTTCTATAACTATGCGAATGCAATTAATGCATGACCTATTTAGTGAGTTATTATCTACATAGTTAGAGTCGAATCTTTGTTTATGTTTTTAAAAGTGATATTTCAAACTCAAGTGAAAATATACTTGATATATATTTTTTTAAGAATAATTGTAAAAAAATGAATGACTTTTACTTTCTTTTGTAATTTAATCATATCTTTTTAAAATTGCCAAAAAATGTGTGAGTTTTTTAAATTTTGCAATTCAATGCATCAATAAAACGTTTCCGGTAAGATCATGATGATCCAGCTGTCGGAGCTAAAAATCTTTTTGTCACGTTGGACGTTACCTCAACATGGATAAAAATCATGTGTCTTAGATATAAAAAAGGAAAACAAATTTATCCATCTACATTCTTATCATTGACCTCACTTAAAACACTAAATTGCTTTGCGGTTAAAAATTTAAAGAAGCTCCCATGTAAGTTAAAGTAACAGGTGCAGTAACTTTGAGGTTGATTGGTCCCTAAAGTAATTCTTATTGAAATATAATTCACGCTAAAGTGAAAATATACTTGATATATATTTTTTAAGAATACTTGTAAAAAAAATATATGACTTTTACCTTTTATGGAATTTTTCATATCTTTTTTAAAATTGCATAAAACTGCGTGAGTTTTTAAAATTTTACAATTCAATGCATCAATAAAATTTTCCGGTAAGATCGTAATGATGTGGATGTCGGAGCTAAAGAGACTTTTGTCATGTTGGACGCTACCTCAGCACAGATAAAAATTATGTCTCTTAGATATATATAAAAAAGGAAAATAAATTTACCATATACAATCTTATCATCGACCCCACTTAAACCCCTGAGATACTTTGCAGTTAAAAACTTAAAGAAGCTATCATGTAAGTTAAAGAAACAGGTGCAGTAACTTTGAGGTTGATCGGTCCCTAAAGTAATTCTTATTGAAAGTTTTTTCTCTTCTTCCAATTACCGACACTAAAAGCGGAAACTAAGTAAGCGAAACTAATCCTAAATTTATTTGACATGGCAATTGAAGCTGAGCTATGGTGGCCACATCATCACAATCAGATTGAAAAAATTAATTATTATTTTAAATTGCAAAATTTTAATAATTCATGCACTTTTTTGCAATTTTAAAAAAGATGTGATTAAATTGCAAAAGAAGGTAAAAATCAAGCATTTTTTCGTAATAAACCCATCTTTTAATTATTGTAACTAATATATTTTGATGACTAAGTTTTATTTATCTATTTACTTCTAAGAATAATTGTTAACTATAAATTAAGCAAAGATTTTTGAGATAATAAAATTTCATTAAATTGTTGGAATCAACCAACATTGATTGATGAGAAGAAACAACCAACACAACATAAAGAAATATGAAACATATAAAGCACAAAAAATACAAGATATAAACCAAGTAAATTAGACAAATTGCCGATGCGTTAGATAAATCGAGTACCAAAAAAAAATGATCTCGAATTTATCACTAATTTTCCGGTGGAAGTCCCCAAAAGTGAGCAAATCATTGTTGAAATATCTAATGATGGTTGAATCTTCAAAAAAGACACTATGAACAATGGATATTCCATTATTTCGGGAACTGATATACTCCCACTTATTGAGGGGAGACGAAAACTTCCATAAAGAGAGACTAAAAATCTCTCATTGTGAGAAACGAAAGAGAAAAACAAAACAAAAATTAAAGATGAAACCTTCCCCGTCATCCCATGCAGGAATATGAAGAAGGCGGCGACTAGGTTTAGTGTTGGAGATGGATTTTTAGAGATGATTATTTTCTTCATTATAAGTTGGGTTGACTTAAATAATTATTATTTAAGCAAGAGTTAGTTAAAAACTTAGTAGCACTTGTTGAAAGAATTAATATTTACCATTCTCTCCTAGATAGAAGATAAAAAAATTCAAAATATTTCGGAATCATACTTTTTAATCTCTACAAGAGTCCACTTAATTTGATCTTTGAAACACTTCTCGATCAGTTCCTGAATCAAACTTCAATATATCTTTATTTAATATATATCTCGAATATAAAAGTTAACTAAGTTTATCGATAATTATTGATAATTACTTGAAAAGTCTTCGATCATAGTTTCAAGTAAATATATTTGAAAAAGAGTATATAATTTACATATTTCTATTAATAAATTAATTTATATTTGATAGTATTTTTATAACATGAATGAAGTAATTTCAACTTTAAAATAATATTGGTGTTACATCAATTAATTTTAGTTTAAAGGTGATGTAGTACAATATTTTCATACTTCTAAATTAAATACATAAAAGATCTTATGACTTCTAAATAATACTCCATCCGTCCCGGCCTAATTGTCCAACTTGCCATATTTGTTTGTCCCAAGCTATTTGTCCATGCCCATAAATGGCAAATTGTCTCACAATCTCCACCATCAAAATCTCTACTTTTAATCTCCACCTTTGAAAAAAGTCAAAGATTCCACAAAAACTGTTTTTTCTTAATCTCCGTACCCGGCCAAGGATGGACAATTAGGCCGGGACGGAGGGAGTACATGTATATGTAAGTTATTCTTTTTTCTTATAAATACAACTGAAGGGCACAGTGGAGTGTAAACATGAAACAAAAGTATTTGCAATATTATCTTAAACTTATCAAAGTTAATAACTCATACTATCTCCAACCCAAAAAAAAAAAAAAAAAAAAAAAAAAAAAAAAAAAGGTATACTATCCCCCAACCCATAAAAAGAGTCATGTTTGACAAATGTTTAACTTTCTTTATTTTTGGTCAATCAAATGAATGTATAAGCTTATAAAACCATGAGTTAATATACGACTTCATCTATTTTTTTCATTTGACTTATCCAAACATATTAATTTATAATTAATTTTAATTTTTTACTTTGACTAATAAAACAATGGTTTGTCTTATTGAAATTTGACTCCTTTTCTAAGACATAAAGTATTTTTAAAAATAAATCTTTTTATGGAACATATAGGCGTAATAATAAACAATATCATCGTTTAACTTTATTTAATTATAAATTTTACTTAATATATATCTTTTTTAGTTTTTCACAATTAAAAAATTCTATATTAAGAAGTATATATTTTAATCTTGACATACTATAGAACTTTTTAAGATGTTTATTTAGAAAAATATACTAATATATATTTAGTAAATTTTATGGATCACGTGCAACGCACGTGTCTTTACCTAGTTATCCATAAAAGCATATGCTGAATAACATCCACATGAAGCCCAATAGTAGTAAGACTCGATTCTTGCCTTGTGATTGCATGCACAACAAGCAACGAATTGACATCACTTAATCTCCATCAAACATCGTCTCGGACGCTTGTCAATTACAACAACATTCAAAGCCAAAAGATATGCTCATGTGCGATTTTTTAACTCTAGTGCATTTCCGAGTAGAATTTCCTTTTTAATATAATTTTATGCGATTTTGGGTGCTTTTTCACGTTCATATTTTATAGGGAATTACGTGTAATTGATGTGCTCATGTGCGATTTTTTTAACTTTAGTGCATTTTCGAGTTGAATTCCCTTTTTAATATGATTTGATGCGCTTTCTGGAGTTTTTTTAGTCTTATTTTGAAGGTTAAGAATCTTGGAGGATTTGGAAGAATGTTCAAGTCCATTTTCACAGTCTGGCCTGCATACCGAGGCCAAAAGGGGCCCTAATAGGTCAGGGTTGGTCCCAAATTAAAGATCATCATGCCACGAAGAAAGCTCGTGAAGAACTCGGGCCGAGAAGATCGATAGAAAAGCCCCAAATTGAATAAGAAAGAGGACAAGGGCAATCGTACATGCTTCGTGTTCAAGCCCAAAAACTGAGGCACAAATGAATCCAAATCAGACCCGAAAAGAGCCTAAGTCGAAGTTCGTCGAGTTACGAATAAAAGTTGTGAAGAGGTCGGGTCGAGAAAACGAGAGGAAGGAGTTCGAAACAGCGGCGAAGACGGAGGTGTAAAATTGAAGAAACGAACCAACAACCGGGGCCGCTACCAGACCGGAAGGACCACCAGTAGCTGGTTCAGTATGAGACTCGAAATTCAGCCACTAGCATAACCGGCCCGGCTGCCGGACCGGCAGCTGTCCCGGCAGTCCGCTGCCGGTCCCCTATTTCGCATAATGTTTATTTTTCAATCGTAACTTTTTCGTTCAAGCTCCGATTGGAGTGACTCAAGTAGCCATGAGTACCCAAGACGAAGACCTACAACTTTTATGTTTGGACTTTGAGTCAATTCTGAGCCAATTCTTCTCAGAATGCACGTGAAAGTCGAGTCGAGTGCACGAATGGGGGTTCGACCAACAACTTATTATCCCTTGTGTTCTAAATTACTTTTGACTATTTTAGCCTTACTTTTGAGGGACTTTTCAGCAAATTTCTTACCCTTGTATGTGTGGGGAGTGGGTGTCTATAAATACTCTCTCCCCCTTTTATTCCAAACACTTAATCATTTTCATTTTTCCACTTAGAATTCTCTCTCTTCTTGCATTTTCAGATTTTCAATTAGGGTTTCTTCTCTCTTAAAGAGGGGAACTCGGGTTCTTCGTGAAATTGTAAGAATTACTCCAAGGGGTTCACAACCTTGAAGTTTTATCGAAGATTTCCCGATTATTATCATCAATAAGCTTTTCTTATCCATATCTCTCTCTATTTTATTTTATTGCTTGATGATGATATTTATTGGGTAATTGTTGATCGTTCATGAGTAGTTCCTCTTGTTTCCCGTAGCAAGGGAGTAGCCCGAGCTTGGGGTTGATGTCCATGCTATTTTGATGGTTCATTTAATTTGGGATTGGTAACCTAGGGTTTGAATTTAATTGATTTGTATAATTTTCATATGAAATTAGGCTTTATTATAGGTTTGACTTGGTGGCTTGAGCTCTCGATAATTTAGCCTTCCTTTATATGATTTTGCATTAAAGAAAGGATGAATTGGACCCTAGGCTAGGATTTTTCACCCTCTCGAGGGAATCCAATATGATCTTAAGTGAGCTTAGGATTAGATTTTGTGCCTTAGATTGATAAGGAAAGAAATTTAATTCGCGAACTCAAATCAATTAAAACTCGATTTATAGGACGAAGACCTATGGAGGTGAAGACCTATAAAAAGAGAGCCTAGGAAGTCTCGGTTGGGCTAAACGACGATAGTCTAAGGATACAAACGCCAACCTTCCTTGCTACACTGATGCTAATTAGGTAGGTGATTTAGATGATAGAAGAAACACCAGTGGTGGTTGTTTCTATCTTGGTAATAACCTTGTTTCGTAGACCAGTCATAAACAAAATTGTGTATCACTTTCCACTGCAGAATCCGAAGATATAGCAGTTAAAAGTTTGTGTGCACAATTATTGTGGTTAAAACAAATGCTTAATGACTATGGTTATGAAAACAATATTTTAACTTTGTACTGTGACAATTCAAGTGTCATAGACATTTCAAAGAATCCCATACAACATTCTAGAACCAAGCATATTGATATAAGACATCATTTTATTAGAGACTTAGTTATAAAGCACATTATCTGTATTGATCATGTTTCCATTAAAAATCAGCTTGCAGATATCTTTACTGAGGCTCAGGATCACGAGAGATTTTCTAGCTTAAGAAAGTCTCTAGGCATTTGTTTAATCCAATAAGGGTTACACTGGAGGCTGCCTCATCCATCGAGGCAATCACAGCTTTGCATATATGCGTCTTGTTAGTTGTTCATACTTTCGTGCATATAGTAGTTTTCAAGTAAATTAATGTTAGTTTTTTTATTGTTCTTTTAAGTCAGCAAAAGAATATGATGTTGGTCCAAAGTATGATATTTCTTTGAGTACCTCGGGACGTGGTAATGGAATTATCGTGATTCAAGTGCTAAAAGAAGAAGTATGGAACAACTTCAAGTGATGAAGTAAACTATTGGCATGACATTTACAATAAAGTGTACTCTAGCCCAAAAATCACTCTTACTAGTTCTTTTAGTCTTAAATCATCAAGTAGCTCGGGACATGGTACTAGGGATATTGTAATCTCTTGTCAAAAAGTGATGGTGGATTAAAATTCTTAAAAACCAAAATTATATTCTCGAGACTTAGAAAAATAAAATTAAACTCCATTAGGTTTATCTTGAGGTTAACTTGATCCCTGTAGTAACCGGATTTTAATTGACATATCTATTAAGATTGTTTTCCCCTATTTTTAAGGGATGGCGTCATGCTTGCGTGTTTAACTGTCAAGTTAATAATTTTTTAATATTCAATTTAAAAATTACAACGACTATTGAAGGGGAAGAGTCTTTTCCTATCTTATAAGGATATGATTCGATGCTTATCCGTATTTATCTCATTCGTCGTTTTTGTACCCTAGCAAATATTACTCTCTCTTTCGTTGCATATTGTACTGCTACAAGTACTCTCAAACTCTTGTCCTTCCTTTGTCAAAGTTTCAGAAGTTAGCAATGGATCCCTCCAATCTTGACGATGAGAGTGACGAGGATTTCAATGCCACCAAAGAACTTGCTACTTAAGAGAACCCACATTTCGCTCAAAAGGTTGAAGGGAGATCTAATTCTGAGGAAGAGAAAGAGCCATTCTTCCAACCATCCAGTTAATGATGGTTCGACGAATTTTCAGCAAACTTAAAACGAAGAAGGGGAAAAAGAAGGTCGATCCCAAAGTTGGCTCAACCTCCTGGTCCACCAACATAAAAGAAAACTTCAACACCTAAACCTGCAGAGGAAAGCTCTCCTGAAATCAAGTACGATTTACGCAGTGCTTACAATGATTTTTTTACTTTTATTCTCATTCAATAGAGTGGTACATGATTGAACGATTGAATATACGATCGGAGAGGCATATCAACATTAGTCAGTTTCAAAAGCAGGGTATTTACCAATTGCTTGAGAAACGGGGTTTGTTGTCAACTGTGATTTTTGCCTCTCCTTATCACGAGGAGATGGTAAGATATTTTTATGCATACCTAGTAAACAATATTGCCGACCTAGGATGATGATTTTATGGGAATTTTTTTATCGTGGCAATATTTTTCACTTCACTCCCTAGATTATCAATGAGGAACTAGGCACTAGGGATGATCCCGAAAATGCCGTATATAACGACGTGGATGAAATTGCCATAGTAATTACTGGTGATAAAGTTACTACATGCCTGACACTCTGAAGATTTCTACACTTTCACAATTGTATTGTAGCCTTCACAAGATAGCCGTACATAATTGTTGTCCTTCAACTAACACCTCCAAAGTCACAACAAATCAAGGAAGATTACTATAAAAGATAGGTACAGGGTTTTATGTAAACTTCAGAGAATTAGCTTTCAAGTATGTCATGAGCCACGCAGAGCAAAAGCAACCTTTGAAGCTACCTTTCCCATCACTCATCTAGAACATTCTCTGCCCTCAAGGTCTTCTGAACACACGTACTCATGAATTAGTCATGCCTCCATCTTTAGATATGCATCAATCAGTCACCTCTACCACCACTCAGTTCATTGATCTTCCCTGGATTGATGATGATGCTGACATACAAACGGGGGGTGATCCACAGGCCGAGTCAACCTCTGTGCGAGTACTGAACCATTCTTTCATTCTTCTTCGAGTTCACATACTGACGGCTCAAATTACTGCCCTCATGAAAGTTTGTGATGATCTACTTGCCTCCATTTCTACAAAATAAGGGGAGGTAGTATAGTCGACTGTTGTTGAAGGTGTCGAGGTCGAGGGTGATTTGGATCTTGTAGCCAACCACAATGAAGGCACAAGGGTTCATGGGGAGTCTAGTTAGTTAAATGAAGCTATTCGCCGGGGTGATGTTGGTGACGATGACATCATTGCTGAGACCTATTTTTCCGATGATGAAGAGGAGGTGAAGGAGGAAGAGTCTGGAGATACTGCCGAAGAAGAAGAAGTGGGATGAGGATTGATAATCTTTAATGTGTTTCTGCAAGGTTAATGTTTTTGATTACTTGCTGAAAAAAATATTTTGATTTGTTTTTTTTTTTATGTGTGAATTTGTGTTTATTCCCGAGTTAATCATTTTCAATGGTATTTCCCTTTGATTTATTTTTTGTGTATATAATTTATTTTGGGATGTGTTTGGGATTAAATTGGGATATCTGTTATAAGGGGAGTTTTTATGTTTTTCAGACTATTTTTTTGGTTGTTTGTTGATTTTGTGTGGAAAAGGCAAAATGGGGAGATTGTCAGAGTTTGTGTATCCAAACTCTTATCTTCTACTTTAATTTTATTTTTCCTTTTATACACATTTTATATTTTAATTGAAAGGTGAATTATAGGATGATTTCGATGGTCAATTTGCTAACACATATGCAGGGACATAAGTGCAAATACAAGAAGTTGAAGACCTGGTCATGGTTCTTGAGAAAGATTGGTGAAGGACTTGGTCTCTAACAATGAAGACCGAGTCTTCCTCGCTCAACTGGCTAAGTGTGCACATGTGTAGTGTACAACAACCAACAACTTAAACTGTAGGAAGTGGTGGTTATGGGAGAGTGTTCTCCAAGCTACAACTTCAACTACCAACTGAAGACAAGAGATTCATACAAAAGAAAATACTTGTTTGTCTGTTGGGTTGTATCATCTAGAGAGTTTGGTTAACCGTCTGTCCAACCGCTAGTGTCTTGTTTTAGTATTATTCAGATTCCTCACGAATCTAAATCTCTTTTCATAGGATACTTGTTAGGATAGTTTTGATAGGTTATTTTAGTATTCTAGATATTATTTATCCGTCCATTGAGATATTAGGATTCGTGTGGGGCAAATCGAAGTATGTTTTGATTTACTTTGATCGTTTATATTTTCACTGTGTTATACTCTGGGTTGGGTAAATCTCGTATCAAACCTTTGTTCATTTGGGCAACCACACTTTCAGGCCTACACACATGCATCATTGAAAAGAAAAGTAGTAACCTTTTCCAATAGATGAGATAATGTTCAGATTTTTTTTTTTTTTTTTAAAAAATCACGAATGAACCTTCTATACAATCCCGTATGTCCAAGAAAACTCCGCATTGCCTTTTCGTTCGATGTAGGGGGTAGCTTTTCTATGGTGACTACCTTTGTTTTATCAACTTCCAAACCTGCAGCAGAGATTCTATTACCAGGAACTTTGCATCCCTTACCATAAAGTGGCATTTTTCCCAGTCTAGATCTAAGTTGGTGTCTTCACATCACTGCAAAACTTGAGCAAGGTTATATAAAAAGTGGTCAAAAGATGACCCACATGCAGAAAAGTCGTCCATAAAAACTTCCATAATATTCTCAATAAACCCACTAAACATAGCCATCATACAACGCTAAAAAATAGCAGGAGCATTACATAAACTAAATGGCATTCTACGAAAAGAAAAAACACCGTAAGGGCAAACAAAAGCTGACTTTTATTGGTCTTCCGGGACAATCATGATTTAATTGTACCCCTAATAACCATCAAGAAAATAAAAGTACTCATACTCTACTAACCCGCCAACCCGTGACTAACCTAGTAGCTATGATCTCATCATTATCGCTCTTTACTATCGTCACCCCTCCCCCCCCTTAGGGACCACCTGGGTCGGACTTACCCATTTACTACCAGACACAGGAAAAATAATACCCACATCTAACCACTTGAGTACTTCTTTCCTAACTTTTTGCATCATGGTATTTAGTAGGGGTGGCAAACAGGTCGGGTTGCAGGTTCGCGGGTCGGGTTGAGACCTGCTTATTACAAAAAATTTACCAACCCAAACCCGACCTGTTTTCATATTCGGGTCGAGACCTGTAACCCGAACCCGACCTGTTCGGGTTGCGGGTCAACCCGCCAACCTGTTTTTCAACCCGTTTTTTTTTTTCTTTTTTTTTCTGTTTTTTTTTTTAAATCATTTCTAATTTTCTACTTCTGTCACAATAACAATATTCTAAAATAATAACATTCTCACACAATAACAATACAACACAAAATTATCATATTAAAACTCTAAAAGCCAAAATTACGCAGTTTCCAAAATATTCTAAAAACTCTCACTATCTCACTCTCCCATTGTCCCACTCTTATTTTTTAAGATTCTGTTGAACATATCTAATATCTTGTTAATTGGATAATTCATCTTTATAAGTTCATCCAGTGAATTTCTTTTACTAGTAAAATTTATCATTCTCTTACAAATACCAAATGTATTGTTGCATGCTCTTTTCTAAGCATATTTTGTTTGCTGATCAATGTTTTATACTCGCATCTCTTATATAAAAAATAACATTAGTTGTAGAAGAATATATAGACCATTATGCTTAGATTTGTAAGAATTTGTTATCTAAGAGCTATAAGAAAAACAGAATGAAAGAACACTTTATGACAAAACAATATTGATTTCTGTAGGTTCTAGACGATACATTCACATGATTATTAGTTACCACAACAAATATTCAGCAATGTGATTAGTAGGTTTTATAGGGTTTATGCATTTATTATTATTATTTATTAAATATGTTGTTTAATTTTAATTTCTTTTTAATTTGCCCTTTTTAAAAATGGGTTGCGGGTCAACCCACGGGTTGATCCGACCCGACCCACATTTTTTTTCGGGTCAGACGGGTTCGACCTGTTTCTTATTCGTTCGGGTTCGGGTTGACCCTAACCCTCAAAATACAGGTTCGATCGTGTCGGGTTGTTCGAGTCGTGTAGGAAATTGCCACCCCTAGTATTTAGTCGACATTGATTTTGAACACTAGGCTTATACTCATCCTCCATCACAATTTTATGCATGCAAACAGTTGTTTTTATCCCTTTCAAATCAGATATAGACCATCCTATGGTAGACTTAAATTTACTTAACACTTTCAATAGTTTGTCACTCTCAGTAGTAGACAAATAAGCAGAAATTATTATTGGATTTTCCTTCTCAATATCAAGAAACTCATACCATAGATGATCTGGCAATGACTTTAGTTCGGGTTCAAGTTTGCCCTCTTTTGGATTTTCTTGCGCAGCCTCTTTGCTGATATACTCACTCGTAGAGCTATCTTTTGGTACCTCCTCCAGAGAATTATGGCACCAATACTTTCCACAAGATCAAGATTAGTAGAGTCGAGGCTATGTGTGGCAACAATAGAATCGTACAAGCAGATTTTTAAAGAGTCTTCATCTATAGGAGAAATAAGGTCTCTATGTAAAATAACATCTAAACACTTAATAGAACTACATATTTCAATTGGATTCACTTCCTCACTATGATGGTATTTCAAAGCTTTATATAGTGAATATGTTCGCTTCTCATCATTTACTCTTAGAGTTAATTAGCCATTTTGCACATCAATTAATGCATTTTCCATTGCTTAAAATGGGTGACCTAAAATCAAAGAGACATCCTTATCCCCTAGCATATCCAAGACTACAAAATATGCCAAAATAATAAAGTTACTAACCTTCAATAAATCATACCCTATAATACTCCGTGGATAAGTCAAAGACCTATCGGCCATTTGTAGGGCGATTGTAGCGGGTTTTAATATGCCTATTCCTAATTTTTCAAATATAGACAAAGGCATAAGGTTAATACTAGCTCTTAGATCACACAATGCTCTCTCAAATACCACAATTACCAATCATGCAAAGTAATAGTAAAACTACCTGGATCTTTATGCTTTTGAGGCAACTTCCTTTGGATCACTGCACTGCACTCTTTCATTAGATTGACTATCTCGTAGTCTTCCAATCTCTGCTTCCATGCTATCACTTCCTTCAAGAACTTTACGTAGTTCGGCATCTGTTGTAGCGCATCAACAAAAGGAATGTTGATTTGGATCTTCATAAATATCTGTAGGGACTTCACAAACTATTCATCTATTTTCTTCCTTCAAAAATCCTGAAGGAAGGGAAGGGGAGTTATGTATTTTGGAGCATCTTCAATTGTCATAGACTTTGGCTTCACAACCCCATTTGTTTTTACTCTTGCTCTTTCTCAATACCAGTCCTCAGACAAATAGCTTGGCATTGTTCCTTTGGCTTTACCACTGTATCACTTGGGAACTATCCTCTCTGATGTTGCGTCCCAATGGCTTGTGCAATTTGACTCAAATAGGTCTTCATCTCCCTTATGTCGGCATCGTAACTTGCCTTGACATTGTAAAATTCAACTGCCATACTCTTCATCTCCGCCCGTGACTGACAAGCGCTTTGTTCATGTTTATGTGATGACTATCCATCTTCTTCTCAATCTTTGTAATATTCTCATCATACTTAGCTAACTGCGACTGTACGAACTCGTCTTGAGTAGGTTTGTTTCCTTCATGAATCATGTCATTGGTGACTACAAATCCCAGTGGCGGTTTTCTTCCTCGCACCTGGCTGGTACTGATTGTGCTGGTTGCCTTAGAAGTTGTTGAAGTTCCTTTGGTTAACATAGTTAGCATCTTCAACTACTCCTGCATCGGGCTCTGATGTTGGGCTAAGGTTACATTAGTTAACGGATTTAGCTGATTGGTAATAGCCGTCAATTTAGTCGTAATTAGATTAGTTTGAGTCTCAATGATGCTGGCTACTCTTCTCAGCTGATTTCTCTCATTTGGCCACTGCCAACTAGTAACGGTCATCTCATCTAGAACGGTGAATGCAACCCTTGTATGCTTTACTAATATAGATCCACTAGATGCTGCGTCTACGAGTAGTCTGACACTGCAATGCCTTATCCTTTAAGGAAAAAGGGAACAACCTCAATTTGACTCATTCATGCGGTACTCGACTAAACTTCAAGGTCTCTAACAATCTCTTGAAATGTCCTAAGTGAACATTGGGGTCTTCCAATAGCCCCCCACCAAGCTGATTTTGTGAACTATAGATATCAAACCGGGCTTGAGTTCAAAGTTGTGACAATTCGACTCCTCCATAGTGCTGATTGGGCACGGGCCGAAGACAGTTCCTAATAGGTGTCTAATCACCTTCTAGTTCAGCTTGTGCCTGTGGTTGTGGCTATAGTTGTTGCTGTGGTTTTCGTTGTTGTAAAGTAGTCATCGGAGTTTGCATAACAGTCACTACCTCGAACAACTGTCTAACCATCTCTTTTGTAGTCATATTTGTTGGTAATTCGACCACCTCTTTTTCTGGATTTTTCCTTGTTCTGTGTCTTCGGGCAGTGGCTTTAGTTCTCGGATCGAATGGGACTAGCTTACGTTTTTCTTTAGACCTGGTTTGCATACGCTACACAAGACCACAACAAAGAAAACAGTGTAAATACGAAAATAAAATTAAAAAAATTGAAAAATAAAGTGCTGAAAATAAAATATCTAATCTAGCATCAAACTATTTATCAGAATAAACTTAAACACAGTTACCAGTCCCCCACAACGGCGCCAAAAACTTGATGCACTATTTCTAAACTAGTAAACCGCAAGTGTATGGTGCTAGTGTAGATAATGCCAAACAAGGTCGATCCACAAGTATTGTGCCCTATATCCAATTTTATACCGTAATCTTAATAATTCAACATCATCTAGACTCTCGAATGGTGATTGGTTGTTGATTAAACTAAACCCTATATTGCAGAAAATAAATAAAATAAGCAAGCACTTGAATGATAAGAAACAAATAGTAACGAAATGTTCAGACAGATAAAAAATGTATTATAGGGTTTGGATTTTAATTACAATCCCGTATGTTTGATTATCCTAATATTCTAGACTTCCAGACTAATTCTAGCGTTTATTCAGCGGCACAAATATTGATTAGCCCCCTCCTCTCGGATAATGCCAACATATAGGTCAATTATGAACAATTACCCTCTGGGGGTAACTATCACATAAAGACTCCCAGATGATCCTAAAGCAGTGCCTATGCAAGTACCTCATTCCTCTCGTACGATTATCGGTACCTATGCTATACGTTGTAAGTCTATTAACAAAACTCTCGTCTGGGACATTGAATTGTTAAACTTGTAGAAAAGTACCAATTGATCAAGTTGATATATTCATAGGAATAAAACAAACATATAGATAAACGATTAAAAATGGGGTCTAGAATTAAAAGAACAAAACCAAAACATAGTTGATACGTGATCTACTCTCTAACACTAGAACACAAAAGATTTAGTTACTCATGTTCACAGATAAAATGCAACAATACTCATAGACAAACATTCGATAATAAAAATAGAGAAAAGCAAAGAAACCCAAAATCTTGATCTTCTTCTCTTGCATTCCTTGCTCTTCAATCCAAACCCTCTAGCTTTCTCTAATGATCAAAGGTTGTTATTCTCCGACTTGAGACCTTTTATTTATAAGCTTGGATGGCTTGGGGCTCAAATAGGCAGAAAATAAGGCAAAACGAGTAATCCTCTTCTAAACCGCAAATTGAACGCAGTTGGTCCAAAGGAATCGGTCGGTTCACTGACTTGGACGCGTCAGGTATTTTTCGCCACGTTGGGGTCACATAAATTATAGAGTGATCCAGAGCAGTTTTTACGCGGTCGCGGCCATGAACGCGACTGGTTCGGTGCAAAACCGGTTCTTGATCGATTTTTCTCGTCCGTTCCGTCTTCTAACTATTTTTCGTCCGTTTTTGCCCCTAAGTGACTTGGTTCTTCTCCAAACCTAGTCCAAATGGAATTTTTGGCATAAAATCACCTGAACAACTTCAAAACAAGCACAAACACATCATACGGCACAATATAATGAATCTAAGCATAATTCGGCCAATTACACATGCAAATAATATAAAATATCCTTCTCATTCGACATAAATTCATGCACGTGCATCAAGCATTTAATCGGTAAGTGTGCGCAAACAGTAATAAGAGGACAAAGAGCAGTACAAAATCTTCCCCATAATCCTAACAAACTCGTCACTCGATCCAGATGAACCACCCACTTCTCCTATACGTAAAATCACAATTACTGCTCATTATTTAACTTAAACATATGCTACAGAAATAAACCACATTGCATTTTTCTCTCATTAAATTTCTTTTTTCATCTATCGATAACTACTACACTACTAGGATGATAATTTACGATCTGGCTAATTCGATATATTGAACTGGAATATAGACGGTTGGAGTTATTTATAAATATATTCGGGGTTAAAAATGTGTTGAACCCAATTGATATAAAAGAAAAATAGGTTAGGTACAAGTTTGCAGGGGCACTTTTGTAGGATACATGTGTATTTAATTATAAGATTTTAGTTTTATGTCAATTTAAGATTTTCAGTTTGTTTAGTGACTTGTATAGTTATTAGTTAGACTGTGATTTTACACTTATATTATTTTACTCTTCTAGGAAACGAACAAAAAAACTATAGGATTATAAATTAAGTTTAAAATTTTAGGCCTCCAATATTTTACAGATAAATTTGTAATTTGACTTTTTAGCTAAAATTTTAAGTTTTTATAAAAGTTAATGTGTTATTTTATATTTGGGGTCGAAAATAGATTTATAGGTGAACCCGTAATTTGAATAGGTCGTGCTCACGTTACTGAGTGTTAAATAGGTAATTAAAGAGGTTTGGTTTAGGTTTGTGTAGATGTGTATTATAAGGCGCGAAGTTAGCGCCTGATTTATTTGACATTCGATATTAAAATTTAATATAGTGACATAGTAGACGGGACAGCAGATATTATAAAATCCATAACTGAATGTCAAAATGTTAGTATCAGTTTATTTGATTATATCCAAAACCCGAGTTTTCCGCGACATTATTATCCTAAAGTCTTCATTTTTCTTGGCCTTTAAAAGTTGGAATTGACTCTCAGCCAATGCACATAACTCTTAGATTATTATTGCCACTGCCTTTCTAAATAATGGACTAAAGATTTTTTATTCTTCCTTCTTTTGGGTCATTCAACTCAAAACATATCATATATATTATATACATACAGCTGTCTCAATAAAGGTAGTTACTCATATTAATTGTATATTATGGAAGTTATTTTCGTGTATTTACTTGATCCTACCCATTTAAAACTCAAAATTTTTGTTTTAATAGATCCTAATTTGCACTTCGCGTTAACACGAGCTGCGAATTGTTCGCGAATCGAAGGTTGTAATTTTTTTTTATTTCCTGCCTAGTTGTTTTCATAAGATTGCGGGTTTGAAACTTGCGGCATGCTATTTTATATATCTAATTGTTTTTGTATAAATTTATTAATTACTAATATATGATAATTAGTAAATAAATATTAATTAGTTTAATAATGAAAATGAATTTTTGAATTTATAATTCTAATAATCTTTACTTTTTGTTTTTGACTTTTTTTAATTACTTTTTGAATACCTAATTTATTTATTACTTCTTTTTGTTTCACTAATTCTTTATTTTTATTTTATTTATTTTTAATTTCTGTATTTTAATTTTTTTGTTTAAGTTTTTTAAAACGTATTATTAATTAAATATAGTTTTTACTTTTACTTTTTTTTTCTTTTCTTTTTTCTTTTGTTTAATCTATTCTTGCGCTGATTTTGTTATGAAGTGTAGTTTTAATCAACTAAATTGTCTTAGTTAAACAATCAATTATGTCTATCGTTACTAGTTTAGCTAATACATTTTTTTTTTTTAAAAGTAGTAATATTTTAACTATATCCTTAGAGATAGTATATAGTATTGTTTAACGAAAAAGGTAATACTTTAAATGCTTAATTGTTATATTAAAAATATTAATCTATTCTTCTGCTAATTTCTTTGGGAAGTATAGTATTAAAAATGTCATAACTACAACTGAAACTATTAGCATAAAGAAGTAATACCTTTTAGTTAAACAATTAATATTATTACTTGTAATCTTATTGTTATTAGTTTAACTAGTACACATTTTTTTAATTGTAGTATTTTAACTATATCGCTAGATATAATATAAATTTATTAGCAAAATTGCATTACTTTAAATGTTTAATAGTATTAATCATTTTAGGAATAAGTATTAATCTAGTTCATACTAATTTTTTTGGGAAGTATAGTATTAAAAAAACAATGGCTACAATTAATACTGTTAGGATAAATTAGTAATACATTTTAGTTAAAAAATTAACACTATTACTTGAAACTTGTTGTTACTAGTTTAACTAATACTTATATTTTAAAAAGTAAATTTTTAACTATATAGCTAGATATAATATATATTGTTTAAATATAAGGTATTAGTTCAAATGCTTCATAGTATTAATCATTTTAGTAAGAAGTATTAATGTATTTTTTGCTAATTTTGGTGGGAAGTGTAGTATTAAAAGAATAAAATTAATACGACAAGCTGTAACTATTAGGATAAACAAGTAGTACATTTTAGTTAATAATATGTACTATATCTAACAGTAAACCACGTTAAAGAAAGTTATATAGATAAAAAAAACTAAAATAGAATAAAAAGATAAAGAAATTGACTTAATTATAATTAGTTAATTAATTAAATGATAATTAAGTTAAATAATTAAACAAATAATTATTGATTGTTATGTATTCTTTTAGGGACTTACTTTTAGCTATTTACTATTAACTATTGAGTATTGTTATAAATTATGAAAATCAAATATAAATTAATTATTAAGTTACTATTATATATTATTTAATTAATTCATAAATTATGCAAATAAATAGAAGTAAGAAATTAATGAAAATAACAATATAATTAGAGGTCGCAAAGATTCAAACCTACAAACAATCTCAAGGTTACAAAAGCAGCACATAAACCATCAAACTGTCGATTGGCCGGAACGCAGTCTGTGGACTTGCAGCAGTTTTACACATATCCCAGTTCCGCAAGTGATATATTCTCTGTTTAGAAAAGTAAGATGGCTAAATTAATTGATTCTTTTGCCGAATTTCACACATATCCATGTCTTTTTACATGCCTCAAATTATCTATAATCTCCCTTATATATCATGGTTGACCGTCCCGGCCTTTTGTGTTAATGATTGAAATCGATTAATTAAGAATGATAAATTACAATCTCTTAATTTTTATTTTATATATTTTAAACAAATAAAAGTTTTTATTTTAAAAATCATTATCTAATTTTAGTTGTTCAAGTAAAAAATTAAATTTTAATATCATAAATTAATTTGATACAATAAATTAAATAATAAAATAAAATAAATTGTGAGAAAGTAGTTTTTGGAGAGTTGTGTCTTTTGTAAATTGACAAATATATATATATATTTTAAGTATAACTTATTTTATAGGATAGAGAATATATTATGATATATCTAGTTGATGATTGGACGACTTTGCGTGGAAAATTGAAATCAATGTAGTATGCTTATTTGATTTCTTCTTTTGGCAAATTGATACTGTAGCTTGTCAGAGTTATAGTGAGATTTTTTTGCATAGTTTAATTTTTTACATGTAAAAGTAGCCAAAATTTGTCAAAAAGAATTTTTATTTCGTTTACACGATAAAAAAAATTCTTGTTATATGTACAAGATAATATTTTATCTGTACACGATATAAAATTATCGTACACGATAATAAAAATTATTATCCCATATACAAGCTGACTACTTTTACAAATAAAAAATAAACTATCCAAAAATACATTAATATGCCCAACGGCGGCTTATTCTATCCTACCCAAGTGGGTGATCTACAAGTGTATGGAGATCTAATGATTAATTTCATTTTGATCTCCAAACACTTTTTGGGTGTATGGTGGATCACCCAAGTGGGACCCCACTTGGGTAGGGTAGAATTTACCGCCCAACAGCACACCATTTCCACTTCTTGTTTTATATATGTGAAAAGCTTGTTTAGCTAGCTGGGCTACCTACTTGAATGAGTCTGATTTGTTATACACCACCCAGTATACTAGGTACGCACGAAATGGTAATTAATTAACAATAAAACTAAGTAAGTAAAATATGACCGGGCACACTCAAAAAAATTAGTGAATGTTTGAAAATGAGTGTTATAACCCTGCTCCAGTTGATTTAGTGTTTTAGTTTCAAGTATGTTTTTAGTTAGATTTTGAATTTGAATCTTCTGTTTCCGTATTTCTTGTTCTATGTCTATTAGTATTAGATAAGCTTTGGTAATTTATGGTTTAAAAAATTGATCTTAAATCCTTGTGTATTAATCTTGGGTTTATTTGGTTTGTTATGTTGTTTTAGTGGTTGAGAAGTAGGGGGCCACCGCCACTTAAAAAATTTAAACGCAATTTAGCAAATATATATGCACATCTTTTTGCAAAAAAACTCTGAAAAAGGAGACGGAAGTTTTGGCTTTTTGTTGTAAATGGTGTACTATGGGGGTGGGGGTTATCCATTTCCAAGTGGAGAACACAAGTAACATCGCACATCATGTCCAAATTGAAAGCTATATCATCTTTATTAGTAGTAGTATTACATTACACCCCCTACCCCTACCCCTACCCCTGGGATTTGACAGGACTTGCAGGAGTACAAACCAATGTACTCAACATCTTCGATCATAATCGTACAATTTGTAATCATCAACATCTTCTCTCCAACTGACATCTATCACAAATAAATAACTTTGGGAAAAGATAATTCTTTTTCTCAACCTTGTTACTCACTGTACATCCAGCAAATAATTCAGAGGAATAAGCATTGTTAAATGTCAAAAATAATTCAACTCTGTCTCAATAATTTTCAGACAATGTTTGTGGACTTCACTGTTTACCCTATTACAACACCTGTCACTCACTCTCATAATTCAAAATGGCCTGCACTAAATACAATTCTTTTTCTTTTTATTCTATCTTCTATTTAAAATTACAAATTCAAACAACTATCTTTTTGAAGCAATCTAAAAAGTTGGCTTCTTTTCACCCTCAATCCAAAATCAATGTTAAATTTTTTAATTACCAACTTCACAGATAATTTGTTTTAAATATTTCTTTAACACATTTATAAAAAAAATTAATTTAAAAACAAATATAATGCCTGGACATCATTTTCCTTAAAAAAATATCCTACATAGTAAGAGTTAATTCCTTAATTTTCTTGAACAGAAGGGCTACTTTACTATTTCTAGTCAAACGGGATCCTAATAATCTATTGGTGTGACTCGATTATAAAAGTAAATTTCGTTGTTCTCGTACAAGTTCAAAGTAAATTTCAACGGGGTGTTTTGTTCAAACTTCAGTGTGTCGGGGAAATTCTACCTTTAAAATTTTAAAATTTATAAATAAAAGTAAATAGTAAAATTGTATGTTTGTTTTAAGATTGTATTGAGTAGATTGTACTGTAGGTATCAAATAAATGTTGAAAAATGTTGGATATAATAATTATATTGTATATTGGTAGTGATGTAATATTATAGATATATTTTAGAAGATAAGATTGTATTGAATTGACAAATTTGAATTTAAATCTCAAAACAAACAAGGCTTTAGTATTTTAACATCCGAACTTGATAGTGATAAGTGCAAAATAAAAATCCCCAAAGTTCTGTCATTCGAATATTTGTGTCTTAATAATGTAATATTTCGTAGGACAAATGTTTTAGATTTGACATGCATAATATAACACTATGAATAGATGAAGATTAATAATGTGTTACCCAAAAGAAATTAATATTTGTGACATCATTCAATATACATGTCGGCTGCTCAATATAATAAAACACAAGATGTAACACAAAAATGTAACAAATAATTTCATGGGGTTGAACCAAGTATTTGTGCAAAGGTACGATTCCGTAACCCTTAGCCATTGGACTAAATGGGTTTTTGTGGCTGTGAATCCTAATAGTCTAATTGCGCATTTGAATTTAAATTTAAATAATTTCGTTATATAAGTAGTTAAATTTAAAATACATATTCATGTTTTTTATCCTTTATATATTAAAGGAGAAACTACTTAGGCGAGCCACACTCAGAATTTTGCTATTCAAAAATTCGAATTCCATAATTTTTATATAGTATTATTCTCCCATTTTTTTGATGCTTTTGTTAAAGAAAGTTTGATTCAATCTTTATTATAAATATAAATCTAGTATCTTCCCTCGTGCGATGCACGGGAAAGATCTTAAATAATTTTATTTTATATACAACAACACCCATTTTGTTTAATGTTAAGAAATTAGGTGGCAAAACCTTGCACGACTCATGACCATGACACAAACTCGTACGATAATTTTGAGGTCGTGCAGAGGTCTATCGGGCTCGAGCCCTTATCGGGTCAACCTGATAAGACACGATAAAATTTTGGCCGAGCCAACCAAATAGTTGTTCGATAACTTTAATATTCTAATTGTTACTTATTATAATAATTTATTTGAAAAGATTGGAGTTGATTGATCTAGTGGAATAAATTTTAATATTTGTTTATATTCATTACATATTTAGTTTAAATGTAGTTTTGACTCATTGTTTTTTTCCAGAAAAAGTAAACAAAAATTCGATTTTTTGAATGAATAATTACTACTGAGATGTGTCTTTTATAAATTTATGTGCAATTAGTCACATATATGTTTTGTTAACTTATTTACTAAATTAGTTTATTTGATGTGATACCATGAGGAAACATATAAAACTGCTTTGCATGTTCTTTATACTAGCAATGAGCACGTGCGTTGTACGTGGGCTCATTTTTTTTATAACTATTAATTTTTACAATATTAAAATTAATTTGAACGTAGAATGACACCCTCAACATCTCACTCCTTTTCACTTTCTCTTTTAGTCCCTTAATTTGTGAGCATAATCATGAACATTATATGGGAAACATGCATGCATGCATAGTATTATCTTTGATTTATTGTTTTTATTATTTGTGTACTACGATAATTAGAGTTCAGACTTAATGAAATTTTATTTGTTTGTTAAATGTCGTAAGATAATGTGTGAAGAAAGTTGATGACTACGTAAATTTAAGTTTTTTCAAAACATGACTAAAAAAAAAAAAAAAAAGATGTAAAACATGATAAGATTAAGTGATGAAAATAAATACTAAATACAAAAGAAAATTTGATAGTTGATGTACTTATTTGTATCATTTTCAAAATTGTTGTTTCGTTAGTTTTTAATTTTTTTTGATAAAACTTCTTGCTTTATAGAAAAAATATATTACATAATAAAGTTGTTTGTAAATAGATTGTTTATAGAATGATATTGTAGTGATATGTTTTAAAATTGTTGTTTGGTGTGATAAACCATGTTTTGTACTGGCAATTTTAGTTATGAATTGTAGAGTTTAATGTAATTTAAAAAATAATAAATTATAATTAATGGAATATAATTAAGTAATGTTTTCACAGTTTTGTTTCACGCAAAACATGAGTAAAAACAAACTAAGATAAGTCTAAATTTAAAACTTAAAGTCACGATAGAAGGGTGTAAAAATGCAAACTAAATTAAAATAATAAACTCAAAAGTCAGGATAGACGAGCATAAAAAATTATGGGATTTGGTGTAGAAATTTAGACATTCTCTTTCTTAATCTTTTTGGGAACTATCTTAGTATTCGTTTTTTATTTTTTTTATTTTGGTAATGCATTGGGTAATTGCCACTGCATCATCACTTTTTCTGAAATGCAATCTTCATAAATCTTTCTTTTAATTTTTCGTTTGCCTCTTCCTTGTTCTCTTGTTGCTTCTTTTTTCAGCGGTCTGTCTTTGGCTTTTCTTTTCCTACCCTTTTGTTTATCTACTTTCATTCATGTTGTTTTGTTCTTCTTCTCTTATTATTTCTTTATTTGTTGGTGAATTGCATTAGCTTTTCTCTTCTTTCCTTTTTTTTTTAACCCAATTTTCTTGTGGTGGTTTATTGGTTGAAATTTTTCCTTGTGTTTCAATCTTGTTTCTTTGTTCCTCTTCTTGCTTATGTGATATCTCTTTTGCTGTCTTCTTTTCTCCACTCTTCTTTTTCCTTGATTCCTTTTTCGTAGTTGTGACGATTGTCTGCTCTTGATTGCGTCTCTTCTTGTTCTTCGGTTTCAATATTTCTATTTTCTTGGTAATTGCACACAATCTTTCTTGTTCATCATTTGTTTTCTCTTTCAATGGTATGAGAAAACGAATCTCTTTTTGTGCTTGATGTTAGCTGTGTGTAGTAGTTGAAATCATTATGTCCTTGAAAATCATTTATAATTTAAATTATTCTTTTTATTTCGGGCTCTTGGGTTTGCGATCATGCTTCCGGAATTTGTAATTGACTTATAGTGTATTTTTTTTCTTAGCATTGCTAATGATGCGATATATTCTTGGACCGAACATTCGACAGGGGTAGCTGCTATGTTGCCAAAAACTATAATCTCATTGAATGACTTTTAAATTCACTCGGTACCTGTCCAATTTTATAATAGGTAGGGTAAGTGATCATTTACCCATTGTACTAACTTTCGAATTTGTATGAGTTACACTGAAAACAAAAGAGTGTACATATTGATAAGGTTAAACAAACGATTTTATCTATAAATATATCTTGAATTCTGTATTTTTATATTTTTATTTTCGCAAAATTTAGAATATATTACCTTGGTTTAGTTTCAATGGATTTTCCCATACACTTTTTGCAAACAACTTTTTCATCTTCCTTGTAGGTTCCTCTATTACATCTGTCACATGCTTCATACCACATCTTTATAATATTCTCCACATTGTCTATTATTCCGTTAAAACAACAATAGATTCCCAAGTACATTGATAACAAATATTTTTTTAATCGAAATATAAAATAATATATGCTCTAAATTATTTGTATATTAAACTTACCTCTGTCAATGTCTCTCTATTTTCTATGGTATCTTTAAGAGTCTTTTTATGAGCATTTAGCATTGTTTGATTCGTAGTCATCTTAGATATCTTAATTGGATCTTGCATTATGTTTGACCAGCATATATTTTTTTTAATGTGTCAGAAAAATAACTTTCCATCATCTTACTTGGGTTTTCTAGTTTATTGCTTACCATCGGCAAATGTGCTCCATCAGAATTTGGGTTTATTTGCAGGACGCTTGCTGCTGTAGCTTGTAACTTTAATTCAGTTGTTAAGAAAATAGACAACAATTAATGCATTTCGTTTTGCGTTTTCTTTTAACCCTTCCCACCAGAAAAGTTTTACGTTTATTTTATTTTTTGATGACATATAAAATGTTTATGTAGACATATATTATTATATTTTTCAAGAATTTTGTTAAATAAGAATGACGAAGATTACTTGAAAAGAGTTCGAGGAAGATTTTACTTACTGTGTGTCCATGATGGTTATTTTTCTCAAGGTTAATTCTTGTCCCTTAGTACTTTTTACTATTTAGTTATCACATTTGCAAGCATTCCACAAATATCTGGTACATTCAAAATATATATATCTTTGTTATTATTATTTTTTTTTTTGTCAAATTAAGTCGTATTTATATAGAGACTTAGGGTTTCAATATTTTACCAAATCATTTTTTGTCTCCAAGCTTGGCCTCGAGGTAAAAAAAAAAAAAAAAAAAAAAAAAAAAAACGATTTTAGCACCTTTTTTTGTCTTCAAGAATAACCTTAAATACTACCTTTCACCTTCAGATATATTTTGAGCACTTATACGTCCAATCACTTCTCCTTTGTTCCTTTATTTCTAACGCTTGTCTTTTTGTCCCAGACATAATGCTCTGGAAATTCCTTGTAACAATATTTCTCGCATCTCTATCTTTAGCACGCATGGAAAAGAACTTCGTGAGTATTGTTTTTAAATAATAGTGAACATCCATTATTGTCTGCAAATTTTGAGTATTCCAATAAGTGATATATTATTGGTTAGGTAGATAAAGCTGCAATGTTACAACTGTGAGTATATTTCATTTAAATTAAATTAAAAAATTCTTCACCTAGCTTCTTGAGTAGAAACCCATTGTGCATCTGAATATTGTTTAATTTTGTCTATGGTGGTATTGTCATCATTTTGTGCCACATTAATCGCCACTTTATCATGACCTTTATAGATGTACTTGTACAAATACTTCACAGCTTTTGCTCCAGAACATATTTCTACATTGATATGACCATTATATCTAGACAATAAATATGGGTTGTAAGGAACTACCCAGTGGTTATCTAATTGTGCATTATCTTTAACCACAGATGATTTTATTTTTTATTTTTTCCTCCACATGGTCCGTGCATCATATGTTTCTTTACCATCTTATATAGTTCATGATACTTTTCTAGATCAGGAATTTCTGCACAAATATACTTATCAAACTTATCGACATTATTTATCGACTTCAAAATAATAAGCATGTGTGGCAATCCCCTTTTATAAAATTCAACAATATGAACATATGGTACTACTTTTCACATATCTCTTTTTTGAATAGTTGATCTTTCAAATCATGCAATTTTTCCGAAAAGCTCTTACAATTAAATTCATTAGTTAAAATCCGGCTAAATTGGTCGTTGGTGATGGTTAGTGTCCTTAAATTGGATAACTTTTGGAATATACATGACTAAAATTGAAATTTTCTAACATACAAGACTTTTACTGAACAAGGCCTCATACTGAACTTCAAATGAAATTTTCCCTTTTTATATTTATACTATTACTAATTAGCAATAATAAATAGATAGATAGATATAGATATAGATATGTTGGATATATTGAAATATTTTATTACTTCCTCTGTCCCGACCTAATTGTCCTACTTGCCTTATTTGTTTGTCCCAAGCTAATTGTCCTACCCCATAAATGGCAAATTCTCCCACAATCTCCACAATCAAAATTTCCACATTCAATCTCCACCTTTGAAAAAGTCAAAGATTCCACAAAATCTACTTTTTCTTAGTCTCCGTGACAGGTCAAAGTAGGACAATTAGCTTGGGATGGAGGGAGTATATGATAAAATTACTTAATTATCCTTGATATTTAATATTTTATAGGGATATTATAGTCGTCACAAGAAACATTCACACTTTTATATTAGTAATAGATAATAGATATTTTTTAATATATGTAATCATCTTGATAATTATATTTGTTCTATTCTCAATAATTATTGATTTATTGTAGATTTGTTTTTATGCATCAGTGTGTCCTCATACCTCTGCTGTATATTTTAGGCAATTTTTTTTTTTTTAAACCACGCTGATGATGATTTTCTCTGTTTTCTTTGTATCTGCAGCAAATAACTCCAGAAATTCTGTTTCGATGATGATATACCTGACAAAACCAATGGTTTAAAGCAAAATGATGATAATATTAGTTTTTTTTTTTGTTGATTTTGCTACATACAGCTGAGATTGGAGCAATTTCTTCAAGAAAGAATGTGGTACCACAGTTGTACACAACATGATTGAAGATAAAAATACTACAATGGAACTGAACAAAACAACTTCAACTGTACAAAATCAAAATAACATATAAAAGACGCGATCAATCAATTTCAGCTGGAAAAAAAATAAAATATATATATATATATATATATATATATATATATATATATATATATATTGTGAAAAACATGATAGTCAAAATGTATGAAATAGAAGATTACTCACAGTATTAGAAGACCTGTCGATTTTCTCATGTTTGAATGTTGAATGAGTGATTGAGTGTTCTGCTTATTCCGGTATTTAAATAGAAAAATTTAGGGTTCAACTCTGAAATCAAAATCTCAATTTTTGTGGAAATCACAACCGACAAATTATTAAAAATACTTATGATTTGATTTTAGCTAATCTTGTTGTAGAGATAATATCTCAACAATTGTATCTGGTAGAACTGAAATGAGATTATATTCAACAGATTGGCTAAAAACTCTCCAACAGAATGATTTTTCAACACGTTAAATAGTTTTCGCCAATTCCTTATTTGTATGCTGTATATTAGAATCATTATATTTTCTCATTCTTATTTGTATGATGTATATTAGAATCATTATATTTTTGCTTAGTTTTTTTTTTTTTTTTCCCGAACCATGAATTTTTTACAATAAGCATCTCACATTTTTCTGTATTTTTGTCTTTGTTAGGTCAGTATCAATACACAAAAAATGGAGTAATAGGAATCAATGAAATGAGATTAGGATGGGAAACTGCTTGAAGATCTTGATGATTTGGCTGAAATTATATCCTTCAAGATAGCCTTCAAATTTTTTGATTTTTTTTATTATTTTTTGTATATGATTTCCTACCTGGTGTTGCCTTAATTTTTTTCAAGTGATCTCATATATATATATATATATATATATATATATATATATATATATATATATATATTTGAAATGATCATATGAGTAAGATTTTAGTCTATATAAGATGAAATTTCTATGATTGGATTCAATCTAGCATTCAACGTTGACAATGTGACGATAACAATGACTTATATGTGATGTAAAATTAACTCCTAGAAATTGCTAGTGATGCTTGACATTCGGCGAAAAAATTGTTACTCAAGTAATAGATTCTTTTCGTGAAAAGATATGTTTACACCTCATCCTTTTAAGAGTGCCCAATTCAAAAAAATTGGAATCTCACAAACAAAAATGTCAAAATATTGTGCTTAAACTCAAATTCTTAGAATTCAACATATATCAAAATAATCTAGCTTTTAGTGCATCCAAGTGAAGCTCAAGTTTTGATATCCAAGATTTATAGAAGTAAGAAATCATTTTTTTTTCAAAGAAAGAAGAAGAAGAAGAAAACGGTGTTTACATAATTTATTCGAAATATTGTATTTCACTATTTTGATACTAGGAAAAAAAACAAGAGGAAAATTGTGGACTGAAGGGCCTGTCCTAATTAACCGAAAGCAAGCTAGCTTTATAGGATTGAGAGTTTAGCTGGACGAGGGAGGCCATTGAAATCTTAAACAGAAAGGGTTAAAATTAGTTAAAATTTGGATCAAGTTAAAACAAGTTAACATCTTAAATAATACTCCCTCGTTCATAATAAAAGTCTTGTATGAAAAATAATAAGAGTCATGTCCTAAAAATCAATGCCTCGTTTTACTAGTGTTAGTAAAAAAATAATTTTTTTAGTTTTAATTGTTAGTTAGATACGATTGAATAATTCAACTAAAAAAATAAAAGTAAGTTGTGTGATTGTGTATTGGTAATTTTTGATCGATCATAGCTCCACCAAAATCATCAAAAGTACAAAATTGTTATTATACGACACAAAGAATGTACTCTAATGATGTAGTAATAAATCATGAAATATAAGCAAGGTGACATTTGTTACCACTCCCAGCCAAAGAATGCATGTGATGAGAGAGAGAGAGAGTGTGTGGTTTTAATTGGACGTTAACAACCATCGATTGAAGGTATAGCACGTACTTTTATTGATTATCATGGACCAGATCATGTCACATTTTATGCAACGACTTATTATTTAATCATTTTAATACTTGATTAATGCTTATGTTACACTGCCAATATCTACCTTTACTGGAAACACAAATTTAGGGACCACATAATTTGGTCTCTTCACTTAATTAATCTTTCTTAGGAAACAGATTAACCCAATAGCTTTGCTCCATTTTCAATGGGCTGGAGACTTACCTGAGGTTTTCCATAATTAAATAAATAAATAAATAATCCCTTTTCCTTTCCTCGTTCGCCACAATCTTGTATGAACGTGTGATACCTATGCTTCTCTGACAACATTATTATCAGATTTGAGTGCACCTCTTAAAGGATATATTTTTTCCTTAATAGTAATGCTTCATTTATATGGGTTGTTTAGCTTAAGTTTTAAAATATTACAAATACGACCCTAACAGTAGTTTAGGGAACATTCATTTAGGGCCCCCTATTTTTTTGTTGCAAAATATCATGTAACGTTATTTATTTATTTCATATAGCCCAATAAGATATTATAAAATAATGTTTGTGGCTCACCAATCTTCTATTTGATAATTTTTTTTTTTAAAGGGTGAAAACCAACTACATAAATCAGGAGCGACAAAGATCGTCCATTGCAAAACGTTCAAGGGAAACAAGTAAATCCCCAATCACAACACCTGGGCACTCTAAAGAAAAAGCGAAACGAGCTAGATGGTGTGGGTTACAAAGTTTGCCGACCGACGCACAAGAGAAAACTCAACAGAATGAAAAGCACGAAAAAACGACGAAATAGAAGTAACAATAGACCCAATGTAGGAAAAATCCTCTCTCCGCTGCCTTAGCTTATAGAACAAATTCGTACTGTCAACCTCAACGATAAGCCGTTGATATCCCAGACTTGCCGCCATTTTAACCCCGTCCAAACACGCAAGTGCTTCCGTAGCTTCAATGGACACTTCGTTCTCCATCCACCGGTAGTAACTTTTCATTACCACTCCTGCCTCATCCCGTAGAACACCGCCAAGGCCAGTTCCACCCCCAACCACGCATGAAGCATCAGAATTAAGCTTTAGAACACCAACGGCCGGCGGGGACCACTGTTCCGGTGCAGCAGCAGAACATCCTTGGAATGGAGGGAGCTTTAACGAGTCGTAATCCGTCAGAATCCTCCTTGCACTGATGTAATAGCTGTCATGTGGCAACTCCTTATCCTTAAACAAACGCATATTCATAGCATGCCACAGTTTCCACAGCAACATGCTGAAAATGCAGTGACTCTCCTTGTCCAGCGCGCCTGCGATATACTCAAACCAGTCCGAAATAGAAGCTGTCGACGTTAGCATTACCTGGTCTAGGCGAAGAGGGGAACTGCGACAATATGTATTGGCCCAGTCACAGTCTCGTAGTGCATGCTCAACTGTTTCTTGAGATTTCCCACAACATTTGCAATCACGGTCAACATCCATCCCCCCTCGTATCAAACTCTCGCCACGGGTAAGATTCCAGCCGCCTCTTTCCACATAAAGACGCGCACTTTAGGAGGAATATCCAATTGCCAAATCCACCTCCAGAACTTACGTCTTCCTACATTAGATGACGAGCTAGCCTGCTCCATCGTCTTTTCCCCTCTAGCGGTGTGATAGCCCGTCTTCAAATCATACCTCCCATTTTTTGAACCACTCCAAATAAGTAAATCCCAACCTGCCAAATCATGTATTGGGATTGATCGAATATTCAACGCCTCCTCTTCATCAAATACGGAACAAATAAGATCCCGATTCCACGCCCGTCGATTTGGTAGGATAAGATCTCTCACATACTCCACCTCACACCCATCCGGTTTTAAACTTCTTGGTTTGAAATTTAGCATGTTAGGGATCCACGGGTCCATCCACACCTTAACCTCCGAATTCGTCCTGATTCGCCATATTAGACGCTTCTTAATAACTTCCCGACCTGCCAAAATGCTTCTCCATATATAACTAGGATTATAGCTTAAATTGGCCTCTAGAAAGGAATTATTCGGGTAATATCGTGCCTTCAATAATTTGGATAGAAGGGAACTCTCATCTTTCATTAATCGCCACCCTTGTTTCACCAGCATAGCTGCGTTAAAAGCTGCCACATCTCTAAACCCTAAACCCCCCCTCCCCCTTACTATTGCACAGCAAATCCCAAGACTTCCGATGGATTTTGTGTTCGTTTTGCTTCTAACCCCACCAAAATGGTGAACACGTCGACCTTAATCTACGAATAACAGCCTCTGGAATTAGAAAACAACTCATTAGGTACGTCGGAATAGATTGTGCGACCACTTTAATGAGCACTAGCCTGCTCACCGCCGACAGCATACGACTCTTCCACCCCTTCAACTTCCTCTCCATTCGAGCCACTATCTCATTGAAAAGTGCCTGTTTGGATCGTCCAGCCGAAGCCGGCAACCCGAGACATATAGCATGCTTTTCCACCACCCGAACACAAAGGCTGCCTACTTTACTGAAACACACTTAAGATTTTTCAAGAGAAATCATTTGTCCGGAAGCAGCTTCATAGCACCGGATTACATCCGCAACCTCATCAATTTCTGCCTTACTGGCTCGACCAAAAATAAGGCTATCATCTGCAAAGAAAAGATGGGATATGGTTGGAGCCCCTCTACAAATTCTAGCACCATGTAATCGTCCCGCCAGCTCTGCTTTTTTAAGGAAAGCTGAAAATGCTTCTGCACAAAACAAGAAAAGATAAGGCGACAACGGGTCTCCTTGTCGGAGACCCCGCATAGGATAGAATGTACCACCAGCAGTGGCATTAACCATTATAGAAAAGGACACAGAATTAACAGATCTCATGATAAGCTTCACAAACCCCCAATTCATGCCTAATCTAAGCATCACTCTCTCAAGAAAAACCCACTCAACTCTGTCATAAGCCTTGCTCATATCTAGCTTGAACGCAAAAGGCCTTTTTTTCTTAGTAGTGTTATGTCCCATATAGTGGAAAATTTCAAAAGCAGCCAGAGCATTATCAGTAATAAGTCGACCAGGGACAAAAGCAGATTGGTTGGTTGAGAATAGATCATTAAGAATGAGTATGAGCTTATTAGCAATCGTTTTAGTAACAAGTTTAAAGATGACATTTACACAGGCTGATAGGCCAAAAATTAGTAACTCGTTCGGGGTGTTTTTTCTTAGGAATAAGAACAATGAGGGTGTGATTCAAAGCTTGAGGACTAGACTGCCCATTTAAGATATTAAGAACTACAGACAGGACATCAGATTGAATAGAAGACCAAAATTTTTGATAGAAAATAGCAGGCATACCGTCTGGGCCAGGCACCTTTGTAGGGTGCATTTGGCTTAGGGCGTCCATTATTTCTTCCTTTGTGAAAGGTCTGGCCATCATCTCCCGCATGTCTGCTGTCACTTTTGGTTCCACCGCTTCAAGAGCTCTGTCCATATTGAGATTAGTGCCATGCATAAACAACCCTCTAAAATAATCTCCAAACACCTTAGCAATATCCATATCCTCTTCCACCCACTCATCCTTGGCATTTCTAATTCTTTTTATGTATTTCTTTCTCTCCGGCCCGAGGCTGTTTGATGGAAGAAAGCTGTATTCTGATCTCCACTACGCAGCCAGTTTGTCCGTGATCGTTGAGCCCACATAGATTCTTGTCTAGTATGCAATTCTAACAATTTTGTCTCCAAATTCATAATTTTCTCAATGACACACCCACCAGTAGTCATCCTATGTAACTGGCCTAACTTTTCCTCACACTCCTTAATCTGCTTCTCTACACTTCCGAAATGCGTAGCAGCCCAACTGGCCAAACGGACGCCACATAACTCAATCATTCCCTGTAAAGATGAAGGTCTTAACTCATTCAGGCTTTTTTGCCAGCTCTCTCGGACCACCCTCTGACATGACTCATCCTGTAGCCATATAGTCTCAAACCTGTACCATTTACCGCATCTCTTCCCCTGCAATTTCTTTCGCCTTCTCCATTGAATAAGAATCGGGCAGTGATCCGACTCCCTCCGAAATAGGTGGACCACTCTGTGATTAACGTGCATAAATCGCCAAGAATTTGTGGCCACGCACCGGTCGAGTCTTTCCTGGATGTTCCCATCCCCCTGCTGCCCATTTGACCATGTAAAGGTAAATCCGTCAAAGCCCAGATCCTCCAGACTTGCATTGACTAAAGCCCCTCGAAAAGCTTCCATCTTACTCGCCTCCCTCACTCTAGCCCCTATCTTCTCATGATTGTACAAAATTTCGGTCCAATCCCCTACACAGAGCCATGACAGGTTCATTCTCGCGGCTAATTCAATAATCAATGCCCAAGTTAAGTGCTTATTTTGCTCTTCTGCCCATCCATATATACCAGTGAAACGCCACTGCATTCCCGACTCCTGGATTACAGAATCTATAAAGTGAAGACAAGAATCAGTAACTCATATATCCAAGTCATCTCTAGCCAGTAAGCCCAAACCCCCACTACGTCCTCCTCCACCAGTCCCACACCCCACACCCTCCACTAATCTACTATTTGATAATTAATTGGCCTATCAATTTCTTATTACTTACTAGCAGGTCTATCAAATACCTTAATTCAATAAAATTAAATAAATAAGAAAGGAAAGAATATATAATACATCAAAACCACAAAAATTAATTGAGGTTTACAAACGATAAAAAATAAATATAAGGCAAAGGAAGAAGTAGCGCCAGAGGCTGAAGAGCCACCCACAATTGTCTCAGCCAAAAATCAAATAATTTATCTCCATCTCCTTTCTTCAGACTTCAAAAAAATTAGATTACATTATATGGTTGTTACTTGTTAATTCAAACAAGTATATTTCATCCCCACAATTTGAAGAAGGACATGTACGGACTACTTCAGCCTTCCAGCCACAACTAGAAGAATCATAATTTGATGGAGTTCAGTTGCTATTGATTCGCTGGAAAAAAATTAAATAAAAAAAATCCCGAATCAAGTTATATTGCTCTTTGTTTATTTTCTTTTTTAGGTATATTTTATTGTTGTTGGACTTGGGATTGTTAATTGATCGTATGTATTTTTGTTTCCGAATTTGGAATTGTGATATAATTATATATCATGTTATTAATAAAACATAAATTTGGAAGTAAAATAAGAAATGAAAGAAAAAAGAGAGAAGATTTCCTTAAACTCAAAAAGGTGCTCTTGATAAGCTTCTTAGTACTAGTTCTTCAATTGCAAATTTTGTTTATGTAAGTAATCTGGAAGAACTAAATAAACATGGAACAAATGATCAGAAATAACTAAAAGAAAATACTAATAATAGTTTGTGATGTGAATCTAACCCTCAATCAATAAAATTCCTTAAGAATAAGAAATTATAACGGAAGGACTCTAAACCCAGAATCTTACCCTAAGCAAGGCTATGTTATTTCATCAATAAAATAATAGGGAAAAAACTCGCCCTTCAATAAAACAGTAAATGAAACAATACAAATTACAATTCCATGATATAAGAGAGGATAACTCTTCAAGCTATTCCTTCTCCGGTGGCCCCTTCATTGATTACCTGCAAAAGTAGTCCCCCGGTGGATAATCCGGTGGAGGACCCTCCAAAAATTAAGTCAGGAACGATTGAAGATTAAATCGGTAGGGTAGTAAATAACTTTTTCTCTTTTCTCTCTGTTAGCTTTTTTTATTTTGAAAGGAGAACATATATATATAATAACTCATTGGGTAAGGGTAAAAGAGAAAATCTAGTAGGGCTTTGCTGAACCCAACTAGATTGAGCTCGTACCTTAAAGGCCCAATAAGGCCCTTACTATACCAAGATTAATCCTCAGGCTACAACTCTGGCATCCTAGTCCCTTACCGAGCGGCCCATGCTCCGCTCGAGCTCCTTCCTATACCATGACAGCTCCTTCCCGTCTCTCTGGAATCCCGATACATTAGCCTGGACCCGCTTTGACATTATCCTCTCTAACTGCCTAAAGCGAGTCCCCTTATCTCCCACGTTTTCATCACATATTCAGAGTCGTCTCATTTCCGGGCGATACCTAACTACCGCATCAGAACTCCCCCCTACTCTGAGGCAATGGTCAGCTTTGGCTCAGAGTAGCAAACTTTCTTTTCCCCCTCTTCTTCCTCTTTTTTTTTTTTAGAGAGCCCGCGCGGTGTAACCGTCTGGAGGAATTACGTCTTAGAGAATTCAATGGGCACCCTTTTGAATTGGCTAAACCAATTACTAAATAAAAACCAAAAGCTTTCACACAATCTGCTCTGTAACCCTAGAATAAAAGAAATTGGCTAAACATAATTGTATGAAGTATATAAAAATAATCTAGAAAATAACATGTCTTCTACAAAGAAATTAAAAGATTAAATCAGTTTGTTGAAAGAAATTAAATGATAAGTAAACCGATTTGTAGTGCTTACGTTCTTGCTCTCTACCTTCTCCTTGCTTTCTCATTGTTCTAACCTCCAAAATATGATTGATGGTAATGTGATGTCCTACAGCACTTTTTATGGTTGGAGAGTGAAAATGTGAGTTGTTGGGTGTAATCCTCCATAAAATCAAAATAAAAAATAAAAAAAACGTATATGGCAAACCTAAAAGTCATATTTGGAGGTCTTTCACTCGAAATTTAAACTGTTTCTATTTTGAACAAAGTTGTAGGCAATCGAGTTATCTTTCAATAGCACTAGGTTCATCTTCATTGGATATATAGAGATCGATATAAACTAACAAACTTCATTGTTTCAACACAACTCTTATTGGGACCCATAGACTCACATTCATCCTAGGGGTAAGTAAAAAATAAACGAGAAATAATATGAAAGAAAAAAAAATAAACCACAAGACAAGAAAGAAAACAACAAATTATAACACAAAAAATAATGTGGAAACTCCAAGATAGGAGAAAAATAACGACCGACAAGAGAAAATACTATCATGTGAAACTTTACACCCCATGGCGATTCTACCACACTACTACAAATCTTTATGACTGAAACTCTTCTCCCCACTCATTACAAATCGTTATGAATCACAAAGCCCTTCTCCACACTTCGCACATTAGAGAATACAAGAAAATAATTTAAGAAGAGTCAAATACAATATTATAGTGCACGGGTGCACTTGAATCCAAAACTAGTGGGTCTCTTAAATACCCATAAGAAACCCCTAATGTTTGATCTCAAAACCAATATGGTACACACATATCTTAAGTAATTATAAGAGATCTTCAACTTCATCTCTCAAAGCCATGAGGGACAACCATCTTCTTTAATTTTTGGCACCAAGCACAACAAACTCCACCTTAACAAAAATAAAAGAAGATCCATTGTCTTCACCAACAATCATCATTCTCAAGCCAAATAACGATCCTACTCCAGCATGTGAGTTGATCACATAGAACCCCTTCCCCCCATTCTAAGAATTTCATAGGCACATTTTAAAAAAACCTTGCTCAAGTTTTTGGTGATACTCCCATCTCTTGGCTCCCATGGAAGTCCTTCAACCATCAGCATGACTTGCACCACACACCTTGCCTCTATGCGAAACCAATGCCTTGTGTGCAATTATGTAGGCCAGTTAACACCATCACATATATTGGTCCTAAATGGTAGAGATTTAGAGGGGGGAAGGGGGTGAATAAACCTCTAACTATATCGATTTTTCGCTTTCAAATACTTAAGCTTGTTGCCTACTATTGGAAACTTGTTCTTAAAATAGAGCTAAAGCAGTAATTATCCTTGGAATGGTAGGCTTATAGAAAATTATTCTTAGGGTATCTACAACAAGCAATGCTCAGATAGAGTTTTGTGCAGCGGAATATGCAGATACATTTTCAAAGGCTATGTTATAAGTAGTATGTAGTATGGCGCAAAAAATAATAAGAAAATACTTAAAAAATATAATGGTTCGAAGGTGAGGGTAATCATTCTACGCCTGTTGTTTCCTAACATAGAGGGAATATAATAAGGTTGTGTTTGGATTGAGGGATTGGAAATGGATGGATTTAATGTCAATGGATTTGAAATCCACTCAAGTTAGAAGGGATTTGAAATCCACTCAAATCTTTCAAAAGATCACTCAAAATGAAATCATAGATTTATAAATCCATGGTAATCCAAACAACAATAATGGATTTGAAACTAAGAATTGCAAATCCATCCTCAAATCCTTCTATCCAAATGCAACCTAAGTTGTTCACACAGTATAATCTTAGCTACACTGATGTCCAAGTCCAGCTTGGCACATTACATTAGTTTGTTTGTCTATTCTTGGAAGACAACTCATCTACTATACACGTTCCTCAGAATAATCCTAGTATACAAATATACTTTTAACCCCTAATTCAAATGAAGACTCCCCGTTAAAATAAACTTGCAAGAGAAGGTTTAATGAAAGGTTTTGTTCAACAATTGGAAGTTGCCTATAAACGTGAGTAGAAGTTGAGATGTGACCAACTTTCTGGATGAGAATGATTAGGACCGAGATAAAGCTTTCTGAGGTCTAGCTGGACTTGACTTTGAGATAGTTACTACAGCTTTGAATCTTCACTTGTGTAGAATGCTGCTACGTGCTGCTTTTGCTTTCTGTTACTAGACACACACTTTAGAAATGATCTTGAGTGATAAGTCTTTGGAAACTTTGAAATGATAACTTGAAGGTGGTAGTTCTGAGTACTTCAGAATTTCTGTAGTCTTTGCTCGTCCTTCATCTCCGTCTATTTATAGCATTTGGGATTCCTTCTTGTTGAAGAGTAAGAATTTTCCCATTGACTACTTAATTCTCCTCGTTGGCTTTCTAGCCATTTTTGTCCTTTAACAGAAAGTAGGACATAGTTGGTGTAGCTTGATGTCAGTGTTCGCAAAGTTATTTTTCCTTTAGTCAAAACACGTGGACGATTGAGTAGTCAGTACATGAATTACTTCTTGTCTCCACTGGCTATATTTTTTAGTCTTCGAACCTCTAACTTTGACTTGAGTTATCCTCTGCTTCCATGGTTGTTGCATGCTTGGTGCAAGATCCTGACTTGCGAATAAGTGGATCTTCCTTGTAGCAGGCATTGATATACGCTACGAAAGCGTAGGTTCCGTGTTCCATGCTCTATACAACATTTGTTCCTTAGTTCTTACTGTGGACTTCTTGGATCATGCATCCTTGATGATCTTGTTGTATCTCTTGTTGTGACTTCTGCCTAAGTAGAACTAGCTTTATCTATTACAAAGATTACAGAGTATATTGGGGATCTGATACCATGTTAGGATTTGAGAAATATTGGCGTTGTCGCGTGATTTTATTGATCAAGAATAAATAGGTACAAGTGCATCTTTACAAGATCTATATACAAGAAATATAAACTGAATCTTGAGAAGATCCATAATTATCTCAAATACTACTTACATCATGGTTCACATAAATTTCCTAACAACATCCCGTTTCATAGAAACTGCTAACATGCCATAAGGATGCACATTTCTCCTCAGAAGAAATCTTCTTCAGTCATGACGTTAGCATCGGAGTTATTTGCCTTATGAGCTCCATCTTGACCAAGACAATTCCGCTTTATATGCCCTGCTTGTCTACAGTTCCAACAAACTATATTATGTATGGAGTCCTTCTTCCTTCCTTTCTAAATGCTACCACTG
This sequence comes from Ajuga chamaepitys, assembly GCA_958295605.1. Taxonomy (NCBI): domain Eukaryota; kingdom Viridiplantae; phylum Streptophyta; class Magnoliopsida; order Lamiales; family Lamiaceae; genus Ajuga; species Ajuga chamaepitys. The sequence continues at coordinate 36,582,650 of OY282498.1, read as the reverse complement.
CTGAGTTTTCTGTTGAAATGCGACCTTTACTCATCAGCCTTTTTTCTTACATAAGAGTTCCACTGACTTCGAAAAAGGCCAAAGTTTCCTTTCCATATATCAAAATTGACTTCACGTGCTCGTATGAATATAGAAGCGATAAGATGAGCCTCAACGCTTTATCCTCAACTTCAATTTTTACTCTAATTCCCTTTAGCTCGGAGATGAAGCCATTGACAATACTCAGGTGATCGAAGATTTTTGCACCATCATCGACCTGCAATGTGTGAAATTTCTCTCTGAGATACTACCAATTTAAGATATCCTACGCTTGGCATAATGCTTCAAGCTTTACCCACAACTCTCTGGCGTTTGAAATCTCGTGCACGTTTACGAGGACATTGTTGGCCAAACATAGTCGTATTGTGCTTGCAGGCCTCAAATCTGACTCATCCCAATCTTCATCATCCGTGCTAGACTTTACAAAATCTTTTTCTTTGCTGGAACCTCCAGCCGAACTCGACTTTCTTTAAGCGCCTTGTGTGACCAGACTTGTATCAACAAATCTTTGACTTGTACTTGCCACAAGCTAAACTTTATCTTTCCATTAAATTTCTCCATGTCAATCTTCATTGCCGAAAATTTTGCCGTACCTACTTTATACACCGTAACCTACGAACAACCATCTCCAAAAATATTCTGACATGGAGGCTCAGCCTACGATGCAACCACAAAGCATACTCAAAATTAGAGATTACCCTTCTCGGGCTCTCTGAACCTAGGCTCTTATACCACTTTGTTGGGATCCATAGACCCACATTCATCCTAGGGGTAAGTAAAAAAATGAGAAATAATACGAAAGAAAACAACAAACCACAACAAAAGAAATTAAACAACAAACCATAACATAAGAATTTAATGTGGAAACTCTAGAACCAGAGAAAAACTATGACCCATTTGAGAAAATACTATCATGTGAAACTTTACATCCCAGCGTTAATCCTACCACATTAATACAAATTTTTATGACTCACACTCTTCTCCCCACTACTTATACCCTTCCCCCCGCTCTCCATACTGGAGAAGACAAGAAAGGAACTTCAGAAGAGTCAAATACAAGATTATAGTGTATTTGACTGGTGCACTTGAAATCAAAATAAGTGGGTCTCTTAAATAACCATTATAAACCCCCAACTTTTGATCTCAAAATCAATATGGGAGAAACGTCTCTTGAATATGATAAGAGATCCTCAACCTCTTCTCTCAAAGCGATGTGGGACATCCAGCTTCTTTAATTTTTGGTACCAAGCACAACAACTCTGGTTTTCTTGGAAATTTCTTGTAATTGATGGGAGGAATTGTAAAATCTTGTAAACATAGAATTTTTAGATATTCGTCTTATCTTTTCAAAAAAATCAAGCTAATGTCTTGAGTCGTATAAAGTCATGGAAGGAGAAGACGCTCACTAAGGCTGGTTGTGAAGTTTTGATTAAGACGGTTCTTCAATCTATTCCTATTACTCGATGAGCTGCTTAATCTTACCACTCTCCACATGTAAAGATATTGAACGAGATATCCCCCACTTTTATTCGGGCCCACAAAAGAGACCAGAAAGCACCAGTGGGTCAGTTAGGAGAAATCCACGAGAGCTAAAAGAGTGGGGGGCTTAGGGTTCCACGAATTACATTTTTTTAATCTAGCGATGGTAGCTAACTAGCATTGGCGGGTTTTGACAAACCCAGATTTGATAGAAGCCCATATCCTCATGGCTAAATATTTTTCTAAGTCCTCGCTTTCTGTGGCAGAGTTCGGATCGAAACCTAGCTATTTCTGGAGGAGCATTCTTAGTGCTCGGGAACATGTTGAAAAGGGAAGTGCTTGGTGAGTCGGGAATGCAGGTTCATGTGGCCAATGATAATTGGATGGGCGTTGAAGATCCGGTACCACAAAAAATGGGTTATCTCAAGGTTCCCAACTAACATACTTTTATTGATGCAGGAAATGGAGTGTGGGGCTTAACGAAAATTCATGCAGCTTTTACCATGGCAGAAGCCACTACAATCCAGTCTATGACCCTTAGTCATCAATTACCGAATGATCCGCGATTTTGGAAGTCGTCTCGCAATGGCGAATTTACGATGAAAACGGCTTATCATTAGCCGTCACATTATTCTCCAAAAGTGCTATTGACATTCCATCACCATATAATTTTAATTCGATTTGGTTGAAGGTGTGGAACATGCAAACTTTGATGAAAATCAAGCACTTTCTTTGGTATACGTGCTGCTACTCCTTACCCACTAGATTCAATCTTGTGAAGCATAAAATGGGTGATGATCCAGTAAGTTCTTTATATGGGGAGGAATTTGAAACGTCTTAGCACCACTTCTTCAAATGTTCGAATGTATATCAGGTTTGGAGTATTAGAGGTCCGAGACATGGCTATTGTTGTTACAAGTGTACATCATCTGAAGCTAAATACAAGTGTAGCTAACTTTCGAGATGGAACTGTTAGACTCAGTTTCATAACTATTTGTGACCATGAAGGAGAACTATTACTAGCTGTTGTTACAAATGTCGGAGCCAGTGGATCCACAACTATGCTAGAGAGTCTCGCTTTGAGATTTTCTCTCAAAACGTCTATTGGGGCAAGTATTTTTGGTTTGGAATGATAGCCATATGCTAATATCTATGATAAAAACGAAGACAAGGAAGACACATATTGTGGAATGATCGTCGAGGATATTCCCATGTTATTTGTAACTGCGAGAGGTGATATATTTTCCTATATTCCTAGACAGGCTAATGTAGTTGCTCATAAAGTAGCTAATATTATTGTGGAGACATGAGAGTGTAGTGTTTGGGTTGAGGATGTTTCCTCATGTGTTTCATCACTTATACATTGTGATGTGAGACGTCAGCCTAATGCTTGATTTATATAATTCATGTATTTTCCTAAAAAAAAAAGCAAAAGATGTATTTTAATTTAGCCAAAGATATCAATTTATACATGTATTTCTAATAAAATTGATATCAAATGAGCTCTTGAATACATAAAAAATTCATTTGCAATTTGAATTGTGCGGATCAAAGATCCATGTAAGTCGTATACATGAAAAGTTGTGATTATAATTAATTCAAAATTAGTGATGTTGATTTATGATTAAGAAACAGTTAGGCATAAAATCATTTGTTAGTGTAAATAAATGGATTAACTGCGATTATTGGGCAAATTAAACGTACCCACCTATTGTGCTGACATGTCATTGACGTGAAGTGGGGCCCATTGAACAGAAACTAGTCTTGACTTGTGAGGAATTTGAGGGAGAGGATACCATTATTTATGAAATAGTGCAACTTTCGGTGATTATTTGACCTCCAGATCTTTTGTTCTCGTTGACTTTACTAATTTTCTCTACAGTTTTCTTACTTTGGATCGATGCCACGCAACTGATAATAATAATTTATTACTAAAGGGAAACAAAATGGAAATTCATTAATAATTTGCACCAATTATTGGTGCTAAACTTATGGAACACTCTAGTCCTTTGGGATTTACGAGCTATCATACATAATACCAAATGCTAATTCACCAAAAACATACCTTTCTTTCGTACCAACTCTATAAACTTTAAATTTTATACAATTCTATCAGTAGTTATGCAGAAATGTATTACTTCTTCTATCCTATAAAATAATTATTTTTATATTTTATTTTTAGTCAATTTAATGAAGGTTAAATTTTTTAAAAACCATCAATATATATTCACACTACATATTTTAGTTTTTTTAGTTGACTTATTAAATCATTTCTAATTAATATTTGAAATTAAAAATTCCACTTTCTAGCTCTTTCAACAAGTAAAATGAGGCGGCGATTTTTGAAACATAACTCTTACCTGGGACAAGATTTTTTTTGATAAACGAATCTTTTTATGGGACGGAGGGAGTACTTGTTTTTTGAATTTTTTTTTCAAAACAAGTAATACTTTTCAATAGAGGTGACGATATGGACCCCAACACGTCAACCCACTTAAAGTGGGCTTCGATAGAGGCACGATGGGTTCTATCTTGAACATGAGTCAACCTACTTTACCCGTTTAAGTAACCCGTTGAACCCATTTATAAATTTAAGTAAAATTATTTTATGTTAATTTTATTTTTAAGATACAATTATAAAAGAAGGATGCAAAATATATGGAAAGGTTATATTTAAAAGGATATAAAAAAGTGAATCCATGAGAACAAATTTAAAAGTAAAATCTAATAGGGACATATTACAAGTAAATTTGGAAAAAAATAACTCAAGACATCGTGGGTTAGCTCTAATAAGGTAGAATTTGTATTGATTGAAAGTTGAAACGGAAAACTCTAACCCGCTCTAGCATTTCTTTGTTTTCATGTTTTTAATTGTAAATGTGTGTATTGTATTAACTACATCAAATAAACAAAGCAAATTATTGATTGTAACTTATGTAGCGACTTATACTCGACTTGTATGTTTTTTTTAAATATTTTCACATGATATAAAACTTTTACAACAAATAAATATTTAATAAACACAAATATATTTTTAATTTATGCGGTTTAGATGGGTCAATAGGTTAGCACACAAAATTATCGGGTTGGGTATGAGTTTTGATTTCTGATACTTTTAATAAATGAGTTGAGTTTGAGTCATTCTACCCACAAATTCGTTAGGATTCAACTCATTAACACGAATCTAATCCATATTCTCACCCTAGTTTTCAATATATTTAACCCTCTCAAATAACTTTATTGTAAACGTTTGTGTTTCTTCTCATCTTCTTTTAGGTATAATTATTTTATAAATATTTATTTATACAATATTCCAACAGTTTCAAAACAAATGTCTTTTTAGCTTTTTTTGAAATTAGTATGTTTTGGAATAAGGAAATTATCAACGAAATTAAGTAGGTTGTTTAAAGTAATATTAGAAAAATTATAGTTTTTCTAATAAAGTGATACTTATTATGAAATTTTTCAAAGTGTCTAGAACTGACACAAGGGAGTATTGATTTACAAAGCCTACTCGTTTGAGTTTTTACAAGTTTCCATTTAGTTGGTTCTAGTTAGCTAGTGCATTAATAAATGTATGTGATTAGGAGAAATTAAAGTAGAGTTGTGAGCAAATGAGTGGCGCAGTTGGTAGAATGTCACATTAGTCCTTGTAGCCGAATTTCCGTAACTACCTCTTAAATTATGAATCTACTTTTTCCAAAATAGTTGCTTTTATCTACTATCGTTGGCACTTGGCAACGACCTTTTAACATAATTTTTTAATTTGACCTATAAGCTTTGTGTACAAAAATATAATTAATGCAGACAAAGATCTCGTCATGTTACCAACAATTCAAACCGGTATGCTGTCATGTTACCAAACAATTCAACCAAAGATTCCTAATTATTGACTGCCAACTAAATTAAATCATACTATTATCCATATAATTATCCTAACCATTTTTAAGTTATGTTAATGCTATATTTAAATTTGAAAAATATGTAGGAAAAAAGCATCAACTTTCTTATCATTATGATGTATAACTTTGAAATAGAAATTTGTACATTCTTTCACGTAATAAAAACCCTCAATTATTTTTACCCAAATACAGATCCATAGCATATTGTAATTGAGAGTAAAAGCCCAGGATGCTTTCCATATTGTGATATGTACAATTATATATTCATATTCTCTAAAAAAAGTCCCATTACCATCGTATACTAGTACAGTAAAGAAGATCCTTAATCATATATATTTTGAGATAACAATTGTATTTTCCTATAATAAGTTTATCTGATAACTTGTCGTGGTAAAAAGAGTCTTAAAAATTATTTGGGATCATTTTTAGACTACTTTCAGAGCTAAGTAGTTGAAAAAAAAACATTTTAGCAACTTTTTCGTCTTAAATATATTATTTCACTACAAGAAAATTCAAATTAGAGACACAAATTAGTAACAAATAATATTTGTCACTAAATAAAAACAAAATAGAACAGATTAGTGACAGAAAGTGACAAAAAATCATTAGTATCCGATTGATGACGATTTAGCAACCGAATATTAGAGATTGATATAACACGTCTCTATTTCGTAAGTAATTCGATCTCTAATTTCATAATAGAGACGAAAATTCCATCACTACATCTAGAAACAGAATAAATCGGTCTCTATATTTTAGAGACTCATATTATAGAGACCAAACATTTCGTCTCAAATTCGCAACTACTTTAGCATAGAGATAGATATTATGTGATTAGAGATGAATTTTTCCTTTTCTAATTCAATCTTTTTTGTAATGTCTGTGACAGAATTACTAAGACGACATGAAATATTATATCTAATAATGTATTTGTGAGGACTCCTTATTATGTTAGACAAGTTTTTATCGTCATTGTAATAGTGAAGGATTTGAGTGGTACCTGAATCCGTAACCTTGTTTATATAGTGGTGAGTAGTACTACTAAATATCTAAGACACCCAACATATGCACACATGTATACCAACTTTGTGGATAAAAGTACACCTGACATCGAAACAAACTCTATGCTATATGAATAATATATTGGTACTGCTCCAAATATACCTAATTGTTCCAACTTTAGAATCAACTTAAACATCGTGTTAAGATCAATTAGAGTTAATAGATTCCCTACGTTTCTCCTAATTACTAGAAATAGGTGGTGTACAATCAATTATCAATGTTAATAGAGACCTAATATTTTACTAATAACTTTTTTACTACATCCAATAGAATAATAGTAGACACTCTTTATTTACAAAAAAATTCAGAACCTTCTACATGTTAGATATATAAACTGCGATAACGAAAAAAAAGAAAAATTAAACTGAAAACATATGAAATTGTTTACCCAGTGCATTAAAAATTGATTACGTCTAAGATGCTTCTAAACAAGGATTTTTCAATATTTTCGAGAGAACATACCCTTCGGCTTCAACAGTTTGAATTGTGTACATCAAGTAGTATATATACACAAAAATGACACTAATTGACGGTTATCATTCCTAACTAACTCTAGCTGACTTAAGTAACAATACACACTAACAAACTCTAACGACCTTCTAACAGATCTTTCTAGAAGGAACACATGAGCTAGCATCTGAGCTTCATCTAATTGTCCTTACCAACTCTAGCTGACTTAATTAATGATACACGCTTCTAACAAACTCCTAGTAGATCTTTCTAGAAGGAACACATGAGCAACCATGTGAGCTTCATCTAATAACCCCCCTCAAACTCAGTGTCCTCGCATCTAGGATCTTGAGTTTGCTACACACCGTGCTGAAAATCGAGCTGGAAATGGCTTTAGTGAATAAGTCAGCTAGTTGATCCTTGGAACATAGCGTATGTCAATTAGCCTATGTTGAACTCTCTCTTGAACGAAGTACAAGTCAAGCTTAATATGCTTTGTTCTAGCATGCAACACAAGGTTGGCAGCCAAGTGTATGGTACTAAGGTTGTCAACCCAAACCACTGGTTTCTATGATGATCTGATCTTCAGCTCTTGAAGTAGACCTTGGACCCATGTGATCTCTGCTACAATGCTTGCAAGACTCCTATATTCAGCCTCGATTGATGACCCGGACGTGGTGTGTTGTTTCTTGGATTGCCAAGAAACTAAATTTCCTCCAAAGAAAAAACAATATCCCGTAGTTGATCTTCTATCTTCAACTAGAATTCTTCCATCGTGCGGTGCACGAATTGTTAACGTATCACGGATAAATATTAATAATTATATAATTATATTGTAATATAATAGAGGATGTAAATATATATATTTATAATAAAAGGAAAGAGCTTAAAAAATTAAAAATACATAAGTATGAATTAGTTATGAGATAGTCATATTCACTTGTTTAGGGTGTAAATATATTTGTTATCCTTGCATAAAGGCCATTCTAATCTTTATGGTTCCCAATTTATTGAGCGTTACTCAAATTAATATTTTAGAATAACTTCACATTTTTATTTTGTATAAAATATTTTAAATATCAATGTACATCAAAATTTAACTAAATAACAAATTACATTAAAAATTTGGTATACCATTTTTTTTCCCAAATTAATGTACATAGTGGAAACAAATATTAACCTTATTTAGTCAAACTAAATCAATTTTTACAAATTACTTTGATTAATAAACCGAATTATTTTCCATTTTTTATTAATGTAAATCCAATAAATATATGCCATGTAAAAGAAATTTATAGCCCAAAAATATTTCATAAAAAAATTAAAAGTAAAAAAGTAAACTATATAATCTAATCTACATATAAAAGAAAACTGTACTTATAGAAAAATATAATTTTCACAAATAACCTCAAATTTTGGCTAATATGTTGGTATCAATATTTGGAATACAAAGTTTTCGGCTAATCTGTTGATATTTAGAAAATATTCTCCTAGCATAAATCAACGAAATTTATGGTAAGATACTGCTAATCATAAATGTTGGCTAATCTGTTGAATATATCAATATTTGAAATACAAAATCTTTTGGTAATTGGAATACGAAACTTTATGGTAACAATCTGGGAAAAAATCATAAACCGTCCCATAACTATAGTGACTTCCACTAAATATCCTGTATTTATCTGTTTTTTCAATTTCGTCCCATATTTTTTTACATTATCCAATTTTCGTCCTAAAATTCAAAATTTCACCGGAAAATGCACGTGCCGGCATAAATTTGGGGGTTTTCTGCCACGTGGCATCGGGAAAAAATCATATGTCCACTAAATATCCCACAACTTTCTGCTTTTCTAATTTCGTCCAATATGTCCTAAAATTATCCAATTTTCGTCCCAAAATTCAAATTTAAGTCGGAAAATGCACGTGTCGGACACGTGCCGACCAAAATTTGGGAGGTTTTTTTCCACGTGGCGTCGGAATTCTGTGTTGGATTTGAATTTACATTTTTCTTTTTCTTGCCACATTTTTCATTTTCTTTTTACAGTAGTTGTTCTTCTCCTGTGGCTCCATCCACCGCTGCTCTTCCCCAACAGACACAGCCAACAGCCCCCACCCTCTGCCAGTGTTCATTCTGTGCCGGCAGAACTGTCCTCCTCCTGCCGCTCCATTTCGACGTAGGCGATTCTCTTTTGCAGATTCCGGTGAAGGTGAAACTAGCCTCAAATGTGGCAAGAAAAAAGAAAAAGGAAAATGTAAATTCAAATCCAGCTCAGAATTCCAACGCCACGTGGCAAAAAACCCCCAAATTTTGGCCGGCACGTCCGACACGTGCATTTTCTGGCGTAAATTTGAATTTTGGGACGAAAATTGGATAATCTCAGGACATATGGGACGAAATTAGAAAAGCAGAAAGTTGTGGGATATTTAGTGGACATATGATTTTTTTCCGACGCCACGTGGCAGAAAATCCCCAAATTTTGGCCGGCACATGTCCGGCACGTGCATTTTCCGGCGAAATTTTGAATTTTAGGACGAAAATCGGATAATCGAAAAAGATATGGGACGAAATTGAAAAAGCAGATAGATACGGGATATTTAGTGGAAGTCACTATAGTTATGGGACGGTTTATGATTTTTTCCCGTAACAATCTGCTAACCATAAATTTCGGCGGATTTATGGGTTGTAGCTGCAATGTAATCTTGCCATAAAATTTGTGGGTATTTTAATCTTACCATAAAATTGCTACTTCTATATTAAGTAAATGCATTTAGGCGGGAAAATACTGAAATTACTATTTAAAAGGATTTTATTTTATTATATAGTAAGATGTCTGATGCCCAGTCTGCATTAGAGAATCCCTCCAAGTGAAAATGATTAGATCGATAAGATGCAAACCATGGTCAATTGTCCCACTGAGTATACGTTTCATAGCCTTCCAGTGAGCCTCTTGTGGAGACTGCATAAGCTGAAACACTCTATTAACTGAAAAAGACAACTCTGGCTTGGTTACGGTAATGTACTATAGAGCCCCTGCAGTGGTTCTATAAAAATGAACATCCTTAATCGGATCACTCCCATAAGATGCTAGTTTAGTCCCAGTAATCATAGGAGTTGTAACTGCTTTAACAAACTGCATCTTCGTTTGGCAAAAAAGATCCTTGATATACTTCCCTTGAGATAAATGTAATCCACCTGTTGTTTTCTTCACTTGAATACCCAAGTGTAGATAAATAAATTTCGTATCCAATCAAATGGCGACACATGAAACTTAATTAAAAAAAATATTCATCTCTTGGGAATTTCAAATTAATCTCTAAGTTATAGTATAATTAATAGTTAATTTGGGCCAAAATAAATGATCTACCAACACTTTGGCAAGATAACCCAATTAAGTCAAAAGGGCCTCTACAAATAAAAAAGGCCCAAAAGTCAACTTGGCCCAACCGAAATTAGGCCAAGCCCAACCAAGTCAAGCCAGGCTCAGCGAAAGCAGGCCAAGCCCAACCAAATCAGGCCAAGCCCAATCAAATCAATGGTGGCCAATCATATGACGCCATCTAGCAAAGCAAAAATGGAAATAGGTCCTCCTCACACCTATAAATAAAGACCTCTCTTCATTCATTAAAGACACAAATTGAGAGCTTCAAGAAGTTAGAAGAAATCCAGAAGACACAAAGCTCTTGAAGATTTGAAGACGTTCTTGAAGATTCGAAGACATTATTCAAGATTCGAAGAAGTTCTTCATCAAAATCATCAAGAAGTATTGTTCGATTTGGGATCAAGCCGTTCGACCTTCGGACAAACATTATTGAAGAACAACTTAAGCGGCGAAGAAAATCAAGAAGAATGTTTCACTCCAAATTGTCAAATTCAAAGAAAACATTCGAAGAGAAGAGTTAGAGGATTGAAGACTAGAGACTGTAACCTACAAAGTTCTTCATTTAATCCAGTTGAAATTAATTTATACAAGTATTTTGTGTTTTTTAGTTCAAAATGTAAAAAACATTTGTTACAAATTTAGCACGCTCGGTGGGACATCTCTACCTCTCATCTCTTCTCCTCAACCAACAGTTGAAGATAGTGTTATGATGCCTCATAATATCACAATGACAAAGATCGCCGCAACAAACTCTCCAACTGCAAATGTTAATGTCCTCACCAGGTGTATGTAAAGAAAATCACAACTGTTGGCATCTTCAAAGTGAAATACTTCATCTGAAGCTGTCGAGAAGCCTGTGCCAAACATTGTTGATAGCAATAGAGATGAAAAAGACAACTCTGCATGTTCCACTCCTCGCTCTATATCAAGCTCTTCATCCACTCCAGACATTGCTCCGGTGATGATGACAAATAGTTCAACTATGGAGGAACAACTCGTAAGCTTAACCAAAGAATTGAAGGTCTTACGAGACACGTCCAAGAGCAATTGAAAAATATCATTTTGGGAACCATCAAAGACAAGTTTGATGGGCACCTAAGTCATCCCTAACTTACAGCAAAACATACTCTCAGAGAATTGACAATCTAAAAATGCCAATAGGTTACCAACCTCCTAAGTTCCAGTAATTTGATGGCAAAGGTAACTCGAAACAACATATTGCACATTTTGTCGAGACATGCAACGACGCTGGAACTTATGGCGATCATTTGGCAAAGCAATTTGTCCGCTCATTGAAGGAAAATGCATTCAAATGGTATATAGACCTAGAAGCTAACTCCGAAAATAGTTGGGAGCAGATGGAGTAAGAGTTCATCAACCATTTCTATAGCACCAGCCGGATAATGAGCATGATCAAGTTAACAAATTCCCGTCAGTGGAAAGACGAGTCTATTATCGATTACATCAATCGATGGAGAAATCTAAGTCTTAATTGAAAGGATTGATTATCTGAATTTGAAGAGCTGACAACCAGAGCTCATGACATAGAGCTGAGTATGGGCGAAGTCGGAGTTGAGGGGCCTCTTGTTTATGAGTCTCATAAGTTCAACACTGTGGGGCAAGTCTTCCGCGAAAATCTGAAATAAAGACTCCATGGTTGTTAGTGCAATGCCCATCAAATTTCAAAGAAGCAATGATGCCAAAGAAAAGAATGTTCCTCAAGATAGGGAGCAAAGGAAATCAACTTTTGAGGAGAAGCAGCAAAGGACTTATCCGTTACTAGATTCCGATGTCTCCGGAATATTTAATCATTTGATCAAAGAAAATCTCACCGAGTTGCCAGAAATGAAGTGGCCTGAAGAAGTTGGACATAGTAATGACCCAAAATACTGCAAGTACCATCGCTTGGTAGGGCATCCAATCCAGGATTGCTTCATATTCAAGGGCAAATTCATACAGTTAGCCCGACAAGGGAACATCATGTTGGATGAAGAAGATGCAGCTGCAAATTTCATCACTACTAAAGACAATGCTAGTTGTGATGATGCTTCTAGCAATAAGACGGGTGGAGAAAAGAGTGGATCATGCCAGTCTAGAGTTGAAGATCATGGCGACGATCGCGAGTGGAACTCAGCAATGACCTTCACAAATGAGGACTTGCTACTTAATTCACGATCACACTATCAGCCTTTGTTTGTGAGTGGCTACACTCGTGAGCAAAAAGTGAATCAAATCTTGATTGATGGAGGTTCAGGATTCAACATATTGCCTTTACAAGTAGTGAAGAAGTTGGAAATTACCACGAATGAACTCACCAATAGTCGCCTGATGATCCAAGGCTTCAATCAAGAGAGACAAAGGGAACTTGGCACCATTATGTTAGAATTGTTGATAGAAGACATGACTTTAATTGTGTTCTTCCATGTCATAGATGCCAAAACGTCATACAATATGCTTTTGGGTTGGCCGTAGGTTCATGGGAATGGAGTAGTTCCCAATGCTTCAAGTATTATCATGAGGGAACTGTGAAGAAAGTGTTGGCCGACATCAAACCTTTCACCAAGGCAGAATCATACTTCGCTGATGCTAAGTACTATTTTTCAGAAAAACCTAAGGAATGTCAAGTAGAAGAAACTAAGGATCCATCTTTGGCTTGTTTCAGTAAAGGAAAGGAACCGCTCACAAGAGTTGAGGTGTTGAAGGGATTGACATTGCCTTTAAACAAACTTGATGCAAATAAGCCTTTTGTGCCGCCAGTTGGGTATATGATTCTGAAGGAAACATTGCATTGGGAAAGATGTTCCCTGAAATTCCAAGGTAGTTAGAATATGGAATTAATGTTACTCAGGAAATGTTGAAGACGAGTGGCTACGCCATCCAAAGTCTAAAGATAGGTCTTGGTTATGTCTCCCAAAATCCTATTCGTATTTCCATCTAGAGAACTAGTACGAACCACATATTTGAAGACGAGGCTTCATCAACAGAAGGTGAACTTGATGAACATGGCAAGAAACTTAAACGAGTCCTTATCTTTGATAAGCGCGGCCCTTTTATGGCGGGTAAAAGGAATAGCCACCGAAGGTTGAGTGTCGCCAAGGGACCCTTTCAAAAAATCCATAGTTTGATATCACCTCGAATGAAATATCGCACAACCTTGTGCAAATCATGTGGGAGCGTTCTTATGGCTAAAATGCAAATGGTGATTCTCACTCGAGTCGACAACGAAGAGGATGATAGAGAAAATGTAGCATCCTCAAACTTTGTGGATACTAGCATCCACCGCACAACTTCTCAAAATATTGAAAGCACCTACGGAAGAGAAATTTATTTGATGATCAAAAAGGTATTCATCACTGAAACAAATAGTACTATGCATATGGTCCAAGTGAGACAAAGCGATGGTCAAACAAGAGCACACATAGATTTCAGAATTCTTGAGGAAGTCAATGAACATGTTGAATCATCAAATCACATTACTCTATGTCAAGACACTTTAGCTTAGGAAGTCTATGCAAATGGCACGTACAAGTTACTCTCCGAAGATGGCGTGCGAGTTGGTCCCATCAATAAGAAATTCTTGAAGAGCTACTATGCTTGAGCTTGAAAAAAAAAAGATAACACAAAAAAAAAAAAAAAATATCGTAACCCGCATGTGTATAAACTGTGTACAGTATATGTGGTTATATGTGGTTAAACTATTAATTTACTCCACTAAAGGTATTTTAAGTGGTTAAAGTTTAAATACCCCACTTTCGCTAAAGTGGATAAAGAATAGTCACTCCTGACCTGCATGAGTATAAACTGTGTATGACACCCCTCCCCCCCCCCCAAAAAAAAAAAAACAAATCACAAAAGTGGCTAATTGAACTACGTTATGACTCATTCCCTTTCATCAGGGTACGTAGGCAGCTTAGAAATTTTCTAAGTTCAATCATATCTTGTGTTTCCCCTTTTCTAAATTACCTTACTGCTTGATCAATAAATTGACCTAGTACAAATCGAAACTAAAAAAGTCAAGGGAAAGGAGTTGTTTATGATAATCTTGCAATCCGGAGGATTGCGATGGTGAAAATCTCCTCTCATCTATCACGAGTGTTTTGATCCAAAGTTCACTCGAATACCTTAGTGGGAAAGTTGATGAATGTCCAAGGCATCTAATTTACTGTGCGTCTTTGTAAAGCGTAAGTCCATCCGACTATCAGTGACCGGCAAGATGTATCGTCAAACCCAACTCCATCATGTTTGTCAGAAATTTATGGATTGGTTATCTAGGTCAAGTGCGCCTCTTGAAATCATCGGGATAAATTTATCTCTCCTCGTCGATTTTGATGGTCTGTCGGATTCACCTCTCAAATCTTCAAGATGAGTATGCCTCTCAAAGTTGAGTCTATCGGATGTGTCTCTCACAGTTGAGTCCATTGGGTGTGTCGCTCTGAGTTGAGTCCACCTATCAAATCTGCAAGTCAGGTGCATCTCTCTAAGTCGAGTTCGTTGAGTTCATCTCTCCAAATCATAGGAAGGACTTCGTCTCTCCCAGTCAAGTTAGGTTCACTTTTCCAAGTTGTGTCTGTCATGCGTGTCTCTTGAATCAACTCCATCTCTTAAGTCTTTAAGATGAATTCGTCTCTTCCAAGTTGAGGTTGTCTCTTGAATCTTTGGGATAAAACCCCCTTTCCGAGTCGAGTCCTTTGGGTTCGTCTCTCCAAGTTAAGTTCATCGAGTTCGTCTCTCCAAGTCGAGTCGGTACGCCACTCCAAGTCCAATTTGTTTGGTCCATTTATCCAAGGAAGCTGTCTATCGCTCTAGTATGAGTTGCCTCTCCAAGTCGGCCCAAGTTGAGCTTCTTCTCCAATTCTTGCGGCGAGTTTTCTTCTCCAAGTTGAATCTAGCAGGTGTCTTTGAGTTGAGTTTGTCTCTGGGTATTTCCGTGATGAGTCTTCGTCTCAATGTCAATTTGAATTTGTGTTGAGCTCTCTAAGTTGAGTCTTTCTTCCTGTCTTCCGAGTTGATTCGCCGGAAGGATTGCTCTAGAGTGACTCTTTGCTTCTTTAGCGGTGCTCATTTTCCGCGATGACGGCTGGGTCATGTCTGTTGTGCTTTCTTTGACCAAACTTAACGTAAGTTTCGAAAGACACGGGAAAGATGCAAGATCTATCATTGTATCCTCGAGTTAGGTGCTAAATTTGGAAAAACACTGCAACTTGGAAGTAGCCAATCATAAGAAAGCCCGCTAAAGAAGCCATGGCGATATCGACGTCTCTCCATCTATAGTTTTGAACATGTTGATGGAAGGGCACTTACCACATGTAACGACCCGCTTCTAAATTTGACGGACTGTCCTCACAAACCAATACAAGTCTTTTTCAGCGCGCTTTGTCCTCACTCTCGTGCACCCTAAGAAACTTTCCAGGGGGTCACCTATCCTGAAATTGAGTAGCACTTATAAATTCTTTAAGCCCTCTTCAACTTATGCAGTCCCATACCTGCATAGTCTCAGAATGGCCCATCAAAGTCGACTATACGGTCCCATACCCGCACAGTCTCAGGATATCCTGTTTTTCGGGTGCGGGATTAGTTCATTCATGTCTCCCTTCACCTAAAAGCCTGGCAGGAGATGCTCATTGTCCGTGCCTTCTTCTCTTATTACACCTGCGATCACTCGCCGCCCTCTCGGTCCCGAGCGTCACATGCCCACCAGTTTCCGCCTGGTTTATCCCCGAACCACACCGTACTGGGAGAGGTCCTGCTCTGATACCATTTGTAACGACCCGCTTCTAAATTTGACGGACTGTCCCCACAAACCAACACAACTCTTTTCTAGCGCGCTTTATCCTTACTCACGCGCACCCTGAGAAACTTCCTTGGGGGTCACCCATCCTAAAATTGCTCCAGGCCAAGTACGCTTGACCTCAGATTTTTCTCAGAAGGAGCACCAGAAAAGAAGATGCACCTTGTTGGTATGAGTAGCACTAATCAATTCTTTGAGCCCTCTTCAACTTATGTAGTCTCATACCTGCATAGTCTCGGAATGGCCCATCAAAGTTGACTATATGGTCCCATACCCGCACATTCTCAGGATACCCTCTTTTTTTAGTGTGGGATCGGTTCGTTCATGTCTCCCTTCACCTAGAAGCCTGGCAGGAGCCGCTCATTGTTCGTGCCTTCTTCTCTTATTGCACCGGCGATCACTCCCCGCCCTCGTCGGTCATGGGCGTCACACCACACCCCTACATATCCACCATTGGAATTCTTGAACCACCAAGATAGTTAGTTTCTATTCAGGCTGGTTTTCCTCGTCAAGAATCATCAAGTGATGTGAGTCAGTCACGGTAGAATAAGTGATGTCTTTTGAGGTGAACGGTCGTGATTCCCACATTAAAACAAGGAAAAGAGGCAAAGTTCATGGAAAATAAAGCAAATAGTGCGTAACAATTTCATGCATGCAGAGGTAGCACCAGCGAGGTGCGGGAGGACATGGGATATATATGGAGGAGACCAATTAAATGTCATGATCAAGCATCATAAGTTTCCATTTGGCCAGAGAAGTACATGTAACTTTCATGAATAATGAGGGAAAATTAGTTATTGTTTAAATATGAGATCAAGTTGAAGAAAGTCAAAGATGATACATGGGTGTTCTAGATAACATTATGAAGAACACTTAAATTTGGCGAAAACCCGATATACACGCTTCAAAAGAGACGTATCAACCGCTGCCCACAAGTTCTGTATCCAGCTGCAACATTCCAGTTGATTTTCGAACGTTCGAACCTGCAAAAGATCAACAAATAGGGGGTGAAAGAGGATTCATTATCAACTCAACTGGAGAAATTGAAGGGGAGGCGAAAGCCATATGTTGAACATAAAAAAGGTGCATTCTTTAGTGTCTTGGAGAAGAAAATTGAACAAGAAAATACGAAGCTTGCGAAGTTGGATGAATATTTTCACTCTAAACATTGAGAACCTTAATTACGAAGCAGATAACACTAGCTTGTCAGATCCTCCAGAGAAAATTATGCCTTGTTGGAAAGTTCCACCGACCGAAAAGAACTCCGAATTCCCGAACAATTATGTGGAACAAAGAAAGGCACTTGTTCGTTCATAAGACTGAATTTATGGAGTGTTATAATGAAGAAACAGATAATAAGGAACATGGAAAAGGATGTGGACAAGATGAATTACGGAGGAAGACAAAACAAAGAAGATGATAATTGTATCAGTTATCTTCCTCCAGATGGCAAAAACACGACTATGTTCATTCCCTTTTTTTTGGAAATTTCCTTCAAATCAATTGCTTGGAGAGGAGGTAAGATTTGTAGATCTTTTCCTTGCTTATAGTCCAGCGCATATGAAGATAGAAGGTGAAAGCAATTCTCTATTACTAAATTCGTGAAACCTTTCTCGGACTAATGTTTGCGAGAATTAAATGCAGAGCATAAATATTTTCTTTTTGATAAAAAATGCAGGCCCCACAGAATATTTGGAAGAATGGGGTCAATTATTCGATGAATGGAGTGTTTATCCTTGGACACTATTCTAGTTACTTGGATGTAAATTTAACCCATCAGCTGTGAATTTTTTTTAGGGCCTTTTTTCATGACAAAAGCGTTAATCTTCTTTTGGGCTTCCGTCTATTGGGCCGAAAGAGATGATTGGGCCAACAAATTCGTAGTAAATCAGCCCTGGCTCTAATGATACTTCAAACATCCCAGCTTATTCAAGTGAATGTTATTTCATGATTCATTCACTTCAAGACGAGATGTTAGTGAACATATCACGAGGGGGCATTTGTAGATAAATAAATTTCATGCCCAATCAAATGGCACACGTGGAAATTAATTAAATATAAATAAAAAAAATACTACTCATGTCTTGGGAATTCAATTAAATTATTTCCTAAGTTATAGTATAATTGATATTTAGTGTGGGCCAAAATAAATGATCTACCAACACTTTGGCAAGATAGCCCAATTAAGTCAAAAGGGCCTCTACAAATAAAAAGGCCCAAAAGTCAGTTTGGCCCAACTAAATTAGGTCAAGCCCAATCAAATTAATGGTAGCCAATCATATGACGCCACCTAGCAAAGCAAATATGGAAAGACGTCCTCCTCACACCTATAAATAAGGACCTCTCTTCATCATTCAAGACACAAGTTGTGAGCTTCAAGAAGTTAGAAGAGATCCAGAAGACTCAAAGCTCTTGATGATTTGAAGACATTCTTGAAGATTCGAAGATATTCTTCAAGATTCGAAGAAGTTCTTCATCAAAATCATCAAGAAGTAGCGTTCGATCCAGAATCAAGCCGTTCGACCTTCGGATAAACGTTATTGAAGAATAACTTACGCGGCATAGGAGATCAAGAAGAAGATTTCACTCCAAATTCTTAAATTTAAAGAAAACATTCGAAGAGAAGAATCAAAGGATTGAAGACTAGAGATTGTAACCTACAAAGTTTTTCCTTTAATCCAGTTGAAATTAATTTGTACAAGTATTTTGTGTTTATTAATTCAAAGCGCAAAATTTGTTGTTACACCAAGGAATAATCAAGTTCTCCCACGTCCTTGAGTGAGAAGTGTAGGTTGAGCTGCTGGATAAGTCTTGAATTTCTTGTTCACTACTTCTTGTGAGCATGATATCATCTACATAAACAAGAATATATATAGCACAACCACCTGTAATCTTGGTAAAGAAGGATTATCTGACTTTGTTGAGCAGAATCTCAAGGAAATGAAGTGTCATCTTGGGCTTAATAAACCAAGCTCTAGATGCTTGCATCAGGTTATATAGAGATCTTTCTAGCTTCCACACATACTCTAGATGATTTGGATCTTGAAATCCAAATGGTTGTTCCATGTAAACTTCCTCGATCAAAGTATCACAAAAAATGCATCATTGACATCGATTTGCCTTATTTTCCAGTTTTGGTTTAGTGCAATGGTAAACATAATTCTGATGGTAGTAGGCTTAACCACTGGACTAAAGATTTCATTAGAGTCAAAACCAGCCCTTTGATGAAATCCTTCAGCCACTGGCTTAGCCTTGTACTTATCGATACTACCATCAGGATTTTCTTTTAGTTTGAAAACTTATTTGCAGCCTATGGGTTGCTTGGCAACTGGAAGACGGACAAGCTTCCTGGTTTCATTCCTTAATGAAGCTATGTACTCATCGGTCATGGCCTTCTTCCAGTTGGAATCAAGAAGTGCAGCAGTAGGGCTAGTAGGTTCACAAGAGGCAGCATATACTTTGGGTTTGAATATGCGACTCTTGCTCCTAGAAGTCATAGGGTTTGTAATTAACCTTACCCACTCTATTTAGTGTGCTCTCAGTAGATGGATTGTTTACTCTCTCTGTGGAATGTTCTCCCTCTAACTGATGTGAAGCATTAGGGACAACATAAAAAAATTAGAACCACAAGAGTGAAGAGAGTTAATGATATGCTTTGAGGCAGGATTGAGTGGAGTGGGATTTGGAGTGAGATTAGGATTAAGACAAGCAGATGAAACAGGAATAACAAATAGTATATAAGGAACCGGGGTAATGTTTGGAGATATTGAGGAATCAGCAGATCCAGGTTGAGCAAAAGGGAACACGATTTCATCAAAAACCACATGTCTGCACACAAATATTTTCGCATTGCTGTCTAAACACTTATATCCTTTGTGGCTTAAGTTGTAACCAAGAAACATACATGGCTGGGATCTGAAAGCAAATTTATGCTGGTTGTATGGTCTGAGGAGAGGGAAGAACAAGCAACCAAATGTCTTCAGTTGTGAGTACTGTGGCAATGTGTTAAACATAATCTGCAATGGGGATTTCTATTAGGTATTTGGAAAAGGGAACCTATTTATGAGAAAAACTATTGTTCCAAATGCTTCATCCCAATACTTCATGGGAATAGATGCGTGAGCAAGCAAAGTAAGGCCCATGTAAACTATATGTCTATGTTTTCTGTCTACCAGACCATCCCGTTGATGAATGTATGAGCAAGACAACCTATGAGTTATCCATTCTTTAGTGAGAACCTCAGTAAATACCCTGTACTCACCATCCCAATCTGACTGCAACATCTTGATAGGCAAGCCAAGTTGGTTCTCTGCCTGAACCTTGAAAGAGAGAAATGCTTGGACAACATCAATTTTTGCCTCAATAGGAAGATCCAAGTGAACCTTGAGAAATTATCAACAAAACTGTTACAATATCTGTAGCCACTAGAAGAAACTGTTGGTGCAGGTCCCTAGAGATCAAAATGAATAAGTTTAAGAGGAAAGTTATATGTAGAATTAGTTTGAGGAAAGGGGTAGTGATGAAGTTTGGCATGACAACATGCCTTACACACATAATCAATTCTTTTATTGAGTAACTAGGTATTACATTGTCTGAGAACATCATGAAGAATTTGACTACTAGGGTAGTTTTATAAAGAAATCTAATGCTTTGGACTTGTGAGAAATCAAATAGAGATGACCAATGTTGTCAAAATCTCAAGTTAACTCTTACGATTCTACGAGTTATTTCTCCCTAAACGAGTTAACTCGTGATAAAATCGAGATCTGATAAAATCGGAGTAAACTCTTGAGTTTGCTCATGCGATTTTGTGTACGAGCTTAACAATTTTATAACCTATTGCTTTTTATTCTATTTTACCAATTAAAAAACATATCATATGAATTGTAGAATTTATACTAACTTAAAATTAGGATTTTAAAACTTTTCTAGAGCAAATTATACACAAAGAGAGACAATTTTGTTGAATCTTTTTTCTCTAACTATCAAGTTCTAAATTAAAATATAAGCTTCATAAAACAATATATATTATATTTTTTATGTAGTACTTAATTTCACTAAAGGTATTTGTTAATTTTCTCTTAAAATTAAAGTATTCATAATTAAAATTTAGGAATGATTTACTAAATATATATATGACTATAATGCCTAAAACATTTTTTCATATTGTATTTTTTTCTTTTTGATTAATTTTGAGAGACAATTTTGCTGAATCTTTTTTTTTTTTTTTTTTTTTTCTAACTATCAAGATCTAAATTAAAATCTAAGCATCATAAAAAATATATATTATATTTTTTATGTAGTACTTAATTTCTAACCATCAAGTTCTCTTAAAATTATAGTAATTATAATTACAATTTAGGAATGATTTACTAAATATATATGAGAACCATAATGCCTAAAACATTTCTTCATATTTTATTTTTTTTCTTTTTGATTAATTGTGTATATAATATGTGTATTGTTAATAAGTGATATCTATTCAAAACTTGTTGTACTTAAAATATATTTTGAATAATTTATATATATGGTTATTTTGTATAGGTAGTAGAATCTTATGATTTTTACGATTCGATTTTACGATCCGATTTTACTGACACGCCACCGATTCTACTTAAAATCGCGAGTTTGACAACCTTGGAGATGACCAAAGCGTGAGTAATCGTCAATAAAAGTAATGAAATAATAAGCTCTGTGCCTTGCCCTTTCACATAAGACCACATATATCAGAATGGACTAATTGTAAAGGAAATTGAGCTACAGTAGTTTTACCAAGTGGTTTCCTAGTCATCATACCAAGACGGTGCTCACAAGTAGACAAAGAGCTTTAGAAAGTAGACCTAATAGTCCTTCTTTCACTAGCCTATTCATCTTGTCATGCTCTATGTGACCTATTCTAGCATGCCAAATATTATCTTCAACAATTGCATTAGTAGAAGAACTAACATTATAACAAAAACCATTACCATAATATCCAAATATAGCTCGATCACAATCAAGAACCATAAAACCATTTAACAGATGTCTAGTACCATAAACACTACCATCAACAGTAATAACACCCACGTCTTTCTGAAATAACAATCCATAATTTAAACTAAGGACATAAATTGAGACAAGATTCCGTCCAATCTTCGGAGCGTAGAAGACATCATGTAGGATAAAAGTCCGCCCACTGGCCGACTCGTGTTTACAAGTCCGGATTCCTTTGACTTCAACTCCAGAGTTGTTTCCCACATATATCCATCTTGTTCCCGCTTGAACTCGACGAAAATCCACGAACACTCCACGATGTCTAGCCACATGGTCTGTGGCCCCTAAGTCTACCATCCACAAATGATAAGATTCAGTGAGTAAAATAGCACTAGAGACAATTACAATGTTTATAGAAGAGTAAGAAAGATTAACCTTGGCCCGCCTGGGTTCAGGGCACTCACGTGCGGAGTGTCCAACTTTGTCATAGTTAAAGCACTTCATCTTACTTTTATCTTTCTTCTTCTTGTTCACATTTCTCTTTTTCTTGTTCTTCTTAGCACTAGCTTGAGAACTTTCACCATTATTCCCTCCCTTTCATTCAGTATTCCTCCCCTTGTTGTCTTTCTTCCAGTTACTCTTACGCTTAAAAGCCGAGGCTCTTTGGGAACCGCACTCGGCTACTAAAGCACTTGAAGTGGACCTAGCAGCTCGAAGCTGCTTATCCTCAAGCTCAACATGACGGGCAACATCCTCAATGTTCTTGATGCTTTCTTCAAGTGCTCCTATTTATCACGAAGAGCCTGAATGAGTGCTTAGATCAGTTGCTCATCAGAAAGGACATGACCGGCAGCCATCAGCTCTCTGATCATATTAGACATCACTTATATGTGTTGCCTGATAGTATGATCACACTACTTCTTGTAAGTGTCGAACTTGATGGCCAGCTGCCTCAAACGAGAGGTTCCACCATACTTCCCTTTGAGATATACCTAGATATCCCTAGCAGTTGGGTGTTACTCACGCTCGTGGATCATGTCGCCAATGACCGACCTTACACAAATCCCATGAGCAGTGGAATTTTTCTTTTTCCATGTTGCATAAGCCTCTTGGTCTCTCCTGCACTGAGGACCATTTCCAGCACCAAGGTCTACCATGACATGGTTTATTGTTTCGAACGCATCTTGTTCATCGAAAGCGTACCATATCTTATGATTCCATGTGTCATAATTGTCACCGCTCAATTCATCTCCTCCTTTCAAATACATAATGATGGATTTTGATGCCATGGTCTTATTTCCATAACTAATCATTAGTCAATGCAATTAATATGTACAATTAGTTTTATGTTGATCCAACTGACATTCATTACAATCCAACACTGGATCAGCTTCGAAAAAATAGATTGAAGTTATTAATCATTAGCTAAATTCAGTGTCTTAATTATAATGACTCACGTCATGAACATAAAACCTTTTCGATTTATAGGAAATATAAAAATAATAAGGGTAATCCATAACTAGAACACAAGTCATGCATCATTCAACATTTAAATATGAAATAGTAAAACATAATAATAAATCCAATTCATCAAATATGATATTCAACAAATACAACTCAAAAACTGCATGATCAAATAATCAAATAAAAACTAAACAATGACTCTGATACTTCTCATGTCAACCATTTCAGTCCACCTGGATATGAGTTCCCTAAGAGGTAGTTGAGTTAGTTTCTCATATATCTCTATTTCTTTGAAGATATTCTCTTGAGATCCTACATTGAATTTAATCTGGTCTAAGGGATCAGTGACTAGACTCTTAAGATGTTGACCATTCCCAAACAATCTTGCTTTGAGTCTAAGTTTATCAGATCTTAAGTTAGGACTCATACCTAACATAGTAGGCTTGCCTATATTAGTTTTGTAGCATCTCACCATCTCACTGATTACATTAGAACCATCTATTAAGATTCTATATTTTAACCCGACAGTATAATTGTGCTCCTCAGCCTATCCAAAACTTTTATGCTACTCTTCTTGTTGCTTCAGAAAGTGGGGAGGACCAATAGTCTAAAGACACCAAGTCCTCCTTGGTCACTCGGATCATGTTCTAGGCTTTACGAAACGCAGGTATGCCCACATTTTTACCATCACCAAATAATTTTGTGGAAGTGTGTGTTGAGACTCAATTCATAGTGCATGAACTCATTTAGCTTGCAAGTGAATTTCTAACATCATCAGTAGTCAATATTCTTCTTATTTGAGCCCTATAAGAATGAAATTATTGATTTAAAAAATAAGTTCAAGACGAAACACATGAACACTCAACTCGTAAAACACCAACAAGAAACCCAGTTTCAATGGGTCTTGTTCAAGCAACCACGAGTGCATCTATAACTCGTTTTCCAACCTCCTACTGTCTTAAGGACCCATGAACCAAGAGAATAGACTGAGGTTTTGGCAATTTTTGTTACCAAAGACCTTTTAGTGGCCCATTTGCCTAAAAAGGTAAAACATAAATGATCAAAACCTTCTAGACCACACTTCCCACACATACCTATGTCCTTCCAAGTACCCAAACATGACTCAACACGTGCCTAGGACCCACCATGCGCTTGTGAACCATCACACGCGCCTCCACGTGATGCTAGAAGATAACACACTGCCACACGTTGTAGGTCGTCCGGTGCCCTCCGGAAGCTGTTTCGCGGTGGTCCAAAGACCGCCCGACGAGGATCCGATGTCCCGTCGGCACAAGTTCGACGGCGAGCCGGGGACATGGCACTACCCACATCATCGCCGATGTCGCACATGTAGGGACACCCCATTGGTCCACTTGTGTTGACTCAGCCGCTGACTCATCCCTATCCCAACCGACAACGCCCACTCTCACCGTCGGGCGCTTGTCGCATACGCATCGTCATTCGGCTGAATTCCGGTGACTAGATTCCAGCTGCCCCCCTAAATCGACCCTCCTGAATCTAACGATATGCTCGATTTTACATTTAGACCAATAAAAACATGAAACCCTAATCTTATGAAGATCTCCTTGTAAAATTTGGAAAATTTTCATTCATGGAACAGTTAAGAATAACAGATCGAAAAACACAAAAAATTTATCTTGTTTGAGTTTTAGAAGAATATTGGCAAGGCCGAAATCTTTTAAAATTTTACAGTTATGTCACATATATTTCGGAGAACATATAGTAAAAAAAATTCGGCCTCAAATTTCCACATAAAGTTTTCAAGATCATAAAGGATGTTTACATATCATTGCAAATAGTGCAGATTCCACAAACGTATCACATACTATGATATCAGAAGATTTTTGCTCTGATACCACTGTTGAAAGTTTAATCACACAAAACTCCATAAACATAATTATCTACAGTTATTCAAACAATATGCTGAATAAAACTTATGTCAAGAGTTGTATAGTTTTCCTCTTTGCCTCATTTTGATATACACGTCGTGGTACTCCGATCTACACTTGGTCACTAGGACTTTGTCTCTTTTTCACAATCCTAATTGCCATGTGGAAGGAGAATTATGTGCATTGAGAAAGAACCGGATATCTTTTCTTAACGGAGAAGAAGAAGTTATGAGACGATTCTTTGACTCCTTAACTTAATAATGGGATAAGGGAGAACGTGTCCCCTTTTCCTTCAACTAAATAACTTATCCCGTTCTCCTGTCAACTCCCATCCGGATATAATTAATGAGCTCTCCAATATAATATCCAGATAGACTCGAGTGGACCCACCTCATGGGAAGCCTATTTATTAATAATAACCCATATGTTATTAACTAATTAAGCCCAACCAACACATTAATTAATCATCTTCAAACCACCTTATAGAGCATCTTCAGTCTAACATGTATCCAACCTTCTTCATCATTCACAGCACTGGAATGACAACCAAAACATTGCAAAACAACCTCATAATTCTTTTTGCCATCTTCTCCTTCAAAATTGTGTTTCTATGACCACTGTACGGTGATTATCAATCACACAAATAAGAATTATATAAAGAATACATGTAGGTAGTTTGGACACCCGTAAAACCTACGCCCTAAATTATCTTTCTACCACGACGTTACGACATATTAATGGTGACATCTGGCTTTCACTAGACTCAGACATAGGAAAATCGAGCTCGTATCTTCTTTGGAAAAGGAAAATTAGAGTTCTTGATTTTCTTTCTCTTCAAATGGGGACTGGGAAACATGATTTGAGTTTTAATTCTCTACCCTAATTTGGTGACTTGAAAATTAGATTAGTTTAGCTTTTTTTTTTTTTTTTAAACCTATTAGACAGATTCATCTATATTAGTAAGAAATGCTAGTTCATTAAAAGTCATGGGAAAGCCTAAACACTACAATAAAAATTAAAATTAGAGACTGACAAAATTCATTTGCAATCACATGATATCCGTCTCTATACTAAAGTAGTGACGAAATCGAAACGAGAGATCTCTATAATGCTTTGTCTCTAAAATTTAGAGATCGATTTATTCTGTCTCTTAATTTAGTGACTGAATTTTCGTCTTAGAGGCCAAATTACGTACAGAATAGAGACCGATTATGGTCGTCTCTAATATTCAGTTGTTATTTTGTAACTAATCGAATACTAATGAATTTTTTCCACTTTCCATCACTACTCTATTTCAGTTTTATTTAGTGGTCATTATCCGTTACTAATTTCCGTCTCCAATTTGAATTTTTCTTGTAGTGAAATGAGGAGCTTATGTGACAGGCACGTGCTGATTCCGGTCACTTGACCAATTTACGGCGAAATTATCCTTAAATTGAATAATTTTAGTACATACAGAACTATATTGAAAATTGTAAAAGTAAATACAAAAATAATTTTTGGCCGTATATTTGAGAGCAAAGAGGCTAACAACCACAAACAAGGCAAGAAGATGCATGTGACAATATTATCATTATTTTTTAGGGTATACTGTCACAACGTGCTGCAGAGAATCATTCTGATGATCATCGAAAATTAATCCCAAGTCCCATTCCTGATCTTTAAGATTGAAGGATCAAATCAAGTTGATTCTCAAAATTAATTAAGCATGTCTTAGCACTAACGTTAATACTGAATTCCTGTTCACCAATCATATCTCGTAAATTTTCTACAGATTGGTGAAATTAAGATTGTTTCAGTATGAAAACAAGAATTGTATTCGATATAATTTTCTGTATGAATACAAAACTTCAACAATTAAAAATTAAAACTTAGTTTTATTATTATTAGTTTGGGCTCATTGTCCTTCTCAAATTGACTGAACAAATTTATGAGAAGAAAATAACATATATAGTTAAAATGTTGCTTTAGTTTGGGCCACGGCATCAAAAGATATATTATACTCCATCCCATAAAAAATATTGTTTCAAATTTTTAATGTTTCAAAATAAGACTTATCTTTAAAAAAAATTTATGTCTAGTTTTACTAGTTCAAGTAAAAAATTAAAATTTATAGTTTTACAAATTAGTTATATAGAAATAATAAGCCAAATAAGAAATATAAAATAAGTGTTTTAAGAAAACATATAAAATAAGTCGTATAAGTGTGTATTGATGGTTTTTAGAGAGTTATATATTCATCAAATTGACTAATAATAATAAAACAAATATACATTTTCAAACATAACTCTTTTCATAGGACGAATGAAATATTATAATATACAAATACAACATTCACTTTGGACAAAGGAACGATTTAATTTATTGGGATAAATAAACTAAGCAAACATAAAATATAAAGGACGTAGGAAAGAATGGTTTAGTTTGAAAAATAAAATGTAGTAAATATGCTTTCTCAAAAAGTAAATAATAATAATAATAATAATAATAATAATAATAATAATAATAATAATAATAAAAATAATAATAATGCGAGCCAACCAAACATATTATCTATTCTGACATGTTAAATATTCTCAATCAGTTAACTTTGAGTAAACCATTTCTCAATATGGACAATACAAAATATGTCACGATTTTTGTTAGTAACAAACTTTGATTCTTCGAAAATAGAACAAAATTGTCTCTTGTTTTACTTGGCCACCTCTATGTTATAAGGTTGGAACTATTACTTATGGTTGTAGTTGCACCCTAGCCTATGGATGTACATCAACTTATTTGTACTTTAACTAGAGTGTGAAAGTGATACTAAACCCAAAATTACCATAATTTTGTATTATTCGCATATTAATTCCCTAAACCGTCTATATATTACTTTTAAAAAGAACGAGGTGCTAAACCCATTTTAATATAATACAATTTTTTTTTTCATTTTTATTTTATCAAAAATTTAAAATATTCATTTCAATCGTGAAAAAAGTTGTTTACCCCACTGTTTGTGGAACCGAACCGAATCGGCCAGTTCAATTATGAATTGGTCACGGGGCCCAGTCCAGTATGGGTACAAAATCGTAAATGACGTTAAACCGGAAAAAGTCGATCAAACCCACATAAAATCGGATAAAAACGAATTAGTTGAACTGAAAAAACCGCTTCCTACGTTAAAACCTTTTAAAGCTTATTTTCAAAATACTAATTAAACAAAATTAAACATTTAGTCTCAAATCTTTGTTTCCGGTCATTTGAACCTTTATGTTATTTTTTAAATATAATATATATTATGTTCTACCAAAATATAGTATAATAAAATTTTGAAATCTGATTAATTATCATTTCCAGTTAAACCATCGATTGAACCAGTCGGACCGGTTGAACCATGAATCAGTAGCATGATCGGTTCACTCACTGGCCCGTTTCCACAAACACGAGTTTACCTAGCTTCCCTTCCACTTCCATCTTCACAATTATTTATTTCTCTTTTTTTTTTCAACACGTTTTTTGTTTTGTGTTTATCTCCAACATTCCTCCCTTTTCTTTTCCTGGCTTTTTCAGTTGATAGGAATAAGAAGAATTTGCATGATTGAAAAATTAAATAATTATATAGACAAAACTTACACGATACATAACAAATTGAGTGAAAATAATAAGATAGAAAAATCTTGCATACACTTACACAGTTGTGTAAATATATACACATGTTAGGTTAAGCTCACATGCTAGCTCACGTGTTCCTTCTACAAAGATCTTCTAGGAGCTTGTTAGAGTTTGTTAGCGTGTATTGTTAATTAAGTCTGCTAGAGTTCGTTAGGAATGATAACCGTCAATTAGTGTCATTTATGTGAATTTATATTACTTGATGTACACAATTCAAAGTGTTGAAATCGAAGGGAATGTTTCCCTCTCATTCTTCCTCTTTTTTTTTTTCAATTAGCTAGTTTCTTCAGCTTAGCTAATATGGTACCAAACACTTAGGTTTCGTTCTAGGTCTCAATCTCGTTCTTTTCCCTTTCAATCGCTTTCACAAATGGCTTCTTCCTCTAATCAATCGATCAAATTCGTTCCTATAACATTCAATCATCCCCTTTCTACCAAGCTTTCAACCAACAATTTCCTAATCTGGAGGAATTACAGATTCTCTCCATGATGCATTATTTTCTAACCTAGTAAACCGCAAGTGTACGGTGATAGTGTAGTTAGTGGCAAATAAGTTTGATCCCACAAGGATTGTTTCCTATGTTTAATTTTATACCCTAATCCTAATAATTCTACCCTATCCAGACTCTCAAATAGAAGATCTAATTTTTATTCTAAAACTAGATTGCATAAAATAAAACAAAGGAAAGAAACAAGTGCTCAAATAGAAGAAATAAACAATCACAAAGAGCTCAACCAAATGAAAGACGTATTCTACGAATCGACTTCAACTATTATCTCCTATGTTTGATTATCCTATTAATCTAGACTTTTTAAACTGATTCTTATTGTTATTAGGTGGCACTACTCTTAATTAGCCCTCCTCTCGGACGATGCTAACATGTAGATTAATTCAGGACAATCACCTTCTCAAGCTAACTATCACATAAAAGACTCCCAAGGGTTTCCTAAACCGATGCATGCGCAAGACCTCACTCATCTCAGATAGTTATTGATGCCTATGCTATATACTTGTAAGCTTATTAACAAAACTCTCCTCTCAGACATCGAATTGTTAAGAAAGTAGACAAGTATCAAGTGATCAAGTTGATAGAATCATATAAATAAAACAAGCATATAGATAATCAAATAAGAATGGTGTCTAGAATTAAACGGAAGTGATCAAACATAGTCGATAGATAACCGACTTTATAACTCTAGAACACATTAGGATTAGTTACCCATAATCATATTTAAATGACAAGATAACGCATAGGCAAAAATCTTGTATGAATTAAAAATAAAAACGAAATAACAAAATCGAATCTTGAATCTTGATCTTCGTCCTAGTGTTCCTTGCTCTTTAATTGAAGCCTCCAAGTGCTCTCCAATGATGTAACTCCTTTAATTTCAGGCTTGGGCGCCTCTATTTATAAGGTGGGAAGTATTAAGGTTGAAACGAGGTCAAAATAAGCCAAGACGCGTAAAGAATATAAGACTACTTTATCGCCTCAATCGAGGCAACAATTTGTGACTGAGTCAAGTGACTCTGACTAAGCCCATATCTCTTTCTAAACACGGCCTCAACTGACGTAATAATTCGCCTTGACCAAGTCGATGGTTACACTTTTGTTACTCAACGGAGTCCCAGCACAGACATGACGGAGTCCCAACACAGACACAACCGAGTTGGCTTCCTCTAGACGATCTCTCTCCTTCAATGCATTATTAACTCGATTGAGTCCAATTTTAGACCCGACTGAGTTGTGCCATTCTATTGTTTCTTTGATTTTTCTTTGTTTCTTCCCGCTATCTCGCTCGTTTCTTATCCAGACTTCGTCCAAAAGGACTTTTTGGTATAAAATCACCTAAATAACCTTTAAACACGCACAAACACAACGTCCAACAAAATATAACGAATATGAGCACAAATTGACCCATTATTCATGAAAATGCTATTAGATCCTCTTTTAAATTAATCTAAATGCATGTATACATGACGTGTATCATTCCACCATACGCGTTCACCGTCTTCATCATTTTCTGGATGATACCATTTCGTCTCCGGCAAAATTTGCTACTCTGAAGGTGGTGGATTTCCTCCCCAGGGTAACATGGGATATGCTAAATTTCCAATACACATAGCCTAATCAGTTTCATTTTCCTGCTCAGGGCAATATGGTTAACATGCCCCACTTCTCACACAATCATTTTCTCGGTCTCTCTGTTCCTGAATTTCCGAACCAAGCATCATCGTTAAGGGTGATCATAAAATTAAAAAACCGCACAAACCGACCGCACCAAACCATTTTTATGAAATAATTGTATAAATTGCGGTTTATTTCTTTTGGCAAAACTGCACCGCATTGATTGGTTCAGTTACGATTTTATGTTGAAACTGCACAAAACCAGAACGACTATATATACCTATATTTAATATTGTTTCTAGAGTGAATTTCCATGACTTTTTTTTTAATTTCTTTATATTTTTAGTAATCATCTCAAAATCTAATATTAAAATAAGTATTTGGAAAATGGGTTTGTTAAAAAAAAATAACCATTACTATATACAAAGTATAATACGTAATGCAAATGTTACGTTTGTCATTCAATGATTAAAAAATCAATCAACATTCATTAACGACATCATGTAATGTATTCAAAATTACATACACTGAAGCAAATGAATATAATTCAAATTTATTCTCAAAATCATTCATTTTTAATTTATATATCCTATACAATTTTAAATATTTTGCTATGAAACAATACTGGTTCAATAAAAATATTTACATAGTATATTACAAAATAATAAAATTTGAAACCACCGAATCGCACAAAATCGCAAAGAAACCGAACATTCGATTTTGATCCCAGAACCACGGTTTTCTATTTATGTATTAACTGAACTGCACTTGACAATTTGGTTTTAAATTGTGTAAAAAACCACCCAAACCGCACCGTGATCACCCCTAATCATGTAATCGCAATTCTTGAGCCACACATCACCTTACTGTTTATCCCAACAATATGACATAGAAATCTATTTTCCAAGGGGCTGAACAGGTGCATATGGGTGATGGTAAGGGATTTCCTATTACTCATATTGGTAGTACACACTTATTTCCCCTTATTCTGCTAGAACTCTTTCCCTCAAGCATATATTTCATGTCCCACACATCACTAAAAACCTTCTTAGTGTGTCCAGATTTTCTCAAGATAACAATGTGATGTTTGATTTCTTTCTTATTGTTTGTTTTTTCAAGGATATCTCAACCAAGGCCACACTTTTCCAAGGACATATTAACAAAGGCCTTTATGTGCTTTCTGCAGCCCAATCCTTTCCCAGCATAACTTTCTAAATTTTCTTTACCAAACAACTGTAACAATCATTCTATGTCTTGTAATTCCATTCATTGTAATGTTGTGTCTACTCCTAATTCTTATGCTAACAGACACTCTAGACTAGGACGCCTTATACATCTCAATAAAATGGTGTAGGTGAAAGAAGGAATAAAACGGTGTTGTAAATGGTAAGATCCATGTTAGCATGAGCAATTTTACCGATCTCCTTTTGGGGGATGCGTTGTTAACTGCTACATATGTGTTAAATAGAGTGCCCTCAAAATCAATCAGCACAACTCCTTATGAACTTTAGAATGGTAGAAAACCACACGTAGGTAGACTTATGACATGGGGGTCAATAGCTTATGTACATGACAATCATAGTCAATACATTAAGCTCGGATCCAGAAGCAAGAAATATATCTTTATAAGATAAAGTGAGCAATCAAAATGTTATGTGTTCATAAGAGAGCATAAAGATGATACCATGACTGAAATCGAGTCACGTAATGCTACTTTCTTGTAGAATGACTTTCCTAACGATAATATTAGGAGTAATGAGCCTTTGTTCGATGTTGAGGATCTTTCAGGAGATCACATAAATGAGTTAAGAGGATCACATCCCCTTCGATCCGAGTGGGAGCGATTTAGCTAGGGATGTGTATCTAAATGGGAGTGATTCAATTCCCAATGATACACAATTTTGGATGTAGAGGGACATGTGCTAATCATGTCTTCAAGAGACAAGAGTTAGGAACTCTACTCTTTGCATGTTTGACTACTTTAGTAGACGAGGAAGAACATAAGACTATAAAAGATGCTTTAACATGTCCAGCTAAAGACCAATTGATAATTGCAATGAAAAAAGAGCTTGAGTCAATGAGATCAAACAAGGCCTGGGAACTGGTAGATCTTCTTGTTGGACACAAAGGTTATTGGGAACAAATGGGTTCTCAAAATTAAGAGAAACACCAATGGGTCCACAGAGAGGTATATGGCTCGCTTGGTAGCAAAAGGTTATTCTCAACAACATGGTCTTGATTACGAAGAAACATTTTCTCCAATTGAGAGATTTCCCTCAATTCTCCTACTACTAACAAAAGTAGCAAATATGGACTTAGAATGCCATCAGATGGATGTGAAAACTGATATCCCCAATCGGGAATTTGAAGAAGAAATCTACATGCAACAGCCAGCAGGTTTTGTTCTTTCACGCCAAGAGGAAAAAGTCTATAAATTAAAAAGGTAAATCTATAGACTAAAGCAATCTTCGAGACAATGGTATTTGAGATTTCATAACGCAATTATCTCAAATGACTTCCTCATAATAGATGAGGACCATTGTGTCTATAAAAAAATAGTTCAATAAGAGTTTTGTAATTCTATCTCTGAATGTGGATGACATACTATTGGCTGGAAATGACATGGAGTGTCTAGATACCATTGAGAAATGATTACCGTCAACCTTTGAGATGAAAGAAATCAGTGAGGCAAAATACATACTAGGTGTGAAAATCCATAGGAATCGATCAAAGAGGGTGCTCGGACTTTCCCTGGAAGTTTACATAAACAAACTCTTAAAAGGACTACAAATGGAGAACTACAAACCTGTGGATACCCCGATGGTTAGATGAGATGTCGTGATATGTGTCCTAAGACTTCTCCTTAAACATAAACCTTTGTTCGTCCTGAACAAATTGAAACAAAGAAAAAGAAGAAAAGGACACGTGTTAAGGAAGATTTAAGTAGTGATTCTAGTTTCAGATGGATTTTATGAAAGCAAGGCAATCATGATAAAATGAACATATTTGACATAGCAACTTCAACTACTTTTGAGACTTGGAACTCTCAACAAATGATCCTCACTAGGTGATTGTATATCTCATCTCTCAAGTGTATTAAGTAGGTTGGATTTTTTGCCCACATTGAAGTACATGCAATGACTACCATATGTTTGTCAATCACCTAAATCCGAATTTGTACTCAGGATGTGTGACAAAGAATAAAAAATATCTTATTTTTTGTTGTAGTGTAGGCTTGAGGTAAGGTGGGGTAGATATGGGCAAAAGTGACTAACTCTTGGACTAATTGAGTTAGCTACTCTCAACCACCCCTCGAACAAAATTCTCTCTTTCCTCACTCTCTCACGTTTCCTGTAAACCATCCCAAAGTCTGATTTCTTCACCCTACAATAAGCTTACAACATTAGTGCTTTTCAAATTCTCAATTGGGTATGTTATTTACCCGACTTTTAAGATAATTAATAAAGAAACACTTAGGAAATCATTAGTCATTCCCCAACAAAAGCAATGAACTAATTATGTACATCCGACTTTTTCTTTTCTTTTCTTTTCTGTTTTCTGATTTTTTTTCAATATAAATGATTACAGGGGCTCGAAAAAACACTAGGGGAGGCTAGTCTTTCCTAATTTCTTTGCCTATCAACTTATATTCCTTCCACCCTTCAACATTCCCATCATGCACCCACTTATTCCCAAAATTTTACCCGAGCTACCTTCCAATCCTCCTCCCTCGTCCTCAATTAGTCCAAGTAAGGAAGAAGGCTAATTCGAAGGGTATTCAGCTTGTACTATCAAATGAAAAGCTAAAAGCTCAAATAAGCTAACTAGGTGCAATTTTCAAGTTTTGGTAAAAGGGATACATTTTCAAGCTAAAAAATAGGCAAAAAATCAAGAATTTCCTAAGATCATTTTCTAAGTCACACAATGTACCGACTTTATTCAAAATAGAGAATCAAAAAGTAAGTTCTAGAGACAATCACATGCAATCAATGAAAATCACTCCGAAAGAAAGTATGAATTACTCCAAAAATAGGGGTATGATAAAGGCTAAAAAACTCACAAGGTAAAAGTTTCAAAAGTTTTAAGCACAAGTTCAATTTCATCTCATTTACTTGTCATGATTTTTCAAATGTTTTACAAAAAATGTCTCATCATTAACTATTCGACATTTATCAATCCCCATCACTATCCACAACAAGACAATCACTCAAAACTACCAATTTTTTTCTTATTGACTCAAATTAACAATGCAAAATCAACAAATAACCCAAACAACTACAAACTATCAAACTGAATCAACTAAAAATGTAAAGGACTAATCAAGACAAAGATACCAAATCTAAATCTTAATCTAATCAACCTAAAAGGAAGTAATAAAGTAGCATATGAAGATGAACTCGTGAGTGGCCAAGACATCCCACTACTATCCCCTTCCCCAAACTTGGTTGAAAACCAAAGTTTGTGGAGAAGAAAGTGGTATGCCTTGGTGCTCCAACTCACAGTGGCTACTTGGTGGTGGTGGTGGCTGAGGGTCGCCGAGGCCCCAATGCGACTGTGGTTGTCCCATGAAGATATCCACTTGGGTCCATCGGTTGTCCATTTGGGCCCAACAGTTGTCCTCAGTCTCACTCCTAGCAACGATAGCGTCAAGAATCCTCTGCTGCTACTCCTCGATAGAAGTGAGACGGCTATCCACATCCTTTTTGAAATCCTATTGGGATTGGACAGCTAAGGTGGGCCTCTTCCTTGGTGGTCTGCTCGGTTGGCCACTTCCTCCTTTTCCTTCCTCTGCTCCTTCCTCTTGGCACTCGGGTGCCGGACCTCTTCCCACTTGGTATTTCTACAGTGCAATGTTACTTGGAATGTCACTTAGTTCCCGAGAGGCTGCCATGTGTGCATTCTAGACCATATTTCGGTTCTCGGTACTCCGAAGGTTGACGATCCGTGTTAACTGAGGGTTAGGCAACCGAATGAACGGGCCCCTATTTTGAATGTCATAGGGTATTGTCTTGTTCTCTCCACTGTGGGTTGCTCTGTCCCTATAACTTAATGTGATGATTTGCATATTCTCCATATCATCCCAGTTGAGCTGGTATGTCGTGGACATTGGTGGTATGTCGGTCAGCGGAACGCCGAAATGTTCGGCAATTGGGGTGAGTAGACCTCCTATAAAGATCTGATCCGGGGGACAAGTCACCATCTTTTCGAACTGATCAACGAGAATATCTTCAAAGTGCCTCGGGATGTCTTTTCAAATTGACCACAACATTTCCAACTCATTGACATGGCAGGCTCCTATTTCCCTTCTTCCAAACAATGACTGTGCAAGGAGCCTTTGAATGTATTTGACCATTGGATTACGAATCCATGTCACCTTCGAGTTTTTCGCCAAGAAAATCTGAGGCTGAACAATACTGGGGGCGGTTGTGATTTGCACCCAAAAACTTCTTTATTGCTAACAGAGATGTGTTGAGGGAACTCGTATATGTCGGCCAATTCCTTCATCTTCAGGGTCTTGGTATTGCTTAACAATTGGAATGTGATGCTATAGAGCTTGTTACCACACCTTTTCGAGTTGGACCGAATCTCGAGGGTACTGAAGAACTCCAAGACAATGCGTTTGTAAGCTGGTTTTGGTTCCATAAATCCTCGGAGGCGCACTTTGGTCAATAAAGTGTTCACATTGTCCAATATGCCCATGGCCTCTAGAATATCATCTTGAAAATACCGGGTCGACATGATAGGTCGGTTGTACAACTTGGCAAACCGCTACCGATGTGGGGGGTTCTCTATAATGATGTCGAGTTCCCGACTATCAACATGATGAGCAAAAGGCGCTGGTACTAGAGGTTGCTTAGCCTCAGGTTCAACCGCGGGTTCCTTGCCCTCTTTTTTTCAGGAACCTTTTTGGGGAGCCATTTTTGTTCCTACATGCAATACACAACCAATTCAAAAGTGCAAAAACTCGAATCAAGTAAAGTATAAATTGCCCAAGAGATGCCAAATTCGACCAATTAACTAACAAAAACAAGCAATTTGTATAAAATTTGTAATCACATACATTCCACAATAATATGAAACAATATATCATTACAAGATGAACAAGTAAGCTCAAGAATTAGACCAAACAATCGAAAATGGCTAAACTAAACAATGCAATTTCAACGTATATCAAGTGTTCGATGAATTTCCCTAATGAACTTCTAATTCCAAACTCAAAATTTTCATCCAAAACAACATTCCCATATCGATCAACATTCAATTTCACAATCTATCCTAACAATTTCATAGTTCGAATGCATAATGTAAGAATTCTACCATAAAATCTACAATAAGCATTCTACCATAAAATCACCCCTAATCCAAGCAATAATTTCAATATTAATCAATAATAGACTAAAAGGAAGGGATAGCCGCACTTATCGATTCGATTTTAGGCGAAGAGTTTCAAAGTTGGTAGTTTCACACCCTTTTTCACCCGACCAAAAGTATGCTCCAAATACGAATTTAATCGGATGAATATGTGTGAAATTGAGTGGGTAGTGATGTGTGTGTGGGTTTTGAAGGAGTTTAATTAGTGAAAAATCGAGAATTTTAGGGTTAAGTGCGTGTTCTTGCACAAGAAATCGAAGAAAATGAGGGAGGGGGGAAGAACTGACCTTTAAATCGTGAATTTAGACTTTTGAACATGTAGAGTGTCACGGTCGTGATGAATTCCACAAAATTTACATCTCCTTTCTGAAGTTGGAGTCGCGGCCACAACATGTTGCACGAAAATGAAGCCCCTTCTTGAGTCGCGGCCGCGATTGTTGCTCGCATGCGTGACACGTTTCATGGCTTGGTCGGTTTCCTATCATCATAACCCCTGCATACTAAAAAAATTTAGACAACATCTACAAACACGAAATGACAATAAACTAAGAAAATCAAAAGCAAAATAACGATAATCGTTGGGTTGCCTCCCAACAAGTGCCTTTGTTTAGTGTCGTTGGCTCGACGGAGGCTCAATTGACCAGGGGATCCTCCACTCGCTCTTGATCTTGGGGAATGCATTGGAAATTCTCAAAATATGGCTTGAGGAGGTGCCCGTTCACCTTGAAGATCTTTCGCATCTTGCCACTCTCAATTTCAACAGCACCATGAGCAAAAACCTTGGTAATCACAAACAGTCCAATCCACCTTAAGCTTATTTGCTCGAGAATAACTTAAGTCGGGAGTGATAAAGGAGAATTTTCTCCCCAACTACAAAGTGTTTCCGGGTGATCCTTGCATCATGGAAAGATTTTGCCTTCTCTTTGTAGATCATAGCGTTCTCAAAGGCCTCATTCCGGATCTCTTCAAGCTCTTGCAATTGAAGCTTTCTGTGCAAATTGGCTTCATTGAAATCCATGTTGCATTTTCGGACGACCCAATATGCTTTGTGTTCGAGTTCAACGGGGAGATGGCATGGCTTGCCATAGATAAGCCCGTAAGGATACATCCCAATTAGAGGTTTGTAGTCGGTTCTATACGCCCACAAGGCATCATCAAGCCTCAAGCGCTAATCCTTTCAATTTGGCTGCACAATTTTCTCCAATAGCAACTTAATTTCCCTATATGATGTCTCGGCTTGGAAACCTTGTGCATCACGGCATACTTCTTAAGCAATGCCTCAATTTCGGGTGGTACGACGTGGAAACCTGTGCATCACGGCGTACTTCTTAAGCAATGCCTTAATTGTCTAGTTAAAAAAATACGTGCCCCGATCGCTAATGATTGCTCTTGGAATTCCAAATCTAGAAAATATGTTGGATTTAACAAAATCTGCAATAGTCTGGGTGGATTTTGCCTCCACCTACTTAGACACGTAATCAACGACAAGAAATATGTACAAATTACCATAGGATGAAGGAAACGGTCCCATAAAAATCCATTCCCCAAACACAAAAGACTTCACAAATAATAATTTGGGTTTTAGGGCATTTGATTTCCTTGAGAGATACTACCTATCTATTGGAAATTAGGACATAACTTACAAAAGGTGTGAGCATCCTTAAATAGAGACGACCAAAAGAATCCACTTTCCAACACTTTGTGATGGTCCTCTCCGACCCGAAGTGCTCACCACATGCATAAGTATAACAAAATGTGAATATGGAGTGGAACTGGGATTCTAGGACGCACCTCCAGATTATTTGATCGGAATAGTGCTTCCAAAGGTAGGGATCATCCACACGTAATACTTGGCATCACTCCTCAATTTGTTCCTTTGTGCCTTTTTCATCCCGGTGGGAAACACTTTTGCAACAAGAAAGTTCACCAAAACGGCATACCAAGGTATCACCGAATACGAAGCCACAAGCAACTGCTCATCGGGGAAACTTTCCCTCAAGGGTATCTCACTCTCCTCTTGAGGCAGTCGACTCAAATGATCGGCTACCGAGTTCTCTGCCCCCTTTTTGTCTTGGATCTCTAGATCGAATTCCTGAAGGAGAAGGATCCGTCTTATAAGCCTTGGCTTGACTTCATTCTTCGATAAAAGAAACCGAAGCGCTGCATGATCAGAAAAGACAATGATTTTAGTACCAAGCAAATAAGATCGAAACTTTTCTAAAGTAAAGACTATGGCTAGAAGCTCTTTTTCTGCTGTGGTATAATTTGCTTGTGCCCGGTTTAGAGTCCTCGAGGTGTAGTAAATCACATGGGCCGCTTTTCCCTTCTTTTGCCGCAAAATTGCCCCCACCGCATAGTCGCTAGCATCGCACATTATTTTGAATGGTAGCTCCCAATTCGGCGGTTGGATGATAGTTGGTGATGTAAGTACCTCTTTAAGATTATCAAAGGCGTTCTTGCATTTGGTTGACATCTCAAATTCTACATCCTTCTATAACAATTTGCATACAGAGGCTGAAATCTTTGAAAAGTCTTTGATAAACCTCCTATAAAAACTTGCATGGCCAAGGAACGACTGAACTTCCCGTACAGCTGCAGGGTAAGGCAAGGGAATTAAAAGGTCAACATTAGATTTATCAACCTCTATGCCCTTAGATGAAATGATATGTCCTAGAACTAATCCTTGCTCTACCATGAAATGGCATTTCTCCTAATTAAACACAAGAATTGTTTCCATACATCTTTTCAAGATTTTCACAAGGTTTTAAAGACATTTTTCAAATGATTCACCATAAATGTTGAAATCATCCATGAAAACTTCAATAATGTGCCCTACATAGTCGGAAAAAATACTTACCATGCATCTTTGAAAGGTTGTCGGAGTATTACATAGCCCGAATGACATCTTCCTCCATGCAAATGTACCGAAGGGACATGTAAATGTAGTCTTCTCTTGATCTTCCGGCGCTATGGCGATTTGGAAGTACATGGTGAAACCATCCAAGAAGCAATAAAAGGAATGACCCGCCAATCTTTCGAGCATTTGATCAATGAATGGTAAGGGAAACTGATCTTTTCGGATCATGACATTTAATTTACGGTAGACAATGCACATCCTCCACCCGGTTTACAAACGGGTGGGAACCAATTCCCTTCCTGGTTCTCCACAACCGTCACCCCTGATTTCTTGGGTACCACTTGGGTTGGGTCACGTGTTGGCTATCGGAAATGGGATATATGATCCCAACATCTAATATCTTGATTACTTCTTTCTTGACCACCTCCATCATTGGTGGATTCAACCTCCTTTGAGGCTCCTTACTCGGCTTTGAATCATCTTATAGAAGAATTCGGTGCATGCAAAGGAAATGACCAATGTCATTGATGTCAGCTATTTTCCAATCAATTACCTTCTTGTGCTCTTTAAGGACCTCGATCAAGGATGTTTCTTGATTTGGAGATAA
Source organism: Ajuga chamaepitys (assembly GCA_958295605.1). Classification (NCBI taxonomy): domain Eukaryota; kingdom Viridiplantae; phylum Streptophyta; class Magnoliopsida; order Lamiales; family Lamiaceae; genus Ajuga; species Ajuga chamaepitys. Next base: position 36,541,587 of record OY282498.1, on the reverse strand, counting down.
CTTGGATAAGATGATTACCGGAAGTGTCTCACTTGCCCCTAAGTAGGCATATTTCAAATGTTTGGGAAGGGACTTGAGCTCAAGAGTAGGAGCTTCAACTGTAGAAGGTAGCATCCTTTGATTTGAGTCCGACAAAGGAATGGACTTTTGCTCATATCTTGGTCGAGATGGCTTAGGTGTGCGCAAATAGGTCACTAACTCCACCAAATCATCATTTTTCTCCCAAACCTCTTCTTCACCTTTCTCTAATTGAGTGGTAAGTAAAAACTTCCACCGGATCCCTACATGTTAACTCAAACACCTCCTCCACAAGTGGATCAATCACATCAATAGAAAATACATAATGAACATCCTCGGGAAACCGCATTGCATAAAAAATATGGAATTGCACGGTTCTTCCATACCCTCACGAATGTCTATATTAGTTTGGGAGGTATTTAGAAATGGCCTACCAATAAGATAGGGTTGGAGATTGATGAATCGCCTTGCATGTCCAAAACATAAAAATCAGACGAAAATACTAGTTCATCAACTTCAACTAGCATGTCTTCGATTACTCCATCGGGGTATGAAGTGCTTCAATCGGCTAGTTGAATGACGACTCATGTTTATTTTAGTTACCCTAAGTTCAAGGTTCGAAAAATAGAACGAGCCATGACATTTGATTGATGCTCCTAAGTCTAGCATAACACTCTCAAATTTTCGGTTATTTATTTTGCAAGGAATGACAAATACTGGGACCCTTGCATTTTGGTGGACTCTTCTTTTGGAAGATTGATAAGATATTTTCTCCCATGATCACCTTTTCATCTCCCTTTAGCTTTCTTATTTTGGTACATATATCCTTGAGGGATTTAGCATATCTTGAGATTTGTTTTACGACATCAATCAAAAGGATGTTGATCTCCACTCTTCGAAACACTTCCAACATCTCTTTATCCTTGTTCTCATCCACTGCTTTTGCAGCTCGGCCTGGAAACGGAAGTGGTTGAGTTGGGATAGGAGGTCAAACTTTAGTTTTTTTGAACAGCAGGGGTCGCGGTCGAATACTAACTAAACGAAGCTGGAGGAGGGCTTTCGCATACCTGGTCGCAGGCGCGACCGCTTTATTGAAGCAACCTTCAATTTCCCCCTGAATTCCATCCGTCAAAGGATGCCCATGCTTGTTGGGCTCTCCAGGTTATATAACTAGGAGAAGGGATCTCACATATTCGGCATGGCCTCGGGACTTGATTGTTCCCCGAAGAAACTTTCTTGACCAAGTTAGTCAACTGCTCAATTTTATCATCAATGAAAGAATCATGAACTTCCCTCACCGTCCTCATTGGCTCACGACAACCAAAATGTTGAGAATTAGTAGCCATCTTCGAGATCAATGCTCAAGCGGCGGTTGGGGTCTTATCTACCAAAGCACCTCCACTCGCCGAATCAATCATCTTCCTTATCAGACAATGATAAACCCTTGTAGAAATACTGAATTAGGATTTGATCTGTGATTTGATGTTGAGGGCAACTCACTACTAGCTTTTTAAATCTCTCCAATACTCATACAGTGTTTCCCCTTGCATCTGTCGAGCCCCACTAATTTCTTTTCGGATGTTCGTGGCTCTAAGGCCGGGAAATATTGTGTTTCCATTTGCTCCCAAGTGGTAATAGAAGCAGGTGGGAGATAATATAGCTAATCTTTGGCTATGTCTTTCAAAGAAAAGGGGAATGCCCTTAACTTTATTTGCTCTTCGGTCACCTTCATTGGCTTCATACTGGAACACACGATATGAAATTCCTTGAGATACTTGTGCGGGTCTTCACCGGAAAGACTGTGAAAGGAAGGCAATAAATGGATGAGGTCGCACCTCAATTTAAAAGTAGTGTCATCTCCCAAGTCGGGAAACGTGATGCATAATGGTTGTTGTGTGACCTCAGTATTTGCTAACTCTTTCATTCTTCCCTCGGTTGCCATGTCGATTTGCTCTTTTTTTGAGTTAACATTGATCTCTTTGGTATCAAGGTGTAGACCTTCAAACTCCCCCGAATTTTCTTAAATGCTTTTGCTCGCCTCCTCAAAATTTGTTCTCATAGGGACTATATCGGGTTCAAACAATGAGAACGTGTGAATATTGTATCGAGACAAAAATGATAGCAAGTGATTATCAAAGCAACAAATGTAGTAAAAACACTGAACTAGAATAATAAAAATAGTGTTCAACACTAAAAACAAGATAGTTCTAGCACCGTTCCCTAGCAACGACACCAAAATTTGGTGTATTACTAATATATGATTTATACTGATCTGAAACCCACTACGCTAGCTAGTAAAGAGTAAGTAAAGGGTTGATCCAATGAGGAACGATTGAACGGATCTTGTCTTATGTATTAAACAACTTGATTGACAAAAATGTAAACAAAACAAGAAAACAAAAAAGATGTGGTGGGGGGGGGGGGGGGAGGGGAGGAGGGGTTTTTGGATGATATCAAATAACTAACCACTAATGCAGTTAAGTAACCAAAGCAAAAATTAATCAAAAGGACTTAATAAACTAGCAACTCAGGTAAATAAAAGCAATGAAATGATTTATGGTTTCAAGATAATAAAAAGAGTCCAACCCTTGATCTAGTATCCCCTTAGCCCAGATTAATCATGTAATTGATGTTGTTACCCGATAGATTAGTCCTAAGATCCCTACTCCGAGAATAATAATAAGCTCTATTAACCTTGTTGTCTCTTAAGTGTAATTAATCGAAATAAGCTCTCCGATCAATCTACCCAACTCATGAACTCCTAGAATAAGCTCTCTAGTCTTCAATAGTCAAATTCATTACGAATTATGCCAACAGAGTAAATACGACATAAAATTCGCAAGATCGATTTCTTTGGTTGTAAACTATGTTGTCCTAGAAGAACGATCACCTATTTGCTATTTGGGATTAAATCTATAACAATTATGGGTTACAAATTCAATCCTAGCAACACACAAATGAACATCAAAATGGGTGATCAAACCATAAATCAACTCATAAGTTTGAACAATAACATCAAACAACATAGAAGATCCCAAAACACAATCTAATTGGATAATAACCGTAAAAATTACATAACCATCCTAGCTTAAGGTTCAACAATTGATCAAGGGCCGAATAAAAGTGGGCTAGCCACTCATGGAAACTAATACAAATAAAACTAATAGAATTCATAATGAGAAACAAAAACTAGATACAATGAACCAAAAGATTATGATCTCTTGATCTTGATCTTTGTTATCAAGGAGATAACTTGTGACTCAAAGGATACCATATGCAGATTGGGGTGGTAACGTAGATGAATGTAAATCCACTTCAGGTTATGCTTTCTTTCTAAATGATGGCGCCATCTCATGGTGTAGCAAGAAAAAAACCTGTGTAACATTGTCCACATGAAATTGTCGCAAAAGTCGCTCTAAATCGATGTGATTAGAACGACCTTCTCAAATCGCAAGCGTACGATTTGTTCCAGAGGTAGTATAAAAGATATCATATCCACATGGAGGATTTTCCATGAGAATCGGCTTAAGCACGTCCGAGCAAGTTAGATCCAATGTAAATTAAGATTGATGACTAATCTAATAACATAAAGCAAGGAGGGAACCGATCGATGGGGAGATATACCCAAGACTCTGTTTCACACAACAAGATGTAATTAACAATTCAAAGATGATTAAAGGAAACTAGTATGAGTTCTATGTGATTGAATTCTCAACCCAATCAATATCCTAATTGGGTTATAATTCCAGAATATGGTTGAGGTGCCGTATTCCCCTAAGATAGGTAAGTAATTGGGGTTTAATGTAGACTACCTACACGAATGAGATTTACAAACTTAACCCCGGGCCTATGTTACCAACTACGTAAGACTTGAAGAGGTTAGCCCGACTTCTCCTACGCTAAAGACTGGCATAGGGGTGTAGTTCCTACACACGCGACTAAACCTAATTTCGTCCATCCTAGCCAAGATCCCCTAGACTCTAGTCGACACAATCCTCGAAAGGGTAGCTATCCCTAGCCTTGGGGTCAACCATCATCTTTTAATTGCACGATTAATTAAAGTGATCCTAAGCCAACGAAAGCCGGAGCGACTGTGACGCAAGCCTGTGGTTGAAGGTTCAATTCCAATTAACCATTATTATAAATTAACCAAATCCTAACCCTAGGTTACCACAACTCACAACTCACAAGAAATCTAATAATCAATCAACTAATCATCAACTCCGAAGCTTGAGCTACTCCCGAGCTTTGGGAAACACGGAAATCACTCAAAAATCATCAAAGAAATAAAAGGCATCATCAACATCAAGTAATAAAAATAATAAAAAATCACAAATAAAGAGAAGAGATAGAAAATGCTTAATGTATTGAAGAAACCCTCGAAATCCTTTCATGAAATAGTGGGGTGTCCCGAGACCGAGAGAAATCCCTAATTTCACCTCCAAAGACAGCTTCCTCCTTGAAGAGCAGGAAGGACCCTAGTTTCTAAGACTAAAAATCTGAAAATGAAGAAGAAAAGAAAGAAAAAGAGTGTAGAGGAAGATTCAAAAGAAGGCAAAATGTTGTTAGCTTCCAAATGTGATGGGAAGAGGTATATATAGGTCCCCTCAACCCTCAAAATCTGCTGAAAAATAAGCCTTAGTAAAGTTAAAACTGTAAAAATACAAAAGGGAGTGATTGGTCCTTTAAATTGTTGAGTCGAGCCCCTTGTGCGCGCTCGACTCGTTTTTCTCATGATTTTTGGGAAAACATCGTCCGAAATCACCCTTCAATTTCAACTACAAAGTTGTAGATCTTTGTCTCAGCTATGTGTGACAACTTGAATCAATCGAATCGGAGCTCGGGCGAGGAAGTTACGGATGAAATATGAAGACAGCAAGCTGAAAACTAGGTATGCGCGGTTCGCGAACCGCCGGACCGGCACACGTGGAGGCTTCCATTGGGGCGGTTCTGGACCAACTGCCAGAGGCACTGCCGGTTCGGAAACTAGTCCATTAGGTACACTGGCGGTTGGTGCAATCCAGCATTGCTTCGTGCCTTCGGCTTTCGTCGTCGTTTTGGAGCGTTTCTCTCATCTTCTCGACCCGACCCCTTCATGGTTTTTGTTCACGACTCCATGAATTTCAATTTACAATCTTGTTGGGTCTGATTTGGATCTATTTCAGCCTCAATTTGTGGGCTGGAACGTGGAGTATGCGCAATCGTCTTTATCTTCTTTCTTTCTCCAATTTGAGGCCTTTTCATCCATTTTCTTGGTCCGACTCCTTCATGACTTTTACTCATGACTTGACGATCTTCTGTTGGAGCCTGATTCCAACCCATTTTGGACCCGTTTGGGTCTTAGGATATGGGCCGAAGTGAGAAAATAGATGCAAACGATCTTCTTTGATCTTGTGAGTTTCTTAACCTTCAAAATACGACTCCAAAACATCGAAAAGCGCATCAAATTATAAAAAAAAAAAAAAGGAGAATTAACCTGAATTTACAAAAGAATGCATATTCGCACATAAACACAACTATTACATGTAATTCTCCATAAATTATGATCGTGAAAAGTGCGAGAAAAAGGGCAATTTTCACGTTCATCACCACAATGAAAGCTGAATTTGTGGCATGTGCATTAGAAGTACAAGAAGTAATTTGGCTAAAGAGATTCCTGAACATTTAGGAGTATGACGCGGTCCAGCTAGGTCAGTGGCGATACATTGCGACAACCAGGTTGCTATTGCCTACTCAAAGAATCCGAAGGTTCATGGAAATCCAAACACATAGATACAAAATATGACTGTGTAAGGTATATCTCAGAAAGAAGGAATGTCGTGATAGAGTACATCACTACACATCAAATGATAGCTGGTCCATTTACTAAACCTATTTCTAGGGATGTCTTTACAAGGCATGTTAAAATGTTAGGACTATGTAGAATTTGATGATGATGTACTTTTTTTAAACCTGGACCTCTTTTATTAATGTCATTTGATCATTATGCAAAGTTATTATGTACAAGGAACCTATTTTATATGTCCCATCAAAGATATGTCAACAAGTTGTGATTGGATTACTCACATAAGCAATCACCTCTAATGTCTGGGTATGTGTAGGGATGAGATTACTAGGTAATCGAAAATCGATCAGACGCTAATCTATTTGTAACTTTCTTCAAAGCCAAATCAAGAGTTTGCAAAAACTTAAGTGTTTCAAAAGTCCAGTCAAGCGTCATGGTACACTTGGACTATGGCTTGTACAATATTACAAGTTAAGATATACACTCTTATAGGAAGGGAAAGAATGTCGTAGCACATATTTCATACCATGTGCGCTTAGTGATCGTTAAAGGTAATGAGAAATGAATCTCTGCTTTCTCATTAAGTGTGAGACCCAGAGGCGACGGTGTCTTGGGGATATCCTCAACACTTTTTACTAGATATTGAGCTTGTTTCTTAGTGTTTCTACTTTATCATTATACTAATAACCAAGAGTATATATGGCCATGCGGTATATGTCTAAGAAAACAGCTAAGGAATGGTTGAAAAATGCTAGTAAACGGGAAGATGATCTTTCATAGACACATTGTCTCGTATCCTTAGATCAGTCAATCATGTCAAGGATATGATTTGGATACAAGGAGAAACTAGAATTTGTATATGCTCTTACGAGGGAGAAGAGATATAGTGGCTTGTGTAAATAGAAAGTTATTGGGGTACAAAATGAGTAACAAGTGTTTTTGGAAGTCGGTGGAGCTGCTATACAACTTTAACCAGTTTCATAGCAAGAAAAGCTCATATACTCGTAGGATCACACGATCCAATTGTCAGTATGAGCTTACGGTGTACAATACAGAGATAGACCAAAGGTCCCACCCGCATGTGCTAGTGGGAGATGTTGGTTGCACTTAATTAATTAATAACATATGGATTATTATTAATTAATGGCCATCAATGGGGTGGGTCCACTTGAGTCTATCTGGATATTATATGGGAGATCCCATTAATTATATCTGGATGGAAGTTGAGAGGAGAGTGGGATAAGTTTCTTAATATAGGAAAACGGGACACGTTCTCCCTTATCCCATTACTAAGTAACAAAGTCAAAGAACAGTCTCATAACTTCTTCCGCTCTTTTAAGATAAGAAATATAGTTCTCTCTTAATACACATAACTTTTCTTCCACACATACACACGACAATTAGGATAGTGAAAAAGAGACAAACTCCTAGTGACCAAGTCCAGATGAAGTATCACTAAGCGTAGATCATAACAAGGCAAAGAGGAACGTTACTCTACTCTTGATGTAATTTTTATTCAGCATATTGTTTGATAATTCTAGATAATTATGTTTATGGAATTTAGTGCAGTTAAGATTCCAACATAAGTGATTTGGATGTGTAGTTAGGAGTCTTTTGATTGAAGCATGCTGTTTGATGTTTAGGATGTAATATGATATCTAGTTTTTTTAATTAAATTAGTTTGGATGTGCAATGTAGTATCTTGATGGAATTATTTTGTGTAGGTTTTAGGATGTAACTTTTTATTTACTTTTGGGTACTTTAGAGTGCACTTAAGTGAATGTGAGAATGTATTTGAGATATTTTACTTTATTAAGTGACAGTTTGATTATTGTATGTACAATTAATTTGAGATGTATACTGATTATTTATTGAAAATTTTATTTGAAATACATTTGATTATTTAACTTGGGCATTATGCAGGTTCATGATCCGAAATAAAATAATATGATGTAGAGATGTGATGGATTTTTTAACAAAATCTAAATGGTCTTTATTGATTACTTAATAGATTGAACATAAAGTTTATTATTTTATTGATCAAGAGCTTTAAAGCATCAAAATAGGATTTGTGTAAAACTGCAGTATTCAAATAACAACAACAAATTTTCACCAATCCAAACAAAAAAGTGCACATTCGCACTACTACAGAAAGAAGTGCACATATGCACTGATCCAAAATGAAAGTAGAGCTTTATTGTTTCCATATACTCACAAAATGAGTCCTCACAATTGCCAATCAATTCTTAATTGTTCTAAAGTTCAATAGACAAACAAAAACATAATGCATTATGGAAAAACATAGGAAACAGATCAATTAGACAAAAGGGTTGACCTTCCTCTTGCCCTTATCTTTCTTCACATTTGGCTGCGATAATGGTGCACGTGGTAGTGCACACACTTTTAGGTCAATTTAAGTGTCTTTTTACGGACTTTTGTGTGCATTTTCACGTGTGTTTTGTGCGTTTATTTCTCATTGGGCAATTTGACGTGTTTGTTTCATTTTCATGTCAAGACAGGTGAATTAAGGCCGAAAAACAGGTTCGAAGATCTCAAATTGACAAATCGAGCTCAAAGGATGAAGAAAACAAGGAAAAACAGGGGATCATGCCCGAGGTGGTGAGGCCACGCCCGTGGCTCAAGCCACGGCCGAGGCAGTCCAACGCCACGGCCGTGGCCATTCCTCCAGAAGAGGCCACATTTCAGCATCAATTGCCACGACCGAGGCAGCCAGTGCCACGGCCGTGGCACTACACGTTCCACGCCCGCGGTCTGAATCATCCGCGACCGTGGCCAGTCCTCCAGAAGTAAAGGCGAATTCAGTCCAAGAAAGACCACGGCCGAGGCAGTAGATATACCACGACCGCGGCCACAAATTGGGCCCAAAACCCTTGTTTCACCACGCCCGCGGCCATCTTTATGCCACGGCCGCGGCGGGGTTCCCTGTTTTAAAAACCCAAACACGTTTTTGCCTAAATTGGAGCTAGCACTTTCTCTCCTTATATATATATCATCCCATTCGAATTTAACCTAACCCTAACAACCTAGAACCCATCCCACACACATAATCAGCCACTTTTCTCCATTGGAAGCAAGGAAATGGAAGGGGGTTGATCTTCAACCCCTAACCTTTGGTTCTTTCTATCCTATGTTCATGTTTTTCTTTAATTTTCTGTTAGTTTGTCTTTGTATTAGGTAAAATGGGTGGCTAGCACCCTTAGTTCACTCTTGATTATTGTGGAACCTTGAGTCCAAGACATTTATGTGATTATTACGGTTAATGTTACCGAAAATATTGTGTATTCAAGTGTTTTGTGTTATTTGCTGTTATTGACTCACATTTATGAATTTATTATTGGATTGATCACCCTTTAAGGGATTTGTGAATGTGTTGCTAGAATAGGAGGTCACTATCCGTAATTGTAGGATTTCCGATTCCCGAGTAGCAAACAATAATTATTTATTGGTGATAACACAAAGTTTAACCTCTAAAACCGAGCTTGCGAGTTTTATGTTGAATTTATCTCATTGTCCAAGTGTTTAATGCATTTGGTGATTGAATCTAAGAGAGCTTTTTCGAGGATTCGGTTAAACTGAATAGGGTTAGTCGAAGAGCTTGTTTTGATTAACTAAGATTAAGGGATAACAAGGCTTTTAGAGCTTGTTAATAGTCTTGAGATAAGGGCTAGAATCACAATTGAATAGGGCATTGACAATAGTTACATAAATCGTCCAAGACCTCGGTGAAACATGATCAAGGGTGAATCGTTTTGTTATTTAAAAACCAAAAACCTATAAAAATCTCTTTATTTGTCTTTGTTTATTTAGGTGTAGTTGTTATTTCATTGACCCCCCACTTCTTTATTGTTTTCTAGCTTATTTACTTTATGTTTCTTGATAATAATAGCTTAACACATAAAAGCAAAATTTGTTCGACCGTTCCTCGTGGGATCGACCCTTGCTTGCCACTCTACTAGTTAGAGTAGTCGGTAAGGTTTAAGTGTATCTTCATACACGATTTAATTTGGTAGTCGGAAACGACGCTACCCAAATTTTGGCGCCGTTGCTGGGGAATGGTTTAGAACGATTTTGTTTTATGTGTTAAGTGTTTGTTTTAGTTACATAGCTAGTTGTTTGTTTTGTTTATTTAAAGGGCATCCGTCGAGCCAACGACGTTAAACAAAGGCGCTTGTCGGGAGGCAACCCGACGTTTATTGCTTTTCGTATTTTAAATTCATAGTTTAGTAGTTTTAATAATATTCTAGTATTTTAAATTATTTTGTTTAAATGTGTGTAGGTGCCCAATAATCCATTCAAAGAGATAGTGTGAAATGGGGGTGAAGGAGCCCAAAATGGAGGAATTACCCAGGAAAACGCACCACGGCCGTGGTACATAATACACCTCGGCCGCGGTATTCAACAAGGAAAAATTCAAGCCATTCTGGACAACTCACCTCGGCCGTGTCCCTTCAATGCCACGACCGTGTCCAAGTAACACCGCGACCGTGGGAATTATATGCCGCGCCCGAGGTCAAGATCGTGAAAAATTTGAATCCATTCTGGACAAAAGGCCACGGCCGCGGTTTCTGTAGGCCACGCCCGCGGTGAAGCAATGCCTCGGCCGTGGTAAGTCTAGACCGCGCCCGAGGTCATTCACTCTAAAAAATCCGAAATCACACTGGAAGAATTGCCACGGCCGCGTCAGTATATTGCCACGCCCGCGGTGGGACTTCTCATCCGCCACGCCCGCGGCAGTTGTTACGCCTCGGCCGCGGCATACTCCCAGGTATAAAAAGACAGACGCGGGCGAGGTAGGGCATTTCACCCTCCTCCTCGCGAAAATTGGCGAAAACACACTCACACACACACGAAATCCGCCATTGTTACTCAATTTCTTCCCCTCAAATTCACACCACACCTCACCCACATCATCATAAACATTTCTATCCGAAAAAATTCGGATTTGGAGCAAAGTCGGAGTCGGGTCGAAAAGGGTGCGAAAAATCAAACTTCAAATTTTTCGATTAAACTCGACCGGTAAGTATGGCTATCCTTTCCCCTCAATCTTTATTTGTTATTATGAACTTTGTTGTTAAGATATGGGGCAAATTTGTTGTTGGATTAGTTGATATATTGATATTGGTTGTGCACACGTATTTTGTGAATTTTTGCCAATGTTGAATGTTTTTAAGTAATCTAACACTAAATTTGTAGTGATAGCCTTTGTTTTTGCATGATTTGTTGATGATGGATGAGGATTAGTTTGGGAATCATTGAAAATTGAGGATTGAAGTTGATTTTTGCTATATCACCAACCACTTGACATGCATTCCCTTTTGTTACCCTTTTTGCTATTTGATTCTATTATTATGTTCGATTGTTAGGTTGATTAGTGAATTTGTGTGAATAATAGACACTTTTAGACTCTTGATAATAATGAAACAAAATCAACCTATTTTTGTTGAGCATTAATAGAATTTTCTTGCGATAGGATAATAATTGGGCATGTTTGCCATTTATGCACATTTAATCATGTCAACTGAGTCATCTAGATTGCGAATTCACTTGTGATTTTCTGTGATTGGTTGAACATGAGTGATTGAAACATGGGTGATTGGCATTCTATTTGATTAGAGTTAATGTTTCAATTGGTGATAAGTGTTAAAACTCGGAATTTAAGTGTGTGTTTGTCTTGTAGGACAAATGGGACCATCAAAAAAGACATCAAAGAAAAGTGTTGGCACAAGTAAAGGCACACAAAGTATAGGAAAGGGGAAGGGCAAGTTGGTGATCCGGGAGCCCCTCCCGGAGGAACCGGAGATCGAAACCCCGGAGGTCCCAACGTCCACAGGGCCAGACAGCCGACTTTTTGACATCATTTTGGACGACCCGGTTCACCAACAAAGATTTGCTCGATTAATGAAGCGTCAGATTTTTGCCACCCGTTATTTCAAAACCGAGTGTTTGACTGATATGGGAATCAAGGATAATATCGATGAGTTTTTGAGAGCATCGGGCCTCATTGGATTGTTCACTCCAAGGCCCACCTACCAACGATTCGTCCTTGAGTTCTTCAGCACACTGACTGTCCGATCCAACTCTGAAAAATGTGGAAACAGAATCCACAGCATTTCATTCCACCTGCTGAACAAAAAGATGACACTCACAGCAGCGGAGTTGAGGAAGATTTACGGTTTCAAAGAAAATCCCTCCACCACAGACTTGGAAAGCATCGATGAGTTCAATGTCGGGCGGTTCTGGGGGCAAATAACTGTTGCTCCCGGCTTGGTTGAACCGCAAGCCTTCGATTCTAAGAGCTCCAAAACTAGCTGGATCAGAAATCCAGTCGTAAAGGTTTTACAAAGGCTCCTGGCATTGACACTTTTTGGGAGGAAGGAGACGGGGGCAGCAAGGATGGCCGAGCTCAGTATTCTATGGTCCATTCTCAAACGGACCGATAGGAGATATAAAGAGGTGCTGATTGAGTCTTTTGAGAGGACAGTGAAGGAACTAACGGTGACCAGAAAGAAAGAGCCTAAGCAACATGACTCAATATTCAGCGGAGCTCTTATCACACCAATTCTAGAGCATTGTGGAGTTCCGTTGATTGACTTCAAGGCTGTTTCAGATTCGTTCCTTCTGGGTTGGGAAGATTTAGCCAACATGAGGATTGCTGCTTTGGGACTAGAAGATGGAGTCTCCGTTCCCTACGTGATCCAAAATGTAGGGCCAATGCTACGCCTTCCTAACCCAGACCTCACCCGCATCCGAGACCTCAAATCCACAGCCAACTTGGCCTTGAGCTCAGCTGCACACCGGGCAGCCTCGAGGGAACCCAGTGACCTCGAGTTCCGGAAATATCAGAGAGGCCAAGTATCGGAACCTGCAGCAGAAGGGATAGATCTCACAGGCGAGGGTGTGAGCAGCCGTCATTCACGAAAGAGACCCGTATCCGCTGTTCAGTCCCAGACCGAGTTTCAACAACAAGTGGATGAAAGATTAAGCACGATGGAGGGGGACATCCGAGAGATGAAGTCGGACATTAGGGAGATCAAAGGAAACCAGAGCAAGATCCTCGAGGCACTCAACAGCCTTCGAGCATGTTTTGGTGGCCAAAGCTCCCGATCGTCACGACCGTCCAAATCTTTGTGAGTAGGAGTACCAAGAATATCCTTCTTCTTTTTCAAAAGCTTAGTTTTCAACTAAGTTTGGGGGAGAAAAGAAAGAAGTAGGATGTTCTTGGCCACCCCGGTGTTACAATCTCTCATGTTTCATTTCCATATCTTACTGCTTGTTGACTATTTAGGCCTGTGTGCCCCTTCTGTTTTGCCTATACTTGGGATTCACGGCGTGTGGGCCGTTTGATTGTTATTTTTGCCTTTGTAAACTTACTTGCACTATTTCATTGAATGATGTATCGGATTTTCTTGTAGGATGTTTTGTCTTGATTGGCCTGTGTGCCATTTTCTACTATCATCTTTGTTTGGTTAAGATAAATTAAGTTTTGTTATTTATATGATGAAGTTTTGGGCACTTACATGCATAGTCGTAATAAGTTGGTATTTTTTTTAGTCGATTGGGATGGGTGTTTTGAATAAACGGTTGAGTTAGTTAAGCACCAATCCGTATCCTTTCTTTCCACAAACTTTGATTTTCAATCAAGTTTGGGGAGGGGGTGGTAGGTGTACGGATTTTGGCCGCTTGGAAAAGTTGATTGGACCAAATTTGAATGAAAATGTGGCAAACGGTTAATGATGAATAAATTTTCCAAAAAAAATTGAAAACTTGGCTAATGATAGAGCATGATAGGCTATGAGACGAAATTGAGCTTACATTCAAAACTTTTAATCAAATTGCAACCGAGTGAGTTTTTGAGCTTTAGAAGATACTCCCGCCTTTGGAGTAACGTAAACTTTCTTTCGGTGTGAAATTCATTGAGTACATTTAGTTGTCTCTAGAACTTGCCTTGATTCTCTATTTTGCATGAGTCGGTACATTGTGTGACATTGAAAATGATCTTAGGCAATCCTTGATTTGAGCCTACTTTCAAGCTTGAAAACACATCCTTTTTACCTAATTTGATATTGTCTCTAGTTGAGCCCCTTGAGCTTTTAGCCTTTTGTTTGACAGCCCAATTCTACAAGCCGAAACCCTTTCGATTAGCCTTTGAACCTAATTGGACTATTTGAGTATGAGGGAGGTGGTTGGAAGGTAGTCGGATAGTTTGGGATTGAAAAGGGTGAACTATTGGGAGTATTGAAAGGTGAAAGGAATTGAAACAATAGGAAAAGAATCGAGAATACTAGTCCTCTCCAATTTTTGTTTGTGTTAAAAAAAAAAAAAAAAAAAAAAAAAAGCCGAAAATCGAAAAAAAAGTCGAAAAATCAGAAAAACAAAAGAAAAAGTTAGTTGTATATACTCATTGTTGCTTTTGATTTGGAGAGGCTAGTAATATAAATGCCTTTTAATAGATGTTCTCAAAGTTGTAAGAATTCAAAAGAAAATACACTCCAAAGGAGAATTGAGAAAGCATTTAGGTTGTGGACTTTGTGGTAAGGAGAAGAAATCAATTTTTTTGGATTGGTTTACTAAGGAAGTAAAGAGTGAGGTTGAATGACCATTGTTTGAGGGGTAGATGGGTAGTGCACGACTCATTTAGTCCGTTTTATAGTCACTTATACCCAAAATTATCCCACCTTACCCCAAACCAACATTACAACCCGTTAAAGACCTTTTTGATTCTTTGTCACACATGTCGGGTACACATCGAAGTTTAGATGATTGGCAAGCCTATGGTAGATACTATTTGCATTTCAATGTGAGCGTATATACTACCTATTCAATACACTTGAGAGTCGAGGGATACACTCATCCGGTAAGGATTTCAAGTTGAGAGTGTCAAGTCTTGAAAGTAGTTGATATGCTCTATCTCTTATGCTTAATGTTATCATAATTGCCTAACTTTTGAAAATTTCTTCTGAAATTGATTTTGCCACTTAAATCTGCCCTAAAAAGTGTCCTTTCTTCTTTTTCTTTATTTGTTCGGGACGAACAAAGGTTTAAGTTTGGGGAGATTTGGTGCACGTGGTAGTGCACACACTTTTAGGTCAATTTAAGTGTCTTTTTACGGACTTTTGTGTGCATTTTCACGTGTGTTTTGTGCGTTTATTTCTCATTGGGCAATTTGACGTGTTTGTTTCATTTTCATGTCAAGACAGGTGAATTAAGGCCGAAAAACAGGTTTGAAGATCTCAAATTGACAAATCGAGCTCAAAGGATGAAGAAAACAAGGAAAAACAGGGGATCATGCCCGAGGTGGTGAGGCCACGCCCGTGGCTCAAGCCACGGCCGAGGCAGTCCAACGCCATGGCCGTGGCCATTCCTCCAAAAGAGGCCACATTTCAGCATCAATTGCCACGACCGAGGCAGCCAGTGCCACGGCCGTGGCACTACACGTTCCACGCCCGCGGTCTGAATCATCCGCGACCGTGGCCAGTCCTCCAGAAGTAAAGGCGAATTCAGTCCAAGAAAGACCACGGCCGAGGCAGTAGATATACCACGACCGCGGCCACAAATTGGGCCCAAAACCCTTGTTTCACCACACCCGCGGCCATCTTTATGCCACGGCCGCGGCGGGGTTCCCTGTTTTAAAAACCCAAACACGTTTTTACCTAAATTGGAGCTAGCACTTTCTCTCCTTATATATATATCATCCCATTCGAATTTAACCTAACCCTAACAACCTAGAACCCATCCCACACACATAATCAGCCACTTTTCTCCATTGGAAGCAAGGAAATGGAAGGGGGTTGAAGATCTTGATCTTCAACCCCTAACCTTTGGTTCTTTCTATCCTATGTTCATGTTTTTCTTTAATTTTCTGTTAGTTTGTCTTTGTATTAGGTAAAATGGGTGGCTAGCACCCTTAGTTCACTCTTGATTATTGTGGAACCTTGAGTCCAAGACATTTATGTGATTATTACGGTTAATGTTACCGAAAATATTGTGTATTCAAGTGTTTTGTGTTATTTGCTGTTATTGACTCACATTTATGAATTTATTATTGGATTGATCACCCTTTAAGGGATTTGTGAATGTGTTGCTAGAATAGGAGGTCACTATCCGTAATTGTAGGATTTCCGATTCCCGAGTAGCAAACAATAATTATTTATTGGTGATAACACAAAGTTTAACCTCTAAAACCGAGCTTGCGAGTTTTATGTTGAATTTATCTCGTTGTCCTAGTGTTTAATGCATTTGGTGATTGAATCTAAGAGAGCTTTTTCGAGGATTCGGTTAAACTGAATAGGGTTAGTCGAAGAGCTTGTTTTGATTAACTAAGATTAAGGGATAACAAGGCTATTAGAGCTTGTTAATAGTCTTGAGATAAGGGCTAGAATCACAATTGAATAGGGCATTGACAATAGTTACATAAATCGTCCAAGACCTCGGTGAAACATGATCAAGGGTGAATCGTTTTGTTATTTAAAAACCAAAAACCTATAAAAATCTCTTTATTTTTCTTTGTTTATTTAGGTGTAGTTGTTATTTCATTGACCCCCCACTTCTTTATTGTTTTCTAGCTTATTTACTTTATGTTTCTTGATAATAATAGCTTAACACATAAAAGCAAAATTTGTTCGACCGTTCCTCGTGGGATCGACCCTTGCTTGCCACTCTTCTAGTTAGAGTAGTCGGTAAGGTTTAAGTGTATCTTCATACACGATTTAATTTGGTAGTCGGAAACGACGCTACCCAGATAACAAATCAATAAATTTCTTCACAACTTCCAATATGATGTTTTTCTGGGTTCCTTCTGAATTATTGAGGGAGACACATATGAGAAATCACCCCCACTAGGTTGGTGGTGGAGGAAAAAACTTTTGCTCTCTCGAGCCAAAGTCCGTAATATTCTATGTGAGTTTACGGGAATAAAGGCTCAAATCCACTTATCTCCCACCTTTGACCTATTTTATATAATCTTAATACCCTTGGGCTCTCAATCTCTGGAGACTTTTGTTCAATTAATTTTCGAGCATTATACTTTTTAGTATTAAGAGGTTATAGAGCTCATAGAAGAAATGAATAACAGCGGCCATCCAGAAGAAGCACGTTATCACGCCAATCAACATCTTCGGTGCTTATGTTATTGTTTTGTTTATATCTTAATGTTTAGAAAGAAGGTTACTATCAATATAGACAATACATATTTGATTTCATTCATTTATGATTATTCCATATGTTATTATTTATTTTGTTGATGATATGATTGATGCATGATTAGCCAGATCATTCTATATTATGCACCCACACGAATCGATGCCCAAAACCTGGAAGTTGAGGGTGTCGATGGTCAAACAAAACACAACATAACCATTTAGCAGACCGACAAATTTTGAATTATATGGGGGTATTTTTTAGGCACAACTAGGAGTTACATACTCATGTTGATTCGAAAAGTAGATATATTGTATACATTCACACCTCAAGCACTCCAAAAGAGGGTTTGAGATGCACGTAAGCTAAGCCTCATAATAATAGGAAATATATATATTAAATACTTGATTATTGATTGTTGAAGTTGTAATTGATTCCGAAATCAGCAATCTTAAGATAACTTTTAAGTTATTGAATTCGGTTTATAAATTGTTGATAACTTTTAATTGTCTAGTTGCTTATAATTTAGGGCCTAACTATAATACCAACCATCACTTATTCGATCCGCTTAGATACACTAGTATTGATGTCATTGTAGTACTTTAAGTAGGTAATCTATACTATTCTACGTGGGATACAACCGTGCTCGTCACTGCACTAGCTAAGGGGTATGTCTTACCGTACCAAAACAAATTGACTCATATCAAATGCCATATGAGATTTTGTTATAGAAAAATTCACCTATATTGTTGGTATCCATAGCGTATAATGCCGAATTCTCAGTATACCAAAACGTATATACAGTGTTGGTATTACCGTTTCATAAATACCTATTTTTTTTTTTATATTAAAATTACTAAACTCTATTTACACCGAAATTTCCAAAAAAATTATGGTATTGATTCGGTAATATTCAGTGCACATTCCAGAATACCGAAATTTAATTTACCATTTATTTCGTATATATTGATTCATACTGGAATTACCAATTTTTTTTATGTATACCAAAATGACATACCGATTTATTTTTGTATTTTTGTATATACCGAAACACAAAAGAATTGACATTTTTAGACCGATACCATACCGAAATTTTTTGGTACTGTGTTATGCCATACTAAAAATATCATTATACTAAAAAAAATGGTATTTTTGGTATTTTAGTACGGTATGTGCGTTTTTACCAAAATATTATTATTTTACACCACTCCTAGCACTAGCAACGAACACAGTACACTTGCAGTTTACTGCAATAGCGATCAATTAACTTTCACTTTAAGTAAACAAAATCAATAAACCCTAGAACTAATTCAACACAAAATCAACCAAAAACGTACATGAACACGTGCATGAATAAATTTACAAATTGGCCCTACACATTATTATTCAACTCCAGACATACAAAAACCATCATTTTTTAGGATTTATACTTACCATAGTTGGGGATAGTCCAATTTCTCGCCCCTTTTTTCTGCATGAACACCATCGCACCCTCCCAAATCGTTATCCACCTGTGTTGCCTTCCAAAATTGATTGATATTCTAAACCGGATTTCTAAACAGAATTACTTGTTGATCAATTTTGGAATTTTTTGGAAAGTGAGGGTTAGGGTTCTTCGAAGAAATTGTAAGAGTCATGATTTCTTCTTGTTATTTCACTAAAATGTTTTAATTTTTTTGGTTTAGTTTAGATTAGTTCATTAGTCTTTATCGGCAATCTGTAGGTTACCCCTCCTAAGTTATTTTCACTTACCAATTATTTCAATGTATATTTGGAAACAAAATATATCCACTTCAGCCAATGAAAAAGGAAAAGTAATTAAAATTCACCGGAATCCCAAAAAATTAGAGGTCACGTGACTAGCATGTGATAGATTCTAGTCAATTAAGCACTTTCTCACGATGATTAACCATAAATTGGACTAATATTGGACATACATGGTCAAATTGAAAAAAAAAAAAGTAAATAATCATAGGACAATTATCGTAAAAGCAAATATTTATGACATCAAAAATAATTTTTTGACATATAGTTGACCACGAACTAGTTTTGATTTTACCTGCGTATACTATGACATGCATGTATCTTGTTTGAGAAAAATCAACATAATATCTTCTAACTTTTTTTAGAATAAAGGTTATGCAATCGTCCAAATAAACCGGTTCATCAATTGATGTACAACATTGAGTAAATTACGTGAAAAATAAGACGGCAGTTTCTCGATCCATACTTCTTTATACCAACATTACCTCCAAATTTTGCAAGTTGTTGAGCAACATTATCTCCTAACTTTACCTATTTTACTAACATATCTTTTAAATATGATACTATTCAATGTTCTTGAACTTTGGAATGTTTACTTGCATTGTCTTTTTTACCTACAATAGTAGGTAAGCAATTGGTTTTGCATTGTTGTGCCATTTTTAAAGATGTGGTACTAGAACTTTAATTTTTTATGCAGATTTGGGATAAGTTATTTAATAATTACAAAAATTAAAAATCAATAAATGAATAATTTTTATAATTAAATAAGAAAGAATATAAAAAAACTAATTTATTATTAATTACTAATGATTTTCTGAATTTAGTTTACTTTTCATGATATATTCATGATTATTTTATTTTTTGGTCCTAAGTGGTAGAGATTTAGAGGGGGGTGGGTAAATGGACCTCTAGACGTTAGCATTTTTTCTTTCAAAATTGTAGGTATTGTTTGTTACCAGCTGTAGGATATGGTTCTTAGAGCAAAGCTTATAGCTAAGTTACCACTAAATAGTCTATTTATAGTAAGTTGTTCTTTTCAAGATTACAACGAGCAATTCTTAAGGGTTTTACGTATAACATAATAAGTGTGATAGTTTCCAAATCAATGAAACTATAGATAGTATGTTATAACAGTAGTTATGAACAAATAAACATAGGGAAAATACACAAAAGAATTATAGTGGTTTGAAAGTGGAGGTAATCATTCTATGTCCATTTTCCCCCACACGGAGAAAATTCACTAAATTGCTCACTTAGTAAAATTTTACTTACACGATGCTCAAGTCTCATCTTGGCACCTACAACGAATTATTACCTATCTACAGAAGGCTACACCTCTAGCAGTACCGGTTCCTCAAAACTATTCTAGTCTAGTTTGAATCCCTGATCCTACAAAAAGACTCCTTGTTATACCACTCAATGAGTTGGGTATAAATAATTTCTTCAACTTGAAAAAGTCTCTAAACGTTCTTGAATAACTTTAGAGATGAGTTAGCTTCAGCAAGACAAACTTTGTTTGAGAGAGATTCTTGAGAGGTTGCTTAATAGATGCTTGAGAATCTTGCAGTTCAGAATTATAAGCTTGTTAGAAGTTTATGCTTGCTTATTGTTCAATTCAATACATGCATAAGTACTATGCTCTTCTTGGTCTTCAGCTTCCACTATTTATAGCAGTAGGGTTTATCTTCATTGAAGGGTAAAGAGATTCCCGTTGACTTTTAATGCTCTTGCACGACAAAGAGTTGTTGTTGTCCTTTTACTAGGAGAGTAGGTCAAAGCACATGCGGCAATGTTAGTCTGCAGTCTTAATTTATATATATATATATATATATATATATCAAGATACATGTTTTTACGTTTTTCCAGAGTTGGTACAAGAATGCTTCTTGTCTCTACTAGCTAATTTGAATCTTGAAATCACTGACTTGTTGACTGCTTGTCCTTTATGCTAACTGCTTGTTGTTTGTTTTGCTGCATGACCTAGGATGTTGTATACAGTGAGTAGTGCTTCTCTTACGTGGACTATTGTTCTAGTGTTCTTATAGCGATTGAACATAACTTCCTACGTCAGACTTTTCCTTGTTGTTCCTGTTTGCTGATGGTTATGTTGTATCTTTAATCTTGTGATTTTTGCCTAGAAACTAAACCTATTGATTACAATATCATAGAGTATTTGAGGGTACTAGTTCCTACTACAATTTGGTTTTGCATCATTAAAACTATACATAAATTTCCTAACAAGAATGTTTTGTTTGTTTTCAATTTTAATTTGTGATTGTCAATATTAATTTTGCTTTGCGCTGAATTAATCATACTATACGACATTTGCAACACCAAAGTTTAATTTCGACCATTCTTTTGCTAGTTTTAATATCATGTGCTATCCACAAGCCTTTTTTAGGAGCTTTTTTTTGTCTCAACACATATATTGGACACCTTAAAATGGGTAAAGAGAACCCAATGTTCAAGGAAAATGAGCTCGTGCCTAATGAATCAAATTTTATTTTTGTTTTGTTATAAGCCCTTGAAAGTTTACACAATTCGTTATTTGGGTGAGATATTGGATATTACATCAGGAACAAGAATGCTAACAATGAATTTCAAATAATAATGTTGTAAGAGTCTTGAACGAAAGTTAGAATTGAAGGTAGATAAAATGACAACAGTTATTCATCGTGCAGTTTCTGAAAAGATTGATTTTATAAGAATAGAGCTTCAGGTAGTAGCACCTTCGGTTCTTCCGCCACCCAAGAAAAAAAAGGCCATTATGGCTAGAAAAAGGTATCTAAGAGTGAAACAAGTCAGACTTGTAGAGCTGAAAAACACGAGGGAGAGAAATAGGAAGAAGTTGGGGATCAAAACAACACACGACTAATCCACTTCCATAGGCGCCAGATGACTTGCTTAGTTTATGCAAAAATGGAGGTTGAATAAATATATAGGAGAAGAACTGATATAATCGTTAGAAATTACTGTTAAATAATTGGTGATGGAAGTGCAAAATATAATTTTATTCAACTAAAATACGTGTTAAGATGAAAAACCCCTAAAAAAATGGCACGTGAATGGCACATGATGAAAACAAACGAAAGAATGACCGAAATTAAACTTTGGTGTTTTAGATGTAATTTTTTTGTGCAATTTTCGTCACAGTTAGGTGAATATACTGCTAAAGAAAAGGCTTAGTTGCAAAAAATAAAATACGAAATTTCATCAAGTTGTAAATTGAACACGACTTTATTTATTTTTATAAAATAAATCACGAACTTAAGCTACTTTTGTAATTTCCACCACCAACCAATTTCTACTGATAAATTATCAACACGTCGTTTATTTGCACAATGCAGTGTGTCATGTTGGGAAAAAAACGAAATTAAAAAATTAAAAAATCTAGATGAAGACATGCATGATTATATTGTAGTTAAAAAATAACTTATTTATCTAGTTAAAAAATGATCGAAGTTTTGTATATTTGTGATTTTCTTTTCTATTAATATTTATCAAGGATAAGTGATTTCAATATCAAATGATCGGTAAGATAAAAGCAATTAGGTTTCGATTTGAGAAAATAAGTCCTTCATATCTTGCAATTTAATCAAGCACAACTTGATCTAGTATTTTATTAATTATTTGTTTAAATTTGTACTTTTAGCCTAAGATACACCGTACACGGCACTAAATGATATAAATAGCCAGACACGTGGGCAATTTATGCTGAAGATTTTTTAATGATTAAAATTGCGAAAATAAATTTAGTTCGTGATTTACTTTACAAAATTTAAAAACGTTCTATATTTTTAGTTTGGTGAAGATTCGTGTTTGTTTTCACAATCTGCCTTAAATATAAAAGAAAGATCGTTGAAGAGTCTCTGTGATGATGTGTCTTTTATGTTTTTTTATTTTTTTATATTATAAATCATACATATATATAGGTAAATGCCTACGTGAAATTTTTCAAAATAAAATAAAAGAGAAAGAATATTATGGATGTGAGTTTTGGGAGTTTTATTCCATAATTTACTCGTATCTACCTCAAAAAGTTTATATCTCTCCTTTCTTTTTCTTTTTGACTTAATTTTTTATCGTTTTGTAACTTTTTCTTATCAACTATATTTTTCTATGAAAAATGTTTCAAATTAATCCTTATTTCAAAATCTACAATAAGTCATTCATATTGCATATAATAAATTTATCAAATTTACATTAGACCAATCCTATAAAAATATATTTACAAAAAGATATGGATATTTGTTTCCAGTCAATTTAACTTATGCATAATAAAAGTAATTTAGTTGTATTTTATGAAATTAGGTTTAAGATTCATTTGCTTGCACCAAAAAAAAAAAAAAAAAAATCTGATATTTAATTAATTTTAATACAAAGGATATAGTAATGCATACATATATACACACACACACACACGAGACCTAAAATTCTATTAGTTCCTAAAATATTTCCTCAAAGAAACGATAATAACACAAAATTCAACAATCGCAATATTCATGCATTTGAGAAAGGTAATAATATTGAAATCAATTGTAGCAATATTGGTTTCTAAAATATTTTCCTCAAAGAAATTGTAATAACACAAAATGGTTGTAATATTCATGAATTTAAGAAAGGTAATGGTACTAAAATCAACGATTACAATATTGGTTACTAAAATATTTTTCACTAGGAAAGGTAAGAACCGGTGCTAACATAGAGATCAACGATCAAGATATTCATGGATTTAAGAAAGATAATAATACTAAAATAAACACTAACAATATTGGTTCCTAAAATATTTTTCTCAAACCAAAAAAAGGTAAGAAACGGTAATAACACAGAAATCAACTATCCCAATATTCATGGAATTAAGAAAGGTAATAATACTGAAATAATCAGTAACAATATTGGTTCCTAAAATATTTTCCTCAAAGAAACAATAACACAGAAATCAACAATCGCATTATTCATGGATATAAGAAAGGTGATAATTATAATGAAACAAACAAAAACAATATTGGTTCCCAAAATATTTTCCTCAAACTAGGAAAGGAAAATTGGTTCCTAATATATTTTCCTCATAGTAGGAAAGGTAAGAAACGATAATAACACATATGGTACTAATAACACATAAATCAATTATTGCAACATTCATGGATTTAAGAAAGGTAAGAATACTGAAATAACCGGTAAAAATATTGGTTACTAAATTATTTTCCTCAAAGAAATGGTAATAACTCAGAATCCAATGATCGCAATATTAATGGATTAACGAAATATGATAATACTGAAATCAAAAGAAAATTGGTTCCTAAAATATTTTCCTCAAACTAGGAAAGGTAAGAACCGGTTATAACACAGAAATCAACTATCGCAATATTCATGGATTTAAGAAAGGTAATAATACTGAAATCAACGATAACAATATTGGTTCCTAAAACATTCTCCTCATACTAGGAAAGGTAAGAAAAGGTAATAACAGATAATTCAACGATCCCAATATTCCTAGATATAAGAAATTTAATAATACTGAAATCAATAGTAACAATATTGATTCCTAAAATATTTTCCTCAAATAAACGGCAATAACACATAAATCAATGATTATTCATGACTTTAAGAAAGGTTATGTAATACTAAAATTAACAGTAACAATATTGGTTCCTAAAATATTTTCCCAAACAAAGGTACTAACAAAGAAACTAATAATCGCAATATTCATGGATTTAAATATTGAAATCAAGGGTAAAAATATTAGTTCCTAAAATATTTTCCTCAAATTAGGAAAGCTAGGAAACGAAAATAATGCAGAAACCAACGATTGAAATATTCATGAATTCAAGAAAGATAATAATACCGAGATCAACGGTAACAATATTGGTTCCTAAAGTAATTTTGTGAAACTAGGAAATGTAAGAAACGGTATTAACACATAAATCAACGATCACAATATTTATGGATTTAAGAAAGGTAATAATATTGAAATCAATGGTAACAATATTGGTTCCTAAAATGTTTTCCTCAAACTAGCACAAGATTAGTTAATATTAGTTTCTAGATTATATTAGGCGACGACTATTCGCATCCCACAAGACTTCTCAACACAACCTACTAATTTAATAAATTTAAAATATTATTAGTAAAGACTTCAACGTCGTTAACTAAAAAATTACATAATTAATTAAAAGCAATATATATATATAATTCGAAAAAATAAAAAACATATAAGCTATAATTTTTCTTTTTTCTGTGTCATCTTCAACTAGGCTATGTCTTTTTTTTTTTTTTTTTTTTTTGCCAGAACTTCATAAACCCTAATTTTTTAAAAATTTAATCAATGGAGTGCATAAATAACAACAAAAAATTCATTCTTATATGAGATTTCCTTGACTTGAAAATTATAATATATATTTTTTCTAAAACCAAAACCAACCGAAATGATGCCACAAGAAACTGAAAATAAGCCTCGTGGGGTTCCCATAATCAAATAGACTTCTATATAATTTCTGGGCAAGAGCAGTCATAGCCAAGGATGAAAATATTGTGTTTCAATCTTACAAAAAAAACTGTGAAATATCGGTATCAGTGGAAGTACTAGTGCATTTTTTTAAAAAAAATATATTTTTAAAATATTTTAAAAATCATGAAATTTAACATGATATTTGCAGTTTGTTATAACTAAATTAAATACAAATATCTCTTCTTATTTTTTTATTTAATAAATTGATATGTTTACAACTAATTTGTCAATAATAAACTATATAGACATAAATTTTGAATTTTTTTTATATATTATTACTTATTGATACCAAAATGACTACACGTGAGACGAAAGTGAACATATAACCCATCTGTATCTAAGTAACACTGGTACCAGTTGATCACTTGATAGTAATTATGAAGAAAATTACTTAGATGCCACTCATATCATCAGCCTCTACCATTTGCACCGAAAAACTAAAAAAAAAAAAAACATGAATAACACCAATATTTCAACGACATTACAACAAAATGTACATTATATGTATATATAACCTCGTTGGACGACCTTACAACAGTTAGGCCAAACAAGCATATTATAACAGTTTAAGTAATAATTAACTAATCTAATAGCAATAATTAAATAAGAATAACTATCCCAAATTAATTTCAAAGAATATATTAAAATTCTAGTTTGCAATTCACTTATTCCTCTACCCTTGAATAAAATGGTACTTTAACGGCGGAGGCGAAAGAGACAGGGACAACGATGGCGAATTCGACGGGAATGGTGACGACCACAACGTTCGAATCCAGAGCAAAATTGGAAGAAGAATGGTTGTTTTGGAAAACCCTAGCGTGAAATTTTTGCAAAAGGTTGTAACACTTTTTATTGTCGTATAAAAAAGAAAAAAGAAAATGAAAAATATTAACTACACTACAAGAGTACGATTTAAAAAACAAGGTGTATCACTTTTCCCTGATACACCTTGCTTATATAAACTATTGACCAAGAAGTGTAGTTTTAGCGAGTTTTTTTGCAGATAGACTACACTTTGTGAAAAATGTAGACCAAACCATAGTCTACTAGCTACTAAAATTCGCTAATGCACTACATTTACGAAAAATCGAGGCACAACCGTAGTGCATTAGCGAAATTTTGCGCTAATAGACTTCATTTTCACCCAAAAGTGTAGTTAATGCTCCAATAGACTATAATTTCTTTAAAAATTGAGGTCTATTTGGTGTAGTCTATTTGCATTATTTTTGTAGTGATAACACATTGTCTTATTTTGTTAGTAGGGTGAGTGGTGAGGTCGCAAACAAATAACAAAGTCGAATCTATAAAAAAAATCCGCTAGCTAGTTCTATACAACTACTGCACACACACACACACACACACACACACACACATATTAGGGAAATTTTTATAGATGGCCAAATAGTAAATAGGTAGATGTTTTTAGCCACATTTTGTGGCTACATGTTTTTAGCCTAATTATCACTTAACAACGATGAATTAAGATAAATAAGCACATGTTGTTTAGCTATTTATATCAATCACAAATGCATCGTTATTCCTGCTTATGCCTCATTTTCAAGAGAACAGGTGCAGTGCCCTTGTCAGGGGTTGCTTACCTGTTTTTTTTTACTCAGCTAACTTTTTTCTTGCTAATATGCCCAGAATGACTAAATTGCCCTTAATGTACCCTTATTTAAAAATGCTCTTTATTATCTTGATTTTTATAAAATGAGCGAGCAAATTTTTCTTTGATTTCAGTCCTTATAATCTTATCTTTTTAGTTTTGTCCAAATAAAATTTTGTCCCATATTTTCTTAATTATAAATTGACCCCAAAATCAAATTTCTCATGCAAAATTAATCTTTAGCATTAATATGAAAATAGTCCATTATGACCATATCGGGCCCATCATGCTTCCGTAAACTAAAATTTTGAAACATAAACCAAGTTTTATACCTTTGACCGAATTGCCATCAGGTCGTATCCACTGGGTTTTACGAACTGCTCCTCACAACCCAACCACTCGATCGCAACCGATGGTTCCAGACGTAGACTCCTTCAACAACAACCAACACAGCCTCGTTTCGTTTCCTACCTCGAGGCGTACAATATTTTTCTTTGTTGATGAACATAAATAAAACATTTGGAAGATGATGACAAAACCCAACTTTTATTGAGAAATCAAGAACTTATTTATTACATCAGTAATCTCCTTTCGGGAGGACACGGCTTGTTTAGCTACCCATGGTAGTTATGCTCTCAGCACACATACACTCGAATGAAAACTAGAATGGAAGAAAACTGCAAATTAACTATTACAAAGTTTATTTTTGTAGGAAAACAGAGGGGAATGGTTGATGCATTCTGCTTCCTTCTACCCTGACTTTATAGGGGTTTGATACCCTCTATCCTCGAATGATTGTATCCAGTTGTCGACCTCTCATTCGTTGTTGCATATTTCTGGATTCTCCCTTATCCTTGCCGTGGTCCCAACCTCACATAGTTTTTATGGGTGTGGACCTTGCATCACATGCAGATTTCAATTATCCTGCTTTGGATGCCTCTTTTATCTTTCCACCTTTTGTCTTTTTTGGTGGAAACAATTCTCATGAGTCATCCCATCTCTCCTTGTTGGGGAACCCTTTATTAATTTTTTTCTGGGTGGTCCCCTTGGCATTTTTTGTTTTCTCGATGATTCTTTCTCGTTTCCCTTTCCCTGGTCATTTATGACCGAGAATGATGGCCCGAATAGTGCCTTTCCTTGTTTCAGGCACCTAGGACAAATCCGACTCATCCACCGTCCATTGTGCGCCATATTGTAATATTTTCTGGTTATTTCTGAAGTTGTCGACAGCTCATTCTTCCATAACATCTCTCTCTTTTGTTCAAAGATAGACTCGCGTATGGAGAGGTTTTGAATATTATGGTGTTGATCAAGAGTGGTCCATTCGCTGTCTTGTGAAAGACTTTGAAGCTTCTCTTGACCTTTCTCATTTCTATGAGGCAAACCCATAGGCCACAAGCTCTCCTTATAGTAATACCATCCTCCGTAAAGGTTGATACTAAGGGAATCTTGTGATCTGGGGCAGACATATCCTTGTTTGTCTGTCTGGGATCGGGTCTTTGTAGCTTCATAAAATGAAAAGTTGGGAAAGATCCATTCTTGTATGGTTCCGGTGTTGCCGATATAAACTTCAGCTTCAAAACATCTCTACGTTCGAGATGGTCATTGTTTTCCCATGTCTCGATTACGACCTTGTAAATCCATACCAGAAGTTTTGAAATTTTTGGGAAATTTGGTGCCACAGTATGAACCGAAGCTAGAGCTTCAAAATCATACCATTCTTTGACTTCTTGCGGATTGGCTCCTACGAGCATCCACATTCTTTGATATTTATCGGATCGAGTAATCCAGTATTTTGCTGGATTAACACCAGCTGCTATAAGAATTTTCTCCCATGTCCGTTGATAATCCTGAAATGGAGAAACTTTAAGCTCGTCAGTATCAATCTTAGAGGTGCCAACCATTAGCCTAAGATTGATCTCTCCCTCTTTTGCCCTAGAGGTGTTAGGTTGGCTTGAGATAGTAGGAAAAATATCCTTCGTTTGCTCAACTTTTTCTTCAGCTAGATCCGTGCAAGGATCTAACCTAGAACTTGTGCTCATAGTATTTGAATTTGCGGCGAACGAGATAGAGGCCCATTCTCGAAACTCAGCCTTTTACTTTAATGAAAAAGCTTCCCATCGGAGAGGAATAATTAGGTTGTCCCATAGGTAATTACTTGCAAGTTTGGTAGCCTTATGCACGTTTCCGCCTTTTGACAACTCCTCATGTTGTACTCGACACGCGACCTTGGCTTGAATATCCAGGTCGTTGATCCTCTTGTCAAGCTCCTCCAAACGGTCCTGGAGATGCCTGTATCCTGTTAGGATGGGGTTGGCTCCACTCGACTCCATCTCTCATTAGAAAGTCTGCAAGAACATTTTCGTGAGACTTTAAAAAGACAAATTCATAATAAAAATATTGTCAATCAGCTTGCCATCTAAGTAATCTAGCTTTCTCAGATTTAGATCCAATCTTTTTGTTAAGAAAGCTTTGACCCTCGTGTTATCAATTTCAAGAATGAATTTCTTTTTGTTAAGAAAGCTTTGACCCTCGTGTTATCAATTTTAAGAATGAATTTCTTAGGCAGTAGGAATGAAGGCCATTTTCTAAAAGCCTTTCGCATTGCAAAGAATTTTTTCTCATTAATATGCCATCTTGCTGCTTCATTTTCTGCAAAGAGACCGCTGTAGTATCGACATAGCACTTCTCCATCAGGGGTTTCTTTGGTTAGCACTGCCGTCCACCAATGATCACTGGTATTTGTGTAGAGTATCAATTCAACTTCGTCATTCGGTATTACGAGCTTTGGAAGGTCTTCACAGATCTCTTTAAGTTGTAACACCAATTCTTTGTGTTCCTTTTCCCATTTGAAATAAGCATATTTCTTTAACAATGGGCTCAACACCTTCCTGTATTTTGCCAGTTTTTTTATAAACATCCCGGTGAAATTGAGAACTCCAAGAAAACTTTGGAGTTGCTTCTTGTCTTTGAGGTCTTCCAGAAATCCCTGCACCTTCTCCACTATATGTTTTTGAAGGATGATTCCGGACTCATCGATCTCGATTCCAATGAACTCGATCTGCCTGGTGGCGATTACTGCTTTCTTCTCTGATAGCACCAATCCTTCCTTATGACAAACTTCTGAAAAGACTTCCAGATGTTTGATGTGTTCCTTCATATTCCTTGAGGCGATGAGTATATCATCGACATACACGAACATGAATTTAAAATAATCTTTAAAATGATTATCCATCTTTCTTCGATATATCTAGGGAGGCATTTGCTAATCCCATTGTCATCATGTTCTAGATATAATGTCCTTGTGGTGTAGAAAACACCGTTCTTGCTGGCATCTTCCTTCTTAATCTGATAGAAACCAGATTTACAATCAAATTTAGATAATACCTTTGCATCCTTGATGCAGTTCACTAGGTGTTCTTTGCTTGGAATATAATATCCATCGAATCTCAAGATGTTGTTCATCCCTTTGTAATTGATCACCAATCTTGGCTTTCATCTCTTCATTTCTCCATGGTTTCTTACCAGAATTCTTGGGCTACTGTATGGAGAGATTCCTTCTGATATCAACTTAAGGTCCAGATGTTCCTTAAGTATCTTCTTCATATCCTCACGATATGCTTTATTCATAAGGATGGGTTTGTATCGAACAAACTCATTTTCTTTTCCCGCTTTCTGACAAACGGGGTTTTTAGGGTGAAAAAACAAGCTTAGAATATGTGTTTTTAACATACATTTGTAGATTCTAAGCACCCGTTTGTTATATTCTTCGCATTTCCTTTCTCTTGTCGAAAAACCTTGTTTTCAAGAATTTTTGTAGGTAAAATAGGCCAAAAGTACAAATAATGTAAAGGAGTGGAAGAAACGAGGGTGAAAGAGCAAGGGACAAAAATGTCGGGCGAAAAGAGGCGAAATTGTAGAATGCTAAACTGACACACCTTTGGTATTTTGTGCATATCTTGAGATATACATATCCAATGGAGGTAAAATTAGCGGCATTGGAAAGCCAACTCAAAGGGATACAACTTTGTGTAAGAGAGAAAAATCCAAATTCGGATCCGAAGACCTCGAAAAATGGCTTGGAAGTTGGACTGCAGGTGCAGTTTTGGCCATGCACGGTCATGACCGTGCAACCTTGCACGACCCGTGCAACAAAACAGCAAATCCATTGATTTTGGGGTCTTGCACGGTCATGACCGTGCGCCCTTGCACGGACCGTGCAAGACCTCCGGAATTTGATGGGTTTTAGCCCATTTATGTGATTTTTGAGCCCAATACCTTAAAAAAGCCCCCAAAGGTGTATAGAAACCCTACCACTTCAGTTTTTTAGCAATCATTCATCATTTGTATAGTTTCTAGAGAGAGAAATTAGAGAGCAAAGAAGGGGAATTGAACTTGAAGATCAAGATCAAGATCAACATTAAAATAGGTTTTATCTTTCCATTTTCATTTAATATTTGTATGAACATGATTATGTCTATATATTTGTGTTTATCTCTTATTATGATCATGGTTGGCTAAATTTCCTTAATCTAGATTTAGAAAGTAGATTATGGGTGTTAGTGATTATTACTCGATTAATTTAATCATGTGTGATGCTATTAGTTGATTAATGGTTTATTATGCTTGTTAAATGATTTGGCCAATTGTTTAGCAATTTATTGGGGGGAGCTAATTGTGGGAACTTTAGTTTTAGGATCGATTGGGAGTTGTATTTAATTAATCGACCGGAGACGATAATTAATCCTATACAATCAACACGTAATTCGTTCCGAGAGGGGGTCTTGCATATAATTGTGATCGTTTCCTAATACATAGCATTCGGTTTAAAGGTTGAATTGATTGGGATAATAATTGTTAACTACCCTTAATTGAAATCTAATCCTAGATTATCTTTATTAATTGTTTAATCCCTATAATTTGTTCTCTACTCTATCTTATTAGTTTTAATTACTTGTTTATTTTAACTAGTTCTTAAAATATAAAAAGAACCAACCACTCGATCGTCTAGTTAGCCATTAACATGCTTATTTCGATTTGTCTATTCGATATCGAGCCAATTCCTCGTGGGGTCGACCTTGTACTTGCTTAGTACTACTATTGACGTCGTACACTTGCGGTTGCTTAATTTTAGTTGCAAAACTAAGTTTGCGTGTCACTTTCACCTTCAAAGTTGCCTTGAGTTCATTTGTGTTCCACCATGCTAGAGGATCTTCATTGAAATTCCTCTTTATCCACTTCTTGATATCTTTTAGAGATATTTGTTCTTTAATGGTGATATCAAGTTGTGGACTTGTTTCCGTAGACACCTTGAGGAATTAGATTGTCTCCTTTGACATTCGCTCATCCCTGTCTCCTCCTAGTGTTTCGGCTCGATATTGAAGGAGGGCATCTCCATATCTTCGATGATCTTTCCTCTTTGGGTAACTCAATTTTCCTTCATCACCACGCTTGTTGCAAAAATTAATGGGCATTTTCGATAAAATGCCTCCCTTAATCTCTGAACAATAATCTTATGATCACATAGGGTTGTGAAAATAAGCCTTCTTGTTTCATTCTCTTGAGTAAACCACTTGAACGTCTGTAGGAAATTGTTTCCTAACAGAATATCACACCTATAACATGGAAATAAATTGGTGGAGTCTTGACTTTATACCATGGGGTATCTCTTGCTCCTCCGATCATTATTTCTGCTTGTTTAATTCCTCTTTTAAGGATAAGAATCCTCTTCGAGAAATCTCTTCCTGCAATAGCCGGTAGATCTTCTCCCTTTCTTGTATGAAAGATTTATGGCTTGGCTATGCATATTCCTGCGCCCGAATCAATGTAGGCCGCGAAATATTCCGCTCGATATTTTTCGTATAACATTCTTATAGTGATATACATCAGGAATGGACTACTAGCCATTAGAGCTGGCTAATTTCCCCGTGAATATCATAGAACTTGTTATTTTCTATGTGCCACTATAAACGCCACTCTATATGACTGTCTTTCCCAAGGTTTGTGCTCTTCGAGAAACTCTATCCAAGAACAAGACGCCCATTTTCTCGCCCTGCTATTCCTTGGATTATCAACTCATTTTCTCCTAGCTGAAGAAGTCCTTCAAATCTCCCCAATGAAGGTTTTCGTAAATAATATAAGACATCACAAGGAAATATGTTATCCTTTTGAGTGATATCAAATACTATCTCCACTTATCTCCAACCTTCTGGACACTTTAATTCACCTTTGGTTATGAATTTTTCTTGTTTCAAATTCTCTTGTGAGATAGGTTTCATTTCCCAGCTCTGATTCATGATTCTACTATCATGAAAGGAGACTCTTTTTGGCTCGAACCTTTGACTTATAGCTCTAGTCATAATAGGTTGATCTGCGATCCGTATATCCATCTTATAGATTGGTGGGAACTCCATAATCTCTGGACGGATTGCATGTGTCACATGTTCAAAGAAATCTATTATTTCGATGAACTCCTTTCCCACGAATAGTTCTAAATGTTGGGTATTGGAAAGTGCATACGAAATACTGTAGGTAATAGAGTATGATCTATTCCCTTCTTTCATCAACTCCTTGTTCTTAAAATCTTGATGAAGGGTTAGAACTCTATTAAAATCGCGATCTGCCAAGTTATAGGCAATCCTTGGATAAATGTAGGACACCAATTTCCCGGCATATAGATTGCCTAAGATTCCTTCCAGACTTGCATCTCGCAAATTCTTGATTCTCTTTTCAAAGATAGAAAAATCAATCGGAGAATCAATTCCTTTCTTGAATGTTGATTTGATTAGAATTCTGATGGCTCCGATATGGATCCACTGCATCTTCTGAAATCTCTCTATTCATTATGCTGAGTTCCTCTCTAATTTCTCTCATTGGAACTAGTTGCATCTCCATCACATTAGTTGTCAGCTCCATGGGAACTGCGATTTCCCCTGCTGTGACTTTGTAGATGATATGATGTTTTCTCTTCTTTAGGAAATGTCTCAAAGTCTTGTCCAACCCCCAACAGAATACCCATCATAGGTTTGGAGTTTTGAGTCTTCTCTCTTATTTTTCATAAGAGTTTTATGAGAATTTGACATTTGCGAGAAGAATCTAGAGAGATCTTATTGCGTCTCTTGTCGGAAGACGTCTTTTTCTTTAGTCTGATTCTGATTCTGAAGACTCATCCTCACTGTAATCTTCTTCTTCGTATATACTTTCATCTGAAGGAATATCTTCGAACTGATATACTTGAATTAGATCAAACAACTTCTTCCATTTCTAGAGTTGCCTTAAACTTTCTAATTCCTCGTCTTTGATTGTCTGGACAATCAGTTGATATGTGGCCTTCGGCACCACAAGATTGCAGTCTTTGAAACTCTCATTAGTTCTTGTATGAGCTCTTCTGAAAGGTTTCCTTGTTGTTGATGATCTTCCCATGCTCATTTAATTTGAGTCTGAGGAAGAAGCTCTGCTCCGGCTTAGGCCTGACCTCTGCCCCGTTTTGTAACGTCGGGCCTTCTATTTGGACCAAAAATTTCTAGGTCTCCATGAAGATCCAGATTTCTTGCTACCATCTCTTCTAGCATAAGGATGACTTCTCTTTTTTATCCTCTTTTTCCTAAATGGTTGGTCTCCCATAATAGTAGGGATATCGTTTTCAACACTGCATAGAGGAATACTTTTATTTCTTCCTCTTAGCCTCTTGTAATTCTTATGGAGCGTCGCTTGATAGCACCACTCCACAAGCTTAATTTTGAGGAATGAAATTCTCCTTGCCATGGTATCCATTATATCCTCTAGATGTGGCTGATATTCTTTGATCAGCGTTTCTTTCCGTGGACTTGGGATCTTGGCAAAGAACAATGGAATGGCATCACGTTCCTGTATTTTTTACTTCCATCTATACTCTGTGAAGAGTTTGATGAACTCATCTACATGACAAACATCACATAACTCCAGGCTGTATCGTCTGGCCTTATCGTCTTCGGCTCCTTCAAAGTAGTCAACTCCAATAAAACCTACTTTAATTACTTGAGCCATTTTGTTGACGATATCTGCCAAGACTTCGCCAGCCCAAACATTTTCTGCTATCTCAGGATGCAATTTCCACTGGTCCTTCCAAACTTATCTTTAGAAGTGAAATGAAGTTATCTTTGTCAAGATCTAGCGTTCCAAGAGCAATCTGCATCGCGGCTGCCCACTCATCTATGAGTAGTTCTCTGTTCTTGAAGTCTAATGTATCCAGGTTTAGTACTAATCCATATGGATGACTTGGCTCCAACTGAGATTTCCCATAAGGTGATTGCATATAATGGGCATTTGGGTTCTCTTTCTTGTTTCTGCGGGATAAATATAAACACCAATAGTGAAATTTCCCGTTAGTGGTATATTTACGTCTGTTGGAGGATCATGGGATCCCTCCCTTTTTGCCACATTTGTTGGATTCTGTGGTGTATTTTGGGGAGTCTGTTGTTGCCCCATAAATACATTTTCTTGCATTTTTAGATCTACAACCTCCAAAGGATTGCGCAAGGTCGTGTAAATCCTCCAAAATTATTCTATCCATTATGATAGATTCTTCCGGTTTAGAAAAGTAATCATCTTTTCAATATCCGTCAGCGCTTTCTTCACTTCAATGATTTTTTCCTTTTTGATGTAAAAGGGGTTCTGTGCCGAAAGATGGTGATCTTTCTCTTCTCCTTGTCATACCTGACTTGGTTTCCAAGATGGTCAATCTCCTTTGAATATCCTTAAGTGTTTCAAGGATCTTCTTCTGATGGTTGAGGATGGTCTCCACATAACTGTGCACCGTCTTCTGGATTTTTCTAAGATCAATAATCTTAGATTTACTCCACTCACTTCCTCCCAATTAGGTCCCCTCATGATTTCTTCCAGAAATATAAATGAGGTTTCTAGATATCTGATAGGGACTGATTGAGACGCTTTCTCCAGATTTCCTTGGTAGGAAATCTTCCATGGATGTTTGTGAAGTGGATGAGATTAGTTGCATTCCCTTCTACAGGTATCTCCTGTTCAAGGGTCTTTTGTCTTATCCTTTCTCTCCCTTCCTCTGAGCTTGACATCTTGAAAGGCTGCTTTAGCTCGATCATGAGCTTTCGATGGCTTTTAAGAGTATTGTCACATCTTCGAATAAATTTTTTGAAGAAATCCTGTTTTTGTCTTTCCAAAATATGAAAATATTCCTGGTTACTTGAGTTCTCACCCAAGTACTCCTGTAGAGTGTTTTCTCTAGAACTTTCATTCGGATTCATATTTTACTCGTATGTCTCATCTGTTAGGATAATAACATAACATAATAAATATAATTCATGATTTCTTAAATTAACCTAGGACTCTGACACCATTTTTGTGTGTGAGATCGGATCTTACATGAATGTTAATTTAGCGGACCAATTTAGTGAATAGTGAAATTTAATTAGGACTAAAATTTATTATTAAAAATAATGTGGGACTCAACTAAAATTTTAAATTATAAATCCTGAATTGATATAAAAGAAATTAAATTTTATTTATAAATAATACGTAAGAACAAAATGGATAATTTATCCTTAATATGAATATTTTATGAGTATTAAAGTTGAATTGGTAGAAAAGAAAGTTTGTTCCTTAGTGCACCCCATTTCCTCCTCATTTTCCTGTACCCGGTGAGTCGGACAATGCAAATTTGGCAGGGGTTTTAAGGTAAAACCGGAATACACAAGTTGGACCCATTGAAGACCCGTTTGACCGGATGGAGAGAGGGGAGGAAACGGCAGAGGCAAATTATAGGAAGCATGAAAGTGCTCCAAATCACAAAACCAAATTGCCACAAAGTCCCATCCATATTCACAATCAAGCCATCCCTTTGCACTTTTAAACGCTTCAGAGTGGGCCCCACCCTCTCCCTCCCTCTATATAAACCCCACTCCTCCCTCTCCCTCTCGCCAACACAACACTTCTCTCTCCCTCTCCCTCTCCCTCTCATCACATCACCTTCTCTCATCATGCCTGAAGCACCAAACGAAACTCAGAAACAACCCACTGATTTCAGTGTGGCTGATAACAACAACAAAAAGCTCCAATTCATTGAGGATGTCACCACAAACGCCGACCACGTTCAAAAACGTGTTCTCGCTGAAATCCTCTCCCGAAATGCCGACGTTGAGTACCTCAAGCGTCACTGCCTTAACGGAAATACTGACAGAGACGTCTTCAAGAAAACTATCCCCGTTATCTCCTATGAGGACATTCTCCCTGACATTAACCGCATCGCTAACGGCGACAAGTCCCCCATTCTCTGCTCCCAGCCCATTTCCGAGTTCTTAACTAGGTCCGTACCTCCGCTCTTACTTTCTGTCTCTCTCTTCATCAAAATGCTAACTTATTTATTTTTGCTTTGTATGCAGTTCTGGAACATCCGGAGGAGAGAGAAAAATGATGCCAACGATTGAGGAAGAGTTGGGGAGAAGATCTTTGCTTTACAGCCTTTTAATGCCAGTGATGAGCCAGTT
Source organism: Ajuga chamaepitys (assembly GCA_958295605.1). Classification (NCBI taxonomy): domain Eukaryota; kingdom Viridiplantae; phylum Streptophyta; class Magnoliopsida; order Lamiales; family Lamiaceae; genus Ajuga; species Ajuga chamaepitys. Next base: position 36,504,253 of record OY282498.1, on the reverse strand, counting down.
TGTTCCTGGTTTAGACAAAGGCAAAGGCATGTATTTCTTGTTCATCAAATCCGAGACTAAGACCCCTGGTGGGCTTCTTGCCCGACCCGTTTTAACCAGTTACTACAAAAGCTCCCATTTCAAAGACAGGCCCTTTGATCCTTACACAAACTACACCAGCCCAAACGAGGCCATTCTCTGTCCTGATTCATACCAAAGCATGTACTCACAAATGCTCTGTGGCCTTTGCCAGAACAAGGAAGTCCTCCGGGTCGGGGCGGTTTTCGCCTCCGGCTTCATTCGGGCTATCCGGTTCTTGGAAAAACACTGGACCCTTCTTTGCCATGACATCAGAACCGGGACAGTTAACGCTCTGATCACTGATCCATCGGTTCGGGAAGCCGTGATGCGGATCGTGAAACCCGACCCAAAACTGGCGGATTTCTTGGAGTTGGAATGTGGGAAGGAGTCATGGCAGGGGATCATCACTAGGCTGTGGCCTAATACAAAGTACATAGATGTTATTGTGACAGGGACCATGTCTCAGTACATTCCAACTCTTGATTACTATAGCAATGGGCTACCGCTTGTTTGCACTATGTATGCTTCATCAGAGTGCTACTTTGGTGTCAATCTTAACCCTCTTTGCAAGCCTAGTGAGGTTTCTTACACCCTTATTCCCTCAATGGGGTATTTCGAGTTCTTGCCGGTGCATAAAAACAACGCCGCCCCTAAATCTTTGAATGAGAAGGAACAACAAGAATTGGTGGACTTGGTTGATGTCAAGCTTGGACAGGAATACGAGCTTGTTGTCACCACTTATGCTGGTAGACAGACTTTTCTCGTTTTAAAAAATGACACTCGTGTTTTATAATTATTTTAGTTACTGACTTTTCTTTCGTGTGTTAAATCAATGCAGGGCTATACCGATATAGAGTTGGGGATGTGCTGCGTGTAGCTGGATTTAAGAACAATGCTCCGCAATTCAGCTTCATATGCAGGAAAAATGTGGTCTTAAGCATCGATTCGGATAAAACAGACGAGGTTGAGCTTCAGAACGCAGTAAAAAACGCAATCAGCCATCTAGTGCCGTTCGACGCGCATCTGATCGAGTACACTAGCTATGCGGATACCACCACAATCCCAGGGCACTATGTTCTCTACTGGGAACTAACAGAAAAGGGTTCGATCCCAATTCCCCCGTCAGTTTACGAGGATTGTTGCTTCACCATTGAAGAGTCCCTAAACTCGGTGTACAGGCAGAACCGAGTGTACGAAGCGATTGGGCCTCTGGAGATCAAGATAGTGGAAGTGGGAACCTTTGATAAGCTGATGGATTACGCGATTAGCCTAGGGGCATCAATCAACCAGTACAAAACACCAAGGTGTGTGAAATTTGCCCCCATTGTTGAGCTGTTGAACTCGAGGGTAGTTACGAGCTTCTTCAGTCCAAAGTGCCCCAAATGGAGTTCTTCAAGCCACAAGCAATGGAGCAATAACAACTGATCATGAGGCCCGGCCCGCTGCAGAAACAAGGATCATATCTGTCTTGTCATCATTTTAATTACTAGTGATTAGAAGTTTAATTTAATTCTCTCGTATTTAGGATAACCAATCATTTTTATGTTTTTAATTAACGGTTGTTTATCATGGTAGAATGGTAGTAATGTAGTAGCGCTGTAAAAAGAAAAAAAAAAAAAGACAGTTCCTATTTCAAGGAATGGTTTCTTTGTTAAATGTCAGTGTTGTGCCTCCTGCTAGCTAGTTTTATTTTATATAATATAATATAATATAATGGGAATCTGTTTTGATATCTAATTCTCACGGGATTTGTAGTTATACCAAGTCTAGAGAGAGAGAGACGAGGTATCAGTTGGACTTTCTATGCTTTCAATAACATTTTTTCTGGAAAAGTAAACCCACTTTATGTCTCCTTTAGTTAAACCCAGAGTAAAGCAACCTTTACTATTTTATCTATTAAACACACATAATAATAGGTTTTTCTTGATAGTAGTACTTGCAACATTAACAAGTTTCCCTCTCTCAAACTTTTTGTTAAACAAAGTAAAAGAAAGATATGAAAGCAGCACCACAAAGCCAGGGTTCATGCGATCATCTAACGACAACTGTGCAATATACTTCGTATTAATTGTATCTTGTAAAATGATATTTTTACTAGAATAAATTTAATTCCCATAAATAAACACCTTTTCTAAGCACGTTAGTATTTAGGAATGGAAATAGTATATTACTTACGATGGTCGCACAGCTCCAAACTCGGTGGTTCAACGTTATTAAGGCGCCTAGTACCTAGGAATTTTTTTTCCAAATATCTTTTACATGTCTAATTCATAGATTTATACTTATAGTTGATTAAATCTTCTTACATTTAATTAATTATGCAAGATGGAATGGAAAGAAAAACTTGGATTGTGGGAAAAACGTTTTAACTTTTATTCATTTTTCCGTCGTTGAAATGAAGAGAGTGAGGGGTTTAACTTTCATCTTTTATTTTAATTAATTGTCCCAAGTTCAATAAAAAAATCTAAAAACGCCTAGGATTTAATAGGCTGCCTAGACAATAAACGGCGCCTTATGCCAAAAACTCCCAAGGAGATCAATTCATTCGAAATCAAATCGAACTATGGGCGCCTAGGCAACCGTCTAAACCGAATTTTGCTTGACTGTTAATTATTTATCCTATATAATTTGAAATAAGCATGGTTGCAGAAGGCGGAAAGCAGAGACAGAGCGGTTTCCGGCTGCCTAGGTGGGGCCTAGGCGCCGCCTAGAAAGAATTATTATTATTATTATTATTATTATAATTATTATTATTATTATTATTATTATTATTATTATTACTACTACTATTATTATTATTTTGCATTTTTCATTATTTATTTAATTAAAAAATTATATATATATATATATATATTATATAAGATAATCATGATATAGCACTACAATCAATTTGTTTAATATTTTAAAAAAACTTCTAACTATTTTGCTATGAAGAATTTGTATTAAAAAAGAAAATTCAAAAACATAAACTTTATTATAAGAAGAGGTGAATATAAGTCAATTACTAAGTCCAAAATAATTAAACAAGACAATAATATTGACAAGATATAACAATAAGTCAATAACACAATAAACTAAATGAAAACAACGTCGTTTCGAGTTTTTTTTAAAATAAAAAATAAAAAATAAAATTAAAAAAATGCCCAAACCATCTAGGCGGCGTGCAAACCAAAAAAACGTTCAGAATAATTGCCCAGGCCTTAATCGAGGCGGTCTGGGCGCCGCCTATATCATTTTTTGCATCCATGGAAATAATAATAGTAGTTGATTCATAGGAATCTTGTTTTCCACCTTTCATCATAATGCTTATGCAAGAGAAGTTGCTGGCATTCTCTACACAGACACACACACGTGAACTTTTTCCTTTTAAAATAAAATATGTATGTATTCCAATATCTACGTGGTTTTACACGTTGATTGGAAAGCAAAAAAAAAAAAAAAAAAAAAAAAAAAAAAAATCAACATTTATAATAGGGGAGAAAAGTCCATGCAGAAATTTATTTAGTTTTTCATGGAAGAAAGATCCTTGCAGGATTCGTATTATCCCTTTTACTCTAACATGGATTTTATTTCATTTTTTGTTTTTCAAGTGCATTCGCTTTTAATTAATGAATACACATATAATTGAAATCTTATCTGAAATATGTTTTGTCATGAAAAGAAAGCAATGAAGCCGACGTTGGCCTTCTTTTTATAGTCCATAAGAATAGCAGAACCTAATTATCGTCTCCTCCTCAATTACGGTACAACCCTTCTCACTCTGACCATGTACACGAAAGCCACCCTAGCATTATCGGACTCAGAACATATGGTTAGCAGGGTCAATAAATAACGAACCTCCACCACTACTAATATAAAGATTAAATATATTATATTTATTATTTAAAAGTAATACACTACAACATAAATGGGCTAATGTAACACCTAAAAAGTGTTACATATATACTAAAATATGTTACTATAGACTTTAGGTAACACTTTATTGGTGTTATATTTGCCGGTGCTACCTAAAGTCTAATGTAACACTTTTGATGATCTTTAGTAACACTTTTAATAAGTGTTACATTAGATTTTAAATTGTAACACTTTATGGTAACACTAAAAAATGTTACATATAACCCCCTTTATGTAACACTTTTAATTGAAAGAAAAAATTAAAAATTTGTCATTGTTGGGTTTCGAACCCAGGTTGCTAGATTGCAGGAGCTTAAGCGCAAAGTCTTAACCACTAGGCTACAATAACTTTTTTAGTTATTATTTTAAGAAAAACAATATATACACAAGATTTTATTATACCATCAATAAAATACACTCAAAATTAAGTTTTCATCAAACTACAATCTAACTTAATTTTATTTACGTTATTCATATCAATTTGACACAATATTTCCACTATTTTTTTTTTCATTTTCATCCACTCATATATATATTTATATATATATATAACTTATTTTATATCACATTAATTTTATACATCTAGTTATTGTATATAAATCTTAAGACATTATCATTAATTTTAATTACCATAATTTTATGTATTAAGACACCTTAATTGTTGTGTTTCATAGATTTTAAATAAAAAAATAAACTTACAAATATGAAGAGACATGACCAAATGTCCCAAGTCTAGGCTCTCACACTTAAAAAAATGTATTCAAATTCTTAAAGGCTAAAGCTACAAGTCTATTTTGTAATTGTTTAGTAAAAATATAATGTGTGTATATCTATATACATACACACAAATAAGTCACAAATAAAATTTAATTTATTTTTTATAACGAATAAGTAAATCTTTAGGTGCTCTAATGAATTGTTATTTTTGTAGGTCTGAGTTGATCGCTTTCACCACTTATGTTACATATATTCTATTGTGATAATTAAAATGTAACACATTAGACAAATAAAAATTAAAGTCACATAAGAAAAATAATCCACAAATATTTAATTAGTTTAAAATAAAATAAATAATTTTATTATTTACAAGTGTTACTTATTTATAAGTGTTACATAAAAATGTTACTTATTCAAAAGTGTTGCGTAAAAAGTGTTACTTATTTGAAAGTGTTACCTAAATGTGTTACAATTTAAAAGTGTTACGTTCAAAGCGTTACATATTCTAAAAGTGTTACATGAAAGTGTTACATATTCGCAGATGTTACAAAAGTGTTACATGAAAGTGTTACATATTCCTAAGTGTTACAAAAGTGTTACATAAAAGTCAAAATTTTAAAAGTGTTACAAACGAAGTGTTACATAAAGCCATTTATGTTGTAGTGATATTAACAATATCGATTATTAAATTGTTTCTTTAGTTATCTATATTTTAAAACTTAGAGTATTTTTAATGCATATCAATAATAGTAGGGGTGAGGTGGGATAGGGGAGGTTTAGGGTCACCTCACTCCACCCCAAACAGTAGGTCTGCCTCTGCACCCCACAGTACACAGCTGTAGCATCTAAACCATTGAATTTATAGTAGAATCCGCTTACACGCGCAAATGAGTATATTATTATTCGTAATAAATTTGAGGCATATATACTCAGTTTAATTTACATCGAGCGTAGCATCTAAATAATCCAATAGATACCATCGTGGGTACTTCCTTTTATTGTATATGGAAGCAGAAAGCACCAAACCAACAATCTTTACACTAAATGACAGCACTTAATCAAAGCACACTCGCATGTCTTTAGTATGAAAGATGGAATTGACATCAAATAGCAAGATATTTTATGTAATAGTTAATCAGTCCGTTTGAAATGAAGAAATTATCAATTACGTAAATCACGCTCTATTTCGAATAATCCTCGTATATGATTCTCAATAACACAACCGAGCACCATAAAGACAGGTAAATTGTGAAATGTACATCAACTACCTATGAACTATAATCTTTATACATACGTAATACTCACAAAATTCACGGGTGCCTTTTAGGGAATGTTTGGGCTGGCTCGTATCCAACCGGATGGGGGTAACCTATCCTCCTGAAATATTTGGTTTAAACTATAGATGGGGATCAGTCTCACACCATTCCAACTAATCATTAATTTTATTTTAACTAAGATATTGATTTGATATCTACTATGATATACACAAACAATATAACATCTACAATATTCATCATAACTTAATTCATCACAATGTCAACGTCACATTTTATTCTTCAAATGATCGCACACATTCAAGATGTGTCGAGGTGGATGTACTCTGGACACTATATGTTGCCATTAAATATATGTTATCACGAAAGAAAAAAAAGGTTTCAAGTTTATGTTGGCCTAAAAAAATACTTGCAACTCATTCCATCATACACAGATTTGCAAAACTGTACCCGAATAAGTTAATAAGTCGTACTATGCATGTACATTGATTTGATACCAATATTAAAGTAGTTTTGTTTTAATATGGATATAATAATATGCGCACACATATTTTTTGTACTTTTTTAAGTTGCATACTTTTTATGGAGATAATATTATCTATTTTAAATGTTGTTTCATCTTCGAGAAATATATGTTTTGTATATAAAAAGACGTCACCATTACATTTAAATGAACATATAACGCGGAAATTTAAAATTGAAAATTGTGAGTTTGAGTAGATGAGGCGTTCCCTGAGTCACAAATTTAATTTGAATAATAATGATAATAATAGGAGACAAGGACTAAAGCGGGAAAACGATATAACACAGACTACAAATTAAAGGACAGGGGAAAGATAATGATAATGATCCCCATTCAGAAATTGTTCCCTTGTTTGCCTCTGCAGACAGTAGCAACAGCAAACACAAAAACTTATTTTTCAGAAAATGGTCAATTATGCCTTGCAGATAAAAAAAAAAAAGAGTTCTGATTTGTACATACAGATTCTCCGTCAAAAGCATCTCTGCGGTTTTGGATATTATCCTTTTTATTCCCTTCTGTACATTTGTCATCCACACGTTTTCTTCCTTATTTCATCAAATACAGAATCCCTCTCTCAATCTCAACTAATATTGCTTCAATGTCATTTTTTCTTCAGAATATTTCTTCAATTTCTTTGATACTATAATATTACGCCTTTCATTTCAAATTAATCATGTTTTAACTTTTTAATGATTTTTTAAGATAATTGATATTTTACATATTTTTTTATCATTTATCTCAACTTTGCCGACAACCCTAAAATATCTTTTACCTTTTAACCTTTCACTCATATTTAATTTCATCAAATCTTATCACCATAAATCTAAAGGTATATTTGGCAATAAGAGGACAATATACATTTTAAGGTTCTTAAAGTATGAATGTTTATTTCAAATGATCCTTTAATTAAGTGTTATTCTAGGATATATTATTTTTTTCACAAAAGAGTGTCATTTTAACATTTTTCTCCTATTTCTTTCAACATTGTCCTTACCTAAATTTAAGGAAAATTTCATCTGAATCTTACAATATTATATAAATAAAAAAGATGGGAAATTTATGGTAATAAAAAAATTAATGGAGAGAAAAATGGAGGGGTAATGTTGTTCATTTTCAAATCTCTTAAATTCTACTGGAACCTCTAAAATGATACTTATTTGTGAACAGAGGGAGTACTTATTTTAATTGGTCTTTGAAGTTCTAAATTTTAGATTCAATTAGTTCGTGAAATAATTTTTTTTCTCAATTGGTCCATTATGTTTTAAGATTATTGCAATTGGTCCTTAAATTATTTCAAAAGTCTATGTTAAGGCCTCTAGAAGAAAAAATACACAAACATGTGATCATCGATTTAATTCAAAATGATATTATAACATATCTTTTATTAAATAAATATTGTGTGTTTTTTCATTATAATAATTTTACCCCCAAATGAAGGTGAATTATACTAGAAGATGGATTTGAACAAAAATTCGAGATAATTTTTCAATTTCATCCAAAGTTTGAGAAATACTTTATGGTACTTTAATTTTAGTTAGTAACGCGGTAATTTGATTTAAATATTTTGCACTATGGTTATTTTTAATTTAAAGCAAATCTAAAGATAATATTCAATTTTACCTTCAAGATAAACAAATTTTAAAATATCATGAAAAAATTAGCGTGTTTCTAACTGAAATTAAAGTACCACAAAATATTTCTTAATGTTTGGATAAAATTCTTGAAAAGTAATAATCTTGAACTTTTATTCAAATTCATATTCTACTATAATTCACCTTTATTTGAGGGTAAAAGTATCATAATTAAACAATATATATTTAATAAAGGATACTCCCCCCGTTCCACCTTATCTTGCATATGGAGATTGACACAAGTATCAAGAACAATTAATTTTTGGGATTTTGTTGATTTTTCAGAAGTGGATTGAGAGTGGAGATTTTGAGGGTGAAGATTGTGTTATAATTTTCTTTTTTAAGGGGTGCACAAGTTCGCCTGAGATGGACAAAACAGAAAATGTGCAAGATAAGGTGGGACGGAGGGAGTATGTTATAATATCATTCTAAATTAGATCGGTAATTTCACATATTTTAAAACATAAGGGACCAATTGAAACAAAAAATACTTCAGGGACTAATTGAATAAAAAATTTAGAACTTCAATGATTAACTAAAACAAAATGATACTTTAAGGACCATTTAAAACAAACCTTAATACTTTAGTGACCTTAAGATGTATATTGCCTATATTTATTTCTTAATTTTTCTGCTCCTTTCTAAAACATCATTTATTTTGAAAAGGACGAAGTATCGTTGTAATTTATGGCTTTTGTTAGAATAAGTAAAAAATATTCAAAAAAATTCAATGTAAAATGGTTTTCAAATATACTAATCTATTTCAAATTTTATGATTTGGCAATGCCCGCCCCATTTTTCTTTGTCAATCAATGTTGGTTGATTCCAACAACCGTTAGTAAAAGTTAATTTTCCGCTTAAAAAGGAAAAAAAAAAAGAAAAAGAAAAAATCACCTGCCAAATTATTTGTGTTATGTTTATGAATTTTAAAATTCCCCTCTAACTGTTGATTTGTCCTATTATGCCTACTAAATTTACTGATTTTTATAAATAATTTGTAACTTTTGATTCTGTCAAATTTTGTACTCGATGTTACTAGAATTTAAAAACAATTGTAAAAAATTACTTAATAACACTTTTAGTTTCACTTGTCTCACAAACAACCTGACAACGATATCAACAAATTCCGATAATTCTATAAAAAAGGGACATAACATAAAACAAAATCAAATATTTTTGGCCATTTAAAAAAAATCTCTAAGCTTAGTAGGCATAAATTGAACAAGGTAAAAATTACAAGGATTTTTGAAAAATCACTAAACATAGCAGGCAAGAATTTCGATTTGCAAGCTTTGTGGTGAAAATTAAGAATCTTTGGAGCATCTTTTTTTTTCCGTTGTCAATGAGCTCAAATAATATGGAAACTTGCACATGTCAAATGGGAAGATATTTCTTTACACTCACTTACTTTTCCACAGTGGTGGAATTCTATTTGTGATTCCGGGGCCCTCAAAGATTGTATTCACTTCTTTGTTTTTCTTCTTTGGCGGATATGGAAGACCTATAAGACCATAATTTATGGTTTTTTTAAAACTAAATGGACTTCGGAGTCCGAAGAAGTTGATAAGGCTACTTCAGAATGGCAAGAATTTTGTTTTTATAAGCTCTCGACTGAAAATGCTCAAATTGGTGTTATATCAACTACTTCTACTCGTAAGGTGAAGGTAGTGTGTTATTCCATTTTCACTAGTGCCACTTTCAACTCTAGTTCAGAGGTCAACTTTGGAGGTATGGCCCAAAATTCAGATAACAATTTCATTTGTGATTGGGCTATCTCGCGGGATTTTTCCATGGATCCAGTACCAACGGAGATATATCTACAAGCAATTCATTATGCTCAACTCCGCGCCATGAAACACGATTCGAAGAACATTAGCATTGTAAATGATGTTGAGGATATCGTGAAAAAATTGGGATCCATTCGAAACCTGAATCCCCACCTATACACGATAGTACATGACATCACTTAACTTTGCTTTCTTATTTATTCATGCTCCATTTTGTGTATGTCCTTAAGGAAAGATTACACCTTGAATCGATTTGGTTTCTTTCGTCATTGTTAGTCCTCACTCTAGAGTTTGGACAACACAGTTTTGTCATGGTTATATCCCGTTTCCATGTAGGTTACCTAGCTAGTTAGCTACGTTGTTGTAATTACATTTTGAGTTTTATTTATAAGAATTCACTATCGTTTATTGGCCAAAAAAAAAAAAAAAAAAAACAATTGGATATGTTAAATTTGACTATATTTTTGACATGTGTCTTTCTAAACGATTGACATAAGTCTTTCTTCGGAATTTTCTTGTTATTCTTTTCCTTTTTGCTTTGTCATAAAAACTATTCAACCACTTGTAAATTTTTAATCTCAACTTCGTTTTTTATGAAAAAGATTTCAAATTACTTCTTTTTGCAATCTTCAATTTGATATCCATATTGCATATATATAAATAAAATCTTTGTTTTTACATATACAATACTTATCGTTTGTTTTATTGAGATATACTTGAATATAACAAAATGTGAGAGTATTCAAGAAATATATTTCTTTTGGAATATAAAATTATTTACTTTACTTCTACTTCGTTTCTTATATTTCCAATATAAAACAATATCGCGACTTAATAATTCTTGGATTTTCTCAATTGTGGAAATTAGTGAAAATGACACAAGTTATTGGATTTACATTAATGTCGGATATGATAAAAAATAGTTTTCATGAATTTCAGTGCACAAAACAAAATTAAAGTCACATCTCATGATATTAAATTTAAGACCTATATCACATAAAAATGTTATTTTGTTCTTAATTAACACATAAATAGAAATTACAACTTATTTACATTTTAATGTTCTTTTATAACAAAATAAAATTTCATCACATTTTCTATTGTTATTATTTGAACGGAATCGCCTATTATTATTAATGTAATATAACAACAATATAATTAGATCGAATGTTTGGGATGATTAATGAGGACTAAACGAAAGTTGGTACTTCACACAGACTTAAAAATTTCCTTCATTATAACTTTGATTCCCTATTTTTAGGTTATGTTAGTCCTTTTAATACTAAAAGAGAAACTACTTGGGATAAGTATTTTTTTTAACTATATAAAAAATAAAGCAGAAAATACCGCCGGAGTTGTGGAGTACATGACTTTTTTCCAAAATTTTCTCTCTCTAGATAACCACTTCATTTCTCTCGAAAGCTTGATATTATTGAATCTAGGTTTCCATGGTGAATCCCCTCCCACCAACGGCGGGGCAGGTGGAGGGGGGGGACCCTCCATCAACCTTCAATCCTAAACCATCTAAATACATTTTCCTCTCAAATGGCCCCAAAAACCTTTTTGTTGGTCGCTTCAGGGAAGTCAGGACCTGAAATTCAAGAGTTGAGATCCGTGAAGAAACTTTTCAGTGACCTTGCATCTAAAACGCTGGGAACACTGGGGGTGTACAGGGGCATACCAATCATCAATTTCTCACCAAGAGAAACATAATCTTTGGCAGAGGCCTATCGGTTTGTCCTAATCGGTAAGTTCACTAATGGATCCCCCACCTTTTCAATCGATTAGATCTCAACTTGCAAGCTTTGGGTTTAAAGGTGTAGCTTTCATTAGGGCAGTTAATTTCAAACGCGTAATGATTAAACTGTTTAATGAAGAGGATTTTCAAAGATATGGCCTAAAGAAATGGTGCATGTGGGTGGATTTCCCATGCGCGTCTTTAAATGGACACTGGAGTTTGACACAAAGTCAGAATCTCCGATTGTTCCTGTCTGGATCTCATTTCCGGAACTTTCTCTACATCTCTTTGATAAATAAAAGCCCTTTACAGTATTGTTGCCTTGATAGAGAATCCCTTAAGGATTGATGAGCCCACGACTGACCGATCCAGGCCTAGTTTGGCTAGGGTTTGTGTCGAGTTGGACCTTACCAAAACCAGATCTGAGGAAATCTTAATTAGATTTGGGGAAAAACTATGTACTCAAAAGGTCATATATGATAAATTACCTGAATACTACTTTGCTTGTAAACATCTTGGCCATAAAACCACTAGCTACTTCAGTGATGATTACAAAAAGAAAATAGAACAAGCCAATAAGAAATCTAGAACATATACTAATATTACTGAGAAGCTGTGGGTTCCTAAACAGAATCATAGGCTGGGAAGGATAGATGAGACCAACACATCGAATATGCCCAATGATGTTGGACATAACTGAGTGGCTAATAATAACAAGAATGGTGAAACACAAGAGGTAATAACGAATAAAATGAATGTATACACAGAAAACGAAACTGAACTGGGCACTGAGGGATGTCCCATAGATAAGGGGTTGGATAAAGATATTGAACCACGACCCACAACTCCCAAATCTCTTATTTAAAATAGAGAGAAGCAAAATTTTGTGCATGAGAATTCATTTTCCAAATTACAGGTTATTGATACTGAAAATGATGTTACTAACCTTGTTTTTTTTAGATAAAGCTAACCATAATCCCACTTTATCTGATGACATGTACTCTGAGGGGGAATGGGAGGAGCATCAAATTAAATACGATTCTAAGGATGACAGACTTACCAGTGCCAAATCTAGGGTAGCAAAGAGACTAAGGAAAAAAGCTAAGAAAGTTATCCAACCTCTCTTAATGGTAACAAGGAGAGGGGAAAAAACAACTGAAGGTACCTCTAAGTTCCTTAACAATGATTGTCTTAACATGGAATGCTAGGTAACAAGAAATCTTAAAATTACCTAAAGGATTTGATTAAAAAGAAAAAAAACTGATATTTTGCCTTGCTTGAAATTAAAAAGGAGTCTTCTGACCCCTTTTGGGTGCATTCTCTAGGGTTTCATGGGGTATGTGCCAATAGGAATTCTAAAATCTGGTTTCTATGGAAGAATCCCATAACTGTGAGTGTACTTGCTAGTATTGATCAATTTATCGATGTTGTTGTTTGTGATAAATCAATGGGGCTAAGAATTTTTTGTACTTTTGGGTATGTTGTTTGTGATATATTGGGTAGGATGGATTTATGGAATGAGTTGAGAGGTTATGCTCACTCAGATAGCCTTTGGCTGGTTAGTGGTGATTTTAACATCATCTTAGCTGCTCATGAAAAGAAAAGGAGGGGGGTGGGAGGGTGGGAGGGCTTAAGTTGCATTTATGGATGACTTTGCATGTGCCCTCATGGACTGTGGTTTGGAGAATGCCAGTTTGTTGGTCCTAAATTCACATGGCATGCTAATAAGGTTTTGAAAGATTGGATAGAGCACTTATTTTCAGAAAATAGGTTGATTCCTTCGATTAAACTGAAGTTAGGCACCTCTCTAAAGGGTCTTCAAACCATTGCCCTCTTCTTATTTCTTTTCATAATTCCTCAAACAAATCAAAACCTTCATTCAAATTTTTGGATGCATGGTTCAAACATCATGGGTTTTTAAAAGTGGTCAAAGACAATTGGGAACATCCCACTAGGGAAAGGGGTATGCTAAATATCAAACTCAAAATGCATAGATTGAAGCAATGTTTAAAAAATTGGAACAAGACTATTTTTGGAAATGTTTTTGACAAAGTAAAACTTGAACAAGCATTAATGGTTCAAGAAGAGGCTTATGTTACTGACTCTACTGAACCAAATACGCTCCTTCTTAAGCAAAGACAAGTTGAATTTAATCTTGCCATTACTATAGAGGAGGCTTTTTGGAAACAAAAATCGGCTTGTAAATGGTTAAAGGAAGGAGAAAAACACTCAACCTACTTCCATGCTTTAGTGAGGAAAAAACGTTTCAAAAATCACATTTTAGAAATCAGCATTAATGGGCAAACCACATCTGATTTTGAGATGATCAAATCCTCTGTTGTTGAGTATTTTGATAACATGTTTTCTACAGAAAATTGTGATCTTAGTAATGTGGTTTTTGAATCTATTAAACCTGCAATAAGTGAAGAAGACTCTATTAGTCTCTGTCTTCCTCCTAGTGAGGAAGAGATAAGAACAATAGTGTCTGGAATTCATAGGAACAATGCAGCTGGGCCTGATGGCTTCTCTGCTAGTTTCTTTCATTTTGGGAAATCATAAAAGGGGATTTGGTTAATGCTTGTGCAGACTTCCTTCAAGGGAAGCCAATGCCTAGAAGCTTTTCATGCACTACTATCACCCTGATCCCTAAAAAAGAGGACCCCCTCACTTGGGAAGATTATAGGCCCATTAGACTGTGCAATGTGGTTAACAAAATTCTGACAAAGCTGGTAAATAGTAGGTTGATTATTTTGTTGCCTAAAATTGTCCCACCCTCCCAAAGTGGCTTTGTCCCCACTAGAAACATTTTGTTGCCTAACATTATACTAGCGCATGAATTAGTCCATGATATCAACATATAGTGTAAAATTGGACAAATGATTTTGAAATTGGATCTTCAAAAAGCATACGATATGGTTGAATGGGGTGCCCTTTACAAAGTTTTGCACTTGCTAGGTTTTCCTGATTCGTTTATCAGGCTCATCACTAACAACATAGAACAATCTTGGTTTTTAATTCTTATTCGTGAGTCTCCTCATGATTTTTTCAAATCCACTAGGGGTTTAAGACAAGGAGACCCTCTATCCTCTAGTTTCTTTGCCATTTTTTCAATCATCTTGTCCAGGGGCTTAAATGATTTGTTCAATTCTAATCTTAATTTGAAATACAACAAAAAAGGGCTGAAAATTCCTTCTCTTTCTTTTGCTAATAATACCATCATCTTCTGTTCCACTGATATCAATTCTTATAAAAAGCTATTGGTTTTCTTAAATAATTTTGAACAAGCACCTAGACAAAAAATAAATTTCATTAAGAATTTTGCCATTTTGGGAAAAAAAAGTTAAAAGATATAAGAAAAAAAGAATTTGAGCTTTGGCTAGTGTTGTGGAAAAAGGGTTGCCATTTAAATATTTAGGGGTGCCTCTTTTCAAAGGGAAGGTCAAAGGTGAACTGTTCCAGGGCATAATTGAGAAAATAATGGGTAAACTTTTAGGGTGGGATAAGTTGTTCATTTCTATGGGGGGTAGAATAGAGTTGTTAATGTTGTAAATCTCACTCAAACAACCACTCAAAACACACTCCTCAATCTCACAATGTAACGTTCACTCTTTGAGAAAGAAAAACGAACAATCAATGAATCAGAAAATAGAACACAAGCAATTTACGTGGTTCGGCTTAAAGCCTACATCCACGGGCAAGACCAGAAAGAAATTCACTATGATAATGAGTTACACAATACAAGAAACACTCAAGATTCAATCACTTTGCATAATGTGATGAACATTCCTCTCAAGCTCTCATTTCTTGGCTTAACTCCTAAGAATTACAAAGTGATGTTATGCTGCTCATCAATGCGTATATACTCAGCTAAGAAGGAGAGAAAACCGCTGAAAAACCGTCACCAAAACAGATTCACAAAACTGATTCCAGAAGCTGCCAAAATAGTAATAGACAACGGTTTCTGTAACTGAAAACCGTTGTAACCTTCAGTTAAGAAAAATAACTGTTTTTCCTCTTCCTTACTCTGATTCTGTTTTCACTTCTTTCTTCAGCTTCTATTCTTCTTTTCTTTTTCCAGCTGAACTAAACTACTTCCTAGCTACAACATACAACATTTTTGACACACAAAACTCACATTCTCCACCTTGTCAAACAATGTAGAAACCAACCAAGAAAACCTGCAAACTCAACCATATCGAACCACTTCTGTTCTCACCAACCTTTGCTCCTGTCCAGGAGCTAATTCCTTCCCAAACTCGAGATCTGAACCAACTGCAGACAAAGATAAAACTTCTCTGTAGTCAAAGCTTTTGTAAGCATGTCGGATGGATTATCTTCAGTTCTGATTTTCTCCAAAATCACAGTTCCCTTTTCAGTAATATCTCTTACAAAATGAAACTTCACATCAATGTGCTTGCTCCTATCATGGAACATCTGATGCTTAGACAAATGTAAGGCGCTTTGTGAGTCACTGAACAACTTGATTGCCTTTTGTCTGAACCCAAACTCTTCCAGAATACCCTTCAACCAGCAAGCTTCTTTAACTGCTTCAGTAATGGCCATAAACTCTGCTTCAGTAGTAGATAAGGCAACTACTGATTGCAACATAGACTTCCAGCTGATTGATGCTCCAAACATAGTGAAAATATAACCAGATTGAGATTTTCTTGAGTCCAAATTAGCAGCAAAATCCGAGTCACAGTATCCACACAACACATTTCCAGATTCTGTCTCAACTTTCTTGAACATGATCCCAAAATCATTAGTTCCTTTCAGATATCTAAGCAACCATTTTAGTGCATTCCAATGAGCTCCACCTGGATCAGACATGTATCTACTGACCACAGATATGGCATGAGCCACATCTGGTCTTGTACAAATCATGGTATACATCACACTTCCCACTGCATTTGCATAGGGTATATTCTTCATCTCATTGACTTCTTCTCTGGTCTTTGGCTTCTGATCTTCACTCAGCTTAAAATGTAACCCAAAAGGTACTGACACTGGTTTTGACTCTTGCATATTAAATCTGGTCAACACCTTATGAATATAATTCTGCTGATTTAGCCAAAGTACTCCACCAGTTCTGTTTCTGATGATGTCCATCCCTAATATCCTCCTGGCATTTCCTAACACCTTCATGTCAAACACAGATTGAAGCTCTCTCTTCAGATTATGAATCTCCTCTTTACTCTTGCTAGCCACTAACATGTCATCCACATACAGTAGTAGAAACACAACAACTTCTCTTCCTTTGAATTTCAGATACACACAGCTGTCATACTTTGACCTTTGGAACCCAATCCTTTGCATATGGCTATTAAACTTTAAATACCACTGCCTAGGACTCTGTTTCAAACCATATAGGGATTTTTGTAGCAAACATACCTTGTTTTTTGTTCCAGGAACACTGAACCCTTCTGGTTGAGCCATATATATCCTTTCATTCAAATCTCCATGCAAGAAAGCTGTCTTAACATCTAACTGTTCCAGTTCCAGATCATATTGAGTCACAATTGCTAGCAAGATTCTTATTGATGAATGTTTTACCACTGGAGAGAATATTTCATTGAAGTCAATACCTTCCTTCTGTGTGAATCCCCTAGCAACCAGCCTAGCTTTGAATCTGATGGATTCTGTCTGAGCTACCTCCAGTTTCTTCTTGAAGATCCACTTGCAACTGACCAATCTTTGATTCTTTGGTCTGTCTACTAGAATCCATGTTTGATTCTTCTCCAAAGAGTCTAACTCTTCCCTCATTGCAAGCATCCACTGAGTCCTTTCATTACTCTCAATAGCTTCCTTATAGCTTCTGGGTTCAAAGCTATCCATCTCTTCAGCTGAGATCAGTGCATAGGCTGTAAGATATTCATCAGTATATCTGGTAGAGGGTCTGGGTATCCTTCTTTCCCTATCCCTTACCAGTTGATAGTCATGTAACCTTGAGTGTTCATCGTATTCAGTATCTGATCCTTCTTCAGAGTCTTCTTCTTCATTTTTAGACTCCACCTTAACTGATAACTTCTTATTAGTGTTATCAGCTTGAATCCTGATCTTCTGAGCTTCTTTCAGTGGCATGTCTTCTTCTGAGAATACCACATCTCTACTGATGATAATCTTTCCTGCTCCAGGTTCTGTATTCCACAGTCTGTATCCTTTTGTTCCCTCAGGATATCCCAGCATCAGGCATTTGATTGCCCTGGCTTCTAACTTGTCTTGTTTTGTGTGAGCATAGGCTCTGCATCCAAAAACCTTTAAGTGTTCATATCTGGGAGACTTCCCTGACCATTTTTCTTCAGGAGTTAGGTTTTCAATGGCACTAGAAGGACACCTGTTGATCAAATAAGCAGCTGTGGAAGCTGCTTCTCCCCAGAATCTCTTATCCAACCCTGAGCTTGATAACATGCTTCTAACCCTCTCCAATATGGTTCTGTTCATCCTCTCAATGATACCATTTTGTTGAGGATTTGCAGGTACTGTTTTATGCCGTTTTATCCCCTTGGTAGTGCAGAAACTGTTGAACTCTTCAGACACAAACTCAAGACCATTGTCTGTCCTTAGGCACTTCACACATACATCTTTCTCATTTTCCACCTGCTTGCACCAGGCTTTAAATTTCTCCAAGGCTTCAGACTTCTGTTTCAGAACATATAACCATAGCTTTCTTGAGAAATCATCCATTATGCTCAGAAAGTATCTGCCTCCTCCAAGAGTTGGAGTTCTTGAAGGTCCCCAGAGATCAGCATGAATGTATTCTAATGGGGCATTTGAGCATTTCTTCCCTTCAGGGTAAGGGAGTTTCCTGCTCTTACTTAGAATGCAGTCTTCACAAAACTTCTTATGAACCTCATCACTTGTCTTGATCAGGTTTTGCTTCATCAACAGTCTTAATCCAGAATCACTTACATGTCCAAGTCTGGCATGCCATATGTCTGCACTACTCCTTTCCACAGCATCAGCTTCTCCAAGGATCACTGATCCCATTAGGTAGTACAGGCTTGATCTTCTTACCCCTCGTAGGACAATTGACTGATTCCTTATGACATCCAGAAAACCATTCTCAGACTTAAACCAGCAACCCTTCTTTTCTAGAGTGCCAAGACTTATCAAGTTCCTTTTCAACTGGGGAATATACCTTACTTCTGTCAAAGTGATGATCTGATTATTGTGAGTTCTCAATTTCAGGTCACCTATACCTTTAACACTACATACTTGATCATTCCCCAATAGGACAGTTCCAGTGTTCTTTTCTTTGAAATTTTCAAGCCAGTCCAAGTGAGGTGTCATGTGAAAGCTACAGCCTGAATCTAGAATCCATTCATTCATAGATTTAGTGTCTGTAATGTTCAATACCTGATTCTCATCATTTGATTCTTCAGCTGTTTCTGCAACATTTGAAGTAGAGGCACCCTTTTGGTTCTGCTTCTTCTTCCACTCGAAGCAATTCTTCTTCAAGTGTCCTGGTTTCTTGCAAAAGAAACATTTCCTGGACTCCTTCTGATCAGCCTGTTTTGGCTTTGAATGTTGATTCTTCTGAGAATTGTCTCCAGATTGGGAAGCCTTTTGAAACCTGCCTTTCTTGATGTTCAGGCCTTCAGGGATGCTTTCTTGTTTTACTTGTTTCATCTTCTGGAGTTCCTTTCCTTTTAGAGCTGCTTGAACCTCGGCTAAAGAAATCCTTGAGTCTCTCCCATAGAGCATGGCATCTCTGAGATGATCAAGTGCTTGAGGTAGAGAGTTTAAGAGCAGTACTGCTTTGTCTTCATCCTCCATCTTTACATCTATGGCCTCCAGATCGTCTAAAGTTTTGTTGAACTCATCCAACTGATCCTCCACCCCTTTCTCTGCCATAAACTTGAAGGAGAACAGTTTCTGCTTCAAATACAGTCTATTTGCCATGGATTTGATGAGGTATATCTGGTCCAATCTTTCCATAACTGCTTCTACACTCGTTTCTTTGGCCACTTCGCGCAAAACCTTATCAGAGAGACAAAGTATCACCAGGCTATGAGCCTTTTCTTGAATTTCTAACCTCTGATCAAGGGTCACCGAGGCAGGAAATCCTTTATCTCCCTTGAGTGCAGCTCCCAGGCCCTGTTGAATCAGCAATGCCTTAACCTTCAACTTCCAGAGCCCGTAATCGTTCTTGCCATTGAACTTTTCTGCTTCAAACTTCGAGATTGACATTCTGAATGGAGATTTTGATCTTCAATGTGATGCTTCCCACAGACGGCGCCACTGTTGTAAATCTCACTCAAACAACCACTCAAAACACACTCCTCAATCTCACAATGTAACGTTCACTCTTTGAGAAAGAAAAACGAACAATCAATGAATCAGAAAATAGAACACAAGCAATTTACGTGGTTCGGCTTAAAGCCTACATCCACGGGCAAGACCAGAAAGAAATTCACTATGATAATGAGTTACACAATACAAGAACACTCAAGATTCAATCACTTTGCATAATGTGATGAACATTCCTCTCAAGCTCTCATTTCTTGGCTTAACTCCTAAGAATTACAAAGTGATGTTATGCTGCTCATCAATGCGTATATACTCAGCTAAGAAGGAGAGAAAACCGCTGAAAAACCATCACCAAAACAGATTCACAAAACTGATTCCAGAAGCTGCCAAAATAGTAATAGACAACGGTTTCTGTAACTGAAAACCGTTGTAACCTTCAGTTAAGAAAAATAACTGTTTTTCCTCTTCCTTACTCTGATTCTGTTTTCACTTCTTTCTTCAGCTTCTATTCTTCTTTTCTTTTTCCAGCTGAACTAAACTACTTCCTAGCTACAACATACAACATTTTTGACACACAAAACTCACAGTTAAAGAGTGTACTCACCTCCATTCCAATGTACACTCTTAGGATTATAGGGCCTCCTAAAACCGTTGTTCAACGAATCCATAAACTATTTAACAATTTTTTATGGGGCTCGGGGAAGGACAAAAAAATACATTGGGCTTCGTGGGAGGATGTTTGCTTTCCAATTAATGAAGGGGGACTAGGGCTAAGAAGACTGGACGATTTAGCCAAGGATTTTGCTTGGCAAGCATGGTGGAAAATGAGAAGTAGCAATGCTAATTAGGTTGTAATGCTTAAGGGTAGGTACTTAGAAAAAACTCATCCTTATGTAGCGGATATAGGGTATAATCAATCATATTTCTGGAAAAAACCTTTTTGTTTGTTTTGTGATAGATTTGACACTAACCAAATTGTAGCAGATTTTTGGTGCAATGATACATGGGATTTATCATCTATTTCGTCATTACTTTCAACCAATGTTATACATTGCATCCTTAAAATTTCTATTAATTCACATTTGCCTGACAAACCTATTTGGAAGTTAACCCCAAATGACACTTTTTCTTTAGTTTCTGCATGGAACTCACTAAGAATGGAAAAAGCCTATTGGGGATTGGAAGTCAATGATGTGGCCCAAATCCCTCTTGAAATCTAGTGTTTGCTTTATTTGGAGATTAGCTAACAACTTTCTTCCCCTTGATAGCAATCTAAAAAAAAGGAATTTGAGGTAGTGTCCATGTGTGTTCTTTGTAATGCCAACATTGATTCTAACCATCTTTTTGTTAACTGTCCATATACTAAACAGGTTTGGTCTTTCTTCTCCAATTTTTTTCAGTTTCAAATTCCTAGTAACCCAACTTTATTTCAGCTATTTGGTTTATGGTTCCAAAGGCATTGAAGCCGGGAACACATTAGGGTCACACTTCAATTGATCATATG
This sequence comes from Ajuga chamaepitys, assembly GCA_958295605.1. NCBI lineage: Eukaryota > Viridiplantae > Streptophyta > Magnoliopsida > Lamiales > Lamiaceae > Ajuga > Ajuga chamaepitys. The sequence goes on along the minus strand of OY282498.1, from coordinate 36,482,875 downwards.
TTGACAGATTTGGAAAAGCAGGAACCTAAAGAATACCAAAATATTGACACTGCCCCATCCAGAATTAAAGCCCTGGTGTTTGATATGATAAGATACCTTTCATTAGCAAATCTGATGCCGACAGGATTCTGGGATGGGTATTGGCACATTGCCAAAAAATGGGGATATGGAATTACAAGGGCCAAATTACAGCTGCCCCTATTGATTAAGTGGGAAGCTCCAAATGATGATTGGGTTAAACTCAATACTGATGGAGCTGCGAAAGGAAATTCGGGAATTGGGGGCACAGGGGGAATTATTTGAAAGAGTAAGTCACAGTTTGTGGTTGGTTTATTTGGATTCATTCCTTTTTGTGATAACATTTTTGCAGAGTTAAAAAGCAATTCTTGAGGGTCTGAAATTGTGTATAGATCTTGGTTACAAGAAAGTATGGATTAAAATAGATGCACTGTCTATCGTATATATGCTCAAACAGGTCAACCCCGACAACTAGCAATACCAGAATCTAATAGCTAGCTTTGTGAAGCTGCAAATGAACACTACAATATTTGTTTCTCACATTCACAGGGAAGACAATAAAATTGCAAATCTGCTTGCCAACGAAGCCGTCAAACAAAGATGAAACAAGACTTTTGTAAAACTAGAAGAATGTAATAGAATAAGTGGGCATGTACAACTAGATGCCTTAGGTTTTTCAAATTTCAGATTCAGATAAAATGTATATTTCCTTTGGATGTATGTATAAAACTGCAGATTTATCAATAGAGCGGGTTGAGAATATGCTTTAATCCTCCCACATTGGGTGGGTTATGAATATATATATATATAAAGTATTTTTTTAAAGAATGTGGAAAATAAAACAATTTTCAATAATTTTAAAGGTGATAATTTCGGTTGGTTTTATCATCCTCCCGTTTTTCAGATTATATTGTTAAACCAAGTTTCGTCTGATCTCTTATTATAATTATAAATATAATAATACCTTGAGGCCTCATTCATTTACTGATGCGCCAATTCATAATCAATTAATATTTTCTCATTCTTATATTTATGTTATTCATTGATATTTTTGTTTAAATTTTTCCCTGTACCATGAATTTTTGTAAAGAGTATCTAACTATTATTTTGTTTCTTTTCTCTGTTATGTCAGTATCATCACACAAAAAAAAGATAGTAGTAGAGAAATCCATGGAATGATATTATAATAGGAAAATTGCTCAAAGATTTTGATGTTTTGATTGGAACGATATCCTTCAAGGAAGCCTCCAACTTTCCTGATTTTCAATTTTTTATTATGGTATTATTTTATTTATTATATATGATTGTTTATCTGGTGTTTGGCTTAATTTATTTTAAGTGAGCTCACATTCTATTTGGATTAGTCATTGCAATGAGTGAGATTATAACTTGATGAGATGATATTTTGATTGTTGGATCCAATGTAGCATTCTAGATGTGACGTTGATAACGTGATGATAACAATAATGAGTAAAACTAGCCTCTAGAAATCATTAACGATGCTTGAAATTAAACGCAATTTAACCAAACATAATATTCTCATTAGTTGTGTGTGAGTTCTTATGGCTCGAACCTATGAAGTGATCAATATCATTTATGCTATTGTTTTTCATCATTTGATTATTATCCATTTTAGTCTTCAATTATTTTAATTATTTTTCATCTCATATTTTTTGCATGGCATATAATGAATTCCTATATTTGTCAAATTTTATCCCCAGTACTATACTATCAAGAAGAAGATAAGTGATTTAATAAAAAAAGAAAGAAGATAATTGAGATGTCATTTTAAATTATTCTTTATTTTGATTTTCGTTTGTACAAAAAATATACTCCCTCTGTCCCACCTTATCTTGAACAAGGGGATTGACACAAGTATTAAGAAACTTTACTTTTTGGGATATTATTGACTTTTCAAATGTGGATTGAGGGTGGAGATTTTGAGGGTGAAGATTGTGTTATAACTTTCCTTTTTAAGGGGTGTACAAGTTCGCTTAGGACGAACGAAAATGGAAAGTATGCAATATAAGGTAGGACGGAGGGAATAATAATTACTTCTCTTAATGGTTCCATTACATGTTGGGTCCTCTATTCAGGCTGTTCAATCATTTCTGGAAACCTATTCGGAAGAAAAAATAAAGTTAGAGGAACTAAATCACGTGAGTTTCAGATTTGAAATGTTTAGAGTATAATTTCATATTTTGGGTTCTCGTGTTTATTTGAATTAATGTCAATTTCTTAGATATGCAAATGTACATAAATGATATAATAATTAAAATATATTTAATTGACACGGTAATAACGATATTTATTGTTCCCCAAGATCTAATAACATTTTTATGGTTTTAAATTAAAAAATATATTTTTAGTCCAATTTGACGGCAAATTTAACAAAGTATTGTACTGTTCATCATGCTATTAAAAAAGTAAGTGTGTTTTTTCTATTGTTGAAATTATGTATTAAGTCACGCCTCATATGGGCGATTGGTACACGTGGTCTTGCACGCAATTTTAGGTCAATTTAAGTGTCTTCTTACAGCTTTTGTGTGCATATTCACATGTGTTTTGTGTGTTTACTTCTTATTGGGTAGTTTGACGTGTTTAGTTCGTTTCTGTGTCAAAACAAGTAAATTGAGGCCGAAAAATGGGTTTCGAAGATCTCAAATTGACAACTCGAACTCAAGTGGAAAAGAAAACAAGGAAGAAACAGGACCTCGGCCGAGGCAAATTTAGGCCACGACCGTGGTAAATCATCCAGAAGATGGCCAAAGTTCAGCCTTCAACGCCTTGGCCGAGGCAAATTTAGGCCATGGCCGTGGCACCAATCTGGGCTCAAAACCCTTGTTTTTACCAAGCCCGCAGCGGGGGCCCTTGTTTTAAATAACCAAACACGTTTTTTACCAACTTTGAACTAGAACTTTCCCCTCTATATATATAACTTCCAATTCGAATTAGACCTATCTAAGAACACATTTCCAGCCATTTTGGAGCCACCATCATCTTCAAGGACAAATTGGGAAGAAGATTGATGACCTTTCACTCATCAACCCAAGTTCTTGGTTCAATCTTTAAGTTTATTATGTTTTCTTGTATTCTCATTAATATTCTGATTGTTTTAGTTGTAATGGGTGGCTAGCACCCTAAAATTCACTCTTGATCAATGTGGAACCTTGAGTCGAAGATATGTGATTATTGTGGTTAATATTACCGATTGGATTATGTACTTAAGTGATTTATGTTATTTGGTGTTATTGAGTCACATTTATGAATTGATTATTGGATTGATCACCCTTTAGAAGATTTATGAATGTGTTGCTAGTAGTCGGGTAGCTATCCGTAATTGTAGTGCTTTCGACTCAATTGTAGCAAACAATGAGTGTTCATTGGTGATAACATAAAGTTCGTCCGCTAAAATCGAGCTTGCGAGTTTTATGTCATATTTATCTCGTTGTCTTGGTGCCTAATACATTTGATTATCAAATCTAAGAGAGCTTGTTCGAGGATTTGCTTAAATCGAATAGGGTTAGTCGAAAAGCTTGTTTTGATTAACTAGGATTAAGAGACAACAAGGCTATTAAAGCTTGTTAATAGTCTTGAGATAAGGGCTTGGATCACAATTAATCGGGTATTAACAATAGTTGCATAAATCGTCTAAGACCAAGGGGGAGCATGATCAAGGGTGGATCGTTTTATTACTTGAAAACTAAAAATCGAAAAAGCATTCTATCGTCTTTGTTTATCCGAAATTTTATTTAATTGCTTTCTATTGTTATTAGTAGGTTGTTAGTTGTTCACTAAAACTCCCCCCTCCCCCAACTTGTATTGCTTGTCTAAATTGTTTAAATTTCTAATTATTTAACTCTAATTGCTTGATATTAGAATCAAAACTAGTCGACCGTTCTCTGTGGAATCGACCCTTATTTGTCACTCTACTAATTAGAGTCGTAGGATAAGGTTAAATATATTTTCATATACACTAATTTGGTGGTGAACAACGAACCACTACCAGCGACTCTCAATATTCGTTAGAATTTTTATTTAAAGTCGCCCCTGCGAGAGGTGACTTTCATTAATTTTTTATTTTTTAAATTGAAATTTGCCTCTGGGAGAGGCGACACTATAATTTTATTTTTTTAAGAAAGTTGCTCCTGGAAGGGGCATATATATATATTTTATCGAAAGTTGCCTCTGAGAGAGGCGACACTATTATTTTTTCTTTAAAGAAAGTTGTTTTTTTTTTTGGTAATTGAAAGTCGATTATTTCTTGCACAATTTTTTAATTAGAGTCACACTTGCCTTTTTTTTTTTTAATTAGAGTCGCACTTGCCGTTTAATAAATTCTTTTTTTTTTTTTTTAAGATATCTCGAGCATAGGCGACTATTAAATCGTTTTCAAATTAAAAATTCAATATTTCAGTTAATCATAAATACTTAAATATAAAGTAGTCAGTACCAAAATATAACATCTAACTTGAAAAGAGAAGTTCTCATACTCATGGCCAGGTTTCACAACGAGTTTTTTTCCTATTTCGTTTAGCTCTCCCTCTTCGTCCCTTGATATTGGCATCAGATTCAGTGTCTTGGGTGTATTGTGTTTGACCATCATCTGGTGTGTTGATATTCAAACTAAATGTTGGCCGACCGGATGAAGATGATGTTTGACCTGAATATGGGATCGGAGACGTATTAAACTGTCCTCGATGACCTGTCAAATTTGGTTGTTGAGGGAAAATTGGTATGTTTGTTGTGTAGTGGCCGAACTCCAAGAGTGAAGTGGATCAAATTGCAATGAATCCCGATGAGGAGTGATAAAATATTGTTCGTTCACCATTGGAGGCACATAGTATCCTGACTGCATATGCACACCAGGATGCTCATGAACGGTAGATTGTGAAGGCTCTGGTAGATCGCTTGACACAGACCTAAATGAATGGAGGTTATGCGAGGTGGTAACATTAACTCTCTGTCTGAAGTTAGTACGTGCAGACGTACTATGGCTCCTCTCCTGTTGGTCTGCATCATATGGCATGGGTAGTGGATCAACTTGGTGTTGTGTGTGTGGCTGTGGCTGATGGTAGGATAGACGAGGATCATGAAAATGATCTTGCTTCCTTATTCGTCATTATCTTCAAATGCAAATATTTTATTAAATATTTAGCTTAAATAGTTTGAATACATATATTTAAAGGGTAGTATATCGATATTTTTCTCTACCCCGAATTTTATCTAAGTAATTTAAAAAATAAATAACTTAAAATCCAACTCAATTGTTTAATAAGTAAATGAAGAATATAAGGTTAAATATGTAAAATCATTTTTTTTCAGGGTATTTTCTAGGAATGCAGTTCGAACCAATGTAAAAAATCTCCTTGATAAATTTAATTTCTCGTGAAATTAGTGCGAGAAATTACTCTGATGTAATAACTCCTCAAAATATCGAGTTTTTGAAAATATCGCGATAATTTGGTTTCAACAATACAACAACATGCCATGAAGGGGAGTCCATCCGGTGCTAGCTCTTCACTATGATTGGTTTTATGTAATACTCCAAAAGTGTTACTAAATAGCCAAAAAGTGTTACTATAGATAATATGTAACACTATTAATAGTGTTACATTTATTGGTGTTACCTATAGTACAAGGTAACACTTTTTATACTGTTTTGTAACACATTTTAAAAGTGTAACATTATGAATTAAATTGGAATATATACTAATGGTAACACATTGAAAATATTACATATACCCCATTATGTAACATTTTAGAAATATTTGTAACAGTTTTTTTGTAACACTTTATTATTCTATGGTAGCATTTTATTTATTAAATATATTAAAAATAACTTTTTAAAAAATAGAGTTGAGGAAGGGACGAAGCTCAGGCACTAACCAGTTGGACTAAGTTGATTCAATATACCAAAGTTGTCATCTTATTTATATATATTCTGAAACATAAAATAACTGAAAATGACTTTGTAGAGGCTCCAACACATGACCTCTTGCTAAGAATGCTAACACACAAACCAATATGCCAACACTAAAGATGCAAACAAACATCCAATTTATATATATCAAGAAAACAAATGTGCATGCACTTCTCAATCAAGTCTTTTATTAGTTTGTTATTAATATATTATTATTATCATTAGCTTTAGCTTATATTTTATTTCATTGGTAATTTTCAATAAAACAACATATTTGAAAACTTACAAAGAATTTTAAATATGAATCATTTTGATGTTTGAACCTAAAACTTAGAAACATTATATTAATTTATCTTAAATTTATTACCATGCAAATGTCTACTAGATGAATTTCAGAAAATATTTTTCCATAATTCATGTTTCCTCAATAAAAATATAGGTTCTAAACTATCTTTAATATTTCATATTTTCATAAGATTGATTATTATTACCTTATAGTTTATTTTATTAGCACTACTTTATATTTCATCATTATTTCCACCATTTCATGTTATAAATGCTATATTGTAGTGTTAAGATGTAACGCATATAAAAATTTATCTCAAGCGTCATATTACAAAACATAAGCGATTGAAGAATTTTACTTTCAAACTAACAAAGGAGAAAAATAAATCCAAAGGTGTTTTATTAGTTTAAAATAAAATAAATATACAATTTTGTTAATTAAAAGTGTTACCTAATAATTGTTACTTATTTAAAAGTGTTACATATGTTACTTATTTCAAAATGCTACATAAAAGTGTTACTATTTAAAAGTGTTACATTCAAAGTGTTACATATTTTTAAAATGTTACATGTAAGGATTACATATTTGTAGATGTCATAAAAGTATTACATGGAAAGTGTTACAAAAGTGTTAGCTAAAAATTAAAAATTTGGAAGTGTTACAAACGAGGTGTTACATAAAGCCACTTATGGGGTAGTGTCCAAAAATCAGATTTTTTGAACAACTATAAATATATATTTCGAATTTTTCAAATCACAATAGAGAATATTTTAGAAATAGGTTTGTTTGTTCAATTTGTATCTGTATTTAAATTATCTTATTTAATTTTATAAATTATTTTATATTTTTCAGAAAATAGAAAATAGAAAAATATTTGAGAATAAAAAATATTGAAACTAAACGGCAAGTGACAGCTATGTGACATTTTCGTCCAAAAATTTAATGTCTGAACTAAAAAGTCTGGTACTCGGCGAAAATTGCCCCCGTCTACAGCCGCAAAATTGTTTTTGTCTTTCCCATTTGTATACTAAATTATGTATAGATACTTGCAGAAAGATTATTTATAAAAATTCAAAGATGATAAAATAATATTTAGAGTCTAACATAAATCCTTGAAAAAGATTTGTTTTGGATAACATACCAAATATTCTTGCACGACCGCAGTGGTTGAGAAAGTAATCATTCTCTGAAAAAACAAAAATTGATGTATGTAATTATATATATACTCTAGTCAATAATAGTGCTTACAAGCTGCAATGTGTTCGAATTGATCGACAAAATATAACAATATAGAGTGTATATCATGCACTGTAACAACATATTATATGAAAAGCAATATTTCTCCCATTAGTTCAAACATAGACCAATCTTTATCAGTTTTTTTCTAGTTATTAGTTACAGTGTTGAACGAAATAAACCAATATTAACCGAAAATATTCTAATTGAATACAAACTCTTGAGAATAATAGATTGTATACATATCTTTTCATAAAAACAATCGAGTACTCAAATAAATCATTCAAAATTTAATAAATTATTGTACTGCTCATCACGCTATTAAAAGAGTAGCTATTTTTTCAGTTGTTAAAATTATGTCTAAAGTCGCCCCTTGAATGGGTGACTCTCAATATTTGTTAGAATTTCTATTCAAAGTCGTCCCTTAGGCGACTTTCATTAATTTTTTTTTTTTTTTAATAATTGAATGTCACCTCTGGGAGAGGCGACCCTATAATTTTTTTTTAAGAAGGTCGCCCCTAGCAGAGACGACACTCAATTATTTATTTATTTATTTTTAATTAAACGTGGTTGAAAAAAGCAGAGATTCCCTGATGGTGCATGCATAAAAGCACCTGCCTAGCACCTGCATGTATAAATTATTGCAGCATGCATATAATAAAGCATGCAAATGTCAAAATAAACTTTAATGTTATTTGTCTTCTTTTACATTTTAACTTCATTCTCTCCCTGCATTCAACCGAGCTCTTCGGCTATAAATCAAATGAGCTCCATAAAAAAAATTATCACTCCCTCTTCACTCTTCAGTCTTCATGCTTCTTATTTAACTCTTAAATTCTTTGCTTCAGTTTGAGTAATTTACAATGCAGCAAGTCAAAATTCTGTATGGAGTTTTATGTGAAGCTGTTTAGCAAATCAAATAATACTCCGATTAGGTACAAAATTTTAAATTTTATTTGTTTTCCATTAGTAATTTACAGCTTCTACAGATACATATTATTTTGTGTTGATAGACTATTTTCTAATTTCTTGTGTATTAGTCTAGTTTTAGTATAGTTTGTAGTTATGAAAATATGGATAAATAAGTTTGAAATAATGACAAAATAAAGTAACATTTTTTTGCATGTAGTCATAGAAATTTTAGTTAATTAATATGTTTTTGTTTATAAATAGGAAAATTAATTATAGTGTTTGTTAAACAATAATGGGTTACGGTGGATTAATTTTAAATTATGATACCTTGGATAACTTGACATGTATATTATTACAAATTTATTTTATATTACGATATCATGAACATTTGCATTTGTCGGAATCTCATTTGAATGAACTGTTTTTCTTAATATTGTGTTGTGGCCATCGAAACTAGTTTGATTAAAGATAGTTCGTGAACGTGTTGTCCATGATCATCAGTGTAGTAGTAGCCTCAACACAATCATAGTCCTCTTTCACTAAGGTAAAAAAAAATTATATTTAATTCCAATGTAATTACTTTTTTGTTTACATAAATATGGATTGTACAATGCACTTAGATGTGGTTGCATTATTATGTTGTATTATTGTGTATAAACTAAAAAAAAATGACTTTATGCGTTAGTCAATTGCATAATTTGTGCAAAAAAACGAACCACGGTAAGAAAATTGACTAAACTCATATTAAATTTTATTTGATTACTTTTAGTGATTTTAAAATGTAAGGTCCTTCAACAAAAGATCTATGTAGTATAATATAAGTACGTAGTTAGGCTTAACACAGAGTTCCAATATGAACGTAAACAATAATATTATATTATATAAATTATTGTATTCTTCGTATTTTAGTATATAAATCTAATGTTGTAACTTTCATAGTTCTCGTTTTGAAAAGAGGAGAAAATAAAAATAAAATTTATTATTTAAATCTTATATTTTAATTCATTTACAAATAAAAAAAATATTATATTAGTCATACAATGGTTTTCCAAAATCAAAATTGGCTCTCGGTCTAATTATAGAGTGGTTGCGATGTAAGTTTGGAAGCAACCTATACAGTTTCACTCAACGTGAGAAACAGAAAGTGAGAACCAAACCCTAGAGTGAATTCTTATCTCACCGGACATGGCTCTTGGCTTATGAATCGTGATGGACTTCTTCTTGTGATTTTCACCCCAACTAAGAGTACATAATCATAAAGGAGAGGTCGTGGTTCGACCCGTATACGATTCGGAGATTCATTCTGCTGCAAATCAAGGTACCGTAAATAAATCCAACAGTAGTATCAGAGCCACCAAGGTTAGAATTCGGTCTTGATTCGATATTGATGAATTTCTTGATGTTTGGTTGTGATTGAAAAATACGTGCAGTGGCACTCTTCCCAATATCATCAGACTTATTTTCTATTTTTTGTATGTTGTTGATATAATGTTATATTGCTCATTAATAGCTTAGGTCTCCAACTTGAATCACCTAATTCTGTTAAGAAACTGATTTTATATTATTTTTTTAAGATAGGCCTGTAAATTTGAAAATTTCTGATGAAAATGGTTTTTTAGTCTATTTCGGGTGCAAATTTCATCCTATTATTGTTATGTATTTTGTGTATAATTGGTTTGTTTAGATTCTATGTTGAATGGTCTTTCCATATACATATTATGCCCAATTTTTCATTTTGTAACGAATGAGATATGAGCTTTTAAAGTTTGGATGGAAATCATGAAAGTCTGAAAAACAATCGAAACCTTGAAGATGTTCATGTTTCTTAAAACCCAATTTGAGCACTGTAATTGTTTGGTAAGACACATGTATGTGGTATGTATGTGTAGCTTATCAAATATGCTTTGATTTGATATATAATATGTGTTAATCGGACCTGTATTGCATGAAATAACGTGCTTTGAAAATTAGAATCGGATCAAATGTAATCTTGATGTTCTTGAAGAAGAACATGAAGAACAAGATTCTTCACTCTACAAGAACACACTTTATGATCCAAACACTTAACTAGAAATGTTGGATCGAGAAACCGATTGCACCGTCGAACTCAGAATGGTAAAAAATGGGGTGGTACCAGAAGCGTCATCAGCTGGAAATGCCGGAAAAGCGGCGCGTGTATGTCACTCGCCGGTCAGTGAGATTGGGTCTCCTTTGGTCAAAGGTGACATAATAATGACACTTCAGCACACATGGACGAATGAGATCGCCCCACTTGTGCCATGTCACTGTATGTGGGTGAATTACATCACGCCATATGTAGACAGTAAATGCCGAGTCAACGGCCACGTGTTATGCCATATAGCAACACGTTAACATCCAACCACCAACATCGTGTTGACACATGGCACAAGTGCCACCTCATCCGGCTCTGGACCAGGCTTGTTCAGCTGCCGATCATCGCCGAACGCCGACTAGTTCATGCCGGTCCACCGATGCTGGTCAGTAATAGGACCATCGTAGTTCCGCCGCTAGTTGGTTATCAGATACCCGTATCTTTGCCATCGGATCGCCGTTGGCCAGTGACCAAACCGCTACAACACTGCCGCCGGGTGGTCACCGGAACGCCACCGTCGACAACCACCGCAACACAGCTGCCGACCGCTGCAGCGCCACTGCTGGAATCCTTCCGGTGGATGACGATGCCTTTTGGCGCGCGCTGGCGTGTGGGAGGTGCCTTGGGTGCGTGGGAGCACATGATATCACATTGTGTGCTTCGAGGATGAAGTGCATGTGGAATGTGTGTGTATGTGTCGGTGGTTAGATGTAGGAGCCAGTGGGTGGGAGACGTAAGTGGGCCCGTACTAGCGCATGAGGCGTGTATTGCGAGTATGTGTTGGTGTAGTGTGTGTTCATGTGTGTATACGTGCATGTGAACGCACGAAGGTGATTGTTGATGCAACGAAAGCGTGGTGAAGTGTAACGGAGCATGTGCTGCTCCTGGATGTGCGTAAGGGGCCATGGGGTGAGCGCGATCGTCGTGTGTCGATACCAAATTAATTAGTGTATATAAAAATACACTTACTTATCCCTATCCCACTACTCTAACTAGTAGAATGGTAAGTAGGAGTCGAACCCACAAGGAACGGTCGAACAATATTGTCTTGATATGTCAAGCGATTATGTATTTCAAACAAGAATAAACTTGAATAATGAAAACAATAAAGGTGGAGGGGGGGGGGGGGGAGGGGTTGTTTGTCAAGCTATAAACCACTTTTTAGCTATGATCAACCAAGCTAAGATTCAATTAACAAAAGATAGCAAGATAGATAAACCAATTTTTGGATTTTTAATATATAATTTAAGTATCTACCCTTGATCGAGTATCCCTTTTGTTCCAACGAATTACACAACTATTGTTGATGCCCAATGGAAAGCATTTCAAATCCCTATTTCACGACTACTAACAAGCTCTAGCAACCGTATTATCTCGTAATTATGGCTAATCAAAATAAGCTCTTCAACTAACCCTATCCAATTAAACCAAAATGTCGAACAAGCTCTCATCAATTTGGCAATCGAATGATAAAAGCTCCAAGATAATGAAACAAATTTGACATAAACCTCGATAGCTCGGGTTTAGAGGTCGAACTCTACACTATCACCAACGAAACCACTCGTTGTTTGCTACTAAGGAATCGGAAATCCTACAATTACGGATAGTGATTTTCAATTCTAGCAACACATTCATACACTTCCTAGAGGTTGATCAAGCCAAGTAAAGCATAAAAATATGAGTCAATAATAGTAAATATAGAACACTTGAAATTGTAATCAAATGGTAACATCAACTAGCAATAATCATGTAAACATTGTCACTCAAAGTTTTACATTTGTTCAAGGGTAGAAATAAGGGTACTACTTACCCATGGAAGCTAAAACAAACAGAAAATAAGTAGAAAAGTAAAGAAACATGATACTGAGATGGATGAATCCAAAGATGTCAATTGGAGAAGATGATCCTTCAATCTCTTGTCCAATCTTCCTTCCTTGGTGGCTTTGGTGGCTCAAAATGGCTGGAAAGTGTGTATTTCAATGTCCCCAAAGTAGGTTAATTTCGAAAAGGAGGATATATATATAGGGGAAGAGTTGTTACTTCAATTTAAGGCAAAATCGCGTTGAGGAATTTAAAACAGGGTAAGGAATCTTGGCCGAGACGCAAGTGTGTCTCGGCCGAGACATGAAAAAGGGCTTTTCTGATTGTAAACCGAGGATAATCTCGATCGAGATTGGGTTTCATCTCAGCCAAGACGTGAAAAGGGGATTTTTAGGGTTTTGGTTATCTCGGTCGAGATTGGGTTTCATCTCGACCGAGATCTTCATCTCTTTGAAACTCTGATTTTCTCTAGATAGCTATCTCGGCCGAGATTCCGTACCCGTCTCGGCCGAGATCTTTAATTTCTCAAAACTCCAGAATTTCCCTGGAAAAGTATCTCGGCCGAGATTTTGCCCTGTCTCGGCCGAGATCTATCCCCCAGCCCTGTCCCTTGTTTCTTCGACCGATCCCTCGACTCCGCGATCGTTTGGTGTTCTTTTTCGATCCTTTTCACCTATCTTAACACAAAAACAACACAAACGCATTATTTTGTCCATGAGAATACAAAAGCACTCAATACAAGTGATTATGCACATTATTGACACTAAAATGACACTAAAGTGCCCTATAGTGCGTGCACGAGACACGTGTACCAAATCTCTCCAAACTTAGAACTTGTTCGTCCCAAACAATAAAGAGAAAAACAAAAGGACACGGGTTTAGGGCAGAGTTTAGTGGCATTTGATTTCAGAGAATTTTCATGAAAAAGATAAAGCAATCATGATAAAAGTGAGCATGTGTGATAGACTAGATCCACTACTCTCAAGACATAACACTCTCAACTTAAGATCCTCACTAGGTGAGTGTATCTCTCTCTCTCGAGTGCATTAAAAAGGGTAGTATTTACACTCACATTGAAATGCACACAATGCCTACCATAGGCTTGCCAGTCATCTAAACTTAAAATAGTACTTGACATGTGTGACAATGAATCAATTAGGTCTTTATGTGGGTTGTAATGTTGGATAAGGGTAAGGTGGGATAAAATTTAGGTAAAAGTGACTATAAAACGGACTAAATGAGTCGTGCACTACCCATCTACCCCTTAAACAATGGTCACTCAACCTCACTCTTTTAATTCTCAATCATGTTGAACTTAAGATTCGACTTCTTCACCTTATTCCTACCTACATTTCCCATATTTATCAATCCTATCAATAGTTATGCTTCTTAAGAGTTTCCTAGACAATGGATTGTAATCACAATGATGTGATTTTCATTAACCTCTCCAAAAGAATGGTATATACACTTCCTTTTTCTTTCGTTTTTTTTTTTTTTGAAAGGTTAATCTTCTCGATTATAGCCTATTTCGCGTTTTTCCTTTCACCCTTCTTCATTTCCCACTAGTTTACCTAAATTCAATCTCAATTTCCAAACTAACTACCTTCCAACCGCCTCCCTCATACTCAACACTCCGTTTGGGTATCAAAGGTTAAATGAAAGGTAAATTTTCTTGTAGCGTTGGGTATCAAACAAAAAAGGCTTAAGCTCAAGGGGCTCAACTAGAGACAATGTCAAATTTGGTAAAAAGGAAATATTTGCAAGCTTCTAAAATAGGTTTTGATCAAGAATTGCCTAATATCATTTTCAAAGCCACAACATGTATTGACTTATTCAAAAGTAGAGAATTGAGGCAAGTTCTAGAGGAAAATGCATGCATTCAATGAATTTTCGCATCGAAGGTAAATTTAATTTCACTCCAAAAATGGGAGCACGCATTAGCTCAAGGACACTTGGTTGCAATTTTGATTAAAAAATTTGAATGTATGTTCAATTTTGTTTCAAAAATCCTATCATGCTCTACCACGTGCTTCTTTCAAAAATATTTGTAAAAACTTTTTTCATCATTAATCAACGCCACATTTTTCCTTCCTAAACTAATCCAATTGCTTTCTCGAGCTGCCGACTTGTACGAATCCCACCCCTCCCTAAACGTAGTTGCAAACTAAGTTTGTGGAAAAAGAAGAGTACAAGTCGGTGCTCTTCGAAATCAACCAATTATTGACCAACTAACTAACCAGCCTCATTCTACTAAAAACAGAGTAAACAAAAACATTATTTCTAAATGTGCAAGATATTAATCAAAATACTACAGTAAAGCTCATAAAGCAAACAAAAGGTAAACAAAGGCACACAGGCCCACCAATTCAATTACAATTAACACAGCAAATTCAGAAAGGCTACCAAATATAATCAATCAAATCTACTCGGCACACAGGCCGTCAAACCAAAATGATCATGTTTCAGAAAAGAGGCACACGGGCCAATAATACGATCCAAATAGTCAGTAGTGATGAGGAATCAGGAAAGAGGCAGAAGGGGAGTTCGGGAATTCGAGTGGCCAAGAATGTCTCACCCCCTCCCCAAACTTAGTTTTCAACTATGTTGGTGAAGAAACGGGCAAGGCATTCTTGGTGCTCTACTCACAGTGACTTGGACGGCCGGACGTCTCGGGATCTTGAGCTGGTAAAGCATCCTTGGATGCTTTTGAACAAAGCTAGCAACTTGTTCTGACCCTCTTTGATTTCTTTCATTTCTACTCCCAGTTGATGGACATCGCCTCGGAGTGCACTGATGTCTGCTTTAATGTCCTGCACTCCCGACTCCAAACTACTCAGCCGGTCACTATGCTCCTCTCGGATCTCGGCCCGAGACCACACTGCAGACGCCGGTCTCTTCCTGTTGGGCTGACTGCTCCCTTCTGTAGTCCCTGAACTCATCTCCAGGGCCACAGTTCGTGGCTTCTTCCCCTTCTGGTAGCGTGTTAGCTCAGCACTAGTCGGCTCCTTGGATTCTCTTAAATGTGCTTTTGAGCTCAGTGCCAAGTTTGGCGTGCTTGTCTCCAATCGCTCGATGTAAGTAAGGCTGGGGTTGGGGAGGCTGAGGTACGGTCCCACATTCTGGAGGACATAAGGGACAGCCGGACCCGATGTTCCCACTTGATACCCGAGCATGGCAATATGCATATTCTCCATCTCCTCCCAGTCTAAATAGTAGTCAGTGGTGATGGGTGTGTATTCTGGGAGGGGTACATTGTAATGCTCGAGTATGGGGGTAATCAAAGCCCCACAGTAGATCGGGTCGGGCATCTTTGTCTCTCTTTTTCGTTCTGTCCTCAATTCTTTGACTATTTTCTGAAAGCTTGATATCAGGTCATGCTGGAAGTCCCTCAACTTCCTATCCACAATAGCCCAGAGGATCTCCATCCGTACAATCGGGGAGAACTGATCTCTTTCCTTCCACATATGGTGGAGCTCAACAACTTCTGCAGATACTTCACGACTGGGCTTCTTATGGAGGTCAGCCTGGAGCTCCTCGGGGCGTAGGCCTGGGGTGCAACTATTCCAGGGGTGGCAGTGATTTGCCCCCAGAATTGTTGCACGTCAAACTCTTCCAACTCATGTCCATCACCAACGGCTGGACTCTTGAAGCCATATGTACGTTTCAGGTTGTCGTGGCTCAATATCTTTTCTTCATTTAGAAGTTGGAATTTGAAGTGGTGGATCTTGGTTGAGTAGGAAAGGGACTCCTCCTCTATTTCGAGGGTGCTGAAAAATTCTAGCATGAACTTGAGGTAGGTAGGGCGGGGTGCTAGACATTGGGCTAGACCAGCGGCGTCTAATAGTTCATGAACATTTTGCCGGATTTCCATGGCGTCCAAAATCTTGGGATCACCATAACGGGTAGTTGACACCCCACTCCTCATCAACTTGTCAAATCTTTTCCTCTGATCCTCCGTGCTCAGCACTATGTCGAAGTCAATCGGTTTTGTGGATTTATCGGTGGTAGTTGATGGAATTTCCGGTGTGGGAGCCTCTAAAGTAGGCTCAAGGGCTTTCTCCTTGCCCTTGGCTTAGTTTTTTCGAACTTTCTGTGTGACCCTCCTGCCGGAAGTGCCTTCTTGAGGTGTGTTCTTCGTATTTCTGGGTGGGGCCATGCCTACAATAATCACACAATACACGCATCAAAATATCCCACATTGAACAATTATCACCAATTTAAACATCAACTGGAATCAAATAGAAGATCAATCACTCATGTTCAATCACTCATGTTTAATCAACACCGAATATCACAAGTGAAATCACAATCTAGATGAGTCAATTGATGTGATTCAATGTGCATATATGGCACACTCCCAATCATTATCCTATTGCAACAAAATTCTACCAATGCTCAACAAAAATAGGCCAATTATGTTTCATTATCAACAAGAGTCTAGAGGTGCCTACTCTTCACACAGATTCACTAATTAAGCTAATAATCGAGCATAGTAATAGAATCAAAAAGCAAAAGAGTACAAAGAGGGCATGCATGTCAAGTGGCCGGTGATATAGCAAAATCAACTTCAATCTTCAATTTCAATGATTCTCAAACTAATCATCATCCATCATCAACAAACTATGCAAATACAAAGACTATCACTACAAATGTCGTGTTAAAATACTTAAAACCAGTCAACATTGCCAAAAATTCACAAAACAACTTGTGCACAACCAATATCATTACATCAACTAGTATAACACCAAATTTGCCCCTAATCTTAACAACAAAGTTCATAATAAACAAATAAAGATTAAGGGAAAGAGATAACCGTACTTACCGGTCAGATTTAGTCGAAGGATTTTGAATTGAACTTTTTCGCTCCCTTTTCAACCCGACCTCAATCTTGCTCCAAATCCGAATTTTTTTGGATAGAAGTGTGTGTGGTGATGTGGGTGAGGTGTGGTGTGAATTTGAGGGGAAGAATTTGAGTAAAAATGGAGTTTTTGAGGGTGTGTGTGCGCAAAATCGCGAAGGGGGGGGGGGGGAGGGGGGGGGGGAAGAAAATGACCTGCTGTTCCGCGCAGGGGTATTTATACCCCCGTGGAATCTCGGCCGAGATGCATATTTGAAATTTGTGTCTCGGCCGAGATCTGTTCTTGGGTCTCAGGTTTAGTTGGCTCAGCAGAGGATCTCGGCCGAGATGCGTATGTGTCTCGGTCGAGATTTCTTTCCAGCAGAATTGCCCCCATTCTGGACAGAATGATCTCGGCCGAGATGAGTACGTTTCTCGCCCGAGATAAGTTTCCAGCAAAATTACCCTCATTCTGGACAATTGATCTCGGCCGAGATAAGTTTCCAGCAATTTTGGCTAATTTACTGGACAAATTAATCTCGACCGAGATGATATAATATCTCGGCCGAGATTGGCTTCCATCGCTTTTAGGCCAATTTGATCTCTGTTCAATCTCGGCCGAGATGAATGTTGTGTCTCGCCCGAGATACGTTTACAATAATTTTTACCTGGTTTACCTTTGTGACATCTCGGCCGAGATTCCTCGTGTGTCTAGGCCGAGATTGGTCTCCAGCAAATTTTTCCTCCATTTTGGTCTCCTTCACCCCTGTTCCATGCTATCTTTTTATCATTCTAATTGATATCTGCACAATTCTAAACAAAAAACATCAAATATGCCACAAGGCATTTATTAAGCAACTAAATAGGAATTTGAAAAACGCAAATATTAAAAGATACCGTCGGGGTGCCTCTCGACAAGCATCGTTGTTTAACGTCGTTGGCTCGACGGATGTTCTTTTTACTTTAATTCACCAGAAAGGGTTTCTCGATCCCTTCCTTCCGTGCTTCATTCAATTCCCGTGGGTCCTTATGGGCCTCCCACTCTTCCTTACCGTCTTCTGGCAACTTAATTTCCGGGTCAATTTCACCCGGATCCTCTTGGATTCCCAAACTTATTCTTTCCACATCCTTTGCCTTCCTTTCACGCAATCTCTTCCTAACTTTCTTGCTGTTCAAAGCAACACTATACGGGTTGACGAACATTCCCGGGTCCTTGCACTTTTGAGGGAGTTTCTTTAGGGAT
Source organism: Ajuga chamaepitys (assembly GCA_958295605.1). Lineage (NCBI taxonomy): Eukaryota > Viridiplantae > Streptophyta > Magnoliopsida > Lamiales > Lamiaceae > Ajuga > Ajuga chamaepitys. Next base: position 36,464,486 of record OY282498.1, on the reverse strand, counting down.
ATGGCAGACACACTTTCCCTCCTGAGTACCTTGTTATTTCCTTGAGGCCTTCTTTTGTTTGTGCATAGACCCTTAAAAAAATTTGCATACTGTGGGATCTGTTTCACAGCTGCAATCAGTGGAATTTTGATCTCCACTTTCTGAAATATTTCAAGCATTTCCCGTTCTCTGTCTTTGTCTACAACTTTCTTGATTAGGCACAGGAATGGAAGTGGTGGGGTCACGGTCAGTGTGGGAGTGTTGAGCTTTGGATCCTCAAGGGGGATTGGTATGGTTCTTCCTTCAACAGATTCTCTTTCTCTTCCCTTTTCTTCTTCATCCACCAAGTGAGGGAGGCTCTTGGGTGGCTTCTCGGCACCTTTTCGCTCCTCAAGGTACTTACACTAACATTCTCAACTTTACACTCTACCTCTTGAAGGGCCTCTATCTCTCCCTTGTCTTTCACCTTCTCGGTTTCCTTGCATGAGAAGTACTTCTTAATGGGGAATGGCAATAAATGGTCGGAGAAACATGCCGCCACTGCTTCCTTTTGTTTCCTCGACTCCTTTGCAAGTTTCCACTTTGGTACACAGACTTGAACTTCAGCAACTTGAGGAGTTGAGGTCTTTTCTTCATTCAAAATGTCATGTGGGCTATCTGTTTGTGCACGTGAAAGCTGCCCGGGCTTCTCAAGCTCTACAGGTATTACCTTACTAATGATGCCAATTGCACTCACATTAGCGAAATTTGTGGGGTTGATTTCAGGTTGTGCCGGTAGCATTCCACTTTGAGCACTCTCTAGACGGGATACCGCTGATGCTATTTGACTGACATGATTTCCAATACTCTAGAACCTCGAACTTGATTCCTTCTGCAGTTGAAGTGTACTTGTAGTTAGGCTCTTGACTATGTTAGAAAGAGATGGATCAGAGGGTACTGGTTCAGCAAGTTGCCTTTGCTGGAACACCCCCCTAGGGTAGGGGGGTCGATTGTGTCCACCTTGGTCACCTTGTTGATGCACATTTGGACCTTGATTCCCATATTTGAAATTGGGGTGATCTCTCTACCTAGGATTGTACGACTGCGAATAGGGATCATACTTCCGGCCGGCCTGGTTAGGATTAAAATTATGAACTGCATTGGCATGAGCATCCATTTCTTCTCCAAGAATAGGACTGGTATCAGTGGAGTGCTCGGTTATCTGACAGATTCTGCAGGGTTTTGGGGTAGGAATGCTTCCCGAAATCACTTTCTTCACCAGGTCGGTAAGCTAGTCCAATTTTTCTTCAATAGTTGAATCGATAACATCTTTGAGTCGCCTCACTGGTTCTCTACAACCGAATTGTTGGGTGTTGGCGGCCATCTTGGAAATCAATACCTGGGCCTCGGTCGGGGTCTTGTCGGCCAGAGCCCCTCCACTGGCTGAATCAATCATGTTCCGTTCAGTTATACACAGTCCCTCGTACCAATACTAGATCAACAATTGTGGAGAGATTTGATGTGGTGGGCAGCTCCCTACAAGCTTCTTGAATCTTTCTCAATACTCATATAATGTTTCTCCCTGCATTTGCCTCACTCCACTAATTTCTTTTCGGATGGTGGTGGCTCGAGATGTAGGAAAATATTTTTCTAGAAACTGTGTTTCCATCTGCTCCCAAGTTGTGAGGTGGTGTTCAATCTCATCAAGTGAGCTATACTTTGTACTATGGTGTTTTGGGAATGTGGAACCGGAATCAGGAAGTGAATAACCGGAGGTTTGAACCGGGTTTGAGCATCAAGAAGACAAGCTGTTCAGAATAAACCGGGTTCGAGGCAGTTGAGGATAACCGTCATTTGTGACGGAGCAGTTTCAGAATTTGTGACGAAGAAAACCGTCGTTTTTGTCCGGTAGCTGAGCTCAACTTCATTCAGTTAGAACTTTCTGTACAGTTACATTCGAGCTCCAATACTTATATCATTGAAAAGCTCTCATCAAGGAGAAGATCACTACGTCGAGCAATTTCCTTGTTTCTTAGATTAGAGAGAGTATTTTGAGATTGAACGTTTCTGCCCTAATTTGTCAACAGAATTGGGCATTTCGTTTCTTGTGTGTATTCTCTGTAATTGATTGGTTTTCTTAGTGGATTGGGGTGTGTCTTGACTCCATGGATGTAGTTCATCTTGAACGAACCACGTAAAACTGTGTGTGATTCATTTTCAGTTCCTGGTCTGCGTGTGTTCAATTCGGCTACAACTTTGGCCGAACTGCATGTGTGTTTTTCAAATTGATCTTTGTGCGAATTCCAGATTCTGTATAGTTGTGTGTTTAAGAGTTGAGTTCACTAACAAGTGGCGCCGTCTGTGGGAAACAACTCTCACAGCTTGAAGAAGAAAAGGAATGGCTGGTATGAAGATGGATTTTGAGAAGTTTACAGGAAGAAATGATTTCACACTGTGGAAAATCAAGATGAATGCAGTGCTGGTTCACAATGGCCTTGATCTTGCATTGATACCTCTGGATTCGTGGGAAGAAAGTGAGAAACCCAAGTTTGCATCAGTGGGTAAGAAGGCCCTCAGTCTTATCTTTCTGAGTTTGGGTGATAAACCTTTGAGAGAGGTCTCAAGATGCAAGAGTTCCTCAGAAGCATGGAAGAGATTGGAAGATCTGTATCAATCTAAGTCAGTTTCCAACAAGCTGTTCTTGAAGCAGAAGATGTTGGCCTTCAAGATCACTGAAGATAAGGTAATTTCTGATCAGCTTGATGAGTTCATTAAGATGGTTGAAGAATTGGAAGACCTGGATGTGAAATTGGAGGAGGATGACAAAGCATTGATGGTGTTAAACATTCTTCCAAAATCCATGGAAAGCTTTAAGGATGCCTTGATGTATGGGAGAGATGAGCAGCTATCTTATGATGGAATAGTGAAGGCTCTGAGGTCTAAATGTTTCCAGACTCAAGGTGATAAAGGCATGGTGCAATCTGGAGAAGGTTTGAATGTCAAATTCAAGAAACCTTGGCAAGGCAAGAAGGGACAGAATGCTAAGGATCCAAAGGCAGGAGACTCTAATCCTAAGAAGGGGAATGAATGGGTTGAGAAGAGGAAATGCTTCAAATGCAAGCAGCCTGGTCACCTGAAGAAGGATTGTCCTAAGAAAAATAAGAAAGGTGGAAATCAAGGGGCAGAAGCTGCTGCCATTGATCATCAAGAAGATCCTCCAGAGGTATTAAATGTTACTGAATCAAGAATGGTAAAGGAATGGGTCTTGGACACAGGCTGCTCCTTTCATATGTGTCCACACCAGTCATGGTTTGATGAACTGAAAAGAGAAGATGGTGGAAATGTTCTCCTGGGAAATGACCAATCATGTAAGGTCAAAGGAGTTGGATCAGTGAGCATAAGGATGTTTGATGGAGTGGTCAGAGTCATCTCAAATGTAAGATATGTTCCTGGCCTTAAGAGAAATCTTCTATCTCTTGGTTCTTTAGTAACTAGTGGGTGTCAGTTTAGCTCAGTAGATGGCTTCTTGCATATCACTAAACATGGAAAAATGGTGATAAAAGGTAGACAGCATAATGGGTTGTTTATCTTGATTGGTTCACCTGTTGTTGGGAGTGTGGATATGGTCTTGAGCAGTTCTGAGCTTGTTAAATGGCACAAGAGGCTTGGACACATAGGAGAGAAAGGGTTGAAGGAACTGTCAAGAAGTGGAGTAATTGGAAACATGGGAAATCAAGATCTAGAGTTCTGTGATCAGTGTGCTTTGGGCAAATCCAAGAAGCTGCCCTATGGAAAGGGTGTTCACACAACTCAAGAGCCATTAGATTATGTTCACTCTGACATATGGGGTCCTGCAAGGACAGAGTCTCATGGTGGTGCAAGGTATTTCATGTCCTTGATTGATGATTACAGCAGAAAGGTGTGGATCATGTTGATGAAGAATAAGAGTGATGCTTTTCATAAGTTCAAAACATGGTTGATTCAACTGGAAAATGTCAAAGGGAAGAAGCTGAAGCACCTTAGGACTGATACTGGACTGGAATATCTCTCTACTGAGTTTACAAACTTCTGTGAAGAAAGAGGAATCAAGAGACACAGGATTGTTCCAATGAATCCTCAACTCAATGGAGTTGCTAAGAGGCTTAATAGGACTCTTCTTGAAAGAGTTAGGTGTATGCTGTTGGATGCTGGGTTGCCAAAGGTATTTTGGGGTGAAACCATTGCTACAGCATGTTATCTCATTAACAGGTCACCCTCATCAGTGATTGAGTTCAAAACACCTGAAGAGGTGTGGAGTGGACAGAAACCAAGTTATGAAGGTTTAAGGGTGTTTGGTTGTCTTGCTTTTGTCCATATCAAGCAAGACAAGTTAGATGCAAGAGCTCTAAGATGTGTATTTCTTGGATATCCAGATGGAATAAAGGGCTACAGATTGTGGTGTCTAGAGAAAGGAAATCAGAAGATAATCACAAGTGAGATGTAAAGTTTAATGAGAATGTGATGGCTTACACTTCTACAGGCTCTAAGGAAGAATTTGATGGTGCTAAAGAGACAGAAGAGATATCAATTCAGGTGGAGCATCCTGCTGAAGATGATCACTCACCTCAACCACAAGAAAATCTACAAGATAGTGATTCATCATCTGAAGAAGAAGAACAAACTGGACCTTCACAAAATGTTAGAGAATACAGCATTGGAAGGGATAGGCCTAGAAGAACAATCAATAGACCTGATTTCTATGGCCAAGCAGGGAGTGTTTACTATGCCTTAAGTGTTGCTGAAGACCTGGAATCACAAGAGCCTAGTAGTTTTAAAGAAGCACTAGACTGTGAAGAAGGTGAACACTGGATTCAGGCAATGATTGAAGAGATGGAGTCCCTGGAAAAGAATGAGACCTGGATATTGGTGGATAAACCAAGAGGTCAGAAACTTGTAAGCTCTAAATGGATATACAAGAAGAAACTAGAGACAGCAGGATCCAAACAGGTGAGATTTAAAGCAAGATTGGTGGCTAGGGGCTTTACACAAAGAGAAGGAATTGATTTTAATGAAGTTTTCTCTCCAGTGGTAAAGCATTGCTCAATCAGGTTGCTTTTATCAAAAGTTACACAAGAGGACATGGAATTACAACAACTGGATGTAAAGACAGCATTCTTACATGGAGAACTAAATGAGAAGATATATATGAAACAGCCAGAAGGCTTTGTTGTTTCTGAACAAGAAGACAAAGTTTGTTTGCTGAAGAAGTCACTATATGGACTCAAACAAAGTCCAAGACAGTGGAATAAGAGGTTCAATGACTTCATGATCAGTGCTGGCTTTGTAAGAAGTCTTTATGATAGTTGTGTTTAATTCAACAAAGGTTCAAAGCACGATAAAGTCTTCCTTCTATTGTATGTGGATGATATGCTAATTGCCAGCAGGAATAAGAAGAGGGTTCAATGGTTGAAGGATAGACTTAACACTGAATTTGACATGAAAGATCTGGGAGAGGCCAAGAAGATTTTGGGCATGAACATTCTAAGAAACAGGGAAGCTGGAGTGCTTTGGTTATCTCAGAAGCAATATCTACAGAAGGTTTTGGAGAGGTTTCATATGCATGAAGCCAAACCTCTCTCCACTCCAGTTAATCTACAGAAGAAACTCTCCAAAGAACAATGCCCAAAGACTGAAGAGGAAATCATACATATGAGCAATATCCCTTATGCAAGTGGAGTTGGAAGTCTTATGTATGGAATGATTTGCAGTAGGCCTGACTTGGCCTATGCTGTGTCCTTAGTAAGCAGGTTCATGTCAAACCCAGGAGTTGAGCATTGGGAAGCTTTGAAACATGTGATGAGGTATTTGAAGGGATCAGTGAACTTGTCACTGACGTTTGAAAAGAAAGTGGATGGAAGCACTGTTGCATTGGAGGGGTTTGTTGATTCTGATTTTGCAGCAAACATAGACACAAGGAAATCTATTTCTGGATTTGTGTTTACCTTATTTGGAACAGCCATCAGCTGGAGAAGTGTACAACAATCAGTTGTAGCACTGTCAACAACAGAAGCAGAATATATCTCTCTCACTGAAGCTATCAAAGAAGCAATCTGGCTTAAAGGGATTTTGAGGGATTTGGACATCAAGCAGAAGTGTGTGGCAATCTACTGTGATAATCAAAGTGCTCTACACCTTGTGAAACACCAAGCATTTCATGAAAGGTCAAAACACATTGATGTTAGGTTGCATTTTGCTAGAGATATCATTGATTCTGGTTCTGTGGAAGTGAAGAAGGTACACACATTGCATAACCCTGCTGATTTTCTTACTAAGGGTGTACCTGGGAACAAAGTGGAGCATTGTTCGAGCTTGCTGCAGCTTGAGCAATGTCATGAAGAGCATTAACAGAAAGGCAGTGGTGAGGCAGGAAGAGGCACACTTGATTCATTGAGGTGGAGATTTGTGAGGTGGTGTTCAATCTCATCAAGTGAGCTATACTTTGTAATATGGTGTGTTGGGAATGTGGAACCGGAATCAGGAAGTGAATAACCGGAGGTTTGAACCGGGTTTGAGCATCAAGAAGACAAGCTGTTCAGAATAAACCGGGTTCGAGGCAGTTGAGGATAACCGTCATTTGTGACGGAGCAGTTTCAGAATTTGTGACGAAGAAAACCGTCGTTTTTGTGCGGTAGCTGAGCTCAACTTCATTCAATTAGAACTTTCTGTACAGTTACATTCGAGCTCCAATACTTATATCATTGAAAAGCTCTCATCAAGGAGAAGATCACTACGTCGAGCAATTTCCTTGTTTCTTAGATTAGAGAGAGTATTTTGAGATTGAACGTTTCTGCCCTAATTTGTCAACAGAATTGGGCATTTCGTTTCTTGTGTGTATTCTCTGTAATTGATTGGTTTTCTTAGTGGATTGGGGTGTGTCTTGCCTCCGTGGATGTAGTTCATCTTGAACGAACCACGTAAAACTGTGTGTGATTCATTTTCAGTTCCTGGTCTGCGTGTGTTCAATTCGGCTACAACTTTGGCCGAACTGCATGTGTGTTTTTCAAATTGATCTTTGTGCGAATTCCAGATTCTGTATAGTTGTGTGTTTAAGAGTTGAGTTCACTAACACAAGTAGTAATGGAACCCGATGGCAAGTAGTACAACCAGTCTCTAGTAAGATATTTCAATGAGAAAGGAAATGCTATGAGCTTAATTTGTTCTTCAGTCACCCTGGTCGGCTTCATGCTCGTGCAGACCACATGAAATTCCTTTAAGTGTTTGTGTGGGTCTTTCCCGGTTAGCCCATGGAATGACGGCAGGAGGTGAATGAGCCCTGATTTGAGCTCAAAAGTGGTATCATTCCCTATCTCCGGGAACGTAATACAAAAGGGTTCTTGTGCAACCCTTGTGTTGGCAAGTTCCTTCATGGTTCTTTCCTGATCCTGCTCACCAACCATCTCTTCCAATTCAATCTCCTCACTCTCTATATTCAAGGTTTCAAATGATTCTCGGACCTCTTCAAGTAACCTAGCTCTTCTCCTCAATAATATTTCCCGTTCAACTATCTCTGGCTCAAAAAGAAGTTCTTTCTCCCCTTGAGAACGCAAGAACATTAACTACCTTTCCAGAAACAGGAAATCAAGAGAATATCAAACTACTAGATAAACAAGAAGTAGATAAACAACTAATAAACTAAACATAATGCTTGAATAAATAAAACAACACTATTCTTATCACCGTTCCCCGGAAACGGCGCCAAAATTTGGTGAGCGCGATCTCATGTGTCGCTACCAAATTAATTAGTGTATATATGTTAGGTTTGAGAACACTTAGAACACACTCAACAAGAATTCAATCCAGAAAAGAATGAAAATGAAATGAAAATCGGATACTCAAAACCGAACGCAAAACCAGAAATGAAATGAAGAACACAAAGCTTTTACGTGGTTCGATCAATGTGATCTACATCTACGGAGGCTCTATACACCTCAATTCACTCAACTAAATAATCAATTACAAGAAACAACCCAGAAAACTAGAAGCCCCAATTCACAATCCGAACTGAGCTCAAGAACCCTAGCTTTCAAATTCTAATGATTGATTAGTGTTTACAGAGGGAAAAATACGTGTATCAACTCGCCTTTACAAGTAGAACAAATGTATATAAAGAGCTAAGCTCGAATCAAGAAGTTCTGGAAGCTGGAATCAAATTCAGTTTCAATTGCTATTCAAACTGATACGCGTCTTCAACAACGGTTTTACATGCAACAGTCCAAAACCGTTGCGCATTTCTGTTATAACCGTCACAAGCCCGGTTCTTCAATAACTTCAAAATCTGATCTGATATTAACCCGGCTCTCCGGTCCTGTTCTTCCCAACCCAAACTCGGTTCTTGATTCTACTCAACCTCTACTACAAGACATACTCACTTGAAGATATTGAATTGACACCTACAAATCTCCACCTCAATGAATTCAAGTGCACTTCATCACCTCTCACTGTCTTCTTATCTCCAGGTTTAATCACATTGTTCAAGCCTTATCAGGCTTGAGCAATGTACCATCTTACTCCTAGGAACTGCCTTAGTCAAGAAATCTGCCGCATTATCCACAGTATGCACTTTGTTTACTTCAACAGATCCAGCTTCAATGATATCCCTTGAAAAATGAAGTCTAACATCAATGTGCTTAGACCTCTCATGAAAAGCTTGATGTTTCACCAAATGAAGAGCACTCTGATTGTCACACTGAATAGTAACACAGCCTTGTCTTATTCCCAAGTCTTTGAGAATTCCTTTGAGCCATAAAGCTTCTTTGATTGCCTCAGTTAATGCAATGAACTCTGCTTCTGTTGTTGACAATGCAACCACTGACTGTTGCACACTTTTCCAACTCACAGCTGTACCATACAAAGTAAAGACATACCTTGTAATGGATTTTCTAGTGTCCAAATTCCCAGCAAAGTCTGCATCAACATATCCAATCAATGGTATAGCATTTGCTTCTTGTCTCTGGAACTTTAATCCCATATTGACAGACCCTTTCGGATATCTTAACACCTGCTTCAAGGCTTCCCAATGTGATTTCCCAGGATTTGACATATACCTGCTCACTAGAGACACACTGTAGGCCAAGTCTGGCTTGCTACATATCATTCCATACATTAAACTGCCAACACCATTGGCATATGGAACATTCTTCATGTGAATCTCCTCAGCTGCAGTCTTAGGGCACTAATCCTTGGACAATTTAGTATGTAGATTAACTGGAATACTTAACACTAACTGGTCTTGGCTCATGCATGTGGAATCTCTCTACAACCTTCTGTAGATACTGCTTCTGTGAAAGCCATAATGTTCCAGTCTCTCTTCCTCTAATGATGTCCATTCCCAGAATCTTCCTGGCTTCCCCTAAATCCTTCATGTCAAATTCTAAATTTAACTTTCCTTTTAGCTGTTGTATCTTATCACTGCTCTTACTGGCTATGAGCATATCATCCACATATAACAACAAAAACACTTGTTCAGCTCTTGAACCTTTGTTAAAGTATACACAGTTGTCATATAAGCTTCTTATGAATCCTGCACTCATCATGAACTCATTGAACTTCTTATTCCACTGCCTGGGATGTTTCAACCCATAAAGTGACTTCCTGCGAAAACAGACCTTCTCTTCATTTCCTGGAATCACAAAGCCCTCAGGTTGCTTCATGTATATCTTTTCAATCAGATCTCCATGCAGGAATGCTGTCTTGACATCTAGCTGTTGTAGTTCCAAGTCTTCTTGCGTAACCTTTGATAGAAGTAACCTGATAGAGCAATGCTTCACTACTGGAGAGAATACTTCATTGTAATCAATGCCTTCCCTTTGTGTGAAGCCCCTGGCCACCAACCTTGCCTTGTACCTTATCTTATCAGCTTTTCCAGCCTCCACCTTCTTCTTGAAAATCCATTTTAAACTAACTAGCTTCTGCCCTTTTGGTTTGTCTACAAGCTTCCAGGTTTGGTTTCTTTCTACGGATTCCATTTCCTCCATCATGGCCCCTATCCAGTGTTCACTCTCACTGCAACTTACTGCTTCCTTGAAACTACTAGGCTCTTGAAACTCCAAGTCTTCTGCTACACTCAGTGCATAATATACACTGCCAGCTAATCCATAGAAATCAGGTCTTTGGATTTGTCTTCTTGGCCTGTCTCTTCCTATGCTATAGGTTCTGAGATTTGCCATCTCAGTTTGACCCTCTTCCTCTTCTGATGAACTGTCATCTTCTTGCTGAGTTTGAGTATTCTCCTCTGGTGGTATCTGCTCATTATTAGGCTCCACCTGAACATAAATTCTTTCAGGTTCCACAGCTCCATCAGCTTCCTCTTGACTTCCAGTAGAGTTGTATCCCATCACATCTTCATTGAACTTTACATCTCTACTTATTAGGAGCTTCTGGTTTCCCTGTTCCAAGCACCATAACCTGTAGTCTTTTATGCCCTCAGGATATCCCAGAAATACACATCTCTATGCTCTTACATCAAGTTTGTCTTGCCTAATGTGAGCATAGGCTAAACAACCAAACACCCTTAAGTCATGATAGTTTGGTGTCTTTCCACTCCACACTTCTTTTGGAGTTTTAAATCTTAGAGTTGATGATGGTGACCTGTTGATCAAATAGCATGCAGTGTTTATTGTCTCCCTCCCAGAAGGATTTAGGTAATCCAGCATCAATCAGCATACATCTAACTCTTTCCAGCAAAGTTCTGTTAAATCTTTCAGTAACCCCATTCTGTTGGGGGTTTAGAGGGACAGTTCTGTGCCTTGTGATACCCTTCTCTTCACAAAATCCTGTGAATTCAGTGGATAGATATTCCAAGCCATTATCAGTCTTAAGATGTTTTAGTTTCTTCCCTCTTAGGTTCTCCACCTGATTCAACCATGTTTTAAACTTGAGGAATGCATCACTCTTGTTTCTCAAAACATATATCCAGGTTTTTCTACTGTAATCATCAATGATAGACATGAAATACCTTCCCCCTCCATGTGTTTCTGTTCTTGAAGGCCCCCAAATATCAGAGTGTACATAATCCAGGGGTTCTTGAGTGGAATGTATCCCTTTAGCATAAGGAAGCTTCTTTGCCTTCCCCAGAGCACACTTGTCAGAAAAATCCGGTGTTCTATTTCCCATTTCACCAATGATACCCTTCTTGGATAACTCCTTCAACCCTTTCTCTCCAATATGACCCAGTCTTCTATGCCACTTCATAACATCTTCTCTGCTTATCACAGATTCAGCACATCCTATCACAGGTGATCCAATCAAAATAAACAGGCCATTGTGTTGCCTTCCTTTGATTACCAACTTATTGTGTTTAGTGATGTGGAGATGACCATCTAGGGAATTGAACTGACAGCCATTCGCCACAAGAGAACCAAGGGATAATAGATTTCTTTTCAATCCAGGGACATACCTCACTTGAGAAATAGTTCTGATGACTCCATCATACATTTTAATTTGAACTGATCCTGTGCCTTTGACTCTGCAGGAGTGATCATTTCCCAGTAATACACATCCACCATCTTCTTTCTGTAGATCCTTGAACCAGGATTCATTGGGACACATGTGGAATGAGCATCCAGTATCAAGTACCCATTCCTTTTCCATCCTTGTGTCTGTGATGTTTAAGACTTCTGGGATGTCTTCTTGATGCTCTGTCATTGCCACCTCTGCCCTCTGAGTCTCCTGCTTCTTGTTCTTTTGTGGACAGTCCTTCTTTAAGTGTCCAGCTTGCTTGCATTTGAAACTGTTAGACAAATCAACTCCCAAACACACAACACCAAGAATCTGGAATGAGTTCGAAGACAATCAGTTTGAAAAACACACAACAGTTCGGCCAGAGTTGTGGCCGAAGAGTACTTTGCGCAGAACTGAAAATAAAATGAATCACACAACCAATTTACGTGGTTCGTTCAAGATGAACTACATCCACGGAGGCCAGGCACACCTCAATTCACTAAGATATTCAGTCAATTACAGAAATCACACTCAAAAATGAATATGCCCAATTCTGGAACAAATTAGGGCAGAAATACTATCACTCTCAAATTCTCTCTGTAATCTAAGAAAACTGGAAATTGCTCGACGTAGTGTTGTTCTTCAGGAAGAGAGCTTTCCAATGATATAGGTCCTGTAGCTCGAATGTAACTACCCAGGAAGTTCTAACAGATTGAAGACGACTGCTGCTACCGGACAAATGTGACGGTTTATTCCGTCACAAAGCTGAAACCAACTCGTCACAACTGACGGTTATGCTCAACAACCCCGAACCCGGTTCACTCTAGACAGTTTCACTTCTTCATGCTAAAACTCGGCTTATCCAACCGGTTCTTCACCCCCTGATCCCGGTTCCACATTCTAGACGCATCCTATTACATTGTATAGCTCACTTGATGAAATTGAACACTTCCTTACAAATCTCCACCTCAATGAATCAAGTACACCTGTTTTCTGCCTCATCACTGCACTTCAGTTATTGCTCTTCATGACACTGCTCAAGCTGCAGCAAGCTCGAGCAATGCTCCACTTTGTTTCCAGGTACACCCTTTGTAAGAAAATCCGCAGGATTATGCAAAGTATGCACCTTCTTCACCTCTACAGACCCAGAATCTATGACATCTCTAGCAAAATGTAACCTCACATCAATGTGTTTTGACCTTTCATGAAATGCTTGGTGTTTCACAAGGTGTAAAGCACTTTGATTATCACAGTAGATTACCACACACTTTTGCTTGATATCCAAATCTCTCAACACCCCTTTCAACCAGATTGACTCCTTGATAGCTTCAGTTAAAGAGATATATTCTGCTTCTGTAGTTGATAGTGCCACAACAGATTGTTGTGCACTCCTCCAGCTGATGGCTGTCCCATATAAGGTAAACACAAATCCAGAAATTGACTTCCTTGTGTCCACGTTTGCTGCAAAGTCAGAATCAGCAAACCCCTCCAATGCAACAGTACTCCCATCTGCTTTCTTCTCAAATTTCAGTGACATGTTCACTGATCCTTTTAGATACCTCATCACATGTTTCAAAGCTTCCCAGTGTTCAGCTCCTGGATTTGACATGAACCTGCTTACCAAAGATACAGCATATGCCAAATCAGGCCTGCTGCAGATCATTCCATACATAAGACTTCCAACCCCACTTGCATATGGGATATTGCTCATCTGTATAATCTCCTCTTCAGTATTTGGGCATTGTTCTTTGGAAAGTTTCTTCTGCAGATTAACTGGAGTAGAGAGAGGTTTGGCTTCATGCATATGAAACCTCTCCAATACTTTCTGTAGGTATTGTCTCTGAGATAACCAAAGTACTCCAGCTTCTCTGTCTCTTAGAATGTTCATTCCCAATATCTTCTTAGCTTCTCCCAGATCCTTCATGTCAAACTCAGCATTGAGTCTATCCTTCAACCATTGTACTCTCTCCTTATTTCTGCTGGCAATTAGCATGTCATCCACATACAATAGAAGAAAAACTTTATCTTGCTTTGAAACTTTGTTGAAGTAAACACAACTGTCATAAAGGCTTCTCACAAAACCAGCACTGATCATGAAGTCATTGAACCTCTTGTTCCATTGTCTTGGACTTTGTTTAAGTCCATATAGTGACTTCTTTAACAAACATACTTTGTCTTCTTTCCCAGGAATGACAAAGCCTTCTGGCTGTTTCATATAGATTTCCTCATTGAGTTCTCCATGTAAGAATGCTGTCTTTACATCCAGTTGTTGCAGTTCCATGTCCTCCTGAGTGACCTTTGATAAAAGCAACCTGATTGAGCAGTGCTTTACTACAGGAGAGAAGACCTCATTGTAATCAATTCCTTCTCTTTGTGTAAAGCCCCTAGCTACCAACCTTCCTTTAAACCTCACCTGTTTGGACCCTGCAGTTTCAAGTTTCTTCTTGTATATCCACTTGGAGCTTACCAGTTTCTGACCTTTTGGTTTTTCCACCAGTACCCAGGTCTTATTCTTTTCCAGAGACTCCATTTCTTCAGTCATTGCCTGTATCCAGTGTTCACCTTCCTCACAATCTAATGCTTCTTGAAAGCTGCTAGGCTCTTGTGATTCCAGGTCTTCAGCAACACTTAAGGCATAGTAGACACTTCCAGCTTGGCCATAGAAATCAGGCCTGTTGATTATTCTTCTAGGCCTATCCCTTCCAATGTTGTATCCCCTGATGTTTTGAGCTGGTCCAGTTTGTGTTTCTTCTTCAGATGATGAATCACTGTCTTGTACTTCTGTGTGTGGTTGAGGTGTGTGATTGTCTTCTGCAGGTTGCTCCACCTGAATTGATATCTCCTCTGCTTCTTTTGCAGCATCAAATTCTTCCTTAGAGCCTGTAGAAGTATAGGCCATCACATTCTCATTAAACTTCACATCTCTACTTGTGATTATCTTCTGATTTCCTTGTTCCAGGCACCACAATCTGTAACCCTTAATCCCATCCGGATATCCAAGAAACACACATCTGAGAGCCCTTGCATCTAATTTGTCTTGCTTGATATGAGCAAACGCAAGACATCCAAACACCCTTAACCCTTCATAGCTTGGTTTCTGTCCACTCCACACCTCTTCAGGTGTTTTGAACCCAATCACTGATGAGGGTGACCTGTTAATAAGATAGCATGCTGTAGCAATAGTTTCTCCCCAAAACACCTTTGGCAACCCAGCATCCAACAGCATACACCTCACTCTTTCAAGAAGAGTCCTGTTAAACCTTTCTGCAACTCCATTCTGTTGAGGATTCATTGGCACAGTCTTGTGTCTCTTGATTCCTCTTTCTTCACAGAAGTTTGTAAACTCTGTAGAGAGGTACTCCAGTCCATTGTCAGTCCTCAGATGCTTCAGCTTCTTTCCTTTGACATTTTCCAGGTGGATCAACCATGTTTTGAACTTATGAAAAGCATCACTCTTGTTCTTCAGCAACATGATCCATACCTTTCTGCTGTAATCATCAATCAGGGACATGAAATATCTGGCACCACCATGAGATTCTGTTCTGGCAGGACCCCATATATCAGAGTGAACATAATCCAATGGTTCTTGAGTTGTATGAACTCCCTTTCCATAGGGCAACTTCTTGGATTTGCCCAGAGCACACTGATCACAGAACTCCAGTTCTTGATTTCCCAGATTTCCAATTACTCCACTCCTTGCCAATTCCTTCAGTCCTTTTTCTCCTATGTGTCCAAGTCTCTTATGCCATTTAGCAATCTCAGTATTGTTCAAGACCACATCTACACTTCCAACAATAGGTGAACCAATCAGGATAAATAGTCCATTATGCTGTCTTCCTTTTATCACCATTTTTCCATGTTTTGTGATATGCAAGAATCCCTCTACTGAGCTAAACTGACATCCACTGGTTACCAATGAGCCAAGAGATAGAAGATTCCTTTTAAGGCCAGGAACATACCTAACATTTGAGATGATTCTGATCACTCCATCAAACATTCTTATGCTCACTGATCCAACTCCTTTGACCTTGCATGATTGGTCATTCCCCAGGAGAACATTTCCACCATCTTCTTTCTTCAGTTCATTAAACCATGACTGATGAGGACACATATGAAAAGAACACCCTGTGTCCAGGACCCATTCCTTCACCATTCTTGAATCAGTAACATTTAATACTTCTGGAGGGTCTTGTTGGTGATCAATGGCAGCAGCTTCTGCCCCTTGATTTCCAGCTTTCTTATTCTTCTTAGGACAATCCTTCTTCAGGTGACCTGGCTGTTTACACTTGAAGCATTTCCTCTTTTCAACCCAGTCATTCCCCTTCTTAGGATTTGAATCCCCTGACTTTGGATCCTTAGCATTCTGACCCTTCTTGCCTTGCCACGGTTTCTTGAATTTAACATTCAAACCTTCTCCAGATTGCACCATGCCTTTGTCTCCTTGAGTCTGGAAGCATTTTGATCTCAGAGCCTTCACTATTCCATCATAGGACAGCTGCTCATCCCTCCCATACATCAAGGTATCCTTAAAGCTTTCCATGGATTTTGGAAGAATATTTAATACCATCAATGCCTTGTCATCCTCCTCCAGTTTCACATCCAGATCTTCCAATTCTTCAATCATCTTAATGAACTCATCAAGTTGATCAGATATTACCTTGTCTTCTGTGATTTTGAAGGCTAACATCTTCTGCTTCAGGAACAGTTTGTTAGATACTGACTTGGATTGATACAGTTCTTCCAATCTCCTCCATGCTTCTAAGGAACTCTTGCATCTTGAAACCTCCCTCAACGGTTTATCACCCAAGCACAAGAAGATAAGACTTAGGGCCTTCTTACCCACTGATGCAAACTTGGGTTTCTCACTTTCTTCCCACGAATCCAGAGGTATCAATGCAAGATCAAGGCCATTGTGAACCAGGACTGCGTTCATCTTGATCTTCCACAATGTGAAGTCATTTCTTCCAGTAAACTTCTCAAAATCCATCTTCATACCAGCCATTCCTCCTCTTCTTCAGACTGTGCAAGTTGATTCCCACAGACGGCGCCACTTGTTAGACAAATCAACTCCCAAACACACAACACCAAGAATCTGGAATGAGTTCGAAGACAATCAGTTTGAAAAACACACAACAGTTCGGCCAGAGTTGTGGCCGAAGAGTACTTTGCGCAGAACTGAAAATAAAATGAATCACACAACCAATTTACGTGGTTCGTTCAAGATGAACTACATCCACGGAGGCCAGGCACACCTCAATTCACTAAGATATTCAGTCAATTACAGAAATCACACTCAAAAATGAATATGCCCAATTCTGGAACAAATTAGGGCAGAAATACTATCACTCTCAAATTCTCTCTGTAATCTAAGAAAACTGGAAATTGCTCGACGTAGTGTTGTTCTTCAGGAAGAGAGCTTTCCAATGATATAGGTCTTGTAGCTCGAATGTAACTACCCAGGAAGTTCTAACAGATTGAAGACGACTGCTGCTACCGGACAAATGTGACGGTTTATTCCGTCACAAAGCTGAAACCAACTCGTCACAACTGACGGTTATGCTCAACAACCCCGAACCCGGTTCACTCTAGACAGTTTCACTTCTTCATGCTAAAACTCGGTTTATCCAACCGGTTCTTCACCCCCTGATCCCGGTTCCACATTCTAGACGCATCCTATTACATTGTATAGCTCACTTGATGAAATTGAACACTTCCTTACAGAAACACTTCCTGGTTTCAACCCATTCACCTTGTTTCTTTGCATTCTGAGTTCCAGATTTTTTATCTTTAACTCCCTGGAACTTCTTCTTCTGGAAATTCTTTTTGAACTTAATGTTCAGGCCTTCTCCAGCTTGTGAAGAACCCTTTTCTCCCTGATTCTGAAAGCACTTGGTCTTCAATGCTGACAGGATGGATTCATAACTGATTTTTCCATCTCTTCCAAACATCAGTGCATCTTTAAAGCTTTCCATGGTTTTTTTAAGAACATTTAACACCATCAGAGCCTTATCATCATCCTCCAAGTTCACCCCCAGATCTTCCAGCTCTTCAATCATCTTAACAAACTCATCAAGTTGATCAGAAATGACTTTATCATCAGAGATTTTGAAGGACATTAATTTCTATTTCAGAAACAGTTTGTTGGATATAGACTTTGATTGATAAAGTTCCTCCAATTTTCCCCATGCCTCCACTGCATTCTTGCACCTCGAAACCTCCCTCAAAGGTTTATCACCCAGACATAAGAATATCAAACTCAGACCCTTCTTATCTAATTCTGGAAACTTGGATTTCTCAGCATCAGGCCATTGATCAACAGGAAGAAGTGCAGAGTCTAGGCCATTCTGAATCAATACTACATTCATTTTGATCTTCCAGAGTGAGAAGTCATTCTTTCCTGAGAACTTCTCCACATCCATCTTTACTCCAGCCATTCGTCTTCTTCTTTGAGTTTGTGTGTATGATTCCCACAGACGGCGCCACTTGTTAGGTTTGAGAACACTTAGAACACACTCAACAAGAATTCAATCCAGAAAAGTATGAAAACGAAATGAAAATCGGACACTCAAAACCGAACGCAAAACCAGAAATGAAATGAAGAACACAAAGCTTTTACGTGGTTCGATCAATGTGATCTACATCCACGGAGGCTCTATACACCTCAATTCACTCAACTAAACAATCAATTACAAGAAACAACCCAGAAAACTAGAAGCCCCAATTCACAATCCGAACTGAGCTCAAGAACCCTAGCATTCCATTCTAATGATTGATTAGTGTTTACAGAGGGAAAAATATGTGTATCAACTCGTCTTTACAAGTAGAACAAATGTATATAAAGAGCTAAGCTCGAATCAAGAAGTTCTGGAAGCTGGAATCAAATTCAGTTTCAACTGCTATTCAAACTGATACGCGTCTTCAACAACGGTTTTACATGCAACAGTCCAAAACCGTTGCACATTTCTGTTATAACCGTCACAAGCCCGGTTCTTCAATAACTTCAAAATCTGATCTGATATTAACCCGGCTCTCCGGTCCGGTTCTTCCCAACCCAAATCCGGTTCCTGATTCTACTCAATCTCTACTACAAGACATACTCACTTGAAGATATTGAATTGACACCTACAATATAAAAATACACTTACATATCCCTATCCCACTACCCTAACTAGTAGAGTGGTAAGTAGGAGTCAAAACAAAGAAGGAACGGTCGAACAATATTGTCTTGATATGTCAAGCGATTATGTATTTCAAACAAGAATAAACTCGAACAATGAAACCACTATTTAGCTATGATCAACTAAGCTAAGATTCAATTAACAAAAGATAGCAAGATAGATAAACCGATTTTTGGATTTTTAATATATGATTTAAGTATCTACCCTCGATCGAGTATCCCTTTGGTTCCAACGAATTACACAACTATTGTTGATGCCCAATGGAAAGCATTTCAAGTTCCTATTTCACGACTACTAACAAGCTCTAGTAACCGTATTATCTCGTAATTATGGCTAATCAAAATAAGCTCTTCAACTAACCCTATCCAATTAAACCAAAATATCGAACAAGCTCTCTTCAATTTGGCAATCGAATGATAAAAGCTCCAAGATAATGAAATAAATTTGACATAAACCTCGATAGCTCGGGTTTAGAGGTCGAACTCTACACTATCACCAACGAAACCACTCGTTGTTTGCTACTAGGGAATCAGAAATCCTATAATTACGGATAATGATTTCCAATTCTAGCAACACATTCATACACTTCCCAGAGGTTGATCAAGCTAAGAAAAAGCATACAAATATGAGTCAATAACAGTAAATAGTATAGAACACTTGAAATTACAATCAAATGGTAACATCAACTAGCAATAATCATGTAAACATTGTCACTCAAAGTTTTACATTTGATCAAGGGTAGAAATAAGGGTGCTACTAACCTGTGGAAGCTAAAACAAAATAAGTTAAAAAACAAAGAAACATGATACAGAGATGGATGAATCCAAAGATGTCAATTGGAGAAGATGATCCTTCAATCTCTTGTCCAATCTTCCTTCCTTGGTGGCTTTGGTGGCTCAAAAATGGCTGGAAAGTGTGTATTTCAAAGTCCCCAAAGTAGGTTAATTTCGAAAGGGAGGATATATATATAGGGGAAGAGTTGTTACTTCAATTTAAGGCAAAATTGTGTTCAGGAATTTAAAACAGGGTAAGGAATCTCGGCCGAGATGCAAGTGTGTCTCGGCCAAGACGTGAAAAAGGGCTTTTTAGATTGTAAACTGAGGGATAATCTCGTCCGAGATTGGGTTGCATCTCGGCCGAGACGTGAAAAGGGGATTTTTAGGGTTTGGGTCATCTCGGCCGAGATGCTTCATCTCTTTGAAACTCTGATTTTCTCTAGATAGCTATCTCGGCCAAGATTTCGTACCCGTCTCAGCCGAGATCTTCAATTTCTCAAAACTTCAGGATTTTCCTGGAGAAGTATCTCGGCTGAGATTTTGCCCTGTCTCGGCCGAGATCTATCCCTCAACCCTATCCCTTGTTTCTTCGACCGATCCCTCGACTCCGCGATCGTTTGGTGTTCCTTTTCGATCCTTTTTCACCTGTCTTTACACAAAAACAACACAAACGCATTATTTTTCCCATGAGAATACAAAAGCACTAAATACACGTGATTATGCACATTATTGACACTAAAGTGCCCTAAAGTGCGTGCACGAGACACGTGTACCATCATGTTTTCATAGGATTTTTGCTTGGAAAGCTTCTGTGGCATTGTTTTTCACACCCTATTTTCTGTGATTTCAATTATTTTTATGGAATTTGAATTTTGAAATTTGAATCCATCCAAAATTTAATCAATATCTAGAAATGGGATTGGGGTGTGAGAATAATACAATATTTTTCTAGAGAAATCATTGAAGTGTGTACCTGACATTAAACTTGTTACATTCAATAGGAAATGATGATCAATGAATCACATAGGATTATTGGCCATTTTCCTTAGTGAATGTTCTCTTAAGTTTACAACGGCTATTGATCGGATATGTCTTATCTAACCCATGCAATTTTTTGTTCGACCAAATTGAGGAGTTTGACATGCCTTTAAGCTGACTAAGTGTTAGGCTTAGATCAAAAGTGATCACATGGTTAAGTCAACATTCGGATAGATGTTAGATCTGCCGATGGATGAAGATGGACCTTATTACCATGCTGATACAATTGTCTTTAAAGTTGAAAGATGCTTCTTATGCATGTGAAGGAAAGTCAATTGTCATAAATGGAATATAGTGAAGAGCATTAATTTGCTTTCGATCTGCATTCCCAATCATATGGACGATGTATGTATTATGATCCTTGACATTCAACCGTGTGTTGAACCCCACATTATGAGTCATCAACTTGTTGCCAATACAACTTGAGTGTGA
Organism: Ajuga chamaepitys; assembly: GCA_958295605.1. Lineage (NCBI taxonomy): Eukaryota > Viridiplantae > Streptophyta > Magnoliopsida > Lamiales > Lamiaceae > Ajuga > Ajuga chamaepitys. Next base: position 36,443,626 of record OY282498.1, on the reverse strand, counting down.
TTAATATAATAAAATCATGTTGAGAACATGATTGGAACTTGAGTGGGGGTTATGTTCCGAAGAATCTTTGTATTCTCACCCGTAACAATTGAAGATTTTGTTGCGACGGTTGGATATAGGTGATGATTAGAAACATAGTGAAATTTCGAGGTTATGCCTCACTTAAGTTATCATAATATTAATTCTAATAACAAAATCTTGTGTACATTTAATTTTAGTAAGCACACACGCATGCATTCACCTTCGTTTATACGTAGACCATGGCATAAATCAAAATAATTTAGTTACTTCTAAGTTAACCTTGTCTTTACTGATAAGTAACGAGATGCTTATGATCAAGAGTTTATAACAATTAGGATATGTACTAGACTTAAAAGTAGTCTTCAATGGCATCAACCAACTCAAGTGAACCCTAAGAGGGTGTTAGTGCTAGAACAGAGAAAAAATCGGAAACGGTTTTAGTTATATGAAACTGAAGGCGATGCCTTTTCTGAAGAAACCTTGGATATTCAATAGACACTATGCTTGGTAATAATTCTCATTAGATGAGAAAAATACTTTAACTCAAGATATCAGGGTATATCACAGTAAAAGTTTGGTATCACTACTGCCATCAATCAAAGGTTGGTAATCCAATTCTTCTCTTTGTACAATAAATTAAGGCTTAAGGTAGAGAGTAGTATATTAATATTTAGTGGAGCATCTAAAAACCGATCATGCCCATTAGGGTGGCTCGAATTTTCGGGGATGTCGCTCATTTTAGTGATTATAAGTGGCTAAAACATGCTAGTTAGTCAATTACATGTTCCAAGTTTAGAACTGGATTTTAAACATAAGAGGAATGTGATCAAAGGGGATGTTTTTAACAGTGATTTTAGAAAGAAAAAAAAACGTTTCTCAATAAAGATAAGTGGGCCATTTTGGGAAACACATTGTTTTTGAACAAATGCAGTGTAGTGTGTTTTGCTCAACTCATGTACTAAACCAATTGAAAAAACACTTAATCATGCTAATCGAAAGTATATTTCTTAGTTCTTGACACACCTGCTGTTATGAGAAGATCAGAATCACACAAATCAAGCAAAAACAATGTTCGAACGTAAAAGAAAATGAAACTGGGTGAACAGTGCTCAAACGCAGAAATCAGAAATAAAACGAACACACAGGGATTTACGTGGTTCGATAAAAAATGATCTACATCCACGGAGGCTCTATGCACCTCAATTCACTTCACTGCACAAGCAATTACAAGAATTATCCAGACACTAGTTGATCCCCAATTTACAACCTAAATTTGGATCATAAACCCTAGAATTCTAATTCTCTCACTTGTGTAAAGATTACAGAGGTAAAACTATTTGAACTAGCTCACATATACAATTATTTTATATCTGTATAAGAGTTGTAGCTCGAATCCTTGAGATGAGGAAGTTATAACCACTTGAAGTCCAACTGCTGCAAGTTGTTGGAATGCAGCTTTAACAACGGTTTCTGGCAACCGTTGCAAATAGCAGTTGTAACAAACTCAAACCCAGTTTTTCCTTAACTTCTCTCACTGATTTGTCTTCAAACTCGGTTCTCTGATCCGGCTCTCCCAGTTCTGACTCCGGTTCTAGAATCCCAACATCCCATACTTCATATAAGCTTCACTTGATGAAATTGAACTTATGCTCACAAATCTCCACCTCAATGAACTCAAGTGCATGTCCTTACCTCAACCTATCTTGTTCTTCTGAACATTAAACACATTGTTCAAGCCTGATTAGGCTTGAGAAATGTACAACCTTGTTCCCAGGAACTGATGTGGCTAAGAAATCAGCATTGTCAAGTGTATGAACTTTCTTAATTTCCACAGACCCTGCATCTATCACATCTCTTGCAAAGTGCAACCTTACATCTATATGCTTGGACCTTTCATGGAATGCTTGGTGTTTTACTAAGTCAAGAGCACTATAGTTATCACAGAATATAGTCACACACTCCTGCTTTATTCCTAGATCCCTGAGAATCCCTCTTAACCACACAGCTTCCTTGTTTGCTTCTGTTAATGCAATGTATTCAGCTTCTGTAGTAGACAAAGCCACTACTGACTGTTGCACACTCCTCCAACTGACTGCAGTCCCATATAGTGTAAATACATATCCTGTAATAGATCTTCTAGTGTCTACGTTCCCTACAAAATCAGCATCTGTAAATCCTACTAATGGAACAGTACCACCTGCTTGTTTCTCAAACTTCAATCCTAAATTAACAGTTCCTTTTAAGTATCTCAACATCTGCTTCAAAGCCTCCAGTGAGCTTTACCCGGATTTGACATGCACCTGCTAACCAAGGACACACAATAAGCCAAGTCTGGTCTGCTACAAATCATGCCATACATCAAGCTACCCCCACCACTTGCATATGGTATGTTTCTCATGTGTTTCACTTCTTCTGCAGTCTTTGGACAATTTAAGTTGTTGATTTACTGGAATACTTAAAGGTTTAGCCTCATGCATCTGAAACCTCTCCACCACCTTCTGGATATAGTTTTTCTGAGATAAGAACAACACTCCAGATTTTCTGTTTCTGCTGATATCCATTCCAAGAGACTTTCTTGCATCTCCTAAGTCTTTCATGTCAAACTCTGTGCCCAAATTCTTCTTCAACGGCTGTATTTTATGCTTACTTTTACTTGAAATAAGAATATCATCCACATACAATAACAGATACACTGGATCAGCCTTAGAATCCTTATCAAAGTATACACAACTGTCATACAGACTCCTGATGAACCCTACTTTCAACATAAACTCATTGAATTTTTTATTCCATTGCCTTGGACTCTATTTTAACCCATACAATGATTTTTTGAGAAAATATACCTTCTCTTCAGTTCCAGGAATCACAAAACCTTCAGGCTGTTTTATATATATGTTCTCAATCAAATCACCATGCAGAAATGCAGTTTTAACATCTAGTTGTTGTAACCCCATGTCCTCTTGTGTCACTTTTGACAATAGAAGTCTAATTGAATAGTGTTTCACCACAGGAGAGAAGACCTCATTGAAATCAATGCCCTCTCTCTGAGTGAAACCTCTTGCAACAAGCCTTGCCTTGTATCTTATCCTTTATGTGCCTCCAGCTTCAATCTTTTTCTTATAAATCTACTTGGAACTAACTAGCTTTTGTCCCTTAGGCTTATCTACCAGCTTCCAAGTTCCATTTCTCTCCATAGATTCCTTTTCCTCCATCATTGCACTTATCCAGTGCTCACTTTCACTACGACTGACTGCTTCTTTGAAGTTATGTGGTTCCTGATACTCTATGTCTTCAGCAATGCTTAGTGTATAATACACACTTCCTGCCTGCCCATAGAAGTCTGGCCTCTGGATTTGCCTTCTTGGTCTGTCTTTGGCAATACTGCAATTTCTCAGGTTTGGGTAACCAGTTTGCCCATCTTCTTCTTCTGATGAGCTGTCACTTGAGTGTTGATCCAAATCATCAACCCCTTGAGGATTATCATCCATCTAAGGCTCCACCTGAACTGATATATTCTCTACTTCAATTGCTTCATCAAGTTCTTCTTGACTTCCAGTAGAGTGATATCCCATAACTGTTTCATTAAACTTAATATCCATGCTTATCATGAGCTTTTGATTCCCTTTTTCCAAACACCAAAACCTGTAACCTTTGATTCCTTCTGGATATCCTAAGAACACACGTATTTGTGCTCTTGGATCAAGCTTGTCTTGCTTAATATGAGCATAAGCAAGACATCCAAATACTTTCAAATCTGTATAGCTTGGAACTTTACCACTCCACAGTTCTTTTGGAGTTTTGAATCCTAGAGATGATGAAGGTGATTTGTTGATTAAGTAGCATGTTGTATTAATTATTTCTCCCCAGAAAACCTTTAGCAATTCTGCATCAATCAACATACACCTCACTCTTTCAAGTACAGTCCTATTGAATCTTTCTGCAACACCATTCTGTTGGGGGTTCAATGGGACTGTTCTGTGTCTAGTGATTCCTCTCTCTTCACAGAATTCAGTAAACTCAGTAGATAGGTACTCTAATCTGTTGTCTATTCTCAAATGCTTGAGCTTCTTACCCCCATCGGTGATAATGATTTTTGGCAGCAGCTCCATGGTGCCATCCACAAAACGAAGGAGATCGTGGCTGGCAAGCATGGACTGGACTTGATGGGCCAAAGGAGATAATTCTTGGATGTTAGTTTGAGGGATACCATGTGGATGAGCATGACAATCAGAACAGCATCAACAACGACGGTAATGGTAGCCATGGAAATAGCGAAAGAAAACAGAAGAAATAAGGGTAAGATTTTGTGGGTTATTTGGCTAATACCATGTAGAATTAAATATTGTATCACCTTAATTAGGTGATTTATGATTTCTCTCATATGTATAACATTTACAAGATGTACAATAATATACAAGATATGTTTGACTAAATCAATCCTTAATAAATTAGTCGTATAACACTCTTTAGTATGTGACAAAATTGCTCGATTGCTTATTAACATATTTAAACTATAGTATCTATTTCTAGTTGCTACTCACTTGAAGTTGGTAATAACAAAATAAAATGTCAAGTGGTACATATTTACCAATAAAAATTCTTTAATAATGAGTAAAATAACCCAATGACAGAACGTGTGCTTGTACCGGTTCACCAACTTTAGTGTGCACTGCTTTATATGTAGGTTACAGTTCGCACGAGTCCATTGGACAGAGAACCCTCATTTCATTTGTTTATATTTATTCGATATTTCGATTTAAATTGCAAACTTAACACCACTAACTATTTATAACCGTAATTAGTAATGCGATGTCCCGATATATATTTTTTTATAAATATTTAATCATGATCACAGAATACGGAAAGCAGAGGCGGAGCGGTTTGGGGCCGCTTAGCGTTTAGACCGCCTAGGCGGCTCCAAGACGGGCCCTAGAGAATTTCTTATTTTTTTTTTCAAAATTTAATTTTTACATGTCTAGTTTAAAGGTTTATGCTTAAAGTAGACCAAACTATACTATAAAGGTTCATATAGTGAATTAATTATACAAGATGGAACGAAAAGAGCGGCGACGGAGGAACTCGAACTGTGGGAGAGAGAGTTTTAACTTTTGTTTCATTTTTTCTGCCATTGGAATAAGGAGAGTGAGCATTTTAACTTTCAAGTTTTATCTTTTTTATTTAATAAATTCCTTCAAGTTCAAAAAACGACAGTGTTTTCAATAAAAAATAATATTTTAAAAAAATAGGACCGCCTAGGCCCGCCTAGGAGGTGCCTAGACCCGCCTAGGTAGCGCCTAGGCCCAAAAATGCCTAGGGAGGATGATTTGAGCAAAAACGAAAGGGATTGGTGGTCTAGGCGACCGCCTAAACCGCCTTTTGCATTCATGTATTTAATACGTCAGAATTATAAAGTAATGCTTTTTTATTTAAAATTTTATTGGTAAGATCTTAAAATTATTTTTTAAAACCTTTTCTTTGTTTTCTTTTATAATAAATTTTAGTAAGCGTTGGATTGGGATCAGATTACCACCATATGTTGAATCGGAACAATTCAGAATTCTATTGGATCAAAATTTAGTTGATCCAACACAACTTCCTTATAAACAAATCAGGCGTTTTGTATTTGGTAATTCATCGAGGACTCGCATAAGTGATATATGAAATTAAATTTCAAGAAAAATAATATGATGTATGGATCAACAAAAGACACAAAAAGAATATTTTAAAGAAATAAAATAAGAAAAATAAAATTCAATAAATACAATGTAAGAATCTAAACAGGCAATTGTTACCCAATTCGCTCGACTATTTTTCACTTAATATGTTAATGATCATTGTTTATCCCTAAAGAAAAAAGAAATTATCATCTTCGTAGAATTAGAGTGATCATGATAATCTTTCCACTATTCAACAAGTTTTTTTAAATGAATATTAATTAGATGTTGTTTATTACGATGTCAAAATTGACCATAAAAGTTTTATTGTTACCCTAATTAGTGCATTAGATGTTTAGAATACTTATGACTATTAATTGTATATTTTTTAATTAATTACTTTGTAATTTAAATTTCTTTTATATATCTTTGGAGGTGACAATTCAGACGACCCAATCAAGTCTGAACCAAAGTGTCAATGCCATGTGCCAAGTTGGATCCTAATAACTCAAGATTTTGTTGGGCCAAAAAATTAGAGCTAAGGCCAACCCCACCTCCTATACATTGTATTTGGTCCGACCGACCCGCGGACTATCGGACTATCATCCCATTAGTCGGCATGATTATACTTCGAACTTAGATTCTTATAGTCCAACCCACATAGAATGCTCGGTGGGTTGGGCCGATTTTATTATCTCTACATATTCTACTCATAATTTATTTAATGAAGATTATTATTGCAACAAAAAAAAAAAAAAAAAAAAAAAAAAAAACTAGAAAGCAATTTTAGCGGAAAAATCCACTGTATTATTTTGGGGCTTACTTCTTATTTAATATATATGTGTGTGTGTGTGTGTGTATATATATATATAGATATGTTAATGCATTAAAGGCTTTGAAAATTTGTGGTTGTTAATTGTATATTTTTCCATTAATTACATTGACCTCTTATTTTTCTATTACATAGCCTTAAATGAGCTGATTCTGGCATCCCGATCCAGTTCGAATCCACTTGCTAGTGCTTGTTGTACTAATTTCTAACCTAGTAAACCACCCATGTACATGGTGCTAGTATAGCTACTGGCAGCAAGGTCGACCCCACGAGGATTGTTCCTATGTCTAACTTAATACCTTAATTTTTATATGTCTATCCTATCTAGACTTTCGAATAAGTGGATGAATTTTATATATTCTAAAAGCAAAATTGCATAAATAAAACTATTTAAGTAAGAATTACTTGGCAAACAAGAAATTGAATAGTAAGGGAAACTCAAATGGATTAAGACGTTCTAGGGACGACTTCCTATGTATGATTAACCTAAAATTCTAGACCTTTAAACCAATTATTTCGTTTATTAGACGGCACTTATGTTAATTAACCCTCCTCTCGGATATGCTAATTTGTTGATCAATTAGGAATAATCACTCTCTCGGGCTAACTAAACCTAAAGACTCCCTAGTCCCTAAACCAATGCCTACATAAATACCTCACTGCTCTCGGACGAATATGGATATTTACGATATGTGTCGTAAGTCTATTAACAAAACTCTCCTCTTGAAGTCGAATCGCTAAACTCATAGAAAAATCAAGTGATCAATGCAAATATATCATGGGAATAAAACAAACACATAGAAAAACGATAAATATGGAGTCTAAAATTAAAGACGTAAAATCAAAACATAGTACGTTTGTAACCTACTTTTAACCCTAGGACACAATGGTGTTTACCTACGCATATCTAAAGTAAAAACTAAAAACAATTCATAGACAAACATGTTTGGTAGATAACTGAAACAATTCATAGACAAACATATTCGTCTCGTCATGCCTTGCTCTTCGATCTTGCTTCCAAAGTACTCTCCAATGATTAAAAGTATGTTTCTTTATTCTTGGAAGCCTCTATTTATAAGTTGGGATCAAGTAGTATTGAATTAGGTCGAGTTTGGAGAAACGCATATGACTTAAATTTGGCCGACCCACGAACGCGACCATTCCACTGACACGACCGCCTCTAGCAACGCGACCGTGTTGGGAGTCTAGGGCTCCTAGCACAATCTGGAGCAGTTATTTCGTGGCCGCATCCACTGACGCGACCGTTCTAGTCCAAACCCGATTTTTCTCTTTCGGTCCGTTCTTTGGCCCTTTTCTTCCGTTTTTTCTCCTACTTATCTCGTTTCTTCTTCAAACTTTGTCCAAATGCCCTTTGTGGCACAAATTTACCTATTTTACTCCAAAACACTCACAAACACGTTAATAAGCTCAATACAATGAATATTACATATTTTTGACCAAATATTCATGCAAATGTCATAAAATATGTATCTAAAACGACTTAAAATGCATATATGCACAACGTATATCAATGCCATGTGTTGGGTTGGATTGGGCCGACCTAAAATTCCACCAGGCCAAAAAATGATAGCCAAGTTGTGTGTACCCTCCTATACGTTATATTTGATGCTACAGACTCGTGACCCATCGGGTTATTAGCCCATCGATCGATTTTTGTTAGCCCAATTATATACTTTGGGCATTGATTCTTATGGCCTAAACCCTATAGAATATTGGTCGGGTTGTATCGATTTTATCACCTATACATATTTTATTTATAATTAATTAAATAAAGATTAATATTGCAAAAAAAAAAAAAAAAAAATCTGAATTAGAAAGTAGTTTTGATGGAAAAACTTACCCTATTTATTTTGGGGGTAACTTCTCTTTATATATATATATAGTTAGATATAAATATGGATGTTACATTTACAAAGATATAATCTAAAAGTTCGCTATAGAAGCTCGTCTATACTAATATAATAACAAAATCCACCAGATTTAGAAACCATAGCAATTTTCTGGCCAAATCAATAGTACTAAATTTGAAAATCGTTACTTCCAGCTTTCAAGCGCTGACTGATTGTCCAAAAGCGCGTTTATTTACTAATATGGTAAATTAGATCGGATGCTTTTTTTTGCCTAAATTAGCCCGTTTAGTAATTACTAGTGAACAAATTACGCAATGTTTAGGTTTGAGAGGTTATGCATATCGGTAATAATCACGAATGTAATTAATAATATAAAATAGTGAAGGCCTATGTGAGGTGGATTGTGTGGTTGGATGTGGGTGTGGAAGGTTATAAGTATAATTAAAATATAAAATAATAAAAATCCACCTACAAAAAAAAGAAAGACAAGAAAAAGTAAAATTTAAAACATAAAAAACTAATTATCAATTCATATTTTATATAAAATATTGTTAAGAATAATTTCAAAATTATAATGCATTTTTTAAGTAAAAAATATATCCATGAATTATTAAATGATCATCAATTAACATCGTATACACATCACATCACTTTTTTCAATTAAATATTACTCTCTCCGTTTCATATTAATTGTCATTCTAGCTACTTCTTCCATTTTTTCAATTAATTGACCTTTTAGATATTTTTCACGAAATCTACCATGTTTGTCTCTGGGCTCAATCCTCTATCACACATATTTTATTTCGTCAAATATTTATCATCTAATATTAGCTGAGTGTACATCTATCAAAATATTTCATCATTAATTCTTTCATTATTTTCTAAAAGGATAATTAATATGGAATGTGGGGAATATTATTTAATCTACAACCACTACTACAACTACTAAAATAAACACCATTTTTTCATTCAACCACTTTCAACTAATAGTGTTAGATTTATCCCAACTCCAAGCAAACATTATTCACCAGTAAAAAGCAATATATATATATATATATATATATATGTGTGTGTGTGTGTGTGTGTGTACGCAACGCTCTCTCTTGTGCATGTGACAATAAATCCATTTATATTTCCCAATAAAATTATATAGGAAACCAAAATAATTAATAATATGTGTTAAAAAAAATAAATGGTCGACTAAAGCATTCATATATCATAAACACTTGCCACATTCAACGTTAATTAAACGGTTATGATATTTAAGTATCACAAGGGAATGCTTTGGAAGTCAAAGGAAAGGTTGCTATGAATTTAATCTGCTCACACTTAGAGCTATTTGCTTTTGTTTACAAGAAAACCAGGGTTGGCAAAGGGGCGGGCGGGGTGCAAGTCCCCATCCCCGTCCTCGCGGGAATCCTCATCCCCATTTTTATTTATTATTTTATTAATATATCTACTAATAAAATTTAAAATAAAATAAATTTAGAAATAAATTAATAGACTTAAATTTAATAAAGTTGATAAAAAAATTAGGATATTGTATATTTAACTCATTTTAATATTACAATAATAGGAATATAATAAAAATAAAATAATAATTTTATATAGCGGGACCCCGCGGAAAACAGGGCGGGGAACCCTATCCCCGTCCTGCCTCACCGAGTGGAAAAAATGAGGAATCCCTGCCCCGTTCCGGACGGATCCTCCCGGAGAATGGGGATTCCCCGCCCTAGTGCCAATCCTAAAGAAAACTTCCACAAAGCTCACAAGCAAATCTCAACACATGTTCAACTCAAAAACCATCCAAGTTCATGGCATGGAACAGAATATAGCTGTAGAATTCATCACACAACAACATGAAAGCGAGAAAACAAACCTCCGCAACGATAATAATAATAATAATTTTACTATATAATAAAAGAGAATTCTCCATAAGATATTTTGCCACTTATTTGAATTTAATCATTATTCTCAAAATAAGATATATATATATATATATATATATATATATATATATATATATATATATATATATATATATATATAATAGAGTAAGATCAAGGAAAAAAAATAGTTCGGAATTTAGAAATTTTTATTGGCAATGTTTGATGTATACAAAAATATTATAGAAGACAACAAATATTAATTTATTATATATATGGAAATTCATTGTCAAAAAATTAAAACATAAATAATTTGTCATTACGTTTTCATGGTTTTATGTACAATATCAAAATAATCTTTTTTGTAATTCAATTTGAAACTTATATCACATTTTTTACAATAAGTTATAGTTGATTTTTTATTATTTATGTTAGATTTGTATATGCAGTATGAAATGGTTTATCTAAATTAAATTTGAGCTACCGATAAAAATTAATTAAATATGTTACAAAAACATATATTTCTATTAGTATTTATTGCAAAACTTTTGAAAAAAAATACCCAATTTAGAATATTTTTTAAAATCTTAATTTTATTGCATAAAGGAATCCATATAATTTTTATCTTTTCACTATAATTATTTAAAAATAGTAAAAATCAGAATTTTCAATTTTTAAAATTAGAGATAATATTTTTTTTTTATATAAATGAAGGAATTAAAAGGTTCCATGTCAGGGATAAGAAAATTTAAAGAATTTTTTTGTAGCTCTCTCTCTCTCTCTCTCTTAATTGTTTTAAAGCAATTTTTCTCAGAATATGTATGAGGCGTCCAGATGTTCTTTGGAAAAAAATATTGGCGGTTTTCCTCTAATTGTGTCATATGTCGTAACAATTAATAGAATCCAGGGTCAATCTTTATCTCATGTAGGATTGTTCCTAAAAAAATCATATTCAGTAACAGTCGACTATATATTGCAGTTTCGAGAGTCACAAATCGAAGAGGGTTGAAGATATTGATTTGACATAAAGAAAATAAAAGTTGTAAGAGTGAGTCTTCTATGTGAACGGTCACACGTGTGACGGAAAGCACTTTTACAAAAAACATTGATACTTTTACAGGAAAAAGTGATACTTTTACAGGAAAAATTGATACTTTTACTACATTGATACTTTTACAGATAAATATGATACTTTTGCTACAAAAAGTGATACTTTTTTTTGTTCAAAAAAAGTGATACTTTTACAGATAAATGTGATACTTTTACCACAAAAAAGTGATACTTTTCCCCATCACACCATGTGACGGCCGTGTGACGGTCACATACGAGTTTTTGCCAAGTTGTAATTAGAAAAAAAACGTTGTTTACATTGAGGTGTGTAGAGATGTGTAGATTTGTTACATTTTCAAATAAATAAATGATCCAATATAAATATATATGTTTTTTTTGTACCTTATGAATTCTTAATCTTTTTTTTTTATCTATTGGTTTCTTTAACACATTTCACACAAAAAAAATATGCTTATTGATTTTTAAGTTCATTCTCATTTGTACGTCTGTTTATCAAAATAAGAGGCACTTAAAATCATGACATAATGTAATAATATTTATTTATAAATCATTTTATGACTGTGCATTGCACGGGTGATTTACTAGTTGTTTTTTTTTAAAACGAGTCACTATTGCTTCCGAGGCTCTAATATTTTTGAATCTCCAGCCAAAATCTAATCGATTTTGGACAAGCAAATTAACATATATGATTTCGAATTTTTTTTTTTAAGAAAGAAGAGTCAACATATCTTCCACATAGAATAAATATATCCATATTGAAAGTTATCGTTTTAATATATATCTTCCAACATTTGAAAATAAATCTAGGTTGGTAAATAAGTCTTAGGTTGCATTTTGGGTTAAGAGTTTTGGCTGTAAATTCGAAGAATGAGCTAAAATTTATGATAAATTCACTCAACTTATTTATAAAAAAAGAATTATATCAATGGATTTTAAATCTCTTTTTAATCTTTAATTTATTTTTTTTTGGATTTGAAATTGTTTTCATAATCTTGTCATTTAAAATTCGTTCACACTTTGCACACTACATACACGACAACAGACACACGCACGCTTCACACACTCTACATACTTCAGACATAATATACACTATGACACACTTTGCACACACACTCTACATACTTCAGACATTACATACACTATGACACACTTTGCACACACACATTTCATACACACACTACAGACTTCATTATCTTCTTTTTAAGAAAAATAGAAAAAAGTTCAGACAATTCAAATTTGCTCTTAAGAATACAAACTTCTTAAAGATTTGAAATGAGTCAGTTTCATACACAACAGATTTTAAATCAATTCATTCAAAACTATCTTCATTTTTAATTCCTTCCATCCAAACACAGCCTTATAATATTCTTAAAGTATATTAACCGTCCCAAAGTAGTAACCTAGGAATCTTCCCGCCCAAATATCTTTACTATTTCTGAAAAATATTATGTTTGATATAAATCATTTGTCAGTCAAGCATTTCACGCGCTATTTGGTAAAAGAGAGTTATTTTTGGTATAGATTGATATATATTTGCCTAAAATATACTTAGGCACCATTATCTCAATTCAATAGTAAGTCCCCCATAATCAACTTAATTTGTTCAACTCTATAAAATAGACTTCAGCAATCTTCCAAAAAAATATATGAACTCATATCTCAAAGAATCTACGATGTTTAATAAATTTAATTTAATTTATATGATATTTTATTTTATAAATAAATATATTTTAAGTCGTGCATTGCACGACGGGGAGTTTTAGTCTAAAATCAGATAAGAAAAGTTGTCTAAAAATCCATTGTCCTTGTCCACAAATGCATTTTATTAATTTGAGTCAATTAAAACCTGGTTTAGATAAGGACCAGATATGTTGTATTAGTGTACACAGCTATATCTATTTATTTAAAAAATATGGAATAGTTTTTTTTTTTTTTTTTTATCATATGATGGCACAAACAACATAATTAAGTCATGAATTAGGTAAGCAAGAAACATATCCGCCAAATTTGGGAGCATGTTTGCCAAGAAAATCACGTGGTATTGTCACATTTTGTTGAGGTGAGGCCCATAATTTGGGTGGCTATGAATTATTAACTAAATTCTGAACTACTCTACTCTTATAGTGGAAGAGTTTGTGTACTGTTATGTGAGACTATCCTAAAGATATTATTCCAATTCATAGCTAAATAATTTTTTTTCAGATTTTCAATTTTATATCTTATTTATTCGTTGCAGTCACCAATTTTAAATACGACTAGCTGATAACTAACTAACGTTTGAATCACAATTTTGTTCTTTTTATTAGGCAAACTCTCACGTGGTGCAATTCGAGTTGGATATCACGATTCACGCTTAAAGATATTATATGTCACTATTCGGGAAAAAATCATAAACCGTCCTGTAAGTATAGTGACTTCCACTAAATATCCCGTATCTATCTGCTTTTTCAATTTCGTCCTATATCTTTTTAGATTATCCGATTTTCGTCCTAAAATTCAAATTTTCGCCGGAAAATGCACGTGCCAGTCACGTGCCGGCATAAATTTTGGGATTTTGCCAGCATGGCGCCGGAATGACGCGCTGGAATATAACACGGCCGTGTCACTCAAGCAACACGGCCGTGTCAAATTGTTGCTAGAAAAGTGAATTTTGCAAATCAACACGGCCGTGTCAGAAGTGTTTTCCTGCGATAATTACCTAATTTTAATAGGATTTTGATCCTATCTTCCCCAAGATTCGGCCCAACTCTATTACAAGATTTTGATCCTTTTTGACTGGAATAACAATCCAGGAGACAAGGTATCCTAGGGCTTCGATTTCAGGATATTACTTCAATGTTGAATATGATTAACCTATTAATTTACCAATTCTAATGTTTATTAGGCGGCACGACAATAATCTAATCCTTCTCTCGAAGCGATTAAACCGTTGATTAATTAAGCTAATTACCCTCTCGAGTCAATTAAACCTAATAACTCCCAAACGATCCTAAGCCTCGGCCTACACAGTCATAGACAACTGCGCTCTATGTTCTAAGTCTGATAACAATTCCCTCCTCTCGAAGCGGAATTGCTAAACTAAATTACTAAATCTAGGTGACCAAACTAAACTCAGTTTTAAGCACAAACATAGAGATAAAACATGTAAAGAACGGAATTAATAGATTAAATCATAAATCAAAACATTGTTATAAAAATCCCTACTTTCTAACCCTAGGACACGAATAGCTTAGCTACTCATGCCTAGTAATAATCCAATACAAAATTCTAATAAAAACATTGTAAGAATTAAAACTAAGAAAGAACAATTTAACCCGGATGACTCCGTCTCGATGATCTTCGTCTTCTTTGTCTTCCAAGATATGTAATTTATGTTCTTGATGATTCCTCCTCTTTCCTAAAGTTTTGGTGTCCTTGTAATAGAGTTGGGCCGAATCTTGGGGAAGATAGGATCAAAATCCTATTAAAATTAGGTAATTATCGCAGGAAAACACTTCTGACACGGCCGTGTTGCTTAAGTGACACGGCCGTGTTGATTTGCAAAATTCACTTTTCTAGCAACAATTTGACACAGCCGTGTTGCTTGAGTGACACGGCCGTGTTATATTCCAGCGCGTCATTCCGGCGCCACGCTGGCAAAATCCCAAAATTTATGCCGGCACGTGACCGGCACGTGCATTTTCCGGCGAAAATTTGAATTTTAGGACGAAAATCGGATAATCTAAAAAGATATAGGACGAAATTGAAAAAGCAGATAGATACGGGATATTTAGTGGAAGTCACTATACTTACAAGACGGTTTATGATTTTTTCCCTCACTATTCATGCTTAAATGTATTACATGTTTTGGGTAAATGTATTACAATACCTTTACACAAAACATGTAATACATTTTAATCAAAAATCGTAATATATTTTCACTGAGATACCTTTACCCATCATATGTAATATATTTAACCATAAACAAGATCCGTGTAATTGGTGCACAAGAGACCCTTTCATTATGATGTATTCTTTCATAAAAAGATATCAGCATATCTATGGAATCTTTAAAATATATCTAGAGTTTCATACTTTTTGAATGGAAATATACCTAGAGTTTGATAATATAGAATAATTTAAGGCAAAAACTTATATGAGACAGTTATACGGTCGTCACACGGTGTAACGGGAAAAAAATATTACTTTTTGTGGTAAAAGTATTATATTTATCTGTAAAAGTATCATTTTTTTTGTAGCAAAAGTTTCACGTCCTTTATCTGTAAAAGTATCATTTTAGTAAAAGTATCACTATTTCTTGTAAAAATATTAAATTTTTCCAGTAAAAGTTATTCCGTTACCCACGTGTTACCGTCACACACAAGACTCACTCATAATTTAATTTATTTTTGGAGTATTACATAACAAGATCGTATAATATTGGATTGTAAAAAGTAACAAACTTATATTGCAAATGAAAAAATTTATCAGTTATATATGTTTTTGTGGATACTAATATGAATCAGTTTATATATATATATATAAATGTACTATCTCCATTTTTCTAGATGTACTTTTAACTTTTGTGTTTTGTTTATAATTAGATATTCCTTTAGCTTTTTTTCCATAATTTTTTCATTATTGTCCATTGGAGTATTCTTAAAAAATCTCTCATTATGTAACCTACCATATAATTAGATAATAATAATAAGAAAATATGGAGAAAATTAAGGAATTTAAGGAGAGAGAGAAATCTAAAGAGGAACTTATTTGTCCATTCTACATATTACCTCCGTCCCGCTCTAACTTTCCTACTTTCTTTAACTTTTCAGCTCATAAATGACAAATTTCTCTCACAATCTCCACCTATAAAAAGGTAAAAGATTTTACAAAATTTACTTTTTCTTAACATCCGTGTCTGATCAAAATAAGAAAGTTAAGCCGAGATGGAGGAAGTATCTCTTAATTTTCTTATTCAAGTTTTAAAAAACATTAAAAAAAATGGAGATAGTATATAAAAAGAAATGAAAAGGAATCGTATGTTGAGTTTCGGAGTCCAATTGATGATATTTTTTGTCCCCCTCCTTAAATTTAGGATGATATGTTTTGCCACCCCTCCCCTAAATTTATGAAATCTAAAGGGGAAAAAGTTGACTGTGCCCCGTCAAAATTTACAAAAAGTCTTTTTTGTAAGTTTGGACTTTGTAAATTGCAAATATGCCCAATAACAGTCATAATTAATTTTTTTATCCACCTCATCCTAAAAATACTCCCTCACAGCCAAGTATGACGTATATTACACAAAACAATACCGTGTGTCATATAACATTGAAGTCGTGTGTCATACCAAACTGAAGTCGTGTGTCATACAAAACTGACGTCGTGTGTTATACAAAACTGAAGTCGTGTGTGTGTCATACAAAACTTAAGTCGTGTGTCATACAAAACTTAAGTCGTGTGTTCATTTATATTGATCGTGTATCATTTACGTAAGTTGAATACATTTACGTAAGTCGTGTGTCATACAAAACTGAAGTCGTGTGTCATATATACTAGTCGTGTATCATTACTGTGTCATACAATTACATACAAAATCATCTCTATCCGTACATCATCTTCTCCCCAATTTCATCTTCTAACCCTAAACAACATAAGTTACAGAGCAATAATGGAGTATTTATTTACAAAATTAATGATTGAACTTTTCTAACATCCTCAGCGGCGGCGGGGGAGGGGGGGGAGGAATTCGAAGCTTCACCTACGCTGCCTGCACTGACAATACTTTCGGTGGTGGTCTCCGGCAGATTTTTCATTAAGAGTTTTTATCATACACGAAATGATTCAGAAACAAAATGATACACGAAACTTCAGAAAATGAAAAAAAAAATATATTCAAAAGGCAAAACTGATTGTGAGTCACAACTGTGATCTTTAATCGAATGCTCTTAGAATTTTAATTCAAAAATGACATGACGATTACTTTTGTAATTTTAAAATTAAAGTGCCAAACTAATTTTTTCTTCTTTTTGACTGGACACAGTGGTCCATTCCCACAAATTTAAATTTCTCAGAATCTAAGATATAGTAGATATAAATTATTACGTAAGGGGATCATAACCAACCTACTTAATTTAGTTGGTTGTATTTTTTTATCCCACAAAACATATTACAATTAAATAGATTGTATATGAATATATCTGTCATTTGTACCTAACGTTAATTTTTTTTTTTTAAAAAGTGTAAATCGACACGTTTTTTTAATCGAAAAATTATATATATATATAGATATATAAACCCCCTTGTCTAACTCCTTACTAATAATAAAGCGAGAATACTATTTAGGGTTTGGATTAGAGTTGCATATCCTTTTCCTTAGTTGAAATGATGCATTGTATCCCTCCCGAAAGGACCCAGTCAAATCTTCCCAGCTTGTTGCTTATTCAATACTAGTAAGTTACTATTGGATAATCAACTTTGCGTGATCACAATTTTGAAAATCTTTAAGCAAACCGAAGACAGTGACTCACCTCACACGTGTGTGGCCGTGAAAAGACAGTGGAGGCCAGCACGTGTGGCCCTGCCTTTGACCTTCCCACAAACCCAACAAACTAAACGTGAAGGATATCTAGCTGTCTTGGGCCTCCACACAAGGCCCATTAAGCTCAGATAAAGGGCCCAATATTTGTCGTCTACAGGACCAAGTGGTGTGGCCAGGTAATAGGTCCATGTCTGTTTTCTTCTTTTTCTCAACCATTTTTAAATTTATTTTGGGTGGTGGAGATATAAGCGAGGGTAGTGTTCCAACAGCACTTATTTTCAGGAATAGGTCAATGTTAATCTCTATAATGTTGGTTTATTTTCACAATAATATCCTACTTTAATAAAGATATTGTTTTTACTATCATATAGGGCCAATCTATTTTATGAAATCAAAAGATTCAATGTATCAGAGAACAGCCATGAACATCAGCAAAGAAAGCAACCAACTTACACTGAACAAAGGTAACTGTTTTATCATACTCTATTACTTGTTTTCAAATAAATATTACGCTCAAAGATAATATATTCTTTTAAAAAGATATATTACTTGCTTTTCAGTATTAACAGTAATATATTTTCAAGTAAAAATTAAGATTCACGTAATTTGCAGAACTACCTGTAACCAGAATTGCATAGATCTAAGATCCCTAGACCTAACATACGTTAGAATTTACAGAAATTAAATATTCCAATAAATATGATTTTGGAATATGCTCCATGCCCGCTTATTTTACAAAATCAAATTGAATGCAAATACGAGTATTTTAAATAGAGTGTGTTTGCTTAAAATTGGAGAGTGCTGAGTCAAACTTAACCGAGAAATTAATGAGTGTGGTTTATTGAATTTTTACCCCCTCCAACAAAAAAAATCGTAAACAAATACACCCATATTGTATCGAAATTACAAGCAATATGGAGAGGGGATCCGCATTCTCAACAAGGAACAAATATAGGTCGTATATAAGGACTTAAGGCCTCATTTATCAACAACCACCATAATTCAATCTATCAATAAAATATTTATTTCTCTCTCATGCACATACACAACCTACTCCACAACCCAATAAATACATATTTATACTTTATCAACAACCCAACACAACCTAACATTTTAATGAATATTAATTTCTTTTATCCAAATACATAACCTATTTCTAAATAAAAGCAATACTTTTGCTACGGTATAATAATTGCATATTATTTTTGGCACTTTTCCTAATATATTTCAAGGGAAAAAAAATTATTTTAATTTCGCAATTACAATAAGGTGATTTTTTTTCATGCACTTAAAATTTTATCTTGGGAGTTTGGATAGGAAGAATAATTTGGATGGTTTAGATCCATGATATGAAATGTTAGAAATTATGTGAGAAAAGAGAAGACATTAGGCTCTATTTATAAAGGGGAAAAAATAAAGAGTTTCAAATTTGAATTCAAAATATGTCAACATTGGGCTCTACTTGTAGAGAGAAAAAAAATGATAATTTTTTTAATTTTTACTCCCTCCGTCCCGACTAAATTTGTCTACTTGTCCTTTTGGTTTGTCATAACTAACTTTGTCAGCTCAAAAAATGAAATTTATTTCACAATCTCTAACCTCAAAATCTCCACCCTCAATCTTCACCTTTGAAAAAGTCAAAGATTCCACAAAAATCTTTTTTTTCTTAACATCCGTGCCCGGTCAGAGCAGACAAATTAAGTCGGGACGGAGGTAGTATAAAATAAAAATTATGTCATTTATTTATCATTAAAATTATATTCAATAATTGATATGTGGCAGATTGTGGAATGAGATTGGGTTGTGGATTGAGTTGGTTGACCAACCCAAAGCACAACCAGGTTGTGGGTTTCTTTGGCTTTTCTAATTTTTTTTTTTTTTAATTAAAGTTTTGTCTTGTATCCCACGACCCAAGCTCAGGGTCACCGTTAAAATCAGTCTAAGAATCTAAAGAATTAGTGTTGATGACACATATAACATTTTCTATTGTAAAAACGAATGTTTCGTTACTCGTCTATTATTTATCACTAGTATTTTACCCGTGCGTTGCGCGATTTGTAATCTTTTTATAAAACTATTACTAATTAGATAACTTAATATTATTTAACATTAAAATAGTTGAATAACTTTTTCCCGTTAATTAGATTATAAAGTAGTTCTCATAAATTATGTATTCTCAACTTAACATGTATAATTAAAGAATATAAATTATGCCATTTGTTAAAAAAAGAATTCCTTATAAACTTGTTTGGAAACAATACATTATAGAATGAGTTCCAAAAAAAAAATTTTTTTTTTAATATAGTGATTTGGAAAACTTCTTAGAACTTTGTAAGAAATTAAAACTTCTAATCATTTGCAATTACTCACTATCCAAACATAAAATAATCATTCCAACTATTCAAAATAGTGCAAAGTAGCGAGTCTAGAAATAAATTAATTTAAGGCTCAACTAAAATATCTTACCATATGATGCTTTTCTTCCTTTTCTTTTTTCTTTTTTTTTTTGTTTTAAATTCGAACTAAACTAACCTAAATCATAAACTAAACTTTAAAATCAATCCAATTAAATCCAATGGAAAAATAAAAAAACGTTGACTATAACGGTTCGCTACAAAAATTAAAGTAGATTCATGAAAAAAAAACACTTCACTTATAATACAAAGTACAACTTCATTTAATACACAACATGCTATATTGGGTAATTTTAATTTTGCATATACTTCTAGTGAAATAAATATTTTACTTTATATCATTCAACTTTTTTCCATGTTAAAATAAAATAACATATAAATTGACATCATCTTTAATTATCTTTCATATATTTAAGACATATTTAAATATATTTTAATTAATTAAAGTATAAACATTTAGCAAAACAAAGAGTAATAAAGAAAAGAATATTTTATGATAATATTCCTTTGGTGCACTCGAATGGTTGGAAATGATTTTCTGACTACAATAATTTTTTATAATTAACTTGTTAATGATACGAATTTGCACCAAATTGGTGCTGCAGAATTGGAGATGACATTAAGAAAGCGGCGGCTATTGTCAGCACAAAAAAATCCTTATACCACATTTAATTTTTAGACAAAAAAACCCCAAGTCAATTGACTGAATTATCCTCTATCTCCTTCAAGGCTTTCTACGCTTTCTTCTCCTTTGCTTTTCCACATTGGTTCTTCCATCTGTTAAACCATTAATCTAACTCATTAAACATATCCTCCACATTTATCATTGGCGAAGTTTATATATTTACATATTATTGTTTTCCATTTGAATCTTGGAAACAATAACATCTGCTCATACTGATAAGCGATTGTTCCGCCACAAATCGGAAATGGATATATAGCATTTTTTGTGTTTTTATGATTTTTTCGTATAATTCTTGTACCTCTTATTTTGTGACTTCCATGCAGTTTTTGTTTTTATTTTATTTTCAAGTTCATGGGAAGTTTTTATAGATAAGGAATATGAAGAGCAAATAATTTGTTTACCTTTAAATAAGAAAATAATGACCATTGACACTTCAAAGTTGTAATTAAGACTTAATTGCTTTTCTGAATTGTAAACGGCCTATTGTACTATGCTTAATAAAAAATAAGTAATAACACATATATGCTGAGATGATGGTGATAATAACAATAATAATACAAAAAATAATATACCAATGTTTTTCTGACAACCGCCTTAATAGGTGACTACAGTGCGCCAGAAGACTACTCTAATTATCAATTGGCTCGTATTTATGATGGAACAACGTAGCAATATTTTTAGCCAATAAACAGCAAGACAGTTTTTTGCGGGAAAATGACAAATTTGTAAATTATGTCAACTGTCCTACTTTTATATAGTTATAGATATCACTATTGTATATTGGGACTGCCGCGAAACCTAGCTCCAGTACCATTTGTAAGAATCCACTTGGGCACAACGTGCGTAACTTTCGTCACTCAGATCACACACATTTGATTTTAGAGTTTTTTTCACAAGCACCAGAAAAAAAAGAAGTTGCACCTTTTCTAATAACACTTATGAATTCGTTTAAACTCTTTGAAATATAGAGTCTTACAGATGCCCTTTTTTCAGTGTGGGAGTAATTAATTCATGTGTTCCCTTGACCTAGAAGTCTCTGGTGTGTCTTGTTCCTTCTTGATCACTTTCCACCCTCTGGGCGGTAGATCTGATATATTTGCAAGCCGATCATCTCTGAGAACATTGAATATGCATGACATCAAGGCAAGGCTGACTTACATATGGTCCACGGCCAATTATATAGTTTATAATCATTCAATATGCAGACTCACATTGAGGAGAAGGAGAAAAAAACAAAGACCTTCATTGCAAAAAATCATCTGGTATTTGGTTGTATCTAGACTTGAATTACAGACAAATGACAGTTATCATAATTGACAGCCATTTTTATGATCAGAAATGAATGACAAGTCCTTTATATGAATGGGTCCCTAACTCAAATCGTCAATCATATGGTGGTTCGATCAGACCATTAATGCAATGCAATGCAATATACTGATTCTTGGCTGCTATACCGCCACTGATGCTCACAACGAATAAAATAATTTATTATTGTCCATGCCAGGCCAGCACAATGAGATTCCTTCTAAAAGGACTCATATCTGTGATTCTTCCCAGCTTATATATTTGATATGAAATTTGTTCGACTATTCCAAGAGAATGACGGGTCAGTAGTGTGGGCTTGGATTTAGAGCAAGAAACGTGGGAAAATTGGCAAGCACAGTTGACAATATAACTGCATTGCTTTTGTGGCATTGTCAGCTACAAATATAGCAGTAGCAGGCCTGCCCCATAACAATTTATCAAATATGTTGCGTAACTATCGTTCTAAAAGAGCCATTATAATATATATCTATGCATGTCATGTTAAGTTTTCCAAATGCTTTCACACTATATTTAGTTGCCGACCAACAAATTTAAGTTGGGCACATGGATTTTCTCTTCTAATCTATATGTATCTCACACAAATTTAAATAAAGGACTCCATCTGATTTGGAAAAGGCCCGACTGCTTCCCAATATATACATTTAATAACAATGTTATTATTATTATTATTATACTATAAATTTGATATGTTTCAATTACTTAATTTTGTATATATCCTCACATTTACATGCAGTGACAAAGCCACAAACTTCAACTAAGAGTAGCATTAAAATAAAATCATATACAACATTTTTAAGATGTAAATTTCAATTAGTTTTATGAAGCCAATATAATCAGATATCAGCTATGTTATTAAATTTACATAAGCAAATAAAGTATGATACATCAAAGAAATTATTATAAACAATTATTACTAACATAATTTTAGATAACAACTAATAGTCAATAATAATAAGAAAACCCAGTATAAAAATAATTAATGAAGTTCTGAGTATAATATTTTTTTTTCCTAAAACTATTCAAGTATGGTATATGAGGTAGAATGACATTTTTTAATTAAATGAAGCACTTAATTTATTTGCATAATAATCTGTTTGAACTTGTATATGTTCTTGAATGGTAGGAAAATTATAAATCGAGTGCTTAAGTTGTAAAATACGAAAATATTTGATTTATAATCTAATAATAAGTATATTGTCTGCGGTCGGTAAATATATTTGGACAATTTATTTTGATAAATCGTCTCAGTTTAATTGAAGCTTGTCTTTGACATGGTAATAAAATTGGAGATATGTGTACATTGCGTATAGGACAGGGCCACATGAAAGTTACATTGTGTTTTGATCATGCAATTTAATTTCACATATTGACGTACATATTAATTTAATAATGAGTGAGTGCTATAATTTTAGTACCAACTGGACACTCTTTGAGGCATCATTGAGTGAGAGTATTATATTGACTAATACCCGATATTTTGAAAGTTAAATAAAGTGATAAAAAACATATACTTATAATATAGGAATAATTCACAATATGATCATAATATCACATGTTCTATGAACAGTAAATTTAAGCCCAGCATTCTATTTTTGTTGTTAAATCATATTATGTGATGTAGTCACACATGACTGTCGGATAGAAAATGAGTGCTGAGGACAAGTGTTTGAACACAGGTTCATTGATCATACTAGCATTTTCTAAATACTTTAGTTGATCTAGGATAATATGTTGGATGAATAAATCAGAGAATAATAATTATTGATTAAGTTGCTTTAATAATTTCGATTAAATTCAAGGTTTAATTATATTCATTTGGTAGAATATAATATAATTAATAAATTAATATGATAAGTCAAAAGTTGGTCAAGTCATAATTAATTTATTGGAGCGGAATTTAATTGGGTCCAATCAGGCCCCTGATGTGACTCAATGTAAATTGAAATAAATTATAAGAATTGTAATTTGTTATTGCAATTAAATTGGATTATGATATTATGGAAGATAGAGATATCCAAAATCTTATATAGCTTGAGAAAATAAATATTGTAATATATTAGTATATATCGGATACATATTCAGGAAAACGAATAATCTGATATATATTAGTATATGCAGGAGAACAAATATTCTGTTATATTAGCATATATCGAATACACAATTCTTCCACAGATAGTATGCACACATATTATACATCCAAAAAGATGCCCACACATCATATATTGCAAGACAATTTGTGAGAAATCACGTAAGAACACACACTAAAGTGACTAATGGGGTGGTTGGCTAAACTTATTTTAAACATCTTATAAGGTTCAACCTCTTATAAGATGTAATTTTTAAGGAGCTTATAAGATGTAATTTTTAAGGAGAATATAAGTTAACAAAGTGTTTGGATAAAAGAGCTTATAAGCTTGCAATTGAATTTAGTGATTTATCTATAAATTTGGGGTCTAAATTAAAAGTTAATATTAAACTCACATTTTGATTAGTATGTGAAATGTGTGTAGTGTGTGAAGTGTGTGTAATGTGTAGTGTGTGAAATACTGAAATGTGTGTAGTGTATGTAGTGTGTGAAATGTATGTAGTATGTGCAATGTGCATAGTGTGTGTAGAGTGTGAAATGTGTGTAGTGTGTGAAATGTGTGTTGTGTGTGTAAGTGTGTGAATTGTGTATGAAATTTGAGTGTAATAATTTAGATCTTAACAAATAAGATGAAAATAAGATGAGGTATAACAACTTATTTTTTTTAGATCTTATAAGCTGGTGAAGCTTATTTTTATGTCTTATAAGCTCCTAAACATCTTTTTTTGTCAAATACTTTACAAGAGCTTATAAGCTCCTAAACATTTTATAAGCTATTTTTAGGAACTTATAAGCTCAGGCAAACACCCGAATGACGTATACCTGTACAATTATTTAAACTTATGGAGGCATATTAAGTGACCTCTTTTTACAGACACAAAATAAGTACACATACAAGAAGAAATTATTAATTGTCAAAGATATTTAATTAGTGGCATGCCCACTTGGGCGCTGGATGCATGCACAACCATGCATTACAGTTGCATGATATGTGATCAAAAGATTGACAAGCATGCACCCTAACACTTGGCTATGCTTATATAAACCTAAACAAGTCAGACCAAAAAAAAACTTTAGCTGCTAAGTGATACATCTTCTCTCTTTTATTCTCATTTTGTTTTAAATTATACGTATAATGCAGAGTATCTCAATCAATTCATTTAGGTGAAATACCGTATGGTACAAAGTAAGTCGGATACAAATTTAAATAAAGGGTAAATTACAGTAATCCCATAAAATTATCAGTCTTTTTGCACATAAATCATTTAACTTTTTTTCTTGGCATCTATACATACAAACTATACGGGTTTGACAAAACTTATTTTTCCACCATTTTTCGGTAGAATTCGGCACATGAGTTACGCGTGATAAAATTTTAAGGGTCTCTTTTTGTCCAAACAACCTTTTTAGTAGGTCAAAAGTGTAAATTTCTTTCACACCTTATTTTTCCTTAACAATTCTACCTATATGTTAGGTTAGGTTGGGTTGGTCCTAAATTCTACCAGACAAAAAGTTATCAAGTCCGCTCCGGCCTATTCTCTTAAATATACTAAGATTTTTGAGTTGGTCAGTGGCCCGTCGGACTTTTAGTTCATTGGCTCCGGTCTATTGGGCTTGATGGCTACTCCGGGCCTAATTCATAAAGCCCAACTCATTTAAAATACTGGGTGAGCTCTATCGGCCCATCTACCCAAGCTAATTTTGTCAACTCTACCTATTACATTTTAAAGATCATCAGACTTCTAGAATCCATAACGTGGCTTACGCGCATGAAGGGATTTAAGAGTAGTAGGGGCGGCGGTGGGCCCCCTTGAACTTCCAAAAAGAATTTACAAGTAATTTTATTAAATAATTTCTATTGATATTCTTAAAATATAAGAGTTTGTCCCTCTTACTTTTTAAATTTCGCCCACCTTAATTCAAACATTCATCCATGTACTATATAATAGTTGAAAATCGCTCCTCTTAAGACGAAATTATAAATTCATCCTACTTGTTCGATACGCCAAAGGTCTTCGAACTTGATATGTGGCAACCTCATTTGTATCTAACTTTGGTCCTCATTTGGGTTCCGACAATGATCTAAGTATAATATCTTTGGGATTTGAATAAGTTAAACAGTTGAATAGATTAAATTAAAAATACAAGAGATCATACAAATTTAACTTTATAGTTTTAAAGATTTATATTTTTATTAAATCGACAAAAATAGAAGGTCGTAGTTTTGTGTAAGTGGATAGTTTCTACGAGCTGGAGTGAATACTGAAATTCAAAAAAGAAAAGGAAAAAGGTTAATACGTTTGTATTATCGATACCTAATAAAAAGAAGTAAAATAAATGAAGTGACAACAATTGTAGCCCAGCAAAAAACACCAATGTCTTCAGCCCAATGCTTAAAGCCCATGAATGTGCGAATTGCATCGTGGGCCTGCGTGTTTTAACTAACCCACTAATAATACTAAACAACTAGTGCAATGGTCTATTTAATTTTTATTTTATCTATAGAAAATTTGTTAATTTTATAAATATATATTTATATTTTTAAAATGAGATAAACTATAACATTACAACAATTATAAACGTAAATTATGAAATTTAATTTTTCTTAATATTTAAATAATTTACAAAGGATTTTAATCCTAAAATTATCACATATTATCCTTTATATACTTAAAGAGAAATCATTTGTCAAATGCCATTCTCTCAATCACTTTGTCAAATGTCATTCTCTTAGAATTTAGGGAATATAAAATATTTTATAATATTTCAATATTTAAGAGTTCTATTTTTTTATTTCCCCTGGATAAAATTGATATAACTATCACAACTAATTGGTCATATTTTTCAGTTTTTGCATAGTTGTGATTTGAAATTTTTAAATATTTCAATATTTTTTATTTTTTTATTTTTCCTAGATAAGTTCATTAAATAATTGCTAATAATTACAATTGCGGTTCTCAGTAGAGTTATTAAAAATCAAAGGTATGTTCTTTCAAATATTGATATTTAAAATTATGATATATCAAGAGGATAAATTCATATATTCATTTTTTTATTTTATTCTTTTTAGAACGTAATCTCTTTTTTTATAAAAATACATAGGTGTTTTTATAACATAATGCATATAGTATTATTTCCTATAATATAATTTAACGTATAATATTGAGTAATTCCTATTATATGGACGCAATTTATAGAGGTCGTCTGTATTTTATCACAATATTTTTTTCCCTTACTTATAATTTATTTTATATTATTATGTAAAATATAAAGTTATATTTAGAGTCTAGTAAATTGTAACACCTACTACTACTACTACTACTACTTCTACTACTACTATATTGAGTTCCATATTATTTTAGAGTCTAATCATTTTTTAAAATTATGTTATGATTTATTATTGAGAACAATTTCCTAGTTCAATTAGAAGTCCTAAAACCCGAGGAATATAATCTATATATATGGGATTATCTCATAAATCAAAATCACAACCCAAATACTCCGATTTTCTCTCAAAAATCCATCCCTATCATGCTAGGATTTTGAATGTGTCACTTTCATCTTCAATCGTTTCTCCTCTCAAGAGACAGGTATTCTGTTTACAATATTCTTTCCCCTATCTAGAAAACTCGAAAAATTACGAAAATTTACAATGTTGTGTTCTTTATGTTTTTTATATTCTCTAAAAATCTCAATTCTATTGAACCTATAGTTTTATTTATATGAATTTTATACAACCTCAGTGCAGAATCTGAAAATATCTCTATTACGATTTATAAAATTCGGTATACATGTTTACACTCTTAAAAAAAATTAATTTTTAGGCATGTTTTTCAGAAACATGCCTTCTGTCATAGGTTAAAATTTCAAGGATATCCAACTGGTAATGTTTGATTTATAAAGGTTTTACTATCGTTGCATAGAATTTTCAGTGTCAATAAATCTGATTTCAAAAATTCAAAATTCATAGTTATACTCTTTGAAAATTTTTGAAATCTTAATATGATTATTTTACTCCAATGAATTAGCTACAAATAAAATTTTCAAAATTTTATTTCATACCGTTTATGAAAAATAAATTATATATTCATTGTTGTGCAGAAAATTCATTCCTACAAATTCACTATTTCTTTTAGAAATTCCCTAAAGTCTCTACCAAGTCCTAAATTTTCAATTATCTCCCAATTTCTAAATCCTATATATGTTGGTGACCAAGATAGGTTCATGCATGACTAATAGGAAAGGAGAACGAGGCTATCGAAGGTTATATAGGACATTTGCATCTACATTACACTTCTATTTATTCCAGGTGGGGATTTCTAAATTATGGGTTGTTTGTCTATTTTAAAGGCTTGGATTGTGATGTTAATGTCTAAGCACAACATTTCATAGGCTATAGGTAACATGCTATATACTATGCTATGTTATGCTTTGTGATGTGCTATGCTAGTCAACATGCAACTGGTTAATTACATTATATGCTATGTTATGTGTTGTGCTGCGGTATGCTTAACAAGCAACATGATTATGCTATGTTATGTGCTGGCTATGCTAACATCTATTTTACAGTGTGTTGTATGCATTCATTAGTTATTGCATGATTTGTATTTAATATTGACAAACATGTCCCTCTGAGTTGTGGCTTGCCCACCCCATTCTACATTTCAGTTTCTACAAGTCGTGGTATGAGGAGGCGGTGGATGTAATGGTGAAAAGGTTCTCAAAACTTTTCTCATTTATTCGAGTCAAAATTTTATTTTTGTAAGGCTTCTATGAAGTTCTTGTATTTATATTTCGAACAAGTTATAGAGTTTTATTCAAATTATGCTTCCACCAAATATTCTTTTTATAAAAAGTGTTTTATTTGATATATTTTAAAAAATCTATGTAAGTGAACTAGATTGGTAGTAACACAACTCTAGAAACATGTAATCGACGGTAGAGTTTTGTCAGGGTAAAATATTGGAACAAATATTTACGAATTAATGAATTAATTAAAGTGTGGATAAGGCACTGTAATGCTATAATTAAGTGGTTGGAAGTTTAATTTTGTAGGAATTAACTTCACACGATTAATCTATGTAAGGAATAGATAATCGTAGGTTTTCGAATTTCTCAAACCAACTTTTGATGAGTGAGAAATTAATATATAAAGTTGCCACTTAGTTATGTATTAAATGTAGGATTAATAACTACAAGAGTTATTATCCCACATTGGTATTAAAGCTCCTTAAAGTAATCTACATGTATGAAAGCTCATCATTAAAGGCATATCAAGTATGCATGTGAGGGAGTCCAATTGGAAGCTCACACGCGCGCGCTCGCTCGCTCGGCTCGGCACGCCGCGCCTCGGACCCGGTCCCGGGCTTGGGCCTGGCTTTGGCTTTGGCTTTGGGAATGCCTCGACCGAGGCCCAGTTATTTTTTTGGCAGCCCAAAATAATTGGGCTTGCCTGATGAGATGAGCTTGTTGGATGTGCCCAACAGTGGATGGGTTTGAATTTGAAATTCAAACCTGTAACATCCACAATAAGGGTTGATTAAGGAGGGTGTTTAATTGGGCTGTTACTAAACCCGTAACAGTAAAAAATAAATGACAGAATTTATGATATTAATTCTGATGTTTCCCCAAGCAGACTTATAAATAGGTTGTCTCCTGCATGCATACACACAATAGTTTTTTACATGAATACTCATTCTCTGCATAAACTCCAGCTCCAGTTTTAGACGAACATACTTAGTTCGCCGGTGCTTTTCTGATATTAGTGCTACTTCAGAAAAGGACAAAAATCGTTTTATCTTTGGGTTCAGATACTTCATTCCGAGAGCACTAGCCGGGAAGTATTTTGTTCTAAGGACAGTGGACTCCCACAACTCGATTTACATTTTGTTCCTCTTTCTTCTCATCTTCTTTCTTGTTCTGATTTTACTTTCTAGAAAGCATTGTAATAACAATCTTAGGACAAAATATCTTTTCTGTATTTATGGAAAATGGCCAATCAGATGAATAGCCCTACTGTTCCCCCAGTCAATGCTCCAGCAAGGACTATCCCGACTCCTCCTGCTAATTCTGTGGAGAAGCCTGAAAAGTTCTCCGGTGAGAACTTTAAGAGGTGACAACAGAAGATGTTGTTCTACATTACGACCATCGGATTTACTTCTTTTTTTAAAGAAGATCCTCCTACTACCCCAGCTGAGGATGACTCTGATCAGCAAAGGCGTATTGCTTTTGACTCGTGGCCACATTATGACTATTTGTGTCGGAACTATGTTCTGAACGGACTAGCTGATCTGTTGTACAATGTTTATGCCGACATCAAGTCGACAAAGGATCTTTGGGAAGCATTGGAGAAGAAATACAAGACGGATGATACAGGCACAAAGAAACTTGTGGTTGCTCGATTTCTTGATTTCAAGATGGTGGACAACCGTTCGGTTGTGGAGCAAGCTCAAGAGTTTCAGCTTGTTGTTCATGATGCTTCAGCCAAATATATGAAACTTCCGGTGCCATTTGTGGTGGCAAGCTTGATCGAAAAGCTGCCTCCAGGTTGGGGTGACTTCAAGAATTACTTGAAGCACAAGCGAAAGGAAATGACAGTTGAAGACTTAATCCTTAAGCTACGAATTGAGGAAGACAACCGGAAAAATGAGTCCAGGTATAGGGCTCAAATTGATGCAAAGGCGAATCTGTTGGAAAGGGGATCTTCTAGTTATAAGAGAAAACGCCCAACCAATAACAGCAATCGGGGAAACAGTGAGCCGAACAACAATGGCAAGGGTAAGCAACCTGCAAATGCTACAAAATTTGCAGGAAATTGTTATAATTGTGGTAGACCAAACCACACAGCAAAGAATTCCCGTCTGCCTTAGCAGAAAAAGAAGAAGGTGAATGTCAATGTTGTTGAGCAAGATGATTTGGACTTCAAATTAACGTCGTGCGCTTCAAATTTAACGAAATTGTTTATTTAAAGTACAATGAATAATTGGAGGGTTCATTTGTATGATTTTAAATTTTAAGTTTTTAATTGGATAAAAATATAATTGAGGGGTTTATTTGTACTTGAGAATATGAATAAAGTGTCTATTGTATTTTATCCCTTTTTATTTCTACCTTTTATTTCTTATAGAGACAAAACAAGACATTTCTTCCTTTTGTTTTTTTTTTTTTATTAAATTTTATAACTACAATATTTTTGTACTCATTTCACTTAAAAATATTGAAGAGACAACTAAAATAGGGTGGAGATTGTGAGAGAAATTTGTCATTTATGGGTTAGGACAATTAAGTTGGGACAAACAAAAAGGAAAAGTAGGTCAATTAGGCCGGGACGGAGGGAGTATTTATTTACCACTTCATGCATATCTTATATAATGTATGAATGACTCAACAACAATAAAAAGTATTTGAAAGGAGAACATGTTGAGGCTTGCTTGTTTACTATTGATTCATTACTCACACCCGTGAATCTCTTATTTGACTTTCAATAATAAGTCACATAGTGGCAATAAAAGATATCTCGAAGAAAGTTAAATTATAATATCAATATGTGATATTGTCAATATTACTATTTATATCTAAAAAATATTGAGGTACTATATGAAGAATCAAAGATATAAACTTGATATTATG
Organism: Ajuga chamaepitys; assembly: GCA_958295605.1. Lineage (NCBI taxonomy): Eukaryota > Viridiplantae > Streptophyta > Magnoliopsida > Lamiales > Lamiaceae > Ajuga > Ajuga chamaepitys. The sequence continues at coordinate 36,411,634 of OY282498.1, read as the reverse complement.
TCTTGGGCCAACTTTTAGTATAAACTTGTGATAGAATAAAAATTTGTACATTAGTTGTAGCTCTTGATTATTTCTTAATTTTTTAAAAATGTATCACTTAGTCTTAAGTGTTGTTGTTAACATATAATCGTACTTATATTTTTTATCATATAAAGATGATTGAAAGTTTAATTAAAAAATGTCGTTAAAGAAAGTTTTGGAAAAAAATAGATGAGATTAAATTAAAATCTTTTAGTCTATTTAAGCAATGTAAACATTATATGGCAGAACAATATGTAAATGATTTAGAATTATTTATATACTATGTATAAATTATTGAGAAATTCTTACATAGTGTTTGGTCATAAATAAAACAGTCAATTCTTATTATAAATATAAATTAGAATAATACTTATATAATAGTAACAATTTATTTGTCTAAATTTGAATATTATAAATTCGCTACTTGCAATAATCTCCCTGTTTTTCTAAATTATTGAAGTATCAATACGACAACATTGAAAAACAAACATAGGATTTCTATAAGTTATCTAATGAAAAATAAGATATGAATATAGGATATTTAAACTAAAGTATAAACTATTGAATTGATCAAGGGTTAGAGCTTAATGCGAACAGTAACTCAAACTTCATTATAATATAAATTTGAAGCAAATACTAAAATCACGCTAAAAGAATGAAATAACTTGCATGTGGAATCGTTAAGACTATATTTTAAAATTAATTTTTGAGTGAGTAAAATGACATGTTAGAAAATTGTATGTTTTTTGTGCATATCACTTTTTTAAAGTCCAACAATAGAAAATAATGTCAAAACCAAGGACTGGCGGAGGTGGGGGCCGAGGGAGGCGTTGGGCCCCCTGACCCCGTAAAAATGTGTTATTATATATGTGTATTTTAGTCGATTTTAATATAGTTTAGTTAAATATAATAAATATTCTATTGTTTGACTTGAATAATTATTTAATAATCATGAATTGATGTATTATTAACTCTGTTATGTATAAGCAATAGAGATAAAGATTTTAAAAAATAGAATGAATAGAGAAGCATTACATTTTAATATCTTTAATTGAATCAATTTATTGATATTATCAAAATTATTAATATTTTCTAGTTTTATTTATACAATTGAGTATTATTTGGACCCATGGATATATTTAGAGGGCGTAATATGGTAGTCCTCCCATTTGGATCTTTTCAAAAAATATTATTTTAATATAATTTGTCCAATATTATAAGTTTAGAGGCTAATGTATAAGAAAAAAAATTCTAGCCTATCAAAATTTTATCCCTATTTAGTAAAAAATTGTTACACAACCTTAGACCATAGTTAAAAAAAAATTACCACATTAGACAAACTCTTAGATCAATCTATAGATGGGCCCCCCATGAATAAATTTCTGGGTCCGTCACTGGTCAAAACAATTGAATAAGAACTATATGATGATAAAATGAATAGAAGTGAGAAAATGCATTGTGAAGAAAGATAACACAAAAAGTATTCAACAATTTTTTGACGAGTTGGATAGCTCATGTGGCAGAGCATCAACTACCTAGACCTTTGGTCCTGGGTTCGAGTCATCGTGGGAGGGAGGCAAGGGTTTTTCTTTGTTCTTAGATTAGGAGAAATTAAAAATAAAAAAAAAGAAAAAAAAAGATAACACAAACTTATGAGTAGACTTTATTATTAGTAGATAAACCTTTATTAAGATAATGAACAAAATTATAAGAAAATTGTGCAAAAATTATCAATATTAAAGGGTCTAAGTGAATTTTCATTATAAAACATAAATTATAATAGACGAGTCTAGGTAAATATAATAGAAAAATCAAAAAATAAACTAATGTGATAGAGTCAGATATATTATACTATCATAAAAGAATACAAAAGCAAAAATTTAAACATCTATATTGTAGTTAGATGTACATACAAGTTATTACAATGTAGTATTTTGAAATTTATATTAAACTAGCAATATATATATATATATATATATATATATATATATATATATATATATATTTACACAGTAAATTTCTTTGTATGAGCATTAAATATAAATCGAATTATTATGCTAGTAGGAAATGAGATTATATATTATGTTTATTTTCAATGATAGAAAAATGAAATCGATATACTTCATAAGTAACATTTTAAAAAATTACAATAAGAGAAAATAATAATTGATTTATGAATTTTATTGAATTCAAAAAGTATTTGATAAACTCATTTATTTATTTAAACTCATTTATTTATTTATTTATATGTGTACATATATAGTATTTTTCAGATGAAAAGGATGTAGGAAAACGGTAAAAGTAACTTATATATAAAATCAATAAAAGATATACATGAAAATATAAAAACTATAAATTCATCGGTAGTGATATTGTGTAAATTTTAAATATTATTGGCCTATACAATGGACCGATTTTATTCAAATAAATCTATGCATTGAACATCATTTTTAATCACATAGGTTACACACCTACACAAATCCATTCAGTAATTTAATACTTTAAATAGGCGATATCATTTTAGTAGAGCAAAGAAAAAACAGTTATGTTAGAAAATTGGATAGACATAAAAATCACAAGGTTTATTAAAATTAGAGTTTAGACTGAGGTGTGAAATTTATTGTACCAATAATAGAAATAGTAAAATGGAAAACGTTAAAATTAGTGGACATGAATAGTTGCACCAGATTCTTTTAAATATTTAAGAACTAGCATTAAACAAATTATTAAATCAATAAAAATATTAAACATATATTTTAAGCATATGGAATAACTTGATAAATGAATTTACGCTATATAAAATTGTAGGGTACAATAAAGAATAAAAAAGAACTATAAAGAAATAGTGAGTTAAGTTGTACTATGTGAATGATTAAAAAATTGTACTATGTGAATTTGTATCACATAATTAAATTAAAACATGCAAAAAAAAAATAAAAACAATAAAATGTGAATGTTAATATTAACTTGAGTATAGATTAGATAAAAATAAATAATAATTACATTAAATAAAACATTATTTTGTCTAAATAAAAAATAAAATGAGAGCAATAAAATCAGAATGTGTGGTTTAAACTTATATATTGAGACTTTTATATGGATGTATAATGTGTGAAAAATTATGAGTATTTTTCTATAACTAAATAAGGAATTAAATACATAACAAATTAGTTAAAACATTTATTATATTCTATATAGATTGTATTATGTGTCTTGATTGAAGAATCGACCTTCCATAAGAAAGAAATATTATTTATTTTGTAATTATACTATAGTAGGAATTTTATTTTAAATCACATATAATATTTAAATTTCGACGTTGAATTGAGAAAATAATTAAGGAAAATTGAAATAAGTAATCTTAAATCGATAAGTAAATTATTAAAAAATGTTATACTTAATAATAATTAAAAATTAGAAAAGAATTTTCATAACAAAAGTTGAATGTTGGACCTTGATATTAAGTTGCTGGAAGTTTTTCCTCACATTAAAATACGTAAAGAATTTTTGTGTATATGTATGTTGAAATCAAAATTATTTATTAGAGAAATTATAGAGAAAGTATGTTAGGCATGATATTTTGTATGCATATAACAAATAATGAACTTATGAATGTCAGTTGATGTAATGAGACATTTAAACATGTATTTTTCTTCAAATACATGTGATTTGGTGCAATACATACAAATTTATACCTCATTATTACGAATATTGTTTTTTAATTATCTTATGTCTTTATTCAACATACTAGAGGCTGTGTATAATAAGAAGTACTACCTCCGTCCCGACCTAATTTGCACACCTGTATCGGCGCATATATTAAAAAATAAAGTTTCTTTTTATTTTTTAGTTGATTTTTTCAAATGTGGAGATTGAGGGTGGAGATTTTAAAGGTGAAAATTGTAAGATTACTATCCATTTTGGGAGTGTACAAAATAGGGTGGGACGATCGAAAAAGAAAAGTGTGCAAATTAAGGCAGGAACGAAGGGAGTAAATGATTAGAATAAATCAAATTTTATATATGTAATAGAAAATTTTGTAAGACTAAATATTTTTACATTATATCAAGGTATATCGTTTTTTTATGAATTTTTTAATGTTATTATTATAACTTGTTTTGTTAAAACTACGATTATTTAGCTTTCTATTTCTCCTTGGTGATGATTCTTTTAGTTTTTAGTTGATTCAAAATTATGTTTGTTCAATGAATTAATTTTTTATTGCGTTGAATAATCTACGAAATTGTATATATATATCGCAATGATGACAATGTACAATTATTTTGCGTTCAAAATATTTTTTTTATTTAATAAAAGTAAAAAAATTGTAATCACGTGCATATTCCGATAATCTATTATTTTATTTTATTTTTTGTATTTTTCTAATAATAATCCAACAAAATAATTAAATAAAAACAGTAACTAGTAATTAAAAACTAATTTTAAATAAAAAATGAAATAGGGGCCAAGTTCTGTACACACTCTGATGTATTATTACGGTAAATGGAACCCGACTGGTGCAGTCAAAAGAAGTCCTGAATAAAATCTTTGTTGAATTAGAGGTAGGGGTGGTTCGGTACGGTGAATTGTCCATACCGTTACCGTAAAGAAATTTTCGATACGCCGAAAATTCATACCGTTATCGTACCGAAAATTTCGGTATACCGAAATTCGGCATACCGAAAATTCGGTATGATATCGGTAAATACCGATACCGTACCGAAAATTCGGTATACCGAATTGTGTATCGGTATCGGTATATACCGATCCATACCGTTGATTTTGGTATACCGAAATTTCGGTATACCGAAAATTTACGGTATACCGTTAGGAATTTGGTATACCGAAATACCGAAAAAAAATTCGGTATACCGATATATACCGAAAATACCGAACTTTTTTCGGTATTCGGTATATACCGAAATACCGAAAATTTCAAATTATCATACCGTTACCGTAACGAAAATTTCCGGTACGGTATCATACCGTACCGAAAATTCGGTATACCGAAAATTTCGGTATTTTCAGTAATTTTTCGATACGGTATGTGCGGTATTTCGACATTTCGGTATTTTTCCCCACCCCTAATTAGAGGCATCTTAGAATGACGTTTATGCCCTCATTATGTCACGAGCCTATGATTCGTTGTTCTTTTCTTTTTAGATTAATTCGGCTGATTTGACTTTCCGGTCGTTCTTGGAAATTTTGCGTTTTCATGAAATGACAGGAAAGCCCTTGCTATTCTTGATGCATCGTTTTCACTTGGCTTTTCGTGAAAATAAAAATGATCAGGACACATATGTTAGACAGTTCGGATGTTAAATAATAAATACTAAGTAGTATAAAAACTTGAATACTACTCCCTCAGTTCCGGTCTAATTGGTCTATTTTGATCGTACACAAAAACTTAGAAAAAATAGATTTTGTGAAATCTTTGACTTTTTCAAAGATAGAGATTTAGAGAGTGAAAATTGTGAAAGAAATTTGTTATTTATGGGCTGATCAATTAAATTGAGACAAACAAAAACGAAAGGTAGGCCGGGACGGAGGGAGTATTAATCAATTTTTTAGATAAAGAATTGCGACATTTTTTGTTTCAAATATACGAGTTTGTTTATAAATTAATTTGACATATTCAATTACATATAAGTTGTTTATTACTCTTTTTAAAAATACTAGACAACGTCAGTCTAGTGACAAGCTGAGACCTGGACGATTAATTCGAAAATAAAATCTAAATAAATTCAGCCATGATTAAATTTATATTCAAGAGAATCAAGAGATGATGAAGTAAAATTTCGAAGAATTCAACATCATCACAAGCTAAACGAAAACATGCAAAACTATTATCAAAATTAATAAGCTCATAATATATAGTAATCATCATAAAACTCATTAATAAATAAATAAATGTGAGGTATGTAAATTAGAGGGCGGCGACATTTTGGGCATTGAATTTTTTGAAAACATAAGCTGCTCAGGCCACCTAGGACAGTCTACACCAAGATTAATGGTAGGAATGGATTAGTCAAAAAATTGAATTTGTTTGTGGAATTTATTTTTTTATTTCTTACTATTGATCAATAAAACAAGATACTAATTTTTAAGGTAAAAATTTGTATGTGACCGTCACACGGTATGACGGAAAAAAGTATCCCTTTTTGTGGTAAAAGTATCACGTTTATCTATAAAAGTATCACATTTTTTTAACAAAAAAAAGTATCATTTTTTGTAGCAAAAGTATCACATTTATCCGTAAAAGTATCAATATAGTTAAAGTTTCATTTTTTCTTGTAAAAGTATCAATGTTTCCTGTAAAAGTGTACTCCGTCACACGTGTGACCGTTCACACACAAGACTCACTCAACTTTTAATATAGGACTCTTGTTTTATAATAAAAAATATTTTTTAAAATATACACTTATTAATGTGATTATATGGTTTGTAGTTTTCATTGAAAAAATTAAAATCTGATTATGCTACTAAAGTTAGATTTACTATAGGAGGAGTGGAGGACTATAACACGTTGTAGATGACCAATTTGAACGGATTTTTATTAATGTGGTAGACTGGGACATTAAAAATTTATTAGAGTACAATGAAGTTGTGATTTACTACAAACTTTTAAGGAAAGCAACAAAGTATATATAGAAGTTATCTTTTTAATAGAAAATTTACTAGAATAATTAATAGATAAGTTTGGAAAGAAATGATATATTGGGCATGATTTTAAGTATGAATTATTTATTTTTATCTTCATTAAACACTAGAGTGTAATCAATAACATTAAATGGGTGCGCTTAATTAAATTCGGAACAGTGACGAATTAAAATAATAAATATTATACATCTAAAATTGAAATTTTATAAATTTTACGTTGAACCGGAGCCTGATATAGGCCGGGTGTAGATCCGCCCCTGTGACCAGTGAGGGCATGTTTACTTCGGCAAATTGGGTGTGATTGAGATTATTTATCCCATATAAATTGATTTTTACTTTCTTGGTTTTTCAAAACGGGTCAATCCCATATACCCTGCATTATTTGTCCAATTTGAGACTATTAGACTGATTACTGAACCCATCCCCCTCCCCCCTTCCCGAACTGATTTAGTTATTTAGATTAGAATTCTTGATCCCTTGAACTGAGATTTATTGAAAAAATGAAATACCCAAAATAAACGACCCCGAGTATTCTAATTCATTGGAACTCCCAAAATTACTATAGTTACTTTTAGTGGAACATATATTAGTCACTTTTCTTGGCAGTGAAGCGTTGGGATGGAGAACAATAATATATAGTACTCCCTCCGTTCCAGTTAACTTATCTTATTTCATTTCGATCCGTCTCAGTTAACTTATCATATTCATAAATGATAGTTAAAGACAACAATTTTCACCCTCAAAATATCCACAATCAATCTCCATCTTTAAAAAAGTAAAAAATTCTATAAAATCTGTTTTTGTTTAATATTCGTGTTCGATCAATTGTGACAAGTTAACGAGAACTGATGGAGTAATAACTAATAACAAATAACATTAAAAATCAAAATTAGATAATGGGGTACATGCACGTCAGGTTCATTGTACATTGATTTGAATGTTATTTTATAAGTATAATTGTTAATGTACGTTTTTTAATATAACTTGGTATTATCAATAACATGTGAGGTGAAGTTTGGAGTCTTTGGACGCACATATTATCATACACATAAACGAACCTCGTGGTATAAGTAACTTGTATGTGCTGATGTAAATTAAATTATCATATTATATTCTTAAAGATTGAATCATTCCTTATATTCTTAACAATAATTTGTTATTTCCAAAGAAATATAATATGGACAATTTTACAAGATTAAGGAAGTATATCTTAAATTTATAAAATACTTCCTCCTTCCCAGTCTAATTGTCCAACTTATCATATTTGTTTGTCCCAAGTTAATTGTCCAAGCTCATAAATGGTAAATTCTCTCACAATCTTCACCCTCAAAATTTCTACTTTTAATCTCCACCTTTGAATAAGTCAAAGATTCCACAAAATTTGTTTTTTCTTAGTCTCCGTGCTCGGCCAAGATTGGACAATTAGGCCGAGACAAAGGGAGTAATACTTAATTATGATAAAAAAAATTATTAAACCAAAACCTATTTGAGTAGGTCTCTTGTATACGTTGATCCGTGTAATTCGGATCATGAGCAAATTAAAAAATTATTAGTGTTTATACTTAAATGTATTACTTGTTCTGAATATATATATATATATATATATATATATATATATATATATATATATATATATATATATATATATATATATATCATGATGTCACGTGAAAATATTTTAACGCATATGTCAAAAAAAATTACTCGTTCCCGTAAACGTATAAAAGATATTATGATATTTTTACACATAATAAGTGCACGTAAATTAGAGACTTATCTAATTTTTTAGATCTATGAAGTAAAATTTTATGAGTAAAGATATTTGCATGAAAACGACAGGTTAGTTCAAATGTTGCTGTCAATGATATGTAGCAAAAATTCATGATTCATTATGAGCGTGTGATTTCCCTTAATTTATTACTTCCTCCGTCTCAATTATATAGGCTTGTATTTTTTTTTTTGGATGTCCCAAATATATAGACCAATTACTATATATAGTAACATTGATTTAAGTCATTCATTAATATATCACTTTTAATTAATCTTGGAAAGATAGACTATTCAATTTTGCTCCTACTAACTTCTCGAAAACTACATATTCATCATGGAATATTGTTAATTCTTGAGATATATAAGGTACTTCATTAACTATTACACATAAAAAAATTTGAAAACTAAACTCATTAAATGTGAACTTTAGGAGTGATTTGTTTTTCCAATCAATTTCTTAATCTCCGTGAAAAACTCAATCATCCTATATAATTGAGACGGAGGGAGTAAGAGGTTCAAATCACAATTAAACATATTTATTAATTCTGTCAGACAATAGTAATTCAACGCTCTATAACCTTAAATAAAACACCCTATTTTCGTACATTATATAATATAAAATTAATATAAAAGATGCCAAAAGCATACAAATTTACGTGAAAATCTCAATTTATACGCGTACCCTTCAATTTTTTAAATGACACCTAGCATTCGATTTTGGTTAATCTATAACAAATGAAACCAGGAGCATCAAGTGTGCAATTTATGATGACTTTTCTAAATTTTCGAGCATAAACATTACTCCCTCCATTCCATAATAATTGACGTTTTAGAAAGAAAGGGAAGAATTAAGAATGAAATTTTTTGACAAATTTATCCCTCACTTAATTATTTATCTCTCTTATATGACTCCTAAAATTTAGCATCTTTAAATATTTATCTTTTCTCTCTCTGAAATTCCATCTTCTCGTCTTATCGTTGGAGAGCGAAACTTCGGCATCTTTAAATATTTATTTTTTCTCTCTCTGAAATTCCATCTTCCATCCTACAACTAACATACACTAAAATCTCATGGATATACTAGATAATGTCTGGCTTTTAGAGCATCCATTGTATGCTTCTCAATACTAGACAATTCTGGGTAATGCTGTTAGACATATATCCAGACAATTCCATAAGGCTATATTTAACTTTCCTCATTGTATCACTAAATCAAGCTATGTGTTAGAAATGTAGACTAGGGAATTCCATAAGTAACAGAGGGAATAAAGCGCGTGGAATAAGGAGGGAGAGGGAAGAAGGCGCTATAATAAGTGGAATATTTTAGGAGATAAAGATTTAACCAAATAAAGATATTTCTGATAGATTTAAAAGTAGAGATTTTTAAGGATTGAGTCCAGGGAGAAAACTGGTAGAATTAGTGAAAAAAATATAAAACGTCAATTAATAAGAAAAGAAAAGAACCTCCTAAAACGTCAATTATTATGGAACGGAGGGAGTACAAGATAGTTTTAAAAGCCCATAAAGTTTGTAGCATAAATTGAGCATAAGCAAAATTAACTCAGACTTTTCCATAATTTTGTTTAAGAAAATTTTCAATTAGAAACGGCAGACGTTGACATTGATTCCTGTTCAAAATGATCTAGTTAACTAACTAATTTGCCGGTAGTAGTATAACTTATACCACAGCCAATTTTTTAAAATAACATTTTAGATTTGGATAAGTAAATTAATGGGCGTAGGAAATGCATAAATAAACCTCACATGATGAAATAGATGATTTAGATATGTTAGATAGATAATAGAGATACTTTAGGGGTAGTTATAGGTCTAGCATTAGAAAAATATGAAAAAAAAGTTAAAAAGACAACTATCTCTAAACAATGTAACTAAAATGACATATAAATAGACGAAGTTGGATAGCTCAAGTGGCAGAGCATCTACTACCTAGGCCTTTGGTCCTGGGTTCAAGTCATCGTGGGAGAGGGGAGAGTTTTTTCTTTGTACTTAGATTAGGAGAAAAAATAATTAAAATGATATCTATATAAATGGAGTTAGTATAGAAGATATTTGAGCATCAATTTGTACTAAAAAATCGATGTGCCTAACGAGATTCTTTTTTACTAGAATGTGGAAGAACCGACATATTTGAATTGGGCACATTCGGGTAAATATTAAATAGGGATTTAGTGAGATATTAAAGACTAAGGGACTGTTTATTTTATAGGATAAGTTTGAATAGACAAATTATTCAGGACAATCCAATATTTACTTGGTTGGATCTAAAAGTCAACGTATCCTTGATCTCGGGGATAACACGTAATTTGAGGCAAAATACCCCATTAGAAATCCCACCTCTAGATGTGGATTTATTTATCACGAATCAAGGATAAGCTTTCGTCATCTTCCCACACGTCTTTTCTTTCTAATTTTATTATTGTTAATTTTGCCCCATCATCAGTTTTTCCAAACTTGAAAATAATTCTTTTGATGCCTCATTTCTTTCCGCTACCTTCGACCTTAGCAACAAATAAATTTCTATTTTTGTTTCGCATTGTATGGTGGTGAAAAAGTTTATGATCATTGAGTTAATTCATTTTTTCTTCTTCTCTCATCAAGTCATCATATATTTCTTCTTCGTTTCCACACGTTTTGGAATACACGTTAAATAAGGAAAGAGTGAAGGTTTAATTGGGCTTAGATCTGCATTAAACTGTTCTTCGTTGAATATTTTTGTGGTTTAATGAGCCACAGCCGCCCAGTATAAGATGTCTGATATTTTTAGTTAATTTAGAAATCCCTAATATTTTCTAAAAAAATCCCTAATAACCTTCCAAGAAACCAACAAGTTAAAGTACACACTGGATAAGGATAGTCCTCTATAAAAAGTTTAACATAATCTTCCCTAGTAAACATTGAATAGGATAATATATATTTTCCCAGTCACTCTAATTTTATATACCATATTAACCACAATTCAAAATAAACGGGTCATAAGGATAAAATGTCTATCTAAATGTTAAATCAATAAATCAGTGGTGGTATCTCCTCCCTTGTGGGCTAGGGCTAGGGCTAGGGTTAGGGTTTCCTTGTCTATTATGAGATTTTTTACGTGATCTTTTGCGGTTTTCTTCACTGTTTCTAGTGTTATACTGCGTTGATTCTTTGCAATTTCCAGCCAGTGCTTGATTTTTGTTTTTTCTTATCCTCTTGAGGCATAATTATTTGCGACGAGCATGGCACATGATGTGGTTTCCAACTTGGCTGATATCTGGGATTCTTTGAGGCTTTCTGAGGCGGAAGGGGATGCTGTAAAGGTGGGGGATGAAGTGGAGACGGTGGCAGATTTGTGCCTGTATGGAAGGTTTGTGATGAAGAGGTCAATTCTTTGAGGGATCTCAATATGGCGACTTTATAACAAGTTGGAAGTGGCGTCCGTTGGTCGCGGAATGTTGGCATTCAAGTTCGGTGCAGCAAATGAATGTTCTAGGGTTTTGCGCAATCAACCCTGGAACTTCAACGGGGCACTTCTGGTTCTTGCGAGACTAAACGGGGATGTGAAACTCTATAATGATTAATCATGTCCCATTTTGGGTTCAAATCCATGGTTTACAATTCTGTCATATGACGGAGGTCGTTGATAGAGCAATCGAAAGAAAAGGTGGGTTAGGTTCTGGAGGTTGATACACCGAGAGTGATTGGAAATTACCTTCGACTTAGGATTATGATGGATGTCACGAATCCAATATGCCGTGGGACAACTGTAGCTATCAAGTGTTAGTGATGTGGTTCTATTCCGATATGAAAAGCTGTCGGATTTTTGCTACGTCTGCGGCAAGCTTGATCATATTGAAGGAGATTGTGGTGTGGCGAGCGAGGCAAAAGAGAAAGGGATTATGGTCCAGCGTCAATTCGGACCATGGCTGAGGGCAGACGGTCAAAGCCTATCTACAGTAGGAACTGTGGAAGGGCTGGTGGGGGAGCGAATGCGTTTAAATTTTGGTAAGGATTTGTTGTCCGGTAATCATACTATGAATCCCTGAGCACATTCGTGGGAAGGAGGCTCGGTCTCAATTGTCAGTTAGCTTATTGCTGCGAAGCTGAATCTGGATCGCAAAACACCGTCGTCGGTATTTGTTGCGGGGTCTAGCAGTTCTGCTGCTATTGGTGGGGTATTGGGGGTTGCTGACTGCACTTTGAGATGTGGGAAGGAAATGGGAGAGGGTTGGTGATAATGGTGGTCGACTGATGATAGGTGAAGAGGTTGAGTCTTTAAAGGAAAAGGGCAGTGGTGGTATTATTGTTTGTGAAAGTGATCAACCACATGGGTTGCATGAGGAACATCAAATGTTGCATGATGCACAAACACATGTTTTTAGTTAATGAGGATTTTCATGGTAAGCATAAACACATTTTGGCACATGAGGATGGAAACTATGATATTGGGGGTAGTGTATCGAAATTGACAAGTTTTGATGGGGGCGACGTAGCGGGTTGCTAATGCCAGAGGGATCTATTCAGATTCAATCAGGACAGAAACAGCATGTTCGGGATGAGGAGGATAATTTTGAAGGTGATAAAAGATTGCGACTGGTACCAGTGGGTGTAATTGAAGCTCCTCTTTTGGTGGTGTCTGACGGGGATCAGCACCGCCAATCGCGATGAATTGCATAAGCTGGAATGCATGAGGACTCGGGAATCGGCATGCATTCCATAATCTCCAACAACTTATTTCCGTCAAGGACCCGACTATTTTATTTATTTGTGAGTCTAAAATTTCGTATTCGTATTGTTCTAGTTAAGGGTTTTACTGAATTTTGCTGGTATGTTTTCTATTGACCCGGTGGGTCGTAGTGGTGGATTGATTTTGTTTTGGAAGGAGAATGTGAATGTTTCTATTTTGTCGTATTCCAAGGGGCATATTGATTGTCGTGTTCTTTTTTTTTTTTTTTTTTTTTTTTTTTTTTTTTTGTTGGCGCTTTACGGGTATTTATGGGAATCCGATTACACACTTGCGTCATCAATCTTGGTTGTTGTTGCAAAGGCTACACGGGATTTTGGAATTGAATGATTTACCGTGGTTAATTGGTGGAGACTTTAATGAGGTTCTCTATGATTTGAGAGAAATTTGGGGGTAATGATCGTCCTATTTCACAAATGAATGCTTTCTGTAATGTTTTATGTGAAATTGAGGTTCAGGATTTGGGATGCTCAGGTGAATTCTATACCTGGTTTACTCATGGTCGGAATGGACATATTCTTCTGGAACGATTAGACTGTTTTGTGGCTTCTTTAAATTGGCGTACGTTTTTTCCAATGGCTTCTGTATCTCACTTAATCTCACACAAGGGTCTAATTTGATTTGTCGGCAGAATCGTTTTTCTTTGAACATGCTTGGTTATTGGAGGATGATTTCATGAGAATTATGGAGGCACTTTGGCAAGGATGTGAGGATCAGTCTTCCTTGTTTGATAAGATTAAGGGAACACAAGGTTTTTTAAGCAATTGGGCTCGACCTAGTGGGCGGGGGAGGCGAAAACATATTGCCGAGGTCTGTAGGCGTCTTGATGTTGCCTTAAGACCTAATGGGGATGAATTGGATTCGAATCTGGTTCGGAGTTTACATGTGTCACACCCCGATTTTCATAGCTTTAAATAAAAGACAATTTATTTTGAAGGGATGTGAGCTACATTAAATCTTTTGAACTTGTAAAACGTTTTTAAACGATCGAAAGACATATTTGAAAGAAAAACAAACATATCTTTTGAAAATACCCAATTTGAAGCATTTTAAATAGAATATTTTGGCAGAAGCGAAATTTGAATAAAATTACATAAGTTGACTCAAAACTTTTTACACTAGAACATCAATAGAAACCCTTTTTACACCAATAAAACTTTGACTCAAATAGATGAGAAAAGTTTTGAGAATCTTTTGACCATAACATCCACCGCCTCCTCGTACCACGACCTAGCTCCAATGACCTGTAGAAACTAAAATGTAGGATGGGGTGAGCAAACCACAAGCTCAGTGGGGACATGTTTGTCAATCCTAAATACAAATCATGCAATAATTAATGAATGCATAAAACACAGTGTAAAATGGTTGTTAACATAGATCAACACATATCATAGCATAGCATAACCCTGTAGCCTGTTGAGCATAGCATAGAATATAATTAACCTGTTGCCTGTTGACTAGCATAGTAAAGCACAAAGCCTAGCATAGCATAGTATATAGCCTATTGCCTGTTGTCCATGGAATGTTGCACTTAGACATTAAAATTACAATCATGACATTTAAAATAGACAAACATAACCCATAGAATAGAAATATCCCCATCTTTAAAAAGGATGAAACTTGGAATGTAGATGCAAGATGTCCTATTGTCCATAGCCTTTTCGTAGTCTCGTTCTTCCTTCTACTTAGACACACATGAACCTATCTTATCATCAATATATATGGGATTTGAAATTGGGAGGAAATTAGAAATTTAGGGCTTGATAGAGACTTTATGAAATTTTGAAAGAAATTGAGAATTTGTAGGAATGGATTCGCTGCGTATTAATGAATAAATAATTTTTATTTTATAAAATACAAGGGATAAAACTTTGAAAATTTATCAGTAGATAATATACACATGTAAAACGATCATATTAAAATTTAAGAATTTTTCAAGAAGTATAACTGTGGATTCTGAATTTTTGAATTCGGATTTGTTGAAACTGAGAATTCTGCCCAGCACTAGTAAAACTTATCTAATAAAATATTAATGGTTGGATACCTTAGAAATTTAATGGAACGATAGAAAATATGTATATGGACAACATATCCAAAAACCAGAATTTTTGAAGAAGTATAAATACATAAATCGAATTTTGTAAATCGAAATAGAGAGATTCGCAGATTCTGCAGTGCAGTAGTATAAAAATCATAAAAAACTAAAATATACTTTCAATGAATTTGAAATTTTTAGATATCATTATAGGCACAACAATACACGACATAGTAAAAGTTCATAATTTTTGGAATTTTCTAGACAGGGGAACAAAATTTAAAACGAAATACCTGTCTATTGGGAGGAAGAGTGATTGAAGATGAATTTTGCACAATAAAAGTTTGTAAAATAGTGTGGACAAAAGTTTTGAGTGAAAATCAGAATATTTGACTATAATTTTGATTTATGAGGTAATCTCATATATATATAGATTATATTCCTAGGGTATAGGACTCCTAATTGGACTAGGAAATTATTTTCTTGGCCCCTAAGTAAAATCATGGGCTTGGACTTGATTCTAGAACATGGTTTCCAAAAATAATTAGATCCTAAAATAATATGGAGCTCAATATAATAATAAAAATATTTTATGGGTGTTACAACATGGGGAGTTGGAATTGCTTTTAAATAAGGAGGAAAGCTATTGGCAACAACGGTCTAGGTTGAACTGGTTAAAGCATGGGGACAGGAACACTCAGTACTTTCATGCATCTTCTTCGGCCCGTCGTCGTCGAAATAATATAGTAGGTCTGATGAATAATCATGGTGATTGGTGCACCTCAGTTAGTGCTATGTAAGATATTATTGTGGCCTTCTATTCCGAATTATTTACTACTTCCTCTCCATCATAGGCTGATATGCGGAATATTCTGGATATTATTGAGCCTTCTATTACCCCGGCTATGAGTACTTCATTGATGTCCCCTTACTCAGGGAAAGAGGTCCATCGGGCATGATTTGATCCGTCGAAGGCTCCAGGTATTGATGGGTTTACACCTTTATTTTTTCAGAAAACCTGGTCCTTTACTGGTGAGGCGTTGGTTAAGGAGGTTCTAGGTATTCTGAACAATACATGTGATCTTCACATTTGGAATCGTACGCTGGTGAAACTAATTCCAAAAGTTCATGAACCCCGCACTCTAAAAGATCATAGGCCGATTAGTTTGTGCAACACGCTGCAAAGGTGGTGTCGTGGGTGCTATCCAATCATTTGGGGCCGATTCTTGACAAAATTGTTGATCAGCAGTAGAGTGCTTTCGTATCAGGAATATTGATTATTAATAATGTTTTGATCGGATTTGAGTGCATGCATCGGCTTCGGTGTAATAAGAGAGTTAGTTTGGGATATTTCGCGTTGAAGTTGGATATGAGCAAGGAATATGATCGAGTTGAGTGGGATTTTTTATGCGCTTTAATGCAGAAGCTTGGTTCTGACTCGAATTTCATAGCCCTAATTCGTCGATATATTTTTTCTGTCTCGTATATTTTTAACCTGAATGGTGATGTGGTTGGGGATGTGCGTCCTTCTCGAGGTTTGAGACAGGTTGATCTACTATCAACTCTACTATTTGCTTTCTGTTTGCAGGTTCTATCAGTTTTGCTACGAAATGCTTAGGACCATTGATTATTTTGGGGTGTTCGTATTGCTCCAACATGCCCTACTATATCTCACATTTTCTTTGCAGATAGCAGCCTCTTGTTTTTTTGCGCCACATCTAATGATGTTGTGCAAGTGAAATCTTGTCTTCGAGAATATGAGAGAGCGTCAGGATAATTTATAAATTATGATAAATCAGCGATAACATTTAGCCCTGCTGTTCCTTTAACTTTGGTGGCCTACATTAAGGAGGTTTTATCTATATCGGTGGTGAAAAGTCATGAGTTATATCTTGGACTGCCTACTTTTTCTCTACGGGATAGGGTAATGTAATTCAAGTTTATTCGGGAACGGGTGTTGCGTAAGATTGATAGTTAGAGTAATAAGATGTTTTTGTAAGGGGGAAATGAGGTTATGATCAAATCGGTTCTACAGTCTATTCCCAATTACGTCATGTCCTGTTTCCGAATTCCTAGTTCCATTCGTCGCCAGCTTGAGCAACATTGTGCCAATTTCTGGTGGGGGAATCAATCTGACTCTCGGGGGCTTCATTAGGCGTCTTGGCAAAAATTGTGTAGACTAAAGGAAGAGGGGGGTATGGGCTTCCGGGATTTTGTGGCTTTTAATCAGGCGCTTCTGGCTAAACAAGTGTGGAGGCTCATTCAGAATCCAACTTCTCTTATTGCACGGTTGCTTAAAGGAAGGTAGGCTTCCGAGATTTTGTGGCTTTTAATCAGACGCTTCTGGCTAAACAAGTGTGGAGGCTCATTTAGAATCCGACTTCTCTTGTTTCACGGTTGCTTAAAGGAAGGTATTATAAATATTGTGACATTATGGAAGTGGATGTTGGGGTCAAGCCTTCCTATATTTTGCGGTCGATTTGTTGGGGTCGAGACATTGTGAGTAAGGGATTAATGTGGCGTGTTGGGGGATGGCACGTCAATTGCTCCATTCCGGGATATGTGGGTGCCTGGATTGGCGTCTGGCAGAATCTCTTCAAGACTTGCTATGTCAGGTACTGATGTCTCGAATTTATATCTCAAGGACGAGCTTGGGATGAGCAAAGGTTGCGGACTTATGAGATTGACACTATTATGGAAATCCCGCTTAGTAGGGATGAACACAATGATAGTCGCTATTGGAAGTATGATGAGAAGGGGATATTTTCAGTTAAAACGGGTTACAGGGTTGCAGTGGGAAGTTTTGATCCGCCTTCCTACTCGACTTCACGATCAATGGCCTGGTGGAAGTTCATGTGGGCCCTTTCCCTCCCTCCTAAGGTAGAATTTTTTTTGTGGCAAGTCTCTTTGGACTTTATTGCTCTCCCGTTTAATCTTGCTAATCATCATGTGCCGATCTCCCCTACTTGTAATTTTTGTCGTGGCTGTATTGCCTCTACTAGGCACGGGCTTGTATTTTGTGATTTGGTACTCCCATTTTGGAAGGGGAGTTATTTTTGGGCATCACTTAAGGTGATGAAGAATGCTTCTTTTGTAGAGTTTGGTAATATGATTGCTAAGTTGTTTGGAGTGGATTTGTTTCGTCTGTTTGTGACATGGCTTTGGAGTGTTTGGCGTGCTATTTATGCTTTTAAACATGATAGAGGGTCGATGTGGAAAGCACTCTCTTGGTCTAATGTGAAATATATTTGGAACAATTTGATAAAGCCAATGAGGCATTGATTTTGAATGTGCCGATGCAGCAGACTCATGTCGTGGGATGGACGCCGCCTTTGGGTGATATACTTCGTCTAGATGTTGATGTTGTTTTTGATGACATGCATGGTAGGTATAGTATTTGTTTTCCTCTTAGGAATCATGAGGGAAAAATTGTTGCTGCAGCATCTCATAAGATTAACCATCTAGTTTCGGTAAAGGCGGCGGAATTGAAGGCTATTCTTAGTGGTATTCGTTTTTGTGTTAATTATGGCTTTGATCGAGTATCAGTGTTTTTAGATTCTTTGCTCGCTGCGTAAGCAGTCACGGGGCAACAAATTTCTTTGGATTATTGTGGGATTATAGTTGAGGCGATTCATGATCTTATGGCAGGGGGTGCTATCATAAATGTGCAACACATGAATCGCCATTGTAATGAAGTGGCTCATCATTTGGCTCGTTTTTCTTTTTTATCTTCTCATCCGTCTGTTTGGATGGGATCAGATGTTCCTATTTGGATTGAGAATCTTGTACTTAAAGAAATTTCGTAGGGAATAAGATTCTTGATTACTTTCGGAAAAAAAAATAGTGGTTGTAAATTCATATTAGTATGTTGTGGAACGTGACATGAAATGATAAAAAAATTGTCGAAATAGATGGGTTTGTATTATAATAACTTGAAATATTATTTCAGACACAGACTATTTGCAGCCCACAATTTTTCTTAACGCAGCTCTTATCTTAATGCAGTCCATTTTTATTAAATAAATGGATCAAAATTTCTCAACACAACCCAGGCAATTCCAATTTTACCCTCAAAACTAGATTAAGTTAAAATAGAAATTTGTGATTACTGATTAATTTCCTGCAATTAACTATCACCTCCTACCCCGCCTCCATCCTGGATTAGTCATCAACCCTCATCCCCACCCACACCCCTTTGTCATTGTATCAAAGGTCAAATTGAGCAATCGACCATTAATGAGTAACTAAAATGGATAATTGTCTTCCCTTTATCTTCAATTGCAATGGGAAGATTGTTATTTATGGAGAAAAAGGGGGCTATCAATGCAGGCATCAAAAACTTGTTTTTGGGCTTCATTACGGGCTTTGATGTTTCCATGCTATGTGCTCTTTCAACAGTGTCCCTCTGTTTTACTAAGTGAGGGGATGTGTTTTAGTGATTTGGAAGTAGAAATGCTTGAATTTTCCATGTAAAAATTTGAATTCATTGCTGATATCCAGGTAAATACTGATGTCAAGAGATCTTTAACAAATTCATTGTACTTACATACTTAAAGTCAATGTTTTTTTAATCTCAATAACTATTTAATTTTCTTAATTTAATTATTGTTAATTAATTAAGTTTGTAATAATTAATTCCTTATTACATAAGGATATTTTAGTCTCTTAATAATACATATTTAACTACTTAAAAGAGTGGGCTACATCAAGAAAAAGAGTGAGTCTTGTGTGTGAATGGTCACACATGTGACGGAATACACTTTTACAGAAAATATTGATACTTTTACAGGAAAAAGTGATACTTTTACAGGAAAAACTGATACTTTTACTATATTAGATAAATGTGATATTTTTGCTACAAAAAGTGATACTTTTTTTTTTTCAAAAAATGTGATACTTTTACAAATAAACGTGATACTTTTATCACAAAAAGTAATACTTTTTCCCGTCACACCGTGTGATGGCCGTGTGACGGTCACATACAAGTTTTTGCCCAAGAAAAAATGTGGGCTGCAAATAGTCTCCGCCTATGTTTTATGAAGTGAATGCTTATCCGACGTTGACCAATTTTAAGTGGTTAAATATTAAACTTGGGTTGGAATAAATCGCGTAGAATTAATATTAAATGTTAATGCATGAACTAAACCACTTAGAAAGATCATTATGTGTAAAATCGTGGGAGAATTGCAAAATGCTTTAATTGAGCTCGTTTCAGATGAAAATAAAGGTGATGCTTGTTATAATTAAAATAGTATAACACTATATGTGGTACATTAAATGATAACCTCAGGGATTTATGGAAAGCAAAACTATTTTCAAATTCTTCAAACCTATCAAAGTTGGTGACTCAAGGATTTATGGAGAGTCATCTCCGTATATGTTACTCCAAAAAAGTTTTGTTAATCTTAGACTTTAAAAGTATTGTTGTCCATTATAGTACCTTTTATGGTAGTTCATTTTTAGTTTTTGGACGAATCGCGATGACAGAGATGCTTAGGGGGTGTTTGCAAACAAATGTGATTGTAGAAAAGTGATTTAAAGTGATTTTTGATGTAAGGTTATAATTTGGTAGTGTTTGGAAAAAAAGTGATTTTATACTAATTACCTAGATACCCTTCCAATTAATTCAATACTCCTTAATTCTGAAATTGTGTTTTCATACGAGCAAATAGAAGTGCAAGAGACGGCATAGGCTAGGGCTTTCTTCTACCAAGCCTCCCAAGTGACGATCCCTGCAACCCTTTAGCTGCTTCCAAGCCTCTGACTGATGTAAAGAGGAGGTGAAAAAATTTAGGAAGAAAAAACCTTAACAATCTAATTTAATAAAAGAGGAATTTTGAGCCCATTACTGTCCGACAATTTCAAGAATAAAACAATAAATAAAAAAATTGACGTTGAAACTCACCCGGGAGCTCCACGAGGAAGACAATAATGGCGGAGTCGTAGCAGGTTTCTCCTCCTTCCACCGACGAGCGTATTTGGGGAATGAAAAGATTTGGGTTTGGTTGAATATCTCCTGAAGGATCTCTTAATTATTAAAGATAAAAGAATAAAGAAAAACAATATTTACAAGTTTGCCACTCAGAATCCCAAAATCTGGGTAAGAGCAGATTCTGAAAATCTAGTAGGAATAGATTATGAAAAGTGATTTTGAGGGTTCAACAGGAGTTTGCAAACACTATAATTTGGAGAATTGATTTTGAGAATCACTTTTGGGGATGAAACTGAGTTTGCAAACACTCACTTAATTATATGTTTATTTTAATTTTCAGATTTAATGAATTTTACCAAATGAGAACCACATTTCCAAAAATACTCCATCTAGTATGTCATTACTTTTTAAATATGTAATAAGTTAACTAATGATTACATGTGTGGCGTACAATGATTATTTTGAAATATCATATGGAATAGAAATTCCACCTCGAATTTTACACAAATTTATGTTGAATTTGTTTGTCTTGTTATTGTTTGATAAGCTTTCAATTTTTTTTGTCTAGTGACTTGAAAAACTTTTTAGCAATTGGGGCAGTGAAGGCAAGAGTTATTCAATTGAATGAACCATTATGTAGACCAACAAAATAAATTGAAGAGGAAACCTTATCAATTCAATTCAACCTATGCTACGGTTTGAGAAAGCCAATCAATTCTGATCAAAGCTGTTGCTATGCACATCTAAATCCAAGACGACAAAATCGAATTAATTATGGAAGTTCGGTTGCACATCTGTAGAAATGTTGGTTGATTTTTAGATAAGGGTATTGGCATATCATAATCTTCGATCTGAAAATATGTACTATAACTTAAATAGCTTAGTTAGATCATAGTAAACAAAGGTGGTGTTTGGTTGAGGCTGGGGTGTCTGGGACACTGTTGATTGAGAGACTAAAAATGTGATATTTGTTTGGATGGTTGCGGAAGTTGTTGTAGTGTAGGATATATTATTTAATTGTAAAAGATGATGTGATGTGTATAAGAGGTTGGTGTTGATGATTAGTGTAATGATTAAAGTAGTATTGAAAATTGTGATCGATTAACTTTTTTTTTAGAATGGAAATCTATTTATAAATTAGAGACGAGAACCTCCGCCAAAACCAAGTGTTCAAGTGTATCTGGCACATCGCCGACCACTTTACAAGGAGAATCAAACGTAAAAGCAAGTCTGGCTAAATGATGCGCAACCACATTCACCGAATGCCTAACAAGACCAAAATTAGCAAAAACAAAATTATGAACTAAAGATAGACTTTCAGAAATAAACAAGCCAGAATATGACAGGTCTCCAATTTCTTACTTCAAACGATGATAAACCAAAGCACTGTCCATTTCCACTTCTGATCGCCTTACACCGAGCTCCAACGCTAGCTTAATCCCCTCCCAGCAAGCTGCTGCTTCAACTAGAGCTGACAAAACTGGCCCAGCCCGATGGGCCGGAATATTAGAGGCCCGAAAAAAATCGGATTTTTTTGGCCCAGCCCGAAGGCCCGCGGGCCGGCCCCATAGAATTGAATTTTTTTCCCTCACTAATCGAATAAGAAAAATTTAGGAATTAGGTAATATCTTATGTACTATTTGAAACAAATTTTTTTTTTTCTAGCAGAGCATAAATGTATCTATTTACCGAGAAATTAAAACATTTAACTAATTTAATACTTTATTTCTTCAATTTTATTAGCCGAAGATGGAAAATGAATTGGATGCAAGCATGCTCATTAATTATTATGTGTCGAGAAATGGAGAATTGATTCACATGTAGTATAGTACGTACACAAAAATTAAAAAACTTGTGACGTGTAATATATCATTATTATTATTATTATTATTATTATTATTATTATTATTATTATTATTATTATTATTATTATTATTATTATTATTATTATTATTATTATTATTATTATTATTATTATTATTATTATTATTATTATTATTATTATTATTATTATTATTATTATTATTATTATTTTACCCTGGGGTTTGAGACATGTCTATAGATATGATTCTGTATTGCAACGAATAGTAATATATTATCTTCCCATCAGGTTTTTTTCTTAAGAGAATAAAACTGAAGTTCGCCTCAATATATAATTCTACCTCATGGTTAAAGTAACAAAAAAGAAAAGGAAAAAAACTCATCGGTAGGCTTTTTTGGCTCGATGGCCTGAGGTCCGCTGGGCCGGGCCTAGCATTTCTAGGCCCAAAATAAATCGGGCCCGACCCGAACGACCCCTTGGCCCGGCCCGGCCCAGCCCAGCTGGGCCGCCCGAATTGCCACCTCTAGCTTCAACCACATCCACTTCTAGTCTCTCATCCATAAGTGCCGAGAAGCACTTCAGCACTTTCCCATCCTCCACCCCTAAAACTCCCCCCAGTCTTATTCCCCGATCGTGGAAGCAGGAGGCGTCAGAATTTAGTTTCATCACTGCACCTATCGGTGAACGCCACCATTCGGTACCTCTCCAGTTGCGTGAGATAGTGGTGGTAACTTCGTTGCATTATAATCGCTCAACGTCTTCTCCGCTATGATATAACAACGGTTGTGCTCCATCTCCTTATCATCGAAATACTTTACATTTCGGGCCCTCCAAACCATCCAAAGGAGCATACAGAAACGAGAGTGGCTCTCCTTCTCCGGGAGCATAGATGTTCTTTCGAGCTAATTCGCTATAGATGCTTCCGGTGTGAGAAAATTGTCATCAAATCGAAATGGTGATCCCTTCCGGAACATATTGGCCCGAACACAATCACGAAGAGCGTGTTCCGCCGTCTCTGATTCTCTCCCATATCTTTTGCAATCTGGATCCACCTCAATTCATCTCCTTACCAACCCTTTTGACACTGACAGAATACTAAAGTTGCTTTCCACACAAAAACTCGAACCTTCAGCGGGATCTAAATTCCAAATCCATCTCCACAATTTTGTCGCCCCATTATTCAATGAAGAACCCGTCTGATCTCTAGTTCTATCTTTTCTTGCCATATGATATCTCGATTTTATTTCTTAAGTATTTCCAAATAATTTTGTTCGGCCCGAAATGTACATGCACGAGAATACTTCGGATTTGCAGCGCTTCTTCTACATCAAAAATATGATTTATTAATTCTTTATTCCAAGCATCCCGACCCGGCAACAGAAGGTCTCTCACTTCAGCTACACCTCTCAACGCCCCTCTTCCACTCTTTGGCTTGAAATCCACACTATTTGGTAGCCAAAGCTCGTCCCAAATATTTACCCTTGAATATGCGCCTACTCGCCATAATACCCCTTGCCTAAGAACTTTTCTACCTGCTAGTATGCTTCTCTATGTGTAGCTTGGGTTATAGCTTATACCAGCTTCTAGAAAAGAAAAGTTCAGATAATACCTGACTTTCATAATTTTGGATAGAAGAGAGCTCTCATTTTGGATCAGCGCCAACCTTGTTTTGCCAACATAGCTTTGTTAAAAGAAGACAAATCTCGAAGACCAAGCATTCCCTTCCTCCTTGCTTCGACGCAACATTTCCCATGATCGCCAATGGATTTGGTGTTCCTGTTGTTTTTACCCCCACCAGTAATTGGAGCAAATAGAGTTTATCTGTCGATGAGTAGATTGTGGAAGTAGGAAATGACTTATAACATAAGTGGGGATCGCCTAAGCAACTGATTTTGTAAGGACCAATCGGCCCGCGTTAGACAACGACCCACTCTTCCAGTTCTTCAACTTTTTCTCCACCCTTGCCACTACTCCACTAAACAACGTCTCCTTTGATATTTCTGCCGAAGCAGGAAGGCCTAGGAAAATTGCATGTTTTTCGACCACTCGAACACCAAGTCTCCCAGCCAATTCCCCTCGTCTTTCCTCTTCAACTTACCCACTAAAAAAGACTTATGACTTCTCCATAGATATGAGTTGACCCGAAGCTTCCTGATAACTCCTAATAATGTTCCCCACCACATCGATTTCCTATCTCATCGCCCTTCAAAAAATAATACCGTCGTTCGCAAAAGACAGGTGGGGAATTGATGGTGCTCCCCTGCAAATGCGGGCTCCATGAAGAAAGCCCTCCCTTTTCGCCTTCTATAAAAGAGTTGAGAAAGTCTTTGCACAAAATTAAAATAAATAAGGCGATAGAGGGTCCCCTTGACGAAGACCCCGAGAAGAGGAAAAGACCTCCCCTGGTTGCCCATTAACAAACACTGAAAATGAGATAGTTGACACACACATTTCATAATGAGTCTCGCAAAATCCCAATTTAACCCTAGTCTAATCATGACTCTCTCAAGAAAACACCATTCAACTTTATCATAAGCTTCGCTCATATATAGTTTAAAAGCCAAAAGTCCCCCTCCCCCCCCCCCCCCAACCCCCAACCCCTTTTTTAGCACTATTATGACCTATATAGTGGAAAATCTCAAAAGCAGTTAGAGCATTGTCAGTAATGAGTCATCCAAGAACAAATGCCAACTAATTAATCGAGATGAGATAAGGAAGAAAAAGTTTCAATCTATTAGCAATACTTTTTGTGACAATTTTGAAAACAACATTGCAAAGGCTAATAAGGCGGAAAGCAGTGACAATTCCGGATGTTTTTTCTTTGAGATTTGGGCTAAACATATGGTTAAGAGCACTAGGATCCGATTGTCTATTCAGAATATCAAGAACAACAGAAAGAATATCAGAATGAATGACAGACCAATTTTTTTTATAAACGATTGCGGGCATACTGTCCGGTCTCAGGGCCTTTGTTGGGTGCATTTGTGCAAGAACTCCAATTACTTCTTCTTTCGTGAAAGCCTTAGCCATCATATCTTACATATTTGACATCACTTTTGGTTCGACAGTGGCCACAGCCCTGTCCATATTGAGATTGTTCCCCGTCTTAAAAATCCCCTCAAAATAGCCCTTCAACACCTTCACAATCTCCTCTTCATCCTCAACCCACTCATTTTGCTCCTTTCGAATCCTCTCTATCTCATTACTTTCTCGCCTCCCCGACGGCGCTTTATGAAAGAAAGAGGTATTTTTATCTGGGAAAATTGATAAAAATGCCCTTTAACTTTGGGGTAATTAAAAAATTACCCACTAACTTTGGCCATTTAAAAAAATGCCCCGTAGTTTAATTTTTTTTTTTGATAAAATTACCCCGCAACCAGCTGTAGGCTGTTAAGCAACCGGTCACTTATGACCTGTCCCTTATTTGCTGACGTGGCATTAAATTTGTCATTTTTTTTTTATATTTTCTTTTTATGATTCACTTATTAGTGTGTTAGAAAAAATTCAAAAAGAAATTATAATCATCCCTACCTTTTCCCCTTCTTCTTTTATATATATTGATGCATATATATATATAGGGTCCTCTTTTACAGTGAAATAATAGTAAGAATCTCTGAGAAGGCAACCTCATTCTATCAGAAACTGAAACTTTTGTCTTGACAAATGCCATTGATGGAACAAAACGAGAAATCCAACAACTCAACAAATCGAAATCAATATCCTACTCCAAAATTCACACATCTAAGTTGCAGGCCCTCCTACCGCTGCCGCCCTCCCACCACCGCCGACCGCCACTATGAACCCCCACATATATATATATATATATATATATATGTGTGTGTGTGTGTGTGTGTGTGTGTGTGTGTGTGTGTATATCAATATATATATGTTTAAAAGTATAATAGATAGTAAAATCTAATTTGAAACCTCAGAATCAATTTTCCCTCAACATAAATTGGTGGGCTGATAGAATTAGTAGCTGAGATATATATTCAGCTTGTCTTGTATTGAACATTCAATTTTATACCACATCATTAAATATTTTCAATTTTTCTCCCATGGCATATATTTGTCTCTCTAAAGATATCACCATTAAGCATAATCTTCCTTCTGATTTCTATGATGCTTGAACTTTTGAATGTTTATCTACATATATATGCAGAAAAAGAGGAGGGGAAGGGGGGGGGGGGGGGAGGGGGTGTCTGCTGGGCATTGGGAAGGGGTGGCGGGGGGAGTGGGGGGTTATAGATTATTAATATGTGTGTATACATGTGTGTGCATCTATATATATAAATGAGAAGAAGAAGAAGAAGAAGAAGAAGAAGAAGAAGAATAAGAAGAAGAAGAACAAGGGGGATGGGGAAGGGGCCCCTCCTAAAGTGACACATCATGCCTCTACTGAAAAAACGTGGCAAAACCCGTGAACAAATCAGCAAACAGCGCCACGTCGACAGTTGGCCGATTGGATTACTGGGAATACCCGGTTGCGGGGTAATTTTATCAATTTTTTTTTTTTAAATTACGGAGAATTTTTTTAAATGGCCAAAGTTAGTGGGTAATTTTTTAATTACCCCAAAGTTAAAGGGCATTTTTATCAACTTTGCTTTTTATCTCCATCCCTCATCCAGTTCACCCTTCGCTGTTGGCACCACATTGCTTCTTGTTTCGACTGAAGGTAGGCTAATTTGGATTCAACGCAACACATGTTATCAAGGACATCCGCCGACATAAGCAGATTCTGAATTCGGTGTAGCTTCGCTTCACAATCCTGGATCTGCATTTTGATATTGCCGGAGTGATTCCTCTCCAAACTGACAAATTCGAAGCACACCTTTTTATTTTCTTCACTAGGCTTGGCGGGTGCAAGGTATTGCTGCTCTCGGTCCAACTATTTTGGACAGTAGTATGGAAAGTTTCGTCTTGAAGCTACATGGTTTTGAACCTGTATCTCTTAGCTCATCGCTTTTTCTTCTTCTTTGAATTTCGGACTTTCCATTGTAGCAGTATGGGACAATGGTCTGATTTTCTGCTGAACAAGTGAGTGACTCTACATTTCAGAAATAATATTTTCCAACTGGCAGTGGCCACATACCTGTCAAGATGTTCTTGAATATTATTTCTCCCTTCCTTTTATTTGTCCACATGTATCTAAAACCATCGCATCCAAGATCTTCGAAGTTCGCATAGTCAAGAGCCTTCGGAAAAGCCTCCATCTTTCCCGTCTCATGCTCACACCCTCCAGTTTTTACATAAGCGTACCAAATTTCATTCCAATCTCCGATGCACACCCATGTCAATCCCAAAATACCTACCAGATCGGATATCATGTATTTTCTTTATTTTGCTCCACCATCTACCCATAACTCTCGGCATATGCCATTCCTTCCCCTTAGTAATGACCACACAATCAATACAATGAAGGGATGAATGTAAAATCCCAACATCCAGATTCTCCTTTCTAAGAAGAGCTACTCCCCCACTATGCCCCCCTCCCAATCAATAGAAATAACAATGACTATCCCTACTCGCTTAGCTACATCAACAATTTCCACATCAACTAATCTAGTTTCCATAAAAAACACTACACTGGGATCTTTGGATTTCAGAATATTCTTCAGCACATTCACTGTCGACAGGTTCCCAAGCCCTTCATAGTTCCAACTTAAGCAACTCATTGCGAGCGACGGGACTGCCCATCTGCAGTGTCCGCCGATATCTCGTTCAAATCAGGAACTCTCTCCATGTCTACTCTCTCCTTCTTTGTTGGAAGATCAATCTCCATACTATCAATTTCTTCACGTGGGACCAGGTTTTACGTTTAGACTAGGATTTTTTGGATGATGGTTTGGATGGTGGTATGAATTGAGGTTTCAAACAGCTCCAGGTTCTCTTAGTGGTTGGGGGTACGGCTTGGTTCAGGTTGGGTGTATTAGAGGGTGAGGTTTCATGGGTGTGGGTTATCGGGTGTTGTTTTTCGGGTTGGAGGGAGACGGGAAATTGGTGATTTGTTGGATCTCAGCTAGGGGTGGGATGTTGTATTTTTGGATGATAGGTTGTGAGGTAGAGGTATTTGTATTCAATATAGGCTTTAGTTTATGTTATTTGTGAGTATTGGATGAGGTGTGAAGGATTTTTTAGAGAGGGAAGGATGTTGGGGATTTATTTGGGGATGTGTACTTTTTTTTTTTTTTTTTTGAAAACGGCAAGAGATGCCGGTCGTAAAGATGAAGGCTGTTTTGAGGGTGATGTCCCATATTCAACATTAGTGCCCCTTTCTTGCATGGGAATTTTGAGCCCATGCACTTCAGTCTGTTGTTCTTCATGACTTCCATGCACGTTAACTTTTCGCTCACCAGCATTCAGGCTCGTAACTCTTCTTAGTCTCGCCGTTACTTCATCGACTGAACTATTTTCCCCATGCCCATGAACACTCCTCCCCTGGTTAACTTGCTCAACCCCGTCCCTCACCTCTTTGTTTCTATCTCCACTGGATTCCCTAGATTCAATCCTACGACTCTCCTCTCCATTACTCTGACCAGTGTCAGCAAACAACTCCCTCATAACACCTTGCCTAGTTTGTCCGGCTGTTGTCCAACAAAGAGGTGATGCCTTCAATTGAGGGACAAACTTTACTCCGTAATCTCCCTACTTTCATTTATGTCATAGTCACGACAATTCCAAAGTATATGACCAAGATAGCCGCAACAAAAGCAATTTGTCTGGAGAGATTCATTCTTAACCGGAAGCAAAAGAATTTTACCCCTCAGTTTCCCAGTTATACCTCTAGTCAACAGTTTAGTGATATCCAGCCATATCTTCATCTTCGTGTGATTTTCTTTCATAACCTGAGCCTCACCATCCATTTGTCCAAGGATACCGATTTGTTGAACCAAAATCCCTGCAATGCCATCATTCATATAGGTCGGCAACATGTTATAGCTACGAATCCAAAATGTAGCCAAATTCGATAGTTACTGTGGACGGTTGCTCAAGACCCGTAAGTGGCTTTACTGCGAAAAGAGCCCCCTTGAAATGCCACGGTTGGTTCTGTAAAACTTTATCATAGTCCTCTTTCTAATTGATGCGGAATATGATTACTTTCGGAGCCCATTCACTTGCGTCCACCCTATATTTGGTTCTCCACGATTTTGCCATGAACTTGCCCACGAATTTTGGGTTCCATGGCTTCTCCCTTACGAGTGTAGCGCCCAAGCAGTACACCTCCCTCACTTCACAGAAACTAACTCATCCAAATCCACCACAGTTCCCTCAATTTTTTTTCCTCTCTCCATAATTACCAATACGTAAGACAATGGCCGATGTGAACATGAGAGAATAGAAAAAGGACGCAAACTTCGATCATGATCAAGCAAGGCAAACCGAAAAATATAATGGAAAAACCACAACCGCAACAAACGCCAAACAAAAGCCGCAAGATAAAAAAAGGGAAAACTGTAAACCCTAGCTATGCAAACACAGAAAAAAAAAACAAAAAAAGGAATTAAAAAAAAAGTCAATGTTAATTGTCACAATACACAGAAATAAATCGGAGAAAACAAGAACCCTAACTAGTATGCTAAGATCATAAGAACGAATAGAAAGGAAAACGAAACGGTCGAGAAATAGAATGGGGGAACTACGAACACAACCGGGATTCTCAGTCACATGATGTCCCTGTCCGTATCATGACCGTGTTCGCCATTGCTGCTTACCTCTCAGAAGAACCCTCAGAAAACTAGAAAAATGCACTCCCTAAACCCTAGGGGGCTTTCTTCTCTTAACGGAAGAACCTAAGATAATGGGATAATGATGTTGTGATTGATTAATTAAAGTAAAAGGGATTGAGAAAATTTGGGAAACCCACCAACAAACATGACATTGAGTTTGTGCCAAAGAATATTATTACATTCAAAGAACAAACATGAGTTTGAGTTTGTCCCAAATACATTGGGAATGAGTCATGCCCCATCCAACTCGGGACATCCCAAAACAAATATGCTCTTAAATTTACACAAAAAAATAACGCTTAAAACAAAATTTTCCTTTTTTTATAAAGACAATCGAAAATGAGGGGTTTAGATAGCAATAGCCTTATGCTTGGTCCAAGGGTAAATTAAGAATACGAGTATAGGGATGTCAATTTTACCCGCGGGTAATCTTACCCGGCGGGTAAACGGGTAATAGGGTCGAGTATCGTCCGAACCCGATATTTTTGCCATCGGGTAGGGTAGGGTACGGGTTTAGCATATTACCCGTTTACCCTACCCGATTACCCTACCCGCCTACCCGATTACATACTTATGTATTATTTTACATGTTATATATTATATAATTATCATTATATTTAATATATTATGTTTATAATATATGATTTAATATATAAAATAACATATAATGTAACATTTACATATTATATATGTTATATTTGATTTATTGTATCACATTATATATGGTATATATACATATTACATATTATTTATAATATTTTTATATATCAATCGGGTAACCCGATTACCCGCGAGTAACCCGATTACCCGACGGGTATTACCCGTACACGTACCCGAATCAAATAGGGTAGGGTATGGGGGAAACATACCCGTACCCTACCCGACCCATTTACATCCCTATACGAGTATACAATTCCCCCTTTAACCGGTCTATCTATTGCCAAGCCCCCTCCCTCCCTATATCTTTCTAACAAATCCACAATCCCTATGGCTATGGCTTTTCTAAATAATAATCCCTCTAAAAACCTCTTTTTCTTCTCTCTCATCTCCTTCCTCTTCTCTTTCTCACTCTGCGACTCCCCTCCCATCCATGACCTCCTCAAGTCCATGGGCCTGCCACCTGGCCTCTTCCCCAAAGAAGTGAAATCCTACAACTTCTCGGCCTCGGGCCTCCTCCAGGTGTATCTGGACGGCCCCTGTTTGACCAAATTCGACACCATGGCTTTGTATCAGAGTAAGCTCCGAGCTAATCTCACCTACGGCAGTCTCACCGGCGTCGAAGGCCTGTCGCAGGAAGAGCTCTTTCTATGGCTTCCCGTCAAAGATATAATCGTCGATGATCCTTCCTCAGGACTTATATTAATTGATATTGGACTTGCTCACAAACAACTCTCTCTCTCCCTCTTCGAAGATCCACCCGATTGCAGCTCCAAAAGTCAGTACTCTCTCTCTCTCTCTCTCTCTCTTTCCCTCTCCATAGACAAACAGGCGCCTTTTTCGAGTAACCAAATAATTAAAGTAAAACAAAAAGAACCCTTTGCTTCTATTGTTGCTCATAAAATAGAGGTGATTTTCTTTAATTTTTTCAAATCTATCTGCTTTTTACCCTCTTTTTCTGTACAGTTACTACCCGTTTGAATTCCATGGGTGTATTTAATGCTGTATGCTATTGTGTCTCTTGATTAATACAAAACTGCAACTTATCCCCATTTATGTTTCATTCAACAAAAAAGAAAATTGAGAGCTATTTTATATACTTTAGAATGGGAATATACTCTCCAACTTGGTGGCTATACAAATTCTTTTTGTTGCAATTCAAATTGATGCAAATTGCTACTTTAACATGTATTGACGGTTGAGAGTTTATCTCACATTATAAATTGAAATGACAGATTCTCACAGAAAAAAAGTGATGTATGCAAAAATATGAATAATTTGAATGGCGGTTCAGATTTAATAAGAAAAAAAAAAAAATCAAGCTTGAATTTATGTATAAAATAATGAGCTTATTATGTGGTTTGGACCAAAAATTGCAGGCGGGTTGAAGGAGCTGAATATTGCTAGAAAATGGAAGGGATTTGCAGCTCAAGAATAAAGTCACGGGAAAAGTGCCATTTTTTTCTTCTTTGATTTTACTTAATTAAGGGAAATGCCACTCTTTTTTTTTTTTGTTTTTTTCTCTCTCTCTCTCTCTCTAACTAGAATTCAGTAGTTTCTAAGAATAGGCAGGAGAAGGTATATGTTAATGGGTAGCAGTATTGTAAAGATTTGGGAATCAGATTTTATCGTAATTTAGAGTTAAAATGTTTTGTTGCTTTTGTTCTTTCCTTGTTGATTGCCTTAATCTTTTGGATTAGATTTAGATTAGATAACTCAAAAGCAAAGCATCCACACATTATTCTCCTCTGTACAGGACACAGTCAACCGGATTGTTAGGGTTCTTTCATAAATAAATCGATAAATTGTGATGTAATGTAACGATTTAGGAAAACGTCCATATCTTTCATGTGAACTTTCATGTTTTATTTCATTTCACTCTATTTTTAGATTATTGTATTTCAGTTAGCTTCTTGAAACAATTTCTTTTGGCTCAAAAAACAGAAAAAAAGAAGCTGAGAGAATCACATGTCTTGTCAAGTAGAAGAGTTAATTCCAGGAAAAAAAAGTAGAAGAGTTAATAAAATAATTGTGTAGTTGAGCAGAGTGTCATCGGTGTTGACCCACAACCGAAACCGACGGCACATAATATATTACCGATGAAGAAGAGCCTGTTAAGGAGGAGTGTGGAAGTTGAGTCAGAGTGCTGCCCGTGTGTCGTGTTTATTGGGAGGCATCGCCCCTTAGGATCAGTGGGAGCTTCTTCAGCCGAATGCAACCGTTAGGGATTGGTTTTCAAACATGACGGAGGTTAATGATTATAATTTCCATGAGAATTTTGTAGCTTTCCTTTGGTGCTGTGGCATGCGAGAAATTACTTGATGTTCCAAGAGGAGATTACCCACATTTCATGTTATCAGCTTGCCACTACTGCACTTGCAAATTGTAGGAAGCCCAAGATTGCACCAGTTGGTCCACGTTCGCAGCCTGCTCAATCCGTTTGGAAACTCCCACCGGAGGGTTCATACAAGATAAACGTGGATGCTTTTGTTCAACAGAGCGTGGGATCAGGATTTGGGGTTGCAATTCATAACTCCGCAGCCAAGTTATTGCCTCTACATGGGAGCTTACGGATGGAGTCTTTGCTATAGATGTTGCTGAAGCTTTGGCCGCGATGGAAGGACTGAAACTAGCAACTGGGTTACACCTGGAATCAATAAAATTTGACCGACAATTCTTCTGTATATTCCTGGTTGAAGAAGAAACATGCTGAACTGACATACTTCGGGCAACTCGTTGATGATCTACGGTCTTATTCTTCGTATTTTACTTCATTTTTTGTTTCTTTAGCTAGACATTCTACTAATGTTTTAGCCCATAACTTAACATGTTTTGCTTTTTCTTGGGGTAGCCTGGGGTTGATTTCGGATAATGTTCTACCTTTGATGGAGCATTTGGTTTGTATCTGAAGCTCTGGCGCATGATGGTTGAATATATTTGCTTTTCCCCCTATATAAAAAATATAATAGAGTAGTCTAGTAAAAGAGTTAATAAAATAAATCTAAGCAGTTAGAGTAGTGCAGATAATGATGTAACAATTTTTTTAGAGGGATAATGATATATCATTTTTTTATTGTTTTTAGAAACCCAAAATATTATAAAATTGGGCCAAAGCCTCCGAAATAACATGTTTGAGTGAAGTCAGGACAGGCACCATCACTCTCATAGGAGAAGAAAATGAAAATGCATGAGAGCCTAAAAGATGGGCCAAACAATTAGCTGATCGACGAACTAAATGTACAGAAGAAGAGTCAAACAAAGACGCAGAATATATTGAATCTGAAATAACAGACCCAAAATAAGTAAGGTCAGTTTGTTGTTTGGACAATGTGTAGAACAACATAGAATTATTTTTCAAAGATTACTCTTCGCAAGCCCATGTCTCGAGCTAGCAGCAGGCCTTCAGCTCCACCCCCACCCCCCCCCCCCCCCCCCATCTTCTGCATCAGCCAAGCCCAATCTGCCCTTCCTTCGGACCACCAAAGGACATCTTCACCATCATCCCGCAGCACAACCTGATACCAGTTCCGCTTCCCTCCTTCACTGACACATCATAATTAATCTTCATCACACCATGTGTAGGTTTGCTCCATACAGCTGTAGGACAACCCCTATGCACCTGAAAAACAGGTAGTCAAGTAGCCAGAAAGTCCTCAAACAATCTACCTACCATTCGAAAGAAGACATGTTGTCCCTCTTTCATTTGCTTGAAGTAGAACAAATTCATTGGTTTCCACATTGCCCAAACGAAATTAACAAACCGACAATGTACATCCTCGCTCACCGACATTAGCCTTTCAACCCAATCAATTATTGTTGCATTATCGTCTAGCAAATCCTCATTCAACTGAATGGACGATGTGCTAAAACACCCTACTCCATGCACAATCCCGCAGCGCGTGTTTCCCTGTCTCAATCGCCAGCCCGCATCTTTTACACATTGGGTCTATATCTATTCCTTTACGAGCCAGATTACCCGATGTAGGTAACCAATTATTTATCGCTTTCCACATGAACACTTTAATCTTCGGAGGGATCCCCAGACCCCACAACCATTTCCATTGTTTCGAAACCGTATTTGTGGAAGACGATCCCGCATCAACACACCTTCTTTCCATCAACTGTAATCGATATCCTGTTCTTACATAATATACACCGTCATTAGTGTAGTACCAAATTAATCTATCATTTACCTCATTCCGGAATATGGGTATGGTTAGGATTCTCTCTCCCTTTTCATCTCCAAAAAGTTTCCGAGCTCCATTCACATCCCAATCTTTCCCATTATTATCTATGAGTATCTACTATCCCGAATCTAGCACCCACCAGTGTAGTTCTAAGAGTTCGAAACTTTGGATTCCCAGGAATCCACGGCTCTGACCATATATTCAGCTTCCAATTTCGACCAATCTTCCAGATAAGTCCATTCTGTAATATTTCTCATCCGGCTAACATGCTTATCCACGTATAACTGGGATTATTGCCAAGATTAGCATAAAAAACAAACAATAGGAAAGTACCTCGCCTTTAGAATTTTGGATAGAAGAGAGCTCTTGTCTTGCATCTATCTCCATCCCTATTTCCCTAACATCGAAAGGTTAAAAGCACGCGAAGTCCCTAAACCCCATACCCCCTTTATTCTTCACCTTACACAACTTCGTCCATGTCGCCCAATTAACACGTCGTTCAGTATCACGATATCCCCACTAGAAATCGGCAATCACAGATGTGGTCCGACGGATTGTTTCTTGCGGTAACAAGAAATATCTCATCAAATATCACGGGATGGCTTGCACCACTGATTGGATAAAGACTATTCGTCCCGCACAAGGAAGCAATTAGGTCTTCCACCCTTTCAAAATTTTCAACACCCGAGAGATAATGGCATTGAAAATAGCTGTCTTCGACCTTCCACCTAAAGTCGGCAGTCCAAGGTATATGTCTATCTAATGACCCCACCCCTAATCTGACTGATAATGCCTCCCGCTTTTGTATCTCAACACTAGTACTGAAGTTTATTTCAGATTTTTCCAACGAAATCATTTGGCCAGAAGCACTCTAATCATAAGTTCTTGTGATCTCCCCAACATCATCAATTTCTGCTTTCGATGCTCGTCCAATGATAATATGTTCATCTGCAAAGAAAGATGTGAGATAGATGGGGCTGCCCTGCACACCTTAACCCCATCAATCGTGCCATAGATTCTACCTTCCGAATTAGTTCTGAAAAAGCTTATGCACAAAAGAGAAAAATATATGGAGAAAGTGGATCTCCTTACCTTAGTCCCCTTGATGGCTTAAATCGGTCACCTGGTTGACCATTAAGCAAAACAGAAAAGGAAATAATTGAGATACATTTCATGATAAGACTAACAAAATCCAAGCCCAAACCCATTCTATGTAACATTTTTTTTAGAAAAGCCCCTCAACCCGATCACATGCCTTACTTATATCTAATTTAAATGCAAATGATCCCTTCATTTTAGCAGCGGAATAGTCCATATGATGAAATATCTCAAACGTTGTCAATACATTGTTAGTAATAAGACGATTGAGAACAAAAGCAGATTGATTACCAGAAATGAGATCTAGGAGGCACAATTTAAGTTTATTAGCAATTGTTTTAGTTAAAATCTTGAAATCACGTTGCGAAGACTTATAGTACGAAAATCAGTAACAAGGTCAGGGTGTTTTTTCTTCGGAGTAAAAGCAATATAAGTGTGGTTCAGAGCCTCGGGGCTAGAACTACCATTAGTAATATCGAAAAGAACAGGAACAACATCTGAATGTAATTTAGACCAGAACTTTTGGTAGAAGACAGCATGCTTACCATACGGGCCAGGGGCCTTTGTCGGGTGCATTTGCAATAGTGCTTTGACTTATTCGCCCTCCGTATAAGGTTTCAAGATCATATCATGCATCTCCCATGAAACAACCAAGTCCACTGCATCAATTGCCTGGTCCATATTGAGATTAGTTCCCGCGATAAACAATTGAGTGAAGTACTCCTTAAAAGCCTTCGCAATATCCACTTCTTCCTCCACCTAGTCGTTATTCTCACCCTAAGCCATTCGATTTCATTCCGATCTTTCCTCCCACTTGCCACTCTATGGAAAACGTCGTATTCTTATCACCATTATCCAACCAATTTACTCTTGATCTTTGATGCCACATATTCTTTTCTTTCATTTGAAGACTAGATAGGTGGCCCTCCAAAATATCAATTTCCTTAAGCAGCTCTTCGATTAAGGGTAACAACTAAAGCCACTTAAGCTTAGTCTCACATTCGCCGAACTTCACTTTTATACTCCCTAAATGGCTTCTCTCCCACAGCTTCAGTCCTATACCATAACTCAAAATCTTCTCACCAAGACTACTCAGATCCATAGGATTAAGGTTGGCCCCACTCATTATCAATTACCAACTAGCACATCTTGTCTTGTTGCTACATTGTTTTAGACCTGATCAACCTCGATTTCGTTCTCTTCTCATTCCTCTTTTTAATCGATATCTAGCTAATAAACACAGGACGATGATCCAAATTTCTTCTTACCATATGTTCGACCCGTGCCTTAGGAAACCGGCTCTTCCAACCCATAGACGCTACACCTCTATCAACCTTTCTTGAATGTTTTTTCCAGCCTTTTTCTTATTGGTCCATGTGAAACGAAAACCCTCAAATCTAAGATCGTAAAGTCTCACATCAGAAAGAGTTCTTCCAAATTCCCCCATTTGGCTTTCTTCTCTTGGTCTTCTACCTACTTTTTTGTGGTTATAAAGGATCTTGTTTCAATCCCCAACACAAAGCCAAGGGCCCACGAACCCAGCTGCTACATCCCGAATCAGTTGCCATGTAAGGCGTTTATTATGTTCTCCCGGTCATCCGTAAATCTCGGTCTATCTCCAATTTCCTCGCTGGGCACTTATCTCAACATCAATATGGTGTTGCGACGCTGATTTCAATGCAGCCCCATTTGGTCCCTGGCTAGAAAATAAATTCCTCCTCGTCTTCCATCTCCATCCATAATACAATCAACACTCCCACAAATACTGAAATTTAGATTCCTCGCTACTGCCTGAACTTCTAAGGACAATAGTTTGTCTCCATTAAGAAGGCATATTTGGGATCTTTCTAGTAATTAAGCGTGTAAGACCATTAACTGCTGGCTAGTTCCCAAGCCCCCTACAGTACCAACTATTGCAACTCATTGGTCCCGGCGAGGCTGCTCTATAGCCTCCACCGATTTATCATTTAGATTAATCCACATCTTATGTCTTTTGGGTACGTCGTCAACTTTCATCTCTATTGGCTCATCTATAAGCCTCAGCATCTTCCTCTTCGAAACCTCCTTCACTCCAGAACCATTGCTCCCCTCATTTTTCAGTAATTTTCTTGTCTAACGACTAGTTAGTTTTGGTTTTAGACTCCCTTCGGGTAGATTTTATTTGGTTAACTGGTCTGTGATAGCTTGTAGAGTGGCTAAGGGTGTAAGGTTATATGCGTTGGCTATGGAAGTCATGGTAGGTGTGGGACATGTGTTGGTTTTAGTAGGTATAGTGTATTATGTGGTTTTGGTAGGTGAAGCTTTGAATTTCAGTTTTTTTGGGTTAATTTATGCAGGAGGGATTTAGAAAGTGGGAACGACGGGCTTTGGATCTTAGATGTGAAGACATGTAATGTGTTAGGAATTTTGTTTTCTGGTGATCTTCCATGGGCCTGTACAATCTCTCTAAAAGGGTCAGTTAGGAGGCCCTCATCATCTCTCCCACTACACTTGTTTATGAGAACTTTCTCCTCAGATGACTCTTCTACTAGGTGATCAAGATTCTTCCCCTTGTCGCTCCCAACCGTCGTCTCACTTCCAATACTATCTCAGCCCTGTAACCCAAAAACTATAGCTCATCCCAACAACGAAGCTTTCACTCGTGGTCCATATTGCCACTCTGATATGTCCGGACAAAAGTTTCGATCATACGTCTCGCAACTTCTCATCAAATGGCCTATTATACAACATTAGTAGCACTATATTGGAAGAGATTCATATTTTAAAAGTAACCATAGTATGTTGCCTCCAATCTTGATTGTGAGACCCCGAAGAAGGGGGGTTTTGTTATGTCAACTTTCCCCTTCATACACAATGACTTGACAACCCCTTGTACTGGATCATCATCAAGTCGCACCAGTGTCCCAATCTATCCAGTCAAACTAGTCTCTGTATGTGAATTAAAGCACGTAAGAGGTGCACCGTAAACCCGAATTTAGAATTTCACTTGAGTAATAGTGATAGAAGATGGTTACTCGGTCCCACTCAGCTTTTTTTGATAGCGAAAAACGACCCCTCAAAATGCCAAGGTTGATTATCAATGATAAGATCTCTATCCTCCTCCTTCGAGAACTAAAAAAGTACAATCTTTGGCATCTATTCAGTGGCCACAATCTCCCGTTTTGCCCCTCATGCCTTCCATGCCTTGGTCATAACCTCAATTAGAACTTTCATGTTCTATGCCTTCTCACAGTAGAGTGTACCACCTAAACAAATCCCCCTCCCCCCGCTCTATTGTTATTTGGAGGTCGCATCCGCATATTATCAAGTTCAATTTTTCTCCTTAGTTCAACCCACCATAATTCTTAAATCTCATATGAGCCGTTCAAAAGAGAGTGAACCTGGATTATAACACATACAAGAAACAACCAGATTCTACGCCCTAAACACATGTATATTGCTCCCTACACTTCCACAAACAAACCCTACAAAGGAAACCCTAACCCTAGATAATGACTGCAAGAATAAAATCAGACGAAAATAATGCAAACAGATTGAAGCTAACTCGGAATTAAGATATCAAACAAAATTAGATCTCATATACACACAAAACAACCATAATCACAAGTAGCATAACGACGACGACCATACACAGTAATATGGACTTTAAAAAAACTTAAAGAACTAGAAAAAGAAGATTAGGACGTCCCACACTGATGTAACATAGAAACTGGAGATCACTAAAATCATTACCATCACTAAAACGATGGCGGCCAACCTAACCCTAGGTAATGCGGCTGCTCCCTAGAGAAGAACCGCCATTTCACCTATTTTATTAATGATATATCATTTGGTTGTTCTTTCATATTTGATTTTATAGTTATTTATAAATAGACATATTCTCTACTAATTTAAATGGTTGTTTTTTTATAAGAAAATCTCATAAAATATAAAAGGGATCTTCTATATTATTTTAAATGTTATTTCCTGCTTCAACGGTTTATCCTTTCATCTTTGTCCGTATATACACATTTGATGTGTCCTAAATTACTTGTGAGTAGCTTCGTCAAAGGGTTATTAAAATAAATCTAAGAGTAGTGGTGTTCAGTAAATAAAATCTAAAAATAATTTTTTTATAGAAAATATAATAAAAGGAGTTTTATCAATTTATAAGGAAAGACAAGTCAACTATTAATCTAGGTCCGGAAGATAATTATATCAACCCAATACCTAAATGATTTGAAAATATAAATAGATGATCCATAAATCTAAAATCATTAATATAGGACTTGTTTGGAAAGTTGCAATAGAAATAAAATACATATAAAATCTTTCATTAATCTATAATAAGTTAATTAAGAAATTTTATTAGGAAAAATCTCCATCAACTCTTCTCGACTGATTCAAGTTTTTTTTTTCTTTTGCAATTTTCTTTTTTTTTTTTCTTACGAAAATGGGTATTCACCTTTACAAACACATACCAATTATTGTGTTAATTACGTTTGGACCATGACACATGTTTCACTAAATCTTAAAAACGTTCTAGATGAGTTTGAAAACAAGGCATCTATAGTCGAAGATTTTGATTGAGGAAGATATGATGGATTCATGAAAAAAATTAAAAGTGATCATTACTTTTTATTCTTTGAGAAAAGGAAATGTCTTCCTATCTTTAAAAGTATGAGTGATTTCTTACAAAGTAATATAGTGACAAAGATACCACTCTACCATACAAGTACATATAAGGGATAAATATGTAATTGAACATCTTATTAATATGTATTTATTACAAGGAATTAATAAATCCATCCATCAATTACTTAGTTATATATTGTCTTATTTGTATTATTAATTATTAAACCTGAGGTATCATCAATCTTTTGTTTTATTAAATATTCACAAGCTTTATTTTTCTAAAATATATTATTTAACATGAAAGTTTTAGAAAAATATATGCTAATCCAATATATCATAGGGAGTCTCCTTAATTACCAAAAAAATCATCATATGGAGTAAACCATGGAAGGACAATTAATCAATTAAATTTGATATAACTTCAAATTTTAGTATAAATTGCAAAGTAGTTCTAATATAATGTTTCTTGGCAAAAACTATATACTTATGATGCAAAGAACAAAAATAAAATAAAATCATGCATCGTAGTTTTGATGCTAAATTAAAAAGTAGTTTTAACCTTTAAGATAAGAAACACCTAAAAACTTATTAAAAAAAGGTTTAAGATTTATTATTTTACTTTTTGTATCTGTGTTAAATGATTTGTCCGATAACCTTTTCTGTTGTATACGATTTAAGTATTAGTAAAATTTATTTTTTAAACATATTTATTGATCAAGTATACATTACAAGTACAAAAATGTGAATTTATTGATATAAAAAGACAAATTGATAAGAATGTACGTGAGTTTCACACTAATATAAAATCACATATTCCAAACCTAAACGGGAATAAAGAGTTATTAATGGGAATATTTCATATATAAGATTACTCTTTAGCTTGTCACTGTTTTATTTTTTATAACATTTCTCCTTATCCATATTTAATGAGTTATTATCGATATATGAGTCAACTTATTTGTTTATGTTTTTAAAAGAGATATTTCAAACTTAAATGGAAAGTATGCTTGATATTTATATTTTTATTTATAGAAACTAATATATTTTGATAACTAAGTTTTTACTTATCTATTTACTTCTATGAATAATTATTAATTAACTATAAATTACACAAAACGTTAGTTAAGCTTAGTAATACTTCTTAACCTTTACATTATAATTATTGATAATTACTTGAAAAGGTCACAATCTCAAGTAAATATATTTGAAAAAAATATATGTATAATTTGCAATTTTCATATTAAAATGTTAATCCATATCTAACACTATTTTCCATAACATGAAGAGTTAATTTTAGTGAACATTAATATAATATAGGTGTTACATCAAGTGACTTTAGCCAAAGATGATATAGTACAATTTGATTGTTAATGAGATAACTAAATATATAAAATCTTATGACTCTTCTATATTATATTTTTTTATTCTTTTTTTATATAAAAACAATTGGAAGATTTACAAGGGAGTGTAAACATGAAGTAATTATATTTGCAATATTTATCTTTAAATTATCAAAATTAATAACTTATGCTACCCTCAATCCAAAAAAGAATCATGGTTGACATATGTATAATCTTTTTATTTTGTCAATTATTAAAAAAAGTATAACCTTCTAAAATCATGAATT
This sequence comes from Ajuga chamaepitys, assembly GCA_958295605.1. Classification (NCBI taxonomy): domain Eukaryota; kingdom Viridiplantae; phylum Streptophyta; class Magnoliopsida; order Lamiales; family Lamiaceae; genus Ajuga; species Ajuga chamaepitys. The sequence goes on along the minus strand of OY282498.1, from coordinate 36,368,743 downwards.
CTCATTTATACAACTTCATTTTTTTTTTTCAATTTGACTTATCCAACAATATTAACTGATACATAATTTTAATATTTTTGCTTTGACTAACAATTAAAACAATGCTTTGTTTTTTCTTTTTCTATCGCACAAAGTATTTTTTAAACAAGGCTCTATTTTGTTAGGAATTAGGATGCAATTAATTGAGAATAATAGGACGAAAAATAAAAGACACAAATTTGTTAATCGAGTTCGTCAAGAATGACTACGTTTGGGCGTACTATCAAGCCAGGAGATAACTAATAATTTCGGTGATAACAAATACAATGAATCATAGGGTTATTTATAACTCAAGTTGGGTCGTAACTCTAAAAGCCCATTCATCTCGAATACTACTTTTAAGGCCCAAAAAAATTCCTCGAGGTCCCTGCCCCTGAACCCCTGCCAACTCACCGGCAAGTTGGATCACCGTGAAGCAGTCTCTCAGGCTCCATAACCCCAACATTTTTATGGACCACATGGACGTAATTATAAACAATATCATCATTTCACTTTGATAAGAAGTTCCTTTTTATTATGTAAGACTTTAATACAAGATTCATATGAATTAATGAGTATATTTTAATCAATTATAAAATTATATATTAAGGACTATTTATTTTTATCTTGACATACTATACACTTTTTAAAGATATTTCTTAAAAAGAATATAATAATATATTTTTAGTTAATTTTGTGGTCCACGTATAACGCACGTGTCTCTAACTAGTTTGATGAAAAGTGCAAGAGTTATCTTTGATAAGAACATTAAAGAGTGATCATTACTTTTTATACTTTACTTATCTTTCAGGTCCTGGCTGATAAAACTCATTTGATAAATGAAGGACTTGACATAATCATCATTTGATAAAGATCTAAACTTTAGATGACAATATTTTTATTTTAAGTTTTGAGAATGCTAGAGTGTTGCTTATCTTAAAATCATTTTTTTTCAATTCAGCATCAAAACTACACTTTTTTTTTTTTTTATTATTCTTTGCATCATTATTTTTACTTTTTCTCAAAATAAATATTATATTAGGATGGAGATCCTCCCCTACCCACCATGCATGTTCACATTACCCCTTTTTATTTATTTATTTATTTATTTATTTATTTAGTAGTTTAGCATCAAAACTACAATGTATGTTCTTTTTTTGTTCTTTGCATCATTATTGTTTCTTTTTTTCTCAAAAGAAATTTTTTATTAGGACGGAATGATCCCGTACACATATGTGCCCACCGGTGTGATCTAATTATCTTATCCAATGGATAAGATAATTACTTACTTCTTTTTAGAAGATCTGGCATATCAGTTATCAGCGATGGACACATGTGGGAGCTCTATATAATAGGATTACTTTGTAATTTACACTAAAAGGTATATCAATATTTAATTTATTGGAGAGTCCTCCCAAGTTTTACTCCATATGACATAGTGAATGAGCATACATTTTTTTTTTTAATTTTCAATAAGTTTAATAGGCATGGTCGGATTAGGCCTTATTGGTTTGAGCCTTGTCGGGTTGGCCTGATAGTTGCCCATCCCACATGAGTTGGCACCCTAACATCAACAATTGACACATTAACATATGTCCACGGCGGTAGGCGAGCAGGAAAGTATATTAGGATTACCTTATAATTTATACTAAAAGGTATATGAATATTCAATTTATTGGAGAGTCCTCCCAAATTATACTCCATATGATATAGTGAATGAGCCTACATTTTTTAAATTTCTCATGTCAACTAATATATTTAAGCAAAATAAATCTTATGAAAATAAAATAAAAGTTCAACTATATTCTAGCTCTGGATTCAAGGTTAAATACACATTACATATGATTATAAGTTTCATATTTTTGAAATAATATAAATAAATAATCTAAAATTAAGTAGTGGACCAAATTATTAATTCTTGCAATAAATAGATATTTGGAATGTGGTAAATTAGGTAATTTTCCTTACATATCTCTTGATACTAATTGTATGATATAAGAGCGTTGCTGGAGTATACATATTTCTAATGTAAATGTAAAACTCTTACAATATGGAAATATTTTGTTTATGATTGGAGGGCTGCAAGGTAAATGTGTCCGTAGAAATTCTGGATTTAGTGGGTTCAAGATTTTGGGGTCGTTTTGGGATGAAATCGGGTGAGATTTGTGACATAAATTCATAAAATGCGACGAAAAATTTGTTAAAATTTTATGTTATAATGTTTAAATTATTAGACAATGATTAAGGTAGTTATTCGAATTTATAAGATGAGGATGTGAGATAAAGAAAGGAAAAAAATGCAAGAGAGAGAAGTAGTTGGTTTAGCGAGGGCGAGGGGGAGGGGGAGGGAGATGGTGGCGCTGGATTCACCTAACTCATTTTTTATATCCTTAAGATTGAATCATCACATATATTCTCATCGGGAATTCTATTCACACCACACAAAATTCTCTCTACGCCACTTTTTCTTTATGCACCACGTTTTTAATTTTTAAAATGTGATTTTTTCTATACACATCACATATACTCTTCTTTCGGCACTCACAAAAAATTGGTACCAAGATGTCATTAAATGGTTGATCACATAAGTTTGATCTCTCTCGCAAGAAGAAGACGCAGAAATCTACTTGAACAACCAAAAGGATTTTGTCTTCATCGACCCACTATCTATTGTTCTTCTTCTTCTTCTTCTTCTTCTTCTTCTTCTTCTTCTTCTTCTTCTTCTTCTTCTTCTTCTTCTTCTTCTTCTTCTTCCTCCTCCTCCTCCTTCATTGCCAACACCAACTTGTATAAACAAACTCCTAGCATTCAAAATGGGTAAAAATAAAACAAAATTAATTGATCTCAATGACAACAAAATGACTCATAATAGAATTCTGCACTGAAAAACATGAACCTTCATATCTACATCTAAACTTAAAAGCTGCAGCAGCTAAATTAAACCAAGGATCAGTAGAAGACGGACACATCTGTAATGCAAAAGAACACAGAGCCACGAAAAAAGATAAAAAGAAGACCAGAAGACATAGAAATGGAAGCGGATATGGCGTTCGATCAAATTAGAAATTTTAGACAACTATTAACAATTTGATAAAAATCTTAGGGCATGTTTGGTTGGGGTTGGCCCAACCTCTCATCAGTTTGGCCAACCCCACCTCATGTTTCTTTGGGCTGGTTTGGCCAAGCCACGGTATAAGGGTTTGGTGGGGGGACATCAATCACAAATCCAAACATTACTTTAATTATTCTCCAATCATTAATAACTACCTCTTACCCATATCACATCACATTTTACAATTAATAATTAAATTTCACACTCCAACCATAACCCCAGCCACCCAACCAAACATCACTCTCTAACACCCCCAGCCACTAACTCCAGCCACTTCCCCCAGCCCAGCCACCCCAGCCCCAACCAAACATTGCCTTAGATTCTGCACTTCCAAGATTTATTGATGGAAAAGAACGTCAGGGATGCGTTCTCAGACTTGGATGTAATGGCCAAAACCAGCTATCAGTGGCCAAATGAGAGGAATCAGCCAAGAAGAGTGGCTAGCGTTGTAGAAGCAGAGCCAAACGATACTATTACATCTTCGTTGTCTGCCTTGACAAACCAAGTAAATCTGCTAACTAGTCTGACGTTAGTACAACACACTGATACCTTAGCACAGCAGTCATCAGGACAGGAAGATGTTAAAGAGGTTACTTCGTAAATAGAGAAACTTTAATAACTTCCAGAATAACCAGCCAAGGCACAATCAGTATCCACCTAACCAAAATAATCAAAACTTCTCCTGTGGAAACATGAAAAGTTCGCTTAATCCGCCGCCAGGCTTTGCTGTCATAAATGGTATGATCCATGATGGCCAAAAGCTGACATAAGAAGAAATAGTACAGTCACAGTTTGCAAAGTATGATAAAAAATTAGCTCAATTGGAAAGAAAGATGGATGGAAGATTTATCGAGCTAAACAAGCAAGTGACTAGTCAAGGAGCGGAGATCAAATAGTTGGGAGAGAATATGAATGAAATATCCTAAAACCTAAGTCAATTGATAAAGATTGTTGGGGCTCAGCACAAGCAGGGACAATTTCCTAGCGACAATGCATCAACCCGAAGGAGAAGTGTAATGTTGTCTACTCAAGGGGCAAGACTGAACAAGAGAGTCAAGAGCCGAAGAAAGCTGAAAGGGGGATTGAACAAAACCAAGAGGAGGTGGTCAAATCTAAGTTTGCACCACCGAAAAGAAAAGAAGTCTCTGAATACATACCTCCCATTCGATTTCCTCTAGCACTCATTAAAAAGAGGGATGACCAACTCCGTATTGAACATGCTAAGCTTTTGAAAGAACAAGAAGCTAAGAAGAAGTTGGAAAAGGAGGAATGGACAGCGAGGAAAAGATTAGCAAGGGAGAAATTTGAACATCAAAAGAAAGAAGGCAGCAATGAAAAAGATAAGAAAATACTAATTTCTTCTTTTAATGATTCATCTGAATTCGATTTACATGATAATATCTCTGCTAATCCAGTTCCTTTAGAATGTTCTAGTACATTTTCTGTAGTGTAGGACAAACCCGAGGAAGAAATTGAGAAAAAGGAGGTCATGAAAGAGTCCACGGTTAGAAGTGTCATGGAAGCCGATTGTGTGCTAAAGGACTCAAAGACGACGCACGCTGAGAAAGAGGCAACGATGAAGGAGGACATGAGTCCCCCAAAGAACACAACCACTCGCACAAAAAGGGCAACCAAAAGAAAACTTCCAGGGAGTTTTTCCATATCTTGCTCTATTGGTAGTCAATTGTTCAAAAATATGTTGTGTGACTTAGGATCAAGTGTCAATCTAATGCCTCTTAAATTGTCTGCACAATTAGGATTAGCGGTAGTAAATCAGTCTTCTACTACTATCCAATTGGCGGATGGATCAGTACTAACGCCATCGGGGGTAGTCGAGGACGTACTTATTGGAGTTGAAAATTTTGAATTATGATTTTCTAGTTGTAGACATGCAAGGGAATATGGATGTCCCTTTCATTTTAGGTCGACCATTCTTGGAAACAAGTCAAGCTGTGATAGACATGCCTAAAGGGAAGTTGACATTTTGTATCCAAAACGAAGTAGTCACACCCATTTATAATAGGTCGAGCCTAAAAGAAAAAGGACAAATGTTGTGTCATTTATACTACTGTGAAGAGTCCTGAGTTTCTAAATAAAGTCTTATTAATCCAAGGGCAAGTAAAAATAGTTGGTTGGACTTTGGATAATAAAGAAACCAAGATGGTTCTCGGGCTGAAGACGTAAAATATAGCGCTTGTACGGGAGGCATCCCGATGTTTACTGTTTTCCGTAATTTTATTTATTTTATGTTTTACTGGTATTTTTAGTGTTTTTGTGATTTTAGGGACCAACATTGACGAATCAAGAGCGAAAGAACGAGATAGCAAGAAGTAGGGGTAAAAAAAGACGAGAAATTGGCCTAGCTCACGAGGGCAAGCTACACAACCGCTCCACAAAGGAACGCGGTCGCGTAAAAAATAGTTAGGAAAGCAATTTGATTTTGATCAGGGCGACGCGGTCGCACCACCTCACGACGCGGTCGCATCAAATTCAGCCTAAAACATCAAGCCAGGATAGCTCGAAGCGGTCGCGTCTAGTATGTGACGTGGTCGCGTCAGCCCACAAAGAGGATTAAAACAACCACATCAGCACAAGAAAATGAAGCTCGAGCTTGGAGATAGCCGCAAGATGTCCGTTGGGATGCGTTGGCCCAATTTTGGAGCCAACACGGTTTCCAACCACCACAACTGCCACAATTATTTATGAGTTGAGCACCAAGACGTACCACTCTTTTCCTACAAACTTGGCCTTTGACCAAGTTTGGGGAAGGGGGTGAATAGTGGGACGACTTGGCAGCTATTTACATTTTTCGCATGTTATTTGTTTTGTGTCTTTTGCTTGTTTAGTTACTTGATGTGTGCTTTGATGAGCCTGTGTACTCGTTCGTGTTGGTATTTCTGTAGAGGAGTCATTAGGTCTGTGAACCCATTTAGGTTCTTTGAATTGGTGATCATTTTGGTCATAGTAGTTTTTATGCTTTATTTGTTTATATTGTTATTGGAGTCTAGAAGTAATAAACCCGAGTAGTAGTTGTTTGAGTTGTGAAAAAAAAAAGAAATTTAGGGAAACGATAGACGATGATGTGTTAAATGATGAAGTGATTTTGAGTAAAATATTGATAAATTAGCACATAGTAGAGCATGAGAGGTAATTTGAGACAAAATTGAGCTTGAACTTAGAATATTTGATCAAAATTAACCTTATGAGAATTTGAGCCTAATTGTACTCCTATTTTTGGAGTAATATGATTACTTTCGGTGTGGATTTTGATTGAATATATGTATTAGTCTCTAGAACTTGCCTTGAGTCTTTACTATGAATATGTCGAGTATATGTTGTGACTTAGGAAAGGATCTTAAGTTCTTGCTTTCAGCCTATTTTTTATCCTTGAAAGATTATCCTTTGTACCAAAAGTTCATAATTTATCCTTAGTTAGCCATTTGAGCTGAATAGCCTATTATTTCATAAGCTCGATATTACAAGCCGAAAATCTTTCGATTTAAACCTATGGCATTAACTGGATTAATCAAGTAAGAGGGAGAAGGATTGGAAGGTAGTTGGGTAAAAATTTTGGGAAGAAAAAGAAAAAATAGTGGATAGTAAAAAAGATGAAGGGAAGAACAGAATGATAGGTGAAAAGATGGGAAGAATAGTCTCTCCTAGTTCATAAAGAAAAGAAAAAGGAAAGAAAAATAAAAACAAAAAGAAGAAAAAAAAGAAGAAAAAAATTGGAAAAAGAAAAGAAAGAGTTGTGTTTATAATTTGTTCATAATTTTGAGGAGAGGCTAGGAAATAAAGTTCTTAGTTGTTGAATTGAATAGAAAAGTCGGGTAGTCCCAAGATGTGGTACCCATATAAATGAAAGTCACTTAAATTGTAAGGAATTTTGAAGGTGGAGAAGTCACTTTGTAGGGTGATTTATGAGTGATGTATTGAGGGGTAGTCGGGTTAGGAGTAACTTGATTAATCCAAAAGTAATCACTTTTAACCAAATATATCCCACCTTACCTTAAGCCCACAATACAATAAAAAAGAAAGACCTTTTTTTATCCTTTGTCACACATATCGAGTACGAGGTCTAGTTTATATGATTGGCAGCATATGGTAGGCTTTGCATATAGTTTAATTTGAGTGGAAATATGTTTTAACTTAAACACGTGGGAGATGAACGAAACACTTACCCGGTGAGGATTGAATAATTTGAAAGTCCAAAGTCTTGAAAGTAGTTGATTTTTGCGTTATCACATATGCTCAATTACACTCTGTTGCTTAGCTTTTTGAGAAAATCAATCTGAAATTAGATTCATCGTCTAATCATCCTAAATACATGTAGTGTTGTTCTATTTACTTTGTTGTTCGGGACAAACAACAATTTAAGTTTGGGAGATTTTGATACACGTTGTGGATGCATACATTTAGGTCGACTTAAGTGTTTATTTTGTACATTTGTATACATATTTTGCCAGGATTCATTTATATGTCTTATAGTGGGTCATTTCACGTGTTTTGACCCATTTTGGAGTTAATTATGAGAATTTATTCCATTTAGACGAAGTTTGGAGAAGAAACAAGTCAAATACGGTAAAAAATGGACGATAAGGGAGTTAAAAGAGCAAAAAGGTAGACAACGGCTACGTCCATGGACGCGGCCGCATAAAAAATGGCCTAGAACATGGAAAAGATGCTGCCTAACCAATGCGGTCGCGTTCAATATAGGGCGCGGTCGCATCGAAAAGTTGCCTGAAAGTGATGTTTTCAGTAAGCTTGACATACCTTTAGTATTTTAGCCATATCTTAAGATCTACAACTCCGACTGAGGTGTAATTGGTGGTGTTAAAAAGCCAATCCCAAGGGCTACAACTTTATCAGAAAGAGACAAAACCAAAAAATGACCGGAAGATCCTCAAAAATGGTTTGGAAGGCAAACCTAAAAACTCGCTTGCGCATTCGACGCGCGATCGCGTCAAATCCTACGTGATCACGCCAAAATTACTCGTTTTAAGCAGTTTTTGGTTAGGTTCAATGTTACTGCGCCATGCATGCACGCTGCTGCGTTTTCTTGTTGATTTTGATGTCCAAATCCTAATCTAAAGAGGATTTTAGCCCAAGATCTCCCAAGATTTGGCCCTAACTAATAAAAAGAGGCCTAAGCTTGAGATTTTAGAGGGACTGACAATTTTACATACTTTCAAGTACGAGGTTTAGGAGCGAGGATCAACAAGCAAGACGTGAGAAAGATCGGCGACTCAGGATTTGGGGTTTGTTCTTTCTTTGTTTATTTTATCGTTAAACAATGTTTGTCTATGAATTATTGTTTCTTTCGATTATAAACATGAGTAGCTAAACACAGTTGTGTTCTAGGGATCGAAAGTAGGATTTTACAATGATGTTTTGATTGTTACTTTTGAATTATAGACTCCAGTTTAAGATATTTATCTCTGTGTTTGGTTTCATCCTTATAATTGAATTTAATCCGGCCAATTAGGTTTAATTTACTCGTTTAACAGTTCCGCTTCGAGAAAAGGAAATTCTTAATAGACGATAACGAATTGCACAATTGTCTATGATTGTGTGGGAAAAGGTTGAGGGGCTGTTAAGAGTTGTTAGGATCAATTGAATCGAGAGAGTAATTATTCTAATCAATCTATGATTTAGTCGCTTTGAGAGAAGCATTAGGTTAAATTAGTGTCGTCCAATAAATATAAAACTGGTTTAAAAGTCTGTAGTTTTTACGTTAATCATTCATCAAAGTAATATATGAAATCGACACCCTAGAATACATTCTCGTTGATTGGAATCACTTTTATTACTTAGTTCAGTTTAATAGTTTATACGCGATATTGTTTAATAATTACTCAATAATCCACCAATTCCAGTGTCTAGTTAGGGTAATCCTAGATAATTAGGGTATCGAACTATGTTAGCTTATTTCCTGTGAATCGACCTTGACTTTCACTATATACATATACACCCGTGCACTTCCGATATTTTCGGGTTAGAATTAGAGCCAATAACAATTATTAATTTCATGAGTGCAAGTATGCAACCTACCCGCACTCCATGTATGTGTGCTTTTATTTTTTAGTTGACACATGCTTGAGGTTATTTTTCCCAGTTATATGTTTGTGTGTAGATTAATGATGTTGAAATGCTAGGGTAAGTGAATAGAAACTCAATCATCCATCGATTTCCTTCATATAGTTTAACATTCTTTTTTCAGTAATTTGTAAGTATAAAATTCCCAAAGGAACCTATATTGTAATATTGAAAACCTTTACCATCTCATGTTCTAATGCTTATCAATTAGTATTTAATATATACAGTGAGAAGACTCTATTCATCTTTATAGATGTGATGTTTTAGTGTAGAGTAAGATGTTACAGTAGGATTATGTCAAACTGTGTCATTATTATGAAGAAAAAAACATTTAGGGCATATTTGGACTGTGATTGGACCATTTGGATTTTCCATCTTTCCTCATCCATCTCCTGTTATCTACATCATTATCTGCATCACATTTTACAATTCTCAAAATCACATTTTTATCATTACAACATCCTATATCACATTTTACAATTTTCAATACAATTTTTTATTCTTACTCAATCAACCAATCATTACTTACATCACATAAAGCCTATTGATGTGATATCGATAGTGAACATCCTACCTTACTACACTCTTAAACAAAAATATCTTCATGAATAGACCAACTGTGGTTGTATTCCAGCGAACGGGGCACATTCCACTACATCTCAATCTAAATATCCCCTTAGGACTTATTTATTTAACATTTAGTTTATTTTTCAAATAAGCCACATTCTATGCTTTTGTGTTTGTTATATGGGCCACGTTTTATGTTGGGGTGTTCAACATTAATTTATTTGACATTCAGAGGGTGATTGGCTAAAGCTTATTTAAAATATCTTATAAATTTTAACATCTTATAAGAAGTTTTTAGAGCTTTAGTTTATAAGATGTTAAATTTTATTTTAAAAGTAAATTGTTGAAGTGTTTAGTGTTGAGAAAGAACAAACACGAAGCAATGAATGATAAACGAGAAAATCGACAAAGTAAAAAATACACTAAATTTAACGTGGTTCGCTAACAACTTATTAGCTACGTCCATGGTCAAACGAGAGGAATAAATCAATATATCAAAGAGTGTTACAATATACGACTGAGACGAATTTGACCCTATGTTTACTATCAAACTCTCCATCCTAACAATTGGAGACAAACTAAGTATCAAATCAATTGCCACTCAACCAAAACAAACTCTCCACACTCTATTGATCAAACGACTCTAGACCCAAAAATAGATTCCCAAAAGCAAACTGAATATTCCAGACCAAAAGAGTACTAAGTACTCAATAAATATCAACTCTGGAATATCCCAAACTAACAACCTCTCTCTTGTCTGTCTATCTAATACAGATCCCAAAGACAATAGGACTATTTATAAGCCCCCAAACTTAATCCTAGACACAAAAGGAATCAAACTGGGCCTAAACAGCTTAAGCCCATAATCTATACCGCCGAGGCCTGCCACGGCCGCGCCCATCTGTCGCGCCTGTGCGCGCTTGGTGTTCGCTTCTCATCGCTGGTCGCGGCCGCGCTAACTCCACAGCGCCAAACTCACTTTTCAAGGCACGATTTGTCGTGGCCGTGTTGCTTCTAACGCATCCAGATTTGCTTCAATATTTTCTTCCACCTTGACACGAACGTCGACCCAAATCGAATCAGATTCAAGGCACAATTCCTAATATTTAGATATAATAAGATGATAGAGTTAATTATAAGATGTTATAATGACATTTTTTTGTAATTGAAATAGTAAAATTTGAAGTAGTCAATTAAATTAGATCTTATTTGAGAAATAAGTTGGACCCGTCTTACTTAAATGTTGAAATTCCTAAAAGTAACGCAGGAAAAAAGAAAGTGGGTTCGCCAAAAGAAAATCAACTTGGACAAAAAAAAAAAAAAAAAAAAGAAGTGAAAAAGACATACTTTTTATGTCGATAACCTAAGAGCAATCAATCAAATATTGATTATCACATAATCGATTGTACGCTAGTTTGAAAATGGCTCTTCTGATCAGACGAAATGTTCCAGATGTTCCTAGAAATTCTTGCGCCCATTTAAGTTGCTAACAAATTATATTAAAGATGATATAAGATTTTATTTTAAAAATGATATAAACACTTTAAAAATACTTATAAGCTTTTGAACATATTATAAGATACTTTGGAGAGTTTATAAGTTCATCCAAACACAGTCTTAATTTGTTGAGCAGAATAACACATCTAGATATTGGCTGACATGTTTTTTTTTCTTTTTTAAATTTTAAAAAAAAGGTTATTGAAGTAGTTATTTAGGTATTGTGGCTTCTAGAATTACTCCATGTGCATGTTTAGAAATGTATTTATTTATAAGAAAAAGTAAAATAAAAAAATCAAATAAAATAAATTAAATAGTTTTAATTATTTTATACAAGTAGTTTAAAAGATATTCATTTTTTTTGTAGAGTTCAACTCACAATGGATATTCAAATTTAATCGCATAACCAACAATCAACGATCTCTTCTATTGAATTTAATATTTTATATCATTATATTCCATATAATTAAGGGGCAAACTTTGTTTGAGATGGAATATAAGTATCAAATTAAATACTAAGGAAAAGAGGGTTAGTTTTTAACTGTAAGAATAAAGTAAATCAAAAAATGAAAAGTGATCCTTGCCTTTAGTATGTTTGAGAAATACTTTGAAAACATTTAAGAGAGAGAGCTAGCAAAAGCAAATCTCTAGATTCTTCATTCCCTACGGGCAGATGTTGTTCATCTCTTATGTCTTTTTTTCTTTATGAAATATACAAATATTGTCTTAGAATTTAGAAAACAGAAAATAGTTTATATTTACTATTCTAAAAATGTGACATTATATTAGTAAAATAAATATATACATTTGTTTATAGTATGATATTAATATTTATTTTTACGAAAAAAGCAAGTTTTTTTAAAAAAAAAAAATAACTTAAACAGAAAAATAGTATAACTTTTTGGAAAGAATAATATTTGATAAATATTTCTAAAAGTGAATGTTCTTTAAAAAAATATTAATTCAACTTTAGAGCGCAACTTAAACCCAATACAAAAAATTCAACTCACTTTGCATACAAAAATCTAAACTAATAATCAATAAATAGTTGCTTATAAAAGTAAAAGAAAAGGTTAATTTGATAAATTACAAATAAATGATGAAATTTTATAGCATTTGCCGGAAAAGAAAAAAAATAAACTTAGAACTAATTTTGTCATTCTTTTGCTACGTGTATGAATGTCTCTTATTATAGTAATGAATTAGTCTATCTATTTTTAACAAGTAAAATGGATAGAAAACTTACTTGATTTCTTCTTATAGATAATTGTCTTTTATTATATAGTAAGATGAGATATTTTCTTAATTTGATAATGGCGAACCATACTTTCTATAAGGAAAAAACCACTCATAGATGGCCTTTGTGTACTTGATGAATTAGTTTTCAATTTTTTTTTGAAAAGACATCAATATAGCAATGGGTAATATGCAAGTCAATAAACTAGTGCTAACTGCTAACAATCTCAAATCTCTGTGAGCCTGTGACATCCATTTACGAGACACATTTATGGTATCTCGAGTGGTATGGGGATTTTCTTTTTTTCTTTTTTGTATATTTTCTCAATCAAGCAGCACTTGATGTTAATTCCATAAATGAATGCATGATATCCTTTTTTTTTTTTTTTTTGAGGGTAACACAGAATTATCATTAGCTGGCCAAATCGGCCTCCCTGTGTACAATGTTCTGCAAACAAAGGGGGATATCACCAACGAAAGTCCCCGGAAAATCATGATTGAAACAAAGTTTGGCTAATTTATGGGCTAGCATGTTAGCAGTTCGCCTAACCCACCTGAATTCAAAGACAGTAAAACTAGAACAACAAAAAAGAATATCAGATACGATCGAGCCCAGGTAAGATAGATCAGTTTTTTCCTTCTTCAATGCCCAGTATAGCACCATCGAATCAGTTTCAATTACCACTTGAGGGATTTGCAAGCTTTTGGCCAGATAGACTCCATCTCTACAAGCTATTGCTTCTGCTATGATTACTTCCCTTGGCACCTCATCTCTTCTCCATCTTGCTTTTACCACTGCGCCACTGCAATCTCGAATCACCGCCCCATAGCCTGTGCATTGTTGGTCTCGGACAGCAGCATCAGAATTAATCTTCCATTTCCCATCAGGTGGACAACTCCATTTCTCACTTCCTTCCAGTTGATTTTGGTTGATCTTTGGTAATTTGGCTTCTTGAAAATCCATAAAGTGTTGCATCGCCAACGATGATGTACGGACCTGGTCAACAATCATGTTATCAAAAATTAATTTGTTCCGAGAATACCAAATAAACCATGCATGTACGGCCCAGAGAGAAAGGTAATTGGTATCTGCTTTAGTGCTAATGTGAGTAATCCAGTCGGCCATATTCCCCAAACCTGCCACCTCCGAGATGTCCTGCCGTAAGACACATTGTTTCCAGAAAAATTCAGCCCAAGGACAATCCCGCAGGGCATGGATAATGGTCTCGGTTCCCTCTCCACATCTTTTGCATATTGGATCGACATCTACATGTTTTCGGATTAGGTTGTTATTGACCGGAAGTAAATTATGTACGCATTTCCATAAGAATAAATGGATTTTTGTTGGTACATCTAAACCCCACAGCCACTTCCACATCCTCACATCAGTTCCCGATCCAGACGCCGTATCCCGTCCCTCGTTCAACCAGGTTCTTGCTATTCGGTAGCCCGATTTCACTCTGTAAACTCCATCTTTTTCTGCACTCCAGCTGATCCGATCCTCTCCTAACGTGAATGAGATAGGAATCGTCAGAATTGCTCCTGCTTCTTCTTCGTTGAAAATCGATCGGATTTTTGTTTCATCCCAACCATCCATAGACTCCAGCATTAATTCCCTCACTTTCATATCTAGAGGCAGCAGCCCCCTGTCCGATTGAGCCCTTCCAGTAGTATTGTCCGGAATCCACCGGTCTCGCCATACTTCAATGGAATTGCCACTGCCAACCAACCATCTCATTCCAGGTTTTATTATTTCACAACCAGCCATTATGCTTCTCCAGCTATAGCTCGAATTATAGCCCACTCCGGCTTCTAGCAAAGTTTTTTTCGGAAAGTATCTCGCTTTTAAACATTTATATAAGGTGGTTGCTTCATTCTGTAATAGCCTCTAACCTTGCTTCCCGAGCATAGCCAAGTTGAAAGCTTCCAAATCCCGAAATCCTAGTCCCCCCTCCAATTTATGATTACACAGGTCCGTCCATTTTTTCCAATGAATCCTCTTTTCCTCCCCTTTTTGCCCCCACCAGAATCTAGACATCATCGAATTGAGAACCTTCCACACCTTTGATGGCATTACAAAACAAGACATTACATAGTTCGGTATTGCTTGGGCCACCGACTTTATCAACACCATTCGGCCTGCCTGACTCAAATTTTTGCTTTTCCAATCCTTAAGCTTTTTTCCTACTCTATTGACCACCGATTGGAAAATTTGTGCTTTATTTCTTCCAACACTCGCTGGGAGACCCAAGTAAACTTCATGCCTATTCACTTTTGGAGCTCCCATTAGAAGCGCAAATTCACTTGACTTCTCCTCCGGAACTGATCCGCTAAAAGCAATTTGAGATTTCTCTTTGCTTATTAGTTGACCTGACGCGACCTCATATTCCTCTATTAATCTCTTGACAGTTTCCACCTCGTTTCTATTCGCCCTCCCGAAAATGATACTGTCGTCTGCGAAGAGTAGGTGTGAAACTCTCGGGGCCCCTCTACAAATCAATGCACCGTGTATACGCCCATCCATCTCTTGTCTTCTGATCAGTGATGAAAAACCCTCTGCACAGAAAAGAAATAGATAAGGAGACAAAGGGTCTCCCTGTCGGAGCCCCCGAGATGGGATAAATTTTTCTCCTGGTCTTCCATTAATGAGAATCGAATAAGACACAGACTTCACACATCTCATGATAAGAGGCACAATGTTGCTGCCGAGCCAAATTTTATACATGACTTTCTCAAGGAATTCCCATTCTACCCGGTCGTAGGCTTTAGACATGTCCAACTTAAATGCAAAAGTTCCTTTTTTCTTCGCTCCATTATTTTTCATAGAGTGAAATATTTCAAAAGCTAAAAGAGCATTGTCAGTGATTAAGCGATTAGGAACAAAAGCTGATTGGCTTAAATCGATGACGGAGTCAAGACAAGATTTTATTCGGTTAGCTATGGTTTTTGTGACAATTTTCATGACAACATTGCATAGGCTGATGGGTCTATAATCTTTCAAAAATTCAGCTTTTCTCTTTTTAGGGATTAAGACAACATGTGTTTGGTTTATAAAGCTAGGGTCCCCCTGGTTGTTCAAAATATCCAATACACAAGATATAACATTGTCGCTAACAATAGGCCAGAACTTTTGGAAGAAGATGGCAGACATACCGTCAGGGCCGGGGGCCTTTGTCGGATGCATCTGTCCTAAAGCTGCTCCCAACTCATCCTTGCTAAAAGGCTCAGATAAGCTTTTCAATCTCGTGGAGTCCACTTTCTGCTCAATTGTATCAATCACTTTATCCATTCCCCTACACTCCCCTTTTGCAAATAATCTGCTATAATAATCTTGGAAGCTTCGGGAAATATCTGTATCTTCTTCCCATCTTCGACCACCCTCATCTATAATATACTCGATCGTATTTCTCTTCCGTCTGCCCGAGGCCACCCTATGGAAAAACGTAGTATTTTTGTCCCCATCTCGCATCCAGTTCACTCTCGAGCGTACGTGCCACAACGCTTCTTCTCTCCTCATCAAGGATGTAATTTTATCCTCAGTTGACCTACAGGCCGCAAGGTTTTCAGTAGTAGGAGTTTTTGCTTGGAGCTTTTCCAGTAACTCTCTTAGTGTATTGAGCCTCTTCTGTACATTACCGAATTGTGCCCCGTCCCATCTCAACAATGCAAGCCCACAATTTTTGATTTGTTCGGATAGAGAGATGGCCGAACAAGTCTGATTCGTTTCCCAGGCTTCTCGGATTACATCATGACAGCGTCTGTCTTGTAGCCACATAGTCTCAAATCGGAAAAGTTTCACTCTTTTTTGTCTCTTACCATATGCTCCTGATCCTCCCTTCCGCTTCTGCCATGTTATAACAATGGGGCAATGATCTGATTCTTGTCTCACCAGGTGTTCCACCGCATAATGTGGGTATTTTGTTATCCAAGCCAAAGTAGCTACTCCCCTGTCAAGTCTTTCTTGGATATTCGAAAGTCCCTCTTGGCCATTTGTCCATGTAAAATTATTCCCTTCAAAACCAATATCCTCAAGCTCACAGGATATAAGTGCTTCTTTGAAGTCCACCATCTTTTGCATCTCTCTTACTCGGCCTCCTTCTTTCTCGTGGCCAAACAAAATTTCATTAAAATCTCCAAGACAAAGCTATGGGCTATGATTCGTACTTCCCAGTTCTCGTAGTAGTTCCCATGATAGTGATTTATTCCCCTCTTCCGGCCATCCATAGAATCCCGTAAGTCTCCAAAGATTATCAGAATTGACGTGTCCAA
Source organism: Ajuga chamaepitys (assembly GCA_958295605.1). Taxonomy (NCBI): domain Eukaryota; kingdom Viridiplantae; phylum Streptophyta; class Magnoliopsida; order Lamiales; family Lamiaceae; genus Ajuga; species Ajuga chamaepitys. The sequence goes on along the minus strand of OY282498.1, from coordinate 36,351,948 downwards.
TGTAGGCGTCGATATGATGTAGCGATTTAGATTCTACAGTCAACTCCAGGCCTTCATGCCATAATAGACATAAACCGCCACTTCTGCCTCCTCCGCTCTGATCACAATCTACCGTCTCACAACATGCCAATCCTATTTTACGTTTGACTTCATCCATTTCATGTTTCAACAATCTAGTCTCCATCAAGAAGACTATTTTGGGGTCTTCTCTAATGAAATTATTCTGGAAGGTCCAATCATGAGTTGTATTGATAATTGGAACTCATGTTATGTTGTTGATCACGAATATTAATTATTCACTAGGGTTGTGCAACTATACATGAATGATTATAATAAGATATGACGAATCTTTTGGTAGGATAAAATAGAATTGATTAAGTTTTGGTCCTTTGAATGTTATTAAGTTTTTCCTTTTATCACAGTTTGCCTTTTGAATTTCAAATAATGTATATTATACACAATGAGTGAAAAAAAAGTAAAAAAAGAAGACAATTCTCAAGTAGTTCTGAAGAAACTCATGTTTAGCTATCGTCAACTTTATGTTATGATTTTCAGAGTGACTTATCGAATTGGATCGAAGATTTTAATTTATGATGGTAATGATGTACACATTGTACGCAGTTCAACTACCAACATGTTGGCTATATGTTATGATTTCCAAAGTGACTAATTGAAAGGGATCAGAGATTTTAATTTGTGATAGTATTCTTTACACAAATGATATTGCTTAATTTTTATTTAGTACTTTGGATATGGAATTACTCAACTATTTTATGTATTAAACCATTTTTTATCACTTAAAGTTATATATTATGATTACAACAATCACTTATACTAAATAGCCACATATGATCATTTATTAAATCATCACATAATAAAATGGCATTTTATCATCAATACCTACATACCGTGCATTGCACGGGTATATTACTAGTTGGCACTAAAAGATAGTACAAAATATGTGAGTCCCTTAGTGAGCAGTAGACCCGTCTGGAGTACCATGCCCTGGATCGACCCTAGCTATTTCAGTTTTTTACAGCTAGCAATCTTCTCGATCGCAGCTTATATTATGAAAACAAAAGAATTGCAATCCGATCGCCAATATGAACTTGGAATGAGAGTAATTGTCACTCAACTTGGTTAAGTTAGACTTAGCGCATATGTTGGGATACCATCTTCTAGTCTAGTATAAATGTAAAGTACTACAAAATCCGTCTAATACGCCCAATTGGTTGCTTATTTTGTGATGACAAACAATTGCCAAACTCAAACACTCTTTAATTTTGTATTCAATTTTCTAAAATCTATATTAATCCACTACAGCAATTAACGTCGACAATCCTGAAGAGAGGGTATTTTCACAAATACAAATATAGAGAGAAAAAATTATAAAACCTTAATGTTGCCTATCACAAAGTCTTTGAGATTTTGTAATGTAAAACTTAATAACATTTTGTAAATAACTTTTCTCTATATGAATAATTCACTTACTCTTCAATTTGTATTTATTAGTGTCGTTAGTTAGAAAATATTTTGAAAATATATAATTATCGCATATTCCACCAACATTTACTTTGTACTAGATGTCCACCCGTGCGATGCACAAAATAAATATTTTTTTTATTATAATACTTTATAATTAAATTTTTCGCCTATATATTATTTTTATTTTTAGTACCTTTTTATTATCACAAATTAAACTATCAATTAGATTTTCATAAATTTTGTTTATACAAATTTTGTGTTTTTAATTTTAATATCTTTCATTATCATAAATTAAAAATACCAATTAGATTTCATAAATTTTGTTAATTCAATTATTTGAATGCAGGATTCGATGAGCCTGAATATTTTAAATAAAATTTTCAATACAATTTTGAAATTTGTTCTACCTATTATTTCACCAATGCACTACACGTATTGTAATATTTGTAATGATATATTAATATCATCACATATCCGTATGAGGAGAAAAAAATGCCAGATATTTTGAATAGTCATAGTTTGAAAGCCTATTAAATAATATAATATTAGTATAAGAAGTCATAAATATATTAGTTACTTAAGTATATGAGTGGTAAAGTATTATCATGTCATATTCAAATAAATAAATATTTGACTTAATACTTTTATAGTCAAAATATTTTTTTTTCTTTTCACAAAATAGAAAAAGAATTAACAAGCAAACTAAATCAATTAACAAATCAGATTAACAAATATCTAGGTTTTTCTATGGTAAAGTGTAAACCTAGCTAATTTATGTTTTTATCAAATTTTTAAACAAAAGAATTCAAACTATAAAAAAAAAAAAAAAATTAAGATTAAAAGAAGATAAAAATTAAAGTAAATAATTTCAATCTTCTTAAAAAACGTGAATGTTTTTCATCCATCAAAAAAATATTTTTGAAATTATATCACACTAGTAATACTCCCCTGCGATCCACGGAAGTTTATTTAAAAGTAATGATTTTAATAAAACTAAATATGATATAGTCTAATATTTAAATATGTGATCGTTTTATCCTAATAAAATTTTTCTTTTTAAATGTAGGATAAAAGATAAATAAAATTATAGGTATAAATATAAGTTTCTCGCACGTTATATACGAATTTAATATAACTTACTTTATATATAGATGTGTGTACGTGCATGTATATATATATATATATATTATATTTTATAGATAAATATGATAAGAAAAAATCTTTTCCAATATGATCATTTATTATTTTTGAAATTCAAACACACATTTAGTGTGTCTGTATCATTTTTCACATATACGCATAATATCTTAATTAATCATGAATGTTAAAACTAACATCAATATCTAAACATAAACTCATGTTATTAAATAAAATAAAATGAATAATGTTATAAGAAATTTAATTTTCTTTATTTTTTTCATTTTACTTTAAATATAAATATATCTAAATAAAATTTTAAGTTCTCACTATAACTATTTACTTTTAAAAAATCTTATTTGCAAGTTTTAATACTATACTTGGTATTTCAGATATACGAAGAATAACAAAATAATAAAATAAAATTAAAAAGTTATTCAATAGTTGGAATGATAAAATAAAACATATGAGTTCTTCGATGTTTCTTAATACTTTCATATATATGTTGAAATTTTTCAATTAAATTATACATTTATATTGCAAATAGTAGATTCATTTAAAGAACACATTGGTTAATATAAAGAAAATAAAAAAAAAAATTGTTTAGGTTGCAAAATGTGAAAAAAGACATAATTGAAATTGGTTAATGTGAAAAAATAAGACACAATCAAGTTGGTTAATTTTGCTTATTTAAAAGAAGTTTAGTTGCGACTTGTATAACATCATAGTTTAGGATGCAAATTAAGTGCAATTTATATAAAAAAACAATAATATATGCAAAATACAAAACTTAATAAAAATATTAAGTTTAATTATCATATATAAAGTTATATATATACATGTATATATATATATGAGCAAACGTCATAGTTTTGTGATTTATCAACAAAAATAATTATTATAACAAATAAACATTGGCAAATTTAATAATTTAATATGCTGATTATAAATCAAATATTAACTATGCTTTTAATTCGATAAATTATTTGTTCAATTATACTATGCTTTTAATTCGATAAATTATTTGTTCAGTTATATATACATTGATTTTTTTCTCTCAATGTAATAAATGAAAAAAACTTGAGACAGTTCATGTCAGACAAAACAAATTGATTAGTTGTTGTTTTAATGAAATAATTGAGTAAAATAATTTGTAAAGATAATTATTTGAATGATTTTAATTGTATTGCGAACTAATACTATATTTACTGTACAACCCACAATAAACACTAAAATCTTACTCAAACAATCAATGAACAAATAATATAATATTTTAAATAGAATACCTCCTCCTTCTTCTTCTTCTTCTTCTTCTTCTTCTTCTTCTTCTTCTTCTTCTTTTTATTATTATTATTATTATTATTATTATTATTATTATTATTATTATTATTATTATTATTATTATTATTATTATTATATGGATGTCAAATCAAACATCGTCAAAAGTTGATTAATTTGATATAGTATACTACCTCGTTTTTTTAAATGTTCTTTTAGAATTGGATAAAAAAATTAAGGAGTAAGGGGAGTGGACAAATAAATCCCTTTCTAGATTTTTCTCTCTCCCCTTAAATCCCTTAATTTTCTTCATATTTCTTTACTACTTTTATCTAATTATATGTCAGGTTACATAATGGGAGATTTTTTAGGGGTAATAAAATGGGTAGTATTGGAAAATTTGTTCAATAAAAGCTAAAAGATCATTTAATTATAAATAAAATACAAAAGCTAAAAGAACATCTAAAAAAAGGGAAGTAGTACATAATAAATAGATTAGAAATGAAAAAAAAATATTTGCAACTTTAGAAGGTAAAATAAATTCTGACTCTTACCAAATGTGACAACTTACCAATCACAATCTAAAATTTTAGGCTGCGAAGTGTTACTTATAGAATTGTACATATTGTGGTTTATATATAAAATATATAGATTTTTTTTATTATAAAGTAATTTTTAAATTCTAACTATAAATAATTAAAATAACCATGAAATATATAATAAAAGGAACAATGATATTTTATATGGATATTTCATATGTAATGTAAAGTTTAATACTTTTTTCTTTATGAATCTGCTTTGATTTTTTTTTTTTTTAATTTATCTAAATAAAATTTCAAGTTCTAACTATATATATATATATATATATATATATATATATATATATATGTGTGTGTGTGTGTGTGTGTAATTATGTAATTTTCTCTTTCTAAGGTAAGATTTTCATTTGCAACTTTTAGCATTTCATTTGGTAATTTCAAATACACTTAAATATTTTTTATTTAATAAATTCTTATTTTAACAAAATAAATTCAAAATTTATTTAATAATTTGAATGACAAATTAAATTCTGTGAGTTCTTCAAAATATTTGAATATTTTCTTATTTTATTTGGTATTGTAAATTATTTATATAAATATTATATTTTTCTTATAAATAGTTATTTATTGAAGATATAAATTGATTAATGCGAATAAAATAATTAAATTGTCAAGAGTAAAAAAGACATTTGATGCTGATTAGTGCGTCAAAGTATTATTTATCTTACAAAGTGTAAAAACATATAATTGAAATTTTAGTAAAAGAAAAAAATTAAAAAAGATTGCAAAATGTAACAAATGTCATAGTTTAGGTGGCAAAGAATAAATTTCCTTAAAAAAATCCTCTTAAGAAAATACACATTATTAAAAATGTAACTAGGTAACTAAAAACAATTCAATAACAAATATAATATATAATTATACATATATTCAAAACTTTTGTACTTTTTGATAAAAAAAAATATATTAGCAAATATGATGATTTAATAAGTTGATTATAAAACAGATATTGATTTTGTTATCTTTGATTTAATAAAGAAGGACTTTCGTTATTTAGACAATGGTTTTTCTCCCTACATAACTTAAATAACAAAAATATTTAAAAATTTACGTCAATTAAAATAAATTGATTAGTTGTATTTTTTATTAAAAAAATACTCATATTTTTTATAAAAGAAATTATTTTAGTAATTTTTGTTGCAACTCAAACCAAAATATTATAGTTCAATTCACAATAAACATCGAGTTTAGCATAAATAATTAACCAACAAACAATCCATTTATTAAAATCAAATATCTCATCATAATATATTTGATATGGAAGTCAAATCGAAAATCGTAAAAAGATGAATAACTTGGTATATTATGCATAAAAATCGGATTAAAAATGAATAAGTTATTTGTATTTAGAAAAAATAAAAGAAAGTTATGAACTTACCAAAAATAAGAAAAAGTTACCAATTGGATGGTATAAATTGTTTGGAGGGAAAGCTAAATGACATTAATACCCTCTATTTAAAAATATTTAAAAATTAAAATATATCATAATCACCTTAAAACATATTTTACACGTAAAATAAATATTTTAATTATATAAATGCATCATGGATGTTAAATCGAAGACGCGAAAAGAGTCTTAATCTAGTATAGTTTTCATAAAAAATCGAGTTGAGAAGAAAAAGTTATAAAATCTTAAAATTTCAAAGGGAAAGATAACAAAAGAAAAGAAGAAGAAGAAAAATTGATTGGAGCAGAAGCAAAAAAAAAAAAAAAAAAAGAAGAGAGAATGATATGTCAGCAGAACACGTGTCAAAACAGGAATCATTGCCCTCCTCCTTTAGTATTACCTGAAGAGTAGAAATTATAAGGTCTATGGGTTTTCCATAGAAACTGCAATATTATTAGTAAAGATAATGATAAATAGTAGTCAATTTTACTTTTTGTGCCGTGCAGAGGGTTTTTCAGCTTTCCTCCAGAGTGCAAAAAGAGAAAGTCGGATTCATGGTTTAAAATTTGCTTAATCGACCCCTCCTATTTCTCACGTATTTTTGTAGATGACAAGATTCTCTTTTTTTCAGGCAAATAGGGAAATGTGTTCAAATGAAGGAAATATTTTGGCTCTATGAGAGTGCAACGGGGCAAAGAATAAGCTTAGAGAAGCTATTTGATAACAAGCATGAATATCACAACGGACGACAAAGCGAGAATTGTTGAAATTCTTAATGTCCAAGCCACTGATCAGTTTACTAAGTATCTCGGTCTTCCACACATTATTGGAAGATCAAAGACACATGTTTTGAAAATGGTATTGGAGTACTCAATCGTATCAAATGTTGGATAAGAAACAGCACTATCGAAGATGGGACAAGAAATTATGATTAAAAAGTGTTTCATGCAATTCCAAGTTATGCAATGAGTTGTTTCCAATTCCTGATATCGACATGTAAAGAAATTAAAAGAGCGATATCAAATTTTTGTTGGGATCTACTGCTGAGCATAAAAAGCACCATTGGGTCAGCTGGGAACGAATGTCTAGATTTAAACGAATTGGTGGATTGGGCTTTTGTGAACTTTATTTTTTCAGCATGGCTATGGTGGCCAAGCAGTACTGGCGACTGCACACAACTCCGGAATCTATGGTATTTCGTATTTTCAAAGATAAATATTTTTCTAATACCTCTATTGAATGTGCGCACGTTGGCTCAACTCTAAGTTACGTTTGGCAAAGCTTAATAGCTGCTCACAAGATGGTTAAGGGTGGAAGTGCTTGGCGGGTTGGCAATAGATTATCCATAAAGGCTACAACTGATAAATGGATTGGAATAGACGATCCAAAACTTGGACCACGTTGCTTAATCTTGATGCTAATACTTGTGTCTCACATTGTATTGATGTAGGTACAAATGTTGGAAGGTCCAAAAGTTTTCGGAGGAGGAGGCCCAACATATTTTATCTATCCCAATTAGCCCAAGGCTCTCGCCGAATAAACTATTTTGGAAGCTCACAAAGTCCGGAAAATTCACGGTCTGAATAGCTTATCACTAGGCTAGGTCAAATTATGGAACATTCCAACACTTTCAAACATTCGACATTTTCTGTGGCGAGCATGTAAAGAAGCTCTCCCTACAGGAGTGATTTTCGTTCGCCTGCATATTAGAACGGAATCGATATGCACTATTTTTGGAGAAGATGACGAGACAATCGAACATCTTTTCCCGAAATGCCGCCATGCACAAAAAGTTTGGCAGAAAAGCTCAATTATCATTACAAAGATGCGAATGAGGAGGAGGCAGTCCAGTTCATCAGCATTATAATTGCTTGGCGATTGTGGTTTGCTTGAAACTCTTTCTACTTTAAAGGAAAGAACCTGCAGTTGATGATATTTAAGGAAGAGCACGTGCGTTGTTTTTAGAGCTGCGTATGTTGGATGAAGCACGGGAGCAAAACGCATCAGCTTTAACATCAACCCTACAAGTCCCACCTCCTGACCTTCATAAATTGAATTTTGATGTCACAGTTCATCCGAATGGAACTATTGGAATAGTTTTATCGTTTGCGATGATGTGGGGGATGCATTATTGGCATGTGTTTAAAGAACCCGGGCATGAGGTCAGACAAATTTGCTTAAAAGATTGGCGTTGCGTTTTGACATATGTACCGCTATTGAAGTCGGGTTCATGCAACTCGATATCGAGGGTGATAACAAACATCTTATGTCCATGCTGCGAGATGGAGAGCTCGAGTCCGAGTATTGTGGGCTCATTATTGATGATATTAAGATGCTTGCTAGTTTGATTAGCATTATCAATTTTTCTTTTATTCCTAGACCGGCAGTAGCTCATGCTATTGCCTACCTTTTCGTTACTATTGATGATATTAGGGTGTGGATAGAAGAGGTACCTTGAGATATGAACTTGTACTTCTTCGTGATGTAGGGCGTTAGCCCAGTTCTATTTTTATTTGTATATTGCTTTTGACCCTCCAAAAAAAATCTACAATTGATAATATATGCAAAATCAAACCATGCAAAAAGTCATCTATTCAATATACATAAATTCATCAAAGTAGCAGCATAATTATTTTTAGTATATTATAACAGGTTGGGGAAACATTAATCTTTTTATTTACAGATGGTTCTATCTTATTACATAGTATATAAGATATTTTTCTATTTTATTTTGTACGCAAAATTGAAATTTGGAAATATTCAAATTAATAAAAAATGATTTTTTGCTTGTAAAATAGTTGTGTTATATTATATAGTAAATATCGTATTGTTGAATTAGATTATGATAACAAGAAATCCCGACTTATTATAGCTCATCTTTTTTTAAAAAAAAAATTTCCAACATGTCACGAGATTTGGTATAATCTACTATAAATTGGGAGTGGGTTCAGGTTTTGTTGCTTTGATTATGAGATGTATGTCCATTGTTTCTTATTCAGTTCTACTTAATGGTAACTCTTCTGATGTTATCACTCCATAGAGAGGCCTCCGATAGGGGGACCCTCTGTCGCCATACTTATTATTGTGTTGCTGAAGGTTTTTCGGGCTAATTCATCAAGCTGAGATAAGGGGGAGTTTACATGGATTTAGCGTGACGATAAATGCTCCTTCGATTTCTCGTCTTCTGTTTGCCAGTGACAGCATACTTTTCTTTCGAGCAAATGAAAGAGAGGTGGATTGTGTTCATGAAATCCTTCAACTATATGAGAAAGCCTCGGGTCAGAAGATAAATTTAGAAAAATCGAAAATGGCGACTGGAGGAAATATGTCAGAGGAATTGAGGAAAGTGTTGTGTGATAGACTGGGTGTAAGTCAAGTAGAGAAACATGGTAAGTACCTAGAGGTCCCAACTTTAATTGGGAGGCGGAAAAAAGGAAGTGTTTGGGGTCATAGTGGAAAGAGTGATTAGTCGTATGAAAGGTTATGACAAAATCTTGTGACGAGGAGGTAAGGAGGTTTTGCATAAAACTATAATACAAGCAACACCTACTTATACTATGAGTTGTTTCCTTCTGCCAATAACGAGTTGTAGGGAGACCGAAAAAGCTATGATGCGATTTTGGTGGAGGTATTAATACCCCGATTTTCTCAGAGGTGAATATTAGACTTGCATTATGATTATAATAATTTTATGTATAAGGTGATAATTGTGATATTTAAAGTCATTTTTATTTATCTGGTGTGTTATTAGATATGATACAATTATTGCTCATGAAAGAAAAGAAAAGGGGAATTTATTGTTGAGATAAATGAGAAGTGGTTTTAGAAGTGGAATTATGTTTTAAAGTAATTATATTTTTAAACCCTAATATAAATACTAATAGTACAGGTAAATCGTTAGTTCTGTTACGGAACTCATATGGCCGAAACGGAAAAAAATAGGGATGAGTAATAAGTTTTCAATCTTCAACAAGTGGTAACGTCAGGTAATACATTTCTTTGTATTTAGTGGCAAGGTCAACAATTGTATTTTAATCTTGCAAACATAATGATTGTATTTACATACAGGGGTCATTCATATGTATAATCTGATCCTCTCAAATTGTGCTTTGTTCAAAGTTCATTAATAGTAATAAAGTTATGTAAAAACATTGAACTAGAAGTATGATATGTAGGATGTTAGGATGTGGTTTTGTAATGCATTTACAAAACTATGATTATCTTATATATGAAGATAAGACATTTACTTAATTATAAAGTTAGAGATGGAGTAAACCCACTACTCAGAAGTCATGTTGCTCCAGCTTATTCATATGATGTTAGCTTAATTCATTATGCTTTTCTCGAACTTGAAGGACAACTATTTCTTTATTTATTAGTTGAAACACTTAAGCTTTGGGTTAGATTTCTGTTTACTGGTGCCAATTGATTTATTATTTAGATTTGGTTAAGGAAAGGTTATACGTGTTTAAGGAGCTTGATATCACGAGGTAAGCACATCTCTCACCTGTAATATGAGTAGTTTGAATTATTATACATGTCTATTATGTGAAGTTTACTTGAGATTTTATTTGTATCTATTATGTCAAGTTTACTTGAGCTCGATTCTATTATTTGTGTCCATTATGTGAAGTTTACCAGAAATTAATTGTAACTATTGTGTAAAAGTAGTTGAGTTTTATTTTTGTGGCTGCTATGTGAAATTTGTGTTTATTGTGTGATAAGTAGTTTGAGTTTATTATTGTGCTTATTATGTGAAGTGTACTTGAGGTGTTTTATATGGTTTAGTTAATAAAGTTTTATGGTGTTCTACGGAAGTTATGGGCCAAAAATAACTTGGCAAAAACTCGTATGTGACCGTCACACGGCCATCACACTGTGTGATGGAAAAAAGTATCATTTTTTGTGGTAAAAGTATCACATTTATCTGTAAAAGTATCACTTTTTTTTAATAAAAAAGAGTATCACTTTTTGTAGCAAAATTATCACCTTTATCTGTAAAAGTATCAATGTAGTAAAAGTATCACTATTCCTGTAAAAGTATCAATGTTTTCTGTAAAAGTGCATTCCGTCACACGTGTGACCGTTCACACGCAAGACTCACTCGAATAACTTTTGGTCCATAAGTATTTACTTTTTCGATTTTAGTCCCACAAGTACTTGTTTTTTCAATTTAGTCCCGTAAGTGTTAAATTTGTTCAATTTAAGGACAATTTTCGCCGGAGAACACCAAACCGGCCGAAATAGTCACATGCAAGTCATGTGACTCGAATAATCAGTAGATTCTGGCAATTCACGCTGACGTGCCACAAGTTCGCTGAGGTGGAATTTTTTTTATGTTAAATTTAAATTCAAAGTAAAACTCAATTCCATGTCAGTAAAGGAAAATAGAATTATGTTTAATTTAAAACAAAAATATTACACACTAAGACTAATCAATTAAACATCAATACATTAGAGAATGACCTTTTGGAATTTGAAATACAATTTCATTGTCATGTGTTCATCCTGAAACCCTACCGCCTATGCTTCTTCGCTTGATTTTCGAAAAAGCTCAAAAAATTTCCGAGTTCAAGTCCCCGCATTTGGAGTTCTCATCGAGCAGGAGACGGTGTTGTTTTGCCATGGTTTTTGTTTGGAAGAAGGGGGCTGTGGATTGGGCCGATATGGGCGAGCTTTTGGAGCACCAATTTAGGGTTGTTCATATTGTTTCCAATTAAAGCGAAGAACGAGAGAATTGTTAGAATTAATGAATTAATTAAAGTGTAGATAAGACACTTTAATGCTATAATTAAGTGGTCGAAAGTTTAATTTTGTAGGAATTAAATTTCACACGATTAATCTACACAAGAAGTAGATAATCGTAGGTTTTTTAATTTCTCAAAACTGACTTTTGGTGAGTGAGAAATTAATACATAAAGTTACCACTTAGTTATGTATTAAATGTAGGATTAATAACTAAGAAGAGTTATTATCCCATATTGATTTGAGAGCTCCTTAAATTAATATATAAATATGAAAACTCATCATTAATGTATATCAAGTATACATGTGAGGGAGTCCAATAGGAAGCCCACACGCGGACTCGCTCGCTCGGCTCGGCAAGGCACGACCACGCCTTGCCTCGGGCTTGGGCTTTGGACTTTGAAAATGCCTCGGCCGAGGCCCAATTATCTTTTTGGCAGCCCAAAATAATTGGGCTTGCCGGATGAGCTTCAGAAGCCCAACGATGGGCTTGTTGGATGAGCCTAACAGTGGATGGGTTCCATGATAAAGGGCTGTTTAAGGAGGGTTTAATTGGGTTGTTATTAAGCCCGTAACAGTCATAAATAAATGACATAATTTAATAAATAAATTATGATGTTCCCCTAAGGAGGCCTATAAATAGGTTGTCTCCTGCATGCATGAAAACAACATATTTTCACCTGAATTTCATTTTCTCTGCATAATACCAGCTCCAGTTTCAGACGAACATCCTTAGTTCGCCGGTGTCTTTTCTGTTAGTGGTGCTACAACAGAAAAGGACGAAAATCGTTTTATCTTTGGGGTTAAGTACTTCATTCCGAGAGCACTAGTCGGGAAGTATTTTGTCCTAAGGACAATGGACTTCCACGACTCGGTTTTACAAACTGATCCTATTTCTTTCTTCTGCTTTCTTGTTCTAATTGTAATTTTCCAGAAGCATTGTATTAACAATCTTAGAACAAAATATTTTTCTGTATTTCTGGAAAATGGTCAATCAGACGAATAACCCAACTGTTCCTCCAGTCAATGCTCCAGCAAGGACTATCCCGACTCATCCTGCTAATTCTGTGGAGAAGCCTGAAAAGTTCTCCAGTGAGAACTTTAAGAGGTGGCAGCAAAAGATGTTGTTCTACATTACCACCCTTGGATATGCTTCTTTTCTGAAAGAAGATCCTCCTGCTACCCCAGCTGAGGATGATTCTGATGAGCAAAAGCGAATTGCTTTTGACTCGTGGACACATAGTGACTATTTATGTCGCAACTATGTTCTGAACGGACTAGCTGATGCGTTGTACAATGTTTATGCCGACATCAAGTCCACAAAGGATCTTTGGGAAGCATTGGAGAAGAAATACAAGACGGATGATGCAGGCACAAAGAAATTTGTGGTTGCTCGATTTCTTGATTTCAAGATGGTGGACAATCGTTCGTTGTGGAGCAAGCTCAAGAGTTTCAGCTTGTTGGTTCATGATGCTTCAGCCGAAGATATGAAACTTCTGGTGCCATTCGTTGTGGCAAGTTTAATCGAAAAGCTGCCTCTAGGTTGGGGTGACTTCAAGAATCACTTGAAGCACAAGGGAAAGGAAATAACAGTTGAAGACTTGATCTTTAAGCTACGAATTGAGGAAGACAATCGAAAAAATGAGTTCAGGTATAGGGCTCAAATTGATGCAAAGGTGAATCTGTTGGAAAGGGGATCTTCTAGTAATAAGAGGAAACGCCCAACCGATAATAGCAATCGGGGAAACAGTGAGCTAAACAATAATGGCAAGGGTAAGCAACCTGCAAATGCTACAAAATTTGCAGGAAGTTGTTTTAATTGTGGTAGACCAAACCACATGGCAAAGAATTGCCATCTGCCTAAGCAGAAGAAGAAGAAAGTGAATGCCAATGTTGTTGAGCAAAATGATTTGGACCTCACTGTTGTGATCTTCGAGGCTAATATAGTGGACAATCTAAGAGAGTGGTTTGTCGACACAAGAACATCTTGTCATGTATGCTCTGACAGGGAAGTGTTCTCCAGCTATAAGGTTTCTTCCGGGAGGAAGCTGCACATGGGAAACCAAGCCTCGTCTGAGGTGGCTGGAGTGGGGAATGTGATTCTTAAACTAACTTCTGGCACAGAGCTCGCTCTGAAGGATGTATTGCATGTCCCAGACATCCAGAAAAATTTGGTTTCTAGATCTTTGCTAGTGAAGCATGGGTTTCGACTAGTCTTCGAAGCTGACAAGTTCATACTGAGCAAGCAAGGAGTTTTCATAGGGATAGGTTTTGTAGTGAATAGTTTATTCAAAATGAATGTAATGGCTAAACGCCAAATAAATAATGTAACTTCCACTATGAATGAAAAAGCATCTACTTCTTCTTACTTGCTTGAGCGTTCCTCTTTATGGCATTCTAGATTAGGACATGTAAATCTTAATGCTTAAAACGTGTAGTAAATTTAGATTTGCTAAAACTGAATGAAGTAAAATCACATGAAAAATGTGAAGTATGTGTTGAAGCTAAAATGACAAAATTATATTTTCGTTCAGTAGAAAGGAGCACAATACCTCTAGAATTAATACACACTGATGTGTGTGACTTAAAATTAGTGTAGTCTAGAGGTGGGAAATTTATTTTTATAACTTTTATAGATGATTGCACAATATATTGCTATCTTTATCTTCTAAGAAGTAAAGATGAAGCAATAGAAGCATCTAAAAGCTACAAAGCTGAAGCTGAAAATCAACTAGGTACCCGAAATCAAACAGCCCGAAGTGATAGAGGTGGTGAGTATGTAGAACCTTTTGAGGAATTGTGCTCTCAAAGTGGCATAATTCATCAAACTACAGCTCCTTACTCTCCTCAATCAAACAGCGTTGTAGAACGTAAGCATCGTACTCTTAAAGAGATGATGAATGTCTTGTTGATTAGTTCAGGATTACCTCAGAACATGTGGGGAGAAGCTGTACTTACAGCTAACTACATATTGAATAAGATTCCACTAAAAAGAGTAGACAAAACTCCTTACGAGTTGTGAAAAGGATATAAGCCGTCATACAAAAACCTCAAAGTGTGGGGGGGGGGGGGTGTGGCTAAAGTTGAGGTGCCATTGCCTATACAAGTTAGAATTGGCCCTAAAACGGTTGATTGTATATTTGTTGGGTATGCTCTCAACAGCAGTGCCTATCAATTTCAGATTCATAAATCTGAAATTCCAGATATGACTGTGGGTACTATTATTGAGTCAAGGAACGCGGTGGTTTTTTTAAAAATATCTTTCCATGTAGAGAAAGAAAGTTAGAAAATTCAAATAAAGGAATTACTTTTGAGAAAGGAAGTAGTTCAAATTTAAAAAGAACTGTTGAAGCTACTAGTAGTTCTGGTCCTTAAAAGAGGAAGAAACGAGACGTAGCAAAAGAGCTAAGACTGCTAAGTCATCCGGTCCTGATTTTATCATATATATATGTTAGATGATGAACCGAAGTCAATCAAAGAAGCTCTGTCTAGTCCAGATGCTCCATTCTAGAAGGAAGCAATCAACAGTGAAATGGAATCTATCATGCAAAACCATACGTGGGAACTAACCGGCCTTCCACCAGGTTGTAAACCTTTAGGATGCAAATGGATCCTAAAGAGGAAGTACAAAGCTAATGGTTCAATAGATAAATATAAAGCTCGTTTGGTAGCCAAAGGCTTCAAACAAAAAGAAGGTGATGACTTCTTTGATACCTACTCCCCTGTGACCAGGATCAAATCAATTCGAGTGCTTCTCTCGATTGTTGCAATACACAATCTTGAGATTCACCAAATGGATGTGAAGATTGCATTCTTAAATGGAGAGTTAGAAGAGGAGATCTATATGAATCAACCAGAAGGGTTTGTAGTACCTGGACAAGAGAAGAAGGTATGCAGACTAGTAAGGTCTTTATATGGTCTCAAACAAGCGCCAAAACAATGGCACTTGAAATCTGACACCACCATGTCGTCAAATGATTTTAGAAACAATGAATGTAACAAATGTGTGTACATAAAAGGTACATCGGAAGCATATGTCATAGTATGTCTATACGTAGACGATATGTTAATCATGGGAAGTAGCCATGAAATTATCATGGATACTAAGAGGATGTTGAAAAGAAATTTCGACATGAAAGATATGGGATTGGCTGATATGATTCTAGGAATCAAGATAATTAGGACATCAGAGGGAATTGTTCTGACTCAATCTTACTATGTAGAGAAAGTGCTCAGAAAAATCAATGCCTTTGATGATCCACCTGCCAAAACTCCATTAGAACTAAATGTCCATCTAAAGAAGAACATGGGTGAACCTGTAACTCAAGTGGAATATGCAAAGCTTTGACAAGGATTCTGAGATACTTAAAGTATACTCTGAATCATGGGCTACATTACACGAGATATCCTCCAGTTATTGAAGGATACAATGATGCAAATTGGATTCCGGACACTAAAGACTCGTTTTCCACAAGTGGATACGTTTTCACTATTGGAGGTGGAGTAGTGTCATGGAAATCGACAAAGCAAACGTGTATAGCCAGATCCACCATGGAATCGAAATTCATCGCTTTGGATAAAGCTGGTGAGGAAGCAGAATGGCTTCGCAACTTTTTAGAAGATATTCCATGTTGGAGTAAGCCAGTGCGGCTATTATGGTTCATTGAGACTGTCAAGCCACAATAGGAAGAACACTAAACAATATGTATAACGGTAAGTCTAGGCATATGCATCGTAGACATAACACCGTAAGACAATTGATCTCTAGTGGGGTTATCACAATAAACTATATAAAGTCTAAGGATAACTTAGCGGATCCGTTGACCAAAAGTTTAAACCGAGATCAGTTGGTCAAGTTGCGAGAGGGAATGGGAGTAAAATCCACCAACTAAAGAATGATCAAAATGGACACCCAACCATGATGAGTGGAGATCCCACAAACTTGGTTCAATGGGAAAACTAAGTTTTGAAAGTTCAGGAGAAGCACTTGGAAGACTATGTCTTCAAATTCCATCCCTAGAATGCAAGATAAGTGTGTAAGACCTGTAATGGTGGTAGAAGTTAAGTCTTATGACTTTTAATGACTTCTAGATACCTCAAGGAAGGTAGAGTAGTACAGGATACTCGATAAAGAAGTCACCTATATAAGTGTGAAGTAAAGGGCCGCCTCAAATGAAACACTTATGAATTCAAAGAGGGTCCATGGCCGAAACAGACCAAAACGTGAGAACAAGGATGTTCTGGTCAGTATTGTGTAAACACTGTTGGCTAGGTGCATACTAAGGAGGATTGGTTCAAGGATTCAAAAATCTACCAAACCACTCGTGTATCCGATAGTGGATTACTATGGAAGGTTCAAAGTCACAAACTACCTTTCCTTAGGCAGTACTGATCACTAAGAGTCTAGACTGGAGATTGCATCTATACATGCATTAATTTTCACTCATGTGGGGGATTGTTAGAATTAATGAATTAATTAAAGTGTGGATAAGGCACTTTAATGCTATAATTAAGTGGTCGGAAGTTTAATTTTGTAGGAATTAAACTTCACACGATTAATCTACGCAAGAAGTAGATAATTGTAGGTTTTTTAATTTCTCAAAATCGACTTTTGGTAAGTGAGAAATTAATACATAAAGTTACCACTTAGTAATGTATTAAATGTAGGATTAATAACTAAGAAGAGTTATTACCCCACATTGATTTGAGAGCTCCTTAAATTAATATATAAATATGAAAGCTCATCATTAATGTATATCAAATATGCATGTTAGGGAGTAGGAAGCCCACACGCGCGCTCGCTCGCTTGCTCGCTCGGCTCAACACGGCACGGCCACGGCCACGCCTCGCCTCGCCTCGGGCTTTGGACTTTAGGTCTTTGGGAATGCCTCGGCCGAGGCCCAGTTATCTTTTTGGCAGCCCAAAATAATTGGGTTTGCCAAATGAGCTTCAGAAGTCCAACGATGGGCTTGTTGGATGAGCCCAACAGTGGATGAGTTTGAATTTAAAATCCAAACCTAAGGGGTTGTTTAAGAAGGGTTTAATTGGACTGTTACTAAGCCCGTAACAGTCATAAATAAATGACAAAATTTAATAAATAAATTATGATGTTCCCCTAAGGAGGCCTATAAATAGGTTGTCTCCTGCATGCATGAAAACAACATATTTTCACGTGAATTTCATTTTCTCTGCATAATACCAGCTCCAGTTTCAAATGAACATCCTTAGTTCGCCGGTGTCTTTTCTGTTAGTAGTGCTACTACAGAAAATGACGAAAATCGTTTTATCTTTGGGGTCAAGTACTTCATTCCAAGAGCACTAGCCGGGAAGTATTTTGTCCTAAGGACAGTGGACTTCCACGACTCGGTTTTACAAACTGATCCAGTTTCTTTCTTCTGCTTTCTTGTTCTAATTGTAATTTTCCAGAAGCATTGTATTAACAAGAAAAAGAAATCATTTTAATTATTTTATCACAAACTGATTTGATAGTATGGATATTTAATCTATTGGCAAAAGATTAAATTAATGACATGAATATAATTTTTGTTTACAATTAAAAAGTTGAAAGGAAATTAGTCCAACTCACCCAAAAACTAGACACGTCACTTATTCTGTCAGTTTGCCCCCAAATTATTCGGGTCACGTGACTTGCATGTGACTATTTTCGGCCGTTTTGATGTTTTCCGGCGAAAATTATCCTTAAATTGGATAATTTTAGCACTTACAAGACTAAATTGAAAAAGCAAATACTTGTGGGATCAAAATCGAAAATGCAAATACTTTGAGTTAAGTTTCCTAGAGTTAATTTCCATATTATAATATGAGTTGAAGTTTTCCAGTCTTGGATACTTATTTCAGGTGGAAACAAAGAAAAGAAAAGAAACAAATGAAATTTTTAAATGAAAGCTTCGCTATTTTTCTTAGTATACTTTTAAGTTAGATTTGCTTGAATTATTTTTTGTAGCGACTATTTGCAACCCAAAAAATTTGTTAATACAACCTATAATTTAATAATTTTAAATCTATTAGTAAAAGACTATCACACCTTAATTTAAAAAATAACATAATCAATTAACATAATTTATCAAATTAAAAAAACATAAAAAAATATTTTTTTTCTTTCTTTGGTGTCATCTTCAACCGATTGTGTCCCTTTTTTTGGGGAACTTTATGAACCCTAGTCTTTTTAAGGTTTCAACAGTTAGTATTTCATTAATGGAGGACCCAAATAATCATTGATAATATAAATCGATTCAACTCATTGAGATTTGAAACATCATAAAATCGATTGGATTGAAGAAGAGGGCAGGTGACTATTCAGGATGTAGGACGATGATCTTCTCCAGTCTCTTTCCAAAGTTGCTCTTGAATTTGCGTCATCTTCATCGCCCTCAAACTGAAGTGGGCATTCGGGGGAACCAGACCGGGAAAAACATATCATCCGAATTATCTTCTTCAGTGAATCAAAATGCTTTGGAGGTTCAGTAACAAAATCCAGATTTGTCATTTTCAATGATTTCTGTTATTTGCAAGGTTCTGGAAAATCAGGAATGATATAGAAACAAAGAAAACCGAGACGTGGAATCCCACTGTCCTTAAGATAAATTACTTCCCGGCTAGTGCTCACGGAAAGAAGTAATATACCCCAAAGATATAACGGTTTACCTCCTTTTCTGTAGTAGCACCACTAACAGAAAAGGCTCCGGCGAACTTCAGATGTTCGAGTTCAGAAGCTGGAGAAAATGAAAATGCAGAGAATGAAGTTCAGGTGAAAATGTTGTGTCCTTGTTTGCATGCAGGGAGCATGTATTTATAGGGAAAACAGAATTAATTCTGTCATTGAATTGTTGGCAGTTACAGGCTTAGTAACAGCCCAATGTTTAATACTCTTTAACAGCCCATGCTGTTACAAGTTTGAATTTAAATTCAAACCCATGGGCTCCTGAAAGCTCATCCGTCAGCCCAAATCCATTTTGGACCCAAGTTGATTTTGGGCTTTCAAAAAGTTACTTGGGCCTCGGCCGAGGCATTCCCCAAAGCCCAAAGCCCAAAGCCCAAAGCCCAAGGCCCAAGGCCCGAGCCCGAGCCGAGGCGTGGCGTGGTCGTGGCCGTGGCCGTGCCGTGCCGAGCCGAGCGAGCGAGCCACATATCGGTTTTGAGTAAATTAAAATCCTACGATCATCTACTTTCTCCATAGATTAATCGTGTGAAGTTTAATTCCTACAAAATTAAACTTCCGACCACTTAATTATTTAATTAAAGTGTCTTATCTACACTTTAATTAATAACTAATTCCAACAATCCCCCACATGAGTGAAAATTAATGCATGTATGAATGCAATCTCCAGTCTAAACTCTTAGTGATCAGTACTGCCTAAGGAAAAGTAGTTTTTGACTTTGAACCTTCCATAGTATTTCATTTGTCGGATACACCGGTGGTTTGGTAGATTTCTTAATCTTTGAACCAATCCTCCTTAGTGTGCACCTAGTCAACAATGAATACACAATACTGACCAGAACATCTTTGTTCTCACGTTTTGGTCCGTTTCGGCCATGGACCCTCTTTGGATTCATAAGTGTTTTCAATTGAAGCGGCCCTTTACTTCACACTTACATAGGTGACTTCTTTATCGAATATCCTGTACTATTCTACCTCATAAAGGTTTTCTCGAAGTCATTAAAAGTCATAAGACTTATCCTCTACCACCGTTTACAGGCTTTACGCACTTATCTTGCGTTCTAGGGATGGATTTTGAAGACATATTCTTCCAAGTGCCTCCTCTGAACTTTCAAAACTTAGTTGTCCCATTGAACCAAGTTTGTGGGATCTCCACTCATCAAGGTTGGGTATCCATTTTGATTGTTCTTTAGTTGGTGGATTTTACTCCCATTCCCTCTCGCAATTTTAACAACTGATCTCGGTTTAAACCTTTGGTCAACGGATCCGCCAAGTTATCTTTAGACTTTATATAGTCTATTGTGATAACCCCACTAGAGATCAACTGTCTTACGGTGTTGTGTCTACGGCGTATATGCCTAGACTTACCGTTATACATATTGTTCAATGCTCTTCCTATAGCGGCTTGACAGTCACAATGAACCATTATTGCCGGTACAGGTTTGCTCCAACATGGAATGTCTTCTAAAAAGTTTCGAAGCCATTCTGCTTCCTCACCAGCTTTATCCAAAGCTATGAATTCCGATTCCATGGTGGATCTGGCTATACACGTTTGTTTCGTAGATTTCCATGACACTGCTCCACCTCCAATAGTGAATACGTATCCACTAGTGGAAAATGAGTCTTTTGTGTCCGAAATCCAATTCGCATCACTGTATCCTTCAATAACTGGAGGATATCTCGTGTAATGAAGCCCATAATTAAGAGTATACTTTAAGTATCTCAAAATCCTTGTCAATGCTTTCCAATGCTCTTGGCTTGGATTGCTTGTAAACCTGCTCATTTTGTTAACCGAACATGCAAGATCCGGTCTAGTACAGTTTGTTATGTACATAAAACTCCCTATCACTTTTGCATATTCAACTTGAGCTACAGGTTCACCCATGTTCTTCTTAAGATGAACATTTAATTCTAATGGTGTCTTGGCAGGTGGTCCATCATAAGCATTGAATTTTCTGAGTACTTTCTCTACATAGTGAGATTGTGTCAGAACAATTCCCTCTGATGTCCTAACTATTTTGATTCCTAGAATCACATCAGCCAAACCCATATTCTTCATGTCGAAATTCCTTTTCAACATTCTTTTAGTATCCATGATTATCTCATGATTACTACCCAAGATTAACATATCGTCTACGTATAGACATACTATGACATATGATTCTGATGTACCTTTTATGTACACACATTTGTCACATTCGTTGTTCCTGAAACCATTTGACAACATTGTAGTGTCAAATTTCAAATGCCATTGTTTTGGCGCTTGTTTGAGACCATATAACGACTTTACTAGTCTACATACCTTATTTTCTTGTCCCGGTACCACAAACCCTTCAGGTTGGTTCATATAGATCTCTTCTTCTAACTCTCCATTTAAAAATGCAGTCTTCACATCCATTTGATGAATCTCAAGATTATGTATCGCAGCAATCGAGAGAAGCACTCGAATGGATGTGATCCTTGTCACAGGAGAGTAAGTATCAAAGAAGTCATCACCTTCTTTCTGTTTGAAGCCTTTAGCTACCAAACGAGCTTTGTATTTATCTATTGACCCATCTGCTTTATACTTTTTCTTTAGGATCCACTTGCATCCTAAAGGTTTACACCCTGACGGAAGGTCAGTTAATTCCCACGTGTGATTTTGCATGATGGATTCAATTTCACTGTTGATTGCTTCTTTCCAGTATGGTGCATCTGGACTAGACAGAGCTTCTTTTATTGATCTCGGTTCATCATCTAACATATATATGATAAAATCAGGACCGAATGACTTTGCAGTCTTTGCTCTTTTGCTACGTCTCGTTTCTTCTTCTTCTAAGATCCGAGAACTACTTGTAGCTTCAACAGTTCTTTTTAGATTTGAACTACTTCCTTTTTCCAAAGTAATTCCTTGGTTTTCATTTTCTATCAATCTTTCTCTACAAGGAAAGATATTTTCAAAGAATACTGCGTTCCTTGATTCCATGACTGTTCCAACAGTCATATCTGGTATTTCAGATTTATAAATCTGAAATCTATACGCACTACTATTGAGTGCATACCCAACAAATATACAATCAACCGTTTTTGGGCCAATTCTCACTTGTTTAGGTAACGGCACTTCAACCTTAGCCAAACACCCCCACACTTTGAGATATTTGTAAGATGGTTTATGCCCTTTCCACATTTCATAAGGAGTTTTGTCAACTCTTTTTAGTGGAATTTTATTCAATATATAATTAGCTGTAAGAACAGCTTCCCCCCACATGTTCTGGGGTAATCCTGAACTAATCAACAAAGCGTTCATCATCTCCTTAAGAGTACGATTTTTGCGTTCTGCAACACCGTTTGATTGTGGAGAATACGGAGCTGTAGTTTGATGAATTATACCATTTTGAGCACATAATTCTTCAAACGGAGCCACATATTCACCACCTCTATCACTTCGGATTATCTTTATCCGAGTGCTTAGTTGATTTTCAGCTTCGGCTTTGTAGTGTTTAAACGCATCTATTGCTTCATCTTTACTTCTAAGAAGATAAAGATAGCAATATCTTGTGCAATCATCTATAAAAGTTATGAAAAACTTTTTACCCCCTCTAGTCTGCACAAATTTCAAGTCACACACATCAGTGTGTATTAATTCTAGAGGTATTGTGCTCCTTTCTACTGAATGAAAATGTAATTTAGTCATCTTAGCTTCAACACATACCTCACATTTTCCATGTGATTTAATTTCATTCAGTTTTAGTAAATCTAAATTTACTAAGCGTTTTATAGCATTGAGATTAAGATGTCCTAATCTAGAATGCCATAAAGAGGAACACTCAAGCAAGTAAGAAGAAGTTGATGCTTTTTCATTCATAGCAGAAGTTACATTATTCATCTGGCGCTTGGCCATTACATTCATTTTGAATAATCCATTCACTACAAAGCCCTTCCCTATGAACACTCCTTGCTTGCTTAGTATGAACTTGTCAGCTTCAAAAACTAGACGAAACCCATGCTTTACCAGCAAAGAACCAGAAACCAAATTTTTCCGGATGTCTGGGACATGCAGCACATCCTTCAGAGTGAGCTCTTTTCCAGAAGTTAACTTCAGAATTACGTTGCCCACTCCGGCCACCTCTGAAGAGGCTTGGTTTCCCATATGAAGCTTCCTCCCGGAAGAAGCTTTATAACTCGAGAAGACCTCTCTGTCAGAACACACATGACAAGAGGCTCCTGTATCTACAAATCATTCTCTTGGATTGTCCACAACATTGGCCTCAAAGATTACTGCAGTGAGATCCAACTCATTCTCTTCAACCACGTTAGCAGTCACTTTCTTCTTCTTCTGCTTCGGCAGATTGCAGTTTTTCGCCATGTGGTTAGGCTTCCCACAGTTGTAACAATTACCTGCAAATCTAGTCATGTTAGCAGGTTGTTTACCTTTGTTATTTGGTGCACAGTTTGCTTGACTGTTGTTGTCATTGGGGCATTTCCTCTTGTTATCACTAGAAGAACCCCTCTCCATCAGATTTGCCCTTGCATCAACATGAGTTCGAAATCTGGACTCATTCTTCCGGTTGTCCTCTTCAATCCTCAGCTTAAGGATTAAATCTTCTACCGTCATTTCCTTTCATTTATGCTTCAAATAGTTCTTGAAGTCACTCCAACTCTGAGGTAGCTTTTCTATCAAACTTGCCACTACAAATGGCACTGGAAGTTTCATATCTTCAGCCGAAGCATCATGAACTATGAGCTGAAAGTCTTGGGCTTGTTCCACAACCGAACGGTTGTCAACCATTTTGAAGTCTAAAAATCGAGCCACCACAAATTTCTTTGTGCCAGCATCATCTGTCTTATACTTCTTTTCCAAAGCATCCCACAGCTCTTTCGTAGACTTGATATCTTGATACACGTTGTATAACGGATCAGCAAGTCCGTTCATCACATAGTTTCTACAAAGGTAGTCACCATGTGACCACGAATCAAAGGCAACTCGCCTTTGTTGATCAGTGTCTTCTTCTGCAGGAGCAGCCGGAGGATCTTCCTTCAGAAACGAAGCAAACCCTAAGGTAGTGATGTAAAACAGCATCTTTTGCTGCCACCTCTTGAAATTGTCACCAGAAAATTTTTCCGGTTTTTCAACTGAGTTAGCCGGTGGAGTAGGGATAACTCTTGCTGGAACAGGAGGAACATTCTGATTGTTTGACATTTTCCAGAAATCGAAAAAAATAATTTATCTTAAGATTGTTATTTGCAAGGTTCTGGAAAATCAGGAATGATATAGAAACAAAGAAAACCGAGACGTGGAATCCCACTGTCCTTAAGATAAATTACTTCCCGGCTAGTGCTCACGGAAAGAAGTAATATACCCCAAAGATATAACGGTTTACCTCCTTTTCTGTAGTAGCACCACTAACAGAAAAGGCTCCGGCGAACTTCAGATGTTCGAGTTCAGAAGCTGGAGAAAATGAAAATGCAGAGAATGAAGTTCAGGTGAAAATGTTGTGTCCTTGTTTGCATGCAGGGAGCATGTATTTATAGGGAAAACAGAATTAATTCTGTCATTGAATTGTTGGCAGTTACAGGCTTAGTAACAGCCCAATGTTTAATACTCTTTAACAGCCCATGCTGTTACAAGTTTGAATTTAAATTCAAACCCATGGGCTCCTGAAAGCTCATCCGTCCAAATCCATTCCATTTTGGACCCAAGTTGATTTTGGGCTTTCAAAAAGTTACTTGGGCCTCGGCCGAGGCATTCCCCAAAGCCCAAGGCCCGAGGCGAGGCGTGGCGTGGCCGTGCCCGTGCCGAGCGAGCGCGTGTGGGTTTTCTTTGGATTCCCTCACATGTATAATTGATATACCTTAATAATGAGCTTTCATATATATACACTTACTTAAAGAGCATTTAAACCAATGTGGGATAATAACTACTCTCAGTTATTAATCCTACACTTAATACATTATCAAGTGGTAAACTTTATGTATTAATTTCTCACTCACCACATATCGGTTTTGAGTAAATTAAAATCCTACGATCATCTACTTTCTCCATAGATTAATCGTGTGAAGTTTAATTCCTACAAAATTAAACTTCCGACCACTTAATTATTTAATTAAAGTGTCTTATCTACACTTTAATTAATAACTAATTCCAACAATTTCCATAATCATGGTAAAGTAATTCAGATGTGTTATTTTCAGCACAAACAATTATAAATTGAAGTGTATTTGGAGGTATGTTTATTCTGGAAATAATTATATGTTATGATATTTTTTCATGGCTTTCTTTCGTTTTCATGTTTTTTTAATGTTTTATCATTTGATTTATTTTGTTTTAATTTAATATATTTATTTTGTTTTAATAAAGAAAGGATATTATTGGTATTTAGTGGGCTGTATTAAGAATCCTTTATTAAACTTTAAATAAAAGTGGGTTGCATTGAGAAGTGGGTTACAGTAAGAAATTTTATGGGCTGCGAATAGTCATCACCTTATTTTTTCCTATGTTTTATAGTGTTTCAAATTTTATTATTTGCTTTTATAAAATTAAAAATAAAAGAATTTATTACCAGTTGAGGAAAAAAAATACCAAGATTCTGTTTATGATAGTTTCTTGGTATAAATTGTCAAAAGTTTGTCTCCTTGAGTATGAGTAACATCCCAACAGACAGGAGTGTTGCAGGTGGGGGTATGGTTCAGGGGAAAAATATATCATTGGGCGAAATGAGAGTTGATGGCTACTTCGCAAAGCCAAGGAGGAATGGGGTTTAGAGAGTTATTTATGTTTATTCTTGTGATGCTTGCTAAACATGTATGGAGAGTTTACTCGGATCTGAATTCGTTGGTGATGCAAGTACTCAAAGCTAAATATTTTCCGAGAGGGATATCACTTCGGCAGGAATCAGGAATCAGGTACCAACCTAGCTATATTTGGCGGAGCTTAATGGCGGTGAGGGGGTTGGTAGAGGAAGGTATGGCGTGGAGAGTGTGTAGATGTAATGAAATACGTATTTACGGGGATAAATGGATTGGATCAGGTCCATAGAGAAGCCCAACTCAAGCAAATCCGGTGGTCTCTTTGCACACTACTGTCTCTCATCTCATAAATCAGGAGACGGGCAGTGGGATACTGATCTTCTTACTGCTATGTTCCTTCCAGATTAAGCTGCAATAATACAGCGTATACCATTGAGCTTCAGACTACCAGATGACAAACGAGTGTGGAACCCGGCCAAAAGCGGCAGATTCACTGTCAAATCTGCATTTCACCTACCCAACAAACATTTCTTTTTTCTGATTTGCACAGTAACAGGTCCACTCCAAGCAGGTTCGACCCAATCTGGAAGAAAATGTGGAAGTTGAATGTTTATCCGAAAGTCCGATTATTTCTTTGGCGAGCGGTAAATGATGCACTACCAACTAAATGCAAACTGATGTAGAGGAGTTAGAATAGTGATGCAGTTTGCGAACTATGCAGGGATGCTTTCGAATCTTTGGAACACCTGATGCTCAAACGTCGAGTCACGAAGCACATTTGGAAGCTTAGCCCATTGCGTATCGATGTCGATGAAGGAATGTATGAGTCTTTTAAAGTTTTTGTCTAGTGTTGGCTGCCAAAATTGACTGAAGAACAGGGAGTGATGTTGGGGTTTTTAGCATGGAATTTATGGTGTAATCGTGACAAGTTTTATTTCGACAGACATGGCTTTGATTGGGAGGAGATTATAAGAAATCTCAGGCCATGACCTTCACCAAGGACGGACATTTCACGCCAAGATGCACGGAAGAAGCCACCTACGGGATTGTATAAAAGATGCTGCGTGTGTCGGAAAAAAATCTATTTTGAGCAGGCCAGTTTGGGAATGTTTCGGGTACGATTCGGTAACGGAACATGGAATTTTAAGTTGGTATCATGCTATTTGCCCAAATTAAAGTTTGAGTGAACAAGAAATTGAAGATCAAAGTAGAACATTTGAAGTTGATTTTGGGGGTTTTGTCCCACATTGGAAAATTGAAAAATTGGAAAAAAGTTGGCTAGTATATATATAGAGGGTGTTTGGCTAAGCTTATAAGATCAAAAAATAAGTTCTAAGAGCTTATAAGATCTAAAAAAAATAAGTTGCTTTACCCCAACTTATTTCCATCTTATTTTTTAAGATCTTAATTATTCACTCAAATTTTACACACATTTCACACACTTACACACACTACACACACTTCACACATTTCACACACAACACACATTACACACATTTCACACACTATTTACACTTCACACACTACATACTTTTCACACATTAATCAAAATGTGCATTTAATATTAATTTTTAAATTAGACCCCAAATTTATAGCTAAATCACTATTTCAATTGCAAACTTATAAGCTCTTTTATCCAAACACTTTGTTAACTTATAAGCTCCTTAAAAATGACATCTTATAAGCTCTTGAAACAACTTATAAGATGTTGGAGCTTATAAGATGTTTAAAATAAGCTTAGCCAAACACCCTCATAATTCTCCTTCTAAGGAGTATGTGGATGTCTAGCATAAAGACTCTCTCTCGCACACCCAGGAGTAAGGGGATGCAAATCAAGGCTCGATGCGAGCCTCAGACCAAGGGACTTGTGTGCAAGCCCGACCTGCACACACAAATGTTGGTCGGATTGAGGGGTGGGCCTACGAGCCAATTTTTGCTTTTTATTTTTATTTTTTATTTTTAATTCTGCATGGCTTTTCAACTCGATGACTGTTAAATACTCCACGTTTTTCACTTTAAGTAGCCTTAATTTTTGTAACTTCTGAAGTTAATTTGATAATTATTTCAAAAGTAGTGGCTCAACCAATAGTCATTTTGAGTCTATTTGTAGTGGCTCTTTCCAGTCCAGTTGATACCTTCCTCTCTTACAATTTCCAGTAAACTTCCTTGGCCCTCTATTGTTTGGTGATACAGTTCATGCATATCTTTTAGTTCGCTGTAGAGCCAAAACTGTGTGCTTTGTTTTCTGCTAAATCCGTTGTATCTTGGGAAACTAACGTCCTGTTATTTTCTTAGCACTAGTGAAGAGAGGACGAATTAGTTTTAAGGAAGTTGTGTCAATCACAAGCCTCGGTTTGTTCAATCTCATAGTTGTCAGCTTTATTTTCTTCGTACAACGCGTTTCAGAAATGGAACAATTTCATGATGATGGATCAGGTGTATTGTTGGCCGATTTGGAATGTAGCAGGGCCGACAGAAGCACTGTTGCGATGGAGAGCTTAGCGTTACTGTTTTCAATCAGAAGCACTTTGGAGAGTGGTATTACGGAGGTGTTTGCAAACAATTGTGCTTTTAGAAAAGTGTTTTGAATTGATTTTGTAAAAAAATTAGAATTTGGTAGTGTTTGGAAATAAAATGGTGTTAAAGCTAAAAACTGATAGAATCTGAGTGCAGCTTCTGAGAATCAGTTTTTAAGTGCTTTTCAGAAGCTATTTTTTTGCCCATATATAAGATTGCAAGCATTCCCAATAGGAAGAATAGATTTTAAAAAGTGGTTTTGAATGTTTAAATGGGTTTGCAAACACTCCTACATGGTTTGTAATTGAAAGTGATTGCAAGACACTAATCGACGAACGACAAGGTAATACTGTATTGGATGAAAGGGGAACTCAGTGTAGAAGACATGGACCATCTGCAAAGCAACATTTTATTTGTCTTTTTTTCATATTTAGCGGTAACCCATAGTTTAGAAAATTGATTAGGGAAGTTTTATTTTACCCCCTAAAAAGTACTCATACACGATTCTGATTGATCCTTTCTTGTAATCAAAATCCAAAATCCAAAATCATCATTTATCTTATCGTCGATATAAAAGTTACACGTGTATTTTGCTGCTTTTCCCACGTTTTGGAAACGCCGTCTCTTCCTTTCAAATTCTTTCCCTTTATTTTATTTATATTTATTCTTATCCAACCGTATCTTCCTCTTCCTTAAAACAAATTCTGATTCTGATCGTTTCTACCTAGGGCTTCAATATCTCGTATATTCAATTTCAATCATCGAAAATATGGGAGGCGGTGCGATCAGGACTGCAGCGAAGGTGGCGGGGATGACCGCCTCCACCGGTGGCATCCGCAACATCACGGCGGAGCACTATCCCTTCTCCTCCGCCGTCCGAAAGGCAACTTCAAGCCGCCCAGCGGTAGCGGCGGCGGATGATATGAAGCTGGTGGCGTCGAATTCGGAGACCGGGGTGCAGAGGCCTTGCTTGGAGTTCGATGACTGGGTTTTCCCTGTCGTAGAGGAGGAGTTCTGCATTAAAGCTGCTGATCCGATGCCGAGGGTTGTCTTCGCCGGCGTTCCAACTCTTGAGGAAGCTAAGGAGGCTACTTCTGAACTTTCTGTCGTACTTGAGAAGTATTTCTCCTGTCCTTTCTCAAATTTTCATCACGATATTTCTGTCGACTTACTCCTTTAGATGATCCATTGTCGTTCTTTTGGTTTCATTGATGATAGCATTCATTATAACTTATACCTGTTGTTTACATGGTGATAATAAGTAGTAGGAAAGCTATCTGTTAAACCAACAAATTCGGATTGACCAGGGATTGAATTTTCAATTGGGGATGTATTGTCTATGATCTCATTGCACTTTTCGATAGGGATGATCAATCTTGTGTTGTTTGTGTAGCTGGAAGTTACTGCAATGAAATTACTTTCGCTGTACAATTGGTTATCGGCTGTTCTTTTTCGTGCATGCTAAAGCTGGATTTTTGGCCAAATTATAACAATATGCAGGACCTTCCTTTCATCTCCCAATTCAGTTGGACATGAAGGTTCGGTTGTCGCAGATCATGACTCTAGTTTGCCTCTGTCAGACAAAGAAGATGTAGACACCAAAGCATGTCTTACCAGTCATGGTATTATGGGCGTTCCTGCAATACCTGCTCCTGCCATGACAGCCTTTAAGTTTCTACATGAAAGCTCCACGGCTAAGGTAACAACCTTACTCAAATTTCACTGAAATACGCACTCACTTTAGGATGTAAAGTGACATAAATTGTTGCCAAGTTTTTCTCTTTTCACTTATTGGAGCTTGACTCGCACTGGATAGTGCTCTAGAGGGCCTGTCTGGGCCCTCTCGGCCCCTGTTTTGGACCTGCCCAAAATGGCAGACCCCAGTTGGTCTTGCTCACAGAGTATTGATGAAGTATGGCTTGTTATTTTGGTCCTGGCTTTTTGACAATACTGGACTTGTTGAATTTCTAATTCTTTCTGCCCCTTTCGTTTGTCAGGTGTTGAGTCATTGCTTGATTTACTGTCCATTTTGTGCAACTTGCCAATGGCGTGTAGATTTTTTTTCTATGGGTGCAACTTGTCACCACCTAAATTTGAAATTCATTCCGTGGCTCTAAAGCATGACTGAAATAAGATGGATCTGGTATTTTTTTTTGTGGAACGTCCTGATTAAAACTCAAACATAGTTTTGTATTCTTCTTTGCATCAAAACTTCCACTGAAATATAATTGAGGGTTTGTTGTATAATGGTTCCAACTTCTCTATACAGACCACCCTTTGCTTAGAACAACATATGAATAGCCAATCTTTGTTTTATGTTATTATGCCTTCAAGCATATATCCTATTATAATTCACATAAATGGCTTTTTAAGGCATAGAGGTGTCTCTATGTAAGCTGAAGACTAGGTTAAAGCCGTAAGGCTCGGAACTTGATGGTTGGGCGTTATTGCAGCGGCGCCTAGAGAATCCCATTTTTTTAAATATAATTTTTATATGTCTAAGTTATAGGTTTATACTTATAGTAAGCCAAGCTTCACTACAAAGGTTCCTATAGTTAATTAGTTCTGCAAGATGGAATGGAAAGAGGGGCGACGGAGGAACATGAAGAGTGAGGGGAGTGAAGGTTTTTTCACTTTTAAGTTTTATCTTTTTTATTTAATTAATTGTCTCAAGTTCAAAAACCGACGGCGTTTTTAATTTTTAAAAAAAAAGCTAAAAATGCCTAGGACTGAGTAGGCTGCCTAGGCGGGCTCCTAGCCCGCCTAGGCAGCGCTTCATGCCAAAAACGCCTAAAGGGACAGCTTAGCTTAAAATCCAATAGGATTGTAGGCACCTAGAGCCCAAGCCGAGTTTTGCATCACTGCTTCAGCCCACTACAGTCTACATAGTGTATTTGGTTGATATTATTATGCTTTCAAACATATTTTCTATTATAATTTCAGTTCAGTAGCTGGGTAGGGCATAGAGTTGTTTCGCTGATGACTAGTTTAAAGCCATAAGGTTCTTCACCCACTACATGGTGTATCTGATGTCTTTATCTGATGCATTTCGCAGAATGTTGTTGCGTCTATTGCCTGTGATCCAAATGTTTGGAATGCAGTGTTGCAAAACCATGATCTTCAGAAGTTTCTGCAATCACAGAGTGCATGTAAGAACTTGTTAACAATTTCTTTTAACAGAAATCTGTCCGTTCTATGATCTTTCGTATTACTGATTTATTTTATTGTTCCGGAAAGGTGTTACCTTCACAGAGAAGAGTTTCAGTTCGGACTCTGATTATGATGCAAAAAGCTTTGATGGCTCATCTGAGTATTCAGAATCTGAGGCAGTGAATGGATTTAAGGATTTTTTCCAGAAGATGAAGAGGACTGTAGTCGATATGATGAGCAGCTTATCTGATTACTTCAAAGAGATCTTTGGAGGTACCAAAATAAGTGGCGACACTGTCATGGAACGATCTTTCATGGGGTTGGCTGTCATGGCCATACTTGTCATTTTGCTCAAGAGAGTTTAACTCGTGTTTGAATTTGTCGAAGCTACAAGTGTGATTATGCTCTTTTCTTGTGTCATTAACATTTAGGGAGAAGTTGAAACTTTTAGAGTAGATGCTTAATGATGGTATTTATGAGATGTAGCTTCGATTGGAGTGGGGTTGGTTTCAAAATTTTCAGCTCTGAAAGGCGTGGGGAAAAAGAACAACCCCTTTTTGTTTATACTTAACAGAATTATGACTTCCTTTGTTTTCTGTTATCCCCTCGTTTTGTTGGGGGGTGAACTCTGATGGCTACGTATCTCTGTTGGATTTCTCACCTTCTGCAATTTTTGGAGATCCTTGTTTCTCACGGTGATTGAGGTGCTGGATTGGATATTTTAATGTCTATACAGTTTTAGTTTGTGTACTATTATTTCATTAACTAGTTTTACAGACGTACAAGTTTAAGTTAGAGCTTTTGTTATATTATTTTGCAAGCAGGAATGTTCATCAAATAAAATGTTATAACAATTCAAGAATTATTTTA
This sequence comes from Ajuga chamaepitys, assembly GCA_958295605.1. Taxonomy (NCBI): domain Eukaryota; kingdom Viridiplantae; phylum Streptophyta; class Magnoliopsida; order Lamiales; family Lamiaceae; genus Ajuga; species Ajuga chamaepitys. The sequence goes on along the minus strand of OY282498.1, from coordinate 36,319,376 downwards.
GGTTGCATTTCACTTTCTTCTCTAGTTTAGTAACTGTAATGCCCGGCAAGATTTTCCGTCTATTTATTTATATATTTTGTGCATTTTAATTATCATTTCATTTATATTACGTCGATTTATTTTATGTGATTAATATTTCATAATTGGACTACCTAGTCCAAATAAAATAGTATAGATCTATTTTCATATATTCATTTTATTCATATCAACTTCTGGGCCCAATAATTTATGCTCATATGACAATAGATGGCCCAATCAATTGAGTCCAAATTCAATTGAGTCAAACCCAATAGAGAACAGATAAGATTTTAGGCACTGAATCTCTTTTGCTGGCGATTTCAAAGATACAGAGAAAGGTGAATAATATTTTTAAATTTTCGTTTCTTTTTCCTCTAGCCACTGACCTTCACCCGACCTGTTCCGGCGAATTTTCGCCCATCAACATCCCAATTTCAAATTCCCCTTTTTAACAGCCTGCCCATATTCACAACCTATTAATCTTCGTCGCCGCTCACAATGGTACCATGACGCCTCCATTCTTTCCGAACTACCTCGTCCTGTCAAGCAGAGCAACTGCAAAAATAAATAAATAAAATAATAATAATAATAATAAAAAAGAAAGGAGAAGAAAAGTTGCCGAAGAAATGTGCCCCGCTTCCACCGTCGTCACAGTGAACGCGGCAGTCGTCGTTTTGGCCAGGGTCAGGCGAAGGTCCACCACGATCGCTGATCTGTACGAAGAGATTGAAGGAGGATGCGGTGGTGTATATTGCAGCGAAGAAGGAGAGCAGGAAGAAGAGGAATTTGGCGGTGCTCATGGGGAAAGAAGGGCGTGACTTTGACAGAGAGGGAGACAAATTTCCAGACCCCGTTTTCCATCCCCAAGCCCAATTAACCTCAAATATTAAATCTGTCTCCATTCCCCAGTTTTCCTCTTTTATGGCACAATCCAAATTATACCAAACCCACCCACTTTTCTATTTAATTGCAAATATTATCACTCATTCTTACATAATCCAGTTCAGCCCATTTGAATATGAAATGGGCCACGGCACCATTCACTTATCTCGGCCAACCTTTTGAACTTTTATTTATTTATTTTCTTTTCCATTTAATTCATTTCCAATTTATTCTTATTCTTTAGTTATACATATATATGCTATTAGATATTAAAATATTTATCCTCTATTAAATGTAGAAATCGAGGAGTGGAAGTACGGGTCTAGGACTTTAGACTAATTCAAGCATTTGCATTTTACTCAATCATCTCATTTTCAGGTGGGGGTCTTAATTGTTTATTGCTTTGATTATGATTGTTTGACTGTATACATGTGCTTTTATTTCTATTATTACTTGTCAATACAAGTTTAGCCATTATTGATAGGCTACTTGCCAATACAAGTTAGTTCTATGTGTTTTACCAATACAAGCACATCATAATAATAAGTGTTACATTGTATCCCTCTTTGTCTTTATGATTATTGTAATAAACTGTGAATCCCACTAGCTAAAAGAAGCTCACCCCAGCCTATTATTGATCCTCAGGTAGTGATGAAAAGTGTGATTGAAGTGGAGACGGAGCCGGATTGCATATGATTTATAAATTATAATTGATTTTATTTGGGTTGATACTTGAGATTTTGAAAAATATTTTTTGATGCAATTTGCTTTATTTTAGTATATTTAGATTTAAACTAGGTGTTTGATTGAAATATTACATAAATTGTTAGCATGTTTGACGTTATGATGTCTAGTGTAATTGATTGTGTAGTAGGATTTTTCTTTTAAATTAAAAACTTCACATGCTAGGTGTGTAGCTAGAAAATAAACTTAATTAAATCATTAGTTGTTTAAAGTTATTTTTAATATCAGAGATTTATGCTAGATTTCTAAATAAATAGAATTATATGTCTAGGTTGTGTTAGTTTGAATATTTCAATTATCTTCCGCTGTAATTATTTAATATTATTATAAATCATTTTTTTTTAAGTTCTCAAATGAACGTATACCTCCAAAGTTATTTTGTATACTTTAATTGGTATAATAATTTGATCTTGGTAAAATTGAAAGTTTTGTAATTATAGACCTTTAGTAACGGCTTAACTAAGTTTTCAAAAAATATATATATATATATAGTTTTTAAATGAATGAATTTAATATTATTGACACTTTATTATTCTCCAAAATAGTTTAGAAAATCGGACTGTTACAGTAACTGGGAAGAAATAGAATAAAACCTTTCTCTTATGAATGCGTAATTCTTTTAAGCTTAATAAAATAGGGATGTCAAAATGTCATGAATCTTAACGGGTTATCCAACCACGCTTCTAAGCCGGTGGAACTCCACGCTTCTACCATGATAACAGGGAGGGGATGGGCATGAGCCCCCCACACCGAATATCCTAGATTTTTTAAATAACCTATATGTATTCAGTTATATTTATATCAAATATATATGTCAAAATCAATTATTATTTGAAAAATATACCTTGTTTGGTAATATAGTATAAATTTTTAGTCTGAATGAACTTGCACACTTTCTTTTTCAGTACATTCGAATCAAATTTACACACCCCCTTAAAAAGGAAAGTTATAACAAATCTCCACCCTCAAAATCTTCATCCTCAATCTCCACCCTCAATCCACATTTGAAAAGTCAACATAAAAGCAAAAAGTAACTTTTCTTAATATGTGTGCACCCTCTTAGGGGTGCAAGTTCATTCGTGACGGAGGGAATATGAATCGGGAAAATTGGTATAAATGGCCAGTATATTTTTCCTATTTAAAAACTAGGACACTAAATATACCACTTTCTAAAAATGTCTTCTAACTTACCAAAAATTGGTGAAAATGTCCCGTGATCGGTTATATAGGCTGTTAACTAGTCGGTCACCTCTGAGCTGTCTTTTTTACTTTCAGTAAAATTGGTATAAATGCCCAGTACATTTCCCCTATTTAAAAACTAGGACACTAAGTATACCACCTATAAAAATATCTTCTAACTTACCAAGAATTGGTGAAAATGCCCCTGTGACCGGCTATACACTTGACACAACCAGTCATTGATGAGGTGGAGCTCTTTTTCTAACGTGACATTAGTTTTTTATTTTTATTTTTTATGATGACTCACTTGTTAGGATGAAAACAAAAATTATAATAGGGTTCGACAGGGAGGGGGCGGATAGGCGAAGAATTGGGCAATTGGTTAGGTCATGATCAGTTAGTGGGTTGATAGGTGGGCTGGGCGAACCATTGTTGGCATTAGTTAGTGGGTAGATGGGTGGGCTAGGCGAATCATTGTTGGCTTCTTCTTAATGCCACGTTAGAAAAAGAGTTCCACATTATCAATGATCGGTTGTATCATAGTCTATAGCCAGTCATGAGACATTTTCACCAATTTTTGGTAAGTTAGAAGGCATTTTTAGAAGTGATATACGTAGTGTCCTAGTTTTTAAATAGGGGAAACATACTGGACATTTATACCAATTTTTTCAAAAGTAAAAAGATAGCTCACAGGTGACCGGCTGGTTAACAGCCTATAGCCGGTCAATGGGCATTTTCACCAATTTTTTAAAAGTTAGAAGACATTTTAAAAAGTGGTATACTTAGTGTCCTAGTTTTTAAATAGGGAAAACATACAAGACATTTATACCAACTAGGTAAATACACGTGCGTTGCACGTGATCCATAAAATTTACTAAATATATATTAGTATTTTTTTCTAAATAAACATATTAAAAAGTTCTATAGTATGTCAAGATTAAAATATGTACTTCTTAATATAGAATTTTTTAATTGTGAAAAACTAAAAAAGATATATATTAAGTAAAAATTATAATTAAATAAAGTGAAACGATGATATTGTTTATTATTACGCTTATATGTTCCATAAAAAGATTTATTTTTAAAAATACTTTATGTCTTGGAAAATTAGTCAAGTTTCAATAAGACAAACCATTGTTTTATTAGTCAAAGTAAAAAATTAAAATTAATTATAAATTAATATATTTGGATAAGTCAAATGAAAAAAATAGATGAAGTCGTATATGTGAGAACTCATGGTTTTTAGAAGCTTATACATTCATTTGATTGACCAAAAATAAAGAAAGTTAAACATTTGTCAAACATGACTCTTTTTATGGGTTGGGGATAGTATACGTTTATTTTTTGGGTTGGAGATAGTATGAGTTATTAACTTTGATAAGTTTAAGATAATATTGCAAATACTTTTGTTTCATGTTTACACTCCACTGTGTACTTCAGTTGTATTTATAAGAAAAAAGAATAACTTACATAAATATGTACTCCCTCCGTCCCGGCCTAATTGTCCAACCTTGGCCGGGCACGGAGATTAAGAAAAAACAGATTTTATGGAGTCTTTGACTTTTTCAAAGGTGGAGATTAAAAGTAGAGATTTTGATGGTGGAGATTGTGAGAGAATTTGCCATTTATGGGCATGGCCAATTAGCTTGGGACAAACAAATATGACAAGTTGGACAATTAGGCCGGGATGGAGGGAGTATTATTTAGAAGTCATAAGATCTTTTATGTATTTAATATAGAAGTATGAAAATATTGTATTACATCACCTTTAAACTAAAATTAATTGATGTAACACCAATATTATTTTAAAGTTCATTGAAATTACTTCATTCATGTTATAAAAATACTATCAAATATAAATTAATTTATTAATAGAAAAATGTAAATTATATATTTTTTTTTCAATATATATACTTGAAACTATGATCGAATACTTTTCAAGTGATTATCAATAATTATAGATAAACTTAGTTAACTTTTATATTCGAGATATATATATTAAATAAAGATATATTCAAGTTTGATTCAGGAACTGATCGAGAAGTGTTTCAAAGATTAAATTAAGTGGACTTTTGTAGAGATTAAAAAGTATGATTCCGAAATATTTTGAATTGTTTATCTTCTATCTAGGAGAGAATGGTAAATATTAATTCTTTTAACAAGTGCTACTAAGTTTTTAACTAACTCTTGCTTAAATAATAATTATTTAAGTCAACCCAACTAATAGTGAAGAAAATAATCATCTCTAAAAATCCATCTCCAACACTAAACCTAGTCGTCGCCTTCTTCATATTCCTGCATGGGATGACGGGGAAGGTTTCATCTTTAATTTTTGTTTTGTTTTTCTCTTTCGTTTCTCTCAATGAGAGATTTTCAGTCTCTCTTTATGGGAGTTTTCGTCTCCCCTCAATAAGTGGGAGTATATCAGTTCCCGAAATAATGGAATATCCATTGTTCATGGTGTCTTTTTTGAAGATTCAATCATCATTAGATATTTCAACAATGATTTGCTCACTTTTGGGGACTTCCACCGGAAAATTAGAGATAAATTCGAGATCATTTTTTTTTTGGTACTCGATTTATCTAGCGCATCGGCAATTTGTCTAATTTACTTGGTTTATATCTTGTAGTCTTTGTGCTTCATATGTTTCATATTTCTTTATGCTGTGTTGGTTTTTTCTTCTCGTCAATCAATGTTGGTTGATTCCAACAATTAAATGAATTTTTATTATCTAAAAAATCTTTGCTTAATTTATAGTTAACAATTACTCTTACAAGTAAATAGATAAATAAAACTTAGTCATCAAAATATATTAGTTACAATAATTAAAAAATGGGTTAATTACGAAAAAATGCTTGATTTTTTACCTTCTTTTGCTATTTAATCACATCTTTTTTAAAATTGCAAAAAAGTGCATGAATTATTAAAATTTTGAAATTTAAAACAATAATTAATTTTTTCAATCTGATTGTGATGATGTGGCCACAATACCTCAGCTTACATTGCCATGTCAAATAAATTTAGGATTAGTTTTACTTACTTGGTTTCCGCTTTCAGTGTCGGTAATTGGAAGAAGAGAAAAAACTTTCAATAAGAATTACTTTAGGGACCGATCAACCTCAAAGTTACTACACCTGTTTCTTTAACTTACATGATAGCTTCTTTAAGTTTTTAACTGTAAAGTATCTCGGGGGTTTAAGTGGGGTCGATGATAAGATTGTAGATGGTAAATTTATTTTCCTTTTATATATATATCTAAGACACATAATTTTTATATGTGCTGAGGTAGCATCAAACATGACAAAAGTCTCTTTAGGTCCAACAACCACATCATTACAATCTTACCAGAAAAGTTTATTGATGCATTGAATTGCAAAATTTTAAAAACTCACGCAGTTTTTTGCAATTTTAAAAAAAGATATGATAAATTCCAAAAAAGGTAAAAATCATGTATTTTTTCACAAGTATTCTTAAAAAATATATATCAAGTATATTTTCACTTGAGTGTGAATTATATTTCAATAAGAATTACTTTAAGGACCGATCAACTTCAAAGTTACTGCACCTGTTTCTTTAACTTACATGAGAGCTTCTTTAAATTTTTTACTGCAAAGTAATTTAGTGTTTTAGGTGAAGTCAATGATAAGAATGTAGATGGATAAATTTGTCCCTTTTTTATATATATCTAAGACACATGATTTTTATCTGTGTTGAGGTAACGTCCAACGTGACAAAAATATTTTTAGCTCCGACAGCTGGATCATCACGATCTTACCGGAAACGTTTTATTGATGCATTGAATTGCAAAATTTAAAAACTCACGCATTTTTTTGCAATTTTAAAAAGATATGATTAAATTACAAAAGAAAGTAAAAGTCATTCATTTTTTTACAATTATTAAGAAATATATATCAAGTATATTTTCACTTGAGTTTGAAATATCGCTTTTAAAAACATAAACAAAGATTCGACTCTAACTATGTAGATAATAACTCACTAAATAGGTCATGCATTAATAGCATTCGCATAGTTATAGAACAAATTTGAATAAGGAGAATATGTTTAAAAGTTAAATTGGTGATATTCTTAAGAGTACTCTTATATATGAAACATTCTCATTATAAAGTATCTATAATCTCATCCCACGTTTGTATATAATATTATGTGAGTTTGAATTAATGTAAAATATGCGTACATCTTTTCAATTTGTCTCTTTATGATTATTAAAATTCACATTTTTGTACCTATAATGTATACTTGATCAAAAAAATATGTTTAAAAAATAAAATTAATTATACTTGAATCATATACAACAAAAAAGATTATAAGACAAATAATTAATAAATAAAGATCTACGATTAAAATAACAAGTCTATAATCCTATTTTAAGAATTTATGAGGTGTTGTGCTGCTTATTTTGCAAATACTTTTCAATTTAGCATAAAAAAGGCAATGTGTGATATTTTTATATTTTTTTCGCTAGAAATATTAACTTAGAATTATCTTATAATTTATACTATAATTAAAAGTTATGTCAATATTCAATTGACTGGATTCTCCTTCCATATTTTGCTTCATATGATATATTGAATTAGCATACATTTTTTAAAAAAAAAAAATCATGTCAAATAATATATTTAAGCAAAACAAATCTTATGAAATTTAATAAAATTAAAAATTAATGATATCTTAAGTTTAACTAAAATAATACAAATAAAGAATATATAACTGAGTAATTAATGGATGAATTCATTAATTTCTTGCAATAAATATATATTAGTAAGATAAATTACGTATTTATAAAGTATCTATAATCTCATCCCACGTTTGTATATAATATTATGTGAGTTTGAATTAATGTTAAAAATGCGTACATCTTTTCAATTTGTCTCTTTATGATTATTAAAATTCACATTTTTGTACCTATAATGTATACTTGATCAAAAAAATATGTTCAAAAAATAAAATTAATTATACTTGAATCATATACAACAGAAAAGATTATAAGACAAATAATTAATAAATAAAGATCTACAATTAAAATAACAAGTCTATAATCCTATTTTAAGAATTTGTGAGGTGTTGTGCTGCTTATTTTACAAATACTTTTCAATTTAGCATAAAAAAGGCATGTGTGATATTTTTATATTTTTTTCGCTAGAAATATAACTTAGAATTATCTTATAATTTATACTATAATTAAAAGTTATGTCAATATTCAATTGACTGGATTCTCCTTCCATATTTTGTTCCATATAATATATTGAATTAGCATATATTTTTTCAAAACAAAAAATCATGTCAAATAATATATCTAAGCAAAACAAATCTTATGAAATTTAATAAAATTAAAAATTAATGTTATCTTAAGTTTAACTAAAATAATACAAATAAAGAATATATAACTAAGTAATTAATGGATGAATTTATTAATTTCTTGCAATAAATATATATTAGTAAGATAAATTACGTATTTATCCATTAGGTCTCCTTATATATAGTTTGTATGATAGAGGGTATTTTTGTCCCTACATTAATTTGTAAGAAACTACCTAGACTTTTAAAGGTAGGAAGATTTTCCCTTAAAATATTGTATTAAGTGAAATTTAATTTGACGGGGATACCCGGACTTGGTTGACCCCCGATTGATCCCGCCCCGACTCCATCACGGTCCTTCAAGGGGCGGGGACGGGGATGCCAAAACCTGCCTCGATCGGCTCCATTGCGATTCTTATAATGTAACTTTGACCTTCAGTTAAACCATAAACTCTACTTGGACATTTTTGCTCTTTCTATATGATAGGGGTTGTTTGAACACAACCTTCAATGGTGTTTGAATATAGGGAATCTCCAAAACACCTATTAAAAAGTCCGATTTTTTTCAGAGGTTGGGTCGGACCTTCTCTTTGCGTGTGCTCGTTTTCCTGCAAAATAGAGATGGGGGATGTCCCGGCGAAGAACTGAACTTGTCGCAAAAATCGCTCCAAATCGATGTGATTGGAACGACCTTCTCAAACCGCAAGCGTACAGTTTGTGATAGAGGTAGTAAAAAGAGTATCGAATCCACAGGGAGGATTATCCGTGAGAATCGGCTTAAGCACGTTCGAATTAATTAGGTAAAATGGAAAATTGAGAGTGATGACTAATCTAAACAACATAAAACAATAAATAAAGGCAAGGAGGGAACCGATCGATGGGGAGATATTTCCGAAGCTCGATTTCACACAAGCAAAATAGAATTAACAATTCGAAGACGATTAATGGAAACTAGTAGGAGCTCTATGTGATTGAATTCTCAACCCAATTGATATCCTAATTGGGTGACAATTTCGGAATACGATTGAGGTGCCGTATTCACCTAGAATAGGTAAGTAATCGGGGTTCGATGTAGACTGCCTACACGAATGATATTTACAAACTCAACCCTAGGCCTCAGGTTACCAACTATGGGAGACTAGAAGAGGATTGCCCGACTTCTCCTACGCTATTGACCGGCGTATGAATGTAGTTCCTACACGCGCGACTAAACCTACTTTCGTCCATCCTAGCCAAGACCTCCTAGGCTCTACTCCCCCTTTCGATAGGTCCTCTCCTCCATAGGTCTCCGTCCTATCAATTGAATTTTGATTGATTCACATTCTAGGATTGAATTCCCCTCCCCTAACAAACTAAGGCACGAAAATCCAATCCTAAGCTCATTTAAAATCAAATCGAATTTCCTCGAAAGGGTGGCAAACCATAACCTAGGTTTCGGTTATCCTTTCTCAAATGCACAATCATACTAAATAGGGCTAAAATATCAAAAGTTCAAGCCACCGGTCAAACCTATAATCAAGCCCTAATTTCATATAAAAATCATAATAAATCAATCAAATCCTAACCTAAGTTACCACAATCCACAACAATCCAATAATCAATCAACTAATCATCAACCCTGAAAATTGGGCTACTCCCGGGCTTCGGGAACTACAGAACTCACTCACAAATCATCAAAGAAATAAAAATCATCATCTACATCAAACAATAAAATCAATAAAAATTGAAAATAAAGAGAAGAGATAGAAATTGCTCAATCGATTGTAGAAACCCTCGAAATCCTTTGATGAATAATCGGGTGTCACAAGCCGCGAGTAATCCCCGAGTTCTCCTCCAAAGATGGATTCTTCCTTGGAGAGGGGGAAGAAAACCCCTAGTTTTCTAAGATAAAATTGAAAATTGAAGAAGAAAAGAGAGAAGTGTGTAGAGAAAGCTTTTAAATACAGGCTAATGCTGTTGGATTATAGGTTTCCCTTATAAATTAGAGGGGAAGGGATATATATATGTCCCCCTAAACCCTCAAAATCAGCTGAAAATAAGCCCTAATAAGGGAAAAGGTGTAAAAAAATAACAAAAGGGAATGATTGGTTCTTTAAGTTGTTGAGTCGAGCCCCTTGTGCGTGCTCGACTCGTCCTTCTCGTGATTTATGATAAATTTACATCTGGAATCAGCCTTTGACTCCAACTAAAAAGTTGTAGATCTTAATCTCGACTACATGTGAAAACTTGAATCACTCAAATCAGAGCTCAAACGAGGAAGTTACGGCCGAAATAAGAAAACTGCACGAAATAGGGCACGCGCACGAAAACCAGCCTCGAACTACCGGGACCGCTGCCGGTCCGGCAGCCGGGCCGGTAGGTGGTTCGGTTGTTGGTCCAGTTCAGTTTCCAGTTTTGTACCTCCATCTTTCGTCGATGTTTCAGAGCCCTTTCTCTTATTTTCTCGACCCGACTCCTTCACGGCTTTTGTTCGAAACTCGACGAACTTTGATTTAAGCTCTTGTTGGACATGATTCAGATTTGTTTGGGCCTTGATTTGCAGGCTAGAACGTGGCATATGTGCGATCAACCTCTTCTTATTTCTTTCTCAAATTTAAGGCCTTTTCACCCATTTTTTCGACCCGACTCCTCATGACTTTTACTCATGTCTTGATGATCTTCAGTTTGGGCCTGAGCTGACCCAATTTGGGTCCATTTGGGCCTCATGATACGGGCCGAAGTATGAAAATGGATGTGAACGATCTTCTAAATTTTTTCGGGTTTCCTAACCTTCAAAATAAGACTCCAAAACACCCAAAAGTGCATCATATCATATTAAAAAGGAAAATCCACCAGAAAATCTAATAAAACATGAAATCGCACATAAACACAATAATTACACGTAATTCTCCATAAAATATGAATGTGAAAAGTGCAAGAAAAAGGATAATTTTTACGTTCATCAAGAACCTCCAATGCTCAAGTCAGAATCTGGAACAAGAGCTTGTAAAGCAATAGAATAGTAAGTGAGTTAGAGAGTGCAATCTTTTTGCAATTGAATGATGGACTATTTATACTTCCTATTCCCTAGGGCAAAGGGTAGATCAGTCATTTTGGCCGTTCAATTATCTCTCGCCACCTGTCTCTCGATAACCGGCGACGGTGTTAGAGGGTACAATACCTTTTATCAGACGATCTGAAAATTATCTGTACTTGTGGTGGGGAGACCAGGGAGCAGATAACATGTGCTTAAGTTATAAATGTCATGTTGATTTCAGAGTTGAGTCCACGTTTGGCGATGTCAGTTGAACCTTTCGTAGGACCGGTATCCCTCTTTGTAAGCGTAGGACTATTATCATAATTCCCTCTGCTGAGAGACGAGAATGGAACGTAGTGGCAGGATCCTCCATTGATTCCTTATTGGCATTCCTAGTCCTAATGACCGGCCAAACTAGCTCAGCAAGAACTCACATTGGTGTAAGGCTTTGATTCCCTGTTCATTCTTGCATAGTGGGGGTATTTACCCATCTTACGATCCCTGTCTATCAAATCAACCCCTCCTCCATGAAGATCTTGATCGCCTTTTACATCTTGATGAAAGATAATGATGTCAAATGCACCTCTGGCTATTTCTGCTCCTAATACGACGTCCAAAAGGGGAACAATGGGTTATTTTAGTTCAACACTAGACCTTCTGGCCCTGCTCACTTCGTGAGAAAACCTCCAAGCTGGGATGGGGATCGAAAGCCTAGGTGGGCAGTGATCACCCCTCGTCAGCCGGGTGGCCCTTTCCTTGTGAGTGGTTAACCTCCACTCCCTGCATTTCTCGCTCTTCTACTACCTACATCTCTGAGAAGGACAAATGCCATCATGACTAAACTAAATAGTCATGTAGCGAGGCATTACTTCTGGCCCATTAATTCCCTCTGTAGGATACTAGATTGGTGTCCCGTTTTGGACTTTTGAGCAATAAGAATAGCCCTGTTATTGACCCTGGTAATAATCAGCTTTGAAATAAATTAAATTTCACTTGATATTCTTCATACTTGTTTTATTCTTAGCCCTGTCGTGTCTACCTTTAGAAATGGATTTTTACTTTTCTATTGGCCACTGATGAGGAGATTATCCCTCAGAAATCTCCTACTAGGACGGTGGTTGATAAAGAGGTTGCAGTTGTGACCATCATAGAGCAGGATGCCACTCTACCTTATGTGACGATGGTCTCCCCCAACTCGAGGCCCCGTCCTCAAAGCTGGGGAAGTCGGTGATCCCCTCCTCTTCTGCCTCTTCAAAGTTGTTGTCCAATGACAAAGGGAAGAGACCTGCACTTACTAAGTCAGAGCTTCCTTCCTCCCCGAAAATACTGAGGCTGGGCAAATCCAACAGTTCTAAAAAAAAGCTCAGAGAAGCACATAGTAAAAGAAAGAGCGAGATGTGCAGGGCAGCTAATGATTACTTCAATCTCATCCTTTCGAAGAGCCCTGAACAAGGCTCATTGCACTACTTTCATAGAGGAACTCCCCATCATGGAGGACAACGCTACCATGAGCCAGGAGACCGACGAGATTATGGATCAGCATCTTGTTTACAAAGCTACGTTCAAATTTTTCATTTTTGCTTATTTGTACAAGGCATTCACCTCTCTCTCTCTCTCTCTCTCTGACCTATTACAGTCGCCACAGGAGTCGCTCTAGTGCCTCAGCCCTGAAAGACCTATGCTCCGAACTTCATAAGAGCCTGGAGCAGCTGGTTAAGCTTACTGAGGACTTCTCACCTCTAAAGCTGGAGAATGAGGAGATGAAGAGGCACAACTCTGTCCTCACTACCGAGAACGAGGGATTGAAGAGGATCTGTCTGCTTCCGAGACACACTACCATAATGTTGTAGCTCGCCATCAGGAGAGTGAGGCAGAGTGGCTTGCGAAGGGGAGAGCTGAGGGCTTCCAAGAGAGGGTTGACTCATGTCGGCGCCGGTAGCTTCTCACGGAGGTGGGGCAGTCCTTCCTTAAAGAGCTGCAGGAAGGGCTCATTGAGGATTACCGGAATAACCCTGCCTATTTAAGGGACATGGCCCTTTCCTTAATGCGTTCATCCGCATAGATTTCAACCTGCGCCGATGCTCCAGCGAAAGGCTTCAGCAAGGAATTGCCTTTCAACCTACAAAGGATCACCCCTACCTTGAAGACTCCTGACTCCTTCAACGGTGACCCTACACATCCAGCTAATCACCTCTAGTGGATGCCTGTCATCAAGAGAGCTGCCAGGAAGCTCAGATGTGAAGGATGCTACCCCCCGAGTTTCCGCGTGAAGGAATCACCCTTCGACCTTACCTCTGCCGGGTTGCAACTAACACTCCCATTACCCTGCCAAACCTGCCCTCCATACTGGGCACTGCCACTCCAGAGCTTTGTCCTCATGCTAGCGAGGCCAATCCTTACCAGGTGGATTCAGACACTAAAGAATCGTCTTGAATGCCTTAAAAAATATAGGGCTAGTGCATTTTATAATTCCCTTTATAAAATCCATGATTACAAACTTTCAGCTCTTAAGTGCCTTTTTTTTTTTTTTAACTCCTATTCTGCCCCCTGAGTTCTCTTCAGGGCATCTTAAGGGAATTCTTCTAAGAACTGTGTGCTGAAACTCACAGCATTCCCCCGCCCCTCTCTCTCCCCCCACCAAATTCTCTTTAGGGCATCTGAGTTCTCTTCAGACACCCTCGTTATCTTGTGAATTATGTGCCAACTATGAGCTAAGGCAAGATGTCCTCGAGGCTCAACTTTGGGGCCAGGGAAAAGTTTCCCTTGAACCCTTAGCTTGCAAACGTGAGCTAAGGAAAGATACCCTCAACGCTCAACTCTGGGGCCAGGGCAAGGTTTCCTTCAATCCCGTAGCTTGCGTCAATCATGAGTTCCCTCGACGCTCGGTTCTGGGGCCGGGGCAAGGTTTTTCTTGAACCCTTGGCTTGCGTCAATCGTGAGCTAAGGCAAAGTGCCCTCGATGCTCAGTTCTGGGGCCAGGGTGAGGTTTCCCTCAAAGTATTGGCTTGCATCTACCAATTATCCTTGAGGAGCACTCTAAGGCTAATGCTCCTTAGAGGTGATTCATTAAGTAGTTGGCTCATAATTTTCTTAATAGTTGGAGGAGTCCTTATATCATGAGCGCTCCATTAACATTCATTGTCAAAAATCATTACAGATCTGGATATTCTCATCCTTCATCCAAAAAACTAGTAAATTTCCTAGTAGCCCTCTAGAGGTAGTACTTCTTCAGGTTCTCATATTCCAGGGCCTCAACACTGACTTCCCGCTTGCGTCCTGCAGCTCGTAAGCTCTTCCTCCCACAACCCTTGTTACAATGAACGGGCACTCCTAGTTGGGCTCCAATTTTCCAGTTGCTTTGAGCGCATCAGCTCGGCGCAACACCAAATCACCCTCTTGAAATTTCCTAGCCTTCACTTTTTTTTTTTTTTGTTGTAAGCTGCTTGGATCTACCTCTTGCACCTTTCAGACCGGTTACAAGCTTTCTTCTTCAACTCTTCCAACATATCGAGGTTTTCCCTCATTATAGCCCCATTATGTTCCTCGTCATAGTTTTGAATTCAATGTGTTTCCATTCCAATCTCTGCAGGGATGACATTCGTAGCTCCGTATACTAGATTAAAGGGAGCCACACCGGTGGCTATTTTTGACACCTGACTGATAGGACCATAGCACTGAGCCCAGCTCTGTCCTTTTCATCCTCTTTTCTGGGGCCCTCCCCTTCTGGTCTGGAACCCCCTGGACCATGTGGCTGGTCCTCCTCATGGTATCAACATAGAATTTCCTTGAGGTGAATTAGTCACCGCTGACCTCTCTCACCTTCCTTCCCACAGGAAACTTCAGTTTCATGTGGAATGTAGAGACTATGGCCTTGAAACGATTCAGCATCGGTCTCCAGAATATAAAATTATAAGATCTAGGAGCATCCACCACTAAGAAGTTCAACATGTCAAACCTTTCGCCTCGGTGACTTCCCTAGCTCGACCTGAAGAGTGACCTGTTCAAAGGGTTGCACCGCTCCTCCTACGAGCCAAACATCGTCGTGTTCATAGGCATCATCTTGATATTCAAACCCATTTTTAGGAATCAGCTTTGAAATATGATATTCACAAAAGCCTCGTGTCGATGAAAACTCGTGTAAATATAGACCCTCCAATATCTGCTGTGATCACCAGCGCATCATTGTGTGGATTTTGGGCCACCCCTCCATCTTCAGGACCAAACTAGATCTAGGGGAAATCTTCCCTCATGATGGTCACCTCTGAGACCTCGCCTCTACAGCTGCTCCTAATGGCACGCACAGAAGCCTTTCCTGCAATGTTAGAGTCGCCGTCCTCTGGTCCTCCAACAATCATCTGGATATAAGCTTTCTCATGGCCAGATTCATCTTACCTCGCGGCTCCTCAACGATTTAGTTTCCTTTTTCCTTGCGCTCCCTACGCTTATAACTCCTCTCCTTATATCTTTCTTTCTAAACATTCTCCACCAGATGCCTATATTGATCTGTTTTTCGATCATATCTTTCAAATGATGGCACTTGTCCATATCATGTTCGTAGTCATTGTGGTAGCGGTAGTATATGTCAGACTTGGGGTGCTTAAGGCCCCTGTACGTAGTAGTGGGGTATTAAAATCCGGAATTTATGTTGCTATCTCGAGTAGCTCTAATGGCCTCACCATCAATAAGGTATAGTTTTCAACACGTGGACTGCCAGAGCTCTTGCCTTTGTCAATGGCTTTACGATCCTTCTCTGAGGATTCCTTCTTCTTTTCCACCATCTTCTCCCCCCCTTTCTCCTACCATTGAGAGCTTCTTCTAAATTAATATACTTATCAGCTCTCTCAAGGAGCTCATCAAAGATTCGAGGAGTGCACTTTTCTAGGGACCTAAAGAAATCCCCATCCACAAATCACGAAGTGAGGGCATTGATCTTAACCTCAGAGGTAGGTGATGTTAACTACATAGCTGCAGCGTTAAATCTTCCCACATACTTCCTCAAACTTTCCGATTGTCCATGTTTGAGACTCATCCGGGATAGTGCTAACTTCTAATGTCACCTCGTGATGGCAAACAAATGTATGAACAAAGAGCTAAGTTCGGTGAAGAAAGTCATAGAGCTCGGCGCAACTGGCTGAACCACTACTAGGAAAACTTCATTAACGTCATCAAGAACACCCTACACTTCACTCCATCAATGTATTGATGGAGCATAGCTCCATTTTCGAACCCCAATAGGTGGTCATAGCTCCATTGCGGCATAGCTAACATCATATTATGTGGTCTCAACCCATAGCCTTATGCCCTGGTGGTGTTCTTGCCTCGAGGAATTCACCTTTGTGTGTGTGACGTACTCCACTGGGATAGATTGCCTCACAGTTTCCTTCCTCGGTTATGATCTTCAGCAAAAACAAAACCCAAGGGTGGTCTCGACGATCCACCCATGTTGGCTAGCGCACTGTCTACCACCATTCTTATAAGATATTTTAATTAATTGGTGGTGATCGCTACCATTGGACCACCCTGTGAAGGGGGCGGAGTGGTGCCACTTCTGCCTTCAGTGGCTGGGGTGGTTCCTGCCATTCTATTAAAGATAACGAGCAATTTTAGTTAAACACCTACAAATTTCCACCAACCTGCAGCCCCCTTGTTCATAACAAGAACTTGTTAAGGGCCATATAGGGTAAATGGAACACAAGGGAAACAAGGGTTGCTCTCACACCTTAAGCCCAATTTTCCCACAAACGGCGCCAGTTGATAGGGGTTGTTTGAACACAGTCGTCAACGACGTTTGAATATGAGGAATATCTCTAATATACCTATTTAAGATTTCAGATTTTTCCACAGGTTAGGTCGGACCTCCTCTTCATGTGCGCTCAAATTGCTACAAAAAAGAGCTGGGGGTGCCCCGTCGAAGAACCTCCGACGCTCAAGTCAGAATCTCGATCAAGAGATTGTAAAATAATAGAATAGTTAGTGAATTAGAGAGTAACATTTTTGTAATTGAATGAGAGACTATTTATACTTACTGTTCCATAGCGCAAAGGGCACATCGGTCATTTCGGTGGTCCAATTATCTTTTGCCACCTATCTCTTTGAACCTGGCGGCGGTGTCTGAGGGTATAATACCTTTTGTCAGCCAAACTAGCAGTTATCTGTACTTCGAGAGACCGGGAAGTAGATCACTTGGTGCTTAAGTTATAACGGTTGTTAAGAAATTTATGTTTAGTTTCGATGATGGCAAAACCTCTTGTAAGGTAGGAACTAGTGGTTATGTATAATCATTGCACTCGGTTGAGTGGTCAATTGGTTCACGCATTTTAGGCAGATTTTTAGCCCATTTCAACCCCAATCTCAACTTCTAAATATAACCTCTCAAAGTCCGAAAGTAATCATCTCATATCCTACAGTTCACCTTGGACGCTTGAATTGAAAAGCAAGAAGAGCGAAGTGAAGCAATCAAGATCGGTGACTCCGGGTTTGTTGTTCCGTTTATTTTTATTACTTTAAGAATATTTGTCTGTGAATGTTCTTTTTTTTTTTAATATAAACATGAGTAGCTAAACACGTTTCTGTTCTAGGTCTAGAAAGTAGGTTGCAATTAACTATGTTTTGATTTTTTTTTTATTTATTCTAGACTCTATTCTATGTGTTTATCTTATGCGCTTGTTTTATTTTATAAATGAATTGATCTGTCCAATTGCTTGTATTCTACTTGCTTAACAATTCGACCCCCGAGAGGAGGCTATTGTTAATAGACATACGGCATATAGCATGGGTATCAATAATCATCCGAGAGGAATGAGATATAAGTGTAGGCATTGGTTTTAGGGTCTCTTCGGAGATGTACATGTGATAGTTAGCCCCAGAGGGTAATTATTCCTACGTGTTCAACACGTTAACATTGTCCGGAAGGAGGGCTAATTAGAGTAATGTTGCCTAATAAACACTAGAATTCGGTTTAAAAGTTTAGAATACTAAGTAAATCATACATAGGAGATTATATTTGAAATCAAACCCTAGAATACAGTCTTTTATTTGATTCAATCCTTTGTGTTACTTGCCTTGTTTGAGCATCTTATTTACTTTACTATTTTCTGCACTTTAGGTTAGTTATCAAAATCACCTTATTCGAGAGTCTAGATAGGGTTTGTCTATTATAATTAGAGGATTATGTTGAATAGGACATAGTCTATGTGGGATCGACCTTGCTCACTACTAGCTACAGTTGCACTGTGTACTTGCAGTAATACTAGGGTTAGGAAATAGTAATTTCAAGTTTTTTTTGTATTGTTTTCAGTGACTGGTAAGTGTGTTTAATTTCTTTCTTAATAAATAGTTCGATGTTAGGCTAGGCATTTATTTTCTACACTTTATTTTCAGTTTTCTTCTTTCGATTTTACTTTGGTATCTATGTTGTGATCTCATGCACTGCATGCAAACCCGGTCTAAAGAAAAAGACAAGCATGTCCTTTTTTACCTGGAAATTGAAACAACTGCCAGCAGATACAGAACAAGGAGAAATTTGTTAGACAAGATGGCTAAATTACCGAAAAAGATGAGCCAAGAGGATATGATTAGACGATTGTTCGGGGTAGTGACTGGTTTAAGACTCGAATGAATAACATACCTCAGTAGATACAACAACAGAAAACTAGAGCCGTATGTAGACCTTGAAGAAGTTCATACACCTATACGGGATCGTCTTCACCCCATGGCGAACCAAAATTATGGAGGAGTTGAATCGCCACCAATCAATACCAATAGCTTTGAACTCAAGTTGGCATTGATATCCATAGTCCAACAAAACTAGTTTAGTAGGGGAGCCACTGGAAGACCCCAATGTCAACTTTGACCGGTTCAGGAGAGTTTCGGAGACCCTAAAGGTGAATGGAATACTGCATGATCAGGTCAAGCTTAGGTTGTTCTCCTTCTCTCTTAGAGATAAGGCATTGGCATGGTATACTGCACTAGAGCAGGTCACTATTTGGGAAGATCTGAGTACCAGGTCCTTAGTGAAATACTTTCCACTGAGCAAGATGCTCAAACTGTAGAGGGAAACCACCCAGTTCAAACAGGCTGATGGAGAACCGCTGGGTGAAGCTTGGGAGCATTTTCAGGATCTATTCGAACAATCCCCTCAGCATGGATTCACTGAGAAACAACAACTTTGCCATTTTTATGATGGGCTACTTAGGTCCACAAGAATACTTGTACATGCAGCAACGTGTGGATCTATATTGTCAAAGCATACAAGAGCTACATTCACTATCTGAGATGAGATGGACACTACTAGTTGGCAATGATCGAATGAGAGAAATCAGCCTAGGAGAGTAGTCAGTATCACTGAGATTGAGCCGACCGAATCAATTACAACTCAACTGGCGGCTCAAATGGTGTCTATGACCAATCAGTTAAATCTGCTAACAAGTGTTACTTTAGCCTAGAATACCAAGTTCAATTCACAGCAGCCACCTGTGTAGGAGGTTGTTGAAGATGTTAACTATATTAACCAAAGAAACTTCTAAAACTTCCATGGCATCCAGCAGCAGTATAATCGGTAGCATCCAAGTGCGAGAAATCTTCCTAATTTCTCATAGAGCAATCTAAATAAATCGCTCCAACTGCCACCGATAGGTATGGCCCAGCAACTCCGGGTCGGGTCAGCACCTCGGGCCGGACCAACCCGACCCGAAGTAACTGAGATCATGAAAGCGAGCCCAGCAACCGGCCCAGAAGAGCGCACTCAACCTAAAATGGCCCAATCACGGCATATGGGGGAAGCAAGATCCCCACGATCTTCTCCCAACTCCCATGCTGAGATAATAGGCGCAATGATAGGGAGTTAGTTAGGGTTTGAGTTGGCGCAATTATAGGGAGTTAGTTAGGGTTTGAGTTGAGTAGTATAAGTAGGAGAATTGTACTCAGAATTAGGGTTGGCATTTTTGTACTCTGAAACTGATACGTGTAAACTCAAAGAATATAGTGGAAAAATACCCCGGCAGGTGACATTCTTAGCCCGTGGACGTAGATCTCCGGATCGAACCACGTACATCCTGTGTTCTTCAAGTTTCTTGCGATTATTTACGTTTTCAGCAGATCTTCGTTCGGAGTTGATTTGATAACCGGATCGCGCTTTATCAATTGGCGCCGTCTGTGGGAACCACTTGCAGAAAACCCTAGTCTTTCATTGCAATCGCTATGGTGAATACTCGTAGGTCCACTCACCCAAATCGGTCCCATCGTGATCCTCCTGTAGACCAGGTTCTGCCCCCCCCCCCCGTTAACAGAACCAAGATCCGCCCGCAGCGCATGTTAACATGCCAAATCATCCCCCTGTTGATGGTCCGGCGCAAGTGGATCCCCCGCCAGCTCCCGAGCTGTCGCAGGTGCAGCAGGCCTTCCTTCAGGAACACGCTGCTTTGTTCCAAGAATGGAACAACCGGCGCGCCCACTCCAGTGAGCGTGCCAACAATGGCGCTGAACATGTAAGAAATCCACCCCGTGACTTATCACATGACTTGGATGAGGATCCCCCTCATCGAGCGAGACTTGAACGCCGGAGACGGAGGATAGTTTCTCCGGTGGATAACCGCAGCTCTAATGGGTCGAGGCCCCGAGACGTTTATGACGGCGCACATCGCCGCTGACCTGCTGACGTCCCAAAGCGTCCTCGTCTTGACCAATCTCGTATGCTGGATCCTGCGGAACAAGAGCAGGCCCAATTTTCCGTGGAGCTCGACAAGGTTTTGGGCCTTGATGCCAACGAGGAAATCATCACCCCATTCTCTGACGAGATTCTTGCGGTCCCACTCCCTGATGGTTTCAAACTCCCCCAAGTGGCTATATACAACGGCACTGGGGATCCGAGTAATTTCCTGAACGCCTTTAAGTATGCTATGTTCAACCGCAACTGCACTCCTCACCATCTGGGCAAGGTGTTTCCTGAGTATCTCCAGAACGAGGCTAGACTTTGGTTTGATTCTCTACCACGGGGTAGCGTTACTTCTTTTCGCGATCTTGCCGAGAAGTTTTGGGCGCGTTTCCATACGCGGGCGAAGCCCATGGCCACTTTGGCCGACCTCATGAATATGGAACAGCGGGACGGAGAAACCATTACCCAATTTCTTGATCGCTTTACAGCGGAGAGTCTTAAAGTGGGGAGTCGGTCGGATGATGTTATCATCAATGCCTTTATGAATGGCCTTCGTCCCGGATCGCTCTACACCGAGCTGGTCCGGAACCCTCCAGTCACAACCCGGGCTTTGTTTGACATTGTGTACAGATATGCTAAGGCCGAGGAGCAGACTCACCGTAAGCGTGAGAAGTATGCTAGCAAACGGCAGTCCGATAGGGCACAAGCCGGGCCCAGTACGCGACCTAGTGCCTTCTCTCGTCTGAACCGGGGACGTCCAGAATCTCGCGGAGATATTCCACAACTCACCCTGCTTACAAAATCACGGGCCGAAATTCTTTCTGTTCCCAAGAACAATCTGCGGCCGTCTCCGCGGATGACTGCTCCGGCCGAAAAGCGAAATCGCGAAAAAGGGTGCGCGTACCACCATGATCATGGACATGAAACAGAGGAGTGTCGAGAGCTCGGCAAGGAAATTGAAGATTGTCTAAAGAAAGGTTTCTTGCGACAGTACGTTGCTCGGACCAACGACAGGCCTCGGTCAAGCCAGAATGGAGATTCGCAACAAAACCGCGGAAGCTATAATGACCGTGGTTCACGTCAAAACAGGCCGCAATGGCAGAATAACAGGCCGGGACAAAACAACAATGCCCGGCAGGACCACGGAAATCATCAGCAACCCCACTTTTTGCCGCCACCGCCTCCTCAGGGGGGACCCGGAGACAATCCGCCTACTCATGTCATAAACGTGATTTACGAAGCCATTCCCACCAGGGCATCCCGGAGTGCCTTAAAGGCAGCGGCACGCCGGCCTCCTCCCGAGGAGCCGCGTCACAAACGCCTCCACCAATCTGAAACCGTCAGTTTTACAAACAGAGATCCTGTTCCCGAGTTCACCCCTCATACCGACGCCATTGTCATTGACATGGCCATAGCTAATGTTACGATAAAGTGGGTTTTCATCGACAATGGAGCCGCAGTTAGTGTCATATTCACCGACTGCTTTAAAAAAATGGGGATTCCTCGTGAGCAGCTCCGACCGGCCCCCGGGCCGCTACAGACCTTCACCCAGGGTGAAGTCCAGCCTGAAGGAGTTATTAATCTCCCCGCCTCTCTTGGAACTTATCCGGCGATAAAAACCATTTTTGTGGATTTCTATGTGGTTAATTCTCCGTCCCCATACAACATGATTTTGGGTCGGGACTGGCTTACTCCGGCATGAGCCGTATGCTCCACATACCACCTCGCACTGAAATTCCCTACATCACATGGCGAGGTGGCTATCCGCGGCAATCAGCGAGTTTCTAAGGAGTGCATGTATGTCGTGCTCAAAAAGGCAACAAAGGTTCCCCCTGAGCCACAGTTTCAGGTAGCCGCCTCAGCTCTTAACCTTAATTCGTCTACACCACTGGGGGACACCACTGTTCAGGTGCTGCTTGATTCAGCCAAGCCTGAGCAAACTGTAACTGTCGGCGTTGTGGATGTGCCGTGGTTACACAATGCCATTATTCAGACCTTGCCGGAATACTCTGAAGTCTTCGCATGGTCTCCCTTGGACATGCCCGGAGTCTCTCCGGATGTTATAACTCACAAGTTGAATATCGACCCCAATGTGAAGCCTATACAACAAAAGCGAAGGAAATTCGCTCCAGAACGGAACGCAGCCATCTGAATTGAAGTACAACAGCTTCTAGATGCTGACATCCTGTTTGAAGTTCATTATCCTTCTTGGCTATCTAATCCGGTGATGGTAACGAAGTCCAGCGGGGCATGGAGAATGTGTGTGGATTTTTCTGATCTTAATAAGCACTGTCCAAAGGATTGTTATCATTTTCCCTCTATCGACCAAAAAGCCGAAGCCATTACTGGGCACAGGGCACTTTGCTTCTTGGACCTGTACAAAGGATACCACCAAATCCACATGGATCGTTGGGACGCACTCAAAACCGCATTTATCACTGACTTCGGATGCTTTGCCTTCAAGAAAATGCCTTTCGGGCTCAAAAATGCGGGAGCCACGTACCAGCGCCTTATGGACCACGTCTTCCGAGGTCAAATTGGTCGTAATGTTGAGGTATATGTTGATGATTTAGTTGTCAAAAGTACTTCTCAATCTTCATGTGTGCAAGATATTGCTGAAAACGTAAATAAACGGAAGAAACTTGAAGAACACAGGATGTACGTGGTTCGATCCGGAGATCTACGTCCACGGGCTAAGAATGTCACCTGCCGGGGTGTTTTTTCACTATATTCTTTGAGTTTACACGTATCAGTTTCAGAGTACAAAAATGCCAACCCTAATTCTGAGTACAATTCTACTACTTATACTACTCAACTCAAACCCTAACTAACTCCCTATAATTGCGCCAACTCAAACCCTAACTAACTCCCTATCATTACGCCTATTATCTCTGCATGGGAGTTGGGAGAATTATAGGGAGTTAGTTAGGGTTTGAGTTGATTAGTATAAGTAGGAGAATTGTACTCAGAATTAGGGTTGGCATTTTTGTACTCTGAAACTGATACGTGTAAACTCAAAGAATATAGTGGAAAAACACCCCGGCAGGTGACATTCTTAGCCCGTGGACGTAGATCTCCGGATCGAACCACGTACATCCTGTGTTCTTCAAGTTTCTTGCGTTTATTTACGTTTTCAGCAGATCTTCGTTCGGAGTTGATTTGATAACCGGATCGCGCTTTATCAGCCACCAAGCTTCGTGGTCACTAATAGTATGATCCATGATGGAATTAAACATACTCAAGAAGAGCTGATGCAGTCTTAATTTGCTGCGACTGATAAGAGGACTTCAAAAAAAGAGCATTGTCACCTTTGGGTGTAGAGATGAACAAAGCGCTCATGAGTTATGGGGTAGAGATGAAGAGTCATGTAGCTAAATAGAACAATGTCAAGACGCATCATGAGGCCAAAATGAGAAATAAAAACTCACCTCAGCCAAAATACACAAACCATAGGGTCTCAACACCAAAGAGGACAGTTCCCAAGTGATACGGTGGTTAATCTGAAGGAAAACTGAACTCGATGGATGATGCCAAGTGAGAGCCAGAAGCTACCAATGGCTAAAATTGAGTGATGGAGAAGAACCAAGAGGAGGAGGACGACAAAGGCTCAGAAGCCAAAATCTACTTCTAATTCTAACACTCTTATATATATTTCTCCGCGGGAAAATTGATAAAAATACCCTTCAACTTTGGGGTAATTAAAAAATAACCCTCTAACTTTGCCCATTTAAATAATTGCCCAGTAATTTAAGAATAATTTATAAAATTACCCTGCAACCGGGAATCGCTTGTAACCCAGCCGGCTACCTGTTGACATGGCAAGTGAGTGCTGATGTGTCATCGAGGCTGGACGCATTTTTATACCAGGAAGACATTTTCCCCACTTTGGTCATCTTCCTCAAGCCCCAGTTCTTCTTCAAAGACAACTCATAGCAGCAGGGGTTTTTGGGCACACCTTCTTTGTCAGCCGAGTCGCAAGAATTAGGCTGTGTTAAGTGATAGTTCTTCTTCTTGTTAGTGAGTATGTCATTCTCAAGCACATCTCCAGTTGGATTCTTGGTCTGTCATTGCAGTTTACCATCTGTTCTTCAAACTTCCAAGAAAGAAGAAAATCAAGGCAGAAGATTATATCGGTGTCGGAAGTGGAATGTAAATTTTGCCTATTTGTTCCAATAGCAAAATGTTAAAGTAAATATTAGGTGTTTTCTTTCGCTTTTATGTTCACTAGGTAGAGATACGTGCATTGCACGTGATCCATAAAATTTACTAAATATATATTAGTATATTTTTCTAAATAAACATCTTAAAAAGTTCTATAGTATGTCAAGATTAAGGTATATACTTCTTAATGTAGAATTTTTTAATTGTGAAAAACTAAAAAAGATATATATTAAGTAAAATTTATAATTAAATAAAGTTAAACGATGATATTGTTTATTATTACGCCTATATGTTCCATAAAAAGATTTATTTTTAAAAATACTTTATGTCTTAGAAAAGGAGTCAAGTTTCAATAAGACAAACCATTGTTTTATTAGTCAAAGTAAAAAATTAAAATTAATTATAAATTAATATGTTTGGATAAGTCATGAAAAAAAAAAAATAGATGAAGTCGTATATGTGAGAACTCATGGTTTTTAGAAGCTTATACATTCATTTGATTGAACAAAAATAAAGAAAGTTGAACATTTGTCAAACATGACTCTTTTTATGGGTTGGAGATAGTATACGTTTTTTTTTTTTGGGGGGGGGGGGGGGGGTGGAGATAGTATGAGTTATTAACTTTGATAAGTTTACGATAATATTGCAAATACTTTTGTTTCATGTTTACACTCCACTATGTCCTTCAATTGTTTATATAAGAAAAAAGAATAACTTACATAAACATGTACTCCCTCCGTCCCGGCCTAATTGTCCAACCTTGGCCGGGCACGAAGATTAAGAAAAAATAATTTTGTGGAATCTTTGAATTTTTCAAAGGTGGAGATTAAAAGTAGAGATTTTGAGGGTAGAGATTGTGAGAGAGTTTGCCATTTATGGGCATGGACAATTAGCTTGGGACAAACAAATATGGCAAGTTGGACAATTAGGCCGAGACAGGGGGAGTATTATTTAGAAGTCATAAGATCTTTTATGTATTTAATTTAGAAGTATGAAAATATTGTACTACATCACCTTTAAACTAAAATTAATTGATGTAACACCAATATTATTTTAAAGTTCATTGAAATTACTTCATTCATGTTATAAAAATACTATCAAATATAAATTAATTTATTAATAGAAAAATGTAAATTATATACTTTTTTTCAAATATATTTACTTGAAACTATGATCGAATACTTTTCAAGTAATTATCAGTAATTATAGATAAACTTAGTTAACTTTTATATTCGAGATATATATTAAATAAAGATATATTCAAGTTTGATTCAGGAACCGATCGAGAAGTGTTTCAAAGATCAAAATAAGTGGACTCTTGTAGAGATTAAAACGTATGATTCCGAAATATTTTGAATTTTTTATCTTCTATCTAGGAGAGAATGGTAAATATTAATTCTTTTAACAATTGCTACTAAGTTTCTTAACTAACTCTTGCAGTCTTGCTTAAATAATAATTATTTAAGTCCACCCAACTTATAGTGAAGAAAATAATCATCTCTAAAAATCCATCTCCAACACTAAACCTAATCGCCGCCTTCTTCATATTCCTGCATGGGATGACGGGGAAGGTTTCATCGTCAATTTTTGTTTTGTTTTTCTCTTTCATTTCTCTCAATGAGAGATTTTTAGTCTCTTCTTATGGGAGTTTTCGTCTCCCCTCAATAAGTGGGAGTATATCAGTTCCCGAAATAATAGAATATCCATTGTTCATGGTGTCTTTTTTGAAGATTCAATCATCATTAGATATTTTAACAATGATTTTCTCACTTTTGGGGACTTCCACTGGAAAATTAGTGATAAATTCGAGATCAATTTTTTTGGTACTCGATTTATCTAGCGCATCGACAATTTGTCTAATTTACTTGGTTTATATCTTGTAGTTTTTGTGCTTCATATGTTTCATATTTCTTTATGTTGTGTTGGTTGTTTCTTCTCGTCAATCAATGTTGGTTGATTCCATCAATTTAATGAGATTTTATTATCTCAAAAATATTTGCTTAATTTATAGTTAACAATTACTCTTAGAAGTAAATAGATAAATAAAACTTAGTCATCAAAATATATTAGTTACAATAATTAAAAAATGGGTTAAATACGAAAAAATGCCCGATTTTTACCTTCTTTTGCAATTTAATCACATTTTTTTTTAAAATTGCAAAAAAGGGCATGAATTATTAAAATTTTGCAATTTAAAACAATAATTATTTTTTTCAATCTGATTGTGATGATGTGGCCACCATAGCTCAGCTTACATTGCCATGTAAAATAAATGTTGGTAATTGAAAGAAGAGAAAACTTTCAATAAGTATTACTTTAGGGACCGATCAATCTCAAAGTTACTGCACCTGTTTCTTTAACTTACGTGATAGCTTCGTTAAGTTTTTAACTGCAAAGTATCTCAGGGGTTTAAGTGGGGTCGATGATAAGATTGTAGATGGTAAATTTGTTTTCTTTTTTTATATCTAAGACACATATAATTTTTATCTGTGCTGAGGTAGCGTCTAACATGACAAAAGTCTCCTTAGCTCCGACAGCCACATCATTACGATCTTACCGAAAAAGTTTATTGATGCATTGAATTGCAAAATTTTAAAAACTCACGCAGTTTTTTGTAATTTTAAAAAAGATATGATAGATTCCAAAAAAGGTAAAATTCATGTATCTTTTTACAAGTACTCTTAAAAATATATATATCAAGTATATTTTCACTTGAGTGTGAATTATATTTTAATAAGAATTACTTTAGGGACCGATCAACCTCAAAGTTACTGCACCTGTTTCTTTAACTTACATGAGAGCTTCTTTAAATTTTTAACTGCAAAGTAATTTAGTGTTTTAAGTGAGGTCAATGATAAGAATGTGGATGGATAAATTTGTATCCCTTTTTTATATCTAAGACACATGATTTTTATCTGGGTTGAGGTAATGTCCAACGTGACAAAAATCTTTTTAGCTCCGACAGCTGGATCATCACGATTTTACCGGAAACGTTTATTGATGCATTGAATTGTAAAATTTAAAAAAACTCACGCATTTTTTGGCAATTTTAAAAGGATATGATTAAATTGCAAAAAAAAAAAAGTTATTCATTCTTTTACAATTATTCTTAAAAAATATATATCAAGTATATTTTCACTTGAGTTTGAAATATCACTTTTAAAAACATAAACAAAGATTCGACTCTAACTATGTAAATAATAACTCACTAAATAGGTCATGCATTAATTGCATTCACATAGTTATAGAACAAATTTGAATAAGGAGAATATGTTTAAAAGTTAAATTGGTGATATTTTTAAGAGTACTCTTATATATGAAACCTTCTCATTATAAAGTATCTATAATCTCATCCCACGTTTGTATATAATATTATGTGAGTTTCAATTAATGTAAAAAATGCGTACATCTTTTCAATTTGTCTCTTTATGATTATTAAAATTCACATTTTTGTACCTATAATGTATACTTGATCAAAAAAATATGTTCAAAAAATAAAATTAATTATACTTGAATCATATACAACAAAAAAGATTATAAGACAAATAATTAATAAATAAAGATTTACAATTAAAATAACAAGTCTATAATCCTATTTTAAGAAGTTGTGAGGTGTTGTGCTGCTTATTTTACAAATACTTTTCAATTTAGCATAAAAAGGGCAATGTCTGATATTTTTATATTTTTTTCGCTAGAAATATTAACTTAGAATTATCTTATAATTTACACTATAATTAAAAGTTATGTCAATATTCAATTGACTGGATTCTCCTTCCATATTTTACTCCATATGATATATTGAATTAGCATATATTTTTTCAAAAAAAAATCATGTCAAATAATATATCTAAGCAAAACAAATCTTATGAAATTTAATAAAATTAAAAATTAATGCTATCTTAAGTTTAACTAAAATAATACAAATAAAGAATATATAACTAAGTAATTAATGGATGAATTTATTAATTTCTTGCAATAAATATATATTAGTAAGATAAATTACACATTTATCCATTAGGTCTCCTTATATATAGTTTGTATGGTAGAGGATATTTTTGTCACTACATTAATTTGTAAGAAACTACCTAGACTTTTAAAGGTAGGGTGATTATTCTTAAATTTTTTTTTCTGCAGAGAGGAGGGTGTTTGTTCGTCGAGTGGATCGACCCACCCATCAATAATGCATCCAGTTCAGTAGTTGCGGATTGCAAGGAGAAATGAGGGAGTTAGTGGAGAGGCTCAATGCTATGCAGCAGAAGATTGACAAGAATGCAAAAAAAGTGAAGCTTATAAAGCTTATTATGACACTCACTTAGGTTCTTCTGTTGGCCATGTTGATCAATATGGGGATCAAAATCTGATTATACAGCATAATAGCTAGCAATGTTTTTTTAGAGAATGTAATGGTATCACTTGCAATATTTTGTGTTTTTGTGTTTTGTGGTAAAAAAGTTATGGTCATTTTTGTCAAATTTGTAGAGTGATGTTGTTGGGTAGGAGTTGGTATGTATTTTGCAGCTTTTGGGCAAGAAATGAATGAACAAAATTTATGAATTTTGGTGTTGTTTTAATGCAATATGTTTTAAGAATCCACTACAGTTGATGTTCTTTGTTGTTCATATTGTTGTCAATAGATGATAAGTGAAGCTGATAAAAGATTATCCAAATGGCAGTTTTACACAATAGATGATGATTGAAGCTGATCAAAGATTAACCGAATGGCAGTTTTACACAATCCCCATGTTCCAAAAATCAACAATTTAGCCTGGCCTTCTTTGAACAAAAACTATTCCACAAGCAACTAAACATGAAAAGATCAAAATCAGCAACATCAAGTTTAAGGCTTTAACAGGTCCTAAATTGTGACAAAACAAATCTGCCACAAAATATTTAAACTAATTAAGTCGTCGCCTTAATATCTTTACATGGCCCTGCATCCAGGTGGACGTTCATTAGCATAAGGAATGTTACTCCCAGAGGCAATCTCCTTGAAAATTGAGAGGTAGATGTTTTGCAACTGATTGGTTTCTTCGTCTAAACCGGCTGTGAAAGCTGCATTTGCATCAACATCGACCAATTTCTCAGTTTCTGCTATTGGGACATCAGTTAACTACCCTTGATCAAAGTCTACAACTTCATTTGAATTTGGAAGATCAGCTCATGTTAGGTTAGTAGACGGACATAAGTGGAATTTGTCTTCACACCTTTCCTTTTCGATCGAAGCTTTGTCAGTACAATGGACGGCCCAGGCTCATTCTCCCTAGTGGATTTCCCAATCACATCCCAATATCAACCAAGCCAACAGATAAAACAATTGCCAAATTTAATTTTGGACAGATTGAAAAAAAAAAATAATGAAACTAATCAATATTACCATTTTGTCAAGTTCAAGGTTAACTTGAATCAACTGGCCAATAAGGAATTCTTGTGTGCCTCCAACATCATTGATATCCTAATTTTCATATTGCGAGATTAGATTATGAAAGTTAACATAGAGGAGGTAACATTGAACAAACTAAAGAAATTACACCAAACTTGCCTCATTCACGTTGTTATTGTCATCATTGAATATCTCTTCTTCATCTAGGCACTCCAGACCAAATTTTTGCAGAGTCTTCTTCATGTTGGCTTTCTCAATTTCATACTGACCAGATTCATCCTTAACATAATGTTCCACATTCTCAATCAAAATTACATAAACATGATACAAGACATTACATACTTAAATTATTACACAAAAATTAAAGTGCTTACGAATGGACAAGCTCTTCATTTGTGAACAGGAATCCCACAAAGGCTACATTTTACGGTGGTCTAATGCCTTCTCCTGTGGTGGGCTTCTCGATTAGCGAGTCTGCCCCTCCCTCCAACATGCCTAGCTGGTGGCTCGTTTGGTTCCCTTCTACGGGCTTGTGGTGGACGACCTGCCCTTCTCACAACTTTCGGAGGTAGTGGTGGGATGCCCCCCACAGATGCCCGTTCTTGCCTACCATTAATCAGCATTATGACTGGTCCGTATGCAGCCAAGTACACCTCAACACGATAACACCTGAAAATTGAACATATTGCCGCTTAGTGAGTATATATAAAATACATATGAAAAACTATTGAATGATGATATCTTTAACGTTATTCAGATTTTACCTATGTACATATGACAATGGATCTTCTCTAACACAATGGATGGCAGATAGTGCGTGCTTGCATGGAATTACCATCAAGTCCTATTTCCTACAAGCACGAGACTTGTTCTCTAAATCAACTGAATATTGAATCCCATCGAAACAGGCTACTTGAAAGTGTGTGTCACTGGCTTTAATGGGTATGCAGTCTGCCACTTTCGAGTTATTCAAGTCTAAAATTTGTTGAATTCTCAGGCATATAATTCCCTTCCATCTTCGAGGCCGATCTCGATTCTCTGTGCATCTCTTCATTAACTCATTCATGATGGTTTCCAACATTGATAGTATAGGCATCTCCCTAGCATTCAAGATTGTGATGTTGAAGCTTTCGCACGTATTGTTCATCAATAGGTCACACTTTGGGTAAGTGTCAAAGTGCTATCGACTCTATTGATGCGGGGGCGTTCCGTTTAACCATGCATACGCATAATTCCATTTTTTTTAAATCCTCCATCCTCTGTTTGAAGTCAGCCACTGTAACCTTGAATGCGTGACCCCTATAACCCGAATTCTGCATATTGAGGTGCATATGTTGCACGCAGAATCTATGAGCTACCCCGGGTAACTCGTCCTCCACAGCCTTGATGAGCTTTTTTTGCCCGTCTCTAATGATCGTCCACTCCCAAGGCTTATCAATATCCAAGTCCTCCTTCAATTGCTTCACAAACCAAACCCAATTTTCCCCCTTTTTGGTACTAACACATATGCAAATGGGAAAAATTTGTTATTGGGATCTACTCCTACTGTTGTTAATACTATTCCCCCATGTGGACCTTTTAGAAAGGTCCCGTCCAGCCCGAACAAAGGTCAGCAGTCCATCAAAAAGCCCTCTTTAAGTGCAGCCAAGCAAACGTAAAATCTAGAAAATTTGTTCCCCTCGGGAGTTTAATCAAGTCGAGTAAAACAGTCGACCCGGGGTTAGTTCTCAGGATTTCATCTGCATAGTCCCTCAATAGCAGGTATTGATCGTCTGCTCTACCTTCAAGCCCACGAACCGTCCTTTGTTTGCATAAAAAAGCTTGCCATGGTGTTATCTCGACTCTAGTCTCAGCAATTGCACAGCCCTAAAAGATTTAATCTTTCTCTTCTTATCTATTTGGAACATATAACCGAACCTGCTAGAGAGCCAACTACTATACATGTTTCGGGCAAAGTGCGATGGCGCACACGTGTGATGTGGTATGAAAGTTTTGACCACAAATGATGTCTCGCCGGGCCTCCTCAGCGCGTGCACCCTAAAATCACAATCATCAGCATCACAATGTGCATAAATCTTGTGCCTATCACTCTTCTTAGAACTAACTGATCTTTTCTCCAATATGCATGGGTATCAACCATGTCTCTGAACTCCTTCTTCGTACTAAACATCATCCCCAATCTCAGTGTTGGTGACCTCCTGTAGTCGGGTCTCCATCCTGGCGCCATAGCGTCATAATTGTCATCGTCAGACTCTTGAATACTTCGAAAATCATCTTCCCTAAAGCACAAGTCATCTTCGCCTAGTGGATCAAGTTGTCCAATTTGTTATGTGTCATTACCACCTTCATTACTCTGAATTCCTGCTCATTAGGCATCTTTGTCCGTGAACTTTTCAAAATCAACATCATCCTTAGCATCCTTACCATTTCCCTCATCCTCAACAAACTCATAATCATTGTCCTTGCGTTCATCGCCGTCTTCATCCTCATCAACCTCTACTACTTAGCGGTTCTCTTACCCCTCTTAATTTTCTCCCTTTTTTTTTATCCTTCTTCTTGTTCCTTTTCCTTTCAGCTTCAGCCTCCATGGGTGTCTCTTCGATCAATCCCTCATGTAAACTAGTATCTTCTCCCACCTTAGAAGGGTTAACACTTTCGGTGTACAAGTTCACCTCGTTGTTATCTTTAGCATCTTGAAGAAGCGGTTACAAATCCACTTCATAGCTTATCAGAGTAAAGTACTTTTCGCCATGACCCCTACCCCACAACAACGGCTCCTTGCAGTTCTCAAGATGAGCAACAATTTTTAGCAGCTCCCTCAAAGTATATTGATTAGCATCAACATGGTCAAACTTCACCACATCTTCTCCAATGTAGACCTCTCCTAGTTCTCAACTAAGCCCCCATAATGAATGGAGAAGGTATACAAAGCATTGTTGGGACCTGGTACATAAATTAAAGCAAAGAAATTTTAGTACATGACAATAAAATAATGGAACATAGCGGGGCATAATGTGTAATACCCAAATAACCCTCAATAAATCATTCATACCCATACATAACTGGCACAAACATTGTTCCACATATGTAGTACATGCAAATTGGGACCACCTCTCACACCATTACAAAAGCATATAAAAAAAATTTAAAAGGAAAGTGCACAAAAAAGAGACCCAAGGGAAAAAAAAAAAAATCCATGTGGACCAGCCGCATAATTATGAAATATGTTGTCCCCTGACCATATTCACAACCATTACAAAAGCAACAAAACAAACAAATATTTAGACCCCACACATAATTCTAACATAGATGGACAACATTTTCATCTTTTAATAAACTAGGAAAGTTGTCCCCTGACCATATTTGCAACAATTACAAAAGCAACAAACAACAAATATTTAGACCCCACAAAGCTGTTAACTTTGAGTAAACTAACAAAATCAAGTCATCTTTGCCTAGTGAACAACAAAAAACTAAATAAACAAAGTAAACACACCTCGACGAACGCGACAAAAATATAAAAATGCAAAAAATTTTGGTGAAACTTACCATAATCTGGGTAAGGCTCGCCATTTCTACTAGGATCGCGACACCGTATCTTCGACTGCTAGCGAATCGATTGTAATTCAGATTGAAGAAGAACCAGGGTTTAGCTCGATGCCTTTTCCTCATCTTTTTTCTTCTTCACAAGATGTTCTAAGTTGCGATCTGGGGAATGGGGAATGAGTTTTGCCCTAATTTTGGCACGTGAGTAGCACATGATTCCATTTTGCCTCCATAATATGCCACGTATGGTCACACGTGTACAGCCTCGAAGACACACAACACTCACTTGCCACGTCAATAAGTAACCAGATGGGTTACAGCCGATTCCCGGTTGCAGGGCAATTTTATCAATTATTCTTAAATTACTGGGAAATTTTTTAAATGGGCAAAGTTAGTGGGTAATTTTTTAATTACCCCAAAGTTAAAGGGATTTTTTATCAATTTTCCCTTCCTCCACCTAAATACATTCCCCCCTCCCCTTCCCCCCTCCCCCCCCCCCCCCCCACCCCCTACCCTCAAGCATTCTATAGAAATAAAATTGCTCCTAACTGTACTAACTGTGTTCAACTTTTAGAGGAGCTTGAAGGGAAGAAAAAACTAGAGAAAGTTGAGGTCACTAAGCAAAATGAGGAAAGTCGGGCTAGCATTGATAAGAAACTTATATCTTCTCTTATAGATGATTCTTTGGAATTTTGCTTATATGATTCATTTTTTGCTGACTTGATCGTATAGATGGTGTTAGTACATTGAATTCAATGCAGGAAGTACTAAAAGAGAGCATTTATAGTGAGGGGGTAAACAAAGAAGAGCCAGATCCACCTAATGAAAAATCTACTAGCTCTTGAGGGAAAAAGAAGAAGGCACACAAACAGAAAGAGGCAAATGTGCAAATGATAAGTCCTAAAAAGAACACTAACACAAACATAAGAAGAGCACCAAAAGTGGACGATCCAGTGAGTTTTTCTATCCCTTGTGGTATTGGTAGTCATAACTTTCAAAACGTGTTGTGTGACTTAGGATCGATCATAAACTTGATGCCTCTAAAAACATATAGGCAATTAGGACTAGGGATGGTAAGATAATCTTTAATAAAGACATATGGAGTAGTAGAGGACGTGTTGGTTAGAGTGTCCACTTTCGAATTTCCTAGAGATTTCTTAGTTGTCGATATGCAAGGGAATACTGATGTTCCTTTCATCTTAGACCGAACTTTCTTGGTGACTAGGCAAGCATTGATAGATGTTCATAAAGGGGAGTTAACTTTTCGTATTCATGACGAGAAGGTAACTTTTCCTATATATAATAGGTCGGGGGCTAAGTAGCGTATACAAGTGTTGTGTTGTCTATACCGTAGAACCCAAGGTTAGAACTGTTGTGGCAAATATGACAAAATGGGTATGAAATTTTAATTGATGATAATATGCCTAACTCTAGTTGGTTTGAATTTGGCTGAGTTACTTAAAAGGGTCGTCTGGCTAAAGACGTAAAACTTAGCGCTTGTCGGGAGGCAACCCTGTGTTTACTATTTTTTCTTATTATTTATTTTTTATTATGTTACTTTGATGTTATTTAGGACGTAAAAATGATGTGAATAAAATGCAGTGAAACGAGTCACAAGTCACAAGAAATTGCCTAGAAAAATGATTTGATTCTCACCATGTAAAGTAGTCGCACCCAGCAGAGGGTCGTGGTCGACTTCACAGCGTGACCGCACCGGGTGACACGGTTGATTTAGGCCCTTAAACCAAATTAAATTGCGAATAGAAACAACATTACAGGTTCAATATTCCAATTTCATCTTTTGGAGAATGCCACCAAGGCGTACCTTTTTCTTTCCACAAATCTTGGTCTTCGACCATGTTTGAGGGAGGGGTAGAGTAGGACGTCTTGGCAGATTTATTTATTTATT
Organism: Ajuga chamaepitys; assembly: GCA_958295605.1. Lineage (NCBI taxonomy): Eukaryota > Viridiplantae > Streptophyta > Magnoliopsida > Lamiales > Lamiaceae > Ajuga > Ajuga chamaepitys. Next base: position 36,283,572 of record OY282498.1, on the reverse strand, counting down.
TATTTATTTATTTATTTATTTTGTGAACTCATTTGATTGTAGTTAATTTGTATAGTGTTGGTTTATGTTGTTTTTATCTCATGCATTTAGTTTCTTTTTATTTTATATTGTGACAATTGAGTCAAACTGTAGTTATATTTATCTTGAGGATTGAAAACCTAAAGGGTTAATTGGCGATTATGTATCAATGGTGAGTCGAGTTTTAATTTTTTTTATGACACATAGACGAGCATGATAGGCGTAATTGACATAAAATAGAGCATGCGTGTAGAATGATAATTACATTACCCGTGAGGTTTTGAGCCTTTGATTGAACTTCCATTTGTAGAGTATATAATGTTTTCTTTTGGTGTGTTGGTCACCATGTATGTATGTCTCTAGAACTTGTCTTGTGTCTGCTTAAAAAGTCATTCAGTAAATGGTATAAATTTAGAAAATAATTTTAGGCATTCCTTCTTCTAGCCTATTTTTTTTTTATCTTAAATTGATCTTTCGACTGAATTTTTATTAAACAATCCCTAGTTAAACACTTTGAGCCTTTAAGTATTATTTTTTGCAGCCGAATATTACAAGCCTATAAACGTTCCTTATAGCCTTTGTCCCTTGAGTTGGGGTAGTTGTGTGTGTTGGGGGGGGGGGGTGGATTGGAAGGTAGTAGGGTGAAAAAGCACAAGGGTGAGTGGAAAAGATGATTGGAGAAGTTCAGTGAAGAAGATAAGATATATTATGGGTGAAATATTGGAAGAATTAGCCCCTGCCAATTTATAGGTCGCTATTTCATTTAAATTTATGCAAAAATATATCGAGAAAAAGAAAAGAAAAAAGAGAAGCATGTTCAAATCTTTTTTATTCAATTTTGTTCTTTAGGAGGGGCTTAATTAGAAAAGTGCTTATGTGCTGAAGTGTTTTATGCTCTTAAATAGTTGAGTAGTCTCAAAGTGGTACTCACTTAGTATCAAGATTAAAACACTTAGTTGATGTAGTTATCTTGATGGGGTGAAGAAGTCATATATGTGGCTTTCTAAGATTTGAAAAGTGAGGAAGGAGTGAACATTGTTTGAGAGGTAGTTGTGACAGGAACAACTTGATTAGTCCAGGAATGAGCCACATTTATCCAAAATTTGTCCCACCTTACCTTAGGCCTACATTACAACAAAAAACAAAGACTTTTTCTAATTCTTTGTTCACATGTGTCGAGTACGAAGCATATGTTAGGCAATAGGCAAGCATATGATAGATTGTGCATGTGATTCAACTAGAGCATAAACACATCCCATTTTATACACTTGAATGATATGTGATACACTTATCTTATGAGGATCATCTATTTGAAAGTGCAATGTCTCGAAAGTAATTGATATATGCCATGTCGAATATGCTCAATTGTCTATGTTTTGTTTTCAAAAATATTCTGAGGCTAGATTCGCCGCCTAACTCGCCCTAATGCTTGATTTCTTGTTCTTGGCTAATTTTTATGTTCGGAGACTGATACACGTCGTGTATGCATGCATTTAGGCTGATTTATAGAGTCAATTTAGTAGCATTTGCATACATATTCAGTAGTTTAATGCTTATATTGATTACCTTGATCCGAATAACATGTTTACTCATGTTTGTAGTTAAAAGGCACTATTTTAGGCTTAAAAGTCCATTAGGATGAATTTTGGAGAAAAAACGAGCAAGAGACGAGGCAAAATGGCGAAAAGAGGCAACAATGCATAATTCCTGCCTGACACACCTTCAGTGTTTTGCTCATAACTTGAGTTCTACATGTTCACATGAGCTAAAATTAATAGCATTAGAAATCTGATTCAAATGGCTACAACTTTTCATGAAAGAGCCAAAGCTAAATTATAATCATAAGACCTCCAAATATAACTTTGAAGTTGTAGGGAAAAAAACCGGCAGAACCAACTCGGTCGAGTTAGGCAAGCCAACTCGGTCGAGTCGAATGTTTGAAGCAAAATTCAGCATGGATCAACTCGGTTGAGCCACTTATGTTGACTCGATCGAGTTGGTTAGTCTGTTCAAGCATTTTGTACGTGTTTTGGCCTATTTTCGGCCCTTTTCAACCCAACCCTCCCCAACTTATAAAATAGAGGCTCCAAAGTCTAAAATTAATAATCTTGGATCATTAGAAACACTTGAAGGCTTCGATTGAAGAGCAAGGAATGCGAAGTGACAAAGATCAAGGTTCAAGATTTCGAGTTTTATCAATCTTCTTGATTTTTATTGTTCGAGAATGTTTGTCTATGGACGTTTATTTTTTAATTATGTTTTGATTTTATTTTATATATTATATACGTTGTTTTATTGTTTATCTATAAGATTTGTTCTTATTTTATTAATTGATTGATCTGGGCAATTTATTAGTTCTAATTTCTTAACGATTCGACGTTCGGACGAGAGGGTTGTTAATAGGCATACAAGCATATAGCATAGGTACCAATAATTATCCAAGAAGAGTGAGGTCTTCCGTAGCTATCAGTTTTAGGAACCCTTGGCAGTCTTTCATGTTACAGTTAGCACAAGAGGGTAATTGTTCATAATTGATCCACATGCTAACATCGTCCGAGAGGAGGGTTAACTAGAGTAGTGTCGTCTAATAACAATAGAAGTTGTTCAAAAGTCTAGAATAATAGGATAATCAAATATAGGAGATTGTAATTAAAATTGAAGCCCTAGAATGTGTCTTTTATCTATTTGAACCTTTCATGATTACTTGCTTGCTTTTGTTTAAGTGTCTATGTTACTTGATTTATTATTTTATGAAAATATTAGTTTTAGTTTAATCAATAAACAAACATTATTCGAGAGTTTAGATAGAGTAGTTCCATTAAGATTAGGGTATAAAACTGAACATAGGTAAACAGTCTATGTGGGATCGATCTTGTTTGCCACTAGCTACAGTAGGACCACACTTGCGGTAACACTAGGGTTAGAATTTAGTGCATCAAGTTTTTGGAGCCGTTCCAGGGGACTAGTAATTGCGGTTGATTTTTAATCAGATAAATAGTTCGACGTTAGTCTAGACGTTCTTTATTTTTTTTCTTTGTATAATATTTATATTTATTTTTAAAAAAATTATTATGTATTTCTTTCTTTTGATTATTGATTCTCGTTGTTGAGGATAAACTCTATTTTTCTTTTGCGAGATTATTGGAACGAGCTATGTATTTTCCATATTATCAATTGGTTCCAAAGATACCAGTTAAAGACATAGATTACACGTGTGGTAAATATTCCTACAACTCTTGGGATAATCAAGGGTTAGGGCCTGATGATCATTCTCATGGTAGCACAAGAGATTTTCTACAACAACCTTGGAATGATTATGGTAATCAAGTTGAGGTTGATGACGAATGGAAGGCTACTCATAGTCAAATTATGGCAGAAATACTAGCTGATGTAAAAGAAGTTAATGTGCAAATGGCTCAAATACTTAAGATGTTTGCAAATATACAAGAACAACTTCAAACTAGAGTTAAAATAGAGGAACGTAGACTGATTGTTGACAAGCCAGAAAATAAAGAGTTCTTGGAGAAGAAGGTGTGTGAGGAAGTTGAGGAGGATTCAAGAAAAATTCACATGCAAGATCCACAAGAACAAGTGTTCATTACTCAACATAAGTTGACTGAAGGCATTGATGAAGGCCTATCTGAGGAGATTCTACTTGAAGACAACAACGATGACTATACCGATCCAAAAGAAAGTGCACCTCATCATATTGATTCAGGGAGTTTAATTTCTTTATATCTTTTTACTGAATCAAATTGTGATTACTTATATGATTGGCATGCAAGATTTGAATCGTCTTTTCTTTTTAATTTTAGAAAACTTACATCGCAATTGGGCATGGAACTTATTTTCTTTATTTATTGTAATGCCCATAATGTTATCAAGAACCCTGCTCGCAATATCTGCATTAAAGATTCGTCTGTCCTCTTAGAGCAAACAAAAGCATGGCAAGAAAAACACTTCTTTTTAGATCCTGGATAACATTAAAGGCGTCTAGCTGAAAACGTAAAACTTAGCGCTTGTCGAGAGGCAACCCGGCGGTTACTGTTTTTCATTATTTATGTTTGTTATTTTCTAGTTTTAAGGATACTAACATAATGTGAAGACAATGCATTTAAGCGAGTCACAATGCACGAGAATATGTAATTTAAGGACAAGGAAGTGAGTTCCAACCGGGTCTATGCAAAGAAACCAGTCGAATGATAAAAAAATAAAAATTAAAAGCCCCAAATTCAAGGTTTGATGTTCCAATTTCATCTTTCAGTGAGTGCCACAAAGGCATACAACTTCTTTCCCATAAACCTTGGTCTTCGACCAAGTTTGGGGGAGGGAGTAGAGTGGGACGTCTTGGCAGCTATGTTATTTTTAGTGAACTCATTTAATTGTAGTTAATTTGCACTTTGATTGGTTTAGGTTGATTTTTTAGTTTATTAGTTTAGGTCGTTTTTTTTAGTTCATTTATTGTATTCAAAGTCGGACTCAACCGAGTCACTAAAGCTCACTCAGTCAAATGAGTGGTTTTTTACTAACATAAAATTTGGAACAAAGATCCCACTCGATCGAGTGAAATCAATTCAGTCTAGTAGAATCATTGCACTCGATCGAATGATTGAGTCTAAAGGCGTTTCACACAATTTGGACAGACTTTCATCCTGTTTCAACCCCAACCCTTCCCAACTTAGAAATAGAGGCTCACCAAGTCCGAAAATCATCATCTCATATCCTAAGTTTACCTTGAAGGTTTGAATTAAAGAGGAAGAAGAGCGAAGCGAAGACAATAAAGATCAAAGATTCTTCGCGGTGTATGATAACATCAAGTGCAGAGAAGAACTCCAGGACCAATTCCTTGTAAGTTGGCCAACATCCATAGAGGAAATAATTTCATTCTATTTGTCGGATTAGAGTTTTCACATCGTCCTGAATACCCAACTCATCCATGGTTGGTGGGTCTGGACATAGAGTTGGAATGATTCTTCTCTTGACCAGTTTGTTTCAGCGCTCCCGGGCTATTTCCAATTTCCACATCTGTCCAAAGTCGATGCCATACTCATTAAGCAGATTAATCTATTCGGGTTCAACTTGCTCATTATGTTCTTGTGTGCCCCGTGAACTTAATTCTCCGACTCTTGCAGCTTTTCTTTTGGGCCCCATGTTTGGTATGAGAAGATTTAACCTACGTTCACCCAATGAAACGTAAGACAATTTCGCATTAAACACCCCTCAAACTAGAATTGAGGCATATGTTCAAAAATATTGCATTCCGAATTACATATGTCCTCATATCTAGTTTGATCACATATCAACACTAACAACACAAATAACACATGTAACACATATTCCCACAATAGTGTTTTTCATTCTTGAGCAATTAAACCACATTTCACTAGTGTTTCCCTCAAACTAATTTGTAGTATGTATTTGAGATAAGAACATGCACAACATATCATACTACAAATTAGTTTGACTCAATTGCAATCAACAAATCCAAGCAATTAACATGTGCCCACAAACTAGTTTGGTGTTATGTGCTTGAGATAAAGCAAATTGTGATGCACTACAATCCCAACTAGTTTGAGCCATAAGAGTTCAATTCTAATGACCATTAAGATGAGTTAATGATATCAACCAATGAGCGGTGACTCCAATATAACAACTGAAATAAGAGATCTTATTATGTCAAGGTATCTAAGGAGGGAGTGTGGATCTGGCAGTAGCGTGATGGTGGGCCATTTCCCTTGCCCAACACCAACCTAACCATAGTGATGAAGCCCGAGAACTAGCTAATGATGACCCCAGACCATGCAGCAATGATTCAGAAGGGGCCAGCCGGAGCTCAACTACCTCACAAACAAGTGCCAACCAAAGAGCAAATGGAAGAAGATCGAAAGATCCGAAACATCGAAGCGGGATTTCTTGGACAACGAGGGGAGGATTCTTTCTCCCGACAACACGGGAAATCTCCAACAGTCACAGAGCGGTTGAGAGTTCTAGAAGCAGCCGTCACCAAGCTTAAAGAGCAACAACAAGTACTCATAGCCAACCAGGCCGATGTGATAAAACACCCAGAGAAATCTGACAACGGGCCAGGCCACCATTATGAGCGCCTTATTAGAAATTTTGGAAGCTCAGAAGGTCAGTTCAAAGGAGCAGAGTCGGATGGCTAAACTCCTGAAAAAGCTCGATGACCTTAATGTGAAAGCCGGTAACTACGATCCAACTCCACCCTCCCCTTGGGGGAGTCACTACTAGAAAATTAGCCTGTTAGGACACCTCTATTAGGACACTTCCATGCTAAATGTCCCATTAAATATATAATAGGACACTTGTCTAAGAAAAGTCCCAATAAAACATATTCCCATATCATGTAGAATTATAGGACTCTTTTGTGAGTGTCCTATGATGGATTGTGTCCCATATTCGTCTCTTTATAGGACACTTTAGAGAGTCCTATATAAAATAAATTAACAATTATTGAAATAATTCTAAAATTATATGATATAATATATTATTATTTTGAAAATAATTAAAGTTAAATATTATTTTGTTAAAATACAAAATACATCCATACGCCCCAGGACTCTTGCTCATTTTACTATGCAAACAAATATTTACTGTAAAATATATTGGAGTAAAAATGTAAAATGTTCCTTTAAATAGCCTATGTTTGGCAACAGAAACAAAGAAAACTGACGTTAACCTTATTTGGCTTTTTAGATTTTTTTTTATTTTTGTTTTATTTTAAGGTTAGTATTGTAAAAAAAAAAATGATAAAAAAGTTAGAATAATAATTATTTACAAACAAACCAAATAAGTTAGAATGACAACTAAAAAAACGGAGGAAGTAATTCAACATGCCAATTTTATCTTCAATTTTATGTGCTACGTTTTGCGTTACTTGAAATAATTTCCTTTAATCTTTAATTTGTATTAATGTTTAGTGATACTTTGATTATTAAATTAAAGACTAATTTACTTCTTTATTTTCAGTAAATTATCGTTCACATTTGTGTAAAGTTTTCTTTCTGCTTCAGTGTACAACTCACAAGAATGCCCTAGAACACTCATTTTTAACTCTATCTCATCTTTCTCTCAAAACTCCCTCGTTCTCTCTCTCGTTGTATAATAAAATCGATCTCAATGTGTGGATCCATTCTTTTCACCTATCCACCAAGCACCAGCAGTAGATGATACTTAAGAATTTCCGACGATGGCGACGATTCTCGATATCCACTTGCGGCGAATGTGGTAGCGGAAATACTCGAATCCAGCAGCGGCACCAGTAATTTCGTTGAGTCGCAGTCATTGGCTACGGAGTTCCTCATATTGGCGAGACTGAGTCCAATTTCACCAAAAGCAGCGCCATATTGATCGATCTCTGATTTGTGAGTTGTGTGCCCTAATTTTTCTAATCTGTGTTTTTCTTGTTGAGTATCTTTCTAGCAAAGATCTCTATTTCTCTTATTCAAAATACGAGTTTCTTCAACTCAATCCTGACTATTTGCCTATAAAATCCCCAATACATCTTGCCCCTGCATTTGCGATAACGTATTACTTACTGTTTGTAATCATTTGCTCCTGGATTCTGTGTGCATGTGTAACGCCTCAATCCCATTAGCTCGGGATTAAAGTGCTACTAAATTTTCTTCTCTTTTGATTAAGTAATAAATCAGAAAATGTGCGAAAGCGTGACATAAAATACTTATTGGATAAAAGTAGAAATTTTATTGACAATAAGATACTGCCAAAACATATTTACACTAGTGGTGCCAAAGTTTCTAAGAAAATGCAAATTCCGGATTTTGTGACACACAAACTTATTAATATACACAGAAGAGGCAAAAACATCTTTGAGTTGCGGGTAGAAGAAGGAACCCGGTGACCTTTGCCGCAACAGCCCCGCCACCTTGCTCAATTAACCTGAAGATTTGTAATTATGGGCATGAGTATAAACTCAGTGGGAACTTTGTAAGCAGTTATACTAACGAAGGTGCACAATAATAAACATATCCTTGACTTAGGAGCCCATCTTACGACTCAAAAGCCATATTGCTAGACTAGGGGGCCAATCTTACGACTCCCAAGTCCCACTCAAAAGCCAATCTTACGACTTAAGAGGTATCATATCATTAGCCCGAAGGCAAAACATATTTATCAAGTACAAGTTCAGTAGCATAATATACTTACAAATAGCCCAGTCACCCACCTTGTTTTGCTTGCTTTAAAAAATAGTTGAGTCGTGTATGTCCTAGGCCCGACCTGCACTACACCTAGCACATGTTGTTTAATTAATTAGTATTACTTATCGGGTTTAGTATTTTCAAAGTGATTAAGTGTGGTACAATATTCTTGAATTATGTCTATCTTTTACAATTTCTAATACATAAGTCGAGTCGTCATAAATTATAGTCCTAAATTTAAAGGCCTAACTACTTTATTAAATTTAAATTATTAACTACATTGATAAATATTTTAAACTAATTACCATGCATCTTTAACAACAACTATTTAATACAAACTTAAGAAAATAGCTAAATTTATAAATCTACCTAAATCAAGAAAAATAATCAAATTCTTAAATCTATATAAACTATAAATGACAATAAAAAAAATAAAACTATTAAAATTACATACCTTAAAAGATTTTAACACTATTCAACAACTTCCCAAAACACCGGTCCGAGCGTTGTTGAAAATAAACTTATAAGGACCTCCTAGTTAAAGGAATTCCTTTTATATTCACTGAATATGTTGAAATGTTTAATACATCACTTACAATCTATTTATATAGGAATTTTTCAACAATTATCCAAATTATATATCGATGTGGGATGTATGCAAAACTTTGTTAAACTTATAATTATACTTGCTGGTTGTCATCTTTCCTAAATTTAGTATATCAAACTTTAAGAATAGTTTGCTTATCATTATTTTATTATATAACTTACTTTAGTTGTGTGTATATATATATTACGTATTTTTATTATATAATTTAGTTAGTTAGGTTAATATGTTATGAATTAAACATGTTTCTTATTTCTTATACCCGATGTTAATTTTAGGTTCAATATTTATATGTTTTCTAAGTCCGATACTAGTTTTCGGTTCCTATATCATGTATTCTCAGTTCTTATCTTTTCGGTGCTGGGAGTGCTGTCAACCTGGTACATCGCGATGATACTTATTTTCCTAAAATAAAATCATAAAAGTCAAATAACTTTACAATTTAGACTAAAATAAATTTGGTAAAAATATTTAAGATGCAAATAATATATTTTATTGCATTTCGAAGATTCGGGGTATCACAGCATGTGAGTGTATTGATCATATACTTTGACTTTAAGTTTGATTAGAGGGAAAATGTACTTCATCTGGTCTTTAATAGCCATATCAGGTGATTACAATAGGGGAGCATGTTGCTGAATGGCAGCTTAGAAGCATGTATATCAAAAAAATTATGTGCTTTCATATATATGTATTTCTGGTATCTGGCCTTATCTGCAGATACTTTTATGATGAAATGTTTAGTAGATACTTATCTAAGAGAAAAACTGATGAGAACCTGAATCTTCTTCACACCATTCTTTTTGGGAAAAAGCAAAGTTTTAACTAAAGTTATGATCTATATATAGTTTTTAAAGTTTGAGATAGATGTTCTTCTGTTTTTTGTTGTTCCTTTTCAATTTTGGATTTGGTAAATTTTTTGTAAGGTAGAAAGTGAAGGATTGATGAGATTTAATTGTAGGTGTGAGTTGTGCATTGCGTTATTGTAGAGAATGTTTTGACCATACGTACATTGATATGAGTACAATGGGATAATTGGCGTGCTTTGAGCTGTAAGTAGACTGTCCACCAAAAGTTGATGATGACTCCACTTTTCATTCTTATTGCACCTAAATAATCACTTACTTTACTTTAAAAACTTGAGGATGGTACATTGCCTAAAACATGATGTAACTTTTTATCACAGAGGCATCTGTAATTAAGGAATTCTATATTTTTGTTTTCAATAATCTGGAATTCTTTCAGTGGTTGTTCTTTATATTCATATTTTTGTGATCGAAATCTTTCCCAGACCCTCAACTCGGACACGGTGGATTCAATAATAAAGGTGTAAGTGTGTTTGAGTATGTTTTAACTTTGTATAAACTATCTATGTTGACTCTATGGCCTACAGACCTGCAGCCCTTTTCAGTAATGGATTAATGTGCCTCTGTTATAGTTTGAAGTTTTTCTTTTCTTTCTTTTTTATTTTCAAACTTCTCTCTTTTATTTAATTGAAGATCAATTTTCGTTTCACAGTTTGAAATGAAAAAAAAAGAGGCCGAGGGTAAGCGGTGAAACACCAACTAAAGCTACATCATCACAGTCTCAAGCCACAAAAATTTCTACTGAATTCTATGGTATTTGGTTTCTGAATCAAAAGCAGCATCAACATTTGTTATTATTTTTAACTTCAGTTTAAATTGACATTTCTTTTTATGGTTCTATAATTGCAAGATATTCTTCCTCAAATCATTCACCAATTGGGTAAGTGTCATTTTCTTTCCTTTATGGATTCTTCTTTTTCTTTTTTTTTTTTCAGTTTCTTCATTAACGCCAACTCACAAGGTTTCATTCTGAATAACTCAGCTCCAGATGATTTGGAGCATTTGAAGAGATTAGCGGATCAACTCCAGAAGAAGGCACATATCGCTGGTAGTGGTGAAACTTCTAAAGCTACTGGGCCACCTGAAGATGACGATTTTGATGTGTCAGAACTCGAACCTGGTGAGGAATCTATCATAATTTATATTCTTATTCAGTCACTTTAGGTGCAATCATAATTTAGAATCTGCAAGAATGTAAATCATTCCGGGTACTTGTTTCCCTAATTTGTTTCAAATATGGATTTAGTTTTTCTTTATGTGGCTATGAATCTGTCAATTGTTGATGGAAGAATACAAACTAAGGATTTTTTTTTTATGTGGAAAAGTTTAATAACTTGAGACATTTGAAATTTAAGCTGCTGATTTGATTAGATGAAGTCATTTTAAGCTGTTTTCTCGATTTTGTTATGGATTTATATGTTTCAATATAATCACCAGAAATCAGAAATATTTGGGTGAATAATTTTTTTTGCCTTTTGCTTTAATTGGTGTATATCTGTTGATACATTAATGATGTTTCTTGTTTCTATCTCTTTCAAAGTGATGCCTAGGATTCAAAGGCCAGCTGCACAAAAAAAAAGTAACACGTGGATTACGAGATGAAGATGATGTAGAGGAGCTTGGACAAGAGCAAAATCAACAGGTCACTCAACAGCCATTCGAGAAACAAGGTTATATACTCATATGTTTAAGTATTGTAAATAAGGAACTCATCAATGTTAGTCTAAAATAATATTTGGTTCATAGTGATACATAGGGTTCGAATATCAGCTTCACAAAAGAAAGGAAAACATGGATTACGAGATAAAGATGAGGTAGAGCAGCCTGAACATGAGCAAAATGAGCAGGTCCTTCAGCAGCCAACCAAGAAACAAGGTTATCTTTTTATATTTTTATGTTATATGTACAACAAATAAGTTACTAATTAATAATAGTTTAAAATAATATTTTGTACACAGTGATGCCTAGGGTTCGAAGATCAGCTGTACAAAATAAAGCAAAACATGGATTACAAGATGAAGACGAAGTAGTTGAGCTTGGACATGAGCAAAATGAACTACCCACTCAACATCCAACCAGGACCAAGGTCAAAATAACTTATTCTCAGATAATATAGACATCTAAGAAAGCACAAATTTAGTAAATGAATTATAGATCATGTGTTTTTTTATTGGGGTAGTGATGGCCACAAGGACTCGAAAAGAAACTATCAACAAAAAGCAGATTGACCAACAACGAAGGCAAGATCAACCACAACCAAGCCAAATGCAAAGTATGCCGCAACCACAAATCAGCCAACAAACAAGTAGGCGGCAACCACAACTGCAAATCGACACACAAGGTTTTGAGGAGCAAGGTTCGATATTCATTTTATATTATTTTCTAGCTTATAAGTAATTTTACCCTTTTTCCTTAATCTATTCTTTACTATATCTTAAAGTAGCAAAATGAGGACCTACTTACTTACAAATAATATTATGTTCATAGTGATGCCTAGGGTCCGAAGATCAGCTATAAAAAGAACAGTGAATAGTGAGTTACGAGATAAGAATGAAGTAGATGAGCCTAGACGGGAGCAAAATGAACAAGCCTCTCAACAACACTTTGAAAAGCCAGGTTAAGCATTTGGTTTCACGATGATTTTTTTAGTCTTCACACTTTTTTCTTGGACTGTATCTGCTGCTTGTGTTCTATTTTCAGCTTCAGATTGTTGATATTTTAATTGTTTCTGCATGGATTTCTTGTGTATTGAGTCTGCTTGTTATCTTTCACGTGGTAACTGATTAAACTTGCAAGTGGGCTATGTGGAGATTTTATCGTGTTGAATGTGCGCTTCCAGTGATATTTTTGTTCACTTAGATAGTTGAATTTTCTTTATGTTCATTTTTCTTTAGTTTTCTTTGAGGCTGTTTGATTCATCTCTCTTTAGCTCTGGTTTTCTTTATGTAGAATTTTTCGAATGAGTTCTATTTATTTTTTGAGATTTGTTGTGGACAAATCAGTTTGTGGAGTTTGGAGGATGAGAGGACAAGAGAGGAGGCATCAGTTTGTGTGTTTTTAGTTGTACGTTTTTTGGTTTTCGAGTGATTGAGGAAGAATGTATAGTCGCTGCAACTCAATTTGAGTTCATGGTTATGACATTCAATTTTTTCGACTCAATTGGATGTAAACCAGCTGGTAGACTTTTTCGAATCGGTTTTTTTGTGGACAAATGAGTTTATGGAATTTGAAGGATGTGAGGACGAGATAGGAGGTATCATTTGTGTGTTTATTAGTTGTGACGTTTTTGGTTTTCGAGCAATTGGGAAGAATGTAAAGTCGCTGTATGAGTTTTAGTTTTTTTTCGGCTCAATTGGATGTAAACCAGCTGGTACACGTTTATGGAGTTTGGAGGATGACAGGACGGGTGTCATTTTGTGTGTTTCTTAGTTGTGATGTTTTTGGTTTCTGAAAGATTGATGAAAAATGTATAGCCACTGCGATTCAATTTGAATTCATGAGTTATGAAATTCTCTGTATTACTAGTTTGAAGTTTTGATTGAGGTTGGGATTTCTTAATTGTATATGGATGTGGGGTGAATTTCAGAAAATTTCAGCAGTAAGGAGAGGACAGTTAAGAATGTAGACAGAGGATTTGAGAGAGAATTGTATACATGGTCAATTTCTTATCCCAGTTGCAACAGAGGTTCTTCTCTTAAATGCAAAAAAACGAAATGCATGTTACATATGTTTCTACTGAACAAAAATGCCTTAAATCATCTCTCTCAAGTTCATAACTAGAGTAATTGGTCATAGGTTCTCTGTAATTGATGGTAATTTCTGGTTATTGTTTTATTGAATATCTAATGATGGTTCTAGTTCCCCCCCCCCCCCCCCCCCCTCTCTCTCACTCTCACTCTCTATCCCCCCCTCTCTCTCTCTCTCTTGGCTAGCAAAACGAGGACCTACTTACTTTCTTGATGTTTGGGCAAGAAAACCAACTGAAGGGCGCATCCTTGTTAATTTCAACAAAAGAAGTCAGCCTATTGGCCCCAATAAGAAAAAGTTGACTGGGTTTTTAGGTACAATAGCAAGAAATGGTAAGTTTGCTCCTCTTGACTTTGAGGATTGGCGTAAAGTGCCCAAAGTGAGAACAGATGAGATGATTCAAATTGTGAAGGTAATAATATTATTGCATTTGGTTTAATTTACACAAAGTATTGCAAATAGATTTATGTTCAAATACTATTTTGTAGGAGAGGTTCGAAATCCCCAAAGGAGTAGAACATTGGATCTTGAAGTCCATAGCCAAAAAGAGAAGACATTGGAGGTCTAGAGTTAAAACTGAGTATTTCAAACCCGAACTGCCGATTGAAGATCAGGTTATAATAGGCCTTGTCGAGTAAACGAAGGTCAATGGGATAATTTGTTGCCTTATTAGAATAAGGAGGATGTACAGGTAATTGATATTGAAGTATAAGCTTATTATAAGTTTATTTAATTAATTGTAACACTAGTTCATTACTCTTTTCAGGTAACAAATGCAAAAAATAAAGATCATAGAGAATTGTCGGTTATGCAACAAACTACTGGGAAGTTGAGTTTTGCTGAAGTTGAGGAAGAATTGGTAAGAAGGCGATGGTATTCTATTCCTGTTGCATAAAAAAATATTAGTACAATGCACTTACTAATTTGCATTTCCTTTTCTTTTTGGTAGAAAGAACAGTTGGGTCGTTCTCCAACACGCATGGAGATATTTGGTGTATGTTACAGTGATGCTAGTGGTGAACCAGTAGGTGTTGAAGTTCAAAATGAGCTTGTAAGAAACTTACTAATTTGAAATAGTTAACATATAAAAATCTCTTATTTGTTTTACTGGCAGAAACCCTTCTAACTTGAGATAGTTAAAATTTTGAAATTACTTGCTTATTTGGTTTTTTATTGGCTGAAACAATCTCTCTTGGGTGATTGTGTAGACTAAAATGAAAGACCACCAGTCAAAATTACCACCTGGTTCACAAGATAAAGTTGGGCCTAATGACTCATTTGCCACGGTTAGAGGTAAAGATCCGGATGGCAGGGTTCGCATGCTTGGGTTAGGCGTGAACCCATCAGATATGTGGGGTGAAATTCCAAGCCACAATGCATGCTATTGAATGGTTTTGGAAAGCCAAGAATCGTTGGCAAGAGTGGAAGAGAAGATGGATCGTGTTATTGCAGATTTTCAACAAAAGATGCAAGCACTACAAAATACGACTAATATTTCAGTACCACGTCCACCGACATCACCAGTTCAATCTTCTAGCTCAGTTAACGTAGGACGTAGACTTCAGGTATACAACACTTTTAATTTTATTGTATTCTTTATAGGTTCTGAATTAATCTAATGGGCCATTTTAATTTTATTGTATTCTTTCTTTTTAGGTTTCTGAATTAATCTAATGGGTCATTTGTTAAAAAATATTAGGTTGGAGAATTGGTGCTCTTGAAAAGTATATTTGATCCAATTAAAATTGTGGCCAAAGGTTATGTTCGTAGTGTGGATCCAGATCAAGAAGTTGGAGGAAAACGACTTGGCTCAAATTGGTACGAAGTTCAAATTTCGTGCCCCTTTGAATGGGATGAAGACCTGATTAGACCATATTCAGATTTGTCAACAATTGGAGATGCATTTGGTAGTTGCGTTGCATGGCCACGGAACTTGGTAAGTCATCTAATTTCTTAATGCTTATGCTTTTAGCAGTGTGTCGTTTATTGGTATGCATTCATTTGTGAGTTTCTGTAGTTTATTTTCTGTTGGTAATTGACAAGATAAACTCTATAACATTGTCTTTATTGATACTTATTGAGCATAGTGTATTTTTGGATTTTGCATTTCCTTTCAACTTTTCCAGTTGGTTATATATGCAAGATTTTAGTTTGGTTCTGATTATCATTGTTTTGGATATAGGTGAGTCATGCCGAAGATGCAGAATGATTTGTATTTGGTGGTGGATTGAACTGGAACTCATGCAGTTAGAGTAAAATTGGAAGTTTTGTGGAGTGATATTCATTTTGTTATAAGAATGAACATACAAGCTGTATCAATTGCTCTATTGCTTATGTAGATTTGGAATATTTTAAATACGGTTTTATATCACTTCTAACAAATTGGAAGTTTTGTAGAGTGATGTGCATTTTGTTTTAAGAATGTTCAGGTTGTAACAGTTACTCTATTGCTTATGTAGATTTGGAATATTTTAAATAGGGGTTTATATCACTTTTAAACACAGATCTGTGATGTTCAAATTTTGGCATAATTGAATTACTTATAAGGTCAATTTATTAGAGCACATATCCATGTATTTTCGGTTTGTATTATTTTATATGAAACATATTATGGAAAGTGAACATGTAATAGGCCATTTGTAGGTGTAATAGGACGCCTACCAGGGTCCCAATATATTAATCTAATAGGACGCTTCGAAGCGTCCCAATATCTAGTCTGACAGGGCACTTGCAAGCGTCCCAATATCTTAGCCTAATAGGACGCTTACAAGTGTCCCATAAAATAAAACGTCCTATTATGCCTATTGTGTCGCCTATATATAGGACACTATTAAAAAGTGTCTTATTGTCTAAAGTGTCCTATTACAGCGCATAATGGGACGCTTACAAGTGTCATATTAGGGGTTTTTTCTTGTAGTGAGTTCGTAAGTCATTCGCAACGTCTCTACATTTTTTTAAACTATTTTAACGGTTTTTGAGAAATAGCTTAAATAGTTTGAGGGGGTGTATGTTGCGAAATTCAGAGGGTGGTTGCTCGTTTTCCTTGTGTTTACTCTGCCAGATTTGAACCTTGTTTAGACTTTAATGTTATTTTGTTTTGAATTGTTAAACTTTAGTTAATTTGTAAAGATATGCTTTTCTTTTAGTTGTTGATATTTTGAATAAACTGTGTTTGAGGAATTTTTTTTTTTTTTCAAAACCTTTCTTGAAAGAGGAGATATTAGGTTAATGGGGTATTGGAAGTGTTGTCAATGATGATACACAAACTTGTGTTTTGATTGAAAATATGATACATGCACATACTTGTTTTGGAACAAAAGGATAAATCACAATATATAAGTCGGTGAGCTTTTGAGGCAAAATGAGGAACTCCTATTTTTGGAGTTCAATATTTTCCTACACTTGTGTGACCGTACATATGCAGTAGCACTCAATATGATTCTAAATTTACATAACAAAAAGAAGAGACACAATCAACTGTTAAACGTAAAACTTGGAAAATTGAAAAAAATAAAGGAATAAGAATTAAACTACCAATATATTAGTTATCAAAGACAATAAATTGCAAAACGAAAAAAAAAAAAAAAAAAGAAAGAAAGAAAAAAAATCAAAGTATCAATGTATTTTATTATCAAAGGGGATAATAAGGAAAAAGATAGTTATTTTTTAGGGCACTTCTACACTTGTCTTATTAATATACTTATTTTTTTAAGTGCAGTAAAATTATTTTATAATAGATCTTAACCTGTTTAATAGGTTTTTGCCGGCGCAAGATCCTCCTCCCAAAATTAATTTACATAAATAATAATACTTAAATGGAAAGTACATTTGTGGAATTAGGGTTGAGGAATGGATCTAGAACTCGTGGCTTCTTAATTATAAGTAAAAAGTGATGTTATCGAATCACAAGATTTTTAAAAAAGTAGACTTTAAAAAATCATTAGTTTATTCATTACTTAAATGATCAATTACTCAACTGGTTAATAATGCTTTTTAGTATCACAAGATACCATTTAATTATATTTGAGTTATTAATTATAATGTATCTTTTGAATCGTTTAACTTTAATCCATCAGATTACGAGACTACAAAAGGCAAATAATATGGACTAAATGTTAATCAGTTTAAGTTTCGGAGTCTCGTTTCTTTCCTTGATAAAAAAAAATAATAAATAAATAAGAGAGCTTTTATCGGTGATAGTAAATAAATGTTTTATTATGCAAATAATTATAAATTAGTAAAAAAGGCAAAATAATGTCAGATGTTTTTAATATATACTTGTTCGAAAGTCACATGTATTAAATTAGTAATATTAGCATCAGATCCCACAATCGCATCAGTCATTTGAGCATAAAGGTGCTAAACTATATTAATGTAATGTATTTAAATAAAACTTATTATATTTGTAGTTAACATAATTTTTCTTCATAAAAAATATAAATAAAAATAATTCAATCAATAACACGCTTTAACTAATATGCCTAAGCTTTCTATTGTAAATTGTAAACCTAACAAATTAGTAATTTTTTTATCGAAATTCATTAAAACAAAATGATTCAAACAATCTAAAACAAGTACACGAAGGGAAAAATAAAGTAATGAAAACATTAATCTTCTAAAAAATGTAGATAATTTTATCCTTAAAAAAATATTATTTGAAATTATCCGAAAATTTACTTTATATATCATAATAATCCTAAAAAAGTAACTTCCACTTAAATAAATTCATTTTAATCATTTATATGCATAACGGATGTCAAGTCGAAGATCATGATAACTTATCTCCATAATGCAATGTCTGAGCTCTAATCTTCTCACTCTTAGACTGCATTCTAAAAATGAGATGAACTCAATTGAATTAGGTATCAAAATCAACAATCAAAATTGAAATTACTGGCATGGATTATTCTTGTGTATCTCTTAATTCAATTGATTCACAATCTATTTATAGATATGGAACAATCAAATCTATAAAAACGTAAGTGTTCAAGCAACTGATTTATACGAAAGGATGCAACTGTTTAATTCAAAGCGGTATTACCTGTTTGTTGAAGAACACATCTTTTCCGTGAATGAAACTGTTATCGTCGCTTTACGAAGACAAATAAAAGAAAGAAAATGAGTTTTGGTAATCTGACGTACTATTCCATTCTAATAAGGCTATTATTTTTATCTTTATTTATTTATATATTATTATAAGTTAACTATAAATATTATTATTAAATTAAATTATTATTAATTAAAAATACTACAACACACCCAACCCATAACAACAACAACAACAATAATAATCATAATTGCAAAATTACTTATATATTCTTAAAATTTAATATTTTGTAAGGGTGTCAAAGGCATCACAAGAAAAGATGAAACAATTCATTCTTTTATATTAGTAAAATTATAGATATTAGATAGATTTGTATAAGAGTGACACTCATGTGCATAAGATGCACATTAGTGTTATTGTACACCTTGTGAGGCCCACTTATGGTTTTAGCGCGCGTGATATATATATATTAAGGTGTGTTTGAAATCACAAAATAGGCACTGACTTAGTTGGTAAAGGCGCGGCATTGTACCCTTCAGTGCGCGGGTTCGAATCTTAATAGCACCTTTTTATTTTTCACCAACAGTTTATTCAAATTCCGAGCATAGTATATTTTATAAAGCCTGAGAGTATATGAACATCACATTTTTATTTTTCACCAGCAGTATATTCAAATTTCGAGCATAGTATATGTTATGATGTCTAACAGTATATTTAATATTTCGATATAGTATACGTAAATATTATTTTTTCCAACTTACAATACTCACAGTATATTTAATATTTCGATACAGTATACGTTATGGTGTCTAACAGTATACGTTGTTTTAGTTAATTTTTGTTTTATACTGCGAATTTTTTTTTTTCCAACTTACAATACTCACAGTATATTTAATATTTTGATACTGTATACATTGTGATGCCTGACAGTATATGTTGTTTTAGTTAATTTTTGTTTCATACTGCGATATATTTATTTTTTCCGACTTACAATACTCACAGTATATTTAATATTTCGATGCGGTGTATATTATGATGTATGACAGTATAGGTTTGGTTAGATTAATTTTTCTTGTATATTGTACAATATAAGGCAAAAAAAATGAAGGAAGAAGGAAAAAAGATGCAAATAGAATTGAACCCTTGACCTCAAGGTTGAGATATTTAAGACTACATTAAATACCACCAGACCACTTGCTTTTAATGTTCAACAAACAGGCCATTAAATATATAAACACGCGCGCGCATAAAAATTAATATAATAATAATTGGTCAGTTCAGACCGGTCTGAACCACGCGATTTTTTTAGGTTGAACCGGCGGGGCCCACAAGGTGTACAATAACACTATGGTGCATCTTATGCACCCAAGTTTTTGCCTTTGTATAAATAGGTAGATAGATAAATAGATATAAATATATATAGATATTTATAATCAAATAAATAAACCACTCAAAATTTCTAAATTACTAAGTTACCCTTACTACTAAGGGTATATTAAACATAGTAAAAAATGACGAAACAAAACATTCTTACTTTTATAATAGGGTGTATATATATATATATATGGCGCGGAGCGGGGCAGGGTGGCTGACATGACCCAAACCCGCCTTGCCCCGTTCTCAAATGGGCCGGGTTTGCCCTACCCCAAAGGCCTCAGATCTGAGTGGATCAGGACGGGCCCGGTCGATTTTGACATGCCTAATGCCAATTGGAAGAGTGGCCGATTAAATACCTCGAGGTACCTTTAGGCGGTAATCTGCTGGGGATTTCTTTTTTGGGAGTCGGTTATTGCAAAAATATCCAAGAAACTTGTAGTATGGAAGAAAAGTTTTCTTTCGAAGGGAGGCGTCTCACTCTTATTCAATCAGTGCTCGATGCAATCCCGTCTTACTACCTGTCACTATCTCGAATGCCTACAGGAATCTTCAACATCATCGAAAAAAAAGATGTGGGATTTTCTATGGGAAGGTTTCGACGGAAACGGGTGAAAACACCTCGTGGCTTGGGATTCGGTGACAAAGCTAAGAAAGGAGGTCTGGGCATAGGAAATATTGCAATTAGAAATAAGGCCTTTCTTGGAAAATGGTGGTGGAGATTTTCGAAAGAAAGAAGTTCGTTGTGGAGCAGGGTGATTGATAGCAAGTATTGTTTGCAAGAAAATGGCTGGGATGCAGGGTTGGCTACGAGAACCACGTTTAGATCACCGTGGAAATACATTTCTAGAGTCTATGCAGATTTTACCGAGGCATAATTACTCAGATTGGCAAGGTCATATGATTAGATTGAAGATATTTGGTTGGGGGATAGGCCTCTTCGAGATCAATTTGCAGCCCTCTATCGGCTTTCGGAGGCCAAGGATATGCCAATCTCAAGCTTCTATAATATCGGGGAGGTACACCAGCCCCATGAAGAGCTTGGAATCTGCAATTTCGTCGAAACTTGCAAGATACATAATTGGAACCATTGTGCAGCCTTTTGAGCCAGCTAAGTAACTCAAACCTAACCGCAAATAGAGAGGGGTGATTTTTCGTGCAACTCCTTCTTTAACTCTTATTTCACGCAGCTGAACATCCCCTTATATAAGCAGATATGGAAAGCAACTATTCCGAAGAAGGTCCAATTCTTCTCTTGCCTGATTGGTTGATGCAGAATTATGACATGTGATGTGGTACAGAAAAGGCTCCCCAAGATTATGCTATCCCTGAATTGGTGTGTTTTGTGCAAAAGGGAGGCTGAATGCCCAACCCACTTGCTTGTCCATTGTCCTTTTGCATATTCTTTATGGGATAAAGCAGCAACAGAAACTAGAATAACTTGGGTGGCCCTCCAGAGCGCTACGAAAATTTCCAAGCAAAGTCAAGGAGAAGTGGTGAATAAAAAGGCTAAGCTTCTGTGGAAGGTTTTGATTCAAATTGTCTATTGGAACATTTGGATGGAGAATAGAAGGATCTTTTAGGACAAAGAGGAGTCAATTGAGGAAGTGTGGGCTAAAACCAAATATAGAGTGTCTTGTTCGATTTCTAGTCATAATATGTTTAGAGGCTTTTTCATTACTGATCTCAATAGAGATTTATCCATTGCTTTAGAATGATTTCTGAGTGTTGTAGTCTTGGATTTGGGAAACATCTTCCCATTGTAAGACTTTTCAAATTTAAATAAAATATTTTGTTTCTTATCTAAAAAAATGAACATTACTAAAAAAGCTCCCAATGGAGCCAGCTACCTCCACAGATCCAAACCCAAACCCAAATCCACCAGCGAGGCCGCCCATGAAGATTTTGCCGGAAATTCTAAGACTGGCAACTGCCACTTCTTCATCGGTTATAGATGTTAAAGTAAATGTTTCCTCAACAATGGAAACGTCACCACTTCATAATGAGCCCTCTTGATCGTTCTAATTTCTACTAGCTAAATAGTAAGCGAACGGTGTAGTAGCAGCTAGTAGCAAAGTAAAGTTGTATTCAACAAGAACTAGTATAGATGACGTAACCAAGTTACTACAATGATTCTAGTGCTAAAATATTTAAGTGGAACAATTACCAGATTGATTTGATGGTTACTCTACTAACTATCTAGACCATAAGAGAATTATAAGAGAATAACTAATTAATCAACAATGTCAAATAAATGAGTAATAATTAATGAGATTTAAACCAATGATAAAGACTATCTTCATATGGATACCAAAATCAACTACCGCGGGACCATAGACAACCGCATATGTAAAAGTGTATATGTATCCATAATTGACATATTTTATTTGTATGAGGATTCGCGATTATGCATCTAAATTCCCTTCTAAAATGTCTAAGGTGTGGATTATGGACAACAGGCAACCATTCCGGATGACGTACCTATAACTCCTAAAGGAATCTAGAAATACCCTCATAATATACCCTTTAGCCTTCCAGTGTATCAGTATATACTATGTCATGTGTTGTTTAACTCATCAATACCCCCCTCACCTTCCAACATCTTAGGTCTGTAATTCTAGAGTGCTAGACTATGTGATCAACCCTAACATCACTCAATGCGCAACACAGCAAATAGCAATAAAGGCATGCAATTATAAAACACATATAAGCATTCACGTTTGTAGATGAAACCTATTTTCTAACTCTAAGATATTAAACTACTCCATAAACAATTAATAAAAATAATAAATTTCATAAACAACTTCATGTTCAAAAACAGTAAATAAAACAGAAATTAAATAGAGTCAAAATACTACAGCCACAGATCGAAGTCGAATGAATCTTGTTCCTCTTCTTCGGCTCCTAGACAAATTGCTCTAACTTGCTGCAATAAACTACTCTCTACACTAAACTACTGAAAATCTGATGAAAATATGGTAAAAATATGATGTCTTGACAATGCCTAAGTCTAGATATTTATAGAAGTATACAACAGTATGTTAATGTGGGGATTAAATTGGATAAAACACTTCAAAATGTTCCAGCCGTCGAAACACGCAAGATTTTGCACGATCGAGTTGCATAGCTACTCTGTTGAGCAAATGTCCTTCATCTACGAACAGGCTTCACTTTTGCAGGATGCACGACCGAGTTACCTTGCTACTCGGTCGAGCAAATGTTGCTCATTTTTCTTCTCTGTTTAACTCGTCTTTTGGGCTTCTCCACTCCATCTTTGGTCTATCCAAAGCCTATTTAGGCTCAATTCTTCAATTCCTTCCTTCCAAGCCTTCCTTTTATCCGCTTGGACTTGCAATTTCACCATTAACTCAAAAAAAGGCGCTATTTTGTACTGAAAATAATACAAAATCAACAAACAAATGAAATCCACCAAAAGTACGAACGCATGGGTTATGAAGTACTAATTTGTGCAATAATGTACTGCTTTTACTATAAATATGTGCCTAAAATATTACGTAAAATATAGAGTGATCATTAGTACCCCAAACTTAATTGTTGTGCTTCCCGAACAACTAATGAAGGAAAACGATGAAACTAGAATATACAGTGCTTTTATTATGGATCACGGGCAACGAATATATTGCTTCAAGCCTTATTTTACAAAACATATACAACACAACAATATGGACATGTAGTGACGAATACACTTCAACTACTCTTAAGAGTTAAATCCTTATAAATAATGATTCTCACTAGGGGTGTGTGTGTGCGCGCGCGTATGTGTGTGTGTGTCACTTTTCACTCAAGTGCTTAGTATGGGACAAATTCGCTTAACGAGTTGCATCATGCATAAGACTGCTACCATATGTAATACGCCGAACTTGTGCATCCTTATAAAAATATTCAAATTATATTTTTAAATATTTTCATGCATTCATCATCATATTTGACTAACGAAATATTCTTTGTGATTTTTTCGTCGGAAGGGTCATACCACGATGCTAGACATCATCCGCACCTATGGTTCAAAAAAATGTGAGACTTAAAACATGGAAAGTTTTACTATTCGAAATATATATGAAACAAAGAAATTTCAAATTGTGTTTGTGATAGTTAAATAATTTTATTTCTAAAACCATAAAATTTACCGATATAATTTCAAACTCAGAAAATGTTTAACTATGGAAATTCAATGGTCAAAAATTATATTTAAGATATTTGAAAAAAGAGAAATTTAAAAATGAGTTTGGATAGTTTGGAAAATCACTTATCCCTTATATACTAAAAGAAAAACCACTTGGACAAATGTCACTCTCTTAGATTTTTCAGACAAGTGTCATTTTCTTAGAATTTTGAAAACAAAAACTCATTCTTTATATTTAAATCTTCAAAATTTCTATTTTTTATAATCTAAATATTCAAGTTTTTAAATTCAAAATTAGCCATGATTTACATAGTCTATCCTAGCTAGATTTGATACGAAATTTAGTTATGATTTTTTGAATGGTCTATTAATTCAAATTTTTTCTTTCTAATACCTGAAATTGTTATAAAATAAAATAATTTATCAAAAAGTGGATGATTAAAGATTAATACACTACATGCATGACTAAAAGGCTATTTTCATCATTGCATGCATGGTGTATATATATATATATATGTGTGTGTGTAAAATTATATATATATGTGTGTGTGTGTCTAAATTATAAAACTCATATCAAGGATTTATTTATTTACGCTAATTATAATTTAAGTGTATATATTTGTAACTATAAAAACCGTAAATATTTAGGGATTCTTGAAAAATGTTAGGATATGCAAACATTCTATATTTATCATTACATTTCTTTCCTTTATTTATAATTTATTTTAAAATATACAGTTGTATTCAAAAGCTATTATGTTGTGGAAGCAATATATAGAGACCTTCTAAATAGATTGTTCATATCTGCTAGATATTTGAATCTCTTTATGATTTTTTTAATTTAAATCAGTGATTATTAATTATCAAAGATAAATTGAAAAAATTGTCTATATGATTTAAGAATTTTACTGAATTTACCGCTGATGTGATATAGTGCCGTGAAGGAAAATTTATACAAATTAATAACAAAAAAATAATGAATTTAACATTATTAATAAATGCAATACCTACTAAATGTCTTGTCCAAAAGAAAAATACTATATGAAAGCAACTCAAGATTATTACTCATTTATATATACTTTTGAATTATATAACCATGATTGGTGAATATATTAAATCCGATTGGTCTCCTGTTTATTTTATTTTTTAGATGATACTCGAGACTTGATAATCTAAATTTTTTTAGAGATATTTTATACCATATTCATACATAATTAATTGTAAATACTTTGCTACTTAACTTATTTCTACTATCATAATCAGTTGAAAATATATGACTTCAAATATATAATAATTTATTTATTGAACAACTCAAATATGATCATAATGATTTTATCAAAATTCACATGATCATCTATTCTTTATATACTGACAAACAAAATGAACATGTGTCATGCTAAGAATAATTATAATATCTCATAATTATAGGATTAAAAAGATTTTGAAATAATTTAAATTTAGATAATCATTATAATAATTGTTTAGGTTTTAAATGTTTTCCCCCATTTTTAGAAACATAAATATATTTATAAATTAAAAGTATTCCGAAAAGTAAATAAATTTAAACAGATCCGTGAATATTATTCACGGGCACCGTACTAGTACAGTTCTAAAACAAAAACCTTACAGATATAATTCCAAATTTTAAAAATGATAAATAATATGAAAGTGGAATGGTCAAAAATTATTTTTGAGATATTTGAGAAAGGAAAAATTTAAAAATAAGCTATGGATGGTTTACAGTCCTAAAACATACTCCTTCCGTTCCATATTAATTGACGTTTTAGGATATTCTTCTTTTTTTTAATTAATTGACGTTTTACATATTTTTCACCAATTCTACCAATTTTCTCCCTGGACTAATCATGAAATATCTTTACTTTTTTAATCTATGAGAAATATTTTGATTTGGTCCTGTGTATATATCTGTCAAAATAATCAATCATTAATTCTTCTCTTTCATCCTAAAACGTCGATTAATATGAAACGGAGGGAACAATATTTATGGATAAATATGTATTATCCATGAAATGTAACATCGCTCCCATAAAGCACAACTATATGCACACGGTATCATAGTAAGTTGCAACTGTCCAAATTCCAGGAAGTCACAATTTTAAGGCGGGAAAAGAAAAAGAAAAAAACAATAACAATAATAATAATAATAACAACTCTAGTTCATTGCACAGAAAAGGCAACTCCGTGGAGCAATAAATGGTTTTCCATAGTTTATTTGTTCATGTAAATAGATCTTATATTTATGTTAGGTTACACTTGAAACACAAGATGATGGTGCTCATTGTTTCTCTGATAAAAGTACACTATTTCCGTTACCAACAAAAAGCTGAAGCCTTCAAATTTTACTGGGTTATCACAACTTCGTTAATGGGACTCCGCTCTTTGTAGCCTCTCCTCAAAGTTGTGCAATGGGACATTAGTGTCAAGTCTTGATATTGCAATCAAGTTACGCCTGATCCGCAATGTACATGATGTCCTCTTTTGATAGGTTCATCTTACCCTTGTCCCGTCTACTATTAGCCCGGGCCTGGCCCGGTTGCCCTCGCTGCGCACACAAGATATGTAACAACTTACCCTAATTGATTTTATAAAACACAATAACAGCAACAACAATAATACTAGTTTGTGTAAAAATGTATACCTATAATGCTGTAGACTCTCCTATCCGCACTTCAAATTTAGATATTAATGGCTGATTGTTTGGGGATAATGAGGGATATAGATAGATTTCAAATTCTCATCACCATTTAGTTGTTATAAATTCAAGGATAAACTTGTCAACCATAGAGATGATGAGTTCAATTGGTATGGCAAAGAAATAGGGTAATTGGTCAATAGACTGATCCCCAAAAATTGCCCCCAGCAGAATAACACTATACACCCTAACTGAAGTACACTCTCCAATTTTTCGGGTTTTTGGAATCATTTATCAAAACAGACCAGAGACTCAAACAAAACACTAGCCAAGTTAGTAATTCTCCAACCCCCATCTGTTCTTATAATGAAGAATTACTCCTGTCCCACCACATGAGGCAGGACGCAAATCCCCACAAATGATGCTGAATATTAATCATTGAGATTCAGATGCAGTATAGTCTTTAATGTGGAATGCCAGTGTAGTAGCTTAATGAATTTTAATTTCCATACAGATACTGAAAGCAGAAATGATAGAATATTCACCCAGGAAGACTTGTACCTTTCTCAAGACGAAGGCCAAATATAAGTAGGCCACTTCCCACTCATCCGGTGATAATGTACCTTAAAGCACAAGTTTAACCATTCAACCAAAGAAAAAGTCAAATTTAGCTTATATTCACTGGTAATGTCCATCTAAAATTTGTTTTATTCGAAATAATACAGTGATTACCACATCAAAGTTAATATTTATGAAAAGATTAGAGCTGAAACTCACTATGGTCTTCTTTACCGTCACCCAAAGCACCAAGTCTTCTCATGAGCTCAACATATTCGGGTTTCTTCATGTACTCCTCCACAAATACATGTGAATTCTTAACAAAGACCAACTCCAAACCATACTACACGTTTGAGAAAAAATGGCATTAGAATAAGCTATGCTGTAAAGCTGGTAAAAAATATACTACAGGCAGCTTTATGTATTCCCTTTTCAATGTATCAGTATATAACCAAGAGACTTTCACTTTCCCGCAAAAAAAAAAAAAAAGAAGGAAAATACATGCTAGATTGCAATAAGAACTAACAAACACAAGATAACATAAAAATTTATATATATATACACACACACACACATACAGCGAGAGGGAGAGAGTAGTGATATGGAACGAAACAGTGGGTTTTTAACGGATCCAAACATGCTAATGTGGCATTCCACATCAATACCGCATTTAAAAATCTTAAATAATAAAAAAATATTAACATGAAAAAATAAATTCTCGCAGAGTTTAAATAACAGAACAGCATCTTTTTCTCCCTAGATCTCACGCCCTAAAAACTACTTTCCGTTGTCCTCCATCATCTGCATGCCCAATCACGAAGCTTTCCGGCCTCTAGGAAGTCTAGAGCCATCAACGCCGATGTGATTCATGGTTGTCCCCATCTATTCTTTTCTCTTCAAAGCAAAGTAAATCATGACTTTGCAAGTACATATGAGTTGGCATGAGTACATGGTGAATGCTTATGTTGTTCTGATTATTAAGTCAAAAGTTTATTTAAACTGAATCATCCTCCATTAAAAATGAACATTGTTTCATCAATAGCTATTAATCAACAATAAGTAGAGCATTTACTTCATTACGTGAAGATGTCAGGAATACAAAAGTATTAATATGATGATATGACAAGAATTTAATTAAGGATAGTCTCTGATGAATGTGCAGTCTGTATCCAATATGGCTATGGGTAGACGGCGGTTATAGATGGTGGAACAGAGGGAGAATTGAAGAAGACAGAATAGGCTCTGATGAATCTGCAGTCTGTATCTGATCTGACTATGGGTAGGCGGTGGTTATAGATGGTGGAAACAGGGGGAGAATTGAAGAAGGTGTGGTTCCAGCTTCTTTTTAAATATATATATACACACATAATTTTTTTCTTTTTGACTTGGATATTGATGTGGAATGCCACGTCAGCATGTTTTTGTGTATATATATATTTTTTTATTGACAGCTTAATGTAGAAGCATAATAATAATACCTCTTCAGCGAGTGATTTGAAGACATGAAAAGGGACTATCCACTCGGGACAGTCGACAGCATCCTGCAAGAACATTAGTCAAGCTATCAATGCAGGTTTCTCTAACAACAAAAACGATTAACAATTTAAGTGAGCAACAAAGTGGATTAACAAAGATATAAACAAGGGCAAATTGTACTGAGAAAGAGGAGAAAATAAAAGAACAATCACGAAGGGCAAAGTTATGTACCTCTAGATGGAACTTGTACTTGATGCCAAACGGACTTGAAGACTTAAATTTCTATAAGAAAGAAAAATGGTCAAGTGTATATTACAAATAGAAGTTAGCCAACAACCAGAGAGCTTTTCTGAACAGAGTATCTAGAAAATGAGAAATTCACCTTGTTATCAAACTCTTCATCGAAACGTATCCAGTATACACTATTACCGAACTCTAGCCCCTCAGCTGCATTAGAAAACGAGATATTTATACATAAAAATGGAATATTTTAGTATATTAAAACTAAAAATGGTTTCATTTGAAATAGGATGTAATGGGAAATGGAGACGGAAGAAAATATGTGTGCCTTCTATATAGGTTTCCTAATACTCGTCCAATTTCAATAATCAGGACAGCATCAAATACCACATATCATGAATAACATTATGCTTTGATGCTTTTTGGTCAGTCTCCTTGTACAGTTCTAAAGTATCAATCGAATTAGAAAGTGAAAAAGCTGATGACAATGAGATCACATAGATGCATTATCCTCATAATGTATACCTAATTAGTACTAAAACAATTCATTGCTGAGAATAGGGAATAAACTGTCTCCATTAACTCATAAAAGTGTCTGCGCATTTATATATGGCGCCCACACACATAAATGTACGCATGTGGGTGTACGTGTGCATGAGCAGGAGTATATGGAAAATGACAATGAAACATATAATTACCATGACGGTGTCACCTTGAAAGATTTTTCTTAAAGGAAAAAACACGCAACAAATATATTCAAAGAAGTCAGACTACAATCTGACAACCATGTAAGGCTAGAAGGACTAAATTTTGAAAATTAAAAAGTTTCAACAATATTCACCTTGCTGGGAATACTTAGTAATTCTCCCTGACAGGTTATCAATTTAGCCATTCAGCAATACCAGCACTCGATAACAAAATATAGAAACTAATTTACAAATTAAATAATTGTAAGATAAGTCTTTTCAGCATGAGCAGAAATGTTATGGCCTTAGACAGAAAAAGAACCTTCTCTAAGCTTTTTGACAATGACATTGGCATCTGGCATCGTTCCAATGAAGATGCCTCCTGGCCGAAGTAAAGCTGATACGTTGGCCAAGGCCCGCCTTGCACGTGCCTCAGTCGACCATGAGTAATGCATGGCAAACTGTAAGATTTCAGTTTCAAGAAATTAATTATAACTTACAAACTTGAGTAGTTATTGTAATCCTTAGTCATCATTTGCAAAATTTAGTAGTCTGGGATTTAGAAACAACCAAAACATTTAACACATTCAGACAGTATAGTTTGGTTCTAGTAGAGAAGATAAAATTAGCTAGTAAATTGACGTTAATGTGCATAACTAAACAGACTTCTCTTCAATCATTTAGTTGGAATGAAATATGTTCTTTTTTCTTTTCCTTAAAAAAAGATCTGAAGTGATTGAATAATTGAACCGTAGTTCAGCATGAGAGCCTTGAGTCAAAAGGTGACGGGACAGTAGGTGCAGAGTATGGAGTACGGGGAAATCTGAAACTAAATTAGTAGACTAGTAGTCACCTGGCAGCTACAAACATCAAATGGAGCATCTTCTGCCAAAACCTTATCCAGCCGAATCTGCAAGTGGCAGATGAATTATTTGCACATGTGACTATTAAAAGAAGGCATGGAAATGAAGATCAGGTTCAGCCGGTACAGCCCACCAGAAAGCTATTTGTGATGTATTGTCATATGCTTCAAGAAATTGAAGATTCCAAGAAAAATGGAATATAACTACAAAATAGAATCCAGAGAATTCAAGAGAAGATAGGGATAAATTCATGACTAGCTAAAGTAGATTTACCTCAAAGCAGTCCCCACATATGAGTCTGGCAGGAAAGGAGAACTTTTTACGCCGCTGGTGATGGTCTGCATCACCGTTATATCGCGTGCGGCAATCTTCTATCTGATATAGAAGCACGCATTTGGTTATCAATTTCATGTGGAAAAGCCTGTGTTGGCATAATATTTTTAAGAGATCTTACACATCTGAACAGATTTCTCTAGACATGCAAGTACATGACGTTAAGATGGCATAATATATCGTTGCCAATGAAAAGTTATTTACGATATTATCAAATGCAAAGGTCAAAATAAGTTTCTGATCAAAATACTAGGTCACATGTATGGCAGATTCCAAGTCAACTAAACCAGAACAGGAAATATGATCCAGATATCAGAATCCATATTGGAGAAAGAAGCTCAAAAGGTCATGGTATATTAATTGAGAGGATTACAATGATATAACCAAAGATCATCGGAGGACAGTTACTTCCACAAGACTTGTTGCGTAATAAAAACTAAGATATGCAAAGGTTAAATTTGCAGGGTATAACGCAATTTTGTTTGGTGCACAAAAAAAAAAACTACTATAGTTATAACTATCACAATAATCAATAATTTGAGTAACATCCAAATGAAAGAATAAAAGATTTTACTAGGAGAAAGTCTGAAGAAATGTTACAGTTGAAGGCCAGATGCTCATTTCTAAAATGTTGAAGCATCCTTATGTGCATGAAAGATATCAAATGTTAAAATAGGGTAAAAAAACAATCAAGTTAAAAGTTAGGTTGATTTGAGAATGGATTTAAAATTTATGGTAACAAATCCCTTGTTGTTTGGATTGGCATGGATCTGAAATCCATCAATTTCATTTTGAACTAAGTTTTAAGGGATTGGCTGGGATTTCAAATCCACTCCAACTGGGTTCAGAATCATTTCATTTCAAATTCCCTGCAGCCAAATGCAACCTTAGATACCTTGCCAATTCGCAAAAGACTGATTGGCCTCAAAGTCTGAAGTTCGACTAATCATTTCATGGACGTATTTACTTATAACTGAACCTACCTCACTAAGAATAGGAAAACTAACGGACGCCACAGGATAATATTTGAAACATAAATAGTCATATGGCAAATAACTCATGGCCTGGATTCCAATATATAATAAAACAAATTTAGTAACTTCAGTATCACAACTGATAGCCTTTTGATGAAATGCACGCAGAGGTTTGCAAAGCTGGGTTTGAGTAGCACTTCGGGAATTACTCTGATCTTAAACGCTTTCCAATGGTTGACATAAGATCACAAATTTTAGCAAGGTCTACTTTTCATATTGTTCAAACAATCTGAAAGCGAGTCATGCATATGATCTTCCTTCTGCCAGTGCTATTCTAACTAGGACGAGAAGGACCATCCATGTCAGATAATTATAATTAGTAATTTAGGTTAGTATGCTCATAGGATCCAAGTAGACCTATATTCGCTCATTTTGCTGAATTTCATTTAGGCAATTAGTCATGCTTCAAACTGGTTAATTATTTATTATTATGTGAGAAGTATCCACAAAACAACACTCTCCATAGCTGATTCAAATAAGCAACAATGTGTTTTCGAAATCATGCTAGTTAATATCCCTTGTGTTTGAAACAACAAAATTTGTTAAACCAACAACCAAAGTTATCAATCTCGTTCCGGCCGGAACGGCTGGAATATCTCGTTCTGGTAAGAAAAACAGAACAGGCAGCCTTCAATTCCGTCTTGGCCTAAATTCCGGGCATCTCGCTTAATGCCGGCCGGCTTGGCCGTTTCGGCCGAAATGGATGAGATCCGGAACTGACTTCACAATTTATTTTTTTATTTTCTTTTTTCTATTGTTTTATTGAAAATTTGAAATTGCTTTTGCCCATTAGTTCATTCCCCTAGCGGTAACAAACTCAAAATCACTCACATATACTCCATTTTCTCCTTGCTGAAAGTCTAAACCCAAAACTTCACATTCAAAAACCTTAGATTTAGGAATTTCCAATTCTCTGTTCCTAGAAACTTAAAATTTCTGGCCCGCCGACCATTGTTCCTCCTTCAACTGCGACTTAAGCTTGGAATTTGGAAGTGGAAGTGTGGAACTCGAAAGTTCGAAAGTGTGGAACGAAATTATTTAATTTATATATATATATATATATATATGTATATACACACGAAACGGAACGCCGAAATGCTCTGATATCGAAATATCTCGTTCCAATGACAAATCCAAAATGACATCCGGAACGGAATTAATAACTTTGCCAACAACACCAAAATTCAGGGAAACCAAAGGTTTATTGCATAATTGCACTTGGAATGATAAAAAGAAACAAAGTAAGAAGGTACATTCTTAAGATCCACTGGAAGGTAATAATCGATGTATTAAAGAAGATAGGCTCAGTAGAGGAGTGTGCAAGAGAGAAGCAGAAAAAGACTAACACAGGTTATCATTAACTACAAGCATATTGAGTTCAATGTTCCAAAATTAATGACAACAAGAACGAGAGCTTAAAGGATCGATACTTTACCGAGCCCTCAGCTATATCTATACCAACATAGTAACCAATCCTAGCTTTGTCCCATTTGATGAGGTCACCACCCTGATACAATTTAAAGCCAAAAGAAAAAGACAAAATCGATAGCATGAGCTCATGTAAATTCCCACGAATCTTGAAAATTCAAGCTCCTATACTACCTTTCCACAAGCCAGATCAAGAACAGCATCTCCTTTATTCGTGTATAGTTGAATTAAGACGCTCTTTATCTGGTGAATGGAACAACCAGTAAGACACACAGCTACAGAAGTTCTGGCTGAATTTCGGAAACATATTATCTATGACACATTTTGTAGTTTGCTAATAAATTTCAGTAATTACCCAGTTATTGAGTTTCTTCAAGTGAATAATGGGGCTGGCTTCTCGTTCTTCAAGCGTCTGATTCGTTCTTGCACTGTAATGATCAGCCACTTTCCTTGCAAATATCTTGGTAGTCTCATCCTCCAAAAAATGGGAATCACCTAATAACGGAGGCAATCACTTGCATTTTCCAAAACATTTAAAATAAATATACATATCAAATCCCTAACAGAGAAACAAGATGTAGAAGTAAAAATAAACACCTTCTCATTCACTCCAAAACCTCTTTAACACCTGACTCGAAAACCCATCAAAAAGTTGCAATTTTGGCTAATCCCAATTCAACTTTCAGTCTAATGCCAATCAAAATCAAAATTAAACTAACAACCAACCTAACAATTTCTTTTTTCTATAAATAAAGGGGAAAACGGAATATTGAGTACTCGAATCCCTAATCTGAATAGACATGGAAATACCTTCAGGGTTGTACTTGGCTTTGGACTGAGGAGGTCCGTAAGAAGCGGAGGATGATGACTCTTGATAACCTCGCTTCATCTGATTATATATATAATTGTGTATACCTATGTACAGAGAATGATCTCGAAAGTTACCGCCTAACTGGTTAAGAGCTTGTGGTATATTGTTGGCAAGAAGCAAACACCAAAAACAGGTTTATTCTACAGAATGAATGAACGAACGGACAATAGAACTATAGAGAGAGGACCGAGGAGAGAAGAGAAGGGGGGGTTAACAAAGATTAGAAGTACCCAAGTAAATTTTCCTCGTATTTATTGCCAAATTCCCTTTTCCTTATTCCTATTTATATTTCTTCTCCACGTTTTAAAGATGATATAGGACTTTACGGTTTATCGTATAATCCTGTAACGTAAAAGGGGCCCAATAATCCTACAATCAGTTGGGCAATATTTGATTGGGGTTGACCCAACCTCTCATCAGTTGGGTCAACTCAATTTCATGTTTCTTTGGGTCGGTTTAGTTAAGTTGGGGTATTAGGGCTTGGGACACATAAAGTCATTCTCCCCCAAATTTCAACACTACTTTAACTATTCTCCCAATCATTAATAATTATCTCTTACACATAGCATATCACATTTTACAATTAATAATTAAATTTCACATTCCAACCACAACCTCAGTCACCCAACCAAACATCACTCTCTAATACCCCCAGCCACTACCTCCAGTCACTTCCCCCATCCCAGCCATCTCAGCCCCAATCAAACGTTGTCTTCGTGTCCTCATACTACGAAACCGACTTATTCCATACTATCCACTTAGATAGTATTCAAGTGGATGATTCATGGTAGATGGCATGCTTAAAAAGTATATGAAAACCAAATAATTACTCCCTCCATCCCGGTCTAATTGTCCTACTTGCCTTATTTGTTTGTCCCGGCCTAATTGTCCAACCCCAAAATGGCAAACAAAGTCAACACTCTAAACCCCTACTTTTTCAGTTTTTTTTACAAAAATGTCATTCAGGATTTTTATTAACAATACCTAATTATCACTGAACCAAATCCATAATTTAAACTAAATCTAACTCATTAATACCCATACCCAAACCCAAAACAAAATTTTACTGAAACCCTATTTTTCATTTTGCAATCCCCCTCTCTCCTCTCCTCACTCAGCGGCTCGTCTTCTCTCTCTATCCCTCTAAGAACTCTCTGGATTCTTAACCTTTTCTGGGTTTCTTCTCCTCCATCTTCATCGTCCCTCCCACTCTCTTTTGTCTTCTCAACCATGTCACCCGGTCTTCTTCCTACTTGTTCTCTGTTGCAACCTCTCACCTTCTCACCCAAAAATTGTTTGAAACCCTAATCTTTTGAATCTCCCGGGTTTGTGTTATCTGGTCATTTATGTGGCCCGATTTGGCCAGATCCACACCAATCTGGTATATTGAAGGCTGATTTCAGAGATTTGATTGGTGATTTGGGTTCGAGGAGACGAGGAGAAGCCAGATCTGTTCATATATGGAGATTGATTCCCCAGATTCTCCAGAAGATTTTGTTTGGGACTCGAAGGAGAGTTTCGTGCCAGAAACTCAGTTTCACGAGGACGACGGAGTGGCAGCTCTCCCTACTGGGATCGAGGAGGCCCCCCCCCCCGGTGCATTTGTGGCAACATTCCCCAGAAATGCAACGCTTCATCCTCGAGTGCGTTGCAATCTGGGTCCCCATGGTGAAAAGGTTAATTTTCTGTTTAGTTTCATGTCGAAGTTTGGGGGTCTTCTGAAAACCCTAATTTCTTGATGAAGTTTGGGGATCTTCTGCAAACCCTAATTTGTTGATGAAGTTTTAGGGTCTTCTGCAAACCCTAATTGATTAATTCGCTTTTGATGTTATTCTGGTGCTTGCATCTTTTATGAAAATGCTGAAATTTGAAACCCTAATCTGCATGTGTGGTCTGTCTTTGCTGTTTAGCTGGCTTTTTCAAATTGATGACTGTATTTGTTCAAATTAATGACACTAATATGCTGAAATTGATCATCAGCCATTCTCGGTTGTGTAGCTTAATTTGGTCAGTCGTCCTGTCCAAATTAATGTTGCCAAACAGCTACATTTGTGGGTTTATATGTACCACCCCAGTGATGACGTTATTCTGAGGGGGAAAAAAATGATCACTAGGTGACCAAATGTTGGGTATCCAATCTTCTGTGTTTGTTGTTTAGGTGGTTTTTTCAAAATGATGAACATTTTTTGTTTTGATTAATGTCATAGCTGCCCAATTAAAGACAATTTCTTGCTATACCATTTGTTGAAATTGAGATTGAACTCATCAGTTTTTGTGTTGCTTAATTTGGTCAGAGCTTCTGTCCAAATTAATGTTACCATTTGGCTGATTTGTGGGATCTTAGGTACAACCCCAATGATGATATTATTCTGAGGGGAAAAAGTAAAAAATCTATTAATAGCACTTGATTTGATTTGATTCTTGTGTTTACAGTTTAAGCAAAATGAACACCTTCATCAGTGTTTACACTGTAAACAACTGCCAAAAAAACGGAATGCTTCTTTAAACCTAATCTACCAAATACCCCAATTCTCCCACAATCCCACATTCCATCTGCCTGTCCAATTGGCCCTGCTGTATCATGTGCTCGATGCTCTGCCTAACAAGCTCCTCTTCATTTTCTAGGGCTTGGGGTAGGGCATCAGCTCTTGCTAGTCTTTTCTTTCCCATATGTGGCAGCTTATAACTATTCCCACATTTGTCTTTCATTATCTCCAGCCCTGCAAACTTAGAAATATATTGTCTAGCTTCGCTGGTTCAAGGTCCTCAAATGATTTAAGGACATTGGCACCAAGTCATCCACATTATAGCTACGTGTCTCGATTTGCAGCGATTGAAGGGCTTTGAAATAACCTAAATCGAGCACATTGGTATATGGCGAATTCGGAGGCTGAAACATCAGCTTGATGTCAAAACCATCAGCTGTTGCAGCCTCTCTGAACTCAATATCTCTGTCAATTAGGTGCGGTCTTGCGTTATCTTGTTGAATTATGATTGTTTTTCTTGCATTGCTTGGCCAATTTGCTTTGATTGCCGGAATAACCTAGTTTGTGAAGCCATATGATGAAACATAATGCAATTTATCACACACTAAATGTTTTGTAAAGTCATCAATTTCAACCCATTTTTTAATAAATCTAAAAAATGTGTTTTAATTTGGAGACTTACTAACATTAAAAATTTAAATGATGAATTTATTCTGATAGTGATTGAAAGAGTTACCTTTTCCAAAAGGCAGCTTTTTATTACAGCACTGTTTACCAAGTCGATTGGTTTTGTAACCATCGTCCCTCATACTCTGTTTACACTGTTTCTGATGGCAGGCTCCTGTTTAGTTAATGGGAAAATTCTAATTTTCCCATTGAAAACTAGTTCCCCACTGTCTGAATATTGTGGCCGAGCCACTGCACACATGAACATTACCTTCGGGATGAATCGTTTGCTTTTACAGGCCCGATAAGGTTCTTCCTCCCCCACTAGCTTATATGCTCGCTCTGTTACCCTTTGCATATAAAATCATTTCTCGTCTATGTGTATGATATTATGCATGCTTTCGTATTTGCATTTCATGCTACTACTGTCCTGGTGTAAATAACTAAGGCTGTACTTCAGCCTTTGTATTTTGTTTGCATCAGTCAATGTTGGTTTTATTGAGTTGGTATGAGCTTTAATCTTACCTGCCATGATCCATCTGCCTATTTGTGACTTGCTGACCTCTAACTCTTTTGCTAAATGCCTGATTGTACCCCTCTTTTCGTACGGTATCGCCTTCATGGCGACTTCGTCTAATTTCTGAATAATGGACGGAGGTTGCCGGGGCCTAACCGCCGGAAACGAGATGGGAACATCTTCTGAAGTTTGTTTCCTTGCAGCCTTCCAAATGCGCCGGATCGTCCGGCTTGAAACTCCATATGATGCAGCCATTTCCATAGTGATTCCGTTTGTTAAAACGCCGTCTTTGTTGTTGTTAAGAAGACACTGCGCTATGCGAAGTCGGTCTGATGGAGAAACATCTTTACCCTTCTTGTTATTAGGCATGATCTAATTTCTGTAATCTCAGTATTTCTTTGGTGTAATAGTTAGCAAAAACTGCATTGAATGCATTTGTTGGCATATTTATAGACTAATCTAAGTGGTAGGTTGAATTTAATTTGAATTTTAGAGGGAAAATATTCAAATGTAATTCCAAACAGTTTGAGGAATTTTAACTGCTGTAAATTTCATTTTTTGGAGGGATTACTCCCCCAAAAAAGTTGCAATGCAAAATTTCAATTTTTGGGCTGCTTCGCACAAGTTAGATTTATGCGTTTTTTTGTTTTGAACATTTTTTTTTTTTATTCAGTGTTAGGAAAAAAAAAAATCAGGTTAAAAAAGAATTACAGAAATGGAGGGAAAGATTAAAACTCTAATCATTCCCCAAAAAAATTAGTGAAATTAAAAAAAGTCAACAAAACAACACGCTTTCTTAGTCTCCGTGCCCAGCCAAGGTAGGACAATTAGGCCGGGACGGAGGGAGTAATTATTTAATATTCACACTTTCCAAATATAGTAGAATATCCAAGTGGAGTACCACTCACTTAGCTAGCATAGAATAGGACCCCCAAACGTCACCAAGCTAATTTGCACAAATTCTATATACATATATTATAATTATTGCTATAATGTGTGCATCTAATGTAAAATATATAAGCTCGCTTGCACAAACTTTATATATGTTATAATTATTGTTTTAATATGAGTATCTAATTTTAAATATGAAATGATTTTAAAAAAAAAAACCAAATTGATAGTATGGACATCTATGTCAGATATCCAGTCTTTTGCAATACTTTTGGATATTGATATAGCATAAATCTATGATGGATAAAATTTTCTTGGGATTTAAAATTGATTTTGATAACATTTATTAGAGGAATTAGCTATTTGATTTTTAATAAGCATTGGCTTTTGATATCTCTACGATAAACATCATTGTATGATTTGATGGATTTATGACTTAAAAAACACCGATAGAAGGGGCTTAGCACCTTGATTTTAGATTAAATGTCGTTCGTTTAAAAAACCGATTGAAGGGGCATAGCACCTTGATCTTAGATTAAATGGCGTTCATTTCTGGATGACTTATACGAAAAATATTTTCGAAGGGTGGGGCCAATTTTGTGTTTACTCTAATTCTCCAACTTCTGTTGTTGAAATTTTACAAACTGCACTCCAGTGTTATGACACTGATTTTGGATTTAAACCATAATATAATGAAAAAACGAACAAGTTGAATCAGACACAATCACATCAAAGTAAACACGGGGACTGAGTTCCTCAGACCCCTCGGACTATTTGTTATTGGTAAAACGCTGAATAAGTTAAGATTTACAAAGAGGCTTGACTTCTCTAATACCTAACATGTTATATTACAAATAACGTCTGGCGACTTCAATCAGCTTCTTCAATACTGACACGGCACGACACCAAAGGCCGAACGAACTCTCCAAACCTGCCCTGAAGCTTCTTCTCCCGAAGAAACATCGCTTAACTATGTTTTGTAATACTGACAAACAAACCCAACTCTGTACTCTCAAATATAAACTGAATTTCTCACTAACTCGAGTACATGAAATTTTCTCTCTAACTGACTCCACGGAATTCTTGCACTAAGTACTTATAAGATTGCGTATTCATGCGTATATATATAATGCCCAGCCATCATTCAAAGCCCATGTATTGGGTTATATGCCCATGCTCAGCCCATAATTAAGGACCGTGATGATTGACCTCATAAGTTTATCCTAGTTTGAATAGGATAAGGAAACTAATTATTTATCCTAAGTAGTAGGGGGTTAGAGGGGGTGAATAAGCCTCTAGCCTTTAGCAATTTTCTTTTAAACTTTAGGCACTAAGTTAATGTAGCATGTAAGAAACTGGTTCTTATAGCAGAGCTTACAACGATAAGTTTCTACAGAACAATTTACCTAGAACAAGTCGTTATTTTTTAAACTTACAACAAGCAATGCCTAGAGAGTTTTATGCACTAAGGAATATGATAAAACAATTTTCAAGACAATGCAATAGACTAGTGTGTTACAGGCTCACAACAACAGTTAGAAATATAAGAAAATAAGCACAAACTATTATAGTGGTTCGAATGTGGGGGTAGTCCTTCTACGTTCACTCTTCCCTCACATAGAGAAAATTTACTAGGTTGTTCACACAGTACAAGCTTAGTTACACGATGTCCAAGTCCAACTTGCATCTTACAATATTTTTCACCTATTCTCGGAAGGCTACACCTCTAATTGTACAAGTTCCTCATAACTAAACTAGTCTAACTTAAATCCCTAATGCAACAGAAGACTCCTCGTTTAAAAACCACTCAAAGAGAAGGTTTATGAAAGGTTTCTTTAACTGGTAGTTGTTGGTCAATATTTAAACAGTTTGAGGTGTGAGCAAGCTTCTTGGAGTTAGATAGATGGAGACTGAGAGTAAGCTTTTTTGGGAGCATAGCTTTTGATAGACTTGAGAATTTGTTGTAGCTTGAGAAGTATGCTTGAGCAGACTTTTTAGGACATTTAATTCCGTAAGGATTTGAATGCTTATAATTGCTTGCTCGTGAAAAGGTAACGTAGTAACATGTCGTATATTCTCTTTAGTCAGTCTCCATTTATAGCAGTTAGATTTCTTCCTTGTTGATGAGGTAAGATGATCCCCGTTTGACATTCAATGCACTTCGTAAGACTATTTGTATCCTTTTGATGAGGGATTAGGTCAGAGTAGGTGCAAGTCAGGTTGTAGAATAACTTTGGCTTTTGCCAACGTATCCTCATGTTATTGCATAGTCAGTACAAGAATCCTTATATCCAGTGACTATATTTTTTAATTTTGAGATCGCCAACTTTGACTCGAAGTCCCATATGTTGTTGCATCATACCTTTGTTGTATGATCCTAGTACATAATGAGGTGGATCATACTACAGCAGGCTTTGTTGTAGCCAAGATTTGTGTAATCTTTTATTGTTCGCTATCTTCAGCGTTCTGAACCCATGATCCTACAGCGAACTACTTGTTGTATGTCGCCTGATGACTTTTTCGTAGCTTCATGTTATGACTTCTACCTAAGTAGAACTAGTACTATCTACAGAGTGTTGGGGGCACTAGCTCCTACCTTATAGTGTCGTTTTGCATCATAAAAGCTAAACATAAATTTCATAACAATTTTCCCACTTTTTTATGATGTTAAAACTCTAAAAAACTTAAAGCTTAAAGTCACATGACAGCAAATTAGTAGCCTAACCAATTAATCATTAAAAGGTCAATCATATCAATAAATGTTGTAAGATTACAAGTTGTAATACGTTTGGCATTGAATGACAACTGTTTTTTCATTAGATATACTTATTTATTATAGTAATAGCAGTTAAGTCCATGCCAAAAAGAATGCAAATTACATCAACTACAAAAAGATTAAGCATTGAAATATTTACCCTTGCAGTAAGCTTTTCACCCCCTCTTCCAAGAGCGAGATTGAAGTTATAATTTTGATCTTTGTTGGCTTCTGCCTCTCCTTCTACTGGCTTCATTTTGATCATTCCTCATTGTTGAGTGATTAGGATCTCTCGGTATACCTTCACCACTGGTCATACATATTATGTTCAAAGTTTTATTCGTGTTGTGCTTCAGGAATGAGCTCTTCCATTAGCCACCACTCTTCAGAGGTGATACGACTTTCCCTATCTTTTTTCACCCTTTGAGTTCGATTTTCTAAGGAAGTACTCCAGTATGAAGTTCCTCTACATAGGCTTCCAGCCAATGCTTATTTTCACCTTGAACTCGTATGTAGTGTCCACCAGCATTCAAATGGTTAAAGTATCTGATGATTTATGTCAGTCTCCAGTTGCCAATCTCTTTTTTGTTGGATTCATCTTAGTAGGAATGATTGCAACCATCAAGGATTGGTATTCTTTTTTTACTGAAAGTGTCAGAGTGACATCAGTTAAGTGTCAGCAAAAGGTTGTTGTTCCCAAAATGAGAAATCATCGAGGACTAGTTATGTGGCAAAGAATATCTCATGCAGATTTGCATTTGATTGAGCAAGAGTGCTCCTCCATTTACGATCATATTCTGCAAGAGATTGATTAAGCTCCTCCATCTCAAACTTCCTATTCCTTCCTTTGTCTCCTGGCTTCTTTTTCTTGTCTTTGTAGCTCAGTAAGGAAGGCTTCTTCGTCTTTCCTTTGCTAGAGTTCAACTAATATTTGTCTTGATTCTTCTTTCCCCTTTTTGACATCGTTAATATTCAAATCAGTACTAACTTCCAGCAAGGTCTGAATATTCTCCATCATATCTCTGTTAGCATTTCTTTCCTCTCGCAATTGGAATATTTAATCTTCGTGTCTAGGAAAGTAGTTTATTATGTCATTGCCTTGTGCATCTCTTCCCTTATCTATTTTAGTTGCTATGATTTGGTATGTGAGGTCTTTGATGTTGAATTGGATTATGGATACAACTTCACATATTGATCCCAAAGCAGTGAGAACTCCAGAAGCATTGTTGCCCATAGCTTGGAGTAAAGACTGTATCAAGTACTGAGTAGCAAATACAGTACGCTCTACTCTTTCTAGTACATCTTGGAGTACCTTAGTATTGTGCAGAATTAGATCTACGTGAGATTGTTTCATATTTCATAACAATCTCATTTTTCCTATTGCTGAGATCGTTCTCTTGCCTCTTTTGTTTGCATCCTACTACTTGAGAAACTACCACGAGGAGTTTAAGTTGCTTCTGTTCTGGATAATCCTCAGCAGGTGAGCTTGCTCCTTGGGATTTCTTCTTCATGCTCTAGATCGTTTGACCCTTCAAGTATCTATCTGGCATCCAGTTCACTAACGAATTGTTACAATTGGGGTTGATGTAGACTGATCTTGATGTACTTCCAACACCTACAACATCAACAATGTTGTTGTTATCTTTTCCTCAACTAGTCCAAAGGGTTGTTCAGTAGACTGATTCCTTGTTCAGTGTCTACAACAGTGATAGCAATGTCGTTAGCTGTTGTTTTCATTTGTTGTATCTGAATTAACAGCATTTACCTTCTCCTAAGCATTTTTCTCTCTCTCCTCTTGTTCTAGTTCCATTGCTGCAACCTTCATATTTTCAGCATAGTCAAACTTTGTTTTCTGACTTATGCATGCAATGGTAGAGTCAAGGTCTTGCTCCTCTTCATTGAAATATTCTTCCAGCAAGTAATCTTATACTTCATCAGCGTTGCTCTTGAAAGGAGTTTCTTTTGGACTTCTTCATAGTCATGGAGATGTTCTTCATCAGTTTCTTTTTGCTCCACTGTTTGGGGGTTGGGAGTTTCTTCGTGTAGTGAGTTCCCTTCATTAGTGTGAATTGGGTCTGCAGCAGTGGGCTCAACTTTAGAAGGTGTGCTTCGTATTTGATTGTGCTCTTCACCTGTTGTTATTACTTGATGCACAGTTGGAGTACCTTCTCCTACCTCGGCTACTACTCCTTCATTGACCCCATTTTGTGTACTTCCTTGCACCATAAACTTAGTATTTGAGGTAGTGATGGCCTTGTTTGTTGCAACCTCTCCTATAGTAGATTCATCGGCGGTTCCTTGTTGTTGAGTTCTGAATACAAAAGATAGAGGAATGTTGTCTTCCTCATAATTCTCTACAGCAACTGTGCTGCAATAGTCTCAACAGATTGTTGTGAACTGCTTCCAGGGCTTCTCAGGGAAGCAATTTTGGTGCCTTTGAAGGTGCTCTAGCTTTCTTTGTTGTAAGACTTGATGGAGAATTCTGTTTTCATCTGGGTCCATCTTTTCATCAAAGTCACTCTCAACAAGGCATTTTAAGGCTACTTTCTCATGTGACATAGCCTTCTTACGACCCTAATGTGATCAGCAAAATCTCTGGAGATTAGTTTAACAATATACGTTGAGTCTGTCCAGTTGATGACCCATGATTCCTCTTTGTCCCAGTCTGTCGAGTCCATAATGACAGGGTACAACCTTACCTTATTAGAGCGCCATCAGTAGTATCATTACATCTCTTCCTCCAGTAACTCCTCAATATTATCTCTATTCCCTTCTTGAGAAGGTGCACGGGCTTTATCCGCTATTTATGATCCTTCTACTACAAATTCTACGTTCTCTACTCGCGTTGCAGTATGATGATCATGGGATGGTGCATTTACAGGACAAAGTGACAAGAAGTAGATTTGGTCTTCAGGTGTGGTAGAACATCACCATTTGATCCAGGAGCATTAAGTAATTGTACTTGTTGCGTAGCTCTAGGATTTACCTCTAGGTCAAAAGATGGTGACCTTTGTTGTGAGGTTGCTGCCTCAGACTCATTAAAGAGCTGTCAGATAGTGTTTTGCTTGACGTGGGCTTTCACCAGCCTGCTCCTCTTTTGTTGTAAAGGTTGTTTGTCAGCATTAGTCTCTTCCACTTACTCACCTGCCTAGAGGAAATGATCGATTCCTTTACAAGTCTCCACCAATGTGTCTTCTTTTTTGTAGGAGGGTTTTCTGCCATAACCTTTCTATGGTTGATGATTGCCTGCTTCATTAGGGGTGGTTAAACCCTTTCAACATCATCATCAACTCATCCTTGTTGTGTTTTCTTCACAGCTTCTC
The DNA here is from genome assembly GCA_958295605.1 of Ajuga chamaepitys. Taxonomy (NCBI): domain Eukaryota; kingdom Viridiplantae; phylum Streptophyta; class Magnoliopsida; order Lamiales; family Lamiaceae; genus Ajuga; species Ajuga chamaepitys. The sequence continues at coordinate 36,238,815 of OY282498.1, read as the reverse complement.
TTGTGCCATCTATCCACTTTCCTCTACCGAGTTTATGTCCATTAACAATCCAAACTCCCATATTGTAGATAACATAGTTGAGTACGATTTTGTAGGCTTCGCATCCTTTCATCTTTGTGATCTCCTTCTTGAGCCAAGAGAAAATGAATTATGGCCAGTTCAGAGCCTCTTCTTTTCACACAACCATTGTCACCGGAATCTGGGAACAGTACACTAATTATAACTCACCATTCTGCATTTAATGCTTCTGCTGAACATATGATGCAGATATCCAAATTCAGGATGAATGTGATTTGCACAAGATTCGTGCACATTTTGTATAAGCTGGTTGCATAGGAAGTCCCTGCAGTATTCAAGCAGAAATTGTTGTAGGTCCTAGCCTCTTCTGGGGAAATCCCTTCCTATGAAAAATTGTAGATCTTGGCCAGTTGGTGGGAGTGATTTCAATATTTTCCCCTCCACTGTGCACTTTATGGTAGTAGGTTTATCATTTTGGACATGATAACCTTTACAGCTTTATAGTACTTGTGGAACAGGTAAGCCTCAGATAGATCTATGTCTTGGTGTATGGCTACCAAGGAAGAAAGTCAAGTGATTGATCTCAAGTTTTCTGAAGATGGTATCAGTCAGTTGTGATCCTCTACTCTTTTGAGCCATCCTCAACCTCGGATGCTCCTGAGAAACTAAATGGACGTGGATATATTCGGGGTTTTTCTTGGTTGAAGTAGACTTGGGTGTCATTTCTATAAAGATATGAAAAGTTTAGATCTTTAGGGTTTCTTTCACCAAGAGCCAGGAATGATAAGACTTTTCTTACTAACTAAGTGAAAGTTTTTTATAGACCTTTTTACCAAGTGTTGCAAGAACGACCTTTGGTTCTCTTTGCAATAAATCTTTGCAATTTCGATTGTTTAAATTCATGGTTGAAAATATGAATTTAAATTAGTGGTTATGATTTGATGGTTGCATTGGTCAAATAAAACACTATAATTACTTCTTCAATAAATAACGGTGGTGCCGCATTAAATTACATGGCATTAAAAGTGGGGAAACCTTTGTTGGACAAGAAATGAATGTTTCTCGCTTAAAACTGACAAGTCTTAAGGTTCCAGCACACTAAATGCTACAAGAAAATATAAATACATTAAGTAATGATGATGTATGATTTTAATGTTGTAGACATGAGATAATTACAACATTTGTAACACTGTAATAGTTACTGCAATAAGCTTCCAACGTATCACCGTATATAGCTTGCATCAATACCATACATCACTTCTCTACTGTAAGTGTCTCAGTGAATCACCACATTCTGTTCACATCTATCATACGTACAGTTTCTTTACTTACAATATGCGATGTATCACCGTGCAATTCTCACACAATTTCCCCTTATTCTAGTAAAGGTTACAGCTTCCTTTCGTACATTTGTTCTAGTCTACTCAAAGCTTCCCATAGAAACAGACATTTCCTAGGATTTCTTACAGATGCAGGATGCCCAGTTTGGTCTCCAGCATAATGAAATGTGATTCACACAGAGGTTGAGTGAAAATACCAGCTAATTGTATGTTTGTGTAGATCTTTTCAAGCATGACATCTTTCATTTCTACATGGTTGTGGATCAAGTGATGTCTTACTTCTGTATGCTTGGTCCTGGAATGAAGAACTAGATTGTGTGATAGCAATCGCACTTATGTTATCACACATTATAAGAGTTTATCTTGCGAGTATCCATAGTCCTCAAATTTTTTGTGCATCCATAGTATTTGTGGGTAGCAGCTTCCTGCAACAATGTATTATGCCTCTGCTATAGACATTGTAATAAATTGCTACTTCTTGATAAACGATGAAATAAGTCTATTTCCAAGAAATTGACAGGTCCCCTTCGTGTTTTTCCATCAATCTTGCAACCATCACAGTCTGAGTCTGAGTACCGTTCCAGCTCAAATACTTTGTCTCTTAGATAGCACAGCTTGATTCTAATTGTGCCGTTAAGGTATCTCAGGGCTATTTCTTACTTGAGTAAAATGTAAATGATGCACCAGTTTGTTAAAGGATATTTCATATTTGAGTGAGACTTGTGTAACATGAGTGTACGGATCTAAGTCCATACAATGGGTCCACCCGACCGAACAGGACTTCAAATTTCTCTGAATTTTTTTTTTTTTTAAAAAAAAAAAACTACAACAAGCAAGTGAAGTGATACTTATTCCGAAAAAAAATGGAAAATTTAAAAGTTCATTTTATTTTTTAGTACATTATATGTTCTTAATTTAAATTAATTTTGAATATCAAGATTTATATAAGTTTTCCATGTATAACCACAACAGCAATGCTCCTCTACCTACTGTGGCCATATACAACGATTATGTGTAACGATGCTATACCTTAATTTTGGATAAGAAAACTTACTTCTTTCTGGGAGATTTTGACACATCAACGATGGAAACATATTAATGTGTCCACAGTGGGTAGGGGAACAAGGATGATAACGACAAACTATGTTCAACTATTATTTAGTTGGATTACTTTGAAAGTATAACTTTTGAAAAATGTAATACATTTTTTTTCAGAAAAATTATTACATTTCTAGGAAAAAAGTATTTGTTACTTTTACATTCTGTAGTAAAAAAATCTAGAAAATGTAATAATTTTTAGTAAAATTTAATTTTTTTTTAATTTAATAACTCTTGTATTTTTTAACTCTATGTGTGTTGTTATTAAGATTTATATAAGTTTTCGTTATCAATTTTTTTTAAAAATACACCATTTATAACCTCTATATTGATATCTCATCTTCTACTTTTGAAATACCTTCTAAAAATAGAGCAATGTATTTTATCAAAAAAGTATTCCTTTTTCACTCTATCTTTTAAATTTTTCAACACAACAAATCAATCAGTACTAACATGTCTTTTTACAATCTTAATAATAATAGAAGTCAACGAAAAAATACTAATCTATTATTTTCCCGCCAAAAAGGGAGGTAAGCAATTTTTTTAAGTTCAAAGTGTTTAAATTTTGCATGTTTACAATTATTGATTAATAATTGATGAAATTATTAGGTAAGAATATAAACTCCTGAATTGCAGCCGCCACTTTAAGATTTACTTAATATATTTTAACGATAAATAAGTAAATAGGATGCTGATCAATTTTAATTTATGGTACTGTTATAGGAAACGGGCGAATCATACTATATTTTGGATAATAATTATGACACAAATTTAAAGTATTATTATCACCAATTAAAACTCTATAATAAATGAAAATATATCATGACAATACTGTTGATTATTGTTAAGTTAAATATAGATAAATACAAATTATTATGAAGAGTAAGACATTAAGACTTTCTCAAATCTTTTGCTTCCTAACTATATTAACGTTAATATCACTACTAATTATATTAATGCCAATAATGTAAAGGAAAAAGAAGAAGATTTATACATATAGCCTACATTAATAAATATATTAGCCGTAGATGTAAACCCTTATCTGCTTTTCACTTTTTCATTTCTTCCTTTCTCCAATGGCTCAAATCTTCAATTTGTAGTTGATGATGTAGATTCAAGTAAAAATCTAGGAAAACTTATGGGTTCTAAAACTATCTTGTGCTTGCTTATGCAGTTCATGTTCAGAAGAAAATAAAATATATAGCTTCAAAATAGTTTGTGAGTTAGTCGGGCACGATTTATTTTACTATTTTTTATCTTTTGCACAAATAAAACAGTATTTGCACAGTTTTTGTTTTTTCATGTCTTTATTAGAGTAATATACATATCATTATGTAGAAATGAAAAGTGTTATTTTACATAATGAGTATCAGATACAATTGAAAGCTGCACAAAGTGTTATTTTTTCATGTCTCATGAATTGGACACAGAAACGGTAAGCTGCTAACTTTTTAGTCTAATAATAACATATTGTCGTTAATTATGTTTAATCTATATTTATTTTGTTTATAATCTCCAATCCCGTTAATTTAGGACCAAAGTGCTACCTAACTTTTTTTATTTTATCTAAATAGTAAATCAGATAAAACACGGAAGCATGACATAAAAGAATTATCAGACAAAAGTTTAGGTTTATTATCAACAAAACACTGCCAAAATATATTTACAGTAGCGGGTCCAAGGTTTACAAGTTTATTAGTAACAAAAGAACCAAAATTTTGTGACAGAAAAGCTTATTTATACATAAATAAGACAAAGCAAAATTAACTTTAAGCTGCGGATAAAGAAAGGGACCCAGAGACCTTGCAGCAACAGTTCTGCCAGTCGGCAGGCTAACTTGAAGATTTATAATTAAAGATCATGATTATAAACCCAGTTGAAACTTTTGAAAGCAATTATACTAAGTGAATAAGCACTATAGTAAATACATCTTTGACTTAGGAACACATCTTATGACTCAAAATCCCTATTATTAAGATCTAAAGATCACTTAAGAGTCAATCATAAAACTCAAAAGTCTTACTGCAAAGTGAATCTTACGACTCAAGAGCTATTAAATGAATAAGCCCGAACATACATATCACAGTACAAGTTCAATAGTATAATAAAAGAAACGTACTTACAAATAGCTTTGTTACCCACCTTTTATGCTTGCTTTAGAAAATTATTGTGGTGAGTCACGTATGTCATGTCGCTCAATATGCACTACACCTAGCACATGTTGTTTCATTTCATAATTTTTTATTACTTATCCGGCTTAGAGACTTAAAAATAATAAAGTAAGATGTACTATCCTCGAGGTACATTCATTGTTATTAAAACCTCTAAATACAAATGCCAAGTTACTATTGTTAGGAATTGTGCCGTGAATCAATTTTGTTTGATTCGTCATTCGTGTCAAGGTGGTGAACACTTTGAAGATAACCTGCATACATTAGAAGCGGCGCGATCACGCCAGAAGCCAATGCAATCGCATCATATTATGGCTAGAAATTGAATTCGGATTTGGGACGTCGACGTGGTCGTGTCATTTAATGGACGCAGTCCCGTCGCTTGGTTGACGCGGTTGCGTCGATTGTGGTAGCCCAGATTTTGGGCTTACGCGTCTTATGCCCAGTGATCCTTTGTGTTAGGATTAGGTTTTGGGGGCTTACAAATATTCGTATTGGAGTCTTTTGAGATAGTGTGATTAGAATTTGATTAGTATTGTTTTTTGTTTTGGTTTGGTCATTAGAGTGTTGAGAGTTTGTTTTGGTTGAGTACCAATCAATTGGTACTCAATTTGTTTCCGTTTGATAGGATAGAAAGTCCTATATTGTAACGCTCTGATATATTGAATTTAGTTTGGCCATGGACATAGCTAACAAGCTGTTAGCGAACCACGTTAAATTTGGTGTGTGTTTTGCTTTGTCGATTTTCTCGTTTACCGTTTCTTTGTTGTGTTTGTTCTTTTTCAACAACTATATAATGCTTAATTATTTGTTCTTTTAATTACCAGCATAATTAATTCAATATTATTACTAACTTTACATTAACTAATATGCATCCTAATTAACACATACTTAGCATAAATTAACAATCATTTATATTTTATATATATATATATATATTAAAAAGAATTATTAAAAGAATGTGTACCTTAAAATAGATACACTAAACAAAGACTCCTTAACACGCCGAACCTCCAAACAATGTTAGACACACCTGACCTTCGAATGTCGTTTAAAAATAAACTACTAAGAGTCTCCTAAATAAAGAAATCCCTTCATATATATATATATATATACATATATACATATATATATATATATATTATACTTTTAGTAATTAATTCTTTATTTATACTAGTTTGTCTTATATTTTCGTAAGAAAAGAGTATAATTCATAAATAGGCTAGTCGGCTAGTTTCTTTCACTTGTCAATGTGGGACGTTGGGACGTAAGAGTACATGAGTCAATTGGTTTTACTAATGTAGCCTTAATTTAGAAAACAGGAAGCATTCCTTTCAATTTTCTCCAATTTGTGGACTATACACATAATGCATGCATGCACAAACTAATTAGTATTACATGTATGTATGTGTGTGTGTGTGTGTATATATATATGTATATATATTAGCATAAATGTGTGTTGTAAGTGTGCTTTGGTATATAGTCACACATGTACACATACGTAGACTCATATGTATATTTAATAAACACGCTTATTTATATTATAATATTTTTTAATTAAAATTTATCTAATCATGTTCATTTCTCTTTCTTATGCCCGTTGTTAACCTTGAGTTTTTATATTTCCAAGTCTTGCATTATGGTGATAGGGGTGTAGTTGAACTGGAAAATCGTCGTCACACTTATCTTCTAAAAAATCATAAATTGAATTGCTAGCAATTTAAAATGAAATAAATTAAATAAAATTGCATAAAGATATTTCAAAATGCAAGGAACGTGTCTTTGGTGTATTTAAAGGGTCGGAGTATTACACTTGTCTTACTCAAAATAGTGTTTTTTTAGTGCAGATCCTAGAAACGGAAGGATTAAAATGGATATTGAGAATAGACAATATGAAGACGATACATGTATAGAGACAGATAAAAAAAATCATAAGAATGTATAAACAAATAAATGATCATTATTAGTCTCAGTCATTAGACTAAATAAGGGTTGAATTTTTGGAATATTATAATGTTTGACTAAATTTACAAAAAAAAAAAAAAAATGATATAAAGAAAATAATTATTACATAATTATTATCATACCACCACATTCTGAATGAAGCTTTCAACAAACAAACTTGGTGATTATTATGGAAAACAAAAATGAAAGATAACCGATCCAATATTTCACTAGGGAAAAGAATTTGTAATTTCTTTTTAAGATTAAAAAGATGCAATGCATGTATCAGTACCAATAGTATTTGTGAATTATCAGGAGATTTTCACTAGGTAAATATGATCTGTATAAATAAATTGATTGTGGAGTTGCAGAGCTTAATTCCATATTTTGTTTTTTGTTTCTCATTTTTCTTTGTTAAGGCATTTAAATTTATTCATTTTAATTAGATTTACTTATATAATCATCGACATGCGTGTAGCAAAAACTATTATAATGAGATTTTTTAAGAACAAAAGATGGTGGGAGAAAACAATATTTTTTCCAAGTGTGTTGAAAGTTATACACATTAAGAATGGATGTATGGTAAGTTATTTGATATTTATTGATTATTTCTATTTTAGTATATGAAACTATTATTAAAATTTTATTATTATTTATTTTATTTTTCTTATTGCGGACTATTCCAAAATCTATCACATGCAACCGTATTTTTCAAGATCTTAACGATAACACTAGTCTATCTTATAATAGTTGCCAATGTATGTCACGGTGAGTTGAGACATATGGGTAGAATTTTATGGACGGTTTGATGTAAAACTTATCAATTGTAATGATCTAGATATTGATGCTCTATTATCTAAGTAGATAAAAGCAGTCCCCACTTAACTGGTAATTAATGAGATTTTTATACATTGTTAATTTGATTACTAAATTAAAGGAGCAGAAAACTTTAAGAAAATTTAACATTGGGGTGGGGGGTGGGATAGAGTGGGGGTTGGGGAAATTAAGAAAAGAAAAACTTAGGGAAAAAAAAAGTGAACAGGTGATGCCGTGGTTGTCGGGGGTGGGGACATTAAGAAAAAAATTATAAAAATAGGAAAAAAGAATTGACCCGAGAGTGGTGGGGGTTGGGGCAGTAAGAAGAAAAAAAACTTAAAAAATAGAAAAAAAAAATGGCTCAGTGATGGAGGGATGAGGTGGGGGACGTCAAGGGAAAAAAACTTACAAAAAATGATCCCGGAGAGGGGGTGGGTGGTGGAGAGGGAGCCAAAATTTGGGTGTGGGGTGGGACACTAAGAAATAAAACTTAAAAATATCGGTGGAAGTTTGGGGGGGTAAGGGTGTGGGAGTAGGGCACTAATAAAACTTAAAACAATAGGAAAATTTTTTACCTCGGAATGGGATGGGGTGGAGCATTAAGAAATAAAACTTAATTAAAATTTATCTGGGGGTGGATGAGCCGGGGGAGGGCGGAGGGTGCGGTAGTTACATCTTTATTAAGTTTACTTTTATAATTTTTATTATATCTAATTATAATTTTTATTATATCTAATTAGAATTTATATTTTATATTCATATAAATTTCGATACTTCCACTAAATAAAAAAAAACATTATAAATAAATAAAAATATAACGCGCACGAAATACACGTGACACTCTATTAGTTTTTTACGTGAATGGGTCGAAGATAATAACACAGGTCTAAATAAGACCTCAAATGGGCCAAAAGCAAACATACCCTATTTGTACATTGTCAACAATGATTGTTTCCTAAATCTATCCTACATGTTTGTTGGTCCCAAGTGGTAGAGGTTTAGAGTTGAGGATGAATAAACCTCTAACTCGATTTTTCTTTTTCAAATACTTTGAGCAGATAATTGTTGTAACTGCAAGAACAAAGATTGTACAGTAAGCAATCTTAATATAGTAGGCACAAAGCAAACTAGGCTTAGGTTACTTACAGTAAGCAATGCTCAGGTAGAGTTTTATGCAGTGGAATAATGCAAATCTGTTTTCTTACAAATCAATGCAGTACGTAAGTAGTATGCCAACAATAGTAGTTAAAATCAATATGAAAATATACACAGATTATGATGGTGAGGGTAATGCTTCTACGTCAATTCTTCCTCACACAGGGAAAATTCACTAAGATGTTCATATAATACAAACTTAGCTAGCTGAAGACTAAGTCCAACCAAACTCCTTACAGTAGTGTTTGCCTATCCTCGGAAGGCTACTCATTTACTATACACATGTTTCTAAGAACACCTAGTCTACTTTGAATCACAGATTCAAACGAAGACTCCATGTTCCAAAACTGCTAGTTAGATTGATTTAATGAAAAAAATTCTGCAACTCTTGGTAGCTACCTCTAAACTTGAATATCATTTGAGACGTGGACAAGCTTCCTTAAATGAGAAGAATTAGGACCGAGGCAAAGCTTGAGAGCTATCTTGACTTGAGAATCTTAATGCAACATGAATCTTCACTTGAATGCTTTGCTGTTTGCTTGCTATTTTCTCTTGTATACTTGACACAACCACTTGTAATATTATCAGAGTGATATACGATTTGAAGCTTTGAATCAGAATACTTGAGGGCTTGGTGCGAAGTAATTTCAGTTGCTGAATAATACGATCGCATTTGCTTGTCCTTCATCTCCTTCTATTCATAGTTGTTGGGCTTTGTTCTTGTGGAAGAGTGAGAAAAATATTCATGTTAACATTTAATCTCCTCGTACGGTTTTAGAACCATTTGTCATTTTTGCAGAGATTAGGTTAGAGTGGTTGTGGCTTGATATCAATATTCATTGTTGTTTTTTCTTTTCGCCGGGTTCTGTGTCCTTACGTGATTGAATAGTCAATACAAGATTTGAATCTTTTCTCTACTAGCTATATTTTTAATATAGAATTTCTGACTTTGGTTTGTGACTTTCATACTGTTGACATAGTTGTACGTTGGTTGCTTGATGGTTGGATCTTCCTTGCTGCATGCTCATTGCTGTCTATGTTTCCTTATTGCTTCCTTGGACTTCCTTGCTCCATGCAACCTTCATATCTTTGTTGTATGCTTGAAGTGACTTTGCCTAAGTAGTACTAGCCCTTATTTATTATAAAGATTACAGAAATCATCGGGGCATCAGTTCATACCTCACATTGAAGTTTTATCATCATAAAAACTAAACATAAGTTTCCTAACAACGTTGCTTCTTATATCGAGTATATTGCTGAGAGAAATAGATTAATATTCTTCTATCAAGTGTAACAGAAGTAAGTTGACGAAATTGTTTCCAAGTTATACAATAAGCATGTGCAACTACTTTTTTTTTTTTTTTTTTTTATAATCCTCAATCTAACATGACAAAGCTTCAGGCACCGAAAACCACCAACAAAAAGAGAAGAAGAATAGATAATCTTGACAAAAGTAAAATTCTAATATTTTATGAAAATATTGTCACATTGTTGTTGAAAGAAAATCTAATTTTCTTTCTACAACCTTGAAATATTTTTTGAAAAGTTTGGACTAAAATTATTGGAAGGCGTTCGTTGGATTAGTAAAAACATTGAATTTTTGTTTTCTCTACCCAAACTATTGTGATTTTTGTATAATTACATAAAAAAAGTTAATGCATCAGTGACGAATCATCTTATGAAATAATTTAAAAATTATTACAACATTTTATATTGTTATTCTATCATAGATTGTTGAATTTATAACCACGGTACTTTTAGCTATTGATGCATTACTTTTGGGGTTCAATTTTGAAAAGAAATTGGCATATATTGTGGTTTTGTGTTTTATTGAGTTCATTGTAATGGAAAGTTTTTTTAAAATCTATTAGTAATCCTAGCTGCAACATTAAGTATAGCTTTAAATGACTAATGCAAGAATAACAATATTATAGTACCCACAACACAATTATAGTAGGATAAATTATAATCAGCCTAAAAATTTCATCATAATAGCCAACTTTGTTGTCTCAAGTGTAGAAGCTCATACTACCTAAAACAATAGTCTTAGGAAGTTCCATGCTACCTCACATATTAAAAAATTAAGTTGGTCATAATTGTTTCGATATCTACTCAAAATATATAATGCAATAAAGGAAAAAAAGAAAGAAAACATAAAAGATTTTAACTAAATAAATACATTAATATATGTAACATATAGACATAATTGAGAAACACACACACATATACTAGTTATAGATGAATCTAACTTAATATACCAATATAAAAATAAAGTCTATCTCTGGAAAAAAAAAAAAAAAAAGAACTCCAGAGGGATAAAAAGAACTAAAATGGGAGGGGTGGAGAAAAAATAGATGGAGAAAAAAAAAAAGAAGGAAGATGAGATATCTTGAAGATGAAGATGAAGATGAAATATGGAGCATATTAACAAAATTCTCCGAATTTTTTAATTTCTCCCGTATTTATCGTACATTTTTAAATAAAACTTTAAAACACGATAAAAAAAATCGAGATTTTCAAAATAACAATATATACGAATATATCGTGAACACTATCCATATAATTTTCGTGACATTGTCTTCACTATTTTTACTTTTATTCCTTATATTATGATTTTTTAATTTCAAAGTACTCACTAAATTTGTCAATTGAGATCAATTTTAAAGCATATCTTGCTATATAATAAATAGAACCCTCTACAAAAGGAAACCAGACATATTTTTGGCCTATTTCACCTTCTAAAAATATTAGGTTTAAATCATAACTAACATAATAAGAGAATTATATATATATATATATATATATATATATATAGAGAGAGAGAGAGAGAGAGAGAGAGAGAGAGAGAGAGTAATGATTTGAATATATAAGGTAAAATCTTTCCAAAATTAATTCCAAATTAAAATATTTGGCAACTTGCTATATAAAAGAATTATAAACAACAACTTTTGATTGATTTATTTTATGATAAAAATATATTAAATTAAAAGTAAATAAACATTAATTAAATTAATAAGAAAATAATTTGTGGTTCCAATTCACTTTAATTTTAATGTAAAACATAAAAAAAAAAAAAAAATCTTCTTAATGACACTTGATTTGACATCTACATATTTTAAAATAAATTTTATTCAAAAAACTAATTTGTTCATTATTTAGGTTAGATTTGTATATGTAATATGAGTTGAATTATTTATTTGGATCTGCGGTACAAATAAATATTAAATAAATATTACGAATATATTTTTCTAAATACTTATTAACTAATCTTTTTCAAATGTTATCTAATATTTTTATATTTTAAAAAAATTAATTTGTATTTTAAGATTAAATCCATGTATTTATGTTTCCTACAATATTATAAATGTTCAGAAATAGTAAAAACTAATTATTTTTCAGTTTCCAGATCTACAGATAATATTTGATTTTTTTATAAAGAACAAAAAAAGAAATAAAGGGGAAGTAAAGAATTTATAGAACTTTGCTTTATCTTTTATATATATATATATATATATATATATATATGTGTGTGTGTCTCAAATGGTTTGATTTCTTCAACATCCTAAAGGCACTAATAATATTTTGTTTAATTTTTTAATCCATTTTTTTGTACTTATCAGATAAAAATAAACATTTATTTGTTGATTGATTATTGTGCGATTTGAACATTTATTGTGAGTTGAACTACTTATATTAGATATGAGTTACAAAAAAAATAAATAATTTTTATTAATGAATTAAAAATATTCTTTATTTAAATAGTTAATAGTAAATACATGTGAATTAATTAAAAAATTAAATTACACGGTTACTCAATCAATTTTTTTAAACGAAAGAGATTATTGATATTTTGAATAATAAGCCATCTAAATTGATGATTTAATAAGAAGGCAATCTGATTCATTCTAACAATAAATTGCAAATTCATAAAAATATAAAAGCATACAGATTGTGGTTGAATATTTTTCACTAGATGAACTTAAAATAAATTGTAACTAAATAACAAATATATTTTGTAATGCTTGATAACTTAAAAATACTAACACAAAGAATAATTAAATATGAGATAATTAATATAGATAAGAAATATTATTATGATTATGAATGTTTTTATTTAATGTATTAAAACCGATTTATTCAAGATAAATTTGCTGAATCTAGTCGATCTATTCTTTCGATTTTATCTGTTTTTCCCGCATAAAATTCAAATTGCGAATAATTCGTAGAGTCGCAGAGGTTGTCCCTCTAAGAAATAAGTAAGAATGAACGCCCGCGTGTACGGCCGGTGAAAGAGAAGTATCTGATCTCACGTCACGTCTCGCGCATGCTCTCTGAGCTGCCACGCGCTTGTGAACGAATGCTTGACCGTGCCGACAGAAATCATTCCATGAGCCGTTAGGACAGCAGCCTCCATGCATTAACCTTCAATCACCTCTTAAGCTAGGGCGATCATCTCAGTCATTGTCATTCATCCGCTGTTGAATATGCCTCGGGAGAAAAAGAAGGGAGTACGAAAGAAAGACCATATTCAAATTTATTACTATGATATGGATAATGTAATGAACGAGGAAAAAAATGTCAACTAAGGTTAGTTGAACAAAAAATGCTAAAAGTATATCAATGTAACAAAATTATAGTACAAGCTTCAGAAAATGTTATTTAGACCCATTTTCACTAAAATAAGAAAGATAGACACGTAATAATTAGGGTTTTCTTATTCATCAGATCCCCTTATATAGGGTGTCAAATACAAGGGTTTCACAATTACATGATATTTAGTGAATACCTAAATTGTCCTTCATCAGTTACTTTTGACGAAGGCGCACTAATTGTGTTTTTCCTTCAACACTCTGTAGGAATTTTGAATTTCCCTAGGTTCTTCTTGGATTATCGTAATCCACCATACATTGTTTAATCCTAAAATGCATCTATTTAATTTAATTGCAACACTTTGATGTTTAGAATTAACCTGAGAATTGGGTACACAACGAACTGATGATCGACTCCAGCTTTGATCTTCTAGACTGTATCCCTGCTCAATTCCCAACGCCTGATGGACGATAAATTTTGAGAAATCCCAAGCCTGAGAATTTTTCTACAGCCCCACCCCCCCCCCCCCCCCCCAAAAAAAAAAAAATCTTTATTTCTCTCTTTTCTGTGATTTACGGTAGGTTAATTAAATCACAGATCAGGAGTTATGTGTTTAAACTTAATACATTGAGTCTGGACCTGACCTGATAGATTAATTCCCTCTTGGGCTAGGAACCAGATGGGCCAGCCCAGGGATCAAATACAAGGAATAAAATGGGCATAACTATGAATAATTTTTCTATGTTCAACCCAGAACATAATTAATTCATAAATATTAATTCATTCCACTAGAGAATTAATATTGACTTACCTCTTTATTTTCGAATCGAGTTGGGGCTTGAATTTAGACTTAATTAATCCCCGTATTTAAGATATCGAATATCCATTAATTAATTAAAGCATCTGACAGCTTAAATTAATTAATTGCTTGTTAATTCCTTTAGTAGTACCACTCAACTTCATTATTATACCTGAACTTAATCAACCTGCAGGGTTTAGTCCAATAAATCATTTGAGCTCCTTAAGGGGATATCATCATCCTAAATGGATACAGTTACCTTAATATAAATTACCAGTTATCATATGCAAACTGTTGTCACCCAAGATATAGAGTATATTGAGTTATCACTTAACTCTCACTCATGGTAAGTCAAAATGACACACAGACACCCATACACAACTGTAATCTTGTTAGGGTTTAGATTACAATAAGTCACCAAGATCTCTTGTTCTTCACTAAGGTCAGGTAGAAGAACTTATCTCACCGTGATCCTATCAATACGTAAAGACATACCAGTATAAGTAAATAGTCAAGATAAACTATTTCTACTTAATACTGCAACCTACAACAACAATTCGTCCTCAAGGCATCTCGGCTGTGATTTATATTTTATATTTCATTAAGGTTAACCAATCATATGATCATCTGTGATCTACAACACACCATATGATCTACTTATAGTAAAAGATATAAGGACATAAATAGTGATTAGTGTAAACAGAGTCAGACAGGAGATTAACAGTGAATAACTGGAAACACTATATACAACATAAAAGTCTTGCTTTCAGTATACAAACCCAACACACTCCCCCTTTTGCCAAGTCAATGGGAATTGGTGCATAACTTGTTGCCTCGTTAAAAACCTTGCAAAGTAATAAAACCCAGTGGGAAAAAATAAACATAGATCGAAGGAAAAAAAAGTGCAACACACCTATGTTGAGACTCCCCCTGAAGTCTACACACCTTCCCTGATACTTACATCTATCAGGAGAGTCTTGAAAGTCTCTGCACCCTCGGTTTTACATAAATCATGAGGAAAGTTTATGGTTGTTGATTATAGACAAACTTTGTGACATGTGCTTCGTATAATCATCTCTTATGCAACATAGATATATCTTCTTGCTGCCAATTGCATTATCTTCATAAATTTAGGTAGGTCTTATGGAGTTGGACTCAAGTCATCGATCTCTTGTATATTTGTGATGATGGTCTTTGATCATAATACTCAAAACTTGCTTCGTGTAAGAACATCCATCTTTGCTTGACTCAGTGAGGTATATTAATGGGTTGTGCTTGGTGGATCTTCAAGATTCATCGCATTCCTCATGGTAGTACATAATCATTTAGTAGTAACCTTTACGTGGGCCAATAAGGTCACCAATATCAATAAGAACCATCTAACATAATAAGTTGGTGTTCTAAAGTAGGGGGATAGCTTCAACATTTCTTTAAGAGTTACATATTCTTTTGTAATCCTTTTATCTCTTTATATGAAAGCACTTGACATTTTCCTTTAGAGGTTACAATTTCATTTGTAGTCGCTCATGTCTCTAATGTGGGAAGAACAAATTCTCGTCACTCAAAATACTTTTTGATATCCCGCTGATACTGCGATGTCCTGAGTAAAGTATAACTAACAAGTTCTTTGAGAAAGTGATACATGGTTGAGCGCATTGAGCTTTTTGTACAATAATGCGCACATTTCAATTAAGCAGGAAATTTCATCTCCCAATAGCTCAATTATCATTTTCTTTAGACTGAAATGGATCTTTCCTTATATCCACACTTCAATCAATCATAGGGGTGCTAACAGATTGCACTTTATCCATGTTAAATCGCTTGATAATCTTTTGGATATATGCAAACTGAGGAATTAATATTCCATAAACTCGGTCTTCTTTTTTTATAAGGCATAGACAATTTCGAGTTTTCTCATGATCCTTTATCTCAATTCTGATTTCAAAAATACATCACGGTTTCTCTTATTTCTTTAAGAGTACCTATTATGTCCTTAATATCGACATAAGCTGCTATAGTTGCAAATATAGAACTTGTTTGCTCTATAAATGCATAGGGACAATGTTACTTGTTCTTTCCCTTCCCAATCAAGTAGTCACTTAGACGGATATACCATTTCCGTCCAGATTTATTTCAATCAAAGTGAGCATTTCAATCTAATATTGTAAATGCACTTCGTGGTCTAGAGCCACTTGAGTTGGCAATGCAAATACATCTGGCACTTTCACATATCTCAATAACAAGAACCCCAAAGAGATATGATGTACCACATTAATATGCTGCATTTCCAATCCTTCAGAAACTTATCAATAAGACGTTATGACGTCTGTTGCGGAAGAATATGTCTCCTCGTAGTAATTTCCAGGACTTTGCGAGAAAACCTTGTTCTTTAAGGTAAGTTATGTATCTCAGGCCTTTATTTTTCTCACCACGCCCACTGACAAAATATATTTTATGTCCTACGGGCTTTATACTTTGTGAGGCTAGCACTACCAAATCAATTACCTGTCGTTTTGTCATAGAATCAAGTTCTACCTGGATTGATTTCATATAGGCCAATATGCTCTTTGTTGATATCTTACAATAGAGCGTGATTCGATATTATTGTGCTCTATAATTCAATGAGCAACTACGTAAACATCATTAATGCATGTGAAAGATTTTTCCATTAACTTACATGCAATCTCAGTATCTCTAGAATCCTATTAAACTTCGGAGCGTCCTCCAGTGATGATTCATGGACATAATTAATCAGAGATAATTTGAGAGTAATTTTTTTTTATTGATGATTCGACTTGTGCCATACCTGCCACCTTCCTTGGCAGGTATTTATCGAACCACGTGGCATCCTCCATTTCCTTTTGGGAGCCACAGTCTCAACCACACCTCCACTAAGTGTGTCAACACTCTTTTCTGTGGTGTTGTGCCCTCACTGGAGACTTTTAATCTTACAGGCACATTTGTTGGTATCTATGATCTTGTCACTTTAGCAATTTTAGCAAATGCATCAGCAATCAAATCTTCCATACTTTGAAGATCGATAATTCGTTTTACTTCACTTTACATTATGAAGTGTGGGGATCCTAATGAGACATATTGGGAAACACTTTATGTCGTTCCCTTAGAAATTTTTTTTTCTTATCTCCCCCTAACGACAAGAAGACTGTCTCATTAAAATGATAATTTGTCAATCTCACGGTAAATATATCTCGTCTGTCAAAGGTTTCAAATAGCGAGTAATTGTTGAAAATCCATATCCAACAAAAATACTTAATCATCTTTAAAGATCTATTTTTATGCGATGTGGGGGCACATTAGACACATATACTGTGTAACCAAATATGCGTAAAATATAAAATATTAGGTTAAATTCAGTTACCAACTGATATGCATCGATTGTTGATTACTAGTGGGTCTAAGACGAATAAAGCAAAGTTGCAGCTATATTGCAAAAGCCCATTACGGATAGGTATTTAAGTGCGCATTTCGTATGACATAATCCTCCATCTATATCCTTTTGATGGTGGCTTAAGTGAGACCATTTTTGTGTATACACATGGGTTAAAGGATGCTCTACATTGATCTTGATAGATATGTAATAATTATCAATTCCTTTTTATGGAAACTCTCTAGCGTTAACAAGTTATATAGACTTTATGAAGTGAGGATGATGAACCCTTATATAATATTTTCTAGGTGTTTTTCAAATGCAACATTTGTTGTGGATAATAATAATAGTAATCAGTTAACACATCAAAGCATTTGCCAGAACCATAGATACTTTAATGACCCATTTTCTGGTTTGATAGGTCCACATATATTATATTGTGTTCTTTTGTAAGAATGGAATGTCTTGCTTATATATATAGCACAGGAGGTCTCGATCCTACTTATTGCAAAATAGTAGGCTTAATAGAACAAGTGATGTGTCCTAAAATAGTTAATGAGGCAGAGTGGGATGTTAGTCGTGCTTTTAGTACTTTAGAAAGCATTGACTGGTTATAAGTTAACACCGACACTGTACATTGTATCAGATGTTCATCTCTTTTTGTATTTCACTCAAAAAAAATGTCCATATAATTTCTTCAATATGGAGCATCATGTCATGACTTCAATGAGTAAAGCCCTTATACCAAAGCCTACACGAGTCAACGTCCCAAAGTCCATTATTGGTAGCAACATATGAGTCTGCATCCCAAAGTTCATTGTGGGTGACAACATATTAGCCTGTGTCCCAAAGTCCATTTTGGGTAATAACATATAAGTATGTGTCCCAAAGTCCTTTGTGGGTAATAATATATAATTTTGAGTCCCAAAGTCCATTTTGGGTGACAATATTTGATCCAATGATCATCATAGTAGTGGAGTACATGCCACTAGATTGACTTATTAATTTCTCTATGATGTGCTTCCTTTCACATTCATCGGAAGTATCATAATATATTCAATTTCATTCTTACTAATTAGTTTATAAATGATAATCTTTGACACGAATATCTTTACTTAACAATATTTTAGTAGTTCTTAGTGCATATAGAGCGCTTGTGGCTATAATTATTATACTCTTAGGCATCTAGAATTGTACAGTTTCTGGCCCTTTTAGTACTTGTGATGCAATAGTGTTCTAATATATGGTCATGGTGCAGTGATGCAGAGAGTCTCGGTTCTTCAGACTTCCTGTATCTTTTATCATTAACTACTCTAGTAGTTTTTATACAAAAGTATAATATTTTGACACTTATATTAAAGTTCATTAGCAACTTTTTCTCCTTTTGTTCGGGGATTGATGTGTCTTTTGCACCTTGGTGTCACAACAACCACGTTCAGTACCACCATGTCCATTTGGTAGATGGGTATATTGGGAGGGCCTATGTGGACCCAATAATTTTGACCCGTGATGTATTATCGCCACATTGGTGGGATTGTCGCATCTTGTTCCCTTTACTTTGGGGGCTCTTTTCACTATTTAGTTCACCATAGTTAGGCTTGAAAATTTTCTTTATCCCAATGCGTTTGATGTTATTTTTCAGAAGAAAACGGTCATGCCTCTCAACTACGCGCACTGGTTGATTAGTTAATTGAATATTGTAATTATTTTATTTTCTTACTCCTACCTATACTGGTTCTCTTAATATAAGTGTTGAAGTGAAAAATAGAAAGATTTTTATGTATCATATCATTTTCTGTGATTTCCTTTCCCCAGAAAGTAAGATGTATTTTTAGGCACAACGTGTCCTTATTGAAGCTATTGACTCATGCATAGTCTATGCGTGAGTTTCTTTCCACTAGATAGTTAATATCGAAAGTAGAGATTTATCTATATTTTCAATATTTCTTTTATTGCATTCGGCAGCTCATCATGTATCTTTGAACTAAACAATGCTTCTAGTGTAAGCTAGGATTAATGTGTCACCTCAAATTCATAAGGGCATTGAATGTGATTTCTACTTTGTCAGTAAGTGCTTTGTCATTAGGGTCGGTTGATGATATGATCGTAAGAGAATCTTACAGGGTATAGTTCTTTTTTCATGTGAATAGTTTCCTATTAGGAATATCAATTAATTGTGGTAACTCAATTTCTTTTTAGTCTAATATTTCAAATTTAGATCGAGTTGGTTTAATTATTTCCTTCTGAATAAGATTTTGAGACCATATATTACAAATTTTTCGATACTCTGTGAAAATACTTTATCACATAGTTGATTTGTAATGATTGGTAATGCCCATGACCTTTCATTATCATTAAAAGTATACAATTTATCGAGCTTAATCAAACTCGTAGGCAAAACAATGATCAAGTCTCATATAACATTGCAAATAAACGATTTATTGTAAATCCTCTAAAACATAAATGATTGGTTCGTACTGTTCAATTGCATAAGAAGTTAGAATCAGACAAACACGAATGGACACAAATCAATATAACGTAAAATCAAATAAAATTTCATTATTGCCTAAATTGTGCATAATAAAAGTCAAATAAATCCATTATCAATTTATATAGAGCTCACAAGCTATAATTGTATGTCATTAAGATGTGCTAATAAAGAATAATCTAAACAACATGTTATTCTGGACGATTTTTTTTTAAAACACATAAAAACTATAAGGCTCCATTTGGATGGAGGGATTTGTGCTATGGATTTATAGATCCATTGTCAAATCCACTCCATGTGTTTGGATAAAATACTAAATGAGTGGATTTGAAAATCCAGATTTTTAAATCAACCCATTTGCAAATCCAGGATTTGAAATTCTCCATTTTACACTATATTTGGGTGGATTTCAAATCCTTTGACAAAGGTAGTCATTTACAAATCCCTTCTGACTCACACTTGTCTCTCCTCCCCCCCCTTCTCTCTCTATCTCTCTCGTCCTCTCTCTCTCTCTCTCTCCTCCCCCGCTCTCTCTCTTCTTCTCTTCTCCCTATCGCTATCTCTTCCTCTCGTTCTCCAATAAAATGCTCATAATATTTTTTTTAATTCTTTTTTTTTCCTTTTACTCCAATTAAATGCTCCCAATAAATTTTTGGGATATAAAATACATAATATGTATATATGTGTGTATATATATATTTAGAAAAAAATTATTCGGTTAATTTTGATGTAGATTAATATTATTTTATTTAATAAAAAATATAAATTGTTAGTTTAAACTTTAAAGAAAAAAAATTGAATTTTACAAATATTGTATCAGTGTTTTGCCAAAGAGTAGGTCTTGGGTGCACCCAACACACAATAAGCTTATTGTGCACTCTCCAATTTAATTTGGGAATTAGATATATATTAAGGGCTGCGTTTGGATAAGCATATAAGGCCGCTGGCCCAGCGGTTAAAGCATCACGCGCGCGTGCTGAGGTCTCGAGTTCGAGCCTCAGCCAGCGCGCACAATTTTTTCTTTTTCTTTTAATTCAAATTAATAATATATGTGTATATATATATATTAAGGCATGTTTGTTATCACATGAGACACTAGCCTAGGTGGTAAAATCTTAAATCGTTAGATATTAGGGCTTGGGTTTGAATCCCATCTTCTTCAGTTTTTTATATATGTGCACTTTTTATGTTATTTTAGACAATGTAATATATTATTTAAAAAAACTAGTAAATGCACCCGTGCGATGCACGGGCTATTTTTTTAAGAGTAAATCAATATTAACATGAATAATACCTTTTATTAAAAATGCATTTTTATTTGATAATATATAACAAAAAAAAGAAATGGTTAAAATATGTTACAAAGAAAACTTTTGTGTTCTTTTGCAGTGTTATTCATTGCTTGGCTCTTACTCCAGAAAATCAGATTTTTCCACTAATAAAAATACATTTTAATTTTTTCACGAATTTCTTCCTCGTATCTTATTCTAGAATTTTTTTTATTTCATCCGTTTATTTGGCTTCTCTTGTCTATATCAAAACATTCATATTAAATTATAACAAATTTGAATAGATCATACTGATTGATAATAACAAATAAAGTGAACATACATAATCCAGAATCCGATATGATTGAACAGATTGAGAAACAAAAAGTTTCAAATCTAATATCAATTAATAGGATTGAGAAACAAATAATCTTAAGGATTATTCTTATATAAAATATTTTATTAGTTTACATACAAAACGACTTCTATTAGAAACAACAACAAAAAAAGAATTAAGGATTATTCTTATATAAAATATTTTATTAGTTTACCTACAATATCCTCTATTAGAAATAAATTTTAAGAAAAACATAAAAAATACAATTTTATTTTAGGATGAATTGAATCTTCATAGTCCATATGATGAGTTGATTCATATAAATAGAGTTGAATTTGGATTTAGAATTTTTAAAGACATAGATGACCTTAAATCTTTCAATTAGCTCATTAATACAAATAAAGTTGGATTTTGATTTAGATAAACATAAATAAAAATTAATGAACTAAACTAATAAAATACTTTATATAGGAATAATCATTAAGAAAATATATTCTTTTCTCAATCTTATTAAATTGTATTGCAATTCTGGATTGTATATCTTTGTTATTTGTTTATTATTGTTAATCAGTATGATCTATTCCAAAATTTATTATAATTTAATATTAAGATTTTGGGAGAGAGATGAGAGAAGAAAAAAATCGAATGAAATTAAGTATTTTCGGATTGTAAATTACCAATTTAAATTTATTTTTAACAAAATGAACATTCTTAATTTCTATTAATTTAGAAATATTCCACCATTTGAAATAAATTTGTTAGATAAATTATTTTGTATTTTCCTGATCGTAATTTAGAATTATTTTTTCTGTAGTTGTAAGGTTCACCGTTGTAAGGTTCACCTTCTAAGATAAATTATTTTGTATTTTTCTGATCGTAATTTAGAATTATTTTTTATTTCTATTAATTTAGAAATATTCTACCATTTGAAATAAATTTGTTCTAAAATAAATTATTTTGTATTTTCCTGATCGTAATTTAGAATTATTTTTCTGTAGTTGTAAGGTTCTATCTTCTAAGATAAATTATTTTGTATTTTTCTAATCGTAATTTACAATTATTTTTTCTGTAGTAGTAAGGTTCACCTGGTCGTCCCCGAATTATTTTTTATGTAGTTGTAAGGTTCACCTGGTCGTCCCCACATAGGAGCTATGTATGCTCTGACTCAACGAACCTTAGATAAATTATTTTGTATTTTTCTTATCGTAATTTACAATTATTTTTTCTGTAGTTGTAAGGTTCACCTGGTCGTTCCCGAATTATTTTGTAGTTGTAAAGTTCACCTGGTCGTCCTCGAATTATTTTTTCTGTAGTTGTAAGGTTCACCTGGTCGTCCCCACATATGAGCTATGTATGCTCTAACTCAACGAACCCTTACTGCCACAATATTTTTTCTGGAGTAAGTTCATCAACCATGTTGAATACCGGAGCCACTGTATCAATTGAAACTAAAATCTTGCGTGTGACAGATATGGATGAAGGGGTCCAGATATTTATAGCTTATATAAAATCCTAGTATACACGCTTCTGTAACTACGTTCTGTTAAACATACCGCGTAAAAACATATTTTACTGATTATATAATTCCTGAAATCTCTCAACTACATTTTACATAATAACTTTTAAAAAAATCATTAGTTTATCTTTCTTTTCTTTTTTTTTTTTTGACCAGAAATATAGATCTTATAATGTTTCAATAATATCGTACAAATTATTAGAAAAGATATATGACCTTTTTTTATTCTATTTAAATATTCTTTGATTTATAAATTGAAATATATAATTATAAATTTTTTTAATCAGTGAATATATCACATTAGTTATTTAAAAATTATTTATATTTATTTCATAAATAAAAAGATATAATGTTCTTTAAAAATATAGAATACATATATGTACAATTTATTCAATTCCTGAAATATCTCAATTACATATCTAAATTTTATAATATGTTTTTATTATATACATGCATTGAATATGTGGCAAACATTTTCTTTTTAAACAACAGGCTCGCCTTAGTATACACGCATCTAAATATTCATTCTGTTAAACATTAATTTAAAAAATCGGGAGTCCATATATTTATTTAAAGTTTATTTAAAAATCTAATATAAACATATCTAAATATTTATTCTGTTGATTAAATTAGTGAAATAGTATATTTCAACGAATGTATAATTCCTGAAATATCTCAACTACACTTTACACTATATGTTAAAATAAATTACATGTCTATTCTTTTGTTTTATTTGGTTTGGATATTTAAATCTTCTAATATTCAATTATATTTTACCCTTTGATTTTAGATATGTATTGCCTTTTTTAATTCTAACTACATATATATTTTATATATATATATACAAATTCTTTTATTTATATTATATAACTATAAATTTTAAATAGATATGATATATTTTAAAATTCTAGAAAACATGTCTGTAACATTTTTTAATTCCTAAAACATCTCAACAACATGAACAATTCAAAATTAAATATATACCATGTTGATATGATTTAGACTGGATATTTAAAAATTAAATATATACCATGTTGATATGATTTGGACTGGATATTTAGATCGTTTAATACGACAATCAGATTTCCAATTGAAAAGTAAATTAATATATGGCATTTTCAACTCCACGGATTTTTCAATAGAAATATTTTGATTTATAAATATATATTTCTACGTTTTTTTTCTTTTTAGAATATCTTAATCAAACAATGCTTTTGCCGAGATATTTTAATTTATATATATTTCAATGATTTTATATTGCTTACTAAAATATTATCAGAATTGTGAATAATGTCGATTCAATTGAAGTTGATACATGGATTTTTTTAAATAAAAATTATAAAATTGAAATCTACTACAATAAATCAGATTTGGTCTTCAATATCAACGGATGCTCGAATGTTTAGGGAATCTCTAACTCTTTTCCAATATTCTTCGCGGATTGACTGTATACATGTAATAAACCAAATTGTTTTTTTCTTAGAAAAATATATTGACAACAATTTAAATAATTCACATAACAGGAAATAAATAAATAAAAACTTTTTATATGATTACATATTACCGTAGAAAAATATGATGGTAGATAAATTTGATTTTTACAATCTTCAAAGCTGTTTTCGCCAGAATCATGATTCAGTGTTGCTGATTTTTTCTTATCTTTATTTGCAGGTCGTCCCTTTGCAGCATCCATTATGGTGAAGTATCTATCAAAGTTGACACATAATAATTAAGGAAGATCAGAATAATAGAAATTTGAATCCACAAATGTGAATCCAAAAAACTGTAATAGTTACAAAACTAAGAAATTGCAAAATGAATAAGAAATAGAATTACTCAGCAAAATCAAATATGAATTTAATAAACTGAAATAGTGGCGAAATAAAGAAATTACGAAATGAATAAAAAATAAAAATACCCAGCTGCAAATGTGATTCTCATTTACGCGATTCTCATTTACTGAAGACATTGTATTTATAGGAGCAAATATGTTATCAGATAAGGATTTTTTTAAATTTTAAAATTCAAAATTTTAAATAATGTAACGAAATCTGTTTTAAATATCTTTACAGATTTATTATTGCTGATTTTTCGCCAAATCTCAAAATATAATATGGGATAATTCAAAATTCGAAATTCAAATTCACTTCTATTCATAGTAACTAAATAATTGGGCGGGAAAAATCTTAACTTACTAATTCTGGATGACTTGGCTTATTATATATATATATATATTATATATTATTATTCAAAAAAAATGTGTATACCTGTAACATAACATGTACTATTACACAATATAACATATACTATTACGCAATATAACACATACTATTACGCAATATATATATTATTAAAAAAAAATTGTATACCTGTAACATAACATATACTATTACACAATATAATGTTACATATACTATTACACAATATAACATATACTATTACGCAATATAACATATACTATGAAACAACAGAATATATTATTAAAAAATTGTACATGTAACTATAACATATACTATTACGCGATATAACATATACTATTGCGCAATATAACATATACTATTGAACAACATAAAAAGAGGTAAAAACAGAGCAAAATCAGGGTTCGAACCCGCGCGTCCCGCACTCCTGGACCCCGCGCGCGTGTGTCTCACCGCTTCACCACATGTTATTATTGGGAATTTATCCAAAAAAAGGCCCTTATATATATTCTTAATTTCAAATTAAATAGGAGAGTGCACAATAGTGCAATTGTGTGTTGGGTGCACACAAGTTTTTGCCTTTGCCAAATAATGAATTTGAAAATTTTGGATTTCAAAATCCTTTCACAAATCCACCATAAATCCAAACAAGGGATTTCAAGTCCATGGATTTCAAATCTAAAGATTTTGAAATCTATTCATTTTAAATCCCCTGACAAATCAAATCCCTCCATCCAAATGGAGCCTAATGAAATTTAAATAATATGCTGAGAAATTTGAACCAACTTATCACATATGCATATCCTTTTCTTATGAATTACAAAAGTCATGTCTCACTGATTCACAGATCAATTATGCAATTAATTACCAAATAAAGATGTTACGTATCTAGAAAGAGTAACATAACATCAAATTGTCATTTATGTTTTAGTGAACTATTAGTGTATCAATTTCTGGAAAGAAATACATAGACATATACTATCACCAGGTTCTATTTTTCGAAAAGAAAAGGGAAATCCACTACAGTTGTATGAGCTAATTAATTGCAAAATATGACATACCTTAGTCTGAAAGTCCGATGGAGTAATCCCACACACCACTTTAACATTCAAGTGTTCGAGATATGTTTATATCGAGATAAAAACCTTTTTGGTCCCGTAACTTTTGACTTGTGCTATTTTGGTCCCAGAAAAAGTTATGAATTCAATTTAGTCCCACAACTCTTGAATTGGATCCCTTTTGGTCCTAATTTGGCCGGCGGTGACTAATTTTGCCGGAAAACAGCACGTGTGGGTCACGTGTCAAAAAATTCCGATCGCTCTTTTCCGACGAAATTAGTCACCGCCGGCCAAATTAGGACCAAAAGGGATCCAATTCAAGAGTTGTGGGACTAAATTGAATTCATAACTTTTTCTGGGACCAAAATAGCACAAGTCAAAAGTTACGGGATCAAAAAAGTTTTTAGCCCTGTTTATATCCCCTACAATCAAAAAATCTGTGTTGATGGCTCTCTGGATTTCGATTTCTTTTCGAGGGACTGAAATTTGAGATATTGTTTTGTTTAAAGTTAGGGTAGTTAAAGCACTTGTGCTGATAACATGTTGTAGAAAAAACAGAAAAATAAATAAAAAAGATAGATACAGAATAATTAGGGTTCTCTTATTCATTAAATCCCCTTTATATAGAATGTCAAATACAAGGGTTTTACAATTACATGATATTTAGTGAATACTTAAATTTCCCTTCATCAATTACTTTTGAAGAAGACACACTAATTGTGTTTTTCCTCAAAAATATACATATTTTTTTTGTATTAATTAGTACCATGCATGCACGGATTAATTACTAGTTCCTAACTAATAAAAGAAATATTCATAATTGGACTTCTGGACTGTGAACTTGCGAAGGTGGGACTTCGAAATACAATTGGGCCTCGGAACAATATCCCCGTAAACGGGCCTATATCCGTAACCAGACAAGCCCTAGGGCAAAAAAGCCGGGGTCTCTAAAACCCTATCTCTCCACCCTCCCCTCTCTCATTTCTACTCCCTGCCGTTCTTCCCCCCCTCTGAACACACACAGCACTCCCTGAAATGGGTCGTGTGATCCGTGCGCAGCGTAAGGGAGCAGGCTCTGTCTTCAAGTCCCACACCCATCACCGTAAGGGCCCCGCCCGCTTCCGTTCCCTCGACTTTGGCGAGCGCAACGGCTACCTCAAGGGCGTCGTCACCGAGATCATCCACGACCCCGGCCGTGGCGCGCCTCTCGCTCGCGTCACCTTCCGCCACCCCTTCCGCTTCCAGCACCAGAAGGAGCTCTTCGTCGCTGCCGAGGGGATCTACACCGGCCAGTTCATCTACTGCGGTAAGAAGGCCAATCTCGTTGTTGGTAACGTCCTGCCTCTCAGATCTATTCCGGAAGGTGCTGTTGTTTGCAACGTAGAGCATCACGTCGGTGACCGTGGGGTTTTTGCTAGGGCTTCTGGGGATTATGCCATTGTTATCTCCCACAATCCGGATAATGGAACAACTAGGTAATTGGTAATTTTTAATTTTAATTGTTATCGTTATGTTATTCAACTTTAGTCATTTATTTTATTTCTATTCAGTGGTTGAAAATGTTTCTTAATTGTTAAATTATCATCTTAACTTAGGATATCGTTGTTTACTCTGCAATCTAGTAATGATGTTATCTTTGGAATTGGCAATCAATTTACATGCTATGATGTGTATTAAGATGTTTCTAATGTGAAACAATTCACCTTTTTGTTAAATCCTTAATTTGATTTTTTTTTTAAGTTTTATATGATTGTGAAATAACACTACGTTGAAGCAGTCTAGATCTTGTGAAGTTCTTTTAAAGTCTGAATGTATTGGATTTTGTTGTGCATCTTGCATCTTTTCATGACTTATTCGTGGAATTCAGAAATGGGCCTTTGCTATCTGTTTTCTTTCTTAAACTGTGGGTCATATTTATGAAGTTCATTAGTGTTCCTCCCAAGTTTTGTTGTTGCACATGTTGATTTCATATTCCATTCTATGGACTTCTACACTCAATATGAGTGGTTTACTTTCATACTAGGGAGTTAAATTCTGTATTGACTGGATTATGTATGCCACAATCCAGGTTTCTTTTTGTTTTATCAATTGCAGTACACAATATCTTTTAATCTGGAATGGTTGATAAGAAATTGGAGCAGATCTTGTGTTCTTCAGAAATCATCCTTCATTCGTAATTGTTATGTTTCTGTGATACTGTCTAACTCACGGCATATCTTAACTGTCTTCGTCATCTGTTGTATTGATGGTCTCTTCACTGGCTGCAGGGTCAAGCTGCCTTCAGGAGCCAAGAAGATTGTTCCGAGTGGTTGCAGAGCCATGGTAGGCCAGGTAGCAGGAGGTGGGCGTACAGAAAAGCCTATGTTAAAGGCTGGAAACGCATACCACAAATTCAGAGTAAAGAGGAACTCGTGGCCTAAGGTTCGTGGTGTTGCTATGAATCCAGTGGAGCATCCTCATGGTGGTGGTAACCATCAGCACATTGGTCATGCCAGTACCGTCCGTCGTGATGCACCACCTGGACAGAAGGTTGGTCTCATTGCTGCCAGAAGAACCGGTCGTCTCCGTGGTCAAGCTGCTGCTACAGCTTCTAAAGCTGACAAGGCTTAAGCTATTCAGATTTTGTATGATTGTCTTGAAAAATGAGTTGTTGCTACGTTATACTAGTATTTTGTGGGATTAAGATTATGTTTTGTTTTGATGCTTACTTTATGTCAAGACTTTCTTGGATGAATTTTTCAAGTTTCTTACAACCTCTCATTTCTCTCGAAGTGGCATATCACTTCATGCTAAAATGAGTTTTAGCTGACCATCTACTAGCATCGCGTAGGAATTCGGAAATTGTTTTTTCTATTACGTGTAGCGATGCTTTTGGTCGTAGACTAATTTTGTCTTAGTAAATCCCCTAATTATCACGTTTGAAATACTCCTTTCCTGGTTTGACTTTCCTTCCGTCCCGGTTTAGCTTCCTACTTTGATCGGAAACGGAGGTTAAGAAAAAAAAAACATATTTGTGGAATCTTTGATTTTTTCAAAAGTAGAGATTGAGGGTGAAGAATTTGCGGGTGGAGATTATGAGAGAAATTTAAATGTTAAACTGGGACAAATCGAAAAGAAAAATAGGATAGTTAGAGTAGGACGGAGGTGGTATTGTTTTTTTCATCGTCATTGGAGCATCAAAGGATCACAAAACCAAGCATGTTGATTGTGTTATATTATATGCTATGCCCTCCACAAGGTGGAGTCAGATGAGCACTTCGGGATAGGGATGTTAATTGAGTCAACTCTATAAGTTTCGAGCTAGTCGTCTGGATAACTCCAGGATAACTTATCATACTTTGGGTCGTCGTAGATTGTCCCGCAACCTTCACCAACGGATGTAAGTCTTTAGGTGTAGGGCTTTGTAATATTTGTAAATATATGTTGTAGGGTCCCTTTTCAATTTTAGGGTTTAGGATCAACTCTATAAGTTTCGTGCTAAATCTAGCAGGTGTGGCTATTTTATCGGTTCCATAATATTGTGAATGTAGCTCTAACTCTATTGATTTTCGGGCTTCTATTAGGCTATGGGTTAGAATTTTTTAAATTTATATTTAAATCCAAAACTTACATGACAGACTTATATTCAAGGAGATCTAGACTTTAAATCTTCCAAATTATCAAAGATATTACGAATAAATTGAAAGTTCATAATTGATGGAAGACATACATATTTACTAACTCTGAAAAGAGTAGTATAAATATTATTACTACATAACATTGAGTTTATAAAGATAACAAAATATTAATTCACGAAAACTATTAACATCAATCTACTTATCACTACAACAAATTCATAACAATATAACATTAATTTAGTGAAAACCATAGTCCAAATATTACAAACATATAAGAATAATATTAATGGATGATACTCTCATTTAAATTATATATATATATATATGTATGTATGTGTGTGTATGTTAATTAAACTATTTAGGTGAAAAATAACTTACAATGACAGTATAAACAAACACGTATATATGTATTAAATATTACATAAATATGTTTTTTCTAAACCTATATATATTATAACAATAATTACAAAATATATAAAATTTATTCGGGGTATAGGGTCAACCCTAACTCTAAGCGGGTTAATATAGAGCTTCAGGTTAATCAAGCCTTGGTTTAGTCGGACCATTTTTAACAGAATGGTAATATGATAAACCTAATTCTATAGGTTTAGGACGAGTTGGAGCTGACCTACAGTTTCCGACTTTTCTAACGTCCCATACTTTGGCCATGTTATAAGAGATGAGCAAGTTGATTAAAATTAAACATGTTTGGAAGATAGTAATAAATCAAAGCACACATTTCTTCTGAAAACACATTTATTTTTTCAATTTTATTTTAGGTGAGTGAGAAGCTAATATACTAAATTGTTATTTTCATTTTGGGAGGTGAAAAATTATCATACAATGAAAAATGTGTATCATAAAATACACTTTAGTTTGGAAAGAGAATCTCAGGGAATACTTGGACTGGTATGGATTATTTGGATTGAGCGTGGTCTGTCCGTAATATATTTTATTTTACACTCTAACATTAAGGATTTAAACATTCCTCAACATCCACACTCTATTATTTATATCACCTTTTACAATTTTCAATACACATCCTACCATAGTCTAGTCTTAAACTAAAAGACATTTTTACTATTTAAATGAATGTATTAATTGTGTTTTGTATTAAATATTTTCCATTTTTTTAATTAATATTACAACTAAGGAAAACTATTACATTCATAATTTTGCCAAAGAAAAAGAAAAAACTCTAAATAAAATATCACACAAATAACCGAACATAATCCATCAGCAATCATAAATTATCAGTCACTGTTATAGAGTGAGAGAGAGAGAGATACTACTGGAGAGAGACGGGAGACGCGAGACGACAGATTTCTCGATTGTGTAAGCATCATAATGTTTGTGTATTATGGTAAGTCCTAGAAGGCTTAGTTATAGATAAGAGGCTAGAGGCCCATTGATATTTACCAGCCCATACATCAAT
Source organism: Ajuga chamaepitys (assembly GCA_958295605.1). Lineage (NCBI taxonomy): Eukaryota > Viridiplantae > Streptophyta > Magnoliopsida > Lamiales > Lamiaceae > Ajuga > Ajuga chamaepitys. The sequence continues at coordinate 36,207,579 of OY282498.1, read as the reverse complement.
CGGACCACAAATTGGGCCATATACTTTAATACGCCCTCTTGAAACCTAATTTGGAGGGATATTTGGGCTAATAGCTTAAAAGTATTTTACTTTATGGATCACTAATTTGGATCGTCCAGTTAATTTTCATCCAACTCTAACATATCTTCATTATTACATAATCTTACAATCATTATATATATCATTTTTTACAATTTCCAATACATTTTTTTATCATTACCTAACACCCTAGATAACCTTTTACAATTATCAATACACCTTTTACTATTTCCAATACACATTTTTATCATTACCTATCATCTCAATACGTATTGATTTGACATCACTTTACACATCCTACCCTACTACATCTTTAAACAAAAGGACCTTTTTAGAATGTACTAGCCGTGGATGTGCCCCAGCGGACGGGGCACATTCCACTACATCCCAATCCAAATATCCCTTAGGGGATGATTGGACTGGAATGTCCCCATCCTCAACTATTTTATTTTACACCGGATGACCCATCCCTCCACATCCACACCCTATTACCTACATCACCTTTTACAATTTCCAATGCACATCTTAAGCTACTATACCCTTAAACTAAAAAACCTTTTTGGATGTCCTGTCCATGGATGTGCACTATATCCCCTGGTCTCTCTGAAACAAATTTATCAAATGTTTGATTGCATCATAATGTACGTGTTACAAGGTATTAATGTATATATAGTTGTGTGTTTGGGGGGTGTCCCTCAAAATGTGTATAAACATCACTCACCACAAGCCCAGAAAGCCTACAACGCTCTATCTATTTCAAGAGCAGTAAGATTTAGGCCCCAATAGCAAGGCCCAAGACAGAAAACCTCGCTAAAACGGAAAAGACGAATTTGAGTTTTCTACTCTGCTTCCTCTCTCTAGAAACCTCTGATTTTCTCACAACTCTAAAACCCCCCCACACCTTAAACCCAGAAATGGCGTTGAGAGCGGCGACCGCGGCGGTTTCCGCCAATTCTCAGATGGGAAGAGGAATTAGGGTTTTGTGCTCCTCTTTTTCCAGCTTTCCCTTTAATGTGCCCCAGAAAAACGTCGAGAAGCCTCCTCCCGCTGAACCTTCAACCAACCTCTTCGTCTCCGGTATTCCATTTCTCTCTCATCCAACCACTTTCCTTGTTGTATGTGCTTGCTTTAATTGTCAGCAATTTAATTGGCACGTCTTTGCCTTGAGCTGGATTTTGCCATATAATTTTTCGTGTTTAATCTCCGCGTAAGAAGTATTAATGTTTGAGCTCTTTCTGATATTTTATTTTCCAAGTTATTTATTTGATTTGATTTGACTTATATATTTTTTGGGTTGCGAGGAGGGGAGTGGTTGTTCTCTTGCACCAAGTTGTCTGCATAGCAAATCGAGTTAGAAGAATTCGTGTTTGTTTATATAAGCATGTTACTTACCTATAATGCTGCGTTTTTGTTACTTCACTATGTTATTCACATGTCTAACATAGTCTCTTCATAGATCAATGTCATTGGGTTTTCTGCTGATCTAAATAATATGAAGTGTCCCAATTTTCAGATCATTTTCTCGAAGGCTTCTTTCTAGCATCTGAAATAAGCAACTTTCTTTTAAGTAAAAAATATGTTCATGCATTTTCAAATGTATGCCGTTATACTTTTTACTTAATTGTAGTTGCGCACCTTGTTCTGGATCCAAGAACGTGGTACCATAAGTAGATAGTTTCTATCTAGCTTCATATGCATTTAATATGCTTCAGCATACTTTACATGTCGTGGTCTTGCAGTGTTCATCATTAAATGTCTGTGTTACATCTTAATTTATATGAGAACTGCGGTTGGTATGTTAGGTCATCTACATACCATTGACTCACCTAAATGATTTTTTGGCCTTTGTCGTTGTTCATACTCCAGTCGATATTTTGACCGGCTTTTGTTGATCCTGATAATTGCATATTGGAATATTATGGTGGGGTTTAGTAGATGATCTCATTAATTTTTTTCATTTTATAATTTTTCAGGACTAAGCAAACGTACCACGAGTGAAGGTCTTCGAGATGCCTTTGCTAAGTTTGGTCAAGTGGTCCATGGTATGCTCCAATTCCATTTAGTAAAGGATGATTTGTATTATGATGCTAAAACATACTTGTCAATTGGTTGATTCTTTCCTCGTGCAGCAAAAGTGGTGACTGATCGTGTGTCTGGCTACTCAAAGGGTTTTGGTTTCGTACAATATTCTACATTAGAAGATGCTGAAGCTGGAATCAAGGGCATGGATGGCCAGGTGAGTTAAAGATGTTAGATGACTTTCCAAGTTGTTATGTAATAAATAATATTGGTATCTGAAAGGAAGCTGTTTAGCTAGCATTAAAAACTGAACTGCTGTGTTCTGCTATCGTCATAAAGAAATAATTTTACTAATCAACGTATAGAACTACCTGACATCTGGAGTATCTTTTAGGCATAAGCCTGGGCGAACTTTATTAGATAATGGCCTATGAACGGTTAATGGATATGCATAGTACTCTATTTTTTCAGAAAATTGGGAATCTGGATATAGAATGGAAGTGATTATATTACGACACCACTGACAGATGGATAATGATTCAACGGATGAATCCTACACATTTTGCTCTCCAACTCTCTTAAATAAATCATTTCTAGTATTCTAGCCAATAAGATCATTTCAAATTATAAAGAAAATATGCTCTTTGCAGTCACAAATTATAATTCAGTTTTTATTTTTATTGTATTTGTCGTTAAGAAGTATGTGCTGTTATTAATTATTAAAAAAAATCTGTTGTCATGATTGTTTGATTGATTATTTTTGAGCCTTCCTAAAGCTGTATCTGTTAATCTATTTTACTTTAATTTTTTTTTAAAATTTACAACATTCTATATCATGCTTTTAAGATTTGTAGTTTTAAGCTGATTTTTTGGAGAATCATTCATCTGAATGGCATTAGTTTTCGCAACCTGAATAAGTTGTTTATTTTTATTTTCTTTCAATTCATAGAGCATTAGTCAATATCATATGAGCAATTGAGGATAAATGTAAATGGAAGTATGGAACTTTGAATCTAATCACGTCAATGCATTTGAAGTTTATTAAATACGTGTAGTTCTATTATATTTTATCTGGAAATTTAGGGGAAAATGATGGCATGTTACATTTTCCTCCTGTTCAAATATAAATATATCATATGGTTCTAGTGTTGTTTTTTTAACAATGTAAACAATAAATGGTGAAAGATTACCTTTTCTAGTTTCAAATTTTTAGTTCAGATACCAAAACGTATATCAAATTATTTTAGAGTATGTTTATTACAATTATATCTGTGTGTTTCATGTTAATCCTTATTTATAATTATTCAAATGAAGAAGTGAAACTTCAAATTAAATAAATTATACAGGCTATTGAATACTTTAGTTGAAAAATTGATACATAATTGTCAGTAATGCCCTCTAATACGGAGTTGGACCATGTGGCCTATCCGCCTAGGCGAAGGCTTGGGCCATGACCACCTTACAGTGGTGGGTACTGCGTTAGGCTGGTTTCGTCCCTGTCTAATTTTGACGATATTGTTAATAAAATTTCTGTTTCTTATAAAAAAAGTAATGTCCTCTAATGCCACAACCATACTGTCTCCTCCTCCTTTATTTTTCCATGGATCATGTAACAGTATGAAGATGTGTGTGTGTGTGTGTGCGCTGTCAATCATCTATATATTCATATATGTATTTACTCACCTACCATGTTATTTTTAAAAGCAACAGTTTGAAATCTGATGCGCTGGAATGTTCAGAAATAGATACATTGCATTTAGGGTGTGTTGTCTGCTCCTGTAATGATGTAGCATGATGTACTGGGACTAGCTGCATATGCCCTTGGAGGATATGGTAGTGATATAGAACGATGCAAAAGCATAATTGGTTATGGTTGCTCTTCCATTAAACATGTAGGAACATTTTGTGTAATCCCATCTTATAGCGGAAACTTTGATTCATCTCAATATGAACAAAAAGGATCAAGGGACAAGGATACAATTTGTGCTTGGCTATTACTTTTGGGGAAGTCATCTTGTAGGGCTGCCATAAAAACTGCTATAGTAAAATAGATATAGAAATTATTTTGTTGCAACAAGAGTGGCATTTCATAAGACCTCATTATAAGTTGTATACCTTATGGGGCAAAATATGATTGAGCATTCCATGGGAGATCTTTGTAAAACCTATTGTCATCATTATTCCTAGACAGAGCATCTACATCTTCATCTTAAATGAGATATGAGCATGTTACTGTAAATAAAAAATACTCTCTCCGTCTCACTCAGATTTGCACACTTTCCTTTTCGATACATCCCACATCAATTTGTACACCTTTAAAAAAGAAATTTCTCTTACAATCTCCACCCTCAATCTCCACCTTTGAAAAAGTCAACTAAAAAGTAAAAATCAATTTTTTTCTTAATATACGTGCAAATCTGAATGGGACGGAGGTAGTAATTCCTAAAATGTGCACATGCGTGAATAGAAAGTACAATTCTTTCATCCTCGGGTGTAATATAATATGTGAATCTAGGCTGTACCGTTTTAACTGCAGTATTTATATTAAGAAAAAGAGATGCCGCCATTGTTGAGTGAAACTATTTTGTTTATTAGCATGTGTTTTCCATTTTAAATGTCTTAAGTTATATTCGCATTTTACAATTATAACTTTAGTTTAACATTGTTTTGGCAGTTTCTGGACGGATGGGTTATATTTGCGGAGTATGCAAGGCCGAGAGCTCCTCTGCCCCCTATGAACAATTCATATCCTCGATGATGATTATTGTGGCGGGAATGACGTTCAAGTCCACCAATTTATCCAATTAAACAGTAGTTGATGATACCATTGTTGATTGATGTGATCCTATATTCAAACTGTGTTGTTTGGGGATTAAGTTGTGTGGTTCCTGCATTCGCCAATCACGGCTGTATCCTTTTTATCTCAAAATCACTGCTATTAATAGGAACATATGTCGATGAGCAGTTTTTTTTTGGTCGGTTGTACGCTGTTTGGAAATAAGAATTTCTTGTGGGTTGTACTTGTAGCTAGATTGATTGTACTGTCTATAATAACCCAATAAGAATGTGTGCTACGGCCCTAGCCTGCGAATTAGTTGCTAGTCGTAAGGTCTGATATCAGTTCGAAAGTATGATGGATTTTATAGTATGTTCACACATGGAGACATTTTATCCACACGAGGTTCCAGCAGGTTCCATCCTAAAAAATATACAAAGGAGTGGGTTGGTGATAGAAGTAACTCATTGGATTTATAAGGTGGTTGTTCTTCTTATGGTTGGTGATAGGAGTGGCTTATAGAGTGGTCTCCTTCAATCGATGTGGGAAATTTATATTTGAACTCTTTCATATAAAGAATTAATTTACTAGGCTTATGAAGTTCTTTTAATTTATCAGTGTCAAATAATCTAAAAGTGAATTCTTCAATCTTCCTCAAAATTTGAATTCATCGGTAACCCGTAATTGTAATTTCATTTGAGGATATAGATTTTGTTTGAATATGAGAGAAATTTAACCTTTTTTTACACAGGGCATTGTGCATTATCACAAATTATGTTTCAATACAGCACATGCATTATAATATTATATTATATTGGTGCCGTTGCTGATTTTCTAGCAAGTCAATTTTCTGAATTTGAAGTTGCTGATGTTTCTGTTATGATTTCCGAACAAAAATTACGGATATTTCTTGATATATTACAGATTAAAAATAAGAAATATAGTTACCCTCTACCAACATCAGAAACTCAAATATCGAAGACATCATGAAGAATGTCGGAGAACACGACCCCCCTCCCGATTCCACTCTAAGGGGTTGTTTGCAAATAATATTGATTTTTATAAAAGTAATTTAAATTTATTGTTGTTATATAAAAATTTGGTAGTATGAGGAAAAGTGATTTTAAACCAATTATAAGTGCTTTTATATATGGAGTGTTTGCAAAATAAAAAAGCACTTCTTAACCATTAATTTACACAAATATCCGTTCTTTAAACATACAATTAGACGCAAAAAAAATTCTCCGCTCATTACAGCAAAACAACAAAGAAGAAGCATGATATTATCTACGTTTTTTTTTTTTTTTTTTAATACACATCTTCAAGGAGCAAAGTAATAAAAAGGTTGCCATTAACATAAGAGGATAACCGACCTATTTCACCGCGAGGAAGACGGAGTGAAAAAACCTAGATAGCATCGTTCTTCACTTTTGTACGAGGGGTAATGTGAATTTTTGAATTAGGGTGTGTTGGGAGGGAGATCCTTTTAGTTAAATGATTAAAAGATTATTTTTAATGATAAATAAAATAAAATAAAAAGAAGTTCCAGCTAACTACAAAAAAGCCATAACAATCCTAAAAGCTGCTTTTTGGTGGATTATGAGAAGTGATATTAAGTCCAGCCTAAAATGGCTTTTCAGGTCCCAACCTGAGTTTGCAAACACACCAACTTCTGAAAAGTAATTGTGAGAATAGCTTTTGGGACACAACCTGAATTTGCAAGCACCACCTAAATATGGCGCATGATAGCTCAACTAGAATACTGTTGTTGTTGGAAATTGGTTTGGAATTTTGGTTTTGACTCAAAATTGACCAATTTAATTAATTCAATCCATTTGTTAAAAATGGAAACAAGTTGCAAATTCATAATCTACACTTCGAGTAGATGAATTTAATGTATTAATATGCTCAAAACCAATTTTGGGTGAATGATATATTAATTGTCAAAGATTGCAACTTAAACATGGAAGTTGAAGAGGTTGTGAAGTAAATATATGGGAACTTGTCCCACATAGGAAAATTGGAGTAAGTGGATACTCCTTATTTAGTAGAGCACTTGATAAGTAGTTATCAAGTGTGCTCCCCTATGGTGGACCTTATGGTGGATCCTAGTGGGATTTTAGCCTTTGGCTAAAATGGACCCGAGGATGGTGCTTCGCACCATCCGGGCCCGCACGCACATGTCGCATTGAGTCGCTTTAAAGGCGCACTTTGCACTTCGCACGTACGCGTCGTCGCGAGGAGCTGGAGGAGCCTTAAAGTTTTGGCTAGGTGGTCCAGACGGATGGCTCACAGGTTCGTGGCAGTTCGAGTCAGGCGGTGCGGTGACGTGGACCGGTCCGATCCGGTCAAGAACCGAGTCGAACCGGACTGGATCAGCGGTTCGGACCGGACGGTCGAACCGGGTTGGCGGTTCGGACCGGTCGAACCGGACCGGGGCAGTGGGTCGGACCGACCCGCCAGCGAACCAGTGCGCCGGGTCAGCCTGCGGGTGCGACCGCCCAGCGAACTGGTGGGTCCAGTCCAAAGGGTGCAACCAAGGGGTGAAGAGGTGCCTTTCCAAAAGGGCACCACAACTTTTCAACATATATAAATAGGCCCCTCCACATTTCATTTTCATTCATTCGAATTCACAAGTTCTTTGCAATTCAAAAGCTTTCTAAATTCTGCATTAGTAGAGTCCGAAAGTTCCAAATATCCGTGTACGTTCGCCGATAACTTCCGACTCGTAGTGCAGCGGTCTGAAGTTTTAAAGTCGTTGTATCTTGGAGGCGTTTTGCTACTATAACGTATTGCACTTGAGTACGTGGCAATTTCGTCTTACGCTGTTATATTTCGGTTTGTGATTGTATAGACGAAGATGTAGAATACAGACAAAGTCGAGGCTAGAGTTTGACCTTTGGAGAAAAAATACAAAACGGAGGATGCCGGAATGAAGAAATTCATTGTCGGACGGTTCCTCGACTTCAAAATGGTGGACTCGAAGACGGTCATGGACCAAGTTCGAGAGTTGCAGTTGATCCTCCATGAAATTCATGCTGAAGGTATGCAACTATCTGAATCCTTTCAAGTAGCCGCATTCATAGAAAAGCTACCGCCTCAATGGAAGGATTTCAAAAATTATCTCAAGCACAAACGCAAAGAAATGGGGCTTGAGGACTTGATCGTGAGACTACGGATCGAGGAAGACAACCGGAAATCCGAAGTCAAAAGCGACAAGAACCGTGGAGAGGCACGTGTGAATTTGGCAGAGTCCGGAAGTGGCAAGAAGAGAAAACGCGGTGCTGGCTCTAATAAGCAACAGAAGACTTCGAACAAAAGATTCAAAGGTAACTGTTATAACTGTGATAAGCCCGGACACAAGTCGAGTGAATGTCGACTGCCAAAGAAAGCAAATCAAGGCCAGAAGAATCAGGCCAACCTTGCCGAGCACAAATCCTTACCAGAAGAACTGTCTGAATTGGATCTGTCCGCCGTCGTATTCGAGGCCAAATTGGTAGATAATCCAAGGGAGTGGTGGATCGACACAGGGGCTACCCGTCATATCTGTTCAGACAAGGAACTGTTCTCCACTTACCAAGAGATCAATGGCAGAAAGCTTTTTATGGGAAACTCTGCAACGTCTCCAGTAGTAGGATTGGGAAAGGTCGCGTTGAAGATGACGTCGGGAAAAGAACTAACTCTCGTGGATGTGCTGCATGTCCCAGACATTCGCAAGAATTTAGTCTCCGGTTCTTTATTGAGTAAGGCCGGATTTAGGTTGGTGTTTGAAGCAAATAATTTTGTACTGACCAAATGTGGTCAATTTATTGGGAAAGGCTATCTCGAAAAGAGCCTTTTCAAAATGAATGTAATGACTGTAAAGCGCGACATTAAGCGCAATATTAATATAAGTGAAGTTAATTATTTGCTTGAGTATTCTAATTTATGGCATGGTAGATTAGAACATGTAAATCAAAATACACTTCGGCGTTTAGTGAATTTAGATTTACTTCCTAGAATGGAATTTGATTCACAAAAGTGTGAGATCTGTGTGGAGGCAAAATTGGCCAAAACAGCATTCCATTCAGTTGATAGAAGTACTCCTCTAGAACTTGTTCATACTGATGTGTGTGATTTAAAGTTTGTGCAAACTAGAGGTGGTAAGAATTACTTCATTACTTTTATTGATGATTGCACAAGATACTGTTATGTATATCTTTTGAAAAGTAAAGATGAAGCCATTGAGGCATTCAAAAATTATAAGAATGAAGTTGAAAATCAACTTAGCAAAAGAATCAAAGTGATTCGTAGTGATAGAGGTGGAGAATATGTAGCTCCATTTGAAGAATTTTGCCAACAAAACGGTATTATTCATCAAACTACAGCTCCATATTCACCTCAATCAAATGGCGTAGCAGAACGCAAGAACCGAACTCTAAAAGAAATGATGAATGCTATGTTGATAAATTCGGGCTTACCCCAGAACATGTAGGGGGAAGCCATCTTGTCTGCCAACTACATTCTTAACAAATTGCCACATAAGAAAAGGGACAAAACTCCGTACGAGTTGTGGAAAGGAAGAAAACCTTCCTACCATTACCTTAAAGTGTGGGGGTGCCTAGCTAAGGTTGAAGTACCTAAGCCAAAACAAGTGAGAATAGGACCCAAAACTGTTGATTGCATTTTCATTGGATATGCGCATAACAGTAGTGCATATCGATTTCTGGTGCACAAATCAGACATTCCTGACATAAACGTGGGAATGACTATTGAGTCGAGGAACGTGGTGTTCTTTGAAAACATATTTCCTAAGAAGGAAAACACAGAAGTAGGTTCTCGTAAAAGAACTTATGAAATTACAAATGGTTCACCTGCTGAGGTTAATAAAGAACCTGAGGGTAATGAGGAACCGAGACGTAGTAAAAGGGCCAGAAAGGAAAAGTCCTTTGGGCCGGATTTTCTATCATACATGATGGAAAGTGAACCCAGGACAATACATGAAGCATTGTCCAGTCCAGATGCTCCTCTCTGGAAAGAAGCAATAAACAGTGAAATCGAGTCCATCATGCAAAATCACACGTGGGAGATTGTAGATCTACCACCAGGCTGTAAACCACTTGGATGCAAGTGGATCCTAAAGAGGAAGTATAAAGCCGATGGATCAATTGATAAGTATAAGGCTGGATTGGTAGCCAAAGGGTTCAAGCAAAGAGAAGGATACGACTTCTTTGATACGTATTCCCCAGTTACGAGGATCACATCCATTAGAGTTCTCATTGCTATTGCAGCTCTGCATAACCTTGAGATACATCAAATGGATGTGAAGACGGCCTTCTTAAATGGGGAATTGGAGGAGGAGATATATATGGAACAACCTGAAGGGTTTGTAGTTCCTGGCCAAGAAAAGAAGGTGTGTAAACTTGTTAGATCTTTGTACGGACTCAAACAAGCACCTCTTAAATGGCATGAAAAATTTGATAATGTGATGCTCTCTAATGGTTTCAAAATCAATGAGTGCGATAAGTGTGTCTATATAAAGGGCACTCTAGAAGATTATGTAATAGTGTGTCTATACGTCGATGACATGCTTATTACGGGAAGTAATCATGACTTGATCGTGAATACTAAAAACATGTTAAAACGAAATTTTGACATGAAAGACATGGGTCTGGCTGACGTCATTCTAGGGATGAAAATCTCTAGAACTTCTGATGGAATTTTCCTATCACAAACTCATTACGTTGAGAATGTGTTGAGGAAATTTGATGCTTATGACGTACCCCCGGCTAACACTCCTGTAGATGTTAATCTACACTTAGCCAAAAATAGAGGTGACCCAGTGCTGCAACTGAAATATGCAAGAATTATCGGAAGCCTGATGTACTTGACAAATGGTACGCGTCCGGATATAGCATATTCAGTTAGCAAACTTAGTAGATTTACAAGTAATCCTAACAAGGATCACTGGAAAGCTCTGATGAGAGTTTTAAGGTATTTAAAACATACCATGAATCATGGAATTTTGTATACAAGATATCCAGCCGTATTGGAAGGATACACAGATGCAAACTGGATATCTGATACTAAAGATTCAAAATCCACCAGTGGTTATGTATTCACTATAGGTAGAGGAGCTGTGGCTTGGAAATCCTCTAAACAAACTTGCATAGCTCGTTCCACAATGAAATCGGAGTTCATTGCTTTAGACAAAGCTGGTGAAGAAGCCGAATGGCTTCGGAACTTCTTAGAGGATATTCCTGGTTGGTGCAAACCAGTGCCTCCCGTGATGATACACTGTGATAGCATGTCTGCTATAGGGAGGGCACAAAGCCACATGTATAATGGTAAGTCTCGACACATCCGGAGGAGACACAATACCGTTAGACATTTGATCTCAAGTGGGGTAATCTCCATTGACTACGTAAAGTCAAAAGACAACATTGCAGATCCGCTGACTAAAGGCATTGGTCGAGATCAAATGTATAGCGCGGTAAGGGGAATGGGGCTAAAACCCACACACTAAAGAGTGTTCATAGTGGTAACTCGTCCATGATGACTGGAGGATCCCAAGAACTTGGTTCAACGAGACAACTAAGCTTTGAAGCACTCAGTTTTGCACTTGAAAACAAATTTCAAGCTCATTCTCGATTCCGCTCAAGTGCCAAATGTACCTATTTGGTACAAAACCTGATGACGTGTGGTGAGGGTAAGCTTAACAGCTTTTAATGATTCCTATACCTTCGTGGTAAGGTATTTCAGGGTACCTTTAATAGGAGATCACCTATATAAGTGTGAAGTGGGGCCGCTTCAAACTGACAAATGTAATATTTTCAGTATACACTTATGAATCCAAGATAAGGTCCATGGCCAAAATGGACAACAACGTGAGAACCAAAAGGATATTAGAGTCGTTACTTTGTGGTTGTCATTGTACTTGATTTACACAAAAGCTGCCCAGTTCAAGACATCATGTTCACTGAGCAGTGAGTAAATCCGATGGCATCTCACTAGGGAAGGTTCAAAGCCTGAAGCTACCTATCCTGATGAAGGGACGGCTCGTTGGGACTTTCTTAGGTGTGCATTGCATTAATATCATTCATGTGGGGGATTGTTGGAAATTGGTTTGGAATTTTGGGTTTTGACTCAAAATTGACCAATTTAATTAATTCAATCCATTTGTTAAAAATGGAAACAAGTTGCAAATTCATAATCTACACTTCGAGTAGATGAATTTAATGTATTAATATGCTCAAAACCAATTTCGGGTGAATGAGATATTAATTGTCAAAGATTGCAACTTAAACATGGAAGTTGAAGAGGTTGTGAAGTAAATATATGGGAACTTGTCCCACATAGGAAAATTGGAGTAAGTGGATACTCCTTATTTAGTAGAGCACTTGATAAGTAGTTATCAAGTGTGCTCCCCTATGGTGGACCTTATGGTGGATCCTAGTGGGATTTTAGCCTTTGGCTAAAATGGACCCGAGGATGGTGCTTCGCACCATCCGGGCCCGCACGCACATGTCGCATTGAGTCGCTTTAGAGGCGCACTTTGCACTTCGCACGTACGCGTCGTCGCGAGGAGCTGGAGGAGCCTTAAAGTTTTGGCTAGGTGGTCCAGACGGATGGCTCACAGGTTCGTGGCGGTTCGAGTCAGGCGGTGCGGTGACGTGGACCGGTCCGGTCAAGAACCGGGTCGAACCGGACTGGATCAGCGGTTCGGACCGGACGGTCGAACCGGGTTGGCGGTTCGGACCGGTCGAACCGGACCGGGGCAGTGGGTCGGACCGACCCGCCAGCGAACCAGTGCGACCCGTCGCCCGCCAGGGCGCGGGTCAGCCTGCGGGTGCGACCGCCCAGCGAACTGGTGGGTCCAGTCCAAAGGGTGCAACCAAGGGGTGAAGAGGTGCCTTTCCAAAAGGGCACCACAACTTTTCAACATATATAAATAGGCCCCTCCACATTTCATTTTCATTCATTCGAATTCACAAGTTCTTTGCAATTCAAAAGCTTTCTAAATTCTGCATTAGTAGAGTCCGAAAGTTCCAAATATCCGTGTACGTTCGCCGATAACTTCCGACTCGTAGTGCAGCGGTCTGAAGTTTTAAAGTCGTTGTATCTTGGAGGCGTTTTGCTACTATAACGTATTGCACCTGAGTACGTGGCAATTTCGTCTTACGGAGATAGAGTCAAACTCTAGCCTCGACTTTGTCTGTATTCTACATCTTCGTCTATACAATCACAAACCGAAATATAACAGTTGTATGTTGAAAATCTCGAATATTATTGTTGTAGGTGATTACAAAGTCTATTTCACTTGTAACTTGAAAGTTATATTCTCTCGAATTACATGAAACAAATATCGCAAGGTTTATTTTGAAAATAATAAATATATGAGAGTTATAGAGAGAACTAGAGGAATTTGATTCTTATTTTTCATCCTCCGTTTGATTAATCTCATTAGGTATTTATAGATTTTGTAGGGTTGTCTTGAATAGACACACCAAAAGTAAAGAGATGTCTCTTTATGAAATTTTGCAACACCTATTCACCCATACACCTAGAGATTGTGTCTCTTTCTCACACCTCTTCAAGTTAAATTAATTATTTCTCTATCCCTCTAAATATATAAATCCACTAATTAATATATAATAATATATGATGAAATGCAAATGCATGATAGACTCTAATGGAGATACGAATGGAGATATCAATTAGCTAGATATTTTAAAAAAAAAAAAATAGCTAGATATTTTATATTTATTGAGTAAGATATGTTTTTATTTTAGTTTATTTATTAGTATTCATTTTTTATTCATTACCTTGATTATGATATCTTTCGATTTGTTTCCATTTTAGATTAGGATTAATTTCGTAGTACCCAAGTATTTACTAATATAAGTAGGGATCTTCCCTATTGTGTTAGATAGTTGATTTTGATTATAAAGAAAATGGTTCTTTTCCCCATTCAGTGCTTCCAATATTCATTGAGAATCAACGGTTTGTACTTGTGTATTCTTGTTCGTTTATACGCTCTCGCTGCCTCAGTTGGTATACAAAGTCTAGGCAAGGATCTGAGATATTCGTCATGCTTCTTATATTTTTTTATGCCGCTCACATGAAGCATCAACGTGCGAGCAACACCACGCAGATCCGCCAACATATCGATGTGTTGGTAACAGAACTCATGGTGATGCAGAGATTGCAGCTCACTTTCTTGGACTTTTTGGCTAGTTATCATGCTATCAAAGGAGGCCAAGGATGCGAGGGGCCTGAGATGGGATGTGGTGAATGTGGGTGCGGCCATTACACAAGAGGCGCAATCCAACCCCAACTTCCACACACCATATCAGATAATTTAGAAGGTCCGTTATTTTTCGATGAGGAATGTGCTGATTCCTTTTAACAAGATTATGATAGTCCTCCAGTTTTTGATTTAGATATATCTGAAAAATTAAAAGATTCTTTTTGAGGATTATATAGTTCACCAATTTTTTATGAGGAGGTTGGGTCTCAAATTGATTATTCGGAGTTAGTCAGTGGTATAATGGAGCCTCAACTTTCGATGAAGAAGTTGGCGATTTCTTCATGGTGGTTGAAGCTCATGAGAATCCTTTTAAATTTCATCTCTCTGGAAGTTTAGATTCTACTGGGGAATTTATGAATGTGTGTAGTGGCTTGAACGATGTGTTTGTTCTCATCCTTGTTAATGTTGTCCAAAACTTTTCAAATGATGTCATTGTTCTTTGGTTACATGAATTTAAAGACATTCTAGCCCGTCTACGTACTGTTGCTACTGAAATAGAGGTCAACCACCTACATTTGTCTCGATGCCGGAGAGAATGATGGAGATACAGATGGAGATATCAATTAGCTATATATTTTATATTTATTGATTAAGATATGTTTTTATTTAGTTTATTTATTAGGATAAATTTTTATTTATTTATTACCTTGATTATGATATTTTTTTATTTGTTTCCAGTTTAAATTATGATTGATTTCATAGTACCCAAGTATTTACTAATATAAGTAGGGATCTTTCCTATTGTGTTAGATATCTGATTATGATATGAAATCATAAAACAGATTATTCCCAGTTTATGTCTTTTTCCGGGTATTCTTAGAATCAACGGAGTTAGACCCTGCATAATTATTGTTATTCCACGCTTATGCCTGCATCACACTCTAATGCGACACCTAATATATGCAAGGGAAATTTGGTTACAGGGCTAAACAACAAGTGGCTAAATTTTTTCTAACCACATTGTGGGTAAATGATGTTTAGTCAGATTGGGCTAACCCCACTTTAATTAAGATTTTTTTAATTAAGAGCCAAAACCCCATTACACCCACCCTCCTATTACCACCGATTCAACTCCTTCCATTTCCCACCGTTACCACCACCGCGGTCAACTAGACATGCCCATCCAGTTCCGGGAACCGGGAATCGAACCGGCGGTCAACGGTTCCGGTGCGGAACCGGAACCGAAAATAGCGAACCGAATCTGGTTCTGGTTATGACGGAACCGAGAACCGGCGGAACCGTCGGTTCTCGGTTTTTTATTTATTTATTTTTAAATATTTGAAATCAACGTTTCAGATTAAATGGCTGTTGGATGAGCCAACGACCTAAATTAACTGTCCGTTGGGGAGACGCTCCGATCAGGAACCGGAACCGGAACTGGCGGTTCCAAATTCTTTTTTCATTTCGACGGTCGAGATCAAGTGGCCGTTTGAAATCAACGGCCACGATCTCAAGACCGTTGGAACTTTAAAAATGGCGGCCAAAATTGCCTTTTTTTTTTTTTTTTTTTTTTTTTTTTTTTTTTTTACCCCCAAAATCACCTATAAATACCCCTCTCCTTCCACATTTTTTCTACACCTCTCAATCTCTTATATCTCTCTATAATCTCTAATCTTCTCATACTATTGTGCAAAGTTGCAATTTTAGTTTGATTGTTCAATTCAATCATATTTGTATTTCTTTTCAAGCTCAAAAAAAGAAAGAGTATTATCAAATTACATTTCTACTTTCTAGTTCATAATATATTTCTATTTCTCTACCAATATTTAAATTTCAACTTCTACTTCCACTCCACAAAAAAATCAATATATCTAGTGGTCGATGATCATCAACATCATCCGGCCGATTCTCAAACAAACGAGGGCCATCATCTTCTTCATGCCCACCACCACCACCACCTCAACATCTCCACAACCTTGATGTGGAGGATCCTATCGATTTGGACGACATCGAAATTGATCTCGACATTGCCAATGCTCTAGGTAAATGTTTATATCCATTTTTTTCCTTTGGTTTTTTTTTTAATAGCCTTCCACATTTTTTATTTATTTTTTTCCATTAATAAGAATTAATTATTATTCCTTTGAAAAAGATTACTTACAATTTACTATTTTGAATTTGAAGGAGATAACGCCGCCGCCCACTTTGCCGCTTTTGAAGACGTCCTCCCGAACATTTCTACTCATGGAGGACCGAACGCAAATCCAAGTGGTAGTCGAGCTCCGAAAAAAACAAAGGACTCTAAGGAGTCAAATAGCCCACTTTTCCAATTTCATATGACTAAGACCGACCTTCCCCTAGTAGAGGGACAAATCCAAACGTACCATGTGCAATGCAACTATTGTTCAAAAGATTACGTAATGAAGGAAGGTGGAGGATACGGTTCATACGACAAACACATTAAACATTTCCACCCCGACAAGCTCGACATTGATCCGTCACAAACCCAAATTCGAGCTACAACCGGTAGCTCGCAAGGTACGGATTCTTCCAACCTCTTTCGTTATAGTGAAGCAAACGTCCGGCGCCACTTAGCAAAATATGTTTGTGCAACACATCAACCCTTCAACTTTGCCGATAATGAATTTTATGAGGATTTTAAAAAATTAGCTTTTAACCCGGCAGCTAGAAAAGTTGCACGAACCACACTTACATACGATATTGCAAAAGTTGTTAAAGAGTATAAATTTGTTTTAATAAACACGTTTGCTTCACTACAACAAAAAGTTTCAATATGTGCGGACATTTGGACCGATAACTACCAAACCAATTCTTATATGGGTGTTACTTCGCATTGGATCGATGATTCATGGACAATGCAAAAACGTTTGATTGCATATAGGGATTTCCCACCACCACATTCCGCACAAGGCATTGCCCTTAAAATTATGACGATTCTTCAAGAATATAATTTGCAACAATTTTTTTTTTTTCAATTTCTTTTGATAATGCTAGTGCCAATACGGCATTAATGCCCACTTTGATCAACTATTGTCAACCAACTTGTGGAGGAAGATTTTTTCATGTTCGGTGCCTATGTCATTGTCTAAATCTTTGTGTTCAAGATGATTTAGCATGTTTTAGTGATCACATCGATCCTATTCAGATGGGAATAAAAATGATTATGAAGCACCAAACTTTGATAAAAAAAATGGTCCAAATTTTGCAAAAATCGCGGATTGCATCCGAAAAAATTTGTTTGGGATGTCCCCCACCGTTGGAACTCTACTTACAAAATGTTGAGTGATTCTTATCAATACAAAGAGGCGTTATGTGATTTTTTTGTGCAAAACCCAATGAATGATATTCAATTGTTTCCACAAGCTTGGGATCTTGCGTGAACTTGATTACTCTTTTAAAAAATTTTGAAGACGCAACAAAACAACTTTCCGGTTGCTATTACCCCACTTCGCTCCTTGTAGTTGATCATTGTGTTGCGATTGCACTAGCATTTTTTGATTACAAAAATGACCCAATTTTAAGTGAACCTATTTCTAAAATGAGAACAAAATGGGTCAAATATTTTATGAAAATCCCGGACGTATTTTTAATTGCTAAAATGTTAGATCCTAGAATTAAAGAGGATGGTTTAATTGAACTTTTAAAAATATATTATGAATCATTGTTCTCGGATCATGAAGATCCTCCAAATGCCACACTTATTGTCACTAAGGTTAAAGAGGTTTTTTATACAACATTTCGAGAATATAGAATTCAATACGGTGGCGATGACTCTAGTGAGTCTAGTGATTTTGTTCCCTCTAACCCAACTGCTTCTTCCCAAAGTGTTAGTGTTAACCCTAGCCAGGAAAAATTACGACGATTGTACGCGGAGCGGTCCTTTAAAAAGGCACGTAACTTTTCATCAAACAACCCATTTGGCGAGATTGATCGATATTTTCACACAAACTTCGAAGAAATGGATTTCAGTAACACCAACTCTCTTTTGAAGTGGTGGCATAGAAAATCCAAGTCGTTTCCGGTCCTTTCCCTCATTGCAAAGGAGATTCTTGCCACACCGGCATCAACCGTCTCCGTGGAGTCGGCTTTTAGTACTGGAGGCAACATTTTGGATGATCGCCGAACAAGATTGACGGTTGAAAATGTTGAAAATCAGTGTTTGCTAGAAGATTGAACAAAGGCGGAAAAAAGACAACAAGAAGAAGACTTCGATTTTGACGAAGAGGGAGATTACGTCCCGTGGGAAACTTCAACCGGCTCATCCGAGGAAGGAGGTAATGCTTGAGCTTCAATCGACCACAACCAAGATCACCTTCGAAAGGTAAGCAAGGTAAGAAGAACTACGTGGGCTTTGATTCATTCACTAAAGGCCGGTCGGTGAATGATACATAGGCAATTTTATTTTAAGTTAAAAATTAATTACTATTTTTTTACTTAAAATAAAACTCAAGCCAATTTTTTTTTTCCCTTTTTCTTTTCCAACATTCCTTGTAACTTGTAGTCTTGTAAGATTTAGATTTTAGCTTGTAATAAAAAAATTGTAATTTGAATCATTGAATTGAATGTGATTGTATTTTATTATCGAATCCGAATTTGTATTTATTAAATTTATTATTAATACAAATTTCTTGTCTATTGTTCAATATTTTTAAAGTTCCGTTTTATTTTTTAAAATTTGGAGAGATAAATTTATGCATAATATATTAAAAAAAAAAAAGGGTTCTAACCGGAACCGGAGGAACCGGGAACCGGAACCGTGGAACCGGAACTGTGTAGCTCATGGTCCGGTTCCGGTTCCCCTATCCCGCGGTTCCGGAACCGGCGGTTCCGAACCGGGATTCGTTTGGGCACCTCTACGGTCAACTACTATTCTGCACTCAAATTGTATCTAAAATTTCAAATAAGGAATTTTATCTTGTAATCTAAAACCTAATTTGCATAAAAATAACTAACTGATGAAGAATTGCTTGAGAAACAAATAATCAAATAACACAGGAAACTTAGATGGATTAAGACTTTAAACCAGTTATATTGTTTATTAGGCGACACTTATGTTGACTAACCCTCCTCTCGAAGCTGCTAGACTATTGATCAATTAGGAATAATCACTCTCTCTAGTCGACCAAACCTAAAGACTCCCCAAAGTTCCTAAACCAATGCATAGGTTACTATCTCACTCATCTCGGACAGTATTGATAATTACGCTATGTGTCGTAAATCTATTAACGATACCCTTCTCTGGAAGATGAATCATTAAACTTATAGATGTTATTCATGTGATCAAATTCAAATAAATCATTGGAATAAAACAAACACATAGACAAACAAATATAACGGCATCTAGAATTAAAGATATAAAGTCAAAACATCATAATTCGTAATCTACTTTCTAACCCTAGAACACAAGGGTGTTTAGCTACTCATAATTATAGTAAAAAACCAAATTAATTCGTAGACAAACATGATTGGAAAAATAACTAAAAGAAAGGAAATAATAAAATCTGAATCTTGATCTTCGATCTTCGTCTCGTTACTCCTTGCTCTTCAATCTCGCTTCCAAGTACCTCTCAGATGGTAATTGCATGATAAGTTCGAACTTGGAGGCTTATATTAATAACTTGAGAAAGACTAGGAATGAAACGGTTTTGAAATTGGACAAAATGCGTAAACTAACAATTGGCCGCCATAAGCGACTCGCTCGAGTCAGGACTTTGCCTCGCTTGAGTTGGCCAACTCGATCGAGTTGGCTGGCCTCGCCTGAGTTGCACCATTCTGCCTCAAGCATAGTTTGAGCCCAACTCGGCCTCGACCGAGTCACCAAATATGCCTCGACCGAGTTGGATTCTGCCCAATCTCTTATTTTCTTCGTTTCTTCCGACCTTCTTGCTCGTTTCTCATTCGAACTTCGTCCAAACGGACTTTTAAGCATATTTATACTAGATTAACACTAGAAGAAGTATAAACACATCATCTACCTCAATATAATGAATTTAGGCACATTCCGACCACATACACATGTAAATGACTCTAAATATATTCCTAAATTGACCCTAAAATGCATGTATATATGACATGTATCTAATGTTTACATAAATAACCTAACCCTAATTTAAGTAATGCATAGAAGTTTATCAACATAGTTATTCTCGTCACTAAGATATGATCATCGATATATAATACCACCTAGTCTTTTTGAAATGAAGCAGTTTATCGATCCTATATACCATATACATGACAAATCAGTTTATCAATTTATTAAACACAACGATAAACTAGTTCAAGTAGCTAAAGAATACTCCATCCGTTCCCTATTAATTGACGTTTTAGGATGTTCTTTTCTTTTCCAATTAATTGACGTTTTACATATTTTTCACCAATTCTACCAATTTTCTCCCTCAACTCAATCCTAAAATATCTCTATTTTTCAATCTATTAGAGATATTTTGATTTGGTCAAATCTTTAGCTGAGGTAAATCTGTCAAAATATTCAATCATTAATTCTTTTCTTTCATCCTAAAACGTCAATTAATATGGAACGGAAGGAGTAATTTTTTGAAAAAATCAATCATCTTAAGCATATCGATGTAGGTATACCGGTATGAGTATACCGATGCAAATTAACATCGATATACTTTATATAAACTAGTATGTATATTGATGCATGGAGAATCGATACACAATGTATATCAATGTACGCAGTGTCGATATGCTTTATGCATCGATATATCTTCATACTCAGCATTTTTCGGGTCCACATTCCGGCAGTATGAAAAGTGGGTATTCCGTTATTAAAAGCAGTACACCAGAATGAAGTAAACACGTCTTAAGTTATAATTGCAAGTTTACCTGCGAAAATTATCTGTGAGGTATTTCCAAGTTTTTTTCCAGATTCTGGCGACTATGACAGTTGAATGGGGTTGCCGCGACTATAAAATTTTCCGACGACAAACAACAACGAATTAAATGGCGGCGAGCGTCGGCAGCGGCAAAGCCAAATGTGGCCGGCGATGGCAGCGGTTGGAAAACGAAAAACTAGTGGTGAGGACAAGTCGAAGTATTGAGCCGGGGGAATTGAAGCTACAAGTAAGAGTTAAAGTTGGAGTTAGTTAAGAGGTTGAGTTAGGTATCTAGTAAATGTTATTAATTAACTCACTTAATTCAAAAAGTAATTAAAAATATATAATGATAAAAGGTGGTTAAAAACATGTTTGCATTTAGTATTTAGCTAAAATATCCAAATAACATATGTACATGCTCATTCCTTGTTGGCATATATGTTTGGTGCCTTGATATGTTGTTTCCTAAAAAGAAAAGGAGAATGAGCAATCAATTCGAAGTGAAGGAAAATAAAATCTCAGAATGGTTTGGTTTGTTGGTTGCATATATACCTTTGTGGGACCCTGTAGAGTGGTGGATCAACGTTTATAGCAAGAGTCAGTCGCCATTGGTCTGCATCTGTGTTGTAATGAGTGATCCATTTTTGAGACACAAAACTCAGTAGCAGACAAACAGGTGGCAAAGGAAGTGAGCAATGTCTGAAGAGCATTTGCCATCCACTACAAGTAACTAATATATAATAACTTGACAGACAATGGATATATAGAAAATGGCGGGCATTCAATTCTGGTGCCAAATTAACAAATCACTTTTCCTCCATTTTTGTACGGACTCTCTACTACCTGTTAACACTTTTTTGAGTCATGTTTCAAAATATATAAATTTTTATTTTCTCAAAAGAAAACTCATGCTTAAAAAAGTTAGGGACTTCACTGGAAACCTTTGATTTCACAATACCAAAAGCCAACTAAACTTGCCGAAAAATTGTCCTTTCGGCTCCATCTAATAACTTTTTAGATCAAAAGTTAAAAAATTCAAGATACTGATATAAATTTTCGAAAGATACAAACTCTAAAATATTATTTGTTTCAATTTTTTAAAACAATCACAAACACTTTTTGAATTAGAAAAATCTACCTCAAACCTATTTAGACTAGAAAAGAATGAACAAATATGCAAGTATACGTTTTATGTTTGTTTGAGTAATAACAATAATATTTCCGAATATCAATAGCTAGGATTTCCCTTATTTATTTCGTCTTTCTCAAACTTTCTAATTTATGGATATCATAAATATGATAAACTCAATTTTTGCGTTGAACACGCAAATGCCTATATTCTTCAGTTACATTCTATGAATATATAATAATAGGCTAATTACAATAATTTTATTAAACTATCATTATTTTTTACATAAATTATTAAATTTATTTTTTTGGCGCCGATACATATAAAATTATATAGGTTTAACAGATAAACGGCCAAATTCATTTTCAGCAACTTTTTGTCGGAATTCCACATGTAATTTGGGGCGTGTAAAATATTAAGAATTTTTTTTGTCAAGCAGTCTTTTTAATAGGTAGATGAGCTGCTAATCTACAACAATGAATGTTCTAAATCTTGAGGGAGAGAACCGTTAGTGATTCAACAAAATTGTTAGAGGAAATAAAGGTGTGAAGGGATTTTATACTTTTAACATACTAAAAAGGTTGCTTGGAAAAAGACCCTTAAAAGTTTATCACACGCAAGTCACGTGCGGAATTCTCATAAAAATAGCCTGAAAATAAATTTGGTGGTTTATCTGTCAAATCTGTGTAATTGTATTGTATCGGTGCCAACAAAAAAAATTAATAATTTATGTGAAAAATGTTGATAGTTTAATGGTGTTGGTTAATAAATATATTGAATCGATTATTTTAAATGAATATATCCGACTGCAATTTTGAATATGGAATCAGTAGTGACAGTTGGAGGTTTGATTAGGAGAATGCCACGAATTCACATTTTTATTAGCTCACCTTATAGAGTATGGGTCTGTTTGCTTAATACTTGGCTCAGTAGATTTAGAGGATCGAATCTCAATAAAGCACACTCATTAACTCTCTCAGTCAAATTTGACCCAGCACTTCGCAGTCTTAAGAAAACGAACCCTATGTGTAGTGATGTAATGCTTCCACATGCAAAGTTGGATGGGTCAACTAGTCTTTTGTTTTTTCGTTTTGTTTTGTTTTTTCTTTTTGCGGTTCAAACAATTGATTTATACACTCTCCGTTAGAAGAATCATATTTTAAGATTATTTTCATATTTTTGTCCCAAATTTATAAATTAAGAAAATTAATTCCATAAATAAGTTGCTTACTTTTTGAATAAAAAAGTCTTATTAACATTTTTTATGTTTAGATTGACAAAGCTAATTTATAGCATAATGTTCACAGTAACACTAATTTTATTACCTTTTTGAAATATTTATTATTTTATTTGTTATTTCAATTTTAACATTGATTTATCTTTTAAAAAATATGTGGGTAAGTTGTATGGAACCAAACCTTTCTATTAGATCCATGAGGTTCAAGTTATTGTTTCAAACTATCTCAAATTCTAGGATCGCATGTTGGTATGAATATTTAGAATTTTCGATTCAATTCCGATCCTAATGTTTTTGCAGAACTGTACTTGTCTGTGCACCACCCAAAGATTGAAGAAAGATTTCAAGTCGATCACCAAAATCTAGTTAAAAAATAGTGCCGCAGACTTTAAATTCAACTGAATCAAATAAAAATTTATCGATCATGATTTCAATTGTAACATGATTTTAAATAATAATATAAAAAATATGACCTATGTATACTTTTTCCTAATTACAACATCAACATATTTCAACATTCAATTGTAAGGTCAGCACAATGACTGGATGCGGGTCGTAAGAGGTCGTCCGAAATCCAACACTTATTTTGTTGTTCGTTGATGTTCTTCTTTCACTCTTCATCCAGGATGATGGTGGCAACAATGCCGAAACATGTGATGGATCTAAGAAGGCTTCGTTGAGGCATGTCTAATGATTGTGGTGACATCACAGTAAGATGTGAAAAAACATGATTTTGTTAAAAGTTATTTTTTGAGAAAATATTTAAAAGTTTGTGTTGTAATTGAAGATTGAGCGGAAGTTCATAAATTTTTATGCAGCCCACCCATCTAATTACAATTTGAAATCATTTAAGCAACATCATGTCATATTTTGATTGATTAAGTTGATCTATAAGTGTTACTCTATAATAACAAATTTATAATCTTCATTTTATTTTTTGTTTTCTTTTAGGATTTGAATCCGTTTTACACATTTGTAACTATCTTTTCAACCTCTCCCGAAACTAAATAATTTTCTTATATGGAGAATTTGGGAATGAAGCTCGAACTCTTCGGTGTTTATTGATGGTGAGATGGTGCCAACTTAAATAATAAATGGATAATATTTTCTTCGTCTCGAACGACTTTGCACATTTTTCGTTTTCGTTTGTCCCAAGCAAATTTGTACACTTCTTAATAAGAAAAATTATAACACAATCTCCATCCTCAATTCACATTTAAAAAATCAACAAAATAATTTTTTTAAATATGTTACCTGTGCAAGTTCAGTCGGGACGAAGGAAATTAAAATACATATGAAACTAGATTATGAGAGGGTAGTAAAATGCAAATTTGAAGGAGTTTGGTGGTGGCAGTTGACATGGACCAATGTATAAGGTGGTTGGCCGTTGCCATCAGTCAGTAATTGCAAGTCGAGAGAGATAATTAATGCTTAATTCTTCCAACCTAAACTGCAGATCATTCTGTCACATACCAATA
This sequence comes from Ajuga chamaepitys, assembly GCA_958295605.1. Classification (NCBI taxonomy): domain Eukaryota; kingdom Viridiplantae; phylum Streptophyta; class Magnoliopsida; order Lamiales; family Lamiaceae; genus Ajuga; species Ajuga chamaepitys. The sequence continues at coordinate 36,182,815 of OY282498.1, read as the reverse complement.
TTTATTAATTCAACAAATTAGAGCAAAACCATGTAATCTTATCCTATTACGTAGGTAGCGTCGCGCTTCATGAGATACATATCTATGTCACATCTTGAAAAAAGGAATTTTGTGGTGCACCAGGGGTACCGGTGCACCTAAAAATTTGACCTACTATAATAGGTTAATGATCTGCAATAATTATATAATTTTTTAATATTTAAGTTGTGAGCTTGAATTTTGGGTTATAGACTTATAATATTTTGGATCATTATTAAATAATTTTAAATAATAATAATAACAAAAACAACAACAACAACAACAATAATAATAATAATAATAATAATAATAATAATAATAATAATAATAATAATAATAATAATAATAATAATTTCTTTTGTAAATTGGACACTACCTGATAGTAGTTACAAATTTTATATTATCGAAGGCTTAGAAAACTATAATAAATGTACAAAATGCGCATTCCTCTTGAGTTTTTTTTTTTTTTTTCTTTAAAGAAAAAAACAATTATATTAATATAGATGTGGCGACGAAAAATCGATCTCATATATACCAACTCTCTTTTTTTCCTTTCTCTTTCTTTTTCCTCTCCATCCCTATATTATAGTTTTACAAAATTATGTTTTATCTTATTAAGTAAAACAAACAAAAGGTCACTAATCCAAAAAAAAATTGTCTGCCTTATTCAATTTCTTTTTCTTTTTCATTCCTATAATATATTTTTTCCAAATTTTGTTCAATTTCTTTAGAGTCAATGTTCTTCTATTTTCTTCTATTATTATAGGGATTTATTGTCCCGAATTTGGAATTTACTTGGTCTGTATTAAAAGGAATTTACTGGTCCGAAATTTTGTATAAGGAATTTAATAATGTAATAATTACTAGTCTTTTATCGAATTTACTGGTACTAGTAAATTTATTGTTCTTTCAAGGAATTTACCAGTAAATTCGGACAACTAAAAAAGTTATTGGTCCAATTTTTCTAGCGTCTAATGTTCTTCTATTTTTCTGTGATTCTAATTTTAATTCCTTAAATAATAAGTAATGTCATACATATTTTTATCATTTGAAAATTCCTTTATTTTTTTGGAACCTTTAAATTTTAAATTTTGTTTAAGGAATTATTATTAGAAAAACAATCTTTAAAAAAAATATATTATATGTTAGCTTTATGTATTTTATGTAACAATGAAATAAGACAAAACAGAAGCTTATCATAAAGAAAGATGAAAGATTCAATAATTTAGAAGGAACATCATTGGTGTTATATTTATGTATAATTTTATAGGTAATTATAAAAAAATATCATTAAACCAACCCAAAAATTATAAAAAGGGGAAAAAAAAAAGTGGACTTCCACTCATAAATTGTGTCAAATTAAAAGTTTGTCAATTTAACAAAAAGAAGAAAGAAAAAGAGAGATTAAGAGGGAGAGAGATATTAAAGCTATAGTTTAATGCTAGAAAGTATTTTTTTAATTGGGTAACCTACTCTTTAAGTAATAGGTTTTGAGATCAAATGATTATCAATTAAAGTTGAAGATCTAATGCTTTAAAATTTATTAGGGCACCGATACATCCAGGGCACCCTAGAAGCCCTCCTTAAAAAAATCAATGATTAATGGTTTATAATCTTTTAAAAATGTGCTAGTGTCATATGACTAGAGCTGTCAAAATGAGCCCGGCCTGATGGGCCAGAAAAAAAAATTGGACTGGCCCGAGTTTTTCTGGCCCGAAAAAAAACTGGGCCTACTTGGCCCGACCCGAGCAGCCCGACTGGCCCGATGGGCTCATCCCGACTTGGCCCGATGGGCCAAGTGGCCCGACTCTTTTTTTTCTCTTCTTTTTTTATTATTTTTATTTTTATTTTTATTTTTTCTCCAATTAATTTTTAGAGGAAAAATCCCCTCCATATTTTTTGAGTGGGCCTTTTTAATAACAAGTTCACTTTTTATTTCAAGAGTCCAAATGTCCAATAATGTCATTAAAATTTTAATAAAAAATAAAAATTAATTGTCCATAAAATTGAGAGGAAAACTTCCTTCATAAGTTCTATTATGGATTAGTGGGAATTTCAAAACAATTAGTCTTTCTATAACTAATTAATTCTCATATATTTCCTAATTCACGACAGAATGATACTTTATTTTCATTTTCAAGCAATTAAAAAAGCGAAAGAAAGTGACTGCTTGTCTATAAAAATATTTTAATTATAGTTCATAATGCTCGTCTTATTTCTTTATTATATAAGCGTATTTGAATTTTTAATAATTTTAATTTGTGTGTGGAAATTTGGTATTGAACAAATTTTCTTAGAAAAATGTATAAAATACAGCGGGCCGAAACTGGCCCAACAACCCTATGGCCCGAGGATGGGCTGAGCTCGGCCCGGCCCGGCCCGGCCCGATTTTATTTGCTGGCCCGACTGGGCTGGGCTGGCCCGGCCCGACCATTTTGACAGCTCTATATATGACAGCATTATGTCACACGTCAAGTGAAGTACTTGCACTATTCACATGATAACCTGAAATTTTCAACAAAAAACTTAATTTGATTATCTATTTGAAGTACTATGCTTCAATATTCTATAATTGAAATAATGAAATGTGATAAAAGTATATTCTCATTGTTGCGAAATATTCGATTCTAGGCTAAAAGTATTATCGGGCCCAACAGATGGATGTCCAGTTCAATAGATTAGCTTATGTCCAACATTTTAGATGGGCTAGACTATTGGATTCTAGGCCCAAACTATTATCGAGCCCAACAAACACGATTTTATGGGTAAAAAATTTAATAGACCGCATCTGATAAAAGAATCATAGCATATTTTAAAGGGATAAACCGAATTTTGCTCGTTAATTTTTTTGCTTAGACTGACCCTATCCAATCAAACATATATATAATGTTATCCCAATGAACTAGGCCGAAGGAACTAGCATGTTTAGTTAGGCTACTTTGGTGACGTCTGGACTCCATCTCATGTAATGATCTAATACTACGTATACCTCATTTAGCCCTAAGTAGACTGTGTCTCCTTTTACGACATTCATCCCTAGCTATTTTATACATACACGTCAAAAGTTTAGAATAATGCATTCAGAATATCCATCTAATCCTGTTATCGATCCACCCTTTTTGCCTTTACGCAAATCATTTGATTGTATTTTGCCATTTAATTGTGAAAATGGACCTATTCCAAGTACACCTTGTTCGACGCTCGAACAAGATAGTCGAATATAGACAACACGGTGAATAATTATATTAGGACACGTTTGGTACATTGTATAAGACCTTAATTGATGTACTATTCCTTATATTTCTATCATGTTTGCTTTACAATGTGGATAATACCGAAAGTCCTATAAAAGGTAAGAGTCCGGTCTCTATTTTCCCATCTATCCTTGATTGCAGATCCCACCATCCAATTTCCCACCGTTTATCATTCGTCTAATTGGGACGTGAAATTACTAAATAGCCCAATAATTTAATTGTTTTTTTTTAAAAAAAAATAAATTATTTTAGTTTGATTCGATGTATTTATCACTTTCATTTCTAAGTTGTCCTTTAATTTGAACTCGTTATTTATTGTAGCCTTTTTTATGAATAATGTTTATTAGTTCAATCTTTCTTGTTTAGATTCAACTACATTAATGTTAGAAGTAATGTAAAAATTGGACGACTATTATTGTACTCGCCAACTTTGGTAAAATTTCTAACACCAACGTTTTTTATGATCTAATATATCGAATTTTACTAAAATAAATTATACTTAGCAAAAAACGTAAATAATCTTAGCGATCAAAGTAATTTATTATTTCTTTTATGATTTTAATTTCAATAAAGTTACTCAAAAAAATTATCAAACTTGTTATATATTGCAAAAAATTGATTATATATATATATATTTTTTTTTTTAATTTTAATGCAAGAAAAAGTATTTTTTATCTCCATAAAAAAGGATCCGGATAAAAATTGTAAATACTTGGAATGTTAGGGGTAAACTAGTTAAAATCTAAATTAATCTCTATTTTAATATATTGAAGCAAACAATTTACTACATATCAACATTGCATATCATAGAATATATCATTACATAACAAACAGTAAATTGATACGTAATATTGTATACCAGAACCTAGGTTTATGTATCACATATTATCCTATCAAGTGAACCAAACGAGCTCTTAGAGTATTACCCTCTACAATATTCTAGACTAATTGTCAGAATGTCAAAAGTAAATCAATACAACATTCTACAATGTTCTAGATTACAATTTAGGTTGTCGATGGTTGGTAGCTACACTTGCGCAAAAGTGGCCAGTTGAGAGAGTGAGACTTGGTCCACTTTGCTCGGGACCAAGTCTTCACTGCATTCTTCTCAATAATCAGAGCTATCAAAATGAGCCCGGCCTGATCAATCCGAAAAAAAAATTAGGCTGGCCCGAGATTTTTTGGTCCGAAAAAAAATTGAGTCTACTTGGCCCGACTTTATTTTTTCTCTCTTTTTTTTTTCTTCCAATTAATTTTTAGAGGGATTTTTTTTTTCCGCCAATTAATTGTCTCATATATTTCCAAATCCACGATAAAGGTTTCAAGTAATTAAAAAATTGAAAGAAAGTGATTGCTTGTCTATAAAAATATTTTAATTATAGTTCATAATACTCGTCTTATTTCTTTATTATATAAGCATATTTGAATTTTTAATAATTTTCATTTGTGTGTTGGAATTTGGTATTGAACAATTTTTTTTAGAAAAAATGCATAAAATGCAGCGGGACGAAACTGGTCCGACAACTTGATGGTCCGAGGATGGGCTGAGTTAGGCCCGAAAATATCTGGTTCGGCCTGAGCCGACCAAACCCGATTTTATCTGCTGGCCCGACTGGACTAGGCTGAGCTGGCCCGGCTCGACAATTTTGACAGTTGTATCAACAACTATGACTATTCAACTCTTGTATTTGCACTTATATCCCTGCATATTGTTAGCAATTTGACATACGAAAACATCGCCTAATTTGGCTTTTTAATATAAAAAGTGTGTATAAAAAGACAAAACAAAATAAAAGTAGAAGATAAGAGTTTGAATACATAAACTTTAACAAGACATAAACCGTAATACTCAACGCGGATTACACCATGTACCTGGTGTACATGAGACTTTGCTAATTTTTAAATTCCGAGTTCACTTAATTCAATGGAGAAGTTATTAGGTCCTGGCTCAACTCAACACTCGAATGTTATGAAGTAAAAAGATCTGATAAGGCACCACAAGGTTCTACTCTATTAATTTTATGCAAATATGTGTAAATAATTAAATTTATTGAGATATTTATTAAAAGTTTCTTAGCTCGATTATTTTTAATAAGGCTTACATTTTTTGAGTTGGCTATTACTATATTAAAAAATAAGAGCTATTCATGAATTTGAACTCGACTCATTTAATGTTGAGTAAACTTCAAAATTTCGAACATGCTGGCTGGACTTGTTAATAAAAATAATAGATACGGGTAGTGAGTTTAATAGATTTATGAAATGAAATTAATCTGTGATTGTCATTTGAAGATGTAACAGTACAGCCATTAGCTCTGATAGAATCTATATTACATAGAAATATGAAACCTATTGTAAATTCACATGCATAGTTAAGATGTTTTTTATTTGTAATATATCATATGTAGCGTTGAACATTTGCAATATTAAATCCACCAAATTGCGGAAGTAAGGGAATTCGATTGCAGTTTATACAATTTCTCGTAATTAAATTATTTTCCACCAATACTGCAAAAAAATAAAGTGAAACACTATAAAAGAAAAAAACAAAACGTTAACAGAGAAAAAGACAGAGACAATTCCATCCCGGCTTAACCGCAGGCAAGGCAAGAATCCACCACCAGTAATGGAAGGGCATAATAGTAATTACAAGCCGCGATTTGATGGCGCATTAAATGCCCCATTTAAGATAATGATAAAACGACTCCACCAATCTATTAATACGACGCCTTCGTCACAAACACACAACGCACACACAAAAAATGAGAATTAAACCAACAAGCAAGAGATTACCCTAATCTTATAGCTATCAATGGCGAACTGAAAAATTGTGTTTGCCCATCAATTTTCTCTTTTTTGTGTGTATCGGCGTGTACGACAATGAGGTTCTTATTGGAATTCGTCACGTGTTGTGCGTCATGCTCTTCGGCGACTGAGCGGACGGCGGAGGAGACAAAATTCTTAGCTTCATGCTCGTCGGAGGAGACAAAATTCTTGGTGGTAGAGGAGCCTCAACGCCGCGTCAGGCGGAAGCGTGGGAGGTTGAGGGGCCGTGGCCGCGAATGGCGGCCCTCGCTGACGTCGATATCGGAAGATGTGTTGGCGGCGGAGAAGATTAATAAACGCGAACGGCCGGCGGCTTGGTGGCGGCGTTGCCTACAGAGGAAGATTGCCTCCCTGTCACAAAGAGACCGGAGCCGTTCTATCCATCACGACGATTGCCGGTAATAAAAACTGCATCTAAGTTTCATCTTTCAACATTTTTTACATATTATTATTATATTTTATTTTATTTATCTATTGGTCGAGATGAAAGATTTCACTTCCCTTCGGTAATACGTGTTTACACACCTTTGTCAGTAAAAGAAAATGTACATGTATGACCCACCCATTGGGCCATGCTCCGTCCCACTTAATTTGGCGCGGTTGATAGGACATGGATGTTAAAAAAATCAGATTTTGGGAATTTTTAACTTTTTCAAAGGTGAAAGTTGAGAGAGAAATTTTCTTGGGTGTGCAATATTAAGTGAGACGGATGAAAAATGATAGTATGTAAATTTAAGTGGAATGGAGAGAGTATATGCTAACCAGGAAGGTTCTGATGAAAATATAAATCATTGATTTTAAATAGCATTACACATATCACATATCTAATAAAGTACATGTAGATAGCATATGTAAAGGTAGCATAGAACGTCAAAGATCTCAATATAAAATACCCAATTTCTATTTGCTTTTAAATAAGATCAAGTTTTACAATCCAATACAATCCTATCATATAAATTCTATATATAATATTACATCCATTACATACAATATAATTTGACATCTATAATACAATGGTATCTATACAATGTAATTTAAGGGTGGGGTTTGGGTTTTGCTTGGATTACTATACTACACCTATTCCAGGGGGCAAATCCACTGTGGCCCTAATTTTATTGTTCTTTTTTTTTTTTTTGCATATTCAAAGCATAATGAATATTATTATTCATGTAATGTGTGGATTGATAAAATACAGTATGGCGATTGTGATTATGTTTTGCAGGAGAGCTCCAATTTCAGCCGTAATGCCAACTTTTTCTGCAGCACCTTTTATGTTTTGAAAGGTCTCCTGATTTTAGCCGTAGCCAGTTTAGTTAACTTGTGTGCATACATATTTTAAGTAGTCCACAATTTCCTCAAAATTATTCTAACTATTGTACAGCTTGTACAGTTTTCTCTTGAGGGCAATTTAATGCTATACAGGTAGCCACCACTAGTCCCCTCTTCTCCTTATTTTTAGATATACTGGTGTAAATATTTTGTTTCCTTAGTGGGTATTATTTTTGTAAATTGTATCTATCTATACAATACAATGAATCACCAATTGAGGTGATCGGTATTACAAAACCTTATATGGTATCAGTAGTGTTCGATCCCAAACACTAAAAGCTTCCCTTAGTCCGCCTCTCTCTTCCACTGCCATCGCTGCAAGTTCTCCTTCACAAGTCACCGGAAAACATACCCTCCCTTTTGCAACTTTTAACTTGATAACTATAAAGTTATCTTTTATGAAGAAATCAAGTACTTCCCCTCCTGCCATGCCAAAACTTCTTGGCTATGTTAGCATCGTCTCAAACTTTGCTCGGCGATGATTGAAAGGAAGCGCCTAATCCGGAATTCGCTACGAAGCTCCGATTCCCGATGCACCTTTGCCGTCGAACAACACCGATCCAACTCTAATTCCATTAAAGGCTGTGGTGGAAACTCTAACCATGGGTGTGATTGTTGTTGAGAATGCTACATCCTGCCTTGTCAGGTTTGTGGTGATACCTATTATCAAGCAAATTGATGCGGTGCTATGTTAGTACTTCTCTGAACAATTCTGCAAATCTTGCTGAGTCTTTTGCCGGGTGTAATATCAATCCTACGGCTTCGGATTGGTTCGTGGACAATGATGCCTCTGCCCACATGACCCCATCTACTTCCATGTCGGATTCCAGTATTCTTTACTCTAGCATCGTGTTGCTGTTGGTAATGGTAATCTTTTGTCTATTTCTCATATTGGATCATCTACTCTATCACCATCAATTAAATAACTGGATGTTTAAGCGGTGCCATAATTAACAAAAAATTTGTTATCAGTCAGCAAGTTATCATTCGATTATCCAGTTGATATTATGTTTATTAAAAGTTCGTTTGCTATTCAGAATCACAAGATAGGGGACATCATCGCTCGAGGCAGACATGAGAATGACCTCTACGTGCTAGAACTAGCTCACAAGGCATTCGTGTCGGCCTTCCGTTCCAAGAAATTAAGAGCATCTTGTGAGCTCTGGCACGTCCGACTATGCGATGTTGCTTTTGACACGTTATTAAATAAGTTAGGGCATTTATCAGTTACATCAATGTTGCCCAAACACTTGATTTGTTCTAAATGCATACCTTTTCAGGTTAATGACAAACTTGCGTCCTGTGTTTTGCACTTAACACTATGTGATCTAGGGGGGCTGCACCTGTTAAATCCACAACTCGTCATTCTTATAATGCCATGTCGGTGGATTTCTTCTCTCGTTTTCATCATTTTATAATTTATTTATGAAATCTAACTTGTATGATGTGTTGCTGCATTTTTATACTTTTTTTACAGAACAATTTTTCACCCAATCAAGACTTTTCAATTGTATGGTGGCACTGAATTTATAAATTGTGTGCTTTCATTCTTTATGGAAAAAGGCATTTACATCTTGTTTCTTGTCCTTGTACTAAAACAAAATGTCTGGGCTGAACTCAACCATTACTATATCACAGAATCAGGGCTTGCAATGGATTTCAATGCTCACGCTCCAGTAAACCTTTAGGTTGATGCTTTTAGTTATCTACATCATTAATTGGTTGCCTTCTTCCACTGCAGCAAAATCTCCATTTAAGCACTTATTTTCAGTGCCACCGAACTATGGTTATTTCAGATTGTTTAGGTGTTGCATTTTTCTTTATCTATGTGATGTTAACATAATAAGTTTACTCCACTGAGCTTTCATGCATATGTATTGGCTACAATTCTCAATATAAAGGCTATCAATGATTGGTCCACTACATATCGTATGTATATATATATTTGTCAGCATGCATAATTCGTCGAGGTTAATTTTCCCTACACATGCTCAAACTCCACCATTGAATCTACAGAGTTGGCCTTCTCCAACTTTAATGAGCCTACAACCATGAGCCCACCCGCTCAATCCTTGGCCCGCTTGGAGATTCCTGATATTAACTCAAGTTGCGAGCCTTGTCCAACTACAAAATCTCGGCCATGCACAAAATATTTTGGGGCTACTGATTTTGGGCTTCTTGCCATCTGCTCCATTGCCCACTCTCGTTGAAACTTAATCACAACCCAATCTCTGCCAGCTCACACAAACTTTCCCTCGCCGGCCAGCCTAGTCGCCATTTCAGTGCATTAGGCCCCACCACCAACCCAACCCACACATCCAACGATCACGAGGGAAAAGTCTGGTATCAAGCCCCATTAAGTAGCTAATTTGACCCATATTTCTCATAAGGGGCTTCTCTTTGCGTTATTTGCGGAGATGGATCCAAAAGGTTTTATATGGGCGATGAAAAATCCTCGTTGGTTGGCTGGTATGGACGACAAAATGAATGCACTTCGCACTAGCAATACTTGGGAATTAGTTCCTCGACATTCTCAATCTAATGTGGTCGGCTTTAATTGGGTTTACCGTACAAAGTATTTATTGGATGGCTCTGTTGATTGATTAAAAGCCCTTCTTGTCGCTCAACGATTTACTCAGCTACCGGGATTCAACTTCTCTCATACCTTCAGTCCGGTTGTTAAAGCCTCCATAATACGACCATACTTGCTCTTGTCATGGTGTGTAAATGGCCCTTGCATCATCTTGATGTAAAAAATGCCTTTCTCAACGATATTTGGATAAAACCGGTTTATATGGAACAACCCCAAGAATATGTTGATCCTTGTTATCTGAATTATGTGTGCAATTGAAGAAAACCTTCTGTGGCCTGAAGCAAGCCCCAAGTGCTTGGTTCCAGTGATTAAGTGATTTTCTATGTCATCTTGGTTTCACTTGTAGTCGTGTCAATACATCCTTATTTATTTTCACTAAAAAAATGGCTATGCTCTGCCTGCTCGTGTATGTTGAAGACATTATCTTAAATGAAAACATCTCTTCTTCAATTTAGAATTTTATCTCTCGCATACATCGTGAGATTGCCATGAAAGACCTTGGCCGCCTTAGCTACTCCTTAGGTTTAGAAGCCACTTATGATGATACCAGTCTTTTTTCTCTGTTAAAACAAGTATGCTCACGATAATCTAACTCGAGTTGACCTACTAGACTCCAAGCCACCCTTGCCGCTGGACATCAATTTGCAAGTTCTGGAGATTCTTTCTCCGACACCCCTTTGTATCATTCATTAGTTGGGGCACTGCAATATTTAATTATTACACGATCGAGCATTTCTTTGCTGTTAATCAAGTTAGCTAATTTTTGCAGGCTCCCACTATTGATAACTTTTAAGTTGTGAAACACAAACTCCCACGTGGAGCTCTGCCAGGACGTACTTTTGCTCAACCTCTCCTACGCATCTCACCAAGGGAACTAAAAAGGCTTTCTTATAGATAACATGATTGACGAGAGTGTAGTAGGCTGACCTCATGGGGAGTTGATGGGCATCAATGGCATCTTGGAGTACATGTCCCTCTCTTAAATACTGGATGATGGGGGTCATCCACACCATTTTTCGGACTAGCTCTACCTTCATGTATTCCAATGTTAATTAAAGGTGTAGTTGCACGTACCAGTGATGTGTATATATTATTTCATATTTTATATTCATATTCTTTTATTTTTAGCTGATTTTATGCTTTATTGATCTAAGTGTAGGAGAATAATAATTGGACTTGGAGAAAACACTGAGCTTAAAATGATGTTTTGGGTTGAATTGTAAAGATACACAAGATATGGACCAAGTGGACCAAAAAGAAAAGAGGAGATGGGCTTGTGTTGGTCACAAGTAGTAGAGGTATAGAGGGATGTGAATAAACCTTTAGCCTTATATGTTTTTTCTTTTCCAGACATGAGCAGTAAGTTATTGTCTGTTGTAAGAAACTAGTTTATACAACATATCTTACAACAACAAGTTTTGATAGAACGATTAGCTTACAACATGTTGTTCTTTATGGACAACAAGCAGTGTTGAAATACTTTTATGCAATGGAGATATGATAAAACATTTTTATGATAATGTAGTAGATAATTTCTTATGTTACAGCAACAGTAAGACAGATATGAAAATACACAACAATTATATTGGTTTGGCGGTGGGGGTAATTCTTCTATGTTTACTCTTCCCTCAAACAGAAAAAATTCACTAGGTTGTCCATACAGTACAATCTTAGCTATAAACAATGTCCAAGTCCAACTTGGCACCTTACAGTAGTTTTCACGTACCCACAGAAGGTTACATCTCTACTACAAGTTCCTCAGAACTAAGCTAGTCAAATCTGAATCCCTGACTCAACAGAAGACTCCCTGTTAAAACCACTTAAAGGGAAGGTTTATGAAAACGTTTCTTTAACTGGAAGTTGCCTCTAAATGTGTAGAACAATTTGAGATGTGGGCAAGCTTTCTGGTGAGAAGGGCTAGGACTGAGAGTGAGCTTTCTGAGAGCTTAGCTTGTATAGACTTTGAGAATCTGTTGCAGTTTGAGAACTTTGCTTGAGTAGTAGTTTGTTGTTGCGCTATTGCTACCCAAACTTTTCTTGAGATTTTGGAAGAATTGTTTGCTTTGAATGCCCATAATTTGTTAGCTTGAAAAGTACTTCGTAAGTAAAGTATTTTTTAGGCCTCAGTCCCCTTCTATATGTAGTTGTTAGGTTTCGTCCTTATTGAAGAGGTAGGAGATTCCTGTTGACATCTAATGCGCAGAGGTAGGAGATTCCCGTTGACATCTAATGCGCTTCGTATGGCTTATAGTCATTGTTTTCCTTTTGCTGAGAGATTAGGTCAGAGTAGGTGCGACTTTTTGTCAGTATTGCATAGTCTTCACATTATTGCATAGTCAATACTCAGTATAAGAATGATTCTCCTGCTACGTATGTTTTATATTTGAATTTATTAGGTTATGGATAAATATGAAATTATGATATGATTAATCATGTGTTAGGTTAACTTGTTAGAAGCATGTCTATGAATAATTTTTCCCATTTGATTTAGATATTAATTAATTTTTCTTGATAGTTTATTAGCTAATTAATAAATGTTTCAGAGATAATTAGAGCATGTTTAATTACTTTGCTGCTACATGTGATAGGAAGTTTAGTATTTGTGTGTTTATGTGGTTCCCTTAACGACCTGATTATGAATTATCTTTTATTTATATATAAAAAAAGGTTTCATGATTTGATTTACTGCAATTTAATTAGATTAAATTAGTTTATGAAAATCGGGTTGTTGCAACCATTTGCCTGCTCTCAGAGATTTAGACACTCCCTCTACTAAACTCTGAAGATAATGGCCAAAAGTCAATGAGATTGGCTTGAAACCACAGAGAATTTCAAAAGGAGTGGTACCCAGTAAAGTGTGGAAAGCGATGTTGTATCAAAACTCTACCATGGGTAACCAGAAAGCTCGATTCTTTAGGTTAGAAATGCATATACACCCCATTTGAGTTTCTAGGCACTGATTTACCCTCTCTATTTGTCCATCAGTCTGAGAATGGTAGGAAGTGCTCATCAGTTATTGTACCCCTACCACCTTGAATATCTGCTGCCAGAAATTACTTGTGAATATCTTGTCTCTATTAGAGACCACTCCTTGGGGCAATCCATGCAACTTATAGATAGAATCTAGGAAAATTGTGGCAAGTTTTAAGTTATAAATGGATGAGTGGTTGCAATAAAATGGTTGTACTTTGTTAATATGTCCACCACAACCCAAATCGTATCCTTTCCAGCTGAAGGAGGTAGTTGCTCAGTAAAATCCATGGAAATTTGAGACCAAGCTTAGTCAAGAACAGATAGAGGCTACACTAACCCTGAGGCATTTATATTTTCATGTTTGCTGAGCTGGAAAATACGACAGGTTGCTATATATTCATGGATTTGTTGCCTTACTCCAGGCCACCAAAACAAACTAGTTATCATCTGGATAATGGTTGTTTCACCGGAGTGACCCCCTACACTAGAAGCATGCATGTATTCTAGGATTTGGACTCTCAAAGCAGTGTTATTGCCTACCCACAGTTTGCCTTTGAATTTTAATAAACCATCAGTATAATGAAAGAAAGAGATAATATATGGTAAAGTCACACACTCAGTGATGATACTCTGCACTTCTGTATCATTTATATAGCTCTGATGGATCTCCTCTACCCACACAGGTTTGAGTAGTGTGATAGTTGAACATTCAGCTGCTTTAGATTCCATCCTAGACAATGCATCAATAGATTTATTGTTCTTTCCCTTTCTATACTCTATTCTGTAATCAAAGCCCAAAAAATTATTAAGGTATTTGTGTTGTAGAGGTGTAGATATTTTTTGTAGCAAGTACTTGAGACTTTTTTGGTCTGTCTTGATCACAAAAGGAGCATGAAGTAAATAGGTTCTCCATTTCTCTATTGCCAATAGGATAGCTAAGAATTCCTTTTCATATATGGACAGCCCCAAGTTGTTTACCCCCAGAGCTTCGCTGATAAAAGCTAGAGGATGATGGTTGTTATAAAATTTTCCTTTCAGTGTTCTTTAGTGTTTCAACTTGTGTTGGAACACTCTGGGAAACAATAACGTGTTTCAACTTGTGTTGAAACACATTGGGAAACATGTTCTATCTTTCTTTCCAATTTTACCTTGCTGTCCAGCTGTCCTTATGTGCTAGTTATATGTTTATCTATAAATGTGTATATTCGGATAAGTTGGATTTAAATTGCCTAACCGCATTAGAAACTTATCCTGTAACACCCCACATTTTTCTGCATATTATTTATTTACAACTATATTATATATTTAATAAAAATATTATTTATTTTGGCCAAAACATGCATCATATTTCCATTTAATAATTATTACTTATTTAATTTATTTTCTTGTTACATATCCGTAAAGTGTCGTAGATTACAGTGTTTCTTGATCAGATCCCGATATATACAAGAATTAACATTCCTAATCTTTGAAGATATACACTTAGATATTGATCCCCTAATCCTCATCCTGTCAGAATATAGCCTTATCTAATAAGATATGAAACACTAGGAGACCTATTAATCCATAACTATAAATACACTATTATCGCCATCTTTATACGCGAAAGAAAGAAAGAAAGAATAGATACAACGGCTCCTCCTTATTTTCTTCTGCAACAACAACAGGTAAGTAACAATTGTTATTTTCTTTTGACGGAATTGTTGTCCCCAAACCCACCACTTAAAGTTTTCAATTGCTAAGTTTTCCAAGGCCACAATATCAAGCAGTTTTGGAAAAAAAAAAAAAAAAAGAAGAAAGAACAAATCATTCTGAACCAATTAATTACCATCAGTTCCAAGTTTGGATTAATTATCAAACTACATTCTTTTAAAATCAATTTTCAAGTTGTCCCTTTTATTTAGAAATTTGTTTGGCAACGTCAATTGCCTATTTAAAATTATTATTTTTAATTTCGATTATTTTCTTAACAATTAGATAATTAAGACACTTCCTATATCTTTTTAATATAGGGTTCTCTGATCAAGTACACGGCGATTAGACCGAGATTGTTTTTCTATTTCTAAGGTGGGGGTTTCTTACTTGTTTGTCATTATTAATTATGTCTGTATGATATGTGTACATGTTTAACTTTTATTATATGAATTGTGCTTTGCACCCCTAAGTATGATTGATTAGTTCAATCCCTCAAGCTTTGCATGCTACTTTGCTACATGCCCCTAAGTTATAAGTTATGTGGATACTCGTTACCCACCCTCAAGTTATAAGTCATGTAAGTATTTATTACTTACCCTCAAGTTTTATGTCATGTTTATAATTGTTATTACATGTTATACTATCAAGGCTGTAATTAGTTTTGACAAGCACGAGCTGCATGTAGCTCACCCCCTACTTTTAATATTTCAGGTCAAGGGGCTGGACGTAGAGGAGATGGCGGTACGGTGAAAGCATATGCTCCAAATATAAATTGAATTTTTCCTATTTTTGGTATTTTATTTGCAAGTTAGTCTGAGACATTATTTTCTTAAAAGTTAGATTTTGCTAATTGTTATGAGTTGGAAACAATATATATATTTTATTTAAATGATTCAAGTTCTTTCTTAGATTGTGGTACTTATGAAATTTAGTTAAAGTTTGTGAAGTTATTCGGTTGTGAATGTTATTAGAATGTGATTAAGTAGGAATTGGTTTGTATTTTATATAGGCTTGTAAATTAGGTATGCTTGTACATTGATAAAGTAGGAATTGATTTGCATTTTATATAGGCTTGTACATTAGGTATGCTTGTACATTCACACATTCAAACACTTATACTTAATAGGATAAATTAAAGTACACTCGTATGGGTCTCTTTCCATACGATCAATGTAAGTACACTCGTATGGGTTTTTTTTCCATACGATCAGTATTATATTATGTATTGTTAGTTAATTATATTATAAGCATGTCAATTTATGATACTAAATAATCCCTTATTGAAGATAATTGTGTTCGCAAATAGATTTAGATGTATTTTTCATTTGGTTCTTTTAACGGCCTGTCTAGTATTGTCTTTTATAGACATATAAAAGAAAAAAAAATAATTACTTATTTCTATTTGGAAATGCTTTAAAATATTTTTATGAAAATCGGATCGTTACATATCCAAACCGAAAATCTTCCTTTGGAAGATTTTGGCGGTTATGTTTTGTGTTGATCTTATCTCACTACAAGGAAAATGGTCTTTTGAGACCACAAAAAATGGTCTCAAATAATGAGTATTTGTCACAACTTAAGCAAAGTGGTCTCAAATAATGAGTATTTGTCACAACTTATGAGTATTTGTCACAACTTTATTGTCGTCTCAATAACTCGGTCGCAAATAATATATTTGTGACCACAAAAGTGGTCTCAAATGCGTCTCAAATATTTTTTTGCAACAACTAGTTGTCTCTAAAGTAGTCTTAAAGTTGTCTCAAATAATTTGTACAAGTGGTGACAAATAACTTACTATTAGTGATCACAATTGTGGTGTCAAAAAGTCTTACACAAAAGGCCTATTTTGTTGTAGTGTCTTGCAGGAGATAATTACCATTCCTGGTGGATATTTATATGACTGACAAGAGAAGATCACGTGTGTAAAATAGGAGAAAGAAACCGAGTACAAAGATCAGAATTTCTTCAAGACATTTTCTCACCAAAAGTTGAAGACTAACAACTTCATACTTCTCACATTCTTTGTTGTGAGACTTTGTGCAATCTCTCTCTTAAAAGAGGATTGCTTTGTATGTAAGACTGTATTTTGAGTGTAAATTCGATGGCTTGTTGTGTAATCGGATTTAGGTTGTTTAAGACTTTTGTATAAAACGCATTCCGCTGTGAATGAGATAAAACTTGCTCATGCTTTTGATGCTTTGCCCGAGTTTTGTTTATCTATCTGTTCTTCATTGTAACGTTTTATACAGTTTTACATCTCGACTTTAAAATAAGAAGAGTGTTTGTTCATATGTTACAACACCCTCAGTAACACTCCTCATGACCAGCCCATAAATTCTTTCAATGGTCTTGCATAAGGACAACCCCTAATCCATTATAGCTAGCATCAGTTTCCATGACAAATTATTTGCTGAAAAAATCTGGTAATTTAATCACTGATGCAGAAACCATTGCTTGTTTCAACTTTGTAAAAGCTTCATCAGCTACTAAACTCTGTGCAAACTTTCCCTTTTTGTGAGGTTTTTCAGTGGCTTGGCTAGCCATCCATATCCCCTGATAAGTTTTCTATAGTATCTAGTGAGGCCTAGGAATCCGCTTAGTGCTTTTTGTTTTTGGTTGAGGCCAATGGGTCGTGGCTTCAATTTTCTTAGGATTAGCAAAACACTCCTTGTGCTAATAACATTCCCCAACTATTCCACTTGTTTTTTGCCAAGTGCACCCTTAGATAGTTTGGAAAACCACCGATTCTTCTTTAAAATATCAAAGATCGTCCTTAAGTGAAGAAGATGGTCACTATGGATTTGCTAGAAATCAAAATGTTATCAAAGAAAACCAGTACAAATTCCCTCAAACAAAAAACTTGGTTCATGACTGCTTGGAATGTAGCTGGAGCATTAGTGAGGCCAAATGGCATCACCCTAAATTCATACAAACCAGATGATGTGACAAAGGCTGTTTTGGGGATATCTTCAACTGCTACTCTAATTTGGTGATAGCCAACCTTGAGATCTATCTTGGAAAACACTTGAGCTCCACTCAGCTAACCTAGAAGATTTTTCCCTAAGGGAATTGGATAACTGTATTTAACAATGATGGAGTTCAGCTATTTATAATCTACACAGAACCTTCAACTCCCATCTTTCTTTTTGACCAGCAACACAGGTGAAGAATATGGAGTGTTACTTAGTTTGATCATCCCTGAATTGAGTATTTCTTTTACCAACTTCTCAATCTCCAGACTTTGTAAAAGTGGATATCTGTAAGGATGTTGCTTGACTGGTTCCACACTTAGTTTGATGGGTATTCTGTTATCAGAGCCTCTCTATGGTGGTAATTCAGTTGGAGTGTCAAATAGCTGCTTATATTCACACAACAAAGGTATTATTTCTGTAGCAGTGTCACTGGCCTTTTCAATTTCTTTTGTTGTGATGAAACAGAGGTACATGGGATCTACCCCATGATTCTTTCTCATCATGGTTTGTGGCTATTAAGCGGTGACCATGCTAAGCCTCCCCTCAGATTGCATCCCATGTAGAGTCACATGCTTTCCCTTCATATTGAATTGAACAATATATTCCTTGAAATCAAGAGTTTTTGGTCCAAATTGACCAAGAAAAAGTACTCTATATCACATCCCCCCAATTTCAGTAATCTTGTATGTATATTAAACATACACTCTCCCATCTCCCAATCAAATTGTCGGCATTTGGAGTTACACTCAATTTTATTGCCATCAGCCACTGTTACCGCCAAAGGTTTTGTGTACACCACTAAACACCCTAGTTTTTCATCAGTATGAGGATCAAGAAGTTGTGAGTGCTTCCTGAGTCAAGCAGCATAGTGATCTCTTTGTTAGCTACTTTGCCCATCAATTTAACAGTGTCAACATGCCTTTGTCCTGCCACATCATTCAAAGTAACTTGTGGCTCTTCCTGCTCATCCGTAATCTCTTCCAAAACTAAATGTTCTACTATTTCCTCTTCTGGGTCAGATATAATTAGAAACAACCTCATGGAAAGTTTCATGACAGTTGGAACATAGATTCTTATATCTCATAGCTACCATTTCCTTTGCGGTCAGTTTCTCAATTGGTGAATATCTTTCACCTACAGTAGGGGAAAACTAGGGTTTTCTGGAGTCAGTTTTTCAATTAGCCCCTGTAAAGTTGGTATTGGATCTAGCTACTGACTTTTGTCCCTTGGTGAGGAAATGCACAATGTCCTTATGTTTAAGTGCAAGTTGAGTTGCAGACAACAGGGACTTCTACCAGTTTCCCAATCTCTTTCTTAACCCCCCCCCCCCCCCCCCCCCCCCCTCTAATGAAACTCTCAATGAAGTATTCTTGAGTTAAAAGTTTATGCTTCTCTACCATCAAAGCTTTCAACTCCTCAAATTCATGGATATAAGTCTGAACAGAACTAGTTTATTAAACTGGGCTGTCAAACTACTTCATGTGGGATTCATAAACCTTCCCATTACCAGTTCCCAAAAGCCTCCAAAGACATATTTTATTTTCCATCTATGTAGTCAACATACCATTGATCTGCTAAGCACTCTAAATTCATAGCAGTTAATCTAATCTTCTCATAGTCAGACATATGGTTATACATGAAATATCCATGGCATTTTCGAAGCCACAACCTAGGATTGTCCCTAAAAAACTTTGGAAAATCATGTTTTGACATCTTACTCTGAATACCACTTGTCACGAAGGACCAGTAAATTCACACAGAAATGAGCTCGTGAGCTTAAAAGACATAAGAACTTCGTAGATATTGAGAGAGAATCGGAGTTCTGCATTCATTTGTAATAATGGAATGAAAATGCATGTGTGAGTTGTTTATAATACAGCCTCATGCATACAGTGTGACTCACCCGAAACGCGGCGTTTAAGCCAACAAGCAATACGATGTCGTTCTCCCTATCAACTATCTTACGTTTTAATAAGTGAAAACGCGACTTTAACCAACAAAATTAAAATAACGGAATAAACATAAAATGATAAAAAATGACAGCAACAACAAGGTAACAGTGTCTCTCTTTCATTGTGATAGTTCTATATTTTATGATGTGTAATTTTGATTTTAGAAAAAAAAAATTAAAACACATTACTTATGCCTCATCAATCTACTCATCGGTTTTTCTCAATTTTTGACAACATATACAGGTCACATGACTAATTCCGAACAATTTCTAAATTCTCGATAAAATGGCCTAAAATTGAACAACTAATTAAGTTAGGGTTAATTACGAAATGCAACCTGTACTATTGGCCTTTTTTCCATTTCTAGTTCAAACTAAATATTTTTCCGATTGCAACCTGTATAACGCGTTTTTATTGCAGTTTGCAACTCCGGCCATATTTCAGGCTATATAGGCCATGTGCCATGCACATGACCTCCATGGGCCAATAATATGGCGACACGTGGCCACTAATAAAAAAAAATCGAAAAAAGGAAATAAATACTTATAAATTATTTAAAAATTTTAAAATAATTCATAAAAAATATAAAAATAATTTAAATTTATAAATATTTCATAAAAAAAATAAAAAATATTTTGAAAATTTGAAAATTCAAAAAATTAACAAAAAAATCTAAAATTAATTTTAAAAATTCTGAAAATAAATATAAAAAAAATCGAAAATACTTTTATTTTGAAAAAAATCGAAAAAAATTGTAAATTATTTAAAAAAATAAAATAATTTATTAAAAAATATAAAATTATATAAATTTCTAAATAATTATATTTAAAAATTTAAAAATATATTTTGAAAATTTTAAAATTCAGGAAATTAACAAAAAAACCTAAAATTTATTTTAAAATTTCTAGAACTAAATATAAATTTTGAATAATTATTTTGAAATTTTTAAATTCATTTAAAATCAATAATTAAAAAAAATTATTTCTGAAAACTATTTTAAATGAATTTGGGAATTGAGAATTAAATTTCCAATTCCTCTCCATTTTCTTTACGCGCGCATAGAACAATAATAATGATCATGGACAGTAGAAGTCTGAGTCTTCTCCGATAAACCTGGCTTCTCGGCCTTATGAAACCCAGCAGCTATTCAAGTGGCAAGATGACGACGGAACTGCGAGAGGGAAGGCCGACTTCTCTTTTTTTTTTCTTTTTTTTTTTCTAGTTTGACGTCTGCACCAGATAGCTGAATCTCCTTCAATGTGTCCGCCAACGAGATAATTTTAAAATTCAGGAAATTAAAAAAAAAATTATTCTTAAAATTCTAAAAAAACTAAAATTCAGGAAATTAACAAAAAAAAAAAAAATTAGATTTTTTGTTAATTTCCTGAAATTTAAAATTTTCAATTTTTTTTTGCATTTTTTATATAAAATTATTTAAAAATTTATATAATTATATATTTTTAATAAATTATTTAATGTTTTTAAAATAATTTACAATTTTTTCGATTTTTTTCAAAATAAAACTATTTTTTATTTTTTTTATATTTATTTTCACAATTTTTAAAATTAATTTTAGATTTTTTTTTTGTTAATTTCCTGAATTTCAAAATTTTCGAAATATTTTATTTTTTTATATAAAATTATTTAGATGTATATAATTTATATATTTTTAATAAAAAAATTACTTTTTCAAAATAATTTATAAGTATTTTCGATTTTTCTTTTTTTATATACTTAAGAATTTTTAAAATTAATTTTAGATTTTTTTTGTTAATTTCCTAAATTTTAAAATTTCAAATTTTTTTTATGTTAAATATTTATAAATTTAAATTATTTATATATTTTTTGTGAATTATTTTGAATTTTTTAAATAATTTATAAGTATTTTTTTCTTTTTTTTTTCTTTTTTTTTAATTAGTGTCCACGTGTCGCCATATTATTGGCCCATGGAGGTCATGTGCATGGCACATGGCCTATATAGCCTGAAATATGGCCGGAGTTGCAAACTGCAAGAAAAAACGCGTTATACAGGTTGCAATCGGAAAAAATATTTAGTTTGGACTAGAAATGGAAAAAAGGCTAATAGTACAGGTTGCATTCTGTAATTAACCCATTAAGTTATGGGATGAAGTAGAAAAAAAAAAAATATTCTCACAAGAAATTAAAACATAATATTTCTTTTAAAAGAAAACGTATGTCGTTCAAATATAAGATCACATTCATATATATATCCAAAGTTCAACTTTAATCTCAATTCTAAGAAAAACTGAAGAAATTTTAGATATGTTGTTCAAATTCGTGGTCAGATTTACCAATATCATAAATTCAATCTTGGGAATATCAATATATGGTGACAATATAAAGTGACAATAATGAGAATTGGTTTGTGGCCCACTTAGGCCATCTCCAACAATGAAACTAAAGTAGTGCAGATTTTGCACTATTTTAGCAGAAAATCAGCACTCTTTTTTTAACAATTTGCACTACTTTTTTCACTAAAAAAAACTATTCTTATAATTTATTTATTTTCTCTTTAGTTTTATTTATTTTCTAATATAAATCAAAATATATGTATAAAATCACATTGAATTTACTATTTTTATATTAATATTTCAGTTTATATTTTTTATATTAATCAAATTAAAAACAAAATATGTAAACAAGAATAATAATAATAGTGCACACAACACATTGAATTAAAATGTGGAAGCATTGTATTCAGCCGACAAATGCTCAATTAATGCATTTCGTGCATAAAACACATTGAATTAAAATGCAAAAACACTGTATTTAGCCCACAAATGCCCAATTAATGCATTTCGGGAAGTGGACTTGAACCTTATTAGGAAAAATCAATTTATTCTTTATGTTTTATTTGTATTTTCGTTTTAGTAATGTTGTATATGATTTTTTTTTTTAGTAATTTTCTGTAGTTATTTACATATTTCATACTGTTGTAATTATATATTTCATGTCATTTTGTAATTTTATTTAATATTTATAATGACTTGTGTAGTAGTTCAAATCATATGATGTTTTTTGTTGTTATTGTTAATTTTATTTTTCAAAATTTTATTTATAAACTTATTTTTTTTATAAGAAAATTTTTGATACATAAATATACTATCTAGTACTTAAAAATATGCATAACAATTAAATACAATATAAAAGAAGTAATAGAAAAAAGAGAAAAGAACAAGAAAATAAGTAGTGCAATAAAGTAGTGTCCATCAAATATAGTGTGGAATTTGCTTAAACACCTAAGTAATGTGTGATACAGTGCATTGTTGGAGATAAAAAAGTAAACACTAATTTGATGCACCATTGAAGATGACCTTGGTAGAACATCCTATAATCAGATAATAGAATTAGGATCAATTTTCTCAAACCCCACCACGAGAAGTATTTATATTATATTGACTATAAAATAAGATTCATATACAAACTCACTACTTAAAAGATGACATATATATATCACTTGTGACTTTTGGTAATATTTCCAATAATCAGGTTGTAAAAAAATATGAACAACAATTGAATTTGAACTAGGCCAAAATAATAGCAATGATAAAGTACGTTGAATACCGTAAAAATATTACCCAAAAGCACAGGAGCAAATGTAAGTTCGGTTTAATCGTTAATAGGAACAATAAAAAAAGATAATATTAATTAAGCTACAAGGGATGCAAAGAAGATGAAAGAGCGTTTATTTTTTAACGCCATCTCCCCATATTTTATTGAACAGAAATCTAGGAAATTATATTCACTCTTTCCTGGTTTCTTCAACCTCAGATGATTTTCCACCGAAAAAGTCAGAAAACGTGGGCAGCTTCATCTCACCTTTATACGACATCGGAATCGTGATGTTTCCGATCACCGGAAGATCAATAACGAGCCCTAATTCCAAGAGATAATCGATGTCCCAATCGCCGCCGATGTCGCGGACGACGCTCATTGCCGCGCTGTGCGGCAGCTTCACCGTCACTTCCAGCGTCGTTTTGTCGTTAGCCTTGAGCGATCCAGGGTCGGGAATGGTGCCTGATACGATTTGCCTCTCGCAGCTCTTCACCACGTAAACAATCTCTCCGATCGGAATCGGAACGGAATAGGGATTGGAAACGGAAACTTTCGCCAGTAAAGTGATCCCGTCGAGGCCGAAACCCTTGAGATCGACATCAGCTATGGCGGCCTCCGGCATCGGCATGTTCGACACCGTCTCGCTCACGTAATTCTTCGCTTTCTCCAGTATCTCCATGTTACTTTGCCTTGATTCCTGCTAATTTGATTGATAAGAGGGTGGATATATAATTTAGAAGAGGATACGTTGATTATTATGAATATGGGATTACGTATGGGGATAGGCGGTGTTAAATCCGCGTTTTCAGATCTACGAGTAATAAATAATATTTTCTTTCTTTGGAAAAAGTTAACTATAACAAATGTTCTGCCAATTAAAATTAAATAATACTCCATTTCCAAATTTTAATATGTTACAATGAATTGGCTCATATGTCACATGGCTCATCACTCCTCAGCTTAACGAGTGAATACTATCCAAAGAAAACCACATTCAAAAATACCTTGGATTCTATAACTTTGGAAATTAAATCGTTTGATTTTGCGAATAAGTTAATATAGCTGAGTAAGTTACGTAGATAAAAAAAGTAAGTGAAGTCATATAGATAAGAATTCAATTTTAAAATTATTATACATTCATCTAGTCAAAAAAATATTCCTTCCGTCCCATTTAAATTTGCATACTTTCATTTTTGGTCCGTCCCACTTAACTTTGCACATATTTAAAAAGAAAATTTCTCTCACAATCCACCTTTAAAAAACTAAAAAATTTTCCAAAATCAATTTTTTCTTAACATCCGTGTCAAGTCAACTGTGCAAATTTAACTAGGACGGAGGAAGTATTACATGTCTTGTAAACAAATTTTATAAATTAATCTTTTGATTTTACAAAAAAGTTAATAAGCTGAGTATGTTATATGGATAAATGTAAATGAAGTTATATAGATAAGAATTCTATTTTATAAATATTATACATTCATCTAGTCCAAAAAAAAGTATTACAGTTCTTGCAACAACAAATTTCGTGTATTAGTAAATAAATTTGAAAGAGATGTACAAAATTAAATTCATTGAATTGAAAGAATGAAATTTAAAACTTGATTGGTTTCTATCTCTAGTTGTCATTTAATTCTTCCCTTCAACTGTATAATACCTTCAAATTGGGAATTGACTTTGATCTTCTTCGATTTGAATTTTGACTTGAGTAACATTAATTTAAAGGTCTTTAAACTTGATCGGACCTCCAAACTATCAAATCTATCGAATATTTGTTGAAATCACCCAACTTGATACCTTAGACACCACCATCAAATTTTGTTAAAATTCATATCATTAGGAAAAGTTCACATCATTAAATATCTTGGAGTGGAGTTCTCTCTCCAACTAATTTGAAAACTATTTCACGTGGGTTCTCCACATGTTCGACGGGATCCTTCTTTGTGAAATGTTTATGCACCATTCTCATATATTGGGGCTTCTGATTGATCCATCATGATTTGATATCTACGATAAACTTTTTGAATGGTTATTAAATTAATGTGATTTATATCTTCTTGATACATGGAGACATCCAATATGTAATGAAAATATATAGTAAGTCATCAATTAAATTAACTATTTAAAAATTTTATTTGATTAATTCATAATATTAAAATAATCAATGTAAAATCGATTTTCAATATATATTTTATTATGTGTTGCATTTTAATTTAGATACAAACTCTGCGTATAAAAAAATGCCCTCTCGAGACTTATTCACGGACGATGCGTCCTGGAGTGAATGAGTCTCTAACTGACTTCCGGAATTTTCTCTAAACATATTGACATCTTTTATAATCATATCAATGAGTTCTTGAATTTTGGACTTGAATTTGATTTGAAGACTTTTTAAACTCGTGTCAAGTAGCCTTCATTTGAACTTGAATTTTATTTGAAGACCTTTTAAACGTGTGTCAAGGAGCCTTGATTTGAACTTAAATTTAAAATTTGTTGATATTTTATACTCGTACCAAGGAGTTCTTGAATTTGCAAGTTAAATTTTCAACATAGTGGATTTGACAGATTTGACATACTTGACTTGGAAAGGTGGATTCATCTGAAGTTGAGCTTATCGTACAGTTTATATTCATGTGGGATAGAAGTGACTATTTTTATCCACTTTAGTCAATGTAGGGTAAGAGCCTTTTAACCACATACTTGACCCTTGTTGGTCGTTGTACACAGTTTATCCTTATGCGGGCAAGGAGTTCTTTTGTTGTTGTTGTTGTTGTTGTTGTTGTTTTGCAGCAAACTCGGACGTAGTAGCGCTTCAAGAACTTTCCATTTATGAGACCGAATCACATACCATCTTCAAGTTCAAGTATGACCTTTTCAACATCTTCGTATAAAGTGATATGATTTGTTGAGGCGCAACGTCTCCGTCTACCTCTTCAAACTTCTTAAAATCTATTCATGTTCTCATTGGTCCATTCTTTTACCTTATT
Source organism: Ajuga chamaepitys (assembly GCA_958295605.1). Lineage (NCBI taxonomy): Eukaryota > Viridiplantae > Streptophyta > Magnoliopsida > Lamiales > Lamiaceae > Ajuga > Ajuga chamaepitys. Next base: position 36,156,643 of record OY282498.1, on the reverse strand, counting down.
TGGATGACACAAACTATCTCGTTGATGTAGCCACCTCTGACTAGCTGAATAATTTTTCTTCATCGATTCTCTTCAACACTTTGAGGAGCACGATGAACACCACCACCGATGTGGTATGATAAAGCCACACTTTCTCTATCATCTTCATCTTCATCTTTATCTTGAGTCCGGGTGTTAATAATGGTTCGCACCTTAGCTTTAAGATCTTCTCCACATGATACGATCAATGTAGTTTTGAGCTTCATGCAAGATGAAACCAAACTTTGACGCCGTCGCGGATATGGGACTTGATCGCCTCATTTCTGTTACTTCTTTTGAAAGGGCCAAGTTTATCAAAGACAAAGACTCTCCGTACCATCTTTCCATGTTCATCAATTGCATCACCTATTGACATGACTTTGTTGTGGACTATTCGTAGCCAACATTTGTTCTCAACGTAGCCCACTAATATAAGAAATAAAGTATATATTATGAAAAGACCAAAATGTGTGTGTGTGTGTGTGTGTGTGTGTGTGTGTGTGTGTGTGTGTGAAAATGTGGAATTGGGATGCAGGAAGAGTTAGGAAATTTTTTGAAACCCTATAAATCCAAACCCCATCCGTGGGGTACAAAATGAAAATTGGTGTCGTATAAACAAGAACTAAGAATAATTGAGCACAAAAAATGTGCTTCGGATTAAGACTAACTGAAGGGGATTGATTGATAATAAAATTCACTGGTTCAGGGTCGAAGAATTGTCGCCGCTGCAAACATCTTTGAAGAGACGGATATATTCATTATCTTCTACAAGAATTTTATTGGTCGAAGAACGTTTAGTTCTTGGTTTTGATGATTGAGAAACATTGTGTTCTTTATTTATTTTATTTTATTATTATTTTAATTTAGCGTAAAAGGGTGAGATTGGAATTTGGTGGGCTGAATTAAGAAAGTTAAGGTCTACTTTTTTCATAAAGTGGAGTGGATTGAGAAATGGGTTGCATTGAGAATTTTTATGGGCTACAAATAGTTTGCACCCATGACTTTTTCTTCAATAATATGATTAGTTTTGGCTCTTTAAATACGGACGGAACTTGTCAGTACAAATCTGACGCCTATTTTGGTGGTTTTGATAGTAGAAGCACTATTCCTAAGAATCTTTTGAGCAACCGTGAGCCCATGTTCTTGATGCTCAGTAGATGTGATAGGCTTCCCTAATGTCTTCTTGCGGATCAAATTCGGCCTTAACAAGAAGCTTGAATGTTTTTGGGTCATAACACTCTGCAACTTCACGTGCTGGGAATCCTCCATGTTCATTCTTGGGTCCATTGATCAGGCTGACAAACCCCTCAACTGTGGAGGACAAGACTTTCTTACATCAAATTGAGTCAATCGGAGTGTGAGATCTTTCAACGGTTCAACTTCAACGCCTTTATTGACTTGAGCAAACAATGTATCCTTCTTGTTTTCTTGACTGTCTTCGGACTTCTCATCTTTTCACTTTCTTTGATCTTTATCACCTTCTTGTCTTTCGCAAAGTATTTTGCATCCGCGAAGTGAGCTTCAGCTTTAGTGAAAGGTTTGTCGTCACCAATCACTCTTTTGGCAATGCCTTGATGACAATACTTGAAACATTGGTGTAAAGTAGAAGGAACCAATCCATTTTCATGTAGTCATGGTCAACCCAAGAACATGTTATATGATGTCACAACATCTATGAAATAGAATAGTACATTCAAAGTCATGTCATCTATCAAGAGGTCCAAGTTTGTGGTGCCAAGTGTCTTATGTACTTCTTGGTTGAATCTTTGAATCATCAATCAACTGCTCAAAAGCTCTTCCATTAAGATCTCTAACTATTTCATCACACACAAAGGGAGAATATTCACAATGGAAACTACATCGATTTGAATCCGATTCACCTTTTGCTTGTGAGTGTAACCAGCCACAAACAATGGTCGATTGCGAGATTGTGATCCAAGCATCAAATCTTTGTCTGTGAAGGTCATTGCAGTTGTGCAACTAACATGAACTTCAACTTTGGACTGAACTTCTTTTCTTTGTTCATTTGCCGTATAACAAGAGCCATTACCGGTGCCATCATGCTCCGAGGTAGCGATAAGATGTGTATTTGCATTCTGTTCGTCTAATACTATTTTTCTTTGTTGGGCCAGTTGCATGACTTTGTCTTTAAATACAAAATAATCTTCTATCGAGTGTCCCACCAACGATGATACTTGTAATATTTTAGGTCATTAGTATGTCTAGTTTCTTTTGGTCGCTTCATTTCAGGCAATTCGATGAGATTCGCTTCCATCAAGTCATCGAATATCCCGGATCTATCGGAGTTCAAGAATGGGTATTGTTTTGTTGCATCTCCTCCAAACTCAATTTTCTTTATCTTGATAGATTTTTTCCCTTTGTTGGTTCTATCATCTTCTTTTCGGCCAAACTTGATAGGCATCGCAGCTACCACAATTGGCTCTTGGTTTGTAGGTTTGGTAAAAAAATTGTCCCCTTTATTTCAATCATGTTTATTGCTGAACTTATGTGGCTCTTGAATTGGCAGTCCTTCTACTCCACTTGCAGCCATGCTTAGCTCCATATGGTGGCTCAAGTAGTTAATTCCTCAAATGTATGTGGTCGAATTTCTTGCAGAATGTACCGCAGGCGCCACTGCATCCCTTGTGTGCACATCTCAATCGCAGATGTTTCAGATAGACGATCTATGCAGTTAAGGCTCAAATTCCTCCACCGGTTGATGTAGTCGACTACAGTCTCTGTTATGTTTTGATCACATAAAATCAGAGAACTGGCCGAACATGTTAATGCGCAAAAATAAGAATAGAATCAGGCACAAGTCAAAGTTTTACGTGGTTCGAACTTGCATTCTACATCCACGGAGGTTCAGCACACCAATTCACTAACTGGATTCAACAATTACAAGAATTGAACAAGAGATTACAAACCCCTAAATCGAAACCCCCAATTTGAGCCAAGAACCCTGACCACTCAATTTTCTCAAACCCATAATGAAAACAAGTGGAAAAACTATACAACTGAACTCGCAATGTTCAAGAACCTAATTCTATACACTTGGTTTGTTTCGAATAACTGCACGTCTCGAGGTATATGTTGAAAATGACTTCCAGCTGAAGACGATTAAGAAACTATTGTGAAAGGGCTTCCTGAAACCGCCACCGTTTGTTATGACATACGGTTCAAGCCTTCAACTTGCTCTCTGGTCCGGTTCTTCACCAACAAAACCCGGTTCCCAGCTCAGTGAACCGATTTGCATAGGATTAGACTATCTTTGATGAAATTGAAATAGTATTTACAAGCTCCTCTTTCCATTGTCGCATGTTGGTTAATCCAATCATACTGTCGGTCCTCCGAGTACTATAGAAGCAATTGAAGAATTCTTTCTCTAATTAATCCCAATTGTCAATTGAGTTGGCATCCAAGTCTGTATACCAATCAAATGCATTGTCTTCCAGAGATCGAACGAATTGCTTCACCAAGTGGTCACCACAATTTCCAGCATCATTACATACCTTAGTGAAGTGGAAGATATGTTGTTTAGGGTTGCCCTTTCCGTCGAATTATAGGAACATGGGTGGCTGATAACCCATCGATATCTTCAGAATGTCGATTTGTTGAGTATATGGCTGAGCTCCGCTCTAATTTCTCTTTGATAGTCCCCATAACGATCTCCTTGAGTTGGCCAACATGAATCACACCATCAATAGATACTTTAATCTCTTTCAGAGATGTTTCCTTATTAATGGCATCACGTCTTGTGGATGTTTTAACCTCTACTTGATCTTTAGCTTGCTTTCCTTTTATTTGAATTGTGTCACCGTCCACATTGCTCATGAGCTTGGCAATTTGAGAATCTTGCTCATGAACATGCTTCGTGAGCCCTTCAAGAACCTCGGTCAAACTTGCAAGTTGTTCCTCAAGAGTTGAAGCATTCAACGACATAACTAGAGTTACTTCTAAAATTGATGAAGAACGACGAGTAGAGCATGGCGAGTGATCCTCCTCATTTGTGATGAGGGAGGCAAAATATTGTGCATTCTTGTCAACAACTTCGAAAGATGATGACTATGATTAGAGAGTTTTCAACATGCTTCTTGTGATGACTCCAACGCTAGCACTTGAAGACTTTGAGGAATTTATCTTGATTGTCAGAGCCTTAAGAGTGGCCATTGCTTGACTTTGAATATTTGTGTCAAAGAGTGAGAGATGAGAGGTAGAGATAGTTCACTGGGCGTGACAAAATTTGGAGCAAAAATTTCGTGTATTAATATGTAAACACGAAAAGATGTACAAAATTAAATTCCTTGAATTGAACGATATTTACAACTTGGTGGTTTTTTTCTCTAGTTATCCTCTGATTCTCTCTTCAATTGTATAATGCCTTCAAACTCGGAGTTGACTTTAACCTTCCTCGGTTCTAGACTTTGACTTGAGTAATGTTAATCAAAAGCTTGTAAGCTTGATTTTGGATTAAACAATGTGCTTGGATGAATACTCCAAGAACGACTTCGAAGATCTTAACGAACAATGAAGAAATCCTTTGAATTTTTAACTTGAAAACATCGGAGGGGCTCAACACCTTAATCTTGGATCAAGCGTAGAAAATCTCAAGATTGGCGTTTGAAAGGCCTTAAAAATCTTAAGATAAGCTTTGTAACGCCTTCCATTTGCTTCTTGAACTTGTGTTGTGTTCTTGTTCGATGATTTTTGGTGGAGAACCCTAATGGACCTAGGATCCCAATGGAATAATTTGATTGGTCCTACAAAATATCAAATCTATCAAATATTTTGTTGAAATATTACTAAATTAATTATATAAATTAATTTAATAACCACCCAACTTGATACCTGCGAAACCACCATCAAATTTTGTAAAAATCCATATCATTAGAAAAAGTTCACATTTTTAAATATCTTGGAGTAGATTTCTCTCTGCAACTGATTTGAGAACAATTCCACTGGGTTCTCCACGTGTTCGACGGGATCCTTCTTTTGTATAATGTTTATGCACCATTCATTGGTCCATCATGATTTGATATCTACCATAATCTCTTCCAATAGTTACTAAATTGATGTGATTTAATTTAGTAATGTCTTGACACGCGGAGACTTCCAAGCGGTCAGTAAAATATATAGCAAATCATCAATTAAATTGACTATTTAACTTATGAATTTTATTTGATTAATTTCTAATATTAAAATAATCAATATAAATTTGATTTTCAATATATATTTCATTATGTGGTGCATTTTAATTAGATATAAAATTTGTGTATCAACAGTTCTGTTAGACATAATTTATTGGAACAAAAAAGAATACAGATCATTCTTATTATGAGCCAAGTTTCAAATGTAGGCAAGCCATCTTAACTTAGTTACACTCTATTCAAAAAAGAAACAAACTAATTAATATCATATAGTTTAAAATTTGATTTTTCAACTTCGTTACACTCTCTTACTGAAAAAAAAATGCTTATTAATATCTTATAATTTAAAATGGGAATTTTCAAGCCAATATAATAAATTTGGGCGCAAACTTGAAAAATAATAACTGGCCTAAACTTATGCATAATTTTTTTTAGGCAATATACATCTTGAAGTCCTTAAAGTATTGATGTTTGTTTTAAATAGTCCTTAAAGTATCATTTTGTTTTAATTGGTCCTTAAAGTTCTAGTTTTTTTATTCAATTGGTCCCCTGAAGTATTTTTTATTTTAATTAGTCCCTTATGTTTTGGAATTATTTCAATTAGTCCTTAAACTATTACAAAAATATATTTAAGGTCCCTAGAAGAAAAAAAATACATAAAATATGTGAAATCACCGATTTAATTCAAAATGATATTGTAGCATATCTTTTATTAAATAAATGTTTTGTAATTTATCATTATGATGCTTTCCCCCTGAAACGAAGGTGAATTATACTAAAATATCGATTTGAATAAAACTCCAAGATTATATTTTTTCAAGAATTTCATCCAAACTTTGAGAAAATACTTTGTGCTACTTTATTTTAGTTAGAAACGTGCTAATTTGATCCAGATATTTTGAACTCTAACTATATTGAATTTAAAGTAAAATTGAACATTATCAACGAAATAACTTTAATTTTTTTAAATATTGTAAAGACCTTCAAACATAAAATTTCAAAGTCCTTTCGTTAATAATGTTCAGTTTTACATTAAATTCAAGATAGATAGAGTTCAAAATATCTCAACTAAATTATCACTAAAATTAAAGTACCACAAAATATTTCTCAAAGTTTGGATAAAATTATTGAGAAATTATAATCTCGAACTTTTGTTCATATCCTATTATAGTATAATTCACCTCGTTTGATGGTAAAAGTATCATAAACAAATAACACAATATTTATTTAATAAAAGATATGTTATAATATTATTTTGAATTAAATCGACGATTTCACATATTTTATGTATCTTTTTTTCTTTTAGGGGGCCTTAAGATCGAATTTCGTAATAGTTTAAGGATCAATTGAAATAATTGTAAAACATAAGGGACCAATTGAAACAAAAAATACTTCAGGGACTAATTGATTTAAAAATTTATAACTTCAAGGACCAATTAAAACAAAATGATACTTTAAGGACCATTTAAAACAAACATTAATACTTTAAGGACCTTAAGATGTATAATGCCTTTTTTTTATAGCTTTCAATGTACATATAATGTACATAGGTTACTTCAAACTTCAATTATTGCCACAGAGCCTGAAAGCAGAATTTTCGTCTACTCATGTATAGATATGAGATTCTCTCAAAAAACGTATAAATATGAGATACAACTTTCTTTTTCTTCCTTTTTTTTTTTAATTTTAAATTTTCTAAAAAATTAATTGACTAAAAATGTTGTTATATCGCTTGAAAATCGGTACTAAGACTCGCAATTGTGTGGAGAAACAATACTGCAAAATATTAAAAATGGTAAGTACGATGTGGCGTAGAAGGACTCCAATATCTCAGGCGACGACGCCTTCGCCCGCTTCTACACCGCCGTGGAGTCCGATATGGAGGCTGCTCTTCAGGTTTGACCAATTTCTTACAGTAGTCAGTTATCCAAACACTTGCTCCTTGGAGGTCACGAAGAAGAAGATTGTATTCACTTGGCAGCCTTACTGTACATTAACTAATCTCGGTTCACCGCAGATCCAGCCGTCAAGCTCGCGATTTCGTCTCACTTTTAAACCTGAATCATCATCGAACCGGGTCTCTTTGCTCCGACGAACCTCCAGTCTTTCTCGATCACTTTCGTTATTCAGTTTAAATTGGCAATTGCATCCGAATAACAATCGGTTACTGAGGAATATGTAAGTGATTGATTAAACTGACTGGTTGAAAAGTGATTGCAGTTGAGTTTTGAAGAATCAGTATATTTCTATTTGTTGAAGTTTTTGTTTACTTCTAATTTTGAGTTGTGTGTTTCGCTGCATTTCTTTGGATTTGGGTATATCTTTGTAGAAATGCATTTTGTGAGTGAGTTTTTCTACGAAACGTTTTGGCCTCCGATCTAGGTAAATGTGACATTATGACTTGGGAATTTTGATTGCGAGATTTGTTGTTGTTAGTAATGAGTATGCTACTCTTGCTTGAAGTTAAATGTTTGATGCGTCTGTAATGTTGACGGAGATATAGGTTTCTACTTCCTTTTTTCTTTGTTTTCTGTCTATGGAACAGTGGAAAGTGAACTTTTGTTAATTGAATGTTGCAGAGAGCATACAGGTGGAAAATGAATTTTTTGATGTTGCGGTCCAACAATCAGACTGCAGCTTAGGGGCTGCAGCCTATTAAAGAGACTCAAGAAAAGGTAAATTATGTGGCACAGGGTGTTCCTACATTAGAAGGTGTCCAATACTGGAGCTCGCATCTAGCATCGCTGAGGGATATGACGAAGATTTTCTTAATTTACTTTTCTATGACTCAGTGGTTGACTGGTTGTGCAAGTTTGCTGATTCCATCACTTTACTCTGCATTTAATTGATAATCATAATACTATTATGACAGTCTGTATTTTGGGTTTCAAGAGAGCAATGAGGTTGGCCAGACAGAAGCATATCAAACTCTCAACATAATTCTTAATTTTTGAAGTAATGATAATTCATAATTTTACTTTTGACACTCTTTGTGCAGAAACATTCTGGTTTTAGCTCTTCACAATATGTTGTGATGATGGATCTTTTGACTGGAACAAAATCTACACCTAATATCACAGTGGTTAAAAGTTGATTCACCTGTTTGAAGACCTTACTGATTCAAGCATTAACAGTAAGCTAGCTATACTGGAAAGTTAGCAATTTTTAATTCTCTTTTATTGGAATAATTAGTTTATTACTGAAAGTTTCCATTGATTGGAGACTATTATTCTAGCTTGGGTTGTTTATGAATCTGTCTTAATATTATTAACTCATATGCTCAAGTCTTGTCCTTAAATTACTTTTCAATTTTCATACAGTTCTCTCTATTCAACGTTTTCCTTTCTGCATATTCTGGATCTTGACATGCATTGTTTGGGTCTTAAGAACAGAGGCTCTTTGGTTTTCATTTCAATAGATTTGAAAATGTTTAATTTTCTGTGCTTATTTCGATTGAGTGCTAAATTCATTTTTTTCGACATGTATGTCTTCATTTTGTTTATATATCTACTGAATTTTGTTGGTTTTTTTTGGGCTGAAACCCCTAATTGGTATAAGAAATCCTTAAATTGAGTAATATTTCGTTCAATCTATTAATTTATTTGTAGCCTTCATATATGCTAGTGAAAATCAGTAATCTTAACATAGGAGACTGTTAATTATTTTTGTGTTTGTCGTGAGACCTGTTAATTTAATTGTGTTCCTAATACATTTATGTGATGAAGTTTCCTTAACATATGTTAATCTGGTAGCATTCTTATACATTGCATGCGACAATATTTCTTAAATTTTTGTGTTCAAATTGCAAATCTGAAAAGAAATGATACGAATCACATATTCAATAAGCTAGCATTATTTTTGTTTTTTTTTTGTTCCCTCTGCTTTATATTAGTCTTGATAGACTTTCCTGTTGTGCAGAGAAACATGGATGAGGAGGACAAAGACTTCCGTCATTCTGAAGAGATTATTCTCACTTTGAAAGATGTAAGAGCTACTCTGGTAATTGATGTTCCATTCTATGGCCAATTTCATGGGATTGTTGGGTGCGTGTGAACCTTTTGTCTTTATTATTGTTTCCCATGTCTTTGTTGTTAATTATTGTCCTTAGCTGTTATTTTGATGAGCGATTTCTTCCTTATCATTATTTTATTAATCTTTTGCAGTTTTGATGTTTCACACTTCACTTTTGGCTAAAAGACCTAGTTTTTAAAGAAAACAAATTCTAATTTTTTGTTACCTGGGAATTATTAGTACTTTAGGTTGGAAATTGAAGTGAGTTTACATTTGGTGCATTTTTTCACTTATTTTCTGATTTATATATGTTTTTACATTATGAGGTTCCTCCCTTAGTCCCTTACAATTCCTCCTATATCAAATCATTATGATTGCTATTTGATTTTTTCGAGTTTTATGATTGCTCTTCAATCCACCTCTGAAATTAATCATCATTTTTTCAGATATTGTACTTAGAGTTTAAGGTGAAAATAGTAAAAGCACAAACTGCTGGTTTTTTATTAATTTTTATATTTTGTATTTTACACTTTAGATATATCTTATTATGACCTTATACTTAGTGTTTTTTACTATTTTGTGTTGTAGATATTTTGATAAACAAATAGATTTTTGTGTTTAATTCTATCGTTTTTTGTGCTTTTTTTTGCAGGATAATGAAAAATGATTCAAAAGAAAAGATGCGGATCTGTCATGGATTTAAGTATAGAGAAATTAATTTGTTATTTTTTTTTCTTTTCTAGCTCTGAGACGCAATATAACTTTGACATTTAGAAATAAATGATTTTTTAAAATCTAATATTTACTCTTTCTTATGTGATATATTATTGAAGATTAAACAACACAAGTAAATATTAATTTATGTTTTATATATATATATATATATATATATATATATATATATATAATTACAAAGAAAATAAAAATCTCTCTATATATATATACAAAAGTAAAATGAGGGTTACTACTGTAAATTATATTTTCCCGCCTAAAATATATCTTTAATGCATTCTTAATTTCTTTTAAGGCATTAATTATATTTTTTTTCTTCAAATTAATATAATATTAAGTATTACCTTCATTAATAAATGAATATATACTTTATTAAATTAAAAGCAAAAGTTAATGTGTAATTTACTGATTGACTAATTAAATTATTGTATTTACAAATATTAATTTGTTATAATTAATCATGGGACTACGACTTTCACATATAGTTATATATGATAATTAATCTTGAAATTATTTTTTATTACATATTCATATTTTCTATTTATTAATATTATTTCTTTATAAATAATAATTACACTTTGCAATCTAAACTATGAGATTTTATATGTGCTACAATCTATATTTCTATTTAAAAAAATAAAATTAACATACTTGACCTAACTAGGTTTTTTAGAGTTTTCAATATAAACAATACTTTGTCACATTTTTCCATATTTTGCAACCCAAGCAAAATATACAGACATATATATATATATATAAATTGTATATTTAAATAAATTTCAACATATACATATATTATTCAGATATATTGAAGAATTCATATGCTTTATTATGTTAGTCCAACTATAGAATAATCATTGAATTTTATTTTATTAATATCAAGATTTATTTAAAATCTAAAAAGTATTTGAGTATATTAAACCACCATGTAAAATATTAAAACTTGAAAATTAATTTTTCTTAAAATAAAGTAAATAGTTATAGTTAAATTTTGAAAAATTACTTGCATAAATCAAAATATTTAAAAAATTGAAAAAAATAAAAGAAAACATTAATTTTCTTATAATACAATTCAATTTATTTTATTTGATATATTTTGGTGAATCGTGTGATACCTATGTATTTGTATTTGTTTTAATATTCAATTTCAATTAAGCTATTATGGTGTTCGCATAGGTTAAGGTGGATACACACACACACACACACTTAATATATATTTGGGTTTCAATATTAGGAGATATTCATCATTAAAAGTAGATATAATTTATTTTTTACATTTAATAATTTATCTTAATGTAAATTTATAAAATATTATATTTATAAAATGTAAGTTATATTAAATCCATACACCACTTGGGAGAAATTGATATTTACATTATTTATATTTTGGGTTTATATTATTTTGCAACATGTAGTATGCGCGTTTTTCAGTTTCTTTTTTGTTTTTAAATCACAAACTGAACTACACGTTTTTTCACGCTTGCAACCTTTGCCACCAATTTAAGTGCAAAAAATAAAAGAATATAGAAAATATTTAAATAACATAAATTGTTAAAAAATCTAAAAAATATTTTTAAATTCTAAACTTCATTTAAAATGCCAGAAAATTAACTTAAACATGTTGAAAATATATTAAAATTTTGAGTTTTTTACAAAAAAGTACAAATCAAATAATTTTAAGCAAGAAAAATAAAAATTTATTACTTTTTTTAAAATCATAAAACTATTATAAATTTCTGAAAATTATCTTTTAAACTCTAAAAATTTATTTAAACTATTTCAAAGTTACCTTGAAAAATTATTTTAAAATTTCGTTTAAGACATGTGGAAGTATCTATGAAAAGTCTAATTTTATGATATAAGTATCTTTTCAATTATTTTTTTGAAAAAAATAAATCCTTTTAAAAATATTTAAAATTATTTGAAGTAATATCAAAATTATTGGATCTTTTTTTATGAAAATTGATTTTTTTATTAAACTAAGTTTATGATATTTTAAATAAGTTTTTAGAATTCAAAAATAAATATTGTATTCTCTAAACATTTTTATTAGTTTTAAATAATTTCTTTTCTCTCCGAAAATTGCTACCAAAGATTGCAAAGGTGGGAAACCACAAAGTTCAGTTGATCGTAAAAAAGAAAAAATGATTATTCAAATATTCATTTAGTTATACTATAATAATTCTATTTTTTTATATTAGATAATATTATATTTAATTTAATAAAATAATTACTTTTTAAATAAATTTCCGTGCATCGCACGGGAGCGATACTAGTATAAAAAAAAACTATAAAAGAGCATCATCAACAACAATTTATGAAAAAGAAAAGACAACGGTCGTTGACCGTAGTCTAAGAAAATCACCAACCATGGTCATACATACCGTTGTTGTAGAAGCTACTATGACGACAACGGTTATCAACCATAGTCTTTATCGTCAATTACTACGGTTCATTAACCGTAGTTATTGGTGTTAGGTCTACCACTACGGTATCTACTACCACGGTCGTTGAATGCCTTTAAGTACGATTTTTTACCATAGTCTTAAACCTTTTTTGTAGTAGTGAAAGCTTTCTTGAGTTTGTAAACATGCACTGGAGAATATGGGTCTTCAAAACCCTTTTGGTTGTTCTACAAAAGCAATTTCTTTCAAAAAAACCATTCAAAATGGCACTTTTTCACGTTCATATGATAAAAAATGATTTTTATGCAAGCAATGGAAAGTAACATTCTAAATGACTCTAGACGTGCCACGAGGGAAAAAGTTTCTTCAAAATGAATGCCCTCCGCTTTAGTGTATCCTTGGGCAACTAGTCTAGCCTTATTCCTAGTGATATTACTAAATTCATCAGTTTTGTTGCGAGAAATACATTTGGTCCCTATCACATTAGAGTCCTTAGGACTTGGAACAAGTTCCCAAACATCATGTCATTCAAATTGCTCCAATGTTTCCTACATAGCTTTTATCAACACTCATCAGTTAGAGCCTCTAATGTTTTTAGGTTAAATCATTTTCCGATAGTCAAAGGTTACCTCTTGTTTTCATACCATCATTTAATTCACCTATTACCAGGTCGCTCGGATGATCTTTCTAATTTTTTGCAGGAGGATCTCTTCTCCGTTCCACAACATTTTCCTTGGGTTCACTGACTTCAACTGTTTGAGTTGTTTCATTGTCCAGTTTCTTTGGAGAAAGAACTTCAGTGGGACTCTCATTGTTACGAATATTCTCCTCGGTCTCAGAGTCATCTACTATTCTAGAGTAATCATCAAAGACAACGTTGACACTTTCCATGACAGTTTGCGTTCGGAGGTTATAAACCTTGTAAGGTCGGCTATTGTTAGAGTATCCAAGAAAAAAACCCAGATCACTCTTAGAATCAAGTTTCCCATGAGGTTCTCGATCTTTGTAGATATAGCACTTACACCCAAACACATGTAAATAACTGAGATTGGGAGACTTACCTTTCCAGATTTCATATGAAGTCAAACCAATACCTTTTCTTAGGTACACCTGATTGGTGACATAACATGTTGTGTTTACAGCTTCAGCCCGCCATCTTTAAGACATCCCCTTTGAAGCTAGCATGACTCTAGCCATCTCCTGCAAAGTTCTATTCTTTCTCTCAACAACCCCAATAGTTTGGGGAATCTTTGAAGCTGAGAATTCATGTGTAATCCCTCGAGAGGCACATAAGTCACTAAAAGACGAATTCTTGAATTCATGACCGGGATATGTTCGAATTTTAGTGATTCCACATTTTTTCTCATTCTCAAGTTTTAAACGTTTCACATTTTTCTTTAATGAAGTTAACTCCTGAATATCAAGAGAAGTCATCAACACACACAAATATAAATTTATTACGGCTAATACTGTCAACCTATACAGGACCCATCAGGTCCATGTGCAGGAGTTCGAGTATCTGTTTAGTAAGAACATCATGCAGATCCTTGTGAGGAGTATGCTACTGTTTTACATACTAACAAGGTTCACACAATCTATGTGCCTTCCTTTTGACTTTCATCATTTCGTAAACAACCAGTGAATTTGAAAAATTGGCCAGGTGGTCATAGTTGACATGTCCAAGCTTTTGATGTCAAATTTATGCTTCACTCAAAACACTAAGATAACATGTGTTGTCAAAATCCACTAAGTAGCAGTGATCAGCTGACCTTGTCCCTGTGAGAACACACTTATTATATCTATCAAGAATGCAACATTTATCTTGTGTGAGTTTGACATTCAATCCCTGATCACACAATTGATCGATACTTATAAGATTTTTTGTTAAGTTCTTAACAAGCAACACTTCCTCTAAATTAGGCCATCCGCTCACATTCAAGGTTCATGTTCCAATTAATTTATTTCTAACTCCATCCTTGAAAGTGACAAACTTATCTTCTAGAGGAGAGAGATTTTGAAGGTTTGCTCGAACACCGGTCATGTGGCGGGAGCATCCGCTGTCATAATATCAAGTGCCTTTGAAGCTCGATCCTAAGGCAAGAAGAGAGCTAAAGCATTTATCCCCTTCTTTTCGAACCTAAAATTTGGGTTGTTTATGATTTTTATCAACTTTCTTTGTAGGTTTGGATTTTGACTTTGTCTAAAGTGAGCTTTATATATGCCCATCAAGTAACCTTGCCATTATAAAGATCATACAGATCCTATAACAATTAGAGCGTATATGAACTTTAATTCCATAGTAGTGGAAAGTGAGAACAAATCTAAAGTTCTCTGCAGAATGTTCTTTGGTCAGAACGAGCCACGGGATTTGATTTCTTATATTTCAGAGTTATTCGAACATGACTAGGATGTTTCAGCAAATCCGTTCCAAAAGATCTACCTGTTTTTCTTACCTCATAATATCTATTAGTCTTACAAGAGGATTGCCTTGTGGGTCGCTTTTTGTTCCTCCTTGTACTGTGATGAAGGACATCTGATTGTGGTCCCTTGATCCCTTTCATGAATCTGGTGAGTTCATTTTTTAGCATCTGAATCTCCTTCTCTTTGTTCTCATTTACCTGTTGTAAATTAAACAATTTATGTTTTCAAGAACTTATTGAAATGTCCTTTGATCCAATTACTTGTTGGGCTATTTTAAGTTCATTCTCTAAGATGGTTGTTCACACTGAAGACAAATTCTAAGATTCGGAGGAGTTTCTTGAATTTTCTCTTTTTCTCCATAGAGTTTTACTCCTGCCTCAAGAGATTTTATGATCCCGGCTGCTTTGTTTGCCCTTGAGGAAATTTCTTCATACATGGCCTGCAATTTCTCTCTAGCGGGACACGATTCAGCTAAGGAATCATCAGAATCTGAGTTGTTTCTATTGTTCTTCATGGCTAGTTCATTGAGGTACGAACATGAGCCATCAGACATGTGTATACTCTCATAGAGGTGAATAATGCCAAATTGCTTGTATGTTGAGTTACTTCTTTAGATTGAGTCTCGTCATCTGACTCAGAGTCACTCCAGGTAGCTTTATATGCCTTATTTTTTTCTCAAAAAATTTGGGCATTTAGCTTGATAGTGTCCAAATCCTTTGCATTCCCGGGATTGATCATTTTCCTTCTTGTTTCCCATTGTTTTGGGAGTCCTGCCACCAGGTTTATTCTTACTGATAGTTCCTGCAGGATTCCTACCGAGTCCCTTGGTGGTATTGAACTTCTTCACCATTTTCCCGTAATTTTTTTCCAGAAAGGCCATTGTATCAGCGAATCCTCCTACATCTAGATCTCCAGGTTCTCCTTCAGACTTTTGAGAAACCTCAGCTTTCAAGGCAATCCCTTTGACTTTGATCGAATCATAACCATTGTTGATTGCAAAAGTCCTTAACTCACCCATGAGGTCATCCAACGACATATCTTTGACTTTCATAAAACGAAAGCGAGTTGGAAGAGTTCTCATTATTTGGAGATTTGTCTATCTTCGAAGATTTCTTCACCAAGAATGTAGCACTCATTCACAACGTCACAAAAATGAATATAGAAGACATTGATGTTCTCATCCTCATTCATGTGGATGTTGTCAAATTTTAGAGACAACCTTCGAAGTTTTCCAAGTTTCCTTTGCAAGGGTGCATTTAACGATCATTATGTGATGCATTCGATCAACCGAGTCAAGAATAGCATATAAGTCGGTGTAATTTGCCTCCTCCTCCTGCATGTCCTTGTCACTTAAAGACTCCACTAGCTTTGGAACCATATTTTTTTCTTTATTTTCCATTTTCGGTCATTCCCATCATTTCTCAATGATGTACCAGCATTTCTTTGAACAGAAATAGAACATCATCATGTATTACCAATATGAGTAGTTTGCCCTGTCCAAAAAATGAGGGACGCAACGAAGTGTGGTCAAGAGATGTCATCACAATTCCCTTGGTCTACCTATTTAAATAAATTGGAACCTGCTCTAATACCAATAATAATATTAGAACTTGTGCTCGTGTGCAATGTTCTTAAACTGTACAACTTGACTAAAACCCAAAAGTACTGAAATTAATTAAAGCAGTATGTTCTTAGAAAGTAAGAATATATATGAAACAAGAATAACAAAAGTACAGAAAATTTTCGAGGAAGAATCCCTCTTCCTCTCAGACCTCTTTTATTAGTGAAGAGTTGTGCACAAATACAATTTGGACTTACAAGAATTCAGGACTCCCTCCTAAGTAGTCAACACTACACGCACTCCCCTAACTACTTGCCCAGACACCAGATCACTCAGTTGGACTTTGTGCAAAGAATCACTCTTACTGCACTATGAGATCTCTCGAACTCGATTGACAAAATTCTCCCGCATATGTCCTATTCACTAGATGGTGTTCCTAGATAGGGTGAACACCAACTATACAGATTGTAGCTCTCATAATGGATTACAAGATATCAAAGTAATTGAGTGCTGGACATCTATGTTGAACTTCTTCTATATACTTGATCAAAAGAATATGTTCAAAAAGATAAATTAAATTATACTTAAATCATATACAACACAAAAGGTTGTATGACAAATAATAATTAATTAATAAAGATCTAAAATTAAAATAACAAGCCTAGCTACAATCATATTTTAAAGAATTTTTTAGGTCTTGCTTATCTTAAACCACTTTTCAATTAACACCAAAACTGCAATGCGTGATTTTTTTTTTCTACATCACAAGAATTTTTTCGTTAGAAATATTATATTATAATTAACTTGTATTTTATACTAAAATTAAAAGTTCATATCAATATTCAATTAAGTAGATTGTCCTCCCATATTATACTCCATATAATTTCTTTTAGGGTAATTCCATATGACATATTGAATTAACATATGTTTTTTTCAAAAAAATTCATGTCAAATAATATATTTAAGAAAATAATCTGATGAAATTTTTAATAATATTAAAATTAATGCTACCTTAAGTTTAATTAAAAATAATACAAATAGACAATATTTAACAAATAATTAATGGATGATTTATTAATTCCTTACAATAAATACATATTAGTAAGATAAATTACATATTTGTCCCTTATATGTCTTCTTAAATATAAATGTATGGTAGAAGGAGTTTTTTTATCACTACATTATTTTGTAACAAACCACCTACACTCTTAAAGGTAAGGAGATCAACGGCATCCCTCCGGCATGGCTAAATATGATGTTGTAAGTTGTAACAACACTCAGAACCTCCTAAGACAATCTTTATCCATGACCCCATGTCGGATCATGGGTTAAAGAAAAACAGAAACAAAAATAAATAGAAATGAAAATAAATTGCACAATCCAAGACGACCGGTTGTGGTTTAGGTTGGTGAACCAACTCATTCTACAATCCAATCTCTCTCCACAACTTGTCATATATCCACTTTTCATTGGTTGTATTAAATTATTTATTGAATATAGTTTTGATGATAAATACATGACATAATTTTTATTTTATAAAAATTAAAAATATTATCAAAATTCTTTTTTATTTTTTATTTTTCTCTACAAGTAGAGTCTAACGTTGACATATTTTGAATTAAAATTTGAACCTCTCTATTTTCGATTTTGTATTCAAACTATTGTCATGTTAATTTAGTTATTATGTGTTAGTATATTATTTTAAGTGTATGGTAAAAAAAATCCTTATTATAATTGTGGGATTAAAATATTAAATATTTTTGTATCTATTTCTTATATTTTTTAAATATATTAAAAAAGTCGCCCAAAATAAATATACAATTATTAAATAGAGCTAAAAACTATTGGCATGGTTGGGAAATCATTTGCGTATATGAATAAAAGAAATTAATATTTATTAAAATGTTGGGTTAGTTTGGATTGTTTTGTTGATAAAGTACAAAAATATTGGAGTTTAATTATAGAGTAAGTTGTGTATGTGGACGAAAGAGAAATGAATATTTTATTAGTAAATTGGGTTGCGATGGATTCTTGATAAAAAGAATCCAAAATGAAGATGGTGCAAAACTGAAAGCGGTCAATATCCGTCCCCAAATATTTCTACTTTCACATTCAAACACCGATCCCCCTTTACATCCCACTCTCTTCCATATTCTCTTGTGGAAATGT
The DNA here is from genome assembly GCA_958295605.1 of Ajuga chamaepitys. Classification (NCBI taxonomy): domain Eukaryota; kingdom Viridiplantae; phylum Streptophyta; class Magnoliopsida; order Lamiales; family Lamiaceae; genus Ajuga; species Ajuga chamaepitys. The sequence goes on along the minus strand of OY282498.1, from coordinate 36,138,179 downwards.
AACCTAACCGGCCTCTCAACAAACCATCAATATGTTCAGATAATGGAAAAGAATCCTCTCTAACAGTCCTTTTTCTTGTTCAACAGATCTGCAACAATTGTGCACCACAACAGACACAACAAATCTAATCTTTCCACCTCTAATATCGGTGGACCCAATCTTCAAATGAGCAATTCCATTGCCATTGGACTAATGTTTTTTATTGAATTCAAACAATGCGAAGAAAGTGGTTCGACCTGAAACTGTAGTTGAAGCAGAGAAAGCGTCAACACTAGCTTCACGTAAGAGGACGAGGAGGAAGAAGACGCGCGCAAACAAGTCTGAAGGAGGTTGTTGGCTTTGTCTTCTTACACTGGACATTTCATTAACCCAAAATCTGTTACCAACTTTCCCTCTACAATATGAAATCATCACTATATGCATTGTGTACATTTATTTAAGAAAAATACATTGGACAAGGGAAAAAATCATTCCAACTCTATAGGGGCATCTATTACTATACATCAACCTCAATGCCAAGCAGACGCTGAAATCAAACTCCTATCCTTCCACCCTAACAGTATAGCTCCATCCTTCTCCACCAACCTATAATGCTCCGAATACGATTTCAGTAAACCCCCTATCACCGAATTCACATAACAGCTTAAAGGAAGTTGTCGAAAACCGGCCATCATTAACCTCAATCTCCACTTCCCGAATAGCTCATGACGCTCCACTCTCTCCTTCCCTTCGCACGCTATCACATTCACAATCTCTCGACCCAGACAGTGTTGCTCCACGTTAATCCGCTCCCGGCTCTCCCTCTCCATATTCACATCAATCGACTCAAACATTGCTGTGTAGAAATCCAATGTCTCAGCAAATCTTGGGAGAAAAGCAGCCGTGTTTGTGTTTGCTTCTTGCTCAACTAGAGTCACTACCTTCGGAGAGAGTGATCTCACCATCCGTAGAAGCCCGTCTCTAGGGTTCGAGACATCAACACTCTCATCAGGCGTGTGGTGGAGCTGCAATGGGAAATTCACCGCCAGGGCTTCCCCTGGCCGAACACCGAGCATCTCGACAGTGACGTCCGGCCCGAAAACGGGAACAGCGTGGAACTCAACAGGGATATTAAATTTCTTAGAAATTGCTGCAAACCGTTCCCCTACTGCGGCTAGACCATCGCCCCGAGCGTATTTAGAAACAGGGTCATCGATCCCGGTGATACGGACATGAGGGGCCCCTCCTGGTCTCCCCGCGAGTGCCTGTAACAGAGTGATCCACTGCCTTCCTTGGGCAATTTGAAAATCAATGATGTGGATGCGGTTTTCGTTCTTGCATGCTTCAGCTATGGCTCCGTTTGCAGCCATGTAACTGAACTTCCAATAAGGGCATACTTCATAGAGAATGTGCATGTAGGACAAGAGATCATTGCTATCTGGCTCGTTGCATTTTAAGGCCCGATAAATATTGGTACCGGATAACTCCTTCCTTGCTATCAAACCTTCTAGCATGTAAGCCCCTAGACGCTGAATCGGCTCACCACTAATAGACACAGCATGACGTGCATGCTCTACCAGTTTTTCAAATTCAACTAATTTATTCTCAGAAAGAGCTTCAGCACAAGCAATTAGCAGCTGTTTGAGAGTAGTAGGGGCACTACCTGGTCTAGGGGAATGCATAATTTTACGAAAGAATGGCTCTGATGTATTCACTTCGTCCTCATCATCGGCAGCCATAAGAGCAGTTTCCAACTCCTGCAAAGCATGTCTGACCTTCTGATCATCATCTACACTTTTAGCAAACGGCCCCACGAAATTAACTAGTGAACTATCTTCAAGACAGAAGGGAGAGGGAGAGGCTACTGATTGTTGGAAATAATTAGAAGGGGTGGCATCGGCCGAGCTATATTGCTCTAGACTATAACTGTACCTAGAGAGGGTTTCCGTTGGATCAAAACGAGTGGAGAATGACCAATGAGTCGAGTTTCTTGAATCGAATTCAAGGGGTTTAAACATTGCTGTATTACCAGAATAAGCTGAGTAGGACAAGCCAGCACCAGCAACACCGTATTCGAAATAGTGAGAGTCCATCTAACCAGTCAATCTGAAGTTGTTCTATAGCAAGGTATGAACCTGAAAAAAGAGAAACAATGATGCCGGTAAATAAGGTAGTCCTTTTTACAACAAGAAGGCAAAGAACGGAACATAATCGAGGTTGATGATGAATTTACAGAATCAAGCAAGTAAATATCTCAGAGTATAGCAAAGTAAGGTAGTAGTCATTTCCTTGCATCTTTATATGAAGGTTCGATTGGATGAAAGCATTGATCAATAGATACAACCCATTCAAGCAGTTTAATTGATATTAATTGACAAAAGGAAACAAGCCTATAAGTTCTACATTCTCCATGTTTGACTTTTGCCAAAGTCGAGGAAATAGACTGAGAACCCACCCACCCTATTCATCTTTTAATGCCAGGAAAGAAAATTTGTTGAATCATTACCAAGAGTGAAGAAAAATATCAAGTTTGGCTTAGATTAAATAGAAAAAGAAGGAAATCGTGAAAGAAAAGGTCAAAAATAAGCAGAGGAAATTAGAAGACAATATCACAAATACTTTACAATCATGCTTCTTACATACCCCAAACACACAAAGAAAATCCAAAATTTCAACATACTGAACCTTATAAATAACATAAACAAGATAAAATAGTAGAACCCAGAAATCAAGAACTGAAGAGCATCAAAAAAATGAAGTACCTGATGCTGGTTCCAGAAAAGAAGCTGAAATTATGAATTTGGAAGTGTTGTCTTGTGAGAGTGGTTGAAGTGATGAGCTCGAAAGACTAGGCAAATGAGTGCTGGAGTATTTATAGTGGGGAGAAACCGGTAGTCAACAGTAATGGAAACAGAGTGAGGCTTTGAAATGGTTGACGGCGTAGCTGGCAAATGCTTGTCACCTCCACGACCACACACGTTTGACGCTATTTACAATATCAAGTTTCAACTCGGCATTGCCTTTTTCCCAGGAAATGAAATTAAAAAGGAAAAGTAGGACTGTGGGACTATCACTTTTTTCCTGGCACAACCAGACAGAATCTTCTCTCCCACTATGTGTTTTTATCACTATCACGTCTATTTATTAACACTAGCACTACGCACATTAGCACCACGCAAGTGGTCATAATTTTTTATTATTATTTAATAAAAAGAATTAAGTTGAACATAAAATATTAGTACATTGTGATCACTGTAATATATATATACACAACTTCGTAGACTATTCTATGTAATAAAAATTAATTCATTGAACAAACATAAATTTGAATCAACTAAAAACTAAAAGAATCACAAAAGAGAAATAGAAAAATTAAATAGTCTTAATCTTAATAAAACAAGTAATAATAATTAACGTTAAAAGATTCGTAAAAAAGGACATACCAATACCATGATATATTGTAGAAACATTTAGTCTTACAAAATTTTCTGTTATACATGTAAAGTTTGATTTATTCAAACTATTGTTTACTTCTTATTATACACAGAGTCGATTATCATTAATATATCTTGAATAAGTTATACGATTATTGAAAAACTATATACGTAATAATGAGGCATAATTTTTTTATGTTTTGCACCAAATCACTGGCATTTGTTGAAAAACACATTTTTAATTGTCTCATTATATCATCAATTGACATCCATACGTCAATTATTTGTTATTTACACACAAAATTTTAGGCCTAACGTACTTTCCTATAATTTACTAATAAATAGTTTCGATTTCAATATACATTTGCACATGAAATTCTTTACATATTTTAATGTGAGGAATAACTTCCAGCAACTTAGTATCAAGGTCCAACATCCAACTTTTGTTATGAAAGTTATTTCTTAATTTTATTATTATTATTATTATTAAGTATAACCCTCTTTAATATAATTTACATATCAATTTAAGATTGCTTATTTCAATTTTTCTTAATTATTTTCTCAATGCAACGTCGAAATTTAAAAATTATGTGTGATTTAAAATAAAAATCCTACTATAGTATAATTACAAAATAAATAATATTTTTTATGGAATGTTTACTATATACATAGTGTCTCACAATCTTCAATCAAGACACGTGCTACAATTTATATAAAATATAATAATCTTTTTATTAATTTGTAATGCCTTTAATTCCTTATTTAGTTATAGTGAAATACTCGTAATTTTTCAAACATTTCACATCCACTTAAAAGTCATATATATACATGTCTAAACCACGCATTCCGATTTTATTTCTCTCATTTTATTTTTTGTTTAGACTATACAGTACTCTATTCGACGTAATTATTTTTTTATCAAATCTATTGTCAAGTTAATATTAACATTCACATTTCACACTTGATTTTTCAGCATGTTTTAATTTAATTATGTGATACTCATTCACATAGTACAATTGAATCATTCACAGTACAACTTAGTTCATTATTTCTTTATCATTCTTTTTTATTCTTTATTGTACCCTATAATTTATATGGCATAATAAATTCATTTATCAAGTTTTTACATATGCTTAAAAAATATATATAATATTTTTATTGATTTAATAATTTATTTAATGTTAGATCTGAAATATTTAAAAGAATTGCAACTATTCATGTCCACTAATTTTTACGTTTGCCATTTTATTATTTCTATTATTAGTACAATAAAATTTCATACCTCGGTCTAAACTCCAATATTATAAACCTTGTAATTTTTGTGTCCCTCTCCAATTTTCTAGCATAACAGTTGTTTCTTTGGTCTACTAAAATTACATAACCTATTAAAAGTATTACATTAGTGAGTATATTTATGTAGGTATGTAAGGTATGTGATTAAAAATGATGTTCAACTTATAGAGTTATTTGAATAAAATCGGTTCATTGTATAGACCAATAATATTTAAATTTACACAATATCACTAAGAATGCATTTATAATTTTTATATCTTCATATATGTCTTTTACTGATTTCATATATAAGCAACTTTTACCGCTTTCCTCCATCTTTTATATATATATATATATATATATATATATATATATATATATATATATATTGACTTTATCATATACTTTTTTAATTCAATAAAATTTGTAAATCAATTACTATTTTCTCTTGTTGTAATGTTTATAAATGTTACTTATGAAGTACATCGATTTCATTCTTCTAAATCATTGAAAATAAATATAATATATAATCTCATTTCCTACAAGCATAATAATTCGATTTATATTTACTTAGTGATGCTCATACAAAGAAATTTAGCATGTAAACATATATATTGCTAGTTTAATCAAAATTTAAACAGTAAGGCTAAATGTATGCCTAGTTTAATCCAAATTTTGAAATAGTACATCCACTTATAATATAGATATTTAATTTTTGTTTTTGTATTCTTTTCTCATAGTATAATATGTCTGACTCTATCACATTAGTTTATCCTTTGATTTTTCTATTATATTACCTAGACTCGTCTATTATAATTTTTTTTTATAATGAAAATTCACTTAGACTCTTTAATATTTATAATTTTTACGCTAGTTTTTTTTTTATAATTTTGTGAATTATGTTAATAAAGTTATATCTACTAATAATAAATCTATTCATAAGTTTGTGTTGTCTTTCTTCACAATGCATTTTCTCTTTTCTATTCATTTTATCAACATATAGTTCTTATTCAATTGTTTTGACATTATTTTCTATTATTGGACTTTAATAAAATGGTATACACTAAAAAACATACAATTTCATAACATGTCTTTTTACTCACTCAAAAGTCAATTTTAAAATATAATCTCAGCAATTTCACATGCAAGTCATTTTATTCTTTGATTTTAGTACTTGCTTCAAGTGTATATTATAATGAAGTTTAAGTTACCATTCGCATTAACCTCTAACACTTGATTAATTCAATAGTTTACATTTTAGTCTAAATATTATATATTCAAATTTTATTTTTCATTAGATGACTTATATAAATTCCATTATTGTTTCTCAATGTTGTAATATTGATACTTCAATAATTTTGAAATTTAGGGAGATTATTGCAAGTAGCAAATTTATAATATTCAAATTTAGACAAATTAATTGTTACTAGTAGATTAGTATTATTCTAATTTATATTTATAATAAGAGTTGGTTCCCTTTTATGGGGTTTTATCGGTCAAGGACCCGAAAGATAGGTCAACTATCAATTCAACGCCTAAAAGATTTGAAACTATCAATGGAAGACCCATAAGTCTAAAATCATTAGAGGGTTTGTTTGGAAAATTGCAAAACACACAAAATAAAAATACACAAAATAAAATTATCTCAAAGTGATAAGCAGGGGAAATATACGTCAAAAGTCTTTCACGATATTTTTTAAAATTTATTATTTTTTGAATTTTCTGTAGTTTCATATTTGAAATTGTTAGTTTTTTTAATTTGTTTTTTTTAAACATCCGTATTTTCTCTTTTAAGTCATACACGGGGAAAAAAAAATTTAAAAAAAGTTTGTAATTTCTTTTTGAGTTCATAATATTTAAATTCATGTAAACATATTTCACTAAAATGTATTTTTTCTTATGTAAATACCTTTTTTTGTTAATTTTTATATTTTAATATTTAATTATTTTAGATATATCACAATCATTTAAAAAAAACAATGTAGTGAAATATTTTTGACGTATATTTCCTTGCTTAGCATTTCGAGATAAATTTATTTTTTGGGTTTTGCATTTTTCCAAACAGACCCTATAATGATTTTTAATATATGGGTCTTCCATTGATAGTTTCAAATCTTTTAGGCCATGGATTGATAGAAATTATCTTTCAGGACTTGAATTGATAGTTGACCTATCTTTCGGGTCCTTGACCGATAAAAACTCTTGTTTTATTTATGACCAAACACTATGTAAGAATTTGTTAATAATTTATACATAGTAATATAAATCATTGTGAATCATTTACATATTGTTCTAACATATAATGTTTATATTTTTAAATAGACTAAAAGATTTAATTTAATCTCATTTATTTTTTCCAAAAAATTCTTTAATAGAATTTTTTTAATTTAACTTTCAATCTTTTATATATAATTAAAAAATATAAGTACGATCATATGTCAACAATCTTGTGTCTATTATTCGGCTATGAAGTCAAACTTATAACTATTGAAATCATATTAAATTATTTCATTTTACATATTTTAAATCTTTTATCATATAAGTATCATTAATCTTGAGTCATTCATATATTATGGTAAATTAAATATTATATAATACACTATCGTTGTCTTGTCAACATATATATATATATATATATATATATATATATATATATATATATATATATATTTTGTAGTTATTGGAATGAGTATATATATGTTATAGCTATGTACCGTACCTAAATTAAAAAAAAAAAAAAAAAGAAAAGGAAACTAAATAATTATCTCCAGAAAATTAAAGATGATAAATTAAATCAATAAGAGCTTTCACTATTATTCATTGTTCTAACTTTTATGTATATGATTTTTTCTTCTTGTTGCTAATCCTAAAATATAGTAGTATTTTTTCGCCATGAAAACACAAAAACTTAATATAACATTCAGTTGTTAACTACCTTTATTGTATACCACTATTGCAAGTTAAGATTCTTGTGATTATTATCCTAACAAAGAAGTCAAAGTTTGAAGCTACTAAACTCCTATTAAACTATGCTTAATTTTCTATAATTTTTATACATATATAAATATCTTTTGTGTACATTTCAATTATTTAATATTTTGAGAACCATAAACTAAAGTACTTTAATAGTCATAATATCTTATATTCTTATTCCTTTTTATTAATATCCATTATATTATTTTTTAATTTTTTAATATACTTTCTTCAGTTCTTCTAATTGGATTCTTTTACAATTGTAGAGAAAGAAGAAAGATCGATTCACAAAAATTTAAGAGTAAATAAAAGGAATATGATACATTATAGTTGTCCTGTTAATTTTTTTTTTTCTTTTGTTATGGTTAGTAGAATGAGTATATATATATATATATATATATATATATATATATATATATATATTATAACTACGTACCTAAATTAAAAAGAAAAAGTAAACTAAAAAAAAAAAATCTCTAGAAAGAAAAATGATAAATAAGAGCTTTCACTATTATTCAATTGTTCTAATTTTTATGTGTATAGTTTTTTTCTTGTTGTTGTTAATCATAAAACCTTTTAGTATTTTTTTCACCATAAAAACAGCAAAACTTAATAGTTTTGCAAACATTTAATATCTAAATAACTCTAAAGTACCACTATTAGAAATTAAAAATCTTGGAATCATTATCCTAGTAAAAAAAGTCAAACTTTGAAGTTACTAAAGTCCTATAATATGTTTAAATTTCTATAATCTTCTTATAAATACATTAATATCTTTTGTGTAACTTCAATTATTCAATATCCTGAGAATCATATACTAAAGTAATTTTACTTATTGTAAGGGCCCGCTTGGTTGGGGGGTTTAGGGGTAAGGAATGAGAATGAATGAAGAGTTATTCCCATTATGGTGCTTGGTACATAATAAATAAGTTAATCATTACCCCATTTTATTAACAATTTCCTCCATTTCATTCCACAATATGATTGACCCCTCATTCATACCCGTTGACATTGTCATTGATGATTTGCAACCAAGCGGGCCCTAAGTACATTTGTGTTAATCGGTCTTTCTCTTTTCTCTTCAATTATAGAAGAAACCGATTATAAAAATTATCAGAAATTTATGAAGAATTGAATAAAATATAGACAAATAAAAAGAATAAAATGTATCATAACACAAATAAATAATAATAATATAAGATATTATGAATAATTAGGTTCAGCTTATATCATCAGTTGAACTATATATTATGTTAAATGTGATAAAAAAAACCATAATTTGAGACTTGAGAGATGAATTTCAATTATAAAATGAATCTTACTAAATAAATGAAACTTTAAAAAATAAAGTTACTAAATTAGCCTTAAAATTTTACTAATAATGATTTTTTTCTTTTTCTATAGTTTTCTTTTTTGACAATTACATAAAATGATCTCATTATAAAAGAGATAAGAAATTTATAAAGAAACTTAAAAATAAAAATAAATAAAAATAATAATGTTATGTATATTATTAAAAATAAAGAAAAATATAGAATCTGATTAATATGTAGGTTCAACTTATGCCATTAGATGAATTATATATCATATCCATGAATTTTTTTAGGGTATCATATCTATATATTGATAGATGAACTATACACGGCTCTAACCAAATAAATAAAACTTTGATAATATAGTTAATAAACTAACCTTAAAAACTAAAATTCATTAATGATATAATATGCAAATCAAATTTTGTCTAACTATATAAAAACAAATTCAAAAAATATAGTTTATAAGTAAAATTTTAAAGATAATAGTTACCAAACTAACCTTAAAAATTAAAATTCATTAAGGATATAATAGACAAATCAAATTTTGTAAGAAACAACTCACACTTTTATAATAGAAGTAGATTATTAATTAACATGTCTCATGTGTTAAAAATAATGGAACAACGTACAATTTCATTTGAAATAAAAGATCTCATATGTACCATACTGTATCATCTTAAATAGAGATTTTCATCTGTTGCAAAAGAGAATTAATTTTTTAAACTAAAATTATTATTTCTGAAAAAAATATTGTTTTAAGAAAAACAATCTTATACGAAGTTTTTGGGATGTAGTGGCATGTATCACGTTCGATGGGGCACATTCACGAACGAACAACAAAAAGGTATTTTAGTTTAAGGGTATAGTAGGATAGGATGTGTATTGAAAATTATAAAAGGTATATTAGGATTTGTAAAAGGTGTGTTGGAAATTGTAAAAGGTAATATAGATAATAGAGTGTGGATGTGAAGGGATGGATCATGCGATGTAAAATAAAATACGTTGAGGATGGTTCATGCCACATCCGGATGGGGACATCCAAATCCAATTATCCCCTAAGAGCATCAGCAATACATTGGTATAAATTCATTTATGTACCCAATATTAAGTACAAATCCCATTGTGGGATGATGATGTGGAGGAGAGAGGGAAGATTGGGTACAATACTTTGTACCTAAAATTGAAGAGGGAGTGGGGGGCGGCGAGGGTGGGGCGCAAGCGCTGGAGTGAAAAGAGAAATCTCAAGCGCGTGGTACTCACGCGCCCATGCGCGCGTCGCGGCGTGAGGCCCGCACCTGAAAAGTTGTAGCGAGGGGTGGTGGTGTTTGGTCACATGCAGCTCATTTTTCGTCTTTTTTTTTTTTTTTTATGATTAATATTGTGAGACATTGTTTGAAAGGGGGATTCTCACATTTGCAATTTATCCGTTGGAGCAACAGATAGTTGTCCCTGTTACTAATTGTTCCTTTTTAATTATTTAATTAAATATACAAAAAAAAAAAAAAAAACTATATATACATGGTTGTCATTCAGCTTATTTTATCAAGTTCCAAAAAATTCAACTAGTATTCAACAGTTGTATTGATCGTTTTTTTTTTTTTTTCAATTTCATCATTTTTAATAATATTATATGAAAAAAATAATCAAATTTTTATTGTTATCAATATTTAGAAAAATTAAGTAATTAATTTATTAACAAAAAAAATCCAAAAATTTAATTTAATTAAAAAAAATTATGAATATTAATTAAATTAATTGTATGTGTGAAAATTGTAAATAAGATTTTAATAAATTGTAGATATGAAAATAATATGATAGTTTACATGTGGGACATACAAATAATGTTATTTGTACCTAGAAAGATTAGAAAGAAATAGATATAATTTAAATGAATATTAATTTTTGAGGTGATAGTGATGTGGCGGATGGTGGATGTCCTTAGTAAATGTAGCTAAGTTGGCAGTGATCCATCAAATAAGTTTTTTATGGATTTCCCCTCTGACATTGGTCCACAAGGAATTCAATTTCTGTAATGTATCGTGAAGCAATTGATTACTCGCAAATCCCTCACGCTTTTTTCATGCAGATACTTTTCTAACCGAATCAAACCCATGGGGCCCAAACTTGATGTTAATGTTATATCCGAACAACGTCGGATCTTCTGCAATTACAAATGCAACCTCGTTTACAACAATTATATAGTTACCTTAATGTCATAATATACAACATATAACATGCAATTATGTTAGTAGAATATTCGGATTACACTTTGTACAATGTCCACATTTATTTTGTATTCAAAGATGAATACCGCACATGACATAATCATTCATGTGTAGCCCGTGACAATTCGTCACAGATCTAGATTTTACAAATATGAACAATCAGAGGAATTTTATGGTAAATCTGGAGTACCGATGCATCTAAATTTTTTACCTACAATAGCAAATTATTGACCTGTAATAGTAATGTTGACTTCTAATATTTTGGGTTGTACACTTGGATTTTGGGTTTTGACGAACTTTTAATCTTTGAGGATTGAATTGGAATTTTATTCAACATTAAGCGATACAAGAACTTTTTCTTTCTCTTTCTTTCCATTCCTACAAACCAAAATGCATTTTTATCTTATTTTTATAAATAAAAAAGGCCAATTATCCAAAAATCTTGGTCCGTCTTATTTTATTTGTGTATCTTTATCTTTCTCTCATTTTCATCCCTATAATAGCAAATTGTGTTTTGCCTTATTTGAATTAAATGAAACAAGCAAACAGCCACTCATCCAATCCTTTTGACATCTATTTTCTTCTATTTTTTGTTGTTTTAATTGTAAATTCTTAAAAGATAAAATAATGTCACCCGTGAATTTATAATAAAAGAATTTCAAAAAAAAAAAAAATGAAGTTATTCAATTAAGATGAGAACTTCTTATAAGATGAACGAATTTATTATTTCAAGGGGTTAATTACATAAAAGATAATGAAATGTGATCAATAATTATGTTTCTTTGAGGCCCTTTTTATTCGATTAAAAATTATGGGTATAAAAATTATTGAGGCCTTTTTGTGGAAGAAGATATTTATTACTTTATTAAATTAAAATTAAGGTCCATTTATTTTGAAGAAACTATGAAAATGCATTCAATTTAAAAAAATGTTGTTGATAATAATATCTTCATATGGATCTTCTACACTGTTTGGTGCAGTATCACCTTGATAAGAAACTTTGCTTATTAACTAAATAAATTTCTATTGTAATTTGAAATTATTTTAATTCCTTAAATTATTTTTATAAAATTATAAGAAAAACCTAACTTTTAGAAGGAAACATTGTATATGTTAAGGAACAAAATTAACTATGTATTTTACGGAAAGGAAATATAAGGCTTAATAATTTATTAGTTTAGACGGAACTTAAAAACTAAAATAAAAAGAAAACGAAGAGAGAAGAAATTGGGTGTCACCATAAATGAATTGCACGATTTTTCTGCATAGGATTTCTGCCAGTGGTGGAGGATGGACACACCTTTTCCTTTTTTCTATTTTTTAATATGTGGCCAGTTTTTTAAGTAGTAGATTGTAATATTTAATGACGGTTATAAAAGTTAAAAATTTAATAGTTTAAATTAATTGGGGTACTGATGTCCCTGGGGCATCATAGATGCACTCACACAATTATAGGAGATGCAAAAAACATGCAATTCAAAATGAAAAGCAAGGCCTAAACAAAATATAGACATTCTAGAACTTGAAAATATGTAATATTGAAAATCACAAGTTCTTTATGTAATGAAGGTTACAATTGTTCTCTGCGAGTTCTAATACTGATTCAAAATGTCATCATTCTTGGATCTGCCACTATCTGAAGCTAATAATGTAAGTAATATACATGTATTTCAAACCTAAAGCACATGTTAAAACATAAACTACATCGTATGTATTGGCAAAAATTAGGGTATGCACTTACATACGGATAGATCAATGAACAAGAATCTCACCAGAAACTGGAAATCGAAGTAAAGAAAAATGATGAACTCAAACTGCGCAAATTCTAAACAAAAACAAGCAACACACACCAATTATGTGGTTCGATCTGAAAGATCTACATCCACGAGTATCACGAGTCCTCAATCCACTAATATTCATAATCAATTACAAGTTACATCAAGAATTCAACCAACTCCCAAAAGTAATCCCCATTTTGGACTTAAGAACCCTAATCTCACAATTGATCTCTCTCAGTAGTCTAGCCAAGGGAAAAATTGACTAAAACTATTTATATCATCATCATGAACTAATGTGAATCAAAATTGGATCACAAATCAAGTTGGAAACATGTCAAATTGGCAGTTGCACTTAAGCTGCAGAAAACCATTGTGGAAGCTCTGCAAAACCGTTGTCAAAGAGCTGGCAGTTGTAACTGCATTCTTAACCACCGGTTTGAATCTGTTACGTATCCGGTTTCTGAACTTGGTCCGGTTCTGCTCCACCTGAACCTGGTTTTGAACTAATTGACCTGATTTACACTTAAACACACACTTTCTTTGATGAAATTAGCCATTAATTTTGTTATTCTCCACCTTAATAAATCAAAGAATTCAATCATATCCTCAAATATCAATGATTTACTGAACTCAAACACACGACACAAGTTGTATCAAGCCTGTGCAATGTTGAAACTTACTCCCAGGAAGAGATTTGGTGAACATATCTGTTGGATTTTCTTCGATAGCAATCTTCTTCACAGAAATCACATCCTTCTCCACCTCATCTCTTACAAAGTGCATTCTCACATCAATGTGTTTTGACCTCTCATGGAATACTTAGTGTTTAACCAAGTGATTTGTGCTCTGATTATCACAATAAACTGTTACAGACTTCTGTTGTACTTCAAAATTCCTTGCAATACCCTTGAGCCATATGGCTTCCTTTACTGCTTTTGTGACAACTAAGTACTCAGCTTCAGTTGTAGAAAGAGCCACAACTGATTGGTGTACTGCTCTCCAACATACATCAGTCCCATAAAAGATAAACACATACCCTATCAGAGATTTCCTATTGTCTAAATTTCCAGCAAAATCATAATCCACAAAACCTTGGAGTATGTTTGCTTGGGGCTGGGGTGGCTGGGCTTGGGCAAGTGGATGGTGTTAGTGGCTGGGGTTGTGAAGAGAGTGATGTTTGGTTGGGTGGCTGGGGTTGTGGGTTGGTAGTTTGGAATTAATTATTAATTGTAAAAGGTGATGTGATGTGTGTCAGAATTAGTTATTAATGATTGGGGTATTAATTAAAGTAGTGTTGGGATTTGTGATTGATTGATTTTGTGGGTGATTGTTGATTTGTGATGTTTAGTTGTTTTAGTTTTAATTGTTTAGTTTAGTTTTTTTTTTTTTTATATGTTATATAATTATTTCACTAATAAAAATGTAATGTAGTTAATAAATAAGTGTGGGTTAGTTATGCTTTAGTTAAAAAAAAAAAACATGCCAAACATCATCAAATAATTGTTAACTTTACTTTTTATCGAATTATTGTTGTAATTAATTTTATTTTTAAATTTCGTTTTTTTTTTTTGGGTAAAAGATTTGAAACTGTATTTTTTCATTTTTTTAATTTTAACAATTTTGAATCAATATCTTAGGTATATTGCAAATTAATTCATTAATTCACTTGGGTATCTTTCCATTGAAATGAATTTATTTTATAATACTGAGCTACTTTAATGTTTGCTCATGAATGGCACACCCATTAAGAACAAATGGAGTTAAAACATTGAACAGAATTAGGATAAACTTGTTTTGTGACTAAATGCCACGGAATTCAAACATAATTAAAAATACAACACAATCCATTTAAATAGTTCAGTCATTCATAACGCCACCCCGTTTACTCATTTGTTAGCACCCAAATTCGCCTCTCCAATGCAGTCATCTCTAAAAACATGTCCGTGTTGACCTCCAGTTGTAGGCGCTGAGTTGCCGAGATTTTCAACAAAATCTCAACACCTTCCATCGCCCGGACTACACTAACGCAATGCATATAGTCTAGATCAAGCACGGGCTCCTCCTGGTCAGTGAACATTTCTGTGCAAAAGTCAAAACATGGCTGTCCCTTTTGAAGCATGTTTCGGGCCATAGGGTGCGTCTGAAATCCATGAACAAATATTAAAAAATAGCCATATAAATGGAATGCCAATAATATTTAAATCAAAATAGGGGTAACCAGCTATCTACCTGGTATATAGCCTCTAGCAAATCATCATCGCCCAGTACAGTCTCGCGTACTGGGTCCCATGCAACCCCCGACATATTCCTCACATTAGAGATTAATCTCCATGATCTTCGAATTAGATTCAGTTTGGTCCTCACTTGACCAAGTGTGTAGACAAATGGTTCGGGAGCTAGACTATTAAGATGTGGCAGGATAGTCCCGAGTAGGTCATCATTGAAATGAAGCCTTTCTGGGAGTGCATCCAAGTGCTCACAGTACAGAAGATAAATGAACGTAGACTCATTCCCGGTTGTCCATGTGGCCCTGTTCATTACTACTGCAAAGTAATTGTTTTAGCAAATTTTGGGAATTATAAATTTATATTGTATAATGTTTAGATGGGACCTGGACAGTTCAGTAACCAATGAAATTGGAAAATGCACACTCATCAAATTACCAAATAAGGTAGGTTTAGCAAATAAGAAATAAAGGAAGACAACAATTACGTTTATGTCAGGAAAGATCATACAACAAACTGTGTTAAAGTAGCCCATGTACGAAAATATTTAAATACATATTAGCTAAACAGTTTATGGTGGGTTATCGACTTTGAAACCGTCATTCCGTTGTTTATCCCTGTGCATTCCAAAGAGCCATCGCTATTGCATCACGCATATCACCTTGCTCCTCTCGAGTGGGTGTGGTAGGGAGACGTCTCTCGGAAAAGATCATGTCGTCTGCTTCAAAGTGCTGAGGTAGTCCAAGGAATAAATCGTCTGGGATCCCTGATTGTTTGATCCAGTTATGGAGAACGCAGCACGCCATGACAATCTTCCTTTGGTCTGCTAATTTGAAACTGGGCATCCCGTAGCGAAGAAGAGGGAAACGGCTCTTGAGCACTCCAAATGCCCGCTCTACACAGTTCCGTAACTGTGAATGACGATGGTTGAATAATTCTTTTTCATCAGTAGGCAATATCCCACCATTGTTAAACTCAGGTAGATTATACCTAGTTTCCCTATACGGAGCCAGAAAAGCACCGTAATTAGTGTATCCCGCATCAGCTAGATAAAACCGACCTACAAATCAAATTACACGTCATCAGTTTCACGTAATTTGATTGCGCGGTTCAGGGCAAATAACCGTGTGTTTATAAATACCATCCGGCGGATATGGAAAATGCTGATCGTTCATGACTGCGTGCATCAGCACACGAGCATCGTGAGCACTGCCCTCCCACCCAGTACAAACGTAAGTGAACTTCATATCAAAATCTACTACGGCCAGCACGTTTTGGACTGTTGAGCCTTTCCTAGAGCGGTAGGCAGTTTGGTCAGAAAAGGGTACATGCGCCGGAATCAGTGTACCGTCTAGAGCTCCGACACAGTGTTGCGGATTAAAGATGACACGGATTTTCATTACGCAATAAATGGAATGTAAGATGGATTATAAATGTTTCCGTGTAAAGGGAATCATCTGTCATAATAATATCTATTTGGGAAATCGTACCTCGAAGAAGGGAAGACATTCATGTCATTGAGGATTCTTTCTGGGATTCGTGTAAAGTCGGGGCCCGTGATTAGTTCTGGTGATAGGGCGATGAGAGCATCTAAGACAATGTGAAAGTGATTGCTGATTGTTTGAGTTGAATGCTGGAACCGTTCCTCCGTATCACGAAAGCGAAGGTGCATCGCAACTGTCCGCAAGAAGATTAGGACAGACTCTGCACAACTAACCCTAGTTCTGTGGTCTTCATGGATGAATCCCCATTCTTTAAGCATGTTCACGAGGGAGTAAAAACAGTTTCGAGACATTCGAACATTATAGTAAAAACGGTCATGATTCTTAGTAGTTAGTATCTCGGCCATCCAATCAGTACCTTGTAGACGTGAGGTATTTTTTGTCCGACTCCCCGAGGAGCGTGGTTCCGATAACAAAACGTTGTAGAAATAATCCGCCATCATGTCCTCCTCCGTGTTATCCTCGTGTCCATAGTTCGCGTTATCCTCATCGTTATCCTCGTCGTTATCCTCATCGTTATCCTCATGGTTATCCTCAGCGTTATCCTCTTCTTCGCTATTCGCGTAAACCTCTTCATTATTAGATGAATCATCCATTTTTGGGGGCCTACTAATATCACTCACAAGGGAGCCCCTACACTACCCTAAACACAAACAGAGAACATAAAGAGGATTGGAAATTCAATATATTTCAGAAATTACAACGAAAAACAAACAACTATCAATTAAACAACCGTTCAGAAAATAACTATCATCCAAGACTGTGAGGTGGTGTTCAATCTCATCAAGTGAGCTATACTGTGTAATATGGTGTGTTGGGAATGTGGAACCGGGATCAGGAAGTGAAGAACCGGAGGTTTGAACCGGGTTTGAGCATCAAGAAGTCAAGCTGTTCAGAATAAGCCGGGTTCGTGGTAGTTGAGGATAACCGTCATTTGTGACGGATTAGTTTCAGAGTTTGTGATGAAGAAAACCGTCGTTTTTGTCCGGTAGCTGAGCTCAACTTGATTCAGTTAGAACTTTCTGTACGGTTACATTCGAGCTCCAATTCTTATATCATTGTAAAGCTCTCATCAAGGAGAAGGTCACTACGTTGAGCAATTTCCTTGTTTCTTAGATTAGAGAGAGTATTTTGAGATAGAACGTTTCTGCCCTAATTTGTAAACAGAATTGGGCATTTCGTTTATTGGGTGTATTCTCTGTAATTGATTGGATTTCTTAGTGGATTGGGGTGTGTCTTGCCTCCGTGGATGTAGTTCATCTTGAACGAACCACGTAAAAGCTGTGTGTGATTCAATTTCAGTTCCTGTGTTGCGTAAGTTCAATTCGACCATAACTTTGGCCGAACTGAGTGTGTGTTTTTCAAATTGATCTTTGTGCGAATTCCAGATTCTGTCTAGTTGTGTGTTTAGGAGTTGAGTTCACTAACAAAGACAGTTCATCGGAAAACAAACGACTAATACAATAACAAATATCATTAAACAACCGTTCAGACAATAACTACTCAGGTGGCATAAACCCCATGACCCAGTCCCTCCTGTCCTCCGGTGACCAAGAGAGATATAGCTGTTGTTTCATCCTATCAACCAACTCCTCGCCGGCTTTCCGCTTTGCAATACGGGGCAGGTCCATGGCGTTTACCTCGTCAAAGATCTCACGCCCTATCTCCAGCTGGCTATCAGTTAACCCACGATCTCGGCGTTGGACGTATGCGTCCCATCGCGCCATCGAGTTAGCCCTAGCATCGCGCTCATCATCCGCCGTCAGACGCCTACGCCGCTGGCTAGAGGTACCCTCCCCTGCTCCTTGGCTGGAGCCACCTAAAAATGCGAAGGAGTCGTATGATCTAAGTCTCCCTGATCCGTTTGACCCTCCACTTGTATCTCCAGCACCGGCGCCAAAAGATAGGGCCGCGGATCCGGTGGCTTGACTGTTAAGCCACATTTCGTTGCATAGATCATAGTTCGGGCATCCGTGCCCGATGAGCCTCCGATAATCCCTTCCTTGCTGTTAATCATAGAGTATTTAGCGGGGACATCAAATTAAAGAACTAATAAGTACAAATACGCCAATTGTGAATGGTATTTTGGTAATAGAGGTATATGAACGTACGGCATAAAGGCTTTCCATGAAATCTTCTGACCCTGTGACGGTCTCACGCTCGTCATCCCAGCCGGCACCAGACTTCCCTCGGCTGTCACGGAGGATCTTGTAGGCATATTTCATGTTCTTTAACTTAGCCCTGGCTTGTTTTATGTCATATAGCCCTGTTCGTGCATCCCTACCCGCATTTAGCTTTGTGCAGATCCTAGTGAGGGTAAGATCGCTCCATTGTTAGGTTAGGTAACCACCAACAATATACTCAGCATATGTATGAGTGATTAGCTCATGCTCCGTCGTCCGCGTCCATGTGGCACGTGGATCCCCTGAGGCATTACGCCTACCTCCAGTGCTTCCACCAGCACTCACCATCTAAAAGCATGTTTGCTTAATTGTTATTCGATATTGCATTAAAAGTTTATTCTCGTAAACAAAGCAGACTCATATCTCGACCTAATGATCAGTTAAAGCCTCTGGTCATAATCAACCACAATTTAGCGGAATATTGTCCGACTAGAACCCATAAGTTATGTCACTCTCCATATGAACTTCGCACCTAAACTATTATTCCCTACTAAATTTTTATTGTTTACATGCTAGATATTATCCGGGAAAAAACTGCGGTGTAAATCACATGTCATAGGAAAAGGAAACTGAAATGTCTCCGAGTAAGTCCAGGGTTATGTTTGCTAATGCTATGTTAAGACTATTGTCTGAAACTAAACGCTACAAATTTTCCCACTTTCGGATGAGAATAGTAACCAAGGTCACACCAGGTTTTTTCAATTTATTTAATCTAGAATTTATTTCTATGTTGAATTCCTTAATAATCGTCAAGAGTATAGGGTGCGTCAATTTACGAGATTTTTCACTTTTATTGTCGAGATTCCACATAATTAAATCTTTCCCGATCTTAATATTGCGAATCAATAGAAATTTGGGAATAATTCGTTTGTGATCCTAAATAAAAACTAAATTATCTCATTCGATACTTAAATTGTTTAGCATTTAAGTGTCAAACCTTAATACAGTTACGTTTATTGATGTTGTCTATCTTACTTGTAAATGACTAATAAATTTTGGCAATTTATTCATTAGTTTAATAATGTGCATCTTTAAACTCCTTTTCATTTTTTTTATAGAATCTGCCCGTTTATTTACTAAACATATTCCATGATACTGGTAAAATAACGGAGATGTAAATAGTAGCCAAAAGACATTCGTTTTATTGAGGTAATAATTGTCTTAACTATGAACATCAATACAACAATAAATAGCAGTACACACACTGCTAAAATACATATTCTAATTTCGTTGCTTTACATGCTACCACAATCTTCCAGCACCGTCATATTCTAATTTCCCCTGTAAATATCAAATGTTGGGTAACTCTTCTTGCAGTTTAGCAATTAGTTTTGCTAAAAGAAGTGTTTATAGAGCTACCCAGTTTCTGTTCAGACTCCACAAGACGCAATCTTTGATTAAAATAACAATACATATTATAACGAAAAAGATTATAGAGCCAGATACAGAGCACACAACAAACACATATCAACACACTTTAACACTGCCTCTAAACCGGAGCACCTAATAAAGAAGATAACACATTATGAAATTTAAAGATTGACACGATTGGGGAGTCGTTCGAAAATCTAAAGGCACTAAAACAGAACCAATGGACGGACCTCGGGAAAATGTTTCACTCTAACACTCAAGGGGCGTTAGAAACCCATTTATGGTGGACCAATGGCTCTGTTTTTAACAACAAAGATATAACCTACACAGAGACCAAACAGCACCCATTTTTTAGCCAAAAAAATTCCAGATTTAGCCCAAAAACACAAGAGCAGCATCTAGAACAGCTTTATGCAACATTTTTTTACACAGATTCAGCAATCTAAACAAACACATATCAACGAAACCAAACATGTAATCACAATAAAAAACAGATAACACAGAGACAAATAAACATTAAATCACGGCACCTTTTTGCGATTTACAGGAACAACTTCGGAACTGGAATCGGATTCAATCAAAACACAGCAGGAAGAGTCGCAATCCTTCCTCTTCCTAATACGAAGAGTGTAGGGCCAAACCAACGGTGGCGTGCATTGTGTGTGCAAAGTGTGTACAGTGTTATGCCTTTTCTTTCTTTTCCGAAGATTATAATGAGCAGGAGCACAAGAAGATTCACCAAACGACATCCTTATATACAGAGAAAATAAATCGCAACCTAAACCCTAATCCTATACAAATTAAAATACAAAAGAACGTACATCAATTTAAAGAAACAACAGATATTAGGACACACTGAATCAATGAGTGCAGCAGAAAAAAGATGCATGTCGCAGAGAATCTCTAAGAAATGCAGAAAAGCAATGAAAATGTAACAGAGCATTCAAGAATACAGGCGAGATTCGGTCAAGATGGCCGTTGGGGCCATTAACTTTGCCCATAAATCACCATCTAAGGACCTATTGCACAACCACACCAGATCAAAGGACAGATTTACACACGAGACTGTAGCGTGTGAAATTTTACCAAAAAATCGGATTTACAGGCTGGAGAAATGAAAGGACAGTGAAGAAATGGAAGAGGGAAGAGAGGGAGAAGAAGGGGCAGTCACATCCCCATTCTATCTCCTCTCCTCTCTAGACATAACGTGCAAACAGCATTCAAAAGAAAGTGGGCAGCTACTGGGCATCACGTGGGGGACTCTATTTATGTCCCCCAAGCCATCAGACCTAGCTTTCTTGGGCCAAGCCGTTGCAAACCAAACATTAGTTGGGTTGGCCCAACCGATCACAGGTTGGGCCAACCCAAAGCAAACATAGCCTTGGATTGGTTCACTAATATCACTTCATTTTTCAAATATCAGTCCAAGATTTAAAGATCCTCTTAAATATCTTAAGATATACTTCAATGCTTTCCAATGAGGTTTACCAGGAATGAACATAAACCTGCTCACCATTGCCATACCATAAGCTAAATCTGGTCGGCTACAGATCATAGCATACATCAGACTTCCTACACCACTTGCATAAGGAATTCTACTCATATACTTCATCTCCTGATCTTTTTTTGGACACTGATCCTTGGACAATTTGAATTTTTGTCCAAATGGTGTTATCACAACCTTAGATTCATGCATATTATACCCCCTTAGCACCTTCTTTAAGTACTATGCCTGAGACAACCACAACTTCCTACTATTTCTATCTCTCAAGATATCCATGCCCAGAATCTTCTTTACACTGCCTAGATCTTTCATCTCAAATTCTGAATTCAACTTCTTCTTTATCTGCTCAATCCTGACCTTACTCTTACTGGCAATTACCATATCATGTACATAAAGTAGTAGATAATGAGCACCTTTTTTTCTTCCTTTCCAGATAGACACAACTGTCATATTTACATCTATCAAAACCTGCACCTAACATAAACTCATTGAACTTATTGTTCCACTATCTTGGGCTCTGTTTCAAACCATAAAGTGATTTTCTTAAGTGACACACTTTATGTTCATTTCTAGGAAGTACAAAACCCTCTGGTTGTTGCATGTAAATGTTCTCCACTAAGTCTCCATGTAAGAAGGCAGTTCTGGCATCTAACTGTTGTAATTCCATATCATCTTGAACCACCTTTGCTAAGAGTAACCTGATGGAACAGTGTTTCACAAAAGGTGAAAACACTTCATTGAAATCAATGCCCTCTCTTTGAGTGAAGCCCCTAACAATTAATCTTGCTTTATACCTCACTCTCTCAATTCCAACTATTTCAGCTTTCTTCTTAAAGATCCACTTATAACTGACTATCTTCTGGTTCTTTGGTTTCTACACTAAAAACCATGTGTTATTCTTCTCAAGTGACATCAATTATTCAGTCATAGCATTCATCCAATGCTTACTTTCATGACTAGACACTGCCTCTTTGAAGTTTTAAGGTTCCTGGTGTTCAACAGACTTAACAACAGCTAATGCATATGATACCATATCTGTTTGGAGGTTCAATAACTCTCCTTACTCTGTCTCTAGCCAAATGATAGAGCCTCAGCCCTTGATTGTCATCATCTTGTTCACCTCCTGAATCATCATGACCCTCCTCATTTTGTTCATTTACAGTTTCTGGATTTTGACCTTCAAGCTCCACCTCAACATGAATATTTTCAGTTGAAATATTTCTATCTCTTTCTGAGTTTGATCCAGATGCTTATATCCCATCTCCACATTAAATGTTACATCTCTGCTTATCGATGACCACTTTCTAGACACCACAACTTTTAACCCTTAACTCCCTTTAGATATCCAATAAAAATGCATCTTAATGCCCTTGGTTCAAGCTTATCTTGCCTTACATGTGCAAAAGCTATACATCCAAACACCTTTTGATCAACATAATTTGACAGTTTTCCATACCAGATCTCATTAGGGGTTTGAAAGGTGATTGCCGAGGAAGGTGTTTTGTTGATCAGATGGCATGCTGTATTGATAGCTTCTCCCTAAAATGACTTTGGTAATTTCGCCTCTGCTAGCATGCATCTAACTCTTTCCAAAATGGTTCTGTTCATTCTTTCAGCTAGGCCATTCTGTTGAGGGTTAAGTGGTAGTGTTTTGTCTCTTGACATTTCCTTGTCCTTTCAAAATCTATTGAATTCTTCAACAAGTATTCAAGTCCATTGTCAGTTCTCAGATGCTTGAGTTTCTTGCCCCTTACATTTTCCACTTGAGTTGGCCAATCTCTGAAGTTATCAAAAGCATCACTCTTGTGTTTTAAGATAAACACCCATCTGCTATGATCTTCTATCATAGTCACGAAGTATCTCCCACCCCATGTGTCTCAACCTTAGTCGGTCCCCATATATCTGAGGGTACATAGTCCAACACCTCCTTTGTAGAGTGGATTCCTTTTCCATAGGAATGTTTCTTGATTTTCCTAAAAACACAATAATCACAAAACCCTAGTTTCACATATTTTGTATTTCCAAATGCTTCCTTCTTGGCTAGTTCAATCATTCCTTTCTGTCCAATGTGGCCTAATCTCCTATGCCACAGTGATGCTTCAGAAGAGCTCATGACACTATCAGCAGAATTAATAATAGACTTCCCTATGAGAATGTACAATCCATTTGTTTTCCTGCCTTTTATAATTGTTTTCCCAGACTTAATAACACGTATGTAACCCCCTTCAGTATTAAACTCATATCCAGAGGCTTTAATGAGCCAAGTGAAATAAGATTCCTTTTCAGAGCAGGAACATACCTTACAGTTTTTAGGAGCCTTTCCACACCATCATACATCATGATTCTTAAAGATCCACTCCCTTGAACTTTACAGGTGTGGTCATTCCCAAGTAAGACAAAACCTCCATCAAATTTCTGTAATTCTTGAAACCATGACTCGTGAGGGCACATATGGAAAGAACAACCGGAGTCAAGCACCCATTCCTCACAGATCTTTCCATCTATTACAGTTAACACTTCTGCAGTATCATACCCTTACTCTGCTACTGATGCCTCAGCTTCCTTTGCCTCATTCTTTTGTTTTCTTGTTGGACAGTTCTTTTTTAGATTAACCAACCTATTTGCAAGCAAAACTCTCCTCTTCTCAATCCAATCAGAGCCTTTCTTTCCACCATCTTGGTTCTTTTTCTGATTCTTGGATTGATTTTCTTAAGACTTCTTCTGGAATTTGTTTTTATTGAACTTAACATTTAATCCCTCTGTTATTGCTTGAGGCTTCCTCTCTCCAGAGATTTGAAGAAACTTTGTTTTCAGAGAGGTTTGAATCAAGTCTAAATTCAATTTGTTCTGTCTTCCAAACAGTAAAGTGTCTTTGAAATTCTCAAATGATTTGGGAAGTGCATTCAGCAGCATCAAAGCCTTATCATCCTCCTCTATCTTGACCTCAAAATCCTCCAGATCATCTACAAGGCGATTGAATTCATCCAGATGTTCCAACAACCCTTTGTCATCTATCATCTTGAATCAAAGCAACTTCTGCTTGAGAAATAGTTTATTTGTTATAGATTTGGCCTGATAACGTTCTTCTAATTTCTTCCAGGCTTGTATTGTTGTAGTGGTCTTCGAAACCTTCCTCAATGGCTTGTCACCAAGGCAGAGTATGATTGCACTGTACGTCTTCTTAACCAGTTCATCCTTCTTGGTATTTTCTGCAATCGACCATTTATCCTCAGGCTTCAAAGAAGCAGCCAACCCATGCTATGTAAGAACAACTTTCATCTTCAGTTTCCATAACCCAAAATCATTCTTCCCGGTGAATTTATCCACATCCAACTTCATTGATGCCATCTTCTTGTCCGTTTTCCATAGACGGCACCACTTGATAGATCAATGAACAAGAATCTCACCAAAAACACTCAAGAAACTGGAATCGAAGTAAAGAAAAATGATGAACTCAAACTGTGCAAATTCGAAATAAAAACAAGCAACACACACCAATTACGTGGTTTGATCTGAAAGATCTACATCCACGAAGGATCACGAGTCTTCAATCCACTAATACTCAGAATCAATTACAAGTTACACCAAGAATTCAACCAAGTCACAAAAATAATCCCTATTTTAGACCTAAGAACCCTAATCTCACAATTGATCTCTCTGAGTAGTCTAACCAAGGGAAAAACTAACTAAAACTATTTATATCATCATCACGAACTAATGTGAATCGAAATCGAATCATAAATCAAGCTGGAAACGGGTCAAATTGGCAGTTGCACTTAAACTGCAGAAAACCGTTGTGGAAGCTCTGCAAAACTGTTGTTAAAGAGCGGGCAGTTGTAACTGAATTCTTAACCACTGGTTTCAATTTGTTATGCATCCAGTTTCTGAACTTGGTCCGATTCTGCTGCACCTGAACCCGGTTATGAACTAATTGATCTGATTTCCACTCAAACATATACTTTCTTTGATGAAATTGACCATTTTACACATACCCTTATACCTTAGTCCATCCGCCGCTGGTGACAGATAAGATTATAAAGATAGGAGTACGTTAAATAAATAAAATTAGACATATAAATCTTCTTAAATGTTACAACAAAAAAAATTCTAAATGACTTATGTTATAGTTTTTATTCCCTTTTTGAATATCTCATATAAATATTGAATCGGATAAAAATAATTATGTAAAAGGATGATCTGGATTTCAAAGATGAGGCAAAAAAAAAATACTATAATAAGCTATATGGTTATGTATTACTCCCTCCATTCCATATTAATTGACGTTTTAGGATAAAAGAGAAGAATTAAGAATAAAATATTTTGACAGATATACCCTCAGCTAAAGATTTGACCAAATCAAAATATCTCTGATAGATTGAAAAGTAGAGATATTTTAGAATTGAGTCCAGGGAAAAAATTGGTAGAACTGGTGAAAAGTATATAAAATGTCAATTGATTGGAAAATGGAAGAACATCCTAAAATGACAATTAATATGAAACGGAGGAAGTAATATTTTTAGATGATGCATAACTAGCAAAATGAATTCAAATAAATTGAAATGGAACCTCAGTATATATAGATCTGAGAACGTTAGTATAATTTTCAGCGGGTTGTGTGTAGAACTTTTTCCAGCAGTAACTATGGCACTTCTGATTCTCTATTTTAACTATTACATCTCAACTGTCTTACATTTAAAACTATGTGGATTTGATCCTTCTCTTTTCTTATTATTATCTGCACTTTGAATCTTTTGTCCAACTATATTTTCATTTAAATGTGGAGTATATATTGTTGAAAATTTAATGATTGAAGTTAATTTTAATATATTAATATTATGTATATATATATAATAATATTATATAGTTAATAATATCGTTTATATATATAAATATAAAATAATATATTAATATAATATATCATATGTGGCGGAAGTAAAAGGATTTGACGGACGCGACAATTCTTTTTTAATGCAAACGAAAAGACGTCTTCTTTGAAGAGAAGAGTTGTTTTTGTTTATGATACCCTGTGAATCTGTATATAAATATATCTTATAAAATAGATTTACAATAAAAATAAAGAAATAAATAAACGGAGATACTCCGTATGAGAGAAAACAGAAAACAGAAAACACAAAGTTTAGTCTTCTTACATTCTAGAGTGCAGAATTTGAAGAAGAATACATTGTTGAATCATGTAAACATTACGCACGTAGTCTTCAGCACATCAAAGAGAAAGTGAAATATTTTGTTTTAGGACATTGCTAAAAGCAAGTCTTTGTGTTAATTTGTTTTTAGGGTTGTGAGCTACATCACATGTTTTGAACTTATAAAACTTTATAGCTCGATGGAAAAAACAACTTGAATGTAAAATAACATAAATTTGAAATATAGCCAATTTGAAAAATCTTAGAATAAAATATTTTGGCGAGATTTCGGCGAGATTTTGCCGAAATCTCGTGATTTTTTAATCCTTGGATAGAAAACATGTTTATAATTAACAAATCCAAAAATCATAATTATTGAAGAATTATAAATACATGTTTAGAATTTTGGAAATCAGAAAACATAATATTTCAAATCATGTGCTGAAGTAATAGAAAAATCGTATAAAATAAAATATTATATTGAATGGACTTGAAATTTTTACAGTGAAATAGATATACATAACATACTAAAATTTCGTAATTTTTCGAATTTTCTAGATAGGAGAATGAATTTTTTTAAAAGAATATGTCTCTTAGGAGGAAAAACGATTGAAGGTGAAAATGGCACAACAAAAATATCTAGAATAATATGGACGAAAAATTTGAGAAATATCAGATGATTTGGATTATGATTTTGATTTATGAGCTAATCCCATGTATATATATTATATTTCTAGGGTTTCATGACTTTTAATTGAACTATGCGAGTGTTTTCTTATTCTGAAAGTAAAATCCATAGGTTTGAGCTTTTATTGCAGAACACGGGCTCTAACTATAAACGATAAAAGAATTTAAAAAATATAATTAGACCTTAAAATAATATAGAGATCAATTTAATATATAATAATAATAATAATAATAATAATAATAATAATAATAATAATAATAATAATAATAATAATAATAATAATAATAATAATAATAATAATAATAATAATAATAATAATAATAATAATAATATTTTACGGGTGTCACAATTATAAAAAAATTAAACTTGTAAAATCATTAACAAAATAATCGCTAAAAATTAATTGATATCTATCTTTATTAAAAGTGTAATTAAATAGTTATAAAAAATAATCAATTAAGGATAAAATAAGAAAAACAATAAAGTTAAACTAAAAAAAGGATGGCATGTGTAAACAATTAGGCAGCAACTTTGGTACAAAGGTGTGGTAATTAGGCAAGATGGTAAGTAATTAGTAATCAAATTGGGATGGCATTACCATGTTTACGTAAATGACAACTTCAAACTTAAAATACGAAAACACTAAATCTTTGGGCTAATTTTATCGGTTTTGGACAAACTATACTTGTTTTTGTGTTAATAGGGTAAAAGCTTAGATTGTTTTTATCGGGACCAAAATATTGTGAATCTAATTCTAAATCACCATAATTACACTGAGTCAAAAATTTAAAATTAAATCTAATTTTTTTAAAACGTACTTGATGTTGCCTTTCTTATTCATTCAGAGTTTGCAACATCATGACACATTATTAGTAAGACTATAAACGTGTAAGGTTGGGAGATTTAGATTTCCAAACCTTAGAAGAATCAACATTAATATGAACAAATTGAAAATTCATATTGTTGTAAGAAATATATATATATTAATAGACATTGAAGAGTATAGTATTTAGAAAAAAACATATCCTTAAATATAAATATCATTACAACATAACATTGAGTCCATGAAAATAATTAAACATTAGTTTATAAATACTATTGCAAAACAACATTGATCCACGTATGATCATCTAAGTGCATACCAACATAACATTAATTAATAAAAAATATAGTCCACAATATCACAAACATATCAAAAAAATAATCATATGTGTCATTTTTAATCAAGTCATTGAATATATATGCGTTCATTCAGTTATCCGAGTAATCAAGGATGTATAGCGACAATGTGCGAGTGTATATATATATATTTTTTTTCATATCATATGCAATTATTATAACAACATATATATATAATTTGTGAAAGTTATTGGGCTAGGTTTATTTTTAAACGGACTAATCCTATAGGACTTTGGGCTAATACAACCTCATTTTAGTTATATCATTTTAAAAAGGCTAACGGTATGATCGGGGGTATATATCAAAGGTTTAAGAATTCCGTTCCTTAACTTCAATTGCATTATATATGTATATATACAGTATTTCAGTCGAAAATTTTAAACTATATCAATATTATACTGTAATTATAAAGAAAAAAAAAAGAATTTCAATAAACTTTTTTTACTTTATTAAAAATAAAAATTATGTCATTTATTTATCATTAAAACTATATCCAATAAATAATTTAATATAATCAATAGGGGGTTGACATGTGGCATGTTGTGATGAGATTGTATTGTGGAATTGATTGGTTGACCAACTGAACCCACAACTAGTCGTCAACTTATATTGCTTTTCTAATTTTTTTTATTAAAATTCATCATTTCCTTATGATTGATTGTAGAAAATCACCGATAAAGGTGATCCTAGACTGACTTTATCCATGAATCCTACACAAGGTCATGGGGATCGTGACAAAAAAAAAATGAAAAAAAATAAAAAATGATAAAAGACCAACTCTTCCTCTTCCACAACCTGGGTTGTAGAATAGGTTGGCCAACCAACCAATTCTATAACCTATCACGTGTCAATACCTTATTGGTTATATTAAATTATTTATCAGATATAATTTTAATGATATAATTTTTATTTTATAAAATTATTAAAATTCTTGTTTTTTTTCCTCTACAAGTAAAGCTTAAGGTTGACATATTTTTTAATTAAAATTTGAAGCTCTTTTTCCGAAGTACTATTTGGCTTGGCTGGACCGGTCTGATATGCCAAAAGTCCGACGGGCCCCCGGCCAGCCTGATAATCTTAGTATATTATAGGGGAATACCCCGCCGGGCCGACTAATTTCAGGTCAGACCAAATTGCTAACTGATTACAATCACCTTATTGTAATTGCGGAATTAATTTTTTTTTTTCCTTGAAATATATTAAAAAATGCGTCAAATATAGTATGCAATTATTATAATGTAGCAAAAATATTGGTTTTATTGGAACATTAGTTATATATTTGAATAAAAGAAATTAATATTTATTAAAATATTGGATTGTGTTGGGTTATTAATAAAGTATAAAAATATATTTTTTGAATTGTGAAGCAGATTGTGTATATGTAAAAAAGAGAAGTAAATATTTGTGTATATATAGAAAAGAAAAATAAATATTTTATTAATAAATTGGGTTGTGATAAAGAGGGTCTTGTTGGAGTATTTCTAACATTTGTACGCACTTGTACATAAGGGACCCACATAAAAGGAGTAGTGTAGCTCATGAGATTATCTGTTACATTTGGTGTTACATCTTCTATTTCATCACATTCACCAATCGACATATGTATGGCATGATGTCATAAATTAATAAGTATCATTTAATAAATTAAATATAATAAATGATGAAACACCTACTTAACAGAAAATTCAAATTGGTAGTGTAGAGACCCTCTCACACGCCCTCTGAG
The DNA here is from genome assembly GCA_958295605.1 of Ajuga chamaepitys. Taxonomy (NCBI): domain Eukaryota; kingdom Viridiplantae; phylum Streptophyta; class Magnoliopsida; order Lamiales; family Lamiaceae; genus Ajuga; species Ajuga chamaepitys. Next base: position 36,107,680 of record OY282498.1, on the reverse strand, counting down.
TCTCTCAGTGACATATATAGACAAACCGTGGCGTATTTGCACGTGAATGCTCAATTACTTTACCTACTCATACCATAATGTCGCTTCACTCAACATCTGTCCCTTTTTGGATTAATTTTGCGTTTATGGATTTGACGGACATTGGTCTTCTCGATCGATGCTGGTACTTTTTTTCACATTATTGGCTTTTTCCCACAGAGTTTTTCAGTAGTGGGTTTTAATGAGGTCAGCAGAGTCTTTCCCACTCTGGGAAGATTCCTAGGCGTCTCACTAGTGTTGCACGCCCGGCAGTTCTATCGCCCCTGGACGGAACCTCCACGGCACTCATTGCTCTGCCGTCTTTAGCTGGTGTTGCTTGTTCCAGCATAGCATTCCCTTCTCTACATGTTGTTTGCGTTCCGGAAGCTGTTCCCGGACCACAGATCTAACTCCCTTCTATGAGTGTTTGGCCTCACACTCACGGCGCTTGGTTCCCTTCAGTGGTTCTTCCCCACTTTTAGCGTCTTAGACCTGTTAGACTTTTTTAGTCTACTACCGGCTTGTGGTAGTTTCGATATTGGACTTAGATATACGCACTGCGCCGCGTTTCTCGGCTATTGTATTAGCCTTCTCATAGAGCGTTTTGGGTTTTGCTACTACATTTTTGTACACACTTTATTTTCATTTTTATTTATACAAGCAACTACTTCTCGCTTCACTCAACATCTGTCATGCACACGGATTTGCCCTAATATTGTATCAGGAGTGCTACACCACTCACTCTAAGAGCATCCACAGTGCACAAGCAATTGTTACCTGACACATCACCGCCACGTCACTGCCACGTCAAAAGTTTAAATCCCACTTAAATGCTATATATTTCTCCCAATGCAACTTAGGTCCAATTAACACTATTTGCCACTATTTGAGGGTCCCACCATAAAATCACCCTATTTATTTTTCCATCTTCAATTTAATTAAATCTTATTTACAATTTTAACATATATAATTAATTCATTTAACATTGATAATTTGTAGATAAAAAATTTATTATCAAATTTTTTTAAAAGAATTAATTTCGGGAAAAAAAATTAATTCCGATTATAATAAAATATTATTAAATATATTAAAATTCAAAGAGGAAAAAAATAATACAACACGAAATATTAATTAAAAAGAAAGGAAATAATAGTGGATTGTGTTCTCATTCTCACACAAGTCACAACACAAATAAATACAAAATTAATTCAATGCAAAGCTGAAAAAAAAAAAAAAAGCAAAGAAAAGGCAACCCGGATTATTAAAAGAAAGTGGGGGGACAAGCATTAATGGCGCGGACCCCACCGCCCCACTCACTTCAGGGGCGCGTGGAGGCCACGCGCCAAGGCTGTTACTTGTTTTAGCGCGAGTGCGTTGCACTCGTGCCTCAGCTGAGGCGCCCCGCCCTCCCCCCCCCCCCGCCCCCCTCCCCTCACCCTTCCTGGTCCATTTATTTGGACCCATTTCAATTAAATTGAATGCTACTCCCCCTCTCCAATGGTATGCTACCTCAAAATACCACCAAAATAATTTAAAAGCAACCCCCATTGTGGGTGCCCTAACACCACATTTATCGACGACTCACCATAATTCAATATATTAATAAAATATTTATTTATTTTTATTCACATACACAATTTACTTCACAGTTTAAAAAGTATATTTTTATATTTCATTAGTAATTCATTATTTTAATAAATATCAGTTTCTTTTATCCAAATACATAACATATTTTTCAATAAAATTAATATTTTTGCTACAGTTTAATAATTGCATATTATTTTAACGTTTTTTCTAATATATTTCAAGAAAAGAAAATTATTTTAAGTCCTCAATCATTAAGGTGATTTTTCTCCACGCACTTAAAATAACATGCTAACATAATATCTAAATTAAATTTGCAAACTTTGAATTACGAAATTTAAAAGGGGGGAGGGGAATTAAAGAGCTTCAAATTTTAATTCAAAATATATCAACAATAGGCTCTACTTGTAGGGAAAAAAATAAGTATTTTGACAATTTATTTTTAATTTTTTTAAAATAAAAATTATACCATTTATTTATCATTAAAATGATATCCAATAAATAGTTTAATACAATCAATGAGGAATTGATATGTGGCAGGTTGTAGAATGAAATTAGATTGTGAAATAGGTTGGTTGACCAACTCAAACCACAACTCATCAACTTTATTGGCTTTTCTAATTTTTTTTTTTTAATAAACTATTTGTCGTGTTGTTCACAACCTGACTTTTGGGTCGTCGATAAACAACCCTGTCTCATACTAAAATCGAGTCATACAGCATGAATCGTGAGTCCCGACACATGAATCACGAGCCCTAAACTATGAACTAATCCCTCCGTCCCGCTCAAATTTGCAAACTTTTCTTTTTCGGTCCGTCCCACTCAGATTTGCACACCCTTAAAAAAGAAATTTCCCAAATAATCCCCACCCTCAAAATCTCCATCTTCAATCTCCACCTTTGAAAAAATCAACCAAAAAGCAAAAAATAGTTTTTTCTTAACCTCCGTGCCCGTCCCTACATACAAACCTGAGCAGGACGGAGGTAGTATTAAATTATAAACACTGAATCATTAAATTGTGAACCATGAACCGTAAATCATGAAAATCACAAGTGTACAATGGAAAATATACCTAGTCCAAGAAAGTTAAACCTTAGACCTTAAACATAATATCTAAACATGAATCTTGAATCCTGAACCTAAATAATGAACTTTAAATTCATAAATTGCAATAAAAAATATATATATATAATTGGCTCGATTGTGAAGTGGGACACGGATGGAATAGGATAAAAGTGTACTAGAGGATCCTAAGTGTTGATGGAGGCCTACATATGTATGTGTTATTTGATTTCGAATATATTCTATTTAGTTTGGATTTAAAAATTAAAATAAGTTTTTCACTACAAGAAAATGCATTTTTAGCGGCGAAAAGAGTTAGCGACCAAAAAATTTCGCAGCCAAGGCCGTCGCTAATTTTGTTTGCGACGAAAGTTAGTACATCGCTGCAAATATTAGCGGCAAAACAAATAAATAAAACTTATAAATAATATGAAAAAATATATATTAGCTGCAATTTTTTTATTTTGCCGCCAATTTTGCGGTGCAATTATAATATTTTATCCCTACTTAATAAAAATATAAAAAAAATAATAAATATATTAGCTACAAAAATTATATTCCGTCGCTAATATTGCGGTAAAAATGTAATATTCGTTGCTAATTATTGGCTGCAAAATTATATTTCAAAGCCAAGTGTGCGGCGAAAATTTACACATTAATAAAATTATAAAATAGTAATAATAAATATATTAGTCGCGGAAATTATATTTTGTCGCAAGTTTTGCGGCGAAACGTAAAAACCCGTCGCTAATTATTAGCTGCGAAATTGTCCTTTGTAGCCAAGTTTGCGGCGAAAATTTTAAATTTTGTCGCTAATTAAAAATATTTAAAAAAAATATTAGCTACGAAAATTATAAAATAACACGAATGTACTAGCTAAATATTTTATGCACAACTAGTTTTAAAGTACACTAATAATTTCATCCCTAGTTTGGAGAAAAACCATGCACGCCATCGGCAACTCTTGACAAAACAAAACATTATTCTTCGTAACTAACAAAATTGGTTTCCATGGGAAGAAGCTAAGTTAGATAGTGACGGATATAAACTCCAGCATCAACTTTGAAAAACCCCTTTTTGTAGACAAAGTGCTTATGTATAACATTAAATGATTAAATATTCCACAACTCTAATTATACTATGATATAATGTATGACAACAATTATTGCTTTCAGTAACATCATGTCACTCCGAAAAATGTTCCCCCAAAATTCAAAAGAGAGAAAATTACAGTTTCAAAAATGTATAATTCACCAGCCACATCTCATTCACACCAATATATACATCACAAATTCTTGATGAACTTCCATAATTGTTTTTTCATAAACTCTTACCTCACATTAATATAGTTTCAGATCTGCTTCTATAGTGAAGTTTTGGACCACCATCAACATTTTGCCGGCCACCATTTCTTTCCGTTTTAAACATGAACAAAGATCTTTCATAGCGATGCATGCATATCCGAAATATAGTTGTGAGAAAATGAGGGAGTCCGCACAAAATCAATTAAAAGAAATTAGGACTTTATGGTGTTGGCAATGTGTTCAATTATGTAAATCGCAATGTTTGGATCACCTATCTATGCAGCAGCTCAATACACAACTCCTTGATGTTGTTACTTACAATTCACACTCATTTTGGTTCAAGCAAACCTGCAGCCAAACAATAAACACAATCAATTTTAATATATTGTAACTATACTCAAAGATCACCAACACGTTTTTGGACGGCTTGAACTAAGATCTTGGCACATGCTACCTAATCCAAATGCAAGGAAATGGTGAGCATAATAAAATCAAAATCAGATCAAGAGAAAAGGAAAACAAACCCAAGCCTACCTTCATGTTTGCTGAAAGTACGCTTCAGCTCTTCCCTCAATTTGTAGGTTAACTGAATTCGGCAAGCGACTTTAGTTTTTTGGGTATCTAGTCTGTGGAGGTAAAATAAAAGAAGAAAAAAAAATCAAGAATACGAAAAATTATCCACAGTTGTTTGAACTCTGTTGGAAATTGACGATAAGAGAGTGAAATAAGGGATGAGGATCGACTGACGATGAAAGTTTAGAAATAGATTTTATTAATTAAAGCCAGAATTTTAGAAAATTTACCTGAAATCCCTAGGCGGCACTGCCTCGTGCCACCAGAATTAATGTGTTGGCATCATGCTTAACTATTTACAACTATACAATGAATGAATTCGATCACTTATAGAGTGCTTCTAAATTTCAAGTGATTAGTGAAATTCTAAATATTATGTTATAAACATAAGACAAAGTTCTGATTAAGAGATGAATTCATTGCAATCATATTCTTTCTGCCTTCCAGAATACACCATATTTCAAAGTAATAACTTTAATCACATTAAAATATTTCAATGTTAATTACCTTGAGAACTTCTTCGGCCCCAGACTTTTTCTTCGGCCACGGAAATTTTTGTATTATAAAACTAGGGTTCTGAGACAAAGTTGGATAGCTCAAGTGACAGAGCGTCTACTACCTAGACCTTTGGTCTTTGATTCGAGTTACCGTAGGTGGAGAAGAGGATTTTTTCTTTGTTCTTAGATTAGAAAAAAAAAAAAAAAATAGGTTTCTAATGTAGCAGTCAGTATCTAATACTTATATCTAGGAATTTAATATATAATTATAAATAACTGTTATTCTACTACTAAAAGGATTTCTAATTTAACTCAATTATCTCCTCCTTTTTCGTAATAAACCAATTAACCTCAATTATCTCCTCCTTTTTCTTTTATTAACTAATATACATCGAAATTAAAATCATGTGATAACTCATAATTCTTTATAAAAGGTATTATATATCCCTTTAAACCTGTCCCAGTCTAACGTGAGCAATAATAATAAATACATAAAATCGACTAAAACAAAATCAAGCATCAAAATTTTTCCACCAACACTCTAAAAAATCATGAGAATTTAAATGCAAATAAAACATATCATCTTGAGAAAATTGGGGTGTTATAATTAAATTCATATATAATGTGAAAGAAACTTATATTTATATTGCTCATAATTTATTTTTGTTTAATTCAAAATTCCTAAATATTTATTTTATAGGATAAAACGGTCACATTTTTATATATTAGATTATCACATATTTGGCACATGAGTAATACTAGTTTTTTTAAATAAACTTCCATGCATCGCACATGAGTAATACTAGTTTTTTTAAAAACACACATGGTTTGCGACAAAAGTATAATATATTTGCCGCTAACTTCGCTGCGGATAGTGTATTTTCATCGCTAAATTAACGACGAAATGTAGGTTTTCGTCGCGAAGTAAAAATAGCGACGAAACAGTTCCAAGCGTCGCTAAAGTTAGCGGCGTATGGATAAATTTCACCGCAAACATTTTTTTTTTTGCGGCTTCACACTAAAATTATTACAATTTAAATTACTAAGAAAATAATTTTATTTATTAATTTTGATATTTTAGTGATTTGCGACGACTTTCAAGTGATATGTCGCTAAGTGTTAGCGGCAAAATTACATATTTTACCACTATTTGATATATAATTAATAGGAAATTAGATTTAACTATATCTCATGTTTTGTGACTAGGTATAATATATTTGCAGCTAACTTTGCTGCGAATAATTTATTATTTAGCGATGAAATGTAGGTTTTCGTTGCGAAGTAAAAATAGCAGCAAAATAGTTCCAAACGTCGCTAAAGTTAGTGGCAAAGCATGAAATTTTGCCGCTATTTATAATTTTAGCGGTGAATATGGATTTGACTGCAAAAACTTCGCCGCTATTATAATATTTGGAACCAGGTTTGTATTTTAATTTTCTAATAATGAATGAAAACTTAATTATGTTTAATTGTTAATAACATTGTAAATCTAATCAATGTTTAGATTCTCGTATAATTTTTCAGTTCTTTAATGGTTGAAACTTTAAACTTTTTGTTGCTTTCTTTTTTTTATCAATTTTAAAAAAATTATCTATTGAAGTGATTTTCCAATTAAGCTTCATCGCAAAAGTTCAATTCAAAAATTATAACTAAATTTCTTTTTGAAAGAAATTACATTCTATATCTATATCTATATATATATATATATCAACAATTAAGTCCCAAAATAGAAATATTAAAATTTTCCCGCCCAAATCTCTATCCATTTATGAAAATAATTATTTTTGGTAGATAAATCTTGACAAAAATGAACTACGTTCTAATTGGAGATAATTCGCCGTATATTTTCCTAAAATATAATAAGTCACCATTATCCCATTCAATATTAACTCTCCCACATTCAGTATAAGTTGTCCGAATCTATAAATACATTCACGCAACTTTCCAAAAAATTTCCGATACTAATTGATGTTGATGTAAGTCAATTAGTATATATTCAGCATATTTGTTGATACATTCACATCTTTGGTTTACAATAATGCCAGTAAAAAATAAGAAGTATATTAACCACTGTGTGTTATTAATTAATTTTTTTGTTTGATAATTTTCCAACCAACAATTATTACTATTATTAAAAATCTAAAATTTATTTCTAGAAACTGCAAAATAAATTTGGTTGATTATTTGTCTTATATTTAAGTCGTTGATTCTCTATTTATTTGTTAAACTATTATAAACATCCTTGAAAAATTGTAAATTTCGATTGGTTAGAATTTTTTTTTCTTAAATAAGTATAAATTAGGAATTATTCTTCAATAATCTCATATTGAAAGTACTTTTTTCAGCGAATTTCAATAATACCATAGTCTGGTGCATTTCCAACAAATTTTCTTATATGTGGTGAAATAATTCTCGGCAGCTTTTATGAGTTGATATGTAGCACCTGTTAATTAGTTTATTTATTTGAAAACATTTTGGAATTTCTTATGACATAATTATTTTTTTAATTAAAATTCAATTTAATTACAATATCTCAAATCAATATTTTGTCAATATATTAAAATTGACAACTAATCAAATATTATGTTATAAAAATTTTATTTTATTATTGATTAGTTGTATTAGATGTGGGCCATTTATTGTGGGAGAAATATTTGTATTGTTTTAGTAAATACAATTAATTAATTTTTTATGCAAATAATTTAATTACAGTCCAAAGTCATTTGCCAAAAAATGTGTAGTCCAAAGACTACAGGGCATAAAGAACAATTTAATTTTTTCAAACTTTTATGTATTCTCATATTATCTAGATGTCCAATACATTAAGGATAATTTTGATGATGTGTTATATGATATGCTTTTTTATTATTATTTATGCTATATTGCTTTTTATATTGATCAGAAGAGGTTAAATTTGTTACACTTAATTTTTACAATATATTAATTATTATCTTACTAATATTATAATTTAATATGACTCAAATCTACTCAAAATTTTCAATTCTCTTTAAATCGTACATCGCACGGGTACAATACTAGTTTAATATTAATATCTTTTCAAATTAAAGAGCGTCACTTTTTAATGTCCCGTAAAAATATTGAGCCGCCCCAGTATGGTATGTCCTGTAATAATAATTCTAATTCTAAATGTTACTCACTTTGTTTATTCGACTTTTATCTTTTCTTATTTCATTTCCCTATACTCTCTTTATTCCATAAAAAGAATAATGTTAGGGGAAAAAATGTATTGTAAAATAACAGCTATGTTTCAAAAATGTTAAGTTTTACTAGTTCAAGTAAAAAGGTAAAAAAATTTATTTTACAAATTAGCTTGATTTGATTGGACAAAGTCAAATAAAAAATAAAATAAGTGCGTAATGTTCATTATTAAAGAGTTATACCTTTATCAAATTAACAAAAAGTAAAAAAGTTGTACATTTTCAAATATGATTTTTTTTATGGAACGTATTGAGTAATAATTTATGAGTCAATCTAGAGAATTTGCATTGTATTAAACCAAGTTGAATGTTGTCAGTATACTTAACACCAATATTGTTAAAGTTGTTACGTGTTAATTAGGTAGCAGGCTATGGGTCTAGCGTCTGGTCAATAATTTTTTTACCAAATACCCCTGAAATGTCGGATGACAAATGATCTATACCAAAAATAATGTTGCAAGAAATGACAAAAGGATTTAGGCGGAAAAATTAATAGATTATTATTTTAGGACGATTTTGATTTTATATTAAGTGTGATGGGAAATTTTGTTATTATATTAAGTATGATGGGAAGCTCTGTTTGCACCCATCAACACATAATCACAATCCTACATCTCCAAACTAAATAAAGAGCCCAATGTTCATATTCTTGATTACAAAATGTAGCCGTTTGTATTGAAGGAGAACGCTAGTATTTGATTAAAAAATAGGAGATCAAATGATATAAATAAATAGTTCACTAAGTAAATACTCTCTGTGTTTATATATAAATGTTGTTTTAGTTTTTCAGGTGTAATTTATGAATTTATTGAATGGACAAAAAAACTCCTATAAAATCTAGAAATTTAATCTTACCTTCCACTTTTTTTCTCAATCAATTTGTATGTTTACCATAAAGCTCTATATCATTTTCCTATTCCATATTTACATAAATAATTCGAGTAGATTTGCAGACTTCCTGCAAAATTGACTTTGAGTGAATTGAGTAGATAATTACGTAAGTAAAAAATGGATTAGGAAAAAGAGAAGGGAAGTAATTAATATACCAATTGGATTATTAATTAAATATACTGCCTCACTACTAAAAACAAGGCTTTTTGCCACTATAAAATGTAGTTACAAAAGATGGAGAGTAGTTACAAAAATACTTTAGTAACTAAATATCTAAAAATAGTTACTATAAGGTAGTCACTTATAATAAGTTGCAAAAAGTTTTTTTGTAACTATTTTGTAGTTACTAATGTATTTGTAACTATTTTTTGCAACTACTTTGTAGTTACTAATATATTTGTAACTACAAGTAGTTGCAAAAGAGTTTGTCATATTGTAATAAATTTGATTAAAATTGTATGAAATATTTTATGTAACTAATAGTAGTTACAAAAGGGGTTATTTTTAGTAACTACTTTGTAGTTGCAAAAAACTAGTGGCAGATACCCTTTTTTCTTGTAGTGCCTCCGTTTTAAAAAGAATGTCATTTTAGCTATTTTTGAAGAAATTAAGTATTGGTATTTAATTGGTATGTTTTGTGAAATAAGGAAATAATCAACTAAATTAAGTAGGTTGTTTAAGATAATATTTGAAGAATTGTAGTTTTTTTTGGTACAATGGCACTTATTCTGAAATTTTTCAGAGTGTCTAAAATGACATTCTTTATGAAATAGATGGAGAATTTGGTAATTATAATATGCAAGATTTGTATGGACATTTTCTTAATTTAACTAAGGGCAAAGGCGGAAGAAATATGCGAAAAAAGTTAAAATGACACTCTTTTGTGAAAAAATGAATTTTCCTAAAATGACATTTATTTGTGAATGGAGTGAGTATATAGGAGATTTGATTGATGTAATGGCCCGCTTGGTTGCAAATAATCAATGACAATGATAATGGGTATGGATGAGGGGTCAATCATACTAATGAATGAAATGAGGGGAATTGTTAATAAAAGAGTGTAATGATTAACTTATTTATTATGTACCAAACACCATAAATGAGAATAAGTCCTCATTCATTCTCATTCATTACCCCTAAATCCCCCAACCAAGCGGACCCTAAATAAGTTAATTACATGTATGAATTCGGTTCGAATTCTCTCCTACATAATCCTTCTACATCTCCTACTGCATTATTGGATTATTACCACGTGAATTATTTACCGAGTCAGATGAAACGTATGTTTTATATCCTCAACTAAAGTAGAACTTTAAGAAAAAACAAATTACATACAAGGAAAATTTCCACGTGACAGCAATCAGGCGATGCAATAGGAAATGTAAAAGAATTATACAAGAGAAAATCTAAATCAGTAAAAATTAATGTATAAGACAAAGTCATTGTGGGATAAACAAATACATTATATTATGGAACTTATATACACCATATGCATAAATCTTTTTATGTACAACGAATCAGACTAATTCTAGACGTGTTACTTTTCTAGCAAAAAGTATCACCTAATTCGCCAAAAGTATTAATTTTTCTTTAATAAAATTATCGATAAAATGATACTTATATATATATATTTATATAACGTAATAATTTTGATCCATTAAATGATATTTTTCGCCACTTTATTGAGCAGGCCTGAAAAAGGGGGTCAATAAAAAAAATGGAGTCTAATATTTGACATCAATTTTCCAGCAATTAATATTTTTTTTGGCGTAAAAATGATACTTTTCAAGAAAAACCAATACTTAGTAAAAAAGCTTTACTTTATTTTGTAAAATGTAATATTCAAAAGTAGATGATGATATATCAACATGGAAATTATAAATTGCGTACAATTATATAAACTCTATAGTAAAAACTTATATAAAAGTAGATTAGAACACATAAAGTTAAAAGAAAAAAAAAACACATGAATTATTAATTTCTATAAAAGAATATTACGTTTTGCCAAAAAGAATTACAATTTCTAGAAAAAATATTACTATTGAAAGTAAGAATAACAACTATTTTCTGAAATGTATTACTTTTTCTAAAGTTATACTTTTTATTATAGTAATCCAACTAAATAATAGTTGAATATAATTTACGAGTTATAGATAGAGAACTTATATAAAATTGACATTGAAAAACTTATATAAGCTTGAAAGTATACATAATTTATTAAAAATACATGAACTATTGGGTGTATTTGTTTAAGGCTGGGAAATACTGAGCCAAATTTTATTGAGGGAGTTAACGAGCATGCTTTATTGAGATTTGATCCCCTCAATCTACTGAGGGAAACCATAAGCAAACAAAAACATTAAGTTTTCTGAAAAAAGTAGTACATTTTTCCATAAAAGTATTATTTTTTTGGAAAAAAATATCACTTAACCTATTTTTTAAATGCTAGAAGTTTGTTTCTTAATTGGGTGAAAAATTAAAATCCGTTTTGAACCCAAGCCGACCCGTTGTACGTAAGAGGTCCACATACACAAGAAGATTTATACATAAGAGCTACATAAGTCTTAACTCATACATTATTAATACTAGATACTCCCTCCGTCCCAGCTAATTTTTCCTATTTTCCATTTCTATTCATCTCACTTAACTTTTCACATCTTTAAAAATGAATTTTTTTTCACAATCTCCACCCTTAAAATCTCCACACTCAATCTCCACCTTTAAAAAAGTCAAAGAAAAAATAATATCTGTTTTTTCTTAACCTCCGTGCCCAGTCAACTGTGAAAAGTTAGCTGGGACGGAGGGAGTATAATTTATCTAAAATATTTTTAATTATTGGAGTTAGCTGTAGTGTTTTACAACGGGAAAATTTCATTTTTAGTCTTGTATATTAGACCTTGTCTAGTAAAAATTTTGTATGTTAGAAATTTTCAATTTTAGTCCTATATATTTCCAAAGTTGTCCAATTTAAGGACACTAACCATCAGAAATAGCCAATTTAGCAGCAATTAATCACGTGCGACGCATGTAACTAATAAATTTAAGAAAGATGAAGATAGAAAAAAAAAAAAATAATAAAATGAAATGCACCTCATACGAAAATTAGGATTTACCTTTTTCTTTTCTTTTTTTTAGCGAGCTACTAAATTTAATGATTTTACATGTTATCTGAACAAATACTTAACTAAAAAGCCCTAAATTTATTAGTCTAATTTCGACTAAATTAGTCGTTGATGATGGTTAGTGTCCTTAAGAAAACATACCGGAACAAGACCTCACGTGCTGAATTAAAAATAAAACTTTTCCGTTTTACAACATAGTTTGACAACGACCGAAATTCATTGATACCAATCACAAATATATGTATATAATGGTGATAAAGAAAGTGGACAAAAAATGAAAAGCATAATGAAAAGATTTAAAAAGCAAAGGCAGGTTCATGAACAATGTCACTTATTTATGAGAAAGCCCTTCTTATTAATGCATCATTCGGTACAACTACAACACGTGGTATATTACACCCCTCCCCTGCATTTTCTTGTTTTTCAATTGTCCCATCACCACAACTTCCCCATGTCTTTTCGGATTTAGAGGGGATACCGTCTGTACGGTTTGGGCATTCGGCTAACTCGAATAAAAAATTCCATTAATCGAAAATTAAGTTGATATTTAGAGAATCGAAAATTGAACTATAACGTTTTGATTTGATTAAAATTGATTTTTTTTTTTTATTCCGATTTCAGGAAATTGTTGTCTTCTTTTTAGGGTAATTTACAATTCACTGCATTTAGCAAGACAACAACAGTAAGCTAATAATCCTAAAATAAATAGTTGCATGCATTTTCTTCAAGATTAGTAAGTAAATCACTAAATGAGTAAAATTCCCTGAAACTCCAAAGTGATCACCAAGACAACAATTACAAACTAATTCAAAGCAAATTAACAGTGTTGAGTAACAATAGCAAATAGCAACACAATCTGCAACATCGAGTTTGAGCAACAAATAACAATAACAAACAACAACAATTCCAAAATAACAAATACTAATTCAAGTTCAAAAAAGCAAAAGCAATCCAAATTTTAACGAACTTATCAAAGAAATTAAAAGGACTACCAATTCAAATTCAAATAAAGTAGTCATCTTCAACTTCAGTCTTCATCTCCAAGACTCTATTCTTCAATCCTTCACATCAACTACAAAAGTAAAAGGAAAAAAAAAAAAAAAAAAAAAAAAACTAAGGTGGTGGATGAGAGATGATAAATAAAATAAATAAAAAATGAACAAATTATATTTACCTTAATCTTCTCAACTTGGGAAGACTCACAAACCAATAATGCTAGATTCATTACCAATACTTTCGAGCAAATTTGCAATATGAAAATAACATTCTTATCACAATTGTTATCAATTATAATTGCGTATGAGATAAAATATATCGAACTCAATTGTAACTTTTTCAATTTTTTATATGAATTCATATTCCTCTTCCTTCGGTCTTGGTCGGATTACCGCGTAGCCAATCTTGGCAACAAATGAGAACTTGTGCCATTTTTTGAGTCAACGAGGCTCTAAAATCATCAATCACACGACCTCCTGTGCTAAATGCCGACTCTGAAGCAATAGTGAATATAGGGCATGGCAAATACATCATGAGCCAATCTCGATAAAAATAGGAAACCTAGGACTATGGACTTTCCACCATTCAAGGATATTAAAATCAAGAGAATCTTTCTCACTTCGCTCATGGAGATATGTATCTAACTCTGATTCATCAACACCTCCAATTTCTGATAATCATCTGTTAGTATCTCTTTTGATTAGCCCTCACCCTTCTTTCACTATCTGTGTCACTAGACGAAGACTGATTTGTGACTGAACTTCTACTATCCACACTTGTAGAAGATGATTGTGGTGTCGATGTACTTCCACTAACACAAGCAGGCGGGGATGAATGCAGTTTCTTGCATTCTTCAAAGAGATCGTAAAGAGCATTTTTTGCCAACTGTTCCATCGTCTCCCCATGTTCAAACCCATACATATTCCTAAAAATGAATTGCAAGAAACCGAATTTCTGACGGGGGTCAAGCACAACAGCCACATACAACAACATGTTCATCTTCTCCACGTCGCCCGAGTATTTATCAACCTTCGCTTTCATTCGTTTGACCATATCGACCAAGTACCATCTCCACTCCCCAACCATTCTTTCAATAGATCATCAACATCACTTGATTCATCAAGAAAAGTGTTAGATGTCACAAAACAAAGAACCAGAAACATGATGGGTAAGTTCATAGAAGTATTGCAACACCTTTACAAATCGATCAACTACCATCCAATCTTCCTTTGTAGGTAATCCTACAACTACATGGGCATCCCGACCATAGAAATTAGAACGAAAATCAACATCGGACACCTCATACCTCTCAAAGAAACCTTGGAAAATCAAAGTAGTTTCAAGCATTGTGTAGACCGAGTTCTTTAGGAACATTCAAACACAATGATTTCTTACTACACAACATATATCCAAAACCTTCCCACCCAATAATGCAGTCCCCCAATTCACAAATCTTCTTCTCAAATATGCAATAGTTGTGTCATTAGAAGAAGCATTATCAATGGGAATAACAAAAACCTTATCTATTCCCTAGTCGAGCAAAAACTTCTCAAGTAAAAGACCTGCCTCATCACCTTTATGACCAGGACATGGAATGAAATTAAGAATAACCTTATGAAATTTTCAATTAACATCTAGTCAAGCACATGTAAGTTATTATTTGATTAGAAGTCCATGAATCAGTAGTCAATGAAAGCCTTTATCCAAATGTCCTAAAATAAGTCTTCAAATTTATTTTTTCCTCGTAGAATAACTTGTAACAATCTCTTGTTATTGTTGTCTAGAAGGAAGACCAAAGTTTGGAAGTACAACGTTCATAAACAATTTAAACCCTTCCTTCTCCACAAAAATGAAAGGCAATTCATCAATTGTAATCATGCAAATCAACGCCTTCCTAACAACATCATGATCAAACTTCACTCAAGAAGATGCATTCCTCACTTCCTTGCTACTATGACAATAGCTTGTTATTCTATTATTATTCGTCGTAGCAGCCACGTTATCAGGGTGATTCTTACATACCTTCACATGATTATTCATGTTAGTAGTACCATTTTTTGAAGTATGAGCAGCGTAGGAAGTATCACAGTAACTACATTTGGCCCTTCTCTTCCCATTTTTATCAGAAAATGGAGTGAAGTGTCGCCAAGCCATGGATCTAGCCCTTGTAATTGTCGTCCCATCTTTCGACGTTCCACTTCACTTTGCTCGCCCAATTCATTGGAGGCTGCATTTTGATTTAGTTCATCCATTTCCTCTTCAAGAGATCATCAGATTCCATATCCTCATCAATATTTGCATCATGAGCAAGAGAAGCAAGTGAATCGATAGAAGTCTGTGAGCACATTTTGGAACTTTTTCGCCTTCCAACATCTGAAATGTTTTAAAAAGACCACAATAATAAAAAATTGAAGAGGACATTACCAATTTGCCATAATAATCAAGAAATTGCCAATTGCTTCAAGCTGACCACACAAGAACGATGTTAATCACTAATAACCGATAAATAAAAATAACAACACAATTCATTACTTCTAGGTATCAAATACTATATATAAAATATCATTACCAATTTGTGTTTTGATTGGGGGGGGGGGTGTTGTTTTGGCAAATCTGTTTTGGCCATATTAAATAATTGCTTTGTTGTCATTTTTTTTTTATTTATATTGTGCTAGTATCACACTACAACAAAAGAAGTTTTTTGCATAAGATTTTTTGACACCACAATTGTGGTCACTAATAATAAGTTATTTGTGACCACTTGTTGTCACAAATCTCTCTATAAATTATTTGAGACAACTTTAAGAATATTTTTAGAGACAACTAGTTGTTGCAAAAAATATTTGAGACGCATTTGAGACCACTTTTGTGGTCACAAATATATTATTTACGACAGAGTTATTGAGACGACAATAAAGTTGTGACAAATACTCATAAATTGTGACAAATACTTATTATTTGAGACCACTTTGCTTAAGTTGTGGCAAATACTCATTATTTGAGACCATTTTTTGTGGTCTCAAAATACTCTTTTCCTTGTAGTGTCATCATTTATTTTGATGGTTATGATTCTCTTTAATTTTGGATAGAATAGTTGGATTGTTTGTGATTTTGATTTGATATTTCAATTTATTATACTTTTAGTTTGGCAGATAATGATTCCAATTATGAAACACTTTTTTTGTTGATTATGTGTGCTTGTGTCCAGAAATTTTCTGCTTTGCTCATATATTATTAGTGTACCAAATAAATATTTTCACAGTTGGGAAGAAATCCTACATATTTCACGATATCTTTTGGCAGATGTAAATTGTAATAACTTGATTAGGTGTATCTTTTAAAAAAGTAGGCCCAACTGACTAAACGAAAATTTATTTACTGATCTTAATGATGCTTTTATTTTCTAGAAGAGTTATGTATGTTATTTAACATCTTTAGTTGCTTGTCATTGATTCTTTCATTTAAAATTTTGGTGGACTTCATCTGTTCGAAAATGTTTTTTTGCCATGAGTGATTTTTAGTAACCACTTTTGTAGTTGCAAAAAACTAATGACAAATACTCTTTTTTCTTGTAGTGTAAATCTCGACTCAAACCTAAAATTATCATTTGAGTTCGTATTGTATTATCAGAACGTGTCGAATTATACCACCCTCATAAGTATATCTACAACTTATATTCAAACATCTTATAAAATATTATACGAGAGTTATATAACTATATAAAATCAAACTAATCATATCATAATTAGAAAAAACTTAACATCTATAACACAGGAACTGGCAATTCTTTGATAGAAAGGAAAACATTCTTAATAATTTATTTAAAATTCTTATTTGTTCAATTAAAACATTATAATATTCAAATATATTTTAAATAATTGTTTTCTAAATTGATTTATATTAATAAAAAGTATAAATGCATATATGTATATCAACCATCAATATCCGTTATTTACAATTCTGTCACCATCAACTTTAATCACTAATCATTCCTCCCATGATTACGTACATCACTTCCCACAATATTATATAACTTACGGATTTGGATCTTGTACATTTTATTTGGTGAATTTTTCGGTGAAGTTGGAGAGAGAAAATACAGAAAATAAAATATATAAATAATTAAGTATGAATGTGATTTTTTTCTTTTTTTATTATCATGTATCACTCTCTCCCCTAACTTCACCAAGAAATGTAGAGGATCCAAATCCATAACTTGCCTACTTAAATCGAAAACAAACACCAATTTTTTTTAATGAGAACCATTTTAACAACCTAGTTGTTCTCGAAAAGGCTGCAGCTCAGTGAAAAGACAGCCAAAGTTTTAGAGGTGAACAAGTTGAAGCTGAATTGAAATTTGAAGTAAAGCAAGTGATGAGATTCGAGTTGATGTAATGATTTATTGAAACTAAACTACCATGGACCCAAAAAGTGTAAGCCCTACAAATCCCTGCAAACATTAAACTTCATCAGGCGCAGGCCCAGGCCCAGGCCCAACTCCCTTAATATTAGTATTACTGACATAAAAGTTATTCTACATTAACCTTTTTTAAACAAAATCCCAATATGTCACCCAAAATAATTTTATGTATAATAACAATGTGGTTAAACACTTTCTTTTCAAACTAAACTCTCTAAAGAAAAAGAAACTAAAAACAACTCTGTAATGCTACTACATTTCTAATATCTCTTCTATTATCCTACTTATTATATAGATATCGTGAAATGATCCCTTAAATGCTCACCTCGCCACTCTATTATTATACTGTACTACCTTCGTCCCGACTAATCTTGTACATTTTTCGTTTTTGTTCGTTCCAGGTGAACTTATATACCTCTTAAAAAAAAAAATTATAGCACAATCTCTACCATCAAAATCTCCACTCTCAATTCTCCTTTGAAAAGTCAACAAAATCTAAAAAAATAAAATTTCTTAATACTTGTGACAACCCTCTCAGTGCATGATTAACCGGGAAAGAGATTGTAGCTTATTTGATTATTGATTGAATCGAATTTAAAAAGTTTTAATCAAGTCAAATACAAGTCAAGCTCGAATGTTTAATTCTTTTGTACATGTTTTACTACTTTTTGGTTACTGGGCTCAAATTTAACTTTAAATTTTATCCAACGTTAAAATATGTTTAAGCGTATTTAAGATTTCTAGTCAAACATAATTTAATTGTACTTTTAAAAAAAGGAGCTTAAATCATGAATTAAGTAAGTTTCAACTCCAATTGACATGTTCTTTTTCTGAATATTCTCCATTCAGCTAATTTGATCACATGCATTCTAAATTGATAATTTAAATTTTTTATTGACAAATAAGTTAGTTTTGTTTCTCGCGGTCCAAGCTGGTTAAGGACCCATTAATAATTTTGCACGTGATAGCCTTTCATGAATGGAGCACAAGTCACGTGCATCCATGTGATAATTCTTCATCATTCAGACGCATCCCACATCTTTGCGACCAAGTGTAAACAGTACGTTTGGAAATTTTCATTTTAATCTAATTACGATAACTTTTAGAGTAACACATGTGTGCATATGGTGTATAATAAACTTATTGTACATCACTCCAAATTTAAAGCACGAACTTGAAAAATAGCGCTGAATTGCAGTTTCATTGTAATTTTGCGTCCGCAACCGGGTTCGCGCGCGACCCGCAAAATTTTTTTTTTAAAAATAAATTCAGCACAATATTTCATATATTTAAAGGCACGTTTGTATAGCAAATGTGTGATGTGGCCTAGTGGTTACCTAATGATAGGGAAAAGTTGTGAGTGGCATGAGGCTTGGGTTCAAATCCCACCTTGGTATTTTGCAATTTTTTTTTTTTTTTTTTTAATTTCTTTAGCACATAATATTTAATTAAAAGCAGAATTTGTATTAATATCAATAAAATAGCTTCTAGCCAAATTGGTATAGAGAGTTGCTTGTTTATTGGAGGGTATGAGTTCGAATTCTTTCTCTTTTCTTGTTGGTGTTCCTTTTTTAGCACATTTAAATGCCCCTTTTTATTTTATTTATGTTTAATTAATTAATTTTATTTATTAACTTAGTTTAATAAAATATATCTTTTGGTGAAACAAGTTATACTATATTGAATTTGACACAACAAAAAAAAAAAAAAAATTAAAAATCAAAGAATTGTTATTTATATTGTTCTAATAAAAATATTATACATTTTGGCATTACTAAAATGAACTTTGCCTTTAAGCAAGATAATATATACAATAAGGGAAGAATAATTATACTGTAGCTGGAAAATAAATATACAATAATATACTATAAAAAAAATTATATTGTAACTTATACACTTATACTATTAGGCAACATAATATATACTATAAGCAAACAATAAATATACTGTAACCTGAAAAAATAATTATAGAGATAGTTATACTGTAAAATGTAAACAGTGTATTACTAAATGAACTTATACTCTTAAGCAAGATAATATATACTATAATGGAACAAAATTACACTGTACGCTGGAAAAATAAATGTAGAATAGTATACAGAAAAAATTATACCTGTAACTAATAACTTATACTATTAGGCAACATAATATATACTATAAGCAAAACGTAAATATACTGTACCCTAGGATAATAATTATAGATTAATATAAAAACAATAAATATACTGGAAATTGTAAACAACGTATTACTAAATTAACACATATTTTTAAGCACCCTAATATATACTGTAAGGGAACAATAAGTATACTGTAGGGTTGGAAAATTAATATATAGTAGTATACAAAAGAATTAAACTTATACTATGAAATAACATAATATATACTATAAATAAATAGTATATATACTGTAATCTGGATACATGAATTACATAAAAAGTAGAATAAAAAAAAATGTATATAAATTAAAAAAAAAAAAAGAAAAAAAAAGAAGGCAATTCAGCAAAATTATGGAGAGTCTAAGTTTTGAACTCAAGACCTCAAAGTATCAAATAAGAGACTATCCACTAGGCTACCAACATTTATTGACATTAATATGCAAATTAATTTATCTTATTATTATTTTGCACAATAACATATTAAAAAAAAAAGGTGGTAAAAAACTATTGGAGGCAACGGGATTTGAACCACTACCCTCCATGCTTCAGCATCTAAGAGCCCACATAATACCATTGCGCCACTTCCTAGTCTTGGACACCAAACGGGGCAGAACATATATATACTGTTTCCCCCCCTCCCCCCCCAAAAAAAAAAAAAGAAAAAAGAAAAAAAAGAAAAATCGCGCGGGTCGGGCTAACAAACCGGGTCGCGCGCGGATCTTCCAATTGGGCTGGTGTACAATAAGCCTATGGTACATCATATGCACACAAGTTTTTGCCTAACTTTTGACAAACCAATCCATCAGTCATATAATCGATCCGCCTAGATATTTAATTATTAAGAACATTGTAGTAACTTAATTAGATTGCATCTTCACTAGTCTCTGTAGGATACGACATTGATTGCCACTTGCTATTAAGTACACCTTATGCTTGTGATTTAACTTGTAGAGATTAGAGCGACCAGTTGTGTTGGGCATGGAGATAGATATGACATATCTTAGCGGGGCAAACCCAGATAATTCACTCTACACTTGGATTTTGTAGCCATGGAAGTGCATTTGTCTCTTTGCATTTCGGACTGAGCCTCACACGCTGGATACAAAAAGTCGTTTTCAATGTCCTCTGGAATTTTTCGGAATGTATGTCGAGATAATGGAAAAAACAGATCACTGAAGGTTCTTGATTTGCCATCTTCACTCTCGATCCTCATTACTTTTTCTTTTGATTGTTAAGAGAAATCTTGGGGGGGGGGGGGGGGGCATAAAGATTGTGGATTATAAAGACTTAAAGATCGTCCCATTTACGTATACATACTCAGATGTAAAAAAAAAAAAAAAAGAAATAGATTTTCCATAGAGAAAATATACTTGTTTTCTTGAAACCTTGAAAATTATTGTCGAAAAATCAAACATTAAGGTTTTGGAGTTTGTATTGAGAGAAAATGAAAAAGAAGAACAAATCCAGTCTGAGAAAGAAGAAAGAGAACAAAAAGAAAAGTGGAAGAAAGGAAAATAAAAGAACAACGTGAGGAAGAGATAGAAAAAAAAGAAAAAATGACGACCTAGAAAGAGAGAAAGGAAAAAGGAAAAGAGAAGTGGATATATACTTTTTGTATTAAATCTATTTCAAAATCTATTTTTATAAATATTACAACAATAAAAAAGGAAAAAAAAAACAAAAGAAAAATAGAAGTGGACATATATTTTTTTAATTTAATCTGTTTTGATTTTTCAATAAATAGTACAATAATAAAAAAGGATAAAGAGAAAAAGAAAAAGAGAGGAGGATATATATTTTTGTATTAAATCTATTCTAATTCTTTTATAATACTATAACAATAAAAAATTATTTTATTCATAATTTTACAAATATAAATAAATTAGATAATATTTTTATTAATAATACCTCAATAAATTTAAATAAAGAAAAAATCTCAAAAACTATATTATTAATTGTAAATTTTATTTAAAATATTTTAAAGTTTTTTTTTTTAAATTTTCCAAATATATTAAATGCATTATCAAATTAAAAAATCAATATCCATTAAAATAAAAAATAACACAAAAAAACCAAGCATCATTCATCAACAATCATATGCATCATCAAACAATCACAATTCTCAATACGACTTTAATTATTAAACAATTATCAATTAATAATCTCTTACACACGTAACTTCATATCTTATAGTGAAACATTATTTTCCAAAGTACTACTACTTCTACAACCATGCACCCCAACAAACATCACTTAGTTCTTTTCTCAACTACTTACCTCGACCACTTACTTCAGTCAATAGTGCCACAAGGCCCACAACCATTCCCAGCCACGTGAGTTAATTAAGCACAAGCCGTTGCGGAGGGCCAAAACCCCTTCCCATGTTTGTTTACAGTTGTTTGCCTCCAACCCCTCAGATTCTAGGGTTGAGGGCACATCCTGAAAGAGTGGCGCCCCTCTCCTCTCTCCCACTAAAAGTTGATGGGACTTTTCATCTTCTCTCTCCACTGCAAAATTTGTGTATTGTTGCGCTCTCTCTCTCTCTCTCTTGTTATACAAAGTATTTCTCTCTCCTCCTCTCTTTAAAACAACAGACACATATCTCTCTACATTGATGATTTGACATCACTCTCCTCTATTATTTCTTGTTGCCACGGACCTTCTCTTTAGTGGATTTTCAGCCTTGTTGACTTATTGGTTTGGATCTTTGTGCAAGCAGTGGTGGTAAAAATTAATGAAGTTGGTCAGACATGGAGATAGATCTGCCCGTATCTTGGCAGGCAAACCCAGATAATTCACTATGCATCTCTTTATCCAGATATCCATGTAGAAATGCACTGTTGATGTCTATGTGATGTAGTGCCCAGTTCTTCATAGTGGCCAATGCTATTAGAAATCTGATAGTGACTGGTTTAGCAACAGGTGAGAAGCTCTCATCATAATCCTCTCCTGGAATTTGGTTATACCCTTTGGCAACTAATCTTGTCTTATAACTTTCAACTGACCCATCTGGATGTAACTTGACCTTGTACACACATTTACTTCTTATTGTCTTTTTTCCTGGTGGTAAAGCAGTGATTTCTCATATGTCATTCTTCTCCAATGCTTGTAACTCTTGATCCATAGCAGCTCTCCATTCTGGATGTTTGATAGCTTCTTTGAAACACTTTGGTTCAGGTATGATGATGTGATTGGCGTGAAAAGCAGCATGTGAGGGTGGTGAGTTGAAAATAGAATCAGAGGCAGAGACATTGGTGTTCTAGACAAAGTCCTGGAAATGAGAGAGTTTATGAGTCACTCTAGTGCTTCTTCTAAGTTTCATGGGATTAGCATTTTCTTGATTATCATTTGGTTCTAATTAATGGATCTCTCCTTTCGGTGCAGTGTGATTTGGCGCAGAAGATGATTCAGTATTCAAGTCTTCATTGTTGGGATCAACTATTGGAAAGGACTTGGGTTCTTCCTCACTGAAGAATGGAAATGGTATGGTGGGTTCACTAGATGGAATTTGGTTGTTTGGGTCAACAAATGGATATGTGGACTCAAGAAAGATAACATCTCTGGATGTTATTATTTGATGATTGGTCCTGTCGAATAACCTGTATCCTTTCTTGTGAGGTACATACCCCACAAAGATACATTTCCTAGCTCTCTCTGCAAACTTTGTTTTATGTGGATCACTATCTGTGGCATATGCCAGACATCCAAATGGCTTCAGTTTGTCATAAGATGCCACATCCTGAAACATAACCTCAAATGGGACTTGCCAATCCAAGGCTCTGGTGGGCAATCTATTTATGATATGAGCTGCAGTAAGAATGGAATAAGGCCACATGAAATGAGGAACAGATGACTCCTTATGAGTGCTCTTGCCATTTCCAGAAGGTGTTTGTGCTTTCTCTAAACTAATCCATTCTATTGTGGAGTGTAGACACATGTTCTTTGATGTACACTTCCTTGACTTGACAAGAACTGCTGACATTCATTACTCAGAAATTCAACTCTATTGTCAGTCCTGATAATCTTAACTCAAGTTTCTAGCTGCTTTGTGAGCATCTGCACAAATTGTTTGAGAGAGTTGAAGGCTTGTTTCTATCTGGCCATCAAATTGACCCAAGTCATTCTGCTGAAATCATCAACAATGGTCAAGAAGTGAGATGTCTCTGTAATACTTGGTTGTGAGTAGGGTCTCCATATGTCAACATGCAACATCTAACACTCTTGAGCTGCTGATTGAGCTAGTTGGAAAGTTGAGTCTAATTTGCTTTGGCAGATGACAGATTTCACAATGTTTGTGAGCTACTAATACAGGAGGTGTGCACATCTGTTTCAAGAAATACAGATGCTGCATTATTGTTGGTGAAGCATGTCCAAGTCTTCTATGCCAAGTTTTGAATATCTTTTTGTAGTGCGATGCACTCAGTGCATAGGCAGCCATGGCCTCATCAGAAAAAGATAGTTGAGCAATATATAATTTCCCAACCAATTGTCCAGTGAGGAGTACATCTCCATCCTTAGTGTCTCTGACAATGCAAGTGTCTTGATTGAAGACTGCTTGTGCTCCAGTAGTGGATGTGAGTTGAGAGATTGTTACCAGGTTGCAAGTGAAACTAGGTACCAAGAAAACTTCCTTCAATGTTAACTTATCTGACAAAATCACATCTCCAAAATGTGTTACTTCCTTTTCTCCACCATCAGGCAATATAATCATGGCTCTATGTTGAATTGGTGTGAGATTTGTCATAAGAGCTGAGTCATTGCACATATGCCTACTTGCACCTGTGTTAATAATCCATGCTCCATCCTCTATACCATCTATGAGTGTGAAAGAAAAATGTGAGCTTCCAATGTTTGATATATCTGGAGATTTTCCTCTGGAGGTATCAGAAGTGTGTTTTGTGTTGGACTGTGCAGCAAGGATTTTGGTCACTTTCTTCTGCACAAGTGATGATATGTCCTGGGATTTGTTTGTGATGTTTGAGTGGTATTCAGCATTAACTTCAATTCCCTGACTGGATTCAACAGCATTAGCATGATTCCTTTGATCCTTTGGTACATAATACTAGTCTGGATATCCTTTCAGCTTGAAGCATTCAGATATAACATGGCCATGAAACTCACAATGTTCATAGACCAATTTTGTTTTCTCTTCTTTAGACAATCTGGGACTGCCCTTCCTCTGCCTCCAGAATATCCTCCTCTAGGATTAGATGTTTGTGGGTAGCCTCTTCTTGTAAATCCTCTTCCCGATTGTTAGATTTCACATACATTGCAGTGTTATCAGTGATTTCATTACTTCCAATATTGACATTCCTCTGTTTCTCTATTCTAATGATGGCGATGCGGAGACCCGGATATCAAGTGGTTCGCAATTAAGACGATTCCCCGGAATAACCAAACAAGCAAGAATATAAATGACACAAGGATTTACGTGATTCGATCCGAAGATCTACGTCCACGGGTGAAGGCAATAACCTTCCGAGATGCTTTATTATCTTTGTTCTTGAATACCATAGTACAACCTTACAAGCCGTAGTTTTAGAATTCAGAATTGGAACCCTAATCTCCACAATATTTCTCCTATTTATACTATACAATAACAACCCTAACAGAATTCCTAAAAAACCGGCAACCATATCTGCATGGCCGTTGGAAAGGATCATGGGAATCTTTTCCTAACTTCCCACAAACGCCCCCGCATGGGCTTCGCCAAGTTGGGTCCGCGCTCTTGGGTCCAATTAGCCTGGTAAGCTGGCTGGATCGACCCAGGGAGATTGGGTCATACCTATCAGATGCCCCCCCACCAGTCGGAGCGAGGTAGGAGCTTCGGTTTGTAGGATGTAGTTGCTAGCCGAGGAGTAACTAGTAAGGCCGAAGTTGTACCCGAATAATATTGGAGTTTCGTATAGTTGAAAACTGGCACCATACTTGAGTGAGAAGGCATATCCGCTATTGTGAGAGAGTCACACGGAAATACCCCGGGGTGAGAAAATCACATGGAGCCAAACTGAATACCCCCGAGGTGAGGTAATCAACCCGAGCTGAAACAATGTTCCCCCGAGGTGAGGTAGTCAACCGGGGTTGAGAGAATGTTCTCCCGAGGTGAGGTAGTCAACCGGAATTGAAATAATGTTCTCCCGAGGTGAGGTAGTCAACCGGAGTTGAAATAATGATCTCCCGAGGTGAGGTAGTCAATCGGAGTTGAAATAATGTTCTCCCGAGGTGAGGTAGTCAACCAGAGTTGAAATAATGATGACCCAAATCCCAATGCGCGTATCCCACGCGCCTAGGTAACTATGAAGCGCGTGACAAACACGCACGCATCATATACCTTGAATGCGAAAGGTCGCAATCTGGGCCGTTACTTTTTGAATATATATATATAAAGCTTGTACACGAAGCTTCACTTTACTTTCATTTGCAATTTGCGACAGACAAAGAGCGGGAGAAAAAGAGAATCACCTTGCAAATTTCCGATCCACATTTTATTCGAAACAAGGAAGTATGTCTTCTTCTTCGTCTTCATCTTCTATTAGGAAAGTGGGAACGTTGGAACGGCCGCTTGACGCAGAGCCGTTGCGTAGTATATTCTCGGAGAAAAGGGAAATTAGGACGGTGTACCAGGCGGATGGTAGGAAAATTGCAACACGAGCAGTAGAATTTAGTGACTGCCGCGAGGAGGACTTCGAGGTGGCCTCGGAGGCGCCTCGAATGACTCGGATGCAAGTAGAAGCACTGATACCGTCGTTTTATTTTCCATTTAATTTAGAATATATATTGCCGGAGCCCAGCGACCGAGCCTGTTGTCCACCAAAGGGGTTTGTAGGGGTGTATATAGATCAGTTGAAGGTGGGCCTCAGGTTTCCTCTGTGGGGTTTCGTGGTGCGGCTGCTGAGGTATTATGGAATTGCATTGTGCCAGTTAGCGCCCAATGCTGTGAGGCAAGTACTAGGGTTTTTGGTAGTGTGTAAGAAGGTCGTGGTAGAGCCCGATGTAGGTATGTTTAGGTGTTTCTGCCAGCTTAAAGCCTTTGGGAAAGCTAAGGGGTGGTACTCGTTTAGTCCGAGGCCCCGGGGTGGCTTTAAAGTAAAGAACCCTAGTAAGGTGGAGGGTTGGAAGGAAAAAAATTTGTTCGTAAAGGTGAGTGTGACCCTCCCGAGGTGGAGACGAGAGGAGATTGTGGATAGTGCCCCGGTGGCGGAGCCGGAGTCGGTAGAGGACTTCCGCACGGTGGGTGTTTTTAAACAACTTTGCTCAGAGGAGGAGCTGGAGGAGGCGGGATTGAGCCTCTACTACTCGGGAGGACCGGAGGATGACCCGATCCGGGGACAAGGCTCGCCTGCGGGAGCGTCTGAGGAGGGTAGGGCCATTTATTGCGTTATGTGAGATTTTATAGATGGTAAGAGTGCTAACTGTTTATTGTGTTTGTAGTGGGACGCTTCGGGAAAAATGTTGCTAGGAGCCCTTCAATTCCACCGGCATTAAAAAAGAAAGGGACAGCTGGCGAGGTGGCACTGAGAGGAGGGGTGTCTCCGGTTCAAGGTTGGTCTCAAGGGACCGAAGATGATGTGGTGGTGACCGGCCTGACACCGAGGTCGAGGAAGAGGCCGGAGCCATCATCGACGCCTCCTGCGGAGGCAAAGAGGATGCGCGCGGACGCTGCCCCCGAGGTACATGTAATAAGTTGTTTCTGTAATATGCTAACAGAGTATTTGATCACAGGGGCAAACAAGCATTTTGGGTCTGCAAGGACCCGAGGCCGAGGAGCTGCTGCATTTGGCCCGAGAAATAATGGAGCTCGGGCGGAGGAGCGAAAAGGAGGCCAAGGAAGAACTGGCCGAGGCGCTAAGGGAGCTCCGAGCCTGCAATAACAGGCTTTCTCACGACCTGTCCGAGGCCCTAAAAAGAGCCTCCGAAGTGGAGAAGGAGGTGGCTCGGCTCCGGGGAGTCAAGGTAGAGGCGGGGCTGCTCCGCGGTGAAGTGGCGGAGCTCCACGTCGAGCTCAAGGGGAAGGATGCGGCAGCTATCAAGGGCCAAGAGGCCCTGCTGAAGACATTCGCCGGGAAGCTTCTCCAGACGAGCACGTTCCTCGACTACCAAACGAGGTTCGTGGCCGACGGCGACACTGCAACCCGCTCCGCGCCGCTGGAGAAGGTGAAAGATGTCTATCCGGACGATGACGTTTATCGTCCACAGTTCGGATATGACTACAACTTAATCGGCGCCGTGGAGGAGGCGTACTATGAGGCGTTGGCTCAGGTTCCGGAGTGGCCCTTGGTGGAGGCGTTGACGGAGAAAGGCAAAGTACTGTGTCACACCCACCCTTGTAAAAACTTATTTTATACTAGTTTTTAATTTTACAAAACCTGTATATTTTTATTTCTTTTCTAAAATTTACAATTTAGGAGTTTCCCGATGTTAAAATCTCATCAACGTGTGTTCACATAGATCCAAGTCAAGCACAGTAGCATCACTCTGATTTCAACACCATATTTACAGCAATATACATATTAAAGTTCCTTAGTTTGAACATGTCCAAAAGAAATTATTAAAACACTAGCAAAAACGTAGTGAGTCCACGGTTTAGCCCCACAGGTCGTCATTCATATACACGAGGCTTCAAAACTTGCATCAGCTCCAATAGCATGCCAGATCAGTCCACGAGCTCATGCATAGTCAAACTCACCTACAATGCAAGAACTATGTGAGCTACAGCTCAGTAAGCAGAAATCATGCATGACCAATGCGTGAATGATGAGATGCATGTCACAAAGCCGTTGTTTTCAACTCTTTCTCAAAGAAATCACATTTGGTGGGAGTTGGCTTTCGTTACTGTCACAAACCTCCCAAAAATAACACTCATTGGCCATACTCGTGACTACCAAGGGTCCCTCCTCCCCCCTTATAGTCCACCCGAGATATCAGTGATGGTTGGTACGACCAAGCGGCTATCCTCCCGAGACTACCAGGGGTCCGCCTCCTGCCTGCCCCCTGCAGTCCACCGGGAAGTCTACCTCTTCCCGTACCCCTCATCACAAAGGTGCTGAAGTGGGAACCTCTTCCGCGTGCACGCCAGTCACCGGAAGCATCCCTAGAGACACCATATATAATGTATAACTCTGAATGTGCCAGTGGTGACTAACCCCAAAACATTATCAACTTAAGAAATTATGCTATTTTGACTTCTTATACGTACACATGTAATCCTTGTAAATGCTAATGCTCATGATTGATGCACATCAATTTGTTTCTAGCAACGGAATAAAACACTTTATACAAAGGTATGCAACAACACATATAACAATCAATTATTACAAATAACAAACAGAATACTATGTTCAAGCATTGTAGTTGGAGATGGATTTCTACTTACCTCTCCTCCGGAGTAGCTTTTGAAATTTCCTATTCCACCGTGGTAATCAATCTATGATAATTTTAAATCGAATTAATACACAATTTATCAAATTCCAGGTTATTAAGTACTTTTAATTCGAAATTTCCAGTTTCGTCGCATTTTAGTAATAGGGCTCTAACTATTTCTACAAAATTGATATTTATATGATTCAAGTTGGGATATAAAGCTAACACATAAGGCTACAACTTTCATGTTTTACACTTTTCCTAATTCAGCTCATAAATTGGTCAAAATCGGCTAACTATCGAACATCAAAAATCTGGGCAGATTTAACCAAATAACATATGAACATTATCATTATAAATTCATAATTATAAATATTCTCCTTATAAACCTAGAAACAATTAAAATGAGTTTAATCATTATGATAACACATATATTTGATATTAGTGGAACATACCTGTTTTGATCAATTTAATATCTTAGTTCCCTTTTTCTTCTCCTTTTTTTTTTCCTCTCCCTCCGTCTTCTTGCATTTTTTTTTTGAGCCACTATCAATAGTGTTTCTTTTATATAGATGAGGTATCCATATTCAAAATATTCCTAATTTGGAATGACGGCCACCGCCTCTATTTCGGTGGTCGTTATCCAATAATAATAATAATAATTATTATTATTATTGTTGTTGTTGTTGTCGTTGTTGTTGTTATTCTTATTCCGGTAATAAAATCCTTTATACATCTAACATTTCCACGTACTACCTAATATTCTATTTTTCAAACTTGTCACGCGCAGTCTTAAATTTTAAAGCATGTCCCAATATTTTAGACTAGGGGGTTCTTGACTACCAAATTAAACATCTCCAAATTAGTCGCAAAATATAAAATCACGCAAATAGCACATAAAAATATGGAATGCATGAAATGCAAAAATTATATTGGTCAGTGAGTTGTGAGAGGCACGGGTATTACATACTGCTTGCCGAAGAGGTCGCCAGCTGCAATGCCGACCAGGACCAAGAGTTCCTGGCTTACAGAAGGGGGGAGTTCGTGCCGGAGCCACGAACACGGGCCCCACCCCCAAGGATGGAGCCTCCAGCAGAAGCGGAGCACCGAGGACAGCCAGGCTGTGCCTGAGGAGGGAGAGTAGCCAGCGGCAGCCGAGGGGACCAAACCGGGGGAGGTCAGTTCCCCCCAATTTTGAATAAATTGTAGATGTTATAGATAGTAGACTGGATGTATGGGCTTTGTTGTTGATGTATTTGAACTCCAAGGATTGTACTTGATGATTTTGGTTGTAAAGTTGTGAATGATTGTTGACCAATGTTGTTGAGTTTGATTTGATTTAGCATGATCCGTGTTGTGTATAGTACTGAATTTGTTGCTGCGAACAGGAGAGCACCGAGGAGCTGCATAATGTAATAAAGCAGCTAATGCGTTCTCTCGACTGGTTCCGGGAATCCGAACTCGGTGGAGTTGTACAAAAAGCAGCTTGTGCTGGAGCTCCTCCTCGGCATGTATCAAAATCTAGAAGGCCGGAAGAAATGGCAGCGCACTCCTGAAGAGAACATCGCAAGCTGCAGTCGGGCCAAGACCTCCAAAACACGTAGAAGAAGGCCAACATACACATCGCGGGCTCGGGGCGTCACAATTGAAGAACCGAGCACTGCTGTGGCCAGTAGGGCCAGCAAAGAGGGGTTAAGGCCTGAAAGAAGATCGGCAGGGCGGCAAGGGACGGAGCCGGAGCGAAGCCTGGAGTCCACCGAAGAAGTTCGGGAATTCGCTCAGGAAGTCGAAGAGATGGCCCTGGCTGAGTGGGACCCAGTTGAATGGGCACATAAGTCGGGGCCAACGAAGAGGGCGAACCAACCGCACCGCGAAGGGCAAGGCAACCAAAGGGGCCCAAGGAGCAGAGGAGTGCCCCGGAGTGCTGCTAAATCTTGGAGGAGGCCAGGCACAGGGCAAGGCTTGCCAAAGCGCCGGAGTGCCGAATTTTGGTTAGGAGGCAAGAAAAAATAGCATGTTGTAATATAAAAATAAGATGTAAAAGACAATATTGTTTGTATGAAATATATATATTTAAGGAAAAGTTTTGATATTTTGTTTGAATGAAAATATGCGCGTATGTAAAAATGTTGCCTTAAACGATGTAAGGCAAAGTAGGTGTTCCAGTCCTCGGGAGGACGCAGTATATTGGAACGCGTCCGGAGACAAGTTAAAACACCTCCCCGGACGGATCGGGCGGGAAGTTACTATAGTCCGAAGACAAGGTTTGAGACCTCCCCGGACGGATCGGGCGAGAGGTCGCTTTAGTCCGGAGACAAGGTTTGAGACCTCCCCGGACGGATCGAGCGAGAGGTCGCTTTAGTCCAGAGACAAGTGATAAAGTAATACCACTAAATGTATAGTTGTGTGGGCCGGGGCGTCCCCACGGCGCATAAAGCAAATAACGTATGTGTTAAAAATCATCGCATTAAAATCCAATGTTAGGACTTATAGGAATACAATGCAATTTAAAACTGAAAGACAACAAAATTAATATGCTGGACTAAGTAAGAGAATACTGTAGAAAGTAAAGAAATAGAAAAACATCCGTCTAACCAAGCGGGTTAGAGGAAAAAGCGTCGTAAGTTGCTGACGTGCCAAGTGCGTGGCACCGGGGTACTATTAGGGTGTGCTAGCGGATAGCTCCCGGAGGCGTAGGCAGCAGTGACGCGAAAGGCCCTTCCCAAGTAGCATGTAGTTTGCCCTCGGGGGCGGTTTTGCTAGCAGAGTTTAGCCGAAGCACCAAATCTCCGACCTGGAACTGTGTTCCTCGGACCCGGCTGTTGTGATATCTAGCCGCTTGCTGTTTACACTTAGCTTGAAGGATGAAAGATTGTTCACAGCGATGTTCAAGCTCGTCGATGTTGGTCCGGAGTGCTTCTTCATTGGCTTCAGGATCGAGGTGTAAAAGTCTGGGGCTAGGTACCCCAATCTCGGCAGGAATGACAGTCTCGGAACCGTAGGTGAGGCTATAAGGCGTCTCCCCGGTTGAAGAATGTGGCGTTGTGCGGTAAGCCCAGAGAACCTGCGAAAGATTCTCTGCCCAGAGGCCCTTAGCCTGATCTAATCTTTTCTTTAGGCCGTTGATGAGAGTGCGGTTCGTCACTTCGACCTGGCCATTGGCTTGGGGGTGAGCTACCGAGGTGAAAGCCTGTTTGATATGCAACTCTTCGCACCAGGATCGGAAAGGATCATTGGCAAACTGTTTGCCGTTGTCAGATATAATCACACTTGGGATGCCGAAACGACAGATAATGTTACGCCAAACAAATGTTAGAATGCTCTGGCCAGTAATGGTAGTGAGTGGCTCGGCTTCGACCCACTTAGCGAAATAGTCAACAGCGACCACGAGGAACTTAAGTCCTCCCGGGGCAACTGGGAAGGGGCCCACGATATCGATGCCCCACTGGACGAACGGCCAGGCTCTGTATTCCGATGAATTCGGTTTGTGGTAGGTGCTTTACTCGGGAATGCCGTTGACATTTGTCGCACTGTGACACCAAATTGTGGGCATTATTAAACAAGGTGGGCCAGTAGTATCCCCACCGAAGTGCTTTCTTGGCTAAAGTACGTGACCTGATGTGACTTGCACATGAGCCCTCATGAAGTTCCCGGAGGACATAGTCGGCTTGGACCGGATCAAGACAACGAAGGCTCGGCTGCAAGTATGACTGGCGGTATAAGACCCCGTCGTGAAGTGTGTACTTCGGTGCTTTCAGAGTTATCTGCCGAGCAAGCACTTTATCCTGTGGTAGGGTGCCATCCCGGAGATACTGAATGATCGGAGTCATCCAATTGGGATTGACATCAGTCAACATAGAGACCACCTGTTCATTGATTGAAGGATGGGTAGCTTCTTTGATAATTATGTCCGGCGACACATTTGACGGGACCGCGGAGGCCATTTTACTGAGAGTATCAGTCTTAGCATTTTCTTCGCGGGGGATCTGCTGAACATCAGTGGAGGTAAAAGTTAGCAAAAGTTTATGAGTTAAAGCCAGATACCTTTTTAACGTATCATCTTTCGCCGCATATGTGCCCTTGATTTGGCTGGAGACTACTTCAGAATTAGTGTATAACCGGATATGCGAAGCCCTGAAGGTTTGAGCGAGCCGGAGCCCCGCAATGACTGCCTCATATTCGGCTTCGTTGTTCGTCACTTTAAACTTGAAGCACAAGACATATTTGATTTCGATACCATTGGGACCAGTGAGAAGGACCCCAGCACCACTGCCTCGGGCCGTCCACGTAGACATGCCACCTGTTGGCTTCGGCTTCGGGGTCGAGTTGGGGTTCAGTCTCGGTACCTATAATTGCCTCGGGGTCGTTGAACGGGACCTCGACGAGGAAATCCGCGAGAGCTTGACCCTTGATGGCTTGGCAAGGTAGAAACTGTATATCATGTTCCCCGAGCTCAATTGCCCACTTAGCCAAACGTCCCGATACATCGGGCTTGATAAGAACCTGGCGAATAGGTTGATTTGTGAGGACCCGGATAGCATGCCCCTGAAAATAAGGACGCAGGCGGCGGGCCGCCATGACTAGGGCCAAAACTGTTTTTTCCGCCACGGGGTAACGGGTTTCTGCCCCCTGGAGGGCTTGGCTAACAAAGTACACGGGTTGTTGGATGCCTTGATCCTCGCGGACGAGGGCCGCACTGATTGCTTCGTCAGCAGAGGCTAAGTATACGTAGAGGGGCTCTCCGGGGAGAGGCGCTGACATAGTAGGTAACTTGCTGATATGTTGTTTCAGTGTATCAAAGGTTTCGTCGCACTGCGAAGTCCACTCAAACTTCTTTGCCTGGCGCAAAATTTTGAAAAAGGGAAGCTGGCGCTCCGCTGCCTTTGATAAAAAACGATTTAGAGCGGCGAGGCCACCAGTCAAACGTTGGACATCTTTCACGGTCTTCGGTATCTGAAGATCCAATACATCCCTGATTTTCGTTGGGTTGGCCTGGAGGCCGTGCTAAGATACCTTGTACCCAAGGAATTTTTCCGATCCGATACCAAAAGTACATTTAGACGGATTGAGTCGAAGATTATGGCGCCGCAATGTGCTTAATGTCTCGGCAATGTCCTGCACACATGATTCAGAAGAATAACTCTTAATGACGAGGTCGTCAACATATACCTCAACATTGCGGCCTATTTGATCTCGGAAGACGTGGTCCATAAGACGTTGATATGTCGCCCCGACATTTTTTAGTCCAAAGGGCATCTTCTTGAAAGCGAAGACACCAAAATCAGTGATAAAGGCTGTTTTGACAGCGTCTCATCGATCCATGTGGACTTGGTGGTATCCCTTGTACAAATCCAAAAGGCAAAGTACCTTATACCCTGTAATGGCTTCGGCTTTCTAGTCAATAGGTGGTAAAGGATAGCAGTCCTTTGAGCAGTGCTTGTTGAGATCAGAAAAATCGACACACATCCTCCAAGCCCTATTGGACTTCGTCACCATTACTGGGTTAGAGAGCCAGGATGGATAGTGGACTTCGAATAGGATGTCAGCATCCACGAGCTGTTGAACCTCAGTTCGGATAGCGGCATTTCTCTCCGGGGCAAATTGCCGCCGCTTCTGTTGTATTGGCTTCACAGTAGGGTCAACGTTTAGTTTGTAAGTGATGAGGTCAGGAGAGACTCCCGGCATATCTAGGGGAGACCAGGCAAAGACTTCGGGGTACTCCCTTAATGCCTGGATGATGGCATTGTGTAACAAAGGCACGCTCACTGCGCCTATCTTAACAGTTTGCTCCGCTTTAGCAGGATCTAGTGGCACTTCGGCGATGTCACTTCCAAGTGGCTCGGAGACACCCGGAACGGGTTCCGAAGTGGCTATTTGAAATTGAGGCTTAGGAGGAGCCTTGGTTGTTTTCTTGAGTGCAACATGCTTGCACTCTTTGGAAATTCTCTTGTTGCCACGGATGGCGACCTCTCCGTGGGGTGTAGGAAACTTCAACGTCAGGTGGTATGTGGAACAAATAGCTTTGGCTGGGGTGAGCCAGTCCCGACCAAGGATCATGTTGTACGGCGAAGAGGAGGATACCACATAGAAATCCACAAATACAGTTTTTATCGCTGGATATGTACCAAGCGACATGGGGAGGTTGATAATTCCCTCAGGTTGGACCTCTCCTTGGGTGAAGGTCTGTAGAGGCCCAGGAGCAGGCCGGAGTTGCTCGCGGGGTATACCCATCTTTTGGAAACAATCAGATAATATGACACTTACAGCAGCGCCGTTATCGACAAAAACTCGTTTAATAGTGACGTTGGCCACGGCCATGTCAATAACGATGGCATCTGTGTGAGGGGTGAGCTCGGGAACAGGATCGTCCTCAGTAAAGCTCACTGTTTCAGACTTATGAAGGCGTTTATGACGTGGCTCCTCGGGAGGAGGCCTGTGCGCTTCGGCTTTTAGGGCACTTCGGGAAGTCCCTGCTGGCATGGTGCCGTATATCACATTTATTATCAAATGGACAACATGATTCGGTGGGTTGTCCCTGGGTCCTCCATGAGGTGGCGGAGGTGGCAACATTTGAGGTTGCTGAGGTTGATTTTGTTGGCGATTGCCCTGGTCTTGTCGTGGGTAATTGTTATACCCCGACCTATTGTTTTGCCATTGGGGTCTGCTCTGTCTTGGGCCTCTATTATTGTAACCTCCCCGACCTTGTTGTTGGCCCCCATTTTGGTTCGGCTGAGACCTGTCCTCGGCCCGAGCAATGTATTGTCGGAGAAAACCTCATTTTAAACAGTCTTCGATTTCTTTACAAAGTTCCCGACACTCCTCGGTGTCGTGTCCATGGTCGTGGTGATATGCGCACCAATTTTCACGATTGGGCTTCTTTGCCGGAGCAGTCATCCATGGGCATGGTCGCAGGTCATTTTTGTGAACAGAAAATATTTCTGTTCTTGATCACGTAAGGGGCGTGAATTGAGGAGGATCACTGCGAGGCTCCAACCTGCCTTTGCCCAATCGACTAAAAGCACTGGTCCGGGTGTTAGTCCCGGCTTGGGTTCTGTCTGATTGTTTCTTAATAGTATACTTCTCTCGCTTCCGTCGGGTTTGCTCTTCAGCCTTGGCAAACCTACTTACAATTTCGAAGAGAGCCCGGGTTATGGTCGGAGGGTGCCGAGCGAGCTCGGTGTAAAGTGGTCCGGCTCGGAGTCTGTTCATAAAAGCAGTGATGGTAACGTCATCAGACCGGCTACCTACTTTAGGCTCTCCGCAGTGAAGCGTTCGAGAAACTGAGAAACAATCTCCCCGTCTCGTTGCTCAAGATTCATCAGATCGGCCAAGGTGGCCATAGGTTTTACCCGCGTGTGGAAACGGGCCCAGAACTGCTCGGCAAGATCCCGAAAAGAAGTAATGCTGCCGCGAGGCAAGAAATCAAACCAAATTCTAGCCTCGTCTTGAATGTATTCAGAGAACACCTTGCACAAGTGATGTGGAGTGCAGTCCCGATTGAACATGGCATACTTGAACGCGCTTAGGAAGTTACCTGGATCCCCGGTACCATTATAGATGGGCACTGGTGGAAGTTTAAACCCCTCGGGGAGTGGTGTGGCGAGAATCTCCGCGGAGAATGGGGTGATTATTTCCCCATCAGCATCAAGGCCTAACACATTGTCGAGCTCGGCATCAAATTGAGCCTGCTCCTATTCTATGGGATCCAGTAAACGGGGTTTCTCCAAGAGAACCCGCTTCGCCACATCGACAGGTCGACGTCGGTCCGCGTTGGCGTGGTTAGCATATCGTGGCCTTGAGCCATTAGAACTTCGGTTTTCCCCGGGTGACGCTGTCCGGTGACGACGACGATCCTGTCTGGCTCTGTGGGGGGAGGGGGGGGATCTTCGTTGAGTGTGCGAGATTGATCTTGGCGGGGATGTCGTGCCACCTGATTAGCACCATTGTCAGCGCGCACACTGGAGTCGGCGCGTCGATGATTCCATTCTTGGAATAGGGCAGCGTGCTCCTGAAGGAATGCTTGCTGTGCCTGCAGTAGTTCAGGGGTTGGTTGGGGGTCGACCCGCGCCGGTGCATGGGCGGGCGCGGGGTGTTGTGCATCTATTTTCCCCGCGGGCGGATCCTGAACTTGCTGACGCGGCAATGGAGGATTTTGATCGACTAGAGGGTTCCGACGAGATCGAGTCGGATTGGCTGACTGGCGTGTATTCACCATGTTTGACGTAATACGGCTATGGATGATGCTAGGGTTTGCTTGTAGTTCCCGCAGACGGCGCCAATTGACGATGCGGAGATCCGGATATCAAGTGGTTCGCAATTAAGACGATTCCCCGGAATAACCAAACAAGCAAGAATATAAACGACACAAGGATTTACGTGGTCCGATCCGGAGATCTACGTCCAGGGGTGAAGGCAATAACCTTCCGACATGCTTTACTATCTTTGGTCTTGAATACCGTAGTACAACCTTACAAGCCGTAGTTTTAGAATTCAGAATTGGAACCCTAATCTCCACAATATATCTCATATTTATACTATACAATAACAACCCTAACAGAATCCCTAAAAAACCGGCAACCATATCTGCATGACCGTTGGAAAGGATCATGGGGATCTTTTCCTAACTTCCCACAAACGCCGCGCAAGGGCTTCGCCAAGTTGGGCCCGCGCTCTTGGGTCCAATTAGCTTGGTAAGCGGGCTGGACCGGCCCAGGAAGATTGGGCCATACCTATCAAAGGACAATGGAATAGGCTTTGTCAACACTAGGCAGAGGGTCCATCATCAATATTTGGCTTCTTATTGGATCATAAGATTCCCAGACATCTCAAATTCTTCCCATTCTTTTGATGCACCACAAGAACATACAGGTATAGATCTAAGCAGAGATAGTTCATTCCATTATTTATGAAGATTATTGTAATAAACAACCATGGATTGATTTCCTTATGACAGGTTGTATATTTCCTTTTGGATGTGAAAGAGTTGAGGCCCATTACTATCTCCGAATCTACTTGCAACTGTTTCCCACAAGGTTTTTGCAGTTTTGGCATATAAAAAGGTTTCAGAAATTTCTTTGGACAGTGAGTTAATTAACCATGCTCTAACCATGCCATAAACTCTTTCCCATTGCTCTTTGAGTTTTGCATCAGTTGGTATCTCAACAGTTCCAGTTATGAAGCCTAATTTGTTCTTGGCAAGTAAAGCTATTTGAATAGATCTACTCCATGGAAGATAATTATTTCCAGTAAGCTTACTAGAAACAAGACTCATACCTGGATGATCCGAGCCATGAAGACTCAAGGGATCATGCTCAGAAATATTTGGAGTGGAGATGGAAAGAGCAGTTTCAGTAATCACGAAGGTTGTGTCTGTAGAAGCAGATCTGAGTGGTGGCCACTCTCCTCTATTCTGGTTCTAAGGATTTGCACCGGAGGTCATTTTTCAAACTGATGGCTCTGGTACCATGAAGAAATTCTTAAGTATAGAAGTTAAGCATCATTGTGTCTGAGTAAAGAGATCAACCATGAATATGCAGACACCTTTGTTCTTCATTGAACATCAGTGAGAAAATACAGAGTGCTTCTGCAATATATAAAAAACATAACCTAAATCTGAATCCACACACCTATATATATGGATTTCAGCTAAACCTAAAAACACTCTAAAGTGTTCAACACAAAAGACAAACATAATAAATGATAACTAATAAAACTGTTTTTGCATGCAGTTTCAATATACCAGAAATAGCTAAACTATGTTGTCAACATAAGCATAATACTGTTTCATTGATTAGTCAAAAAGAGATTGTAACTTTAGTGCTAATTCAGCTGAATTTCAACAAACAGAAGTCGAGAAAGAAGAGAGCAATAAGGCAAAATATCAGTGATAAATTTTTTTCAAAAAGTAGTTGAAAGAAATAAACCCTAAATATAATGATGATCGGTTCAGTCGCTCTAAAGTCGACTGAACCGACCGATTTCCACAGTAAGGCCGCCGTGCCTCTGGGCCACGAAAGTTTTTATGTTTGTTTTAATTTAATGTTCAAATGCGGCTAAAGCAATAATAATAATATTATTATAGTGCACAGTAACTGGCGCTGCTTTGTCCCCTCTTTATGAAGCAAACCCAAAGCTTTGGCAATAATCCCGCTCAAACATTCTGCTGTCATTTCTAAACTTCGATTTATCTGCTCATTTCCAAAATTCCAAATATATCCAGAAATCACTATAATTTATAAAAATTAACTTAGAAACCAAATACTCCATTCGTGCTGCTTTAATTTGTCTATTTGTCTTTTCATTGTCTCAAATAATTTAGGTAGCCAAAAAAATAAAATTTCTAACAATCTATACCCTCAAAATCTTCATCAATCTCCACATTTTAAAAGTCAAAGATTTTACAAAATTTATTTTCTTAACCTTTATGTACTCGATCAAAATAGACAAATTAAGTTGGGACGGAGGGAGTTTGATGGTATACAACTAGGTTTTAGGACCAATTGATAGCACATTCGAAATCACGTGTTAGTAACTTAGTATGTCATATCAGCATATACTTATGAAATACTCCCTCCGTCCCGAATGAACTTGCACTGGCCTCCCGGCACATATATTAAGAAATGTTGCTTTTTGGTAAATGTTGACTTAGTCAAATCTGTTTTTACCCTTATGTGATGACATATTTGTAATTATGTGATTAATGTGGGGTAGAGATATAAAGTTTTATTTCCTGAAATGGAAAGTGTGCAAAAAGGGTGGGACACCCCGATTAGGGAAATATGCAAGTTCATTTGGGACGGAGGGAGTACTATTAACTACAAATTTGTACAGTACAATTAATTGGATAAATTTTACAATATGTAATTACAGCTACCTGACTTGTTCATATATTTTGAAAAAAGTAAAAACCGTTGAGAAAAATTTCACATATTTATTCGAGAAAACGCGTTGAAGATTTGTTAGTTCAACAAAATGTCATCAAATACTCCATCCCATATTATTCAATTCATTTTTAGAGTTTCTTCTTTTCATTAATAGACATATAGACTTAGGTAAAAATTTATATGAGATCGTTATATGACCGTCACACGATATGACGGGAATAAAATATTACTCTTTATAATAAAAATATCACGTTTATATGTAAAACTAGTAAATGCTCCCGTGCGATGCACGGGCTATTTTTTTAAACAGTAAATCAATATTAACATGAACAATACTTTTTATTGAAAACACATTTTTATTTGATAATATATAACAAAAAAAGAAATGGTTAAAATTTTTTACAAAGAAAACTTTTGTGTTCTTTTGCAGTGTTGTTCATTCCTTGTCTCTTGCTCTGGAAAATCAATAATTTCCACTAATAAAAACACATTTTAATTTTTTCACAAATTTCTTACTCGTAACTTATTCCAGAATTTTTTTTTTTATCTTGTCTCTATCAAAACATTCATATTTTGAATAGATTACACTGATTGTAATAATAAATAAAGGCAACATGCATAATCCAGAATCCGATATCATTTAATAGAATTGAGAAACAAATAATCTAAAGGATTATTCTTATATAAAATATTTTATTAGTTTACGTACAAAACATCTTCTATTAGAAACAAAAATAAATTTTTTTAAGGATTATTCTTATATAAAATATTTTATTAGTTTACCTACAAAATATCCTTTATTGGAAATAAATTTTAAGAAAGACATAGAAAATACAATTTTATTTTAGGATGAATTGAATCTTCATAGTCCATTCATATAAATAGAGTTGGATTTGGATTTAGAATTTTAAAAGACCTCATTCATATAAATAGAGTTGGATTTGGATTTAGAATTTTAAAAGACATAGATGACTTCAAATCTTTCAATTTTTTTTATCGAATAATCTCCTATATCCATAAGATGAACTCATTAATATAAATAAAGTTGGATTTTGATTTAGAAAATTAATGAACTAAACTAATAAAATACTTTACATAAAAATAATCATTAAGAAAATATATTCTTTTCTCAATCTTATTAAATTGTATTGCAATTTTGGATTGTATATTTTCGTTGTTTGTTTATTATTATTCATCAGTATGATCTATTTCAAAATTTATTATAATTTAATATTAAGATTTTGGAAGAGAGATGAGAGAAAAAAAAAACAAATAAAATTATTTTTGAAAGAAGAAATAAAACGGATAAAATAATTTTGGGAAAAAAATATTGTACAGTGGAAAAATACTAAAAAAACTATTTTGTGGAATAAGAGGCGATGAAGAAATAAAAAATATATTTAACGTGTTTTTTTGGTGGAGTGTGTTAGCTGGCTAAATTTGTGGAATAAGAGGCGAGGAAGAAATAAAAAATATATTTAGCGTGTTTTTTTTGGTGGAGTGTGTTAGCTGGCCGAACACATTATAGGTGGGCTCTATAAGAAAACCCACCGGTGGTTCCATATCATTATTGAAATACAATAATCTATATATAGTTTGATACATTGATTTTTACAATTTAGAAATTCTTGAGATCGAGCAAACGACCATCTTTTTGCCATTTTTATAAGGAGTATAGAAAATTAGAAATCATATCTGAAAGATTTGGAATAAATTTTGCCCTTTTTATAGGGAGTATAGAAAAGTAGAATTCATATCTGAAAGATTTGGAATGATCTGGATATTCTGTTATCAGATATCTTCAATTAAAGATTACAAATTATTATATATTGAAAAATTGATAAAATCACATCTATTTTTTGGTAAAGGTATGATAATTCATATATTAATATACACATCATAATTATAATTTATATTAAAATAAAAATCGGTCTATAA
This sequence comes from Ajuga chamaepitys, assembly GCA_958295605.1. Lineage (NCBI taxonomy): Eukaryota > Viridiplantae > Streptophyta > Magnoliopsida > Lamiales > Lamiaceae > Ajuga > Ajuga chamaepitys. The sequence continues at coordinate 36,065,658 of OY282498.1, read as the reverse complement.
TGAGTATTGATTTCGTTAATCATTCCAATTACGTGATAGTTCTAAATTTATATGTGATATCCTGTATATTAAATTTATTTTGTTTATAAGATAATATTTTGCAAATTTTTCTACAATAGTTCATGATAGTTGTTAAATGGGATATTTCTTTTTAAAAGTACTGCGTATAGTCGATTGAGTTTTATCAAAGTTTAATTGTAAACATATTGTAATGACAAAAAAACTCAAAGTTTAATTGTAATGACAAAAATGAAATACTGCGATAAAATTAGAATTTCAATTAATGGTTGATACATGAACTTATTTTTGCAGAAATAAAAAAATTAAATTCTGCTACAATAAAATCAGAATTAGTCTTCAATCTCAGCTGCATTGTCTCTAATCTTCAATCTCAGCTGCCTCAAAGAGTTGATTGTCTCTAATCTTTTGCCAATATTTTGAACGAATTGAGACTGTACATGTTATAAACAAAATATAAAATTTAGCACAATATATAGACAATAATATAAATAATTCACATAACAGAAATTAAAAATATAGGTTAAATTTTTATATGATTACATATTGCCGTAGAAAATGATGATGGTAGATAAATTTGAATTCTGCAATCATCAAACTTGATTTTGCCAGAATCAAGATTCAGTGTTGTTGATTTTTTCTTATCTTGATTTGCATGTAGTACTTTGAGCATCCATTGTGAAGTACCTATCAAAGTTGACTCATAATAATTAAGGAATGGAGGAATTATAGAAATTTACAGTAAAAAATGTAAATTGGGAAATGAACTATCTAAGGTGACACCTAATAATCAAGGAATGAAGGAATTATAGAAATTTTCAGTAAAAAAATTAAATTGCGAAATGAAAAAAAAATAGGAATATCCAGCTATAAACGTGATCTCCACTAATGTGAATGAAATAAACTGAAATAATTGCGATATAAAGAAATTGCGAAATGAATAAGAAAGAGAAATACTAGCTGCAAACGTGATTATCATTTACTGAAGACCTAATGTATTTATAGGAGCAATAATGTTATAGGATAAAGATTTTTTTAAAATTCAAATTTCAAAATTTTAAAAAGTGTGCAACAAATTCTGTTATACATATATGTACAGATATGTTATTGCTGAATTTTAGACGGAAAAAATATTCGAAAATTTGAATCCCGCTAATATCATCGGATTTTTCAAATCAATCAAAATTCAAATTCACATCTATTTATGGTAACTATTAAAATGGGCGAGAAAAGTTTCAACTTACAAATTTCAAAATTCAAATTCACATCTATTTATGGATAAAGATTTATTTAAAACTCTAAAATACACATGTTTAAATATTTATTCTGTTAATTAAAGTAGCGAAATAGTATATTTCACCGAATGTATAATTCCTGAAATATCTCAACTACATTTTACACTATATGTTAAAATAAATTACATGTCTATTCTTTTGTTTTATTTGGTCCGGATATTTAAATCTTCTAATATTCAATTATATTTTACTGTTTGATTTTAAATATGTATTGCATTTTTTTATTCTATATATATATATATATATATTTATATATATATATATATTCTTTTATTTATAAATTGTAGTATATAACTATAAATTTTAAATAGATATGATGTACTTTAAAATTCTAGAAAACATATCTGTAACATATTTTTTAATTCCTAAAACATCTCAACAACATGAACAATTCAAAATTAAATGTATATCATGTTGATATGATTTGGTCTAGATATTTAGATCGTTTAATATGACAATCAGATTTCCAATTGAAAAGTAAATTAATATATGGCCTTTTCAACTCCACGGATTTTTCAATAGAAATATTTTGATTTATAAATATATATCTCTACGTTTTTATTTTCTTTTTAGAATATCTTAACTAAACAACGCTTTTGTCGAGATATTTTAATTTATATATTTCAATGATTTTATATTGCTCTAAAACATTATCAGAATTGTGAATAATGTCGATTCAATTGAAGTTGATACATGGATTTATTTAAATAAAAATTATAAAATTGAAATCTACTATTATACAATCAGATTTAGTCTTCAACATCAGCGGATCCTCGAGCGTTTAGCGAATATCTAATTGTTTTCCAATATTCCTCGCGGATTGGCTGTATACATGTAATAAACCAAATTATTTTTTTCTTAGAAAAATATATTGACAACAATTTAAATAACTCACATAACAGGAAATAAATAATCTAAACTTTTTATATGATTACATATTACCGTAGAAAAAGATGATGGTAGATAAATTTGATTTTTGCAATCTTTAAAGCTGTTCTCGCCAGAATCATGATTCAGTGTTGCTGATTTTTTCCTATCTTTATTTGCAGGTCGTCCCTTTGGAGCATCCATTATTGTGAAGTATCTATCAAAGTTGACACATAATAATCAAGGAATGTCAGAATAATATAAATTTGTAATAGTTACGAAACTAAGAAATGCAAAATGAATAAGAAATAGAATTACTCAGCAAAATCGAATATGAATCAAATAAACTGAAATAGTGACGAAATAAAGAAATGAATAAGAAATAGAATTACTCAGCAAAATCAAATATGAATCAAATAAACTGAAATAGTGGCGAAATAAAGAAATTGCGAAATGAATAAAAAATAAAAATACCCAGCTGCAAATGTGATTCTCATTTACGTGATTCTCATTTACAGACACTGTATTTATAGGAGCAAATATGTTATCAGATAAGGATTTTTTTAAATTTCAAATTTCAAAATTTTAAATAATGTAACGAAATCTGTTTTAAATATCTTTACAGATTTATTATTGCTGATTTTTCGCCAGATCTCAAAATATAACATGGGATAATTCAAAATTCGAAATTCAAATTCACTTTTATTCATAGTAACTAAATAATTGGGCGGGAAAAATCTTAACTTACTAATTCTGGATGACTTGGCTTATTATATATATATAGATTATCATTTTCTATACTAAAAAATTATCTGTAAAAGTATCACTGTAATAAAAACATCACTTTTATGTGTAAAAATATCATTTTTTCTTATAAAAGTATTAATATTTCTTGCAAAAGTATTTATCAACCCCTAAACCTTAATCAAATTAGCATTCCCCCGAAAAAAATGTCGTTTTTGTATCTGAATATGATTGAGAGTATAATGAGCTTGGATCACGTCTTATATAATAATATCATAAAATGAAAAAAGAAAGGTCCACTTTGAATGTATTTAATTATTGTAGTTGATGAGATCTGCAGCAAAGCAGCCATTTCATTTTCTATTTTTTCATGGTGCAGCATGCATGTTTGTGTGAGTTTTACTCTACAAGCACCACACATTTAATTAATAATAGTATTTTAATTAATTGGACTAAAGTGTGATTATTTAGAATAATATCCTGTGACACATATAATATGATACGAAGATAATAAAGTAAAAATAAGGATTGGAAGATGAGATAAAATAGATGATCCTCTTTGATGATTAGAAGGCTTTAGTATCGTAAAAGGCCTTATTAAGCAAACAGCATATGCATTTCTAGATCAAGGACCTTCCTTTACCCACTAAATTCTTTCGAAATATGAAATATCTTTGTTCATCTTATTAATTTATTCAATACGATTGCTGACTTTATAGTAGTTGATATAAGGATAGAGCTATGATTAATATATGTACAATCAAGCAATAACTATCACAGTCAATTTTAATGTGACAAAGCCTCTCCGGAAATGATTTAAAACATAGTAAAGAGGGTGACGTGATTATACTAATTGTAAGTCAACGGTTTCATCCTCAAACGTGTAATTCTTGACAAACTCATCTTATGTCACAATTTTCCTATCTAATTTAAATTAGGTTAACAGTTGATTACTCCAGCAAATAATTTAACCATATCATCTACGTTTTTTTTCTCTCCTGTTTATAGCAAAATTTCATTTTTAGTCCTCTTTAGTAAAAGTCATGTATATTAAAAAAAATTAATTTTAGTTTTGTATGTTTCAAAAGTTGTCCAATTTAAAGACATTGACCATCATCGAATACCAATTTAGCTGGAATTAGACTAATAAATTTAGGGCTTTCGAGTGCTAATGCTTATGTGTCAAGTATTTGTCCAGATAACATGTTAAACCATTAAATTATTTTAGTAGTTTGCCCAAAAAATAAAAGAAAAATTTAAATCCTAATTTCCATATGAGGTGCATTTTATTTTATTTTTCTTTCTTTCTTCATCTTTCTCAAATTTATTAGTCACGTGCATCGCACGTGATTAATTGCGGCCAAATTGGTCATTGGTGATGGCCAGAGTGCTTAAATTGGACAATTTTTGAAACATACAAGACTAAAATTGAAAATTTCTAACATACATAAATTTTACTAGACAAAAGCTAATATACAGGACTAAAAATGATTCTTTCCCTATACTAATTAATATTACCTCCGTTTTCTTTTTTAGTTGTTATTCTAGCTTATTTGTTTTGTTTGTAAATAGTTGTCATTCTAACTTTTTTACCACTTTTTTTACAATACTAACCCTATATCTATGGAAAGTGTTAACAATATATAGAAATGATTTAAAAAATTAAGGGATTTAAGAAAATTAGTTGAGGGTTGATTTATTAACTTCTTAAATCTCTTAATTTTCTTATTCAAAGTTAGATTGATAATTAAAAAAACGGAGGTAGTATTTATTAAATTTCAATTAGAAATAGCTATATAAGTTGGCATATACAGACAAAGAAGGATCCAAAATTTTGCTGTCAGTCGAGATTTTATTACGTAACTATATCGCATGATTTTTTTTCCAACATAAAATGCTTGAAGGAACACTCAAATTACCTTTACAACCTTTTATATTACAATCACCTCATAATTTAATTTTTAACTAACCTAAATAAACACTTATTTATTTATCTAAATCTTATATTTCATTTTATTTTTTAAAAGATCGAGTAGTCCAATGATGAATAACCATAAATAAAGAGAGCCTAAGTATTTAAAAGTTTGGAGGGATGGGTGGGCCACCAGCACCCCAAACCCGCCCGTATTTGAAACACTACTTATGAGGTTTATCCACTAAAATTAAATGTTTTGATTTCCCCCGGGGGGTTGAGTTGTTTTGTTAGGGCTTCCTCAGGACCCTCAAGTTCTAATCATTTTTGTAGGATATTTGTAAGCTAAAAATATTTATTTGTTTGTTTTTAATTAAATAAACCGTCTCTAAAAATAATTATATTTTAATTGATTATCTCTCTGTATTACTTTAAACTAATATATTTTATTTAAATATAGCTACTCTAGTATTTATATACAACTAGCTTATACAAATATCAACACACACATATAGCTTCCACAAACCACAAATAATGATTAAAATAATCATTTTGTGTTTCATACCAAAATCAAAAGCCCACACCATGAATAGTGAACCTTGAACCCCATGAACCATTAATGCTGAATCCGTGAAACATAAAGCATGAATCGTCGTCAATTCATGAATCATGAGCAATGAAATAAAATATAACCTAATTGGAAAGTTTAAATCCTAGATGATAAATTTGAACAGGAAACATGAACTCATGAATCCAACTATGAATTTATGAACCATGAACTATAGCCAAATTGTTTATAAAATTTTTATTTGAAAATAGTTAACTTTTGTAAGTAGAATATGAGTGAAATACAAAAAATATGGAACATATGATTTTATATTATAGACTAGAGTCTAGAGACATTTACATAACTACCTATTTTCCCTTTCACAACAATTTTGATTTTATCAACTTACAATAAATCACTTACTCCAAACACTTATATAGATATATTATTAAAAATAACAAAATCTATTATGTAATTTCATACTAAAAAAAATCTAGATATGTAATCAGAATAGTTCTATTATGTCATATCTAAAGTCAATCCTCTTTATCCCAAACGACGCCTTACTGACCACAAATATAGTAAGTCGATTTAAAGTTTTCTTTTAGACTAAGATATCCTTAAAAACGTGTAGAAGAGAGTCGCAGGAGCTAAAACATGTTAAAAATAATGGGTTATTTGACAAATGACTCGATAGATGAGACTGATTAAGTTGAGATAAGAGTTGAACTCTTTTCCATAAGACAATATTACACAATTAATATACTAGTGTTCATGAACAACGACAATCATTCTCAAGATACAACTTTCAACTCTAGGATCGCATCACAATGAAATTAAAGTTATCGATGAATTACTCGATACTCGGAATTTTTTTTAGACAAGACTATAAGAACCACAATTGCTGAAGATATATATAAAATGCAAATTGTAGTGAAGTGACTTGAAATGCAAATGTTGGAGCTTACTTATAAATATTGAAGACTTGTATTGTCATTTTCAAAGAGACACCTTTTGGCCCTTGGAGACACTGGTTCAGGCCTGGCCGAACCATTTCGATTCTAGCGCACTCGTTCGTGCGTGTGGGCTTGCACCCGCCAAGCGAAATCACGGTCCGGTCCTTGACCCGACCCGTTCCGAGTGCCCGCATTTCAACCCGACCCATGACTTGCACGCTGGCCACGTCACCAATCCCTGATCTCCATCGCTTCAAGCCTTCCGAGCTATCGATCCAAACAAAATTGCCTAAACATTAAGGCTCCTCCAGACGATGAGTACGTACTAAGTGCATATTGCGCCTCGAAAGTGCCCAATGCGACAAGTGCAATGTGTGTGCCCGAGTTCGGATGGTGCTCTGTGCGTTGGATCACTGACTGGACCCGCTTTGAGCGTCCGCATGTCAATCTGACCCATACCGCAAACTCGAACCTATAAATATACGCACATCCCCCGTTCTAAGGGCACGCCCCCCCCCCCCCCCCATAGTATTTTGTTTGCCTACTATATTTTTATTGTTAAAAAATGTGTTTGATACTATAGAAAAAATTAAATATAAAAGGAAAATGAAAGTGAACTAAAATAAATTATGCTAATAATAGATTACCTCAAGCCCTCCGAGCCACCGGCCTGGACCAAATTGCCTAAACATTAAGGCTCCTCCAAACGATGCATAAATACTAAAAGTGTGCCTAAAAATGCCAAATGTGACAAGTACGACGTGCATGCCTAGGTTCGGATGGTGCTTTGTGCGTCGGGTCACTTAACCAACCCGCTCCGAGCGTTCGCATGTTGATCCGACCCATCTCACATACCGAAATTACACATTCATGTCCACGCGCTGGCCATGTCACCGAGCCTTGATCCGTACTGCCTCGAGCCCTCCGAGCCATCGGTCTAGACCAAACTGCCAAAATATTAGGTTTCCTCCAGACAATGTGTACCTAATAAGTGAAAATGCACCTCGAATGTCCCTAACGCGTTGGATGGTGCCCTGCAATATCCTTGCGATCACTTTAGCGGGTTCAGGAGCAACATACTTGCGATCACTTTAGTCAAAGCCTAAAATACCACCAGGATGCACCATAAGGTAGCCCACTTGATTACTTTTTTTATCAAAGTGCTCCTCTTAATAGTGAATTTTAATATTTTCATTTTTTCAATGTGGGACATTTCTTCCATTCACTAAAATTAGATTTGAGAGAATAAATATAATAAAATTATCTGCTCGGAACGTATATTACGATCTTATACCTTTATCCCATTTTATCCAATGAAATGCAAAGTTATAATTACTCAAAAATTGGTTAATACCAATCTTCTAAATCCAACAAAAGATTAACTTGCATGTGGCATGTGTGCAGAGTTGCTTCTAACCATCTATGTAATAATAGGTTTATTTTTTGTCGACTAAGTCAATATTTTACATGAATGATAACCCTAAGTGTATGTTGGTTTATGGATTTTCCCGTCCGGATGGAGGACGTGACAATTATAATTCAAATAATATTATTAATTATTATCATCAATACATTTTTATCGCTCTTTCAATGATCACTTGATAACATCTTATAAATTTTAGCACATTCGTTCCCAAACAAACATTAGATCTAGATTTCATGCAATCAAAATTTTCACGTCCAGATTTTTCACGCCCACTCAATCCATAAACAAACATAGTCTATTGTAATTGCAATCTAGACAATAAGTTGTAAATCTTTGAGGCTACATTTGTTTATGAATTTGTCTGTTCGGATGAGGGTTACTCTAATTCAAGGATAACTTTTAAGGATGATTTGACAATATCTTATACTCCCTCCGTCCCGGCCTAAATGTCCTACCTTGGCCGGACACGGAGACTAAGAAATGGTGTTGTTTTGTTGACTTTTTTGAATTTCAGTAATTTTTGGGAGGAAGGATTAGAGTTTTAATCTTTCCCTCCATTTTTGTAATTTTTTTTTAACCTGTTTTTTTTTTTTGAACACTGAATAAAATAAAATTAAAAATACTGAATTGATCAAAATTGAAAATGCAGTAAAGTAATTTGTGCGAAGCAGGCCAAAAATTGAAAATTTCTATTACCAAGTTTTTGGGGGAGTAATCCCTCCAAAAACTGAAATTTACAGCAGTTAAAATTTCTCAAACTGCTGGGAATTACATTTGAATCTTTTCCCTCTAAAATTCAAATTAAATTCAACCTACCACATAGATTAGTCTATAAATATGCCAACAATTGCATTCAATGCAGTTTTTTCTAACTATTACAGCAAAGAAATACTCAGATTACAAATTACAGCTCATGACTAAAAAAAGGGGTAAAGATGTTGCTCCATCAGACCGACTTCGTATAGCGCAGTGCCTTCTTAACAACAACAAAGACGGCCTTTTAACAAACGGAATCGCTATCGAAATGGCTGCATCATATGGAGTTTCAAGTCGGACGATCCGGCGCATTTGGAAGGCTGCAAGGAAACAAACTTCAGAAGATGTTCCCATCTCGTTTCCAGCAGTAAGGCTCCGGCAACCTCCGTCCATTATACAGAAATTAGACGAAGTCGCCATGAAGGCAATACCGTTTGAAAAGAGGGGTACAATCAGGCGTTTAGCAAAAGAGTTAGAGGTCAGCAAGTCACAAATAGGCAGATGGATCATGGCAGGTAAGATTAAAGCTCATACCAACTCAATAAAACCAACATTGACTGATGCAAACAAAATTCAAAGGCTGAAGTACAGCCTTAGTTATTTGCATCAGGACAGCGTAAACATGAAATGCAAATACGAAAGCATGCATAATGTCATACACATAGACGAGAAATGGTTTTATATGCAAAGAGTAACGGATCGAGCATATAAGCTAGTGGGTGAGGAAGACCCTTATCGAGCCTGTAAAAGCAAACGATTCATCTCGAAGGTAATGTTTATGTGTGCAGTGGCTCGGCCACAATATTCAGACAGCGGGGCACTAGTTTTCGATGGGAAAATCGGAATTTTCCCATTAACTAAACAGGAACCTGCCATCAGAAACAACGTAAACAGAGTACGCGGGACAATGGTTACAAAACCAATCGATTCGGTAAACAGTGCCGTAATAAAAAGCTGCCTTTTGGAACAGGTAACTTTTTTATTCTCTATCAGAATAAATTCATCATTTAGAGATTTTAATGTGAGTATGTCTCCAAATTAAAACACATTTTTTAGATTTAGTAAAAAATGGGTTGAAATTGATGACAATACAAAACATTAAGCAGCATTCAAGGTTTTTGCAGCTGTTTACAGTGTAAACACTGATGAAGGTGTTCGTTTTGCTTAAACTGTAAACACAGGATTCAAAATCAAATGAAGTGCTATCAGCAGTTTTTGAACTTTTTCCCCTCAGAACAATATCATCATTGGGGTTGTACCTAAATTCCCACAAATCAGCCAAAAGGCAACATTAATTTGGACAGAAAATCTGACCAAATCAAGCTACACAAAAGCTCATGACTCAATATCAATTTCTACACTTGCTATTGCAGAAAATTGTCTTTAATTGGGCAGCTATGAACTCAATCAAAACGAAAAATGTTCATCATTTTGAAAAAGCTACCGAAACAACAAAGACAGAATATTGGATAACCCACATTTTTTTCCCCTCAGAATAACTTCATCACTGGGGTGGTCCCTACAGACAAACAACTCTAGCTGTCAACAATTCAAAAAAACCAGCTAAACAACAAAGATAACCACACATGCAGCCAACGTTCTCATAAAAGATGCAAGCACCCGAGATGATCACAAGAAATTAGGGTTTGCAGAAGATCCCCAAAACTTCATCAACAAATTAGGGTTTGCAGAAGATCCCCAAACTTCATCAGGAAATTAGGGTTTTCAGAAGACCCCCAAACTTCGACAAGAAACTAAACAGAAACTGAACCTCTTCACCATCGGGACCCAGAAAGCAACGCACTCGAGGATGAAGCGTTGCATTTCTGGGGAATGTTGATTCAAATGCACCGGGGGGGCCTCCTCGATCCCAGTAGGGAGAGCTGCCACTCCGTCGTCCTCGGAAAACTGAGTTTCAGGCACGAAACTCTCCTCCGAGTCCCAAACAAAACCGTCTGTCGAATCTGGAGAATCAATCTCCATTCCAGAACAGATCTCGTCTCTTTGTCTCCTCGACCCCAAATCACCAAACAAGTAGCTGAAATCGGCCTTCAATATACCAGATCGGTGTGGATCTGGCCAAATCGGGAAAAATAAAAGACCAGATAACACAAACCCGGGAGATCTAGATTTTTAGGGTTTCAAACAAATTTTGGGTGAGAAGGTGAGAGAGAAGACCGGGTGACATGGGTGAGAAGACACCAGAGAGTGGAAGGGATGACGAATATGGAGGAGAAGAATCCCAGAAAAATTGATTCCAGAGAGTTCGTAGAGAGAGAAGAAGAGCGGCTGAGAGAGGAGAGAGGAGGAGGGATATGATATGGAAGTAGGGTTTCTGTAATAAAACAATGGGTTTGGGTTTGGGTTTGGGTTTGGGTATTAAGTGGGTAGGTTTTAGTTTAAATTATGGATTTGGGTTAGTGGTAATTAGGAATTGATAAATAAAATCTGAATGGCATTTCTGTAAAAAACTGAAAAATGAGGGGTTTAGAGTGTTGACTTTGTTTGCCATTTTGGGGTTGGACAAGTAGGCCGGGACAAACAAATAAGGCAAGTAGGACATTTAGGCCGGGACGGAGGGAGTATATTTTACCACATTCTATCCAAGACAAACACTAATTAAATCTAAAATTCATACAATTAAAACTTTCATGTTCAGATTTCGCACTTCCCATTCCATCCATAAACAAACATACGGTAAAGTATGTATGTGTTTTAGGCATCAATAAGGTATAAAATAAGTTTTATCATATACCATCACTCTATTCATGTACATCCCGAAAAAACAAACTTCACAACGTTATCCCCTTCCAAGTAAACTAAGGGAGCTTGTGTACATTAATAGTAGTAGTAGTAGTAGAATCACCCGCATCATGCGATGCACCATTTGAAATATATATTTATTTTATAAGAAAAATAATATTAAATAATCGAATGTAATCAATTGAATAGTTTCCTTTTTATTCAATAAAAATATTAAATTATCTAATATTATTTTATCTCATAAAAATTAATTATTTTTATTTGCAACTCAAATCCAATACAAACAGATAGATAGTTCATTCCACAATAAATATTCATATTTGAATTCAATAATTAAGTAACAGGTGATTGTTTATTTCAAATTTATTATTTTATATCAAAATATTCAATATAAGTATCAAATTCGGTTCTAAGAAAATATGATTCATTTTTATTCATTGTGCGTAATTTTGAATTTAAGAATAAAATAGTTATTTATACCTTTAGTATGTTGAAAACACAATTGTAAAAATTAAAAGAGAAAAAGAGAGACAAGAACTTATAGAACTTGCACGCGCCCCATACACTTGTGTATATGTTCATACACCACCTTTTCGTTCTTTCATAAAAATGCAAAAATATCTTTGAATTTGAAATAGAAAAATGACTGATTTTTACTTGTTGAAATTACAGTCATATTATATAATAAAGATAAATATATGGATTTATTTATTTGAATAAAATTAAGGTTTTAAAATATATATAAAATTGACTACTGTTTATAAAGATTAGTCAGTAAGTATTCACAAAAAATAATTTTTAATATATATGTGTGTGTATGTGTGTATTTCAATCAACTCATATTACATACACAAATCTAACAAAAGTGATCCAAAAAAACTTCCATTTTTTTTTAATACAACTTATTTTAAAATAAACATTATAAATGTCAATGAAAAGACCATGAAAAAGATTAATTTGATATATTTTACACAAGAAAATGAAAAGGAGTCGATTTTTTTTTTTTTTTTTTTTGTAAATAAAACAATCATAAGATGTCACCTATAATTATTTAATATAAGAAATTGTTAAAAAAAAAAATCTAAAATTGGAACTAATTTTGAGTATGAAAATTTTATTATATGTACACATATCTCCTATTATATAGTTAGTGTTTGAGCTTATATTTTTTTAGCGGAAATATATGGACGGGAAAGTTCTCTGGATTTCCTCTTACAAAGGTTGTCTTCTATTATAAAGTAAGAAGATTATTATTATTATTATTTATTTATTTATTATTTATTTTTATTCTTTTTGTAAATGACTCTTCTAATTATATGAAACTTTTAGGGCAACCAAAATTTGAAATTAAACAAATAAAGGTAGTGAGAGAGATAAGGTGGGGAAAAAAGGGAATTGTTGTATGAAATTTGGGGCAAGCTTAGTAAGACAGCGAAGTTTTATTAAAATAAAAGAATAGAAGAAAAATGGACATAAATAGGATGTTTTAGAAAATGTGAAGTGTGTTTGTATGTAGATAATATGACAGGGTGTGGGGTTGATAATTTAGAATGAGACATCATAATAATGCTTTCGATATCTCCTTTACTATTTTCCTATAAACTGTTAAAACAGCTGCCAATTTATTTTCCTTGTTGTCACCAGTCATATTCAATTTTTAACTTAAGTTATAAACGTTCGATTAATGTTCATGTTTCACCATTTTTATATTAGATAAAGAAAATTGCAAAAATAAACCTGCGTCAGTTTTTCTCAATTAAAACCTTCATTTTTACAACTCTATTTTTTTAAACACCATACCTTTCCAATTAGTACTTCTACTACTTTGTTATTCATCAAAATTAACATTTTTTAAATTTATAAAACAGGATATTGACTTTTAAACATGACTCTCATTTTAAAAAAAAAAAAAAAATTAAAACATTACTCTTATTTTGAAGTAGATGAAGTTATAATCTATATAATCTTTATTTGATAATCCGAATTTCTTTTTATCTACTTTGGCAATATTATATCGTACGGAATCCACCCCTCCGCCCTTTTTGTTATTTTGTCATTCCAAATTATGGATTATTAAATTGTTTCTTCCCTCTATGAGAATGATTAGGTAGTTGTGTACGTGTATGGGTTCAATAATAACCCTATAAACTATTTTGGATGGTTTTAAATAAAAACCCGAATTAATGAATTTTAAAGGCTAATAAGCATAATTAAACAGGAATTATATGCTACCCATTATAGCCATAATTTAACGTTCACCGCTGATTAGGCTAGCTTACCGACCTGCCGACGACTACTAAAATGTGGTTGGAATGAGTATCAGGAAAAATATTTCTGACATATTAAAATTTTTAAGTTTGTGCTACACATATGATGACATGTACTAAAAAAAAAAAAAAAAAATACTTCATCCGTTTCATAAAGGATGTCATTTTAGCTATTTTTGGAGAAATTAAGGATTGATATTTAATTGATATGTTTTGTGAAATAAGGAAATAATCAACTAAATTAAGTAGGTTGTTTAAGATAATATTGAATGAATTGTAGTTTTTTTTATAAAGTAATATTTATTGTGAAATTTTTAGAGTGTCTAAAATGACATTTTTTATGAAATGGAGGGAATATGTATTATCCAAATAATGGGATAGTTTCCCCAATTTATGCAAGATTTTAGTTAGAAAATAAACAGGAAAAAGGTAGTGATGGGTATGGCCAGTAACTTCGGACCGGGTCGACACTCCGATCCGACCCAGCCCAGTAACTTAACCGGCCCAGAAGCATGCGTGACCTAAAAGAGCGTGGCCCAACTGTGGCGTATCCCAAGATTCCAGGCCCACGATCTGCTCCCAACTTCCATGCAACGGAAAATAGGCGCAATTATAGGGAGTTAGTTAGGGTTTGGGATTGATGAGTATAAATAGGAGAATTGTTCTCAGGATTAGGGTTTGCATTTTGTATTCTGAAATTATTACGTGTAAACTCAAAGAGATAGTGAAAGAAACACCTCGGCAGGTGCTATTTTGAGCCCGTGGACGTAGATCTCCGGATCGAACCACGTACATCTTGTGTTTTTCCATTTTTCTTGCATAGGTTTTCGTTGAGTTTCTCGGATACCGGATTGCGCTTTATCAATTGGCGCCGTCTGTGGGAACCGTAAGTGATTGTGATATTGACATTGTATTTGGTAAACTATGGTGACTACTCGCTTAAATCAGTCTCGCCAAGGTGATCAGATCAACCAAGATCCACCCGTGGATCAAATTTTGCCGTCGAGGCAATCGCCGATGCGGGATACATCTCATCAGCAGGGCAACCAAGGCTCGGTTATGAATCCGGGCAACCAATTCTTACCTCTGCCCCCGCAAGACATGCAAAACCCTAATCCCGCTGCCGCCCGGCCGCAGGTTAATATTCAGATAACTCCAGAATTACTCCAGGCTTTCCTACAAGAGCATGCTCATGTTCTTCAAGACTGGGCGGCCAATCGCCTGAATCCTGATGGGCCTGCCGGACACGCTACCAATCCTGCAGTGCCTCCACATCGTCAGCACTCGCACGATCGACCAGACCCAGTGCACCGCGGGCGTCAGGATCGGCGACGGGAGCGACCTGGTTCTCCCGAGGACCATGGGAGTTCTAATGGGTCAAGACAGCGCAACAACGAACCTGCAGATGCCGATCGCCGCCGTCCACTTAACGCTGCTAAAAGAGTTCGTTATGTCAATCCTCATACTCTAGATCTTCAGGAGTATGAGCGAGTCCAACGCAATGTCGAACTAGACAGAATCTTGGGCCTTGATGCCAATGGGGACATTATCACACCGTTCTCTCAAGAAATCATGGCCACCTCCCTTCCCGAAGGGTTCAAAAGGCCTGCCATACCACCTTACGACGGCACGGGAGATTCTGCCAATTTTCTTGGAGCTTTCAGGCACAACATGCTTAGCCGCGATCATACTACCTTTCTTCACTACTGTAAGATCTTCCCCGAGTATCTTCAGGACGAGGCTCGGGTTTGGTTTGATTCTCTCCCTCGTAATAGCATATCCTCTTTTAGAGAACTTGCCGAACACTTTTGGGCGCGTTTCGAAGCACGTGCCAAGCCCATGGCCACTTTGGCCGATCTCATGAATATGGAACAACGGGATGGCGAAACCGTTACCCAATTCCTTGACCGCTTTACAGCGGAGAGTCTGAAGGTAGGAAGCTGTTCGGATGATGTTATCATCAATGCATTCATGAATGGTCTCCATCCCGGACCACTCTACACCGAGTTGGTTCGTAATCCACCGGTCACGACCCGAGCACTGTTTAATACTGTGTGCAGATATGCCAAGGCCGAGGAGCAAACTCGTCGAAAGCGTGAGAAACATGCTGGTAAGCGGCAGTCCGATAGGGCACAGGTTGGGCCTAGCACACGACCTAGTGCCTTTTCTCGTCTGAATCAGATGCGTTCAGAATCTCGAGGGGATATTCCACAATTCACCCCGCTGACAAAATCGCGAGCTGAAATTCTTTCTGTTCACAAGAATGATTTACGACCCTGTCCGCGGATGACTGCTCCGCCTGAAAAGCGAAACCGCGGAAAGTGGTGTGCGTACCACCGTGATCATGGGCACGAGACAGAATAGTGCCGAGAGCTCAGCAAGGAAATTGAGGATTGTTTAAGGAAAGGTCTCTTGCGACAATATATTGCGCGGACCGATGACAAGCCTCGGACAAATCAGAATGGGGGTTCGTCTCACAACCGCGGAGATTATCACGACCGGGGTTCGCAACAAAACCGACCGCCATGGCAGAATAATCGGTCAGGGTCTAACAATTATGCACGGCAAGACCCGGACAATCGTCAACAACCTCGTTTTCTGCCACCGCCCCCTCCTCCGGGAGGACCCGGAGACAATGCACCACTCATGTCATAAACGTGATATATGGGGCCCTCCCCGTTGGGGCTTCGAGAAATGCCTTGAAGGTAGAGGCTCGCCGTCCTCCTCCCGAGGAGCCACGTCATAAGCGCCTCCATCAATCCGAAATTGTTAGTTTCACAGATAGAGACCCGGTTCCAGAGATAACACCCCATACTGACGCCGTCGTCATCGACATGGCTGACCGCACTGTCGGGTGCAGTCAAATAAGATGATTTTTTAACCTAACTATTCCTAACAGTAGATAGAGCAAGTCAGGGTCGATCCCATAGAGAACAAGAATTAACTAAATAATCGTACTAACCAATTCTATATAAATACTAATAAGGGGGAGTTTTGATTTGATTTAATTAACCAACGCAAACAACTACAAACGAATTAACTAATGAATAAAAAGTATCCCGCCTTTAACCCAGTATCCCCCTAGCCTAAATATTCATGTAACTAATGCAACTACTTAACTAATTAGTTCTGAGACCCCTACTCCAAGAATTAACAGGTACGCTTAGCTAACCCTTGTTACCCCTTAAGTATAATTAATCCTAAGAACTTAGCAATTAATCCTATCCAATTAAGTAGTCCTAGGAGACGCTCGCTAGAACAATCGTAATTAGACGCATAGGGAATTAAGGCAACGAAGTAGGTACGGTGTTATACTCATGAACGTGGTACAAGTGACCGCGACTCTGTGTTATCCTAGCGAGTAACCACTTTTTGCTACTTTTGGGCACAAACGCATAACAATTACGGATTATGAATTTATGACCTAGCGACAGCTATATGCCTATTACTAGGGTGATCAGTCCACATAACAAACATATAAAAGATAGAGTAATCCAATAACACAATGTAATCTCAGAACATAATTAAATTAAGCAATTACTGAATTAATTACATAAATAACAGTCTAGGGTTCAACATAGTTAAAGACGGGAAAATAAAGCTTAGCCGATCATAGCGATCGCTAAGAACAAACTACAAAAAGAAAACATTAAAACTAAAAAAACTCTAAAACCCGAGTGCTGAATCTTGAGTCTTCGTGTTCTTCCGAATTTCCAAGTCCGCGCTCTTGAATCAGTGTCAAAAGTCCTCTTTTTGGACTTTTGGATCTTCTATTTATAGTCGAGGATGAATTAGGCTCAATTTGGGCCAGAAAAGGATTAATCCCCCCGTCTTGGGCTGGGCCATCGCCTGTCTCGGCCGAGAATTCCTGGCTCGGCCGAGCTCTCTATAAAAGTGGCTCGGCCGAGAAATTGTGGCTCGGCCGAGAATCTTCAACAGCCAATTTTTGGCATCTTCGCTGACCTTCAAGCTCGGCCGAGCTCCTTTGGCTCGGCCGAGACCAATTCCCAGCAACTTGGATCAACTTTCGCTCGGTTTTTGACATGCGACACTTGTTCTCGCATCCAGTTTAAGTCGAGTTCGACTTTTTGGTCTATTTTCACCTTAATGCTTCAAAACAAGTCAAACAACATCAATTTGTCCAATAATACCAATACGAGCAATACACGACTAATTATGCATGCAAATGTTCCTAACTAGACATTTTAATCGACCTATTATGCACGCATAAGTACGTGTACCACTGTAGCCAATGTTACAATAAAGCGAGTCTTCTTAGACAATGGAGCCGCAGTGAGTGTTATATTCGCCGACTGTTTCCAAAAGATGGGGATTCCTCGGGATCAACTTCGGCCGGCCCCCGGGCCATTGCAGACTTTCACCCAGGGTGAAGTCCAGCCAGAAGGCGTCATCACTCTCCCGGCGTCTCTGGGAACTTATCCGGCGATAAAAACTATTTTTGTGGATTTTTACGTGGTTAATTCCCCGTCCCCGTATAATATGATTTTGGGTCGGGATTGGCTTACTCCCGCCAAAGCCATATGCTCCACATACCACCTCGTGCTAAAATTCCCTACGTCCCACGGTGAAGTGGCTATCCGCGGCAGTCAGCGGGTCTCTAAAGAGTGCATGTACGTCGCACTCAAAAAGGCAACCAAGGCTCCTCCCAAACAGCAACTTCAGGTAGCATCATCAGCTGGTGAACCTCATTTATGTACATCATTAGGGGACACCACTGTCCAGGTGCCGCTCGATCCATCCAAGCCTGAACAAACAGTAACTGTCGGTGCCGTGGATGTGTCGTGGTTGCATCAGGCCATCATCCAGACCTTGCGAGAGTATTCCGATGTTTTTGCATGGTCCCCTTTGGATATGCCCGGGGTCTCTCCTGATGTAATAACCCACAAACTGAACATCGATCCCAGCGTTAAGCCTATACAGCAAAAACAAAGGAAATTCGCTCCGGAGCGAAATGCGGCCATTCGAATCGAGGTACAGCAACTTTTAGATGCAGATATCTTGTTCGAAGTTTATTACCCTTCTTGGTTGTCCAATCCAGTGATGGTATTAAAGTCCAGCGGGGCATGGCGGATGTGTGTCGATTTTTCCGATCTCAATAAGCATTGTCCGAAGAACTGTTATCCTCTGCCCTCCATCGACCAAAAAGCCGAAGCCATTACTGGGCATGTGGCGCTTTGTTTCTTGGACTTGTATAAGGGATACCATCAGATCTTCATGGATCGTCAAGATGCCCTCAAAACGGCATTTATCACTGATTTTGGGTGTTTTACTTTTAAGAAAATGCCCTTCGGGCTCAAGAACGCGGGGGCCACATATCAACGTCTCATGGACCGCGTGTTTCGCGATCAAATTGACCGCAATGTTGAGGTTTACGTTGATGATCTAGTCATCAAAAGCGCCTCACATTCTTCATGTGTGCAAGACATTGTTGAATAGTTGCGTACACTGCGGCGTTACAATTTGCGACTTAATCCGGCGAAATGTACCTTCGGCGTTGGTTCCGGAAAGTTCCTCGGGTATATGATTTCGCAGCATGGCCTTCAGGCCAATCCAGCCAAGCTTCGGGATGTGTTAGATCTGCAACCACCGAAGACGTTCAAAGGCGTTCAACGCCTCACGGGTGGTTTGGCGGCCTTAAACCGTTTTTTGTCTAAAGCAGCAGAGCGACAACTCCCCTTCTTCAAAATTTTGAGACAGGCAAAGTCATTTGAGTGGACTCCGCAGTGCACCGAGGCTTTCGAGGCCTTAAAGCGTCATATACAGCAACTGCCCACTCTATCAGTTCCTCTCTCCGGAGAGCCGCTCTATATATATTTGGCTTCTGCTGAGGAAGCCATTAGCGCCGCTCTTGTGCGAGAAGTCAATGGTGTTCAACATTCGGTGTATTTTGCAAGCCGAGTACTTCACGGGGCGGAGACACGGTACTCCATGTTGGAAAAAACAGTACTCGCACTTGTCATGGCAGCTCGGCGCTTGCGGCCATACTTCCAAGGGCGCGAAATACGGGTTCTGACCAATCATCCCATCCGTCAGATTCTTGTCAAGCCCGAGGTGTCAGGGCGCCTCGCCAAGTGGGCTGTCGAATTAGGAGAGTATGACATTCAATTTCTTCCCCGCCGAGCTATCAAGGGTCAAGCACTTGCAGACTTTTTGGCTGAAACCCCAGGGGATAATCATGAATCTTCTGCAGACAATGGTACTCATCACCCTGCTACCCTTGAACCCACACCTCGTAAGTGGCAATTATATGTGGATGGTGCATCCACAACTCGCGGAAGTGGTGCCGGGGTGCTTCTCATTGACCCCGAAGGAGTTGAAGTTAAGAATGTTGTTCGATTCAAGTTTAAGGTGACCAATAATGAGGCAGAATACGAGCCAGTTCTCGCTGGGCTCCGGCTCGCTCAATCCTTAGCTATCTGCCATCTTGAGCTCTTCACGGACTCCGAGGTTGTGTCCAAGCAAATCCAGGGTACTTATGTCGCTAAGGATGAAACGATGATCAGGTATCGTGCTTTAACACTCAAACTTATGTCAACTTTTGATACGGTTGTTATCCAGAAAATACCACGCACTCAGAATGCCAAAGCAGACACGCTCAATAAATTAACCTCCGCGGTTCGCACTAATGTATTTTCGGATATTATGGTCGAAGATATATTTCATCCGGCGATTCATGAGGCAACGGTTTCGGTATTGATAGATAATGATCCGAATTGGATGACTCCTATTGTTCAGTATCTCCGGGATGGAACTTTGCCTAATGACAGGCTGCGAGCTCGGCAGATCGTCCTTAAGGCACCCAAGTACTCATTCCATGATGGGATTTTGTATCGGCGGTCGTACTTACAACCGAATCTCCGGTGCCTTGCTCCTGCACAGGCCGATCAGGTTCTTCGGGAAGTGTACGAAGGGGCTTGCGCTAGTCACATCGGCTCACGGACGTTGACCAAGAAAATTCTTCGATGGGGGTATTATTGGCCAACCTTATTTAACGATGCCCACGATTTGGTGACCAAGTGCAGCAAGTGTCAACTGCACTCTCGTGTGAAGCATCTGCCACAAACCGAGCTCACTGGAATTCAGAGTGCGTGGCCATTTATCCAATGGGGAATCGATATTGTCGGCCCGTTCCCAATCGCTCCGGGGGGATTGAAATTTCTGGTTGTCGCAGTAGATTACTTCACTAAGTGAGTAGAGGCCGAACCTCTTACTGCCATCACTGGTCAAAACATATTGAAGTTCGTCTGGCGAAATATTATATGTTGCTTTGGCATACCGAGCACTATTATTTCGGATAACGGCAAACAGTTTGCCAATGATCCCTTTCGAACATGGTGCGAGGAGCTCCATATTAAACAAATTTTCACCTCGGTAGCTCACCCTCAAGCCAATGGTCAGGTGGAAGTCACTAACCGTACTCTCCTTGGCCGAAAATCTTCCGCATGTCCTATGGTCTTATCGCACAACGCCACATACCGCTACCGGGGAGACCCCCTACAGTCTGACCTATGGCTCCGAAGCTGTGATCCCGGCGGAAATCAGCATACCGAGCCCCCGACTCGTAACTTTGACTCCCGAGGATAATGACGAAGCTCTTCGTACAAATTTGGATGAGCTCAAATATCGTCGTGATCAATCGTTCATCCAGCAGGCCAAGTGTAAACAACGTGCAGCTCAGTATCATCACCTCCGGGTTCGGGGCACTCAGTTCAATGTCGGGGACCTAGTACTCCGACTCAATTCAGCCAGCAAAGCCGCCCCCGAGGGGAAATTACACGCTTCTTGGGAAGGTCCCTATCGCATCGTTGCTGTACACGATTCCGGATCCTACCAGTTAGAGCATCTCGATGGAACCCCAATTCCCCGAAGCTGGCATGTTACCAACTTAAGACGCTTCTATCTGTGAACACCAAATGACAAGTATCATCCTCATCTTTATGCTCATTGTACACTTCTTTTACGTTGTTATCTCTCTTTGTATCCTTTAATTTGCTCCGGCACTCATCATTGAATAAATATTCTTTGTTTATGCATCTTGCTGTGCTTTCTTATACGTTACGGGGACGCCCTAACACAGTCGTATTATAATTATTCGTCTCCGGACAATTAAATCTCTCTCTCGGTCCGTCCGAGGAGATTCACGTTTCGTCCCCGGACTCGTATCACTCTCTCGCCTGTTTAACCGGAGAGGTGTTTACTCCCGCCCGATCCGTCCGGGGAGATTTAAATTGGCGTTGTCCATATCGTGTTCCCGAACACCCGTATCACTCTCTCGCCTGTTTAACCGGAGAGGTGTTTACTCCCGCCCGATCCGTCCGGGGAGATTTAAATTAACGCTGTTCATATCGTGTTCCCGAACACCCGTTAAAACAATTATTACTTCTGGTAACTCGTTGTTTTCCTTAACACAACTATGCACACCAAAACGGTTTATTACATTTTTTCGATTAAATGCCAAAAGATTTTTTACATAAGCCTTAAAAAAAACAAAAAACAAACAAACAACAAAGAAGATATTTTTATTTACAATTATCTACGGTCTCCGAGCCAGTATTCAGCGCTCCGGCGTTGAGGTCTATTCCTCGACCTACGCCGTGTCCTACGGGATCTTGTCATTCCTCGGCCTTGGGCTCCGGCTCCTTCCCCTCCGCGGGCCCCCCGACGTCGTGGACTCGTCCTTGGCGCTTGTCTGGGGGTTTCGTCTCTTGTGCGAGCCCGACTACTTGGCTGCGGGGTAGACCTCGGAGTTTGGGCCCATTGCACAGGGTCCCATTCCTCGGGGGCCATTACCTCGATTTCTTTGGCCAGCTCTTCGACTACCTCTTCGGCGACAACAGCGGGCTCTTCTTCAATCGTAGTCACTGGAATTGGCTCTCGAATAATAATTCCTTTGCTCTTTCCCGCTGGCTTCTTTTTACCCTTCCGGGGGGTTTTCGAAGTACCTTGGCTCCGGCTAGAACTCGCAATGTATTCCTCGGCAGAGGGCCGCCACCTGCCACGGCCTTTCAATCCTTCATACATGTTGAGGAGTAACTCCAACACCTCTCGCTTTCTTACAAGCTCCGAGGACTCGGTTGGGCCCTTCGCCATAAGTGCTGAAATTTCATTCTGAATCTCTACGACCCGCGCCTCAACTTCCTCAAATGTCAGTAGGCCGAACTCGGTCAGTATCCGGTCATACTCCCTTTGATGGATGAGGACTCGGTCCAATTCAGCAACTTTCGCCAGATACTTCAACTCCTGTTCAAAGGCTTTCTCCTCGGCCTCCTTCGCCCTTCTCTCCGCAGCGGCCACCTGCTTTTCTAGCTTCGGCACCACTTGCATTTGCAAGTTATTCTTCTCTCCGCGGAACCACTCTAATGATTGCATGAGCTTCTTCATGGTATCGTGCAATTCCGCGGTATTCTGGACAGATAACAGAATCAACAAGAAAGATCAATCTCAAGCACACAATGAACGACAACTCAGTTAATCAACGCAATTTCTATTCAAAACAATCAGTTTACATAATCCATGGTCCGGTTCAGGGGATTTACATTTACTCCTACAATCTAATACATCAAATCTTAGGGGAACGACTGACCTCCTCCTCGGTCCCCTCGGCCTCTTCAGGCACCTCCTCCTGTCGACCTTCAGCCGCTCCTGCCTCCTCCTCTACGGCAACTGCATCGGCTTCTATGCCGGGGAGGGGGGGGGGGGTTCTTTGTCTCGGGGCTCGGAGATAAGCTCACCCCGGCGGAATGCCAGGAATTCTTGGTCCTGGTCCACCTCACAGTTGGCAGTCTCCTCGGCCTTCAGAATTTGTCTCTTCTCTGCTAGAGCCTTCACCAGAGGCCACTCCGGCAGATGCGCTAAAGCTGTGTAGTAGGCCTTTTCCACCCCGGCCATGGCATCATAGTCGTACCCGAATTCTGGAAGATATACATCCACATTCGGGTAGACTTCCTTGATCTGCTCCAGCGACACAGATCGCGTGGCCTTGTCCCCGATTGCAACGAAGTTGGTCTGAAAGTCAAGAAACGTGCTTGTTTGGAACAGTTTCTCGGCGAACGCTTTCAGCATCGCTTCTTGACCTTCGACTATTGCAGATTCCCGAGCCTCCATTTCTGCCCGTAGTTGCATTATTTCCCCCCCGAAGGACCCCGGTTTCCGCCTCCACTCCGCGCAGACGCGCCACTTCATTTTCCACCAAAGCCGCCCTCTTGCGCGCGTCGGCCAGGTCTTATGTCAGCCTGTCGTTGCGCGTCCGCAGGTCTCTAGCCACATCGGCTAGCTCCTCCTTGGCTTCCTTCTCGCTCTTACGGCCGAGTTCCAAGATTCCTCGCGCCAAGCGCAGAAGCTCCTCAGCGTCAGCCCCCTCCAACCCCAAAAGACTGGAGGGCCCTTGCTCCTTCAACTGCTACAAAAAGCAGAGCACAGAAATCAATACTGGTGAGCACACACTTCATTTGCGTAAACAGTAACTAGCAGGACGTTTTAGATTTACCTCAACACTCCCCCCTGTTCGGAGTCTTTTTGCTGCTGCCGGCGGTGTCCCGGATGGCTCCGGCCTCTTCTTGGCTCCGGGGGTGGGCTCCGCCACTACTACCCGCTCCTCAGACCCAACGATGGGCCTCGCACTAGGTGACATCTTCCCCCGGGGAGATACCTCAGCAGCTTTTCCCTTCTTCTTGGCCGCTGCAGCTGCTGTGGAGCTTCCCGCTGGTTCCTTCCCGAAGCGTCCCACTGCATACAGAAACTCAAATTAGCCCTGCACAAGACAATAATTTCTAAACAGATATGAGAACTCCTACCCTCCTCGGCAACCCCGGCTCCCAACTCTGGACCCTGGGTGGACATCCCCGCCGCATCACCCGAATAATATGGGCTTAGTCCAGCCTCCTCCAGCTCTTCTTCCGAACACAGGGTCTTGAAGGTCCCCACAGCCCGGAATATCTCCACAACCTCGGCGTCTGGGTCCCCCACCGGGGCAGTATCTAGCACCTCCTCCCGACTCCACCTCGGGAGGGCCACCCCGGTCTTCACAAAGATGAACTTCTCCTTCCACCCCTCAACCTTACTGGGGTTTTGTACCTTGAAGCCACCTCGTGCTCGAGGACTGAAGGAGTACCACCCCTTGGACTTCCCGAAGGCTTTTAGTTGATAAAAATACCTAAATAGCTCTACGGTTGGTTCCACTCCGGAGTTCTTGCATACTACGGTGAATCCGACTACTTGCCTAATCGCGTTCGGTGCTAATTGGCTCAAGGCGATGTTATAATATCTCAGTAGCCGGATAACTATGTCCCAAAGGGGGAATCTCAAACCTATTTTTAACGGATCTATATATACACCAATGAAACCCTGCGGGGGGCAACAGGCCCTATCACCGGAATCCGGCACTATATTCTCTAAATTAAATGGGAAATAGAAGGAGGGGATTAAGGCCTCTATCTGCACTCGCGTCATCCGCGATGCTACAGTGGACACTTCAAAGTCCTCCTCCGCACATTCATAAAAACCGACCATCCTAATGTTGGTTTCCATGCCGTCGGCCCTTTCTACTGTCCTAATCTCACTCCTCTCCGGAATAACGTATCGAATGGGTGGCACATCTAACGGAGCGCTCTGAGTCCCTACTTCTTGTACAGAAGAAGAAGATGAAGAAGAAGGCATACTTACTTGGTTTGAGTTTGAGAAGTTTTGATTTGAGATTAATCACAGGCGCACATAATTCTCTTTTTTTCCCGCTTTCTAAAACTGGCAAATCGCAATGAAGAAGATGAAGTATACTGTGCCATTATTCCAAATATATACTCAAAGAACCAACGGCCCTGATACGGCCTATTCAAATTCAGCGATTGAGATTTGGACGTGCTAATCACGCGCCTTACGGTTCCCAAGGCGCGTGGGGAACAAGTTCATTGGAAATTGCAGAGCTTGTCACTTCACATCCCTCTCTCTCATGATGGCGCCGCCAATCACATCAACCCCATCCTTGCCCTGGAAGATTTGGAAAGCACCCCGGTGTCTCCTTCACCTCGGCCAGACTGCTGTTTTCTTTCGCCACACGTTGTTGCCTTCGGGGTGCTCGGGCCCTCGCTATCACCTCGGGGATGTTCAGCCTGGGTTGGTTTGGCCCCCGCGGACTACACCACGGATCAACTCCGGCTCCGGCAATTCTCGGTTTCCCAAAATCACTTCGGCTCACACGTAACCGCGCCTCATCTTGTTGGCAACTCTACCCCGGTCATAACCGAAGCTCCTTCCTCGCTCCGGCTGGGGGGGAGGGCATCTGATGGGTATGGCCCAGTAACTTCGGATCGGGTCGACACTCCGATCCGACCCAGCCCAGTAACTTAACCGGCCCAGAAGCATGCGTGACCTAAAAGAGCGTGGCCCAACTGTGGCGTATCCCAAGATTCCAGGCCCACGATCTGCTCCCAACTTCCATGCAACGGAAAATAGGCGCAATTATAGGGAGTTAGTTAGGATTTGGGATTGATGAGTATAAATAGGAGAATTGTTCTCAGGATTAGGGTTCGCATTTTGTATTCTGAAATTATTACGTGTAAACTCAAAGAGATAGTGAAAGAAACTGTTAGGAATTTAACCTAGCCACGATCTTCCGAACGACTAGACAATCGGATAAAGAACACAACAACAAAGAGCAAACAACAAGACAACGATTTGATTACCCAGTTCGTTACGAAGCGTAACTACGTCTGGGGGCGATACCAAGCCAGGATATTTTGCTTTTGATGAATCTTGGAGTTACAATGAACAAATGAAAGGAAAAACTGTTTTAATAGCTTCTTGGACACAAAAGCTGAAAAGTAAGTCCGTCTATTGAATCTCGGTCGAGATTAGACCCTGTCTCGGCCGAGATGACTAAGTCGGTGTAAGGGTCTCGGCCGAGATCACTCTCTGTCTCGGCCGAGATGCGTCTCCAGGGCAAACTTCCCATTTTTCCTGCCTTCACGTCTCGGCCGAGATCACTTCTCTGTCTCGGCCGAGATGACTCTCCAGGGACAAACCTCCATTTTGCCTGCCTTCAAGTCTCGGCCGAGATCACTTCTCTGTCTCGGCCGAGATGACTCGACCACCCGTCTCGGCCGAGATCCTTCCCCGTCTCGGCCGAGATTACTTTCCAGCGAGAAACACTTCATTCTCCCTGCTTTTGGCTCCACAACTCAACAATCTCCCACTTGGAGACAAAAAAACCGAATTCCTTCCTTCCCGTTCCTACTTGGTATCACCGTCTCCTCTTCTTCTTCACGTTTCGAGGCCAATTGAAGTTATGCACAACTTCAATTTCTCTAAGGTTACAACCTTAGTAAACATGTCGGCTGGATTCTCACTCCCGAGAATCTTCTCAAGTCGCAAGGCTTTTATCTCAAGTAAGTGTCGGATGAAATGATACTTTAACTCAACATGCTTAGTTCTTGAATGAAATGCCGGATTACTCGCCAAGAAAATTGCACTCTGACTATCACTGTAGAGTACACTATTTCCGTGCTCCTTTCCAAGTTCACCCAAGAACCTTTGCAACCACACCATCTCCTTACTTGCCTCCGTCACGGCAACGTACTCCGCTTCCGTGGTGGACAGTGCAACCACCTTTTGCAACTTAGATGTCCAAGAAATTGCCGTACCACCATAAGTAAATACATACCCGGTCGTACTCTTTCTTCCATCAAGATCGTTTGATGCTAGGTCCGCATCAACGTAGCCAACTAACTCAGAATTTCTTCCATCGAAGCACAAAGCTTTACTTGTGGTACCTCGCAAGTACCTTAGAATCCACTTCACTGCTTCCCAATGCTGTTTGCCCGGATCACCCATGAACCGGCTCACTACTCCCACTGCATGAGCAATATCAGGACGAGTACAAACCATGGCGTACATGATACTCCCAATTGCCGATGCATATGGCACATCCATCATTTGAGTACGCTCCTCCTTGGTACTCGGCGACTCCTTCTTCGACAGCTTAAAGTGTCCCCCCAAGGGAACATTGACCGGCTTCGAAACCTCCATGTTAAACCTTTCAAGGACCTTCTCGATATAGTCCGCCTGCGAAAGATACAACAAATTTGCCGCCTTTCTCTCGATCCTCATACCCAAAATCTGTTTCGCTTCTCCAAGGTCTTTCATGGAGAACCTCTCAGACAATTGCTTCTTCAGCCTCTCCAACTCCCTTGGATTTGCTCCTACAATCAACATATCATCAACGTATAGTAGTAGGATGAGATAGCTATTGTCAAACCTTTTGTAGTAACAGCAATGATCAGCATGGCATCTATGGTATCCAATCTCCAACATGAAATTGTCGAACTTCACGTACCACTGCTTCGGAGCTTGCTTCAACCCATACAAGCTCTTCTTCAACTTGCACACAAGACTTTCCTTTCCGTCTATCACGAACCCCTCCGGCTGTACCATGTACAACTCCTCCGCCAAATCACCATGAAGGAAAGCCGTCTTCACATCCATCTGATGCAACAGTAGATTCTCCGCAACCACCATGCTCAACACCATGCGAATCGTTGTCAACTTCACAACAGGAGTGAACACATCCGTATAATCAATACCATACCGTTGCTCGAAACCCTTCACGACTAACCTAGCTTTGTAGCGTTTGCTACCATCGGCCTCATTCTTGATTCGGTAGACCCACTTGCTGTGCAACGCCTTCTTGCCCTTGGGAAGCTTGGACAGTTCCCAAGTGCCATTCACACGAAGTGATGCCATTTCATCTTCCATGGCAGCCATCCAACTTCGTTTATCACCAACCTGCTTTGCCTCTGCAAAACTCTCAGGTTCACCACCATCAGTCAACAATAAGTAAAAGTTAGAGGGTGAATACTTATTTGGTGGCCTTCGATCTCTAACTGGTCTTTGAGGTGGTGGTGGTGTTCTTGGTTCGTCATCATGAACCTCCTCATCGACCGGACTCTCTTTGCTCCCACTCGAGTCTAGATCGGGTAACTCAACAGTGCGGTCCTTTCCACTATCAACGCCCAAATCCTTCTCCCTATCCTTGTACATAACCTGTTCATTGAATATAACATCTCGGCTACGAATAACCTTTCGGCTTTGCTCATTCCATAGCCTATAGCCGAATTCATCGCCGCCATACCCAACAAACGTACACTTCACGGACTTGGCATCTAGCTTATTTCTTTCAACAGAATCCAAAAGAGCGTAAGCAACACAACCGAAAATACGTAGGTAAGATAGATTTACCTCCTTTCCAGTCCACTCCTCCTCGGGTATCCGATTATCCAAGGGAACCGATGGACCTCGGTTGATCAGGAATGCAGCTGTGCTCACTGCATCCGCCCAGAATGACTGAGGCAATCCGCTCTTCAGTCTCATGCATCTCGCTCGTTCATTTAGAGTTTTGTTCATCCTCTCGGCCACACCATTCTGCTGGGGCGTTCCACGTACAGTCCTCTTTGTACGAATCCCATTCTCAGCACAATACTCCTTGAACTCCTTGAGTTCATATTCTCCACCATTGTCGGAACGCAGACACTTCACCTTCAACCCCGTCTCCGTCTCAACCAAGGCCTTCCACCTTTTGAAAACGTCAAATGCATTAGACTTATTTTTAAGAAAATAAATCCATACCTTACGGGTTGAATCGTCGATGAACGTCATGTAGTACATCGATCCTCCGATGGACGCCACCGGAGCTGGTCCCCATAGATCACTATGGACCAGCTCTAGCTTCTCCTTCTTCGGGGTCCTGCCACTCCTCGAGAAACTCACTCGCCTTTGTTTCCCGAAGACACAATCTTCACACATACCAACCTCCACGGTTTGTAAACCAGGCAGCTTACCCTTCGAATTCATGACTTTCATCCCTTTCTCGCTCATGTGGCCCAGCCGACAATGCCACAAATTTGCATCACCATTACCACTCGCAAGATCAAGGGAATCCTGTGAGTTACTGGTCATGTACAGCGTTCCTTCCTTCTTACCACGAGCTACTACCATAGCTCCCTTGGTAATCTTCCAGTTGCTACAGCCAAACGTTACTACGTAACCTTCCCTGTCAAGCTGTCCAACTGAAAGTAGGTTCCTCTTCAATCCAGGGATATGTCTCACTCCATTCAACATCAATTTTGAGCCATTTGATGTCTCAACCTTTACGTTTCCCTTACCCACGATTTTCAGGGGTTCATCATCTGCTAGATACACCTGTCCAAAATCGCCAGAAACATAATTTAGCATTATACTAAAGTTACCGCATGAATGGAATGATGCGCCGGAATCCAAGACCCAAGACTCCATGGGACTGCACACGCTCAAGACCAATGCATCGCCATCATCATCATCCGTGGCTGCATTTGCTGTCTTCCTGTCTGCCTGATCCCCCTTGTTCTTCTTCGGCGCCTTGCACTGGTATTTAAAGTG
The DNA here is from genome assembly GCA_958295605.1 of Ajuga chamaepitys. NCBI lineage: Eukaryota > Viridiplantae > Streptophyta > Magnoliopsida > Lamiales > Lamiaceae > Ajuga > Ajuga chamaepitys. Next base: position 36,035,682 of record OY282498.1, on the reverse strand, counting down.
ACCAACTTCGTCACAATTCCAGCACTTTTTCGTCTGACTCTTCCCTCTGGATTTTGACCTCCCCTTAAACTGCCTTCCCTTCTGTCTGCCTCTGTTCTCGGTATTCAGTGCTGACCCTGAGGACGATCCTGATCCTGATTCGTTTCTCCGAATCTCCTCCCCGATCATCAAGTCCCTCACCCTGTCATACTTCAGCTTAGCGTCTGTGGCGCTAACGGCTGTCACTGTACCGGCCCAACTGTCTGGCAGAGAAGATAGCATTATTAAGGCCCGAATCTCATCTTCAAACTTTATATCCACCGAGTCCAACTGTGAGGTTAGCATGTTGAACTCATTCAAGTGTTGCCTTACCGGTGTTCCCTCCGTCATCCTCAGATTAAACAACCGTCTAATCAGATGAACCTTGTTTGCCGTCGATGGCTTTTGATACATCTCCTCCAAGGTTTTTAGCATCTCCCGTGTAGACTTTGCGCCTGTGGTATGGTAAGCCACTTCCTTGGACAGCGACAGACGCACCGCGCTCATCGCTTTCCTGTCCAATAACTCCCACTCCTCCGCAGACATCTTCTCGGGCTTCTCCTTGAGGGGCTGGTGCAAATCCTTACCGTAAAGATAATCTTCGATTTGCATCTTCCAGAATCCGTAGTCAGTCCCATCGAATCTCTCCACCGAAATCTTTCCGTCGTTCATCGTGAATCCTCCAGGAAACTAACCCGGAGCTCTGATACCAGTTGTTAGGAATTTAACCTAGCCACGATCTTCCGAACGACTAGACAATCGGATAAAGAACACAACAACAAAGAGCAAACAACAAGACAACGATTTGATTACCCAGTTCGTTACGAAGCGTAACTACGTCTGGGGGCGATACCAAGCCAGGATATTTTGCTTTTGATGAATCTTGGAGTTACAATGAACAAATGAAAGGAAAAACTGTTTTAATAGCTTCTTGGACACAAAAGCTGAAAAGTAAGTCCGTCTATTGAATCTCGGCCGAGATTAGACCCTGTCTCGGCCGAGATGACTAAGTCGGTGTAAGGGTCTCGGCCGAGATCACTCTCTGTCTCGGCCGAGATGCGTCTCCAGGGCAAACTTCCCGTTTTTCCTGCCTTCACGTCTCGGCCGAGATCACTTCTCTGTCTCGGCCGAGATGACTCTCCAGGGACAAACCTCCATTTTGCCTGCCTTCAAGTCTCGGCCGAGATCACTTCTCTGTCTCGGCCGAGATGACTCGACCACCCGTCTCGGCCGAGATCCTTCCCCGTCTCGGCCGAGATTACTTTCCAGCGAGAAACACTTCATTCTCCCTGCTTTTGGCTCCACAACTCAACAGAAACACCTCGGCAGGTGCTATTTTGAGCCCGTGGACGTAGATCTCCGGATCGAACCACGTACATCTTGTGTTTTTTCATTTTTCTTGCATAGGTTTTCGTTGAGTTTCTCGGATACCGGATTGCGCTTTATCAGGTAGATATATAAATTTTGTGGTTAGATTTATTAATGTTGGCGTGCATGGATATGCCATACTTGAAGGCAACAAACCGACAAGGCTCTGTTTGGTTTTTGTTTTCCATCTCTTGTGCTGTTATTATTTCTTTCTTAGAAAACCATTTTTGTTTCCTCGCCCATTTATCCTTCATTACTTTAATTTGCATACCCACACCCCCGATTACTTATGATTATAATAACGTAAAACAAACAGAAATGGGTATTTTTGTTTATAGATGAATTGGGGCATGGAAAAGTTTGGATTGTATGAATTACGAATCTATTATTCATATATAATTTGGTGAAATTCATAAGAAATTGTCAAATTATTCTTAAAAAGTGATCAAAATGTATTAAACAATTAAAAATAATTTCTAATATCGGAATTTAGATTATCACATTTTTCATATAAACGTGCAAATCCATAAACATAGTCCAAATTACTAAGGGTATGTTTTGCTAGACCAAACTTAGCTAATGGAACTAATGAGCGTATTTTATTAAAATTTGATCCCCTAAATCTACTAGGTTAAACCATAAACAAATATACCCTAAATAGTTATGTCTCCTTGTAGTTTGAGACTATGATAAGATCAAATCAAATCACTGAATGATCTTCAATAAGGGCATGCGTTTGCAAGGATGTGGCACCATGTATCCATTTAGAAGCGATATTCCTATCCAAAATTATATTTTCCTCCACAAATCTCGACTATCTTTTGAGTTATTCCTTAATCAAATAATCATTACTAATACAATTTTTTATAATATATCTTAACAATCTTTTAATCATTATCTTTCACACTCGCAATATTAATATAATAAGATAAACCATCAATCAAGGAACCTATTAATTGGACATCTCTATCTTTTTGAAGGGGACATCTCTATCCAATGTGTATTCATTCTTATTCAAACATTCCCTTAAAAAATTTGTATGAGCTTCATTTAAATAAATAAAATATACACTTAAATGATTTTTCACAAGCATTTTGAGTTTTCCACACGAGTCCCCTATATATATACTTTTTAGGTTAGCAATTTGTGTAACTTATATACTTTACACTTTGATTGTTTTCTATTTTTGTTTTAGTCGCTCTTTAGTACATGCAAAGAGTGAAGAGAAAAAGGATAAAATTTCCATAGTAAAATCGAAAGCTCAACAAGTCAAGTTTAATAAATAAATAATATTGACAAGATCAAACACTTGAACCATCTCAAAATAATTGATTTAATGCCCATTAAAGTAGTTAACATCAAATACTCCTATATATATATTCTAAATTTCCAAAACAATCATAAACTCAAATTGTAGTATTTTTTCCCTACAAAAATTGTACGTATTTTAAACCGTATTCAGTTCAATTACACCATTAACTGCAAGACGCCAATAGTTAATAATAAAAAAATCATAGTAGTATTATTTTGTTGAGAAATTTTCCTAAATAGAAGATACTGATGAGAGGTTATTTTAGGAAATAACAATAAGTATGAGTTTCTGATACGAAAAGCTTCACGCGCTTTGGCACTTCCCAATTCAATCGCCCGATTTGAATAGGCAAACAAAAACAACTCATAAACCCACTGCTTTCATCGTGCTCCAGTTGCAATTTTTTCTTCTTCCCACCCAAACTACTCAAATTTCCCTTTTTTTTTTTCCCAAACAAAGGCATTCTCCCCACGTTCACTCTCGCACCTGATTCCTTCCTCTCCCTTACATCCTTCCCACATTTCTCCGTTTTGTTGTCCTAGAATAAAATAATATTCAGCAGGAAGATCAATTTCCATAGCTTAGAGCTTTTACTCCCTCAAAATTCAAAAAAGTATGGACTGTTATGTCAATGCTTTACGTTCTCCTTTCCAGATTCTCGCATTCTGCTACTTCGCCTTTTACTGTTACTGTTTCTTCTTTTTGATTTATTTGTTGCTGTTTTCAGTTACTGATCTTTCCAGTGTATTAGATTTCCTTTCTTTTTCTGTTTTCCCTGTTTCTGTGTTTTTAATTGAATTTTGGTTTTTATTTCTTCTATTTTTTTGTTTATCTCAAGTTGGTCGTTGGGGTTTATTTTGAGTAATTCCTGTTTATATATATGTATTCTGTTTTTTCAAAATTTTCAGTTGACAACTTGTTAGGGAAATTTGACTTTTACTGTTTTGGCAACCAAATGAAAATTTTGACGTAAAAATGTGTGCTGATTTTTGTTTTCGTGTTGTTTATGTAATTTCAGATTTCCAAAATTCAACGATTTAGACCTATATTCATAAGTTGCGTGTTGACTGGTCACTATTTTCAGGTGAGATTTTGTTCATTTTGGCTCAATTCATGGGCTGGTTATGCAATAAACCATTCGATGTTTCATTTTTCTGTATGTGTTCTTCAAATTGCTTTGTGTCATCTCCAGTCAAGTTGCTCATGTGAATATTGAGATTTATGAGAGTTTATCATGAAATTTGATAATTTTGCAAGGTATACCAATGGATTCACAAGTCAATTATTTATTACTCATATTTGCAGGTATATCAATGGATTATGTTGGTAGATAATACGGTGGAACTGAAGACGAAGAGATGAGAGGGGAGTCTTCAGGCTTAATAATTGGGTTATCGATTGGAGTGGTGATAGGAGTGGCTCTGGCCATAGTAGCATTTCTTTGCTTTAAGTACCATAGGAAGCATTCCCAAATAGGGAATAGCAGTTCAAGGAGGTCTGCAGCCATCCCTATTCGTGTTAATGGGGCTGATTCTTGCATCATATTGTCGGATTCATCCATTGGCACTGAATCACCCAGGTCGACGATACAGAGTAGTTTCCCGTCGTGGATTGGGGGACTTAAGAAGACCAATGTGGTTGCTGCATCAGGGATACTGGAATACGCCTACAAGTAAGAATACTTTTGTGGACTGCTCTTAGGCTGAAAAACAATTCTTTATGATCTTCTGTTGACCTATATTTGAATTCGAAGCTGTGTTTAACTACAACTAGGAATGTAAATTTAAGTATTGTTTCGAAAAGTTATGCGTAGAATTATCTAAATATGACATAGGACTTAAGTTGTATCATTTCAAGATAAGTAGTGCATAAGACATCAATAAGGCTGCATTAGCATTTAAGCTTTGAGATTTGAAGGGGAAATTTGGAAGAAGGATTTGAATGACTCCAGAACGAACGATCAAAGATAGCTCAACCACTTGAAACATAGCTCAAAATTGGAGCTTAAGGAATTGAAATTTATTGTCTTCACGTCCGAAGAGAAGCATATGTACACGTAATTGTATTGTTGGATTTTGGTACACTTCTTGACCTGCTCTTTCCTACCCATGGTGAAAATGTTTGGTTAGTCTTTGGCAAAAAAGCTTGAATTCTAAAGGAATGTTGTTATGGATGGAAGTACTTTTAGCGGGTATAAGAATGCAAGTTGGAGAGGGCATCTCCTTATTTGCCATAAAGATTAAAATATCATGGTACAGAACACACAGTATCTACTAGTACTAACATCGAAGAAGTTATAGGATCAATATGGCCATGCAACTTGTATGTTGGATGATATGCGTTTTTTGTACATATTTGTCCATGTAAATGCTCTTGCACATGTAGCGTATTTTGTCATGATATTGTTCTGGTTGATATACAAACAGGGACCTGCAGAAAGCTACCTGCAATTTTACCACATTAATCGGTCAAGGAGCATATGGTCATGTTTATAAAGCTCAAATGACAACTGGAGAGACTTTTGCTGTTAAAGTGCTTGCAACTGATTCAAAACAGGGCGAGAAAGAGTTCCACACAGAGGTACTTCTGTTTACGACTTACTTATATAGCTGTCCAAACTTATTTTTGATTTATTGATTGAAAGTCAGCTTGATGGCGTTCTAGTTGGATTAACTGTCTTCTGTTGAGACTATTTGACTAGTCATAGGCTCTAGCAGGCCTATACTTATCCCCGAAATCCTTTCCCTGTGCGCTAACAGACTTGTCTATGTCAGGAGAAAATTGCAATGTAGATATGTAGTGGTATTAACATTCGTTATCGTAATTCTGTCAGAAATAATGGATCAACATCTACAGCACAAAGAATGCGGTTTAAATGAGAGCATAGAAAAAGAATGACAGAAACCCTTACTATAAATATGAGTTTAAAATATCTACACTAACACAATGTATATATAGTTGGTTGGCTGGGGAAAATAGAGAATATTGTGAGGGAAAAAGAAACTGTCTGATACGGTCATAATGGTTCTCATGTATTTCCTCGAAACAGAAAATCTTACCTTACATGATTAGAACTTATAATCTTTTGGGTCTCCCCTAAGATATTATTTTTTCATTTATTTATTTTGCTTTTGTAATCAGGTCATGTTACTCGGAAGGTTACATCACAGGAACCTTGTGAATTTGGTTGGATACTGTGCAGAGAAGAACCAGCATATGCTTATATATGTCTATATGAGCAGAGGAAGTTTGGCATCTCATTTATACAGTAAGCTAGCCAATCTTCATAACTTCAATAGATCAAAGGCAATGTCTTAATTGTTGCTGCATTCCATCTTATGTTTGTCCATGCTGTTACTTAAATGCCCTTAAGCCTATATGCAAAGCATTATTCTGTACTGCTAGGCTTTATAGTATCAGATGAAAGTCACGAACCACGTGGGGCATCTATTAGTGTTATGCAACCCTTGGTACAACTTTCTGATGCATACTTACTTACAATTTAATGAAATTGAAATTAGAATTTGTTTCAATTCTTATATCAGCCATAGATCAACATGATTCAATAAAATCACAAAGACGGTTGGAAATTGGAGGAATGGCCTAGAAGACTTGTAAGATAGGCAGCCTAACGAAGCTGCAAACTCAACATTTTCATACCAGATAAACATGCTTCCAAAATATGTACCAACATGGCATATAAGCTCTTGATACAATACTGTATTAGTTATGATCCTTTATAGATTCAAATCAAGTGGTTATTTTCAAAATACTTTATCCCCTTAGGAGTACTACACATTTCAACTCCTTTTAATTTCCTCTCATTTCTGGTAATTTGTCTTTTAAACCATAACCTTGTCAAATATATATTGTTTAATTTGAGAATGCAGTTTTTGTCAGGGAATTTTCTGTTTATTTCCTCATGCATTGTTTTTTTTATTTATACGATTACTTTCATTCATTGACTTTTCTTTGCATGTGTTTTTAAGATGAGAAAGTTGAACCATTACATTGGGAATTACGAGTTCAAATAGCTCTTGATGTGGCTAGGGGCCTGGAATATCTTCATGATGGAGTAAGTTGGATAAATTCATTATCATGTACACTAAAGCAATCTTTTGTTTATATTCATCGGTCATTCATCCCTTGTGAAAGTCACATGCTTATATCCTCCCCTCTTCCCGCCCCCTTCTTGTCATTTCTTCCAGGCAGTTCCATCTGTGATACATCGGGATATCAAGTCCTCAAACATTTTGTTGGATCAATCCATGAGAGCCAGGGTAATTCTCTGTCAGTAGCCAAATTTTCTTTTCCCCCCAAAAAACAATGTAACATTTTAATGAGACCTCTTAGATGTTCACACTCAGAATGAAAGTACTTATATTGTGCAGGTGGCCGACTTTGGACTTTCAAGGGAAGAGGTGGTTAACAAAAGAGCGTCAAATGTTCAAGGGACTTTTGGATATCTTGATCCTGAATACATTTCATCGAGGTCATTTACAAAGAAGAGTGATGTTTACAGTTACGGGGTGTTGTTGTTTGAACTTATTGCTGGAAGAAATCCTCTCCAGGGCCTTATGGAGTATGTCGAACTTGTAAGTTGTTCCCCTTAATCTTTCTTCGCATTTATCATATTTACCTTGGCCGGATTCTGCTTTTCCTTTCCCTCTGTTAATTAGTTTTGCATAGAGGAAAATAAGTCACACACACATGCATATATTAGAAATTCGTATGCCTGAATTAAAAACTTCTGCTCTATGATAAGTTTAATGCTTCAGATTGTCTTTCCATGGGAATGATACCCATTGACCCATATTTAGGCATTAAATATGACTCCCTATTTCATTAGATTTTTTTTCGTTTAATAACATTTCATGTTTCATGTCTCATTGAACATGAAAAAAAAGAAGCCATTTTATCACTTTGATTTCTTTATTCCTGTAAATGCATCATTTTTTTATTCGTTCCACTCAGAATTCGTATACCAAGCATTCAACTTCAGATATTTTTGAATTTGAATACATTTATTCAAATAGTATACTTCGTGAGTACAAATTTGAGTTTGATTCTGCTATCCGTCGAATATTTGGATGATTTTTATATATATATCAATATTTGTATTAAAACACTATTATACAATACTATTTATACATATATATTAACTACTAATGTTTTATTTACACATATATGCACACCAAAGATTTTTAAAGCCCGTTTGGTTGTAAATCATTAATGGCAATGGTAATGGTTACGAATGAGGGATCATTCATACTTATAGAATAATGTGGAAGGAGTTGTTAATGAAATGAGGTACTGATCTTATTCATTATGTATCAAGCACCATATATGAGAATGAGTCCTCATTCATTCTCATTCCCTACCCTTAAACCTCCCAACCAAGCAGGCCCTTAGATGTACATAAATTTCTAAAAGAAGTCATCAAACTCCCTACTTTTAGAAAAGGAACTCATTAATCAGAAATATTGAAGAAAAGCAAACGAACTTGAATTTCAAATATGAATACTCAAATCAAATAAGATATATTTGAATACTATCGTGGAACTGAATACGAATATTAGCAAACTATGAATAAGTATAATACTATTTTCGAATAGGAAGAAAAAATCCGGATGCCTTCAAAAGAAAAAAATAATGACAAGAAATTCTGACATTCAATTTCTCTGATTGACGATTTTGATCAATTCCCTAATTAACTTGGTATTGTCGTGATCATAGGCAGCGATGAACACTGATGGAAAAGTTGGTTGGGAAGAAATCGGTGACCCTCGTCTTGAAGGGAAAGTGAATATTGAGGAACTCAACGAGGTTTCTGCTCTTGCACATAAATGTGTGAATCGTACGGCTAAAAAGAGACCGTCAATGAGAGACATTGTTCAGGAGCTCTCGAAAATTCACAAAATGAGACACAGTATGAGGCATCGGGTAGACTCCTCGACTCCCCGAGCAGATGCCGTTATTGTCAACATGGACCAGTTGGGCCGTCGGAGCCCATTTCCTGAACACCGAAGAGTAGAATCTTTGGATAGCATGGTTGATTCAGTTGATGTTTAGAAGACTGTCTCTCACATGTTTGTTGATGTCTTTTGTTTTGCTAAATTTGGATTTTGAGTGTAGCATAATTTGAGCTTTTATAGGAGAAATGCCTGAGAGCAGTGAGATAGGTGGGGTTCAGTTCAGTTTCTCTGTTCTTGCATTCTCAGTGTACAAAGTTGTAAACATTTTCAGTTCCATCTTTCCCAATTTTGTATACAAATCAATGAAATCATTCTGGTTGTACATACATAGTTCTTTGATTTGGACCAAAAAGAGACAAATCTTTGCAGTAATTGAAAAAACAAAAACCTATTTGACTTTTGATATTTTAAATATTTGTGATAATTTGACTATTCCAATTTTGTACATTTCCATGTTTAGGTGGAAATCTCTCACAGGTCCTGTAAGGGGCTTGTTACCTATTTTTTTACTCACTTAACTTTTTTCCTGATGAAATATTCCAAAAGTAGTGTGCTTCCATTTTTACCCTTATTTTATTTCAGCTGATGGATAAGTTGAACTTGCCTGTGACTCATAGCCGAAATCTCGTGTACCATATATTGTTGTACCTCGTGTAAATCTCGTGTAGCATAGTGCAATGAATCTCGTGTAACTATAGTAATTATATTTTTGTACAATTTTCGGAATCTCGTGTAAATTTCTTTAGCATCTCGTGTATAGAAAACCTAGCTATTTTAATAAATCTCGTGTACTAATAGTCATTACTCTTGTGTAAAATATCATGGAATCTCGTGTAAGGTTTACTCCTTTTCTCTTTGTACCATATTGAATCTCGTGTAACTTTTATGTATTGCCATATCGTGTGACTTACACATAACTAACCCTTGCGTACATGAGGAAAAAATCATCAAAATAATCTCGTGCTCCAATGGCTGATCCATCTCTTTCCCCTTCCAATTTTGACGGTGGCGTCGGTGGCCATCTGGATGGAGAAGATGGCCGGAGTTTGGTAATTCCCGCTGTAGGAGGAGATTTGTGTTCCACGGTGGTGGGATTCCAGGTAGTCGGCAGCGCGGAAGTTGACGGCGGTGGAGGTGCAATTTCTGCAGTGGAGGACCGTGAGGCGACTTTATAAGAGGACCTCGCCGAAGTAGCCGTCATCGGTGGCGCTGCAATGTCTGAAGTCGAGGTCGTTGCCGGCACTTTACCCGAGCACCTCGTTGGAGAAGATGATGGCGGCGGAGTTACAAATTCTGCAGCCGCAAAGGTAGATTTCCATCTTTTTTTTTTTCAAATGGGAAATCTCGTGTATTTTTGGCATATGAATGAACCTTACACGAGAATCTAATTTAGTTTACACGTGAATAATTTGTTGATGTTACACGAGAACTTTAGTAGTTACACGAGATTACACGAGATTTGTATGTCTTACACGAGATGCCTTAAGTTTACACATGTTTATTAATTTGAACTTACACAAGATTATATTGTTTATACGAGATTAGTTAAGTTTACAAGTGATTCATAATTTGACTTTACACGAGAGTAATAGGATTTACACGAGATCACACGATATTTATATGTCTTACACAAGATTAGTTCAGATTACACGTGATTCATAATTGGACCCTACACGAGATTAGGTCAGTTTACATGTGTAGGTTAATTTGAACTTACACGAGATTATTAATTTAAACTTACACGAGAGTTACATTGTTTATACGAGATTAGTTTAGTTTACAAGTGATTCATAACTAGACCTTACACGAGAATAATATGGTTTACACGAGATGAAACGAGATTTATATGTCTTACACAAGATTAGTTCAAATAACACGTGATTCAGAATTTGACCTTACACGAGATTTGTGTCTCTTACACGAGATAAGTTAGGTTTACACGGGATTAATTATTTAACTTTAAACGAGTTTTTTAAGACTTACACGAGACTAAATGCATTTACACGTTTTAGCTTTTTTCCCTACACGAGATATTTGAAAAAATTACATGAAATTAGTGAAAGTTTACACGTGACTTATTTATATGTCTTACATGAGATTAATTGCTTTTACACGTGATTTCAATCTTGTACATCAGATTATATGGACAATAAAGAAACAATTCAGCCTAAAATATTTGACTTGTATTTCTTAAAAAATATCTCAAGAAAAAATTAATAAAATATTTTACTTAATAAATATCTAATATTATCTTAGAAAAAATTAATAAAATATTTTACTTAATAATTAATTAATATTATCTTAGAAAAAATTAATAAAATATTTTAATTAATAATTATCTAATATTATCTTAGGAAAAATTAATAAAATATTTTACTTAATAATTATTTAATATTATCTTAGAAAAAATTAATAAAATATTTACTTAATAATTGTTTAATATTATCTTGAAAAATTAATAAAATATTTTACTTAATAATTATCTAATATTATCTTAGGAAAAATTAATATTTACTTAATAAAATATTTTACATAATAATTATCTAATATTATATTAGAAAAAATTAATAAAACATTTTACTTAATAATTATCGAATATTATCTTAGAAAAAATTAATAAAATATTTTACTTAATAAAATATTTTACTTAATAATTATTTTAGTCTAAACCTACGAGTACTTAGAATTCCAGAAACCCAGGTCAATAGAATATTAGATACCGAACTATGTCATTATTTTAATTTGTAAGGAACAACTTATCTCATTACTAGATAGATAGATTATGTTTTTTGTTTGTTTGGACTTGTATTTTGTTATATTCTTTTCAATAATATGTGGCAAAACAGGGTATTTGTCCTTGGCGGAGGCCTAATTTACTCTGTCACAAAGCCAACATAAATTATTTTAAGTTTGATTTCTTGAAAGAGATAAAAAAGGAGTTACAAGCTGCTGGGGGTCCTGCACTCGAGGAATTTCAACATTCTTGCCTTGGGAAGTTGTTACACATTCCGACCGAGTCTACTTTTCCTCAGGCTGTTGTCCACAGTTTGATTGCATCAGAGGTCATTAAGCCAGATTGTGCGGACGACGAGTTTTGGTACAGAATTGGCGAGAAACACATTAGATTCTCGAAGTTCGAGTACGCACTAGTGACGAGGCTTAGGTTTGGTGATAGTTTGTTTGACCCTAGAAATCCCCCACCTATCGAAGAACATGGTTTTTATGAGACGGTGGTCTATAAAGGTGGTCGGCGAAAGACGAAAATCGGTGACCTGCGAAAACGGTTTGTAGCTAGAGAGTTCAGAACCAATCTAGCACATGACGTTGTGATCGCCAAGGTGCTCCTGATATCCATAAACCTGTTTGGGCGGGACCAGTGGCAGTTCTCAATCGAAGATTGGGTGTGGTCCCTGGTGGAGCAGCCAAAGTTAATTGATAATTTCCCTTGGGGGAAATACAGTTACCAGATTTTGGCTACATTGTTGTCCAATGTTGGTCTTAATTTGGAGGATAGCTGCAACAATGGGGGTCGTCTCGTATACCACTTCTACGGTTGTGAGCTTGCGTTTATGGAACGTGTTTAACGTATCGGTATTAGCGTTAAGAAGAAATAACTTTCTCTGTATTGATATTGTTTCCTTTGGCAGGTTTAGGCTCCAGAGGCTATTCCCGCGTTGGCATCTAAATGCAGGACCCTATTAACCGAACCATATCCACACGTCCCCCGTTGGGTCCGATGGCGATTTGGTTCGACGACAGAGGATGTCTTTGGGCAACCTAATGTAGAGGTATTTTCTCCTGTTTATCGTGCATTTTTAGTATTAAAGGCAAATTATTATTTGCAATTTTAACAAATTTCTTTATTTATTTATGTTGTACTGTAACATAGCTTGGGTGCCTTGAGAATCTGGTGCCCAATACAGAGGAGAGCACGACTGATTATTGGCTATCTGCTGACGCTGATCTCAAAGCTGGGGTAGTACAGTATATCCCCCGAGAGTTCAAGGGTCATAGCCAGGGCCCCGCACCAGGAGAAGGTGCCCCTGAGAATAGGGCCCGTGCCATTAGTACGAGGCGAGGTGGACAAGGTGGTCGTCGTGGTCGGGGCCGTTCTTTTGTTTTTGCGGCATCACGTGATCAGTCAGGTGGAGTTGTGGGCAGTAGGTCGCAGGCAGCTGGTGACTTGCCTGCATCGGAGCCTCGTCCGGCAAAGAGGCGTAGGATAACTAGTACATCAAGGAGGGGGAGATTGTCACCAGTGCCTGAGGATACGTCGAACCAGGAGATTACTTTAGGAGCCGATTAGAGGAACTACATAAGATCTACAAAGCCTTTAAAGCTTTGACTTCAGTGGAGGGTGTTGTCCACAACACCCAGACCAACAACATGCATATCCCACCCAATATATGACAACATCATTTTGAGGTTACACAATCTGATATAGGTTAACATACACCTTTTTTGTTTTATCTTAACAAGATTCTAAAACTACTCTTTATTAACGCATGACATGTATGCGCAAGCTTATCGACACGAAGGTAAAAGCATGTGGGAAACCATGGAGTTAATTTTTGGCGTCCCACCAGACCCACCATTGCGGCTCAACTAATGAATAGAGTTTGGTGTGTTAGATGCATCTGCAAGCATGTTAAATTCAATGTTTATGGAAAAGTTGTACTTATACGTAGAACGTGTGTAGATCGTTAAATTTTAAATATGTCGTGTACGTCCATTTTCTATTAATCATGCACTAGTAGTGTTTATCTGGACTTCTTTCGATTGTAAGCTTTCTTTATCTTAATAGATTTATAACAAATAAGTGCAACTCAAACGGTCAGGACAACATATTAAAATAGTCAAATCCTTATAAACTACAAATTTCAAAACTTAATTGCTAATACAATCTTCTTCGTTTAGTGTTAGCACAAATACATCGAATATAGAAATAAAGTCTTACATGATAACTGAAGAAAATAAAAATTCCTGAAACAATATTGGACTCCCTCTACACCACCTTGGACACTTTTGGGCCATCCACAGAAGACAATCTTCACTTCGACACCTGATCAAATAAATTGTGGTTAGTCCTAACATGTAGGTCATTAAAGTGTGGAATTTTATTGTAAAAAATGCACAAACCATTCGATTTATTCTGGCAGGGGCGTTTGGTTCAGGTCCAACTCTGGCCTCTCGTTTCGTGCAAGGAAACGATTAGGACATTTATGCTTTGTATGATCATTCATCCTGCACAAACTACACGTTCTCTCTCTGCGGTGTTGGACACATTCCACTGACTAGGGTCAGACACCGGGTAAACCACACCTGCATACATATTTCGGAGACTTTCAAGCTTATAACAATCGGCCACGTAGGCGTGTTGGTCGTGCCTGACCCTCCTGTTAGTTAATTCCGGAATCAAATAAAGTAAAAATATAAATGTGTATTAATAGTATGAGGTAATGTTTGATAAATATCAATGGCCATACCTAATTGCAGCCATGGCGTGAGAACACGGTAACAAGTCACAGTCGAACATCTTACACGAACACTCTTTCTGTTTCAAATTCACAACAAAGACCTTCCGATCGCCGACTACCTTGAAGACCCATGAGTGTAAGATGGTTATAATAAACTTAAAACCTACCTTAACGTTCTTCGATAGTCTCGCAGCAGCATCATCTGTCAATGGCCCGACCATGAGTTGTGCAGTAATTCGTCTTTCAACAAACCATGTCTCAATAATAGACTTGATAACCTCTAGAACTGTGCAAACGGGTAAGTGTCTTGCCTTTAAGATCCGGGCATCAAAGCTCTTTGCAATGTTAGAATTCATTATGTCATATACCGTCTAACAGGACACATCGAACGAGCCCACCGCTCAAACCCTTTTTTTTTTGCAGCAATAAGAAGGCTTTAGGTCTAATTGCTTCAATGCTCGAGATGTACTTTTGGAATTCATCAACCTTGTACGTATATGTTGCTTTGAGGAACAACTCCACCACTTGTTTACCGTAGACACCCAGATTTTTGCTTCATGCGGTAAGTACATAAACCATGGATGGTAGAGGGAAACACTGTCTCAACTGCGGCCGCTGTACCAAGATGACCATCCGAAACAATGATAAGGTCAGGGGGCACCCATATGACTCTTTCAGCTTAAGCAGAAACCAACTCTACGATTCCTCGGACTCAACTGCACCGATACCAACAGCCAGTGGAAATATCTGGTTGTTGGCGTCCTTAGTTACAACAACAAACACTATACCCTTGAAGGAACCTTTCAGGTGAGTTCCATCAACAACTATTACGGGCTAGCCATACCCAAAGTCAGCTCTACACGCACCAAGTGCATAGAAGACAGAACTAAACCTCTTAAGACTGTCTACTTCTTCCCCCGCGACAGATCCTGGATTTGCTTGCTTTAAGCAATTCTACGAACGAGGGAATCATGCGGAACGAGTCTTTCACATCCCCGTAAATAGTAGCAAGCACATGGTGCTTTGCCTTAAGTGCTAGGTCGTACTTAATTTCGAAAGAGTAATCCATTTGCATTTTAGATATCATTGCCCTAGTATTTAGGCTTGACCCCTCGCATCTTAAATCCTTTTCGAAGAAAGAACCTAGAACCTTAGAAGACATTGATCGGGGTGTACTGCAATTAGGGTACAACTTACAGTCAACCCAACATCAGCAGCATCATCATCATAAGGAAAAGGGGCACAACCAGCAGAGCCATCCATCCCACGAGCAACATTCCTAAAAGTTTCAACATCCCCTAAATCAACAACAAATTCTTCGGATGCGTTTTTATCGACCCGGTCCACTTGGGTATCGATCAGTGGAGTTGAAATAGGGCTGCCAAAGTCTCTTGTGGAATTGCCCAAGTATTGAGAGTGGAAAGTGTAGCGACCGCCGTATCGAGACTGACCAGTAGATTCAACATAATTTATGCTAAACCTCCGACGCCACATACATCTCTTTCGCCAATATTGCCTTTAAGGTAACGTATATAACAGGGTCCTCATTCGATGTCAAGAGATATTGTACGTCAATGTCATTTTTCAGCTTCAACTTAACAATTCTACTACCATTGCCATCGAGTGAACATAGGACATAAAGAACTTCATTCATATCAGCTTGGACGATTGACTGGATACATTCTAGTAGGCTCGTATAACTTATACCACCCGCAGGCACTAGAAGTACTTCCTCTACACCGTCCTTATATTCAAGATTATCCCAATGCCCACCGAAGCAAACTACTATCCGTTTCCAGCTCATCTATTTCAAAAGACATGTGACAAAAATTAATCAGTGTAGGTAATAAAACATATATTTTAGAAAATAAAATTTCATCCAAAGATTTATTGTCATAATTAGCACGATTACACAATGTACATGATCACGTGTGCACATAATCAAAATAGGCGAAATCACAAGCAAATCTCGTGTAACTCTAATGTGCCGAAAATCTTGTGACGTGTAACTATCTTCAAACTCTCATGTAACCCTCCTGTAACTCTCGTGTAATAAATATCTCGTGTAAGTTGTAAAAAAACTATGTAAGTCTCTTGAAATTCTCATGTAACCCTACTGTAATTCTCGTGTAAATCTCGTGTAACAATCGTGTACTGAAAAATCTCATGTAAGTTGAAACTCTCATGTGTAACATGTAAATCTCGTGTAAGTTAAAACTCTCATGTGGAACATGTAAATCTCGTGTAAATTGAAAATCTCGTGTAATCCTCTTGTAAATGTACCAAGAACCTCGTGTAACTAGTATTAAATTATGAAAATTTTCGTGTATCTCTCGTGTAACTATCGTGTAATCTCGTGTAACTCATGCAAATCTCGTGCAAGCTGTATTTCTCGTGTAATCTGTAATCCTCATAGCAGAGCTCGGGGAATTAAAAAAAAAACCAGCATTGAGCAATGGTAGACGATAGGAAGCAAAATACATACCTGCGAAGTAGAAACTGTACACGATTAGTGGAATCGATCCTGAATCCAAATGCTGCAAAGTTTCGAAGATGTAAATTGTTTGAGAGCTGTGAAGTGAGAGTGGTGAGGGGGGTGACAAAAAAAGAGTGAAATGGGGTGGGCGAGATTAATTTAATGCAAGGATAACTTAGGTTGTTCACAATAAAAGGGGTATATTGTAAGTAAAAAAGTGAGATGAGTAAAAAAGAGGGTAGACAAGGCCTGACAAGGGCATTGTAACTTTTTTGTCCATGTTTAGTGTGGTTTTATTTCAGTTTTTCCATTTCCATAATTTAGATCATTGACTGGTCCAAGGAAAGCGGTTATGTTATCTTCCGAAGGGCCATTATTTTTTAAAAGAATGTTGGACTCAATATTAACGTTTTGTCTACTTTGAGCTCTTTATAAGGTAGCCAGACCATTTGAGATTCTTCGCTTCTTTTTTTTTTTTTTTGTTTTCTTAGTTGAGAACATCTAATATCCAAAAACTGCAATAATAAATTTATTCATTGCTCTCTGTTTTATATTTTGGTCGATAAAAATTAGAATATGCATTTGTTTTCATTGTGAAAGATGTTTGTCGTGCAGTTGTGACTAATTGACATATAATATTATAAATGTTGTTAGAGTTGCTAGACGTTAGTCGTGCGCAAGGTTGCAGAAATCAGAAATCGGTAGTCGGACAGAGAGTGGCCGACTAGCGCCTAGGCCGACTAGTCGGTCTGACTTTTTTTCCCTGCCCCTTTTATAAATCAACTGCCATTCAAAATGGAGAAAATAAAAAGTACTTTCAAATGCAAATACACTAATATAGATATACACTAGTTTGTGAGAAATTAGAATTAAACTTTTGTGTTTTTATTTAAGCATTAAAACGACGCCGTTTTATAAAAAAAATCAATAAAAAATAAATTATTTAAACCGACATGGTCGATTTGGCCGACTAGTCGGCGATTAATTCATGCAACGACTAGATGGGCCGACTAGGGTGAACTCGGATCGGACGGTGACCGACTAGCGAGTAGGCGTCGACTAGTCGGCCGACTAGCCCGAGTTCTGCAACATTGGTCGAGCGACGGATTAAGACACAAGGAACGAAGTTGGATTTTTTCGCAGCAGTGATTATTATGAACATTGATGCAAATATCGGGCATAGACGGTCGCTAAGGGGCTGATTAGTCGCTAGACAGTGTTTTACCGACCTAATTTTGTGACAAACAACAATTTTAATTTTTTTTTTCTTTTTTTTTTTTCTTTTTTGTCTAACTGGGCTAATTGGGTAATTTTAATCGCTTAGACAGGCTCCTAATCAACTACCTAAAAAGTCCTGCTATCGATTTTTCAACTTCTGTAACCTTAATTATGAATATCAATATTACTATAAGAAAAGAAGTCTTTTGAGACAACAAAATGTAGTCTTAAATAATGAGTGTTTGTCAAAACTTTATTATTAGAGACAATATGTCGTCACTAATTAATCGTCTCAATAACTCGGACGCGAATAATATATTTGAGACCAAAAAAATTGTCTCAAATGCGGTTCAAATATATTTTGCAACTAGTTGACGCTAAAAGTAACCTTAAAATGGTCATAAATAATTTGTATACTATTTCATGACAACAGTGCTAACAAATATTTTTTTATTAGCGATGGTCTCAAAAAGATATTACAAAAATGACATTTTTATTGTAATGTATAAATATTTATTTATATATATATCATATATACATTTATAAATTTATATGTTATTGAAAAAACGGAGAGAGAAATTGATGATTAATGAAGCCAAGAAAAAAATATTTAATCAAAAAGTTGGTAAATATAAGAAAAGAAATGGAAAAGAGAAAAACAAAGTAAGAAGAAAAAGTGAGGAAATTGAAAAAAATCCAAAATGCGGCCGTTCAATACCTCACAGCACCCTACTGTGATTTGCACCAGGGTAGGGGATAAGAATCCGACAAGTTCCCTAAAAATTGATAGGTCTGTTAAAGGAAAAGAAACGACTATTGTACTAGTTTTATTTTAGTAAGTAATATTTATTTAAGGTTAAGCACGATTCGGAGATATGAAAATTTCAGAATCGAACTAATACTCGAAGATATTTGAAGATTTTCAAAATGAAAATCTTCAGAACTGCTCCATTAATCGATTTCAATTTCTTCCGAAGATTCGATATGTTCGGTCCGATTATTCGGACACGTTCAGAGTTTTCCTTTAATCTTGTTAGCAAAATACACGAAAAATTATAGTATTGTCTTTACAATAATATCATATAATTAAAAAAGAAGTGTAATATCAAACAACTTAAAGGTCATATATTTAGAAAAGTTTCACCCTAGCTTATAAAAACAATTACAAGTTACTGACGTAGGTACCTCGTCTACAAAAAAATAGCACTAAATTATAAAGTTATTAGCTATTGACAACCTCTTTGAACATCTTATCGATTATTTTTCATCGATAAAGCATTATTCATATATACTGTCAATAGGTTTTGTCTTATACACATGTTTTTTTTATTTTTATTTTGTTACAAATAATTGCAAATAATATGAGAGAGAATATATAATGAAAGTGAAAAAGTAAGCTTAATATGACTAACTTCAGTAAAATTAAAGTTGGCTTCAAGTGAAAAATGTGAATGCACAAGAAAGATGGGGAATCAAAGAATAAGCAAACGAGCAATGAGCCGCTACTAGTACTGTCTATGGTGGAACGATAGTAACTATGTGAAGTGAGTTCAGGCTTAGAATTTTGACTTTTGTATGTGGTAATAATTAAATATTAGATATAATAATTAAAAAAAAATTAATGGTTGGATTAAAGAAAGTATCATTGAATTTACGCATATCATGTAATGTATTTCTTTATATAAACTATAAACATGTTAATTGTCCAAATATCTATAATTAATAGATATATGTTTGCTATGAAATTATTTGTTATCAATATTTTATTCTAGTATTAATTACTAAAATCTTTTATGAATTTCTAAAACAGTAGCAATAATACTGTTAAAATTTTCTTAAATTCATTATGATTCAATATCTTAATTTAGAAGAAAATGAATTAAATGATATAGAAAAACCTTTTATAGTTAATTACTTAGAATCTGTTCTACTCGATTCTATTTTGATTTTTCGGTTCGGAGCTGTTATGGTTCACAACAAAAAGAAAAAAAATCGGGTTGGTTCGATTCGGATAAAGTTAAATAGTCCACGAATATTATAGATTAAGAGTGCTTCCATTCCGGATTTCAATGTGCAGCGAATTGTCTTCGAGACCGGGTGCTTACCCCTAGTATTATCTTTTAGAACGAATGGAAAAAGAAAGATCATTTTATTACGCAGTTTTAATTTATCTGCGTCTGTAATTTTATAATCTGCACTGACTACGTTGTAACACAGAAACCCGAAAAAAAATAAGCAAATCACGACACCAAAATAAACACGGGGCTGAATCCCTTAGACCCTTCGAACTTTATTGTTATTGATACTCTGTATAACGATAGATTTTACAAAGACACTCGACTCCCTAACATCTAACCTATACTATACCAACAACGTTCGGTGACTCCCGTCGACTTATTCGGTACTAACACTACAAACCACTGAAAACCGAACGAGCTCTTCCGAAGCCGCCTTGAAGTACCTTCTCCCCAAGGTGCTTCGACACAAACCCTATTTACACAAATAGCAAAAAACACCAACTACTTAAACTAATATAATTGAAGAACACAATGGAAACTAAGCACCTTAATTATTACAGTAGGCAAATGCAAACTCAAACATTAAACCTTGATGGTGTATACTGCCGTCATTAAAGCCTTCTGCCACTTATGATGTTTTAAAATTGAATTCTCATATCTTGCAGTTGATATCTTCGCTTATATCCTTATTGGCCTAGCCCTATCAAATATTCGTATCTCAATCAGGGAATAATTTCTTCCATCCTTATTCGTCGTAGATTCTTGATATCCAAGTAATACTTGATATCCAAGTGTTATCCCTTCATATATTTTCGATACATATCGTAATTAATAATTTTCATGCATTAAAGAAAATATCAACAATAATATCAGTATAATAATATATCTACTAAGGTTAATAAATTAAATAAAAATAACATAAGATCAATTATTTCAAGGGATTTTGACAAAAATATTGCCAACACAAAATAACTTAACAATGTTCCCCTTTGACATTTTTTGTCAAAAGCCCGAAAATAAATAGCAACCTGTAAATATCAATATAAGCAACATTAACGATTGTGCGGAATAGTGGAAAAAGTAAAAGTAATATTTCTTCCCATTTTTGGCGAAAAATCCAAAGATAAAAAAACTGACCAACATAACAAAATAGACCAAAATAAATCAACTCCCCCCCCATGAAACCTTATCAAGATATGACGGCCATGACGTAGATTTTCCCTAGGAGTCTTTATTCTCTAATTATAAATACACAGTCATATTCAATAATTGATGTACGCTGAACAGAGCATAAAAACCCAGTACCAAATATTATTCAAGTCAACGTCGTTTATTGTGTAATAGTAGAAAGTGTCAAATTTAGGTTATAAAATAGGTTTCCAATAGAAGGGTTTTGGGGAGAAGAAACTTCGAGGTGGTTTCGGGAGAACTCATTCGGCCTTCGATGGTTGCCGTGTCAGTGCTGGCTAAGTCGACAGGAGTCGTCAGACGTTACTTGATATAGTATATGTTAGGTGTTAGGAAAATCGAGTGTCACTTTTCCGCACAATCGTAAGTGTTGCTTATATTGAGGGGGAGATTTATTTTTATAGGATATTTGCAGATTGCTATTTATTTTCGGGCTTTTGACAAAAATGCCAAAGGGGGAGATTGTTAGGTTATTTTGTGTTGGCAATATTTTTGTCAAGATCCCTTGAGTTAATCTTATGTTATTTTTATTTTATTTTATTTATTGACTTTAATAGATATATTATTTATAATATTTAGTTATTTATATTGATATTATTGTTGATATTTTCTTTAATGCAGGAAAATTATTAATTACAATATGTATTTCGGAAAAGATATGAGGGGATAATACTTGGATGTCAAGTATTATTTGGATATAAAGAATCTACAACGGATAAGGATGGGAGAAACACGAAAATATAAAAATAAATCACGACACCAAAATAAACACGGGGTTGAATTCCTCAGACCCCTCGAACTTTACTGTTGTTGATACTCTGTATAACGATAGATTTTACAAAGAGACTCGACTCCCTAACACCTAACTTATACTATACCAACAACGTCCGGCGACTCCCATCGACTTGTTCGGTACTAATAAGTCAAACCACCGAAGACCGAACGAGCTCTCTCGAACTTGTCTTGAAGTCCCTTCTCCCGAAGGTGCTTCAACACAAACCCTATTGACACAACTAGCAACACGCACCAACTACTTAAACTAAATTGAATTCTCATATCTTGCAGTTACCCACAAAACCTTCTTCAGCAACACGAAAATATACAAATAAATCATGACACCAAGATAAACACGGAGCTGAATCCCTCAGACTCCTTGGACTTTATTATTATTGATACTCTATATAACGATAGGTTTTATAAAGAGACTCGACTCCCTAACACCTAACCTATACTATACCAACAACGTCCGGCGACTATCGTCGACTTATTCGGTACTAACACGGCAAACCACCGAAGACCGGACGAGCTCTCCCGAACTCTCCTTGAAGTCCCTTCTCTCGAAGGTGCTTCGGCACAAACCCTATTGACACAACTGGCAGCACGTACCACCTATTTAAACTAATATAATTGAAGAACACAATTGAAACTAAGCACCTTAATTATTACAATAGACACATGCAAATTCAAACATTAAACCTTGATGGAGTATACTGCCGCCATTAAAACCTTCTACCACTTATGATGTTTTAAAATTGAATTCTCATATCTTGCAGTCACCCACGAAACCTTCTTTGACGGTGTATATATATATATATTGATATCTTCGCATATATCTTTGTTGGCCTAGCCCCATCACAGATATCCATATCTCAATCACGGAATAATTTCTCCCATCCTTATCCATTGTAAATTTTTTATATCCAAGTAATACTTGACATCCAAGTATTATCCCTTCATATCTTTTTCGATACATATCATAATTAATAATTTTCCTGCCTTCACGAAAATATCAACAATAATATCAATTTAAATAACAGAATATTATAAATAATATATCTATTAAGGTCAATGAATTAATTAAAAATAACATAAGATTAACTCAAGGAATTTTTAAAAAAATATTGCCAACACAAAATAACCTAACAGCGTCACTTAAGAGAGATGAATGCTACATAACAGAAATTTCAGGGTGCTACCTCAGTTGCTAATAAAATGGTTTCTCAATTCTATCAATATTTTCTGTCTAACAGTATGAAGGCCTGTGAAAAAATTCATTTTTGCACACTAAAAAGAAAAAAAAAAAATACACCTTCTTTGTACAAAAGATACTCCATCTCAACATTCTCATTCACTTTTTTTCGCCTTACATTATCTTTTCACTACTCCATTAATCTTCTCCGAGAATAGAGAAAATGACATGATCCAAACAAAGATGTCAAAACAAATTTATATTACCATGTCTTACTCCAAATTTAACAATGTATGATTGTGGATGTCGTATTTATGGTAGGACATGAGTGCAAGGTAAGCACATGCGTCATTCATAGAAGGACGTGGAAGGAATAACTTGTAAGGCCGTAGTCAACAAAGTCAACATGGAGTCGACAAACGACCTAAGGGTCGTGGCTAGAGGGACTGGTGACTTCGCGACCTACGACCTGCGAACTCATCTTTAGGACGTTAAGACAAGACCAAAACGATCCGGACAACTAGGATGCTTTAAACGACCTTCTTCGTTTTCTCGGCCTGAGCTCAACCAATGCCTCTGAAATAGGCTCCGCATGTGCAACACATAGCAAGCATGCCTTCTCACATGACCTCGATGGAACGTACATATAATTTGAAATGGTTATAATGATGTTTCCCACCAAGTTTGAGCTCAATAAATGAGAGGAACTCACATACGATTTGGGACACAAGAAACTAGTGAGAAAAAACACCGTAAGAGTGAGCTATGTTTACTTGTAAGAAGAAAACAAGAGTAATAAAAAATACACTTTGTGATTTGCTTTGCATGTTATAATCCAACCCACAAATGAACAACATGTCAGCTTGCATGGCTCGTTTTTCTTTCTCTTTTTAGTTTGGTTGTGATAATTGTGTGAAATCCATACATATCAAAGACAGCCACATCAACGAGTACGCCACATCATCTTCACAAGCACCACAATGATTACCCATTTTGAGAAAATATATTTTGTATGCGGTCGTAAAATTCTTAATTACTTTTTTCATAAAAAAATTATAACCTCACATATAATATGCTCTAAATGTTTTCCCATATGGTCATACTAATTAAAGGTTGGACCTGTTTTTTTCCAACTTGGCTCTTGTTTTTTTTTTTTTTTCTTTTTTTAAATCGAGAATCTATTTAATCAATCTCAATTATAAGAATCTCACTCAAAGAAAAATAAGAGCCTATCCACACAATCGGATCTGTTGATGAAAAGAAAAAACGTGCAAGCCTATGAACAATTACATTAAATAATCCTTCAAAAATATACGCAAAATATCATCCACAAGAAGTCAATAGCAGTAAGACTTGATTCGAGCCTCGTGACTGCATGCACAACAAGCAATAAATCGAAAAAAAAAAAAAAAACGAACAGCTATCTTCGACTCTGAATCAAGCTTATCAATTTTTCATCAAACTTCGTCTCAGACGCTTGTCAATCACAACTGCCTTCAAGTCAAAAGATTCATAGGAGACCTTAGATCGGAGGTCGCACAAGACGTGGAAAGACACACAAAGGTGCGAAGAAATCTCACAAAGATAAATCTAAGGAGAGGAAAAAACAAACAAAAAACAAAACTAAACAAAACAAAACAAATCAAAATAAATAAAAAAAATAAAAGTATTCACCTGTCCTCCTATGATCGGAGGATGAGGGAAGAAGGAGGAGGAGACCTAAACTTTCAGGAGATGGAGGAAGAAGGAGGCTAGGGTTTTTTGGGAGAGAATTCACCGTTATTGGTGGACTGTTATTTTCATCTATTCCATCAGATATCCAACTTGGCTCTTGTTATAATTAATAAATTTAATCAAAATTACTTTTGTTTCGAACACTATCTATCTTTATGTAAAAATTATTTCCCCACAACCCCTAAATTTGATCACTTAAAATCAAAAGCAATGAAAAACGAAAATATATATTCCTCATTTCATTTTGGAAAATTTCAGAGAGAAAAGAGACATATTGTAATAGAAAATATTTATCTTTTCATACTTAATTTTTTATGTATTTTATTAACATGATCTTTCTCTCTCTAACTTAGACAAAAAATTAACCAATGTGAAATTTAGAGGATCCGATCCACACCAAGGGATGTAAATGAGTCGGGTAGGGTACGAATATGCTTCCCCCATACCCTACCCTATTTGATTCAGGTACGACTACGAGTAATATTTATTGGGTAATTGGGCTACCCGCGGATACTCGATAACCCTATATATATATATATATATATATATATATATATATATATATATATATATAAGGTCATTCTATAGTACACCTGGTGTATTAATATACCTGAAATCTTAGTTGTTGGATTACACTACTTTAAATCTTAACTATTAAAATTAAAGGGTAAGCGTAACCGCTTACCGGTGAAGCAGGTTACCGATCTTGAACCCTTTTTTATATATTTTTTTTCTTATTACGTTTTTTTTATCTTTCAATTGTTGTTCTTTATATATATATATATATATATATATATATATATATATATATATCTTTTAGATTTATATTTCAGTTTGTTCTTATTACTTTTTCTTTAATTATTTTTTTTGTGTTTGACAATTACATTAGTTTTAACCATCCGGTCTGAAAAAGGACAATCAAAATTAAATATTTTTAATTATTTTATACAATTTGATCATTTTTAACTAAGGATGATTTGACAATATTATATATTCTATAATGGTATGTCACATACAAGCTTTAGATCTAGAATTTATACAATTGAAATTTTAATATTTTAATTTCAATGCACTACTTCATCCGTAAACAACATACAATTTTCTTTTTATTAGTGCACTTGAATATTATTTTGCCTCTTCTTATTACTATTTTGTTATTTCAACTATTGAACAACTTTTGGATTTTATTTCATTAATATCATGGATTTACTTAAAACATATAAAATATTTTAGTATATCTGAAATTACCAAGTAAAATATTAGTTAGATAAAATTAAAATATTTAAAATAAAAAATAATAATTTTCATATAACATTATTTAATTATTTTAATACAATATATTTTAATGAGTTGTATGATATGTAGATATTTGTGTTTATTTGAATATTCATAATTAATTATAACTATTTGTGGATATTCACATAGGTTTAGAATGATACAAACATGCTAAATATGTGTCTTAATTTCAAAAATAAATATACTTTACATTTAATGTATGATTATAGTGTTACTCGATAAAATAATATATTTATAAAAAGTTTATTAAATCCATGTATCAAATGGGACAAACTGATATTTACACTACTTATAATTTATCTATGTTCAACTTAGAATTTTTAAGTATTTATTTCATTTGGATACAACAATCACATTTTAAAATACTAAATTACATAATATTAGTTTAATTAAATCATTACTTTTCAAATGAACATACATCTCACGGAAGTAATACTAGTATATAAAATAATAAAATTACAAATAATATAATGTGAATATTTATATTATCTCTATTTAACTTCAGATATTTATTTAAATTCTCAACGAATCAATGTTCAACAATACTGGTAAACATTAAATAAATAATCTGAAATACAAATGTCATATATTCAACTTGATGGAATGATACTTAATTAAAATTAAAAAGAAAAAAGAAAAAGAAAACCACAGTTAAATATAAGTGGAATGACAAATGAGTAAAAACTGGGAAGTAAAAAGTATGGTGGGTATTACTAGAGGTGGCAATTCCGGGCCCAGTCGGGCCAAGGGAAAGTTCGGGCCGGGTCGCCAGGCCCGATTTATTGCGGGCCTAGAAATGCTAGGCCCAGCCCGGAGGACCTCGGGCTATCGGACCATCGGGCCAAAAAAGCCCACCAATGAGTTTTTTTCTTTTCTTTTTTATTACTTTAACCATGAAGTAGAATTATATATTGAAGCGAACTTCAATTTAATTCTCTTAAGCAAAAAATTGATCGGAAGATAATATATTACTATTCGTTGCAATATGGAATGATATCTATTAATATATAGGTATGTCTCAAACCCTAGATATAACAATAATAATAATAATAATAATAATAATAATAATAATAATAATAATAATAATAATAATAATAATAATAATAATAATAATAATAATAATAATAATAATAATAATAATAATAATAATAATAATAATAATAATAATAATAATAATAATAATAAAAGAAGGAATGGATGATGATATATAGTTATATACTATACGTCACAAGTTATTTAATTTTTGTGTACGTACTATACTATATGTTAATCAATTTTTCATTTTTTTGACTCATAATAATTAATGAGCATGCTTGGATCCAGTTCATTTTCCATCTTCGGCTAATAAAACTGAAGAAATAGAGTATTAAATTAGTCAAATATTTTAATTTCTCGGTAAATAGATACATTTATGCTCTGCTAGAAAAAGAAAAAAGAAAAACATGTTTCAAATAGTACACAATATATTACCTAATTCCTAAAATTTTCTTATTCAATTATTGAGGGAAAAAAATTTCAATTCCATCGGGCCGGCCCGCGGGCCTTCGGGCCCGGCCGGCTTGGCCCGCCAAAAGAAAAGCCCGTTCGGCCCAGCACACTCTATATTTCGGGCTAAACGGGACGGCCCATCGGGCCGGGCCAATTTTGCCAGTGCTAGGTATTACCAATGTTCTAAAAGTCGCTAGGCGCTAGTTAGGCGGTGGACTGGGGCCTAGCGACTAATCGGGGTCTGGGCGGGACTAATCGGGACATAAACGTAGTTAGGCGGGGAGGAATCGGAAAATAAACGTAGGCGGTCAATGAGAGCCTAGCGCCTAGACGGGGATTAATCGGAGCTAATCGGGGATTTTTAGAACAGAGGGTATTACTACTATAGTAGGTAAAATTTTCAAGTGTATATGTATCATAGCACTACCCATATATATATATATATAATGTGATACAAGTAAACCATATATCACATATATAATATGTAAATGTTACATTATATGTTAAATAGTACTTCCTCCATTCCATATTAATTAACGTTTTAGGATAAAAGGGAAGAATTAAAGATTGAATATTTTGACAGATATACTATCAGCTAAAGATTTGACGAAATCAAAATATCTCTGATAGATTAAAAAGTAGAGATATTTTAGGATTGAGTCGGGGGATAAAGTTGATAGAATTGGTGAAAAATATGTAAAACTTCAATTAATTGAAAAAGAAAAGAACATCCTAAAACGTCACTTAATATGAAAGGAGGGAGTATTTTATAAACATAATATATTAGATATGATTATATAATATATAACACATATAATAATACATATGTATGTCTTCCGATAGTCGGGTAAGATAATCGAATAATATGTTTAACCCGTACTCTGCCCTACTATAGTGTACCATACTCGATCGTAAAAATATCTGTTGGAGGCAAGGACGAAAAAATCGCGAGAAATCGGCGAGATTCTGGAGCTTCCGAGACGATTATCGTCAGACATGGCGTTTTGTCATGTAATCGCCGAGATTTCGCGAGATACCGCGAAAATCTCGGCGATATATCGATTCGGCGTGGACCGCTCAGTAGTTTAACACGGACTGGCGAGATTTCGCGATTTCTCGCCGAAATATCGACGATTTTTTTTTTTTTTTTTTTTGTTTCAGATAAACTATGGGCTGGTTTTGTGTATTTTTGGCAGGTTTGGTTCAGCATGTGGAGAGCCCAGCTGTAAAGACGAAAATGCTTGACAAAAATGTGACATTTGGTGTGACATATGATAAGTTATACAGAAAATGTTTTGCATCTTCCCAATCAAATAACATCTCAGTTGTGTATAAAAGAACTATGAGAACCTCAGTTTTTTTAGGAGAAATATTAGAGAATTGTAGCTTACGGAAATTTCTTAGCGATTTTGCAGTAGAATAAAAATTGTGTACCCAGGCTGAAGGTCGTGAAGAACAACGGTAAATTAATTTATGGTACCAGCATTAATTTCAATTAAATATTTCAATTTTTTGATAAGTAGAATTTTAATGTGGAAATTGAGATTTATGTACCTTAAAGTTTAATGTTATAATCAATTTTTTGATAAGTGGAATTTAAATGTGAAAATTGCGATATAAATTTGAACTTAGGGAAGCTATGCATATATGTAGTGTATATTATTTTCTAAACTTTGATTTGATTTTTTTTGGTGTGTAAAATGAGATTTGTAATTAGTTTAGTGTTATAATCAATTTTTTGATAAGTGGAATTTAAATGTGGAAATTGCGATATAAATTTGCTTATGTGAAGTTATGCATTTATGTATTGTATATTATTTTCTAAACTTTGATTGGATTTTTCTTTATGTGGAAATTGAGATTTAGTTTAGTTTTGTGTTATAATCAATTTTAGGTTAAGTGAAATTTAAATGTGAAAATTGCGATATAAATTTGTTTATGTGAAGTTATGCATATATGTAGTGTATATTATTTTCTAAACTTTGATTGGATTTTTCTTTATGTGGAAATTGAGATTTAGTTTAGTTTTGTGTTATAATCAATTTTAGGTTAAGTAGAATTTAAATGTGGAAATTGCGATATAAATTTGCTTATGTGAAGTTATGCATATATGTAGTGTATATTATTTTCTAAACTTTGATTGGATTTTTCTTTATGTGGAAATTGAGATTTAGTTTAGTTTTGTGTTATAATCAATTTTAGTTTAAGTGGAATTTAAATGTGGAAATTGCGATATAAATTTGCTTATGTGAAGTTATGCATATATGTAGTGTATATTATTTTCTAAACTTTGATTGGATTTTTCTTTATGTGGAAATTGAGATTTAGTTTAGTTTTGTGTTATAATCAATTTTAGGTTAAGTAGAATTTAAATGTGAAATTTGCGATATAAATTTGCTTATGTGAAGTTATGCATATATGTAGTGTATATTATTTTCTAAACTTTGATTGGATTTTTCTTTATGTGGAAATTGAGATTTAGTTTAGTTTTGTGTTATAATCAATTTTAGTTTAAGTGGAATTTAAATGTGGAAATTGCGATATAAATTTGCTTATGTGAAGTTATGCATATATGTAGTGTATATTATTTTCTAAACCTTGATTGAATTTTTCTTTATGTGGAAATTGAGATTTAGTTTAGTTTTGTGTTATAATCAATTTTAGGTTAAGTAGAATTTAAATGTGGAAATTGCGATATAAATTTGCTTATGTGAAGTTATGCATATATGTAGTGTATATTATTTTCTAAACTTTGATTGGATTTTTCTTTATGTGGAAATTGAGATTTAGTTTAGTTTTGTGTTATAATCAATTTTAGGTTAAGTGGAATTTAAATGTGGAAATTGCGATATAAATTTACTTATGTGAAGTTATGCATATATGTAGGTGGAAACTAATGGCGAGCGGGAGCGATGCTGGTGATCGCAGGTCTTCAAGACTTGACTGCGCTTGGAGATACGCTACTGCCGTTCCAGGGAATAAAACCGCTACCGTTTGTAATTTTTGCGGAGTCCGAAATTCCGGGGGTATAACCAGATTCAAATATCATCTTAGCGGTACGGATCCAGAAAAGAACGTTGCACCGTGTAGGAAAGTCCCACCAGATGTGAAGAAAGAAATTCGTCGATTAATTATTGCTAAAAATATGGCCAAAGGGAAGAAGTCTGAAAAAATAGCTGATATAAGAGCAGAATTACGACAGGGACTCATCCGGGAAGACGAAGACGATGACGATGATGATGAATACATCGCATGTCCGCCAGATCTTACACCGGAGGAGGGAAGCGACTACCGTGCCGCTGTTAGAGCGTCGAAGGCGAGTGAGTGGGAAAGGGAACAGACGGGACAGTATGGTGGCAGCAGAGGAGGTAGTTCGAGTATGCGCTCGGGATCACAACCTGCCCAATTTCGTCGTTCATAGAGTGGTCGATCAACCAACTTCGAACCTTGTCCGGCCCCTGCACTGTACAAATCCGCTGATGCACGTCAAAAGAGGATAAAAAGTATGTTCTCTGGTACCAACTTAAAGGAAAAGTTGGGCAAGGCCATCAGTAAATTTTTTATTTACGATAATTTACCGCCGAACAAAGCTTCGTCACATCACTTCAAGAATATGATTGCTTGTGCTCAAGACGTAGGGCCGGCTGTTGCAACCCCTACTCCATATGAGATAAAGCACAAGTATCGAGACGCGGAGTATGAGGAAATGCAGGAATACGTCAGAACCCAAAAGAAAAAATGGGAGACGTATGGCTACACAATTATGGCGGATGGATGGACCGGGCCGACGAAGCTGTCCATAATCAATTTTATGGTTTACAGTAAGGGAACAACAGTGTTTCTGAAATCAGTGGATGCATCGAACTGGATAAAAGATCACAAATACATCTATGGGCTGCTCAAGGACATTGTGAAGGAAGTCGGGCAGTCCAGAGTTGTGCAAATTGTTACAGACAATGGATCGGCCTCTGTGAAAGCCGGCAGAAAGCTACAGGAGAAATACAACTTGTACTGGACTCCATGTGCTGCTCATTGCATTGACCTTATCTTGGAAGAGATCGGGAATAGAGATAACGTCAAAGCGGTCATTGTAGCTGCGAGGCAAATAACCAACTTCATATATAACCACGGTTGGTTACTTGCAATGATGAGAGAGGTCTGCCAAGGTGATATTGTTAGACCGGGAGCAACGCGTTTTGCGACTAACTATATCGCCTTGGAGAGTTTGCATAAGAAAAAATCGCCCCTGAAGCAGATTTTCACCAGTGATGAATGGGCAGCCAATAGACTCAGTCGTACGAAAGTTGGCATAGAAGTAGAGAAAAACGTGCTTGATCATTCGTTTTGGGAGGGAGTACAACACGCAGTCGCTTTATTTGAGCCAATATATCAAGTACTCCGAGTGGTTGACACAGAAGTAGTCCCAACTATGCCAATCTTGTATGATCTGATTCGAGTAATGAAAGAGAAAGTCCAATCACTAAGATCTACGCAGTGGGTGACTAGGATTATTGAGTCCAGGTGGGACAAAACACTATCTCACCCACTCCACGCTGCAGGTAATAATGTCCATAATTACTTTTTTGTTTTAACTTTAAACCTTCATTTTGAAATGATTGACTGACATTTCCTAACCAATATTTGATTAATCACTTCGTAGCATACTACCTTAACCCCAAAACCCAGTACCAGGCCGGAGTTGGTGAGGACGCAGCCCTTATACAGGCAGTCCTTCATGTTTATGATAAGCTATACCCCGAACCAACGGGGGTTGCCGATTTTGGGAATGAGGTAACGTTAACGCAACTGAAAATCAATATCAAATATTTGACCTAATCATTCTTGATTTTTTATTTTGTGCAGCTAATTAGTTTCCGCGATGCAAAAAAATCATTCGGAAACCGGACTGCTGTAGCTGCCCGAAATACAATGGTGGCAGGTAAGTTTTACTAAAATTTGTTTTTAATTTGGTTTTTATCTCATCAACTTACAACCATTCAATTTATTGACCTAAATCCTTATTTGACAGCTGATTGGTGGGTTATGCATGGTAGTTCAGCACCAACACTGAGAGGGTTAGCCATTAGAGTACTGGCACAGACCGCATCATCTTCCGCCTGTGAGAGAAACTGGAGCACATTTGCCTTGATACACACTAAACAAAGAAATCGTCTTGCTTATCCAAAACTCGAGAAACTCGTATTTTGCTACTACAACATGAAATTAAGAATACGAGATTTGGAGGCTGAAGCAGATAGGGTTGCTGAGCAAGAATTCATAGATTTAGTGGACATCACCGGTGAAACTGATAACGAAGAGGGTGATCAGCTCAATCAATGGATTCGACCAGCACACCTGGACGACGAAGCAGGCAATCCTGATCCTCAGGTCGCTGAAGCGGCCAGCGAATTCGGAATTGATGTGGATCAGGTCATGCGTGATGAAGTGGGTGTATCAAGTAGTGAAACACAGACAGGGAGCTTTACAGATGAAGACGGAAGTGATGACGATGGGAGTGGCGGTCGTAGACGTAGTG
Organism: Ajuga chamaepitys; assembly: GCA_958295605.1. Classification (NCBI taxonomy): domain Eukaryota; kingdom Viridiplantae; phylum Streptophyta; class Magnoliopsida; order Lamiales; family Lamiaceae; genus Ajuga; species Ajuga chamaepitys. Next base: position 36,002,609 of record OY282498.1, on the reverse strand, counting down.
ATGACCATCAAGATTATAACCCAAGTCCAAGGGAAATGAGTCCATTCACTGTTGAAGGATTGTACACACACTCTACACAAGATGCAGATCACGGAAGTAGGGCTGGGGGTCCAGGGATCGGTGCTATTGGAAAAGATTTCACGAGCAGACGGGGGCGAAACCGAGGCACGAGCTCAAACGCAGACTTAGCTTCCCTCTCGTCGAATTTTGACTCGATGAGTGTGAGCACCGATCAGGAAGATCTGTATCCTAATTTATTTTCACATAGAATAGCAGACAGATCCCGAGATTCAGCCTGGACTGATCGTAGCCCCCTTGAGGACACAGCCCCTCACGTGATTTATGAAGAACAACAGTACAATTCTTGGGTAAATCCGAATTATCCAGTATATGGACAGACGGTTGGACGAGACGCTTCAACATATTTATATTATCTTGATGATTATCTTCAAAATTACGCTAACTCGCTTAGCTGGTACCACTATTGTAATTACATCGATAACCAATACTCTCAGGTTGAGCCTCACCGGAATTCATTTTGGTGTTAGGAGGTAGTATTGTATGATGAAAATAGTTCATAATGGTAATCCCATCAGCGGACAGTGTATGTAATGTTTATTCTTTATCGAATAGGTGTAAATGTGTGTATTTTGATCTATGTTACTCCATTAGAAATTAGAATTAAGCTATTTTATTGACAATCTAACAAATATAGTGATAAATTAAGTGTTTTAATACATTTTACGCCGATTTTTAGAAAATTGCACCGATATTCCGATATTTATCGATATCTCCGTAAATTGAAAGATCGATATCTCCGCGAATACCGATTTTTTCGTCCTTGGTTGGAGGCAATACCCAAAATTATTACCCGTTTACCTAGCTGTGGGTAAAATTGACATTGATTTCCACATTCGAAAAGTACCCCCTTTAAATGTTATAGTGAAATGCTCCCTATATGCATTTTCTGCGGTACTCGGTAGGCATGTTAAACGCGTTTTTAGACTTCTTGTGTTGGAACTGTACAAACCGGACTAGAGGACACCTGATAGAAAGGCCACTCAACAGACATTATCTTGTTTTCCGTCTCTCTGTTCACTATCCGTGTAGTAAGAGGAACCCCAGTCCTTCAACAATGGCCACTCTGCAAAGCGCGTTTACGTCGCTCACTCTAGGCACCAATTCTTTTCTCGGCCACCGCTTCTTCCCCTCTCTCCACCAGCCTTTGGTATTATTTGCTTTCCGTTTTCCCTCCAACTGTTAAATCATTCAAATTACTCATTTGATATGTAAAAATCAGGATTAATTGCATTTGTAGTACAAATTTGAAGCGCTTATGATTATTATTTTTTGTTTTGAAATAAATTGAAATCGCCTTTTAAAGTGAATTTATCCCAGTTTGAAGAAGCTGACACATTAGGGTTATATATTCCCGCAATTCATTTACCTTTTTGGACATGATATACTTCAAGTCTTAAATTTCCAAAGGATAGTTCTAGATTATTTTCTTGCTACCTTCCTTTATATTTCAGAAGGCGCGAGCATTGAACACCTTTGTTTTATTAATATATTATTATGCTTTGGGTTGCAGGTTAAATCGGCAGAGCAGCCAAGTTTAGTTGTTGCGAAGGTTTGATTCTGTTCAAAAAATTGGCTTCATTAATATATATGTGTACATCCTTTCCATAATTTGAGTTTAATATCTGAGAAGCACTTTACATTTATATTCAATTATCATGGTATCTAGATTATATTTTCAGCATTATACTGTATCTGGTCCTGCATCAGATAATCTGTGTTTCTGCAGTGCTCAATGCGTATGCTCAGCCAGAGGCATGCCAGAAGTCAGAGATATGCATGTTAAATTTACAGTATTAGTTGCTAAAGATTACCTTTAAATCTCACTGTAGCTTAAACGATGGGAACGGAAGGACTGCAAACCAAACAGCCTACCGGTGTTGCATAAAATGCACGTTAAAGTTGGAGACACTGTAAAAGTCATAGCTGGAAAGGACAAAGGTAAAATCAGCGAGGTTACCAGCGTTATTAAGCATAACAGCACCATAATGTTAAAAGATATTAACTTAAAGACCAAGCACGTGAAGAGCAAGGAGGAGGGAGAACCAGGGCAGATAATCAAGGTTAAGTTACTCTCTCGCGCTTGAGATAGAACTACAATTTGCAGTGGATAATATTTTGTGGCATCACATTGAGTATGTTAATGTTGTGTTTGGATTGAGGGATTTGAACCATGTTAGAATAGGTTTCAAATCTACACAAATCCCTCGGAATCTAGTTCAGAACAAAAGTGATGAATTTCAAATTCATATCAATCCAAAGAACCAACTGTAGATTTGCTAATCACATCCATTCTGAAGTCCCTAAATCCATGTGAAACCTTAGTTTTTGATTATTCCACCTTAGTGATGAATCAATGTTTTGTGCTCTATTTGCAGATTGAAGCACCTGTACACAGTTCAAATGTGATGCTTTACTCGAAGGAGAAGAATGTGACAAGCAGGGTTGGTCATAAGACCCTGGATAATGGTAAACGCGTTCGGTACCTTATAAAGACTGGCGAAATCATTGACAGTGCAGAGAACTGGAAGAGAGTGGCAAAAGAAGAAAAATCAATGGAAGTAGCTGCTGCCTCATAGGAGACCAGGTGCTAAATATTGCAGCATTGTATTTCCCAGAATTGGCAATTTATGCTTCTGCTATTAATTCTTTGGATTCAATGAAAATAGTCTCCTCCTTCCTAATTATCAAATTGGAAAATATTGATGGGTAACTTAGGGCATGTCACCTCTCATCGTGAATAGCAACAGCTGTACGTTAATTGATGGATGTCGTGCTTATCTGTTTATTCTTTGTAAGTTGATGCTGGACAATCACTAAATTCAACTGGAACAAAGTTTAAGTCTCCGGCTTTTTCATAACATTTGTTGGTTAAGATGAGTATCAAACTCAAATCAGCTTGAAATAAAAACCTACACTAGCAGATTCTACTCCCTAGTACATTCGGTTGGCAAGTGTTGTGCTGCTTCCTCGTTATTCTTATAAGTATTTCATATCCTAAACTTCGAGTATTAAGCGATGTTGTTAGAAGTTCTATACTGTAGTGCAAATTTGTGAATCATGCTAACATTTGGTAGTGGTACTTGGCATGTAAATGTAGCAGGTAATGCATAATGCGAAGACTGACCCTTTAGGTATGATATTGCTCTTAATTCCTCAACATGGATTGGTAACAAATGTGATTATTGTGTAAATACTAAATAGGAACCAACTTGATTGGAGATATAGGCATAATGGTATTGGGGAATTCGTAAGACTTTCCTTCACTTCCCCAATATTTTGAGATTTTATTCATTTTATGTTACTTATCTTCATTCCTTGTAATCAAGCATTGTGTTTCATTCACATTCCCATTTAGGGGTGGGTCAGTACGGTATACTGAAATTTTTAGCCTGTACCGAATACCGTATCGAATTTTTCAGTAAATACAAAACTAATACCGATACTGTACTGAGATTTTTGGTATACCGAAAACTGGCACTCTAACCGAAAATTCCATTGTATCTAAAACAGTCGCACATTTATTTATTTATATTTAGAAACAGTCACAAACTTGAAACAAACCAAATTAATCTTTTTACTAAAAATTTGTAAAAGATAAAAAACTATTACACCCGATTATACACACATTTATTCCACAATTTGATGCACCCCGTATATACATACATATATTTCAGTGTCGGATGATATACAAAATGAGATTAAATCTTTGCATTGATAAAAAGATCCCACTAAGATGAATTTTGAGATTTTGTAGTCGACTTCACCGCGACTTAAAAAAATCTGCATAAAATCCACCAGGAAGAAAGATCTGAAACTGGGGAAGAGAAAGATGAAATTGAGAGATCTAAAATCGATGGATGGATGGGGAAACCGCAGATACAACTTCGTCGCAGGCCAGGTTAGAGAGAAGAAGGAAATTATTTGTAGAACTCCATTGTCGTGTCGTCGGTAGATCTCTGTTGTCGGCCAAGCTTAGAGAGGAGAAGGGTGGTAGAATATTAGCTGGGCAAGATTACAGATGGAGGCGCAGGATTGGGTGGGGTGGAAAGGAAATCCTAGATCTAAAAATGAGGGGAGCTATTGCAAAAAAGAAATACAAATGGAATGGAATAATACAACTCTTTGATTCAACTGATGAAGTGAGTTGAAAAAGTATGGGCCGTATAATAAGTTAGTCCAATAGTTCCCATGAAAAGGAAAAAAGACCAATACAATATTTCGATAGATACCGAATTATTGAAAATTCAAGATTTCTGATGTCGTTACCGTATCGAAAATTTGGTATTACAACAGTATTTAGTATTTTCATTATTTTTTCGATACAGTATGTATGATATTTCGGCAAGTCGGTATTTTTCCCCACCCCTATTCCCATTTACATGACAAAACTCATTGAGAGCTACCAAAATTGTAAAAATTGCTAGGCGGGCGTAGTATCGAATAGGATGTCACCTTTTAGAGCATCACCAACACCAATGCATAGAGTAATTGTATTCACTGCCACATCACTGATGCATCAAAAGTTAATACCCACTAGATTTGTACATATTTCTTTCCAATCCTCTAAGGTATGAAAGACACTATTTTGGATCCCACATTCAAACCACCCATATTATTTCTACATATTCAATTTATTAAAATCTCATTTACAATTTTCACATACACAATTAATTTAATTTATATTCATAATTTTTTTTAATTAAAATTAAGTTTTCTTTGAAAAAAAAAATATTTTTTTTCTTTTTAAAAAATGTAATAATTTATTTTTTCTAAATTTGTAACAATAATAAATATATTGGTTTGTTTTTTTTACATACTATTATGAAAAGTGATGAAATTTAGAAAAAGAGAAAGACAAATGCAACTCGAAGTTGAAATTACAAATAATAAACGTGTTTATTTAATCCTGAAATATAATTAGTTAGTGTTGCATCGTGCCCACAAGTGCTCAATCAAGTCAACTCGAAGTTGTTGATGTTTTTCATTATCCCTTAGATCAGTATCTCTTTGTATGTACTCATTAAATTCTTCGATGAAACCTTGAAATTTTGAGTGGTTGTGTTGTCGATGTTAGCTTGATCTATTCAACGATCATGTTATGCACAATAATGCAAGTATACATGATTGTAACTACAAATTTATTGTTTGCAATAAAGTTATAAAAAACAAGAAAATATTGCACAACTTTGATTCTATTGATTGAAATCAACTATATATGCGTGATGCAATCTTTATTTTCCCTTTGATTCTTCTCTTCAATGATCTGGCGCCTTCGAACTCGGAGTTGACTTCGATCTTCTCCAGTTTTGAGCTTTGATTTGAATAACGTTGACCCAAAGGCTTGAAAGCTTGATTTTGGATCAAAAGGTCTTCTTGAATGAATGTTTGTAGAACAAAAATTTTGATGAATGTCGATGAACACCTTCGAATATCTATCTTGGAAACATTGATTGGAGGGGCTCAGGACCTTAATCTCGAATCAAAGGCCGTTTCTTGATGGACTTCTCGATGAACGCCAAAGAACGCTTGAAGTTGCTTCCACTGAATAACTTTGCTCTAGAATTCTTCACTTGCTTCTTGACTTGTGTGGTTGTGATTTTGGTGGAGAATGAAGCCCTATTTATTGTTGCAGGATGAGAAAATCCTAATGGACTTTAGTATGAATGAAGCGATATGGTTGGTCCTTCACAATATCATAATCCATAAGATAATTATTAAATTAATTGTATTTAATTTAATAATTACTGCAACAACTTGACACATGGAGCATTCTGATTGGTCTACCATGATTTGATGTTTATCCTCATCTTCTTGGATAATTACTAAATTAATTTAGTAATACCTGCATCATCTTGACACATGACCGCTTCCCATTGGTCAATAAAATATATAACAAATCATCAACTAAATTGGATCTTGTACAAAAAAACGTGACGGACCTTTAAGTATTGTTCAACGAGCTTGCAATACCCCAAATGCTCGCTCGACATCCTTCCTTGCAGCCTCTTGCATTTGCTTGAAATGACTTCTTTTTGGATCATTTGGACATTGAAAGCTCTTGGCGAAAGATGTCCATTCAGGATATATTCCATCAGTTAGATAGTATCCTCTACTATATGCCTTACCATTTGCTATGAAATTTATCTCCGGGGTTTTCCCTTGCAAAACGTCATTGAACAGAGGGGATAGGTTGCGCACATTGATGTCATTATTTGAACTTGCAACTCCAAAAAAGGCATGTCATATCTACAAGTCTGCGGATGCAACTGCTTCAAGTATTATCGTTGGAACTCCGTGATCACCTCTAGTGAATTGATATTTCCACGTAACTGGATAATTCTTCCATTCCCAATGAGTACAATCGAGATCATCAAACATTCCAGGGAACCCATGTCTCTTCTCATGCATATGGATCAAACATTGATAGTCCGCATCAATGTCTTTTCTTAAGTATCTTTCACCACATACGTCGATTACGCAGCAACAAAAGTTAAATAAGCATTCGATACCTGTAGTTTCGGAAACCTATAGATAATCAAAAGGTCGGCTGGACCACCATATGCCAACTAACGAATTGCAGTTGTGCATTTTCGAAGTGGAGAGAAACCTTTTTTTTCCTAATGCATCAACCCTAAGCTGAAAGTATGGATCATCTGATTCCAAGACATCGACTATTTGAGTGAACAAATCCTGCCTCATCCGAAAACGTCATTGCAATACATCAATATTATATGTTGGGCTGTCACAAAAGTAATCCTGCACGAGGCAAGTGTGTGCTTGTTCACGATCTCGTTGCACATATCTTCTTTTTGGTGGCCAGATGAGCCTTCTGCAGCATCGGACAACATCATCTATTGATTTAGAATATGCAAAAACATTCTATCATCAACATCATCAATAAAATGTTCGTAGATCGTAGCATCACTCTCAGTATTAGTGTTGTTGTTTGAAGTTGAAGACATTTTTAGCTCGTATGGGGGTAGAAGAAGTTATAGAGCGAAGTAGTTGTTGTTGGAATTATGTTGCAAATTAAGTATGTCATTCCATTTATAGATCAAATAATAACGGCTAGTTTGTAACAGCTAGTTTGTAACGACTAGTTTGTAACTGCTAGTTTGCAACGACTAGTTTGTAATGACACCTTTTTTTAAAAACTAAACTGGATAAATTCTTACAATAACTTACAAGAAATAAAATACATAACATACCACACTACATAAATACAAGAACTTAAATACAAATAACAATGCAGCATACTTGAAATTTAAATTACAAGAAATAACTACATTCCCCAGCCCCATCTCCTCTTAATTTCCTCACACACTTGATAGTGCACGTGAAGTTGCTCCAGAGTCATCCTTGTGGTATATCTCATGAACACATCGTAATCTTTTGCTTGGTTAAAGACTTTTAGCTCGGATATTTTTTGCTGTGAAATGGTCCTACACTCTTCCATATTGTTGTTGTTAGTCGCCTTGATCTCGTCGTAAACGTCAGTTTTTACCTTGCCTTTCCTCTTTGCTCCTTTTTGCTCAATTGGGCGAGTATGGTCTGGATCGTCGTCTTCGTTGCTGGAAGATGATGTGTATGCTCCGACTCAGAAGTTCGACTTTTTTTACCGCGATGATCACGGTCTTACTGGTTAACCCACTTAGGACAAACACTGAGAACCTTCCACATACCAAAAAGTTTATTGAAATCCTGACCATTAGTTTTTCCCACTGCATCAACGCCTCTATCAGGATATCAACATCATTGCACCCGCTTCCCCAATTCTCCTTTAGAGAAGTATAATTTGCGTTAAATATAGACACAAATATTTGAGCAGTATAAAAATGTGTCTTCATCGGGGTCCAATCTCGCTTCGGGAAGTTAGCGGGTCGATTCTTGTTATAATCGGATGCGATTCTTTTCCACATCTGGTCTAACTTTTGAGCGTTGACGATCACTGAATCTTCGATGATATTCACCCAACATCGTGCCAGCAACTGATTTTCTGGCTCCTTCCATCTTGCAGAATATGTCCTCTTTCTTCCTTATGGAACATTACCAACCCCGTCGAAATACGTATCTGCATTGAGATTAATATTCTCAATCCCTGGAGGAGACGAATGTGGTGGGAATGGAGAAGTTGTCCCCGAGAATGGAGTATTACACTCCCTGTCAGTGCTCGACCCTTCTATACTAACTCTTCTTGACAAGTTTGAATGGATCGTTGTTGCACTTTAAGGAGAAAATACATAAGAAGGGGGCGACTGTAACAACAAATTTCGTGTATAAAATGTATAAACACGAAAAAGATGTACAAAGTAAAATATTCGGATCAAATGAATAAACTTTACAACTTCGTAGACCCTATCTCTAGTTTGCCTCTGATTCTTCTCTTCGTATATGTCTTCAATTTTGTTGACTTGAACAACGCTAATCAAAGCTTGTAAGCTTAATTTTTTGGATTAAACGTCGTTTGTTGCCGATTTCCTCGAAGAACGTCGAAGAACACCGAAGAACGTTGAAATTCCTTTGTACCGGAATTCTTCGCTTGAAATTTCTTTGTACTGGAATTCTTCACTTGATTCTTGACTTGTGGTGTTGATGATTTTGGTGGAAAATGAGGCCCTATTTATAGTTGTAGGATGGAGAAAACCTAATGGGCTTGAGTTTGAACGGAGTGATATGATTGGTCCGTCATAATATCATTATTCATAAGATAATTATTAAATTAATTGTATTTAATTTAATAATTACTGCAACAACTTGACACATGGAGCATTTTGATTGGTCCACCATGGCTTGATGTTTATCCTCATCTTCTTGGATAATTACTAAATTAATTTAATTTAATTTAGTAATTTCTGCATCATCTTAACACGTGGCGGCTTCCAATTGACCAATAAAAATATATAGTAAATCACCAATTAAATTGATCATTTAACTTAGGAATTTTATTTAACTAATTCCTAATATTAAAATAATCAATATAAAATTGATCTTCAACTCATACTTTATTACGTGACACATTTTAATTGGATACAAATTTTATGTATCAGCAGTGACATGAAAGGATATTGAAAACATTCACATGGATACATAAAATATGGAGCACCTGGGGTCGCCATCGGATTCATCTAAGGATTCAGATGGATTGAAAAAATTTGAGTTAGTATCTTCTTGGGTCAAATGGTGGAATTTTGGGAACCAATGGTAGAATTTGAGGACGAGAATTTAAGTTTTCTTTATCGAGATTTGAAGAATTATTGAACCAATTCGTCCAAGATCTTCCTTCCATTGTAGGAATAAAAGTCGCCAAAATACAAGTAAAAAATACTAGAAGAAAATTGTAGAAGTTGATAAAATAAATGAAAGAGTTGCCATGTATTTATAGGTGATTAAGTTTATTTTAAAAAAATTTCTTGCAACATCACTAAATAGTGTAATTGTCCGTCGGCAACAGTAAAATTGAAGTCTTTTGCGTTTTTATCAATTGGCCATTTGAGGTTCAAATTTGCACTTCTCTTTATTTATATAATAATTATATAAAGGTATTAAAATGTCACAATTGAAATAAAAGAAAAAAAAACAAAATTAAAAAATGTGGCGGACGGGTTTAAAGAGGCGTGAGCCCCACTGCTGCAGCGCACCCATGTGCGCGTGGAGCCACACCCCTCACTCCATCCTCAAATTTTGCCAAAAAAGCAAAGCGAAATATGGAGATTTTCCCTTCAACTAGTAAAATACTATATTTTGTATAAATTGGACCCTCAACTTTAAATTGGTCAAGTAAGACTATGAACTTCCGATTATGAAAAAACTCGGGTATCTCCAAATATTAAAATTACTGAGAAAATAAAAAAAAAATGTTAAGTGAATTAGAAATATAATTAAATAAATCAAGAAATTATCGAAGTAGAATTTTAATGTCATTGATGATTAACAAAACAAAACAATAAGTTTTAAATTATTTGTGTTATATTTTGGGCTCATTTGGTAGTCATGACCGGAAATGAGATGATAGTTGAGGTCAATTTGTGTTTTGTAGATAAAGGTGATATTTTTGTTTGCTTAAATTCATATCTAACTTAGATATTTACATATTTGTCCTTACTAATTATATGGATTTCCAAAAATACCATGGGTGATATGAAGATTCAATCTGTCATAAAAAATGTATAACATAAGATATGAGGGAGGTGTAGTTTTCATGGAAGATTGGGTGTGTTATCAGGAAAAAAAAAGTCTAGTTTAGTAGATTTAATCAGCTAAACTAAAATCCAATGTATACAAAGAGCGATTACACTAACTATTATAGCTGCATAAAGCACAAAAAAGAGATAGAGGATTAAGATTTTGATTTAATAGATCTTTTTAGCCCAAAGTTATAAGTGTAGATGTTCTATAGCCAACTGTTCCAGGTACATGTTTTTTGGCCATTTCTATCCTAGAAAGATGATATTGTCCTTAATGATTGAATAGTAAAGTATGTGTACATTACATGTGCTCCCTAAAATTTTACATGCAATTAAAAAAACCCAGCATGCACCCTCAAATCTAGAAGAGATTAAGGAACCTAGTCTGTATTGTGTTTAGAATTGGGAACCAACAGGGTTCTTCAATTTGTTTGGATAAAGAGTTGATTTTGTCATTTCGATGCCTTATCTTTGGTACTGTTTCTGCTTGCAAGCAATCTCACTTATTCAGCCGGTTGTGTTTTATGAAGATGGACAATAAGTATGTTGTGAGCTTTCGTTAATCATGGCCGAGCATATTAGCAATCTATGCAACCATACGGGTTGAAAAGAGGGAATGGGCAATAGTTGTAGCCTAATCTAGACTACCAAACGAGCCCTTAAAAGTCAAGAGTAAATTTCAAGTATTAACGAAGTTCATAAGCCCTAGATATTATTATATCAAGAGTTTATTAACACAATTTCCCATAATATCCAAGCTTTTTGTCTATCAGTTCTTTATTTCCTCTAAATATTTGTAATGAAGTGAACAAATAAAACAAAAGGCAGGGTAAACTGAGGTGAAGACGCAAACACATTCGTAATGTTCGTGCGAAAGTGCAAATACACCCCTAACCTTAGTTTTTATATATACCCCCTATAGTATAGTTAATAGTGTAGATTCACGCACCCAAAAAATAAAATTGGTGCAAATTGATCATGAGATTTGGATCATTTAGAGTACTCCATCGTAACCTTTTTTTATTGTAGATTACTTTTTTCTATACATTCTACTTAAGTTTAGTATTTTTTAGGAAACCTATTATTGGTGTTTGTGGTTACAAGCACCTCGTCTAGAACGATTGACTTAGATCTCGTCAAAAGATGACCTTCCAGATTTATGACGCCATTAGCAAATGAACTCAAGTATTTCACAAAGATTTTGAGTTAGGTTACCTCATGTCCAACGACATGGGTCAGCTAAAGGCAGTGGAGATTATGCAACAGTGAGGCCGTCTTCAACGACCCCCAGGATTTTCCGTCACGGTCTGATGATGAGTGGCTGACAGAGACTTATGCATTTGACACATGTCTTGCATGTATGACACATGTCACAGATGCATAGCACACAACCTCGATAGGACATCAATAATGGGAATGCAATAATTATGTTTCCCAAAAAAATAGACTTATAAATAGGGGCAGCATTCAAAGATGAGAGGATCGGAAGTTTGAGAGAGAAAAACTAGAGTGAGAACTACCTTGTATAAGCGACCTGAGTTCGTTAACTCATCTCATTTGTTACCATATCAATTATAGGAACATATTCTTCATCTTACATCTCATGTACTCTTTTATGAAGTGATAAATCCAAGAGAGAGTAAAATGTGTCCTTCTATTATATTTATGTTTCGTTAATTAATGCTTTAACAAGTGCATTTATTGCAAGCATTTAATAGTTTCTTTGCCATTTTCAAACTAAGAAAATTACAAAACAAAGTCAGTCATTGTAGTGTGCAATTTAATTCCACAGTGCCAACCACCTCCACATCATATCCACACACATCACAATTTGGTGCTAAGAGGGGGTGCTTCAAACCTCCGTCTTGTTCTTGATACACGTCGTGTATGCATGCATTTAGGTCGATTTAGAAGAGAATTTTATATCATTTGCATGCGTAATTAGCTTATTTGTGTTTATATTAATCATATTGTGTCGTATGATGTGTATGTGCTTATTTTGAAGTTATTTAGTTGATTTTGAGCCAAAACATCCGTTTGAATGAAATTTGACGAGCATACAAATTAAAAGAGGGACAAAACGATGAAGTTTGGGAGAAAAGGGGAAGAAAAACATGAAAAATGACTCGACTGAGTCACAACAAGCAACTCGATCGAGTAGGGTAAAGAAGAGATCGAATTGACCGAGTCAGAACAAGCAACTCGGTCTAGCTAATAGTTCATGTTTGGTGTGAAAGACTGCAGAGGGAAGCAACTTGCTTGAGTCATGTGTTTGAACTCGGTCGAATTGCAAATATAGGCATCGGCTCAATTGAGTCACTTAAGGTGACCCGTCAAGTTGGTTCGTCGGTTAATGCATTTTATATGCATTTTGGCATATTTTTGGTTCGTTTTGACCCCAACCCATCCCAACTTATACGTAGAAGATCCCAACCGAAAATGATCATATTTTATCATTGGAAAAGCAAGGAACGCGAGAAGACGAAGATCAAGATCCAAGATTCAAGTTTTATTTTCTTTAGTTAATTCGGATTATTCAAAAGATGTCTGTCTTTGAATGCTTTTGGTTATTATTGATGAACATGAGTAACTAATCTCTTTGTGTTAGATTACATATTAACTATGTTTGAATTTTGTTTTATTAATTCTAGACTTCGTTTTTAATTGTTTATCTATATGCTTGTTTTATTCTTATGAATTTATTAAATTGATAGCTTGATATTGTTCTACATGCTTAACAATTCGACGTTCAAGATGAGAGGATTGTTAATAGGCTTACAACATATAGCATATGTAACAATAATCGTCCGAGAGGAGTGAGATATCTACGTAGGCATAGGTTTAAGGTCTTTTTGGAGTCTTTATAGTATAGTTAGCCCGAGAGGGTAATTGTTCATAATTGATCTACATGTTATCATTTCCCGAGAAAAGGGCTAATCCATAGTTGTGGCGCCTAATAAAAAACAAGAATCGGTCCAAAAGTCTAGAATAATAGAATAATCAAACATATGATATTATAATTGAAATTGAAGCCCTAAAATACATCTTTATCTGACCAACTCTTTCGTTATTACTTGCTTGCTTTTAATTAAGCGTCTGTTTTATTTGTTTATTATCTTGTACTTTAGTTTTAGGTTAAACAACAATCAATCAATTTTTGAGAGTCTAGATAGGGTTGAGGTATTATAATCAGGGTATTTAGTTGCACAGATACACAATCCTTATGAGATCGACCTTGCTCACTGATGTATGAACTAACATCGTACACTTTTGGTATAATAGGTTAGAAAATAGTGTGTTAGTTGCGTCTTTAAGTTATTTTGTAAAAAGAGGTACCCCTAAGTCAAGGGTTTCGGTAAATTTCCCTCGAATTTCATTAAAAGAATTTAGTCGTTCGTCCACTCTAAAGTCTCTTTTTTGTTTGATTACTCTTTGATCGCTCACATTTACTAATCCTGAAGTCAGAAAAATGCAAAAGAGTCGAAAGGAATAAAAAAAAAATTGTTAGAAAATTGTAATGGCAAGTCATCACGATGCACGCGGGTGGTTAGTCAATGAGTCCAATACTAGCAGTTACTACAACTCCAACGGAAAAAATGCTCTGCTTCCTGGCTTCCAAAATCCAGTAGGAAACACATTACATGTGCATCTGGCTGGAGTGCCACCGCTGCAGAATGCTCTAGAGCAGACCCACCACCAGTCCCTCAGGTACCTTTGGCTTCCCCACAAGTATTTCCACCCATCTACCAATTCATTTTGCCACCGATCAATCCCATGCATCAATATGCTCTGATGCATGCATTCCCACATGTACCCGCCATGCAAGGCCATCCATATGTTCCCAAGCAAGAAAAACAAATCTTTTTAGATTTGGATATAGATCGTGAGGCCCTCCTTCGGGCGAAGCAAGTCATCGACAAACTCTTCTGTGGACAGAATGCTCGTTGTGCCCCCAAGGGATGTGTGTCGAGGACCAACGTGGGTTCACTGAACCCTATGTATGAGCCCACGCAGGTCCATTACTTAAGCAGTGGTACCTCTCCATACATGGTGCATAATACTGCAACAATGTATACCAGCTCTTGCAGAAGGTCCATACGATTTGCGCCCAAGACACACAATGGGCAAAGTAGCACCCATGTCTCGAAACTTAATTTGGTTCGAGGGTACGTGTTTTTAACTTTGGGCACCCCGCAAGCTACTGATCACCATCCACAACAAATGCAACAGCCTCATCGTCAAGCTCGTGAGGGCAGGAACGGAGTGCCTTACCTAAAGCTGCCCAATCAAGCGTAAGGGGTGTCCCTTCTAGGGCAAGATGTCCATATGCCACGCCAAGCTTATCATAGAGGCCGTCGTGAAAGGAGGGAGGTCCTTCAGTCCTTTCATCATGGAGAATACCAATTAGAGAGGAGCGAAAACGATCATGTAGGGTTCCGTTGTCTGATACAAGGATTCTCGGGATGCCATACCTGCAGCATATATTTTTCCACAAGAACCTTAAGATATTATCCTCTTCAATTTTGACCACTGCCTCAGCCTCCACCCATTTGGTGAAGTAATCCACTGCAACTATCAAAAACACCTTCCTCCCTGGAGCAGCAGTAAATTTTCCAACTATGTCTATCCCCCATTTATCAAAAGGGCACGGGGAATACATAACCCCCATTTCTTCCGCCGGTGTGTGAATCAGTGGTCCATGCCTCTGGCACTTGTCACACCTTCGAATCAACTCCTCTGCGTCGTGGACCATTGTGGGCCAGTAATATCCAGCTCTGGTGACCCTTCTCACAATATCCCGTGGGCCGGTGTGGCTGCCAGCGCAGCCCTCATGGAGTTCACGGAGGACGTAACTCCCTTCTTCTCTGGACAAGCACCTTGCATGCGGTTGAGCGAACAACCTTTTGTACAATTGATCGCCTATGAGACAGTACCTAGCATACACCGAGCTTCGTGGTCCTCCCACCTCACTTCTCCCAGTTCTGAGGTATCGTACGATGGGTGTTCTCCAATCGTCCTGCTCCTCCACGGCAGCCACGTTCATCTTTAATGTTCCTCTCTCCAGTGTGACAAGGGTGATCTTGCCCTTTGCCCCCTCAGTCATCGCTCCCGCCATCTTGGCCAGCGCATCCGCTTTGCCGTTCTCCTCCCTTGGGATTTGCACAATGTTCAGCTCTGTGAACTTGTCCTTCATTTTCTCCACCAGCTCTGCGTACTGAATCATTTTCACGCCTCGCCTCTCGTACGTCCCCAGGACCTGCTGGGCTACCAATTGTGAGTCCGAATGGACAACCACCCTTTGCGCTCCCAACTCTGAAGCTATGGTGAGCCCCTGGATTAAAGCCTCGTATTCTGCCTCGTTGTTAGAGGTTCGAAACTCAAATCTCACGGCAAACTGGAGCTCCTCTCCTGCTGGGCAAATCACCACTACCCCTGCACCGCATCCCGCTTGGGAAACCGATCCGTCCACAAATACCTTCCATAATTCCAACTCTGGACCCCGAGTTGTTTCTTGTATGAAGTCGGCCAGAGCTTGAGCTTTGATGGCCACCCTAGGCTCAAATTCCACATCATATTCACCCAGCTCCACTGCCCACTTCACCATCCTCCCTAACAGATCTGGACGACTGAGTGTTTGTCGGAGTTGAGTGTTTGTCCTCATAATAACTCTGTGGGACAAAAAGTAGGGCCTCAACCTCCTAGCAGCGATCATAACAGCCAGAGCTGACTTTTCTATCTCGGAATACCTCACCTCCGGTCCTTGTATCATTTTGCTAACATAATAGATAGGATGCTGCACCCCTGCATCCTCCCTGAGAAGCACCGAACTCAGTGCTGTATCTCCGACAGAGAAATACAGATATAACACTTCTCCCTGCACCGGCTTAGTAAGCAGGGGCAACGTGGCGAGATGATCCTTCAGCTCCTGAAAGGCCTTCTCACACTCCTCCGTCCATTCAAATTTCGACCCCTTTCTCAATATTTTGAAGAAAGGGAGACCCCGTTCTGCTGACTTTGAGATGAATCGGCTCAGAGCTGCAATACGTCCATTCAACCTTTGGATTTCCTTTATGTTTCTCGGGGACTGCATTTCCCGAACAGCCCTGACCTTGGAGGGGTTCACCTCGATCCCTTGCCTAGTAACCATATACCCTAGGAATTTTCCGGTTTGCACTCCAAAGGAGCATTTTGCGGGATTCAGCCTCATTCCACATCGCCGGATCACTCCAAAGACCTCCTCCAGGTCTGCAGGGTGGTCCATTGCTGCAACGCTCTTGACCAGCATATCATCCACATAAGCCTCCATGTTACGACCCAACTGTGCTTGGAACACTGTATCCACCATCCTCTGGTAGGTAGCTCCGGCGTTCTTCAGTCCGAAAGGCATCTTCACGTACCCATACGTTCCACATGATACGACAAAGCAGGCTCTAGGGATATCCTCCGTGGAGAGCTGAATCTGGTGGTAGCCCTGATAAGCATCCATCATGGACAACAATTCACATCCAGAGGTGGAGTCGACCAACTGGTCGATCCTAGGTAGCGGATAATGGTCCTTAGGGCACGCCTTATTGAGGTCCCTAAAATCTATACACATCCTCCACGAACCTGATTCCTTGGGTACCATGACAGCGTTGGAAAGCCATTCCGGGAACTGCACCTCCACTATGTGCCCTGCTTCCGACAGCTTTACCACCTCCTCCTTTATAGCCCTGTCCTTCTCCGGACCGAATTGCCGCATCTTTTGTTTGACTGGCCTGGCCAGTGGGTCCACGTTCAGCCTGTGGAGCGCTACTTTTGGGTCGATTCCGATCATATCTCTTGGTTCAAAGGCGAACAAATCCGCATTCCTCCTGAGGCTCTGCACCACTGCCTCGGCCACTTCATGACTCATTTGAGTCCCAATCCGGGTGGTGAAACCCACCTTGTTAGGATACAACTCCACCTGCATTAACTCCTCCTCGGGTCTAACCCTCATCTCTGGGTCGAGTTCCTCCTTCTCCGTCATCCTCATCCTCTTCTCTCGGCCTCTGCCCTGCTGATCCGGCACTCCCTGCACCAGATGAGTGGATTTCTTGACAATGTCAGCATAGCACCTCCTTGCGGTAAGCTGGTCACCACTGACCTCCCCCACTCTTGTTCCTACCGGGAACTTCAACTTCATGTGTGTCAGAGAGATGATAGCCGCGAAGCAGTTTAACATAGGTCTTCCAAAGATAACATTGTAAGAACTGGGGGCTTCCACTACCAGGGTCATGCTATCCAAGGAAAGACTTATAAACAAATCAAAATAAACAATCAAATCATGTTATTCTATGGCAAAGAGATTACATCATACACCTATATAAAGGGTCATGCTTTCATTCCAAGATACACCACAACGGAAGTTGGAGAATCAAGAGCAAAGGCGAAATCCTCTCCAACATTCAAGGTGTCATAAAGTCCTCCAGAAGCAGCTTACGATCCAAGATCAAGGTGTGGAGCCCCTTCGATCGCGTTTATCTAAGCAACCTATCCATCAAATTCCAAAGGCAACCGATAAGAAGAATCAGAGGCTTTTAACTATAGATTGTCACATAAAGTCCCAAATAAATCAATAAATTCTAATTGTGCAATTTATGTTGTTACAACATTTTTCTATGAGAAGTTGAACGAAGACAAATTTATGCAAATCCACCAACAAATTGATTTGTTGGCAAATGATCATGATGATTATGATGGACCACTAATTTTTATGAGGAATTAAATGTCGATAAGACTTTAATTGAAGATCTATTTTCCCCATCATGTGAATACTTCTCGGATGAGATTGATGATACAATTTCTTACCATGAAATTATTGATACCTATGTGGAGGTCAGCAATGGTTGTTATGATCAACTACATTTTTTATGATGAGAAGTCCAATGAAGAATACGTCCATCGAGTTTTGGATGTGTTTGTCTTCAAAGCTAAATCAGATTCGATTACTTCCATGCATGGTTGTGGCTGCTGCATTTGTTTTACAGATTTTTGCTCACTTGGTCCATACATTTATGAATGCTATGGTTGATCCATGGGTGCACGAGTATAAAGATGTCCCGGCCCGTCTTTGCACATACACGGCCTACACGATTCGAGGACGAATCATTTTTAGGGAGAAGAGAATGATGGAGAATATTAGAAGATTTGATTAGATCTGTTATTTATTATCTTATATTAGATTTGATATAGTTTATCTTTTAGAATATTTGTTTTGATTTGTTACGTTTTAATTATTATGGTGGTGATTTATTGTTCTAGGATTCAATTATTAGTATAAATAGGAGTCCAGTATTGTATTAAATGGTTGATTTGATATTTTTATAATAGAAAACGAGTTTTGTTCCCAGTTTATGTCTTTTTCAGGATATTCTTAGAATCAACAGATTTAGACTCACGTTTTGTTCTTCTCTCGCTTCTTCATGTATCAGATTATGAACTTAAAGAATAAGTATGACAATAAATTCTAAAGTACATTAGAAGCTACAATTTAGAGAGGGGAAGACATGGTCAAATAAATATAAAAAGTATAACATAATTATGAAATTTAAGAAATTATATAATTAATAGATAAAACACGTATTAACACTTCAATATATATAAATATTAATCTTATCATGTTTTACATCTTTTTTTAGTCATTTTTTGAAAAAACCAACTTTCTTCACACATTATATTACGATATTTAACAAACAAATGAAATTTCATTAAGTCTAAACTTTAATTATCGTAGTACACAAATAGTAAAACAATGAATCAAAGATAATACTATGCATACATGTTTCCCCATATAAAGTTCATGATTATGCTCCCAAATTAAGGGACTAAAAGAGAAAGTGAAAAGGAGTGAGATGTTGAGAATGTCATTCTACGTTCAAATTAATTTTAATATTGTAAAAAATTAATAGTTATAAAAAAAAATGAGCCCACGTGCAACGCACGTGCTCATTGCTAGTATATATATATATATATATATATATATATATATATATATATATATATATATATATATTCTCTATTATAGAGATAATTAATCTTGTCAGTAAGAAACACCATATAATTCAATAAGGGATTTCCTATCAATCAATTATTGAACAATTGTATCGAGGATAGTTCTTGCGGCGGATGACATACGCGTGGATACCTGAAGTGGTGAATCAATCGCTCAAGTCCGATTAATTACCACAAGTAAGTTATTCCAACTTTAGCATAATCAATGCTCAACGTTTAATTCAGTTATAAATCATGATCATAATTCTCGACTGTTTATTCCGCTGCATACATTAGATATAGTCGAGAAATCCTAACAGTGGTATCAGAGCCCGGGGCTCGATTTATAATTGTTTTAAAATTTAAATTAATTGTGAATTACAACTTTGATAATTGAAATTCTGCGATTTTGTTTTTGAAATTAGTTTTCAATATTAATTTTGCATAATTAGGTTTGGAAATTAATTTTGCATTATTTGCGAAACTGGTAGGTTTTGTTCTAAATTCTGAAAACTGAATTACGCACAAGTTTTCGAAACCCATCTTGAAACCTGTTTCAAAACATCCTTTTGAATCTTGTTCTTTCTCTAATTTCAAAACAAGAATACGCAACAAATTTAAAACCAAAATAGTTTAAGGAATGGCAAGCGCTTCTGCTACTGTTGCTGCGGCACTCAGCGCGGCGACGGCGGTGGCGGAGGCCGGAGTTGCAGAGCTGCTGCTGATGCGCAAGACGTGGACAGTGGCAGTGGCGTGGCTCTCGACAGGCAGGGGTTCTGCTGCTGCTGCGGGGCTCGGCGTCGGCTGCGGCAGTCGGGGTTGCGGCGGTGACTGGCTGCTGTAGTTGCTGAAGATGGTGGTAGCGACTATCCTGTTGCTGCGTGCTGTTGACCGGCGACGGCAGTAGCGGCACCGCGCTGCTGCGCTAAGAACGGCGACGACGGGGCATTCTTGACGGCGGCGGCGCGGCAGTGACGGCGGCGGCGCGGCAGATACAGTTGTGCCCAGTCCTAATCCTAAAGGGTTTTGGGCTGGGCTTGGGCTACTGACTGAGCTTCCTGAACTGAGTTTTGGCCGGACTGATATTGGGCCTTGGAGGTTAGGCTAGGGTTTTGGATTTGTTTTGGACTTGGGCTGGAACAATTGGGCTGGGCTTTTCTGAATTTTGGGCTGGGATTGTTTTATTATCATGCAGCCCTATCGGCTGCTGCTATAAAAAAAAAAAAACATTAATTTATTTAATTAATTAGATCTATTAAAAATCCCAAATTGCAAATATCAATTTATTAGACTATTAAATTTTATTATTATTGTTTTGAAATAATAATAATAATAATAATAAACTTATACATTTATGTTAACTAGTTGTCCACCCGTGCGATGCACGAGTTAAATATTTTCTGTGAATAAAAATTATAAATATATATAAAACCTTTCACAAAATGGCAAAAACAATATTTACAATATTCATAATATTAATATTATACGCATAAGAAAGATGAAATAGTATAAGATTTACAGGAAATGATGGAAAATGTAAACTATATATAACACATATAAAATTTTGGTGCAATAGTATAAAAGTAACTAATTACAAATTACAAATTCCTAAACACTTCCCTATACACAACATTAACAGTGGTGTTTGTATGTTTTTTTTCATCATCAAAAATTAAAACTTTTAAAATTTTCCTATTTGTGACTCGTGAGAAAGCAACGTATAACTGACCATGACTAAAAACAGGCTTACGCAAGTAAAGGCCAACATTAGTTAATGATTGACCTTGACTTTTTTTTATCGTCATGGCATAGGATACTGTAATAGGAAACTGGCGTCGTTGAAATTTGAAAGGTACTTTTGAATCAGAAGGAGTCATCGATAATCGAGGGATCAATACCAATTCACCTGCACTTGATCCAGTCATTATTTTTGCTTCAAGCACATGATCTCCCAATCTGGTAAGAAGTAACCTTGTACCGTTGCACAAACCTCGGCTCGGGTCAATGTTCCTTAATAGCATAATCGACGTTCCTACCTTCAAATGTAGCTCATGATTTGGAATTCCCGAACACTTGACCCCATTTAGGAATTCAGGAGTATGGACATTCATAGCAACATCTCCTGTCGTGTCTGACTTGCTTGCGCTATCGGAACTGAAATACGGACGACTATCTCCAGTATTTTTCTCAATCATATACTGGTTGATAGAGTCAACAACATCTAAAGTAGGCGCAAGTATAGCACGTTGTTGTAAATATTCAGGGTCATGAATTCTCTCAAAGAGGTTAGAATAAGTACTTTCTACAATTGATGCAATAGGATCAGTACCATTTTGCAGCAAAATATCATCAGGTATTCGTATGACCGACAAACCATCATTTCCTTCGCCAATGGTCCCATTTCCAATATCTTGTAACCACTGCGAAAATTCTGCTAAAGCTGAAGCCTCAGTTTCAGAACCCAAACTTTGCAGTCTCATATTCTTCGTCAATCGAAGAACTTCGCAAGAGTTCCATATGTAGGATGCGTTAATCGTTGCATTGACAATATCTTGTCTTCGAACTTTTGGAATAACTGGTAGTATTTGACGAAAATCACCTCCAAAAACTATTGTCTTACAACCAAATGGTTTTTTTCCGTTTTCCATGTCAACGCACTTCATAATATCCTTAAGACTTTTGTCTAAAGATTGGAAGCAAAATTTGTGCATCATAGGAGCCTCATCCCATATAATGAGCTTAGCTTTAACAATAAGTTCAGCCAGCTCGCTGCCCAGCTTGATATTACACATCGATTTTTCATGCGGAATCAAAGGTATCTTGAAGCGTGAGTGTGCGGTTCGGCCTCCTGGAAGAAGCAAAGATGCTATTCCACATGAAGCAACATTAAGAACCACATGTCCCTTACATCTAATTGCTGCAGACAATGTTTTCCAAACAAATGTTTTTCCAGTGCCTCCATAACCATAAAGAAAGAAAGTCTTACCCATATCTCCTTCCGTTGACTCCATTATTTTATCAAAGATAACACGTTGCTCGTCTGTCAACTTTGGAAGTAGCTCCTGAAGCTCCTTTGACAACAAAGATCTATCATATTGCAACTCTTCATGCAACAACCTGTTTTGGCATGTTGCAATATCATCGAAGTCCGGCAGCGGCATTGTCTCAAAATTTCTTAGGCTACTTCCGCACCTACGTAGTATATGCTCAATTTCAATGAGAGCAAGATTCTTAATCTGAGCCTCCGTTAGCTTTAGATCTGTAATGTTAGTGAATGAGTTTGAATTACTTAATTGTTAGAATAAGATACTGATTAAGAACAATTAAAAAATTCATGTAAATCATATACATACCTTGGTTGTGAAAAAATTGCCGTTGTTTGTATAGGATGTCATCCGACAGATATTCCCAACATTTTTCCCAAACAATTTCTGGCCTTCCCATACAGTTCTCTATTAATAAAGTGGAGAACATAGTTCGTAGAGACTGTGCAGATGCCCAAAAACTTGCCTCAGTCAATCCATCAATATACTCACTGTCATCTTCCAAAAGACCAAATGCATAGCACGCGTCTCTATATGAATCATACTGTACATGATGTGCTACTTTCATATCATCGTGACATTTGGCTCCACGAACAACATTGATTAAGCATCTAAGATAATAGGAATCACCTGCTCCTGGCGGCACATAGTATGGTCTTCCCAAAGCAATTCCTTGACTCCTAGGAATCCATTTTTTGGCGTCTTGCCTCCAAACAAAGTGCTGAGGAAATTCTGCATATGTGAGGTTACTTCCTTCTGGATACTCAATGTTTGCCTTGAACCAAGCTTCAAACTTGCTTGTGTTGAAAGGTTGCCTATCAATAACATGTTCAATGTCTTGGGTTTCTGAAAAAAACAACACTTTGTTCACCGGGAAGATGGAAACTCAATCGTTCTACAGGAGGCTCTCTGTATGCTATATCGAACCCAAATATTCTCCACATAGACTCACATGGTGAAATGTATCTGCAATCGTAGTACATTTGGACCTCATCAATTACTTTGCCATTTTGTGCATCCTTCTTGCTCTTTAAGAACTGTGCAGTTGCCCAATCACATCCTTTGTTTATGTATTTGAATAAATACTTAATAGAGCGTGATTGGTTACACCACTCCATATTCTTGTGACCTCCATATCGTAGTAAGAGATAAGGATTGTGTGGAACTACGAATCGATTATCAACAGGAACTCCATTTTTCATGATATTTCTTCCATTATCCCTTCGCCTGTAAATTGGATAGCCTTCATCACTGAACGTAGTGTTATCTACAAAATCATTTGGGAAAAACTTAGTACAACCCTTTTCAGACATGCATGGAGAATTTTTATTCGCATCTCCACAGGGGCCATGTATCATAAAAGTTTCAACTGCAGCGTAGTAGGCAGGATAAATATTCACATCTGGAATTTCAGCTGATATGATCCTATCTATATCAACCCCAGTCGGATATCTATCTTCAGCAGCTAGGAACAATAATATATGTGCATGAGGTAAACCTCGCTTTTGAAATTCTACTGTGTATACCACTGCACGAATATTTGATAAAATAATTTAGATTAGAAATTGAAAAAATTAAAGCATCTAAATGAGTGCACACCAGAATCTATATTATCTTAAATATGAAAATGGACATGATAATAAAATTTATAAACAACTGTAGCGTACCTGCTTTGACACGGCCGAAGACTCTATTCTTCTTCAAATCTTTGATCAATCCGTCCAATTTCATCTTGAAGACCCTACAAACAATATATGGCCGATCTTCAGGGTTCAAACCCTTTTTATCTAGGTATCGAGTTATTTCAGGCCATTTAGCATTGCATGTTAAAGTTATAAACAAATCGGGATATCCAGCCCATCCACAAATAGTCATAGCATCTTGAAAATTTTGAATCATATATCTAGGACCTCCAATGTATGATGATGGCAAAACCATTGGCAATCCCCGATTTGCTAGATTTCTGTCGCCTCTAAGAGTTTTTTTGATTCAGCTTAACCCATGTTAATCTTCCTGACTCTACAATGGTGTACGAATCTACCACTATCTGTTGAGTCAATCTTCTTGAAGATAAAATGACACACACTTCACCATCTCTATCGTGAAATCTATACGCAAAGAATTGTCTAGTTGTGACACGTTTCCTTTTCTTTTGTGCAGTACTTGTTGTGTTTGATAATGAGATGTCTTCCCTATACCCATCTTCTCCATAAGGAAAGATAAGAGGGTACTGCAATCCAAGATAAGATGCATGCAGCTCATTAATCCACTTCAGATACCCAGTTTTTGTTTCGACAATAACATCTCGATTACCTAATGCTTCATCAAAGTCTCCTACAATCAATGCTGCTACTTCAGAAGTTGTTGGAAGATTATACATCCTACCATCTTTATCTCTTCTTCCAATGAGTTTTAGCTTCACATTAGCATCATTGCACTGTTGAATTTTGTCTCGTGCCATCCTAAAAGTTTGAACTAAGACATTGTTATTATCAAGCATCTCCTTCAAAGCTTGAACAATATCCGTGTCAAGTCCATCTGAATTACTTCGTGACCTATAATATTAGAATGAAATCTTAATATCATATAAATGTGTTGAATGTTTGATACGATATGGTGCAATTATATAAAAAAAAATTATTCATACCTCACAGAGTTGATTCTATTTGCAACCTCATTTTCAATGTCGTATATGTACAATTGGGCAAATTTTGGAGCTTGATCTTTAGCTGGAATCAAGCTACCGATCAAATGGTAGTTTTGACCATGCAATTTGAATATAGGTGGAGAAGTGCCTGTGTTTTGCGTATTATCAATTTTTCCTCCCATTGACGTGAAAGAAAACATGTTGTTGTAAGAACGAATGTTTTTTATGAAGTGATTGCTTTTTGGAGTGTTGCCACTTAAAAGATCCATCAACAATTGCGGAGGTTTTTTCATCTTTGGAAGTTCTTCTTTTCCTTGCAAACAACATGTTGAGTATTTTGGTTTTTTTGCCCCATAGCTAGACCGTAGCCTTTCCTCGTACCAAAAAAAAGCACCGCAATACTCACACTTAAATTCTGCATTACCTAGATCCCAATATTCTGAACAAAGTAAAAACCATAAATTAAAAAAAAATTATCACAATATATTATAATTTATAGATACTGTAAAAAATTATAATAAATATATAAAGTGTATGAGATGATAACCTGTTGAATTAATATGATCGTCGACCATGTTGTCTTTATGAGTATCCGTAGCAGAATTCAATGGGCGTTGAATTTCATGAACAATATGCAGGTTACTAAAACAAAACAAAAATCGTATTATGTATGTATTATGTATATATACTATGTTTAGCATAAAGTAAAAAAATTAACAGTACCTGGCATTTTTTCGAGTGGAACGACGAAATGTTTGATCACCTAGACAAATTTTTTAAAAAAATTTAATTTTTAAAATTTTACAATAAAAAAATATGCAATGTAACCATAAAGTTATAAAAACAAATCATACACGATTAAAAAAATATATAAAATTCGTAATAACATTTTAGGATTATGAATAGTTATAAAAAACATATATTCATGTACCTTTAGTAGCTGAAAGTTGGTTTGCTCTTTCGAAGTTCACTGAATTATAATTTAACATATTTTTTAGTACTCATTACAAAAAAAACTGAAATGTACTAAGGTTTTTAAATAAGTAGAATAATTATATAAAATAAATATGTGCAAATAAATACAAAAATTAAATTAAATTACCTTGTTCGTTTATTGAAGAAGATAAGTTTGGAGTAGTTTTATTGGGATTTCCTCTTTCTGTTTTTTGCAATCTTGCAGCATGTAGTTTACCTTAAAAAAGGTCCAAACTGGTTAAGGAATGTAATATAAAAAATAAAAATGTATATATAAGACAACGAAACTTTGACTTTCATCCAAAATTAAATGAACTTACTTGTATCAACTGTCCTTGGTGGATAAGACAATGAATCAGCACCTACAACACTTGTAGACAATCGAGCAATTTTCGTTGTCGAGGAATCTAATTGGAAAAAGATAAAAACAATAATTTGTAGCCTAGGCTAATTTGTTGGGAATTGTTTTTTATATTAATATTAAATATGTTACCTACTGAGCTTCCTCGACGCTTGTTATTCATCCGACTCTAGCGTATATTTCGTGCTTCTCGTGAATGAGTTTCATCCATTATTCCTATATATATATATATATATATATATATATATATATATATATATATATGATAAAAGTATAAAATATTGTTAAGTAGACTTAAATTACATAATATATACATATATATATGTATTGTTAATAAAGCCATATTCCTAAAAGTAAATGCTCATATAATAAATTAATTAATAAAATATACAATAAATTTACATTTAAAAAATATTTTAGACTCATAATATATATATTTTTAATTTTTTTAATCATATAATTAAAATTTATAATATTTGTTTAATATGTCAAGGTCATAGTGATGTTAGAAAAATGAATGTAGTAATTAATAACTTATAAAAAATATTAATATTGCAAATAATTAATAAATCAATAAATTAAACTAATATGTTATTAACATTATTAGCATGTGTGACTTTAATTAATTAACTGTTAATAACTTTTTTATTTTTATTTTCAGTAATTAAATAAATAATTTATCTTTCATTAGTAATTAGTAATTATTAAATATATAAATCAGCCTTATATTTGGGCTGAAATTTAATTATATTAACTAATCCTAAAGACTGGACCAAAATTTAAAATGAATAAGTAAAATACAAACCCATTAATTCAGCCCACATTCAAAACATAATAAAAAAAAACGCAGAAGCCCAATGAATGAGCCCAGCTGGCCCATTAATCTAACGGTTATAAAGCGGCACCTCCCATCCCTCATACCCAAACCCTATTTTTACGCGAAAGTGCTGCTCTATAAATAGGTGTCCCTGAACAGACACCATCCAGCTGCTAACGCCTCTCTTTCTCTCTCTAAGAGTTATGTCTCTCTCTCTAGATAGTTCTTCAGTATTCTAGGTTTCTCAGTCTCTACTCGTCTGCAATTTGTGTCTCTGTACATACTTCTTGAATCTTCTATGTCTATGTATATTGATATTCAGCGACAGAAGTTTTTATGTATAATATGCTACTGCCAATCTTTATCCAGTGACACAATTTCTAGCAAAAAATCAAAGAAAATATTTTTGAACGATTATGTTGGATGTTTTTTATATGGATCTGGTTTTGAGAACAGAGTAAATGATACATCCGTGGCTCTCGATTTATTTCAGATCTATTTCACAGATTAATAAAGATTGATCTGTTGACCGTTCACTGATCTGTTTTTGGAGTCATGCATGTACGTATTCTTGTTCAGATCTGGTTTTTTGCTTATGATTTTTGTTTAATGGTCACCGGTTGAAATAACCTGATGTGATCTTAAAGTGTCGCTGGTAAAAAAGCCGAAGAAAACCCTTAGTTTTTAGCCTAAGATTGGTTTTAAACTTTGGTTTATAAAAACTTCAAAAATATCAACATTTGGTACGATAAATTCTGTATCCGTCTTGTTGTAGCTCAAATCTTTGTCTCTTTGACTTTTATTTGATTTGTTTTCGAAGTCGTGCATGTTCGTAATATTGTTTAGATCTGATATTTGCTTATTGTTTTTTTTATTTATCATGATGTTGATGCATAGCTGGGATAAAAATCAGAACAAAATTTGTAATTTTAATCCAAAGGTTTGTTAAAACTATTGGTTTTTAGCCTAAATTGGCTTAAAGCTTTGGTTTATAAAAAATTCACAAATATCAACGTTTGTTAAGATAAAATCTGTATTCGTCTTATTTTGGCTTAAATCTTCGTTTCTTTTGCTGTTGATTGAGCTGTATTCAGACTCATGCATGTCTGTATTGTTGTTTAGATCTGATAATTTTTTATGATTTTTTTATTTGTCATCAGTTCTAATAAGATTAGTTATGTTTATGTGTTGTTATACAAATCCGAACAAAATCTATACATTTAATCCAAATATTTGTTAAAACTTTTCGTATATTTAGACCTGTATATTATCAACAAATGGAAAATGTATTGTTTTGTGGTCTTATTTTGCCCTAATGCTTGGCGTCCAATTCTGTAACCCTAAGTTTTTAGCCTAAAATTGGCTTTAAACTTTGGTTTATAAAGAGTTCAAAAATATCAACATTTGGTACGATAAATTCTGTATCCGTCTTTTTGTAGCTCAAATGTTTGTCTCTTTGACTTTTATTTGATTTGTATTCGAAGTCGTGCATGTTCGTAATGTTGTTTAGATGTGATATTTGCTTACTATTTTTTTTATTTATCGTTACTTCAAATAGGCTTGGTGATGTTGATGTGTAGCTGGAATAAAAATCAGAACAAAATTTGTAATTTTAATCCAAAGGCTTGTTAAAACTCTTGGTTTTTAGACTAAAATTGGCTTAAAGCTTTGGTTTATAAAAACTTCACAAATATCAACATTTGTTAAGATAAAATCTGTATTCGTCTTACTTTGGCTTAAATCTTCGTTTCTTTGACTATTGTTTGAGCTGTATTCGGACTCATGCATGTCTGTATTGTTGTTTAGATCTGATAGTTGATTATTGTTTTTTTTATTTGTCATCAATTCAAATAATATTAGTTATGTTTATGTGTTGTTGTTAGACAATTCCGAACAGAATCTATACTTTTAATCCAAATACTTGTTAAAACTTTTGGTTTATTTAGGACTGTATATTATCAACAAATGGAAAATGCATTGTTTTCTAGTCTTATTTTGCCCTAATTCTTGGCGTCCAATTGTGTAAAGCATGGATGATATTTATTTTTTCATAGACTTGTTCACATAAACATAAAAATAGCTAACAATTCATCTGGAACATATATGACTTAGAATTATAACATAATGATCTATATATCTGATCTTCTTTAGAGTAATCACAGATTATAATCTTAAAAAATAAATATGTTTATACTACATATTTGTTGGAACTTTTAGCTTTTATCATGTAATAGCGAAATCAGTTTGGAGATATATGCGCATCATACACATGGGGATTTAAACAAAGAAACTGTGGAAAAAATGAAAACTATATAGAAATTAGATCAAACCTGTTGTATTCTGCTATACTATTTTTGTTTACTTTGTTGAAATAACCACTCCACTGTACGCGAAATCTTATTTTGTAGATCCTGTATTGTACCTGTTGTTTGATATCTGAGCAAAAAGAAAAATTGATCTGCCTATTCAAAAAAAGAAGTTTTTAAATCGTGAAAATGGTGACCTATTTTGACGGTTTTCAAATTCATGTTATAGCAGTTATGAATTTCAAATAAAATCTGATAAATAATTTAAATATTAAAGTTTCTATTGTTACATTGTTTTAGTAATATAAATTTTTAAACGAAATGAATTTTATGTAATAATCTACTAATATATTTTTTTTTTCCTTCTTACTGTACAGGTAATAAAGATAAAACCAGCTTACTATGTGATTAGATTAGCTTAATTGGACTAATACTATTAGAGATAAGTTCAGTAATTTGAATTGCTTTATTTTAATAAAATTGTGTTGTTTGTGATTATGACTGTATCATCAAGTTTTATTATGTAGTTGAATTAATCTAAAATGGAAAATTATTAATTATTGTTAATTATATTTGAATTTTATCAATATTCTTAACATTAATCTGTTGGTTATATATGTTTTATGAGTTTAATTTGAAATATTTGCATTTTGTGTGTAGTTGATAACAATAGTTTTCTTAAAGTAGGTAATCTGATGATTTGTTAAAGGAGATGGAAATCATATAAGGTAACTTTTATGTTTTAAATATATGTTGATATTTACTTACACTGTTGTTTTATTAATTTTGTATATTGATGCGTACAATTTTATGTATTTGATTGCATATAACAATAGAAACAAAACATGTATTTGAATTCTGAAATGAAATTCAACAATAAACTAAATTGTACATAAATTATCACCTATACATAGGGAATGAAACTGAATGCATTAAAAAAGAAACATAAATTGAAATAACTTTAGATAAACTATAAATAAAAGTTGAATCCATCAACTTGTTGCATCTTCAATAACCAATCAGTAGGACACATTCTTTTTCTCAGAAGGTCAATCTCTTGATTCCTGACTCATCAGTTGGGATAACTCCAAGTTTTGGCCTAGAAAACGAATTAAGAAAGATTTGAATTGAAAATTATATTCTTAAATAACCTTATTTTTTAAATCAAGAAAAAATAACTACCTGCATGCGAAATTAAGATTTCTAGCTCCACATTTATTGCAAGCAATGAACGTCCCGAATGAGTCATACCATTGCATACACTGCAGGCACGCAACATCCAACCATTTTTTTAGACTATCAACTGTCCCAACTATTGCTGGCCTCGTAAACCTTTCGTCCTGAAAAATTAATTTCTTAAGATAATAGATAATTATAAATTATAAATTACTAAAATACAAAAACATTAATTAATGTACCAAATTTTTAGTAATAACCCGTCGCACGTATGAAACTGGTAGCGCACTGATAATTTCAACCATTTTTGTATCTACCGTAAACATTATCTTGTTCCTGTTCGTTGTTGTTTTGTATGGACTTGTGTCTTGCACAACCAAAAAGTTCTTAAGAGAATAGAAGTATCCTTCGACTGGTGAACATCTGAATTTTAGTAGAGATGCACCTTCTATTGTATAATGAATTCTGTCGCCCTGAGAAAGTTTTATGATTAGAATATGATTACATAAAATAAACATTAAACATAATTTATTAATTACCTCAGTGTCTTCGAACATGCACTCAATTGTAAGGATAAGATTAGGATTTCTCCTAACAGGCATGTGGTAGCAGTGTACCAATCTTGCATAAATTACCCAGTCTGTCTTTAGGGGGGTTAAGTCTCGAATTAGAGCAAATGATGGCTCCATCATTTTTATGACTTATCTGGTATATTTTTTGTTTGAAAAACGCAGAAATGTTGGTCTCATATTTATAGTCAATTTTTAGGTCTTGAAATTGTAGTTGGGGTCATGGAAAAGTGGGTTAGTTGGGTTAGTGGGGTATTTGGAGATACTGCAGAAAAATGAATTATTTTTTTTATTAATCTTTTTTTATATTTGTCTGTTCATTAATGTAATGTTTTGACCTTTTATACAGGGTTGTCAGTAATGTGGTTCTTCTGGATCAGCCAATCCGTAAATTAAGGTTGATGTGTGTTTTCTACACAAAAAAGGTAACTTATGTCAACATAACTTAATATTATATCACAAAAATAGTGTTTTATTTTAATTAAAAGATTTTAATTTGAATATATTATACTTCTTTCTTAAAATTTGGTGGTTTAGTTAGTTTTAGTATATACTTTGTAAAAAAAACATACGTATCTATTTTAAAATGGTGTAATACATTTTATAGAGTAAATTTTGATGCACAACTGGACTATATACACAATAACTATTTTTTAGGTGTATGCTTTCTTTAACATATTTTTTATAATTACATTCTTTTAAACTGAATCATTTATGTTGTTTCAAAAATATATCATTTTAAAGCCTATCTTTTTTAATTACTCTGTACATATAAGTCTGAACATATGTAACTATTTAAAAAAAAGTGCCAAATGGTACAGAAGTAAAAAAATATTTTATAGTTTATTGATATTGTTCTTATTGTTCTTATAAGTGTGTTATTATTTAATTATTTAATCATATAAAAAATAATATATATACATAATTGATGTTTTTTTATTTTATGTAATTATTAATTATTATTAATTATGTATACTTTTTAAAATTTGTCACGCTGAGTTATTGAATCTAATATACCTAGTAGCTGATTAATTTCGCATATATATTCAAGAAAAGTTCATGTATTTTATTGTAATTATACATGATAGCTGATTAATTAATGTAATTTTATCATGTTGTATGCAGCATCATTTGAATTTAATCAAGATACAATGTCAAAGTATTTACAGCCGTAAAGAATGAAGATGCAATTCAGGTAGGTTTGACATATTTATATAGTACTAAAATATAATGCATTACAGAAGTGTTGTTTGTACTGTGAAAAATGAATTTAGAAACAAAAACTGAAGCTTAATTCATAAAATTAGACACATACATAAAGTTGACTCCAGAACAGCTGGCAATCTATATAGTAGACACTGACATAAAATTGACTCAGAACAACCTAGGAATGAAAATAGATACTTTAACCCAAACATAGTAATAAACTAAAATGAAACAGGGAAATTGGACACCTATGTTTAGACACAACATTAAACTAAAATAGGAAATAGACATAGACATTCATACTAAGACTCATAACATGCTTCACATCCCCTCCTTTCCCTTCTTCTTTTTCATTTTCACCTCTCCAGAATCTCCAACATCTTCTTTCACCAATTTGTTTAGGGGAATTTCCTGATCTTCTTCTTCATCAATGTCTGCCTCGTACCCTTTCTCCAAATCTTTTTCGTTTTGTTTTTCTTCAGAATCTGCTTCCTCCAGCAAAAGGGTATTTTTTTATGGCTGTGGAAAAAATAAATTAACTTACTACTTTTCTTCAAATAGTAAAAAAACTTAAATTATTTTGTTTATTTGAAATCAAAACAAATTGAACTTACTTTCTTCTCGCAATACGTATCATAGAAGATGGATAATATTTTTGCATCAGCAGTAACTTTTGTGACATTATAAGTCACCAAATATCTAGTATGGTCAGTCTCTTTAACTTGAATTTTGAATATCCCAACTCGGTTATTCAAGGATTCCTCAACTTGCATTGGTAGGAAATCGAATGCCTCTGGCTGAATTTAGTAGGTGTCAGTTTATAGAAAAATAGATATAAACATTACGTAAATCTGATTAAAAAAGTGAAGATTACATTATCCTTCATCATATCTATTGCGCTCTTCTGTATGAGTTCTATGCATTCACTATCCCACAACATAGCTTTTGCAACCCCACTCTCATCATTCAGTAATACCTCAATTTTGTACCTATTTCATGATAAACTGGTTAGTCTAACAGGTAAACAATTTTATTAAGTGTAGTATGGAAAGAATTTATAAATCATTCTGTACCTGTACACACCACGGGTGTCTTTAATTCCACATTTGACACATAAAAGGTATCCTCCTTCCTTAGTCAGTTTTTTAGAACACTTAGTACATGCTAGGTAGCACCACTCAAGACAGAGTCTCCACCTGTATTATTGTGGCCGCAACCCAGTAATAACCTGCATTTTCGCACCTAACTATTTCTGCTAGATTCTTAACATCAGCTTCTCCAGACTTAAAAGCATCAACTATAGTTGGGGCAGAGTAACTTTCTATAGTTGTCAGAGCAGCGCCTAATATTCCTGACTCTAACAGACTACAATGCAGTTTAAAACATCTTTTAATTATTGATAATGTTATGTGATATGTTGTTGAATTGAAAAAACAATAGATAACATAGATAATTTTACCGCTTGTTGAAACTCTGAAATGGATCCTTCTTTCCGTTTACTGTTATCTTTGTCACATTTTATGTATTACAGAACCTTATTTGATCTGCATTATTTATAAAGTTATTTTGCAGAATACGTTTTTAGCAAAACATGAAATTAATTATATTACTATACCTCCAAACTTCGACACACGACCAAACTCAATTAGCACAATTATGCTGTCCTCAAAATCTGATTCAACGAAGGGCAGCAACTTGTCTATGTATTCATCCCAAACAGTGCACCTCACAATCTGCTTCTCACAATTTTCCAAAGTGAACTCCATTCTTTTGCCCCTAGCAGTCGTTACTGGTGGCAAGTTGCAGGAAGCAACTCTTCCAATGACATCTAATATGTAGCAATTATAAAAACATAGTATAGCATCAGTAGTTTTATATTATGAAGATTGAAATTGATATTGATATTTACATGAAATTGCACTCTTACCAAATAGAACAAATTCGAAAATTTCATTGTTGTTCTCAATATCTCCAAACGACTTGAGCTGATAAGATGTGGCAGGAAATTTGTCATCGAAAATCTCCTCCATTTTTGTCTTCCTCAGAAAAATTATTTTCATTGCATGGCTTGTTGTGCGGAACTTCATCCTATTCTCAGTAACTATGAAATCCTTCACCACATACAAACGTCCCTCCTCTGCTTTTCCTTCAAAAAACTTAGTAGTCTGTCCTCTTACTGATGCATGGACACGATCACCCTTTATAAAACCAAGCACAAAAAAGTTACATCATAATTAAACATTTGAATTTGGATATAAATAATTTTGTAACGTTCAAATCAAACAATGTTGTATATATTATTTGTTTTTACCTCTCTGTCTTCGAAGATGTATTCAAAGCTTGCTATCTCACTTCTGTTGCCAAACGCAGGAACTTCGTAAAAGGCACAAGACGAACTTTCATGACCCACAGTGTAGTAGATGGGCATAGTTGCTTTACCAAGCTAAAAAATGGAGCCATTTTCAGTGTTTACTATGCAAAGTATTTTTCTGTAATAATTTGGTGATTTGGACGTCTCCAATATCTGATATTTATAGGAGATGTGACTTGATAAACTGAATTTGTCCACTACTCACCATAATGGACGTCAG
Organism: Ajuga chamaepitys; assembly: GCA_958295605.1. Taxonomy (NCBI): domain Eukaryota; kingdom Viridiplantae; phylum Streptophyta; class Magnoliopsida; order Lamiales; family Lamiaceae; genus Ajuga; species Ajuga chamaepitys. Next base: position 35,967,640 of record OY282498.1, on the reverse strand, counting down.
TTGCTCAAGTAGTGGCCTTATTCAGTTTTTCAAAAAATCAGTAATTGTTTTCAATAACCTAATAATAAATAATAAATTTGAATTGTAAATTAATATTTTCGTTATTATTATTTAGTTAATTTATTATTTATTATAATTAATATTCTGTTAGAAATGAAACATGGCTTAGATTTTAGATAGCTTAATTTAGTATTTATTTCAGTTAGAATAATGAAAAAACAAAATATTTGAAATTGACATTTCCTAAGAAAAGGTAAAATTCTGATGAATGTCAGTGACGCATATTTTAAATTTGGAAATTTGAAATTTGAAATTTGATTCTAAGTCGCGGTTTTCAGTAATGAAATTAGGAATAATTAGGATTAAATTAATATTAAAAAATTATTGTAGCTACTTAATGTATGTGTAACACGTGTCAATTGGCATTTAATTTATTCTGTGATATAACTGGCGCATGTGACTTTCCGTTTTTTTTTTTTTTTTAATTCAAAAATCCAAACTTGCGACACGTGTCCAGCGCGAAATTTCAGCGACTCTTCTTTAGTAGAATAGGTTGATTTGGAATTAATATTAAAGGTATACTTATTAATTTGAAATTAATATATATTAATATAATAGACTAATATTTAAATTTATTGATTAGATTAATAAATTTTGATAGTATTATTAATTTTGAAAGAATAATACTAGACCTCTACATTTATATTAATTTAGAATTAATATTAAATGTGTACATATATATGTATCTTAATTTAGAATTAATATATTTAATTTTAATCCACATTTAATTAAAGAATAAAATTTTAATTGGATTAATAATTGTATTCGTTGAGCATTTATATGATATTATGTGATAAGCTATTATTTGATTTTATGCTTATTCAATTTAAATTATAGTAATTTAAGACCGCTTTTATATTTGGGTAGGCGGCGCCCAATACACGTAGTCCGCGACATTATGTATGGGTAGACGGCGCCCAATATGAGTGGTCCGCATTTCTTATGCTTGGGTAGACGGCACCCAGTAATTGCGTTTAATTTAATATTAGATATTAAATTTAACAATTAGTATCACATATAAAATCCTCAAATAAATCCAAGTCTTATTTAGAAATAAAAGCGTCGTCCATCATAATTGTATGAAATTCTTAATCTCTTCGTCCACGAGTTTTACACTAAAGTGTTTACTCTAAAACGACGAGGTTGGGGCTCATTCATAGATGCATGGTTGACATTGTGTGATGGAAATGACTTGCTTAAATTATTTTGAGACGCCAAAGCGACCAAAAAAGTTTAAGAACGCAAAATTAATTGGATTAATTAACCAGGAATTGCAAAAATGTTGTTGCAATTGGCTTGGAGGCCTACTGAGTGATATTATTGCAGTCATCAGCCAAAGCAGAGGCTACAATAATATAGACTTGAATCTTGGACCACTAAGATTTATAATTATTATAAATCCGTATTTTGTGTTTGGGGACGCAAACTATGTTAAAATTAGTGTAAGCTAATCATTACAAAAAAATCCTTGTTTTGATTAGTGATATGAATGTGATCTTTATTTACTTTATTCTAATTTACTTTTCCGTTTGATTATTTTATGTTCGGATAAAAATGTCGAATTTGGCTTATAAATGTTTGATGGAATCAAACAAGTTGACTGGGTCTAACTTTACGGATTGGTTCCGATTCTTGCGCTTGGTGCTAAGGCAGGAAAAGGTTGAGTACGTCTTGGACGAACCAATCGATGTCATCCCCGGCAAGACTTCTCATGAGTATGCTAAGTTTGACGCAGATGCTCACAAGAAGCATGTTGAGGATGCCACGCTTAGTGTGTCATGTTGTCTTCGATGAGTATTGAACTGCATAGGCAACATGAACACATGCTCCCTTATGAGATGATAAAATACTTGGAGAGTCTGTACGCCTCACAAGCTCAGACAATGGAGTATGAGATACTTAGTGACCTCTTTAAGTGTAACCTTCATAATGGGGCTCAGGTTTCTGAGCATGTACTGAAGATGATCGGATTAATTGAGAGGTTGACATAGATTAGAACGGTGTTACCCTCAAGTGTCTCAACTAATCTGATTGCAGTCACTTCCTAGATCTTTTGAAAATTTCATGGTGAACTTCAATATGAACAACACGAAGGTGACTTTGCCTGAGCTTCACAACATGCTTAAGACCTATGAATCTTCTACCTCTAAAGGCAAATATGTGCTCATGGTGAGCTCTTCTGCGAACTCTTCCAAAAGGAAGAAGAAGAAGAAGAAGAAGAAGAAGAAGAAGAAGAAGAAGAAGAAGAAGAAGAAGAAGAAGAAGAAGAAGAAGAAGAAGAAGAAAGCATCTAGTGGTGCAGCCTTGAAGCCTAAGAGTGGAGGGATTCAAAAGAAGCTGAAACTGCCAAAGGATAAGTGTCTATTCTTTCACGAGAAGGGACACTGGAAGAGAGACTGTCCAAAGTTCAAAGCACAAGGTGCATTAGTTGGGAGCTCAGGTATGTTTGTCATTGAGTAAGCAATTCACAATTCTGGGTATTGGATACAGTTTGTGGCTCACACATTTGTAACAATGTGCAAGGCCTAAGTAACAGCAGGGAAGTGAGGCCTGGAGAGGTAGACTTCGCGGGGGAAATGGAGCAAGATTTGCTGCTGAACGTGTAGGACTTATAGATTAGATCTTCCTTCAGGATATAGACTAGATTTACATGATTGTTATTTTGTTCCTACAATTTCAAAGAATATTATTTTTCATTCCAATGTTAGACATTCAAGGTTTTTTCTTCCATTTTGCAAACAGTAGATGCTCGTTTTAGCTTAATGGATTGTTTTATGGAAGTGTCTCTCTTTCGAATGATTTATATATGCTTGAATGTGAAAAAAATATTCTCAATGTACAAAACAAACGACCTAAGCTAAGTAATACGAATAATAAAACCTATCTTTGGCACTGTAGACTTGGTCATATCAATGAGAAAAGAATAGCAAGATTGAGAAAGTTAGACTATCTCACATTATTTGATTTCGAATCATATGGTGCTTCCAAATCTTGTCTCAAAGGAAAGATGACAAGTAAATCACTTTCTGGGAAAGGGCTACGTGCCAAGGTTGTGCTCGAGTTGATCCACACAGATGTGTGTGGACCGTTTCCAACTCAATCAAGAGGTAAATATTCGTACTTCATAACTTTTACTGATGATTTTTCAAGGTATGGATATGTGTATCTAATGAAACACATATCTGAGGCCTTCAAGAAATTTAAGGAGTTTAAGTTAGAAGTTGAGAAACAACTTGGGAAAAGTATTAAGACTCTCCGATCAGATCGAGGAGGAGAATACTTAAGCCGAGATTTTCTTGATTACTTGAAATCACATGGAATCCGGTCAAGCTGGACACCTCCAGGTACACCACAGATGAATGGAGTATCTGAAAGGAGAAATCGAACTTTATTGGATATGGTTCGATCCATGATGAGTTTCACCAGTCTCCCTTTATTCCTGTGGGGTTATGCCTTACTTACCACAGTTTATATTCTGAATAGAGTTCCTTCTAAATCAGTCGAGAAAACACCATATGAATTATGGTGTGGCAGAAAGTCGAGTCTTAACCATATGTGGACCTGGGGTTGTCCTATTTTTGTTAAGAAGATGGTGACTGATAAGTTGGAATCTAAAAGTAAATAATGTTATTTTGTGGGATATCCTAAAGAAACTAAAGGATATGAGTTCTATTGTCCTAGAGATCACAAGGTGATAGTATCTAGGAATGTGACGTTTCTTGAAGATAATTATGTCTCCAAGGAACAAGGTCACAACACGGTAGATCTTGAAGAAATTCAAGAACCACAAGATAACATGGAGGATGAGGTATTGTCTAATGGAGTGGACAAGAACTCAGTGGGAGTTTTTGATGATCTATTGGGAGGGAAAATGACTCTTAGAGGGTCACCTCAAGACAATGAGATGCATCAAAGACAAGATATTATATCAACTCCACCTCAAAAAAATCATAGTGAAATTCTTGAGAATATCCCAAATGTTGAAAACATCAACACGCAAGAACCTCATCACGATCAGAATAAACCGCCTGAACTAACGCAAAACCAACTCAATAGACCTCAAGGGAATCGTCGTGCACCTAAAAGGCTAAATCTATTGGTTGAGAACCAAGATGATGAGATTGATTCAGAAGACGACGAACCTAAAACCTATATCGAAGCGGTATCGGGCACCGATTCGAAGATGTGGCTGGCTGCCTTAACATCTGAAATGGACTCGATGTACCTCAATCTAGTCTGGGAACTAGTTGATTTGCCAGATGGGGCTCGCCCCACAGGCTGTAAATGGATCTTCAAGAAGAAGAGAGATGCAGATGGCACGGGACAAACCTACAAGGCTAGGTTGGTGGAAAAGGGTTATAGTCAACACGTGGGCATTGACTATGATGAAACCTTTTCGCCAGTCGCTAAGATCAAATCCATTAGGATATTTCTTACCATAGTTGCATACTAATACTTTGAAATTTGGCAAATGGATGTCAAAACAGCGTTTCTCAATGGAGAACTCGAAGGCACTGTGTATATGTCACAGCCTGAAGGTTTTATATCCAAAGAAAAGTCGAATGGAGTATGTAAGTTAAAGAAGTCCATTTATGGACTCAAGCAAGCATCTAGGAGTTGGAATATTTGCTTTGACAGAGCGATCAAATTGTTTGATTTTGTCAGAAGCAAAGAGGATCCATGCGTTTATTGTAAAAGCAAGAATGGAAATGTTATCTTCCTTATCATATATGTTGACGATATACTAATAATGGGAAGCAATTGTTCCATGTTGCAATCCGTGAAAGATTGGTTGTCTAGCTCCATTATGATGAAGGATCTGGGTGAGGCTTCCTACATCCTTGGAATTAGGATCTATCGAGATAGACCTAATAGGATGTTGGGATTGTCTCAGTCTACTTACATAGACAAATTGATGAGACGCTTCTCAATGGAAAATTCCAAGAAAGGATTTCTTCCTATGGGACATGACATTATATTGTCTAAGAAAGGTTTGCCTTTCTAATGACAAAGAAATGAGTCACATGAAGAAGATCTTGTATGCTTCGGCTATATGATCTATTATGTATGCCATGATATGTACTAGGCCAGATGTGGCTTATGTGTTGGATTTGTATACTGAAAGCAAAACTTTTTATATACAATGTTTCCAGTTATTCACTGTTTATCTCCTATCTGATTATATTTGCATTTTCACTATGTATGTGTCCCCATATCTCTTGCAAATAAGTAGGTCATATGATGTGTTGAAGATCACAGAAGATCATATGATTGGTTAAACTTAAAGAGATATAAAATGTAAATCACAGCTTAGACAACTTGAGGACGAGTTGTTGGTTTAGGCTGCAGTATTAAGTAGAAATAGTTTATCTTGACTATTTACTTATACTGGTACGTATTTACGTATTGATAGGATCACAATGAGATATGTTCTTCTGCCTAACCTTAGTGAAGAACTAGAGATCTCGGTGACTTATAATAATTTAAAGCCTAAATAAGATTACAGTTATGAATGATTGTTTGTGTGTCACTTTGATTTACTATGGGCAAGAGTTAAGATATAACTTTTATACTATGTATTTTGGGTGACAACAACTTGCATATAATAATTGGTAATTTGTATTTAAGTAACCGCATCCGTTTAGGATGATGATATCCCCTTAAGGAGCTCAAAAGGTTTATTGTACTAAACCCTGCAGGTTGATTAAGTTCAGGTACAATAATAAGGTTGTGTGGTACTACTTAAGGAATAAATAAGAAATTAATTGATTTAAGATGTCAGAGGCTTTAATTAATTAATGGATATTCGATATCTTAAAAGGTTTGTCCATGCAACAACACGTAATCCTAAGCATAAATAAAAACTAAGCACAACAAATAAAGCATGCTCGGAGAATTTAAATATGCTAATATACGAGAAGGTCCTAGCATGATAGTCTAATCGCAATTAATAAATCACGTAGACATAATAAACATGATAATAAATATCATTCATCCATTGAGCAATAAAGAAACGATAAAAATAAATAAAAATCATTCTTCGTGGCTCAACATGGAAAAATTAAATCCTAAACTATTACAATAATTTAGGAAATACAAATCTTCAAGCCTCTTGGGCCTTCACGTCGGGCCTCGCATACTCGAGAACGGACCGGGCTAACACGAAAAACACACTGGGCTAGTAAACAAGATGCATCGGCCAATGGACTGTCGGGCCGAAACCTTAGTCCACGCCCACACCACGGCCGAGGGTGCCGAGTCGTCTAGAGCCCTCGGGGCCTGCTGGGTCGAAGCTCAGCGCCTCGCGCATGCCCAGGCCCGTGCACGGCAACGATCTGCTAGGGTTTGCAAACCCTAGCCGCCGCCGCCCCTCCAACCGCAATCTGTCGGCCGCCGGGGCCTGCTGCTGCCGAGCGTCGGGCGACGGGGCCTGCTGCTACCAAGCACCGGGCGCCGGGGCCGCTGCTGTCGAGCGCCGGGCGACGGGGCATGCTGCTGCCGAGTACCGGGCGCTGGCTGCCTCCTGCCGCCGAGCGCCGGGCGACGGGACCTGCTGCTGCCGAGCGCGGGGCCCCGGGGCCGCTGCTGCCGGGTTCTTCGCGTTTTTCGTGTTCTTCGTCTTCGTTCTTCGACTTTTACAGATATTTCAACAAAATACAAGTAAAAACGAACCTATTCTAACCACGAATTTTCTCGTGGTAAAAACAACCCAACCCCAACAAACATGACGTAAAACGAGCCACGAAGAACGACAAAAAATTAAACATACACAACGCACATTTATAATCAATAAACAAATGTGAGACATAAATGATATAGTATGATTCTAAAATTGCCATAACTGATGGTCATCAAGAATGAGATATTGATGACATGCAATAGGTTAGCATGTGGTCTGTATCATATTCTTAGAGAATATAGTGAGTCTCACGACTATTGGATATTAGATATCTATGATGGACACATGGATTCTTTGGAGAGTATTGGTACACCCTACTATTAAACCGTTTGTTTACTGTCTACGGTTTATTAGTGTGTGGAGTGTAATGATCCTTTGACTTGAGGTCAATACTCATTTTGTTTGTTAAATGATGAACTTTGACCAAGTACAATGCTTGTCTCCCAAAGGAGGATAAAACATGTCTTGTGTTGGGTTCATCATGAAGCAAATGGAAATGATAGTTGAGCCAAGAATGAGATTCATTCCTCGATTGAAACTCGAGATAACACTCATATTTCGCTATATTATTTGACAATAAAGTCATTGGTCAATGCAAAAGATATATTCAATTAAAGTAATTGAATACGATCGAATGTGTCATATAATAAAGATGAAAAAAATGATTGAGCTATTTGGATAGACACATGGCAGATCCTAGGCTCAATCGGGTGGTTCGTGAATGAAGAGATATTACATAAACTTCATATAAAGGTTGTTTTACGAATTCATGTAAACGTCCTTCACATATCGAGTTCGCTGCACAACGCAGTCTAGGAGTTTTGTGCGGACTTTAATTAGATTATCGTCCATAATGGGGTCTGAAGGGTCACACTTTATGTGTATTGTTGTTTCGCTCAATGGTACAATGTTGGTGTTCCGGATTATATCTAATGATAGTACAAGTGGGAGATTGAAAGTAATGGACTAGATTATGATATGAGCTTTAATTAATTAATAGGTTATACTGATTAATTACGCACAACTCTGTCCTATTAATTACGCACAAGTAAGTTGTTCCAACTTTAACATAATCAATGCTCAACGTTTAATTCAATTATAAACCATGATCATAATTCTCGATTGTTTATTTCGATGCGTACATTAGATGTAGTCGAGAATCCTAAGACACACTCCTCCTCCTTCACTCCGGTGCGTCAAAAATAGAAAAATTTAAGGAAGCCCATGAAATCCTCCATTAAAAGTAATCGAATCTTCTCTCTATCCTCCCTTCGAACTTATATATCTTTCACAAATGCATCAAAGGGGGAACTCTCTTTTTTCTTTTTCTCTTTCACAGTTTGAAGGTCGAAAACTTTATGGTGTAAAGAAATTACTAATCAATCACTTCTCTGTTGCAATCTCTATTCGTTTTCCCTTGTAAGCTCGCTATTATTTACTAATCAAACAAGAAAAGTGCATATGGTATGGTAACATGATAAATGGAAGACTAACTGGACAAAAGGTGGGGGGAAAGGGAGAGGAGAGAAAAGAAAAAGAGAATAGAATTTCTTTTTTGACGAGGTTGGATAGCTCAAGTGGCAGAGCATCTACTACCTAGGTCTTTGATCCTGGGTTCGAGTCACCATAAAGGAGGGAATGATTTTTTCTTTGTTTCTTAGATTAGGAGGAAAAAAAAAATTAAAAAGAGTTTAATGAGAGAAATAAGAGAAAGGAAAAGGCAGATTTGACAGCTAGTTGGTGTGTCAGAAGGAGTATAAATTAACTAAACGAAAAGAATAAAGATTAAAAGATTTGGATTTAAATAGGGTATTTCAGTTCTACTGCACAAGGTGCAATATATTTGAGGACTGCACTGATGAATTCGCTCTCCCAAATTTGGCTTAGTATTTTTTAATCTCAAGCAAACACATTAAATGTCTTATTATTTTCATGTATCAAAGATTATATGGTAAAAATATTTATATTTTAATGATATGTACTCCATTTTTTCTTCTTGTTATTTTAACTTTTTATTAATTTTTTGAATTGTTTGATCTTATAACTAGATAGTGTGACGACTCTCAAAAATCGATAATGTTAAATTTATGTTTACAATTTTGTCGGGCAGTGAAAAATAGTGAGATTAAATCAAGGCTAAATTAACCCAAAAATGGCTACATTTAGCTCGAAATCGTTAGTGCTAGGCACGTGAATTCGAAATTCAATTTCTGAAATCAAATCATTTGTAATGAGATCTGATTTGAAATGGTAGCACAGCCTATATAATTATTAGTGCTACAAAATGGAGGGTTGAATTGAAGTAGAGTGAGGTAGATGGCGCCGTCATAAATACCCAATTGGGTTGGGCTTCAGAAAATTAAAAACAGCATGTTCGAAATTGCTCAAGGCATTAATGGCGATATGGACTACTCCACGCTCACAATCTGCCTCCTTCATTTAGGCAATGCTTCTGCATCCGGAAGGGCCACAAACAAACCTACGGGCTGTTTGGTTTAGGCTTAAATGGGTCAGGGAAAATCTTAACTTTGAAATTCTAAAATTTAAAAATAAAGATAAATAGTAAAGATGTATATTTATTTTGAGATTGTATATGGTAGAATTGTACTGTAAATGTCAAATTCAATGTTGAAAAATAGAGATATGTATTTGATTGTATATAGGATAGGTGTAAGTAAGTTTTATAGGATATGATTGTATTGGATGAAATATTTTGAGTTGAAATCTTAAACAAACGGAGATTGAGTATTTTAATATCCAAAACCGGCCGTGCTAAACCTAAACCAAACACCCCTATGTGTTTTTAAGACCACCTTTATTGGTGCTTCTCATATGTACAAATTATACGGGTTCGACAAATAAATCAATAAACTTATTTTTTGATCAACTTTTTAACGGATTTTTCACGTGAAGTTTTTAAGGATATTTTTAATCCACATAATTGAGTGTAAGTTGCAATAGTATGTAGTGTGAGAGAAACGACTCAATTGTATGAACAAAAATATACCTAAAATTTTATCACGTGCAAATCATTTACAAAATCCGACAAAAAAGTCGATGGATAATAAGTTCAATAGTTTATCTTCTAAACCCGTATAATTTGTACACTTGGTGCCAAAAAAAAAAAAAAAAAGTATTTAATATATAAAAACGCTAATAGTTTGATAGAATTCCTTTAATTAACTTTATAAAATATACATATGTCTAACTACCCAAACCAATTTCAAGAATAAGAAAAAAAATATAAGAAGACACAGTACTGTTTTATTTACTACACCTGGTGTAGTTATTCAGTCACTGCACTCAATCCATTTCCATTTTATATTGTGCTAATTTCTTATTATTGTCTTGTATTTATTTTGCTCTAGATAAATTGTTGGACTGCTTTAGTAAAACAGTTTTTATTTAAATTAATTTGTGGTAAAAGAATTAAAAAAAATAAAAAAATAAAAAAGAAGATTAAATAAATTAACTATCAGCAAGAAAAGGAAAGCCGTTGCACAAGGAAAATAGAAGGTGGCAGGATAAATTAACTAAAAGAAAAAGAAGAAAAGAAGAAAAGATTTGGATTTAAATGGGTGGCGTATTTCAGTGCTACTGCACAAGGTGCAGTATATTTGAGGACTGCACTGAATCCGCTCCCTCAAACTTGGCTGATGAAGTTAATTAGTGTATTTTATTGGAATTTGATCGTCTAAATTTACTGGGGTCGACCTAAAATAAACATGCCCATTAATTCATAAAAATTACTACAACATAACATCAACCTACATATCATCATCTACAACAATTGCATAACAACATATCATTAATTATTGAAAATTATAGTCCAAAATACTACAAGTAGATCAGAATTATTAATGGATGATATTCTCATTTAAATTATTAAATATATATATAGTTAATCCAACTATCCAAATGAACAATGACTTACCGTAACACACATACACATATATATAATATTCCATCCATATTATATGAATTTTCTAAAAATATATATACATCTCATAATAACAGTTATAACATATATATAATTTGCTCGGACTATTGGGCAAGCTTTAGCTTGATGGTCAGGCCAGACCTATCCTGAAGCGGACTATTAGGCTTCGGCCTAATCGGGCCTTAATCTAGTCGGGCCACTTTAATGAACCTAAATCTACACGGTATCTGACGTTTTTGGGGCTGATCCATTTGATATTTTTGTAATGTAGAGTCCGTAGGATGAGTGTATGTCTCCTTAATGTAGAGTCTCCCAAAATTGGTTTCAGGGCACCATTTGTAGTCCACCTAGAAGGTTGGTCCTTTAGTGTTATTTATGCTCCATTTGAATGTAGGAATTTGTACTATGAATTTATAAATTCAGAGTCAAATTTACTTCATGTGTTTGAATAAAATACTAAATGACTGAATCTGTAAATTAAGATTCGTTAAATCAGCTCAATTAAAAATTCAATATTTGAGATTGACTATTTTACACTATATTTTGGTGGATTTCAAATCATTTAACAAAGGTAGTTATTTACAAATCTCTCTCTCTCTCTCCATCTCTCTCTATTCTTCATTCTCCACATCACTCTCTCTCTCTCGTTCTCCAATAAAATGCCCCCAGTAATTTTTTATTATTTTTATTCCTTTTTCTTTTATCTCCAATGAAATACTCCCAATAATATTTTTAAATATAAAATATATATATATGTGTGTATATATATAATTGCAGAAAAATGTTCGGTTAATTTAGATGTAAATAAATATTATTATATTTAATAAAAAATATGAATTTTTTAGTTTATAGTTTAAAGAAAAACATTAAATTTTACAAATGTTGTATCAGTTTTTACCAAACAATGGATTTAAAAATTTTGGATAATCCTTTCACAAGTTCACCATAAATTCGAACAAGGAATTTCAAGTCCATGAATTTCAAATCTAAGAATTTTAAAATCTATTCATTTTAAATCCCTTAGCAAATCAAATCCCTCCATCTAGATGGGTCTTTAAGTTTTTTGAATTCCAAAAGGACGGAAGTCGGTTGACTTTGATTGTACTTTTGTTTGAGTTGAATTCTATTAAGTTTAAGGCTTATTCTATCCTACCCATTACCCACTTGGGTAGGGTAGAATTTACCTAAGTTTAAACTATAAACTTATTTAAGAAAAATAAAAATCGACATTGATTTGATGGAAAAAACAAATTAAATAGTATATTGTTTAGTTGTTACTTGTCAATTAGAGGTAGTACGAGTAGACGTGTCCAATCGATTCTTCAAATCGAGAAATCAAATCGATTCGAACTGACGGTCAACGGTTCCGAAACTGTTGACCACAGTTCCTGATTCCGAACCGAAATCGGCCAGTACGAATCGAATAAGGTTCTCACTATAGGCTAACCGAGAAGAACCACCGGTTCTTCGGTTATTATATATATAAGATTTAAAATGAACGGCCTAGATTAATTGGTCGTTGGATCAAATTAAATGTCCGTTGGGAGAGGGAGATTTCGACTTTGACGAAGAGGGAGATTACGTCCCGTGAGAAACTTTAACCGGTTCATCCGAGGAAGGAGGCAATGCTTGAGCTTCAACCGACCACAACCAAGATCATATTCGAAAGGTAAGTAAGGTAAGAAGAACTACGTGGGTGTTGATTCATTCACTAAATGTCGGACGGTGAATGATACGTAGGCAATTTTATTTTAATTTAAAAATTAATAACTAATTTTTTACTTAAAATAAAACTCAAGCCTATTTTTTTTTTTTTTCCTTTTCCTTTTCCAATATTCCTTGTAACTTGTAAGATTTTAGTTTGTAATACAAAATTGTGATTTGAATAATTGAATGTGATTGTATTTTATTTCCAAATTCGAATTTGTATTGTTTAAATTTGTTAATAATAAAAATTTCTTGCCTATTGTTCAATATTTTTAAAGTTTGTCCGTTTTATTTTTTAAAAATTGTAGAAAAAAATTTATGCATAATATATATATGTGGCGCTACACGGTTCCGGTTCCCGGTTCCCCGATCTCAATCCGATTCCAGTTCCCCGTTCTAACCGTTTGTTTATAAATATATATGGAACCGGATCGAAACCGGGGAACCGGAACCGTGTAGCTACACGGTTCGAATATGGTTCCAACCCCCGGCGGTTCCGGAACTGCCGGTTCCGAACCGAGATTCGGGAACCGAAACCGATTAGGCACATCTAAGTACGAGTGTGCATGACCACAACAGGTTTCCGAGTATATGTGCTTGCGAGCGTTGGGCTGGGTGTAAAACTGTGCATGTGTGACTGACTGTGTGGCTATACAATCTAAAAAGAATGTGAAAGCGAAAGATATATAAACGAACACATAATTTACATAATTCATTAGTAATGTGTTAGCTACGTTCATAGACAGAGAGAATAAATAAATATTATGTGATCAAGTCATTCCAACAAAGAAAATGAATAAAATAAAAACTATATGAATAGATTTGGTTGTTGGTTATGTTGGAAATTGGTTTGAAATTTTGGGTTTTGACTCAAAATTGACCAATTTAATTAATTCAATCCATTTGTTAAAAATGGAAACAAGTTGCAAATTCATAATCTACACTTCGAGTAGATGAATTTAATGTATTAATATGCTCAAAACCAATTTCGGGTGAATGAGATATTAATTGTCAAAGATTGCAACTTAAACATGGAAGTTGAAGAGGTTGTGAAATAAATATATGGGAACTTGTCCCACATAGGAAAATTGGAGTAAGTGGATACTCCTTATTTAGTACAGCACTTGATAAGTAGTTATCAAGTGTGCTCCCCTATGGTGGACCTTATGGTGGATCCTAGTGGGATTTTAGCCTTTGGCTAAAATGGACCCGAGGATGGTGCTTCGCACCATCCGAGCCCGAGCCCGGGCCCGCACGCGCACGTCGCACATGTCGCATTGAGTCGCTTTAGAGGCGCACTTTGCACTTCGCGTCGTCGCGAGGAGCTGGAGGAGCCTTAAAGTTTTGGCTAGGTGGTCCAGACGGATGGCTCACAGGTTCGTGGCAGTTCGAGTCAGGCGGTGCGGTGACGTGGACCGGTCCGGTCCGGGCCGAACCGAACTGGACCGGCGGTTCGGACCAGATCGGCCGGTGGGTCGAACCGGGTTGGCGGTTCGGACCGGTCGAATCGGACCGGGGCAGTGGGTCGGACCGACCCGCCAGCGAACCAGTGCGACCCGTCGCCCGCCAGGGCGCGGGTCAGCCTGCGGGTGCGACCGCCCAGCGAACTGGTGGGTCCAGTCCAAAAGGTGCAACCAAGGGGTGAAGAGGTGCCTTTCCAAAAGGGCACCACAACTCTTCAACATATATAAAAAAGGCCCCTCCACATTTCATTTCAATTACATTCGAATACATAAGTTCTTTGCATTTCAAAAACTTTCTAAATTCCGCATTAGTTGAGTCCGAAAGTTCCAAATATCCAAGTACGTTCGTCGATAACTTCCGACTCGTAGTGCAGCGGTCTGAAGTTTTAAAGTCGTTGTATCTTGGAGGCGTTTTGCTACAATAACGTATTGCACCTGAGTACGTGGCAATTTCGTCTTACGGATATAGAGTCAAACTCTAGCCTCGACTTTGTCTGTTTCTACATCTTCGTCTATACAATCACCTACCAGAGAGTTAACAGCGTAAGACGAAATTCTTTGTATATTCGGAGATGTCTTCTACTGTTTCTACCCCTTCCATCCCCGCTGCTCACGCCGAAAAACCGGCTAAATTTGCCGGAAATGATTTCAAGAGATGGCAGCAGAAAATGCTGTTCTATTTGACTACTCTCAGTCTTGCCCGTTTCTTGAGGGAAGATCCTCCTACCGTTGAAACAGGGGATAAAGAGGGCATGACTGCTTTGGACGCATGGAACCACAGTGACTTCCTGTGTCGAAATTACATTCTAAATGGATTAGATGATTCTCTTTACAATGTCTACTCCATTTTTAAAACCGCAAAAGAATTGTGGTTATCATTGGAGAAAAAGTACAAAACGGAGGATGCCGGAATGAAGAAATTCATTGTCGGACGGTTCCTCGACTTCAAGATGGTAGACTCGAAGACGGTCATGGACCAAGTTCGAGAGTTGCAGTTGATCCTCCATGAAATTCATGCTGAAGGTATGCAACTATCTGAATCCTTTCAAGTAGCCGCATTCATAGAAAAGTTACCGCCTCTATGGAAGGATTTCAAAAATTATCTCAAGCACAAACGCAAAGAAATGGGGCTTGAGGACTTGATCGTGAGACTACGGATCGAGGAAGACAACCGGAAATCCGAAGTCAAAAGCGACAAGAACCGTGGAGAGGCACGTGTGAATTTGGCAGAGTCCGGAAATGGCAAGAAGAGAAAACGCGGTGCTGGCTCCAATAAGCAACAGAAGATCTCGAACAAAAGATTCAAAGGTAACTGTTATAACTGTGATAAGCCCGGACACAAGTCGAGTGAATGTCGACTGCCAAAGAAAGCAAATCAAGGCCAAAAGAATCAGGCCAACCTTGCCGAGCACAAATCTTTGCAAGAAAAACTGTCTGAATTGGATCTGTCCGCCGTCGTATTCGAGGCCAACTTGGTAGATAATCCAAGGGAGTGGTGGATCGACACAGGGGCTACCCGTCATATCTGTTCAGACAAGGAACTGTTCTCCACTTACCAAGAGATCAATGGCAGAAAGCTTTTTATGGGAAATTCTGCAACGTCTCCAGTGGTAGGATTGGGAAAGGTCGTATTGAAGATGACGTCGGGAAAAGAACTAACTCTCGTGGATGTGCTGCATGTCCCAGACATTCGCAAGAACTTAGTCTCCGGTTCTTTATTGAGTAAGGCCGGATTTAGGTTGGTTTTTGAAGCAAATAATTTTGTACTGACCAAATGTGGTCAATTTATTGGAAAAGGCTATCTCGAAAAGAGCCTTTTCAAAATGAATGTAATGACTGTAAAGCGCGACATTAAGCGAAATATTAATATAAGTGAAGTTAATTATTTGCTTGAGTGTTCTAATTTATGGCATGGTAGATTAGGACATGTAAATCAAAATACACTTCGACGTTTAGTGAATTTAGATTTACTTCCTAGAATGGAATTTGATTCACAAAAATGTGAGATCTGTGTGGAGGCAAAATTGGCCAAAACAGCATTCCATTCAGTCGATAGAAGTACTTCTCCTCTAGAACTTGTTCATACTGATGTGTGTGATTTAAAGTTTGTGCAAACTAGAGGCGGTAAGAATTACTTCATTACTTTTATTGATGATTGCACAAGATACTGTTATGTATATCTTTTGAAAAGTAAAGATGAAGCCATTGAGGCATTCAAAAATTATAAGAATGAAGTTGAAAATCAACTTAGCAAAAGAATCAAAGTGATTCGTAGTGATAGAGGTGGAGAATATGTAGCTCCATTTGAAGAATTTTGCCAACAAAACGGTATCATTCATCAAACTACAGCTCCATATTCACCTCAATCAAATGGCGTTGCAGAACGAAAAAACCGTACTCTAAAAGAGATGATGAACGCTATGTTGATAAGTTCGGGCTTACCCCAGAACATGTGGGGGGAAGCAATCTTGTCTGCCAACTACATTCTTAACAAATTGCCACATAAGAAAAGGGACAAAACTCCGTACGAGTTGTGGAAAGGAAGAAAACCTTCCTACCATTACCTTAAAGTGTGGGGGGTGCCTAGCTAAGGTTGAAGTACCTAAGCCAAAACAAGTGAGAATAGGACCCAAAACTGTTGATTGCATTTTCATTGGATATGCGCATAACAGTAGTGCATATCGATTTCTGGTGCACAAATCAGACATTCCTGACATAAACGTTGGAATGACTATTGAGTCAAGGAACGTAGTGTTCTTTGAGAACATATTTCCTAAGAAGGAAAACACAGAAGTAAGTTCTCGTAAAAGAACTTATGAAATTACAAATGGTTCACCTGCTGAGGTTAATAAAGAACCTGAGGGTAATGAGGAACCGAGACGTAGTAAAAGGGCCAGAAAGGAAAAGTCCTTTGGGCCGGATTTTCTATCATACATGATGGAAAGTGAACCCAGGACAATACATGAGGCATTGTCCAGTCTAGATGCTCCTTTTTGGAAAGAAGCAATAAACAGTGAAATCGAGTCCATCATGCAAAATCACACGTGGGAGATTGTAGATCTACCACCAGGCTGTAAACCACTTGGATGCAAGTGGATCCTAAAGAGGAAGTATAAAGCCGATGGATCAATTGATAAGTATAAGGCTAGATTGGTAGCCAAAGGGTTCAAGCAAAGAGAAGGATATGACTTCTTTGATACGTATTCCCCAGTTACGAGGATCACATCCATTAGAGTTCTCATTGCTATTGCAGCTCTGCATAACCTTGAGATACATCAAATGGATGTGAAGACGGCCTTCTTAAATGGGGAATTGGAGGAGGAGATATATATGGAACAACCTGAAGGGTTTGTAGTTCCTGGCCAAGAAAAGAAGGTGTGTAAACTTGTTAGATCTTTGTACGGACTCAAACAAGCACCTCTTAAATGGCATGAAAAATTTGATAATGTAATGCTCTCTAATGGTTTCAAAATCAATGAGTGCGATAAGTGTGTCTATATAAAGGGCACTCCAGAAGATTATGTAATAGTGTGTCTATACGTCGATGACATGCTTATTACGGGAAGTAATCATGACTCGATCGTGAATACTAAAAACATGTTAAAACGAAATTTTGACATGAAAGACATGGGTCTGGCTGACGTCATTCTAGGGATGAAAATCTCTAGAACTTCTGATGGAATTTTCCTATCACAAACTCATTACGTTGAGAATGTGTTGAGGAAATTTGATGCTTATGACGTACCCCCGGCTAACACTCCTGTAGATGTTAATCTACACTTAGCCAAAAATAGAGGTGACCCAGTGCTGCAACTGAAATATGCAAGAATTATCGGAAGCCTGATGTACTTGACAAATGGTACGCGTCCGGATATAGCATATTCAGTTAGCAAACTTAGTAGATTTACAAGTAATCCTAACAAGGATCACTGGAAAGCTCTGATGAGAGTTTTAAGGTATTTAAAACATACCATGAACCATGGAATTCTGTATACAAGATATCCAGCCGTATTGGAAGGATACACAGATGCAAACTGGATATCTGATACTAAAGATTCAAAATCCACCAGTGGTTATGTATTCACTATAGGTGGAGGAGCTGTGGCCTGGAAATCCTCTAAACAAACTTGCATAGCTCGTTCCACAATGGAATCGGAGTTCATTGCTTTAGACAAAGCTGGTGAAGAAGCCGAATGGCTTCGGAACTTCTTAGAAGATATTCCTGGTTGGTGCAAACCAGTGCCTCCCGTGATGATACACTGTGATAGCATGTCTGCTATAGGGAGGGCACAAAGCCACATGTATAATGGTAAGTCTCGACACATCCGGAGGAGACACAATACCGTTAGACATTTGATCTCAAGTGGGGTAATCTCCATTGACTACGTAAAGTCAAAAGACAACATTGCGGATCCGCTGACTAAAGGCATTGGTCGAGATCAAATGTATAGCGCGGTAAGGGGAATGGGGCTAAAACCCACACACTAAAGAGTGTTCACAGTGGTAACTCGTCCATGATGACTGGAGGATCCCAAGAACTTGGTTCAACGAGACAACTAAGCTTTGAAGCACTCAGTTTTGCACTTGAAAACAAATTTCAAGCTCATTCTCGATTCCGCTCAAGTGCCAAATGTACCTATTTGGTACAAAACCTGATGACGTGTGGTGAGGGTAAGCTTAACAGCTTTTAATGATTCCTATACCTTCGTGGTAAGGTATTTCAGGGTACCTTTAATAGGAGATCACCTATATAAGTGTGAAGTGGGGCCGCTTCAAACTGACAAATGTAATATTTTTCAGTATACACTTATGAATCCAAGATAAGGTCCATGGCCAAAATGGACAACAACGTGAGAACCAAAAGGATATTAGAGTCGTTACTTTGTGGTTGTCATTGTACTTGATTTACACAAAAGCTGACCAGTTCAAGACATCATGTTCACTGAGCAGTGAGTAAATCCGATGGCATCTCACTAGGGAAGGTTCAAAGCCTGAAGCTACCTATCCTGATGAAGGGACGGCTCGTTGGGACTTTCTTAGGTGTGCATTGCATTAATATCATTCATGTGGGGGATTGTTGGAAATTGGTTTGAAATTTTGGGTTTTGACTCAAAATTGACCAATTTAATTAATTCAATCCATTTGTTAAAAATGGAAACAAGTTGCAAATTCATAATCTACACTTCGAGTAGATGAATTTAATGTATTAATATGCTCAAAACCAATTTCGGGTGAATGAGATATTAATTGTCAAAGATTGCAACTTAAACATGGAAGTTGAAGAGCTTGTGAAATAAATATATGGGAACTTGTCCCACATAGGAAAATTGGAGTAAGTGGATACTCCTTATTTAGTAGAGCACTTGATAAGTAGTTATCAAGTGTGCTCCCCTATGGTGGACCTTATGGTGGATCCTAGTGGGATTTTAGCCTTTGGCTAAAATGGACCCGAGGATGGTGCTTCGCACCATCCGAGCCCGAGCCCGGGCCCGCACGCGCACGTCGCACATGTCGCATTGAGTCGCTTTAGAGGCGCACTTTGCACTTCGCGTCGTCGCGAGGAGCTGGAGGAGCCTTAAAGTTTTGGCTAGGTGGTCCAGACGGATGGCTCACAGGTTCGTGGCAGTTCGAGTCAGGCGGTGCGGTGACGTGGATCGGTCCGGTCCGGGCCGAACCGAACTGGACCGGCGGTTCGGACCAGATCGGCCGGTGGGTCGAACCGGGTTGGCGGTTCGGACCGGTCGAATCGGACCGGGGCAGTGGGTCGGACCGACCCGCCAGCGAACCAGTGCGACCCGTCGCCCGCCAGGGCGCGGGTCAGCCTGCGGGTGCGACCGCCCAGCGAACTGGTGGGTCCAGTCCAAAAGGTGCAACCAAGGGATGAAGAGGTGCCTTTCCAAAAGGGCACCACAACTCTTCAACATATATAAAAAAGGCCCCTCCACATTTCATTTCAATTACATTCGAATACATAAGTTCTTTGCATTTCAAAAACTTTCTAAATTCCGCATTAGTTGAGTCCGAAAGTTCCAAATATCCAAGTACGTTCGCCGATAACTTCCGACTCGTAGTGCAGCGGTCTGAAGTTTTAAAGTCGTTGTATCTTGGAGGCGTTTTGCTACAATAACGTATTGCACCTGAGTACGTGGCAATTTCGTCTTACGGATATAGAGTCAAACTCTAGCCTCGACTTTGTCTGTTTCTACATCTTCGTCTATACAATCACCTACCAGAGAGTTAACAGGTTATAGGCATTTTCAACACAATCAAAACGTAGCACTTTGTCGGTAACCTTTACTCTAACGTGCAATCATCACCAAACTTTTTATTTAGGTTAGTTATGCTAAATACTAAAAGTTACAAAGCATGTATCCATGCATTATGCCAAGAATTCAACAATTTAAAAGTCTATTCAGAAATACGCCATGTCGTACATCAACTATCTAGTTACACATCTTCAAACACATATTTTCTGGCTGTAATATTTAGTGAGCCCAATTTGACTCAAATTTTATGTTTCTTAGCAGAAGATGTGTACATGGCTCCAGCCTCCCGTGTCCATATGAAAACTGAAACCTGACAAATAGCGGGATCAATTAAAAGATTTAAAAAAAAAAAAAATAATAATTCGAAGAGTAGTTCTATGGTGCATCTGTGTTACCAGTGCACACGTAGAGTTTACCTACTTGATAGGGACTGTTCTAAATTCAGCCTTCATGAAACAGGGTTGAGCTTCCTCTCCTTCACGCAGTCGTGCATCTGCAAAACAGAGTCGGGGGAGGGGGGTGTCCCGACGTAAATCCTCCGACGTTCAAGTCAGTGCTCAGTTCAAGGAGTGAAACTGAAGCAATGTAATAGTAAAGTTTAGAGTGTGTAACCTTTTGAATTGAATGGATCACTTATTTATACTTACTGTTCATTAGGGCAAAGGGCCAAAAGGTTATATTGGCTGCCCAATAACATTGCGCCACATGTTTCTCTGTACCTGGCGTATAGTACCTTTTCCAGGACAACTCACAGTTGTCTGTACTTTTCCTCTAAGTTGTCTGTACTTCTTTTCGGAGGGTTGGGGAGCACGTGTCTTGGTCCCTAAGTTACAATTACAACAGTAACATTTCCGCTGCAAGGTCCCACCTGCCTCCAGCGGTGTCAATCAGAGCACCTAAAGAGTCATCCGACGTTCTGCTATCCAGCGCCAATGGATCGACTGCAGGGAGCTCAGCTCTGTTCAACCCTCCAGAGCTGGTCTGCAGTATCAGTCAACCTACGATACCTCAAACTTGCAGGGTTGAGTTAGTCATGTTAGGATTGTCCAACAAAGTCCCACATCAAATATACATGGGAAGATCATGGGGTTTAATAGAATTGAAGTATCTCAATTGGTATGAGGCCTTTTGGGAGTTAGCCCAAGAACAAAACCGTGCGGGCTTGGACCGAAGCAGATAATATCATACCAGTGTAGAGATGAGGCCCAGTTAGGGCCCTACAAGTGGTATCAGAGCCATGGTCCCAGACTGAACCAATGTGGTGGAGATTCTCGTAGTGCAAACAAAGCCGCAGAGATCACGACAGACTCTACGGACCAGGTAGACCAGGTCAGGTGCACTTAGGTAGAGCAGGCTCCTCAACAGAGACGAAGGCTCACCAAGGTAGAGCAGACTCCCAGCAGAGACGAAATGTCCGACTCTACAAACCAGGTGCTGAAACCAGGCTAGGTGCACCTGGGTA
Source organism: Ajuga chamaepitys (assembly GCA_958295605.1). Classification (NCBI taxonomy): domain Eukaryota; kingdom Viridiplantae; phylum Streptophyta; class Magnoliopsida; order Lamiales; family Lamiaceae; genus Ajuga; species Ajuga chamaepitys. Next base: position 35,946,063 of record OY282498.1, on the reverse strand, counting down.
GAGGCTGGCTCTCCAGCGGCGGTAAACCATGGACTCCACATAAGACGTGTGTCCAGATGCGGTGGAGTTGGCTAGTCGATTGGATGGAGCATACATGGCTCGGTGGTTCGTTTGAGGGGAAGCTCGGTGGTTCGTTTGAGAGGAGGTTCGGTGGTCCTTTGTTTGAAGGGGAGGATTGTTAGGATTGTCCAACAAAGTCCCACATCGGATATACATCGGAAGATCATGGGTTTAAATAGGATTGAAGTATCTCCATTGGTATGAGACCTTTTGGGAGTTAGCCCAAGAACAAAACCGTGCGGGCTTGGCCCAAAGAGGACAATATCATACCAATGTGGAGATGGGGCCCAACAAGTCATTGGCTGACATATCGTTCTCCACTCTGCAGGGATGACAACAACCCTGTTGTGCCTCTGGGTAAACAGAGCTGAAGGGCTCCTCGCGATCTTCAGTCTAGACCAATGTCGTAGGCTCATACCTGCTCTGGGGTTTCCTGCATGGGTGACGTATATTTCTCCCCTGTCACTACTATAACGGATTAAATGACCCGGTCGTTTTGTAATATTTTTTTTTGTGGCCTTTGATTTTGGGTTGTGGGTTTTTAATATTTGGATTGTGGGTTTGTAATATTTTAGGTTTGAAATATTATACTACCTCCATCACAGTTGAATTTGCCTACTTACCTTATTGGTCCGTCCCAAATAACTTTGCAACCCCATAAATGGAAACTAATTCTCACAATTTTCACCCTCAAAATCTCAACTCTCAATCTCCACCTTTAAAAAAATTAAAGGAAAAGCATAATCTGTTTTTTCTTAAAATTCGTGCTCGGCTAGTGTTGCAAATTTAACCGGGACGAAGGGGGTATTATTTTGGTTCATTTATTGAATCATTTTAGATAGTTGAAATTACGTAGTAATTTAATAACATTTATTTTATAATTAAGAAATTACCTGAAACTAATAACATATCTTAAAGTCCAAGGATTTAGTAAAATGAAATAAATTTACAAAACATTCATTCATCCTTATAAAATAAATAAATCAATTATATTAATGTAGGTCTAACCTTAAGAGCAAGCTTTCGAGTTGCAGCCACTCAACATACGAGTCCTCCAAAAGTTTGATTAACAATTTGCGTTTAAATATACACAAGCAGGTACTTAGGAATAAATCACCTTTCATCTAATTTTAAAGTGCAAATTTTGTTTTAATCGAATACATAGAGAAAGAAAATGACAAGAAGAAATGTCTCAAAATGGAAACAAATTGTTACTTCACAAAAAATAACGTAATAAAGAAATGACGTAAAATATATTACCTAGTACCTTTAACCAACATATTTATATATATATATATATATATAAGGCATCAAATGAAAAAGGTACAATAGAGGTAAAAAGGGATATTAAAACAAATTAAGACATTAAATACATAAAATTGGTATAACTAGAAACGCATATTAGAAAGAGAAGCTGATTTGTTTATTTAATAATGAAACTCACACTTTCATACACAATAAAATAATATATATATATATATATATATATATATATATATATCACAAAAATTATATACAACAAATGCATGAATCCCTTATGTACAATGAATTTGACTATCTGACCCGTTGACTAACTAATTCGGATCCTTTATATATATTTTTATCATTATTTTCTCTCTCCTGGACATTCGCTATCTTTCTCTCTCAATAGGGTTCAAATTTTGCTTCTTCTTACCGCCATAGCAGGACCATTGTCCGTTTTCTGGCATCTGCGCATCACCGTTATTGATTTCCTCTACAATAAGTGCCATCTCCCTGAAGTTCATCAATCGGTATTGGTTTATTTTGTCGTGATTTGTTTTTCTCAATTCCCCATCGGAGACATCATATTCCTCCACATTTTCTACTGGGCCGCCGCGGCACCACTGTCGGCTATGTGATGAACATGAAAATACCATTTTTCTTGCATATTTCACGTCCATATTTTGATGAGAATTGCAAGTATTTAACATGTCTAAGTGTGATTTCGTGTTCATTTATGTTTTCGGATTGATTTTCCTTTTTGATATGATCTGATGCGCTTTAGTGTATTTTTTAGTCATGTTTTGAAAGTTAAGGAAATTCGAGAGAGCAAGAAGATCGATTGGATCCATTTTCTCACTTCGACCCATATTCTAAGGCCCAAAGTGGGCCAGGGTCAGGCCTGAATTGAAGTTCGTCAAGTCACGAACAAAAGTCATGAAGAATTCGAACGGAGAAAATGAGTGGAAAGATTTCAAAACAACAAGAAACGAAAGAAGAGGTCAATAACACGTATTTTCCCATTATGGCTCAAAAATTGAGGCCCAAAAGGACCCGAATCAATCCTACAAAAGCTCGACTCGAAGTTTATCGAGTCGTAAGAAAAAGTCGTGAAGGGGTCAGATCAAGAAGACGAGAGGAAGACATCCAAAACGGCGACGGAAGATGAAGGTGAGCGAAAAAGGGGACAAAGATTGAGCGATTCAAGATGCTACATGACCGCGAGACAAAGATCTATAGTGTTCGAGCTGAGAGTTGATTCCACACTGATTTTTTCCAGAAATCGCGAGAAGATCGAGTCGAGCGCGATCGAGAGGCTCGACTCAACATGTTAAATGATCAAGCACTGCCTTTTATATTTTTATACTTTTACCCTTACTAAGGCTTATTTTTTGAAGATTTTAAGGTTGGGAGTCTATATATATTCCATCTCTTCCCTTTCATTTTCGCAGATTTTCAGTCTTAGAAGCTAGGGTTTTTCTTCCTCCTCTTCAAGGAGAAAACCATCTTTTGAGGAGACTTCGGGGATTACTTGCGGGCTTGTGACACCTGTCAAGTTTATCAAAGATTTACGAGGATTCTCAATCAATTGAGCTTTTTCTTATCTCTTCTCCTTATTTTTAGAAAAAAAAAAAATTATAAAAATCTAAAAGAATAGAATAAGAAATATGATAGGTGAATGATATGAGAATATCACATAAAATATTACTAAAAATAAAAAAGAAGAAAATTTTTAGAAAATTATCAAACTCAGGAGAAATATGCCAAATTTGACTTTAATTTTCAAATTTAGATGAGTTTAGTAATTAATCTCTTTGTTTTAGATGATTTGACCAATTGTTATTTGAATAGTTGAAATATTTAGAAAAAATTCAGAAAGAACAAAAAGCATAAGTAATAAAAATAACTTAAAATTCTATTTCAGTTAGGTTCAGTTAGTGCATATTTTCATTTCTTTATTGACTCCTTTCAAAAGCGGAAGGTCCGAAGGTTTTTATTGTTTTTATTGTTTTATTGTTGATGATTCTTATTATTGTTTTGCTGAGTTATGAGTAATTTTCTTGTTTTTCGAAGCTCGGGATTAGCTCAAGCTTCAAGGATGATGATTAGTTGATTTATTATTGGATTTGTTGTGGGTTGTGGTAACCTAGGGTTAGGATTTGGTTAATTTGTAATGATGGTTGTTTGAAATTGAGCCTTCGACCACAGGCTTGCTTCACAGTCGCTCCGGCTTTCGGTGATTTAGGATCACTTCAATTAATCATGCAATTGAGAGATGATAGTTGACTCCATAGGCTAGGGATAACTACACTTTCGAGGCTTGTTGACTAGATTTTGATTGAGTCTAGAGGTTAAATTCGACGCCTTAGTTTGTTCGGGTGGGAAGTTAGTCTCGGATAATTAAATTAACCAAAACCCATCGGTAGGAGGGAGACTTATGGAGGAGAAGCCTCACCGAGCTTAGAGTCAAGGGGGCGTTGGTTGGGATGGACGAAATTAATCGCATGTGTAGGAACCACACCCTTACGTTGGTCCTCAGCGTAGGAGAAGTCAGTTTAGCCTCTTCTAATCTTACATAATGTAATACCCGTGCCTCTCACAACTCACTGGCAAATATAATTTTTGCATTTCATGCATTCCATATTTTATGTGCTATTTACGTGATAGTTTTATAGTAATTAATTTGTTATATTTATTGTGAATTTTATATTTTGCGACTAATTTGGACATGTTTACCTTGGTAGTCAAGAACCCCCTAGTCTAAAATATTGAGGCATGCTACAAAATTTAAGACTATGCGTAACAAGTTTAAAATGAGGAACATTATTTGGTACGTAGAAGTATTAGATATGTAAAAGATTATATTGTCGGAACAATAATAACAACAATAACAACAACAACAACAATAATAATAACAATAAAAATAATATAAGAATATTATTAAAAAAAAAACCGCCTTAAGAAAAGGAAGGCGGTGGCTGATTTCCCAATAATCAAGACTACAAATAAGGTACTCTTATCTCACAAAGACAAAAAGAAATTAGATAAAGTCGCAGTAAAACTTATGTTGTCTTCGGGAAAGAAAAGATTGAAGAACAGGTAAATTCATCTAAATCAATCTCAATTATTTAGAAATAGAATAGGTTAGAGTATCATATTAGTTTTACTAAATAAATTTGAGTATATTTTATATATATGATAATGTTCATATGTTATTTGGTAATCAAAATAGCCTAGATTTAATTTTTGTTAAATCTGCCCAGATTTTTAATGTTCAATAGTTAGCCGATTTTGACCAATTTATGAGCTGAATTAGGAAAAGTGTAAAACATGAAAGTTGTAGCCTTATGTGTTAGCTTTATAACCCAACTTGAATCATATAAATATCAATTTTGTAGAAATAGTTAGAGCCTTATTACTAAAATGCGACGAAACTGGAAATTTCGAATTAAAAGTACTTAATAATCTGGAATTTGATAAATTGTGTATTAATTCGATTTAAAATTGTCGTAGATTGATTACCATTGTGGAATAGGAAATTTCAAAAGCTACTCCGGAGGAGAGGTAAGTAGAAATCCATCTCCAACTACAATGCTTGAACATAGTATTTGTGTTTATTATTTGTGATAATTGATTGTTGTATGTGTTGTTGTATACATTTGTATAAAGTGTTTTATTCCGTTGCTAGAAACAAACTGATGTGCATCAATCATGAGCATTGACATCTACAAGAATTACATGTGTACATATAAGAAGTCAAAATAGCATAATTTCTTAAGTTGATAATGTTTTGGGGTTGGTCACCACTGACACATTCAGAGTTATACATTATATATGGTGTCTCTCGGGATGCTTCCGGTGACAGGCGTGCACGCGGAAGAGGTTCCCACTTCAGCACCTTTATGATGAGGGGTACGGGAAGAGGTAGACTTTCCGGGGGACTGCAGGGGCAGGCAGGAGGCGGACCCCTGGTAGTCTCGGAAGGATAGCCACTTGGTCGTACCAACCATCACTAGTATCTCGGGTGGACTATAAGGGGGGAGGAGGGACCCTTGGTAGTCACGAGTGTGGCCAATGAGTGTTATTTTTGGGAGGTTTGTGACAGTGACGAGAGCCAATTCCCACCAAATATGATTTCTTTTGAGAAAGAGTTGAAAGAAATGGTTTTGTGATATGCATCTCATCATTCACGCATTGGTCATGCATGATTTCTGCTTACTGAGTTTTAGCTCACGTAGTTCTTGCATTGTAGGTGAGTTTGACTATGCATGAGCTCGTGGACTGATCTGGTATGCTGTTGGAGCTGATGCAAGTTTTGAAGCCCCGTGTATATGAATGACGATCTGTGGGGCTAAACCTTGGACTCACTATGTTTTTGCTAGCGTTCTAATAATCTTTTTGGACATGTTCAAATTAGGGAACTTTAATATGTATATCGCTGTAAATATGGTGTTGAATTCGGAGTGATGCTACTGTGCTTGACTTGGATCTATGTGAACACATGTTAATGAGATTTTAACATCGGGAAAGTGTTTTGGATTATTAATTTTAAAAAAAAATACAGGCTTTGTAAGGCTAAAAATTAGTATAAAATAAGTTTATACAAGGGTGGGTGTGACAGAGTGGTATCAGAGCCCGGTTTGTGCCCTGTAGACTGTTCATATACATGAGCTCAGAACTTCTGAAGCGCAGACATGCCAGTAAGTTTTACTTATTCTTAATTTGCATTCATTATTTCATGAATCATATTGGCCTGTGACAGAGGGACAATAAAATTAGAAAGAAATCATGGAGGTCGTTAGAGGAGAAGGTGTTGAAGGAGATAATGAACAGGAACAAAATGCACCAGCAGTAGGTGTTAGCTTGGAAGCGATTGTGGCTCGGTTGACAGGGTTAGTCGAACAACAGTCGCAACAGATCCAACAACTTATCCAACAAAGGGGTGTGGGTGGACAACCAGGGAATGGTGTAAATCAGCAGCAACCTCGAGCTGAATATTTAGAGGTTATCGGAGAGAGGTTTAGAAAGCTTAATCCGCCAACCTTTGAGAGTGCAACGGATCCCACTGATGCGGAGGATTGGCTTAGAACTATAGAGAACATGTTTTTATATAGTAAAGTCCCTGACGGGGAAAAGGTATTGTGCGCATCGTTCATGCTACGTGGAAGTGCGGGACACTGGTGGGACACAATGAAAACTATTGAGGACGTGGCGACAATGACGTGGGATAGGTTCAAAGAACTTTTTAGAAACAAGTATTTCACTGCTCCAGTTCGAGTAATGAAGATGAACGAGTTCATACAATTGAGACAAGGGGCAATGGATGTTGCAGACTACATCGCCAAGTTCGAGCAACTCTCTAGGTTTGCGGAGCACATGGTCAGTACGGATGTGCTGAAAGTAGAAAGATTTCTAGAGGGTCTGAGGCCAGAGCTATATAGGGATGTGTGTATGGCTGGTATACATGGGGTAACCTATTCACAAGTTGCTGAACGAGCGTTGATTGCCGAACAAGCAGAAATTAAAATTAGGCATGCTCAGGAGGTTAGGCGTCAGTTTATACAAAGACAAGGACCCCGTTTTGGAGGGGATGGAAAGAAAAGGCCACCACAGGTGCAAGGTCCAAGGCCGGGTTCTCAACCAAAACCAGGACAACAACCATGGGATCAGAACAAGCGCCAAAAGGGTGAACAAGGAAAACCACCAGTTACACAACCTACATGTCCGACATGTGGAGGTTCGCATAGCGGAAAATGCTTTGCAGAGTATCGGACTTGTTTTAAGTGTGGAAAAGCAGGACACATTTCCACGGTTTATCCAGAGAACTCAAACCCTGCTACACAAAAGAAGACGCCAGCCAGAGTCTTTACCATGACCACGGAGGAAGCGGAAGCAAATACATCTGTAGTAACAGGTAAAGTTCCCATCTGTGATACTATTGCATTTGCATTATTTGATTCTGGAGCTACGCATTCATTTGCATCCACTGAGTATGTGAAGAGGCTGGGTAGGAAACCTGATATAGCAGACGTTAGTTACAATGTAGTGATCCCCTCCGGAGAGTCAAAACAAACTAACCAAATTCTGCGGGCATGTGTTATCTCTATTGAAGGAAGAGAACTTTATGCCGATCTAATCATATTAGATATGAATGATTATGATGTGATTTTGGGAATGGACTGGCTATCGAAATATGGTGCTACAATAGATTGTCAAAACAAGGTAATCACATTTCAGCCGCCTGGTGACACATCTTTTATCTTTATCGGAGTAAGGAAAAGGTTCAAATATCACACGATATCAGCGGTGAAAGCAAAACGGTTATTAGAAAGTGGTTGTGAAGGCTACCTAGTAAGTATAATGAGTATGGAAGAGAAGCATTATCCGACTATTGAGGAGGTAGCAGTGGTGCAAGAATACCCTGAAGTATTTCCAGAGGAACTCCCAGGATTACCCCCAGACAGAGAGATAGAGTTTGTAATTGACATATATCCAGGGACTGCTCCTATATCGAAGTCACCATACAGAATGGCGCCAACGGAGTTGAAAGAGTTGAAGATTCAATTGCAAGATTTACTGGACAAAGGCTTCATTAGACCTAGCTTTTCGCCATGGGGTGCACCAGTTTTGTTTGTCAAGAAGAAAGATGGTACTATGAGGATGTGTATAGATTACAGAGAACTGAATAAGGTTACGATCAAGAACAAATACCCCTTACCCAGGATTGATGACTTGTTTGATCAACTCCAGGGAGCTACCATATTCTCCAAGATTGACTTGCGTTCAGGTTATCATCAACTGAAAATTAAAGAGGAAGATATTCCAAAAACGGCATTCAGTACAAGATACGGGCACTATGAGTTTTTGGTGATGCCATTCGGTTTGACAAATTCCCCAGCAGCTTTCATGGATATGATGAATCGGGTATTCAAAGACTTTTTGGATAAGTTCGTTATCGTGTTTATTGATGACATTCTGATCTACTCCAAGAATGAAGCAGAGCATGCTATGCATTTGAGAAAGGTTTTAGACGTTTTAAAGGAGAAACGGTTGTACGCTAAGTTCAAGAAATGTGAGTTCTGGTTGGATCGGGTAATATTTTTAGGGCATGTTGTGTCAGGAGAAGGAATTTCGGTTGATCCAAGTAAAGTTGAAGCAATTAACAATTGGCCACAACCTACAAACCCTTCAGAGGTACGTAGTTTTCTCGGGTTAGCTGGGTACTATCGGAGATTTGTAGAAGGATTCTCGAAAATTACATCTCCTTTAACACAGTTGACTAGAAAGAGTGTAATATTCAAGTGGACAGAGGCTTGTGAGCAGAGTTTTCAAGAACTGAAGAAAAGGTTAACATCTGCGCCGATTCTTTCAATACCAACAGGGACTGGAGGCTTTGTGGTATACAGTGATGCATCGAAGAATGGTTTAGGGTGTGTGTTAATGCAAAATGGCAAAGTAATAGCATATGCATCCAGGCAGTTGAAGGAGTATGAGAAGAACTACCCTACTCATGACTTGGAGCTTGCAGCAGTATTATTTGCGTTAAAAATTTGGAGACACTATCTATATGGAGAACGATGTGAAATCTACACAAATCACAAAAGTCTGAAGTACTTTTTCACACAGAAAGAGCTGAATATGAGACAGAGAAGATGGTTAGAACTCGTGAAAGACTATGACTGTGTTATCAACTATCATCCGGGTAAAGCAAATGTTGTAGCTGATGCCTTAAGCAGAAAATCGTCCCAAAGTACAACCTTGATGGCTTTAATTCAGAAACCAGAGTTACTAGACTTGCAAAGAATGAATGTTGAGATTGTTCAACTGGGGATAGTGGAGGCAAGACTAGCAGCTCTAACCCTTCAGCCTACCCTACTTGATAGAATTAAGCAGGGACAGAATGAAGATGAATATTTAGCTAAAGTAAAGAAGGATGCCGCTTCAGGGACGCCATCGGACTTTCAGTTGTCAGGGAATGATGTCTTAAGATTCAAAAACCGGTTATGTGTGCCAAATGTAGATAGCATTCGTAGAGATATTATGGCAGAGGCACATTCGACACCATACTCAGTACATCCAGGAGCTACCAAAATGTATCGAGATTTAAAGGTGCAGTATTGGTGGCCAGGTATGAAGAAAGATATTGCTCAGTGTGTCAAACAGTGTTTGACTTTCCAGCAGGTAAAAGCAGAACATCAAAGACCGGCAGGAACCTTACAGCCCTTACTGATTCCGGAGTGGAAATGGGAGAACATTACAATGGATTTTGTGGTGGGATTGCCGAAAACTATAAAGGGTCACGATGCTATCTGGGTAATTGTGGACAGACTCACAAAATCTGCTCATTTTCTCCCAGTCTGTACTACTTACTCCATGGATCGTTATGCTCAGATATATATACAGGAAATAGTTAGACTTCACGGAGTACCATTATCCATCGTTTCAGACAGAGACTCAAGATTCATGTCTACCTTCTGGAAGAGTTTACACAAGGCACTGGGAACACAGTTGTCTTTCAGTACTGCATATCATCCACAAACTGACGGACAATCAGAAAGAACGATACAGACTCTAGAGGATATGCTCAGAGCTTGTGTGTTAGATTTCCAGGGTCAATGGAGCAAATTTATACCTTTGATAGAATTTTCCTACAACAACAGTTATCAATCCACTATAGGAATGGCCCCTTATGAAGCACTATATGGTAGGAAGTGTCGATCACCGATACATTGGGATGAGGTTGGTGGAAGAAGACTTCTAGGTCCAAGTGTAATACAGGAAATGTCAGAAGCTGTGTCACAGATTCGGGATAGAATGAAAACAGCTCAGAGTCGCCAGAAAAGCTATGCAGATAAGAGAAGGAGAGCACTTGAGTTTACAGTTGGAGATCTAGTATTCTTGAAAGTTGCACCAATGAAGGGAATAATGCGGTTTGGTAAGAAAGGAAAACTTAGTCCGAGATACATTGGTCCATTTCCTATTAGTGAGAGAGTTGGTGATGTTGCCTACAGACTCGATTTGCCAGCATCAATGTCTCAGATACACAATGTGTTCCATGTGTCAGTATTAAGGAAGTATGTTGCAAATCCGTCTCATGTCCTGAACAGTGAACCTGTAGAACTACAAGCAGACTTGGGATATGAGGAAATACCAGTACAGATTTTATTAAGAGAAGTAAAACGGCTGAGAAACAAAGAAATCCCCTTAGTCAAAGTCCTATGGAGAAATCAATTAGTCGAAGAAGCCACTTGGGAAAGAGAGGATGAAATGAGAGCCAAATATCCTGAACTCTTCAAGTAAGTAAATTTCAGGGACGAAATTTTTATAAGGGGGGGAGGATGTAATACCCATGCCTCTCACAACTCACTGGCAAATATAATTTTTGCATTTCATGCATTCCATATTTTATGTGCTATTTACGTGATAGTTTTATAGTAATTAATTTGTTATATTTATTGTGAATTTTATATTTTGCGACTAATTTGGACATGTTTACCTTGGTAGTCAAGAACCCCCTAGTCTAAAATATTGAGACATGCTACAAAATTTAAGACTATGCGTGACAAGTTTAAAATGAGGAACATTATTTGGTACGTAGAAGTATTAGATATGTAAAAGATTATATTGTCGGAACAATAATAACAACAATAACAACAACAACAACAACAATAATAATAACAATAAAAATAATATAAGAATATTATTAAAAAAAAAACCGCCTTAAGAAAAGGAAGGCGGTGGCTGATTTCCCAATAATCAAGACTACAAATAAGGTACTCTTATCTCACAAAGACAAAAAGAAATTAGATAAAGTCGCAGTAAAACTTATGCTGTCTTCGGGAAAGAAAAGATTGAAGAACAGGTAAATTCATCTAAATCAATCTCAATTATTTAGAAATAGAATAGGTTAGAGTATCATATTAGTTTTACTAAATAAATTTGAGTATATTTTATATATATGATAATGTTCATATGTTATTTGGTAATCAAAATAGCCTAGATTTATTTTTTGTTAAATCTGCCCAGATTTTTAATGTTCAATAGTTAGCCGATTTTGACCAATTTATGAGCTGAATTAGGAAAAGTGTAAAACATGAAAGTTGTAGCCTTATGTGTTAGCTTTATAACCCAACTTGAATCATATAAATATCAATTTTGTAGAAATAGTTAGAGCCTTATTACTAAAATGCGACGAAACTGGAAATTTCGAATTAAAAGTACTTAATAATCTGGAATTTGATAAATTGTGTATTAATTCGATTTAAAATTGTCGTAGATTGATTACCATTGTGGAATAGGAAATTTCAAAAGCTACTCCGGAGGAGAGGTAAGTAGAAATCCATCTCCAACTACAATGCTTGAACATAGTATTTGTGTTTATTATTTGTGATAATTGATTGTTGTATGTGTTGTTGTATACATTTGTATAAAGTGTTTTATTCCGTTGCTAGAAACAAACTGATGTGCATCAATCATGAGCATTGACATCTACAAGAATTACATGTGTACATATAAGAAGTCAAAATAGCATAATTTCTTAAGTTGATAATGTTTTGGGGTTGGTCACCACTGACACATTCAGAGTTATACATTATATATGGTGTCTCTCGGGATGCTTCCGGTGACAGGCGTGCACGCGGAAGAGGTTCCCACTTCAGCACCTTTATGATGAGGGGTACGGGAAGAGGTAGACTTTCCGGGGGACTGCAGGGGCAGGCAGGAGGCGGACCCCTGGTAGTCTCGGAAGGATAGCCACTTGGTCGTACCAACCATCACTAGTATCTCGGGTGGACTATAAGGGGGGAGGAGGGACCCTTGGTAGTCACGAGTGTGGCCAATGAGTGTTATTTTTGGGAGGTTTGTGACAGTGACGAGAGCCAATTCCCACCAAATATGATTTCTTTTGAGAAAGAGTTGAAAGAAATGGTTTTGTGATATGCATCTCATCATTCACGCATTGGTCATGCATGATTTCTGCTTACTGAGTTTTAGCTCACGTAGTTCTTGCATTGTAGGTGAGTTTGACTATGCATGAGCTCGTGGACTGATCTGGTATGCTGTTGGAGCTGATGCAAGTTTTGAAGCCCCGTGTATATGAATGACGATCTGTGGGGCTAAACCTTGGACTCACTATGTTTTTGCTAGCGTTCTAATAATCTTTTTGGACATGTTCAAATTAGGGAACTTTAATATGTATATCGCTATAAATATGGTGTTGAATTCGGAGTGATGCTACTGTGCTTGACTTGGATCTATGTGAACACATGTTAATGAGATTTTAACATCAGGAAAGTGTTTTGGATTATTAATTTAAAAAAAAAATACAGGCTTTGTAAGGCTAAAAATTAGTATAAAATAAGTTTATACAAGGGTGGGTGTGACACATAACCAAATCTTAGGGCCCGAGGTTGGATTATAATTTCTTATCCGTGTAGGCAGTCTACATAGAGCCTTGTGTACTCATCGATTCTAGGATATTAGGAGCACCTCAACCTTTTTCTTAGAATTTATCGATCTTGAAGAATTTCTTAGGGTACGCTAGTGGAGATTTAAGGATCAAATCAAATCACATAAAACTAACGATAATGTCTTATAACCGCTTCTAATTGTCAATTCCATCTTGCTTGTGTAAAATCGAGCCTAAAAAATATTTTCCCATCAATCAGTCTCCTCGTTGCTTTATTTATTCACTTTATGTTATTTAGATTTGTCCTTTCTCTCAATTTACATTTGACCTAATTAATTCAAAAGTGCTAAAGTCGATTGTCACGAAAATTATCCATGTGGATTCAATATCTTTTATACTACCTCTGTGACAAATTGTACGCTTGCGATTTGAGAAGGTTGTTCCAATCCTAGCGATTTGAAGCAACTTTTGCGACTATGCTGCATTCGCTCTTCCTAGTGGCCACCTTGAGGTCAGGAAGTATTCTTCTCTCTTCTCTCTAGTGCGCAAAAGAAGGTTCAAATTACTCTAGGGCACAAAAGAACATACAAATCAAGGAAAACTTGCTCGACAAAATTTAGTAAGAACTAGATGGTTTGACATCAAATTTACTCGACATAAATCTAGATTGCTAGAGTTGTTGTTGGATGTTTATCATAATTTCAGTCACAAATCAATTGCGTGCAATTATATAGGAACAATTCAAAATTTCAAAAAAATTATCGTTTTGTTTTTTTTTTCTTTTTCTTTTTTTTTTTTTTTTTGTTGCGGATCAAAAGAAGGATCTAAGAAGATCATTATAATAGTTCCGGTTGGTGTCGGCTTTGTTATCATAGCCATTAGCACATCTTTTTCATGAAAAAGGATCTTTAAGCACATATCTCGATTTTTTAAATTTAGTCTTGTGATTGTTGAAATTTGGGCTTTGAGAAGTTAAAAGTTGGCTTAACTTTGTTTAAGTTTTAAGTGGTGGTATGCTTGATTTAGTAGGAAGCAAGTTGTGGATTGAAAATCCTTATTTTGTTTATCAAAATATCATGTATACTTTCTCAAATCCAAATTGGGATGAGTGAGAAACTAATGCATAAACCACTTAAAATATGAAGCGGATGTGGATGAGTATCTAACCCACCTTGTCGAAAGAGTAAGAGTTCATGATGTAGATTTTAACTAATAAGTTAGAAATTATAGAGAGGTGTTGAATGATTACATCTGCAGGTTGGCAAATGAGCATCACACGGTGTGTGCGCGTGCTAGGCTCGTCCAACCAGGGTTGACTTTCAGTACCTCTCTGTGCTTGGCTCAATGAAGATTAAGTTTTGTCACTTGGGTTAGACCCGACTGACCGATCTCAAGTGACCCTTTGTATACCCGCATGTCACCTCTAGGAGGTGTCATTCCTTGGAATTAAGAGACATCATGAATGAATGTTATAAAACCACCATTAAGCAATGTTTATAAACCTGGACCGGCCAGTCCAACCGATTTAACCGGGAACTGGTGCCAGTCCGTTTCTTAAGATATTCATGGTTGCAACTAACCCAGTGACTCGGGGAAAACTCAGATAAAATCAACGGCCTGACAAACCGGTTAACTCGGGTTTCGTAATTACCTAAAAAAAAAAACGATGAGGGCTATACCTAGAAGTGGATGCAAAGATCAGAGGGAGACTCTAACTCAACTATTCAAGTCACGCAAGACTCAACTAAGAAACATAAATACACTACTTCTTATTAATTATTAAAATTTCTTTTCTTTCATTCTTATTATTATTATTATTATATTATTATTATTACATATTATATATTTCAAGTCATAATATCCCAGTACCCTATTAATTGATTAAACTACAAACTAGCCTACAAGTTTTAGGTTTCTCGACAGCAGCGCAAAAATGGCACAACTGTAGAGTGACGACCGCTTCGTCCTCTAAGATTTTTTTTTTTTTTTCAAAGTATAGTTATATAGATTTTGATTATCAATTTAATGTTTATGTATATATTGTGTTTATGATTTGATTCAAGCAACAGTTTGTGTGTATAGGTTCTAACATTTATGTATAGATGTTTATATATTCTCGTCATGCCGTTTATTTAATGATGATTGGTTTTTAATTTTGAATTGCGTTGGACTTCGATAGATTTTGCTTAACTAATTAATTCATAAGTTTATACATAACTTTCGTTCCATATTTGATCATTAATGTTCATACATTATGGATTAAAATAGAAGTAACAGTAGTCTAGTAGTAGAATTGTAACATATATTAATATTATTTTTTTCATCTTTGTTTATTTTTGTAGTAATGGATCTGCAATTTGAATCTAAAACCGAAGAAAGTGAGGGACACTTACCCCAACAATAATCCAAGACAAAAGAGATATATAGTATGAAAATATGTGATAGAAGTAATAGATGCCAATGGGAAGAAGACATTAACTTGTGGATTTTATCATATTAAGAGATGGGGGTATTAACCGCATGAAGCAACATCTTGCTGGTGCAAAAGGATATGTTGTCTCTTGCAAGAAAGTTCCAGCTAATGTTTAATTTACGATTCAAGGATCTCTAATAGAAAACATTGAGAGAACGAACGAAAGAAAATGAGTTATTGATGTTGATAAATTTGGGGCATATGATGATGACTTGAAAATATGTATCCACCAACTCAAAGAATTTCAATGGGAGGAGGCGCTTGTTAGAAATTAACCCATACACAATCACGAAATCGAAAGAAACACGAAAGAGAAAAACACACAATATTAGTTACCTAGTTCGTTACGATGTGTAACTACGTCTGGGGGCGATATAAAGCCAGGGATTTCACTAATTTTCGACTGATGCCAACCAATACAACAATAATGAGAGAACAACTATTTATAATAGTTTAATAGGTCTAAACTTGACGCTCAAGAAAAACTGCCGCCTCAATTGTCACGACCGCGACCTACCCTGTCGCATTCCGTCAAACGCTCCGCTTGCTTGACCAAGCAACTTTTTTCGTGACAGCGTTGCAGCCTGTCACGGTCGCATTACCATATCAGTGCAACAACAATAATGCAAGACCTTTTTTGCGACCACGACCACTCTGTTGTGGCCGCGACCCTTGTGATGCAATTCAGGCTCCATACTCGACAATCTCCCACTTGGAGACTGAACACTCTCAAAATCACCATGTCTTCTTCTTCTCCTTTTCCTCGGTATCCGCTTAATATCTCCTAACCTTTACTTCATGTACCAAGGCCAATTGCAGTTATGGATAACTTCAATTTCTCTAAGGTCACCACCTTAGTAAACATATCAGCTGGATGCTCACTTACAAGTATCTTCATGAGCCGCAAAGTTTTCACCTCCAGTAGATGTCGAATATAATGATAATTCAACTCTACATGTTTTGTCCTCGAATGAAACGCTGGATTATTCGCCAAGAAAATTGCACTTTGACTATCACTGTAGAAACTGTTGTTTTCATGTTCCTTCCCTAGTTCACCCAAGAAACTTTTGCAACCAAACCATTTCCTTGCTCGCTTCCATCATGGCCATATACTCAGCTTCCGTGGTGGATAAAGCAACAACCTTTTGCAACTTAGAAGTCCAAAAGATCGTAGTACCCCTAAAAGTAAAAACTTACCCGGTAGTATTTCTTCTTCCATCCTGATCATTTGATGCCAAATCTGTATCAACATAGCCAAGCAACTCGGTACTCTTGCCATTTAAACACAACGCCTTGTCCATGGTACCTTTCAAGTACCGTAAGATCTATTTCATTTCTTCCCAATGCTGCTTACCCGGATCACCCATAAACCGGCTCACTACTCCCACTGCATGCGCAACATCTGGCCTAGTACATACCATAGTATACATTATGCTGCTAATTACCAAAGCATAGGGGGTTTCATCATTTGGGCATGTTCCTCCTTAGTACTCGGTGACTCCTTCTTCGACAGCTTAAAGTGACTTCCCAACGGAATACTCATAGGCTTCGAGTTCTCCATGTTGAATCTTTCCAAGACCTTCTGGATGTAATCCACCTGTGAAAGATACAATTTCCTTGCCGCTCCATTCCTCTCGATTCTCACACCCAAAATTTGTTTAGCTTCTCCAAGATTCTTCACGGAGAAACGTTTGGACAACTGTCTCTTCAGCTTATCCATCTCAATTGGATCAGCTCCTGCAATCAACATATCATCAATATATAAAAATAGGATGAGATATATCTTGTCGAACCTCTTGTAGTAACAACAGTGGTCTGCGTAGCATCTGCTACAACCAATTTCAAGCATGAAACTGCCAAACATCTTGTACCACTTCTTCGGAGCTTACTTCAACACATACAAGCTCTTTCTCAACTTGCACACAAGTTCTTCCTTTCCTTCGGCTACGAATCTCTCCGACTGTACCATGAAAAGATCCTCCACTAAGTTACTGTGAAGAAATGCCGTCTTTATATCCATCTGATTTAACAATAGGTTTTCTGCAACAACCATACTCAACACCATGCGAATAGTTGTCAATTTCACAATAGGAGTAAATATAATCAGTATAATTAATACCAAAACGTTGCACAAACCCTTTCACAACTAGCCTAGCCTTGTAGCGCTTGCTACCATCAGCTTCACTCTTGATTCTGTAGACCCACTTGCAGTGCAATGCTTACTTGCCTTTTCGGAGCTTAACTAGTTCCCAAGTGTCACTCAGGTGAAAGGATGAAAATTCATCATCCATGAAAGCTTTCCATCTCCGTCTGTCATCAACTTGTTGGACTTCTGCATAGCTCAGGTTCACCACCGTCAGTAAGCAATAAATAAAAGTTAGAGGATGAATACCTATCGGGTGCACGTCGCTCTCTAGCCTGTCTCTGCAGCGGAACAACATCCTAAAGTGGTGGTAGAGTTCTTGGCTCATCCTTATGGATCTCCTCTTTATTCCGACTCTTCTTACACCCACTCGAGTTTGAGATGTCTGACTCAACTACTCTGGGTTTAGAGCTGTCAGAAATCGATGCCTCCAATCTATCGTCGTGCATCATCTGATCTACCACATCTCTACTGCGAATCACCTTTCGGTTCTGCTCATCCCAAAGCCTACAATTGAACTTATCTCCACCATAACCAATGAACGTGAACTTAATAGATTTAGCATCTAACTTACTCCTATCAACAGAATCAACATGAGCATATGCAACACACCAAAGATACATAGAAAGGATGAGTTTACCTCCTTTCCCTTCCATACCTCCTCCAGTATCCGATTCTCCAATGGAATCGATGGGCCTCTATTGATCAGGAATGTAGTTGTGTTTAATGCATCCGCCCAAAACATCTTTGGCAACCCACTTTTCAGCCTTATGCATCTCGCTCGCTCATTCAGTGTTCTGTTCATCCTCTCTGCTACTTCATTCTATTGGGGAGTTCCACGCACTATCTTCTCTATGCGAATTCCACTCTTAGTAGAGTAGTCTTTAAACTCCTTGATGTCATACTCATCTCCATCATCAGACCTTATACACTTCACTCTCAGCCCTGTTTCAGTTTCAACCATGACTTTCCACTTCCTGAAAGTATCAAACGCATTAGATTTATTTTTCAGCAAAATAAACCCATACCTTTCTTGTGGAATCGTCGATGAATATCATATAGTACGATGATCCTCCAAGGGACGTCACAAGTGTCGGTCCCCATAGATCACTATGGACCAACTCCAACTTTTGAGTCTTTGAGGTTCTGTAGACTCTCGAGAAACTTACTCGCCTCTGTTTCCCAAACACATAGTCTTCACACAGGCCAACTTCAACAGTCTTCAGGCCAGACAGTTTACCTTTCGAACACATCACCTTCTTCTCTTTCTCACTCATGTGGCCCAACGATGGTGCCAAAAATTCGCTTCACTTGCTACACCTGCAAGATCAATGCAATTCTTGGAATTTGTTGCCATATACAAAGTATCTTCCTTCTTACCTCGAGCCACTACCATAGCTCCTCTAGTAATCTTTCAATAGCTGCAACTGAATGTTACCGCGTAACCCTCCTTATCAAGCTGCCCAACTGAAAATAGATTCCTCTTCAGTCCAGGAATGTATCGGACTTTATATAACACCAATGTGGATCCATTGGAGGTTGCAACTCATACGTTTTCCTTTCTCATGATTTTCATAGGTTCGTCATCTGCAAGATACACCTGCCCAAAATTACCAGAAATATAATCATTTATAATTTTAAAATTACTACATGAATAAAACGATGCTCCGAAATCCAGCACCCACGACTCCATGGAACTAGACACACTCAAGACTAATGCGTTGTTTTCTTGTCTGCTTGATCCCTCTTGTTCTTCTTCAGTGCTTTACATTGGTTTCTAAAGTGACCGAACTCGTCACAATTCCAGTACGTGACCAAGATTACATCCTTCCTGGATTAGCTCTTACCTCTGAATTTAGACCTTCCCCGATTTTGCCTTTCCTTCGACCTACCTCTATTCTCGGTATTTAGTGTTGACCTCGAAGCTGATCCTGATTCTTTCTAGTGAATCTCTGCACTAATCATCAGATCTCTTACCTTGTCAAACTTCAGCTTAGCTTATGTGGCGCTAACTACTGTCACTGTACCGGTCCAACTATCTGGAAGAGACGATAACATAATTAGGGCACGTAGTTTGTTGTCAAATTTGATTTCTACCGATTTCAACTGCAAGGTAATCATGTCGAACTCATTCAGGTACTGCTGCACCAGTGTACTCTCTGACATCCTTAGGTTGAATAATCTCATAATCAGATGTACTTTGTTCGTTGTCGATGGTTTCTGATACATCTCCTCCAAAGCCGTCAACATCTCTCTTGTCGACTTTCCTGCAGTCGTGTGATAAGCTACTTCCTTGGATAGCGATAAACGTATTGCGTTCATTGCCTTCCTGTCCAATAACTCCCACTCCTCTGTGTTAATTTTCCCGGGCTTTGCTTTGAGAGGCAGATGCAAATCTTTACCGTAAAGGTAATCCTCTATATGCATCTTCTAGAATCCGTAGTCAGAACCATCAAACTTCTCAATCAATACCTTTCCTTCCATCATGATGCTCCCTTCGAACCCGGAGCTCTGATACCAGTTGTTAAGAATTAACCCACACACGATCACAAAATCGAGAGAAACACAAAAGAGAAAAACACACAATATTGGTTACCCAATTCATTACAATGTGTAACTACATCTGGAGGCGAAACCAGGGATTTCACTAATTTTCTATTAACACCAACCAATACAGCAATAATGAGAGAACATCTATTTTTAATAGCTTAACGGGCCAAAACTTGACGCTCAAGAAAAACTGCTGCCTCAACATTTGCGACCGCGACGTACCCTGTCGTGGTCGCATTTCGTCAAACGCTCCGCCTACTTAACCAAGCATCGTTTGTCGTGACCGATTTGTAGCCTGTTGCGATCGCATTACCATGTCAGTGCAATAGCACAAACATGAGCCCTTTTGTCGCGACCACGACCAACCTGTCACAACTATGACCCTTGTGACACAATTCAGGCTCCGTACTTAACAAAGTTCACAAGGATGGACAATCCTCTTTCTTAAAAAAAGAGAAACGCGACATCTCCATTGGACAAGTTTTTGAAACGTAGTGCTCCAGATCCTTCTCAACATTCTATAAAAGCTTGTTTACAAAGTAAAGAAAAGTGGCAGATACTAATCTAGCTCTTGCAATGTGGTTTTATGATTCTTGTATACCACTAAATGCTATTAATTCTCAATATTTTCCAATTGTCATGAGTAAGATTGGAACTGTGGGTCATGGGTACACTGGACCTAATTATCATGCTTTGCGAGTTACTTTATTGCAAGATGCCAAGTAACAAGTAGAATTATTTGTTGATTCTTTTAGGAGTACGTGGTTAGAAACTGGTTGTACCATAATAGGTGATGGGTGGAAAGATTCTAGATAGAGACCATTGATTAATTTCTTAGTTTATTGAACTACTGGAATATCGTTCATTAAATTCGTTGATGCTTCTGGAAGTGAGACAAATGCTGAAAATCTTTGCAATTTGTTTGCTGAAATTGTAGAAATGGTTGGTTGTAATTATGTGATCCATTTGGTTACTGATAATGCAAGTAACTACAAGGTTGTTGGTTACTTATTGTCTGATAGATATGCATCAATTCTTTGGCCACTTTGCGCAACTCATTGCATTAATTTGATCATGAAAGATATTGGTGAATTACCCCCATGTTAAGGATTTGGCTATTTTGGCGTCTAAGGTCACATGTTTTGTTTATAATAACAAGTTGCCTCTGAATTGGCTGAGAAAAAGAGAAGGTTGGAGGGAAATTCTTCTCCCATGTGATACTCGTTTTGTTTATGGTGACATCTCAAGATTTAAAAAAATACTTAAAGTAGGATATTGCAAAAGCAGTCAGACAAATAGTTTTAGATGAAAGGTTTTGGAACAATTTTAGCATTATTGTAAAGATTGGTGCTCCACTTCTGTGTTTGCTACGTTATTGTGAGTCTGATGAGAAGCCAACCATGGGTTATGAGTATGAAGGCATGCATAGAGCGAGAAACGGTATCATAGAGCTATTTAGAAAGAAAATAAATTTTATCAACCATATGTTGATATCATTGATCGAAGATGGGATAGGATGTTGCGAAAAAATCTACATGCAGCAGCATATTATTTGAATCCGGCCTTTCAATAAGATAAAGAATCTTTTTGTGGCAATCCTAAAATCATGAATGGTTTGTTGGATATCATTAATAAAAAAGTTGGGGGTGCGAATTCAAAAATATATGACGAGATGTCTCTTTTTCGAGATAGACTTAAAAGTTTTTCAAATCCAATTGCTCTAACGACTGCTAGATCAACTCGACAAGGTCAATTTATTTAACTTTTTTTTTTTTCTTCGAGAAGTTCTTATGTGTCTGTTAGCTTTATTTCATTTAATTTGCATAAACTTTTTTATTTTTCTCCAAATTAATCATGATTTTTCTTGCTATAGATTATTGGTGGAAATTATTTGGTGCTGATGCTCCAAACTTAAAGAAGTTAGCTATAAAAATACTAAGTCAAACAACTTCTTCTTCTGGATTTGAGCGTAACTGGAGTGTTTTTTAGTGTATTCACACTTCAAAAAGAAATAGGTTGGGGCACCCAAGATTGAATGATTTAGTTTATATACACTATAACTTGCGCTTGCAGAACAGGTATGTCTGATTAATTTCTTTTTTCACTTCAATGTTATCAATGTCATCTATATCACTTTTCTTTAGACATTATAGGGTTAAATATAGCAAGAGACCATATGATTTAGTTGATTATGAGTGCATTGACAAGATAGAATTCTAGATTATTGAAGAAACAGTTGATGGTGAGCTTGATCACGATGAGTTGGAAAATATGCTTGAGAAAAAAATGCTGAGAAGTCTTTATGAGTCAAGTTTTGAGCCAGATACATGTTGAATTAGATTCTTATTTTTATATGGAAGTATTGTTCTTAAAATTATTTGATACTCATTATTTATTAATTTCTTGATTTTTCTTTTCGGGTAAGGAAAATGATCTTGAGGTAATTACAGATGGTGATCTTGAAAAGTTCGATCGTCAATATCATGTATGAGGTAGTGGTTCAAAAGTTTATGGACCTAATCATGTGGATTGTAGTAGTTTCAATAACATGATGGGAGAAGATGAGAATGGTTGGAATTGATCGAGATTCGTAATTGTTAAGAGCATTTTCAATTGTAATAATTTTAAATTTTAGATTTTTTATAGACATGTGGACTGGAGTTGATTATCAAAACAAGGTGTGGCATAACAACGCATAGCATGAATTTTATCTAATTACATTTAGCTTTTTATGCTTGGATATGAATTTTTTTAGAGAAAAGAAAAGAGGAATATGCATTTCATTTTATACTTTTATGCATTTTTTGTCATGATATGGAATTTTGTGATATGTGCGTGTATATACATATATAAAAACCTGTAACGCCCCAATCCCATTAACTCGGAATTGAAGTGCTACTAAATTTTTCTTTTCTTTTGATTAAGTAATAAATAAATAAAAAAGTGCGAAAGCGTGAGATAAAATACTTATTGGATAAAAGTAGAAATTTTATTGACAATAAGACACTGCCAAAACATATTTACACTAGTGGTTCCAAAGTTTCTAAGAAAATGCAAATCCCGGATTTTGTGACACACAAACTTATTTATATACATAGAAGAGGCAAAAACATCTTTGAGTTGCGGGTAGAAGAAGGAACCCAGTGACCTTTGCCGCAACAGCCCCGCCACCTCGCTCAACTAACCTGAAGATTTGTAATTATGGGCATGAGTATAAACTCAGTGGGAACTTTGTAAGCAGTTATACTAAATGAAGATGCACAATAATAAATACATCCTTGACTTAGGAGTCCATCTTACGACTCAAAAGCCATATTGCTAGACTTAGGGGCCAATCTTACGACTCCCAAGCCCTACTCAAAAGCCAATCTTACGACTTAAGAGCCTTTCTCAAAAGCCAATCTTACGACTTAAGAGGCATCATATCAATAAGCCCGAAGGCAAACATATTTATCAAAGTACAAGTTCAATAGCATAATGTACTTACAAATAGCCCGGTCACCCACCTTGTTTTGCTTGCTTTAAAGTACGTAATTCGCGTATGTCCCAAGGCCTGACTCGCACTACACCAAGCACATGTTGTTTAATTAATTAGTATTACTTATCGAGTTTAGCATTTTAAAAATAATTAAGTGTGGTACACTATTCTTGAATTATGTCTATTTTTACAATTTCTAACATATAAGCCAAGTTATTATAAACTGTAGTCCTAAATTAAAAAGCCTAATATGTTATTAAATTTAAATTATTAACTACATTGATAAATATTTTAAACTAACTAACATGCATCTTAAACAACAACTATTTATTACAAACTTAAGAAAATAGCTAAATTTATAAATCTACTTAAATCAAGAAAATAATTAAATTCCTAAATCTATATAAACTATAAATGACAATGACGATAAAATAAAGAAGACTATTAAAGAAGACATACCTCAAAAGATTTCAATACTATACGACAACTTCCCAAAATACCCGTCCGAGCGTTGTCAAAAAAAAACTGATATGGACCTCCTAATTAAAGGAAATCCAATATTTAATATAATGTTTTTGTTTTACTTATTCTCTTATATTTTGTAATGAAGTGTTATACTTGTATTTATATGTGAAAATTTCACAAATTTAACGTAAATGTTTCGATGTGGGATTAGGGATGAAATTCATTTGAATGAAATTTTACATATCCACATTCTCGTACATAATATACCTATATTACTAAATATAGGATGTTTATATTACTAAATATAGTATGTGTATGTGTTTTACTATTATTAGCATATTATTATTATTATTATTATTATTATTATTATTATTATTATTATTATTATTATTATTATTATTATTATTATTATTATTATTATTATTATTATTATTATTATTATTATTATTATCATCATCATGTTATGCTTTACGTTTTGCATGAACATGTATATATATATTATTTAGTTTTATTTTTTTTAATATTGTATCATTATATTTCTATACGTATCTACATGATATATATATATATATATATATATATATATATATATATATTATGACTTTAGTTGTTATTTTAGGTAGGTACAATTTATAAATTAATTTTATTTCTTACTTCTTAAGCCCGATGTTAACTTTAAGCTTCTATATTGTAAACTTTTAATTCTTACCTTTTAAGTGCTAAGAGTGCAGTCGACTTGGTACATACTTATTTTCTAAAAAATAAAATCATAAGTCAAATAGCTTCACAATTTTGACTAAAATAAAATTGGTAAAACTATTTAAGATGCAAAGAATGTATTTTATTGCATTTCAAAGATTCGGGGTATCACAAAACCGATATCCAAGTCATCCGGTTTTTTTAAAAACGTTTGAACTAGTGACCCGATTCATTGTCCGGTTTGATGGTTGGTCCGGGTTTAAAAATATTACCATTAAGGGCTGCACTTAATGCAAAGTAACAACCATATATTAAAAGCCACACTTATTGTGGGAGGATGAAAAGGCAAGAGTCACTTGGTAGTTACTCTTTTATTACTTATGGCCATTATGTTGCAATTATGTTTCAATTAGTACTACAATTATATTGCAATTGGTATTCCACTAATTGAAAATGTATATAAATAGGATAGACATTTGCATTGCATTAGTAAAAGGTAGAATATAGAATAATGGAAGTACGAGATAGATACATGCCATACATGCCCAGTTTCTCGATACTTTTTAGTTCGCCGCAACTCAAAGGCTTGGAGTGCTACTACCTTTGAGGCATCAGTCGTTGTATGTTGTGTACATTACGTCAGTAACTGTGAACACCTGGGCGGGGAGTATTTGTCTAGTGGAAAGAGTCCTGGTCTCGCCTTGGTTGCCCTTGTACTAACTTGTGTTTTAGCGATTAAGTGGAATGCAACAAAGCTATCCAAATTCGGTGGTGAAGGAACAAATTATGTTGGTTTAAGGAGTTTTGTGTTCCATCACTTCTTCATATTGTAACAAGAATTGTAATTGTATTGTCGATGTACAAGTTGTATGTTGTGACGTCACTGTAGCCCAATATTTTCCAACAGTGATTACAGTAAATATCTGCAGTTTCAATGAATATACATTTATTTTGCAATCAGGCAAATGAAAATATTCAAATTCAACTACGAAGAGTGGGTTCATCAAGTTTAGCTAATACCCCTATTGAAGATGCATTAAATCAAGTTAATCTTAAAGACGTACCCTTGTTTAAACCAGACATACTTGCAAATGCGACCAACAATTTCTCCAATGGTAACAAGCTTGGAAAGGGTGGTTTTGTCACTGTTTACAAGGTAACCTCTCCTGCTATATCATCTTATTGACTGAATATCAAGTGCTGAAACATTGCTACTCTAGGGAGTACTGCCGAACATAAGAGAAATTGCACTTAAGAGGCTTTCGGAAGCATCTAAACTGGGATGGAAGAATTTATGAATGAAGGGGGGCTAATTTCTAAACTCCAATTCAGGAATGTTAGATCTTTTGGTTACCAATTGTCGTCTTTCAATTTTATCTGTAGTTTGGGGTAGATTAAATCTAATTCGAATTGCTTCAATTTTGCATATTATTGACTTGGCCTTCTATTTTTTGGAAGAATTTGCATTATCGGGAAAGCAGATGATTTGAACAAATATAAGATTTTAGAATATAATTGTTCAACAACATCCATGAGGACTCTAATCTGCAAACTTTTAGGGGATGTTTGGATTTGGCTAAGCACGTCGGGATATGACTTTTTTCTAGGATATAGCATGTTATATTTTATGTAACCTCTGTTGTTACTGAATGTACCTTTTATCATTGTTGATGTTTATTTTATTTTATTTGATCAACCTTATGTTACCTCTGTTGTTGCTGAATTGTTTCGTGTTGGGAATTTGCAGGTCTTGTTTCGTGTAGTAAGTGAAACATGGATACTTATTCTTATTTCATAATCATTAGACAAAAGTTATAAGAGATCGATAAGGGAGTTTCCATCAGTGCAATAGTTGTTAACAATTCAACTTTCAGATTTATGTTATTTCAACTTTCTATTCAACGATTTCTTTAATATGTAGATGACCTAATTATGTTTTCTCATCTCAGTTAAAGTTAATTTTGAGAGGGGTCATTTTCCCCTCAAAATTGAGTCGAATTTTTGTGTATGGATGTAATTGGATGTATTTATTCTGTCGATTTTTTTGTGTATGGGCGAGTTAATTTCACTTTTTGACATAAAGTGATTGTTTTTGTCCATAAAATAATGCATTTCGCAATTAGTGATACTACTTAAAAGATAACAATTGAAATACATAAATCATCAAAATCAAAATATTACTTTATTGATCAAAATTACCAGTATAGCGGAAATATCGTTTTTTTTTTTTTTTTTTTTTTTGGCTAAAAACATCACATTTATTAGGTAAAAGTGTCACTTTTTGAAAATTTTGAAAAGTGATACTTTCATCCAAAATAGTGATACTTTTCGGCAATAAAGTGATATTTCTTGCCCTTTTGATATAAAGTGGTATTTTGTTGTCCATAAAAGTTATACTTCTTGAAAGATAACAATTGAAATGCATAAATCATCAAAATTAAAGTTATTACTTTATTAGTCAAAATTGCAATTGTTGTGGAAGTATTGGTAAACGTGTTTATGCATGCATAATAAGTCGAGTTAAGTGTCTATTTAGTGGCATTTGCATGCGTAATTGACCGTGTATTGCTCGTATTTGTATTATTGGGTAATTTGACGTTTGTGACTTGTTTTGAAGTTATTTGGGTGAATTTAGACCAAAAAGTCGAACTCGACTAATAATGGATGTTGAGAACAAGTCCCACAAGTCAAAAACCAAGAAAAATGGCTTCAAAAGCTGTTGGGAATCAGTCTCGGCCGAGCCAGAGGAGCTCGGCCGAGCTAGAACGTCAGAGAAGTCGGATTTCAGGCTGTAGAAGAGTCTCGGCCGAGACAGTAATTCTCGGCCGAGACATATTGACACACCTCTAGTATTTCGGCCATATCTTGAGATCTACAACTCCGATTTAGGCGCAATTGATGGCGTTGGAAAGCTAATTCGAAGAGCTACAACTTTGCGTGAAAGAAGAAAAACCCAAAAATGGCCATAAGACCCTCAAAAACAGCTTTGAAGTTGGAAAAGGAATGCAGTGTCGGCCCATTACTTGGCCCACAAGCTCAAAAACGTTTTTTAGACTTATTTTCCTATTCTAATTAGGTTTTATCCCTCTTTATCCTAGAGATGTACTCCTATAAATATCTCAAGGCTCTAGACATCAAAAGAGGAACTTTTACATTGATTCGAGAGCTCGGACGTGGGAATTTTGAAGAACACGAAGACTCAAGATTCAGCAACTCGGGTTTTATAGTTTTATAGTTTTATGTTTTCTTTTATTAGTTTGTTCTTAGCGATCGCTATGATCGGCTAAGCTTTATTTTTCCGTCTTTAACTATGTTGAACCCTAGACTGTTATTTATGTAATTAATTCAGTAATTGCTTAATTTAATTATGTTCTGAGATTACATTGTGTTATTGGATTACTCTATCTTTTATATGTTTGTTATGTGGACTGATCACCCTAGTAATAGGCATATAGCTGTCGCTAGGTCATAAATTCATAATCCGTAATTGTTATGCGTTTGTGCCCAAAAGTAGCAAAAAGTGGTTACTCGCTAGGATAACACAGAGTCGCGGTCACTTGTACCACGTTCGTGAGTATAACACCGTACCTACTTCGTTGCCTTAATTCCTATGCGTCTAGTTACGATAGTTTTAGCGAGCGTCTCCTAGAACTACTTAATTGGATATGATTAATTGCTAAGTTCTTAGGATTAATTATACTTAAGGGGTAACAAAGGTTAGCTAAGCGTACCTGTTAATTCTTGGAGTAGGGGTCTCAGAACTAATTAGTTAAGTAGTTGCATTAGTTACATGAATATTCAGGCTAGGGGGATACTGGGTTAAAGGCGGGATACTCTTTATTCACTAGTTTAATCATTTTTAGTTATTTGCGTTAGTTAATTAAATCAAATCAAAACTCCCCCTTATTATATTTATATTATAGTTAGTTATATAAATTGGTTAGTACAATAATACAATTAGTTCCTGTTCCCTGAGGGATCGACCCTGACTTACTCTACCTACTATTAGGAAAGAAGGTTAGGAAATAAATCATCTTATTTGACTGCACCCGACAGTGCGGTCAAATTTTGGCGCCGTTGCCGGGGAACGGTTGAAATTAATTGTGTTTCTTGTGTTAACCATATTCTCTACTTTTTTAGATACATATTTTCTTCTGTTAATTAGTATTATTTATTTTCATTACTATTCGTACTCTTTCGGTCATCCTATGTATTTGTCGAAGTGCTACTTTCTGCAGGACTGTTACTGTTTCTTTTGATGTCATGACAGAACAAAGTTCCAATATGTCATTGGAAGATATGGTGAAAATCTTGGCTTCTAACACTCTGCAATTTCAGGAAGAGACACGGTTGAGAATAAGGAACCTTGAGACTCAAATTAGTCAATTGGTTACCGTGGTATGCAGGTTAGAAAGCCAAGAAAGAGAAAAATTGGCATCCCAACCCAAGGAAATTCTAATGAACGAACATGCTGTTGTTTTGAGGAGCGAAGAACAGCCTAGAGAGGATGAAAAGCCCGTACAAGTGCTGCAGAATGAAGAGAGCATTGAAAGTCAGGCTGAACAGACGCACATTGGAGGCGAGATGCACACTGGGTCATCAAATGTGCTGACAGACAGTGTATTGAAGACGCACACTGAATTGTCCAGTATCATGCCATATGTTGAGTTCATGACACACACTGGGTCACCTAGTGTGTTACAGACAGTCTGTGAAAAAGAATTAAAGTGCGGGTACAATTTGAACATGGCTCCAAGTGCATGCCTGAGAAGGAAACGGGTAAGAATGAAAACTCATACGGTAGTGGAGGAGCCACAATCATCAAGACCAGCCCGCAAACCTCCTTGGGATATTTTATAAAAGGAAAGAACCGATCGAGACAACGACGTAAAATAAAGGCGCTTGTCGGGAGGCAACCCGATGTTTATCGTATTTTTGCTTTTAAATTTTATTATTTTTTTTTCGGTTTGATGCGTTTTATTCTTGTTTTTGGAAATTATGTAGGAACTAACATTACTCGAAATCAAAGAAGTAGTGGAGCAGGATGGATACAACAAGGACATCCGATGGGGGGCGATAGCCAATAGTGGAGCAAGCATAGCTTCCAACCACCATTTTAGTAGTAGCACTGTAAGTAAGCACCAAGTCGTACCCTTATTTTCCCAAAAAACTGTGGTTTTTAACCAAGTTTGTGGGAGGGAGTGTAAGTGGGACGATTTGGTCGCTTTTAAGCTTTTTGAGCTTTGAGCTTTATTTCCATATATTTTCGTGCTTTGTGCTAGCTGCGAGTTTCTTGTTTATTTATTGAGTGTTGGCCTGTGAGCCATAGTTGTATGGCCTGTGAGCCAATTACTTGGTTGATTATCTGGCCTGTGAGCCACTGTCTTTGTGAGTTGGGTAGTGTTTAGTTGTTATGTATTTTTCATTTTAGTTGAGTCTAGGATTGAGTCAACCCGAGATTGTACCTTGTTTGTAACTGCGTGTTTTTAAGGCAAGATATGAGAAATTGATAAGTGTGCAACTAGTTAATGATGATCATGATTCTTGCTTAAAATTTGAAAAATGACGTATGATAGAACATGACATGTAATGAAGATAAAATTGAGCTTGTACTTGAGACTTGTGATCAATTATAACCCTGTGAGTTTTTGAGCCAAATTTTGTACTCCCATCTTTGGAGTAATATTTACATTCTTTCGGTGTGAATTCATTGGTTATATGTAGTCGTCTTTAGAACTTGCCCGGAATCTCTATCGTGAATATGTCAAACATGCTGTGATGTAGGATATGATATTAGGCGGTTCTTGATTTTTAACCTATTATTCAGCCTTTCCATGTCTTCCTTTTCACCAATTAAATTTTCCTTTGTTAGCCCATTTGAGCTATGTAGCTTTTTCTTTGACGCCCTATGTTACAAGCCACATCCTTTTCATATAAACCTTTGACCCATTTGGACTAAGAGTGAGTATGAGGGAGGAGGATTGGAAGGTAGTTGGGAATTAACTTGGGTAAAGATGGAGAATGTGGAAGGAGAAAGGGGAATGCAAATGATAGGTGAAAGAATCTAGCTTAGACTAACCTCTCTTAAGTGTTAGGTGTTTGGAACCAATTCATCCCACTATTTTCCCCACAAACGTTGGCTTTCAACCAAGTTTGGGGGAGGAGGTGTAAAGTGTGACGTATTGGTCAATATTTGACTAGTTATTGATATCCAAAAAAAAAAAAAAAACGAAAAAAAAACGAAAAAAAGAAAAAAAAAAAAAAGTTGTTGTAAATAAGTGTTCTGCTATTTTTGTCCAAGGAGAGGTTAGGAGGCTAAACAATGCTTAATGATTTGAATTGATATGAAAAATTGGGCAGTCCCACAAATTGTGGTGCCCGGAAATAAAGCATGAGAAAGTGTTGGGTTATGATAAAGACTTTTGGTGGGTGAATGAATTTCCTTGCGGGGTAGTTTGCTGAAATTAAAAGAGTGAGGATTAAGTGATTGTTTTGAGGGGTGGTTGAGTAGGAAAAACTCGATTAGTCCAAAGATTAGTCACTTGTACCCATATATTTTCCACCTTACCTTAAGCCTACATTACGGCCTGAATAAAGACCTTTTTGATCCTATATCACACATGTCAAGTACGATGTCTGATTTAGATAACGGGCAAGCATATAGTAGGCATTGCATGTAGTCCAATGTGAGTGAATTAACTTTACCTTATACACTTGAGAGATGAGTGATACACTTAACCAGTAAGGATCACTTGTTGAAAGTATCGAGTCTCGAAAGTAGTCTAAGTTGCTATGTTGGTATGCTCGGATTATCTTATTGTCTTGCTATATAAAAATGGGTTTGAAACTATGTTTGCCACTTAAATCGCCTTTAACACGTGTCTTTTGTGTTTCTTCTTTGTTTTGCATTGTTCGGGACGAACAAAGGTTTAAGTTTGGGGGAATTTGGTAAACGTGTTTATGCATGCATAATAAGTCGAGTTAAGTGTCTATTTAGTGGCATTTGCATGCGTAATTGACCGTGTATTGCTCGTATTTGTATTATTGGGTAATTTGACGTTTGTGACTTGTTTTGAAGTTATTTGGGTGAATTTAGACCAAAAAGTCGAACTCGACTAATAATGGATGTTGAGAACAAGTCCCACAAGTCAAAAACCAAGAAAAATGGCTTCAAAAGCTGTTGGGAATCAGTCTCGGCCGAGCCAGAGGAGCTCGGCCGAGCTAGAACGTCAGAGAAGTCGGATTTCAGGCTGTAGAAGAGTCTCGGCCGAGACAGTAATTCTCGGCCGAGACATATTGACACACCTCTAGTATTTCGGCCATATCTTGAGATCTACAACTCCGATTTAGGCGCAATTGATGGCGTTGGAAAGCTAATTCGAAGAGCTACAACTTTGCGTGAAAGAAGAAAAACCCAAAAATGGCCATAAGACCCTCAAAAACAGCTTTGAAGTTGGAAAAGGAATGCAGTGTCGGCCCATTACTTGGCCCACAAGCTCAAAAACGTTTTTTAGACTTATTTTCCTATTCTAATTAGGTTTTATCCCTCTTTATCCTAGAGATGTACTCCTATAAATATCTCAAGGCTCTAGACATCAAAAGAGGAACTTTTACATTGATTCGAGAGCTCGGACGTGGGAATTTTGAAGAACACGAAGACTCAAGATTCAGCAACTCGGGTTTTATAGTTTTATAGTTTTATGTTTTCTTTTATTAGTTTGTTCTTAGCGATCGCTATGATCGGCTAAGCTTTATTTTTCCGTCTTTAACTATGTTGAACCCTAGACTGTTATTTATGTAATTAATTCAGTAATTGCTTAATTTAATTATGTTCTGAGATTACATTGTGTTATTGGATTACTCTATCTTTTATATGTTTGTTATGTGGACTGATCACCCTAGTAATAGGCATATAGCTGTCGCTAGGTCATAAATTCATAATCCGTAATTGTTATGCGTTTGTGCCCAAAAGTAGCAAAAAGTGGTTACTCGCTAGGATAACACAGAGTCGCGGTCACTTGTACCACGTTCGTGAGTATAACACCGTACCTACTTCGTTGCCTTAATTCCTATGCGTCTAGTTACGATAGTTTTAGCGAGCGTCTCCTAGAACTACTTAATTGGATATGATTAATTGCTAAGTTCTTAGGATTAATTATACTTAAGGGGTAACAAAGGTTAGCTAAGCGTACCTGTTAATTCTTGGAGTAGGGGTCTCAGAACTAATTAGTTAAGTAGTTGCATTAGTTACATGAATATTCAGGCTAGGGGGATACTGGGTTAAAGGCGGGATACTCTTTATTCACTAGTTTAATCATTTTTAGTTATTTGCGTTAGTTAATTAAATCAAATCAAAACTCCCCCTTATTATATTTATATTATAGTTAGTTATATAAATTGGTTAGTACAATAATACAATTAGTTCCTGTTCCCTGAGGGATCGACCCTGACTTACTCTACCTACTATTAGGAAAGAAGGTTAGGAAATAAATCATCTTATTTGACTGCACCCGACAGTGCGGTCAAGTATCATTTTTCTGACTAAAAGTATTACCATTATTAGGTTAAAGCATCGCTTTTTAAAAATTTCGATCAAAAGTGATACTTTTCGGCAATAAAGTGATATTTCTTGCACTTTTTATATGAAGTGGTATTTGTTTTGTCCATAAAAGTAATACTTATTGAAGAAAAAAATTGAAATGCATAAATCATCAAAATTAAAATTATTACTTTATTAGCCAAAATTATTATTATTGAGGAAATATTACTTTTCTGACAAAAAAGTATCACCATTATTAGGTAAAAGTATCACCTTTTTTCCAAATTTTGATAAAGTGATACTTTTGGCCAAGAAATTGTTACTTTTGGCAAACAAAGGTGATACTTCTTGGTATAAAAATTGAATGCATATATCACCAATATTTTAGCTAAAATTATTACATAAAGTGAGAAGTACCAAAATTTCATTAATGATCTTTTATTGATTCAGAAAGTATCACTTTTCTGACCAAGAATGTCACATCTATATCTATATATATATAAAAGTAAAATGAAGGGCATTTATGTCATTGTAACTTTCCCGCCTAAAATTCTAACAATAATTTGGTAAGTTCATGTTAATTTTGGTAAGTTCATAATCCATTTTTTATGCAAATAACTTTTTTATTTATAATTCATTTTTTATGTGTAATACATCAAATTATTCGACTTTTCACAATGTTCAGTTTGACATACATATCACATATATTATAATGATATATTTGATTTGAAAAATATATTTTTCTAAAATTATTATTGGGGTTATATTTGAGTTTTTATTGCGAACTAGACTATAATGTTGGGTTTAGGCTGCAACTAAAAAGTAATAAAATAATCCTCTGATGAAGAATATTAGTTAAGATGTTTTTAAAGGACAATAACTTAATTCATTTTATTTAACATTAATTTTTAATTTTTTTTACTTATGTTATACCCGAAATAAAAATAATTGTTTAAATAGTGAAATTTACATTTTATTAAATTAAAGGCAAAAACTAATGTTTAATTTTTACAAATAATTTGTTAAATCATTACATTTGTTAATATATAAATATATATATATATATATATATTATAATAAGAAGTATGAAAGTTTTACGCATATGTATGTTTACATATCATATGCATTATTGCGATTATTTTTGTTGCTTCTTCATATTTTTATATAATGTATTTTGTTACAATTATTTTATTAAATAAATTTACTCTTTGTAACCTAAGCAATTTTGATCTCATTAATTCATTTTTATCTTTAAATAAATATAATATATATAACAAAAACGTATAATTTATTTGAATAAATTACTATACCAAATAAAGCTTGAAAATATTTAAATATCTGAAAAACTCGCATACTTTAAATAATCAAATCTACTTTTGGATTTTATTTTGTTAATGCTAGGATTTACTAAAAAATAAGAAGTATATGAGTATATCACCAGGTGAAATGTTACACATTGCAAATGATAATCTGATTTTAGAAAGAAACAATTAATTATTTATAGTTATAACTTGAAAATGATTTAAATATATTAAGAAATCTAGACATATATAAAAGCTACTCCCTTCTACCCAAAATAAAAGTGTCGCTTCAGACTTTTTTTGAAAAACTAAGGATGAGTGGAAATGATAAATATATCCCTACACAATCTATTTATATGTTTTGTGGATTTAAGAGAATATAGTCACCTAAATTAAATATGGTAAGATTTAAAGAATTGTGTTTTTCTTTCTTTAGTTGCTAAAATGACATTTTTTGGAACAATTTCATTTTCTCTAAAGCGGTTTCAGACCGGAGGGGGTACAAGTGAGTAAAAATTATAAATTGTATTTTCCCACCAAAATATTTTGTGTTATTTATGGTTATTTGTATAAGTACCAACTTTTTATTGTTTATTCATTATTTTCATTTTGCTCTTCTTTCTAAGAAAAATTATTTTTCCCATTTTTAAGTACCAATAACTTTGTTTTCTTCTTAAAAATTTTTTTACATATTATATATGAAATTAACCGTCTTTTTATGATCTCTAATTTTGACATCTATATCACATATTTAAAAGTGTGATATTATATTAAACAAATATATAGTTGTTTAGTGGTTGATTGTTCACTTATTTTGTTAGATTTTAGTAATATGTTTATTGATGTCATATTTAGGCTGCAAACACGAATTAGTTAAACAATCATGTTAAAAATATATTTTATTTTATTTTTTTAAATAATTTAATTTATTTATTTACTGTATTTACCTTTTATTCTATAAATTAATCTATATCTATACTAATATACATATAAATGTCCGTGTGTGTGTATAATAAAATAAAATAAAATTGATTCAAATATGTAAAAAAAATCATAGTTCTGTTCAATTGCAAATCAAATATTTTCAAGAATTTTATTTATGTATGTGTCCCTAAAGATAAGTTGTTATAGTGTCAACATTCTATCGTTTTGTTTTTTTGTCAACAATTCTTTTTTATTTTTAAAATGTTAACAAGTTTTTTTGTTTCTTAATTGGTTTTACATACAATATATTAAATTAATAATCATTTCACCTTCTTTAAGTTGAATTATATTTTAAGTCTTTTGTGGATTAAACTATGTATATAGTGAATTTGATTATATAAAAATAAATCAATTGACAAATTTTAACAATCAAATATAAGATTATTCAGAAAGAAAAATCCAATTTTCTTATAAATGATCAATGTACTTTATCACTATATTATCTTTTTTTTTTTTCATATATTTGTATTTTTTTTCCAACACGCAATTAACTGGACTATTTGTGGTTATACGCATAGTTAAGATTGATAAAGTATGTTTGAGTTTTTAGCAAGAAAAAAAAAATAAGCATTTTTATTTGTTATATTTAATATTTATTTAGTTTTGTCAATAATAATATTTTTTATTCATAAACAATAAGTATATATTTAATCCAAAAAAAATTAAGGGAGAAACAAATATTTACACTATTTAAAATTTTACTATAATATAATTCAAAATTTTAAAATATTTATTTTATCAAGTATACAATATTTACATTTTTAAATAATAAAGTAATATAAAATTGAATTTAGTTAAAATATTATTCTACTAGCAGACTTCCGTGCATCGCACGGGAGTAATACTAGTATATATAAAAGTAAAATGGAGGGTATTAGTGTCATTTTGGTTTTCCCTCCAAAAATTTTAGACTATAATTAGTAACTTTTCCTATTTTTGGTATATTCATAACTTTCTTTTATTTATTTTTAAATATAAATAATTTTTTTATCTTAAATCCGATTTTTATGCATAATATACCAAATTATTCATCTTTTCACGAACTTCGATTTGACATCCATATCAAATACATTATAATGAGATATTTGATTTGAATAAATGGATTGTTTGTTTATTAATTTTTGTGTTATAATTGATGGTCATTGTAACTTGAACTATAATATTTTGGTTTTAGTTGGAACTAAAATCATGAGTATTTTTTTATAATTATTTTTAATTACCTATTTATATTTTTAATAATGTGTGTTTTGTTAAGATTACTCTTTTAAGGAAATTTATTCTCTGCAACCTAAATTATGACATTTGTTAATTTTTGCAATCTTTTTAATTTTTTTACTTTTTTCTAATATTCAATTATATATGTTTAAACTTTATAAGCTAAATAATACTTTGTCGCACTAATCAACATCAACTGTCTTTTTTACTCTTAACAATCTAAATAGCTTTTTCCGCATTAATCAATTTTTATCTTCAAATAGATAAATTATTTGTAAGAAAAATATACTCCCTTCATCCCAAGCTAATTGTCCTACCTTGGGCTGACACGGAGACTAAGAAAAAATAAATTTTGTGGAATCTTTGACTTTTTCAAAGGTGGAGATTGAATGTAGAGATTTTGATGGTGGAGATTGTGGGAGAATTTGCCATTTATGGGGTAGGACAATTACCTTGGGACAAACAAATAAGGCAAGTAAGACAATTAGGCCGGGACGGAGGGAATAACATTTACATAAATAATTTACAATACCATATAAAATACGAAAATATCCAAATATTCTGAAGAACTCATAGACTTTAATTTGTTATTTGAATTATTAAATAACTTTTGAATTTTATTTTGTTAAAATAAGAATTTCTTAAATAAAATTATTTAAGTCTATTTGAAATCACCAAATGAAATTTCAAAAGTTGCAAATGAAAATCTAACTTTATAATTAGAATTTGAAAGTTTTTTAGATAAATTAAAAATATATAAAATAAAAGTAAGGACATAAAGAAAAACAATATTAAACTTTACATTACATATGAACTACCCAAATAAAATAGCATTGTTCCGTTTATTATATATTTAATGGATATTTAAAATTATTTATAGTTAGAATTTAAAAATTATTTTATAAATTAAAAAAAATATATATATATATATATATATATATTTATACATATAAGCCACGGTAGGGTCACTTCTGTAAGTAGCACTTTCCAGCCTAAAATTTCAAACTGTGATTGATAAGTTGTTGTCACATTTGCTAAGAATCAAAATTAATTTTACTTTCTAAGGTGGCAAATATCTTTTTCCATTTCTCATATATTTATTATGTATACTATATCAAATTAATCATATTTTGACGATATTCGATTTGACATTCATCTGTGTATATATATTAAAACAAATATAGCATTGAGTAAGATTTTAATATTTATTGTAGGTTGCAAAACAAATATAGCATTGATTTGTAACAACATGAACAATCATTCAAATAATTCTCTTTACAAATTATATTACTTGATTATTTCATTATAACGACAACTAATCAGTTTGATTTATTTGACTTGAATTATCTCAAGTTTTCTTCATTTATTACATTGAGAGAAAACTCATTGTATATACAGTTGAACACATACAATATCGAATTAAAAGCGATAGTTAGTATTTGATTTATAATCATCTTATTAAATAATTAAATTTGCTAATGTTTATTTGTTATAATTATTATTTTTGTTGATAAATCACAAAACTGTGACTTTCGCTCATATATACTTTATATATGGTAATTAATCCTAAAAAAAATATTACTTTTTTATATTTTACATATATTAATGTTACTTTTCTATAAATAATTACACTTTGCAACCTAAACCATGCTATTATACAAGTTGCAACTAAACTTCTTTTAAATAAGCAAAATTAACCAACTTAAACTATATATATTTTTTAGACTTTGCAACCTAAACAATACTTGGTAACATTAACCAATCTCAATTATGTCTTTCTTTTTTTTCTTTTTTTTTTTTTACTTTACATTTTGCAACCTAAGCAATTTTTTTACATTAACCAATGTGTATCTTTAGATGAATCTACTATTTACAATATAAACGTATAATTTAATTGAAAATTTTCAACATATATATGAAAGTATTAAGAAATATTAAAGAATTCATATGTTTTATTTTGTCATTCGAACTATTCAAAAAAAACAAAAGATGTTTTATTTTGTTATTCCAACTATTGAATAACTTTTGAATCTTATTTTGTTATTTTTTTTATTTTGTTATTCTTTGTATATCTAAAATACCAAGGTATTAAAACTTGCAACTAAGATTTTTTAAAAGTAAATAGTTATAATTAGAATTGAAATTTTATTTAGATAAATTTAAATATTTAAAGTAGAATAGAAAAAATGAAAGAAAAATAATTTACTTATAACATTATTCAGTTCATTTAATTTAATAATATGAGTTGATAACTAAATATTTATGTTTGTTTTAACATTCATAATTAATTAAGCTATAATTCATATAGGTGGAGAATGAAACAGACACACTAAATGTGTGTTTGGATTTCAAAGATAAGAAATGAACATTTTGAAAAAGATATTTATCTTAATATTAATTTTTATATATAGACATATATAATATACCTATATATAAAGTGAGTTATATTAAATTCATGTATCACATGCGAGAAACTTATATTCACATTAGTTATAATTTTGTTTATGTTTTATTCTACATTTAAAAAAATATTTTATTAGGGTAAAACGATCACATATTTAAATATTATAGTAATTAGACTATATCATATTTAGTCTTATTAAAATCATTATTTTTTAAATAAACTTCCGTGCATCGCACGGGAATAGTACTAGTTTATTACGTAAAAGTATCATATTTCGAATATTTAATAAAGTGATATTTTGCCTAAAAAGTGATACATTTGCCCCAAAAAGGTGACACTTTTGCCAAAAAAAAATGTTTTTTTTTTTTTTTTTTTTTTTTTTTTTTTTGGTACTAAACAATTTATATGCACAAATCACCAATGTTTTAGCTAAAATTATTGCATAAAGTGAGAAGTACCATGAGTTCATTAGCATCAATTTTCTAACCAAAAGTTTCACATTTATTACGTAAAGGTGTCACCTTTCCAATATTTTGATAAAGTGATACTTTTGACAAAAAAATATGATACCTTTATCAAACAAGTGATCATTCTTGGTATAGAACAATTCGAATGATATTTTTGTCAAAAAAATAGTATGTGATTTTTTATAAAGTGATACTTTTATCCAAAAGATACCTTCATTTCTTAGTTAATAAAATAAAACGAATAAATGAAACAGTGCTCAAAAAATAAAACCGGCAAAAATAGAAAAGGAAAGAAAAAGAACATAAAGTTTGACATAATCCGCAAGAAATAGGTAATTGATGTAAATGGACCTGACCGTCCAAGCCGAAGTTCTAAATGTTGGTGCAAGGCGAAAACCTTGGTTTCTTTTGTTGTAGCGGGTTGGGTAAGCCCATTGCACATATTTAGATTCGTGCATGTGAGGCACGTAAATGTTACTATATATGTGTGTATTACAATAAACTAGTACTACTCCCGTGCGATAGTTTATTTAAAAAATAATACCCTTAAATATGATATAATCTAATATTTAAATATATGATCGTACTATCCTAATAAAATATTTTTTTTAAAATGTATAAATAAAATTATAAGCAATGTAAATATAAGTTTTTCGCACATTATATGTGAATTTAATATAACTTACTTTATATATAGGTGTGCGTACGTGTATATATATATGTATATATATATATAATAAATTGATATCATATATAAAAAAAATCTTTTTCAAAATGATCATTTCTTATCTTTGAAATCCAAGCACACATTTAGTGTGTCTGTATTATTCTCCACATATATGCGTAATATCTTAATTAATTATGAGTGTTAAAACTAACATAAATATCTAAATATAAACTCATATTATTAAATAAAATAAATTGAATAATGTTATAAGAAATTTAATTTTCTTTATTTTTTTCATTTTACTTTAAATGTTTAAATTTATCTAAATAAAGTTTTAAATTCTGACTATAACTATTTACTTTTAAAAAATCTTATTTGCAAGTTGTAATACTTTACTTGGTATTTTAGATATACGAAGAATAACAAAATAAAATTCAAAAGTTATTCAATAATTGGAATAATAAAATAAAACATATGAATTCTTCGATATTTCTTAATACTTTCATATATATGTTGAAAAGTTTCAATTAAATTATACATTTGTATTGTAAATAATAGATTTATTTAAAGATACACATTAATTAATGTAAAAAAAATTATTTAGGTTTCAAAATGTGAAAAAGAAATATAATTGAAATTGGTTAATGTGAAAAAAAAGACATAATCAAGTTGGTTAATTTTTCTTATTAAAAGAAATTTAGTTGCAACTTGTATAATATCATAGTTTAGGATGCAAAGTGTAATTATTTATAGACAAATAACAATAATACATGTAAAAAGAAAAAGTAGTAAAAAGATTAACATTAATTGTTATATATAAAGTTATATATATATGAACAAAAGTTATAGTTTTGTGATTTATCAACAAAAATAATTATTATAACAAATAAACATTGGCCAATTTAATAATTTAATATGCTGATTATAAATTAAATATTAACCCTCGCTTTTAATTCGATAAATTATGTGTTCAATTATATATACATTGATTTTTCTCTCAATGTAATAAATGAAGAGAACTTGAGACAATTCCTGTCAGATAAAACAAATTGATTAGTTTTTGTTTTCATGAAATAATTAAGTAAAATTATACTAAAAAGATAATCATTTGAATGATTTTTTATTGTATTGCGAACCAATTCTATATTTAATGTACAACCCACAATAAACACTAAAATCTTAACTCAAATAATCAATGAACAAATAAACTAATATTTTAAATAGAATACCTTATTATATATATATCATATGGATGTCAAATCAAACATCGTCAAAAAATGATTAATTTAATAGAGTATACTACCTCAATTTTTTAGACTTGGATAAAAAAATTATGGAGTAGGGGGAGTGGACAAATAAGTTCATTTTTAGATTTTTCTCTCTTCCCTTAAATCCTTTAATTTTCTCCATATTTCCTTACTATTTTTATCTAATTACTACCTCCGTCCCGCTCTAACTTTCCTACTTTCCTTTTTGGTTTGTCCCAACTTAACTTTCCAACCCATAAATAGCAAATTAATCTCACAATCTCCACCCTCAGTCTCCACATTTAATAAAGTCAAAGATTCCACAAAATTTGTTTTTTCTTAACCTCCGTGCCCGGTCAAAGTAGGAAACTTAAGCCGGGACGGAGGGAGTATATGGTATATTACATAATGTGAGAATTTTTATGGATAATAAAAGGGGTAGTATAGGAAAAATTGTGAAAAAAGAAGAAGCTAAAAGAACATTTAAAAAACGGAAGTAGTACATAATAAATAGATTAGAAATGAAAAAAGATATTTGCAACTTTAAAAAGTAAAATAAATTTGATTCTTACCAAATGTGACAACTTACCAATAATAGTCTAAAATTTTAGGCTACAAAGTGTAACTTACAGAGTTATACATACTGTGGCTTATATATATATATAAATTTATAGATTTTTTTTTTTTAAATAATTTTTAAATTCTAAATATAAATAACTAAAATAACCATGAAATATATAATAAAAGGTACAATGATATTTTATTTGGATATTTCATATGTAATGTAAAACTTAATATTTTTTTCTTTATGCCTTTGCTTTTATTTTATATCTTTTTAATTTATCTAGATAAAATTTCAAGTTCTAATTATATATATATATATATATATATATATAATTTTCTCTTTGTAAAGTTAGATTTTCATTTGCAACTTTTAACATTTCATTTGGTAATTCCAAATATATTTAAATATTTTTCATTTAATAAATTCTTATTTTAACAAAATAAATTCAAAAGTTATTTAATAATTTGAAAAAAAAAAATACGTGAGTTCTTCAAAATTTGAATATTTTCTTATTTAATTTGGTATTATAAATTGTTTGTATAAATGTTATATTTTTCTTATAAATAGTTATTTACTGAAGATAGAAATTGATCAATGCGAACAAAGTAATTTAAATGATTAAGAGTAAAAAAGATATTTGATGTTGATTAGCGTGTCAAAGTATAATTTAGCTTACAAAGTGTAAAAACATATAACTGAAATTTTAGTAAAAGCAAAAAATTCAAAAAAAAATCAAAATGTAACAAATGTCACAATTTAGGCTGCAAAGAATAAATTTCCTTATAAAAAGTCATTTTAACAAAATACACATTATTAAAAATATATAAGATAATTATAATAATTTCAATAACAAATTTAATATATAATTATATATATACTCAAAGCTTATGTACTTTCGTGATACAAAAATATATTAGTCAATTTGATGATTTAATAAGTTGACTAAAATAGATATTATTTTTTTGCCTTTGATTTAATAAAAAAGGGCTTCATTATTTAAACAATGGTTTTCCTCCCTGCATAACTTAAATAACAAAAATATTTAAAAATTCACGTGAATTAAAATAAATTGATTAGTTTTATTTTTATAAAAAAAATACTCATATTGTTTATAAAAGAAATTATTTTAGTAATGTCAGTTGCAACTCAAACCAAAATATTATTCCAATTCACATAAACATCGACTTTAACATAAATAATTAACTAACAAACAATCCGTTTATTCAAATCAAATATATCATTATAACATATATGATATGGATGTCAAATTAAAGATCGTGAAAAGATGAATAATTTGGTATATTATGCATAAAAATCGGATTAAAAATGAAAAAAGCTATTTGCATTTAAAAAAAAAAAAAAGTTATGAATTACCAAAAATAAGAAAAATTTACCAATTATATAGTGTAAAAGTTTTGGAGAGAAAGGTAAAATGACACCAATACCCCTCATTTTACTTTTATATATACTAGTAATATTCCCGTGCGATGCACGGAAGTTTATTTAAAAAGTAATGATTTTAATAAAACTAAATATGATACAGACTAATATTTAAATATGTGATCGTTTTACCCTAATAAAATATTTTTTTAAATGTAGAATAAAACATAAATAAAATTATAAGTAATGTGAATATAAGTTTCTCGCATGTTATACATTAGTTTAATATAACTCACTTTATATATAGGTATATTATACTCCCTCCGTCCCAAATGAACTTGAACACTTTCCATTTTCGTTTGTCCCAAGCAAACTTGCACACTTCTTAATAAGGAAAGTTATAATACAATTTCCACCCTCAAAATCTTCACCCTCAATCTCCACCCTCAATCCACATTTGAAAAGTCAACAAAATCCTCAAAAAGCAATTTTTCTTAATATGTGTGCCGACCCCCCTATGCAAGTTCATTTGGGACGGAGGGAGTATATGTATATATATATAAATCAAAATATCTTTTTCAACATGTTCATTTCTTATCTTTAAAATCCAAGCACACATTTAGTGTGTCTGTTTCATTCTTCATCTATATGAATTATAGCTTAATTAATTATGAATGTTAAAACAAACATAAATATCTAATTATCAACTCATATTATTAAATAAATAAACTGAATAATGTTATAAGAAAACTATTTTCCATTCTACTTTAAATATTTCAATTTATCTAAATAAAGTTTTAAATTCTAATTATAACTATTTACTTTTAAAAAATCTTAGTTGCAAGTTTTAATACCTTACTTGGTATTTTAGATATACAAAGAATAACAAAATAAGATTCAAAAGTTATTCAATAGTTGGAATAACAAAATAAAACATCTTTTGTTTTTCAATAGTTCGAATGACAAAATAAAACATATAAGTTCTTCAATATTTCTTAATACTTTCATATGTTGAAAAGTTTCAATTAAATTATAAGTTTATATTGTAAATAGTAGATTCATCTAAAGATACACATTGGTTAATGAAAAAAATTGCTTAGGTTGCAAAATGTGAAAAAAAAAAAAAAAAAAAAAAAGACATAATTGAGATTGGTTAATGTGACCAATGACCAAGTATTGTTAATTAGGTTGCAAAGTCTAAACAATATATATATTTTAAGTTGGCTAATTTTGCTTATTTAAAAGAAGTTTAGTTGCAACTTATATAATAGCATAGCTTAGGTTGCAAAGTGTAATTATTTATAGAAAAGTAACATTAATATTTGTAAAATATAAAAAAGTAATATTTTTTTAGGATTACTTACCATATATAAAGTTATATATATGAGCGAAAGTCATAGTTTTGTGATTTATCAACAAAAATAATTATTATAACAAATAAACATTAACAACTTTAATAATCTAATAAGATGATTATAAATCAAATA
This sequence comes from Ajuga chamaepitys, assembly GCA_958295605.1. NCBI lineage: Eukaryota > Viridiplantae > Streptophyta > Magnoliopsida > Lamiales > Lamiaceae > Ajuga > Ajuga chamaepitys. Next base: position 35,901,290 of record OY282498.1, on the reverse strand, counting down.
TTAACTATCGCTTTTAATTCGATAAAGTATGTGTTCAATTGTATATACAATGATTTTTTCTCTCAATGTACAATGAAGAAAAATTGATACATTTCAAGTCAAATAATCAAACTGATTAGTTGTCGTTTTAATGAAATAATCAAGTAATATAATTTGTAAAAGAGAATTATTTGACTGATTTTTAATTTTGTCCTGAATCAATGCTATATTTGTTTTGCGACCTACAATAAATACTGAAATCTTACTCAAATAATCAACGAACGAATAATATAATATTTTAAATAGAATATTTTATAATTATATATATATATATTATAGGAATGTCAAATTAAATATCGTCAAAAGATGATTAATTTGATATAGTATACATAATAAATATATTAGAAACACAAAAATATATTTGCAACTTTAGAAAGTAAAATTAATTTTGATTCTTACCAAATGTGACAACAACTTATCAATCACAGTCTGAAATTTTAGGTTGGAAAGTATTACTTATAGAAGTGTCCCTACCGTGGCTTATATGTATAAATATATATATAGATTTTTTAACTTATAAAATAATTTTTAAATTCTAACAATAAATAATTTAAAATATCCATGAAATATATAATAAACGGAACAATGATATTTTATTTGGATAGTTCATATGTAATGTAAAGTTTAATATTGTTTATCTCCCTACCTTCATTTTATATTTTTTTAATTTATCTAAATAAACTTTCAAGTTCTAATTATAAAGTTAGATTTTCATTTGCAACTTTTGAGATTTCATTTGGTGATTTCAAATATACTTTAATAATTTTATTTAATAAATTCTTATTTTAACAAAATTAAATTCAAAAGTTATTTAATAATTCAAATAACAAATTAAAGTCTATGAGCTCTTCAAAATGTTTCGATATTTCTGTATTTTATATGGTAATGTAAATTATTTATATAAATGTTATATTTTTCTTATAAATAATTTATTTATTTGAAGATAAAAATTGATTAATACGGAAAAAGCTATTTAGATTGTTAAGAGTGAAAAAGACAATTGATGTTGATTAGTGCGACAAAGTATTATTTAGCTTACAAAGTTTGAAAATATATAATCGAATATTAGTAAAAGTAAAAAAATTAAAAAGATTGCAAAAATTAACAAATGTCATAATTTAGGCTGCAAAGAATAAATTTTCTTAAAAGAGTAATTTTAACTAAATACACATTATTAAAAATATTTATAGGTAATTAAAAATAATTATAAAAAAATACTCATGATTTTTTTAAAGAAATCATTGTACTAATTTTAGTTGCAACTAAAACCAAAATATTATAGTTCAAGTCACAATGACCATCAATTATAGCACAAAAATTAACCAACAAACAATCTGTTTATTCAAACCAAATATCTCATTATAATGTATGTAATATGGATGTCAAATCGAAGCTCGTAAAAAGATGAATAATTTGGTATATTATGCATAAAAATCGAATTTAAGATGAAAAAATTATTTGTATGTAAAAATAAATAAAAGAAAGTTATGAACATACCAAAAATAGGAAAATTTACTAATTATAGCCTAAAATTTTTGGAGGAAAAACTAAAATGACATTAATACCCTTCATTTTACTTTTATATATACTAATACTATTCCCGTGCGATGCACGGAAATTATTTAAAAAGTAATGATTTTAATAAAACTAAATATGATATAGTCTAATATTTAAATATGTGATCGTTTTACCCTAATGAAATATATTTTTAAATGTAGAATAAAACATAAATAAAATTATAAGTCATGTGAATATAAGTTTCTCGCATGTTATATATGAATTTAATATAACTCATTTTATATATAGGTATATATATATATATATATATATATTAATATTAAGATAAATATCTTTTTCAAAATGTTCATTTCTTAGCTTTGAAATCCAAACACATATTTAGTGTGTCTGTTTCATTCTTCACCTATATGAATTATAGCTTAATTAATTATGAATGTTAAAACAAACATTAATATTTACCTATCAACTCATATTATTAAATAAAATAAATTGAATAATGTTATAAGAAAATTATTTTTCTTTCATTTATTCCATTCTACCTTAAATATTTAAATTTATCTAAATAAAGTTTTAAATTCTAATTATAACTATTTACTTTTAAAAAATCTTAGTTGCAAGTTTTAATACCTTACTTGGTATTTTAGATATACAACGAATAAAAAAATAAAAAAATAACAAAATAAGATTCAAAAGTTATTCAATAGTTGGAATAACAGAATAAAACATCTTTTGTTTTTTCAATAGTTCGAATGACAAAAATAAAACATATGAGTTATTCAATATTTCTTAATACTTTCATATCTATGTTGAAGAGTTTCAATTAAATTATACTTTTATATTGTAAATAGTAGATTCATCTAAAGATACACATTGGTTAATGTAAAAAATTGCTTAGGTTGCAAAATGTGGAAAAAAAAAAGGACATAATTAAGATTGGTTAATGTGACTAAGTATTGTTTAGGTTGCAAAGTCTAAAAAATATATATAGTTTAAGTTGGTTAATTTTGCTTAGTTAAAAGAAGTGTAGTTGCAACTTGTATAATATATGCAAAATATAGGTTAGGTTTGCAAAGTGTAATTATTTATAGAAAAGTAACATTAATATATGCAAAATATAAAAAAGTAATTTTTTTTAATATTAATTACCATATATAAAGTTATATATATGAGCGAAAGTCATAGTTTTGTGATTTATCAACAAAAATAATTATTATAACAAATAAACATTATCAAATTTAATAATTTAATAAGATGATTATAAATTAAATATTAACTATCGCTTTTAATTCGATAAAGTATGTGTTCAACTGTATATACAATGATTTTCTCTCAATGTAATAAATGAAGAAAACTTGATACAATTCAAGTCAAATAAATCAAACTGATTAGTTGTCGTTTTAATGATATAATCAAGTAATATAATTTGTAAAAGAAAATTATTTGAATGATTTTTAATTTTTTTCTGAATCAATGCTGTATTTGTTTTGTAACCTACAATAAATACTGAAATCTTACTCAAATAATCAACGAATAAATAGTATATAATATTTTAAATAGAATATTTTATAATTATAATTATAATTATATATATCATATGGATGTCAAATCGAATATCGTCAAAAGATGAGTAATTTGATATAATATACATAATAAATATATTAGAAATGAAAAAAGATATTTGTCACTTTAGAAAGTAAAATTCTTACCAAATGTGACAACAACTTATCAATCACAGCCTAAAATTTTAGGCTGGAAAGTGTTACTTACAGAAGTGTCCATATCATGGCTTATATGTATAAATATATATATATATATATATATATATATATATTTTTTTTAATTTATAAAATAAATTTTAAATTCTAATTATAAATAATTTAAAATATCCATGAAATATATAATAAACGGAACAATGATATTTTATTTGGGTAGTTCATATGTAATGTAAAGTTTAATATTGTTTTTCTTTATGTCTCTACTTTTATTTTATATTTTTTTAATTTATCTAAATAAACTTTCAAGTTCTAATTATAAAGTTAGATTTTCATTTGCAACTTTTGAGATTTCATTTGATGATTTCAAATATACTTAAATAATTTTATTTAATAAATTATTATTTTAACAAAATAAAATTCGAAAGTTATTTAATAATTCAAATAACAAACTAAAGTCTATGAGCTCTTCAAAATATTTGGATATTTTCGTATTTTATATGATATTGTAAATTATTTATATAAATGTTATATTTTTCTTACAAATAATTTATTTATTGAAGATAAAAATTGATTAATGTGGAAAAAGCTATTTAGATTGTTAAAAGTAAAAAAAACAGTTGATGTTGATTAGTACGACAAAGTATTATTTAGCTTACTAAGTTTAAACATATATAATTGAATATTAGTAAAAGTAAAAAATTTTAAAAGATTGCAAAAATTAACGAATGTCATAATTTAGACTGCAAAGAATAAATTTCCTTAAAAGAGTAATTTTAACAAAAACACATTATTAAAAATATAAATAGGTAATTAGAAAAAATTATAAAAAAACACTCATGATTTTTTTTTAAGAAATCATTTTACTAATTTTAGTTGCAACTAAAACCAAAATATTATAGTTCAAGTCACAATGACCATCAATTATAGCACAAGAATTAACCAACAAACAATCCGTTTATTCAAATCAAATATCTCATTAGAATGTATGTGATATGGATGTCAAATTGAAGCTCGTGAAAAGATGAATAATTTGGTATATTATACATAAAAATCGGATTTAAGATTAAAAAAATATTTATATTTAAAAATAAATAAAAGAAAGTTATGAACATACCAAAAATAGGAAAAGTTATTAATTAAAGTCTAAAATTTTTGGAGAAAAAACTAAAATGACATTAGTACCCTCCATTTTACTTTTATATATATATAGATATAGATATAAAAAAGTATTAATAACAAAATGGGAGTTGAAAAACAGAAGTACTTCTTAATAAAAAAAGGAACGACTTTGTAGCGTAGACTGGGATATGGGCCCATTATAACTTTTTAATTTTATTGAAAACATGTTTTAATAGTTAATCATATTGACATGCATGTTTCATAGGAAAAAGTTTTTTAATTCTTAATTAATGTTAATTGTTTCTGATTCACTGGAACTTACCTTTTTTTAAAGGAGTCAATAAAAAAAAATTGAAGATATGTACTAACTAAACCTAACTCGCTGAAAGCCCCTGCAGTTATTTGTCTGTGTATAACCCGTTTGCCTACCTCACACTCTCGATTTGGATTCATATTTCTTTCCTCCATCTTTCTTTCTATCCAAGGTCGGCTTCGTGCGGATATCTTTGCCTGGTCTAAGCTAAAGGTCCCTCTTGATAACTTTATATTTTTCTGTTAACTCCTAACTCTACTAACGTGGGCTAAATTATTATTGATATCCGATTGTCGATGACTGGTACCTACGACTGTGAATTTTTTACTTTTTTTATTATTATTATTTAAAGTACAGCGCTGCTATTGGCATAACAAATGGTACCATAGGGTGACCCAACCCATTCATTTTGTACTGTGGTTGGCTCCTCGAAGTGAGGTAAGTAGCAGTCGCACTATTATACGTTTCATAAGTAAAAAATAGCTACCTATTTAACCTGCTTGCCTTGGGACCTCGTTTTGCATTTAGCTTCAACTCCGCCGCTATCAAAGTGCTTTGTCCTTTTTCTAACTGCTTTTTCGTTAGTCTTAACTTGATTGTTGAGATAAATTATATGCCGGTGTTTCAGGTGCACTGTAAAACCCTCATGATTTAAATATACATTGGAGACAAAAATAACATTTGTCAATACAATATGGACTGTAATTGTCTTGAATCTTGTTATCTATTTTGAACTTGCACTCTTTATGATTCATATCTACCATTATTCAAATTGGACCACATCTTCTCCCCCCATTTATTACAGCAGATGCAGTCATGCAGAGATATTTTTCTGGATTTTATTTTGTACTAATGTACTCCATTAAACTTAGGAAGTCAAGATTCCCCTGTATTAAATTCCCAAGCTCATTAAACTTGGAAATGACACACACACACACAGATAATCCTATTTCCAAGAAATTAATTGCCGTTCATGTGCTCTTTTTCGCTTTTTTGATCGTATAGGTATTTCATCTTCTACGTAAAAACTGAGATACTGACAAAACCTGCAGTAAGATTTATAAATGAGATCCTTTTCGCATTCATCAACATTGTATAAATTACCAAAAAAATAGAGCTTACTATTAATATAAAATGTCCAAAACATGTTTAATGTGTTTCTAAATAGGAATTTTATACTACAATAATGAGTGAATCCTAAGAGGTGAATTCAGATCAAATAAAAACTGGTTATCGATCAATCCACTTTCTACGTGGATGATTGAATCGCTCCGTCATAGAAATAGCCGTTTTGAAACCACACAATCTAAGAGACTTCCATCGAACTACAAACTACAAACAATCAACAGAAAGACGATAGTCTAAAGTTCACATTACCTTCCATCAAGAACAACCATGAAATTTTCAAACATTCAGTCCAAAAATTGTGCAAAACAAGATTGATGATCAAGTTTTACAAATGACTACGAAACAAGGAAGAAGTGCCTTAGGATTCAACAAATAAAGCTCCTCAATGTTTGAATAAAGCCCAACTTTTCCCGCTAAAGAATCAAATCCTGTCTGCCCAACAATATCCTCTATATTCTCCAATGGCCTATGCACCCTCCCTGCAATCACTCTACACACTACCAACGCCTTCCTCACCGTAGGATCATCCCCGCTCGTCTCTATCGACTCGTAGGCGCTTCCACTAGTCGAAGTCGTGAACACTCCGACCCCACCTCGAAGCTCCCTTTTGGTTGAAAACCCGTTCCTTATAATGCGACACACGCAGCATTTGTCGGAGATGCACAAACTAGAGGTGCCACTAGTGCCTAGTGAGCACGAGAGGGTCGTGCCATAGAATCTTAGGAGCTCATTTCCGTCGGCTAAGCAACGGGGGTGCTTCTTCGGGAGCTTACTGGCCTTGATCTTCACCATTTCTCGATAATCCTCGAATCGGGCCAGAGTTTTCTGCATGTTGTGCACTTTCAACACTCTGTCTATTCGAACACATTGGTTGTCTGTTTTCATCCAGCTTGATTTGCAGATTATTTCCACTATTTTTCGCGATGAATCGCCTTCGATCAGCTCCGTTACTGTGTCCAAACAGAGCAAATGCATATTGGTTAATTTGTCAAGTTTAGAAATCTAAATGAATCGAATCAAGCCAAACATACTGCTTTCCAAAAATATTCTTGAGCTTCTATAATGTTTAAGGTTGTTCGAAGTTCGAACGAACTTTAATCGAGCTGAAACGAGTCGAACAGAACTCTAACTTAAATTTATCAAATGCAGAAGTATGTTCAAATTTGTGAACAAGCTTTAAGAGACGATCTCAAATCGAAAATTATTGATAAATTCTAAAGAGAGAGAAAGAAAGAGTACCAGCATGCTTGGAAAGATAATGAGATTCAAGAGCATCCCATTTGACAAACTGCTCACCACACTTATGACAAACAGCACCATTTTTACCATTACCATACTTTTCAAAAGAAGCCCTTCTCACAGATCCTTCTCTCTCTACCAAAAGATGTGAATTCTTTCTAGGAGGAGTTGCAGAGTTTCTATTGAAGTAATGCATTGTGGGGTGCCCTCCAGGCCCAGGTGTCCCCGGCCTTAAAGTGCCCACAAACGTCTCGCCGCCGTCACCGCCGCCGGCGCCGCCGTTGGAGGGCTCATGGAATCCGGTGATTTTGAGCTCACATTTGGAGTTACTCAAAATGACTTCATGTGTGATTGGGTTGAGAAACTCACTGCTCCCAATGGATCTTGGGCTGCAAATGGGCTTTTCCAGATGCCTCTTGCTTCCATGGATCACATCCTTCAGATTTGAAATGGACCTTGAACAACCCGATCGCCCCGTTTTCTTAGTCAAGATTGAGCTCAGCTGCTTCTTAGCCGTTGGATCATGGACATCCGACGGCCCTGATCTGCAGTGCAGTGAATTCTTTAGTGAAAACCAAACTGTTGGTGCATCTTTCTTCTTCTTCTTCTCCCCCATTTCAACAATGATTCAAACCTTCTTCACCATATTTAATCACAATCACACACACATATATTAGGAAACTGTCTCCATAGATTAACAAATTTTCTGGTCCCTTTGGAGCAGAATAAATTACTGATGGTGAGCAAGAAAAAGTAGTTGATAAGAAGACAAGAGAAGTTTCTAATCTTGGTAAACATTAATATTGTGCAATTGCAATTTCATTTTCACAAAACAGCAAACTTTAAATTCCACCAACTAAAAAGAGAAGAAAAAGAACAGCTTTCCAAAACAATATGGAAAAATAAAGAACTAATTCATAACATAGGAGAAAATTATGGGAAAATATACATGTGCTTCAAGAATGAGGAGGAAAGGGAAAGAAAATGGACCCAGAATTACAAACCCCAAGAGGACAATACTTTAAAAATAAGAGTGAAGAATAAATAATATGGAAAAAAATTAAATGGGACTGGATAGATTTGAAGAAAAAGATAGAATCTTTGGTGTAAGAAGAAGATGACAACTAATCTGATAGAAATCTGATGGACAGAGATTCATATATGAAGAGTGGTAAAAATGACGGACAAATTAAACTGACAGTACATATGTTTTCATTTGTCACCTCTCATTTGATTTTGAATTTCTTCACGGGTGTCACTTACCACCAACCTCGAAATTTTTATGTTTATGTCATGAAATATATGAAGTAAATAGATACTAAAATAGATTATACTATGCGCATGTTGGGTTGGGGTTGGCTCAACTTCTCATCAATTTGGCCAACTCAATCTCATGTTTTTTTGGATTGATTTGGTCAAGTTGGGGTATTAGGGTTTGGTGGGGGAAATCAATCACAAATCCAAACACTACTTTAATCATTCTCTCAATAATTAATAACTACCTCTTACACATATCACATCACATTTTACAATTAATATTTAAATTTCGCACTCCAACCACAACCCCAGTCACCCAACCAAACATCACTCTCTAACGCCCTCAGCCACTAACTCCATCCACTTTCCCCAACCCAGCCACCCCAACCCCAACCCCAACCAAACATTGTCTATCTTTATACGACAAACTAACACAGCCTCTATCAAGGATGACTCAACATTGTCTGGGCCACACGATTATGAGTTAGGGTGACAAAATTGGTCCCGATCCAACTTTCCCAGCATTTCAAAAAGACTGGGTTATAAAAATCTTGACCCATAGTATTATTGATTCCAAAATTCTTGATTCGATGCTCCGATAATTTGCGGGCCGACTCATAAACCTTAGTATATTTAGAAGTTTGGGTTGGGCTCACGAATTTATGGTCGTGATGAATTTTGACTCTACTTGACATATCACATTAGCTCAGGGCCTGCCATCTGAATCGGCGCTTCTAAGTATGAGGGCCCCTAACTTTACTAAATTTATAAATTAAAAGTGAACTATAAATCTTGCAGTATATAGAAATAGAATCGTCTATAAATAATAACTGGTGAATTTTCCCGCCTACTTTATATTTTTAAATCGGGATATAACAATTTTGTTCATTTGGGGAGAAATATTGTGTGCTGATACGATTTCATATTAATTAGTTAGGGAGATTGGTGGAACATGATTTTCCTATTTATGATTTATGGAGTGATGACTTCTTTTTTTTATTTAATACGTCTCAATCCTTGCTTTGATCATTGATTTGATTTTGTATTGAGCAATATATATTAAAGATTAGGAATATATCCTGCAGTAGCAATCTGTTGTAGAAAATCTGAATTTAAGATATCATTTAATTGTATTATATAGCATATATAAAAGAGGCTAACAATATTTAGAAGATATTCTTTCAATATAAGCTGTGAGGAATGTCTGAAAGATCATCAATCCTTCCATGTTTGCTCCACATTACATAATTGATAAGGTTATTGATAGGTATGGCTCAGTAACTTCGGGTCGGATTGACACCCCGGACCAGATCAACCCGACCCGAGCAACTGAGCCCAGGAGGGTAAGCCCAACAACCCGCCCAGAAACGTGCGCTCAAAATAGCGTGGTCCAATTGTGGCGTACCCCACGTTCTTGGCCCACGGTCTGCTCCCAACCTCCAGGCAACGATAATAGGCGCGATTGTAGGGAGTTAGTTAGGGTTTTGAGTTGAGTAGTATAAGTAGGAGAATTGTACTCAGAATTAGGGTTGGTTTTTTGTATTCTGAAACAGTTGCGTGTAATTTCAAAAGGATAATGAAGAAACACCTCGGCAGGTAATATTTTCAGCCCGTGGACGTAGATCTCCGGATCGAATCACGTACATCCTGTGTTCTTTAAGTTTCTTGCATTGATTCACGTTAGAAAAGGGGTTTTACGTTCGGAGTTTATTTGATAACCAGATTACGCTTTATCAATTGGCGCCGTCTGTGGGAACAACCTGAAAACCCTAGTTTATCGTCATAGTCGCAATGGTGAATACTTGTAGGTCCACTAATCCTACTCGGTCCCGTCGCGATCCTCCTGTGGATCAGATTCCGTTGCCCCGTCAACGACACCAGAATCCTCCCGCGGAGCATGCTAATATTCCGAATCATCCTCCTGCTGAGGACCCGGTGCAAGTTAATCCTCCGCCAGCTCCCGAGCTGTCGCATGTCCAGCAGGCCTTCCTTCAGGATCACGCTGCTTTGTTCCAAGAATGGAATAACCGTCGCGCACACTCTGGTGAGCGTGCCAACAACGGCGCTGAACGGGCAAGAAATCTGCCTCGGGACTCATCGCGTGACTTGGATGAGGATCCCCCTCATCGAGCGAGACTTGAACGCCGGAGATAAAGAACAGTTTCTCCGGTAGATAATCGCAGCTCTAATGGATCGAGGCCCCGATACGTATATGACGGTGCACATCACCGTCGACCTGTTGACGTTCCGAAGCGTCCTCGTCTTGACCCATCTCGTGTGCTGGATCCTATGGAAAAAGAGCAGGCTCAATTCGCCGCGGAGCTCGACAAGGTCTTGGGCCTTGATGCTAACGGAGAAATTATTACCCCATTCTCGGACGAGATTCTTGCAGCCTCACTCCCTGATGGTTTCAAACTCCCTCCAGTGGCTGTATACAATGGCACTAGGGATCCGAGCAATTTCCTGAACGCCTTTAAGTACGCTATGTTCAATCGCAACTGCACTCCTCACCATCTGTGCAAGGTATTTCCTGAATACCTTCAGGACGAGGCCAGACTTTGGTTTGACTCTTTACCACGGGGCAGCGTCACTTCTTTTCGTGATCTTGCCGAGCAGTTCTGGGCGCGTTTTCATACGCGGACAAAGCCTATGGCCACTTTGGCCGATCTCATGAATATGGAACAACGGGATGGCGAAACCGTTACCCAATTTCTTGACCGCTTTACAGCGGAGAGTCTTAAAGTAGGAAGCCGCTCGGATGATGTTATCATCAATGCCTTCATGAATGGCCTTCGTCCCGGACCGTTCTACACCGAGTTGGTTCGAAACCCTCCGGTCACAACCCGGGCTTTGTTTAATATTATGTGCAGATATGCTAAGGCCGAGGAGCAGACTCGTCGTAAGCGTGAGAAGCATGCTAGCAAACGGCAGGCCGATAGGGCACCAGTTGGGCCCAGTACGCGACCCAGTGCCTTTTCTCGTCTGAACTGGGGACGTTCAGAATCTCGAGGGGATATTCCACAACTCACCCCGCTTAAAAAATCGCGAGCCGAAATTCTTTCTGTTCACAAGAATGATTTACGGCCGTGTCCGCGGATGACTGCTCCAGCTGAAAAGCGAAACCGCGAGAAGTGGTGCGCGTACCACCATGATCATGGACATGAGACAGAGGAGTGTCGAGAGCTCGGTAAGGAAATTGAAGATTTTCTAAAGAAAGATTTTTTGCGACAATACATTGCTCGGACCGACGACAAGCCTCGGTCAAGCCAGAATGGGGGTTCATCCCAAAACCGTAGAAGTTATAATGACCGTGGTTCACGTCAAAACAGGCCGCAATGGCAGAATAATAGGCCGGGGTCAAACAACTATGCACGGCAAGACAATGGAAATCGTCAACAACCTCATTTTTTGCCACCACCACCTCCTCCGGGAGGACCCGGAAACAATTTGCCTACCCATGTCATAAACGTGATTTACGGGACCCTCCCCACTGGGGCTTCTCGAAATGCCTTGAAGGCAGAGGCACGCCGTCCTCCTCCCGAGGAGCCGCGTCACAAGCGCCTCCACCAATCTGAAACTGTCAGTTTTACAGATAGAGACCCAGTTCCCGAGATTACACCCCATACCGACGCCATCGTCATTGACATGGCTGTAGCTAATGTTACAGTAAAGCGAGTCTTTGTAGACAATGGAGCCGCAGTAAGTGTCATATTCACCGACTGTTTTCAAAAAATGGGGATTCCTCGTGAGCAACTTCGACCGGCCCCCGGGCCGTTACAGACCTTCACCCAGGGTGAATTTCAGCCAGACGGAGTTATTAATCTCCCGGCATCTCTTGGAACTTATCCGGCGATAAAAACTATTTTTGTGTATTTTTACGTGGTTAACTCTCCGTCCCCATATAATATGATTTTAGGTCGGGACTGGCTTACTCCCCCCAGAGCCATATGCTCCACATACCACCTCGCACTAAAATTCCCTACATCACATGGCGAGGTGGCTATCCACGGCAGTCAGCGGGTTTCTAAGGAGTGCATGTACGTCGCACTAAAAAAGGCAACAAAGGTTCCTCCTAAGCAGCAGCTCCAGGTGACATCCTCGGCTCTCGAACCTAAGTTATGTACATCGCTGGAGGACACCACTGTCCAGGTGCCGCTTGATCCATCCAAGCCCGAGCAAACAGTAACCGTCGGCGCCGTGGACGTGCCGTGGTTACATCGTGCCATCATCCAGACCTTGCGGGAGTACTCCGACGTCTTCGCCTGGTCTCCCTTGGATATGCCCGGGGTCTCTCCTGATGTCATAACCCACAAATTGAACATCGATCCCAACGTCAAACCTATACAGCAAAAGCAAAGGAAATTTGCTCCGGAGCGAAACGCGGCCATTCGAATCGAGGTACAACAGCTCTTAGATGCAGATATCTTGTTTGAAGTCCATTATCCTTCTTGGCTGTCTAATCCTGTGATGGTAACAAAGTCCAGCGGGGCATGGCGAATGTGTGTCGATTTTTCCGATCTTAATAAACACTGTCCAAAGGATTGTTATCCTCTGCCCTCTATCGACCAAAAGGCCGAAGCCATTACTGGGCACGTGGCGCTTTGCTTCTTAGACTTATACAAGGGATACCATCAAATCCACATGGACCGTCAGGATGCCCTCAAAACAGCATTTATCACTCATTTTGGATGTTTTGCCTTCAAGAAAATGCCCTTCGGGCTCAAGAACGCGGGGGCCACATACCAACGTCTTATGGACTGCGTTTTCCGAGGTCAAATTGGTCGCAATGTTGAGGTTTACGTTGATGATCTAGTCATAAAAAGTACCTCCCAGTCTTCATGTGTGCAAGATATTGTTGAAACATTGCGTACTTTGCGGCGTTATAATTTGCGTCTCAATCTAGCAAAATGCACCTTCGGTGTTGGCTCTGGAAAATTTCTCGGTTATATGGTTTCACAGCGCGGCCTCCAGGCCAATCCGGCCAAGCTTCGGGATGTGTTAGACCTGCAACCACTGAGGACGGTCAAAGACGTTCAACGCCTCACTGGCGTTTTGGCGGCCTTAAACCGTTTTTTGTCTAAAGCTGCGGAGCGTCAACTCCCATTCTTCAAAATTTTACGGCAGGCGAAGTCATTTGAGTGGACCCCACAGTGCACCGAAGCTTTTGAGGCTTTAAAGCATCATATTAAGCAACTGCCCACTCTGTCGGTCCCTCTCTCCGGAGAGCCGCTTTACATTTATTTGGCCTCCGCCGAAGAAGCCATTAGCGCGGCTCTTGTGCGCGAAGTAAATGGTGTGCAGCATCCGGTGTATTTTGCAAGCCGAGTACTTCACGGGGCAGAAACTCGGTACTCCACGGTGGAAAAGACAGTGCTCGCTCTCGTCATGGCGGCTCGGCGCTTGCGGCCATATTTCCAAGGACGTGAGATACGGGTTTTAACTAATCACCCCATTCGTCAAATTCTTGTCAAGCCCGAGGTGTCAGGGCACCTCGCTAAGTGGGCTGTCGAGCTAGGAGAGTATGATATTCAAAACTTTCCACGCCGAGCTATCAAGGGTCAAGCACTAGCAGACTTTTTGGCCGAGACCCCAGTGGATAATCATGAATCTTCCGTAGATAATGATAGTCATCACCCTGCTACCCTTGAATCCCCACCTCGCAAGTGGCAACTATATGTGGATGGTGCTTCCACGGCTCGAGGGAGTGGCGCTGGGGTGCTTCTCATTGGCCCCGAGGGAGTTGAAGTTAAGTATATCATTCGATTCAAATTTAAGGTAACTAATAATGAAGCAGAATACGAGGCAGTTCTCGCTGGGCTCCGGCTCGCTCAATCCTTAGCAATCCCCCATCTTGAGCTCTTCACGGACTCCGAGGTTGTTTCTAATCAGATCAAGGGCACTTATACCGCTAAGGATGAAACGATGGTCAGGTATCTCGCTTTAGCACTTAAACTTATGTCAATTTTTGATTCGGTTGATATCCAGAAGGTACCACGTAAACAGAATGTTCAAGCTGACGCTCTCAGTAAACTGGCCTCCGCGGTCCTTACTAATGTGTCTCCGGATATTATAGTCGAAGATGCCTTTCATCCGGCGATTCATGAGGCAACGGTCTCAGTATTGACTCACAGTGGTCCCAATTGGATGACCCCCATCGTTCAGTATCTCCGAGATGGAACTTTGCCGAATGACAAGCTGCAAGCTCGGCGGATAGTTCTCAAGGCACCCAAGTACTCATTCCATGATGGAATCTTGTACCGACAGTCGTACTTGCAACCGAATCTTCGGTGCCTTGCTCCTGCCCAGGCCAATCAGGTTCTTCGGGAGGTTCACGAAGGGGCCTGCGCCAGTCATATCGACTCACAGACATTGGCCAAAAAAATTCTTCGGTGGGGGTACTACTGGCCAACCTTGTTTAACGATGCCCATGGATTAGTGACCAAGTGCAGCAAGTGTCAGCTACACTCCCGTGTGAAACATCTGCCACAAACCGAGCTCACGGGAATACAAAGTGCTTGGCCATTTATCCAATGGGGAATTGATATTGTGGGCCCGTTTCCAGTCGCTCCGGGTGGACTGAAATTTCTTGTAGTCGCCGTTGATTATTTCACCAAGTGGGTAGAAGCCGAACCTCTTACTGCCATCACTGGTCAGAACATCTTGAAGTTCGTCTGGCGAAATATTATATGTCGCTTTGGCATCCCGAGCACTATTATTTCGGATAACGGAAAATAGTTCGCCAATGATCCCTTCCGGTCATGGTGCGAGGAGCTCCACATTAAGCAGATTTTCACCTCGGTAGCTCATCCGCAAGCCAATGGTCAAGTTGAAGTCACTAATCATACACTCCTTATGGGTTTAAAGAAACGTTTGGATCACGCTAAAGGTCTTTGGGCCGAGAATCTTCCGCAGGTTCTTTGGGCCTATCGCACTACGCCACATACCTCTACTGGGGAGACCCCCTACAGTCTTACTTACGGCTCCGAAGCCGTTATTCCGGAGGAAATCAGCGTACCTAGCCCCCGCCTCGTAACTTTGACTCCCGAGGATAATGACGAAGCTCTCCGTACAAACTTAGATGAGCTTGAATATTGTCGTGATCAATCTTTCATCCAGCAAGCCAAGTGTAAGCAACGTGCAGCTCAGTATCACCACCTCCGGGTTCGGGGTACTCAGTTTAATGTCGGGGACTTGGTACTCCGACTCAACTCAGCCAGCAAGGCTGCCCCCAAGGAGAAATTGCATGCTACCTGGGAAGGTCCTTATCGCGTCGTTGCTGCGCACGATTCCGGGTCCTACCAGTTAGAGCATCCTGATGGAACCTCGATTCCCCGAAGCTGACATGTTACCAACTTAAGACGTTTCTATCTATGAACACCAAATGACAAGTATCGTTCCTATCTTTACATTCATTGTACATTTCTTTTTCGTTGTGATTTCTCTTTGTATTTTTTAAGTTGTTCCGGCACTCACCTTGAATAAAAGTTCTTTATTAATGCATCTTACTGTGCTTTCTTCTACGTTACGGGGACGCCCTAGCGTAGTCGTACTATTATTATTCGTATCCGGACAATTGGATCTCTCACCCGGTCCGTCCGAGGAGATTCACGTTTGGTCCCCGGACTTGTGTCCCCTCTTGTCTGTTTAACCGGAGAGGTTTTTCACTCCCGCCCGATCCGTCCGGGGAGATTCTATGCTCTGTCCATATGGTGTTCCCGAGCACCTGTTAAGGTAATTATTATTGCATTCTGGTTAAAAGTTCATTATTTTCCTTTCAAAGTACACAACTTTACAAACCAAAACGGTTCTTTACATTTTTTCGATTACATGCCAAAAGGTTTTTTACATATTATTTGGAACAAACAAAAAGTAAAAACTATTTATGGCCTCCGAGCCAGTACTCGGCGCTCCGGCGTTGAGACCTGCTTCCGGACCTACTTCGTGTCACTTCGATCTCTTCAGCCAGCTTCTCGACTTCTTCTTCGGCGACGACCACGGGCCCTTCTTCGACTGCAGTTACCGAAGCCGGCTCTTGAATTACAATTCCTTGGCTTTTCCCCATTGGTTTCTTTTTACCCTTCCGGGGGGCTTTTGTAGTACCTCGGCTCCGGCTAGGGCCCGCGATGTACTCCTCAGCTGTGTGCCGCCACCTGCCGCGGCCTTTTAGTCCCTCGTACATACCGAGCAATAATTCCAGCACCTCTCGCTTTCTTATAAGCTCCGAGGACTCGGCCGAACCCGTCGCCATCGGTGCTGAAATCTCACTTTGAATCTCGGTGACCCGCTCCTCAACTTCCTCAAATGTCAGCAAGCCGTACTCTGTCAGTATCCGGTCATACTCCCTTTGATGGATGAGGACGCGGTCCAGTTCAGCAACTTTCGCCAGGTACTTTAATTCCTGGTCTCTGGCCCTCTCCGCGGCTCTAGCTCTTGCCTCCTCGGCTTCCTTCGCTCTTCTCTCCGCAACGGCCACCCGTTTCTCTAACCTCAGCACAACTTGCCTTTGCAAGTTATCTTTCTCTCCGCGGAACCAATCCAATGATTGCATGAGCTTCTTTATCGTGTTATGCAGCTCTGCGATGTCCTGAGCGGGCAACAAAATCAGTGGGAAAGATGAATTTAAAAAAATACGTTGGACAGCAATTCAATTATTCAACAAACACTTATATTCAACAAAACCAGAGTACATTATCGGTAGTGTGGTACAAGGGATTTACAATTATTCCTATCATCTACTATATCAAATTTGCGGGGAACGACTGACCTCCTCCTCCTCGGTCCCCTCAGCATCATCGGGCTCCACCTCCTGCCGATCTTCCGCCGTTCCTGCCTCCTCTCCTGCGGCTCCTGCGGCAATTTTCATGCGGGGGGATGATACATGCTAGTTTTACATGTATTTTAGGTCAATTAAAGGTCGTAATATGGGACATATGCATGTGTATTTGGGCGAAAAGTGATTAAATTCCATCTCTTGAGCTAGATGACGTGTTTCTGCTTGTTTTGGTGTTATTCAGGTATAAAAAGGCCAAAAAGTCCGTTTGGGCAAGGTTCGGGTGGAAAACGAGCAAGAAAAGTCGGAAATAGCAAGAAGATGTTGAAGCTTGGCCAGAAACTCCAACTCGGTCGAGTTGTTTATCAACTCGGTCAAGGGATGAATGAAGAGAAAACGTGAAAATTGGCCAGCAACTCCAACTCGCCCGAGGCCTATTACGACTCGGTCGAGTTGACCCAACTCGGTCGAGTTGGCCAAACTCGGTCGAGTCAGCTTTCCGGGTCCAAAACAGAGTCTGCGCGTTTTAAAGCCCATTTTGGCCCCAAATTTGACCTATTACTATATAAGGAAGTCCCAAACTCTAAAAATAGCAGAGAGAGCTCATTAGAAGATATTTTGAAGAGGAAAGCAACATCGAAGAATCGAGATCAAGACGACGATTAGGGTTCTTATTCATTATCTCATTTCTTTACTTCAAATCATGTTTGTCTATGAACATATTTGTGTTATGAATATGAACATGAGTGAGTAGTTCTTTATTATTCTAGGGTTTTGAAAGTAGGTTTTAACGATGTTTGATTAATCGAAGTTTTCTATTCCAGTTAATGATTGTTATTCGTTATCTATATGTTGTGATTTATTTTCATGAATGGTTAATTTGATCACTTAGCTACTTCTACATAATTCATAAGTTGGCTTTGAAAGGAGGAATTTGTGAATGGAAATACAACATATAGCGTAGTTGTTGAGCGCTCTGAAAGGAGGTGAGATAAATGCGTAGGCATAGGTCTAAGATCGATTGGGAGTTCATTAGGTCTAGTCGACTTGAAAGGGTGGCTAGGGGTAATGAATCTACAAGTTAATTGCTTCGAAAGGAGAGTTAACATATATGAGTGCCGTCTAATAACGATAGTAATCATTGCTAGTTTAGAATAATTAGATTGTCAAACTTAGTTAATTCTGAAATCAATTCTCTAGAATATATCTTCCAATCTTGCAAATTTGATAAATTGTTTTCTTATACTCGAATTTAAGTGTTTAGTACTAATTTAGTAAGATGAGTTCAATATTAAAATCAACCCAATTTAGAGCCTAGTTAGGAGTGTTTCAGGATATTTAGAGTATCAAACTAGTCATTAAGTCAGTCCTTGTGGGATCGACCTTGCTTGCCGTTATATACACTTGCACCCGTACACTTGCGGAGCGTTAGGTTATAAAATAGGCGAACAGGGGATGGCTCTTTATTTCGGGGCTCAGAGACGAAATCACCCCGGCGGAATGCCAGGAACTCCTGGTCTTGGTCCGCCTCACAGTTTGCAACCTCCTCGGCCCTTAAAATCTCTTTCTTCTCTGCTAGAGCCTTCACGAGGGGCCACTCTGGGAGGTGCGTTAAAGCTTGATAGTAGGCCTCCTCCACCCCGGCCACGGCATTGTAGTCATACCCGAACTCTGGGCGATAAACGTCCACGTTCGGGTAGACTTCTTTGATCTGCTCCAACAACACCGATCGCGTGGGCGTGTCCCCGACAGCGACAAAGTTGGTCTGGAAGTCGAGAAATGTGCTCGTCTGGAACAACTTCTCGGCAAACGCTTTTAGCATTGCCTCTTGACCTTCAACAATTGCTGCTTCTCGGGCCTTCATCTCTGCCCGCAGTTGAGCCGTTTCTCCACGGAGGGCCCCGGCCTCCGTCTCCACTTCGCGCAATCGCGCAACTTCATTCTCCACCAAGGCCGCCCTCTTGCGCGCTTCGGCCAGATCATGTGTCAACTTATCGTTGCGCGCGCGCAGCTCCCTTGCCACCACGGCCAACTCTTCTTTGGCCTCCTTCTCGCTTTTTCGGCCGAGCTCCATAATCCCCCGTGCCAAGTGCAACAGCTCCTCGGCGTCCGCCCCCTCCAATCCCAGCAGACTTGTGGGCCCTTCCTCCTTCAAAAAAAAAAAAAAAAAAAAAAAGAAGAATACACCGAAATCAATACTAGTAACATACACTTCATTTACGCAATAGCAACTCACAGAGTCAGTTATGTCAGCTTTACCTCAACGCATTCCCCCGTGCGGAGTTTTTTGGCTGCCGCCGGCGGTGTCCCGGACGGTTCGGACCTCCTTTTTACTCCGGGGGTTGACCCCGCCGCCACCACTCGCTCCTCCGGCCCAACAGAGGGTCTTGGACTGGGTGACATCTTCCCCCAGGGAGATACTTCAGCCGTTTTCCCTTTCTTCTTGGCTGCTGCAGCCACAGCGGGGCTTCCAGCCGGCTCCTTTCCAAAGCGTCCCACTGCATACAGAAATTGGAGTTAGTCCTGCACAAGGCAACAATTTTACACAGATATAAGAACTCCTACCCTCCTCGGCAACCCCGGCTCCCAATTCTTGACCCCGGGCGGACATCCCCTCTGCATCGCCCGAGTAGTATGGGCTTAGTCCCGCCTCCTCCAGCTCCGCTTCGGTGCAAAGGGTCTTGAAAGTCCCCACTACATGGAATACGTCCACCACCTCAGCCTCCGGATCCCCCACCGGGGCAGTATCTAACACCTCCTCCCTTCTCCACCTCGGGAGGGCCACTCCGGTCTTCACGAAGATGAATTTCTCCTTCCACCCCTCCACCTTACTGGGGTTTTGTACTTTGAAACCACCTCGTGCTCGGGGACTGAAGGAGTACCAGCCTTTGGATTTCCCGAATGCTTTCAGTTGGAAAAAATACCTAAATAGCTCTACAGTTGGTTTCACCCCGGCATTCTTGCATACCACGGTGAACCCGACTACTTGCCTTATGGCATTTGGTGCTAATTGGCTCAGGGCAATATTATAATATCTCAATAGCCGGATTACAATGTCCCAAAGGGGGAATCTCAAACCTATCCTCAGTGGGTCTATATATACACCAATGAAGCCCTTCGGCGGGCAACAGGCCCTATCGCCGGGTTCTGGCACTATGTATTCTAAATTAAATGGGAAATAGAAGGAGGGGATTAAGGTTTCTATCTGCACCTGCGTCATCCGCGGCGCTATAGTAGACACTTCGAAGTCACTCTCCGTACATTCATAAAAACCGACGACCCTGATGTTGGTTCCATGCCATCGGCTCTTTCCACTGTCCTAATTTCACTCCTCTCTGGAATAACGAAGCGTAGGGGTGGTACATCTAACGGAGACCTCTCGGTCCCTACTTCCTTAATTGAAGAAGAAGATGATGAAGAAGGCATACTTACTTGGTTTGTATTGGAGATGAATCACAAAAGCACAGAAGATTCTCCTTTTTTCCCGCTTTCTGTAACTTGCAAATCGCAATGAGGAAGATGAAGTATACTGTGCCATTATTCCTCATATATACTCGTGAAATTAACGGTCTAGATATGGCCTTTTCAAATTCTGTGTTTCAGATTTGAACGTACTGGACACGCGCCTAACAGTTCCCAAGGCGCGTGGGGGACAGGCTCCTTGGAAATTACAAAGCGTGTCACTTCACATCTCTCTCTCTCATGATGGCGCCGCCAGTCACATCAACCTCATTCTTGGCCAGAAAGTTTTGGGAAGCTCTCCGGTGCCCCCTTCACCTCGGCCAGATTACTGTTCTCTTCCGCTACACTTTATTGCCTTCGGGGTGCTCTAGTTCGGCTCTGGTCAATTTCCTTCCTCCGGGGGGCTTCACCATAGATCGGGCCCTCGCCGTCACCTCGGGGTCATTCAGTCCAGTTCGTTTTGGTCCCCGCGGACCCCACCACGGATTATCTCAGTCTCAGCAAATTCTCGGCTCCCAAGAACACTTCGGCTCACAATTGACAACAGCTCATCTTGCTTACTGCTTCACCCTGCTCATAACCGTAGCTCCCTCCTCGCTCCGGCTGGGGGGGGGGGCATCTGATAGGTATGGCCCAATAACTTCGGGTCGGATTGACACCCCGGACCAGATCAACCCGACCCGAGCAACTGAGCCCAGGAGGGTAAGCCCAACAACCGGCCCAGAAACGTGCGCTCAAAATAGTGTGGCCCAATTGCAGCGTACCCCACGTTCTTGGCCCACGATCTGCTCCCAACCTCCAGGCAACGATAATAGGCGCGATTGTAGGGAGTTAGTTAGGGTTTTGAGTTGAGTAGTATAAGTAGGAGAATTGTACTCAGAATTAGGGTTGGTTTTTTGTATTCTGAAACAGTTGCGTGTAATTTCAAAAGGATAGTGAAGAAACACCTCGGCAGGTGATATTTTCAGCCCGTGGACGTAGATCTCCGGATCGAACCACGTACATCCTGTGTTCTTTAAGTTTCTTGCATTGATTCACGTTAGAAAAGGGGTTTTACGTTCGGAGTTTATTTGATAACCAGATTACGCTTTATCAGTTATAAAGTAGATTTGATTTGACTAATCAAATATGTAATACTAATAAATCATTATCGTATTTGTATTCATAATAACAATACCGGAAAATCGATAATACCACCAAAATCAGGAATACCAAATCTCAACAAACAAATATGCTTATGATACAAAAGCTTTCGCATATATTAAGGGCGCCAAATATGAGTAAGTGCATCGCACGCCATTTCCAGTTTTGTTTGAAAGGAAACCTGTTTTTGTCGAAATTTTGTCTCATAGCTTTTGCTTCGAATTCCCAGAGTTGTCTTACCACGTGATTATCCATCGTCGTTACCCATTTCCCCTCGCCGCCTTCTGCAATCTTCACCTTCCACATCTTCTGTCTGCTAAATCTATGAAAGTAGTTTTTGTAGTTTATAGCATAGCCAAATCATATTACTTGCTTTGGTATATACCTAATGTCTCTGGAAATAGCATATTTTATAATTTTAACACCCTACCCTCATACATTTCTTTTTTGCTCCTATATTTGGGCTTCTGCAGCTTCATTCAATGTACTTTGTTTTCTACTTTTTCTTGCACATTCATGATTAATAATTAATTTATTTATTTTCTTATTATTTATTTATTTATTTATATTCTTTTTTGCCTAATGCACTGTCTACTCAACATTTATGCTCCAGTACTACTTTTATTTCCTCTAGGGTATATTTATGAATTAAGTGGGGCGTGGAAATTTTGCACGTGGAAATTTTGATTGCGTGAGTTCTAAATCTAATCTTTCTTTTGGGAAAACATGTTGTAAAATTGATAAGACATTAACAAATGATCATTAGAAAGTGATCAAAATGTATTATAAGTTCAGATTATAATTAATAAAATTATTTGAATTATATTGTGACATTCCCTACCCGGACGGAGGAATCCATAAATAAACATATCATTAACATCTTTATTAATAAAACACAAGGGGTAAAAGCAGGAATAGTTTTTTCTTCGTCCCCCATGTGAAGAACTTGTTGACCTTGATGCTTAAATTATATAGTTTTGTGTCTGATCAATTTTCATGGGAGTTTTGTGTATGATTAGTTTTCAGAGTTGATCAAGAATGCATCTTATAAGACTTTTTCCCCCTTATAGGATCACAAATTTCCATGAACACGAACCCTATTACCAAGGATTTTTCAGTATTATAATAATAAACATATTACTCCTTAAATGAATGAGGTGTCCTCAC
The DNA here is from genome assembly GCA_958295605.1 of Ajuga chamaepitys. Taxonomy (NCBI): domain Eukaryota; kingdom Viridiplantae; phylum Streptophyta; class Magnoliopsida; order Lamiales; family Lamiaceae; genus Ajuga; species Ajuga chamaepitys. The sequence goes on along the minus strand of OY282498.1, from coordinate 35,878,420 downwards.
TTAATTGAGAACTTTATTTTGTAAGAATCATAATTGATTAAGTAGGTAGTATTATAAATAAAGAAAAGAAAACAAAGGGAACAAGAAATGTGGAGACCACATGTTGGTCACTCACAAGGGTCAAACGAAAGTCCTTTCCATGCCACAAGCCGGCAGATAAAGGTATCCAGAATAAACTAAAAATGGCTAATTAAACTAAAGCAATTACAAGACAATGCCAATTTAGTGTAAATAAAACTGGAAATGACCGGTTCGGTTGGAGAGAAGAACCAAATTAGAACTGTCGCCGAGCAAACTGCAGAGGTCGAGCTGCCAATCATTTTGCTCTATGTCACGAAACCCGAGCGTGGGGGATTAGCAACGCTCCTCACATCGGTGTGAGTCTAAAAGTCCCTCTGAGGATTTCAATGCATTAGCTCAGAGCCGTAAAATCTGTAATTGTGACCCAACAACAAATTCCAAGTCGTGTGCAAATCTCCAAAACCAAACCCAATAGAATCCAGCTAAACAAATCAAAATCCTGAAGAAGCCGTAGAAAACCCTGCTAAAAACAATGGAGGGACTGCCTCCAAACAAAACCCAGGATTGCCGAGTCAAAGCGTTGGAATTGTAGTCAATTCCAAAAAATCCATCAAATGCCAAAATATGATCATGACATGTAGCCAACCCTGCTAAAAATAATGGAGGGACTGCCTCCAAACAAAATCCGGGATTGGCGAGCCAAAGCACCAAATCCAATATCGAGTTAAGAAACTATCGATAATTGAAAAAGAAAGGCCACGTAAAGACTACTGCAGCCTAGGCACGACTGATATACAACCCAGCAACAGTACCAACATGTGAGAATCAGCTCCAAGACAAAGCTGAAAAGCCCCACTTTCGTTATCAAACCAATCACGTAGCACTTTTGAATAGTGCCCGATGCACCATAATTAATATATCAGTCTCAAGGTGGAGCAAACTGAAATAATGAATAACCCATCTATAAACATCAGCCTAAAAAAGCTGAATAATACGTCGGTTCTCAACAGCCAAAGAATGAAATGAAAGCTAGTGAGTATTAAATGCGAATCAAATTCCCAGTAGCATCATATCCGCCCCCTAACCTTTTAGAAAAAGTGGAAATTAAATCTGGTAGTCACACCTCCATTCGGAAACCACCATACCAGCAGATACCAGGCTGAATCTCCCAACCTGAAGATGTAGCAGCGTACCCCATGGACATGTCAAAGGCACACAGGCCTTGTCAAAAAACCCAGAAAATCTGAATAACAGCACTCACCTGAGTCCACATGGTGCAGTCCCATTCTGCGACCATGAATGAGTGACTCGGTTGGGTTGACTCACTGAGTTAGATCGGCCGGACTCAGTGAGTTAGTGGAAACAGGGGGTTCACCTTTTCTGGGCTGCAAGAAGATGCGGCATGGCACAGTATGCCGCCATGGGAGAGCCTCCATGAAATCAGCAAACGCGAGCCCAAGAATCGCCGCCCTAAACTCAAAACGATCTGAACAAAGGCAGATCGAAGGGAGTGCTGATGAAATCGCGACCAAGAGTCGCAAACCAAACACAGAAGAAAAAGCAGATCGGGTCAAAAGTGTGCTGCCATAGACGAGGGCGACTGAGATGGCCGTCGTGGCGCCGCCGAAGGACCTGTTCCGAAAATCAAATCCAGATCCAGTCCTGAGAGCGTCAGGAAGCGGGTCAGAAGGAACCTCAAGGTCGCGAGCACTTTGTGGGGCGACCTAAACGATGGTTATACAAGGAACCCAGATTTGTCAAATGCTGGGATCAGCAATATCTTCATAAAAAGACTCCGAATAAAATAAACTAGAATGACACGCGAAAGTCCAAAAGGGTCACTTTGCGAATCAGGATGAACGAATCAAAAGTTTCTTCCGTAAGAATCATAATTGATGATCAATTAAGAATAACCAATTAGGTCTCTCTATTTTCAATTTACAATATTTTTCAATGTCAATACTTGATCTAAAAGGAGAAAAATCATATATCTAAAAGGAAATTGAAACATGATGGTATAGTTGATAAATACAAAGCTCGCCTAGTTGCTAAAGGATTTAAACAAAAAGAGAATATTGATTTCTTTGATACTTTTTTGTCTGTTAGCCGCATTACATCAATTCGTGTTTAATTTGCACTTGCTTCTATTCATGATTTTGTTGTGCATTAAATGGATGTGAAAACTGTTTTTTTTTTTTTTTTCTTAAATGGTGAATTGATTAAAGAATTTTATATGAATAAGCCTGAGGGCTATGTTATTTCTGACCAAGCAAATAAAGTGTGTAAACTGAATAGATCTCTTTATGGATTAAAGCAGGGTCCAATGCAGTGGCATGAAAAAATTGATAATCTTGTTATCCCACGTGGTTTTAAATTGAATGAAAGTGATAAGTGCATTTATTATAAATCAGAGAATGAGCTCTGCACTATTATATGTTTTTATGTGCTTATTTCTTGTTCTAATATTCATGTGGTTGACAATGTGAAATTATTGCTATGTGAAAATTTTGATATGAAAGATCTTGGTGAAGTAAACGTTATTCTTGGAATTATGATAACTAGGTCTGTCAAAGGAAATTGCTTAGATCAGTCACATTACATTAAGAAAGTTTTTAAAAGTATAATTATTTTGATTGTAAACCTGCATGCACACCATACGATCCTAGTGTAAAATTGTTTAAAAATACTGGTGATAGTGTAAGACAATCTGAGTATGCAAGCATAATTGGTACGTAGCTTGCGTTATGTAACTAATTGCACTAGACTAGATATTGCATATGTTGTGAGATTGTTATGTAGATCAAGTAGACCGAGTATTGAACATTGGCATGCAATTGAGAGAGTTATGAGATATTTGAAAAGAACTGTAAATTTTGGTTTACACTATGAGAATTTTCCCGTTGTCCTAGAAGGATATAGCGATGTTGACTGGAATACTCTTTCAGATGACTCCAAGGCAACCAGTGGTTATATATTTAATATAATTGGTGGGGGCTGTCTCTTGGAAGTTATAAAAAAAAAAAAAAAAAAAAAAAAAGACTATTTTGGCTCAGTCTACTATGGAGTCTGAGATGATAACACTAGCTACAGCTAGTGAAGAAGCAGGATGGTTAAGAAATCTGCTATGTGATACTCCCTTATGGGAAAGACCGATTCCAGTTGTATTAACCCATTGCGATAGTACCGTGGCTATTGCAAAAGTTTTGAACCGTTATTATAACGAAAAAAGACGACAAATACATCGTAAGCACAATATTCTTAGAGAATACCTATTTATAGGGCTGTTATAGTGGATCATATACGTACTGATGAAAATTTAGCTGATTTTTTGACTAAAGGATTAGCACGAGAGAAAGTTTGGAGAACCTCGAAAGGAATGAGATGTTTGCCCTTAGATTGATTGATGAGTTACATACGATGGTATCCCAACCTACAGACTGGAGATCTTGAGAAACATGTTTGAATGGGAAATAACAAGTTGTAAGTAATATGTGTGAATCATGCTAATTTAAAAGAAAACGAGTTGGGACGAAAAAGTTATAAGACCTTGAAATTTTGAAAGAAAAAGATTTAAAAAAAAAAAACGATAAAAGAAAAGGAAACAAAATTGATTGGAGGAGAACCTACAAAATAAGGTGGATGAGACACATGTTTCCCCCTTTTTTAAGGGCTCTCTTTTAATATATAGTAGGGATAAATAAAGAAAAAATGAATTTATAAGAAGAAGACACGTGTTTTTCCCTACTTTCTTACAATTCTCTTTTAGTATTAAAGGTAGAGGGTAAAGAGATTGAGATAAGAACAGTTTTTATGTTTTATTCTATGTTAAGTCAATGAAAACTATTTTCATAGGAACCATATTAATTTTTTAAAGGACCAAACCCTTTAAAATATTAGATCAACTCTAATTACTATTTTGAATGCAGAAACAAAATAAAGTTATAATTGAAACGCAAAACCCTAACAAGTATTAGGGGTGGCAAATCGTGCGTGTTGGGTTGATACAGGACCAACTTAATAAGGTCCAAACCAGTAAAGGCTAATCCGAATCTGTCTATTAAGTTTATTAGGTTGAAAACCTCAATTCGAACCCGAATTATTAAAAACCCGATAACCCAAACCCATGATAAGTCCGTTAATATTTGCATACATATTTATGTTTATTGTTTTATTTAGACTCATCAAATATATTACTATTTTTTCTTTTTGTAAAAGTATAAAATAAATTTAAAACATCTTGATATATAATAAAAGGAAATCAAGTATATTTTCCCGCTCATTTCATCTTCTAAAATAGTAGGTTTAAATCATAACTAATACATAAAAGACTTGTATATATGAAATTTTATTGGCAATTTGTATATAAAAAATTATAGTGTCAGCTTTGATTGATTCATCTTATAATAAAATAAATAAATTTTGTTCTTATTCCATCTTTAATGTAAAATATACAAATTAATCTTTTTCGTGATCTTTAATTTGACATCTATGTTCCATATTTTAAACTGTTATATTAGAAAAAATGAAATTTTTCGTTGATTATTTAGGTTAGATATGTAATATAAGTTGAATTATTTGATTGGGTCTGTGATACAAATTAAATTAAATAAACATTCATAATTTAATTTTAAATACTTATTAACTAATATTTCTAAAATATTAGTTGATTTTTTATATTTTATAAAACTTTATTTTACGAATAAATCTATATACGTATCATTCATACAAATGTTCAGAAATAGTAAAAACTAACTATTTTCAGTTTCCAGATTTATGAATAATATTTTTTTTATAAAGAAATAGCGAAGAAATACATGTGCTCATGTTAAGGATGGAAATATTTTAGAGTTTCGCTTTATTTTTTGGAGCTCTCTTTCTTAAATGTTTTGATTTTTCCAACATTCTAAATGCACTAATAACTTTTTTTAATCCATTTCTTTTATTTATAACAGTTTCTTAGTATTTAATCTAATACTGAGGTTGAATATTTTGATATGACATATTAAATATATAATAAGCAGTTGTTTGTTGGTTGACTATTGTGCTTAGAAATGAATATTCATTGTGAGTTTGACTATTTACATTGGATATGAGTTGCAAATAAAATAAATTAAATATTTTTTACTAATGAAACTAAAGTTATTGATTTAATAAACAAAAAATAAGTTATTAAATTATTTTGTTCGGTTATTTGACTTTGATTTTTTTTCAAATAAATATATTTCAAATCGTGCATCGCACAACGGATAATAGCACACATATTCTATAGGTATTCTTCATTGGCATAATAAATGAATAAAAATACGAAAAAAAATGGTGTTATAATGAAGGTCGATAATATAAACTCTCATTAGTTAAAGTTTCTTTCAAACTATTTCTCAAGTAAATTTCTTCAACTAGATCAATCAACTCTAACCTTACAAATAAATATCATTAATTAAAAGCTTTATAAGTATCATGATTTGCAAATGTACTTATCCTAATGACGTCGTAGAAGTGTTATATATGTTGAGTTCATCCAAGTAAAGCTCCAACTATGACTTTTTAGCACTAAAGCCCCTTATCATTGTTGAAAGTCTTGAATTCAAAGAATCATGCAATGTTATTACTAATAAGTAATAATTAAATAAAATATCGAGTCATTATCGGATTTATCGTGTTAGTCCGATACGGTTCTTATTTTATTATGTCTTATCGAGTTGATTGAATAATGACTCGAACTTAATAAACCTCGATCCAAACTTAAAATTATCGAGTGAATTCGTAGAATTGTGTCGAGCTTTGTGATGCCTACTAGTATTAGTACAAGCTGTGAAGTGCAAGCAGGGCTACAGCCCATGAGCCATGAATGGGCTGAACCCAATTTTTAAGGCCTACAGACACCTGAACGGCCCAACATCTTTGTTGCAAAAGGTGATGTCTATTGGCCCAATATGGCAATATCTACATGGATAAGTCTCTCTCCACCGCGTAAAGAGACTTGTGTTTCAAAAAAAGTCAACTCCTATTTCAAATGTAAACCTCCTTCTTTCTTTTCACAATCCATTATAAATTGTGTATCCATATATAATTGAATAAGTTAAATTTATAAATAAAGATAAGTCGTCTAGATGATAATAAACAGTTCTTAAAGAGTTGTAACTTCATTAAATTGGTTAAAAGAAAAAATCTTGAATACTTTTTAAAAATAACTCCTTTTATAGGTCAGAGAGAGTACAAATTAAATGTGGATTCTATATTTGACGGATACATCTAAAAAATCAAACAAACAACAGATAGAGCCCTTTGATGGTGTGATATCAATGAATTCAACCTTAAGCCCTAGCTATTGAGACACATTTTATATTTGGCGGGTTTTCTCAATCTCATATCAATTTAAAAACCAAGAGTTAGTATCATGCATTTGACTTTACATTGATGATGAAATAAGAGATTTATATGTATTAAATTGTTCAAGAGGAGTAATTAGACCTATAATTACTTAAGAGAAACGAATCATTGTTTATATAACTATTAATGGACTAAGACATTTGGATAATAACAATTCTTAAATGGGAGTTGAGGAGAAAGAAAAAAAAATATACGAGGGAAACAATACTACAAGTCTACAACTATTGGAAAAATTGAAGCGATAATGAGCTTTCTTTTATTTTTTATAAAAAGACAAGTAAAAATAGTTTGAGAATATAGTAAATTGTATATTGCCTATGAATCAAAGTTTGCAAGCTCAAGAACTTTGTAATTCGATAACATCATTCTTGATCTCGTAACTAAGAGATCAGGAGTTCCAAATCAATTTTCACCCTTAATTCCTCAATGTACTCAAAAATTTTTTTACACGTAATGAAAAGATCAAGAAACCCCAGATAAAGGAAGAACATATACTAGATCTGGATGTAACAGAATAACCTTGGCGAAATCCGAAAATCACTCAGGTGTTGCATAAAATGCTCTCTTTTTTCTTTCATATCCGGCCACGAGCTTATAACAGGGAGCGGATTCGCAAGATCAAACTCTGGAGGATTGAGACCTTCGGTAACATCAGAAGGGAAACAAAGATTCAAAACAAGATTTGGTGCCTTCACATCTGATATCAAGGGTAGATCTGGCAAAAATTGCGTCTCGGAGATGATGATATCCTCAGAATCTGAGTAATAATGCTCGAGAGCTGATGAATCTTCCACTGAAGTTGTTCACAAAGGGGTTCGAAATAATTGATTTTTCGAGAGCATGTGAGAGAATCTGTAAGAAGGTGGAAGAAGATGAGATGAAAGTTTGATTTGTGGGGGATATAGTGCTGGATCGGCTGGGGTTTGCACCTTTCAGAGGTGAATCGGCTAGGGTTTGCCCATTCGAAGGTTGAAGAAGATAAGAGAGAGAATTAGGATTTGTGAGGGAGAGGGTTGAAGAGTAGATCGAGAATGATCCAAAAACAGCAAATAAAATTATGTGAGGGAATTGGGTTGGGTTGGAGTAGTGGTATTGGGTTTGGGTTAAGTCGTTTCAGATGGGTTAATTAGGCTTAGTTTAATTATTGGGGTATAAAATTAGGTGTTTTAATTAGTGTCTAAATGTATTTTAGTAACGGCATTTTAGTGAATAGAGTGTAATTTGGGGGGTAGAAATTGTGAGGATTCTTTCTTATTAAGAAGTGTGCAAGTTAACTTGGGATAAACGAAAACGAAAACGAAAGTGTACAAGTTCATTCGAGAAGGAGAGAGTATATAATTAGATAACACATCATTAATGTTGGTAATACCATAAAATTTGGGTTGAACAAAAATAAGAAAATAAAAGATGGTGATATCCGATAAACAAAGACGAAGGAACTTGGCATATATAAGTGTAGTGAAGATCAATATATATTAAAGAGAGGAAATTTGATTTAAAAAAAAAAAAGAAATTTAAAATTATTCAATATTAAGAAAACATAATTATAATTGTTGAAGAACAGCGAAGAAAATGTTGAATAGTGGGTACACATTAAAAAGTGCACGAAGAATGAATGGATGAGTTGTCACTTGTGAGATTACAAATTACATGATTACTTAATGGATAGTACTTAGAAATATTTATGCTTGAGTTGAGTTTTTCAAATGAGCCCATAAAATTATATGTTTTTTTAGTATTTGGAACACTGTAAATATTTATATAATCTAGAAAATAAAAAGATGAAAAAATTGACATAATTAATTAAATACAACGATTGCTTTACAGTTTTTGGCGAAAAAAGTATTTACCAAATCTCTATTTCCAATTGCTTATAATTTTTATAACAATCGATAACATAACTAATTCATCCGATCATTCTTATGAGGTTATTTGTTGTAGAAAAGTTTTGATGAGCCGACTTTGAGAAAACTTGTTTCATACCCAAATTTCCCCAAAATTTTGCTATTTTTTTTTTTTTTGAGTAAATCCCATATCATTGAAACGGTCAATCGGGCAAACGCCCTACATCCCGAAGTGTGAGTACAACAATGTTAGGTGGGACATCATCAACCCAAACCTTTGAGACACCGGTAGCGACCTTACAATGTGCTAAGGTATGTGCTACCGAGTTAGCACTACGCGGAGTGAAAATAAAGCCATGACAATGAATCCTATCAGCTAGTGCTAGGATGTCGTCAGAAATGAGACCAACATAATCCAATCTGTCCTTGCGTCTCGTCAAACATTGCATAAGTGATTTATTATCACCCTCGATGATAAGATTATCGATCCCCGCTTCTAATGCCATGTTTAAAGCAAATCGCAGTGCTAAGGCTTCAAAAAGAAAGGAGTCACCTTGAGCTCGTATACGATTTGTACCCGCAAGGGTTATGTTGCCAAGACTGTCTCGGATAAGGAAGCCGAGCCCTATTGTGCCATCACCAAAGACTGCTGCATCAAAATTCAGCTTAAGTAGATTCCATGGTGGAGCAGACCATCTGACGGGAGTCGAAGCAGGATGTGGGCCATCCGCTGCAGTGGGAGGGCTATCAGTTGCCATTAACACATCGTTGAAGTTGAGGTGTTGCTTAATGGCAAGCTGGACTATCATTTGGCATTGGAGAGCTCGACCTTCGAAGATAAATTTGTTTCGAGCATACCAGATTTGCCACAGGAAGCATGAGAGGAGCTGGGATCCTAGTCTCGGCAGTGCATCAAAGAGGTTCCATAGCCTCGTTCGGAATGGTTCTCGCGATTTTGTCAGACGGAAAGGACTAAGTCTCCAGGCATCCTGAATGGCTGTACAGTCAAAGAAAAGGTGTTCGGCCGTTTCGATACCCTCGCCACAAAGTATGCAGTGGGCTTCGGTTCCCATATGTCTTCGGACTAGAGATGCTCGGGTAGGCAATGCATCAAGGCAAGCTCTCCATAAGAAGTGTCTGATCTTCGGGATCAATGGCAGATTCCACATCGATAACCATGCCATGTTGGGATTGCTTGAGGTTGGGAGATCGTGGCCAAGTTCCGAGAAGATTTTTACAGCAAGATGGTACGCTGTTTTGACACTAAAGTGTCCGTCTGCCGTCAATTTCCAAAAAAGTCGATCACTAGGCCACCGCTCGCTAAGCGGTGTAGCCAAAATCTTCTTTGCATCATCGGAATCAAAAGTTGCACGGATCATCGCCTCGTTCCAACATCGCGTATCTGGAAATACAAAATCAGAAACAAGAGCATTAGTTGGAATGTTTGTGACATTGCCCAAAGGCGGTACTGGATCATTTAGTCCGATCCAGTTGTCCCGGTGCATTGTTCTCCTTTTCTGTCTTATCCAACTATATTTAAAAAAAGTGTCCTATATATAAAAAACCATAATAGCTACAAATTTGAGGTGCCCCACCCTCCCCCCGATGCATGAAAGACAAACTAAAACATAATAATAATAATAATAATAATAATAATAATAATAATAATAATAATAATAATAATAATAATAATAATAATAATAATAATAATAATAATAATAATAATAATAATAATAATAAGGTTTAATATAAATTTGCACACTAAACTTTGGACTTTTTTGCATTTTTAACCTAAACTATATTTTGTATCAGATAGTAACCTATATTTCACTCCGGCAAAGAACTCCGACGAGAAAAAAATAATATTTTTCATAAATTACTTTAAACTCTTTTAAGAAAATTTACTTATTTTTTAAAACACTTCCAACATTTCATGGATACTTTTACATATCTTAAATAAGTTTTTTCGATTTTAAAATATATATAAGGAAAATCAAGTCTAGAAATTAAATACAGAGAACCAAAGTCTACCAAAGCCCAAAAATATTGATAAAATTAGGTTTTTTTATATTAAACCTTATTATTATTGATATTAAACATATAAAAAACCAACTTATTTTAATTCAGAAAATTTGAAAATTTGAAAATCCTTTAAGACAATTTAAAATTTTACAAAAAGTTTAATTTATAAGAAAATTAATTTTTAGATAATATTTCGGTTAGTTTCTGATATTTTAGATGGATTTTAAAATTTTAAAATATTTTTATGATTTTTACATAATTTTCAGATTTTTTGAATAATTTTATGATTTTTTATTTTTTTTCGAAATTTTTTTGCCAGAGTGAAATATAGTTTGCTATCGGATATAAAACATAATTTAGATTAAAACTAAAAAAAGTTTCAAAGTTCAAGTGCAAATTGATATTGAACCTAATAATAATAATGACAATAACAACAAAGGCAAAATAAATAAATAAATTAAAAGTGCATGGGAGGATATGAAACTCCGTCTCTATTTTTTTTAAGCACATTAACCATTTTGCTATACATCAAATGATTTATCAATAAAACACATTTACACACACCAAAAATAAATCTTAGGGTTAAATACTTAAATAAAAATGTATTTTGCGAGTTTTTACACTTAGTACCTAAACTTTATTCTTTGACCGACTGCAACCTAAAGTCTACGAATTGTACAAGTTGCAATCTCCGTCAAATTTTTCCAGAAAAATATCAAGCATATGGCAATCACATGTCAAATTGGGGGGTTGCTATTTTTCATTATTTGTTGAGGTAGATTCACAATTTGACGGATGTTGCAACTTGGCAATAACAAAGTGATTGTTACGTGTTTGCATGTGAATTTGCCTCAACAAATCATAGAAATAACAAAAACTATCCTAATTTGGCATGTGATTATCATGTGTTTGATATTTGATCTGAACGACGGAGGTTGCAACTTGTTCAATTCGTGGATTCAGGTTGCAATCGGTAAAAAAATAAAATTTAGGTACTGAAGTGTAAAAAATCGCAAAGTACAGGTTGATTTGAACATATAACTCTAAATGTTATTAGAACATGAATATTTCTTCTCGTAGGTAAGCAACTCTGGTAGTCTTTCAGATTTGTTCTTTAAATTTATGAGTTCTTTTCTTCAAATCATTATGAAGCCTGCAAAGTGTTTGATAGAATATATTTTATTTACTTTATTTTATGCGCTTTAGTTTTAGGTTAATCACCATAATCACCTTATTTGAGAATCTAAATAGGGATGGATTTTTCCAATGGGTATTAAATTAACACAGGTAAACAGTCTATGTGGGATCGACCTTGCTCACTACTAGCTACAGTATCACCTTATCCTTGCGGTAACACTAGGGTTAGAAAAAGTATTGTTAGGTTTAATCCAAAATTTTCAAACCCTCATCTCGTTATGAATACAACAGACATATTCTTGACTTATTTTTATTTTTTTAGTTGACTTATTCTGTCTAAACATCTTTCTTCAATCCTAAATCCAGTCGATGCTTTCCTCCCTCATCTTCCTCATGGGAGGATGGGGGAGGATTTCACCTTCGGTTTTCAATTTACTTTTCTCTTCACCTCCCTTTATGGGATTTTTCGCCTTCCATCAATAAGTGGAAGTCTTAGTCCCTAAATAATGGGAGATTCGTTGTTCGTGGTGTTTGTTGTATCGGTTTTAAAGATTCAATCGCTATTGAGCTTTTTAATATTGATTTGCTCATTTCTTGGGGCATCAGAAGATCAATGACAAATTCGAGATCGAGATCAAGTATTTTGATATGTGATTTGTCCAGCGCCATATTTGTTTGATCTACTAGATCTAGATTTGTATAGGGGCAAGTCTAGTAGTTTTGTGTGCTTCAAATGTTTCCTATCTTTTTATGTTATATTGACTATTTCTTCTTGTCAATCAGTGTTAACTGATTCTAGCAATTTAATGATATTTTATTTTCTGAAAAAATAGACATATTCTTAAATAATTAGATGATATAAATAAGTAGGCTTATGTGTCTCTCGAGAAGTACTACTAGTTACATATACAAGTAATATATTCTCCCATATATATGCATTAAAAGTCATTGTTTATTTTAACTAATTGATATTAATATTATGTGGCATCCACATGAGATATTTGTTACTCATTCGATAAGGTTAACATAAAATATTAGTTATTTTCTGTTAAGGGTATTGGACCGAGATGAGGATTAAAAGGCTTATTAGAATATAGCTCCACTTAATCCCTCAATATAAATAGTATCATCAGATACAATTTATTGACACACGATACACATAATATACACTACTTTTCTTTAAGAATATAGTGTTCACTATCCGAGAGAGAAAGTGTCTTATCGTGTGGAACACTAGTTGCCTTCTGATAAAGCGCAAAACCGAATATCAAAATCAATCACAATCACAACATGCAAGAATTAAAACAACACTAAGATTTACGTGGTTCGATCCGGAGATCTACGTCCACGGGCGAAGGTAATGACCTTCCGGGGTGCTTTTCACTAATTCTCCTTCAATGTTTGGAGTTCAATCTTACAAGCTGTAGTTTCAGAACACAAAAGTGTCAATCCTAAATCCAAATATAATTCTCCTATTTATGCTATCACAGACGAAACCCTAACTAAATCCTTATAATCTCGCCCACCAAATCTGCATGGTGGTTGGACGCAGATCATGGGGATCTCCATTTCCAAATATGCCGCAACTGGGTTGTGTTGGGCTCGCGCTTCTGGGCTCAATTGACCCGGCTGGCTGGCTGGTTCGACCCAAAGTTATTGGGCCATACCTATCAGATGCCCCTCCACCAGCCGGAGCGAGGTAGGAGCTTCGGTTAAGAGTAAGGCATGGTGTAATAGGTATGAACTGGCGGCGATGTAGAGTGATGTAATGGCGTAGCTGGCAATGAGAGGTTCCATCCTTACCGAACTGAAGGATCCCCGGGGTGAAGGAACCGACCGGGACCGAGCTGATTCACCCCTGGGGTGAAGAAATCACCAGGGACCGAACTGGGCCGAACTGAAGGATCCCCGGGGCATAGGATCGACCAAGGCCGAGCTGAAACATCCCCGGGGTAAAGAGGCCAACAGGGACTGAACAGAACCGAACTGAAGTACCCCCAGGGTGATGGGGTCGACAGGAGCCGAGCTGAAACATCCCTGGGGTAAAGAGGCCACCGGAGTGAAACCCAAAGCTTCTTGGGGAAGGGTGAAGTTGATGTGATTGGCGGCGCCATCATGAGGGAAAGGGATGTGAAGTGACGCTTTTGGAAATCCCAAGAAGCGTGTTCCCCACGCGCCTAGGTAACTGTGCAGCGCGTGACTGTCACTCGCATATCTCAAACGTTGAATTTGAAAAGTCCAGATCTGGGTCGTTGATTCTTGAGTATATATATAAGGCTTGTACAGTAATCTTTAGCATTCTCATTTGCGATTCGCGATAGACAAAGAGCGGGAGAAAAAGAGAGAATCATCTGTGCCAAGTCGTGAGCAATCTCAAATCAAAATCAAGTAAGTATGTCTTCCTCTTCGTCTTCGTCTTCGTCTTCGATTAGAGAAGTAGGGACAACTAAAGCCCCTTTAAACGTAGAACTCTTGTGCTTTATTATCCCTGAAAGAAGGGAAATTAGGACTGTATATAGGGCAGACGGTATGGAATTCGGCACCCGGGCAGTAGGTTTTAGTGACTACGACGAAGAGGATTTTGAGGTTGCTGCGGAGGCGTTGCGGATGTCACGGGTGCAAATAGAAGCCCTGATACCATCCTTTTATTTTTCCTTTAATTTAGAATACATTGTGCCGGAACCTAGTGACCGAGCTTGTTGCCCACCCAGGGGGTTTATTGGGGTGTATATAGACCATCTGAGGATAAGAATTAGGTTCCCTCTCTGGGACTTCGTAGTGCGGCTTCTGAGGTATTACGGCATTGCCCTATGCCAGTTAGCACCCAATGCTGTGAGGCAAGTGGTTGGGTTTTTAGTAGTATGCAAGAGGGCCGGGGTAGAACCGGATGTAGATATATTTAGGTTCTTCTTCCAACTTAAAGCCTTCGGGAAATTGAAGGGGTGGTATTCCTTTAGCCCGAGGGCCCGAGGTGGTTTTAAGGTGAAAAACCCGAGTAAGGTAGAGGGTTGGAAGGAGAAGTTTATATATGTGAAGGTGGATGTGGCCCTCCCGAGGTGGAGGAGGGAGGAGGTAGTTGATAATGCCCCGGTGGTGGAGCCGGAGGCAGTGAATGATTTTCGTACCATGGGTACGTTCAAGACACTCTGCACCGAAGAGGAGCTGGAGGAGGCAGGGTTAAGTCCCTACTACTCGGGAGGAGCAGAGGAAAATCCCACCCGGGGGCAGGATTCGGCAGCCGGGGCAGCCGAGGAGGGTAGGGACTCTTAATGTCTTTGAACTGTGTGTAAATTGTATGATATTAACCATGGATCTGCTTGCAGTGGGACGATTCGGAAAAGATACAGATGGAAGCTCGGCGGTGCCTCCGGCTTCGAAGAAAAAGGGGACCGCTGCTGAAGTGGCCCCTAAGGTGAGGGTATCGCTGAGTCCGAGGCCGTCACAAGGGACGGAGGATGAAGTTGTGGTCGCAGGGTCGACCCCAAGGTCGAGGAAGAGGCCGGAGCCGTCCTCAACTCCGCCCGCAAAGGCCAAAAGACTGAGTGCCTTAGGAAATATGTCTTGCTGAAATTCTTCTTTCTTTGGGTTTTTTTTTTTATGGGCAGGGGCAAACAAGTGTGCTGGGCCTGGAGGGGTCCGAGGCCGAGGAGCTGTTACGCCTAGCCCGAGGAATAATGGACCTCGGCCGAAGGAGTGAGCGGGAGGATAAGGAGGAGTTAGCCGAGGCGTTGAGGGAGTTGCGATCTCGAAATGACAGGTTAACTCACGACCTGTCCGAGGCTCGCAAGAGAGCTTCCGAGGTGGAGAAGGAAGTGGCGCGATTGCGCGAGGTGGAGGCGGACGCCGGGGTGCTCCGCGGCGAAGTGGCGGAGCTACGCGCGGAGCTGGGGATGAAGGAGGGGGCAGTAGTTGAGGGCCAGGGGGCCGTGCTGAAGCCCTTGGCGAGAAAGCTGCTGCAGACGAGCACATTCCTCGACTACCAAATGGGGTTCGTCGCGGTCGGCGACACGGCGACACGCTCCGTGCTGCTGGAAAAGGTCAAGGAGATCTATCCGAATGTGGATGTTTATCGTCCAGAGTTCGGATACGATTACAGCTCCGTGGGCGCCGTGGAGGAGGCGTACTACAATGCACTGGCTCGGGTCCCGGAGTGGCCCTTGGTAAAGGTACTGGCGGAGAAGAAGACCATACTGAGCGTCGAGGAGATCGCTGCCTGCAACGTGGATCAGGATGAAGAGTTCCTGTCCTTTCGGCGGGGAGAGTTCACTTCGGAGCCACGAACAAAGGATCCAACCCCCCCCCCCCCCCCCCGTATGGAAATTACGACAGAGACAACGGAGGGTGATGCGGGGGTGAACCAGGCCTTGCCAGAAGAGGAGCACGAGGAGGAGGTGGAGGTGGAGGTGCCAGAGGCGGCTGAGGGGGCCGATCAGGGGGGAGGTCAGTTCCCCGCAATTCTGATAAATTGTAAATATCGTAGGTGGTAGGAAAAATCTGTATTCTTGCTATAATGTACTGGAAGATGAATGTATGACAGTCTGTTGGATAATGAAATCTGTTGAATAAATATTGTTGAGTTACCGCACTTTCGCTTCGGTGTTGACTATGACATATTAGTACTGAATCTGCGCTGTAAACAGGAAATTACCGAGGAGCTACACAACGTGACAAAGAAGCTTATGCGGTCCTTGGAATGGTTCCGCAGTGAGAAGGACAACTTGCAAAAGCAGGTGGTCCCCCGGTTGGAGAAAAAACTAGCCTCGGCGGAGAAGAGGGCAATGGAAGCCGAAGAGGCGAGAGCTAAGGCTGCAGAAAGGGCAAGAGACCATCAGCTGAAGTACTTGTCCAAATGTGCCGAGCTGGAGCGACTTTTTGTGCATCAAAGAGAGTATGAGCGAATCTTATCGGAATTCGGTCTTCTCACATTTGAAGAGGTCGAGGAGCGAACTATCGAGATTCAGCAAGAGATCGCAATACTCATAGAGGGCGGGCATGCAGAGTCCGCCGAGCTGTCGAGGAAGCGAGAAGTATTAGAGCTACTCCTCAGCATGTACGAGGACTTAAAAAACCGCAGGAGGTGGCGCCGTTCTACGGAGAAGAATATCGCTTGCTCCAGCCGGAGGGCTTCCTTGAAGGCTCCGCGGAGAAGTAAGAAGGGGACGGCCAAAAAATCGACCGGTATCATAATTCGAGAGCCGACCCCGGTAGCCGTTGCTGAGGAGGAGGTTAAAAAATTGGCTGAGGAGATCAAAGTGATGGCCCCCGCAGACTGGGATCCCGTGGAATGGGCTAACACTTCGAGGCCAGCGCCACAACCAAGTCCTCGTCGCCGAGAAGATCGGGGTAGTGACAACGTTCCGAGGCCAGTTCAGAGAGTAAGTCCTCGGCGGAGAGGAGATCATAGTAGGGGAGGGACCGGAGCCTAGAGCCGGGGTACCTCCAGATCCCGGAGGACGCGAAGGAGCTCCCGGGACGGATCTCAACGCCGGAGCACGGAGTATTGGCTAGGATGTCGCAGATAAACAAAGATGTTGTAGTAACAAATCCTGTGTATGTGTAAAGTACACTTAGTAAATAAAACTGCCAAAAATATTTTGATATATATAACAAGTATGTTTTGCAAACAATAGAGTAATTAAGTATTTTTAGCATGATGCAATTACATTGAATTATTTTGACATTTCATAATGAAAGAATGTGGTAGTTAGTACTCGGGAGTACAAGGCGTAAATAATCCTTTGTTCGGAAACAAGGCATAGAATCTCCCCGAACGAATCGGGCGGGAGTTAATGTTGAATAACAAAGTTATTGACCTCTTCGGATAAATCAGGCGAGAGGGAATACATGTCCGGAGACCAAGTGTTGATCTCTCCGGACGGATCAGGCGAGAGACCGATGTGTCCGGAGACAAACAATAAGTATTCTAGGTCGGGGCGTCCCCGCGGCGTAGAAGAAAAATAATATATGTATTAAAAGTTAAAACTTCTATTCATAATGATTGTCGGAACAATTGAAGAATACAAGTGTAATTAAAAAGAAAGTGCCACGGTATGAAAATGAAAGTACGTACAAGAAACGTAAAGGAAGAAAAGGTGCTTGACAACGGAAATCATAGATAGAAACGCCGCAGATTGCTAACGTGCCAGGTTCGGGGCATCGGCGTGCCATTTAGATGCTCTAACTGATAGCTCCCGGAGGCATGTGTGGCAACGACGCGATAAGGACCTTCCCAAGCGGCATGCAGTTTGCCCTCAGGGGCAGCTTTGTTGGCAGAATTTAACCAGAGCACGAGGTCTCCGACCTGGAACTGTGTACCCCTAACCTGGAGGTTGTAATACTGGGTTGGTTGTTGTTTGCTCTTAGCCTGTCGGATAAAGGATTGCTCGCGGCGATGTTCGAGCTCGTCTAAGTTAGTACGGAGTGCTTCCTCGTTAGACTCGGGGTCGAGGTTTATGAGTCTGGGGCTGGGCACTCCCACCTCAGCAGGAATGACAGCCTTGGAACCATAGGTGAGGCTATATGGAGTCTCCCCGGTTGACGAATGCGGCGTAGTACGATAAGCCCAGAGAACTTGCGGAAGTTTCTCGGCCCAGAGACCTTTGGCTTGATCTAATCGCTTCTTTAAACCATTAACCAGAGTGCGGTCAGTAACTTCGACCTGGCCATTAGCTTGAGGATGAGCAACCGAGGTGAAAATTTGTTTGATGTGCAACTCCTCGCACCAGGACCGGAAGGGATCATTTGCGAATTGTTTGCCATTGTCGGAGGTAATGGCACTTGGGATGCTGAAGCGGCATATGATGTTACGCCAAACAAACTTCAGGTTGTTTTGGCCGGTTATGGCAGTGAGGGGCTCGGCTTCGACCCATTTGGTGAAATAGTCCACAGCAACCACAAGAAATTTCAATCCTCCCGGAGCAACCGGGAACGGACCCACGATGTCGATTCCCCACTGGATGAATGGCCAGGCACTTTGTATGCCAGTAAGCTCGGTTTGCGGCAGATGTTTTACTCGGGAATGCCGCTGACATTTTTCACACTTTGACACTAAATTATGGGCATCTAAACAATGTGGGCCAGTAGTATCCCCACCGGAGGACTTTTTTAGCCAACGTCCGCGACCCAATATGACTTGCGCATGCCCCCTAATGGAATTCCCGAAGAACATAGTCGGCTTGGACTGGGCCAAGACAACGAAGACTCGGCTGTAAATATGACTGACGATACAAGATTCCATCGTGAAGTGTGTACTTCGGGGCTTTGATGATTATCCGCCGAGCGAGTAATTTATCGTCGGGTAGTCTACCATCCCAGAGATACTGGACGATAGGAGTCATCCAATTGGGATCGACATCAATCAATACAGAGATCACCAACTCACTGATTGAAGGGTGGGTGGCTTCTTCGACGATTATGTCCGGAGACATATTTGACGGGACCGCGGAGGCCATTTTGCTAAGGATATCAGCTTTAACGTTTTCTTCATGGGGTATCTGCTAGACATCAGTCGAAGTGAAAGTTAGCAAAAGTTTAAATGTTAGAGCCAGATACCTTTTCAATGTATCATCATTTGCTGCATAAGTGCTTTTAATCTGACTGGAGACCACCTCGGAATCAGTGAAAGGCTGGATATGAGAAGCTTTGAAATTTTGAGCGAGCCGGAGCCCAGAAAGAACTGCCTCGTATTCCACCTCGTTATTGGTCACTTTGAACTTAAAACGCAAGATATACTTGATCTCAACGTCATCGGGGCCAATGAGGAGGACCCCGGCGCCACTGCCTCGGATCGCAGAGGCGCCGTCTACGTATGCCCGCCACTTACTGGCTTTAGCCTCGGGGTCGGGGTGGTGAGGAATGGTAGCACATGTGACTGCCCCGGGGTCAGTGAATGGAACTTCGACCAAAAAATCCGCAAGAGCTTGACCTTTGATGGCTCGGCGAGGTAGAAATTGTATATCATGCTCCCCGAGTTCGATGGCCCACTTAGCCAAGCGTCCCGACACATCGGGCTTGGTGAGAATTTGACGAATAGGGTGATTAGTGAGAACCCTAATATCGCGTCCTTGAAAATAAGGGCGCAGGCGGCGGGCCGCCATAACGAGGGCCAGTACTGTCTTTTCTACCACAGAATACCAGGTTTCTGCCCCTTGAAGTGCTCGGCTGACGAAGTACACGGGCTGTTGACTTTCATCATCCTCGCGGACGAGGGCCGTGCTAATGGCTTCTTCGGCAGATGCCAAATACACATAAAGAGGCTCCCCGGGGACAGGCGCGGAAATAGTTGGCAACTGGTTGATGTGTTGTTTTAAAGCCTCAAAGGCTTTGGTGCACTGCGGAGTCCATTCAAATTTCTTTGCCTGACGCAAAATTTTGAAGAAAGGAAGCTGGCGCTCCGCTGCCTTAAACAAAAAACGAGTTAAGGCTGCGAGGCTGCCGGTTAGACACTGAACATCTTTCACCGTCTTCGGCGGCTGAAGATCCAACACATCCCTAATCTTGGCTAGGTTGGCCTGGAGACCGTGCTGTGAAACCACATACCCCAGAAATTTTCCTGACCCAACGCCAAAGGTACACTTGGCAGGATTGAGACGAAGATTATAGCGACGCAACGTGCTTAACGTCTCGGCAATGTCCCGCACACATGTTGCAGGGGAGGAACTTTTAATAACGAGGTCATCAACATATACCTCAACATTGCGGCCAATCTGGTCTTGGAAGAGATGGTCCATAAGACGTTGATAAGTAGCTCCGGCATTCTTGAGCCCGAAGGGCATTTTCTTGAAGGCAAAGCGCCCAAAATCAGTAATGAAGGCCGTTCTGAGGGCATCTCGGCGATCCATGTGAATTTGATGATACCCCTTGTATAAATCCAAGAAGCAGAGCACCCTATACCCGGTAATGGCTTCGGCCTTTTGGTCGATCGGCGGCAGAGGATAGCAATCCTTAGGGTAGTGCTTATTGAGGTTGAAGAAATCAATGCACATCCTCTATGCCCCACTTGACTTCGTCACCATCACTAGATTAGAGAGCCAGGACGGATAGTGAACTTCGAACAGGATGTCTGCATCCAGGAGTTGTTGAACTTCAGTTCGGATGGCTGCATTCCTCTTTGGGGCAAATTGATGTTGCTTTTGTTGTATGGGCTTCACGCTGGGGTCAATATTCAGCTTATGAGTAAAAGGTCTTGAGAGACTCCCGGCATATCCAGGGGAGACCAAGCAAAGACTTCAGAATATTCTCGTAACATTTGGATGATGGCATTGTGCAACAATGGTATGTCCACGGCGCCTAAGGTAACGATTTGTTCTGGTTTAGCTGGATCGAGCGGCACCTTAACAGTATCGTCTCTGAGTGACTCAGATGAACTCGGGGTAAGAGCCGAGGTGGCTATTTGAAACTGAGGCTTTGGAGGAGCCTTGGTTGTTTTCTTAAGTGCGACATACATGCACTCTTTGGAAATTCTTTGACTACAACGGATGGCAACCTCTTCGTGGGGTGTAGGAAATTTCAATGCAAGATGATATGTGGAACAGATGGCCTTCGCCGGGGTGAGCCAATCTCCCAGAATCATATTATATAGAGATGGAGAGCTGACCACATAAAAATTGACGAAGATGGTTTTTATCGCTAGATAAGTGCCAAGCGAAGCTGGGAGGTTGATTATTCCTTCAGGTTGGACCTCACCCTGAGTGAAGGTCTGTAGTGGCCCGAGGGCGGGTCGGAGTTGTTCGCGAGGTATGCCCGTTTCCTGGAAACAATCAGCGGATATGACACTGACGGCGGCTCTATTGTCGACAAAGACTCGCTTGATTGTAACATTGGCCACGACCATATCAATAACGTTGGCATCAGTGTGTGGGGTGAGCTCGGGGACAGGATCCTCATCAGTGAAACTCACAGTTTCGGATTTGTGGAAGCGCTTGTGACGTGGCTCCTCGGGAGGAGGCCTACGCACTTCGGGAAGTTCCTGTTGGAATGGCCTTGTAGATTACGTTTATTATCCCTTGGACAACGTGATTTGGTGGATTATCTCCGGGACCTCCGTGAGGAGGTGGAGGTGGGAGCAATTGAGGCTGTTGGCGATTACCCTGATCTTGCCGTGTGTAATTGTTATACCCCGACCTATTATTCTGCCACTGAGGTCTGTTTTGTCTTGGACCTCGGTCGTTGTAACCTCCTCGGCCTTGTTTTGAGCCTTCATTTTGGTTCGACCGAGATCTGTCCTCGGTCCGGACTACGTATTGTCGCAGGAAACCCCTCTTCAAACAATCCTCAATTTCTTTACCAAGTTCACGACATTCTTCGGTGTCGTGTCCATGATCGTGATGGTACGCACACCACTTATCGCGGTTACATTTTTCTGCCGAAGCAGTCATCCGTGGGCACGGTCGCAGATCGTTTTTGTGAACAGAAAGTATTTCTGTCCTTGATTTCGTAAGTGGAGTGAGATGTGGAACATCCCCGCGAGGTTCCAACCGTCCTCTGCTTAGACGGTTGAAGGCACTAGGCCGGGTACTGGTCCCGGCTTGCATTTTGTCTGGTTGCCATTTGGTAGCATGTTTCTCGTGTTTGCGATGGGTTTGCTCTTCAGCTTTGGCGAACCTGCTTACGATGCCGAAAAGATCCCGGGTCGTGGCAGGGGGGTGTCGCACGAGCTTGGTGTAGAGTGGCCCGGGTCGGAGGCCATTCATGAAGGTCGTGATTATAACATCATCAGAACGGCTGCCGACTTTTAGGCTTTCGACGGTAAAGCGGTCAAGAAAATGGGTAACAGTCTCCCCATCTCGATGTTCCAGATTCATGAGATCAGCCAAACTGGTCATGGGCTTGGCTCGTGCATGGAAACGTGCCCAAAACTGCTCAGCAAGATCCCGAAAAGAGGTAACACTGCCTCGAGGAAAAGAATCGAAATAAAGTCTGGCCTCATCTTGAAGATACTCAGGAAACACTTTGCGCAAGTGGTGGGGTATACAGTTACGATTGAACATAGCATACTGCGCTTAAAAAATTACCTAGATCTCCGGTGGCGTTGTAGACGGACACTGGGGGAAGCTTGAACCCCTCGGGGAGTGGAGTAGCAAGAATCTCCTCAGAGAACGGGGTGATGATCTCCCCATCATCATCAAGGCCCAATACCTTGTCAAGCTCGGCGGCAAATTGAGCTTGCTCTTGTTCCAGAGGATCAAGTACACGGGACTTGTCCAAGCGAGCCTGCTTTAGTGCGTCTATAGGTCTGCGGCGATCCATGTCCTCATGGTCATAACGGGGCCGCGAACCATTAGAACTACGGTTCTCCACAGGAGATACTGATCGTTGTCGGCGGCGATCAGGCCTAGCTCGGTGAGGTGGATCTTCATCCAACTCGCGAGATCGATCACGGGGCGGATGTCTTGCCACCTGATCAACGCCATTGTCGGCGCGCCCACCAGCGTTAGCGCGCCGATTATTCCATTCTTGGAATAGAGCGGCATGCTCCTGAAGAAAAGCTAGTTGTACAGGCAGTAACTCGGGGGTAGGTTGAGGGTTAACTTGTGCTGGCGCATTGGCGGGTGCGAGATGCTGCGCGTCAATGTGCCCCGCAGGTGGGTCCTGATTCTGTTGGTGTGGCAACGGAGGATTTTGATCCACGGGAGGATTGCGATGAGACCGGGTAGGGTTAACAGATCGACGGGTGTTCACCATGGCTATTATGAATTGTCAGTGAATTATACTAGAGTTGTCGGTCCCACAGACGGCGCCAATTGATAAAGCGCAAAATCGAATATCAAAATCAATCACAATCACAACATGCAAGAATTAAAACGACACCAAGATTTACGTGGTTCGATCCGGAGATCTACGTCCAGGGGTGAAGGTAATGACCTTCCGGGGTACTTTTCACTAATTCTCCTTCAATGTTTGGAGTTCAATCTTACAAGCTGTAGTTTCAGAGCACAAAAGTGCCAACCCTAAATCCGAATACAATTCTCTTATTTATGCTATCACAGACGAAACCCTAACTAAATCCCTATAATCTCGCCCACCAAATCTGCATGGTGGTTGGGCGCAGATCATGGGGATCTCCATTTCCAAATATGCCGCAACTGGGTTGTGTTGGGCTCGCGCTTCTGGGCTCAATTAATCCGACTGGCGGGCTAGTTTGACCCGGAGTTATTGGGCCATACCTATCACCTTCGATATTGAGGATAGACATAGAAGAAGAGATACATTGTACACCTAAAACGTTTCCTCTATGATGTTTTATGTAAATATATTTCCATGTTTTCTTTATAGTAGTCGCATGTTTGTCTTATGTATCAGAACCACTCGATTCTTTTTTGTTGATGCAACTTAATTAAATTATTGTTGTCATGAATCAAAATTTATTTTTTATAGTCATATATTATTGCTTAAAAACATGGGGTCGATACCTAATTTGGGATTGGATGGATCCGATGTTAATTATCCGTGGTGCATCAGCTGCTGGATTGGGATCCAGTGATATTGAGGATGAGAAACCTTTAAAGAACACATTTTTCAGATGGGTTGAACGAGAAGTCACCGAAGGCTAAACGGAGGTGGGAACGTCACAAAAGGTAAGAAGGAGGAGAGGTATACACAGAAGAATCATATTAGGGAATCCGCTGGAGGAGATTGAAATTTCCATGGTAAGTAACTATTGTAGAGAAAGAAAAACATGTTATTAACAAAGGCGTATTTTGTAATAGTTAGTGTTAGTTACAACCAAGGACGAAAATATCGGTTTTTACGGAGATATCGGTGTTTCAATTTACAAGTATTTCGATAAGATATCGATTAATATCGAAATATCGGTGAATTTTCTAAAAAATATTAAAAAATATATTAAAAATCTAAAAATTTAACATGATATTTTTACAATTATTATAACAAACCCAAATACTTATACGCATCTTAAATTTGATAAAAATAGATTTATTTACAACTAACTTATACATATAAAATAATATAAACAATGAGTGACAATATAAAACACTTTTTGACATTTTTTCATACAACATTACTAATTACTAGTACGGAAATATTATATTAAAAATTCAAAAGTTTAACAAAATATTTTTAAAATATTATAACCAACTTTAATATATAAATTCATCTTAAAATTATAAACAAAGCAAAAGATTTACAAAAATGTCCAATTATTATTTTATACTTAGTTTTTAAATTTTCAATTTTCATTTTGATAACTAATTATGGACAAATTATTTTCATTTTCATTTTGATAACTAATTATAGACCAAAAATGCCCAATTATTTATAATTTTCATTTTGATAACTAATTTTCATTTTCATAATTTATGGTATATATTATTGTAAGTAGAATTTTACTGGATAGGTTATATAAATGTTATGTAGATATAACAACATGTTGTTGACTTGGCCTGGTGGTTAAAGCTTGGAGCCTCATTCAAGAGATCTCAGGTTCGAATCCAAGGTTGGGCGAAATTTAAAAAAAAATTGCTGAAATAAATAATAATAAAAAAAAAAAGAATTTCGCGAGATTTAGCGAAAAATCGCCAAATCGCGAGAAACTCGCCGATATATTTTCTAACAAAATGCTACATCAGTAGCTTATCGTCTCGGGAAGCCCAGAATCGGGAGATTTCGCCAATTTCTCGCGAGATTTTGATCCTTGGTTACAACCATTAGTATAAATATTGCAAGTTGATTGAATGAAAATAACTAATCATTTTTACGTAAATCATTTGCTTTATCATATTATAACCGCCTCCTTCAAGCTCTACATGAGCTCAGTGAATAAGCGTTTGGTTTTCTACATGGTATCAGTTTCAAGGATCGATCCACACAATTAGTTGGATCTCCTTCATCGATTCGAAATTCTCTTTACAGCGCAACTACTGTTTGATTACATCCTGGTCAAATTCGTTGATTTCTTCCTTTCATCTGTCAATTCCACATGGCTCCACCGCAAAATGCGAATCTCAACCTTGGTAAAGACGCATGGTCGGCGCTTACCACCGGCAGCTCATCGCAACCGGATTCCACCGGAGCGACCGCCACTGATACTCTACCACCACTTCGTGAAGGAGATCCCCTAATGCTACATGGTAGTGACCATCCTGGTATGAGTCTAGTCTCCACTCCGCTGAATAGTTTCAATTTTCTTCCATGGAGCATATCTGTCAAAATTGCATTACTTGCGAAAAACAAACTAGGCTTTATCACGGGCAGTGTACCGATTCCTACAGAACCTACTCTATTAGATCAATGGCTTAGGGTAGATGGTATGGTGCGCTCTTGGCCAATAAGTTCCATATCTAAAGATATTAGTGAATCCTTTTTGTATTGTAAAGATGCCAAAACACTTTGGGCTACAGTTACACGTCGGTTTGGTGAACATAACGGTCCACATATCTACCAGTTGCAACGAGACATCAGTAGCATATCACAAGGAACACAGCCTCTGATCGTGTATTTTAATCGTTTGAATAAGCTTTGGGAAGAATTCAACTTAGTAAAACCAACACCTAGATGCAATTGTGGTGCTGCAAAGGAATGGGAAGATTTTGAGATGAACAGCAAATTGATACATTTTCTTATGGGGCTTAATGATAGTTATGATGATGTGAGGAGTAATACTCTCATAATGGATCCACTCCCTAATGTGGACAAGGCTTATTCTCTAGTTTTGAGAGTAGAGAGACAAAGATCTGTCCAAATTCCTCCACATGAATCTGGTGATACCTTTGCAATGTTCAACAAAGTTGCTCAGGGCAGAGGTCAACATACAAAACCTCAAACACACACAAACAGATTTGGGAAAGGTAGAGGTGCTCCTCGAAAATCTAAGGAAGAAAGGGCCAAAATTATTTGTGAGCATTGTGAATTACCAGGTCATGAAATCCAGGAATGCTTTAAACTTAAAGGATATCCTGATTGGTACTTCAAACCAAAAGATCAAAGACACATCAACATGGCTGCCACTTCTACTGACTTAGATTCAACACCCCAGAAACAAGCTTCTACTGATGTTGATATTGCTGCATTAATTCAAAAAGAGGTAGCTAAAGCCCTCAACAACAAGAATATTGCTACATCCTCCGAATCTCAAGACATATCCTACAGCAACATGACAGACACTTCATCCCTTGGTAATTCCTTCTTTGCATTCACTGCTTTAGATGACTTAGCTGTTGATTCATGGATTATTGACACTGGATGTAGCACACACATATGTAAGACAACTTCTCTCATGACTCACTTAATGCCTCTGTCTAATCCTGCCTTTATCACCCTACCTGATGGTTCACACCAGAAAGCTACACATATGGGTCAAGTGATTCTTACGGACCAATTAATCTTGACTGAAGTGTTTCTTGTTCCTACTTTCAAGTTCAATCTATTGTCCATATCTCAATTGGATGTTCATATGAATACTCAAGCATTGTTCACTCCCACTAGTTGTGAGATCAAAGACCTCAACACTGCTCAGACGTTAGCTACAGGGAAGTTGATAGGCCGATTATACATACTCCAACATTCCCCTATTATCAACATCATCTTTACATTTGGCTTGTCTGCATCTCATTATCTTCAGGTTTTTAAATCATGGCATAGCAGATTTGTACATGCTTCTCCTTCTACTTTACAACATTTGGAATTCTTGAAGCATGTCTGCACCCCCACCAATCTTTGAAGCCCACAAAACATGTGATATTTGTCATCTCTCCAAACAAACAAGGCTGCCATTTCAGAAGAGTTTCATTCAAACTTCTAATGTATTGGAATTGTTACATGTGGATATCTGGGGCCCATACAACAAACCAAGCATCACCAACACACCATATTTTTTGACAATCATAGATGATTTCAGTAGAACAACATGGGTATGCTTATTACATACAAAGAAACAAGTTGTTTCCTATCTATCTACATTTCTAAGAATGGTTGCAGTCCAGCTTTCTAAACCAGTCAAAGTTGTTAGATCAGACAATGGGGCAGAATTTACCAGCAATGAATGTCGGAAAATATTTTCAGACTGGTACTCCATCAAAGATCCTGTACTTATACTCCCCAACAGAATAGAGTTGTAGAGCGAAAGCACCGCCATCTTCTTGACATAGCCAGAGCTATCATGACTGAGTCTGCTGCTCCCAATTACCTCTGGCCCTACTCAATTCTCACTGCTACTTACCTTATAAACAGGTTACCCTCTTCTATTTTATCTTGGAAATCACCTTTTGAGATTATGTTTAGCTGCGCACCTGCTTACGAGATGTTGAAACCATTTGGGTGTTTATGCTATGTCACAAATACTTCTCCGGACAAAACTAAATTCACCTCAAGAGCTTTTAAAGTTATAATGGTTGGGTATCCTCCAGGCCAGAAAGCCTACAGAATCTATGATATTGTGTCGCACAAAATTGTCACTTCTAGAGATGTGGTTTTTCTGGAACATGTTTTTCCATACACTGCTGCTCCCACCCCAACAGTGTCACCTACACTTCCTCTTCCAATTTACATTGATGAACACCCGGTACCTGCCCCTACATCTAGTCCAGAATCAGCACAAAGTTCATCATCACAGCCCCATGCAGTGGTCACGCGAAGAAGTACAAGGCAGATTCAAAAGCCAAGCTATTTACAAGATTTCATTACCAACACAACAGACCATGTTTCCTGCTTTACTCCTGACCCTTATTACACAGCTTTCATGCTGACCAACAACTCAATCCAGGAACCTTAGTCTTACACAGACGCAAAACAACATCCACACTGGCTTAAGGCAATGGATGCTGAGATTCAAGCTCTTGAAGACAACAATACTTGGATTTTGACTGAATTACCTCCTAACAAACGTGCTATTGGATGCAAGTGGGTGTTTAAAACTAAACTCCACTCCGATGGTACCATCGAAAGACACAAAGCTAGACTCGTCGCCAAAGGTTACAACCAAATTGCTAGCGAAGACTATTTGGACAGCTTTGCACCAGTGGCCAAATAGGTTGCTGTTAGAATTCTTGTTGCTGTAGCTGCTATCAAACAATGGCTTATCCACCAATTGGATATCAATAATGCTTTTCTCCATGGCTACATTGACAAGGAAATATATATGACTCCTCCACCCGGATATCACAAGGCCAAACAAGGACAGGTGTGTAAACTCTTGCGAAGCTTGTATGGACTCAAGCAAGCTTCCAGACAATGGAATAATCAATTTTGCACAACCTTAATAGCATATGGTTTTTACCAGTCCTCCAATGACCACTGCCTTTTCACATGGCATAAGAATTCTGATTTTATGGCTCTTATTGTCTATGTTGATGATGTCTTAATCATTGGTAACTCAACCTCTAATATCTTGGATTTCAAACAGCACTTACATGCCACATTCACCATCAAAGACTTGGGCTTGGCCACCTATTTTTCGGGAATGGAAATTACAAGGAACAAAACAGGTATTCATTTGAACCAAAGAAAGAATATCCTTGACATTCTTCATGATGCTGGTGTCACAGATTGTAAACCTGTTTCGACTCCACTCCCACCAGGTTTAAAGCTTACGGCGACATCTGGAACTCCACTCCAAGACCCTGAAATGTATAGACAACTTGTTGGCAGATTATTGTATTTGAATCTCACCAGGGCTGATATCACATATGTTGTGCAACAGCTTAGCCAGTTTGTTCAAGCACCCTACACTGAACATTAGCAAACTGCTATGCACCTTCTCAAATACCTT
Source organism: Ajuga chamaepitys (assembly GCA_958295605.1). Classification (NCBI taxonomy): domain Eukaryota; kingdom Viridiplantae; phylum Streptophyta; class Magnoliopsida; order Lamiales; family Lamiaceae; genus Ajuga; species Ajuga chamaepitys. The sequence goes on along the minus strand of OY282498.1, from coordinate 35,849,284 downwards.
AAGGGTACTCCCAAACTTGGTCTCTTCTACAGTGCTTCAAACAATCTCACTCTCCACGGTTTCAGTGCCTCTGATTGGGGCTCTTGTCCGGACTCCATAAAATCTCTAACAGGGTATTGTGTATTCCTAGGTTCTTGCTTAATCTCATGGAAAACAAAAAAATAGACTACAGTGTCCCGTAGCTCTGCCGAAGCAGAATACAGGGCATTGGCCAGCACAACATGTGAGCTTATTTGGGTAGATTATATATTCAATTATTTGACCATCACCATTCCAAAGCCTTTGAACTTGTTTTGTGATAATCAGGCAGCTGCTCACATCACTCAGAATCCTGTCTTCCACGAGAGAAGTAAGCACCTGGATATAGATTGCCATATAGTCTGCAACAAGTATAAGGAAGGCTTTCTCCAACTTCAACATATTTCTACGAGATCTCAGATTGCAGACCTTTTTACTAAACAATTAGGTACTTCTCAATTTCAGGTCTTATTGTCCAAGCTAGGTATGTTTTCCCATATCTACTAACAAAGGCGTATTTTGTAGAGAAAGAAAAACGTGTTATTAACAAAGGCGTATTTTGTAATAGTTATTGTTAGTTACAACCATTAGTATAAATACTGCAAGTTGATTGAATGAAAATAACTAATCATTTTTACGTAAATCATTTGCTTTATCATATTATAACCGCCTCCTTCAAGCTCTACTATGAGCTCAGTGAATAAGGGTTTGGTTTTCTACAACTATTTCTAAACCTTCATTATGAATTCTCGTGGTTTTCAAATTTTAAGTGTTTGCATCACCCTCTATCTCTTCGTTGATTTCTGACAGATTTCAAAGCAATAATCAAACTTGATTGTTTCTTCTTTTTCTTCTTTTTTGTTGTGTTTTTTTTGTTTTTTTCTCTCAGTTTTTTACAGTCAGGTGTTAGATCAACAAAGCATTGGACTATCTGCCTATCCAATATTTAATACATAAGGTAAGGCGTTCGCTGTTTTGCCAATCATTTCTTTTAAAAAAGATGGCTGCAAATGACCAGATATTTGGCGTATTAAACCCATCTGTCTCATCTAATTATCTTGCTTGTTTTCCTTCGTTTCTCTTTTCAACCCTTCCTCAAATAGTAACGCGAAACGGGAACACATGTTTGTAAACATGTCGCTGTAGTTGACTAACACGACAGAGGTGTGGAAAAAGGTTACAAGTAGGTGGATAATTTGGTCAACTAATACGAAGAGGTGTGATGCGAGGGTGGCATGGCATTGGAGGGAGGTTATTTTGGGCTTCAAAATTTGTCCTGAGTATTCTCAATGTAATCTCTTGCTTTTAGGTACCTTTTATCCTATCAGTTTTTCCACTATTTTCCACAAAATAGTGATGTGCTACATGGTGACTTATCTTTCTTTTATATTATACACTAAACTAAGACTCAGAGAACCAGTGGTTTGGTTGGTGTTTTTTATAAGATTTTCTTACTATGCCATCATTATAATATATGCAAACTTGGTTTAATTATTTGAATACCCAGAACAACATAATGAGCATATGTCTAAGGATGTAAGACCAAGGAATTAATTGAAAAAAATTATGGTAGTGGATGTCCTTGCTTAAGATTAACAAGTATGGTGCAGCGATTGAGTAAGATGAGTAGTGAATTTCTTGATAAAGTATTGGTGACAATTGTGAGAGAAACAATTGCTTTTGAAAATTTTACGCTCTATTTTTATGCAACTATGTTATAGAACACCTTTATAGTAGTGAATTGAAACTTTAAACAAATTGTACTAGAAGTCTCTAAGTGTAGCTAATGGTTCAAGATGTCGATTCCTACAGTTTTTCCTCTTTAAAGTATTACAAAAGGAGATATTACAAATAAGCATTGATTTCCAATAAAATTGGAAGTTTTCATCTAAGGTTTGTGAATATGCAAATACTATGCAATATATAGAGCATGTATTTTGATATTCTTATTATAATTCCAATAGTGTTTTGTACGTTTGATTATTGTAAATCCTATTTTCTTTTTTGCATTGATGAGATGACCTTCAAAATATGATATTAGTTATACTCTTAAAGATTGCCACCTCTTACACAATTTTGATAGAGCTTAAAATATTACGACCAATATATCCAAATTTTTTCTATTTTATGAATGGTTGATACAAGATTCACAAAGATACTAAATTGGACATAATATGTTAAGGATTTAACTTTTTGCCTCTTTGTCTAGTGGCTAGAAAACAAAACGCCTTAAAATTGGAATATATTGCCAGGCTGGAATGTCTTTCCATCACTCTTATTTGAATGAGTGTACAATATTTGTAGAATTAAGATGGTTATCTGCTCTAATTATATGTTGAAGCTAAAAAAATTGATTAATTCTAGATGACACGAGTTTTATGTGTTTCCTTTGTTTTTACATGGTGAAAATATATGTTTGTATATGAGTTCATGAATAAGAACAATGAATAGGTTTTACTTTTACTACAGATAGATGGGTGGTGTGTTGGTCTATTTGATACCGATTCACCTCAAATGCTATCAACAATGCTCGCTCGCTCAATAGCTGCGAAATTGAAGACCTTATAACTACAGTAGATAGCTAAAAGATTAAGTTATGGAGAATATCAATGGACAAGTTACCTTGCTATTTTCATTTGTTAGATTTCTAACACTATCAATTTATGTTACTAATTAATTACAAATTTGATAGTGTTTGGTAATATGTTGTATAGTTGTTATTGTATCTCAAAATGATCTAAAGGGCGAATGAAATTTGGTATTCTTTAAAAATTTATAATATGTTCGAAATGCTGAAGTTTAACACCTTTTGGCTTTAGACTTTAGTTGATGCTACATATAATTGTTGTTGGCCATTTCATTACTGCAAGTGATACTTTTTCCTTGAAACTTACGTTCTCTTAATTAGTTGGATTAGTGATGTGTTTTTTCATACCATTGGTGCACTTTTGTCACTTGGTAGAAAGGATGGCAAATCATGGGGGTTGTGTCGATATCGGTCAGCCTAGTAAGGTCCAAACTGATAAGGACTAACTCGAACCCACTTATTAAGCTTATTGGATTGAAAATCCTATCCCAAACAAGAACCAATAAAAAATTGAATATTCAAATATAAGGAGCACATCTACTACGATTATTTATGTCTTATTGTTTTGTACAGACTCACTAAACATATCACTACTATTGATTTTTGTAAAAGTACAAAATAAATTTAAATATTCAAATAAGGAGCATTTCTACTACGGTTAAACTCCGTGAACAAAAATAGATGAATAAAAATACGAAAAAAGACGTCACAATGACAATCTATGACATAAGACATAGTCCTTAACAAAATTCTTTTAATTTAGACCTATGTCTTTCAAAAAAAATTCAAGTAATTTCTTCTATTGGATCAATCAACTCCAAATCTTAACAATACATATTATTAATAATATATATATATATATATATATATATATATATTATTAATAAAATTGTATAAGCATCATCGTTTGCAAATTTTACTTACCCTAGATGAACGCATAAAAGTGCTACCTATGTTAGGTTCATCCAAGTAAAACTCCAATTGAGATTTTTGAGATTCGTGAAAGTCTTGAATTCAAAGAATGATGCAATATTGTTCAGAAGAAGAAGAAAAGTTATCGGGTCATCACCAGGTTTATCGAGTTGACCTGATATGCCTCGAATCTTATCGTGTCCTCACTCGATAACGACACAAACCAGATAGATCTCGGCCCAAACTTAAAATTATTAAAATCTTATTGAGTTTTGTCACTCCTATCATACCATGAGATGAAATAGTTTTAGTTCATTTTTCTTAAAAAATATTAAAATTAAATTTTGAAATAACTATTCCTAATTACATTACAGACTAATATAAATAGAAAAAATGTAGTTAATGATGCATTTTTGGTTCATACGCCAATCATTTAAGTCCACATATTGTAACTGTGTCATCTTTGTTGATAAATGTTTGTTTCAATATAAGAAAATGGTGTTTATTGAAATAAAAGACATACTCTGATTCAATATCTTTATTTTTTCTACAACCCTCTCTTTGAGTAATAATTTGGCATAAAAGCTTACATACAACAGATGTACGGATCCCCTTATACACCACAAGTTGGACTATTCAACCTGTTTCCTAATTAATTCGGCTCCCTTAAATAGGTGTTTTTTTTCCGGATCCCTTGCAGCAAAGAGAAGTCCTCACTGCCTCGTCGCCTCACACAGTAATGCCTTGCCGCCTCGAAAAACTCAGCCGCTGCTTCAGCGATACACCCAGCGGCGATGCCAAATTTCGCTCCCATGAACTCCGGCCATCTCTAATCTCCTCAAGCACTTCCTCCATCTTCATTTTTTACCACAATCTTCACCCGCCCATCCTGAATTCTGGCATCTTGATTTCGACACCCTAAATTCGCTCACTCTTTAGATTAATTAACGACGGTTGGGTATTGTAGGCTCTCTCACATCTTTTTGAGTATTTTCCTATTTCAGGTTTATCTCTTGGGAGATGAAGTTGATGTTCTTTTGAATACATAATTCAAGACTTATTTGTCAACTATCCAGTGGTCCTAATTCTCTTCATCGCTCCAGTTCCTAGTCTCCTTTAAGGTCAGTTTGGCTGGACTGTCGATTTTACAATGTCTATTTTTTTAAGGGTTAATTTCCAAAAACAACAATTATACTTTGCAACATAACGAATTTATTTTTTTCGATTGTAACCTGTAGTATACGTTTACTTTTACTTTGCAACCTCCGGATATATTTTTCGACTTGTATAGGCCATGTGTCCAGCACATGCTAAAAAAGACCAATAAGGTGGCGACACGTGGCCACCAATAAAAATTAAAAAGAAAAAAGAAAATAACATATAAAATATATATTTCTAAAAATTCATTAAAACACCAAAAATAACATGACATATATTTCTAAAAATTCAGAAAATTTATTTAAAAAAAAAATTCTGAAAAGTATTTTAAAAATTCTAAAAAATTATTTAAAAATTTCAAAATTATGTCAAAAATTCTATATATTCAGAAAACTTAAACATTAAAATTTTAAAGATTATTCTAAAAAAATTAAAATTCCTTTGAAATTCACAAAAAAAAAAAAGAAGTCAAAATCTAAAAATTATTTTATAAATTCCAAAAATTTGTCTAGAATCTATAAAAATCCATAAAATTAGGATGTTCCAAAAATTTTAAAAAAAAAATCTAGGGAAGCAATTTAGCGAAAACCCCCTATTCTTGGGCGAAAGATGTGTGCCCTAATGTGTTCAGCAAGCGAAAACCCCCCACGTTCTTCATCTAGAACATTGAGTAAAACTTCAATCCCAATTCCATGAAAAGGAAGAACAATAACGAATATAAATGATAGAACAAAAGATCATTAACTAATCAGATTGAGAGGGAAAACCCTCCCCCTCCCCCCCCCCCCCACACGTTCTTCTCCGCATTCTTCGACACGAGCTTCACCTAGGCTTATCAGCTGGAAGCAATTAATCCAACCTCGAACATGATCCGGTGGTGGTGCATACCACCGGCGTTACCTCAACCACCGGGATGCTCGTGGTGCTTTCAGATTCGACCGTGACTGGCGGAGACGGGGTCACGCTTCTTGCGATTCCACTTGAATTTGGTTGCCCATCTTCCAATATTGAGTGGGGGAAGAGGATTGAGGGAGAAGGGGATTCGCGATGCTGGGGTGTTCTTCCATCTAGGGATACTGGAGAGGGAGAGAGAGATTGGAGAGAGAAAGAATAAAATTTTTAAGAATTAAACTTTTATAATTTTAAACTTTAAATGACTTTTCTAGAATTTTTAGAAATATATATATATTTATATGTTATTTTCTGTTTTCTTTTCTTTTAAGTTTTATTGGTGTCCACGTGTCGCCACCTTATTGGTCTTTTTTTAGCATGTGTTGGGCACATGGCCTATACAAGCCGGAAAATATAGCCGGAGGTTGCAAAGTAAAAGAAAACGTATAATACAGGTTTCAATCGGAAAAAATAAATTCTTTAGGTTGCAAAGTATAAAAACCCGCAAAGTACATGTTGTTTTTGGAAATTAACCCTTTTCCTAATCGCCATTAATATTTAATTGTGTTAGCATCTAGATCTTCTAATAGCATACAATGATTTTTTGCAAATCTGGTGAATGAATTTTGGAGGATCTCTCAGTCAAGTGAAGTCTGCTTGTTTGGAAAAATGCTTGAGCGAACGATTTAGCTACCAAACATTGTGATAACAATACATGTACATGTACATGTACATGATGACCTTGACTATTTAGCTACTTAACATTGTGATAACCAATGCACCAAAACTTTCGGTATAAATGATTATTGTCTATCATATATTAGGTTTAAGTTGGATAATAGATCGTTCGAGTTATCTATGAATTGGATTAATATATGAGAAACTTGCTGCATTTAACCTAACCGAGTTCCAAAATTATATACCTCTATAAATGTGTTTTGTCCACCCACCAACCAAAAATGTAAATAGAAGATCTTAAAACCAAAAAAAAAAAAAAAATGGCCTTCTTTAACATACATTCAAGGGAATTCAATTATCCCACAAGCTACATCTACAACATTTGCTAGGTGGACTTATGAATTTCATTGACCAAATGTACTATTAGGATAACCTTCATCGGTTTAGCTGATGGTTTGATGCTAGTGTTGTTCTCTAGGGGCTTTTTCCTTTGCTTAATCTTTTGAAGAAGTAATTAAAAGTAGAGATTGTGAAAAAATTACTTAAAATCAAAAGTAGGTAGTGTTGCTCATGCCAGAGAGAGAGAGGGAGGGAGAGGTTCCTGTTAGCAACTTCTCTCTATGATTTTGCAAGCAAAGCTAAGTATTTGTTTTGGATCTAGTACACAACTGTGGTGATAAACTAACATTTGGATCAACAATTTGTGAGTCTCCATTGATCAAAGGTCAATTAGGAGTTGGTATTCAAGCTCTTCGATTGATTTCATGGTAAAAATAATGCCTGGGATCGGTTAGTTCAGTGCAATTTGATTCATGTACCTTAAGTATGTAACTTTTGTTTATCTGGTGTGTGTGTTTTAACCTTACAACAAACTATGTTGCCTTTATTTAAGATTTTGATTCAGAATAATGACGAGAATAAAACAAAATTGCATTTGATCTATTGGTTCACAAATTTGCAGTAGAAATAAAAAGTTAATGCTCTATAGACATTCTTCTTTATTTGGCTGCTGAAGTGTTTCTTTAACTGCAGTAATGAAAATGTGAAGAATTTTACTTTATTAAGTTCAGTTGTGTGCATGTCGTGGTTTGGATGGTATTATTAATACAATTTTTGCATCGCATGCCCTTCAACCATTGATTAACTTGTTGAAGCCTCAATGGTAAGCTTATTATTGTCGGCTTCTCTAGAGAGGTCACTCGACCATTCGGTTTTCCCCCTGATAGTAGGTTAGTATTCTTGCCCGTTTTCTCCATTTCATTACACATTCCATTTTTCTGTGATTAATAACGATAATAATTGGATAATAGGGAGGAAGTAAATCTTGGGCAGTGCAATTGGAGGGTTGAAAGAGACACAAAAGATGATCGATTTCGCAGCGAAGCACAATATACTACTGGATATGGAGATGATCCCGATAGACTATGGAGCATCTTCTGAAATCCGATGTCAAGTTCCGGTTGTCATTGACATTGCTAAGTAGTTGAAAAATGGAGTGATGTTGAGCATCTTCAAGTACATTTCTGGAACGTTTTCATTGCCTTTATTCAACGAGTTGTGAGCTATTTAGTTTCATCTGATGTTGAGTATATTATAATGAGCGAGATATTTAATTTTAAAACAATAACTTTTTATTAATTAATTATTTAGGTTATATTTAAATGTTTATTGTAAAAATTAATAAAATAATTAAATATTATTTGAGTATTTTCTCAAATTTCAACAAATTTAATATATTTCACATGAATTTTCAAATATATTATTTACTTTAATGATGACCAGAATAAAAATATTGTTTAAGTAATTAAACTCATATTTCATTAAATTAAAGGCAAAACATCAATAATTAATTTTATAAATAATTTATTAAATCATTACATCTGCTAATATATATATATATATATATAATATATATATATATATATATATATATATATATATAATAACAATGTTTTTTTTATTAGACGTGGACCTTTGAGAATATGTATGTTTATATATCATAATTATTATTGAGATTGTGTTTTATTAGTTATCCATATTTTTTTATAATGTATACTAGATGTCCTCCCGTGCTATGCACGGGATTAATATATTATATTATATTAATAAAATATAATGGAGTTATGTCATATACATTACTTGAGAGTATCAAGTGGAATACGTGTAAATGAATTAACCTATTCATATATTATTACCCAATCATTTTTCTTCCCCTTCCATGTCATATCTTATATGTATTTATTTATTTATATATTTTACTTTTAATATTACAATAATCATAAAAAATATATTTCACATTTAAAAAATTAATATTTAAATCAAATATATACATCATGGATGTCAAATCGAAGATCATGAAAATAAGATTAATTTAATATAACTTTCATAGAAAACGGAGTTAAGACGAAAAAATTATCACACTTTTAAAATTTGAGGGGAAAAGATTAAAAAAAAAAAAGTGAAACGAACGTGACACAGGATGGAAGTTAACATCCCAAAAAAATAGGGACAATTAGGTTTTATATTATGACATTTAAAACTTTAAAAAAATTCAAATTCAAATTCAAACTACACAATTTATATTAATAATATACTAGTTGTTTGTCCCGTGCGATGCACGGGTGAAATTTCCTTTGTAAAGTATAAAAGCAATTGAATAAGTCATAAAACGATAATTAGTAATAAATGAAAACAATGGTATGAAAGTGAAAGGAAAATAAGAAAATGCAAGTATGAAATAAGTACAAAGTGATATTTGTAAATTGGCCTAACTAACTTAAGGGATAATTGGATTAGGATGTAGTGGCATGTACCACGTTCGATGGGGCACATTCATGGACGGAACACAAAAAAAATATTTTTAGTTATTAAATGTTATTTTTCACAATTAAATAATTTTTACTAAAGCCAAACTCCATTTATTTATTGTAGATAAGTCGGTGGTTGTTCGACAGAATATCCATGAGCTCAAAGGGGCGGAGCTAGATGTGGTCTATACTTAAAATCATGCCAAATTATATTTTTTCAAACTTATCTATGAACTTTAGTAAATTTTCTACCTAAAAAGACAATTTTTATGTAGACTTTGTTATATTTTTTTTCCTCCTCCCACTACAAGAAAAATAATTGACTGCAACGGAAATTTCCGTCACTAAACTAAAAAATTCCGTCACAATGAAGGAGTAGTGACGGATTAGTGACGGAAATGTTTTGTTATAAAAACCTTTGTCACTAAACCGATAATGACGGATTTTTCATTCCGTCACTAGTTTAGTGACGAAAATTCTGTCACAATTCTAAAAAAATCCGTCATAAAGTTATGACGGAATATTTCCATCACTAAATGGTAACGGCTAAAATTCCGTCACTAATCCGTCAATATAAGATTAATGACGGAATATTTCCGTCATAAATTAATGACGGAATATTTCCGTCAGTATCTTGCATATATTAGTAACGGAATTATTTCGTTACAAAAAAGAAATCCGTCTCTATTCCGTCACTTTAATATCTAATTTTCTTTCTATAGTTTTATTTATATTATAACGTAGAACCTGTCATGACAATTAATTTAAATTTAATAAAATTTAAAATTCGTAGCAAACCTTATATATATAATAAGATAAACTACATGTCAATCTATCAAAGTTTCAAAACGTTCAACATAAAATATAGTTTTATCATCAAATGTCTAATAAGAATCAAAACATATATTTCAAGCATAAAACACAGTTTAATCATCATATAAGTGAGCATCATCTCCTCAAAATCATCACCGCAAGCATCGTCATCCTCAACATTATCACCACAAACACCGTCTTTACCCATTGAGGCTGGCCGGTGCGATCCCAATCCACCTGGGATTCTGCCGGTCGAAGCGGAGCAAGTCGGAGGTGGAGCAACCGGAAACACCGTTTTTAACTCTAGACATGGTGGACAAGTTCCTGAGGCTGGCGCTGCCGGTGGGGGCGACGAAGGACCACCCCATAACCTGTCTGATGGGGGAGGATGCAGCAGCGCTGGAGGAGGTGAGGCTGCCGCCATATCTGTACTGCATGGCGGAGCAGGACCTGATGAAGGACACAGAAATGGAGTTTTACGAAGCCATGGAAAGGGCCAATAAACAAGTGGAGCTGTTGATGAGCAAAGGAGTCGGCCATAGCTTTTACCTAAACAGGTCTGCTCTGGATATGGGCCCCACAACAGCTAATCAGACTCTAAAACTCTTTCAACGGATCAAACAATTCATGGATAACCATTCACTTTGAAACTCTTCCTTTTTCTTTTTTTTAATTAATCTGTTTCTCTATTTATAACTTTAATAAAAAAGGAAGAAATAAATCAACCAAACGGTTGTCGTTATTGTCGTAATTACCAGATGTGATATGTGACAAACATAAACTTAGAATACTTCTAAATTCATAACAAGAACCAAAGGAAAAAGAAACAAGTTAAAGAGACATAAAACCATAACTACAGACTTATTTGTCATACTAAATAAAGTATATTTCTTAAAGCATGTTCTATCAGATGACTACTCATCATTCATTAAGTTCAACATAGTCCATATCGTGTTCCTTAAGTGGCAACTGACCTCAACTTATTAGCCCAAATTAAATTGAAAAAAGGTTAGAACCCAACAAGCCCTTTTTTCGCCACTACTAAGGCTCGCACCTTATTAAGGTAATGGGCCTGCTCTAAGCATTAACCCTTGCGCCGAAGGAGTTCATGGGAGTTGATGGATTCTTAAGCTCGTCCTAGCAGTAAAACTTCCATAAACAATTTTGTAAGAGGGACATTCCTCATCCATTCTACCTCGAAGGCTCAAATGAGATCAGATACACAGTCTTAGACTGCAATTCAGCTTGCTAAGAAACTTATAGAAAATTCTGGTCTACAGAAACTTTAACCTGCAGAACTTTTCACATAACTCTCTCAACAACTTCTAACCTAGGTTTCTTTACACGAATGGTTACAACTAGGTTCGGAACAACCTATTCAGATTATACAAGTATGGAACCAAATCTTTTATGAAGTTTAAAGGCTCTTGGATTGGGCAATTCCAGTCCTAAATGTGACTATGTTGCTGTATAATTAGCCTACTGGCCAAGATAGCCACTAACCATGTCCTCATTTAAGCTAGCTGTATTACACCTGCAAAATCATCAAACTACCAGAGACGCCATAAGCATGTCCTACACAAATTCACCAAATATATTTTGTACCTCTATCATGGGGTAAAAACGTGATAATTGCCACGTAACTTCTTCACCAGCTCTGTCTTTTCGGGCAGCATGCTTCTTCTGTAGACAATGAAACAAAAAAATAACTGTCTTCAGATGCATGGGATACTCAGATACCAGAATCATATTTGACAACATATCCAATACCTTGCCAGCGTCAAATTTAAGAGTAAATGGTACAATTGAGCTTTTTTTGGAATCTGATGATTGTTCTAGCAATCTCATATTATAAACAGCATTCATATCATCTGTAGTTAGCCTAGCCAGCTGCATTTTGAGCATCAAGATGTTAGTTTTAATATTATGACTTCACCAAATTACACGTAGCAGAACTTAAAAAAATGAAGCTATATTTCAAAAGAGAAAAGAAAATGAAAAAGAGAAAAGAGGACTAAATCAAAAGGGAAGGCTTACATGTATATTTGAAGCTATATTACACTTAAATGATTATTTAAGCAGACAATAACAGAGACTGTTAGGACAATAACAGGAAAGTGAAGAAAAAGCAACATAGCAAATCAAAAGTTCACAAGATAACTAGCCTTGAACGATTCTGCTTCAGCAGGACAAACACCCTGAAGCTTCACAATGTCTTTCATTAACAAACGCCAAGAAATCAGCCTGCGTTCAACCTGGGACGAAATGATACTGTTCCAAAAGAGTATGTGGTGTTCAATGAGGTCGCTATATGACTTAAATAGCACTTCAAAGGGGGGTGACTCAGCAAGTAAATTGAGTACTTTGTCTTCCACCCGCTGCAAGGAAGAGAAAATGGGTCGAAAAGACTGCATTTTAGGACCATATTTTTTCTTATTCTCTTCATTTCTTTGTCGAAGACTGTGTCTCAATAACTTAACAGACCGAATCAAGTTTCTTAACAGGATAGGATGCTGGTTTGACACACCAACAGATGGGCATACATCAATCCATTCTGTCGAGAGTATGGGAATATATTTGGAGGCGCTGTCCAGTTTCTGCAGAGACATAAGCTCACTGCTTAATTGAAGTATCCTCAACCAAATAGGATGTTGCAGCTCATTTTTCAGTAAATCTGAAAAACATTTGAACAATGAAAAGAATGGTTCCAAATCCACCGGAGAATTAAACCATTCAAACCACCGTAAGTAAAGTCGATAGTCACTTTCAGTGGCCTGTTCAATCACCCAGTCAGCAGCAAACATTAACTTCTTCTCAGCTAAAACCAAGTCCAACTCACTTTCAGCACCATAATTTGTGATCAAGCCATTCGTTTCCCTACAAAACGTAAGTCTATGCAGTGACATTGCATCTATTAGGTGAATCATCCTTGCACCTCCTGCAGGTGTATTTCCCTCCATAACGCTACTCAAGTTACGATGAAGACATAGCAGACAACCTTCAGGTGAAGTGAATTTATAAAGTTCTGACTTCAATAAATAGGAATTGGCTGCCCGAGAAACAATGTCTTTTCCTTTTTCCTCTGCTAAAGATGAAAGAATAGATATATGTGTAATCTACAATAATTTTTTCACTATTAAAAAAAATTAAGTACTGCATCTTTCTCAACTAAAACTCTCCCTATTAAACAAGCAAAATAGGTGCTGTGATCTATAAACTTAACCAATCTTAAACAATTAGTTGTTCGTTTAATAATATTGAAAGCATGAGTAGATTTTACCTTTTAGGCAGTTTAAGTCCAAACTCTGTCATCTTAAAGCTGCAAATGATCCCAAAAAGTTAGTTCAGCACAAAGAGGAGCCTTCTGAAATTAATGGGAGGATACTTCATCTTGAATGGGCTTGCGAGAGTTATTCGTCTTATTATATTGCCAAAGTGAAACTATCCAACAAGCATGGTGCGGAATTCATTTCGTGAACGTCGTGAAGATTATACCGATAAAGCCGTTGTCATAAGGTTCAGTTTCTTTCTTCCTTGACGATTTGCCTTGTGCTAGCGTCAATGATGCATAAATCCGGTATCTCACAGGTTATATGTTGTGGGGGGGGGCTGCATTATCTTTAGGCAGTTTAAGTAAATAATGATTTTGGTACAGATTACAATTTATATTTAAAATTTGGGAAAAGAACTTCGTAAAAAAGAAGCGATTATTAATTACAGCTAGCAAGTACACACATTAAAAAAAATTCAATAACATAACAATTCGACGGCTGGGAAATGCAACTTACTCGCTTAACTAGCTTATAACTTTTGTATATGTGTACACTATGTGATCTAGCTACATGTTTCTTCTAATTGCGTGCTATAAGAATTTAGTTATATCTTTGTAAATTTGGCTACCGGTATGCAGCTTATGATACTGTGACGAATAATTCTAATTATCTTTCAACTTGAGCAACAGCAAGATGATAGTGACGGGAGGCATTATATTGCTCAAAGCTTCCAAGGATCTCAGATATATCAGTTGCGGATGACAGATTTAATTCATTGAGTACATTCCCAGTCAGCTGAGCAAGCAATCTTATAAGTGAGGTCTTACCAGAAGATGCATGACCAACTAAAATGCATAACCACTGATGCTTTACACACTGCAACATAGCTTCTAAGCAATGGCGTAACCCAGGAAGAATCTTAAGCATATTGGATGTCCCAGATGACTGATATCGGTACCTTTCCACAGACACATCCCCCACAAATCTCATTCCTTCCTATCAAAACAACAATAATGCAGCAATGTGGAACCTATAATCATGACGAAAACAAAGATGATAGGGTGAATTCTGTTCGAGAAAGTTATACTGATGAAAATTCACAAATTCGTAAATAAAAATATATGAATAAAATAAGGGAAACACAGGCAGAATTCTTCGAGCAGTAAATAACCTCATAATTTTTATGCTTTCGTGAATAAAGAAATGCTAAGAGTAAAAGCATGGTAAAATTCAAGAGAAACCTAGTATTTTGGCAGGAGAATTGAGCAACACTACAACAGGGGACAGATGGCGCCGGTGGAGGCGAAGATGAATGCTGCGGCGGTGGAGGCGGCTGCGGCGGTGAACGTCGGAATATGGAGGCAGCCGGAGGGTGGAGAGGAAGATGAATAGTGTGTAATGAAAAGTTACTTAACCCTAGCTTCTGAAAGCCAAATAACTAAATAAGTAAAAGCTAAATGCAAATGCTCAATATACTAAGAACTGGCCTGGTGGTAAGTAACTTGATCTAATTCCACCAGGACCAGGGTTCAAGTCTTTGCTTGCACATTTTTTTTATTTTTATTAAGCGCGAGTTTTTTAGTATAATTTCCGTCATTACCAACCAGAATGATGTCGTTTCGGGCATAGTAACAAAATATGGATATGGGTATTATTTAGCATCACTAATAATTCGTGATTCGAATTTTATTCGGGAAATAAAATGGAAAATTTTCGGCTCATCAATCGGGTTTAAATACGTTAATTTTCTTCAGTTACTTATTTTTTCTAATTAAATTTATGTTTATTTGTTTCAAATAGACTGAACCAATTTATCGCGAGAGAAATATATTTCTCACAAAAACAATGTGAATATTACCATATTAACGAAAATATCACTTTCAATATATAACTCGCGATTTATTCTCGAGAAATATTTATGACTATAGTTTCGGGTCATTAAATAAACGTCATTTATATAGGCATTAAATAATAACGGAATATTTTCCGTCACTACATAGCAACGATTAAAATTCCGTCACTAATCCGTCAATACAAGATTAATGACGGAATATTTTCCGTCACTACATAGCAACGGTTAAAATTCCGTCACTGATCCGTCAATACAAGATTAATGACGGAATATTTTCCGTCACTACATAGCAACGGTTAATCCGTCACTAATCCGTCAATACAAGATTAATGACGGAATATTTTCCGTCACTACATAGCAACGGTTAAAATTTCGTCACTGATCCGTCGATACAAGATTAATGACGGAATATTTTCCGTCACTACATAGCAACGGTTAAAATTCCGTCACTGATCCGTCGATACAAGATTAATGACGGAATATTTCCGTCACAATCTTAACATATTTTATTCCCACATTTTTAGCCCCCTTTGTTACTACGGTTTAATGACGGATTTTTTTTCCGTCTCTAAATTCCGTCATGATTCCGTCACTAAGTCGTTGCTAATACTCAAACACTCTTGTAGTCTCTATCCGTGACTATTCCGTCACTAGTCCGTAATTAGATTGTGACGGAAATTGTCCGTCACTAAAATCAATCACTATTAACAATATTTCTTGTAGTGTCCATTTTTTCTTTTAAAGTTTGTAATAAGTCGTAACTTCACTGAACTTTAATAAACTCTCAATCTATCAACCCACCCCATAAATAAATTTTGGATCCGTCCGTTGGAGCTCATAATGTTACTTTTATTTCCCATTTTGTATGATTTGATTTGATTTTTATTTTTTATATTCTTTGAAAATATCAGTTTGGATCTAACGTAAAACTATTGGGTTAGGATTGTATGGATCTGGGCCTTAATTTTTTTTTTATTAGGCAGCCCAAATAAGATACAAATGTAGTTACAAAGTTTGTTTATATCAGGTAAACCCTTCATGAGTCTTACAGAAGTAAGTAAAGGATAAAACCCTTTATTATTGTTAATTCGTAAAAGTATTAAATTTTATACTACTTCCATTTTCTTTATATGGTTTTATAATTTTTTTCTTTTGTTTATAAATATTTGTTTTTTAATCTTTCAAATAGTACCACTATAATTATTTCTAAAAAGATTAATTTTTTAAACTACTATATATCTATATAGGTAAAAACTCGTATGTGGCCGTCACATGGCAGTCACACGGTGTGACGGGAAAAAGTTATACTTTTTGTGGTAAAAGTATTACGTTTATCCGTAAAAGTATCACATTTTTTAATAAAAAAAGTATCACTTTTTGTTGCAAAAGTATCATCTGTATCTGTAAAAGAAATCACTTTTTTCTGTAAAAGTATCACTTTATTTGTATATTTTTAATACCACTTAATTTTAAAACAACATATTAAAAAAAAAAAAAAAACGGAGCTAGTATAATTTGAAGTTTTAATTTTATTTATTATAAATGAGAGTGGTTTTTTACGCGTGTGGTTTCTATCGCAACACGTGTATACGCGTGTTGCTCTTATGTTCCACTAAGCCAGCTAGAAAGACAATGTTCTTGTTATCTTCATTTCCGCCGCTTCAGGTTTTTATTTGTAGACATGTCTCAAACTTTTCAGGATCATTTCTCCCATTATTTTCTCCACTAAAATTTTGACTTCTCTCAAATCTACATAGTTGGAGTCTCATGGGTACTGTGTGCGTAGAGTTAAATTTGGTGATTTGGAGTTTGTTGTGTTCTTTAGTCATTTTTTAAATAACCATTTGATAGAGTCTGATTTGGAGTTATAAAAAGTGGTGTTCAGTTTTTGATCTTCTAGTATGTTTAGTGGATCTGTCGATTTTTCTGTAATTTGAATATGAATTCGAAACCCAACCTCAGTTTTCGTTGATAATCGAGGTGTATTTGAGTTTCTGATCTTCTAGCATGTAAATGGATCTGTTGATTTTTCTGTAAATTGAATAAGAAGTCGAAACCCAAACCTCAGTTTTCGTTGAAAATCGAGGTGTATTTGAGTTTCTGATCTTCTAGCATGTTTACTGGATCTGTCGATTTTTCTGTAAATTGAATAAGAAGTCGAAACCCAACCTCAGTTTTCGTTGATAATCAAGGTGTATTTGAGTTTCTGATCTTCTAGCATGTTTAGTGAATCTGTCGATTTTCGGTAAATTGAATAAGAGGTCGAAACCCAACCTCAGTTCTCATTGATAATCGAGGTGTATTTGAGTTTCTGATCTTAAAGCATGTTTACTGGATCTGTCGTTTTTCGGTAAACTGAATAAGAAGTCGAAACCCAGCCTCAGTTTTCGTTGATAATCGAGGTGTGTATTTGAGTTTCTGATCTTCTAGCATGTTCACTGGATCTGTTGATTTTTCTGTAATTGAATAAGAAGTCGAAACCCAACATCAGTTTTCGTTGAAAATCGAGGTGTATTTGAGTTTCTGATCTTCTAGCATGTTTACTGGATCTGTCGATTTTTCTGTAAATTGAATAAGAAGTCGAAACCCAACCTCAGCTTTCGTTGAAAATCGAGGTGTATTTGAGTTTCTGATCTTCTAGCTGTTTAGTGAATCTATCGATTTTCGGTAAATTGAATAAGAAGTCGAAACCCAACCTCAGTATTCGTTGATAATCGAGGTGTATTTGAGTTTCTGATCTTCTAGGTATAAATATCCCTCAACAGAAGATGATGTCAGTAGATGCATATAGGTGCGGTCAATCGTACAATGAGTTCTGTCTCCCTACAAAGTAGTGCCAATATTAGGTTATAAGACGTGGGAAAATAGAGAATATAAATAAATTGGTAACTTTTGGAGTATGACAACAGCATAAAAAATATGTTTACTACCTCAGTGTCTTCAAAGAGACACTCGACCGATAATATGACGTCTGGGTTTCCCCTTGCAGGAATTTGATAACAATGAACTAATCGAACAAAAATAATCAAATCATGTTTGAATGGAGTGATACCACCAATAAATGAAAAGGTTGGAGTCATATTGTTTTGAATTTTCCCTTGATGTGTTTATTGTGATGATAAGATGGTAAAGAAATATAAGTGTTTTGTGTTCCTTTTATAGGGGTTTGTGTACATATTGTACGTCATTAGTAAACCATAAATAAAAGTGGAGGTGCAGCGGGGTTATGGTTTAGTGTCTTGTATGGCATGATTAAAATGAATGTTTCATTTACGGTTATTATATAAATAAAATAGTTGACATTTTTTTTTTTGAAAAATAAATTGTTGTCTTTTGAGGTTTTTTTTTTTTTATATATATATATATATATATATATAATTTGTGTAATATTGTTTTATTTGGTCTACAGCATAATATGATTGGGTAACAATTGTAGAGACGAAGGGAAGCTAACATAAAGAGTAGAGAGTAGTATAGTAAAATGGCTGAGGGAAAAAGGAGTAGCAACACAGGTAAGAGCTATTTCTTCTAGATTGTTGTCTGTTATTGGTCAGTCTTAGGGAGATCTAATAGTTTGCATTTAATTGTGTTGATTAGACTAATTATATGTGTGAATTGGTAAACAGTGAAAAATGAATTTGTAGTGTGTATTAATAAATTGGAATTAGTGCAGAGTAGGCAAACTTCTGATGTTTAAAAAATGTGAGATAAATCTGAAACACTAAGACATATAGGGTAGAAACATTATATGTGTTAAGAGATGTAGAATTTTTTGTAATTTGTAGTGATTTTTTGAAAGATATTTTTGTAAGTGTATATTTGTACTATGTAAATGTGTTTTTTTTATAAAGTGTAGCTGAAATAATTGTGTAGGGAAGAAGTTGATATTCTTTTTAATTTAAGAGTGGAAATAAATATTAAGTAGGGATTTGGTAGAGATGGTATCGCCAAATTCATATGAACATGTATATTAAATAAAACAAACATATGAACATGTAGTTTAAATGAAACAAGTATATTCAAGTATTCATATAACGTTACATCAGATTGCGCCAGTAAACGATAACACTTCTTAGGAAAAGCTTAAATATTAAAAATACAGAGACCTAACATCCCACACTACATGGTCATAGTAAAATACACATAATTCGTTTTTCTTTTTTGATAATCATTTTCTTTCTCTTCAACGCATTCAAACAGGTGTTGTCCTCTTTCTGAAAAGCACGCTTGAGAGTTGGTTCATCATCATCATCTACAGCATTTGTTTCATTTTCATTTGAGTCAACGTGTGCTCATTCTTTTTCACCATCTTCAGCAGCACAAATAGATTTCGTTCCCTGTAATAGTAGGCTGTAGACATGAATATAGAAGAAAAAATTGTGAAATGTTTAATAATTAATGGAAAAATGTTTTTTATTGGTTTAATTTTTTTTTCTATTATGCACAGTTTATAATTATTCTATGTATTAATCTTGGGTAAGAAATTTGATGCTGATTAGTTCAATTGTTGTAGTTTCATATTGTTAATTCTATTCTTCGTTGTAGTATTTATAAGTACTGAACATGAAGTTGCAATTTATAACATATACTAATATTATACAATTTACCTATATTTCTTCATTATAAATATAATTGTTTTTGGACTCAATTTATTTATTTATTATATAAATTCGTTCAAATGCACGATAGAGCATGTAATCTATATTAGAAAAATGTATATGTAATTTTTTTTTTATATTGAGATTGAAATATTAAATTATTTAAAAAACTAAAGATTACATGAGTGCACGTCCAAATTAGTTCAGGAATTAACAAATTTGAAGCCATAAAGTGATTGCTGAAACATTTATTTTATTTGGTGATTGGTATATAACCTATATAATCCTATTGCAGAAATCTGTGTTTTGGAGGAGATATATTTTGCCCAAGAAACAATTCAAGTAATTTGGAAGATGCGTACTGCAGATAAGTACATATTCCTTCAATTAAAAATTCATTTTATTTAAAGTTTTTTCCTTTTTAATGTTTCTGTAATGAATTGTTTAACCGGTTATTTTATGCAATAATTAGAGAATAAGAGACATGGGAATGGGAATGTAAATGGTCATTTCACCAAATATGATAAGATGTAGGCAATAGTGGATGCTATAAAATATTATACATTGCAAATATGAGTAATGATAAACAAAATAAAATAGATAATTATGATAATTAATAAGCTAAATCTTTCTTCACTGGTGTGCCATTAATATGCTGATTTTCTTTGTGCGGCCATCTCTTTAATAGCCAATAAGCCATGCACAAACCTCGTCCCAGAATGTCTGACGAAGGACCCCTAGTTCATCCCGCAGAATAACCTCTACTCTTGCTCTAAAAAAAATAAATGAATAATTTGTTACTACAGAATTGTGACATGTAGTAAGTAAAATTATATATTGTAAAGAATTACCTGAAAAACTCATCGTTATCACGTCCACATTTGTTACAAAGAACGAATTCTCTGTTGTATGTTACTCTACGTAGACATTCGTTACACACAACAGACAAATATCGCCTTAAAGTATCAACATCAATTACATTAGCCCTTCTCCATATCCTTTGTTCCTAATGAAAAGGATAAATAAATAAGTTAAATTTTTTTTTAACAAAATTGGTATGGGGTTCATATATACATATATTATAAATCATTTAGAAATACCTCTATCACTGGAGCAACATAATCCGTTTGAAAAATTTCTGACATCAAGGTAGCTTCTGTGAACATTATCATGTATCTGTTGTTTGTTGTCCTAAAACGATTATCGTCTTCAACAATTGTAAAATCTCTTATGCCGTAAACATATCCAACGTTAGGTGGTCCCTATAGGCTATGCAGCAATGCTCCCCTAATACTTGCATGGATTTTGTCGCCCTACAAAAAAAAAGGAAAAAACATTGCATTAGTAATGGTGAACTTAAATTGTAATTATAATAGTTTAGTGATGGTAAAGATGTTTTTTTTACGACTGTTTTTCAAATTACTTCCGCATCTTCAAACACACATTCAATGTTGTTGATAAGTAGTGCATTCCCCCTCACAGGAACATGGTAGCAGCGAGATAAACGTAGAAAAGTTATCGTGGGGGTGTTGATTGGCGTAAGACCTGTAACAACATAACAGATATCCATGTGTGCGTCTGAACTTCTACGTGGTGGTTTGTATTTGTTGGATGGGACACGATAGAGCAGAGGCTTGATGATAATGAAATTGTTTTGTTTGTTTTTCTTCACAATCATTTGCAACTTATTTATAGCCTCACAATGGTCAGTTGAAGAAAGGAACGTGGGTTGAAGGGTATCAATAGCACTATGTTAGTGTTTAGATCGTGGGGTTGTTTTTTTACAGTAAACTGTTTCATTTGTTTACTTTTTCTTTTGATATTGTAATTGTTTATTTTTTGTATTTTTTTTTTTTTTTTTTTGGCATATTGTTGACATTATTAATTATTTAAAAGTGGTTATGAAGTCATTTATCTATATTAGGTTAATTGTATACGCATAAACTTTGTTAGAGGTGTCAATTGGGATGGGCCGGCTCGATCGTTCTGGGCCAATATTTTATTTTCAGCATGGTTGGCCTTGATCAAGATTTGTCGGGCTTAAAATTAGTCGGTCTGGCTTGGGATATTTTCTTCTAATGTAATTAGAGTTTGCGGGTCGTCTTGGGGATCATCGGGTTTTTGAGCAATCGGGCTCATCTGATCGGGTCAAATAATATTTCGGGGCTGCATTCTACGACTCTTGCCAATCTAAAATGTTGGACTTAACGGGCTTGATTGTTGGGCTGGGCTAATCTTACGACATTCAAACTCGATAAGTTGTCACTCTGTCGCAAGTGTAATTATAATATTTAATGATGAACTACTTAAAAGTAGTTAATTTGAGATATAATTATTTATGAATCATAGATTATACATTAGTTCATATGCAATGAAATTTTTTAATATTTGTTTATTTCGTAATCATAAGCAATTTAGTTTCATTAAGTATGAAGTTGATTATTTTCTATAATATAAATAGTTGGTCTTAGGTCTTTCCATCAACGTGTTAACCTTGGTACTTCCGTTAAAAAATTAATGATTGATAAACTTAAAAAATAAATAATAAGAGAATTATTGAAATGTTGTGTCAAACAAAAAAAAAAAAAAAAAAACAGCATTTCTTTTAAGGACATAAATCGTTGATAATACAATGCTAAAGATAAACGAAAACAACAATGATCTTTACATTTTGTTAATGTTTTGGATGTACGTACTAAAGTATCGCATGAAATTAATATATAAACAGTAAGTATTATATTCTACAAATTTCTAAAAACTTCCTTGTAAACTACATTTATTGTTGTGTTGACATGTTTCTTCTCGTGGTCACAGATCATAACTTTGAGGCCGTTCCGGTTAGTTACCCTAGAGAAAGCCACATAAAGTTGTCCGTGGCTAAAAACTGGCTTACGGAGGAAAAGACCAACGTGTGTTAATGATTGACCCTGGCTTTTGTTGATTGTCATTGCATACGAAATTGTAATAGGAAACTGTCTTCTTTGGAATTTAAATGGAACCTTAGAATCGGATGGTGTCATAGATAATCTTGGAATCAACACTAATTCTCCAGCACTTGCTCCCGTGATGATTTTTGCTTCTAGTACATGATCACCAAGTCGGCTAAGAATTAGTCTTGTTCCGTTGCACAAACCACGACTTGGATCGATGTTACGCAAAAGCATAATAGGTGTTCCAATTTTTAACTTCAATTCATGATTGGGCACTCCGGAACACTTTATACCATTCAAAAATTCCGGAGTATGAACATCATTGATAGCCTCCGTAGTCATGTCGGATTTGCTTGCACTGTCAGAACTATAATATGAGCGACCTTCACTACTGTTTCTTTCTATCATGTGATTGTTGATGGAATCAACAACATCTAATGTTGGAGCAAGAATTGCTCTTTGTTTAAGATAATTAGGATCATCCAGGTTATCATAAAGATTTGGGTAGATGCAATCAACAATTGATGCAATTGGATCATTCGAAGGTTGTAGCAACATGTCACTTGGAATTTCAATAGTGGATCCTCCTTCTTCTTCGTCACCATTCGTTCCATCTCCAATAGCAGCCAACCAATCTGAGAATTCCTTAAGTTTAGATTCATCACTATCTTAATCAACAGATTGTAATCTCATGTTCTTTGTTAATCGTAGAACTTCGCATGACTTCCATATGTAAGAAGAGTTGATTGTTGCATTGACTATGTCGGACCTACGACCTTTGGGTATTACAGGAAGTATTTGACGAAAGTCTCCCCCAAAAACTACGGTCTTACCGCCAAATGGTTTAGTAGCATTTGCAATATCTACACGTTTCATAACATCCTTTAAGCTCTTATCCAATGCTTCGAAACAATGCTTGTGCATCATTGGTGCTTCGTCCCAAATAATAAGTTTGGACAATACAATTAGCTCATCTAGTTCACTACCTCCTTTATACTACACATTGATTCCTGATGTACCTTTAGTGGAATTTTAAATCGTGAATGGGCTGTCCTTCCTCCTGGGAGAAGCAAAGATGCTATACCACATGATGCAACATTCAGTACAACATGTCCCTTCGATCTTATTGCTGCAGAAAGTGTTTTCCAAACAAATGTTTTACCTGTACCACCATATCCATAAAGGAAGAATACCTTACCTTTATTTAACAGCGCAGAGTCAATCACCTTGTTGTAGACTGTCCGTTGTTCTCCTGTCAATTTTGTGAGATACACTTGAAGTTCCTTTCCTAATAGTGTGCGGTCATATAGCATCTCATCATGCAATAGACTATTCTGCCTCGTGCAAATATCATTATAATCAGGAACTGGCATACTGCTGTAATTCTTCATGCAACGACCACAATTGCGCAATAGTTTATCTATCTCCACCAAGGCCAAATTTTTTATTTGCGCGTCATTTAACATCAAGTCTGTTTGGAAAAAAAAATAAACAAAAAATAGAACAATATGTTTTATGAAAAAAAATTAAAAAAAGTTAACAACCAAAAAGGAACCTAATAATTTATATAGTTATAAAACATTTTAAAGTAGGTACATACCTTTATGGTGATAGAATTTTCGTTGTTTGTACAGAATATCATCCGACAAATATTTCCAACATTTGTCCCAGACAATTTCTGGCCGACCCATACAACTTTCTGTAAGCAACGTTGCGAACAATGTTCGTAAGGAATGTGCAGTTGCCCAAAAGCTTGCCTCCTTTATTCCATCTATGTACTCACTGTCATCTTCCAACAATCCAAATGCATAGCAAGCATCTCTATATGAGTCATATTGTACTTCATGAGCCACTTTCATGTCATTGTGGCATTTCGCTCCACGGATAACATTGATCAAACACCTTAGATAGTAAGGATCTCCGGCACCTGGAGGAACATAATACACTCTTCCCAAAGCACGACCCTTCTCGCGAGGGGTCCATTCAGTCGTTGCTTGTCTCCAAACAAAGTTTTGTGGGAACTCTGCATATGTCAAGTGGTTTCCTTCTGGATAATCAATATTTGCTTGGAACCAAGCTTCAAACTTTGTTCTTCGAATTTTTTCCAAGTACACAACTGACTCTATTCGAGCATTTTCGTCAAAAACCACATTTTGTTCTCCCGGAAGATGGAATGGTAATCGCTCAACTGGTGGATCCCTATATGCTATCTCAAATCCGAAGATTCTCCACATAGCCTCACACGGGGATATGTATCTACAATCATAATACATTTGTACTTCGTCAATATGTCTCCAATTCTCTCGTTCCTTTTGCTTTTTAGGAACTGCGCTGTTGCTCTGTCACAACCTTTATTGATGTACTTGAATAAGTACTTGATGGATCTTGATTGGTTGCACCATTCCATGTTCATATGTGCTCCATATCTAAGCAGCAAATATCGGTTGTGTGGCACTATAAATCTATTATCGACATCAATTCCATTAATCTGAACAGTTTTTCCATTGTTTCGTCTTCTGTAGATGGGAAAGCCTTCATCACTGAATGTTGTGTCATCCACAAAATCCTTGGGGAAGTATTTTGTGCATCCCTTGTCAGACATGCAAGGAGCCTTCTTATTTGCTTCCCCGCAGGGACCGTGTATCATGTACGTCTTAACTGCTTCATAATAATGTGGATCTTCTGATTCATTTGGAATTTCTGCAGAAATAATGCGATCAATATCTGTCCCATTAGGATATCTATCCTCGGCTGCTAGGAATAGCAATATATGCGCATGCGGCAGTCCTCGTTTCTGGAATTCAACAGTGTAGACGACTGTATAGTAAATGAAATAAGATAATTGCATTACATGTTTTACAATATAGTAAATATGCAATTTTATTAAAAATACATTAATGTTGGAAAAATTAAAATCAGTACGTACCAGCTTTAACATGGCCAAACACTTTATTTTTCCTCAAGTCTTTGATAAGTCCATCCAATTTAAACTTAAAAACTCGGCAAACTATATCAGGTCGATCTTCGAGATTCAATCCTTTCTTATCCAAGTAACGCAAAATCTCGGGCCACTTCGGGTTACATGTAAATGTAATGAATAAATCAGGATACCCAGCCCACCCACAAATAGTCATTGCATCTTGGAAATTTTGTATCATGTATCTTGGACCACCAGTGTATGATGATGGTAAAACAATTCGTGTTCCATGTAGTGATAGGTCCATTTCTCCATGCATTAGAGCAATGGCTAGTTCTTTGTACTTTTCACACCTTAGTGTCTTTTGATTTCTCTTTATCCAACCCAATCTACCAGACTCCATTATAGTGTCCCCATCAACAATTAACTGCTGAGACAATCTTCTGCAACTTAGTATAAGACACTTCTCCCCATCCCTGTCATGAAATCTATACGCAAAAAATTCTCTAGGACTCATTTTGGTACGTTTACTGCCTTTTGAAGTCGAGGTTGTAGTGAGTGAAATATCCTCCCTATATCCATCTTCTCCATATGGAAAAATTAGTGGATATTGTAAGCCTAGATAAGATGCATGAAGCTCCGTAATACGCTGAAGTGATCCACTATTCGATTCAACTACAATATCTCTATCTCCTAGAGACTCGTCGAAATCACCTACGATTAAAGCAGCTGCCTCAGACACTGTTGGCAGATTATAGGTTCTTGCGTCTTTATCTCTTCTACCTATGAGTCTTAGCTTTACATTTGCTTCATCACTTTGTTTAATTTTGTCCCTTGCCATTCTAAAGGATTGAACTAATATATTGTGGTCATCAAGTACTGTTTTCAACTGGTCTACAACACTCACATCCAATTTATTTGAATCATTTCTCGATCTACAAAACATATTGACATAGTGAACAACATGTCACTGTTTGTTTGCATATATATTATAGTTTTGTACATGCTATGTAAAAAATACATGAAAGTAATTGCATACCTTACGGAATTTATTCTGTTTGACACTTCGTTTTCTGTGTCGTATATATAAAGTTGAGCAAATTTTGGACTGGCATTTTCTGTCGGCACTAATCCACCGATTAGATGGTAATTTTGCCCGTGAAGTTTGAAGATTGGGGGGCCACTTCCATTATTCATAGAGTTGTCCACTTTTCCACCCATAGACGTGAAAGCAAACATGTTGTTGTATGAGCGGATATTCTTTATGTAATGATTACTTTTTGGACCCTGTCCACTAAGTAAGTCGTCAAAGATTGGTGGAGGTTCTTTCATGCGTGGTAATTTTATCTTTCCTTGTTTGCAACAAAGACTATACTTTGGACGACTTGATCTATGGTCTGACCTTAATCTTTCTGCATGCCAAAAGTATGCTCCACAATACTCGCATGTGAGATTTGGGTCTCCAGCATCCCAATAATCTGTATAAGATAATTATAAAATTTAAATTGGTGTTACCCCTATTTATGTGCGAAATATGTACACTTAAAATATGATTTCGTCATGTAATTAATTTACATACACATACCAGTTGGGTTTATGTTGATTGCTCCTTGTAATTGAACATGTGTCCGCTTTTGCCTTTTTACTGGATGACACATCTCAGTTCTGTTTGTTGTAGCCGATGATGTGGATGCAACATTGCTCCCTTTTATGTAAATATGTAGCAAATACATCATAGAAAAAACTGTAAGAAAATTAGGTCAAAAATAAAATATAATTGAAATCAAGTTGTGTATATTCACATTTTTTTAATTTATTAGGAATATGAAACCACGACGTACCCATGTCAATATTGGATGATTGTGAAGGTATATTTTTCGCACTACTTTCATTTACTTCTTGTAATGTTGGCGTGAATGATTGAAACGCTATTAAAAAAACACAATGAAATATGTTTAACCCGGTATAAATGAGGTATGGATTTTTTTTGTGTTGTACATGACTTACTTCTATTGATATATTACAGTGTGGAAGCATATGTAACGTTTGGTGAATAATTTAAGCCATCAGATATGATAAGCCGAGGAGTCTTATTTCTCGAAAATTCCACATCATCTGGAAAATAATAGATTTAATTTTTTTTTTTTTATAATTGCTAACTACTAAGTAATGATGCAAATTAATAATATATATGCATTGAAGTAATAAATGTAATTTTCTTTGTGTGTGCAGAATGAATATATGTCAAGTAAATTTGTAGTTGTGAGTAAAATGGAAAATAATTATGTGGATGAAATGTGTAGTTGTGAAGAAATTACCTATTCCTCTTGTACACCGTTTCTTTGATAGCTGGCTCTTTCGGTGTGTCCTTGCTGAAGTTGTCGGGTCAACCACTACATTTTACAATAGTTATATGTTCAAATAATTTCCATTAACACATTGAAATCTATTCATTGGTTAAAAAAATCATAAGTAACTATTGGAAATAAATTACCATTAACCACAGTTGCAAGGTTGGGGTGAAATGAGGAAAAATGGATGGGGATCATAAAATCCAACGTACCGTCATAGTCTGAATTATTAAAGCTATATAGCAAATAACAATTAGTTATAATAAATTTCCAAATGAAGATAATAGAAAACTAAATAAACTTACCTGTTGGTTTTAGGTAGTTGAATTTGATTGATGCATTTATCTGATGAGGAAAAAACATTTATATATATTAATTAAATGTAAAAGTTAAATCATGTGTTCGAAGAGGTAAGATTACTTAGAAAGAATCATGTTTATTTTTTTAATTACAGTAGTGAATAAATATCATTCATCTAAATAAGTTTATATGTGTGTTGAAATGAATTTATAGATTACTTCGTTGCGGATTGTATTGGTAAATACCTGTGTAAAGTGGAGTAACTGAAGTTGACGAAATTGAGTTGTTTGTCGTTAGAGTAGGATGATGATCATTTGTTGTCGAATTCCCACAGTAACTTGGATCAATTGGAACTGTGAATGTATTAAATAACAATACCCTCCAGTAATGAGTGAATGCATTTATAAACCAAAATAAATGTACTAATTACTATAAAAGAAATATACCTTTGTTTCTGTTTTTCTTTAATTTCAATCTTCGTTTGTTCCTTGCTTCTGCCGATGATTTTGTAGACATTATGCCTGCAAAGTTTGTTGAAGAGAAAGACCAGTAATAATAAGAAATAAATTCAAAACAGGTATAAATCACTTTGTCAGTCTGCTATTTAGGAGGTATTTGCGATTTTTTTTACTTTTGAAAAAGTGATTTAAATTATGAATTATATATAAATCACTTTTGTGAAAACTAAAAAAATGATTTCTAATAAAATCATAAGTTGGATTGTTCCCTATAGATACACTTATGTTTTTTAAGAAATATCATATTATTTACAAAATTGATATTTTTAAAAGACATAGCAAACACTCCAACTTCTACCTATATTGAAATTTTTTTTTTTTTTTTTTTTTGCTAACAGTACCTACTTTTTATATAAGTAATTTTTAGAGAATCTTAAATTCTAATCACTTTTTCAAAAGCAAAAACAATCGTAAACACCGTCAAAATAGTTTTTCTCAGATTATAAACAAAAAATCACATAGAAAAAACAAATGCGAACACCCCTATTAGTAAATTGTATTCCGTAGCAAATCACATAATCATAGTTTTTTGGTGGGAGACTATAGTTTTTGCTAATGATTTTCTGAAATGGGCTTCTATTTTGCGACAGGTAAATTAATTAATGTGCATCCAAATGTGTAACACTGAGAAAATGTAAATTGTACAGGCCTAAAGTCAATATTATGGGTTGACCCAGCTTTTGATATTATATAATAAATTATGGGATGAGTTGTTATATTAATAATAATAAAAAAAAAAAAAAATGTGACCCAACTCAATAGCAGCCGAAATTTGTTGGGCTCTGTTTTATGCAGTCCAATTCGGCATGTCTATCAAAAAGTTGCTTAACTATAAAATAATTTAGCTTTACATGAGAAGTGGGTATTGTTTGTGAATAAAAGTGATTTTTATAAAATGTGAAAGTTGGACTATTTGATATACTAAATTTTTTTTAAATGTTATTTTTCACAATTAAATAATTTTTACTAAATCCAAACTCCATTAAACAACATACTTAATTTAGTTGATTATTTCCTTATTTCACAAAACATACCAATTAGATATCAATCCTTAATTTCTCGAAAAACAACTAAAATGACATTATTTACGAAACGGAGAGAGTACTACTTCCATTTTCTTTAGATGTTTTTATAATTTTTGTCTTTTGTTTGTAAATATTTGTTTATATAACCTATTTCTAGAATAATTTCAATAGTACCACTATAATTAGGAGTAGGCACATTTCGGTTTTACCGACCGAACCGAATCAAAATCGGTAATTCGGTACATAACGAACCGAACCGAAAAAATTCGGTTCGGTATTCGATTTTTCATTTTTTAACATTTCGGTATTTGATTCGGTTCGGTAAACCGAACAATAATTTGGTTGTTAGCGAAAACCGAATTGAGGATGCTAATATGCCTATATTCTTGCATTGGGCATTTTATATTCATATTTGAACTTTTATGTGTCATTAGATTAAATAATTGGACCAAATCAATTTAATTAGTACTCACTTCCTCAAGGAAATGAAATAATAAAAGTATAATACAAAAACTTAAGAGTTAAACAAAAAAAGAAAATGAGCAAAATTTCAGTTGGAAGTAGCATTTTTTTTTTAAAAAAAAAAATTCGATATTTTACCGATAACCGAAATATAAAACCGAAATATTTTGGTTTTTACCGAACCAAAATATATTAATTCGGTTCAATATTTGGTTTTAAAGATTATATGAAATTTCGGTACGGTTTACCGCAATTTCGGTTCGGTTCGGTTTTACCGAATGCCCACCCCTAACTATAATTTTAAAACAACATATTAAAAATAAAAACGGAGCTATTATAAATTTGAAGTTTTAATTTTATTTGTTATAAATGATATAAATGAGAGTGGTTTTGGACGTGTGTGGTTTCAATCGCAACACGTGTATACGCGTGTTGCACTAATGTACCAGTAAGCTAGCTGGAAAGAAAATGTTCTTATCTTCATTTCCGCCGATTCAGCTCTATATGTGTAGTCATGTCTGAAACTTTTTAGGATAATTTCTCCCATTATTTTGTCCACAAAATTTTGACTTCTCTCAAATCTACATAGTTGGAGTCTCCTGGGTAGTTGTATACTTAAGAGTTAAATTTGGTGATTTGGAGTTTGTTGTGTTCTTTGGTCATTTTTTAAATAGGCATTTCATAGAGCCTGATTTGGAGTTACAAAAAGCGGTGTTGAGTTTCTTATCTTCTAGTATGTTTAGTGGATCTATCGATTTTTCGGTAAATTAAATAAGAAGTCGAAAGCTAATCTCAGTTATCGTTGATAATCGAGGTGTTTCTGAGTTTCTGATCTTCTGGTATGTTTACTGGATCTGTCGATTTTTCTGTAAATTAAATAAGAAGTCGAAAGCTAATCTCAGTTATCGTTGATAATTGAGGTGTTTCTGAGTTTCATATCTTCTGGTATGTTTACTGGATCTGTCGATTTTTCGTTAAATTAAATAAGATGTCGAAAGCTAATTTCAGTTATCGTTGATATTCGAGGTGTTTCTAAGTTTCTGATTTTCTGGTATGTTTACTGGATCTGTCGATTTTTCCTTAAATTAAATAAGAAATCGAAAGCTAATCTCAGTTATCGTTGATAATCGAGGTGTTTCTGAGTTTCTGATCTTCTGGTATGTTTACTGGATCTGTCGATTTTTCGTTATATTAAATAAGATGTCGAAAGCTAATTTCAGTTATCGTTGATATTCGAGGTGTTTCTGAGTTTCTGATCTTCTGGTATGTTTAGTGGATCTGTCGATTTTTCTGTAAATTGAATAAGAAGTCGAAACCCAACCTCAGTTTTCGTTGATAATCGAGGTGTATTTGAGTTTATGATATTCTAGCATGTTTAGTGTATCTGTCGTTTTTCGGTAAATTGAATAAGAAGTCGAAACCCAACCTCAATTTTAGTTGATAATCGAGGTATGTTTGAGTTTCTGATCTTCTAGTATGTTTAGGGGATGTGTCGGTTTTTCGGTAAATTGAATAAGAAGTCGAAAGCTAACCTGAGTTTCCCTTGATATTCGAGATGTACAGGCTACAGAAAGGTCTGTTTGCTTTTTCTTTTTGGAATTTAAAGATTTCGTAAAAAAAAAATGTAATTTCAGTATATCTTCAATTACTGATATATGAATATCGTTTTTTTTTAAAAAAATTTTTTGAAGTTTTTTATTTTTTTATTTTTTAATGTATTATGTAATTGTTTCCGTGTATTTATTGAATGGGGAAAGAGTTTTTATTGTAGGTAATCTGTTGGATTGATCTGCATTTAATCAAGTTGGCAGTATGGTGTATGCTAATAATATCATTTTGCTCATATTGATATTGATTGGCTGAGGCAGGTATGTGAGATTCTTGTCATCACCCTTAATATTTTTATATTTGTTCATTGCTGCTACAGTTAGAAAGGGAATTGAGATGTGTGTATTGGGAATATCTTAAAATTGATAAGATGAAAAATGAATGCTCATAGATAAATATGCATAGAGAAATGAAATTGTTAAAAAAAAAACATGAAGTAATTTGATGGCGTTAAAGTGCATTTTCGCTTGTGGTTTCTTATTTTCACTAAACGTTGATGTTATCATGGAAATATGATAGCAGGAACTGATGAATGAAAATTTTCTGCATTTGACGTTATCATTTGTTGTATTGATAACATAGAGGAAATAATCATTGACGATGAGATTTGTAGTATACATTAACTGGAAAATAAAAACAGGAAAATGAGATTTGTAATATACATTAACTAACCTGGGTAGCGGTGTGGGGTTGTTATTCTTCAAGTGTAAGCACCAGTTATGTGTGTATAATTGTATAGATTGAATATTATTGTGTGAAACATGAGTCATTCTAAGGAATGAAGAAGCGGTTACATCCCTAATATTAAGTGGGGATAATAACTGCCACAATAGTAAGTGGGGAAATAACTGCCACAAAGGGATTATTTTAAAATTTAAACTGTAAAAAAAAAAAAAAAAAAAAACAGTTATAATTTTTTTTATTTTTTTAATACATATTAGAATTAGAAGTTGGACGTGTAACAAACTGCAACAATCAACAAATATGTTTTCATTATTTATTTACCGAATTAATATGTTGTTTTAATTTTTTTAACCGGTTAATATATATATATATATATATTTTTTTTTAATTTGGTGATCAAGATGATTAATTATGAAATGTCTTTGGCAGAGTCGGTTGCACAACAATATGTGGAGATTAAGGCGGAAGAATGCGGTATTGCTGAACTGAGGAATAATGTAATACCGATAAGGTAATGTGGAAAACTTAAATCTATTGTGAATATGAATAGTGTGGATGGTACATAAGTTTATATTTTATGATAGAATTCAAAACACTTATATCAATTAATATGTGGCAATATATATATATATACATACATATATATATATATGTGTATATATGTAAATTAGATATAGTTATATATTACTTATGTAAGAAATTATAATATCAAATACATTCGGTAAAAAGACGTCAATATCGAATGAGATAATTTGTTCAGGCAGGCTGACTACATTTAGATACCTACATTTACGAAATTACATAATATTCAGTAGCTAATTAGGCGAACAACTTTGTTGTCCCAGAAAGTTAGACGCATTACCCCGGTGTGATCAGTCAACTCAATTCCAAGCTTTGGCCTGAAAAAGTGGTCTAAAGTTAGATGATGAAATGAATGGATTTATGAGGTGTTTAAGAATGTAAGATATTTTGGCACACCTGCATACATCAGCACTTTGTTTCGAGTCACATTTTGTGCATAAGATGAATACTCCGTGTGAGTTGTACCATTCGGTACACTGATTGCATGCTATATCTAGCCAATCTCTCAGTTTATCAACATTGTTGACAATAGCCTGCCTACTATATCTTTCTCTCTGCGAAGTAAATATTTTAATTCTGAAATAAATCTGGTAAATCTAATTATTCATACTTTTTCAAGACATAGTAAAAAATATGTTTAAAAAAGTAATATAGTAGTACCTGTTGAAATCGAGAAACTGGTTCTTGTTTGTTAATTTCAACAAATCTTGTATTCTCGTAGAACATGATCTTATTCCGATTTGTGGATGTCTTGAAAGGACTTGTATCTTGAAGGACCAAAAAATCCCGCACAACGTATAAATATCCCTCAACAGGAGATGTTGTCAATAGATGCATATAGGTGCGGTCAATCGTACAATGAATTATGTCTCCCTACAAAGTAGTGCCAATATTAGGTTATAAAACGTGGGAAAATAGAGAATATAAATAAATTAGTAACTTTTGGAGTATGACAACAGCATAAAAAATATGTTTACTACCTCAGTGTCTTCAAAGAGACACTCGACCGATAATATGACGTCTGGGTTTCCCCTTGCAGGAATTTGATAACAATGAACTAATCGAACAAAAATAATCAGATCATGTTTGAGTGGAGTGATACCACCGATAAATGAAAAGGCTGGAGCCATATTGTTTTGAATTTTCCCTTAATGTGTTTATTGTGATGATAAGATGGTAAAGAAATATAAGTGTTTTGTGTTCCTTTTATAGGGGTTTGTGTACATATTTTACGTCATTAGTAAACCATAATTAAAAGTGGAGGTGTAGTGGGGTTATGGTTTAGTGTGTTGTATGGCATGATTAAAATGAATGTTTCAGTTACGGTTATTATATAATTAAAATAGTTGGCATATATTTGTCTTTTTTTTTAAAAAAATAAATTGTTGTCTATTGAGGTTTTTTTTTTTTTTAATTATATAGTTTGTGTAATATTGTTTTATTTGGTCTACATCAAAATATGATTGGGTAACAATTATAGAGACGAAGGGAAGCTAACGTACAGAGTAGAAAGTAGTATAGTAAAGTGGCTGAGGGAAAAATGAGTAGCAACACAGGTAAGAGCTATTGCATCTAGAATTGTAGTCTGTTATTGGTCAGTCTTAGGGAGATCTAATATTTTGCATTTAATTGTGTTGATTAGACTAATTATATGTGTGACTTGGTTAACAATGAAAAATGAATTTGCAGTGTGTATTAATATATTGGAATTAGTGCAGAGTAGGCAAACTTCTGATGTTTAAAAAATGTGAGATAAATCTGAAACACTAAGACATATAGGGTAGAAATATTATATGTGTTAAGAGATGTAGAATTTTTTGTAATTTGTAGTGATTTTTTGAAAGATATATTTATAAGTGTATATTTGTACTATGTAACTGTGTTTTTTTTTATAATGTATAGCTGCAATAATTATGTAGGGAAGAAGTTGATATTCTTTCTAATTTAAGAGTGGAAATAAATATTAAGTAGGGATTTGGTAGAGATGGTATCGCCAAATTCATATGAACATGTAGATTAAGTAAAACAAACATATGAACATGTAGTTTAAGTGAAACAAATATATTCAAGTATTCATACAAAGTTATATCAGATTGCGTCAGTAAACGATAGTGCTTCTTAGGAAAAACATAAATATTAAAAATACCGAGACCTAACAGCCCACACTACATGGTCATAGTAAAATAGACATAATTCATTTTTCTTTCTTGATGTTCCTTTTCTTTTTCTTCAACGCATTCAAATAGGTGTTGTCCTCTTTCTGAAAAGCACGCTTCAGAGTTGGTTCTTCATCATCATCATCATCATCATCATCATCATCATCATCATCATCATCATCTACAGCATTTATTTCTTTTTCATTTGAGTCAACGTGTGCACATTCTTTTTCACCATCTTCAGCAACACAAATAGATTTCGTTCCCTGTAACAGTAGGCTATAGACATGAATATAGAAGAAAACATTATGAAATGTTTAATAATTTAACGATCAATGTTTGTTGACCTCAGTGTCCAAGTAGTTGTCAAAGTAGGTTGACATCAATTTTGGGTCGACAGTGAGCTTAACAACGCTGTAGGTAACATAGTTGCGCATGTAGTCACCCTCCCTGACTTGAACCTTAAATAATGCTTTTGCATTAGTCAAGACATCCTCCACCTCCCTTGGTACATAATCTAGAGCCTCAGCCTAACCAAACAGAATGTATATTCTTTATATATATAGCATAGAGTTAACATAATGTTGAAAAATAAAAATGTACACACTAACGTACGTTAGTTTCTTTAACCTGACCAGCCGTTTTCCCAATCAGTTCGATGCACTCCTTATCCCAAAGAATCATTCTTGCAAATCCACTGTCATCATAGGCAGTAACTTCTATTTTGAACCTGAAAATAAGATGTAATAATATGAAATAGGAGTATGTGGGTGGTTAAGTGTAGTTTGTTATGGAATTTGATAGATAAGGCAACAGTAGACCTGTAGTTGCCATTCTTGTCTGTGGTAAGGCACTTTGGACAATAGAAATCAACATTTTGTGGTACTAATTTTTTAGAGCACCGTTTGCAAGCCAAGTAGCACCAATCAGATAAAACTTCAACCTCCATTATAGTGGCAGGGACCCAGAACAGACCACCCTTGCAACATAAAAGCAAAACATCTAAGTAATTCTGTAGGAGATAATTGAGTAAAATGCAGAAAAATGAACTTAAAATCAGAAGGTAGAACCTCAGTGTTTTTGTAGATTTCAGAAATGGTTCTGACATTTGCATTCCCATTGCTGAAATCATCAGTCACAGCCGCAAAACTGCTATTGTGAAGAGTGGTAATGGTAGTAGGTCCTATCCCGGCACCTTCCAACCTGAAGGACAATCATAGTTACGTGTAAGCATTTAAAAAACTGTGTTATATGGTGGTCTTTTCTGTTTGGGGAGGGCTGAGAAGGAGTATGTGAAATTACTTCAGCTTAAAATCAACAACCTCTGCTGATTCCAAATTTACCATCACCTTAGTAACATTGTATGTGTTGGAGAACTTTATCTGGCCTGGGAAGTTTTTATATTTTAAACATAATTAACAAAAAATGAATATTAGAAGATCAAGTATATAAGCGTAGGAATATAAGATATCTATTATATGTTGAAATTTTGATTGGTGCGAAAAAGAGAAACCTCCAAACTCAGAGATTCGACCAAACTGAATAATGACCACAACAGTTTCAGTGTGTGTAGGATCAATGTAGGGCAGAAGTACGTCAGCATAGTTATCCCACAGTGTGCATGAAAGTTGAGTTTGGCTAGTTGTACGATAAAAAAGTGAAAATAATAATTAAAAAAAAAAGTTAGATACTAAAATGTACGTAGTTAAAGCAAAATAAATTTTTAAATTCAAACAAAATAAATGTTTGGTACTCAATGTCCTGCAACTTGAAGTCAATTTTTTTCCCCTTGGTGGTCTGTGTTGGTGTAAGCTGGCATGAGGTTAGCTTACCAATCACATCTGAAAATTCAGAAACAATATTATTAAATAGTTGACAGATTTAGTTTAACGTGTAACATAGATTTAGTAATTGATACAGAAGCGGAATCTTCTTACCAAACAATTGGAACTGCGGAGTTCCCTTCATCATTTCAAATTCATTGAATGATTTAAAGTGGAAATCAGATATTGGGAATTGTTCATCGAAAATTTCCTGATACTTGGTCTTCCGGAGAAAGATAATCTTCATAGGATTGTTTGTAGTCTTGAACTTCATCTTGTCCTCCACAACCAGGAAATCTTTTAAGTGTGCATGGCATAGTTATATATATATATATATATATATATTAGTTATTATGATTGTTATAATAATAATAATAATAATTATTATTATTATTATTATTAAGATAAAGATAAAGATTTTTTTCGTTGTTACTTTAATTATTTCTTTTACAGTGTATCTGTCTGTATAAGTATATGCATATGTATTTTATTGTATATATAATATTAAGATAAAGATAAAGTTTTTTTCATTGTTGCTATGATTATTTCGTTTACCCGTGTCTGTATAGGTATATGTATATGTATTTTATTGTATATATAATATAATCTATTATATATATATATTATATATTTGTATATATTTGACTGTATGGAGATTCACCGAGTGATTTGGATAAGATAGACGGCGGTTTCGATTATCGATGAAAATAGGGAACGTTGAGTAGGCGGTTTTAATAAGGTGAGTCTACAGTTTAAATTTCCATGAAAATAGGGAATTTGAAACAGGAGCAGTTATGAATTATTAACATAGGCAGTAATTTTGGCGGATAGTTTTGGATAAAGACAACACGTGTAATGATCTACAGAAAAAGCGGAAAATTAACGCGGAAAATATATTAATTTGAGTTCTGGAAACTTAAAATTGTTACAGCGCGTGAAAACAATAAAAGCCGATTTTCATTATATGATGACACTTGGAAGAGACCTAAAATGAAGGGCTGAGGGGCGTTGTCCGCATGACACGTGTCACCGGCGATTTTCATTTAATAGTAAGTAGGGATTTTTGTAGAAAAAAAATTAAAAAAGGACACTTGTCGCAGCTAAAAAAAAAGGAATTTAAGTAAATAGCTGACTGACACGTGTCTTGAGATTCTCTTTTAATAGTAAAGGAGGATTTTGTTAATATTACTAGTAGTTGCCCGTGCGATGCACGGGAAGATCTTTTAAGCGCTAAAATTACTTATAATTGTGATGCGAAATATTGTTAATGGTAGTTAATTACGTACAATTAAAATATGTAATCCGATGACCAAAGAAAATATTATCTTCACTCATGGAATATGTAGTACGACCTGAGAGTAGCAACATGACATAAATACACAAAATATCTACAATAACATGACATTTGAAACAAAACGTAAACATAACTAACAAATTCTGGAACACTTCCTTATAAACAACGTTTGTGGTAATCTTTCTTTCCGAATTTTCGCCATCACATATTAAGATATTCAAGCCTTTTCGATTCGTGGCATGAGAGACAACAACATACAACTGACTATGCATATATATATATATATATATATATATATATATATCACGGTGCTGAGTTTCACATCAACACCAAGTGGGCTACGTTTCACAGTTCTAGAAGAAGATACAATTGTATTTACACTTATTGGAGAAGAGTTTTCTAAGGAAATCAACAGAGAAAAGAAATAATTATGTAATGTAAATGTGAAATTTCCGTCCATATGTCTAATAAAAAGCAAAGAAGGGTTATATTTATTACTAATAATAGGTAAAACATTGACTTCACACATATAATATAGTTGGAAAGATTTGTAATTATCAGCCCAACTAAAAGGACCTAATTAATTCCAATCCATTACAACTAAAAAGAAGCTAGCATTTTGAAGACCAATACCGAAGCCCAATTCGCTCAGCCACAACTATTTCCCCAATTTAATAATCCAGTCCAATCACTAAATAAAATAAAAATGAACTGTTATTTCACCATTTGCATCCAAATAACCCACTGATTCCATTTTGAGAGTTCTAGAAGACTTTCTTCAACTCCCCGTGTACCTCTTGGCTCCCGAGAGTCAGTTTTGCTTAATTTTTCTAATGCTGATTTGAAAATTTTGCAATAGTGGTTCCTCCATTGTTTCCCAGATCTCGTTGTTTGGAATTAGTGGAGACTAAGTAAGTATTAGCAATATCGATCGTCAAGCGTAAACCTACAGTCGCTCGGTGACTTTAGTCCCAAAAAAAATGTATGATTTCAAATGCTCAACTGGAATCGATGTTTAGGAACAATAAATTAGAACATTTTATGTGTTTTAATTGTTGTTTTGTTTATTTTGCAAGGGCAAACATTTCGGATTTTCACAAATCCGAAAAATAGCTCTATGGAGCAGAATGCATGTCTCCCTTGATTATACAAACCAAAGGTTCCTACATCTGTTACAGGTAACACTGCTTAAACTATTATGATTTTAAGTTTATATAACTATTAAATCAATGATAATCACATATCTAGCCTCAAATTTCTTGCAAGTTCTTACGTTTTGTTATGTTTGTTTATTGATTTAGCCGAAATCTGGTATTATCCATCCTGGGATTTTTATTGCATTTGCAAAAATATCAAGTAATTGAATAGTGTAAGATTATTAATTTATATATCTTCTCTTCATTTGCTTTTGTAATGATGTCTAAATTCTAAAAAACTACTGTATTGTTACTACGATTTAGTTGAATCTATCCATGCTATTGCGCGCACACACACACATATATATATATATATCAGTTTTTATAAAGCCAAGTCATTTTCTACTCTATGTGTCCGTTTGCTTAAGACTGGGGAGAGATGGGCTAAATCTGGCGGAGGGAGTTAATGAGTGTGCTATATTAGGATTCGGTCCTCTAAATCTTCTGAGCCCAATCTTAAGTAAACGGACCCTACATGTTTTTTTATTACTTCAAATATGTGAGAAATGTTTTTTTATTACTTCAAATATGTGAGAAATGGTATTAGTTTTTATAATTTGGATTATATGTTTGATGAATGAACACCTATATAAAAATTTAGAAACTGCATAAGCATAAACATGGAAATTAATAAATGTTTTTTGCTTGTGGATTCTGATGTTTAGGGTTTTTTTAGTTTTCTTTAGTGGAGATGTTGGACTGAGATTATCTAATAGTTCCCTAGAAAAATAAATGTACTTATATGTGTAGATCCAAAAAAATAGGAGATCAAAATAAAGATTTGTTTTGATTTGGGATTACCCATTAAACTATTACTTTGATCTTTTAATTTTTCTTATTACAATATTTTTTTGCGCATTTTTTTTTACTTATAAAAATTATGATATTTTTTTAAATAAAAATCTATCAGTTTATTTCATATTTTGATATATAGTTAATTTTGCATTATTTATTCTCATGACATTACAAAACAGAGGGAAAATATAGAACTTAGATCACTAAATGTCACTTATGTTTTTTTTAATAAAAATCTATCAACATAATTTGATTCATTGAATAAGATATAGAAAATTACCATCAGAATATTCGCACTTATGTATTCAATAAATACAAAATTGAAAATAGCTTAATCAACGAAGACCCTAAACCACAAATCTAGAGGTTGTTTCTCAAATGTCACCAAACTACCACGCCTGATTAGACATTCGTCCATCATATCCCGGCACCCTGTCAAGTAGCAAACTTCCTCGCTTTAACCCTCATCAGAGTCTAATCCAACATTCCACTCTTTGTGAACTCTTAGCACTCTTGCTCTTCCATTTATTACGTGTCCCTACTTACGCCAATGATGCCTAGATTGTTCAAGGACCTTCTGAAAGGCTAAAAAGACATGTTGTTAGTTTAGTAATCACATTACAAATAGATTACAATATGAATATATAAATTACATAGTAAATTATACCAATTTGCCACTTCGGATACGCTTTGGCTTGATTACAACGGTGAAAGACGGATATTCCACAGTGTCTATGACCTTGAACATAGTTTAAAATTACATAACACTTCAAGGGTTACTAATTGATAAGTAAACTTGACAGAATCTGCTCACCTTTTAGACATCTTCTTAGTTCTTTATCTTGATCATTAGAGGGTATCCACTTTATTTAATGATTATCTTTTCCAATTTAAGCGCTATAATCATAAATTTGTGATTATCTTTGAAAATTTACTCTTACTTTGTACCTGATTTTAAAAGCAACTTTAGATCCATGAGTTGTTTTTGATATAGATGTCATGTAAAGTGTGAATAGATGTCTTAAATGAAATATAAATTGATAAAAACATTTCCTTTATATATTAAACATAGATCACTTCATATGTGTGCTTTGATTCTATTTACTATTATACTGATATCAAATATTCGGTATGATTAATTCGTTCTTCTATTCAGAGTACCAATAAAGTATAATTTATTATTTGTTCATGATTTTCACCAATTTCTTAAATAAGTTTACCAATATTTGTTCCATTATTGGTTAACATCTATATCTATCTATCCATCTATATATATATGTGTGTGTGTGTGTGTATATATATATATATTCACCAATTTCTTAAATAAGTTTACCAATATTTGTTCCATTATTTGTTAACATCTATATCTATCTATCTATCCATCTATATATATGTGTGTGTGTGTGTATATATATATATATATATATATATATATAAGATTACAATTTGTATTTCCAAACAAACTATAATTTTACCTACATGTGCTTTATAGCTACGCTATTCAACAGACTATAGATTGATTTTTCCTTTAATTACACATCCACAGAGAGCAACCCAATCAATGTAGGTAATATATCTATATTGTACTCAGAAACAGTGAGTTATTAATTAAGAAATGGTTTCATATTTTCATAGTTGAATCAACTAATTGTATGTATAAAACTCATATATAACGTGTACATATTATGTTTGCAGAAAATCTGAAAGTCATATATATATATCCTTAGTTTTCTTTTAAAGTAAATCCAAAGTTAGTTCATGCAAACAATCAACGATAAATTGATTAAAATCATGTTCAAAGTGCACACTAACCAACTATTTTCACTATTTACAGATAAATACAATTAGTATGAGCAAACAAACAGTGTGCCGAAGGATGTCACCTAAAACTGCAGATTCATAAAATTTTCAGGTTCAGTTTCTTTTTATATATTTTCAATATTACATTGACATATCATTTATTTACTTACGATGTTCTTAGAATAGACCATGATGAAAACCGACATCATATTGATCAGTTTGTGTGTTTTACTTCTGTTCCAGTTAAACCCTCGCAACTATATAAACATAGTCAAATTCGACTTTACTGATATAATAGCTTGATCACAACCCAATGAAAACTACAGATTATAATGTATTACAGGTAAAACCCTAACATATATGATTTCAAAGTTTACAAAATGAAACATAATCAGTCTGTTGCTTATGTTACTCGAATGAAAACTTGAAAACCACATTTAAGTTGATCGTGTTGGGTATTTTCGTTTTTATTTTCCAGATAAATGCAAGCATTTGATTGAACATACTATTTATCACAAAAAAAAAAAAAAAAAAAAAAAAATAATAATAATAAATAAAAATCTGGTGCTAAGATTGAATTGCGAGTGTATGCAACAAACAACTTCAGTACTTTTGCCACGATGATGATTTATAAAGTAAATACTCTTCTGAATATATCCCTTAATCAATTAAATATATTGCCAATTTTGTATTTTGATCTGCTTTTGCTCAACAAACAGAGTAATGATATTCTCGTTTTTTTTTTTTGTCTGCAGCAGAAAAATCCAGAGATTTGAATTCGATTTGATGATATGCGAAACGAAATCAGGAGGTTAAAGCAGAAGATGAAAAAAAGATAATCAAATTTGCAAGTGCCAGCAATAAGAATATGTAAACAACATGATTATGATGTAATTTATGCAGCATGTTTAAAAGCATTGAAATGTAAGAGAGACTTACAATAATATGAGAACGGCAAAATTCTAATCGATGAACTGCGATAGAAAATGAGTTTAATGGGTGAGTATTTAAAGAGCAGAAATTAGGGTTTTTTTGGCTTTCAAGATCCCTGTTTTAAAGTGAAATCAGATATTTTTGCAGGATAAGTTATTCACAAATTGATTGTTGAAATACAATAATTGATATTCCATATTATAAATTGATGATTTTCAGATTTCAAAAGAGAATGAATATCTCAACAATATGAATTTAGATTAAAATGGATTATGTTTCACTATAGATGTATCAGATATTAACTAACTACCAAATTTGAGAGATATTTCAGTTAATATCTACCAAATTTGAGAGATATTTCAGCATTGACATATCTGATTCGAAAATTAATCGGATTTGACTATTTTTCAGCATTTTTGCTTTCCCAAATTGGCATGATAAATGGGCGGGAAAAATACCTTATTTCCAATTGAGGTATAAATCCATTTTGTTTATATATATATATATA
Organism: Ajuga chamaepitys; assembly: GCA_958295605.1. Classification (NCBI taxonomy): domain Eukaryota; kingdom Viridiplantae; phylum Streptophyta; class Magnoliopsida; order Lamiales; family Lamiaceae; genus Ajuga; species Ajuga chamaepitys. Next base: position 35,805,816 of record OY282498.1, on the reverse strand, counting down.
TATATATATATATATATATATATAGATTATATATGTAGTAAACTAAATTTTATGACATTTGTTATACTTTTTAATCTTTTTTTTTTTTCGTTAATCAATCTCAACTATATATTTTTTACACTTTGCAACCTAAAAAATATTTTATCGCACTAACCAACTTTAATTATATCTTTTTTTATTCTTTGCAACCTAAGATTTTTTTTTTGTTTTTTTTTTGGCATTAATTAATTTTTACCATAAATAATATAATAATTACAACAAAAGTATAAAATTTAATTGAATTACTATCCAAATAAAATATGAAAATATCTAAATATTTTGAAGAACTCACATACTTTAAATTATCTTCGAATTATTGAATAAATTTTGATTTTATTTTGTTAATGTTAGTATTTATTTAAAAATAAGAAGTATTTCAATATATATTAAATTACCAAGTAAAATGTTCAAAGTTGCAAAGAGAATATAATTCTAGAAAGAAACAGTTAAATATTCATAGTTCTAATTTGAAAATTTATTTAGATATATTAAAAATCCATACATATATAAACGTTATAAGAGTGTTAAAATTGTTAAGTTGTATTTTCCCACCAAAATTTTTATGTTATTTATGGTTATTTGTATTTGATGTGTTTTTCTTCCCTTCTTTCAAAAAAAATTAGTCATTTCCCAAACTTTAAATAAAAATAATTTTTATATCTCAACAATTTTTACGTTTTATATTTCAAATTAATCATCGTTTTATGATCTTTTGTCTGACATCTATATCACATATATAAAAGTGTGATATTATATAAAATAAATACAAATTATTTATTGGTTGATTTTTTGGTTAAATCTGAGTATTTATAGCAAATGTTTGTTGGTGTAATGCTTAGGCCGCAATACGAATTAGTTGAAGATTTTTTCTAGAAAAAACTTTCCAATTTAATTTTTTAAAATATTTTAATTAATTAATCTATTGTATTTACTTTTCCATCTTAATTTTATTCTATAAATTAATCCATGTATAAATATGTGTGTGTATAATAAAATAAAATGGAGCCAAATATGTAAAACAATATTTTTTTTTCAACCAATTGCAAATCAGACATTTTCAAGAAAAAATATTCATGTATGTATCCCTCAAAGATATTCCAGTTTCAACATTTTGTTAGTGTGTTTCTTTGTAAAAAACTCTTTAGGAATTTTTATAATACTAACAAGTTTTTTGTTTCTAATATATATTCAAATATAATATATCAATTTAATCATCTTTTCACCTTCTTTAAGTTGAATTATGTTTTAATTTTCTTATTGTGCATTGATTCATTTATATTGTGAATTAGATTACATAAAAATAAATCAATAGAGTAATTTTTAAAATAAAAATATAGGATTATCTGAAAAGAAAATCTATTTTTTCTTATAAGTTATTTAATGTATTTACTTATTATATTATCTTATTTTTTTTTAATAAATATAGAATTATTTGAAAAGAAAATCTATTTACTTATATTATTTGCCGTCAGTCGTATAGGTTAAGAAGGATACAGACCAACTAACGGTATGTCAGAGTTTTACAAAAAATAATTTTAACATAGAAATTTTTATTTGTTATTTGTTATATATTTTGATATTTATTTTAATTTTATTATGTAACAATAATTTATTTATAAATAATACACACACACACATATATATAGATAGATAGATAGATATTTAGTTTAAGAATTACACGTGAGAAACGAATATTTACACTATTTAAAATTTTACTATATGTCAAAAAGATAAAACATTTATTTATTAAGTATATAATGTTCACATTTTCAAATAATATAACCATATATTATTTAATTAAGTGAAAAAATTTACTTTATTAGCAGCCTTCCGTGCATCGCACGGGAGTAATACTAGTATTTTTAAAAGAAAAATTGTTAACGGATTTAAATTCAAATATCTTATACTACTACAACAATTTTTTTTTGGCAATATACATCTTAAAGTCCTTAAAGTATTGATGTTTATTTTAAATAGTCCTTAAAGTATCATTTTGTTTTAATTGGTCCTTAAAGTTCTAATTTTTTTATTCAATTAGTCCCCTGAAATATTTTTTATTTTAATTAGTCCCTTATGTTTTGGAATTATTTCAATTGATCCTTAAACTATTACAAAAATCTATTTAAGGCCCCTAGAAGAAAAAAATACATAAAATATGTGAAATCACCGATTTAATTTAAAATGATATTAATTGTAACATATCTTTTATTAAATAAATGTTTTGTAATTTATCATTATGATGCTTTCCCCCTCAAACGAAGGTGATTTATACAAAAATATCGATTTGAATAAAACTCCGAGATTATATTTTTTCAAGAATTTCATCCAAACTTTGAGAAAATACTATGTGCTACTTTATTTTAGTTAGAAACGTGCTAATTTTATCTAGATATTTAGAACTCTAATTATCTTGAATTTAAAGTAAAATTGAACATTATCAACGAAATAACTTTAATTTTTTTAAATATTGTAAAGACCTTCAAACATAAAAATTCAAAGTCCTTTCGTTAATAATGTTTAGTTTTACATTAAATTCAAGATAGATAGAGTTCAAAATATCTCAACTAAATTATCACTAAAATTAAAGTACCACAAAGTATTTCTCAAAGTTTGGATAAAATTATTGAGAAATTATAATCTCGAACTTTTGTTCAAATCCTATTATAGTATAATTCACCTCGTTTGCTGGTGAAAGTATCATAATAAAAATACACAATATTTATTTAATAAAAGCTATATTATAATATTATTTTGAATTAAATCGGCGAGTTCACATATTTTTATGTATCTTTTTTTTTTTTTTTTCTTTTAGGGGGCCTTAAGCTAGAATTTCGTAATAGTTTAAGGATCAATTGAAATAATTGTAAAACATAAGGGACCAATTGAAATAAAAAATACTTCAGGGACTAATTGATTTAAAAATTTATAACTTCAAGGACCAATTAAAACAAAATGATACTTTAAGGACCATTTAAAACAAACATTAATACTTTAAGGACCTTAAGATGTATAATGCCTTTTTTTTTTTACAATAGTGGCATGATTGAGAAAATCTATTATACCTACGATTTTCTAAATTTCAGCCATTTATTTTTAACAAATACGGAGTACTTCTCTTATCTCATTTTCGCTTCCAGACTTGTACTCATACGACGTCTCCAGTCCAGCCTAAAAAACTACGGCAGAGTTCCGGGCCAGAAAGGTCAATTCACCCGAAAATCCAGAAACATCATTCAGGATTCACATCTGACCGTTTATTCCTTTCCTCATCAACGGCTGATACCGCGATCCGCGTGCTCCAACCCCATTGGTCTCGGTTGAGATCCCTTACTATATAACCCTTCACCGCTTCCAAATTTCCACTCAAACTACTCGCCCCAGCCCTTTCTTCTTCGAGAATTACCCAAATCGAAACAACTTTTTCTCCAATTTTGTAATTAAAATGGCCGGACGTGGGAAGACGCTTGGATCTGGCGCGGCGAAGAAAGCGCAATCCAGAAGCAGCAAGGCGGGGCTCCAGTTTCCGGTGGGAAGAATTGCCCGCTTTCTCAAGGCTGGCAAGTATGCGGAGCGTGTCGGCGCCGGAGCGCCGGTTTACCTAGCTGCTGTCCTCGAATACTTGGCTGCTGAGGTAAATATCGTTGTTTAGGCTCTTTCCTTTCGCGAAAGCCCCAATTCTAGGTTAATTTCCCCAGTTTAGGGTTTCAATCTAGATTCTGATTTTCACGTATGTGATATTTTTTTTTTTTGTTGATTCCGGATTGTAATTTGGAATTCCGGAACGTTAATTACCCAAATTTAGTGTTCCAATCTCCATTAAAACTTCCTGAATTCGAAGTTTTATTTAGTATTTACCCGAATTGTGTGGGCAGGTTCTGGAGTTAGCGGGAAACGCGGCTAGGGATAACAAGAAGACGAGAATTGTGCCTCGGCACATTCAATTGGCTGTGAGGAATGATGAAGAACTGAGCAAACTGTTGGGTGATGTTACCATTGCTAATGGTGGTGTTATGCCTAACATCCATAACCTTTTGCTGCCAAAGAAGACCGGTGGTTCATCAAAGCCGTCTGTTGATGAGGATTAGACCATGTCTTAGGTTAGATCATAGGAAACTTGATGATACATTAATGTTATGTTTCCAGCCTTGTTTTTTTTTTGTTTTTTTCCCCCTGTTTTACCATTCTTGTTTTGGGTTTGTAGTTAGGCTTTGTGTTAGTTTTGTGCATAGAAATGGATGAGTTGTGCCCCGAAAAAGCTACATTGTGATATTGAAGTATCAAACTTTTCCTAGGCGAATCTCAAACTTCCTGTGATTTAATCTCTCTCTCTCTCTCCCCCCCCTCCCCCCTGGTAATTTGAAGCAATAGCTCTTGAAAAGGGTGACTAGTATTCGCTGGATGTGGATCTTCTGAAGCTGTAATTAGGTGGAGTTAATGAACATAGGAGGCATTCGGTTAGAACTTAGAACTGCGAACAGAGCCTCTTACTGAAACTCAACCATATAATATATTTTGATGTGGCTTAAAGAATTGTTTGGAAATCAAAGGAACGTATTTTATATGAAAACTTAATTTGACAATGCTGTAGACTTCTGCTGTTCTTCTACGCATTAATTCAGGGTGTGTTTGGTTCAGCACTAATTTGATTGAGTGTATCACAGATTTTCGTTTGAACCTTTATGCAAGGATTATCTCCTTATCTCTAGAAAGGGAAAAAAAAAGATTTAAAGTATTCTATATACTACTCCATATATCAGGGGTTTATTTTCATTTCAAATTTAAATATTGTCGTCTTCAATGTAAATAATTTTGACGGATCATGCCCCCAGTGGTAATACCCGAAAAGCAGGAATATGTTTGTCACATCAGCGTCACCTCAAAAGTTAAAATACCTATACCTCAAAACAAAACTCTTCCTCAACAATATACCCAAAAAGCAGGAATATATGGGGGTTCCACTTAAATTAATTTATTTATTAATTTATCAACTAAATTAATTATTTAATTTTCAGATAAATAATAAGTGATTAATATTCCGACTATTAGATTTTTTTATATTTCATTATATTTCGGAAAAAAAAAATTCCCATAAAATGATTAATAAATTTGCTATTCATATAAAACGTAAAAATACAAAACGAAGGCAAACACGGTACATTAAAAAATCCGAATACAACAAAGTAAATTTCGAGGGCTAACTTAATATTTTGCTAATAATTGCCGGATCGGTTCCAGACATGTTCAATTAAATCTTGGCGTAGCTGGTGATGTTTTTGCTTATCGCGTAGTTGAACACCTCTCCGGATGTAGTCATTGAATGCTCCGGTTGATCCTTGACTTACTTGTGGAGGTGGCGTAGCGTAATTGGGATCGTCGGACCAATCAGTCGCTGAATCTCCTTCATTTTCGACTATCATGTTGTGCAGTATAATACAAGCTAACATTATTTCCTTTAAGTTATTCTTGTACCAGAAACGACTTGGACCTTTAATCATTGCCCAACGAGCTTGAAGTACTCCAAATGCACGTTCGACATCCTTTTTAGCAGCCTCTTGTAGTACTTTGAAATGCTTTCGCTTCGGATCTTGTGGACATGGAAAGCTTTTCACAAAAGTAGCCCACTCTGGATAGATTCCATCTGTAAGATAGTATCCTTGATTATATTGCTTGCCATTAATTGTAAAATTAACGGAAGACGCGCAATCTTTGAGAGTATTTGTGAATAAAGGAGACTGGTTGAGCACATTTATGTCGTTGTTAGATCCTGCCACTCCAAAGTATGCATGCCATATCCACAAATCGGCTGAAGCAATCGCTTCGAGCATGATAGTTGGGACGCCATGATCACCGCGTGTGAATTGACCTTTCCAAGCAACTGGACAATTCTTCCAGTCCCAATGCATACAATCAAGGCTCCCTAGCATTCCGGGAAAGCCGTGTCTTTCCTCATGCATTTGTAAGAGCCGTTGACAATCCCCTGCATTGAGTTTCCTCAAGTAGTATCCCCCAAATAGTTCAATCACACCACGACAAAAATTAAATAGACTTTCAATGGCGGTTGTTTCGGCAACGCGTAGGTACTCATCGTAATGGTCGGCTGGTCCACCGTACGCCAGTTGACGAATAGCCACCGTGCACTTTTGAAGTGGGGAGAACCCTTTTTTACCAGCTGCATCGACCCTCCACCGGAAATAGTCATAGTTGGATTCCAATGCATTCACTATCCGCATGAACAACTCTCTGGACATATGAAAACGCCGGCGGAATATGTCGCTTCCGTATATCGGATCTTCAGCGAAGTAATCAAGGAAGAGTCTTGCATGACCCGCCTCACGACCTCTATCAACGTACGTTCTACGCTTCCTGACCCTGCCAGTAGAACTCCCTGCACCACCAAGCATCTCCTGTTTCTTTTGAAGCAACGACTGTATCTCTATCTCAGTCGTATCATCAGTTAAGAATTCAATAAGGCTCTCACTATCACTTTCCCCGGATAACGAGTGAGAAGACGAAGACATTTTTTAGAGAAGAATATGAAGTCAATGAAAGAAGCAGAGACTGAAGTAAAAAGATTTGAGATGAGAGCTACAACAATCCGAATGGTTGCTATTTATAGAAAATAAAAGCACACAACAAATACTTTTACAACGGCTAGTTTTAAAACGGCTACTTTTACAACGGCTACTTTTACAACGAAACCTTTTAAAACGGCTACTTTTACAACGGCTACTTTTACAACGAAACCTTTTAAAACGGCTACTTTTACAACGGCTACTTTTACAACGAAACCTTTTAAAACGGCTACTTTTACAACGACTACTTTTAACAACGAAACGTAAACAATAACGGTTGATTAATAACGGAAGCACACAACAAATATATTGAAAAACACGATTACAAAATAGAAAATTTCACAAATACTAGGCACACAAACAGCGAACTAAACTTAAACTACATCCCCCAATTTTTCTTAATTTTATCACACATATGGAGATGGATACGGAGTTGTTCTTCAATCATCTTCGAAGTATCTTTCATGAGTATTTTGTACTCACGCGTGGCGGCAAGACTCATTAGCCCTTCGAGTTTTTTCTTGTTTTGTTCTTTCAGGACCCGAAGCCTCTGCTCAATCTCGTCCTTGTTATCTTCAGAGGATGTGCTTGCTTTTCCTTTTCCCTTACTCAGCCTCTTTGCCGCTTTCTGGCCCATTGGGCGAGTACGTTCCACTCTGAAATCCTCCCCCGCGCTTGAATCAGTGTTGGAAGACGTCACATACTCTCCAGAAGCAGAGATCTTTGTCTTTTTGGGTCCACGAACTTCTCCGCCTGCATCGGCAAACTTCGGACTATCTTTCAAGATATGCCAGGCACCCATATGCCTAAACACAGTCGGCTCGTTGGTTGCACTGTAATGGGCCTTCGCCTTCTCTATAATATCCGCATCACTACAACCACTTCCCCAGGCCTTCTTCGTCTGGTTGAAACTGCAACAGAACGCTTTCACCTGTTTCTGTAGTGTGTAGTAATGTGTCTTCAACACATCATAACTCCGTGGCGGCATGTTGTTGGTACGATTTCGGTTGTACGCTTCCCCGATTCGGACCCACATTTGTTCCAATTTTTGTGCGTTGCCTACCACAGAGTCTGTACTAATATCAAGCCAACAACTTGCAAGAAGAGAGTTTTCTTCATCAGAGTAAGTTTTCTTTTTTAGAGCTGGAACCCTTGGTGGTTCAGCGGCGGCTTCAAAGTTGGCAGAGAGATTAATCCGATCTAGTCCGATTGGAGAGAATTGAGACGAGAAGGGGGACGAATGTTGAGAAGTTGAGGTGTCTCTGTCTGTATCCGAGGAATCAGTGCTGGGTCTTCTTGATGAATTTGCGCCCATTATCGGACGAAACCCGTATTGCGGAACTGGCCTATAGGGACTTTGATCTGGATGCCCGTAGTATGATGCACCAGATGAATTGAGCGGATTGAATTGAGTGTTTCCACCTTCCGAAAAATCTGGAAAATATGGAAAATGGGCTGGATAATTTTGGGGATGAAAATTTGGATTTTCAGGACGGTAGTTGGTGTTTGGAGGACGAAAATTGATTTCTGGAGGCGTTGCGTTTTTTCCATAATTTGAAGAATTGCCCCATTGATTCCATGAATCTTTGTCCATTTTTTCAGAGGAGAAATGTATAGAAGATTGAAATTTTAAGAGTAGTAGAGGATGAAGAAAATGGTGATTGTTGAACATATATTTATAGGAATTTTTTTTTTCAATAAAAAATACTGAAAATAATTGCTACATTTTAAAAAATTATAATAAAAAAAGGGAAGAAAAATCCGTTTGCAACGGCTATATTGTCTCCTAAAGTATATCCAAAAATTCAAAGCAATAAAAGAAAAAAAAAAAAAAAAAAGCTGAAAAAACGAAAAAAAATAAATAAATATTAAATTGGGGGGGGGGGGGGGGACAGCCTGCAGGCGCGGGCCCCACGCCGCGCGCCGCCCGCGCGCGTGGGGGCCACGCGCCTGGCCAGCGCCTCCCCTTGCGCGCGTTTTCTCCACCTCCGCCAAGCCCCACTCTCACCTGACCCCTCTCTCTCCTCAAATTCCTGGGGTGTGAATTCACTACCCAGGGATAATACCCCTACCCCAAAATTCCCTCCCCATTGATTAAATACCCCAACTCAGATTTTTTTACCTTTCCATGTCAGCATCTCTCTCCTCAATGGGGATGCTCAATAATAGGTGCAGTGGCCAGTGAGAGAAGGGTAAATTAATGTTTTGAAGAATAATTTGTGGTGCGTAGAGAGGTAGTGGTGGTTAATAAAATTTCCTATTAATGTTCTTATTTTGAAACATAATTGTTTATTTTTTGGATAAACTAGGATTGTTTACTTTTTATTTTATTTTAATAATTTCGAAAATTTTTGTTGTAAAGGAGAAAAATGACACATTTTTAGGAATGTTTGTACCCAGATTTTTAGTATCTCAATTTTAATTACACACTTAGCATGCTTAAATCAACACAGTGCGGTAAAACATCTATAAATTAAGAATATTGTAATCGAAATAATTTATTATTTGAGAGGTATTAAATTATTAATAATTTACTAATTTAAAGAGTTTTTGCAATACAATGAATAAATTTTATTTTCATAAAGGTGAACGCATCTAATTATTATATATTCGTTGAACTAATGTAATTAATATATTCATCATAATAATCAAATACATAATACTATAACTTGACTGCAGATAAAATTCAAAGTATAAAATGAATACAATTCACTTGCAACCATGTGTTCATGTACAACAACATAACAGAGCTAAATAAGTTCAATGTACAATCATTGGTAAAGAACTAAGTGAATGCATTTAATATTAATTGATGTATCATATCTATCATGATAGGTATGGCCCAGCAACTCCGGGTCGGGTCAAAACTCCGAGCCGGATCAACCCGACCCGAAGCAACTGAGCTCAGGAAAGCAAGCTCAACAACCGGCCCAGAAGCGTGCATGAACCTTGAGCAGCCCAATCGCGGCGTATTTGGAAAATAAGATCCCCACGATCTTCTTCCAACTTCCATGCAGAGATGATAGCCGCAATTGTAGGGATTTAGTTAGGGTTTGAGTTGAGTAGTATAAATAGGAGAATTGTACTCAGAATTAGGGTTGGCACTTTGTTCTCCTAAACTATTACGTTTAAGCTTGACAAATATAGTGAAGAAACACCTCGGGAGGTGATATTTTAAGCCCGTGGACGTAGATCTCTGGATCGAACCACGTACATCCTGTGTTCTTTGATTTTCTTGCGTTGATTTACGTTACAAACTGATTTTCGTTCGGAGTTCATTTGATAACAGGATTGCGCATTATCAATTGGCGCCGTCTGTGGGAACGTTTGGCAAGAAAACCCTAGTTTTTCATCGCAATCGCTATGGTGAATACTCGTAGGTCCGCTAATCCTACTCGGTCCCGTCGTGATCCTCCTGTGGACCAGATTCCGCCGCCCCGTCAACGGAACCAAGATCCGCCTGCGGAGCATGCTAACATGCCGAATCATCCCCCTGCTGATGATCCAGCTCCAGTTAATCCCCCGCCAGCCCCCGAGCTGTCGCAGGTGCAACGGGTCTTTCTTCAGGAACACGCCGCTTTGTTCCAAGAATGGAACGACCGGCGCGCACACTCTGGTGAACGTGCCAACAATGGCACGGTGCATGCGAGAAATCCACCCCAGGATTTGTCACGTGACTTGGACGAAGATCCCCCTCATCGAGCGAGACTTGAGCGTCGACGATGGAGGACAGCTTCTCCGGTGGATAACCGCAGTTCTAATGGGTCAAGGCCTCGAGACGTCCACGAGGGCGTACATCGCCGAGAACCTGCGGCCGTCCCGAAGCGTGCTCGCTTAGACCAATCCCGTGTGCTGGACCCCATGTAACAAGAGCAAGCCCAATTTGCCGCGGAGCTTGACAAGGTTTTGGGTCTTGATGCCGACGGGGAGATCATCACCCCATTCTCTGACGAGATTCTTGCTGTCCCACTCCCTGATGGTTTCAAGCTTCCCCCAGTGGCCGTATATAACGGCACTGGGGATCCAAGTAATTTCTTGAACGCCTTTAAGTATGCAATGTTCAACCGCAATTGCACTCCTCACCACTTGTGCAAGGTGTTTCCTGAGTATCTCCAGGACGAGGCTAGACTTTGGTTCGATTCTCTACCACGGGGTAGCGTTACTTCTTTTCGGGATCTTGCCGAACATTTTTGGGCGCGTTTTCATACGCGGGCAAAGCCCATGGCCACCTTGGCGGACCTCATGAATATGGAACAGCGAGATGGAGAAACTGTCACCCAATTTCTTGATCGCTTTACGGCGGAGAGTCTTAAAGTGGGGAGCCGGTCAGATGATGTTATCATCAATGCCTTCATGAATGGCCTTCGTCCCGGACCGCTCTACACCGAGCTGGTCCGGAACCCTCCAGCTACAACCCGGGCTTTGTTTAACATTGTATGCAGATACGCTAAGGCTGAGGAGCAGACTCGCCGTAAGCGTGAGAAGCATGCTAGCAAACGGCAGTTCGATAGAGCACAAGCCGGGCCCAGTACTCGGCCTAGTGCCTTCTCTCGTCTAAACCGAGGACGTCCAGAATCTCGCGGAGATATCCCACAACTTACTCCGCTTACAAAATCACGAGCCGAAATTCTTTCTGTTCACAAGAATGATCTGCGGTCGTGTCTGCGGATGACCGCTCCGGCAGAAAAGCGTAACCGCGACAAGTGGTGCGCATACCACTATGATCATGGACATGAAACAGAGGAGTGTAGAGAGCTCGGCAAAGAAATTGAAGATTGTCTAAAGAAAGGTTTCCTACGGTAATATGTTGCTCGGACCGACGATAGGTCTCGGTCAGGCCAGAATAGAGGTTCACATCAAAATTGCGGAAGCTATAATGACCGTGGTTCACGACAAAACAGGCCGCAATGGCAGAATAACAGGCCTGGGCACAACAACTATGCGCGGTAGGACCAAGGAAATCGTCAACAACCCCACTTTTTGCCGCCACCGCCTCCTCAGGGAGGACCCGAAGACAATCCGTCTACTCATGTTATAAACGTGATTTATGGAGCCATCCCCACCGGGGCTTCCAGGAGTGCCTTGAAGGCGGAAGCACGCCGGCCTCCTCCCGAGGAGCCGCGTCACAAACGCATCTACCAATCTGAAACCGTCAGTTTTACTGACAAAGATCCTGTTCCCGAGCTCACCCCACATACCGACGCCATCATCATTGACATGGCTGTAGCTAATGTCACGATAAAGCGAGTTTTCGTCGACAATGGAGCCGCAGTCAGTGTCATATTCACCGACTATTTTAAAAAAATGGGGATTTCTCGTGAGCAGCTTCGACCGGCCCCCGGGCCGCTACAGACCTTCACCCAGGGTGAAGTCCAACCTGAAGGAGTTATTAACCTCCCCGCATCTCTTGGAACTTATCCCGCGATAAAAATCATCTTCGTGGATTTCTATGTGGTTAATTCTCCGTCCCCATACAACATGATTTTGGATCGGGACTGGCTTACCCCGGCGAGAGCCGTTTGCTCCACATACCACCTCGCGCTGAAATTTCCTACATCACATGGCGAGGTGGCTATCCGCGGCAATCAGCGAGTCTCCAAGGAATGCATGTATGTCGCGCTAAAAAAGGCAACAAATGTTCCCCCCAAGCCACAGTTTCAGGTAACAACCTCGGCTCTCACACCTGATTCATCTACATCGCTAGGGGACAACACTGTTCAGGTGCCGCTTGATCCAGCCAAGCCTGAACAAACTGTAACTGCCGGCGCTGTGGATGTGCCGTGGTTACATAATGCCATCATTCAGACCTTGCGGGAGTATTCTGAAGTCTTCGTATGGTCTCCCTTGGACATGCCTGGGGTCTCTCCGGATATCATAACTCACAAGTTGAATATTGATCCCAATGTGAAGCCCATACAACAAAAACGGAGGAAATTCGCTCCGGAGCGGAACGCAGCCATCCGAATTGAAGTACAACAGCTTCTAGATGCAGACGTCCTGTTTGAAGTACATTACCCTTCTTGGTTGTCTAAACTGGTGATGGTAACAAAGTCCAGCGGGGCATGGAGAATGTGCGTAGATTTCTCTGATCTTAACAAGCACTGTCCAAAAGATTGTTATCCTTTGCCCTCTATCGACCAAAAAGCCGAAGCCATTACTGGACACACGACACTTTGCTTCTTGGATCTATACAAGGGATACCACCAAATCCATATGGATCGCTGGGACGCACTCAAAACGGCATTTATCACTGACTTCGGATGCTTTGCCTTCTAGAAAATGCCTTTTGGGCTCAAGAACGCGGGACCACGTTTTTCGAGGTCAAATTGGTCGTAATATTGAGGTATATGTTGATGATCTTGTTATAAAAAGTACCTCTCAATCTGCATGTGTGCAAGACATTGCGGAAACATTAAGCACCTTGCGGCGTTATAATTTGCGTCTCAATCCGGCAAAATGCACCTTCGGCGTTGGCTCCGGAAAATTTCTGGGCTATGTGGTCTCACAGCATGGCCTTCAGGCCAATCCGGCCAAGATTCGAGATGTATTGGATCTGCAACCGCCGAAGACGGTAAAAGATGTTCAGCGCCTTACCGGTGGTCTAGCGGCCCTGAATCGTTTCCTATCTAAGGCCGCGGAGCGCCAGCTTCCATTCTTTAAAATTCTGCAGCAGGAAAACAAATTTGAGTGGACCCCGCAGTGCACCGAAGCTTTCGAGGCCCTAAAGCACCATATTAAGCAGTTGCCTACTATGTTCGCTTCTCTCCCCGGAGAGCCCTTATATGTATATTTGGCCTCCGCCGAGGAAGCCATCAGCGCGGCTCTTGTGCGCAAGGCTAATGGAACTCAGCACCCCGTATATTTTGTGAGCCGAGCACTCCAAGGGGCGGAAACCTGGTACTCCGTGATGGAGAAAATAGTGCTGGCCCTCGTCATGGCGGCCCGACGTCTGCGGCCTTATTTCCAAGGACGTGATATCAGGGTTCTTACTAATCACCCCATTCGTTAAATTCTTGTCAAGCCCGATGTGTCAGGGCGCCTCGCTAAGTGGGCTATCGAGCTGGGAGAATATGACATTCAATTTCTCCCACGCCGAGCCATCAAGGGTCAAGCTCTCGCAGATTTTTTGGCCGAGGTGCCAGTGGATAACCCCGAACCGTCTGCAAATAATGCCGGTCCTAACCCCACTGCCCTCAAAGCTCCAACCCGTAAGTGGCAACTATATGTGGATGGTGCCTCCGCTGTACGAGGAAGTGGGGCAGGGGTCCTTCTCATTGGCCCCGGGAGCGTTGAAATCAAGTACGTCCTACGGTTTAAATTCAAGGTGACTAATAATGAAGCGGAATATGAGGCAGTCCTTGCCGGGCTTCGGCTCGCTCAATCCTTTGCAGCCTCCCATCTCCAGCTCTTCACGGATTCCGAGGTTATCTCTAATCAAATCAAAGGCACCTACACGGCCAAGGATGAAACGTTGAAAAGGTACCTCGCTTTGACACTCAAACTTTTGTCAACTTTTGCTTCGGTTGATATCTAGCAGGTACCTCGTAAACAGAATGTTCAAGCTGATGCTCTCAGCAAAATGGCCTCCGCGGTCCTTACAAACATGTCTCCGGACATCATAGTCGAAGATGCCCTTCATCCGGCAATTCATGAGGCCACAGTCTCCGTATTGACTGAACGCAGTCCCAATTGGATGACCCCGATCATCCATTATCTACGGGATGGTATGTTGCCGACTGACAAATTGCAAGCTCGGAGGATAGTTCTTAAGGCACCTAAGTATGCACTCCACGATGGGATTTTGTACCGCCGGTCGTACTTACAACCGAGTCTTCGGTGCCTTGCTCCTGCCCAGGCTGATCAGGTTCTTCGGGAATTTCACGAGGGAGCCTGTGCCAGCCATATTGGTTCACGGACGTTGACCAAGAAAGTTCTTCGGTGGGGGTACTACTGGCCCACATTGTTTAACGATGCCCATGATTTGGTGGCCAAGTGTGACAAGTGTCAGCGACACTCTCGCGTAAAGCATCTACCGTAAACCGAGCTCACTGGCATACAAAGCGCCTGGCCATTTATCCAATGGGGAATTGATATTGTGGGCCCGTTTTCGGTGGCTCCGGGGGGACTCAAATTCCTTGTGGTTGCTGTTGATTACTTCACCAAATGGGTTGAAGCCGAACCTCTCACCGCCATCACTGGTCAGAACATCTTGAAGTTTGTCTGACGTAATATCATATGCCGCTTCGGCATCCCGAGCACCATTATCTCAGACAACGGCAAATAGTTCGCCAATGACCCCTTCCAGTCATGGTGCGAGGAGCTCCACATTAAGCAAATTTTTACCTCGGTCGCTCATCCTTAAGCCAATGGTCAAGTCGAAGTCACCAATCGCACACTCCTTACGGGTCTAAAGAAACGCTTAGCTCAAGCCAAGGGTCTTTGGGCCGAGAATCTTCCGCAGGTTCTTTGGGCTTATCGCACCACACCGCACACCTCGACCGGAGAAACCCCTTACAGCCTCACTTATGGTTCCGAGGCCGTCATTCCTGCGGAAATCGGCGTGCCTAGTCCCTGCCTCGTGGCTTTGGATCCCGAGGCTAATAATGAAGCCATCTGTGCTAACTTAGACGAGCTCGAATATCGTCGTGATCAATCTTTCATCCAGCAAGCCAAGTGTAAGCAACGCGCAGCTCGGTATCACCACCTCCGGGTTCGGGGTACTCAATTTAATGTCGGAGACTTGGTACTTCGGCTCAACTCAGCTAGCAAGGCCGCCCCTGAGGGTAAATTGCATGCCGCCTGGGAAGGCCCTTATCGCGTCACTGCCGCGCATGACTCCGGGTGCTACCAGTTAGCGCATCTTGATGGAACTCCGATTCCCCGAACCTGGCATGTTACCAACCTAAGGCGTTTCTATTTATGAGCACCAAGTCACAAGTATTGTTTCTACCTTTACATTCCTTGTCGATTATTGTAATACCCGCGCCTCTCACAACTCACTTGCCAATATAATTTTTTTGCATTTCATGCATTTCATATTGTTATGTGCTATTCGCATGATAGTTTGACAGTAATTAATTTGTTATATTTATTACATCATTTTATATTTTGCGACTAATTTGGACATGTTTACCTTGGTAGTCAAGAACCCCCTACTCTAAAATATTGGGACATGCTACAAAATTTAAGACTACACGTGACAAGTTTAAAATATGGAACATTAGGTAGTACGTGGAAGTGTTAAATATGTAAAGGGGTTTTATTGTCGGAATAACAACAACTACAACAACAACAACAATAACAACAACAACAACAACAACAACAACAATAATAATAATAATAATAATAATAATAATAATAATAATAATAATAATAATAATAATAATAATAATAATAATAATAATAATAATAATAATAATAAAAGAAGGGAAGAGATAATGTGTAAGGCGGTGGATCATTATCTATTCCCGGTTATATAATTTCTATGGACTCTTATATAATTAACCTAAGCCATTATCTATCTAATGAGCTACTCTAACAAAAGGGAAAGGAGGAGAATCAACTAGCAGGTATCCTCTAAATTTATACCATGACTAATATTGTTTTACATTTAAATCAATTATGAAGAATAAAATAGATAGTTTGTTATAACTTAATTTGAGGCATCAAGATGAAGTGGGTTCAGGGCAATTGCAAAGCTTAATAATCTTCATTATCTTGAGTTAAGGATTATATTTACAAGGTATGAGTTTAATATTGTAATGATATTCTAAGATAGTTAGGAAAGTAAATGTTAAACCTGTCCAGATTTTTTTTTGGAATGGACATCCATTTTTTTTGTTGATTCCGACCCCTGTGCAATATGAATTTGAAAAAGTACAAAACATAAAAGTTGTAGCCTGATGTGTTAGCTTTACAACCCAATTGGAATCATATAAATATCAAATTTGTAGAAAAAGTAAGAGCCTTATTACTAAAATGCGACGAAACTGGAAATTCCGAACTAAAAATACTTAATAACCTGGAATTTGATAAATTGTGTATTAATTCGATTTGAAATTATCGTAGATTGATTACCACTGTGGAATAGGAAATCTCAAAAGCTACTTCGGAGGAGAGGTAAGTAGAAATCCATCTCCAACTACAATGCTTGAACATAGTATTTGTGTTTATTATTTGTGATAATTGATTGTTATATGTGTTGTTGTATACCTTTGTATAAAGTGTTTTCTTCCGTTGCTAAAAACAAACTGATGTGCATTAATCATGAGCATTAGCATCTACAATAATTATATGTGTACATATAAGAAGTCAAAATAGCGTAATTTCATAAGTTGATAATGTTTTGGGGTTGGTCACCATTGGCACATTGAGAGTTATATATTATATATGGTGTCTCTCGGGATGCTTCCGGTGGCAGGCGTGCACGCGGAAGAGGTTCCCACTTCAGTACCTTTATGATGATGGGTACGGGAAAAGGTAGACTTTCCGGTGGACTGCAGGAGCAGGCAGGAGGCGGACCCCTGGTAGTCTCGGGAGGATAGCCACTTGGTCGTACCAACCATCACTGATATCTCGGGTGGACTATAAGGGGGGAGGAGGGACCCTTGGTAGTCACGAGTATGGCCAATGAGTGATATTCTGGTAAGGTTGTGCCAGTGAAGGGAGCCAATTCCCACGAAAACGGTTTTCTTTTTAGTAGAGTTAAAAGAAATGGTTTTGTAAATTGCATCTCATCATTCACGCATTTGTCATGCATAATTTCTGCTTACTGAGCTTTAGCTCACGTAGTTCTTGCATTGTAGGTAAGATTGACTACGCATGAGCTTGATGACTGATCTGGCATGCGGTTGAAGCTTCTGGAAGTTTTGGGACCTCGTGTATATGAATGACGACCTGTGGGGCTAAACCTTGGACTCACTATGTTTTTGCTAGTGTTTTAATAATCTTTTTGGACACGTTCAAATTATGGAACTTTAATATGTATATTTCTGTAAATATGGTGTTGAATGGAGTGTGACACATTTTTACTCGATCTGGATCTATGTAAATATATGCAGGTGAGATTTTGGTTTTGAAGAAGTATTCCAAATCGTTAATTTTGGAGAAAAAAATATACAGATTTTGTAAGACTAAAAACCAGTATAAAATAAGTTTTTACAAGGGTGGGTGTGACAATTATTTTCTAGTTCCCCTACTGTCGCGTTTTCTTGGTTATAAGTTCCCTTGTATTTTTTAGTTGTTCCGACAATTATGTTGAATACAGTTTTTACTTTACGAATCTTACTGTACTTTATTCTACGCTATGGGGATGCCCTAGCTTCGACTTACTATTATTATCCGTCTCCGGACAGTTTGATCTCTTGCCCGATCCGTCCGGGGAGATTAACATTTGGTCCCCGGACTTATATTCCCTCTCGCCTGTTTCACCGGAGAGGTCCTTAACTCCCGTCTGATCTGTCCGGGGAGATTCTTTGCCTTGTTTTTCTAACAGGCATCATGTACATATGGTGCTCCCGAGTACCTGTTAAAGTAATTACGCATGCATCCCGTTTAAAAGTTCATTACTTTTCGTTCAAAATACATTTCATTACATACCAAAATGTTTCTACCATTTTTATCCTCCACAAAAATTTCTTTCCGTTACTACATACAACGCTACAAAAGTAAAACCTATTTTCAGCCTCCGAGCCAATACTCGGCGCTCTGTGTTGAGACCCGTCTCGGGAACTCCTCCGTGTCCTCCGGGATCCCGACGCTTCTCGGCTTTGAGCCCCGGCTCTTTCCCTACTACGGCTCCCTCTGCGCCGAGGACTCACCCTTGGCACTTGTCTTGGGGCATCGCCCCTCGCCCTGCCCCGAGGACTCGGCTGAGGCGCTGGTCTCGATGTCTTGGCCCATTCCGCGGGATCCCACTCCGCGGGGTCCATCACCTCGATCTCCTCAGCCAGCTTCTCGACCTCCTCTTCCGCAAAAACTACAGGGACTTCCTCCACTGCAGTTACCGGGGCCGGCTCTTGGATTACTATCACTTTACTTTTTCCCGCCGGTTTCTTTTTACCCTTCCGAGGCGCTTTCGCAATCTCTTGGCCCCGGCTGGAGCTCGCGATATACTCTACGGCAGTGTGCCGCCACCTGCCGCGCCCTCTCAGTCCTTCGTACATATTCAGGAGTAACTCCAGCACCTCCCGCTTTCTTATAAGCTCCGAGGACTCCGCATGACCCGTCGTCATCAGCGATGAAATTTCGCCTTGAATCTCGGTGATCTGCTCCTCAACATCTTCGAAAGTCAGCAGGCCATATTCTGTTAGTATCCGGTCATACTCCCTTTGATGGATTATGATGCGGTCCAGTTCGGCCACCGTTGACAAGTACTTCAGTTCCTGGTCTCTAGCCTTCTCCGCGGCCTTGGCCCGTGCCTCCTCGGCCTCTTTGGCCCTTCTCTCCGCTATGGCCACCCTTCTTTCCAACTGAGGCACCACTTGCTTTTGCAGGTTATCCTTCTCCCCGCGGAACCAGTCTAAGGACTGCATGAGTTTCTTTATTGTATTATGCAGCTCCGCGGTATCCTCCTGATCGGACAACACAATCAGTGCAAAAGAAAAAAACTCAACACATCGCTGGGCAATTATTCCATCATATGGACAACTCACATTTATATTCAAAAAGACGAGCATACATTGTCAAAGGTTTTTACAACAGAATTACAAATATTCTTATCATCTATTATATTAAGACAGGGCATCAAAATTGTGGGGAACGACTAACCTCCCCCTCTTCGGTTCCTTCGACTGCCTCCGGCACCCCCCCGTCCTCCTCCTCCACCTCCTGCACATCTCCAATCACTCCTGCCTCATTTCCCACGGTCTCCGAGGAGATTTCCATGCGTGGCGGTGGTTCTTTTTTTCGGGGCTCTGGGACGAACTCACCCCGGCGAAATGCCAGGAACTCTTGGTCTTGGTCCACCTCGCAGTTTGTGATCTCCTCGGCACTTAAGATCTTCTTCTTCTCAGCCAGTGCCTTCACGAGGGGCCACTCCGGGACACGAGACAGAGCATCATAGTACACCTCCTCCACCCCTCCCACGGCGTTAAAGTCATATCCGAACTCCGGACGGTAGACGTCCACATTCGGATAGACTTCTTTGATTTTCTCCAGTAGCACTGAGCGGGTGGCCGCATCCCCAACTCTGACGAAGTTGGTCTGAAAATCGAGGAAGGTGCTCGTCTGAAACAGCTTCTCGGCAAACGCCCTCAGCACCGCCTCTTGCCCGTCCACCACAGCCGCTTCCCGGGCCTTTATCTCTGCCCGCAGTTCGACCGTTTCACCGCAAAGTGCTCCTGCCTCCGCCTCCACTTCGCGCAACCCGCGCGACCTCCTTCTCCACCAGGGCGGCCCTCTTGCGCGCCTCGGACAGATCATGCGTTAATCTGTCGTTGCCCGCGCGCAGTTCCCTTGCCATCTCGGCCAGTTCCTCTTTGGCCTCCCTCTCACTCCTTCAGCCAAGCTCCATTATTCCCCGCGCCAAGCGCAACAGCTCCTCGGCATCCGCCCCCTCCAAGCCCAATACACTTATGGGCCCGTGCTCCTTCAACAAAGCAAATACCCGAATCAGCTCCGCAATTTATAGAGAACATTAACTAAGTTTTCACCTCGGCAGAGGATTATGCATGCTTTACCTCAGCGCTCTCCTCCGTGCGGAGTCTTTTGGCCATCGCCGGAGGTGTCACGAATGGTTCCGACCTCCTTTTTGTCCCGGGGGTTGACCCCGTTGCCACCCCTCGCCCCTCCGACCCAGCTGATGGCCTTGGACTAGGCGACACCCTCCCTCTGGGAGACACTTCGGTCGCTATGCCCTTTTCCTTTGCTGCTACGGGCACCGCGGGGCTTCCAGCCGGTTCCTTTCCAAAGCGTCCCACTGCATACAAAAATTGGAGTTAGTCCTGCACAAAAGGCCAATATTACACAGATATAAGAGTTCCTACCCTCCTCGGCAACCCCGGCTCCCGACTCCTGCCCCCGGGTGGACACCCCCTCTGCATCGCCCGAGTAATATAGGTTCAATCCTGCCTCCTCCAGCTCCGCCTCGGTGCAGAGGGTCTTGAATGTCCCCACTGCACGGAATTGCCCCACCTCCTCGGTCTCCGGTTCCACCACCGGGGCATTATCCAACACCTCCTCCCTCCTCCACCTCGGGAGGGCCACGCCTGTCTTTACATAGATAAATTTCTCCTTCCACCCCTCTACCTTGCTCGGGTTTTGTACTTTGAAACTGCCTCGGGCCCGGGGGCTGAAGGAGTACCAGCCTTTTGATTTCTCGAGGGCCTTCAGTTGGAAGAAATACCTGAACAATTCTGTATTTGGTTCTATCTCAGCATTCTTGCATACCACGGTAAACCCGACTACTTGCCTCATGGCATTGGGCGCTAATTGGCTCAGGGCGATGTTATAATACCTCAGCAGCTGTATAACGATGTCCCAGAGGGGGAATCTTAACCCTATCTTCAGATGATCTATATATATGCTAATGAAGCCCTTCGGCGGGCAACAAGCCCTGTCGCCAGGCTCCAGCACTATGTACTCTAAGTTAAACGGAAAGTAAAATGAGAGGATCAGGATTTCTATTTGCACCCGTGTCATCCGCAGTGCTACCACCGAAACTTCGAATTCCTCCTCCAGACATTCCCCAAATCCCACTGCCCGGGTACCGGACTCCATCAAGTCGGCCCTATACACCATCCTATTCACTAGTCTTTCTGGGATAATAAAGCGTATGGGTGGTACATTTAGCGGGGCTTTTATCAGTTCCTACTTCCCTAATTGAAGAAGAAGACGATGAAGAAGACATACTTACTTGATCTTGGTTTGGGATGAATCACAAGTGCACAGAGGAGTCTCCCTCTTTTCCCGCTTTCTGAAACTTGCAATCGCAAATGAGGAAGATGAAGTATACTGTGCATCTATTTCTATATATATACTCTTGAACAACGGCTTAGATCTAGCCTTTTCAAATTTTGCGTCTCAGATTCGCGCGTGATGCTCACGTGCTTTACAGTTCCCAAGGCGCGTGGGGAACAAGCTCCTTGGAAATCTCCAAACGCGTCACTTCACATCCCTCTCTCTCATGATGGCGCCGCCAATCACATCAACCTCATTCTTGGCCAGGAAGTTTTGGGGCTCACTCCGGTGTCTCCTTCACCTCGAAAAAATTACAGTTCGCTTCCACTAAACCTTATTGCCCTCGGGGTACTCCGGATTCGGCTCCGATCGACTTCCCCCCCCCCCTCCCCGGGATGCTTCACTACGGATCAGGACGACTCCTTCGCCTCGGGGTCATACAGTTCGGTCCGATTTGGTCCTCGTGGATCCCATCACTCCGGGTGTGGACTATCTCGGCTCCAGCTAATTCTCGGACCTTAGGGGAACTTCGGCTCGACATTGACGACATCCCATCTTGCTCATTGCTTCGTTGCCTCGCTCAAACTCAGCACCTGTTATACCTCACCCTACTTATAACCGCAGCTCCTCCCTCGCTCCGGCTGGTGGGGGGGCCTCTGATAGGTATGGCCCAGCAACTCTGGGTCGGGTCAACACTCCGGGCCGGATCAACCCGACCCGAAGCAACTGAGCCCAGGAAAGCAAGCTCAACAACCGGCCCAGAAGCGCGCATGAACCTTGAGCAGCCCAATTGCAGCGTATTTGGAAAATAAGATCCCCACGATCTTCTTCCAACTTCCATGCAGAGATGATAGGCGCAATTGTAGGGATTTAGTTAGGGTTTGAGTTCAGTAGTATAAATAGGAGAATTGTACTCGGAATTAGGGTTGGCACTTTGTTCTCCTAAACTATTACGTGTAAGCTTGACAAGGATAGTGAAGAAAGACCTCGGGAGGTGATATTTTAAGCCCGTGGACGTAGATCTCCGGATCGAACCACGTACATCCTGTGTTCTTTAATTTTCTTGCGTTGATTTACGTTACAAACTGATTTTCGTTCGGAGTTCATTTGATAACCGGATTGCGCATTATCATATCATAAAAGGAAATTCTATATAAATGGAATACAAATTTATAAAAATCATACAAGACAATAACTTCTCATCTAAAAGATGTCCCAAAAGCGACAATGACAGATAAAATTTGTAAAGCGTTGTGTGAGTTTAAAAGAGATCACCCCACATGCACTCAAAAAGATTTGGTATCGTGACTTGATGAAAAATATAATTTGAAAGTTAGTCAAGCTACAATATCAAACACACTCAAGAGATCATCTGAATATCTTTCGACTAACTTACAAATAGGAGGAGATATCAAGCGACACAAACCGAAAAAATATCCAGATATGGAGAAGGTTGTTTTTTAGTGGTTTCTCCAACATCAGGATCGTGTGAGTATGACCTGAGAGTTGATTTTGGAGAAGGCAAATGATGCAATGAAAATTTTATACCCACAATTTTGAGTAAAAACTTTCTTAAGGTTGGCTTGAAAAATTCAAGTTGAGACATGGTATCAAGTCATTTCGTCGTTTTGGGGAGAACGACTTGGTTGACATACAAGAAATAGAGAAGCAATTGGAATCCATTAGGGAAAAAATAGGCCAATTCCTTATAAAAGATGTTATCAATATGGATGAAATTGGTTTGTTTTACAGGTTACAACCTGATCGTTCTCTTGCAACTAAGCAATTGGAAGGAAGAACACAAGATAAAGAAAGGCTCACATTTGTTATCTTTTGCAATGAGGATGACTCCGAAAAAAATCTTCTATGGATTATCGAAAAATATGCAAAGCCTCGTTGCTTCAAAAATATCATACAAATAGTTTGGATTTTCATTACCATGCCAACAAATGGGTCTCGATGACTAGTGTGCTTTTTGAGGAGTATATTCAATGGTTTGACTAGAAAATGCATGGCAGAAATTTTTTGTTTGTGATAGATAATTGTCCAGCACATCCAAGAAATATCAAAGGGTTACAAAATGTTAAGTTATTCTTCTTGCCACCTAATATGACATAAAAAATCCAACCTTGTGATGCTAGGATAATAAGAGCTTTCAAGATGCATTATCGATAGAGATTTTACCGTAGAATATTAAAAGGCTATGAGGTGGGACAATTTGATCCGGGAAAGATAAATATTTTTGATACTATGAGTCTTGCAGCCTCAGCTTGGACGATAAATGTTCACCAAGTCATGATAGCAAATTGTTTCCGATATTGTGAAATTCGCTCAGGCGGTGAAGGATCAGATAATTTAAATGATCCCAATATTGAAGAAGGCATTCAAGAAATAGAGACAATGATAAATGATCTCG
This sequence comes from Ajuga chamaepitys, assembly GCA_958295605.1. Taxonomy (NCBI): domain Eukaryota; kingdom Viridiplantae; phylum Streptophyta; class Magnoliopsida; order Lamiales; family Lamiaceae; genus Ajuga; species Ajuga chamaepitys. The sequence goes on along the minus strand of OY282498.1, from coordinate 35,781,891 downwards.
GTTACCGCAACAAAATGAATGTTAATAGCATATTGAATTACTCAGATGAAAGTGATACATGTTTTGAAGTTCAGAGCTTAGAAGAAATTGTAGCAACCATCATCCACAATAATGTGGAGGATGACGACGAGGATGATACGGTACCGTTGGAACCAGTTATGAAGAAGGAAACACTTATTGCATCAAGAATGTTACACAACTTTTTGGTGCAATTTGAGAATACAACACCAGAATAAAAAAAAATTAGAGATGAGCTCCAAGTAGATTTGAGTTTTACCAAGAAGCAATCTAGCTACTATAGATTCTTATTTTACTAAATTGTCATAGTTATTTTTGTAATTTGAAGAAATTATTAATTTATGATATCAATGGAATCACTATGGTTTTTTTTAAAATTATGATCTTATTATCATATCAAAATTTGTAGATTTTTTAACTTGCCTGAGTTGGGATCGGAGAAAATTATTATTTTAAAGAGTTTATTAATGTCTGAAGTATTAATTTATGGAGTATTAATTTATGAAGTATTAATTTATAGAGGTTTTACTGTAGTAAGTAATAATGGTTGTATCGGGGTGGAGTAGGGTAGTATATATGCCACATTATAAATTTAATGTAAATAATTTGAACGTGTTTAAAGTTAGAGAATGCTGAGTTAAATTTAAAAGAATGTGTTAATGAATATATTTTATTGGGATTTGATCATCTCAATGAATTGAGGGGAACTATAAGTAAACACAAAGATGCATGAATTAGTAGGTAATAATGATTAAATGGTAAAAAAAGAATAGTATTATATTTGTATAGAGGTGATAGAGGTGGAAGTGGATTCGGTGCATTTTGTTTAAAACTGCACAAGGTGCAGTGGACTCAAAATATATCTTTTACCCTCAACGCCACACTCCTGCTCTCTCTTTTTTTATTATATACATATAATATATATATATAGGAGTATTATTTATTTCCCTTATATTTTTTGTGTTTTTCTTTTTTTTTTTTTTAGAATGGCCTTTTGTTTTATTGAACTGACACCATTCTTCTTCTTCTTTTTTTTTTTTTTTTTAATTTCATTAATACTTCCCTTGCCCAAAAAATTCCACCTGCATCATAGTATTTCAGTTGAATAAGCTTTTAAGGTAAGCCCAGTTTTTGTTATAAATAACCATTCGATTCATTGTATTTGTGATCATATAATATTGTGCTAAGTTTTTGTTGAGTTATATCTTTTACTTTTACGTTGTTGGACTTTCTTATTGACGTGTTTGTGCAAATTAATTTTGGTGGAAAATATTAAGAGATTAAAAAAAAAAAATGAATATACTCTTTTAAGTACATATAAAATGTAGGGGAGGAAATGGATTTAGAATGCTTAAAATGGATATTTTGTTGTATTCTTAAACAAAACTTATATAAAATAGTAACAACAAAAAATTAAAATAGAATGTAGAAAGAAAAACTATTAAAATAGAATGTCAAAAGGAAAAAATGAGGCAGAATATATATATATAATCATGAAATTAGTTACAAATTTAGAGTTTTTTTTTTTTTTTTAATCAAGTTGCTACATAACAAATAAATTATAGTTAAAAATAATTTTTTTTCCAAAAAGATAAAAGCACAAATAAATTGCTTGTTTCATTTTAGTCTTTATATATATATATAGTATATCAAATTAACATTTCTTTTTCATGGTCTTTAATTTAATACCTATATTGCATATTGAAAAATAAATTACGTTAAGAAAATATTATTGTTTGTCGATCATTTCGGTTAGATTTGTATATGTAATATGAATTTAATTGTTTTTGTTGGGTTTGGGTCTCAAATAAAAAGCTATAAGTATTTAAAAAAAATCTTTATTTTTATTAATATTTATTAAATTAATTATAAAATGATTAGTCAATTTAATTTTTAACAACTTTAGTTTTATTCTATCAACAAATTCATAAATTTATCTTTATTAATATAACTAGTATCGTCCTTGTGCAATGCACAGTTTGTATATTTAACATAATATCTAATAAGAGTTAATATATTTTATTGTTATAATATAGTGAATATTGTAACCAACATATATAATAAGTGATAAAAAAAATATGTTTGTTAATAAAAAAAGACCAATTAAAAATATTGAAAAGTTATGACATATTTATATTGATTTATCTAAGATATGACTATTTCGTTCATCCTTGCATATATATATATAAAGAGAGAGAGAGAGAGAGAGAGAGAGAGAGAGAGAGAGGGGTCAGAATGGTCAGGTCGGGCCAACAAATAAAATTAGGTTGGACCGGGCCTAGCTAGATTTTTTCAGGCCGCAGAAATGCTAAGCCAGCCCATCATCGGACCATTAGGTTATGGGGCCAAATTCGACCCAGTGCATTTCATGCATTTTTTTTCCTAAAAAACTTGCTCAATATCAAGTTCCATACATAAACAAAAATAAAAATATCAAAAATTCAAACATGTAATAAAATATCATTATTTTATCTATTTATGTATATTAATGGAGGGATTTTTCCCACTAAAAAATAATTGGAGCAAAAAATATTTTACCATCTCAAATAAGTAATATAATTAATAAATAGTGCTTATGTGGATGTTGGCCTTCTATTTAAAACATAAAAATAAAAAAAGATTGGGCCAGTTTCGGGCCAAATCGGATCGAGCCCATTTAGCCCATCGGGCTGCTCGGGTCGGGTCAGATGAGCCCAAATTTTTTCGGACCAATATAAAGTTGGACCAACCGAGTCTATTTTTCAGGTTGGGTGGGTTGGTCCATCGAGTCCCGTTCATTTTAACAGCTATATATATATATATACATACATATATACATACACATGATATATTCATACAGTATGAATTATTCATCGTCATGAAAATTCTTGAAATATTCGTCATTTTTTGTTGCTCCAAGGACATGGAAAAATAACAAATCATTTTAACAGTTAAAAACATCAGGTGCGTGTTATCTTGGAGATGTTGCGGTTCTTTGGCATCCTTTACGAATATAAGGAGAGTCAAGTGAAGTTCAATTGATTGAGTCCCTAGAAGTCTAGCCAATAATTTGAAATTGTTCAACCAATCCTTCTCTCTTAAATAGTACGAAAACAACGAACGATAAATAAATTCAAGATACTTTATATATGTAATAAAATTGATGATTCAAATTTATTTAAATAGTTTGAGAATTTAATTTAATTGGTTCAAATATGGTAGTTATCTATTATAATCACATCTGATTTGTTTAATTAACTCGTTTGTAAATATCAACAACAAGAAAAGTTTAATAGATACACCCACCATTGAGGAGTACACAGGATGTTTATAGATGAAAAGTTCACCAATTTTCTAACCGAGTAATTATGCACGGCTTAAACTCTCCCAAAAATAAGTAACAAAATATGGTATTTTCATTTTTAGGTAATATATAATTGGATGTATACAGATGGAAATAAAAATAACTTCATTAACATGGATGATTTCAACTTTTCCACAATAAATATCAACAACATGTACAGTTAGAATCTCACAGAATATCATTACAAATTTTACTTAATAATGATTGGAGATTATTCCTTGAATATGGGAATATATTTTGGCAAATTATGAGTCAGTTTTATATGATTGAAGATCTTTCTTTAATATGGCCGGATAATTATTGACAGAATATGATTACAAATATAGCTAATATATGACTGGATATTTTCCCTTAAATATGAGTGTTAGGGATAACCCGATCACTTCGGGTCGGGTTAATACCTAAGCCCACTGACCGGCCCAGCACGCGTAGGCCCAGCAAGCACGCGTAGGCCCAGCACGCGTAGGCCCAGCAGGCCCAGGAACACACGTCGGCCCAACAGATGGTTTATTCCGCGAATCAAGGCTCAGGATTCGTTCCCAACCGCCATGCAGCGGGAAATAGGCGTGAGAATAGGGAGTTTGTTAGGGTTCAGTTAGGGTTTAGGAAAGCTGAGTATAAATATGAGAAAAGAACTCTGAATTAGGGTTCGCATTCTGTATTCTGAATTATTGCTTGTAAGCTCAAAGTTTTAGTGAAAGAAACACCTCGGCAAGAGTGATTTTCTGCCCGTGGACGTAGATCTCCGGATCGAACCACGTATATCTTGTGTGTTTTTATATTTCTTGCACTGATTTAGGCTGAATCGATTGGATACCGGATTGTGCTTTATCAATGAGAGTAATTTTTGGCAGAGTATGACAGAATATCATTATAAATACAGCTAATACATGATTGTAATTTTTTTCCTCATTATAAAAGACATTGCCATAAATTTGATATTTCTAGATTTAGTAATAATGTTTGAGTGGGAAAATACAGAAGTTTATAGGCGTTCCCATTATTATATTAAGTAATAAGTAATAATTGATATTTCTAGATTTAGTAATAGTGTTCGGGCGGAAAAATACAAAAGTTGACACTGATAGACGTTTTCAGTATTATATTAAGTAAGATATTACACCAATTTAGAAATAATAAAAGCTAAGAATTTTTCAGTTTCCAAATTCAGAGAAAATATTTGCATGTTTTAAAAAAAACATGAAACAAAAAAAAAAATATATTCGATGGACAACGTGCACTCGCGTAAGGGATGAAAAATTTAGAGACACTACAGCAGTTCTGCAAAACGACAACGGTGGAAAACAGTTGTCGTTTGTGATAAGTGAACGTTGTCGTACCTGGCGTTGTGGTAGACCCAACCTACCACAACGCCTTTTCACCGTTTGTCGAAGGTGTATACCACAACGGTTTAAAACCATTGTGGTTTATATTTACCACAACGCCTGTTACAACGCAGCGGAACCATTGTCGTTTGGATCACAACACTTATTGTTAGAGGTGGCAATTCGGTCGGGCCAGGCTGGGCCCAGTCGGGCCAAGGAAAAGTTCGGGCCGGGTCGGTCCAGGCCCGATTTATTTCGGGCCATCGGACCAAAAAAGCCCACCAATGAGTTTTTTTCTTTTCTTTTTTGTTACTTTAACCATGAAGTAGAATTATATATTGAGTCGAACTTCAGTTTAATTCTCTTAAGAAATAACTTGATCGGAAGATAATATATATCTATTCGTTGCAATATGAAATGATATCTATTAATCTATAGGCATGTCTCAAACCCCAGATATAACAATAATAATAAAATAAAATAAAAAGAAGGAATGGATGATGATATATAGTTATATACTACACGTCACAAGTTATTTAATTTTTGTGTACGTACTATACTACATGTTAATCAATTTTTCATTTTTCGACAAATAATAATTAATGAGCATGCTTGGATCCAATTCATTTTCCATCTTCGGCTAATAAAACTGAAGAAATAGAGTATTAAATTAGTCAAATGTTTTAATTTCTCGGTAAATAGATACATTTATGCTCTACTAGAAAAAGAAAAAAGAAAAACATATCTCAAATAGTACAAAAGATATTACTTAATTCCTAAATTTTTCTTATTCGATTAGTGAGGGAAAAAAAATTCAATTGCATCGGTCCGCCGATAGAAAAGCCCGTTCGGGCCGGGCCAAAAAAACCCGAATTTTTTAGGGCCTCTAATATTCTGGCCCAGCCCGCTCTATATTTCGGGCTAAACGGGCCGTGTCATCGGGTCGGGCCAGTTTTGCCAGCTCTACTTATTGATAACAACAATTATTAACTGTTGTCTTTTGTGCCTTTACAACAACAGTCATTACAAGAGTTTTTGACCGTTGTCGTTTTAATTTTTACAACAACAGTAAAGACAATGATTTATGATCGTTGTCATTTAACCTTTATAACAATAGATTTGTGGTACCTATTATTAGCTATTGTTTCCCTGTTTTATTTTTTTAAAAAAATAAATAATTTAATAAAATACATCACATAAAAGGAGAAAAGCCTAAATAAACCAACAATTATTTTGATAGTAAAAAATCATAACATTTAACTATAACATTTAACTAGAACATTGTACAGCAAAAAGATCCACCAAAATACTTTCAACAATAATATAAAAAATTAACTATGCAGCTAGATCGTCTTGAACTTTAACGCACTTCACAGTATGAAAAAAATTCATTTCTCCAATATAGCCTTGTCGAAAAAAAAAAAAATGCCCTGTTGAGGAAAAAAAAATATAACTCTCAGAAAGGAACACATATTTTAAATTTAGTAGGACCAACATAATAAAAGAATAAAAGAGAACAATACGATTTTTTATTTTTTTTTTAACAATATGCACCTTTAATAACATCGTGATCCTGCTAATTAAGTTGCTAGTTAGTCATATGCATGAAAAAGAAATAGATAAAACATCACAGCAGTAGAATCAAATATAAAAAGACAGAACATGAAATACTCATAGTTGCCAACGGAATAAACTTAAGAGTACAAGTTCACACTTCAAGATCCACTTGGACCTTGAAGTAATCCTTATTAAGGTTTTTGGTTGAATAAAAATTGCGTTAAAGCACATTCACGTCATCAATATGAGAGTGCAAAGTACCAAGTACAGAGAGAAAGAAACTGAGAATAGGCATAGCCGCATAGATAGTCATATAATAAGATGACTTTAGTAAACAAAAGAGCTTCTAAAGATCAAGCCATGTATTTATTATTATTTTTATTCCGTCCAACTTTCCAAATAAAAATGTAAGGGGTGAAGCAAACGAGTAGAGCAAAATGCAGGTCTTACCTCATGATAGCCTCCTGCATATTTAGTATGGTCTCAAAGATTATCGACATCAAATTCATATTAGAAGCTGCAACAGAAGATAATGGAAGCATTTAGAGAGAGAAAATATCACTTACACTAAGAAAACTTGGTAATACAAAGAGGGATATACATATTGTATTTTGGTCTAGTAAAAGTTATGAACGAGTTATATATATCCTCACATGGCGGCGTTGAAATCCATATTCATAGTATCAAACGCATAAATAAAGTAATGCAAAGATGAGAAAATTAAGAGAAACAGACTTTCTTGAAATTGTAGACGTGTCCTTCTCGATCATCATCATCATCATCATGTATATATCAAAATCCTCTCAATTCATAACAATTTAATGTTGAGATGCTGCTTGTCAAGTCTCGTAAGTCCAATCAATATGTCGTCCAATGTTGGACCTAACTTCATACATTCTTATCTCCTATATCCAAAACTACTTTAAATTCACATAAATAACTAATAAAAACGCTATAGGAGTAAATTTGACAAATAACAAGATATGCAGAAAAATTTAAAGTGCAATTAACTAACATGATCATAATATTATATTTTTGACAACTAAATTAATGCACATCTTCGTACCTATTATTGTATGAGCGAGTCTTGCGTGTCGTGTGACGGAATACACTTTTACATAAAACATTAAATACTTTTACAGGAAAAAATAATACTTTTACTATATTGATACTTTTACAGATAAAGGTGATACTTTTACTACAAAAATGATATTTTTTTTTTGTTAAAAAAAAGTGATACTTTTACAGATAAACGTGACACTTTTACCACAAAAAGTGATATTTTTTTTCGTCACACCGTGTGACGATCGTGTGACGGTCACATACAAGTTTTTACCTTATTGTATAAGGCTAATATTCACTGATTTTGTATTTTAGCTGAATAAATAAATTAAAATAATTGGTTAGGGATGATTTGTTTTTAATCTTTTTAGAATTTGTATGTGAGGTCTTGAGAATATATCTTTTTTATTATTATTATTATTTGCTTTTTTTTTCATAACATTGAGTCAGATTGATATTGGCGAAATCTCTCCCCCTTTTTGTATTGTATACACGCAATTTAAAACTTAGTAAAAGTGATTAGGTTTACTATATATTTTGTTACGGATATATTTATTTGTTGTCCAAATATTGTTGCTTATGGATATTTTTAAATAGTCCCTTTTTCTCTTATTGATCTCCACTACGTTTATTTTATTTATTGCTTTAAACTAAGTATTTTTGTCTCATTTATTTGTGGTGAATATGTTAGTAACATATTAAATAGTCACGTTTATATTTTATTTTATGTTATTTTATTATGGTAGCCTTAGGTAGATCCCTGAATGTGAATAATAAAAATCATATAAGAACATGTATGCAAAAGGAGGTTTAGGCGGGCGCCTAGGCGCTAGGCGTCGTTAATCTGTCCCGCTTTTATTCAAATCGTCCTTCTTAGACGTTTTTTGGCCTAGGTGGGGCTAGGTGGGTTTAGGCGGTCTTAAATTTTTTTTATATTATTTTTTATTGAAAACACTTTTTTGTTTATTATTTTTTTATAAACTTGAAGCAATTTATTAAACAAAACAGATAAAACTTAAAAGTTAAAACGTTACTCTCCTCATTCCAATGACAGAAAAAATGAGATAAAAGTTAAAACTCTTTCCCCCACAATTCGATTTCCTCCGTCACTTCTCTTTTCATTCCATCTTGCATAATTAATTAAGTATATGAACATATGTAGTAAAATTTGGTCTACTTTAAGTACAAACCTCTAAATTAGACATGTAAAAATTAAATTTGGAAAAAAAATAGGAATTCTCTAGGCGCCGCCTTGGAACCGCCTAGGAGCTGTCTAGGGGGCCCCAAACCACTCCACCTCCCCTTTCCGTCTTCTGCAACCATGTATAAGAACATAATACACAGTTAGATATTCACAACAAGGGACAAATCATATACATCAAATGTAAAGGTAGGTAAACCCCATAAATCAACTCGAACTAAGCCCTCAAGGCTATTACACTGTTCAGTTGAATTAACGACGAAACAAATTTGATCTCGAATGACTTGATTAACGAAGCCCTTAAGGCTATTACATTGTTTAGTTGAATTCATGACTAACCAAATTTGATCTTGAATGACTTGATTATTAAGGTGATCCACTGGTCAATGGCCTTCACAATGAATATATGAGCTTGTATGTTGGGCTCTGATTGGACCTGCATCTCCACATTGATATGATATTTCCGCTTTAGGCCGAGCCTGCACGAATTTGTTTTAGCATTGGAGATACTTCAATCCTAATAAACCCCATGATCCTCTCATATATATTAGATGTGGGACTTTTTTAACAATTCCAACAATCCTCCCCTCCAAACAAAGGACCACTGAATCTCCCCTCAAACAAGAATCACCATCTCCCCAGTAGACTAGTCATGTGTGTTGCCCGCTAAAGCCTGCTAGCCTTAAGTGCACCTCACCTAGTCTCTGAACCCGATTCGTAGAGCCGAACCTGATGACGTCAATGTTGCTTTGTTGGCATTCTGAGGATCTCCACCACATCGATTTACTCTGGAACCATGACCCTAATATCAGTTGTTAGTATGACATAATTATTGAGAATTCAATAGGACGAAAAATATAGACACAAATTTGTTAACCCTGTTCGTCAAGAATGACTATGTCTGGGGGCACTACCAAGCCAGGAGATCTACTAATAATTTCAATGATAACAAATACAATGAATCAGAGGGTTATTTAAACTCAAAACTGGGCCGAAACCCTAAAAGCCCATTCTAATTAAATACTGCTTTAAAGGCCCAACTTTGTTTGAAGAACATGTTGTATCTATATGTTGGTGATCCTCCCATATATATTCGATGTGTGACTTTGTTGACAATCCCAACACTGTCATCACAAAATTAATCTTGAATCTCAAGAAGTTTGTGAACATATTTTCTGCTGACGTTTACCGCATACATCATTCTTGAGCACAAACAAAGTTGACAATGCATCAATTTCTAATCCCTTTTCGAAAGTCCAAGGTAATTCGAATCTTAACCCTTCAAGAATAGCAATATCCCTAGTTGCTATATGTCCCTTACTCTAAAAAATTGTAAATCCAGTAATAAACACATTGTTAGAGTTTCGGACTAACTGAGCAATAAAAACAAGAGTGATTCAAGTGCGCCCATAATTCTTGAATTTTGAGGCCAAATAGCAACCAGATGAGGTATATTACAATTTTGAGGGATGATAATTTGAAAGTGAAATGAAGAAAAAGTTCTAAACCTATTTGACGGAAGGGCAATGAACGAAAATATGCTAGATCTTTTCACAAGCAGAGAACAGAAAGGACGTCTAGATACCACCTCAAACCTTTTAGCAATAAGTTTGTCATCAAGTGAAAGAAAATTATTGACCAAGCTCTAAAAAAAAAAAGGAAAAAATCAGCATAATTATTCAAAACAAATTTGAGTCATATCATTGATTGCCAAACCAATAGGGGATTGGTCAATCACAACTCATCCAAATTGAAGAAAAAGTAAAGAGACCATTAGGAGCAAGCCTCCAAACAGGTTCGCCAGACATCATAACTAATAGATTCAAGATGCACTTGTTAACATGGGATTGAAGAATGAGATTTAAGACATCAATATCCTAGCTATCATTTTTCCAATAAGTCACAACTTTATCGTCACAATTTGAACACCCCAACATATTAACCAAGAGGACTAGCATTACACAAATTATCAAACCAAAAAGAAATATTCCCTTTTACCAACTTCCACGGAATTGTAGAATGAGTAAATATTTCTTTTTTCAAAAGTGCGATTGATTAGGAGAAAATCAACATTAAAAGACATTGTATTTTTAAGATATTTTCTCAAATCACTACTACTACTAATATTCTCTTTACTTCACTTTTAGTAATTTCTCCTAGTTACATCTTAAACTTCTTAATTTATTGAGTCTCCCATAATAAGACATTTTTCTAATAATTTTTTCACTTGTTTATAAGTATAATTTTTGTTTTTGTTTTTGTTTTTTTTAAATGATACTTCTAATTGATGATGTACTATTTTTCAAAAAATATTATTTTTCCCTTGAAAAAGTATCATTTTCTATAAATCGTCTCACTGTATAATGTTTTTATGAGTTCAACTTACACGCAACGATTGCACCGTTGCAATCATCTCTTTTAAGCCGTTGGATCTTATAAAATACAATCTTGATCATTCATTTATTTAGAAGTATTAAAATAAAAAAATGATAAAATTGATATTTCACTCATTATTCTTCCCAACAAAGCATCACAAGTTCCAATACCTTTTTTATCACTTTCTCTCTCTCTCTCTCTCTCTCTCTCTCTCTCTCTCTCTCTCTCTCTTTCGAAATCAATTCAGCTTTTTAAAACACCTCCATATCCAATTGTGCCCAACTCTTCTTCCTCCCTGTTTTCATGCGAATTTTTTTTCTTTCTCCCCCATTCCTTCTTCACCCCGTAATAAAGACCAGTTATGTCAAACGGTAACATGGCCTCCTCCAACAGCGCCACTGTCGCGGCCATCCCTAGGCTCAACCTCCGACGGCTGGATCTGTCGTTATGTCAAACATATATGTGCCACCGTTGTTCCTCCTCCTCCTCCTTGACCCGCCATAAATCAAATTCTTCTTGTTTGGATATGTTGTTAGCTTCCCTTCTCTCACATGAGCATTTGATCTACAAAAGATGGAAAATAAAAGCAGTAAATGCACATGAAAACTTAATTTACAGATAACCACCTGCCAAAGATTCATCAAATATGATTAAGAGATTAGAAGTCCAAGAAATACTATTTGGCCAGCAATTTGAAGTGAATTGTAGGCTCCACCTGCTTGAATCGTTGAAATCGTAATCGAGAGGAAATTGAGATTGTAGATGGAAAACAATGCTGACTAGTCAAGGCGTATTAAACTAAATAATAAAAGTAAATCAAAAGATTTTAAAATTGAAGGGGGTCCCACTACATATAATAAAAATACGTATATACCCCTCGGTTGCACCTGTGCAACGATTTTGCACAGCAGAATTACTCTGGTTTTATACAAGTTTTTCTGGTTTGGTATATATTAAATCCTTATTTCGTTAACATGTGTGAATTCATATATCAAATACAATCATTAATAATATTTGGCACAAGATCGAGAAAATCTGTTAATAACTATGATTTTCTAAATTTCACGTCATTTATTTTTAACAGATTTTTTTATCTCATTTTTGTTTCGAGATTCTTGAGTTGCCTTGCTTTATTTGTCAATAGTGCATTCATATGACATATCTGGCTTAGGTAAAGAAATTTGCTCTCTTCTCTCGCTTCACATAAGAACAAAACTCATACGAGATCTGTTTTCTCCATTCTCTTAGCCCAAGCCTTTTCTCCCGTTGCCGACCGAAATTCCATCCCTTCCTTCCTCCTTTTTCTGCTCTTCTTAGACCTAGGGTTGTCCCAAATCCAACCCTTGCCATGGTTCTTCCCTTCTATTTTGACTGCTCGAGGATGAATATCTTTTGTCGGTGTTGGGATTTTCCTTTTTTGTTTTATTGTTCAAATTCGAGATTTGGTTTGGTTTGTGCGTAAGTTGGTGTGCGATGATGGGGTGTTGTATGTGATGCATTTTACTATGGATTCTCATTTTTGGTTTTGCAGACGATAAGACGACGGTGAATGATGGTGATAGACAGTTGGGGACGTTTGATAAACACAACCTTCTATATTGGTTAGAATTGTGCTTTTTCTATTGAAATTATTTGTATGATAGTGAATCTTTATTTCATTCAAGCGTATTTACTAATCTTTGAAAAGTTAGCACAATTAAAAATATATAGGGTTTTTTCTAATCTAGTCCATTTTGACTAATTAGTTATATAATTGTATTTTACCTCGACTATTATTATGAAGTTTCGATCGTTTTGGGGAAAATTGAAAAAGAATCTAGCCTATGAAACTTCGGCAGCTATGAGATTTAGAAAGAGTTCCGGGCCAGAAAGGTCAATGTCAGACGAAATCCATAGCATCATTCACGATACACATCTGACCGTCCATCCCTTGCCTCATCAACGGTTGAAATTGCGATCCGTGTGCTCCAACCTCATTGGTCTCTCATGAGATCTCTACTATATAAGCCATCACCGCTTCTCAATTCTTCACTCAAACAATTTGCCTCGGCATCTTCTTCTACCGAGAAATCTCCATATCGAAACAACTTCTCTTCAATTTTGAAATTAAAATGGCCGGACGAGGAAAGACGCTCGGATCTGGGGCTGCGAAGAAAGCGCAGTCGAGGAGCAGCAAGGCGGGCCTCCAGTTTCCGGTGGGAAGAATTGCCCGATTCCTCAAGGCCGGCAAGTATGCGGAGCGTGTCGGCGCCGGAGCGCCGGTTTACCTAGCTGCCGTCCTCGAATACTTGGCTGCTGAGGTAAATACGCTTTCCTTTTTGTGAAATCCCCAGTTCTAGGTTATTTCCGAAAATTAGGGTTTCAATCTCGTTTCAAGCATCCACGCTGTGGTAAATTTCTTTGATTGGTTGTTGCCTGATTGTGACTTTCGGAAATTGGAGATTTGGATCTGGTTGGGGCCGTTATTTACCCCTAATTGTGTGTGCAGGTTCTGGAGCTAGCGGGAAACGCGGCTAGGGATAACAAAAAGACGAGGATTGTGCCGAGGCATATTCAATTGGCTGTAAGGAATGACGAAGAATTGAGCAAACTGTTGGGCGATGTTACAATTGCTAACGGTGGGGTTATGCCGAACATCCATAACCTGTTGCTGCCGAAGAAGGCCGGTGGTTCATCAAAGCCGTCTGTTGATGAGGATTAGAGTGGTGGAGACATGGTTTTGGACGGGATAGTTGTTAGTGTTCTCTGTTTCCAGCTTTATCCTGTTCATTGATTTGTTTTCTGATTTTGGGTTGTAGTTGAGGCTCGTAGGAATAGGATCTGTTTTAGATTTGTGCATAAAAATGGATGAATCTTCTGGAAAACTACATTGTGATATTCAAGTAATCAAACCTTTGTTCCTTGAATCGTTCTTGTTTGAATGCACTCTTTCTATCTGCTGCTGTGTGAAAGATCAATTAATATGTTTTTCCTAGTAATATTTATGTTTTTGATTAGTTTCGCTGATAGTATTCCTGTTTAGAAAGTAGAAATTAAGAAAAGCATTTGTTTCTTGCTAAATGTTGTCGCTATGGATCCTCTGATATGTGTATGAAATAATTAATACATTTTCTAGTCTGAATTAGAGAATCTATTGTTATGAGCTCCTGTTGTTTGAACTAGGTGATAATTGGATTGAGATCTCTCTATTCGGAGGTGGCATGAACCATCCTCATTATATTTCATTTTATAGTGGATGGCCCCATCCTTTTGTATCCACACCTATTACTTATATTATCTTTTACAATTTTCAATACACATTTTACAAATTCCAAAACACATTTTACAATTTTTAATACACATTCTAATTTATTATATCTTTAAACTAAAATATCTTTTTGAATGTTTCGTTCATGAATGTATTCCATCAGACGTGGTACATGCCACTACATGGCAAGACCCGTGGGTCGCACTAGATGTATGATATTAATTAATACTCCCTCCGTCAAGCCTAGGTTGATCGGGTACGGGGATTAAGAAAAAATAGATTTTGCGGAATCTTTGACTTTTTTAAAGGTGAAGATTGAGAATGAAGATTTTGAGGGTGGAGATTGTGAGAGAAATTTGCTATTTATGGGATAGACAGGTTAAGGTGGGACAAACTAAAATGGCAAATAGACAGGTTAAGCTGGGACGGAGGTAGTACATTATAGGGTATGTTTCGCCAATATATTGGTGTTTTTGTTTTAAGGATTTTCCAAATATATTGAGAGGAACAGATGTACTTCTCATTTCTTTACATACATCACCCATAACTTTCAGCAATACATCTATTTTCAGAAGTTAAAATCAAATACTCTCCTTGTCCCGGTTTAAGTTGCCTAGGTAGATCGGACATATAGGTTAAGAAAAAAACAAATTTTATGGAATATTTGACTTTTTCAAAGATGAGGATGGAGATTTTGAGGGTATAAATTGTGTGAGAAATTTGTCATTTATGGATTAATAGGTTAAGGTGGAACAAACTGAAATGACAAGTAGGTAGATTAAGTTGGGATGGAGGGAGTACATAATACGCTATAACCTTTAGAAAAATTCAAAATAACACACCATTGGATAACGTAAAATCAATACATATAGTTCAACTATGAGTGATAAACTATATTATTATGTCATTCAAATAAAAATATTATTTTTGTAGCACAATTTTTGTTTTCATAAAATAGAGAAAAAAATAATAAGCAAACTAATTCAATCCACAAATCACTTTAAAAAATATATCTTAACTTTTCTACTGTAGTATACAAATTTGTGTTTTTCATCAAAATTTATTTTAAACAATATAACTCAAACTATCAAAAAAATATTAAGATGAAAATGTGAAATTAAAGTAAATAGTCTTAATCTTAAACTATTTTTAATCCGTTCAAAAGAAAAATATTATTTTTGCAATTATATTGCATTTTTATTTTATAAAATGTCAAAATCAAAATATATCCTAAAAGATGTGTATATTTAAAAATAATATTTTAATTTTATATATATGCACCATGGATGTCAAAATGAGTAATTTAATGATATTTCTCATAAGAAACCCAGTTGTGAAGAAAAAATTATAAGACTTTTAAATTTTAAAGGAAAAAGAAAAAACATTAAACGAAAGAGAGGTAAAAAAAAAAGTGCAGCAGACCCATCTCTCTGTTTTAGTGTTAGCATGGAAATTGGTGCTCCTTATATCCATCAGGGACTTCAGTTTCGGTTGGGCCTTAAACATGTCGAGAGAGAGGATTAACTTCATCTTCCATCAACACCAGACAGACCCTTTTCAAACACCTAATTATCAAATTTGAAACCTGGATTGGATTTTCTTGTTTTGATATCTGAATTTCTTGGATGCAATATCTGCCAATTTTGGTTAGGATACTTTGTATTTCTGAGGAAGTTTCACATTCATTTGAGCGAAAGGCTGACCAGTTGGTGCGTTATCAGGCGGAAAACCTGTTCTGACCTTCATTGTGCCGCTGGATCATTTACTGACAAGTGAGTTAATCCAATAATTTTCATCAATTTCTGTACATTTGTCAAAAGGGGCTGATCTTTGAATTCCTCTAAGAAGAAGAAAGAAGAATATAACTTTACAAACACAGCGGTAGAAGTTAGAAAAACACAAGACCCAAAAACTTTACAAACAAAATATATTCTCCTACACTTCCAAAAACTCATCCATATCCAAATCAAGCTCCCGCCATGAGACATTTAAGCAATCGTCGCAGGGAACATTCTAATGGAAGTAACCACACTACCACCTCTTCTAGATCTAATGAGAAACGCGTACTGCAAAGAGCCCCCACTTACATTTTCTCCTGATGATCAAAATTAAATATTAGTCATCATCTGAATCCGAACTATCTGAGCTATCTGAACTATCAGAACTATCTGGTCTCCTAGTGGCAGCGATGGCTTGTTGCAGCTTCTGTCCAGGATTCGGCATAGGAACAGTTTTCTGTGGGACCGGTGTGCCTACACTGTCCTCTTTCTTTTGTGGGTCCGAAGGTGAAGCAACTGGATCCTCCTTTTTAGTAACCTTAATTGGTGCAACTTTCACTTCTTTGCACACTTTGTCTAAAATTATAAGGAAATCACGGACGATGAGAAACAACCGCAAACCCTCGTCCTTCACAGCATTCCCATGAAAGTAATCGGCGGTGCTCTTGATAAGAGCCGTTATTCGCTTCTCCTCCTCCAGCAACCACATAATATCCTTTTCGGCGTGCTGCACAAAACTCTGCAATGCTTCACGAAACCCCTTGTCTTCTTCGATGCTCACCAAATCCGTATTTAGGAAATCCCGGGATTTTATCAGTGCGTGACCGAGCTTGGCAACGGCTCCCGTTATGTTGTCAACATCCAATGCAGCGGCTTTTCTGACATTCTCAAGATCGCTACCTAGGCTCGAGACGACCTCGAGACCAAGGCTCCTTAAATGCTCGTCGGTATCTTGGGTGGGGTCCGCAGATAGATCTTCGGACCTGAAGCTGGACATGCTCCTCATTTCTCTGGCTGCTCTGGCTGCTCTAATTCCTTCCGAACGGATTATTTCCTGGACAACAAAGTGTAACAACGTGGTTTTTCCGTCTACTCCTTTCACATCCGATAACTTCAGAAGTGTGTCGAGCTTGAATGCTTGGGCCCCACCTCGGAATGTCCCACTGTTCATGCGATTCCCAGTTTTGAGAACTGCCTCGAGAAGTTTGAGAAATAACCTGCTTTTTCGCAATTCTGTGGAAGCAGCCTATAAACATGCAAAGGATCATATGATCTTGGATTAGAAAATATGCATATTGAGTTCAAAGAGCTTAAGATTAAATCCAACGGAAAATACTTAAAAGATTAAACGAAGTCTTCCACATTTAAGACAAATATTTTACTATATGATTAGCAGGAAAACAGTATCTTACCTCCAAGATCACAAAGGCTTCTTTAAGTGTTGTCGACTCCTCTTCAAGAATGGACATGAAATACAGGCATTCAAGCCTCTTAAATGAGAATGGAATATCAACAACTACTTTCAGAAAGCGCTCTGCGGGACCTAGACGGCTCAATTCGCCAGTGTAGAGTCTCAGCTTCAGCTCTTCTTCTGCAGTTGGTGCCATCTTTAACAAAGTCTGGATGAGTTCTGGAGGAAGCTCATTTCCTAATTCATTTGAAGAAAGGAAATCGATTAGAAATAGTGATATCTGCTAGATAATCACCGTAAGGAAAAGGAGAATATAAGCAGAAATAATCTTATATAAAAATTTATTTTAAATGTTCAACGTTATCCAACACTGGAAAGTGGTCAACTGATAAACCAATTGCAAACTCTCTTGGATACCACAATGAGATAAATTCATAATACGCTTTTCAGGTGTAGAATGAGAAGTGCATAAATACATTTGAAGAAAACAATGGACAATTACTGCAACATATCCGTTTAGCTTTCAAACCATGATAACATTCTCCGCAGATATGGATGCCTTTTATGAGGATAAACAAAAAAAGGTATACAAACTAAATTAATCAGAAAGAACCCCAACGAATATGTTTATAGTCTGCTTTTAAAACCTGCACATTTGAGCTCAATCTATATATATAAAAATTGTAGACTAACAGGGCCACAGAAACAAAATCACCTTCTTCAAGTGCTTCACAGACTTCTTGAGTGGTCACATTTAATGCTTTCAGGAGAATTGAGAGATTTTGTGCCTTCTTGGTATCAATTATCTGAATAACTTGAGGAGTTTGAGACGAAGAATCTTTCTTTGTCCCAACTCCAAGCTTGTGTTTCGCCGTCGGGGTATAACCAAATAGACTTTCGATCATTTCTTCATTGAATCTGTTCAGAAACTTATTCCATATCAATGACCAGTTCACATTGCTTAAATTACATTTTTAGAAGGTGACTATACTTACTGGAATGATCCTCCTCTGAGCTGACTCCAAACCATTGAATCATCAGGGTTGGCCATTACCTTATCCCAGAAAAATGGCTTCAGCTTAGCTTTATTAGAAGCAGCCTCGACTTCTTCAATTGACGGATGCACGGGTCGACGAGGTTTGCCAAAAGGTGGTGGCGGCCTTGGAGCACCGCCTGGAGGTGGAGGTGGACGAGGACCACCCTTTCCAGGAGGCGGGGGAGGTGGACATGGGCCCGCAGATCTCATAGGTGGGGGTGGGGGTGGTGCTGGACCCCGGGGTGGCGGTGGTGCCGGGGGTGCTGGACCCTGGGGCGGCGGCGGTGCCGGGGGTGCTGGACCCCGGGGTGGCGGTGGTGCCGGAGGTGCTGGACCCTGGGGTAGCGGTGGTGCCGGGGGTGGTGATGGTGCCAGGGGTGGTGATGGTGCAAGCGTTACTGGTGCTGGAGGTACAAGTGGAGCAGGGGCAGGGGATGGGGATGGGGGTGGGGGTGGGGGTGGTGGAGGAGCAGGGGGTGGTGGAGCTGAGGGAGGCAGCGGTGCCGGAGCTGGCGACGGGGGAGGAGATACCTTAACTGGTGGTGGACTAGGAGGAATTATCCTTCCAGGAGGCGGCTTCAGAGGAGGAAACACGGGCGTACCCACTGGTAGTACCGGTGCAGGAATTTCGACTGAGCCTGCTGCAACTCCAGTAGTGGTACAATGCGGGCTCTCTAGTTTAGAGCTGCTCAAAGAATGTTGCTGCGAAGAGCTGCTCAAAGAATGTTGCTGCGACGAGCTGCTCAAAGAATGTTGCTGCGAAGAGCTGCTCAAAGAATGTTGCTGCGAATATATGCTTCCGCTACTTCTGCTGTGGCTTAAGCTCTTAAAAGATTGATTTCCATGCTTTTCATCATTTACTGAAACTCCTAAACCGAATGACTTCCTCGAAGAGGCTGAAGCATATAGAAAAATAAGCAAGAATGAGAAGATAATACGCCACCTTAGAGGATAAACGATCACAAGTTACTCTCTAAAAGTTGAACAAAAAGATCTTGTACCAACGGAATTGTCGCTTAAGCTCAAGCTGAGAAGAGGTCGCTCATCATTTCTACCGGATCCAAAGTTGGGTCCGCAGCAGAAATAAAAAACCAGCCCAGCAACAACAAATGTAACACATGCAGTTACAGCGACAGCAATAATAATGGTTACGAGATGAGAAGAGTCTTCCTCAGATTTCTCGGCTAACTCACGCCGTTTTGAAGAATAGTATAAAGATCCCGTATACCTGGTGTACCAAGCATCCGAATCTTTCTCTTCTCCAGTACTGGGAAGCATGAGATTTTTTTCCCGTAAGCAATCTAAAAGGATTTGCTTAACCTGAGGGCACAAAACACTGAGAGCATCATGCGTTTTAATTCTGGACGACCCTCCAATTAAAAGTTCCTTACTACTAATTGACCTCTCCTTGATGAGACATATTTCAAGATCTTGTAATTTTTTCTTGGCACGCAGCAACTCATGCCTACAGTTACTCCGTAATGACGCAGCCTGCACCAAGAAAGCCCTTTGGATTAGGTACTGTATCCTAAACACTTATACTGCGCAAATCCAATATAGTAGATGGGAAATCCAAAAGACCCAAAAAAGAAAAAGAAATCGTCATAGTGCAAAATGTGCATCTGAAACTTGATTGATCGAATCATCATATCCAACAGTAATTTACTTCTTAGGTAGTTGCATTACTGGATAGGGGGAATTTCTAGAGAGAAACTATCTAAAGCATGATAGCAGGCATCAAAATTTCCATAAACATCTTGTAATTAATGAAATAGCATTGCGTATGTATCTACTTGGCAGAAAAAGCATAGCTGCTTCACGAATAAACATAGAACAAACAACCATAGGCTTAGCTCATTACTGTTTTTCCATGAAATCTCCTGTTTGAAAAATGAATTGAATAGTCTATTTCATTATCTGTCTCTCTTAGATAATAATGTGTTTCTGAAGTGTAAGGTGACACATAGGGGAAGAGAAGGACCAAAAGAAGAACTTATATGTAATCTAAAAACTGTCTGTGTTAAAATTAAGCAGCATTGCATGAGGGGGCAAGAAAAAAAGAGAGCAGGAACGCCAAATAGATAGAACGATCATCCAGGAATTACGCAAACTAATTGCAACCGAAAGAGAAAAATAGGACAGATACGCTTCGGCCGCCAACATAAACAGATTAAAGCACCCAAGATGCTTTTGATCAATGCTAACGGAAGAATATAGCTTCTAATAGCAGCAAAGAAATCATAAAACAATGAGAAGGAATTAGCCAGGCAGCAGCTAATAACTGGACCACATTCTTAAATTTTTTCAGTACAAGCCCGAAATGCACTATTGGAAAAAAAAACAGAAACACTGCCTTTGCAACACAATGTGACTACATTACAAGCAAATACTGATGAAAAAAGAAGTGCCACAATTTTCGGTAAATATATGCTTTCAAAACTGAAGAAAAGTTAAATGAATTATGAAGCAACAGATATGCCAATGTAAAGTGAAACAAGAGTGAGAAGTTTATACCATCTCCTCATTAATCTCCCCAGAATCAATCAAATAAGCGAGGAATGTTTTTTGTTCCTCCAACTTGCTCTCCACATCACCGATCACCACCGTTACACAAAGCAGAAAAATGACCGCCATTGATACATTTCTTCCTGCGGTAATTTTCCTTTCTGGAGTCATCGTCGCAATGATGCAAAATTCTTCTCATTGCATCATAATAATATTATAGCAGAATTAAACACCAAACCCCATTTCCCCCCAAAATTCAGCACAATTCGTGCCGTCCAACGCAACATTCTTCAACAATTTTGACTCATGCAAAACGCCGAAAGTATGTTCAAGTTGCAAATACGCCAAAGAAGCGGATAAAAACGAGGATAAATTCCAGAATCGCGCTTAACCAAAAGGGGGGAGATAAAACATTTAGAGATGAGGTTGCAGAGCGCGGGAATTGATCGACAAATTATTTCCCCCCTCTGTCAGACGAAAATCTGACCAAAATTTAATGTTAAGTTTCGTCGAAGCTTTTTCTCGTTTGAATCGTTTGTCAATTCCTGGTTTACGGGATTTTCTGTTCATCCGAATTTTTGTTTCTTAACATTTTCTTGCTTTTTTTAGCAGGGGGAGAGAAAATCCATTTTTGGACTCCCCGCGACTTTGTAGTCAATGTTTTTTTTTCCTTTCTTTATGCATTCATTATTTTCTAACGGCTGCTTCATTATGGCATCTATTAATTTGCATATATTATAGGAAATATATATTTGAGTTTTTAACACTTGAACTTTCTTTCTTTTTTAATTAGGATTCATATCTTTTATTCGCAAAATTATAAATTTCAGTTTTCTATACATACTCCCTGATGTGTCAAAATTACATGCAAGTAAATTATCTTATATTCGTCGGAAAAAAAAGGTAAATTATCTTATCTAAAATTTAGAGATAAAATCTGTACACATCAGCCGTGTACATATTAACATGTGTCCGTAGTAGATAAGAGAACATTTTCGAGCTGCTAATTGGATCATTGATACATGGTGGATAAATGAGCATTTTCGGGCTATACAATTGGATTGTTGAAAGACATGAATTAAAGTTTGAGTTTGGATATGTGCGATTCTAATCACAACCTACAATTTTTTCACATCCCAAGTTGTTTTCATCCAATAAACAGTCATTGTTTCTTCCCATGTCTTTGGCAATAAATACTTCATAAATTTTTTAGTGATTTGTCGTCATTGGGGAAAACTCTTTCAAATCTCATCACAAGTGGTAAATTATAAGCTTTAATGCAAAATTCGTAGACATCTTCTCCAGCGAAGAAATATTTTTGTTTCTTTAATTTAGGCAGAGTTGTTCTTCCCTCAAGTTGAGAAGCTTTTATTGAATTCAGGCGACGAGTGGAAAATGGGTAGGGCAACCTCCAATTTTGGGGCAGTTCACCTAAAAAATAGGTAGTATGAAAATCGAGTTGAAAGACATGAAAGCAATCTGTATCCAAATTTAAGATAAGAATCAAATTCCGTCTTTCACGTATACTACATCTATACGAGACCGCTGTCATTTTGATTAGTCCGGAATGGAAAAGAAATTAAGGTTTTCAAGCCAGTCGTAATATTTCTTAATTTCTGCAGTTGAATGGGGTCGTAGCTAGTGAAAATGATTATATAGATAAAAGCGGGGGTTAACTGAAGAAAAATGCATACGTCATGCAGGAAAATTTATATGTGGACTGTTGTAGTTATATTTAGAATTCACATTAAATATATGTTGGTTCAAAAGTGAGAGACATTGTTGTAACACCCGAATTATTATTTTATGCATATTATTAATATTTCTATTATTTATTCGGCTTAACATGCATCATACTTATTTTATGTGGGTCAACTCAAGTTACTGAGCCCAAACCATAATTTATATTTATCCATAAAGGTTGTCAGTTAATTACATATCTTGACTAAATCAATGCCTATCTATTAGATACTTTCCTGATATCTATTAGAAAACCACTTTTCCTATGGGGCTTCAGATTAATACCCAGTAGGAATATAATCTAGTATAAATACTAGGCAGTAGAATAGAATACCACTTTCATATTACGTTCCCTTTCACATACAACGACCATTCCAAATTCACCTCCGCCATTCCCGTAGACGATTGATTTCTGAGGTAAATCAGAATCCTTCTTCTTCATTTGATTTAACAAAATTCTTCTTCTTCATTTGAGTTATTAAATTTTCTTTCTTCGTTTTGATTTACTAAATCAATAGGTAATTTGAATTTAATTGATTTGGGTTAGGGTGATAAAGGGATTGCTTTCTGTTCTTTTTGTGCGTGAACAGTGCGTGTATTTGATTAAATAATGGAATTTGGGTCATGTGTGTATATATGTGCTTGTGAAATGTGTATATATGTACTTATATATATATATATAAGTGTATTGTGCAGTGTGCGTGTATGTAATATGTATATAAAGTGCAGTGTGTGTTAAGTATATTATGATATGGGTGTGTTGTATTTGTTTGTGTGCGTTCGGTGGTGTGTTTGTGTGCGTGTGTTCTGTGATGTGTTGGTATTCGGGTGGTGTGTCTGTGTGCGTGTGAATAGAGGGGTGTTTGTGTGTGGTATGGGGGACCACATGTAGGGCAGTAAATGTAGAAAAAGAGATTTATTTCCTATGTCCAAATTCTCTTAAAAGAGATTTATTTCCTATGTCCAAATTCTCTTTTTAGCAGAACCTTGACATTATTTATCAAATTTTGAAAAATTACCAATGTACAAGCTTATACCCTTTCGTTCCAATACTTTATCCAATTTCGATTTTCTTAATTAGTATCTCTCTTCCCACCCATATTAATTAAGATGTACTATCTATTAATTATCTCTTCCCATATTAATTAAGATGGACTATCTATTAATTAGGAATTAAGATGTACTATCTATTAATTATCTCTTCCCATATTAATTAAGATGGACTATCTATTAATTAGGTCTGTCTGGTCAAGAGTACGTGACTAAGCCGTAATCGCACGATATTCACTCATTCAACAACTAAGGTGGGGTCTTCTTTAAATGTTTGCTTTAATTAAATATGATGCTTGTTATGTTTAATATGATGCTATGATGATTGTATGATATGTGATTCAAATTTATTTGATCCGTATATGTAATGGCCTAAAGGCATATGGTGATATGATGTTATGGTGATACATGGTATGGTATGGTGATATGATGTTATGGTGATATATGATATGGTGATATATGATATGGTGACACTATGATGATACTTATGATGATTTACTCATATTTGAAACTGTTTGCTTGTATTTAATTTTGGCAAACTAAAACCCCATGAGCTGGATGTAGCTCATCCCCTTTATAAAATCCCCCTTTCAGGTTGATGGAGTTGCGTGTGAAAGGCGAGAGAGGGATGTGATGACATAATAATAAGTAGTAATATTTATGGTGATACATACATGAGTTTTCTATTTGAGGTATTAATGTGATTCATTATATTATGGATTTAGCTTTTATAATTTATCAAAAATATTTGATTAAAAGTTATTTAGTGGAATTTTATTTGATAAACTATATGAATGTTGTTTATTAAAAGTATTTTATTTTGTATTTGCCAAACGACTTATAATCAGCATGTTATAAATTTAATTTCATAGTTCTTCAAATATATTTATTAGAGGCCGTTTTTGGTGAAATGTTATTTGGTAAATTATATTAAAGGAGTTTTTTAAGACCGTTTTATTAGTATCTAGTCTAACGGCCTAAATTTTAGAGTTAGCTTGATTTTCTAAAGGTTAGATTTATGCTACTTGTTTGAAACGTTTTATTTCTTCTAAACTTGATCAACTAAATTTTAAAAGAAATACAATTTCATTGTATCTTAATATTTTATTTATAATTTATGTTAACTTTTAAGTTAATTATTTAATTTGCTTCCACATATTTATAAAAGTATTGTTCATATTAATTTTGAAAAGTTTTGGAAATAATATGACTTTATTCTTTGAAGCTTATCAATAATTATATTTTTATTAAAGTTATAACAGCCTTAGGTTTAAATTATGTGCATTTTTTCTAAAGGTAAATGTTTTTTTATTATCCCTTTTCTTTAAAAGTAAAGTTTTATTGTTATTTATTTTTTAAAAAAAATTTGCCTATGAAAATCTGGACTGTTTTAATTGTGTCTCGACCAATAACCCGATAGGCCAATTTCATATAACCATGTCTGATCAACTAGATGCGAAATCAGAAATTTTAGCAAGGGGGGTGATATAATTTCTTTTCCATAATATTAAATTTTAGCTTCTTATCTACGTGGACTAATTGATGTATTTCGTAGTTGGGGGAGATGATGCAAGATTTCAAAATCTTTTGAGGGGCAAAATTCAAATTTCTTTTGATATTACACTATACAGGCTCATTTTGCAGGAGGTATGGGATAAGAGAGGTTAACCTATCATAAGATTACTTAACAGGGTTTGAAGGTATAATTTAATTAGTCTTGCATTTGATAGGGGGTATTAGGTTTTATGATAAATTTTATTGTGTGTATGGTAGTCTACATAATATTACTGTTACATACAGATTGTGTTATTGTAAGTAAACTTTTACCCCTACCAAATTTGAGAATTAATCATTTCCCTTTCCCTCATCTTCATATCGCGGTGGTTACCGCCTCAACTTGCCCTGAGTGGAAACCTCAGAAGAACAAAATGGATCGCTTCTCTCGATAAGATGCTATGAAGAAGATTTTGCTCTGTTACCAAAAACATAACTTTTATTAGATTTCAAATAATAATAATAATAATAATAACAAGAACAAGAACAAGAACAACAACAACAACAACAACAACAATAATAATAATAACAATAATAATAATAATAATAATAATAATAATAATAATAACAACAATAATAATAGTAACAAGAAGAAGAAGAAGAAGAAGAACAACAACAACAACAACAACAACAATAAGAACAACAAGAATAATAATAATAACAACAAAATAATAATAATAATAATAATAATAATAATAATAATAATAATAATAATAATAATAATAATAATAATAATAATAATAATAATAATAATAATAAGAACAACAACAACAATAACATAATTAAAATTGGTTATCTTATTTTACTATTCACTCATGAGATGCTATCTTACCAAATTGGTAAGATACCTAAGAGGGCCTAATATGGGCTAATAACCAGACCCCCTAGTTTAACACATATAAGAAACAAGGGCTATCAAATGATCGATTAGGTCATATAAGTAATATAATATGAGCTTATCACCCTACCAAATGAGCCCTACATATATATACTCTCTCATTTTCTTAAAATTGAGGGAGGAGGGTGTAACAACCTAGATATTCAAAGGCATTTTTTTATTTTTTATAAATAACAATAAAACTTTACTTTTAAAAAGAGAATAATAAAAGCATCCACATAATTTGAAATTGAGGCTGTTAAAATTTTAATTAAAATATTTTTATTGATATGCTTCAAAGCATAAAGTCATATTATTTTCAAACTTTTCAAAATTAATGTGAATAATACTTTTATAAATATGCGGAAGCAAATTAACTAATTTAACTTAAGAGTTAACATAATTTATAAATAAAACATTGAAATACAATGAAATTTTCTTTCTTTAGAAAGTTAGTTGCTCAAGTTTAGAAGAAATAAAACGTTTCCGACAAGTAAAATATTCCTAACCTTTAGAAAATCAAGCTAACTCTAAAATTTAGGCCGTTAGACTAGACAGAAATTAAAACAGTTTTAATAAACACCTTTTAATATACCTTACCAAATAGTCTTTCTCCAAAACAACCTCTAAAAAAAAAATACATTTGAAGAAACATGAAAATTAAATATATAATGTGGTGATTTAAGTCAATGCCTCAAATATGAAATAAAATACTTTTACTAGAAATACATTCAATATAGTTTTCCTAATAATATTTCACTAACAACATCTAACAGCTACTTTGATAAATCATGACCGCTCATTAAATAAAGGCAAAAACTTGTGTGCACTCAACACACAATTGCACTATTGTGCACTCCCCTATTTAATTTGAAATTAAGAATATATATAAGGGCCCTGTTTGGATGAATTTACAACAACAACATGTGGGTGCAACGGTAAGTCACGCGCAGGTGCTATTCAGGCGCGCGGGTTCGAACCCTGATTTTGCTCTGTTTTTACCTCTTTTTATGTTGTTCAATAGTATATGTTATATTGCGCAATAGTATATGTTATATCGCGTAATAGTATATGTTATAGTTACACGTACAATTTTTTAATAAAATATTCTGTTGTTTAATAGTATATGTTATATTGTGTAATAGTATATGTTATATTGTGTAATAGTATATGTAACATTATATTGTGCAATAGTATATGTTATGTTACAGGTATACACATTTTTTTGTTAATAATATATAATTTTTTTAAATATTCTGTTGTTTAATAGTATATGTTATATTGTGTAATAGTATATGTTATGTTACAGGTATACACATTTTTTTTGAATAATAATATATAATTTTTTTAAATAATATATTACATTGTCTAAAATAATATAAAAAGTGCACATATATAAAAAACTGAAGAAGATGGGATTCGAACCCATGCCCTAATATCTAACAATTTAAGATTTTACCACTAGGCTAATGTCTCATGTGATAACAAACATGCCTTAATATATATATATACACACATATATTATTAATTTGAATTAAAAGAAAAAGAAAAAATTGCGTGCGCTGGCTGAGGCTCAAACTCGAGACCTCAGCGCGCGCGCGTGATGCTTTAACCGCTGGGCCACCGGCCTTTTATGCTTACCCAAACGCAGCCCTTAATATATATCTAATTCCCAAATTAAATTGGGGAGTGCGCAATAAACTTATTGTGTGTTGGGTGCACCCAAGACCTACTCTTAAATAAAAACCATGTACATAATGTCATGGCAATTGTTTTAAAAAACTTCATAAAGAAGATATATATATATATATATATATATATATATATATATATATATATATATATATATATATATTTTGGCGGAAGCAAATTGTTATACATATTACTTCTGAATTAATCATAAGTTTTTTTTTTTTTTTTTTAAAATAAAACCTAAACTACTGTAATAGTATTTTCACATGTGTATAATAATATATATGTAGTACTTATCCAACTCATGGGGTTTAGTTTGCTAAAATTAAATACAAGCGAGTAGTTACAAATATGAGCAAGTCACCATAAGTATCTCCATATTATCACAATATCATGTGTCACCATATCATCATATCACCATATGCCCTTAGGCCATTCACATAAACGGATCAAATAAATTTGAATCCCATATCATAAAATCACCATAGCATCATAATAAACATAACAAACATCATATTTAATTAAATCAAACATTATAAGAAACTCCACCTTAGTTGTTGAATAAGTGATGTCGTGCGAAAAAGTCTAGTCACCGTGCTCTTGGCCAGACAAACCTAAATAATACATGTTATTTCCTAATTAATATTTGATGAAGGATTATAATTACAAAGATCGATAATATGTTGGCAGGAAGGGTTATAAGCTTGTATATTGGTAAATATTAAAGTTTGATAAAGGGTAAAAAGTTCTGCCAAAAGAGAATTGGGATAATGAGGAAATAAATCCTCTTTTTATGCATTTACTACCCTACATGTGGTCTCCCCATAACACACTCATTACTTCCATTAATACATACAACGCATACACACCCTGCATACACATGTAACAGACACTACTACAATCACTCTCACACACACACAGTACCTATGTATGCATAACACACATACCCTATATATATATATATACATATATATATATATATATATATATATATATATATATATATATATATAACTCACACAACACTCACCATATGTTTATATACACGCACCATACACACCATATGCATATATATATCTACCATCCCTTATGATATAATCGAGTCTACAGAAATAAATCTTTAAAACAAAAATTTGTTTGCTACTAATCTAAGAAATTCAAAAAGGAAACTGTAAATTACCTGATGCTGATATGAAGAATGGAACGAACTGATTCACAATCCACAGAGAAGTGAGAAGAAAGGGTGGCAACTTTTCTTTTAGAAAAGGAGACATGATTTATTTTGTGTATTGTGTAGGTTCTGTCTTATATTTATATTAGGGTATTCTCCTACTGGGTAATAATCAGAAGCCTCATAGGAAAAATGTTTTTCTTTCAGATATCAGCTAGAAGAGTATCTAATATATATATATATACACACACACACACATATGGTCAAGATACGTAATAACAGACATCCCTTTTATGAATAAATATGAACTATGATTTGGGCTCAATCTGGGCCCAAATAACTTGACTTGATTCGCGTGAAATTTATGATGCACGTTTGGCTTAATAATAATAATAATAATAATAATAATAATAATAATAATAATAATAATAATAATAATAATAATAATAATAATAACACGCAAAATAATACGGGGCGTTACATCCTACCCCGTTATAAAATTTTCGTCCTCGAAAACTCATGACATGACAAATATGATATGTATTTATTGAAAGTATCGATTGTGTGTGTTGTTCCAAATTTGATCATAACAGAACATGGATATTTTTGTCAGGGTCCACTAATAAATGCATGATGTAACTTTGAGTAATGCAAATTAGTGGAAAGTAGACTTTGAGTCAACTGATATAAAAAAATGAAATGTTTGGATGGTAGAAACTACGCTCCAATAAATTTTGGTCAAATGGAATTCAATAAAAAGTAGAACTAAATTATGAATTATGACTTGAGTACTCTGACTTTGGAATGAAGCACAAATTGGACTAAAATTTTGAGATTGAGTTCAAACAAGAACTGGGAAATTCAGGCTTATCTAATTTTGTAAAACTTAGCTAAATGATCAATATAACCTGTAATTCTAGATTTAGATTGAAAAGGAATTGAGGGGGGTTCTTATGATGAAGATGGAAAATTTTGTTGCAAGAGGAAAAAAAAAAAAAATGTCTTCAAAGGACTTTGCTGAATAGAAAATTGAGTCTCCTTTGAAATTAAGATAAAATTTTCATATGTTTAAAAATAAACAATCTGAAACTAAATGCAGAATCAAACTTACGGCTAATTGCTCGTAGCTCTTTATTTCAAATGAAATTAAATGAGAAAGGAGTTTATGTTTATTGTAAACAAAACTTTTTGGAGTTGGTGCTCAATAATTTAGAAATTAAAACAGGATCGGGTTCAATGGTAAGCAATAATATTTGTGGCTCATATAAAAGTTTAGAACCTTATGAGAAGTTTGGAAGACAACCTATGAGGTCGAAATAAAAAATAAAATAAGAACAAATTAGAAGATATGAATGTAAAACTTGATTTTTAAAGACACCTTGAACACACTTTGAAGTTAGAATAGGATGAGAAGATAGACTCGTGATTCTCTCTCTCTCTTTCTTTTTTCTTTTTAGTAGTAACTCCAGAATAATTTTATAATTTTGATTCAAAAGAAATTGAGAGAAGCACACACAATGCATTTGAAAATTTTATTGTAAACTAACTTGAATAAAAAATATAGATTTGGGAAAGAATAAGGTTTTTTTTAGGCTCCTTTGGAAATAAACATTTCAAACCATTTGAGAATTGAATAATTTAAAATTAGAAACGGAATCATATTGACTAATTTGCCATAGATTTTTTTTTCTTTACTAATAAAATCAAATGAAAAAATAAAATCTAATTGAGTTTAAATGTAAATAGAACTTTTAGAGTTAGTACCCAAATATTTGGTATTCAAAATATAGCCGGATCTAACCGGGAATAAAATTTATTATCTCAAGTAAAAATTCAAAACTTTATTAGGAATTCGAAAGATCATCTTTGGGGCTAATATAATATTGAATTTGAAGGCAAAAATGAATTTTAAAGATACATTAAAAATATTTGGAGTAAATATTTGATGGAAATGATAATCTTGTGATGTTTAATTGAATTTCAAATTGACTAATTTAAAATCAAAATGCTGAAAAGCATATGGAAGTACATATTGAAGCTAGTTTTCTTTTATGTGTATACATATATGAATTTTAAAATAATGCAATTATTTGAATAATATGGTAAATAAGTGGCATGATCATCATTGGCCTGGACCCTATTAAATGATACTTAAGAGTCGTTCCAAAAAAGTACATAGTCTAGTGTTGATTGATTTTTTTTTTCTTTCTCAAATTGAAGGTAGAAAAAGAACACTATATGAAAAGTTTGGAGTTAATCTACTGAAATAAAAAATATGAGAGCATGTCCTCAAATTCAAGGTGAATGTGAATTCACAAATTATGAAAATCTTACAGGCTTGGAAATCAATTAAAAAGGGGATTTTGGAAAATTTTAAACCTTTGAGTTTAACTTGAAAGAACATTTGGGAGTTAACAAAAACTGAGATGCATTTGATGAAATTTAATAGAAGATTTGAATTTGAGTTAAAATTAAATTTATGGTCACTTGAAAAGAGATTGTAGGCCTATTTGATAATGTGAAAAATCTTTGAATGGAAATAATAGGAAGCAACAATACTTTGGCTAATAATCAGCGTTGAGATTAAATAAAACTGGATTATTTTCTTTGAAGATAACTTTATGTTTTGTAGAAACTTTATGAGCTATGTTGATAGAAATGAAAGAGAATGTAAGTAGAATTTGAGGTCTTAAATAAACTCTCAAACGCTAAAACATTTTTTTTTGAACTATGATTCCTATAAAATTGATAATTGATAAAGAGACTTATTTATTTTTTTAAAAAAAAATTGATTTTGGATACTACAAGCTCAATTTTTCAAAATTAAAATCTTGGAGTTGGACATAAGTAAGTCATATATAAAATCTAGGAAAAATTACAAGTTAACTTGAAATTAATATTAGGACTCGTGTTTGAATATTTTAACTAGAAAAAGCAAAATTTGAAATTCTAATAGTTGAAATGATTCAAACGTGGTTTGAAACTTTTGGTTTATACTTAAGAGTTGGTTACCAAAGCCTCTCTGAAACATAAAAACGAAAGTAGATAGAAATCATCAAATAACGAAAATGCAATTTTAGGATTTCATAAGAATTTAATGCAAGTAAAAAGAAGAAACAAGGGTTAATTTTCATATAAGACTAAATACAAGTACTAATTGAAAGATTTAAATCATTTGATCATAGCTTAAAAAATTGACAAGAGTGAGATTTGGAACACTTGATATTTTTTTTCTTTTCATTTTATTATTAATAGAATAGAGAATTGATAGAACAACTCATTTTTACAAGATGTGTTTGAAATATGAGAAGCTCAGATGTTTCAATTTAAGATTTTGAAGCTGGGTATAAATCATATATAATTAATTCCAGTAAAAACCATACGTCAACTTGAAAATGATATCAAAGCTGGAATGAATTAACTATGAAAATTTAATTTTAAAATCCTAGTAGTAGAAATAATTCAAACATGCAAATGAGTCATACTTAATGTTCAAGCCTACAAATTGTAAGACGACAAAAATATAGATTTTCATTTTGTTCAAATGTATCATGCATGTATTTTTCCAAAACAATGGGATGTCATAAAGTTGCTCTTCATTCTTCTTCGCGGTGCTATATATGAATTACTAACTTATGTGTCATACCATAATGTCGTGGAATAAAAATGTATGTATGTATGCATACTTGAACATGTGTATAATGTCTTACACTTCATACTTTAAGATTATACGCATCATGTCTTTGCATGGATAAAAAATGAGATGAACATACTTAGACCGTAACTTGGAGTTAGCGTGATGAAGCTGAGATGGACAGTGAGACATTCATTTTTAAATTATCATGTGGTCTTTGAATTTGAATATTTAAAACTTTTCTTTTTTCGTATATATATACACATTCACCCCTAGTTGACTAAATATATATCTTCCAAGTAAGTCTACAGAAACGCAACCTGGCTCTGATACCAACTGTAACAGCCGGACTTTCAAAGGCAATATATATATATTTTTTAATAAATAATAATAAACGTTACTTTTAAAAAAGGGAATAATAAAAACATCCATATAATTTGAAAATAAGGCTGTTAAAATTTTAATTAAAATATATTTATTGAATGCTTCAAATCATAAAGTCATATTACTTCCAAACTTTTCAAAATTAATATGAATAATACTTTTATAAATATGCGGAAGCAAATTAGCTAATTCAACTTAATAGTTAACATAATTATAAATAAAACACTGAAATGCAATGGAACTATTTTTCTTTAGAAAATTAGTTTATCAAGTTTAGAAGAAATAAAACGTTTTCGACAAGTAAAATATTCCTAACCTTTTGAAAATCAAGCTAACTCTAAAATTTAGGCCGTTAAACTAGATACGAATTAAAACAGTTTTAATAAACACCTTTGATATAGATTACCATGAAAATTGAATTTATAACGTGGTGATGCCTCAAATACGAAATGAAATACTTTTACTAGAAATACATTCAATATAGATTTCCTGATAATATTTCACTAACAACATCTAACAACTACTTTGATAAATCATGACCGCTCATTAAATAGAAACCATGTATATAGTGTCATGGTAATTGTTTTAAAAACACTTCATAAAGAAGATCTTAATATATATTGGTGGAAGTAAGTTGTTATACATATTACTTATGAATTAATCATAAGTATTATTTTTAAAATAAAACGTAACTACTATGATAGTGTTTTCACGTGTGTATAATAATAGATATGTAGTACCTATTCATATGCCATCACATCCCTCTCTTGGCTTCACATGAAGCTCCATCAACCTGAAAATGGGTTTTTGTAAAGGGGTGAGTTATATCCAGCTCGTGGGGTTTTATTTGCTAAAATTAAATACAAGCGAGTAGTTACAAATATGAATAAATCACCATCAGTATCTCCATATAATATATATGCCCTTAGGCCATTCACATAAACATATCAAATAATTTTGAATCTCATATCATAAAATCACCATAGCATCATATTGAACATAACAAACATCATATTTAATTAAAGCAAACATTAAAAGAAAACCGCACCTTAGTTGTTGAATAAATAATGTCGTGCGAAAGAGCCTAGTCACCGTGCCCTTGACCAGACAAACCTAAATAATATATGTTATATCGTAATTAATATTTGATGGGGGATCCTAATTAGAAAGATCGATAATATGTTGGGAGGAAGGGATATAAGCTTGTATATTGGTAAATATTAAAATTTGATAAAGGGTAGAAAGGTTATGCCAAAAGAGAATTGGATAATGGGGAAATAAACACCCTTTTTATGCATATACTACCCTACATGTGGTCTCCCCACAACACACCCATTACTTCCATTAATACACACAATACACACACATCCTGCATACACATACAACACACACTACTACAATCACTCCCACACACACACATTACCTTGTACCTATGTATGCATAATACACATACCATACCATATATATATACACACACACACACACACACACGCACACCTACTACTTAATACCTACCTCACAGCTAACTCTTACATGCATCTATATATATATATATATATATATATATATATATATATGTCAAACAACCACTCACCATATGTTTATATCCACGTACCCGTACTCACATATGTATATATATTTACCTTCCCTTATGGCATAACCGAGTCTAGAGAAATATATTTTTAAAACAAAAATTTGTTTGCTAATGATATAAGAAATTAAAAAAGGAAACTGTAAATTACTTGATGTTGATGTGAAGAATGGAATGAACCGATCAACAATCCACATCTGTCATCCCTTATGACATAACTGAGTTTAGAGAAATGAATCTATAAAACAAAAACTTGTTTGCAGGAAACTGTAAATTACCTGATGTTGATGTGAAGAATGGAATGAACTGAACCACAATCCACAGAGAAGAAAGGGTTGTGGCTTTTCTTTTAGGAAAGGAGACGTGATTTATTTTGTGTATTGTATAGGGTTCTATTCTATGGTCTTGTATTTATACTAGGGTATTCTCCTACTGGGTATTAATCAGAAGCCCCATAGGAAAAAAGTTTTTCTATCAGCTAGGAGAGTATATATATGGTCAAGATACGTAATAACTAAAAGCCCATTTATGGATAAACATGAACTATGATTTGGGCTCAATCTGAGCCCAAATAAATTGACTTGATCCCCATTAAATTTATGATGCATGTTGGACTTAATTAATAATAATAATAATAATAATAATAATAATAATAATAATAATAATAATAATAATAATAATAATAATAACAACCCGTAAAATAATTCGGGGCATTACAGAGGGTGCCCGCCCCCACCCGCCCAAATGGTTCCGTCCCTACGATTAGCCTAATTAACAATTTGAAAAGATTAGTTTGGTCTAACAATTTATAAGGGTTGTTCTACTCCAATTATTACCTCTAATGACGTTATATTTGATGTAAGATTGAAATGAAAACTTTTGTGGATTTTTAGCGTTAGTCATCGGTTGGGTTTTTTTAACAGTTGAAACTTTATTAAATTTATGGTTAATTACTAAAAGCAACCCGTTTAACAGGTCTTTTTATCTTCTGCAATCTAACTTTTTATTTTTTCCGATGACAACCTTGACTAATTGTTTTTTTGTCGATTTTCAACCTCCGGTGATATTTTCAGCTGTATAGGCCATGTGATTTACATATGGTTCTTTTTGGACCAATAAGATGGCGACACGAGACGATTAATAAAATATTAAAAATATTTAAAATTTTCAGAAATTCCATTAATAAATCCAAAACATTAAAATATATTTCTGAAATTATTTTAGAAATGCTTAAAATTTATTTATTAAAATTCAAAAAAACTATTTATAATCCAAAAAATATAATAACAATTTTTGTAATTAATTTAAAAATTCAAAAAATTTATTCAAAATTAAGAAAATTCATTTATAAATTCAGAAAATAAAAAAAATTATTTCAAAAATTAATTTGAAAATTTTAAAAATTAATTTAAAATTAAGAAAAATCATTTAAAATCTAAAAATTAATTTGAAAATTTAGAAAATTAAAAAAATATTTCAGAATTTAATTTAAAAATTCTAAAAAATAATTATAAATTATAAATTAAAAAAACCATTTTTTCGATTTTTTTTTTCTCTTTTTTCCTTTTCTCTCTCTCTCTCTCTTTTTTTTTTTTTTTTTAACAAACTAAATGGGCACTCAGATGGGCACACATAGCCAATAATCAAACTAAAAATGCAGCAAGCAGCAGTAAAACGAACAAGCAACGAGAAACAAAAATGTAGAAACAACAACTAAACTATAAATAGCGGCCAAGGCGTCCCACGGTACACTCCCTCCCCCATACTTGGTCGAAGGTCAAGTTTTTGAGGAAAAGAGTGGTACGCCTTGGTGCTAACTCACAGTCTATTGCGGTGGCGGTGGTTGGAAGCCATGCTGCTCCCAATATTGAGTCCACGCTCCCCATCGAGTGTCTTGTTGCTATATCCAAGTATGTTCCTCATTACTTCGTTTAAGGAGGGTGTTCAAGATTATTCCCTGATTATTCAGCTCATGGTTGATTGTTTGCACCACCCCTCGGACCTCTGTTCGATGCCTCTCCATTTGGGTGCCAAGTGATTGCACCTCATCATGATAAAGCTGGACATCATGCTGGAGAGATGTAATTATCCCTTCCATGTCCTCATTCAGTTCGAACGAGGATGCAACCGCTGTTGCCGACCGCTTCTTCTTTGAAGGTCTATGGACTCTGCTGCTTCCTTCAGCTGCTTGCCTAAACTAAAACACCTCTGAGTCCAACATTTGGGAGTGAGCAAGATGCTCGTCAGAAGACATGACCAAATTAAGTGTGTCATTGGTGCTCATAACGGCTGTTCCATCCAAGTAGGGGAGCCGAAGATATGGTTCCACATTTTGATAAACATAGGGGACCTTTCCATCTTTCCCCATCACCACAACTTGCATGCTTTTCAACAGCTCCCAAGTAACTTGGACTTCACCTTTGGTCGGTATCATGTCTTCTAAAGAGATATCATCAAAGAACTCGCAATGGGTATGATCAACCCTCCAATCATGATGTTGTCTTTTTGTTTTCGGATGACATTCTCAAAGTGTTCTATCAATAGTTTGGCATTATCCACTTTATGCTCATGGAACATATTCCAAATCATTTTTAGCTCAGCTTGCCTCATGGCACTCGTCTCTTTTCTCACGAATAGAGTATGAGCCAACATCTTCTGGAGATAACGTATCACTGGGTTTCGATTCCAGGTGGCTTTAGCAGCATTTGCCACATTCTCTAAGGTTCCGCAAGTGGTGGACTAGCTGTCAGTAGACCCCAGAATTCTTGAATGTTGAATACTTCAAGTGGGCTGTCCTTGGCAACTTTAGGAAAGCCGAACATTCTGTCCAACTGAGCATATGTCAGTGTACGTTGTTTGTCTATCAGCTGAAATGTGATACCATCCAATCGACGAGCATGCGCTTCACTTACCACAATGATGGAAAATGTGCTAAAAAACTCCATTGTGAGCCTCTTGTATGTGAGTTTTGCCTGCATGAACTTATGCAAGCCTCCCGCTATAAGAAGAGCTTTGATATTCTCATGTAACCCCATAGCTCGTGTGAGCTCATGATTGCCAAACCGGGTTGCCACAACTTGGCATTGACGAAGATGATCAAATCGATTCTTATGCTCTTCCCTCTCCAAAGTGAACCCAAATAGAGTTCGACTGTCGTTTGGATTCTGTGATGCAGCATCTTCCACCACTTGTTGCTTGCCCTTACCACGGCTGGAGCTTGCTTTTTTCAGAGCCATTTTAGTGAACCTACACACAACCAATCCAACAAAATGATTTTCAACACCCAGTCGAATTCAATAAGTCTTAAACTACCCTCTAACAATCAATTACTTCCACCAATTTTTCTTCTTAGTCTTAATTGATTCTTGAAGTGTAATTCAAACATATTTACAAACATAATCACATTCTAGGAACAACTAGCAAAATTACTCAACTTTCAGCCCCCACATTGTGCTTAACTTCTAATTTCTTCAGTTCAAACTAACTTATGGTGAAATTTGAATCATATGAACATCAAGCATGTAAAATATACTTTAATCATCATCGTATCACACATAGAAACATAAGAGGGGTAACAAAATCAAGCAAAAAATCACTATCTAATCTCGCCCATAACATGTTCGACAAAATTCCTTAATGATCATAACATGGTATTTGTAATTTTGTTGCTTTACACCCATTCCCATCAACCTCAACAACACAATTTCATACTCAATTGTCACCAATTATGTCTACATAACAAAGCCCAATCAACTCTAACTCAAAATATGCACTACAAGTGACAAAAGCTATTTGACACATGAACAAGCAATTCTCAAATTCAAAAATCAATAAACCTCAATGATAAGTAAGCATAAACAATCAACTACAAAAAATACAAGCTTAGTTTAGCTATACTTACCAGAGAAATTTAGCCAAAAATAAAAAATTGGAAGTGCCCATGTTCGTCCGAGTGGGCTCGTTCAATCCGAAATCTCGTGATGGAAGTGATGAATCTTTGTGTGTGCTTATGTTTGTGGGTGATGTTGTGTGATTATATGGTGTATTATGCTCGAATTAAGATTTGTGAGTGTGTGGGCGTGTTTTCGCATGAAAGAGGGGAAGAGAAAAGTGAGAGAGAAAAACCTGGTTTCCCATGTTTTAAATCTGACTTCATCATCGCTACTGCGAGACATTACCTATTGCAGTCGCGATAGCCCTAACCTAAAAGTGGGTTTCTGCGCCAATTTTGTCGTGGTCGCGATAGGTTGCCAGTGTCGAATTGCTTATCCAGGCCATTTTTGTTGCGGCCGCGACCCTCAGTGTTGCGGTTGCGATGCCTCTGTTGGCCAACTTCTCGTTTTTTCCTTCTTTCAACCCTCATTTCTTGCTATGCTCGTCAATATTGTGTTATGTTGGTTCCTACAACTTCAAAAAAAACTAAAAACACACGTGAAATTACAAACATAAAGAAAATAATAAATCTCGGGTTGCCTCCTGACAAGCGCTTCGTTTTACGTCCCAAGCTTGACGACCTTTTCGATTTTAGTTAAGCTCAGTCAACTGTGCTTCGTGCATGGTTTTGATCTGCTCCAGCTTGTAGTATTACTTTATCCTTTGACCGTTCACAAGAAAAGTGCCTCCGTCTTTGTTTATCAAACCTACTACTCCGGAAGCTCGAACAGTCTTGATCGTGAATGGTACCGACCACGTGGATTTTAACTTACCCCAAAATATTCGCAGACGCAAATTAAACAATAAAACTTGGTCGTTGGCTTCAAACTTTCGAGTCTTTATCATGCGATCATCGAATCTCTTCGTCCTCTCTTTGTATAAACTAGAGTTCTCGAATGCTTGACTTCAAAATTCATCGAATTCATTGAGCTTAAGAATGCGAGATAAACTTGCCGACTCGAAGTCAAAATTTAACTTCTTGACGGCCCAATAAGCAAGATGTTCTAATTTGACTAGTAAGTGCATGCTTTTCCAAAGACTAATTGATACAACGACATTCCCAAGGGAGTTTATACGCTGTCCTGTACGCCCATAGTGCATCGTCCAACTTCATCGCCCAATCTTTTCTAATTCCATTCACCGACTTTTCCAAGACTTGCTTAATTTCACGATTTGCCAATTTTGCTTGACCATTAGCTTGTGGATGATATGTCGTAGTTACTCGATGTTTTACTCCATACTTGGCTAATAAAGTAGTTAGCCGTTTGTTGCAGAAGTGAGAACCCCCATCACTAAGTAAGGCTCGTGGTGCTCCATACCTCGTGATGATGTTCTTATGGAGGAACTTGATCACTACATTTGGATCATTAGTTTGGGTCGGAATCGCTTCAACCTATCTCGAAACATAATTGACCGCAAGTAGGATATACTAGAACCCTTTAGAAGGAAAGGGTCCCATGAATTCAATACCCCACACATCGAATAACTCAACCTCAATTATGCTTGTGAGAGGCATCTCATGCTTTCTCAAAATACCCCTTGTTCGTTGGCAACAATTGCATTTAGTGATGAAATCATGACAATCCTTGTACATTGTCGGCCAATAAAACCTGCTTTGTAGTACCCACTTGGAGACGAGTGACACTAACTAATTATGTCCCGCACATCAGATCGAGGGACACACCTTCGAATGATTGTGTCAGCACATCTTCTATACAAGTAAGGATCATCCCATATGTAGAATTTAATGTCATGAAAGAACTTTTTCTTTATCGGGTGGTTGTGTTCACCATACCATGGAATCTCATCTACGACCAAAATACACTCATCCGAGAAGGTCTCTTTGATTTCCTCTTGCTTCTCTTCTGTGTCAGCTTCATTTATGATTCGAGACAGATCGTCCGCAACCATATTTTCACACCCCTTTCGGTCCTTGATCTCGGCATCGAACTCTTGCAATAAAAGGACCCGTATGATGAGTCTTGGTTTCCAGTCCTTCTTGTCGAACAAGTACCAAATAGCTGCATGGACTATATACACTATCGTCTTTGCTCCAATCAGGTAGGATTGGAACTTATCAAATGCATAAACAACAACTAGCATCTCTTTCTCCGTAGTGGTATAATTAGCTTGAGCTGAGTCTAGAGTCTTGCTGGCATAGTAGATACCTCTGAAGATTTTATCTCTCTTTTGGCCCAAAGCTGCCCCAACAACGATATCACTTGCATCACACATCAGTTCGAACGGTTGGGACCAATCCAGTGTGATCAACATTGGAGTAGATACTTATGCCTTCTTTAGAGTCTCAAAAGCCTACACACATGCAGCATCAAAGAGAAATCACGAATAAATCTTTGATAGAATCCCGCGTGGCTAAGAAGTTTCGTACTGCTCTTTTATTTGCTGGAGGTGATAGTCGCTCGATTGCAACTACTTTTGCTCTATCAACTTCTATACCTGTAGCAGAAATCTTATGTCCTAGTACTATGCCATCTCTTACCATGACATGGCATTTCTCCTAGTTCAAAACCAAGTTAGTGTCCTCACATTGCTTCAACACTAGAGAAAGGTTATCAAGACAATGGTCGAAAGACAACCCAAATACGAAAAAATCATCCATAAAAACCTCCATAATATTCTCTATGAGTCCACTAAATATTGCCATCTTACGACGTTGAAAAGTAGCAGGCACATTACATAGCTCAAATGACATTCTACGAAAAGCAAAAATTCCACAAGGGCACACTATTTTTGTTTTCTCTTGGTCTTTCGGGGCAATCATAATTTGATTGTACCTCAAATAACCATCTTAGAAATAATAGAACTCATGCCCTGCTAACCTATCAAGCATTTAATCTAGAAAGGTTAGGGGAAAATGGTCTTTACGAGTGGCTGCATTAAGTTTTCTATAATCTATACACACACGCCAACCCGTGACTAACCTAGTGGCCATGAACTCATCATTATCACTCTTTACTATGGTCATCCCCCCTTTCTTAGGAACTACTTGAGTCGGACTAACCCACTTACTATCAGAAATTGGAATGACGATACCCGCAGCTAACCATCTAAGTACCTCTTTTATTAATATTTCTTGCATCATTGGGTTTAGTCTATGCTGGTTTTGGACACTCAATTGATAAACATCTTCCATTAGGATTTTATGCATGCATGAAGTCGGGATAATCCCTTTTAAATCGTAGATAATCCATCCTATCGGCGACTTATGTTTCCTAAGCACTCTTAACAGTTTCTCACATTCCGAATTAGTGAAGAATGCAGAAATAATTACCGGTTGCTTTTTCTCATCATCAAGGAATTCAGACCTTAAGTGTTCCGGTAATGGTTTCAGTTCAGGCCCACTTGCACTCTATTTTGGCTCTTCTTTCAAAGCTTCTTTATTTATGTATTCTTTCATCGAGCTATCTTTGGGTGCTTCCTGCAGAGAGTTCAAGGCACTAACATGTTCCACAAGATCAAGGTTAGTAGCATCAATAACATTCAAAGCAAGAACTGGATTTGACAGACAAGCTTCTAATGCATCAGTATCAATAGGGGCTAGAAGATCTCTATGTAATGTAGCATCTAAACATTGTATAGAATTACATGTCTCAATTTGATTAACTCCCTCCCTATCATGCCATTGCATAGCCTTATAGATAGAAAATGTCAAATTTTCATGATTTATTCTCAAAGTCAATTCCCTCTTTTGTACATCTATTAATGCACTACCCGTTGCTAAAAACGGGCGACCTATAATTAAGGGAACCTCTTTATCTTCCATCATATCTAAGATTATGAAATCTGCCGAAATTATGAACTTGCCAACTTGTAATAAAACATCCTCTACAATAGCCATTGGATAAGTCAAGGATCGATAAGCCATTTGAAGGGCGATTGTAGTTGGTTTTATTGTGCCTATTCCTAATTTTTCAAAAATAGATAATGGTATAAGATTAATGCTAGCTCCTAGATCACATAATGCTTTTTCAAAAATTTCATCACCTATCTTACAAGTAATCGTAAAACTACCTGGATCTTTTCGCTTCAGTGGTAGCTTTCTTTGGATCACAGTGATGCACTCCTCCATCAAGTTAATAGTTTCATAATCTTCAAGCTTTTGTTTCCTTGCTATCACCTCCTTAAGAAACTTTGCATAGTTTGACATCTGCTCTAATGCATCCACAAAAGGGATATTGATTTGTATCTTTTTGAATATGTCCAAAAACTTTGCAAACTGTTCATCAACTTTCTTTCTTCTTATGGCTTGAGGAAATGGAATAGGAGGAACATATTCCGGGCCTTCTTCTATAGTAACCCCCCTTTGTCTTGGCTTTGAAGCCTCTTCCTATTTTTTCTTGTGGCTTTCTCTTTTCTTCCAATTGCTCTTTCTCTACAACTTTTTCTTGGTCAACTGGCATCTTTGGACCTTCGTAGTTAGTTCCACTTATCAACTGAATTGCTTGGCATTGCTCCCTTGGATTTACCACTTATTGCTCAGAAATTGCCCTTGTTTATGTTGATTTCTTGTGATTTTTATCAATTGACTCACATTGGATGCGATTTCTTTGAGATCCGCCCCTTGACTAGTCACATGCTTGTTCAGCTCGATGTATTTACTATCCATCTTCTTCTCAAGTTGAGCTAACTTTTCCTCAAACTTTACCATTTGTGTCTGTCTGAACTCGTCCTGAGTTGGGTTTCTTCCATCATGAATTATACCATTAGTAATAGTGAAACTCGGTGGTGGATTAAGTGAATTTTTAGGATTGCCATAAGAGAAGTTAAGGTGGTTCCGATTTCCTTGTGGGTACTAATTTTCTTTTGGGAAGTGATTGTACCTCTGCTAGTTGCCCTGGAAGTTGTTGAAGTTCCTTTAATTGACAAAATTAACATTGTGAACTTCTTCTTGCCCGGATGGCTGCTGCGGTGAAGAGTCAATGTGTTGGGCTAGATTCAAACTACTTAACAGACTTACTTGATTTGCCAATGCGGTTAGCTGAGAAGTAACCATATCATTCGGCTCTACGTCTGTCACACTAAGCAATCTTCTTGGCTTATTTCTCTCATTTGGCCATTGTAACTCGCTCTAGCCATTGCATCCAAGATAGAGCATGATGCCCTTACGTTCTTTTCCATCAGACTACCTCATGTTGCTACATCTACATGATCCCTTGCTGGTGCAAACAGTCCATTATAAAACTTGCATATCTGCTGCTTCTTGGTAAACCCATGTTGAAGGCAACTCCAAATAAGATCCCGGAATCGCCTAGCCAAATAGTTCTGCATCTAATTGCTTGAAGTAATTGATTTTATTCTGCATATCCAACATCTTGCTCAGTGGGAAATACTTTAGTAGGAACTTTGTGCTCAAATCTTCCCACTCAATAACATCTTCTAGCGAATTAAACCATTGCAGTTCTTTATCTCTCAGCAAGAATGAGAATAGTCTCATCTTGACCTACTCATGTGGAATATGATTTATCTTTATAGTCTCAGATAGCTTGCAAAACTTATTCAGGTGAGCATTGGGATCCTCTTGCGCACTTCCACCGAATTGGTTATGTTGAACTATGTTAATCAGAGCTGGCTTCATTTCAAAGCTGTTTGCATTCAGTGGTGGTGGTATGACTCCTCTGATAGGCTGATTCGGCATATGACTCCTAGAGTATAGATTTCAATTATGATCCTGATGTATAATTTAACCTAAAATTCTAGACTTTTAGACCAATTTTAGTGTTTATTAGAAGGCACTCAAGTAAACCTAATCCTCCTCCTGAAGCGATTAGGTTGTTGATCTATTAGACTTAGTCAT
The DNA here is from genome assembly GCA_958295605.1 of Ajuga chamaepitys. NCBI lineage: Eukaryota > Viridiplantae > Streptophyta > Magnoliopsida > Lamiales > Lamiaceae > Ajuga > Ajuga chamaepitys. The sequence goes on along the minus strand of OY282498.1, from coordinate 35,737,591 downwards.
CCTTCCGAGTCGACTAAACCTAAAGACTCGTAAAAGACTCTAGACCAAAGCCTACACAATCATAGACAATCGCGCTATGTGTTGTACGTCTATTAACAATCTCCTCCTCCCAGAGTGAAACTATTAATCTTGTAGAGTTAATATAAGTGATCAATTTAAATAAATCATTGGAATAAAACAAACACACATATATACACAATGAATTAGAGTCTAGAACTAAACAGTAAAAGTTAATACACCATTCAACGTAACCTACTTTCTACCCCTAGAACACAAACGTGTTTAGCTACTCATATTTTTATCTAACTCAATGAAACATTCACAAAAAAAGGTCATTGAAAATTAAATAAAAAAGTAAAGAACAAACTAAACCCAGATCTTCAATTATCGATCTTCGTCGTGTTGCTCCTTGATCTTCGATTCTCGACTCCAAGCTATTTCGAGTATGTAAGTGTATGAGATTCTTTTTCTAAACTCGAGCTTGGGGTCTTTTTATAAGCTTGGGGATGAAGCTTTGGGAATTAGGATCCAAATCCTACTTGAAGTACGGATTTCCTAAAAAAACATTCTTTTTTGTCGCGGCCGTGCGCAATGACTCTCGCGGTCATGACATTTCTCTTCCAAACCATCTTAAACAACTAATTTTATCACGATCGCGAGACATGCTTTTCGCGGTCGCGATAGGTATCCAACTCCAGATTTCACTTTCTATGCATCTTTTATCGCGGCCGCTTACCAAAGTGACGCGGTCGCGACGGTCTACTCCGGCTTAAACTTGTTTTAGACTGGTTCAAATCGGTCTTTTTCCTTTTTTGACTTTTTCCTTCATTCAATAGTCGTAAAACACGACTTTTCAATCTGAAAACATTCCAAAACCTTTGAAACAAGTTAAAACACGTTAACTGGCCTAAATATGATGAATATAAGCAACTCTCGACCAAATATGCATGTAAATTTTGTAAAATATGTTCCTAAATTGACCTAAATACATGCATAATTAACGTGTATCACTCTCTAATAGGTCCATCTTAGTTGCTTTATCAGCATCCCAACACAGTGTGATGTCTTTGTCGGCAGATTTATTTTGGGATCTCCGAGTTCGTCGAAGTTTGACCTCATCTCCAGTAACAACGGGATCGACAGACTGAGTAGGGCATGTTTGTTGAAGAGGTGGCCCATTGCCATACTAGAGGAGCTCTATTGTTGACAGCGAGCACGTCCTTGAGGAGGTGATCTCATGGCCGAAGACGAGGAGCCCTTAGCAGCCCTCCAAGCTTTATTAGTAGTGGCACGCTCAGCCACACTCAGAGGTTTCTGGCCCTTTTTCTTTTGTCCCCTTGGGGAAGTCTGCTGGAGAGGTAGTGCCCTTAATGGATCTTGGAGGTAGGGGCTTCACTGTTTTGTTGATTGGCCTTGCTTCAGGTGTGATAGCCGTCACACATTGCAAACATAGTTAAGAAAAAATAAAAAATAGTATAAATACTTAACATTTAAAGGAGGGTAAGTCATGTGAGGAGCAATCCGAAGACCGCAATGCACGAGTAGCTACGCGGTAATAAGGATCCTGATGTGGTGTAGGTCGAGTTTCTCTGCGCATAAGGGTCTACAAGTTTGCCAAAAAATCATCGGAGATGAGATACTGACCACCTCGATCTATAGAAATAAAAGCAATTAAAATTAGAAAAACACCAGCTCGTCTGAAAAATAGTGTTCAACTTAACGTGAGCAGAGGATAGTCGGTTGGCACTCGAACGTGAGCTAGGGGGTCATTTATTGTGTTTGGAGTTGGTGACATCCAATCTCCAATCACGAAGAACCACATTTCTTTCCACATAGGAACTGGTTATGAGAAGCCTGTCATGAGCTTCCCTCCAGCTGATGCGTGCTATACGTGTAGTACCATCCCGACTTTGTCCCATCTCGTAGTGTGAGCTTGTACATTTACGATAGCTTATAGGGTGAGGGTATTGCATAGCTATTTGAGAAAAAAGCAACCACAATACCTATTATGGTGAACCACCCATTTGGAGTAATCTGGCTAGGGGCAATACCCCAAAACCTCAATTAGGGGCTAATATCTTTCGAGAAAGGAAAGTGCATTCCTGCCCTTAGGATCCACTAATTAACTGCCACACAACCCACTGGAGGTCGATCAACATGCTTATTAGGATAAGAAAGGTGAAATTGAATATATCCTAATGTCCCACCCCATAAAGTAAGCTCTTCTGGGGTCACAATACAAGCATATAGGTCCCCACTCGCTCCGAAATCTGTCTTCTCACACCGAGCAGGTGGTCGTCGACCACAACTCACCTCAAAATGTATGTATGAATTCGATGCCACTTCTAAAAAATTACCATTTCTTGTGGATAGCGCACAAAAGGATCTTCCGAGGTCGAAGCACTGAGATCTATGTCCAGATCGATGGAACTTCTATTATATAATTCGGGCACCCGTCTTGGGAAAAGCAGAGACCTGCACTGCAACAAAAGGCTCCTCCTCCCCCCTTGCCCTTATTTCCTCATCCAACGGGTGAGCGAAATCCTCTACTTCCCGTGTCACACCCACCCTTGTAAAAAAAAAAAACTTATTTTATACTAATGTTTAGCCTTACCAAAACCTGTATATATTTTTTTTTTCTTTTCTAAAATTTACAATTTAGAATACTCCTTCAAGACCACAATCTTACCTACATATATTTACATAGATCCAGATCGAGTACAAAGGTGTCACACTCCATTCAACACCATATTTACAGAAATATATATATTAAAGTTCCTTAATTTAAACATGTCCAAAAAGATTATTAAAACACTAGCAAAAACATAGTGAGTCCAAGGTTTAGCCCCACAGATCGTCATTCATATACACGGAACTTCAAAACTTGCAAAAGCTCCAGCAGCATGCCAGATCAGCTCACGAACTCATGCGTAGTCAAACTCACCTACAATGCAAGAACTATGTGAGCTAAAGCTCAGTAAGCAGAAATCATGCATGACAATGCGTGAATGATGAGATGCATTTCACAAAACCATTTCTTTCAACTCTTTCTCAAAAGAAATCATATTTGGTGGGAATTGGCTCTCGTCACTGACACAAACCTCCCAAAAATAACACTCATTGGCCACACTCGTGACTACCAAGGGTCCCTCCTTCCCCCTTATAGTCCACCCGAGATATCAGTGATGGTTGGTACGACCAAGCGGCTATCCTCCCGAGACTACCAGGGGTCCGCCTCCTGCCTGCCCCCTGCAGTCCACCGGGAAGTCTACCTCTTCCCGTACCCCTCATCACGAAGGTGCTGAAGTGGGAACCTCTTCCGCGTGCACGCCTGTCACCGGAAGCATCCCGAGAGACACCATGTATAATATATATAACACTCAATGTGCCAGTGGTGACCAACCCCAAAACATTATCAATTTATGAATTACGTTATTTTGACTTCTTATATGTACACATGTAATCCTTATAGATGCTAATGCTCATGATTGATGCACATCAGTTTGTTTCTAGCAACGGAATAAAACACTTTATACAAAGGTAAGCAACAACACATAAAACAATCAATTATCACAAATAATAAACACAAATACTATGTTCAAGCATTGTAGTAGTAGATGGATTTCTACTTACCTCTCCTCCGGAGTAGCTTTTGAAATTTCCTATTCCACAATGGTAATCAATCTACGACAATTTTAAATCGAATTAATACACAATTTATCAAATTCCAGGTTATTAAGTACTTTTAATTCGAAATTTCCAGTTTCGTCGCATTTTAGTAATAAGACTCTAACTATTTCTACAAAATTGATATTTATATGATTCAAGTTGGGTTATAAAGCTAACACATAAGGCTACAACTTTCATGTTTTGAACTTTTCCAAATTCATATCGCACAGCAGTCGAAATCAACTAAAAAGTGGATGTCCATTTCAAAAATCTGGACAGGTTTAACATTCACTTTCCTAACTATCTTAAAACATCATTACAATATTAAACACATACCTTGTAGATATAACCCTGGGTGTCACAACTTTGAGTAAATATATGTATGCCTTAAATATATGTATGCCTTAAATATATGTATGCCAACGTTGGCATATAAATAATGATGAGATTCATGCATAATTCAATTCTTCTGCTCTCTTGCTAATGATGAAACTTAGATAATCTTATCTAGTTTGCCGACTTAGTTTGGCGGTGAATTTTTTATTATTATTATTATTATTATTGTTGTTGTTGTTGTTGTTGTTGTTGTTGTTATTATTGTTCCGATAATAAAACCCCTTTACATAATTAACACTTCCACGTACTTCCTAATGTTCCATATTATTAAATTTGTCACGTGTAGTCTTAAATTTTAAAGCATGTCCCAATATTTTGGACTAGGGGGTTCTTGACTACTAAATTAAACATCTCCAAATTAGTCGCAAAATATGAAATAACGCAATAAATATAACAAATTAATTACTATAAAACTAGCACGCAAATGGAACATAAAAAAATATGGAATGCATGAAATGCAAAAATTATATTGGCCAGTGAGTTGTGAGAGGCACGGGTATTACATCCTCCCTCCCTTATAAAAATTTCGTCCCCGAAATTTACTTACTTGAAGAGTTCAGGATATTTGGCTCTCATTTCATCCTCTCTTTCCCAAGTGGCTTCTTCGACTGATTGATTTCTCCATAGCACTTTGACTAACGGAATTTCTTTGTTTCTGAGCCGTTTTACCTCCCTTAATAAAATCTGTACTGGTACTTCTTTATATCCCAAGTCTGCTTGTAGTTCTACGGGTTCACTGTTCAGGACATGAGATGGATTTGCAATATATTTCCTCAATACTGACACATGGAACACATTGTGTATTTGAGACATTGATGCTGGCAAGTCGAGTCTGTAGGCAACATCACCAACTCTCTCAATAATAGGAAATGGACCAATATATCTTGGACTAAGTTTTCCTTTCTTACCAAACCGCATTATTCCCTTCATTGGTGCAACTTTCAAGAATACTAGATCTCCTACTGCAAACTCAAGTGCTCTCCTTCTTTTATCTGCATAGCTTTTCTGGCGACTCTGAGCCGTTTTCATCCTTTCCCGAATCTGTGACACAACTTCTGACATTTCCTGTATTACACTGGGACCTAGAAGTCTTCTTTCACCAACCTCATCCCAATGTATCGGTGATCGACACTTCCTACCATATAGTGCTTCATAAGGGGGCATTCCTATAGTAGATTGATAACTGTTGTTGTAGGAAAATTCTATCAAAGGTAGAAATTTACTCCATTGACCCTGAAAATCTAATGCGCAAGCTCTGAGCATATCCTCTAAAGTCTGTATCGTCCTTTCCGATTGTCCGTCAGTTTGTGGATGATATGCAGTACTGAAAGACAACTGTGTTCCCAGTGCCTTGTGTAAACTCTTCCAGAAGGTAGACAGGAATCTTGAGTCTCTATCTGATACAATGGATAATGGTACTCCGTGAAGTCTAACTATTTCCTGTATATATATCTGAGCATAACGATCCATGGAGTAAGTAGTACAAACTGGGAGAAAATGAGCAGATTTTGTGAGTCTGTCCACAATTACCCAGATAGCATCGTGACCCTTTACAGTTTTCGGCAATCCCACCACAAAATCCATTGTAATGTTTTCCCATTTCCATTCCGGAATTAGTAAGGGCTGTAAGGTTCCTGCCGGTTTTTGATGTTCTGCTTTTACCTGCTGACAGGTCAAACATTGTTCTACACACTGAGCAACATCTTTCTTCATACCTGGCCACCAATACTGTACTCTTAAATCTCGATACATTTTGGTAGCTCCTGGATGTACTGAATATGGTGTCGAATGTGCCTCTGTCATAATATCTCTACGAATGCTATCTACATTTGGCACACATAACCGGTTTTTGAATCTTAAGATATTATTCTCTGACAACTGAAAGTCTGAAGGCGTCCCTGAAGCAGCATCCTTCTTTACTTTAGCTAAATATTCATCTTCATTCTGTCCCTGCTTAATTCTATCAATTAGGGTAGGCTGAAGGGTTAGAGCTGCTAGTCTTGCCTCTACTATTCCCAATTGAACAATCTCGACATTCATTCTTTGCAAGTCTAGTAACTCCGGTTTCTGTATTAAAGCCATCAATGTGGTACTTTGGGACGATTTTCTGCTTAAGGCATCAGCAACGACATTTGCTTTACCAGGATGATAGTTGATAACACAGTCATAATCTTTCACGAGTTCTAACCATCTTCTTTGTCTCATATTCAGCTCTTTCTGTGTGAAAAAGTACTTCAGACTTTTGTGATCTGTGTAGATCTCACATCGTTCTCCATATAGATAGTGTCTCCAAATTTTTAGCGCAAATACTACTGCTGCAAGCTCCAAGTCATGAGTAGGGTAGTTCTTCTCATACTCCTTCAATTGTCTGGATGCATATGCTATTACTTTGCTATTCTGCATTAACACACACCCTAAACCATTCTTCGAAGCATCACTGTATACCACAAAGCCTCCAGTCCCTGTTGGTATTGAAAGGATCGGTGCAGATGTTAACCTTTTCTTCAGTTCTTGAAAACTCTGCTCACAAGCCTCTGTCCACTTGAATGTTACACTCTTCCTAGTCAACTGTGTTAAAGGAGATGCAATTTTCGAGAATCCTTCTACAAATCTCCGATAGTACCCAGCTAACCCGAGAAAACTACGTACCTCTGAAGGGTTTGTAGGTTGTGGCCAATTATTAATTGCTTCAACTTTACTTGGATCAACTGAAATTCCTTCTCCTGACACAACATGCCCTAGAAATATTACTCGATCCAACCAGAACTCACATTTCTTGAACTTAGCGTACAACTGTTTCTCCTTTAGAACGTCTAAAACCTTTCTCAAATGCACAGCATGCTCTGCTTCATTCTTGGAGTAGATCAGGATGTCATCAATAAACACAATAACGAACTTATCCAAAAAGTCTTTGAACACCCGATTCATCATATCCATGAAAGCTGCTGGGGCATTTGTCAATCAGAATGGCATTACCAAAAACTCATAGTGCCCGTATCTTGTACTAAATGCCGTTTTCGAGATATCTTCCTCTTTAATTTTCAATTGATGATAACCTGAACGTAGGTCAATCTTGGAGAATATGGCAGCTCCTTGGAGTTGATCAAACAAGTCATCAATCCTGGGTAAGGGGTATTTGTTCTTAATTGTAACCTTGTTTAGTTCTCTATAATCTATACACATCCGCATAGTACCATCTTTCTTCTTGACAAACAAAACTGGTGCACCCCATGGCGAAAAGCTAGGTCTAATGAAGCCTTTGTCCAATAAATCTTGCAATTGAATCTTCAACTCTTTCAACTCTGTTGGCGCCATTCTGTATGGTGACTTCGATATAGGAGCCGTCCCTGGATATACGTCAATTACAAACTCTATCTCTCTGTCTGGGGGTAATCCTGGGAGTTCGTCTGGAAATACTTCAGGGTATTCTTGCACCACTGCTACCTCCTCAATAGTCGGACAGTGTTTCTCTTCCATATTCATAACACTTACTAGGTAGCCTTCACAACCACTTTCCAATAGCCTTTTCGCTTTCACCGCTGATATCATGTGATATTTGAACCTTTTTCGTACTCCAATAAAGACGAAAGATGTGTCTCCAGGCGGCTGAAATGTGACTATCTTGTTCTGACAATCTATTGTAGCACCATATTTCGATAGCCAGTCCATTCCCAAAATCACATCATAATCATTCATATCTAATATGATTAGATCGGCATAAAGTTCTCTTCCTTCAATAGAGATAACACATGCTCGCAGAATTTGGTTAGTTTGTTTTGACTCTCCGGAGGGGATCACTACATTGTAACTAACGTCTGCTACATCAGGTTTCCTACCCAGCCTCTTCACATACTCAGTGGATGCAAATGAATGTGTAGCTCCAGAATCAAATAATGCAAATGCAATAGTATCACAGATGGGAACTTTACCTGTTACTACAGATGTATTTGCTTCCGCTTCCTCTGTGGTCATGGTAAAGACTCTAGCTGACGTCTTCTTTTGTGTAGCAGGATTTGAGTTCTCTGGACAAACCGTGGAAATGTGTCCTGCTTTTCCACATTTAAAACAAGTCCGATACTCTGCAAAGCACTTTCCACTATGCGAACCTCCACATGTGGGACATGTAGGTTGTGTAACTGATGGTTTTCCTTGTTCACCCTTTTGGCGCTTGTTCTGATCCCATGATTGTTGTCCTGGTTTTGGTTGAGAACCCGGCCTTGGACCTTGCACTTGTAGCGGCCTTTTCTTTCCATCTCCTACAAAACGAGGTCCTTGTCTTCGTATAAACTGGCGCCTAACCTCCTGAGCACGCCTAATTTTCATTTCTGCTTGTTCGGCAATCAACGCTCGTTCAGCAACTTGTGAATAAGTTACTCCATGTATTCCAGCCATACACACATCTCTATATAGCTCTGGCCTCAAACCTTCTAGGAATCTCTCTACTTTCAATGCATCAGTACTAACCATGTGCTCCGCAAACCTAGAGAGTTGCTCGAACTTTGCGATGTAGTCTGTAACATCCATTGCCCCTTGTCTCAATTGTATGAACTCGTTCATCTTCATTACCCGAACTGGGGCAGTGAAATACTTGTTTCTAAAAAGTTCTTTGAACCTATCCCAGGTCATTGTCACATCCTCAATAGTTTTCATTGTGTCCCACCAGTGTCCCGCACTTCCACGTAACATGAACGATGCACACAATACTTTTTCCCCCTCAGGAACCTTACTATACAAAAACATGTTCTCTATAGTTCTAAGCCAATCCTCTGCATCAGTAGGATCCGTTGCACTTTCAAATGTTGGCGGGTTAAGCTTTCTAAACCTCTCTCCGATGACCTCTAAGTATTCAGCTCGAGGTTGCTGTTGATTTACACCATTTCCTGGTTGTTCACCCACATCCCTTTGTTGGATAAGTTGTTGAATCTGTTGCGACTGTTGTTCGACTAACCCTGTCAACCGAGCCACAATTGCTTCGAGGCCAACACCTACTGCTGGTGCATTCGGTTCTGGATCGTTATTTCCTTCAACACCTTCTCCTCTAACGACCTCCATGATTTCTTTCTAATTTTATTGTCCCTCTGTCACAGGCCAATATGACTTATGAAATAATGAGTGCAAGTTACGAATAAGTAAAACTTACTGGCATGTCTGCGCTTCAGAAGTTCTGAACTCATGTATATGAACAGTCTACAGGGCACAAACCGGGCTCTGATACCACTCTGTCACACCCACCCTTGTAAAAAAAAAAACTTATTTTATACTAATGTTTAGCCTTACCAAAACCTGTATATATTTTTTTTTTCTTTTCTAAAATTTACAATTTAGAATACTCCTTCAAGACCACAATCTTACCTACATATATTTACATAGATCCAGATCGAGTACAAAGGTGTCACACTCCATTCAACACCATATTTACAGAAATATATATATTAAAGTTCCTTAATTTAAACATGTCCAAAAAGATTATTAAAACACTAGCAAAAACATAGTGAGTCCAAGGTTTAGCCCCACAGATCGTCATTCATATACACGGAACTTCAAAACTTGCAAAAGCTCCAGCAGCATGCCAGATCAGCTCACGAACTCATGCGTAGTCAAACTCACCTACAATGCATGAACTATGTGAGCTAAAGCTCAGTAAGCAGAAATCATGCATGACAATGCGTGAATGATGAGATGCATTTCACAAAACCATTTCTTTCAACTCTTTCTCAAAAGAAATCATATTTGGTGGGAATTGGCTCTCGTCACTGACACAAACCTCCCAAAAATAACACTCATTGGCCACACTCGTGACTACCAAGGGTCCCTCCTTCCCCCTTATAGTCCACCCGAGATATCAGTGATGGTTGGTACGACCAAGCGGCTATCCTCCCGAGACTACCAGGGGTCCGCCTCCTGCCTGCCCCCTGCAGTCCACCGGGAAGTCTACCTCTTCCCGTACCCCTCATCACGAAGGTGCTGAAGTGGGAACCTCTTCCGCGTGCACGCCTGTCACCGGAAGCATCCCGAGAGACACCATGTATAATATATATAACACTCAATGTGCCAGTGGTGACCAACCCCAAAACATTATCAATTTATGAATTACGTTATTTTGACTTCTTATATGTACACATGTAATCCTTATAGATGCTAATGCTCATGATTGATGCACATCAGTTTGTTTCTAGCAACGGAATAAAACACTTTATACAAAGGTAAGCAACAACACATAAAACAATCAATTATCACAAATAATAAACACAAATACTATGTTCAAGCATTGTAGTAGTAGATGGATTTCTACTTACCTCTCCTCCGGAGTAGCTTTTGAAATTTCCTATTCCACAATGGTAATCAATCTACGACAATTTTAAATCGAATTAATACACAATTTATCAAATTCCAGGTTATTAAGTACTTTTAATTCGAAATTTCCAGTTTCGTCGCATTTTAGTAATAAGACTCTAACTATTTCTACAAAATTGATATTTATATGATTCAAGTTGGGTTATAAAGCTAACACATAAGGCTACAACTTTCATGTTTTGAACTTTTCCAAATTCATATCGCACAGCAGTCGAAATCAACTAAAAAGTGGATGTCCATTTCAAAAATCTGGACAGGTTTAACATTCACTTTCCTAACTATCTTAAAACATCATTACAATATTAAACACATACCTTGTAGATATAACCCTGGGTGTCACAACTTTGAGTAAATATATGTATGCCTTAAATATATGTATGCCTTAAATATATGTATGCCAACGTCGGCATATAAATAATGATGAGATTCATGCATAATTCAATTCTTCTGCTCTCTTGCTAATGATGAAACTTAGATAATCTTATCTAGTTTGCCGACTTAGTTTGGCGGTGAATTTTTTATTATTATTATTATTATTATTGTTGTTGTTGTTGTTGTTGTTGTTATTATTGTTCCGATAATAAAACCCCTTTACATAATTAACACTTCCACGTACTTCCTAATGTTCCATATTATTAAATTTGTCACGTGTAGTCTTAAATTTTAAAGCATGTCCCAATATTTTGGACTAGGGGGTTCTTGACTACTAAATTAAACATCTCCAAATTAGTCGCAAAATATGAAATAACGCAATAAATATAACAAATTAATTACTATAAAACTAGCACGCAAATGGAACATAAAAAAATATGGAATGCATGAAATGCAAAAATTATATTGGCCAGTGAGTTGTGAGAGGCACGGGTATTACATCCCGCTCATCCAAATATACCTTCCTCCCAACATCCTCTAAACCTACATCTCTCATAATCTCGTCTAACAGTTCTCCAGAGGAGCAAGAGAAAGAAGAAGATTGGAAATCACCTAGTAAAAACAAGTATGGTTGAGATGTGGATCTACTAACAAAACTCTAGCCTGAGCTCTTAATATGCGATCTGTAGAGGTTCTTACTCCAAGAAGTGAAAGAGAAAAGATAACAGTGAAAATGGAGAAGATGTTTATAGACAGTTGAGTGACAGCTAAAATTCGATCAACGACCAAGATTTAACATCTTCAACGGCTTGGATCATACTGTATTTATATCCAATCACGTACTAACACGTGGAGGCGATTGTTACCCTTTTTCGAGGTTGGAACGTCGCCTCACTCAAATTCCGGCATGTGTAAGACATGTGGAGAAAAGGCTCACACGTGGCAAGCTTCGTCATCAAATTCCTCCAAAAAGCTGAAGATTCAAAATTCAGATTATTTCTATTCCCACTAAAAAATGCGAGTTTAAGCTCGCAAGTCGACCTCGTGAACCACCTACGAGATTAGAGGGGAAATTGTAGATGGGCACTTCGCAATTGGTTATATTATGTCGTGATACGACAGAGTAAACATGATCAAGAATAGTTTAAGACATGTCCTTAGGTCGCGGGGCATGAGTGGAGTTTTGAACCCACAATGGCCGCAAACAAATGCTCAAGATTGCATGACACATGCTCAAGATTGCTACATCCCCCAGGCGTTGGTTGTATGTCATGTCACGTATGAACGATCTCCGTGAAAAGCTCCATGTGTCCAAACATGTCTTAATCCTAGATGAAGACAACAACATGGCAGCCACATGTATGCCACATTGCCAACACGTAACTGGCACGTGGTAGACGCGTATCCACCAACCTAGGCAATGCAACTGCTATAAGTACCCCCTCTACAACCACAAATCCCTATCGCAAGATAGAAAAGAAAAATCTCCCAGAGAATTATAACCAAAACAACTCGCTTACAAAGCAGCTTGTTAAGAGCTTGTTGTGTGTCGTCCTTACATACAAACTCTTGTTGTGGATTACGTGTTACATCTACAACCACATCCTCCCAATTATTAGTCGCTAATAATCGATTACATGACGTGTGTCCAGTGGCGTCTTATGAATTTAATTGGATTATTGATATATATATATAATCTGAAATGCACCAAATGTATAGTTGAAGAATTGAGAGGATCCACATCCCACATTGACCATGCCAAGAATTGCAGGATGCCACTCTTCTGATTAAACCCCCATTTATCAAAGTAGCTTTAATGTATGTTACCATTGATTGGATTCCAAAAGGGTTTTAGAGTGAACGGATATGCAGATGCCACTACAAACCATATCAATCCTTCTTTCTTTTTCTTGATTCACTGCATTTTATTGCCCAAACAAAAATTATATATGGGCAATTTGTTGCTTTATTTATTCCCTCAAATTTGTTCCTTTCACACCATCAATGATAAGATTAGATGCCCTTTTTATTTTCGTGCAACTTTAACCCATCTAAAGTCTTCTAAAAAAAACAATGTTGAGACACCTACACCTTGGATATTTTTTCAACAACAAAAAAGACTTCTTTTGTACTAATTATACCATATTCTTGTGTGTATTGTATGATGTGAAGCAATGTCAACACGACATCACATTAGTTCTTTTTTTTTTCTTTGTTCGATACCAAAGACATTTTGTTCACATCCTATAGAAACGACACATGTAAAAGGATGAATAGATTGCCCCCAATCCCTAATGTAATGTCCAAATTCACAACACAAGCCAGGGACTAATTTGCAAAAGCACCTTTATTTCTTAAGAAATGATCAAATTTAGATGTTAAAGTAAATATATTTGTAATGAAAAGGAAAATTAGGAGTGATTTCAAAGTAAATAAAAGGGCAAATTTAATTAAATGCAGTACTGTTCACGCTTTAATTAATATTATATGTGCGCTTTATTTCTATTTATCAGTTTAAGTGAACTCACCACAGGCGAGTTAAATCTGACACCATCTGTTCAATGTCACCCCTGCGAGGGCGACTTCTAATTTTTTTTTTTTTAACTTTTGGTCCAAAGTGATCTCGCCTGTGTGAGGGACGAGATCTATTTTTTTTTTTTTTAAATTCCGGTTATGGTATATATATATATATACACAATAATGATATGGAACCCACTAGTGAGTTTTCTTATAGAGCCCACCTGTTGATATGTTCTGCCACCTCACACTCACACCACTAGCTAAAACGCGCTATATATTTTTTTAATCATTCCTTACATCTGACTCTGAAAATCGATTTTTCACCGCTAAAAAAAACACGCTACATTTATTTTTCATTTTTTACGGAATTCTTTATCGTATTCTAATAAAAAAAAAACAGTTTTTTTCGCTATACAAGAATTTTTTTCTTTCCAAAATTTATTTTATCAATTTTTTTTTTCTTCTCTCTAGAAAGTCAAAATTTCACTATGCATTCTTTTCTTCCCAAAATAATTTTATTATTGGGTTTCCACCGGCTCACACTCACCCACTAATAACAAAACGCTACATATATGTTTTATTTTTTCCACGAATTTCTTCCTCGTATTCTAAAAAATTAACATTTTTTAATATGCCGGATTTTTTTTCCAAAATTATTTTACCTGTTTCTTTTGCTTCTCTCATCCCTACCAAAATCTTCATATTAAATTACACCAAAATCTTTATATTAAATTATCATAAATTTTAGATCACATTGATTCATAATAATCCTCAACAAAAGATTTGTCGAGGATTATTCTTATATAAAATATTTTATTAATTTACCTACAAAATACCCTCTATTAGAAATAAATTTTAAGAAAGATATAGAAAATACATTTTTATTTAGAATGAACTGAATATGCATAGTCCATATGATAAGCTCATTGAAATAGACAAAAAATTTAGATCTCGCCCCTTCCACAGGCGAGATCACTTTGGACCAAAAAAAATAAAATAAAAAATTTAGAAGTCCCCTCGCAGAGGCGACATTGAACAGATGGTGTTAGATTTAAGTGAACTCGCCTGTGGCACAGTCGAATTCACTTAAACTGATAAATAGAAAAAAAGCGCACGTATAATATTAATTAAAATGTGAACAATACTGCATTTAATTAAATTTGCCAAATAAAAGGCATGCAGTTAAAAATTTGATATTTAAGAATCGTCCATCGTAAAAGTGAAAAGGAGATAGATACTGGGAAGCTTGCCGTGGTTGATAAAAACAGAAGTTATAGTTTGAAGCTTAAAAACAGCGAAAGCGGCTTTTGTTAAGATTTTGTTTTATTGGCTATATAGCTGTTATTGAACATCTAGAAATGAAAATTATTCTATTCTCCTCCTTTACAGGCTTTCACATGCAGAATCTATTCTCTACCTACTTTATAAACAAGTCATATATAGCAATTTGCAGCTGTTCATGTTACAACATAAACACATATCTCCAAATGAGCAGTGTGAAACAATTTGAGATCCATTTTGAGGATCCAAACCCGCAGAAATGGTGTCACCCTCTCAAAGAAGATGTATTCGCAGGGTTGATGAGCAAAGAAAATCCTAGCGTATACAAGACAGGATCACTGTTTAACCCTTTTCTGTTCGGAAAGTTCTTTGATCCGTCGGATGCTTTCCCCCTATGGGAATTTGAGGCCCAAGTCTTGCTGTCTTCTTCCGCCCAACGGACCGTCGATTGGTACCAAACAGATACTGATTATCTTCTCAGAGCTCAAATCCCTGCAGGTCACTTCATCTCTAACCTTCTCCAATATATATCCTCTACTTTTACCCTTTTTTTTCAAACAATCTTAATCCCCAATTTTATTCAACAGCAAAGTCGGATCAAACTTGCAATTAGATATATACGTAATTTTTAGATTTCATTTTTGTCATTTTAAATTCTCTGTCCTAACTATGCTAGTCCTACCTTATACCACATTGTTTTGATCTAATCTTTAATACTTAAATTCGACGGTTGGAAGCATAATTGAGGCAGAGAATTTGAAGTTATATGTTCCTTTTCTGAATTTTAGCATGTGATTAGGGAATAACAATATTGAAGTTTGTTTGGAAAATGGGAAGATTTTGGAGATAAGTGGGCAATGGAGGCAACATAAAAAGGAGTGGAAGAGCAGCCATTGGTGGGAGCATGGGTATGTTAGGAGGCTTGAACTGCCTCAACACACAGATTGGAGAAAAACAGAGGCTCTCATCAAGAATAATGATCATGTTTTAGAGATCAGAATTCCTAAGCTTCCCACATACTCTGATGCAACACAAGATAATTAATTACTTCATATATCGTATTTTGGACGAACCATTTTGTTCTTAATTTACATAAAGATTTACCTCCTTGTCTATATGAGATCCCTTTTGTCTGCACAGATCTCTTCTCATTTTATTTTTCTATTGCAAAAATTTAAATATATATGCCATGCAACGAACCATCTTATCCTAGAACACATACAAGAATTTTCGGTTCTCATGAAGATCATGACTCTACAAGAAACACACCGAGTAAACCTTGCGTTGTGAGTCATATGTCATACGATGTCATGGTTGATTATTCTTTTCCTGTTCTGTATTACAAATATATAAGTTGGTAAAGTAAGCTTAGAGTGATGATTTGATTCAATATTTATATCTTCTATTATAAAAGTGTCAATAATTTCTTACGAAATTGTGATTTGTTTATTATATTTTTAATGAATTTTAATTTCTAAGATTACTTTAGGAACTTCATTTATAAAGTTCTATTTATTTGGTAAGAGTCCTTTTGTAATTCAAAACTATATATTAATTCGTGAAATTTTCTTTTATTTATTTTTGTTCTTTGCATAAATTTCTATCTCTTATATATGTGATTCTTTTATAATTGTAAGAGAAAAAAAAATTCTATTACTATAAATTTTAAAATTCATTTAGTAACATTTTTTTTTTCCTAGTTTTAATAGTTCAAACTCATCCATTAATTTTTGAAATATTCCACTGTACTTCATATGATATTTAATTCACCAAGTGACATAGGTTGAACCCAAATATTCATAGGCAAAAATTTGGGTGCATAAGATGCACCATAGTGTTATTGTACACCTTGTGGGGCCCACCGGTTCAGCCAAAAAAAATTGCGCGGTTCAGACCAGTTCAGACCGGTCTGAACCGCTCAATTATTATTATATTGATTTTTTTTGCGCGCGCATATTATATACTTAATGACCTGTTTGTTGAAACATTAAAAGCAAGTGGTTTGGTGGTATTAAATGCAGTCTTAAATATCTCAACCTTGAGGTCAAGGGTTCAATTCTGTTTGCATTTTTTTTCCTTCTTCCTTCATTTTTTTCCTTTCCTTCTTCTTTCTTTTTGTTTGCCCTTTAATTTTTTTATCTTTTAGCCTGTGAGTGTGGAAAAAATTATAAATTGTATTATTAAGTTTTTTTATAATGCAACAATAATTGTATTGTAAGTTCAAAACATAAATATTGTACAATATACAAGAAAAATTAATCTAACCAAACCTATACTGTCATACATCATAATATACACCGTATCGAAATATTAAATATACTGTGAGTATTATAAGTTGAAAAAAATAAATATTTCGCAGTATGAAACAAAAATTAATTAAAACAACATATACTGTCAGACATCACAACGTATACTGTATCGAAATATTAAATATACTGTGAGTATTGTAAGTTGGAAAAAATAAATATTTCGTAGTATAAAACAAAACTTAACTAAAACAACGTATACTCCCATGCAACATAACGTATACTACATCGAAATATTAAATATACTGTTAGGCATCATAACATATATTATGCTCGAAATATTAAATATACTGTTAGGCATCATAACATATATTATGCTCGAAATTTGAAGATACTGCTGGTGAAAATAAAAAGGAACAACGTATACTACATTGAAATATTAAATATACTGTCAGGCTTTATAACATATACTATGCTCGGAATTTGAATATACTATTGGTGAAAAATAAAAAGGTGCTATTAAGATTCGAACCCGCGCACTGAAGGGTACAATGTCACGCCTTTACCAACTAAGCCAGTGTCTGTTTTGTGATTCCAAACACACCTTAATATATATATATATCACGCGCGCGAAAATCATAAGTGGGCCCCACAAGGTGTACAATAACACTAATGTGCATCTTATGCACATGAGTGTCACTCATATTCATAAGATTTGTATTTTTTCGTTTTAGTAAAATACATTATATTATTCTGTTTATTTATTATTATTTTCTTTGAGTCTTCACAAATTTCTGATTTATTTTATGATTGGATTATTTTATGATCATAGATAAAGGAGAAAGATCAATTAGCAAAAAATTAAGTAAAATAATATAAAAGACTTTAGTTCTATGGTATCAAAGTACTCCCTCCGTTCCATAATAATTGACGTTTTAGAAAGAAAGGGAAGAATTAAGAATGAAATTTTTTGACAAATTTATCCCCCACTTAATTATTTATCTCTCTTATATGACTCCTAAAATTTAACATCTTTAAATATTTATCTTTTCTCTCTCTGAAATTGCATCTTCTCTCGTCATCGTTGGAGAGTGAAACTCCGGCATCTTTAAATATTTTTCTTTTCTCTCTCTGAAATTCCATCTTCCATCTTACAACTAACATACACTAAATAAAATCTCATGGATGTACTAGATAATGTCTAGCTTTTAGAGCATCCATTGTATACTTCTCAATACTAGACAATTCTGGATAATGCAATTAGATATATATCCAGACAGCTATATTTAGGAGATAAAGATTTAACCAAATAAAGATATTTTCTGATAGATTTAAAAGTATAGATTTTTAAGGATTGAATCCAGGGAGAAAACTGGTAGAATTAGTGAAAAAATTGTAAAACGTCAATTAATAAGAAAAGAAAACAACCTCCTAAAACGTCAATTATTATGGAACGGAGGGAGTATTAAATAATTATATCGTATGATATATGATATTAAATTACCAAGTAATGTATAATTTTATACAATATATATGGCATAACATTAATGGTAATTTTTTCATAAAGAAATGAAGAAAATTTAACATGTGATAGTTAATACGGCTTTAGTAACTTTGAAGTTTGACTTCTTTGTTAGAATAATTATTACCAAACTCTTATTTTCAGATAGAAGTACAAGGGAGTTATTTACGTATTGAATATTTGAAAATAAAAATATTAAGTTAGGGTGTTTTAATTGTGAATAAAAATACTACTTCCTTCTTTTCATATTAATTGACGTTTTAGGAAGTTCTTTCCTTTTTCAATTAATTGACGTTTTACATATTTTTCACCAATTCTACCAATTTTCTCGCTGGACTCGATCCTAAAATATCTCTACTTTTCAATCTATCAGAGATATTTGGATTTGGTCAAATCTTTAACTGGGGGTATATCTGTCAAAATATTCAATTCTTAATTATTCTCTTTCATCCTAAAACGTCAATTAATATGGAACGGAGGGAGTAATATGTTTTAGGATTATCACAAAAACATATATTTAAATATTAGAATACTAAATATTGATGAAAATCCGTATTAGTTTTATTTCTTACCTCTCATTGTCGGTTGTCTTTTTTTTTTTTTTTTACGTTTTCAATTTTGGTAGCTATAACATATATACTCATTCCACTAGCTATAATACTTCTAATGTTGTAATTGTTTATTTGTTGGTCGATTATGTATATTGACGTGGTTCACATTTATTGTGCAATTCATATTCGAGTGCTAAAATCTGTTTTTTATTTTAATTAATTTTTATTGTGCATTTTTAAATTACGGCGAAGAAATATATTAAAATTTTAAATTTAAGACAAACCTATATTTTAAAAATCAAATTAAAATTCTAATATTTTGATCAATTTTTGCTTCAATTCATATTTGGTTATTTAATTGTAAATACATTGATATTTTGTTTTATGAATTTATGAAGTGTATTTTGTTATTTTTTATTTTCTATTTTTTATACGCTCAAAATTCTTCTATATATAATCTATTTGCTTGGTTATATGTTCCAGGTTCTATTGCCTTAGAATTACAAGGGTGGATAGCTCTTTCAACGATCAAAATATGGTGAGTTATGAATTTATAATTTCTTCATTTATGTAGAATTAAAAAATAATTTAAAAAATATTTTAAGAAAATCGATTATTGCTTTTTATTTTGTTATTTTATTTTGATATGAAATCACACATTTTAAAAGATGAAATCTATTTTTATCTGATCCATAAATTCCGTGTTCAAATTATTAGAAATTTATGTGCATGGTTGTATGAGAAATTTATTTGGTTATTAATTTATTTTATGTTTCTTATTCACTAAAAGTTCTTCTATTTATTTGCATTATTAAAATATCGTATATTTTTGCAATATATGAAAGAATGAGTGACACTCATGTGCATAAGATGCACATTAGTGTTATTGTACACCTTGTGGGGCCCACTTAAGATTATTGCGCGCGTGATATATATATATTAAGGTGTGTTTGGAGTCACAAAATAGACGCTGACTTAGTTGGTAAAGGCGCGACATTATACCCTTCAATGCGCGGGTTCGAATCTTAACAACACCTTTTTATTTTTCACCAACAGTATATTCAAATTCCGAGTTTTTCACCAACAGTATATTCAAATTTCGAGCATAATATATGTTATTTTCACCAACAATATATTCAAATTCCGAGCATAGCAGTATATTCAAATTCCGAGCATAGTATATGTTATTTTCACCAACAGTATATTCAAATTCCGAGCATAGTATATGTCATAAAGCCTGAGAGTATATGAACACCACGTTTTTTTTTTCACCAACAGTATATTCAAATTTCGAGCATAGTATATGTTATAAAGCCTGACAGTATATTTAATATTTCGATGTAGTATACGTTATGTTGCATGACAGTATACGTTGTTTTAGTTAAGTTTTGTTTCACACTGCGAAATATTTATTTTTTCCAACTTACAATACTCACAGTATATTTAATATTTCGATACAGTATACGTTATGATGCCTGACAGTATACGTTGTTTTAGTTAATTTTTGCTTTATACTGCGATTTTTTTTTCCAACTTACAATACTCACAGTATATTTAATATTTCGATACAGTGTACGTTGTGATGCCTGACAGTATATGTTGTTTTAGTTAATTTTTGTTTCTATCTGCGAAATATTTATTTTTTCCAACTTACAATACTCACAGTATATTTAATATTTCGATACGGTGTATATTATGATGTATGACAATATAGAAAATATATTTAATATTTCGATACGGTGTATATTATGATGTATGACAGTATAGGAAAAAATTAAAGGGCAAAATGAAGGAAGAAGGATACGGTGTATATTATGATGTATGACAGTATAGGAAAAAATTAAAGGGCAAAATGAAGGAAGAAGGAAAAAAGATGCAAATAGAATTGAACCCTTGACCTCAAGGTTGAGATATTTAAGACTGTATTTAATACCACTAGACCACTTACTTTTAGTGTTCAACAAACAGACCATTAAATATATAACATATGCGCGCGCGCAATAATAATATAATAATAATTGACGCGGTTCAGACCGGTCTGAACCAGTTCGAACCAGTCTGAACCGCGCGTTTTTTTTTTGGACTGAACCGGTAGGCCCCACAAGATGTACAATACCACTATGGTGCATCTTATGCACCCAAGTTTTTGCCAAGATTTAAATAGTAAATATGAGTAGAAATAATAACCATTTAAATTATTTTTTACATAGTATATAATTAACTTTGTCGGAATTAGTCGTCCGGATGAGATTAATATTTTAGAAAAGATTTGTCTCCCATAATAATTTATTAAAATATATTCTGTTTTAATAAATCGACATAGTGGCATATTCTGATGCCGATTGGGGGCAGATTGTTGACTGCTTCAAGGTGGATAAAATCTTTTCTCACATATATATTGTATGATCTCCGCTGTCAGAAATGATGTTAATATATTGTATTTTGATAAGTTTTAAAAATTTAACTCCTACATGTATGTTATTAATAAAATTGAATGATAATTAATTATTGTTGGATCGAACACTAAGTAAGCAGACACATTCCCATTGGTATTGTTGGGTGGCCGTCCGATTCCATCATCTTCTAATGTTAATGTTAGTGGTGAAAGACCTGATGTTGATTCAATACTTGTTCCATGGAGCGTGATCCGGGACTTCGAGTATCTTCCATCCTCCTACTAGTCATTCCCAAATTTGTTAGTCATGTTGGCCAAGTGCTAATCCATTGCACAAGAATGCTGTCAAATATTATATTGATCTGCACAATTCTTTGCACCATATCAAGACAGTTAGGGTTGGTCTCAACAGTTTATAATTAATACACATGTTAGTTTGGTTGTAAAATTATGATATCCAAACCAAACCAACACTATGTGAAACCAATGGTTTTAGGTTGATTTGAATGAACTAAATCAATTTGGTTTCGGTTTTTTATTACTTCAACAATTATAAAAATTGTTAAATTTTCTACATAATATTTGTTATGTAAATTAATATGTAATGGGATCTTTATATAAAAATATTATACATTATTAGTAAGCATAACAAGCATATTATTAAATAATCAAACTTATAGACCCTCTTTTACTCATTCCTTAAGTCCTATCGGTTTGATCCTGTAGAATTTAACCATTGAACGACTATATATTTTAAGTCAAGCAATACGCAAAGTAACTCCCGATATAACAACTTTTTTCTTTCATATTTTGGGCCAATTGAAAGGATCTTCTGATCAATTCAGAGATCATACCAAAGAAAGAAAGGATTAACATCAAACTAATATCTTATCTTGCAACATGTGTTCAAATAAACAAATTCAACATGTCTAACAAAAAAATTAACTAATAAATCAATAAGTTCTACTTAAAAATAACTTCAAAATAATGTTTAAGACTAGCATAATATTATGGAGTTTTGCATGAATAACTACCAAACAAGAAATTATTTTGCAAACCCATAATTTTTAATCGAAAATAACTTCAGATAATGCATGCACCTAACATCACATTAATTGTCTAAAAGCATGTCTCAACTTTTCATTTTCATATATACACACACATACATATATTTAATATTATATATATAATTTGTTTAGTTTGTTCTGGATTGGTTTATATTCGCCGAAACCATAAACCAAACCAAATATTCGGGTTATAAATTCTCTTAATCATAGCCAACCAACATAATTATAAACTGTAATATTTTTGTTTGAATTGTTCGAATTGGGATTGTTTGATCGACTTGGAAGAATTTTTATACAATCCTAAAGACAGTTAATGAGGAATAAGTTTCAGAACAAGTTGCAAGGATTCGGTTACAACTCAAGGTGTAATAGATGTTGTATGGCTCACATTTCAAGGTTGTGAATTTAGGGACGAGATGAAACAAAGGCCAAGAAATCAAGGTAATGTTCTTGAACTAATAAAGCTTGTAGTCGATTAACCTCTTAAATGTGAGCGTAAGGGTGGTTGTCTTAAAGATTGCCCCTAAAAATGCATTGTGTATTTGTCATATGGTTCAAAAGGAGACCCTCTCTGTTTTAGCAACTAAAATCCAAAAGTATATTTGGAAAGAGATTAATAGAAAGTCAAAGTTTTTCATAATAGTAAACAAATCTCGTGACATATTAAAAAAAGAGCAATTGTCAATTATATTAAGTTTCGTACGTGAAAGATTCTTTAATACAATTCATGTAAAGGAGACCACGTCATTAGCTTTAAAGGAAGAAATCTTTATGTTCCTTCACACCATTGTCTTAGTGTGAAGGATATTTGAGGTTAAGACTATGATGGGGAAAGTAATATGCGCGGTGAAGGAAATTTTGTATGTTCTTTCAATTGCTTTAGTTGCTCTATTCCTTTCAGTCAATTCTTTTCATATTTGGTTACTATAATCAATTGGTTGTTTAGCCGAGCAAAAGGCACAGTCAACTTTGGGATATTGAAGTATTCCCTCCATCTCACCTTATCTTGCACACTTTCCGTTTCCGTCCGTCTCAGGCGAACTTCCACACCCCTTGAAAAGGAAAGTTATAACACAATCTCCACCCTCAAAATCTTCACCCTCAATCTCCACCCTCAATCAACCTTTCAAAACACTACAAGAAATTTGAGTTTTCGTGACGATAAAATTGGTCATATAAAAGTCATATTTCGTCACCATAAGTATTTGGTGACGAAATTTCAGCTTCACAATGATCGTCATGGTATGTATGTGGTATTAGGTATGTGTGACAATATTTGAGCTCGTCACCATATCTTACACGTTATAGTGAAGCATATTTCGTCACTTTTAGCATTCAAAATTTGTCCTCTTATATTGTATTTCGCCATTGAAAGTTAACATATAATATGACGAAAGATATTCTTGTCATCAAAACATCAAATTTTGGTGACAAAAATCCATATGTTAGCCAACTCATCAAACTTTGGTGACACTTTTATCGTCACAATTATATTCACTATTTTGTCATGTTTATAATAAATCGTCACAAGAGAATTATTTTATTGTTACAAAATACCAATCGTCATTTTATCAATATCTATGATGACAATGCATTACGTTAGCAAAAACTAAAAAATAGTGACAAAAGTTTCACCGTCACTGAATGAGTACAAGTGGTTATGACGTGTTTTGTCACAATAAAATTGCATAGAGTGACGAAAATTAAATTTGTCACTAAAGACTTGGTTATGCCGACATTATATTTTGTCATTATAAAATGCCATCTAGTGACAAAATTTATTGTCACTAAATGAGTATAAGTAGTGATGACTGAAGTGTGTTACCATATAATTGTATAAGTAACGGAAATATAAATATGTATAGTAACACACTAATTGTCAGGAATGGTTAATTTTTTAATGACTTTTTTTCAAACCATCATTTAATAAATTCACCGTCACTAAATGGGTCTACTTGGCGACTAAATAATGCTAAATAAATAGTGAATAAGCAAGTATAAAAGCAGAATAAAATTGTTTATAATACTAAAAAAATGTCAGACATCCACTGAATATCCAAAATAACATCTTTCTGAACGTAGAAATCAACATGTTAGTAATCATCACTTAAAAAGTAAACATGAATGCCTAGAAAAATATGACACTTAAAATCTCAAATCTTATTTCAAAACTTCACTTATTTCCACACTCCAGAATGCTAATGATGAAAATTTTTTTGTCCTTCAGCTTCTTCACCAATGCATTAAATCTAAGAAAGCAAAAAGATAGACAAAAAAGAAATATATTGAATTAATTGGTCAACATCAGAAGAATTTAAAAAGAAAAGACTAACCATTTCAAAGAGAGTAAGCTAACCTTGTAGATATTTGGGAATGGTGCTCTAGTATTAGCCAAATATGTTAAGCTTATTGATAGTTGCACCATGTTGATTCTCAATAGTATTTTAGCAAATTCTGGTTATGTTTTTAACTATCAACAACAACCATACCAATTTTAGCAGTATTTCAATAATTTAAGCAGTTAATCAACAATTCTAAGATATAAATGATTACGCTCTTTTTAATTCCTAATAGAATATGCATGGTACCAGATCATACCTCTTGAGAATGAACATCTTCTTTCGTGTGTTGTTTGGAGAGAACCGAGAGAGTGGGATGGAGAAATTCACCTTCGTTATTGCCTTGAGCTAATCACCATTTGACAATCCATCTCTAATATCTGCGAGATTCACCATTTTCTTGTGTTTTAATATTTTTATCATGTATTATGTAGTAATAAAAATTTACACATGAAAATATGAGGTCCTGCAGTTCAACATGAATCTAAAACCTCGAGCCTAAAAATGGAGATTCAATAAACAAACAATTGTTAAATAAGGACACTTAGAAATCAACTTTTCAGCACACATTTTTTCACATAACCAATATGCTTATATATTACCATATAAAGTATTGCGAACACTTTTAAGCAATTCAAGCTAATTAATTTTGATGGACTGTAGTTAATTTATATTCAAATAGAAAATAAAGAGTTCAAAACCATATCATAGTAACGTACAACAAGAATCACACCGTAAACCTAATACTTCTAACATACAAATGAGATGTAGAAAGTGAGACCCTTATGAGTGTTTTTTTTTTCTTATTAATACCACAACATGATGAATAACATATGTCATTACCAGATTCAGTTCTACTGGAAATCACAAAGGCAAATAACAACCCTCCACATTTTACCTAAAAGGTAAATCGTTACCATGAATCACCATGGTAGGTCTTGATTAACAAGAGAAATTAATAGCAAAGAAGCCAATAAAAATGTAGTTCTTTCACATAATGACACTTAGACAGGAAGTAAACTACGGATTTGAATAATCAAACTACGAAATTGATTTGACATCATCTTACAAGAGAAAGTACTCTACCAAAGCCCACATTTGCCGCCTATATTCCCAACAATAAAGTCAGCTCCTCATACAAACTAGAATGTAATACACACTATCAAACAGTAACGTTTAAAGGAGTATGAAATTACTGGTACTGCATCCCCATTCTTGAGGTCAGAACTATATCATTTTCTTCCACCCTAAACAAGCTCAAGATCGGGAAAGATGTGTAAAGGAACGTAAATTACAGTCAACTAATTATGAAAACACACCAAAAATCAATCTTCAGCTTATCGTATAACATTGATACTGCACTTAACACACACTCCTAACGATAAACATTTCTCAAATTAGTCTCCACCTATTGATTGCAATACTAAATTTTTATATCAAATGCAATTAGTTGAAAGGTATAAGGATAAAGACTTTGACCAAAACAATTTTAATTCACTAATGCCAAAAATCAAAGTTCAGAACCTATTAGATGCGTTTAAAATGTGAGAATAAAATGGAAAAGACATCAAAGATCATATTTCTTTTTTATATTAGTCCAAATAAAAACAAGTAGAAAAACAATAGACACAAGTTAAAAAAATAGTAGATGAGAAACATAATGTAATCTCTGACCTCAAAATGTGGTGGATAATCAAATTTAAAGTACCCCAACTAAGAGCAATATATGTACCTACAAACATAGACCATGACAAGAAAATGAGTAAAACATTTAATATACATGTCACGGGGCGGGCCTTTCAGCATTCAATAAACTACCTCATTGTTCCTTTTAAGCAAGATTAGTGTGGCTACTCAATGCATAACCTTGACTATGGAATCTGATGGCCAAACAAAAAAATAAAGATTTTACAAAAAGAAATTTACTTAAAGTTTTCTTGAAATCTGAGGGCGACTCAAGAAATTTCATGCATTTATATCTAAAACCAAAAGGAAAATATTCATTCATATTATAGTTTACTAGAAGTTACCCCGTGTGATGCACGGGAAAGAGTTTAAATTAATATTTTGTTAGGAAATGAAACTCTTACAACACACACACAAACAATGCTCAAACCAAGAAAGAATGAAAACCAATCAAGAATTCGGCCAAAATGAAACCGAACGCAAAACATAAACAAAAAGGAAGAACACAAGGATTTTACGTGGTTCGATCAATGTGATCTACATCCACGGAGGCTCTATACACCTCAATTCACTCCACTAAACAATCAATTACAAGAATTAACCTAGAAAACTAGAAACCCCCAATTCACAGACCGAATTGAGCTCAAGAACCCTAGCTATCTAATTCTACTAATTGAGTAGTGTTTTCAGAGGGAAAATAACGTGTATCAACTCGCATCTACAAGTGGATTCAATATATATAAAGGTCGAAGCTCGAATCAGGAAGTATCAGTAGTTGTAACCAATTCAGTTTCCAACTGCACAAAGCTGTTAGACGAACCTTTCACAACGGTTTTACACTCAACGGTTCTAAACCGTTGCATAAGTCAGTTATAACCGTCTTGACTCCGATTCCCTCTTAACCTTCAAAACTGATCCGACTAAAACCCGGTTCTCTAGCCCGGTTCTTCCCAACCTGAACCCGGTTCCTGATTCCTCAAAACCTCTACTACAAACTATGATCACTTGATGACATTGAACTGATATCTATATATTTTTTATATACAAAAATATCATTTAATTTAGTGTTAAAAGTGTAACATGTTGGAATTTGAATGTGTAACTTTTGTGTGTGCGTGTGTTCTTGTTAGGAATGTTTTAATTGTCATTTTTACTCTCATAAATATATCCTCAATAACAAACATAATAACATCAAAATTCATCATAAATAAACAATAGGAATTCAAAAAATTCGAAATTAGTAGGTTTTCTTAAAAAAAAAAAACATCATGTAAAAACACAAAAGGTTTAGTATCAACATACTATAACAAAAAATTACTGGAAAAAACTAATATAGATCATTCAAGTTTCTAAAAAGACATAAATGTTAACGAATTTTGAAATACTTATTTATACACGAATCTGTAGTAGTTTTCCCATAAAATATCAAAATCTTCAATTATTCTTGATTCGTAACTCTAAAAACAACTAAGAATATACCACGATAGAAGATATGCTTACTAAAGAGCAATCATAACCTGATTGCGAAAATATCAAGTTGTACCATCAATTAGTATATATCGTCAATTCCAGTAGTATCACAAACTCCCACTTTTGAAAATATAGTCTTGAAAATATTGAAAATAACATCGGGAAAGAAAGAAAAGGTCGGTATACAATTTTCCCCATTAGGAACTACTATAGAAAATAATAAGAAATCTATCAAGAAAATGTTTGCCATTTGAAACTTTTGCAGAAAAGCAAGAGAATATAATCTACAAATTGTTCCTCGGTGGGGACTTTGCAAAAGGATCCATCAAAATCTACATCATAAACCTAGATTATTTCTTTAATTATCCTCAGAGAAGAAAGTAATTGCTTGCAAGATCTTCAATTCCTGAAACTCATATATGAACTATAAATGTGATAGTTTAGTTTAGTTTAGTTTAGTTGCAAATCAGGGTATTGCTATTACTTATATAGTGGAGAATAGATTTCTCCCTAGCAATAATCAACCAAAAAAAAAAAAAAATAAATAAATAAGAAGTAGGTAGTCAACGTGGGGAACTTCCATAAGATTTTTTTTTTCTCCATAAACTAATTAATTAATGTAGTACTACCTCCGTTTTTTTTAGTTGTCATTCTAACTAATTTATTTTGTTTGTAAATAGTTGTCATTCTAGCGATGCACGGGCTATTTTTTAAAAAAGTAAATCAATATTAACATGAACAATACTTTTTATTGAAAACACATTTTTATTTGATAATATATAACAAAAAAGGAAATGGTTAAAAATTTTTACAAAGAAAACTTTTGTGTTCTTTTGCAGTGTTATTCACTCATTGCCTCTTACTCCGGAAAATCAGTAATTTCCACTAATAAAAACACATTTTAATTTTTTCACGAATTTTTTACTCGTATCTTGTTCCAATTTTTTTTTTTAATTTTTATTTTATTTTTATATCTTGTCTCTATCAAAACATTAATATTAAATTATGATAAATTTTGAATAGACTACACTGATTGGTAATAATAAATAAAGCGAACATACATAATCCAGAATCCGATATCAGTTAATAGAATTGAAAAACAAATTATCTTAAGGATTATTCTTATATAAAATATTTTATTAGTTTACGTACAAAACATCTTCTATTAGAATCAAACATAATTTTCTTTTAAGGATTATTCTTATATATAATATTTTATTAGTTTACCTGCAAAATATCCTCTATTAGAAATAAATTTTAAGAAAGACATAGAAAATACAATTTTATTTAGGATGAACTGAATCTTCATAGTCCATATGATGAGTTCATTTATATAAATAGAGTTGGATTTGAATTTAGAATTTTAAAAGACATAGATGGCTTCAAATCTTTCAATTTTTTTATCCAATAATCTCCTATATCCATAAGATGAGCTCATTAATATAAATAAAGTTGGATTTTAATTTAGAAAATTAATGGACTAAACTAATAAAATACTTTATATAAGAATTATCATTAAGAAAATATATTCTTTTCTCAATCTTATTAAATTGTATTGCAATTCTGGATTGTATATCTTGGTTGTTTGTTTATTATTATTAATCAGTATGATCTATTCCAAAATTTATTATAATTTAATATTAAGATTTTGGAAGAGAGATGAGAGAAGAAAAAAAAAAACAAATGAAATTATTTTCGAGAGAAGAAATAAAATGGATAAAATACTTTACAGATAAAATAATTTTGGGAAAAAATAATATTGTACTGTGAAAAAAAATGGATAAAATACTTTATAGATAAATTAATTTTGGGAAAAAATAATATTGTACTGTGGAAAAAAACTAAAAAACTGATTTTGTGGAATAAGAGGCGAGGAAGGAATCAAAAATATATTTAGTGTGTTTTTTTTGCTGGAGTGTGTTAACTGACCGAACACATCATGGTGGGCTCTATAAGAAAACTCACTGGTGGTTCTTTATCATTATTGATATACAATAATCTATATATAGTTTGATACATTGATTTTTACAATTTAAAAATTCTTGAGATCAAGCAAGCGGCCATCCTTTTGCCCTTTTTATAGGAGTATAGAAAATCATAAACCATATCTGAAAGATTTGGAATGATCTGAACATTCTGTTATCAGATATCTTCAATTAAAGATTACATATTATTGTATATTAAAAAAATGATAAAATCACATCTATTTTTTGGTAAACCTATGGTAGTTCATGTATTAATAAACACATCATAATTATAATTTATATTAAAAAAAAATCCGGTCTATAATGAGTATTGATTTCGCTAATCATTCCAATTATGTGATAGTTCTAAATTTATATGTGATATCATTTTATAGTTGCTGTCAACCAATATGTATATTAAATTTATTTTGTTTATAAGATAATATTTTGGAAATTTTTCTGCAATAGTTCATGATAGTTGTTAAATGGGATATTTCTTCTTAAAAGTCTTGCGTATAGTAAACGTTTTCGACTGAGTTTTATCAAAGTTTAATTGTAAACATATTGTAATGACAAAAATGAAATACTGCCATAAAATTAGAATTTCAATTGAAGTTGATACATGAACTTATTTTTGCAGAAATTAAAAAATTGAATTCTGCTACAATAAAATCAAAATTAGTCTTCAATCTCAGCTGATCGTCGGATGAGTTGATTGTCTCTAATTTTTTGCCAATATTTTGAACGGATTGAAACTGTACATGTTATAAACAAAATGTAAAGTTTAGCACAATATATGCACAATAATATAAATAATTCACATAACAGAGATTAAAAATATAGGTTGAATTTTTATATGATTACAGATCACCGTAGAAACGATGATGGTATATAGATTTGAATTCTGCAATCATCAAACTTGTTTTCGCCATAATCAAGATTCAGTGTTGCTGATATTTTCTTATCTTGATTTGCATGTAGTACTTTTGGAGCATCCATTGTGAAGTACCTATCAAAGTGACCCATAATAATCAAGGAATGAAGGAATTATACAAATTTGCAGTAAAAAATGTAAATTGCGAAATGAACTATCAAAGTTGACACATAATAATCAAGAAATGAAGGAATTATAGAAATTTGCAGTAAAAAATGTAAATTGCGAAATGAATAAGAAATAGAAATACCAGCTGCAAAAGTGATTCTCATTTACTGAAGACCTTATGTATTTATAGGAGCAATAATGTTATTGGATATTTTTTTTTTTTAAAAATTTGAATTTCAAAATTTTAAAAAATGTGCAACAAATTCTGTTATACATATATGTACAGATTTGTTATTGCTGAATTTTAGACGGAAAAAATATTTGAAAACTTGAATCCCGCTAATATCATTGGATTTTTCAAATTTCAAAATTCAAATTCACATCTATTTATGGTAACTATTAAAATGGACGGAAAAAGTTTCAACTTACTAATTTCGGATGACTTGGCTTATTATATATATATATATATATATATATATATATATATATATATTTATAGGGAGGGATACATAACTTCCACAAGAAAAATATGATTTGATTTAATTTTTACCAAATTAGCTAGTTAAGGAAACCGTTTCCTAATTTATCGGAGTAAAAAATGGTAGGTAAGTGGGACAGCCATAAATTAAAATTTACAGTCAAATAAATAAAATAATTTTTTATTTCCCAAATAAGTATATAAGTTGGGGGGGGGGGGGGAAAGAGGGGGATGAAATGCTTTATTTTCAGGTATAAAAATAATACATTTTTTAGATAGTTGGAATATAGGGTTTGTAATTAGTATTTTTTACCCTAATTTTATGCGATAAAATAAATTTGTAGATTCATTTGTATAGTAATTTCAATAAAAGAAATAGCTGATTTATTTAGGTATTGTAACATAAATAATATTTGTAAAGATTCATTCTAAAATATTATGGTTAAAGATTGATTTGTATCTTACGATTTGATAATTTTGTAAAGTAAATCTGGATACAATTAATTATTACTTATATTTAGGGACAAAAAAACTCATTCCAATTAATTCAGCAACAACTTCCCTAATTT
The DNA here is from genome assembly GCA_958295605.1 of Ajuga chamaepitys. Lineage (NCBI taxonomy): Eukaryota > Viridiplantae > Streptophyta > Magnoliopsida > Lamiales > Lamiaceae > Ajuga > Ajuga chamaepitys. Next base: position 35,705,670 of record OY282498.1, on the reverse strand, counting down.
TGCGAAAACATTACCATTACATATATATGTATCAGATTCGGAGATATTTTAGGCATATATTGTGTTCTTTTTTTAATTAAAAAAATATTTTTATTACCATATATAGTAAGCAGTTTGGGCGGAAAAAACACTATTTTCCAATTGTAGTATAAATCCATTTTGTTTATATATATATATATATAGATTACTACTCGAAACTTTTTCACATCTCTAAAGATTTTACAAAAATATCAACTTCAATAAAAATGTGTTAATGCACGTGGGAGCAAAACAAAGAGGCACACAGGAGTATTTGTAACGCAAAAGAAAATAAATTCACAATCAATAAAAGGAGTCATTGTAATTTTAAAAGTTATTAAAGCAATAGAAGCATGCGTAAAGCTAAGTGGAATGGAATTAGATGTAAGAGGGCATGGTATGAAGGAGGCTGAGGGGGATAGAGGCAAGTGGCAGCATACTCTTCCAACTGCTTCCTTGTCTCCAAGCAACACCATTCCGAATTATACACCTATTCAAATAAATTACCTATGCATGTTTATGCTTCTGTGCAATAAATATTACAGGTATATTTCTCCTGGTATAACATTCACGAATTTGGAGGTCGCCACAACTTGTACAATCAAAGGAACACTCCTCTGCATTAATCCTGAAAATGTGAAATGAAGTTTGTGTTCTTTGAAGTACAAGGAGTGGAACATGGCAATAAACAAATTTATGTTTCATAAGAAATTGATTTGAGAATATTTGAAGGGTAAATAGAGAAAACGGACCTCGTAACATAAGCTTTGTGCCGACAGGATCCACAGAAAAATGTACACACAGAGCCTTTTGGACGATGGGCTGAAATTGAGATTCCCAGATCTGCTTCATCCCATTCATTTGTTTAAGCACCAAGAATCATATTATTAATGGATACAATGTTACAGCAGTTGAAAGAGTTTGTAACATGTAAACAAAATATCCAACTTTCTTTTTCTATTTTCTTTCCTTAATCACATTTCAAATACCAAAACTGATAGAAAAGTTTCTTTTTCCAAAGCTATGAACCAACATATTAAGCTCAAACATAAATATGTAGAAACACAAGATTCTCAATAATGAGTTCTAAACCTTGTTCATCCTCCACAACCTATCACCAGAGAGGTGATGCACCCAAAAAGTAATTCTTATAGGTTAAACTTATGAAGAAACCATCAAATATTAAGATGATAATATTAGGACCAGGACAAAATGAGAGTAGAAATAGGTAACCATATTAACTCGATTTCAAAAGCAAAATGTCAAAAGCATGCTTAAAAGTTGATAAATATTACTAATTATTGAAGTGTATTCTAAACTGCCTAGAATATCTTGAATGCTTCCTCTGAATAGGCAACAACAGTTAGAAATCTGCAAATGAATAGCAAAAAAATTACTTTTGGGCACATTTGGAAGAAGACATGGCTCACCTGATCGAAATTGCACTACTTCATATTTGCGCCTGAAAAAAGCATGATTTTAGGGAATAAGACCTACACGTCGTAGTAACTAGTAGAAAGTTGAAATATGTAGCACAATACAGGGAATGGTGATGCATGTCAGATCCCTGGCCTTGGGGAATTAAATGAGTTAATCGTATGAGCTGAAAAATCAAAACTCAACAAATTCTCAAGAAGTTAACATTAACATAGAAACTAATGGTACACCTGTAGTAGCTTGAACAATCAAAGAAGGAAACTCCATAGTCAGCTTTTCCAGAGAAGTCATCGCGTCTTCAGCTGGCCCATCTAGAGAGCTCCCACTAAAAACTACAAGAAGAATGAGCTCACACCATAGTTGAACTCCTGCCAATATATACATTCCCTTGTGGCGATTATTAAAATTTTATAAGGTGTGACTAAATGACTTCATATAAAAAGTTGAAGTGGAAAACATAAATCATAGGCATCTAATCACAACATTTCTTTCAACAGATGAGTGTCATTTGAGCTCCCAACCTCTCATTTTACTGATTGTGAATTCATTTTCTTTTGCGTTACAAATACTCCATTACAGACCTTCAAAACTCCAGAATATAGAATCCGGAAATGTGATCGAATCTTTGATCATAAAAGGCCAGATAGAGAGAGAGAGGGAGAGGATCACACATCTCGAAAAAGAATTAGAATTTTCTCCACCTTCACACAAGTAGCTACAACGCTCCAAAAATGGCCAACCAGACAACTGGACTTGCAAATCTCTCTCTCACACACACACTCTCTCTCGCTCTGATTCCACACACAATCATAGACAGTTAAATTATTAATCATAGATTGATAAATTAATATTTGAATAAGAAATTACAAACCGATATGCAGAAAAAACATGACTGGAACAAACACACATTCTAAAACTAAAAGTGAAGAAGGGCGGCGAGGTTACATAGATGCTAAAAATGGGGCCTCCGCCTCCTCTACAATTAATGATCTCGATTGAATATATTCAACAGAAAAAAGGTAAACTGTTCAGAGAGAAGTAGATTGAGAAGCGTAATAATGTGAGAAAGGAAAAAGGAAATCGCAAAAATCGGTTATAGAGAGAGAGGGATTGTGAATGTAGAGGTGAAGCGGGAGATACAATCTTGCGGATGGCGGTAGAATCTCGACGAGCGGATCGGCGGTAGAATCTCGACGAGCGGAGCGGCAGAGGAATTTTCGGCGAGCGGAGCGGCGGTGGAATTTTTTATGATTTGAGAGAGACGAGGGCCGAGATGAGAGAAAGAGAGACTTGATGGCAAATCTAACTATTTTATTTTCTTTTATAATTATAGTTGCTCATAAGTCATAATAAAATTAGGGTGTGTTTGCTTAAAACTTGGGGAGTGTTGAGCTAAACTTAATTGGAGAAGTTAATGAATGTACTTTATTGAAATTTGGCCCCCTCAATTCATTGAGGAAAACCATAAATAAACGCACACTTAAAGAATTTATTTATTAATTGGTCTCAAAATGTATATGCTAAATTATTTTACCTTTTTGTAATCACTAATATGGTCTCTTATAATCTAATTAAAAATATTATTTCTTACTACAATTAGTCTTAAAAGATGTAGGCTAAATTATTTTATCTTTTGTAATGACTATTATGGTCTTTTATAATCTAATTAAAAAGTTGTCTATTAAAACTATTATTTGTCATTACAAATATAGTCTCAAAAGATAGAGGCAAAATTATCTACTATATGCATTATTTGGCACAAAAAAAAAATAGTCTCAAAAGATATAGATAAAAGTATTTGTCACCACAAAAGTTGTCTCAAAAGATATAGAGTTTTTATCTCATCTTTAGTGACAACTATTGTTGTCCCCAACAATTAACATAAATCAAGTATTTATTAAAGAATTATTTGAGACTACAAAGTGGTTTCTTTTAATATAATTCAACAAAATATTGGATGAAAATCATAAAATATATTTTGTGACCACTTGTTGTCCTATAAACTTGTATATTTGAGATCACATTTACTGTCACAAAAAAGGTGGTCTCAAAAGACCCTTTTTTGTTGTGGTGCCAACACTTTTAGGGGCCCAATGCAAAAAAAAAAAAAAAAAAAAAAAAAAAAAAAGTTGTGCCCATAATGTTAATACTTCATATAGAGGTATGAATAAGAAAACCAATGTTGATCACTTGATCATAAAACTTCATTAATTCAACACAAAAATAGTACCCTATCCGTTTCATAAAATGAGTCTTTTTTAATGAAGATGCAACTTTTTAATTTTAGTGAATTATATAAATACAACTTTAAGAAAACTCTATATGGCTTCTTTTGTTTGTTGATTTAACTTATTCAATCATATATAATTTATCGTGAAACTAAATCTTTCACTTTTACTAATAAAATGAGACATTAAGTTGATCCGAGAAGTCGAATTGGGTCAAATGGAAGACTTGTTAATCCGAGAAGCCAATTGGGGTCAAATACAAGCCTTAATGATCCGAGAAGTCGAATCGAGTCAAATAGAAGGTGATTGCTGATCCGAGAAGCCGTATTAGGTCACATTGTGCGTAGTTGGTGACTTGATAAAACAAACGGATCAAGTTATGGATACTTGTTGATCCGAGAAGCCGAAATTGGGTCAAATGGAAGACTTGTTGATCCGAGAAGTCAATTGCGATCAAATACAAGCCTTAATGATTCGAGAAGTCGATCATTTGAATTTTGATATATATTCAATGAATAAATTTAAATAACACTTATCAACTATCAAGATAATTATTAGATAATAAATGTACAAGTTATCTAAATCATTAATAGTTATAAAACCATAGCAAATCAATTTCAATATAGCACCAGTAGAGTGTAGAGAAGTATTAAGACAATTGAGGGACAAAAATAAAATAAATAGTTTATAAATGAGTTAAATAAATACTTATAAGAATTCAATCATTGTGACCAGATTCAAGAGGCTAAAAAGACTGAAAAGGAAGGTGAAAAAAAGCACCAACCATAAAAATGTAGAAAAAGTGAAAAGGAGCAAAAAATTGCAAAAGAGGATCTAAAATAACTTAGAAGCTAAAAGCATGTCATCACATATTTTCTTCTGCTTATACATATAACTTTTATTCAAAAAAAAAATTCTTCAAAAAATACAACTTCTACTTTTTGTATAAATCACTTATTATTAAAAACATTCCCTACTATTTCTTTAAAACAAATTTTCTATAATCTCTAAGTTTAGTCAATTATTTTATAGTATAAACAATCACAAACATTCCCTATACCTCCAAGGACTTAATTATGTGTACTTACCAAGCACTATACTTTTTTTATTTTTATTTTTTAGGCAATATACTCTATACTCTATTTTATTGATGCGTTGATATGTTTTAACTTTAATATTAGTTATATCCATATTAGGCTGAAAAAACAAATGGTTATACTACCTTGGCATATTCTGCTTGGGCCGATTTTTTTTAATTATTTTTTTTATAAATTGATTAACTATTATTAACGAAAAAATATTTATGAAGACAGTTATTAAATTTTTAACATATTGGTTATCAACGTTACTAAATATGAACATTTGTGACGAAAAGAATATTGTCACTTAATTTTTTAAAAGATTAATGAAAAATATAACATTGTGCAAATAAATTATGAAAGATTGGTGTATGTTGTTACCATATTTAATTATTTAAGACAAAATAATTTCGTCTCTTATTTGTTCAACTAATTGGCAACGAAATAACACCTCGTCACATGAAATTCGTATTTGTAACAATAAAAAGTGTCATAAATTAATAATTTTTTCATCTCAAAATAAGTGGTGAAGAATTCATTCACTTCGTCGTTAAATATAAATATTGGTGACAAAGAATGTTTTCACTAATTTCTTTAAACAATTAATGACAAAATTATATTTTGTCATGAAAGGAAAAATTTGGCGACGCCAAATGTCGTCACCAATAATTGTGAAATTGTCATAAAAATATTTTCCTCTAAAATTTTGGTGCGAAATTATACCTTTCAAAATTATTGTGACGCATATCTTGTTTTCGTCATGATACGTGCAAACTAGTGACAATATACATGAATAATGCTGACAAAACTAAAGGTCGTCAGAAAATTTTATATGTCAGTGAAGAAAATTATAATCGTCACCATTAACCAACAAAAAATGGCGAAGTTTTGTTAGTCACAAAAAAGAAAAAATCACCGTAAAATATGTGATTCGTAGTGAAAGACAACAAAATCTGAAAAATTAACTTTTCTTAATACTTGTGTCAACCTCCCCGATGCAAGATAAGATGGGAATGAGGGAGTATTAAATACCGCTGAATTAATAAACTTCTAAGGAAAAATATCAGGTTGGCACACTTCACCGTCCATGGGATACTCAATGAGGTTCTCATTGATGAGGATGTGTGGTTTGGTCTGCATGGTATTGCAAGGCAATATTGAAAGTGGGAATCTAACTCAAAGAATGAAGTTGATGGAGTGTATGATGTAATCACATTGTTTGAGTTTATATTCATCTTGCACTTTATGCTTCAAATTGCTAATTATTTATGTCAAGTGTTGCAGCATAAATCCTAAGACATACTCAATGCGATGCAACTAGTGTCATCTACAAAAATACTATAGAGAATGTGGATAGGTCCATTATTTAAGAAGGTGAAAATATTTTGTGACAATTGCAACATAGAGATTCCAAATTTGAGTGCTCAAAACAAAGTTGGACGAGGCCGACGATCCCTCCTTTAAAAGAAGAACCTAGCATGTGAGCATCACTTTCCGTTTGACATATTCACCTTTGTTTTGGACATATTGCCACTTCAAATGAATTTCACTTCATGGATAACATGGTGGAGTTAATTGTCCTTAGCTCATCTTAAGATCCACGAGATGATTATAAATCTTTTTTGTTGAAGATATATGCAAAATCACAAATACCTTTTATTCTGCTGACTTTACAGTACAGGAAAAAGAGCACTTGAGAATTCAGTTAGAGTATTTGTGTAACGCTCAGTATTTTCCTACCTACTATTATTATTATTATTATTATTATTATTATTATTTGTTGATTCAGTAAATTGGCCAAATCATTTTATTCATTTATCAAACGTTGGGCTTAGACCCAACACCAATTCAATTTGGCTCATTTAATATTTCCAAGCTCAATTTATATTGGGAATTATTATTAATTTGTGAATCCATTTACTTGCAATTTACTTATTTATTTATTTATTTATTTATTTAGGCAGAAGTCTCAATAGGAATAAATATATTGCATTCATTTATTTATTCATACATGTCATAATAAGTCCATCTCTTTGAGCCCTAGACTCGAGCCCAGTTCACTAATATGCAAGGGTCCATGTCTAGAGCTCAAAGAAATCCAGAATTCCAACAACTAAATTACGCTAATTACTACCAATGAAGATTTTTGAAAATCCGATAATTCTATTCAAATACTCCTAAACCTAGTAGGATACACTATATATTACGCAGCCAAAATATTACATTCTCACAAAAAGTAAAATGCAGTATTCTTCTACGAGCAGAAAAGTTTCGGCTACATCTTGACAAGGTAATCTTATTGTTTCTATTCTTTTGATTACTCTTTCTATAAACCAATCAAAAGTTCTGCAATTGCGGCTGTTTTAAAAATTGGAATCCCGTCACTTACAAACAGTGTTCTAAAAATCGCTAGGCGCTAGTCGGTTGGTTCACTGAGACCTAGCGCCTAGGCGGGGTCTAGACGGCACCATCTTATACGAATAATTTAATTATTTGATAAATAAATAATACATACAAAAAATATTGAAAACAATAAAATAAACACAACCAACTTCAAATTTTAAAAGAGTTAATAGTGGGTGGAGGGAAAATTACTAAATTAGGGGTGTGAAAAGAAATTAAAATTTTAAAAGGGCTCACCTAAAGTCAAACACACTGCTAGATAAAAAAAAAAAGTAAAAAAATAAAAAAGAAATAAAAAAAATTATAAAATTATGAAAAAATAGGGAAAAAAAAATTGTGCAGTTAGGCGGGTTAGGCGTTGCCTAATCTGATTAGGTTGCCGAACTTGGTGACCGTCTAAAATGACCGTTTTTAGGAAATTAGGCAGCCCTAGGCCGATTTTTAGAACCATGCTTACAAACTACAATCAGCATCACCGGGACACCCTGTACTGGTAATAAATGAGAAGGGAGAAATGGATTGAGATATAGTTGAGTGTGTAGGCGGTTCAATGAGCTCAGAGGTGTGTGTGCGAACTTATGTTTTGGAGCGGGTGTGTATGTTGGCATGTGGTATTTTTTGTATGAAGAAGAAAGTGGTTACATGGAGGAGTTTTGGGAGTGTACAGTGTGTTCTTGTGTGTATTTCTGTGTGAATTAGTGTATGTTCATGTGTGTTGGATGGTGTTTGTGAAGAAATGATGTACAGAGAAAGCAATTTGGTGTGTGTGTGTGTATGTGTTTGGAAGACAGAAGAAATAGAATAAAATAATGATAATATATATATGTATATTGTGTTGGACGTGGCTTTTACTGGGAAAAGGATTACAGGGAATTAATTTCCCATGGTTACTTGTTATGTTTTATTTTATATATATACTTTTCTTTTCTTTCAAAATCCAACTTCATTCTTTTAAAATTAATGATTCAAGATTTCATCCATCTTCTATCCAAAACCTCCAGAATAATAGTTTAGCTCCTGACTCCTTTAGATACCCACGAGCCCTATTTAAATTTGTCTATTAATTCATTTATTTCAGTAATTAAAGTCTGATAATAATATTATTAAAATACACGTGCCGCATACGTGTAGGTTGTACGGAATCCGGACCATGGACTTAACATTGCATGTCATTCCATTGGTTTTACTTAAGACAATTCAGGTGGGGGTTTTACCGTTTATTACTTTAATTGTATTCCTTGACTTTATACATGTGTTTTTATTCTATAATTGCTTGCCAATACAAGTGATTGTTTTATTTGCTACTTGCCAATACAAGTTTAGCCTTTACCAATATGCTGTTTACCAATACAAGTTAGCTCTATGTGACATGCCAATACAAGCACATCGTTATTATAATTGTACATTGTATGCCTTTTTGTTGTATAATTATTTGTGATAAATTGTAAGTCTCCACGAGCTGAAGGAAACTCACCCCATGCCATCATTGATCCTTACAGATTAGCTTGGTGCCTGCGGAGGAGCGGCGCGGATCGGAGCATATGGTCATTGAATTATTTTGCTAGTTGAACTTATTTATATTTCAGTAATTTGCTCGTTAAACTATGAATTTAGGCCGTGTTAATTGATTTTATTTTGTCTAGATAGGTAACTGCTTAGGGAATGTTTCCGCACTAAATAGATTTAACTTTCGTTATTTACTTTTTTGTTAGGAGAATAACTGCTTGCCTTGATTTTGAAAAATTAGGTATAATGTATCTTATCTGTTAATTATTTATGTATTCTTTTAAATAGGTTTCTTTTTTTTTTTTTTTTTACTTTTTAGAGTTTAGATTTTAAATATAAAATTTAGGTTGTTGGTAACGACTTGTTTGGAATTTTTAAATCTTTTGAAATTTTATTAATTATTAATGCGGTGTCAAAAAGGTTTTATTGAAAATATATCTGAAATCGGGTCGTTACAATTTTGAAATTGATTCTCATCAAAACTCAGAGCTACAAAAAGTATCAACAATTGTCTAGTTGTGTAAAGTGTTGGCAAAGACTAAGAAGTACAACATTTATCCTCTTGTTGATAGAATTATTCGTCTTTTGCTAACTTTTTGTGTGTCGATTGCAACAGAATGATCATTTTCGATTATGAAGATTGTGAAGACACAACATCGGAACAAAATGGAGGATGATTTTCTTTCGACTTACTTGGAGGCATACATACATATATATACATACATATATATATATATATGGATTTATATATAGAGAGAGAGAAAGAGAGAGCTCAAAATTCTCGACAAACTCTCTCATCTATGATTTTGATCTTTTGAAAACTCGTAGAGTACAGTTGCGGATGCCGAACTTAGAAAAATAAGATGATAGTCTATATTTTAGTATATTTTTTTGTCTAGCTCTTGACACATGTCAAAGAGGTACTTTATGTATGTAATACAGTATTACAGTAAAAAATATATTGTCTAATTCTTTTATAGTTAAAAAAAAATGTAAAAGAGCAACTTATGAAAATTTGTAATATATTTTTATAGTTAAAAAAAAAATCGTCTCACTTGATGGAAATTCCTGAGCAACTTATGAAAATTTGTAATATATTGTTATAGTTAAAAAAAAAAAAAAAAAATCGTCTCACTTGATGAAAATTCCTAGATTCGTCCCTAATGGTAAAACAACTAAATATGAGTAATATGATGATACAATGCATAAAAGTGAGAAATTAAATTTATTGTCAAGAAAAAGTCTATATATAATACAAACTTGTGAAGTGATTTTATAATTTGTAGATAAAAGGTTATTAACCTAATGAGCCACATTACCAAAAAACTTACGTTATATCGATACTAAAGGTTTTAAGTAAACAATCATTATATAAAACAACTATTATTTTTTCTATACAACTTAAGTGACTATTTTGTTTCAAATTGGATGTATTTAAATATTATACAGGTTCTACAATTCATAGTATACTATTCTGGACGAATCTAGGTAAAATAATATTTAAATTAACAATTAAGAATTAAAAACTAAGGGTCACACATATTTATATTTATATTATACTATAAAAAGAACACAAAATTAATAATAATAATAATAATAATAATAATAATAATAAAAATAATAATAATAATAATATCTATAATGTAGTTTGATGTACATACAATTTATTAGAATTAACTATTTTAATATTTAATAATTAATTAAAAATAATTTTAATTAAAGCATCATCACGTGCGACGCATCTGTTATTTGCTAATAACAACAAAAGTAACAATATTCATACTATATATGATATAATATTTTTATATCACCTCTTATTATTATTACGAGCACTTTTTTAAATTCATTTATTTGTATAGAGAGTTAGGAAAATGAGTGTTCATTTTTTGTTCGTAAACAAAATGATTAGTTGTTCAAGAGCACAATTATCCATGAACATGGTCAAATACATACATGAACACGCTAATGAACAAAATTAAACACTCAAACATGGTTCTGTCTGCTAGTTTGCAGTCCTAATTAATGACTTGTATTCTACTTTTTGTTTTTTCGCTTCTCTTTTACATCTCCAATATTTTTTTAAAAACTTTTTCTCTGATCCACTTTTTACAAAAGATATCAATGAATCCTCATACACGATCTTCGACTTGACATTAAGCATATAAAAATAAAAAGTTGACATCTACATATTTCATTTATAATATTTGTGATGGGTTTGAATATTTGGACTGGATTTTAATTGAAGATATATCGAGTATTTAAAGGTTAAAAAATTGATTGCTTCAAAATCTTACCCTTTTTTGGGAAATCCAATTATTTAAAATTAATATGTAGTTTAAGTTATTCATTAATAAGTATATGTTAAGATCCATGCATCACAGTCACAGAGGAGAAATAGAATTTCATAATAATAGTATGTTAAATATGACTTAAAATCAGGTTTGGACATCATCAACTATGAAAATGTTTTTCAAAATACATGATATTGGTTCATGGAAGAAGCGCAAAACAAAAAGCAAAAACAAAAATAAAGTATCTCGAATTTTAAAAATAAATAAATTGATTAAGATATTTTTTGTGAAAGAATGGTGGTAAGCTTAGCAGGGTGGCGCAGGTCTCCAAGATGTAGATCAGGTAAATGTCCAATCCCATCGCTAGCTAGTTCCCCCTTACCTCCATTAATGTTTCCTGCTATGGAGTTAATTCCTTTCACATCTATATCTGCATATCACAATACTTTCATAAACACCAATGTATTTCTTGGAGAAGTGGAACCTTCACCATATAATCGTGGCGTGATGTCACTATGCTATTAAGGTCTTGTGTAAATTGATGAATGAGTTGTAAGTGAGTGAAGCAATAGTTCCACATTTGCATGGTTGAATCTAATGTATGAATATGTAATGAAGTAATTAGTGAAAGAAAAGAGGATTGACCCACCAGGATCAGAAAAAATCCAAAGAATGAAAGCACAGAGGAGCAAAACAAAGGGAATGGCGTGAACTGCCTTTTCCGCAAAGCTAGTGTTTGTCCTTTCCTTCTTCGCCGACTCTGACATAGGCTCGTACATCGGCAACTCGCTCCCTCCGTGCTGAAATGCTCTCAGCGCCGTCGGCACTTTCGACGATGGCGATGACGACGAGTAGTAGCTGAATTGATCATCTGAGACTCGGTTCGTGCTGATTGATCGATACATCTTTAATACATCTCTTTCAAATCTATATGCATGAAAATGCCAAATTATAGTTTTTGAAACAAGAACAATTACTAATTTCTTTGGCCGACTTTCCAGATTTGACCAATTAAATAGGCTTTAGATTTGGAATACTCCGTTGGAGATGAATTGACAATTTCTTGTCACTTTTTTAAGTCCTAGGATGCAAACAAACAATAAAATAACTATTTGTAAAAGTAATTAAGTACTATTATGTTATTTCCACCACAAATTTTCTTCATATAATTCAAATGGCTATTTGTAGCCATTAAAATTTTCAATTCATCAAATCTTCTCAATATATTCCACTCAAGTTCAATGTTGTCATTGTCAAATTAAATAATCCAAAATTAAAATAAAATAAATCAAAGAATAAGACAAAAAAGAAAGAAGATTGCAGTTTTTCATTTGTGGTGAAGTGTGTGACGCGAGAAAATGTGATTGAACTATATATGGTCATTAATACACCACCCCTGAGCGATGGAAGAAAGGGTGCCACTCAGGAGACTGATGGTCAATATATATATGGTCATTAATACACCACCCCTGAGCGATGGAAGAAAGGGTGCCACTCTATCTATATATGGTCATTAATACACCATCCCTGAGTGATAGAAGAAAGGGTGCCACTCAGGAGACTGATGGTCAATCCCCGATTACTGTGAGGAGCGATCAACTCAATGGCCTCATCAGATAGCCATTGATAGCGCTCTCGTTAAAAGAGAAGATGGTCACTATGATCCTAATAACCTAATTTTATTTAGGCAATCCAATTACAGGATGTGGTTTTTATAGCTATAAACTAAACTAAAACAATCAAATATGTTCCATATATGATTAATATCTAACCAATCAAATCTTTAAACCGAATTCTAGTTCTTATTGAACGATCACAAATCTAGTTTACACCCCCTCTCGAAATGAATAAACCTTAGATTATATGCAAGAGCCATCGTCCCCGATCGACTACTATACATATAACTCCTATGTATAAAAGATCAATGATCTCACAATTATCTCAAATTTCTCAGTTCTATTGAATAATTATGTTATTGGATGAACTGCATTGCTGATATTGACCCCCAAAAAAAAGACGGTAGGTACAACTAGGCCGTGAACAGCCAACCATAGTACTGTAAAAATTGGATAGGTTCGATCTATAGTCATTTGATTAGGGCCTCCTAAAAGGATCTACTAAATTCATCGAGTTGTTCCAAAGGATCAAAATGGCCAGTTATTAATGGAATTCCTTGTCGGCTTTCTGTGAAATACTCGTTTGGTCGAGGGCTTCCAAATACATCGTAAGCTAAACCGGTACTGACGAATAACCAACCCGCAATGAATAGGAAAGGTATAGTAATGCTATGAATGACCCAATATCAAATACTGGTAATAATATCAGCAAAAGAACGTTCTCCTGTGCTTCCAGACATGCTCAGCTCCACATATTCTTGTACAGTCATAGGGAATATGTTCTAAACCTATTAATAAATCTCCCTCTCGAATCTCGATTTATTAAGCCTAAGATTTCAAATAATTAGCCAAACTATCAAACATGCAATCAACACAAGAATATATAAATAAGAACATCAAACAGGATTCAATTAATTAAACAAAATCAAAAGCTTCACATAGTCTACTTTCTAACTGTAGAATATAAACAAACTAGCCATATATAATCATGAAATGATCACAAATATGTTAATAACGTATCATAATTCTAAAAATAAAATAAGAAAAAAGAGAATTGATTATGGTCTTGAATCTGAATTCTTGCTCTTGATGTCTTCTTGTCCTTTGCTATGACATCTGAAAATATGATATCTAGCCCTAATTCTCTTTAAAAATATAACAAAAACTTATCACCCTTTGGTTTATAGAGCCTTGGGGTCCATGAAATACGTTAAATTGGGAGAAAATTATTTTTAGACACAAAATGCAGATTTTCATGTTTTTGGGTCTGACATTTTGCATGGTCGAGTTCGACTCTAACTTGTTAGAGCAAATTCTCTTCCAAAATATTTATTTTGGCTCTGACACATTTTCACGATCGAGTTGGATTCTAACTCGATCGAGCAAATGCTACTCTGGAACACCAATTTCGGCCCTTGAGAACGATGGCTCCGGACTACACTGTTGATCCAACTTCAAAGCTATATTTGAAGGTCGTCAAGTTGGAATTTAACCTTGACTATCTTTGTTCACTTTGTATTCCTTTGAGTTGGCTTTTCAATTCCACAAATTTCACTTTAATTGGAGGTTGTAGCTCAAGATATGATTTGAATACTAAAGACATGTCAAGATGGACCAAAGTGTAGTTTTCACTTTAAATGGAATTTTTGCGATATTGAAGCCAGAACTGGAGAAAGTGTTCTTCTTGGAGATCTCTTCCTTGGCTTTCCAACAAGTTAAGAATTACTTGAATTGAGCTGCTACATAAAAGTTATGTCCATTCTCGTGTAACTATGCATTGAATCTCTAGAACCAAAGCCCAATTTAGATTTCAACTCCGAAATCATGAAACAACTACAAAATGAGCACACGTCTTCATAAAATAAAAATAAAAAATCAAACCAAATGTGCTCTTTGTATATACATTTCATTAATATGTTATCATCTAAATGAGCCCAAAAAACTTGCATAAACTATGTTTATCAATAAACTATTCCATGAACAAATTGGGCGAAATATGGAGGTGTATGTGGACGACATGCTAAGCAAAAGTACGAATGCTGAATAACATCTCTTATACATAGACAAAGTGTATGGAATCATCTAGCTTAATGGAATGAAATTAAACCCATCAAAGTGAGCTTTCGGAGTTAGATCAGGTAAACTCTTTGGCTATGTGGTCACAAAAAAGGGAATTAATGTTAACCTCGTCAAGGTATAAATTGTTCTAGAGATGCAAGCACTGCAAAACCTGAAGGAGTTGCAAATATTGAATGAAAGAATCATTATGCTCAATAGATTTATTTCCACATCCGCTGAGCAAAGTGTCCCTTTTTTCAGAATTTTAAGGAAAGGATGCAAGTTTGAATGGGATGAAACTTGCCAAAAGCTTTTGAAGTTATTAAAAAACACCTAGCTGAGTTACCATTCTTAACGAAGTTTGTTTAGGGTGAAACATTGTATTTATAGTTCTCAGTTGGAGAGCACGCCTTGAGTTCTGTACTATTACAAAGATAACTTAGTATAAGAGCTAATATATTACCTCAACAAAATGATTCAGGGTGTGGAAGCATGGTACCTTGATGTCAAGAAGTCTTCTTTTGAATCATGTTTACAGTCAGGCGATTAAGGCCTTACTTTCTTTCGCACAAATTGGTAACCCGACTAATCTTCCTCTTAGGCGTTAGCAGACTTTATCCAAGAAAATATGAAGGGAGAACAAATCCCAGTTTTGAAAGTGTACGTCGACACTTCCTCATCCTTAAGTGGGTGTGGAGCGGGAATCATCATTGTGGATGTGAAAGGTGATGAGTATCAGTTTGTTGTTAAGCTTAGCTTTCGAACCTCTAACAACGAGGTTGAGTATGAAGAAATTGTAAGAGGAATGAAAATGGCATATGAGTTGGTGGCCTAAAGCATGGCGCTCTGTTCTGCTTCACAACTGGTAACCCAATAAATTCAAGGAACGTACGAAACAAGAAGCGCAATGATAGAGCTCATCCGCTCGTGGCAAGCCTATTGGACGTATAGGGTTGGGTCTTTTATATTTTTAATTATTTATTTTACTGCTTTATTAATAATGGACTTTGTTCATGGGCCTTTTAGGTTATTATATATAGTTGGCTTTAGACCTAGTTAGGGTTATTTTGATAGTTGATATTTTGCAACCTTGATTGTGGCAGAACTTTTGTCTCTAGGACATCTTTTGAGGATTTTGTTTATTATATTGTTTATTCTTTTTATCCCTATGTTTTCACTCTATCAATTTGGTCCAACCTTCCTTCATCATCGCGATGTCTTCAGCAAATAATCGATGTGATTAGATGGAGAGACTATCGGAGAATTTTAGGCCGTCATTACAGGCCACAAGGTCATGATGGCGGAGATTCGCTCAACCCTTACCAACATCATGTCTAAACTCGAGACCCAGAGACCTCTTGCGGGTGCGTCTACTGACAAGGGCAAGACATGGATCGTCCATGGCTCGAATGTCGACCAACAGTCCCACGACAGCCCCACGCTGCCGTTGATGTAGGCCAGTAATCATGCCTCCTTAAGTTCCGCCCTTGGGGTCATTTCACATGTTACTTTGACTCCATTCAATGCGTCGGGGGCTACTTTCCCACAATGCTAGCGTTGGCGGGTCTAGCAACAGTGATGGCAATGTCTCCCCACTGCATGAAATTTTTGTTATTCTATGATAACGATCCGCTTTCCTGGATAACTCAAGCCCAACAATGGTTTTTGGTGCATCATGTGTCGATGGCCGATAAGGTACAATTTTCACTTATCGCTTTGTCCGACTGGGCTATGCTAGGGCCCAATAGGTACTCCACCGTTGTGCTTCAATTTCGTGGGCCCAATTTTCTCAGGAATTTAAACGCTTTGGGGACACATTGGCGATCAATGTGTTCGAGGCGATGCATACTACTCGCTAGACTGGTATAATTATTAAATACTTGGCATTGTTTGAGGAGCTACTGGCCCAACTACCATCCCTTCCTCTAGCTCAATACTTAGGAATTTTCCTCGAGGGTTTGTAGCTTTTAATCCGGGAGAGCATTCCCAATTCAGAGATGAGTGACGTGTTCGCAACCATCTGTGTGGCTCGGCGCATTGCCCATGAACATAAGCCACCAGCACCAGCATCGCACTAGAGTCCCTTCACGTCGAACCCACTTGCTCGAAACCCCACTACGCCGCACACCAATACCAACTGCCCAGGCTCTTCTGCTCCCTCCCCTTCCACATGATACCCCTAAGCCGACATTTCTGCCATCTTCCAACCACCTTTGCTCCTTGTTCGACCACCCTTCCGCGGACGAAGCTCGTGAGTATCGGGCTTAGGAGTTATGTTATTGTTGCAGCCAACTTTATGGGATGTTGCACAAGTGCTCTGCTAAATCTTTAACCATCCTTGAAGATGATCAGGATGACCTTGAAGTTGCCGACGACGATCTACCATCGTCGACCTAATCAGTTACACCCCAACAGTGACACTACTTCCGAGTTGCAGCACCTTCGGCCTTGAGGACAGGGTGATTTCGTGGAGGGAGAGGGCAGTTGATAGAGCTCATCTGACGGTGCATGTTTAGGCAGACCTGTTGGAGTTATTAGGCGGGGTCTTTTATATATGTAAGTTTTTATTTTACTATTTTATTAATTATGGGCTTTGTACATGGCCTTTTAGGTTATTATATATAGTTGGTTTTAGACCTAGTTAGGGTTATTCAGATAGTTGATGTTTTTGCAACCTTTGTTGTGGCAAAGCTTTTGTCTCTGGGGTATCTTTTGAGGTTTTCGTTTATTATATTGTTTATTTCTTTTATCCTCGTGTTCTTCACCCAAAAATGAACTAATATGTGGAGCAGGTTTTAGAACTTAAAAAGAACTTTCATAATAGTAAGGCAGATCCCGTGGGTGTCGAACCAAAAAACTAATTATTTAGCCAAGTTGGCTAGTTCGACAGAAAAAAGGGGCTTCAGGAAGATTGTTCTGGTAACTGCAGAATAGGCCAACATCGAGTTCTCGATAGGGGCCATTTAAGAAGATGATGACTAGTGCACTCCCATACTACATTATTCCATAAGAAAAGAGCAAGTAGATATAGCTCCTACAATTATGAAGTTTGCGAAATTTTGTATTGACATTGATCATTTATACAAACGATCATTTGCGCATCTTTATCTAAGATGCTTGTCCAACACTGAAGGAAATTATTTTCTAAGAGAAATCCACAAAGGTCGTGGAGGAGCTTATGCAAGATACACAAATATGGTAAGAAATACCCTTAGGGCAGACTATTACTGGCCCCCTATGATCCAAGACGTTGAGGAACTATTCAAGCGATAATCTATACCCAGCAAAAAAAAAAAAAAAAAAGAGAAGAATCTGCTCCCTTTGTCCCTTTGACAACTGGATGATAGACATTGTTAGAAAGTTCGCAACCACTTCGGGCAAAATGGTTTTCTTAATTATGGCAGCAAGCTACTTTAACAAGTGGATGGAAGCTGGAGCAATTTCCCAGGATAGAATAAGACATCTAAAAATTCCTCTAGAAATATATTTGTTGTAGGTATGGAGTTCCCCATACCCTAGTCTCAGACAAAGAATTGCAGTGCACAGGAGCTAAGATCCAACGATGGTGTGAGATGATGCTCATACAAAGATGCATTGCGGTTGTGCATCCCCAAGCCAATGACCAAGTGGAGGTAACGAACTGAACTATTGTACAAGATATCAAGACCCGATTGGAGAAGGATGGGGAAAAATGGCTCGACGAATTAGACTCCATGATATAGGTATGGTCCACCTGTCTACAAACGACCACGTCATACAGGCGGAAGTAGGCATGGAAATTCGTTAAATCCCACACTATGATGAAGAACAACGCCTTACTTCGGAGGACATGATAGAAGAGGAAAGAGAATTCACCCAAACTCAAGAGGAAAAGTAGTAAGGTATCATCAGGACCACCTACAACAGGAAAGTCAACGCGCACAACTTCGAGAAGGAAGATATGGTATTGCTACATGCTCATGCCCTAAAGTCAATCGGGAACCTCGACCTGAACTAGGAAGAGTCCTACATTATCTCCAAGGTGCTGAAAGGGGGAGCTTACAATTTCCAGGATGAGAAGGGGAGCAGTCCTGAGCTTGGAATATATGCAACTCGAAGAAATAATATGTGTGAAGCCTAATGCTTTATGTTTATATGATGTAATCACACTGGAAAGTCAGGAATTTTTAATGAAAAGGGGGCATTGGCGCCTTCCAGCTCACCCAAGTTCTAAAAAAAACACTAAGTGTTAAAAAAATCTTGTCAGAGTTTCTCCCAAGGCATTAACTTCGGGAGCCCTAGGAAAAGAGATAAATGAAAACCTAGATCCATGATCTGGCGCAAAAATATCCGTGAGAAGTTCAGAGTTTCTTTGTCATGACGAAAACCCCAGATCCCTGAAGATTTGTGAGAAGTCCATAATAGTTCTAGCATGAAGAGAACCCAATATCCCTGATGTGGCATGGAAAGATTTGTGAGAAGTCAAGAATTTCTCTACCACAAGGACAAACTCAAATTCATGATCTAGCGCTAAAAGATCCGTGAGAAGTATAGAATTGTTGTTGCACCAAGATAAGTCTGGGCCCTAAACCCGGTACCAAGATAAGCTCGGCTCCGAGACCCGAAACTCTAATAAGCCCGGGTCCTAGACCCAAGACCAAGATAGGCCGAATTTTTAGATCTGGCACTAAGTAAAACCTAGAACTATTCTGGAAACAACAATGAAAAGTTCATGTATGCTCTGCAAGAAACCTAACCTCGTCATCAAAAAAATATTTCTCGACCCCTTCACATCGTGTAAGTCCACGAAGTGACTTCGGAAGGGTAAGGAGGGGTAATATGCCCTCCGTTGGGCTGAAGAGAGTACCCTTTCTAGCAAATTTGAAAAGGAAAAAAAAAAATAAGAAAGTAAGAACAACTATTGACAAAGAGAAAGGAAGACGAACTCAAGAGCTTGTGGAAATTGAGAAGTATCATTTCACCAAAATTCATTACATAAAAGGGTATAAGAGAACCCTGAAATGTCACCTCTATCACTTACAAAATTATCCCTTAAATATAAAAAGAAAGAAAAACACAGCGATGACTAAGCCCTTTTCTCTGTATCTTGGACCTCCACCGAAGGATTGGTTTCAGAGTCTTCGACGCTCACATCTGGAACTGGCGTCTCAGCTATAGATACCAGTTCTTGAGGATGCATGGAATCAGATGTAGAAATAGGAGAGGATTCAATTTCACTCCGATTGTAGAGGAGGGACGTGGCTAGAGCCAACACTACCAGAGGTACTTCAAACATCAACTTTCGCACTGCCCGCAAATCACTAGAGTCCAGCAAGGGAAGTCTATTTTATCTCACTTAAAAATTGGAGAAGTTTCCAAAGTTTTTATCATGGCCACAAGACTAATGCTACCCTCAAAACCTTTTTCATTGGCTTTTTTTGTATTAGCCCAGTATGCAGCTCGTGCAGAAAATCCTGACCTGATGGAGTCCAGAGAAGTTTCTCTTGATAGGCCTTTACCCCCTCTACTAACATTTTAGCTCGCACTTCTGGCTCTGAGGTCTTGTAGTACTTGATTTATTCGATATGGGAGTTCTCAGCATCATCCAACTTCTTTTCCAAGCCCTCCACTTTCCACTTTAGGGCTTCGTTCTCCCCATTGAGTCCAACTATGTGGTAACATTCACCATTTCTTGGCCCTTCAACCCCGGAGCTGATTTCAGAGTAGCCATAATGGGGGGTAGGTTCATCCATGTGGAGACTCCCAAAGCAAGTAGGAATCTAAAAGAAAAAAAAAAGACATAAAAAAAAATAATTCAATCGGTGCAAATGACAAAGACAAATTGTGAAGGGAAAAAATAGGAAAATACTTAAACAATATGATGGGCCATGATCTCGCAAACCCGATGCCCAATTTTATTCTCAGGATCTTGTAATCCTGTAAGGTGGGCAGTTCCTTTATAAAAGAAGTGCATTCCTCCTTGCGCATCTTCATTAAACACTTAGGGATGTCTATGGGAAAAAGATTATGCAGGGCCTTTCGGAAAACCTGCTCAGATTTTCATTTCCCCTTATCAGAATGCCCACACTCCGATAGGTGCCTTAGAATGATCTTCAAAAATAGTGGATCCCATGCTCTTTCTAGCAGACTTCTATTTCCCCTTGTCAGAACTGGGAGGACAAAAGTGGTACAGGCACAAGAAACCGTAGCAGAGACTGCTCCGAAGTCAATAGTTGTTTGGGAGTTTGGAAGAGCGACGAGGAGCTCAATGTCTCCCTTTGGATTCTCTGACTCTAGGATCTTATTGGTTACTAGGCTAGTCTTGCACAAAAATTCTATGTTATCGACTTTGTTTACCAACTCTGCTCTCTAGTCCATCTCTACAAAAATAATACTGGAAGAGAATGAGAACAAAACCTAATAAGAAAACTACATAAAGAAGAAGTGCAAATATACCCGCCATGGGAGGCATATCAACTTTCGTTTGTATGAAGCGGAAATGAGAAAGTATTTCCTACTTCCAGAAAAGGTTCGTGATTTCGAATAGATTATGCATATCTACCCACTCATTTAGCCTACTGACACGTCAATTTTCTAACCTAGTGTTCCGCAAGTGTACGGTTGTAGGTGCAGTAGCGGCAGTCAAGGTCGAACACACAAGGAATAGATTTTTGGTAGTTCGATACCTCGATACTCTAGGATTATCCTAACTAGATACTAAGTTGCAAAGAGTTTGTTCTTACTAACTACAATACTTAATAGCTAAATTACCTAATTAACTATGGCTTAACACTTGGCAAACAAAGAGAATTAACAATCAGCGAGAAAAGGTATCCTAGGGCTTCGGTTTCAGGATATTACTTCAATGTTGAATATGATTAACCTATAGATTTACCAATTCTAGTGTTTATTAGGTGGCACGACAATAATCTAACCCTTCTCCCGAAGTGATTAAACCGTTGATTAATTAAGCTAATTATCCTCTCGAGTCAATTAAACCTAATAACTCCCAAACGATCCTAAGCCACGGCCTACACAGTCATAGACAACTTCGCTCTATGTCATAAGTCTGATAACGATTCTCTCCTCTCAGAGCAGAATGGCTAAACTAAATTACTAAATCTAGGTGATCAAGCTAAATTTAGTTATAAGCACAAACATAGAGATAAACGCGTAAAGAACGGAATTAATAAATTAAATCATAATCAAAGCATTGTCATAATAATCCCTACTCTCTAACCCTAGGACACAAATAGCTTAGCTACTCATGCCTAGCAATAACCCAATACAAGATTCTACGGAAAACATTGTAAAAGATTAAACCAGAAAAGAACGACTAAACCCGGATGAATCCATCTCAATGATCTTCGTCTTCTTCGTCTTCCAACACGTTTTATAGGTAACATCGATGATGATGTACTGATTCTCCTTAAAACTCAAGCTTGGGGTCCTTTTTATAGAGTTAGAACGAATCTTTGGGAAGATAAGATCAAAATCCTACTAAAATTAGGAAATGTTTGTAGAATAGGACTTCTGACACGGCCGCGTCCATTTGTACCCAAAATACCTCAAAATAGGTGATTTTGACGTGGTCGTGTTGGCCTTTTGAAGCGGCCGCGTCCCGTTTGTTCAGGCGAGTTTTCAGGTCTGACTTCCAATCCATTTTGTAGGGTCTTCCGCTCATTTTTAGGATTTGTCTTATTCAGAAAAAGTTGTAGCCCTTTGAATTATCTTTCTAACGCCACCAATTTCACTTTAATCGGAGTTGTAGATCTCAAGATATAGCCAAAATACTAGAGGTGTGTCAAGCTGACAGAAAACTTCACTTTCGGGACACTTTTTGACGCGGTCGTGTTGGTTAGGCAGTGTATTTTCCATGTTCTAGGCCACTTTTGACGCGGCCGTGTTGTGTATGTGACACGGCCGTGTCATTTCTGCTCTGGTTTATCCTCTTTTCGTCCGTTTTGACCCTATTTGACTTATTTCTTCGAACTTCATCCAAATGGAATAAAATTACCTAATTAACTTCAAAACAAGTCAAAACACGTCAAATGACCCAATGTGATAAATATAAATGAACGCCGGCCAAATATGCACGTAAATGATATAAAAATATGATCCTAAATCGTTCTAAATACATGCATAATTAACGTGTATCAAAATCCCCAAACTTAAATTGTTGTTCCGAGCAACATAACAAAAGACAAGAACACAAGTGATTTATGCAATGTTTTAGGGCGATTGGATGATGATTCAGTTTCTCAGACCGATTTTTCTTAAAACAACTAGGCAACACAATTCACTTGAGCATATGTGATAACGCGAAAATCAACTAATCTCGAGACTTTGAACTTTCGAATTATTCAACCCTCACCGGGTAAGTGTTTCACCCATCTCTCAAGTATTTAGGCTAATATAATTTCCACTCATATTGAATGACATGCAAAGCCTACCATATGCTTGTCAATCGTCTGAACTAGACCTCGTACTTGATGTGTGTGAAAAAGGATAAAAAAAAGGTTTTTCTTTTAGTTGTAATGTGGGCTTAAGGTAAGATGGGATACATTTGGATAAAAGTGACTATTTATTGGACTAATCAAGTTACGTCTAACCCGACTACCCCTCAATATAATCACTTAACCTCACTCTTCAAATCTTAGCAAATCACCTCGCAAAGTGACTTTTTCACCTTCGATAAGCCTTACAGCTTGAGTGCTTTTCATATTACAATCAACTATAGGGGTACCATTTTTGCAACAACACAACTGTTCTATTCAGCTCAAACAATTTAAGCATTTTTTGATTTCCTAGTCTCTCCTCAATAATACTAAATAACTTATAAACATCAAACCTTATTTTTTTTTTCTCAGGAGATGCATTGTTTTTCACCTATCTTTTTTTTTTTTTTTTCTCTTTTTCTTTGTTCCCTTTATCTTTGTAATATCCTCTAATTTCCCATATCGTTCCAAACATTTTCACCCAAACTACCTTCCAATCCTCCTCCCTCTTTCTTGATTAATCTATTGAAGTCCAAAGAGTTAAATCGAAAGGTTTTCGGCTGACATTGTTAGGCTATGAAAGAATAAGGCTTTAAAGCTCAAGTGGCTAACTAGGGATAAATACTAAACTTGTGGTACAAAGGCAACTTTTTACGGCTCAAAATAGGCTTAAACAAAAACGCCTAAGATCATTTCCTCCATCACACTACACACTTGACACATTCTTAATAAAGACTCAAGGCAAGTTCTAGAGACTAGTGCACATATTCAATCAAATTCACACTGAAAGAATGTATATTACTCCGCAAATAGGAGTACAATTGGGCTCAAATTCTCACAAGGTTAATTTTGATTGAATATTCTAGGTTCAAGCTCAATTTCGTCTCAAATCACCTCCCATGCTCGATTATATGCCATTTTTTCATCTACTTCTCAAAATCATCTCATCATTAACCATTCATCATCCATCTTTCCCTATTGTTTTCTTTTTCTTTTTCTTTTCACTTGTTACCTATTTAACTTCTCGGGTTTATCTCATTCTTACTGACTCTAAAAACAAAAACAATTAAACTCTAAAGACTCCTACAACCCAACATGGCAACTAAATGATAACAACTGGGCTCACAGAACAACACCAAAAAGACAAATAAACAGGCTCACATACCCGGTACTCCAAATCAAGTGGGCAAACAGACCCAATGATCAAACCAAATACGAATCAAACAGTAGCAAATTGAACAAGCAATAAGAAACAAAAATTTAGAAACAGCAAAAGATACATAGCGACCAAGACGTCCCACGATTCACCTCCTCCCCCAAACTTGGCATAAAGACAATGTTTGGAGGAAAAGAGTGGCACGCCTTGGTGCTAACTCACAGTCATTGTGGCAGTGGAGGTGGTTGGAAACCATGTTAGCTCCAAAATTGGGCCAATGCGTCCCACCGAATATCTTGCTGCTGTCTCCAAATGCGCTCCTCGACCTTCTATGTTGTTGGTTCTTCAACCATGGGTTGTTTGCCCTTGCTACAGCTGGAACTGCCCTTCTTTGGTGACATTTAGTGAACCGGGTGTTTTCCCATTTTTAACCGAGCTAGGCATCGACCATGTTGGTTCCTATAACATCAAACACTAAAGACATAAGTAAAAACTTAAAACTTAAAGAATTAATTGAAATAAAACGGTAAACATCGGGTTGCCTCCCGACAAGTGCTTATTTTTACGTCATCGGCCAGACGTCCTTTTTTCTATCAACCATTTTCCAGCCACCCCGAGTTTGGTAATTTATGAGCAATTAACAAGCTATGCGGGGCGTGTGGATTTCTTACAGCAGCTTGGGTAGTATAAACAATGCTACAATTATGCCTACCCCTTAGACCCGACTTATGTATTGGGAGTGTGATGGTTTCGTTTTGAACACGAAAAATTAACTCCCTTTTGGACACATCTATAAGTACTTGGCTAGTTGCCAAGAAAAGTCGTCCTAAGATAAATGGAAATTCGTCATTCCCTTTCATGTCGACAACTAAGAAATCACTAGGGAATTCAAAATTCAACACTCTTACCAATACATCCTCCGCTACTCCCAATGGTGTTAATGAAGATCCATCAGCCAATTGGATAGTAGTAAATGATCATTTAATCTCCCTTAATCCTAATTGTCTATACATCTTAAGAGACATCAGATTTAAACTAAACCCCAAATCACACATGACATTGTGAAAATCATTACTACCAATTGAGCAAGAAATGGTAAAACTCTCTGGATCTTTTACTTTTGTTGCTCTTTTTGGTTTCATGCTTGTGTATGCGCTCTTTTTGGGACTGCTAGGTTTCTTCTTCGTTGTCTCTTTTCCATCCTTCCTCTTCTTGGTTTCCTCTTGGGTGGATTGAAGCCCTTCCTTCTTAATTACCCCCCATCTTGGACTCTCTCCTGTAATAGTTCCTGTTTCATAACAACAGTGCTAGAGTGCTCTAAAGGCTCAAGGTTAGCAAAGAATGAATTTTTAAAACAAAAATCAAAAGACTCATCAAGAATAGGAGATAAAATTTTCTTATCTATGATGGTATTGACTTCCTCCTTCTTCTCAATGTTTTTTACTTTCTCAATTGATTTCTTCGCTTCATGGTCCTTCATGCTCATAGTACCATTGTCGCCACTAGATGCTATCTTCCTTCTATTCAGTGCTTGAGGAAATGGGGGAGGAGGTACATATGCTGGTGGAGGCACATATGCTGGTTCGTCTGCTCCGGTTTCTTGAACCTTACTTGAGTTCACAACATCTTTTTGCTCCTCTGGCTGCTTCTTTTTCACCAAGTGCTCCTCTGACTTCACAACATTACAGTGGTCCCTCGGATTAACCACTGTGTCACTCGGATATTGGCCCTGCTTGTGTTGAGCCCCTACAATCTTTATCAATTGGCTCATGTTTGATGACAATTCACCAATGCTTGCTTGAGTCTGAACCAATGTGTTCTCGAGCCTTTTGATGTCAGCCCCCTGTCCAGTTATGTGCTTATTTAGCTCAATAAACTTTCCATCTACTTTTTTTTCCAACTGAGCTAGTTTCTCATCGTATTTAGCAAACTGGGACTGCACAAACTCCTCTTGGGTGGGCTTCGTGCCATCATGAATCATCCTATTCGTAACCGTAAATCTAGGTGGTGGATTAAGTGTGTTCTGCGAGTTACTATACGAAAATTTCTGATGGTTCCGATTCTGGGGGTGCTGATTATATCTGGCCTAATTATTCTGGAAGTTGTTGAAGTTTTGTTGGTTCACAAAGTTTACGTCTTCAACTTCTTCCTGAACCCCTGCTGTGCTAACGTCAGACTAGTTAGCAAATTTACCTGACTCGTCACGGCTTTCAGCTGCGACATCAGCTTTTGATTCGGCTCAGTGCTGACTGCTTCCACTTCCATTACATTCGCCACTTTCCTTGGCAGGTTCCTCTCATTCGACCATTGGTAGCTTGTTCTGGCCATAGCATCCAAGATCGAGAATGCCATCCTCACTGACTTCTCCATCAAACTCCCACCTGCAGCTGCATCTACCTGGTTTCTAGTCGGAGCAAGCAGCCCATTGTAGAACTTGCACACTTGTTGCTTCTTGGTAAACCATGTTAAGGGAAACTCCGGATAAGATCCCGGAATCGCTCCCAAGCTTCTGCGAATGGTTCTTGGTCTAACTGCTTAAATTGATTGATCTGATTCTGCAGGGCGAGCACCTTGCTCGGTGGACAATACTTCAACAGAAACGAAGTACTCAAGTCCTCCCAACTTGTAATGTCCTCCAATGAATTGAACCATTGTAGGGCTCTATCTTTCATGGAAAAGGGAAACAGTCTCAATTTTACCTGCTCGTGCGGCACATGGTTTATCTTGATGGTCTCCGCCAGTCTACGAAACTTTATCAGATGCGCATTCGGGTCCTCTAAAGCACTTCCCCTATACTGGTTTTGTTGCACTATGTTGATTAGTGCAGAACTTGAAACTGTTGGCATTAAGTGGTGGAGGTTGTACTCCTTCCGCCTGCTTATTTGGATTAGGCTTCAGGCAATCACTGATGGGAGTATCATCTTCATCTCTTGCATCTGGTTCTATCTGAATTGGGTCGTGCTGTTGTTGCAGCTGTGGCTGCTGTGGAGGTAGCTGCTGCTGTATATTAGTGACTCGATCATCCAAGCGTGCCAAAGCTGTCAGTACTCTGTTTTTGGCTTCATCCTGGTTTACTTGCTGCTGTGGAATGTTCACCATCTCAGATGAGAGGTTTCTTCTAGTGCGGTTCCTGCGGGCTGTCACTTCAATTTCAGGATCTAGAGGGACAAGATGTTCTCTCCCTTTTGATCTATTTTGCACGCGAAACCTGAAAACACCGCCAAAGAAAAATACCACGTAATACGAAAATATAATATATAAATAAAAACGAAAATTAAAATAACATTACGAAAAATAAAATCTAGTCTAATTTCCCCCTATTTTTCAAGATAAAAACTAAGCGTTAAATCATATTCCCCGGCAACGGCGCCAAAAATTTAACGCGTTGGTTTTCTAACCTAGTGTTCCACAAATGTACGGTTGTAGGTGTAGTAGCGGCAGTCAAGGTCGATCCCACAAGGAATAGATTTTTGGTAGTTCGATACCTCGATACTCTAGGATTATCCTAACTAGATACTAAGTTGGATAGAGTTTGTTCTTACTAACTACAATACCTAATAGCTAAATTACCTAATTAACGATGTCTTAACACTTGGCAAACAAAGAGGATTAACAATCAGTGAGAAAAGGTATCCTAAGGCTTCGATTTCAGGATATTACTTCAATGTTGAATATGATTAACCTATAGATTTACCAATTCTAGTGTTTATTAGGTGGCACAAAAATAATCTAACCCTTCTCTCGAAGTGATTAAACCGTTGATTAATTAAGCTAATTACCCTATCGAGTCAATTAAACCTAATAACTCCGAAACGATCCTAAGCCACGGCCTACATAGTCATAGACAACTGCGCTCTATGTCATAAGTCTGGTAACGACTCCCTCCTCTCAGAGCGGAATGGCTAAACTAAATTACTAAATCTAGGTGATCAAGCTAAATTTAGTTATAAGCACAAACATAGAGATAAACGCGTAAAGAACGGAATTAATAAATTAAATCATAATCAAAGCATTGTCATAATAATCCCTACTCTCTAACCCTAGGACACAAATAGCTTAGCTACTCATGCCTAGCAATAACACAATACAAGATTCTACGGAAAACATTGTAAAAGATTAAACCAGAAAAGAACGACTAAACCCGGATGAATCCATCTCAATGATCTTCGTCTTCTTCGTCTTCCAACACGTTTTATAGGTAACATCGATGATGATGTACTGATTCTCCTTAAAACTCAAGCTTGGGGTCCTTTTTATAGAGTTGGGGACGAATCTTTGGGAAGATAGGATCAAAATCCTACTAAAATTAGGAAATGTTTGTAGAATAGGACTTCTGACACGGCCGCGTCCATTTGTACCTAAAATACCTCAAAATAGGTGATTTTGACGTGGTCGTGTTGGCCTTTTGAAGCGGCCGCGTCCCGTTTGTGCAGGCGAGTTTTTAGGTCTGACTTCCAAGACATTTTTTAGGGTCTTCCATTCATTTTTGGGATTTGTCTCTTTCATAAAAAGTTGTAGCCCTTTGAATCAGTTTTCTAACTCCACCAATTGCACCTCAATCGGAGTTGTAGATCTCAAGATATGGCCAAAATACTAGAGGTGTGTCAAGCTAACAGAAAACTTCACTTTCGGGACACTATTTCACGCGGCCGTGTTCCATATTTGACGCGGCTGTGTTTGTTAGGCAGTGTACTTACCATATTCTAGGCCACTTTTGACGTGTCCGTGTTGTGTATGTGACACGGCCATGTCATTTCTACTCTGGTTTATCCTCTTTTCGTCCGTTTTGACCCTATTTGATTTGTTTCTTCTTCGAACTTCATCCCAATGGAATAAAATTACCTAATTAACTTAAAAATAAGTCAAAACACGTCAAATGACCCAATGTGATAAATATAAATGAATGCCGGCCAAATATGCACGTAAATGATATAAAATATGATCCTAAATCGATCTAAATACATGCATAATTAACGTGTATCACCTGCCTATCATGGCTCGATCCACAGAGGGAATCTTCTCCTCTCTCGAGATTATGAAGTTGGGGGGTGCCCAACTTTAGGGTTACAAAGAAATGTCTATTATTCCATTCTTTATCTATACTAGAGGATGCTAAGGTCCCTTCTGCTTCGAGCATGGGTAGAAACACTCATTCTTTGTCTTTAGCTCGTGGCATATTTAAAAAAGTTTTGCGATATGATTACCCAATATCCCTTTCAACAACATATAAAACAGAGCCATCAATTGCATCGGTGAAGGGTTAATTTGGTTCAAGGGAATATTATAGGACCGAGCTACTACAGGCGGATAAGAACAAATTGGGATCCAAACTCTCACGTCTATGTAGGATTTCCCCAAAGCTGAAGTAGGAAGGGAAACATGGTTAGGGTGTTCATCCACATCAAGAACACCTACCAAGAAATCTAAAGTGGCAAACATTATTTTCTTTAAGTACCCTAGGTTACAGAATCCAGAAGCACTGACCACCTCATTCCACCTGAACAGGTGATCTTCAAGAATTATCTTCAAACCATAGAATTTATCAGAGGATGACCAAAACCAGGCTCAGCCTTGGGACTTATAATCGGGGTGGGAACCAAAGAGGTTGGTAAGGAAAGGGTGGAAGGATTTTCTGTCGTCATTGTAATAGCTGAGGATGAAGGAATGAATGGAGAAATTGCTTGATCGGCCCAATCAAAGTATGAGAGGCACCTAGGACAATAGATGTTACAGAAAAAGTTCTTCCATTGTCCTGTGATCCTGACTGTTCCAGCAAATTGATATGATTTCCAGAAGAAGAAGAAATTTCAATGCCACTTGACCACCTTCAGAAAGCGAAGGAGACAAAGAACTATGCTTAATTCCAGGCAGAGAGAAAGAAAAATAAATTTGAAGAAAATTAAGAAAAGATAGGATACCTAAGAAGTAATCTATAAAAATGCCAAAGAAGATGTCAAATGATTATCAATGAACTTAAACCTCGCCTGTGATTATTTAAGAGCGTTAGATTTTTTCTTTGTTTTTCTTTTGCAAAAACCAGGATGAATAAGAGAGGAAAATTTCAAAAAGATGGTTACATGCGTCCTCCTTATATAAGAGAGAGAAGAGGGTGAACAGTTGCAGGCGCATCACAACAGGACATCTGGTAACATCCCAACCGTGAAGGTGAAGGGACACTTGCCACATGTATGGTTGAGGAAAACCCGATTCAAATCATATTTTCTTACGGGAATCAAGGCAGACCAAAAAAAGTGCAAGTTCCCAACAAGGAAAAGACGTCTTGGCAAACATCGGGAGAAAGGAGGAGCTGCTGATGTCGATATAATAACATCTACCCACGTCTCCTTTCTTCCGCAAACAAAAGCTTAACACTTGTAGTAGCCAAGACCATCAGGGCTTGTATATTCATAGTGGGTTAAGCATCAAATGTCTAGTTCCATGGAGTTCGTTTCCCTTTGAGTAATTCCCTGAAGACACTTCGGTAGTTTGTGGATTCCCGAACTAATCTTGGACGAAAGCTTACAGATCTTATTGTCACTAGTTTGTGTATACACGAACTGGAAAGTATAACGCTCAGGTCAAACATATATCACCACCTCACAGGGTGGGGAGAAAGGATACGGAAGGAGCGCGTGTCCTCTTTCGTGTTCCTTACAAAAGGTATAATAAATGTCACCAGTACACTGACGGCCTGTAGGAATTTTGAGTTTCCCTAGGATCTTCTTGGATTATCATAATTCACCAGACTTTGATTAATCCTAAAATGCATCTATTTAATTTAATTGCAACACATTGATGTTTAGAAAATTAACCTGAGAATTGGGTACACAACGAATTGATTATGAACTCCAGCTTTGATGTTCTAGATTGTATCCCTGCTCGATTCCCAAAGCCAAATGGACGAAAAACTTTGAGAAATCCCAAGCCTGGGAATTTTATCTGCAGGCGCCGCCCCTCTCTCTTTTTCTCTCTTTTCTGTGATTTTACGGTAGATTAATTAAAATCACAGATCAAGAGTTATGTATTTAAACTTAATACATTGAGTATGGGCTTGGCCTGATAGATTAATTCCCTCTTGGGCTAAGAGCCAGATGGGCCAGCCCAGGGATCAAATTCAAAGAATAAAGATGGGTCTAACTATGAATTAATTTTTCTATGTTCAGCCCAGAACATAATTAATTCATAAATAGCAATTCATTCCTCTAGAGAATTAATAACTTACCCCTTTATTTTTGAATCGAGTCGGGCCTTGAATTAGACTTAATTAATCCCTGTATTTAAGATATTGAATATCCATTAATTAATTAAAGCCTCTGACAACTTAAATTAACTAATTGCTTATTAATTCCTTAAGTAGTAGCACACAACTTCATTATTGTACCTGAACTTAATCAACCTACAGGGTTTAGTAAATTAAACCTTTTGAGCTCCTTAAGGGGATATCATCATCCTAAAGAATACGGTTACCTTAATACAAATTACCAGTTATCATATGCAAACTGTTGTCACCCAAGATACGGAGTATATTGAGTGATCACTTAACTCTCACTCACGGTAAGTCAAAATGACACACGGACACGCATACACAATTGTAATCTTATTAGGGTTTAGATTACAATAAGTCACCAAGATCTCTTGTTCTTCACTAAGGTCGAGTAGAATAACTTATCTCACCGTGATCCTATCAATACGTAAAGACGTACCAATATAAGTAAATAGTCAAGATAAACTATTTCTACTAAATACTGCAGCCTATACCAACAACTCGTCCTTAAGTCATCTCGGTTGTGATTTATATTTTATATCTCATTAAGGTTAACCAATCATATGATCCTTTGTGATCTACAACACACCATATGATCTACTTATAGTAAAAGATACAAGTACATATATAGTGATTAGTGTAAACAGAGTCAGATATGAGATTAACAGTGAATAACTGGAAACATTGTATACAATATAAAAGTCTTGCTTTCATTATACAAACCCAACACGGCCATCCTCTTGTACCCGAAAGTACAAGGAACCACCTGACTTTTCCCTACGAAATCAGATCCGTACAACTGACTTGGATTAGGGTTTGATTGAATTACACTATGAACGCATATCTTTATTCCTTTTGTATCAGTAAGTATAAGTACTCCATTTCATTTTTAACAAGTATCTTTACTATTCCATTAAAATTCTCTCACAACTCTAGAAATTCTCAAAACTTTTCTGACTTGCGCTGGAGTCCCTTCACCAGAGACACCTCCGACCTTATTTTTGCATGATCACTTTTGGAGTAAATCGCTTGCATGAGGAGCTCGTTTTGGCATCCTATGCATCTTGTTTTACATACTATTTTAGTGTCTTTTATGTTACTAGACTTGAACATTTTATGACACATCAGGTATGAATTTTTTATTTTTCTTCTTGAATGTTTCTTTATGTTTCTAATTTATTAATTTATGTCCTTAATAAGGGTAATCTAGTCTTTTTATAATAATATTTTAATTTTTAAATTAATTGGGTGCAGTGGAAAATTCGGTTTTTATATTTTTTGTTTATGAATATCTAGAAAATTAAATTAGGAAAATCAAGATTTTACATGTTTTCAATCAGAAAACCCGACATAATTGAATCAAAAATGTCAATTCAGTTTGACTCGGTTTGGTTTTGGTTTTTATTTTCTAAAAAATTGGTTATATCGATTGGTTTCGGTTTTGAATATCCTTAAAATCGGGTTTTTTGAAAAAACTGAATTATAATTTGGACACTAAAATAAATCTAGTTATATATTTCTTTTGATGTTAAATAAAGGGAAAATTATAATTTTCCCTCCAAACTATTAACGATTTTGCACTTGGATATATAAACTATTGTTCGCTAATTTTTATACTCTAGCTTTATCACAAGTGTACGGCGTGCAATAGATAGCGGCAAGTAAGGTCGATCCGTAGGGATCAGGGGTTTCAAGCCTATTAAGTACCGCGATCCTAATAACCCAGTTTTATTTAGACAGTCGAATAGTAGAACGTGGATTTTTATCGCTAATAACTAAACTAAACAATTTAACTAAATTAAAGTACCAAGCAAATCAAATAAAGGAAGAATCAAATAGCAAGATTATTCTAGGGATCAATTTAAACTAGGTTCCACTTATGATTTACATCTAACCAATCGAATAGTTAAGCCGAATTGTATTTCTTATAGAATGATCACAAATCTAGTTTAGACCCCCTCTCGAAGCGAATAAACCATATATTATATGCAAGAGCCACCGTCTCCGATCGACTACTATACATATAATCCTAAAAGTGTTAAAGATCAATGTTCTCACAAATCTCTCAAACTTAATTAGTTTTTCTGAATAATTTTGTTATATGTTCTAGACCTATTAATAAATCTTCCCTTACGGGTCTTGATTTATTAAGCCTGAGATGTCAAATAATTGGCTAAACTATCAAACATTCAATCAACATAAGAACATATAAATATGTACATAGAACGAGATTCAATCAATTAAACAAAATCAAAAGCTTCACATAGTCTACTTTCTGCCCCAGAGTCAAAATAAACTAGCCAAACATAATCATAAAACAATCACAAATATGTTTAGGAAGTATCATAATCTTCTACAAAGAAAATAAGAAAAATAGAACATATTATGATCTTGAATCTTGAATTCGTGCTCTTGATGTCTTCTTATTTCTCCTTGTTATGGCCTCCAAAAATCTGATATCTAGCCCTAATTCCCTCAAAACCATATTTTGTGTTTCTGGAGCACCGCGTTTTACATGACCGGGTAAAAAGCTTACTCGGTTGAGCAGATGCTCCTCTAGAACATCAATTTTCACACTATATCAATTTGCACGACCAAGTTAAAAGCTTACTCGGTCGAGCAAATGCTTATTTGGAACATTAATTATGGCCTTTGATTTACTTTGATTTGATTAGAAACAACAATATCAGAATATAATTTTTTTTATCATTATATATTAAATAATTTTTTTTCAATCAATAAAATTACCTTTCAAATAATAAAGGGGCCACAAAAAAATTCTGCACCGGGCCTATTAGAACATTGGACCAACTCTAGTCCGTACCAATTTTGTATCTTAACCAGAATTGATCTTGGTGATATTTTCTATTGAAATTTCTTGTAAAATCTTCGGTATCCTCGAAATTTTCGTGATATATATGTGTCCCTTCAGTCTTAAGTATCCATGATATTTCCTTGATATTGTTATTTCTGCATGTAAGCACATGATTTTCCAAGTTGCCTCTTATGATTATGACTAATCCTTAGCGCATAAGGAGAACAATAAGAAAAGAGAAAATATTAGGTCGGCGCTAGTGTTTTTACAAGAAATCTCTATGCAACCTTTTTGCAGGAGATCTTTTCTTAACATCAAACATGTTGGGATTAGATAGAAATGAGAACTCAAGCAATTTCTTTATTTTCAACACCTCATAATTTCCAGGAATTAGTCTATTAAATAACCTTGAATGGTTGGTATTCGAAGCACAGAAGAGATGGATATTTTTGCCCCAACCATTCTTCCTCCATAAACATTAACTAAGATGTTACATCTGGAAAATTGCACTAAGTATTATATATCATAGATTCATACCAATGCATGTGGATATGGTATGATTATGAGTATTTTAATAGTTGATAAAACACCTGAGTAAATTTCTGAGCATAAGAAGGAAAACAATCCATTAACTCAGGACATAAATTCCTTAGGTCCCATTTGGATGAAGGGATTTGATTTGCCAAGGAATTTAAAATAAATAGATTTCAAAATCCTTAGATTTGAAATCCATGGACTTGAAATCATTTGTTTGGATTTATGGTGGATTTGTGAAAGTATTTTTAAATCCAAAATTTTCAAATCCATTGTTTGGCAAAAAACTGATACAATATTAGTAAAATTCAATTTTTTTCTTTAAATTTAAACTAACAATTTGTATTTTTTATTAAATAAAATAATATTTATCTATATCTAAAATAACCGATCAATTTTTTTTCAATTATATATATATATACACACATTTATGTATTTTATGTCCCAAAAAATTATTGAGAGCTTTCATTGGAGATAAAAGAAAAAAGATAAAAAAAATATTGGGAGCATTCATTGGCGAATGAGGTGGAGAGATAACGATAGGAAGAGAAGAAGAAGAAGAAGAAGAAGAAGAAGAAGAAGAAGAAGAAGAAGAAGAAGAAGAAGAAGAGAGAGAGAGAGAGAGAGAGAGAGAGAGAGAGAGAGAGAGAGAGAGAGATGAGTGATGAGGGATTTGTAAATGACTACACTTATCAAATGATTTGAAATCCACCCAAATATAGTGTAAAATGGTGAATCTCAAATCTTGGATTTCTAATTGGATTGATTTAAAAATCTGAATTTACAAATTCACTCATTTAGTATTTTATCCAAACACATGAAGTGAATTTGACAATGTATTTATAAATTCATAGCACAAATCCCTCCATCCAAATGGGACCTTAGATTATTGTAAAATTAGTCCTAGTAATAATTGGCTAACTATTCAATCAATATGCTATGGCTTTATTTTTTATTCTCGAACCATGTAGTCACACACACAAAACAAAAGACAGAAAATCTAAACAAAAATATATTTAATTGTAAATTTGAGTATAGAAATTGCCATGTGCTGATCGAGTACAACTATCATTGTTATATAAAAGAATGAGGAAATTTTGAATAACTCGGGGATGTAGCTTAGATGGTAGAGCGCTCGCTTAACATTCGAGAGGTATGGGGATGGATATCCCGTATCTCCATTTTTAGTGTTTTATTTAATGAAACTGGGCCAGCAAGATTAAGAGTCCACAGTAGACGGGCTAGCTACTACGAGTCTTTGAGTTTTGTGAAACTGGGCCAGTAAGATCAACATCCCACTTCTAATTCATTTAGTTAATTGGGTCAGCACGATCAAGAGCCCACTTTTGATGCGCTAGCTACTTGGAGTTTGCACCAATTGAATTGTGCGTCGTTAAGAGAACAAAAGCGTAATAAAAAAAATTCCTAATTCAGCCCTAAAGCCTAATAAACAATTTTCCAAATTCAGCCTAACTCTGACAAGCTATATAACTGTAGATAAATAAATTTTGTGTCCAATTAAATGACGACACGTGGAAAATTAATTAAATATCAATAAAAAATAATATTATGTCTTGGGAATTTAATCAAATTAATTCCTAAGTTATAGTATAAATTAATATTTAATTTGGGCCAAAATAAATTATCTACCAACACTTTGGCAAGATGGCTCAATCAAATCAAGAAAGGCTCAATCAAGTCAAAAAGGACCTCTACAAATAAAAAGGCCCAAAAGTCAGCTTGGCCCAACCAAATCGGACCAAGTCGAGCCAAGCCCATCAAATCAATGATGGCCAATCAAACAGTGCCACTTGGCAAATGAAATATGGAAAGAGCACATCTCTACACCTATAAAAGGAGGCCTCTATTCATTCATTCAAAACAAGTTGAGAGCTTCAAGAAGTTGGAAGAATTCCAAGAAATCTAGAAGACTCGAAGACGTTCTTGAAGATTCGAAGACGTTCTTTGTCAAAATCATCAAGAAACAGCGTTCGATCCGGAATCAAGCTGTTCGGCCTTCGGATAAACGTTATTTGAAAACAACACAAGCGGCGGAGGAAATCAAGAAGCAGATTTCACTCCAAAATTACAAATTCGAAGAAAACATTCGAAGAGAAGAATCAGAGGATTGAGGAATAGAGATTGTAACCTAAAAAGTTATTCATTTCAATCCAATTGGAATTAATTTGTACAAGTGTTTTGTGTTTGTTAATTTGATACACAAATTTTGTTGTTACAAATTTGGCACGCCCAGTGGGACATCTCTACCTCTCATCTCTTCTCCTCAACCAACAACTGAAGATATGGCGCCTCATAAGATCACGCTGACGAAGATTGTTGCAACAAACTCTCTAACTGCGAATGTCAATGTCGTCACAAGAAGTATGTCAAGACAATCACAATTGTTGGCATCTTCAGAGGGAAACACATCACCGGAGCTGTCGAGAAGCCTGTGCCATACATTGTTGATAGCAATAGAAATGAAAAGGACAACTCTGCATGTTCCACTCCTCGCTCTACATCAAGCGCTTCATCCGCTCTCGACATTGCTCCAGTGATGATGACAAATAGTTCAACTCTGGAGGAACAACTCGTAAGCTTAACCAAAGCAATTGAAGGCCTTACGGGACACGTCCAAGAGCAAGACTTTAGGATAGAAAAAATGATGAACAAAGCTGACAATGGTGATACAAGTCACGCTCCTGGAAAAGAACTTATGGAGGACCAAGATGAGGCTGAGGACTCTGCAAAGCACCATCATCCACCACTGGAAAAGGAGAGATCTTTGAACGAGCTACAAGTCTCCGCTGATGGTTTGGTCCATGTAGACCAATTGAAAGAGATCATTTTGGGAACCATCAAAGACAAGTTTGATGGGACGCCTAAATCATCCCTAACTTACAGCAAACCATACTCTCAGAGAATTGACAGTCTAAGAATGCCAGTAAGTTACCAACCAACTAAGTTCCAACAATTTGATGGCAAAGGAAACCCGAAACAACATATTGCCCATTTTGTCGAGACATGCAACGACGCCAGGACTTATGGTGATCATTTGGCAAAGCAATTTGTCCGCTCATTGAAGGGAAATGCATTTGACTGGAATATAGACCTAGAAGCCAACTCTATAGATAGTTGGGATCAGATGGAGCAAGAATTCATCAACCGCTTCTATAGCACCAGAAGGACAGTGAGCATGATCGAGTTGACAAATTCCTGTCAGTGGAAGGTCGAGTCTGTCACTGATTACATCAATCAATGGAGAAATCTAAGTCTTAATTGTAATGATCGGCTGTCTGAAAGTTCGGCCATTGAAATGTGCATCCAAGGAATGCAATGGGGTATTCGGTACATCATCCAAGGAATCCGACCAAGGACATTTGAAGAGCTGGCGACCAGAGCTCACGACATGAAACTGAGCATGGTTGAAGTCGGAGTTGAGGGGCATCCACTTTATAAGTCTCGCAAGTTCAAAGATAAGCAAGAAGTTAAGAAAGGAGGAAAACCCTTCGGCAAAAGGCAAGCCAAAGAGACAATGGTTGTCAATGTAATGCCTATTAAGTTTCGAAGAATGGAAGACATCACGGACGACAAGGGAAAGAATACTCCACAAGATAGGGGGCAAAAGAGGCCAACCTTAAAAGAGATGCAACAGAGAACTTAACCGTTCTTAGATTCCAACGTCTCTGGAATATTCGATGATTTGATCAAAGAAAACCTCATCGAGCTGCCAGAGCGACCAGAAGAAGCTGGACGAACTGATGACCCGAAATACTGCAAATACCATCGCTTAGTAGGGCATCCCATCCAAGATTGCTTCATATTCAAAGAGAAAGTTTTGCAGTTAGCTCGACAAGGGAAGATCTTGTTGGACGAAGGTGATGCGACTGATGTTATACGACTGATGGAGAAAAGAATGAAGTATGTCAGTTCAGAACCGAATTTTGCAATAGTAATGATGACTCCAGCTCAGCAATGACTTTCACTGATGAAGATTTGTTGCTCGATTCATAATCCCACAACCGACCGTTGTTCGTGGCTGGATATACCCGTGAGCAAAAGATAAATCAAATCTTGATTGATGGAGGCTCAGGGGTTAACATCTTACCCTTGAGAATACTAAAGAAATTGGAGGTCCCCATAGACGAACTCTCTAACAGCCGCTTGATGATTCAAGGGTTCAACCAAGAGGGACAAAGAGCTCTTGGCACCATCATATTGGAGTTGTTGATTGGAGAAATGGTCTCGAATGTACTCTTCCATGTCATAGATGCCAGGACATCATACAATATGCTTTTGGGCCGCCCGTGGCTTCACGAGAATGGGGTAATCTCATCCACTTTACATCAATGCTTCAAATACTGCCAGGAGGGAACTGTGAAGACGGTGGTGGGCGATGCTAAGCCTTTCACCGAGGCAGAATCGTACTTTGCCAATCCTAAGTATTATTTTCAAGATGCAAAAATTGTGAGACCCAAGGAAGATCTTGTGCAAGAGAAACCTCAGGATGATCGTGTCGAAGAAAATAAGGACACACCTACTGCTAGTCGTAATAAAGGCAAGAAACCTCGCAAGGGAATTGAGGTGCTAAAGGATTTAACATTGCCTTTGACAAAGCTTGATGCAAGCAAGCCTTTCCTGCCACCACCCGACGGGTTCGTCCATCCAGTTCAAGGTGCTAAGACAGAGCATGGAGGATTGCTTGAACCTGAAATTACCAAATGTTATTGATACATGCTAGTTTTACATGTATATTAGGTCAATTAAAGGTCGTAATATGGGACATATGCATGTGTATTTGGGCGAAAAGTGATTAAAATCCATCTTTTGAGCTAGATGACGTGATTCTGCTTGTTTTAGTGTTATTCAGGTATAAAAGGCCAAAAAGTCCATTTGGGCAAGGTTCGGATGAAAAACGAGCAAGAAAAGTCGAAAATAGCAAAGAGGTGTTGAAGCATGGTCAGAAAGTCTGACTCGGTCGAGTTGTTTAGCAACTCGGTTGAGTGAGAAATGAAGAGCAAAACGTGAAATTGGTCAGAGACTACAACTCGGTCGAGGGGGATTCTGCCTCGGTCGAGTTGACCCAACTCGGTCGAGGGTGATTATGACTCGGTCGAGGCAGATTTCCGAGTCCAAAACTGAATGTGCGCGTTTTATGATTTTGAGCCCATCTTGGGCCCAATTTGGCCTTAACTATATAAGAAGGTTCCCAAACTCGAAAAAGGGAGGGAGAGATCATTACATGGCATATTGAAGAGGAAAGCAACATCAAAAGATCAAGATCAAGACGACGATTAGGGTTCTTATTCACTTTTTCATTTCTTTATTTCAAATCATGTTTGTCCATGAACAGATTTGTGTTATGAATATGAACATGAGTGAGTAGTTCTTTATTATTCTAGGGTTTTGAAAGTAGGTTTTAACGATGTTTGATTAATTGAAGTTTTCTAGTCTAGTTAATGATTGTTATTCGTTATCTATGTGTTGTGATTTAGTTTCATGAATAGTTAAATTGATCACTTAACTACTTCTACATAATTCATAAGTTTGCTTTGAAAGGAGGAATTTGTGAATGGAAAGACAATATATAGCGTATTTGTTGAGCGCTCTGAAAGGAGGTGAGATAAGTGCGTAGGCATTGGTCTGAGATCGATTGGGAGTTCGTTAGGTCTAGTCGACTTGAAAGGGTGGCTAGGGATAATGAATCTACAAGTTAATTGCTTCGAAAGGAGAGTTAATATATATAAGTGCCGTCTAATAATGATAATAATCATTGCTAGTTTAGAATAATTAGATTGTCATACTTAGTTAATTCTGAAATCAATTCTCTAGAATTTGTCTTCCAATCTTGAGTATTTGATAAATTGTTTTCTTATTCTTGGATTTAAGCGTGAAGTAATAGTTTAGTAAAATTAGTTTAATACTAAAATCAATCCAATTGAGAGCCTAGTTAGGAGTGTTTTAGGATATTTAGAGTATCAAACTAGTCATTAAGTCAGTCCTTGTGGGATCGACCTTGCTTGCCGTTATATACACTTGCACCCGTACACTTGCGGATCGTTAGGTTATAAAATAGGCGAACAGTTTGATTCGAAGGCTTTCAAGCTTCTCATTAGAGCTGGGTATGATCCACAAGGAAGCTCTGAGTTAGGAAAATTAACTCCTGAAGCCCCTAGTCAGCAAGAGTATGGACTTAATGCAACTCAAATGATGTTGAAGAAAAGTGGATATACTGTCAAAACCACCAAAAAGGTGGAAGTCCTATTCACATTGCTATTAAGAGAGCCAGTATGAACTACATCATGGAAGATGAGGCTTCATCAACAGAAGACACATTTGATGAACATGGCAAGAAAGTGAAACGAGTCTCTATCTTTGATAAGCTTGGCCCACTTCGAATGGGTAAGAGAAATGGTCGCCGAAGGTTGAGAGTCACCAAGGGACCCTTTCAGAAACTCCATAGCTCAATTCCTTCTCGAATGAAACGTCGCACTACCTTGACCATATCATGCGGAAGCGTTCTGACGGCTAAAATGCAGACTGTGATTCTGACTCGCGTTCAAGGCAACAAAGAGGAGGATATAGGAAGTGTGGCTTCCTCAAACTTTGTTAATCCTAGCATCCACCGTACAACTTCTCAAAATGTTGAAAGTACCCAACAAAGAGAGATTGCTTTACTGATTGGGAGAATACTTATCACTGAAACAGATAACACCATGCGAATTGTCCAAGTGAGACCGAGAAACGGACAAATAAGAATGCGCATAGATTTCAAAAGTCCTGAAGAAGTCAATGAACAAGTGACATCATCAAATCACATAACTCTTTGTGAAGACGTTCCAAGAAGAGGAAGATGCTAGGAAGCTCCACTTGAACTTGAAGAAGGCGTCAAAGCCACTGTTGATGAGTTGAAGGAAATTAATCCAGGCACAACGGATGAACCACGACCTATCTTCATAAGTTCCTTGTTAACAGCCAAGGAATTACAAGACTACACTGGGCTGCTACGTGAATTCAAGGATGTATTTGCGTGGTCTTACAAAGAGATTCCGGGTTTAGACCCAAAAGTGGCAGTTCATCAGTTGTCAATAAGAAAGGGGGCACAACCTGTCAAACAAGCTCAACGTCGATTCCGACCGGAGTTAGTTCCCTTAATTGAAGTTGAAGTGAATAAACTTATTGAAGTGGGGTTTATTCGAGAAGTCAAGTACCCTACGTGGATCTCTAGCATTGTCCCGGTGAGGAAGAAGAATGGTCAAATACGAGTTTGTGTCGACTTTCGAGACTTAAATGAAGCATGCACGAAGGATGACTTTACATTGCCTATCGCCGAACTTATGATTGATGCTACAACGGGCCATGAAGCTTTATCCTTCATGGATGGATCATCTGGGTATAATCATATTCGTATGTCGCCTAAGGATGAAGGACTCACAGCATTCCGAACCCCAAAAGGGATATATTGCTATAAGGTGATGCCTTTCGGTTTGAAGAATGTCGGTGCGACATACCAACGGGCAATGCAGAAAATCTTTGATGACATTCTCCATAAGCACGTGGAGTGTTACGTGGATGATTTGGTGGTAAAATCTAAGAAGAGAGAAGATCATCTTTGCGACCTAAGAAGAGTATTCGAATGCCTAAAAAGATATCAACTTAGGATGAACCCACTTAAATGTGCATTTGGAGTTACGTCGGGAAAGTTTCTTGGGTTTTTTGTTCGCCACCGAGGCATTGAAATAGAGCAGGCAAAGATTGATGCAATTCTAAAGATACCCGAGCCTCGCAACATCCAGGAACTTAAAAGTTTGCAAGGAAAGTTGGCTTACCTCTGAAGATTCATTTCAAACTTAGCACGTCGATGTCAGCCTTTTAGCCGCCTCATGAAGAAAGGTACTCCGTTCGAATGGGATGAAGAATGTAGCAATGCTTTCAAGAGCATCAAAGCCTACTTGATGAAGCCGCCCGTGCTAGTCGCGCCAGTACCTGGACGACCATTGATTCTCTACATCGCTGCTCAAGAGCATTCAGTCGCAGCCTTGCTAGCACAAGAGAATGATGTTGGAAGAGAGAGTGCTTTGTACTTCTTGAGAAGATATGTTTAGCTCTCATATTCGCAATTCAAAAGTTGAAGCACTACTTTCAAGCTCATATTGTTCGTGTAGATATTAGTTCAATTTTATCAAGTGGCTCATGGTATGAAGTAGAAGTTTTGAGGATTCCATAACCGGGATTGATGTGTAAGGAACCGGATCAGAAAATCGGGTTTTAGCCAAGATCAGTAATAAGGTTAAATAGGAACCGGGTTTGAGGTAGTTATAACCGTCAGTTACAACGGTTTTGTTTTGTTGCATGATAAACCGTTGTGAAAGCCCCGCTGCAGCAGTTTGAAACAGCTTGAGTCAAAGTGGTTACAACTCCCTCAACTTCCATATTCGAGCTTCGATACTTATATACATTGTAATCACTTGTAATTGCGAGCTAATAGAGATAGTTTTCCCTCTGTAAACATTACACAATCAAGAAAATTAGATATCTAGGGTTTCTGTTCCAGATCGAGGTGTGATTTGGGGTTTTGCTAGATTTCTAGATAATTCCTGTAATTGATTGAATAGTGGAGTGAATTGAGGTGTATAGAACCTCCGTGGATGTAGATCATCTTTGATCGAACCACGAAAAATCCCTGAGTTCATCATTTTCATTTATGTTCTTGGTTTGTTTGTGTTTGGCCAATTTCTTGTTTATTGTTCGTCCAAATTCTGTTGTGACTTTTGTTTTGTGTGAGATTGAGCTGACCCTAACAAGTGGCGCCGTCTGTGGGAAACATCCTCTCGCAAGCAAAAAACAAAGATGTCGGGAATGGAGATGGATCTGGATAAATTATCAGGGAAAAATGATTTCTACCTATGGAAGATCAAGATGAAGGCCATCCTAGTGCAAAATGGGTTGGTGAGTGCTCTCAAACCTGAAAGTGACTGGGTAGAGACTGAGAAACCCAAATATGTAGAGATAGATCAAAAAGAGCCTAATCATTTTGTGTCTTGGTGATAAGCCTTTGAGGGAAGTTTCGGGGTGTATGAATGCAATTGAGGCCTGGACCAAACTAGAGGATCTCTATCAATCTAAGTCAGTATCAAACAAGTTGTTTCTCAAACAGAGATTACTAGCTTTCAAAATGGTGGAGGAAAAGGACATCTCTGATCAACTAGATAAGTTTACAAAACTTCTTGATGAGCTGGAAGATCTTGGTGATAACAATGGAAGTGATGACAGAGCCTTGATGGTGTTAAATGCTTTACCAAGATCTATGGAAGGGTTCAAAGATATTCTGATGTTTGGGAGGCTTGATAAGCTTATGACTCAATTATTACTGCTTTGAAGACCAAATGTTTACAAAATCAAGGAGACAAGAAGGCAACTCAATCTGGTGAAGGATTAAATGTTAAGTTCAGAAGAAACTACCAAAAGAAGAAGGGTCAAACCTCAAAGAACCTCAAGAGTGGCAACAATGCTCAGAAGAAATCTGGAGAATGGGTAGAAAACAGAAAATGCTTTCAAGTGTAAACAAATTGGGCACCTAAAGAAAGACTGCCCACAGAAGATGAAGAAGGAAGGCCAGGGTGCTGAAGCTGCTACAGTTGAACATGAAGAGGACACACCAGAGGTCTTGAATGTTACTGAGTCAAAAATAGAGATGGAGTGGGTATTGGACACTGGTTGCTCTTTCCATATGTGTCCTCATGAAGAATGGTTTCAGAATCTCAAGAAAGGAGATGGAGGGTGTGTTATGCTAGGAAATGACCAATCCTGCAGAGTTCAAGGCACTGGATCTTTAAACATCAATATGTTTGATGGAGTTACAATAACAATCACAAATGTAAGGTATGTGCCTGGACTTAAAAGAAATCTAATCTCCTTAGGATCTATTATTGCTACTGGGTGTGATTTCAAGTCAGTTGATAGTCAGTTACACATAACCAAAGAGAACAAACTGGTAATCAAAGGAAGACA
Organism: Ajuga chamaepitys; assembly: GCA_958295605.1. NCBI lineage: Eukaryota > Viridiplantae > Streptophyta > Magnoliopsida > Lamiales > Lamiaceae > Ajuga > Ajuga chamaepitys. The sequence goes on along the minus strand of OY282498.1, from coordinate 35,660,777 downwards.
ACATAATGGCTTGTTTATATTAGTGGGAAAACCAGTGGTTGGAGATTTGGGAAACATTCTAGGTAAGGATGAACTAACACTGTGGCATAAAAGGTTAGGACACATTGGGGAAAGGGGACTAAAGGAACTATTCAAGAAAGGCATAATTGGAGAGGTTGGAAACCAGACACTTGAATTTTGTGATAAAGGTGCATTAGGCAAATCACAGAAATTGCCTTATGCCAAGGGGATACACATTACTCAAGAACCTCTAGATTATGTTCACTCTGATATCTGGGGACCATCCAGAACTGAAACTCATGGAGGAGGAAGATACTTTATGTCTGTTATTGATGACTTCAGCAGGAAAGTGTGGGTGTTTGTCTTAAGAAATAAGAGTGATGCCTTCACTAAATTCAAGACATGGTTACTTCAGATGGAAACTTTAAGGGGGAAGAAACTCAAGCATTTGAGAACTGACAATGGCTTAGAGTACTTATCTACTGAGTTTACAACCTTCTGTAATGAGAAAGGGATTACTAGACATAGAACAGTTCCCATGAATCCTCAACAGAATGGAGTGGCAGAAAGATTCAACAAAACTATTCTTGAGAGAGTAAGGTGTATGTTAATTGATGCTGGATTGCCAAAGGTTTTCTGGGGAGAAACAATCAATACAGCATGTTACTTAATAAACAGATCACCTTCATCATCTCTAGGGTTCAAAATACCAGAAGAAGTATGGAGTGGAAGAGTTCCAAGTTATTTAAGTCTAAAAGTGTTTGGATGCCTGGCTTATGCTCATATGAAATCAGATAAACTTGATCCAAGAGCATACAGGTGTGTGTTTCTGGGATATCCAGAGGGAATAAAAGGTTACAGGCTATGGTGCTTGGAACCTGGAAATCAGAAACTAATGATAAGTAGAGATGTTAAATTCAATGAGTCAATTATGGGATATCACTTCTCTGGAAATCAAGAACATGATGGAATTACTGAAGCAGAAAGACTATCAGTTCAGGTGGAGACTCATATAGATCCTGAGTCACAAAGGGTTGACAACTTGAATGAACATTCAAGTGACAGTTCATCAGAAGAAGAGGATGTGCCACCCAGAAATACAAACTTAAGAGACTACAGCATTGCCAGAGATAGACCAAGGAGGCAAATTCAAAGACCAGACTTCTATGGACAGGCTGAAAGTGTACATTATGCACTAAGTATTGCTGAAGACATAGAACACCAGGAACCATAGAATTTCAAAGAAGCTGTAAGTGGTGATGAAAGTGAATACTAGGTTAGTGCAATGATGGAAGAAATGGAATCTCTGGAAAGGAATGGCACTTGGAAACTGGTGGATAAACCAAAAGATCAGAAGTTGGTAAGTTCCAAATGGATATACAAGAAGAAAGTTGAAGCTGGAGACTCAGAAAGGATAAGGTATAAAGCAAGATTGGTGGCAAGGTGTTTTACTCAGAGAGAAGGTATTGATGTCAATGAGCTTTTTTCTCCTGTGGTGAAACATTGCTCTATCAGACTACATTTGTCAAAAGTAACACAAGAAGATATGGAGTTACAGCAGCTAGATATCAAAACAGCATTCTTACATAGAGACTTAGTTGAGAACATATATATGAAGCAGCCTGAGGGGTTTGTAGATTCCTGGAAATGAAGAAAAGGTATGTTTTCTCAAGAAATCATTATTTGGATTGAAACAAAGTCCAAGGCAGTGGAATAAGAAGTTCAATGAGTATATGTTAGAGGCTGGTTTTGTCAGAAGTCTGTATGATAGTTGTGTATACTTTGATAAGAGTACTAGTGTTGACCCTGTGTATCTGTTGCTTTATGTGGATGATATGCTTATTGCAACTAAGAGTAAACATAAAATACATCTGCTAAAGAAGAAGTTGAGTTCTGAGTTAGACATGAAAGATTTAGGAGATGCAAAGAAGATTATGGGAATGAGTATAATTAGAGATAGAGTTGCTGGAAGTCTATGGTTGTCTCAGAGGCATTATCTTCAGAAAGTGGTGGAGAGGTTTCAGATGCATGAGGCTAAAACATTGAGTATTCCAGTAAGCCAACAACTCAAATTATCAAAGGAACAGAGTCCTAAAGCAGCAGAAGAGGTGAGATACATGAGAAATGTGCCTTATGCAAGTGGGGTTGGAAGTTTCATGTATGGGATGATATGCAGCAGGCCAGACTTAGCATATTGTGTGTCTCTGGTTAGTAGGTATATGTCAAATCCAGGGAAAGCTCACTGGGATACTTTGAAGCAGGTGTTGAGATACTTAAAAGGGATGTGATTGATGCAGGGTCAGTAGAGGTTAAGAAAGTTCACACCAGTGACAATGCTACTGATTTCTTAACCAAAGCAGTGTCTGGGAGCAAGGTAGTTCATTGCTCAAGCCTGATCAGGCTTGAACGATGTGGTTGATAGATAAAGAACAAAGTCAGGTTGAGGTAAGGACATGCACTTGAATTCATTGAGGTGGAGATTTGTAGATATTAGTTCAATTTTATCAAGTGGCTCATGGTATGAAGTAGAAGTTTTGAGGATTCCATAACCGGGTTTGATGTGTAAGGAACCGGATCAGAAAACCGTGTTTTAGCCAAGATCAGTAATGAGGTTAAAAAGGAACCGGGTTTGAGGTAGTTATAACCGTCAGTTACAACGGTTTCGTTTTGTTGCATGATAAACCGTTGTGAAAGCCCCGCTGCAGCAGTTTGAAACAGCTTGAGTCAAAGTGGTTACAACTCCCTCAACTTCCAGATTCGAGCTCCGATAGTTATATACATTATAATCACTTGTAATTGCGAGCTAATAGAGATAGTTTTCCCTCTGTAAACATTACACAATCAAGAGAATTAGATATCTAGGGTTTCTGTTCCAGATCGAGGTGTGATTTGGGGTTTTGCTAGATTTCTGGATAATTCTTGTAATTGATTGAATAGTGGAGTGAATTGAGGTGTATAGAACCTCCGTGGATGTAGATCATCTTTGATCGAACCACGTAAAATCCCTGAGTTCATCATTTTCATTTATGTTCTTGGTTCATTTGTGTTAGGCCGATTTCTTGTTAATTGTTCTTCAAAATTCTATTGTGACTTTTGTTTTGTGTGAGATTGAGCTGATCCTAACAGTTCGTCTTGATTCAAAGGAAAAACCACTTAAGTATGTCATGTCCAGACCGGTTCTCCCTGATAGACTGGCAAGGTGGTACCTCCAGCTGCAACAATTTGAGATTGTATATGTCCCTAAAAAGACGGTTAAAGGACAAGTCTTGGAAGACTTCTTGGCTGATCACCCTATCCCGGCCGAGTGGGAATTATCTAACGATCTACCAGATGAAGATGTGTTGGCAATTGAGATCTCCCCTACATGGAATATGTATTTTGATGGAGCATCCCATAGAGAAGGGGTTGGTGCCGGGGTTGTGTTTGTGACACCCAACGGAGACGTGTTGCCATACTCTTTTACGCTAACCGAAAATTACTCCAACAATGTCGTTGAATACCAAGCGCTCATCCTGGGACTAGAGATGGCAGTTGACGCAAAGCATTTGCATCTCAAAGTGTATGGGGACTCTAAGTTGGTGATCAATTAAGTGCTTGGTGATTACGAGGTTAAGAAGCCAAAGTTATTTCCATATTTCAATTACGCTCGAAAGCTTGTAGCTTGGCTTGATGATGTGGAAATGTTACATGTGCCAAGAAAAGAAAACAAACAAGCTGATGCTTTTAGCGAAACTTTCAGCCGCAATAGCCATACCGGAAGGTGAAGTTCGCGTGCCAATATGCCAAAGATGGGTTATACCGTCAATTTTTGAAGATGAAGGCCACGATGAGGAAGGAAGCCATATTGTGGAAGTATTTGAGATTGAGAAGGAGGATTGGTGACAACCTCTTGTTGATTACCTTAAGTATGAGAAGTTATCAAGTGATCCAAAGCAAAAAGTTGATATCCGATACCGTGCTCATCGCTTCATTTACTTTTAGGGCAAACTTTATAGGCGTTCTTTTAATGGAGTTTTCTTGAGGTGTTTAGGCGATGATGAAGCCATCCGAGCCATGGAGAAAGCTCATTCCGGCATCTGTGGTGCCCATCAATCGGGCCCAAAGCCACATTTTCGAATAAAGAGGATGGGTTACTATTGGCCAACAATGGTAAAAGACTGCATGGACTATGCCCAGAAATGTCAAGCATGCCAGTTCCATGCAAACCTCATTCACCAGCCGCCTGAACCTTTGCATCCCACTGTTGTTTCGTGGCCATTTCAAGCTTGGGGCTTGGATGTAGTTGGGCCTTTGATAAAGTCTTCTGCAGGTCACTTGTACATTTTGGCTGCAACGGGTTACTTTTCCAAATGGGCGGAGGCAGTGCCTTTGAAGGAAGTGAAGAAAGAAAATGTAGCAGACTTCATCCACATCAACATCATCTACCGATATGGAGTTCCTCGCTACATGATCACTGACAACGGAAAAGCCTTTAGCAATAGCTTCATTGATAAACTTTGTGAGAAGTTTGATTTTAAACAAAGGAATTCATCAATGTATAACGCGGCCGCCAATAAACTCGTCGAGGCATTTAACAAGACACTGTGCAATCTACTAAAGAAGGTCGTTGGGAAGTCAAAGCGAGATTGGCAAGAGAGGATCGGAGAAGCACTTTGGGCTTATCGAACAACTTACAGAACGCCAACTCAAGTTACCCCGTACTCTTTGGTGTATGGTGTGGAAGTAGTGATCCCTTTGAAGAAACAAATTCCTTCTCTTTGGGTGGCTATGCAAGAAGGTTTGACCCAGGAGGAGAATGCGCGCTTACGCCTTGATGAGTTAGAGGCCCTTGATGAGAAAATGTTGGAAGCGCAACAAAGATTCGAATGCTACCAAACTCTTCTTTCTAGAGCATTCAGCAAGAAAGTACGGTCACGTTCCTTCTAGGTTGGTGATTTGGTGCTTGTGGTGAGAAGACCCATTGTTACTACACATCGGTTTGGAAATAAGTTCGTGTCAAGGTGGGATGGACCATATGTGGTGAAATAAGTCTATACAAATGCCGCCTACAAATTGATCTCTGAAGACGGTGTACGAGTTGGTCCCATAAATGGAAAGTTTTTGAAACGCTACTACGCTTGAGCCCGATGCAAAAAAAAAAAAAAACAAAAAACAAAAAAAAAAGAACTCCTGGCCCGCATGAGTATAAACTGTGCACGGCAACCACCAAAGGTAAAGTATGTGGTTAAAATACTAACTTACCGCACTTTGGCTAAAGTGGTTAAAAAATAGTCACTCCTGGCTCGCATGAGTATAAACTGTGTATGGCACCACCCCAAAAATCAAACACAAAAGTGGCAAATTGAACTATGTTTTTACTTGATCCTCCTCAAAAGAGGTACGTAGGCAGCTTAGATATTTTCTAAGTTCAGTCATAAATTGTGTTTTCTCTTTTCTAAGTTGGCCAAGGCAAACGGAAGAATAAAAGAGAAATCAAAATTCAAAGGCTCTGAAGAAACAAATAAAACTTGAAAAATTGCAAAGAACGAAAAACAACTCATATGCATTGTCTCCAAACTCAAATCAGTACAACCATTCGTTGAAGTATATCAAATCTTCAAGGCTTTTTCAAGTCGAGACACGTTCGCGTTCCAACCGCTCTTCAAGGGAAGTTTCTACATCCGCTTCAAATTCAAGTGATCACGCTCTAAGCTCCAAGTCTTTATCGTTTACCTTACCAGCTTCAGTTGCGTAACTTTGAAGTAGTTCCAAGCTGGATACTCTTCCGTTCCAAATCTACAAGTCTTTGGCTTCCAAGTAATTAGCATGCTGCTCCAAGTCTCTTATGTACCATGTCAAGTCTCTGGAACACCACTCCAACTTAAGGTGATTAGCTCCACCGAGTCATTTGAATCTCTAAGTCAAGTCTTTCGCTTTGGCTTCCCAGATCAAGATGCTTTGGCTCTTCACTCCAAGTGAAATAGTTCCAGCTCTCCAAGTTAAGTTCACTCTAGATCTTCGGGACTGACTTCGTCTCTCTAAGTCGAGTCGGGTGCGCCTCTACAAGTCGAGTCTGTCGGGTCCGCTACGAGTCAGCTTCTCCCAAATCAAGTCTACCTCTCAAATCTTCAAGATAACTTCGCCTCTCCAAGTTGAGTATGATGGTCCATTTCTTTAAGTCAGGTCCACCTCTTAGTGCATCGGCATAAATCCCTCCACGTAAAGTCTGATGGTTTGTCTCTGCAAGCTGAGCTCGCTTCTCTGAATCTTCGGGATGAATCCATCTTTCCCAGGTTGAGTAATCCGCATCTCCATGTTGAGCCTGTTGACTTCATCTCTCCAAATCGACTCCATCTTTCAAGTCTTCAAGATGAATCTGGTTCACCAGAGTATAGCTCGCCGCTTTAACGATGGCGTAAGTTTTCTTATCATGGGGATGAGTTTGCTTCTCGGGTGCATATCTCCAAGTCAGTTCACCAGTTAGAATCTCCAAGAGGAATCCATCTCTCCAGTCGCGTTGGATGAATCCAAGTCTCCATGTCAACCCCCCCTTCCTGAATCTCTGGGATGGATCCGCCACTCCATGTTGATTTTGTCAAGTTCATGCATCTCTTCAAGCTAAGTCCGTCTTTCAGTCGGGTGTGTCAATCCAAATCGAGTCTGCCGCTCAGATCTTCAAGATGAGTTAGCCTCTCCAAGTCGAGTTAGCCTCTTGAATCTTCAAGATGAATCCATCTCTTCATGTTGAATGTGTTGACTTCGTCTCTTAGCCCGTCTTTCGAACCATTGGGATGAATTCATCTCTTCAAGTCAAGTCCATTCTTTCCAAGTCCATTCTGCCACTTTGTTCTGTTGATGAAGTAAGTCGGGTCTATCACTTTGAATCTTCGAGATAAGTTTGCCTCTCCAGGTCAAGTGTCGATTCCACTATTTCTCCAAGTTGAGTATGTCGCTTGATCTTTCTGATGTGGGACTGCTTCTTGGAGTCCGACTTGCTATGAAAGTTTGTTAATATAGCTCATCAAAGATGGTTTATTTTTGTTGACTTGCCGAAAATGACTCGTCAGATTTGGTTATCTTCTCGCATATCCGCTGACAAGGGATATAAACCATCAAAGTAGTATCTTTCTTCTCAGTCTGGTTATCATCATCAAGATTCGGCAGTGGCGATGCAAATTGACCAGTTAATGCATGAAAAAAGTTGCAATGAGAACTAGGAAAAAAGAAAGTAAACATCAAATAAGAAGCAATAAGCAAATTACTGAATGTACAAGTCAAACCCAAGGTACAACCATCATGTTGGAAACGTCTTTGGCAAAACGTGGGTTTTCGATTCTGAAGCTGTTCGAATACCTTGGCGGAGATGCTCTAAAAATCCGACAATGGCCTTCGAAAGGAATTTGAGTTCATGACGACGCCGGCCAAGAAGATTCTTCGCAGGAACTATTCGGGATATTGACGACCAAGAAGTTCCTTCACGGGATGCCGACCCCCAAGAAACTCCTTCATAGAGACGATTCATGGCGCTGTCGACAACGTCCGAGCATGCACCTTTGAAGTTCCGCTTCGAGTCTTGTCGGTGGACTGATGTATCACGGGTCTGATGAAGAAAGGGTGAATCGAAGGTACTCTCGACAATAAAAGATAAATAAATAAAAAAGAAGCAAAAGCAACAAAATAGAAGAAGAGAAACTATAGGTCCCTGTAATGCAGAAATAATGGTTCAAGCTCAATGCCACGACCCAAACTGTCGGCAAATCTGAAAAACGAAACGGGTTCCGCACTGCATGAAGCTACAAACCTGCAAACATCATGTAGGATTCCGGCAATAAAAGATAAATAGAGAGAGAGAGAGAGAGAGAAGGGAGAAGAGATCACAAACTGATGCGATTATAGTTATTGAAGGGGGCTGCTTGACGTAGAGGTGAGTGTTTGGAAACTTCCCTTCAACAAATCATTCCAGAAAAGGAAGCAAATCCTGCAAAATCAACTTTTTCCATTGTTAAAAGATAAGGAGAAAATGCATATCTTCTTGCTGATATAAATATGTGAAAGAGGCAAAATATGTGCTAAAAATAAAAGGCCTTTTTTGGGTGCATTTAGGAGCATCAGAGGGTAGAGAAATCTTTTTCTCTTCTTAATTTGATTGTCTTTCCATTATAACCTTGAGCAAATCTGTAGAATCGCCATATCAATGGAAAATAAATCATGTACAGGCTACAACTTTTATACATTATGTAGGAAAGAGATGCTCTTAATTGTATGTGGGACGACCCATCGCTGAATACTTGTAGAGAATGGAAATCAAGGAAATCATCCAAAGTTTGGAAAATGTTTTGCTGCTGATCATGAGATAAAAGGAAACATGTTGCAGTTGGAAATAAATATCTACCATGCATGGAATTGAAGAAGGCTCCAATGTGCATGGTGATGGCCACGTGAATTTTGGAATAAGATTTGTTTCCAAACTTTTGAGAACTAACTTGATTGTGGCAACAAGTGAGTGCAAAGGAGATTCTACAATGGATTTGCTTTCCATTATTTTATTCGTGGTGATTGCCCTCAATTAAGCTTATGCTTTCTCTTGATTGATTGATCAAGCCCACAAGTCTATGTGCTCTACAAAACCAAACTTAAAGTATAGAAGTCCATGTTTTTTTTCGCGATCCATTCACTTCAAGATTCGGTGTCCCTGAACATATCGCGAGGAGGCACTTGTAGATAAATAAATTTTGTGTCCAATTAAATGACGACACATGAAAAATTAATTAAATATCAATAAAAAAATAATATTATGTCTTGGGAATTTAATCAAATTAATTCCTAAGTTATAGTATAATTGATATTTAATTTGGGCCAAAATAAATTATCTACCAACACTTTGGCAAGATGGTCCAATCAAATCAAGGACGGCTCAATCAAGTCAAAAAGAACCTCTACAAATAAAAAGGCCCAAAAGTCAGTTTGGCCCAACCAAATCGGACCAAGTCAAGCCAAGCCCATCAAATCAATGATGGTCAATCAAATAGCGCCACTTGGCAAATGAAATATGGAAAAAGCTCCTCCATATACCTATAAAAGGAGGCCTCTATTCATTCATTCAAAACAAGTTGAGAGCTTCAAGAAGTTGGAAGAACTCCAAGAAATCCAGAAGACTCAAAGCACTTGAAGATTTGAAGACGTTCTTGAAAGATTCGAAGACATTCTTCAAGATTCGAAGACGTTCTTCGTCAAAATCATCAAGAAACAGCGCTCGATCCGGAATCAAGCCGTTCGGCCTTCGGATAAATGTTATTCAAAAACAACACAAGCGGCGGAAGAAATCAAGAAGCAGATTTTACTCCAAAATTTCAAATTCGAAGACTACATTCGAAGAGAAGAATCAGAGGATTGAGGAATAGAGATTGTAACCTACAAAGTTATTCATTTCAATCCAATTGAAATTAATTTGTACAAGTGTTTTGTGTTTGTTAATTCGATAATAAAATTTGTTGTTAAAATACAATTACATTTTTCTCTACATACAAACTACCACTTATAATACTAATAAACGGTTATCTTATTATACTAGCAAAGATAAAGATTATTCAATTTTCCAAACAAGTATCCCTTTATTTCATAAATTTGTCGTATTCTTTAAAAAAATTAGATATCTATTATTCTATTTATTCACGGAACTTCATAATATTTTCTTTCATATGTCAGTTATCAATTTTCATTGGTTTTTCTATAACCTATTATAAAATATATTTGGTTTAGCATCTCCTTTATATATAATCATTTTTTGAAACACAGTGAGCTCATGAATATATATATAAAATTTAGGGACCAATTAATGTCTTTTTGTAGCACAATTATTATTCTAACGTTTATCTATTTCAGCAAAATAAAAAAAAAAAAAATTTAATAAGAAAGTTCATGGACTAATCAAAGCCAAACTTGCGTAGTTAACTCATTAATTTAACTAGAGAGTCACGAAAAATCAATACTAAATTCGACAATGCTAAATTCAACTTAAAATTTCAGTAAAGTAACACGTTTAAACAAACATATTGATAATCTCAAATCCCTAACCCATAATGTTTGTTATACTGGTGTTCATATAGCTGGCCAGGATGGTTCATTCATATGTGCTGCAATTCAAAAAATTCATGGGATAGTAGTGGATGAAAGGAGCTTTCAAAAAAAAAATTACGTTGAGGGAGGGAAATTCACTAGCTATGTCTTTTTCTTTGGTTGACTTCAATTTGCTTGGAGATTCAAGTGTTGCGGTGCTAGCCTCTCTTGTTGAACCGGATTGATCCTTTGTTTGTGTACCAGTGCTATTTGATATTCAACGTATGCTTAATTCTTGTCATTCTAGAAATACTTTTTGTTAGTCGGTTGAACAATTTTTGGCTCATGAATTGGTTCAGTTGATGAAGTCTAGTCCTAGTGGTTTTTATTGTGGCATTCGCCACCATCTATTCCTTTCCAACCGGTGCCAGCTGATTCCAGCTAATTTAATGATTTTTTTGGTTAATATATATAAGTACAAATAAAGAATAACAAACATAATGGTAATAAATTAGACAAACATTATCATGTATTATAAATTTGCAATTAGACGTGGTACTCGATAAGACAATTGATCTTAGGATGAGGATCATTTAGGTGTGTCAAATAGGTTGGGATGTGGATTCATACGTGGGTGGGTGCCAATAATAACACGATTTACCTGAATTCGGATCCAGCCCATTTAGTTATTCACCTTAAGGCTCGTAACTCGAGCACTGTTTGTTTAGGTTATGTGTTGACCTGTCAACCTATTTTGGACGCTAGAAAAAATCTACATAAAACTTAAAACTTTAGCTGGAAAATCTAAATTTATAAATTTATCAGCAAAAATAGTGAAGCCTAAAATTGTAAACTAAATTTACGACCTTACAAATTACTTTGTCTGTGTCTTTAAATAATAAAGTAATACAAATCAATACAATTATAAAGCAAACTCCAAATTGATTTTTCCTATCACACCCTGGGTATTACACGCATGACTTATACACCATTGAATTAACATGTAAATGCAAATCAAATGTTATGTCAATCAAGTAGTGTATAAGTTATGCAGGGAATACAACATTAAATGTTATATTAAATATAGATGTGTTGAAGGAAAAACACAATAAGTGTGTCTTCATCAAAAGTAACTGATGAGGGGCAATTTAGGTGTTTGCTATACATTGTATATTCTTGAAACCATACTTTGGATACCTTATATAAAGGGATCTCTAATGAATAAGAGAATACAATTGTACGCCTCTCTTCCGTATCTTCTTTTCTACTTTTCCTTAAACACGTTATCAGCACGAAGCTCTACCAAAACCCAAATTCAAATCATATTCCGCCCCTGTAGTTCAACGAAAAAAAAATCCTTTGGTCATTGTTCAGAAAAGGTTTCGTATTTCAACAAAACCAGACGAAAAATCATATCCAAAACAGATATTTTTTTGTAGAATCGGTTTTATGTGCGATAGATTCATCATTGCGAACAGGGTAATTATTAGGTTTTCTATTTATTTGCTTTCACTCTGGAATATATTCACTACAACATAAATGACTTTATGTAACATTTCGTTTGTAACACTTTTAAAATTTTGACTTTTAAGTAACACTTTTGTAACACTTACGAATATGTAACGCTTTTATGTAACACTTTTGTAACATCTGCGAATATGTAACACTTTCGTGTAACTTTTAGAATATGTAACGCTTTGAACGTAACACTTTTAAATTGTAACACATTTAGGTAGCACTTTTAAATAAGTAACACTTTTTACGCAACACTTTTGAATAAGTAACACTTTTATGTAACACTTATAAATAAGTAACAATTGTAAATAATAAAATTATTTATTTTATTTTAAACTAATTAAATATTTATGGATTATTTTTCTTATGTGACTTTTATTTTTATTTGTCTCATGTGTTACATCTTAATTATCACAACAGAATACCTGTCACATAAGTGGTGAAAATGATCGACTCATACCTACAAAAATAACAATCTATTAGAGCACCTAAAGATTTACTTATTCGTTAAGAATAAATTAAATTTTATTTGTGACTTATTTGTGGTTTTACTAAACAATTACAAAATAGACTTGTAGCTTTAAGAATTTGAATACATTTCTTAAGTGTGAGAACCTAGATTTGGTACATTTGGTCATGTATCTTCATGTTTGCAAGTTTATTTTTTTATTTAAAATCTATAAAAAAACAACAATGAAGGTGTCTTAATACATAAAATTATGGTAATTAAAATTAATGATAATGTCTTAAGATTTATATACAATAACTAGATGTATAAAATTAATGTGATATAAAATAAGTTATATATATACATATATATATAAGTGGGTGAAAATGAAAAAAAAAATGGAAATATTGTGTCAAATTGATATGAATAATCTAAATAAAATTAAGTTAGATTGTAGTTTGATGAAAACTTAATTTTGAGTGTATTTTATTGATGTTACAATAAAATCTTGTGTATATATTGTTTTTCTTACAAAAAAAAACTAAAATGTTATTGTAGCCTAGTGGTTAAGACTTTGCACTTAAGCTCCTGCAATCTAGCAACTTGGGTTCGAAACCCAGCAATGATAATTTTTTTATTTTTTTCTTCAATTAAAAGTGTTACATAAAGGGGGTTATGTGTAACATTTTTTTAGTGTTACCGTAAAGTGTTACAATTTAAAATCTAATGTAACACTTATTAAAAGTGTTACTAAAGATCATCAAAAGTGTTACATTAGACTTTAGGTAGCACCGGCAAATGTAACACCAATAAAGTGTTACATAAAGTTTATAGTAACATATTTTGGTATATATGTAACACTTTTTGGGTGTTACATTAGCTCATTTATGTTGTAGTGATTCTAGAATAAATGATTCTTGATGCAACCATTATTTTATCCATGGTTTCCATTGAATTTCTTATTTGCCTATTATCTCCAACTTAACCATGTCCCCTGTCATTAACTTTTGTGATTCCATACAATTTGTGTATTTTCTTTTCTTTTCATATTTAACTTTGAAGAGACCCAATTTACATGTTCTATAAAATAAATCGACGTAAATTCCTATTGTCTTGAATTGAAATGAAATCAATTTGATTATCATTACTGCTTCGAGTCACCAATTATGTGTACATGTGATTTTTAATTATGTTCTTGGTGTAATTCCAAACAATTAGTTCATTTAATCATGGTTCATTCACGTAACGTGATCCTTTGAATTAAGTTCAAAACTAAAATAAAATACTATGATATTCTCTTCTGAATTATTTGTTGACAATAGTTGGCTACATAATATTCGGGTGTTATCAATATGAGTTTCTCAGGCATTCCAAGTCGATGATTATTTGTTGACAATAGTTGGCTACATAATATTCGGGTGTTATCAATATATGTTTCTCAGGCATTCCAAGTCGATGATTATTTGTTGACAATAGTTTGTTGTATCGTAAGATTATATCTATGGCAATATACGTATACCCATATACCAATTAGATCTTTATAATTTGATGTTTGGTTATTTTTTTTCTATGAATTGATGGGAATATCCTAGCAAGGGTTTGTTCATATTGGTGTGAAGATGGGGTTAGAAGATTGTGGTTGCTAATTCTTCTCGGAAAAAAATTAGAAGCACCATATGAAAGAATCGTGTCTTTCCTGCAAAGTAATTCGAACCACCCTATTTTGTGATTGAATGCAAATTATATAAGTTGATAATGTTATATGCCATGAGTAAGAGGTCGAATGTATGCTTCTCATATGATTTACAAACAACTACGGTTTTGGGCTAACTGAGAATGAGTATGGATATGTGCACTTGACTTTTATTATGAACAATTCTAGCAAAATGGAATTTTGTTTAGTTTTAAATATATTGATTCTGTTCAATTGTGTTTTATGTGATTCTAACTTCTTATGGAATTGAAAGTTACAAATCAATCATTTATGCCTTAGAGAATTTTACAATTTCTCAAATTAGCTTATTTGCTTGATAAATTGGACTTGATTTCATGTGCTTTAGTTTGGCCCAATAACTTGGGCATTTTTTTGATAAATAAAATTCATGGGCAATACCAAAATAAATACTAATCAATTGTATGATAAAGTATCGAAAAACTTGTGATATATGGTTTCGACATTTAATTTAGAGGGAAACGACTAAACCAACTCAAACTAAATTTCCAACATTGGGCTAAGAAGGAATTGAGTACCGTTATAATCCTAGTTTACTCTAGAAGTATTCTTTAGTTAAAGGATACACGATGACACCATAAAAGAAATTGTGGAATAATGAACGACTCTACTTCCAGAATGAACTCTTTAGTGGAATGAAATCCACTTATTTTTCTTTATACGTGTCTTACTTTTTGTGAAAAGGAAATCACATAAGGATATGATACATAAATTTTCTCCTTCCCATTTCAATATATGTACTAGTGAACCACTACAGGCAAGTCATACTATGACAATAACATAATAGCAATATCCAATAAGTTGATCAACCGATGCATGTAGTTGAGAGACACATCAGTTTCTTGTGAAAAATAACACCAAAAGTATTGGGATAAAGAAAATTCCCTAGCCTAACTATGGTGAACTACCCCCTCCCCCTCCCCCACACACAAAGTAAAGGAAATAGGATGTGTCTATCCCTACAACGTGGTAATGATACACCAAAAGGTAAGAGATTTAGGGAGCCGTAAAGGCATTTCAATGTATCTACTCCAAATGGGCATGGTGGCAGTGACACCAAGGTGCGGATTTGAAACCTATGAATAAAAACAAAAAAGTTGGTAATGAACTTTACTTGAGTATACAAATATTACACATATATAAAACTACAAGAGCGGTTACCACAAGAGCTATAGGGTGTCCAAGAAACAGAGACTCACTACAAAAGACGGAGATCGTTATGACTACCTCATGATTGTGATTTCAAATGGCAATAAGGAATTTGCTTAGTTAATAAAAGTACATTTTTTTATGTTTCAATAAAGATGTGAACTACTGATTTTGGTCTTAAACATTATTTCATTAATAATTCACTTGACTAACTGGATTTTATTCCAAAGATGTATCATCGCTGCATCACAAGTACTAAAAGGGCGAGAAACTGCCAAATTTTATAATCTTAATAACACAATGCTAAAGTCACAAAATCTTTGTATGCACCAAGAGCTATCTGATTTTTGTTAAGTAAAGACATTAGTGTCAAAGACTATCATTTAGAATATAACTGTGAGAATGAAATTGAACATATTATGATACTTATAGTGTATGTGGAAGAAAGCACATTTCAGAGAAATTGATGAGTTAATCTAGTGGCATGTACACCACTACTATTCTGATTGTTGGATCAAATGTTGTCACCACAATTGACTTTGGAACGCAGAATCATACGTTACCCACAATGAATTTTGGGACACAAACTTATATGTTGTTAACCAAAATGCACTTTGGGACATAGACTGATATGACGTCACTAACAATGAACGTTGGGATGCAGACTTATATGTTGTTACAAAAATGGACTTTGGGACATTCATATAGGCTTTGGTACAAGGAATTTAGACATTTGTGTAATGACATGATCCGTGTTTAAGAGATTATATGAACATTCTTTCTTTTGAGTGAAACACAAAATAGATTAAATCTGATACAATGTATTAGAAGCACGATCTAATGTTTTCTAAAGCACTAGAAGCACGATCTACATTTCACTATGCCTCATTAACTATTTTAACGGCACATTACTCATTCTGCCAAGTCTATTATTCTGCAAAATGTAGGATCAAGACCTTCCTATGCAAAACATAAAAGCAAGACATCTGTTCTTATAAAAGAACACAATATAATATATGTGGATCTATCAACCAGAGGGCGAGGCCAATTATGTATGGTTCTGGTAAATGCTTTGATAGGCTAATTGATTATCATATTATTGTCAACAATAAATGTTGCATTTGAAAAACTCTGACAAAAGATTGTATAAGGGCTCGACACGCGCACTCAATAAAGTCTATAAAACTTGTTAACGCTAGAGAGTTTCCATCAAAATGATTTGATGATTATTGCATATCTATCACGATCAATGTAAATCATCCTTTAACCCATGTGCATACACAAAAATGGTCTCACATAAGCCACCGTCAAAAGGATATAGATGGAGGATTAGGCATTAGAAATGCATACTAAAATGCCTATCAGACATGGGGTTATGCAATATCGCTGCAACATTACATTATTTATCTTAGACCCACTGCTAATCAACAAGATATGCATACCGGTTGTTAACTGAATTTAGTCTGATATTTTTACATTTACGCATATTTAGTTACATAGTATATGCTATTGCACCCCCACAACCCACCAAAGTGGGTCTTTAAAGACGATTAAGTATATATATTTGGATATAGATTTCCAACTATTGCCCGCTATTTAAAACCTTTGACAGGCGAGATCTGTTTACCTTAAGATTGGTGGATTGTCACTTTAATGAGAAAGTCTTTCCGTCATTAGGGGGAGATAAGAAAAAGCATTTTCTAAGGAAACGATAGGAAGTGTTTCCCAATAAGTCTCATTAGGATCCCCACACTTCATAATGTAAAGTGAAGTAAAACAAATTATCAATCTTTAAAGTATGGAAGATTTAATTGCTAATGTGTTTGACAAAATTGCTAAAGTGACAAGATCATATATACCAGCTGCAAGTGTGTCTGTAAGGCTAAAAGTCACAAGTAAAGGGCCCAACTTCACAGATAAAGATGTTACAACCACACTTAGTAAGGGTATGGTTGAGGTCATGGCTCCCAAAAGGAAATAGGGGATGCCACTTGGTTTGATAAACACCTGCCCAAGGAAAGTGGCAAGTATAGCACAAGTCTAATCATCAATGAAAAGAATTACTCTCATGAAATTATCTGATTAATTATGTCCATGAATCACTACTGGAGAACGCTCCAAAGTTTAATGTGATTCCAGAGATAATGATAGTGCATGTGAATTGATAGAAAGATCTTTCACACACATTGATGATGTATACACTGTTGCTCAAGAAATCATAGAGCATGATGATATCGAACCACGATTTGTTGTAAGATACCAACACAAGCGTATTAGCCTAAATGAAAAGAATTAATCTAGGTAGAACTTAATTCTATGACAAAACGATAGGTATTTGGTTTGGTTGTGCTAGCCTCACCAAGTGTAAAGCCTGCGGGACATAAAATAGGTTTTGTCAATAAGCGTCGTGAGAAGAATAAAGTCCTGAAATGCAAAGCTTACCTTAAAGCACAAGGTTTTCTCACAACGCCCTGGAATTCAATATGATGAGATATACTCTCTCATAATGGACTTTACAACATCCTACGATAAGTTTCCAAATGATTGAAAATGCAGCATACTAATGTGGTTACAATATATCTCCTTTGGGATTTGTTTTTGAGATATATGAAAGCGTGTGATGGACTTGCATTGCCCAACTCAAGTGACTCTAAACCACAGGGTGCATAATATTATACTGAAATGTTCACTTTGATTGAAATAATCTGGACAGAACTGATATACCCATCTGAGTGACTACTTGATTGGGAAGGGAAAGAACAAATAACTTTGGATTTGTGCATTTATAATTACAACTATAACAATATATGTTGATATTATGGACATAATTGGTACTCCTAAAGAAAGAAGAGATTTAATATCCGAATTTGAGATAAAGTATCATAGCGAAACTCAGTACTGTCAATGCCTTGAACTAGAAGATTAAGTTTGTGGAATATTAATTCCAGAGTTTGCATATATTCAAAAGAATCAGGTGATTTAATGTAGATAAAGTGCAATCTATTAGCACTCCTGTGATTGGTTGAAGTGTGGACATAAGGAAAGATCCATTTGTGTCTAAAGGAAATGACAAAAAGCTATTGGGAGCTGAAATTCCCTACTAAATGAAATGTGCGCATTTTTAGTACTAAGCTCAATGCACTCAACCAAATATTATTTTCTTAAATAAATTTTAGCTACAATTTACTCAGGACAACGCAATACAAATGGAAAGATATTGAAAAGTATCTTGATATCTGTTGGTTGTACTTGTCGTCAATGCCGGCTCAGGAAACCTCGAGTCGGAACCCCACTCCTTATTTTGGCACCACCAAGACCACAAAAGGTACACCAAACCATAAGCCCCACACTATAGGCACAAAGCCATAAGAAAGAAAGAAGAAGAAATAGAGCACGACGCTCTTAAGCACTAAGCTTATTTTCTGCCTCACTTACTCCTATTGTTGTCCCACTTTTGTTACTTGCTTGGGACAACCACATATAACATATATATATATATATATAGAGGTGTTGGGGTAGGCTTTAGTAGGGAGCTGAAGGGGCATTAGGAGACTAATAATATATGGGCCACCACTAAGTTGGACCAACAAAATATATTAACAATATCCAGCTTTGGTCCAAGATGGTGCACTAAGGAATATGGGGAACCGGAGGACTCATCATCGCCAACACACATGTAAGTTTCACAAAGAAAATACAAGTATAAAAGAATACACAAAGTAAACTCATGATCACAAAGATAAAAAATAAAATTAACCACAAAGCATATCGAGTTCACAAAGAACAAGAATCTACCGAAGTAGAAGAGGACACAAAGTCCAAATGTAAATCACAAATGACAAGCACAAAGCAAGCTAATAACCGATCATGGAACCAAAATTCATCCAACTTTGAAATTTAAAATCCTTTGACACGAAAGAAGTTTTTCTACAGGCAAGTACTTAGTACCCATATCAGCAAGATTAAATTCAGATAGAATTTTGTTCAATTTAACAATCCCTTTTTCAACTATGTCATGTATGTAATGAAACCTCACATCAATGTGTTTAGTTCTATCATGAAACACAGGGTTCTCACAAAGTTGAATGGAAGATTGACTATCTGGAAACACAACCATGTCTTTATTTAGAAAATCAATTTCAGATAAAAGACCTCTTAACCAAATAGTTTCTTTAAAAGCCTCAGTGGCAGCCACATATTCAGACTTAGTTGTGGACAATGCAACAATAGGTTGAAGTTGTGCAACAATAGGTTGAAGTTGGGACTTCCAACTTATGCAAGAACCACACAAGGTAAACACATAGGAAGTAGTAGACTTTCTATTATCCCTATCATTTGCATAATTAGAATCCACATAGCCAACAAGTTTAACACCTTCAGACCACTTAGAGAAAGTTAAACCAACATCCACAGAGGATTTCAAATATCTAAGAAGCCACTTCAAAGCATTCCAATTAGGCAAACCGGGATTAGACATATATCTACTCAAGCAACTCACAGAGTATGCAATGTCAGGTCTAGAACTAATCATGAGATACATGACCAAACCTATAGCACTAGAATATGGCACCTTCTTCATTTCATTTATTTCAGTTTTAGTCTATGGAGATTGATCCTTACTTAGCACAAAGTGAGAAGCAAGAGGCACATTCACAGGTTTAACATTCGACATGTGAAATTTACTCAAAATCTTTTCAACATATGAAATCTAATTTAAAACAAGAGTAGACTTCTTTCTATCCCTAACAATATTTATGCCAAGAATCATTTTTGCATCACCTAAGTCTTTCATGTCAAAAATTTCACAAAGACATTTTTGCACATGCATATTAGACTTAAGACACGAACTAATAATCAACATGTCATCCACATAGATCAATAGAAACACAGGCACAGAAGCAGTATTCTTGAAATATAGGCAATGATCAACAGCTCTTCTCACAAAGTTCAAAGATTGCATGCACTTATCAAATCTAATATTCCATTGCCTAGGTGACTGTTTAAAACCATACAAAGTCATTTTCAACAAACAAACACAGTCACGTTTCTGAGGGTCAACAAATCCCTCAGGTTGTTTCATATAAATCTTTTTATCAAGGTCACCATGCAAGAAAACAGTAGTCATATCCATCTGTTTTAATTCCCAATCACAATGCGCAACTAATGCAAGCATAATGCAAACAGTGGTGAGTTTAACAACAGAAGCAAGGATTTCAGCATAATCAATTCCCTCCCTTTGAGTAAATTCCTTATCAACAAGCCTAGCTTAAAATCTAACATTTTCAGATTCTTCCTTGACCTTAAACAACCATTTACAGTCCACAATAGAATAATTTGCAGGTATAGGTACAAGACTCCATGTTTAATTTACACGCAAGGAATTCATCTCAATTTTCATTGCCTCAAGCCATTTATCAGAATATTTAGATTCTAAGGCTTCACGATACGTCTTAGGTTCATTGCATTCAAGGGACTCAAACACATTAAAGGCAAACTCAGAGATATCCCACATAGGCATATTGCACATAAACACACTACAAACATCATATCTCCCTGGTTTCCTAATAGTTCTTCTAACTCTATCCCTAGCAAGCTGATAGTCATGTAAATCATCATGCTCATCATGCAAATCATGCATACCATGCAACTCATGTGAATCATGCTCATGATGAAACTCATGCATATCATGATCCACCTCATTAGAAGCATTCTCATCTTGATTTTTCACATGTAAATTATATTAATTATCATGCAATTCAAGAGTATTTTCAGTTTGGTTAACAACAGATAATTCTTCCACCTCAAAAGGAGCGGTATCAGAATCAGGCAAAGGAACATGCAAACAAGGGAATTCATTTTCGTTGAAAATAACATCTCTACTTGTAACAACCTTAAAGCCCGGTTCACTTCTAATCCACAATCTATAACCCTTAACCCCTTCAGGATATCCCAAGAAAACACATTTCTTAGATCTAGGGTCAAGTTTATCACCTTTTTTATGCACATAAGCAGCACAACCAAAAACTCTCAAATTAGACAAATCAAGAGGTTTTCCAGAAAACACAGATTCAGGCACTTCCCCTCCTAAGGGAACAGATGGGGACCTATTTATTAAGTAAGCAGCAACACATACAGCTTCACCCCAAAACTTCTTAGATAATCTAATGAGGATAACAAACACCCCACCTTCTCTAAGAGAGTTCTATTCATGCGTTCAACAACCCCATTTTGCTGAGGCGTATAAGGCACAGTTTTATGACGCTTAACACCAAAGGAAGCACACAACTGATCAAATTCCTTATTACAAAACTCAAGTCCATTATCAGTTCTAATTATTTTTATCCTCTTTCCTGATTGAATTTCCACTAAAGTTTTCCAGTTTTTAAAATTATCAAAAACATCAGATTTGGGTTCCAACAAACAAACCCAAACTTTTCTAGAAAATCATCAATCAAGGACATAAAATACTTCTTTCCACCAGCATGAATATATTCAAGCACTTCAGTACACTTAGACTGATTAGCGTAAGGGGAAATGGGGAATGAAACCTCGTGTTGTTTACCTAACACACATGATTCACAAAAAGGCACGTTAGACAGTTTATCATTACCAAAATGACCACCTTTATGCAAAATATCAAGACCCTTGTTACTCATATGACCTAATCTGTTATGCCATAACACAGACTTATCATCTTTCACAGAGTTCACATAGTCAAGAACAGGTTCAGCATGACAAACATACAAGTTATTTTTTTTTTCAGCTTTGAAAACAACAAGGGAATTTTTCAAAATTTTCATAACTCCCTTCCCCATTTTCCCTCCAAACTGTCATCCTCAAGAGCAGCACAAGAAAGCAAATTATGAGATCAGTCAGGAACATATCTCACATTCTTTAAAGTAAGCATAGAGCCAGAAGAAAACTTAAAACATATATCACCAATTCCCAACACATTGCATCTCTTCTCATTTGCGAGTAGCACATAGCCACAATCAAGCTCTTTATAATTAGAAAACAAATTTCTAATAGAAAACATATGAAAGGTACAACCAGAGTCAACTAAACACGCATGCTCAGACAAAGAATCAGATATAGTATTTGCATATGCATAATCACACAGATTAGACATCATGAATACAATACCCAAATTACAATTACCAGCATTTTCATCATGATTACTACTCTGATTATTCTTTTTAGGACAGTCTTTGATGAAATGACCACTCTCTTTACAATGATAGCACAATCTAGACCTAGACTTGGATCTCTTCTTGCCCCTAAAATTCTTTTTACCACTGAATTCACCTTTATTAGCATTCTTTTAGTTTTGAGATATAGTCTGAGACCTCCCCCTCACATGCATAACCTTACCTGAATTTTATTGCTACTCCCAGAATGTTTTAAATCAAGTTCCTTACTCTTTATACCATTCACAACAATGTCGAGACTTATCTCATCTCTACCATACTTAATAGAAGATTTTACATCATTGTAAGAGTCAGGAATAACATTCAACAACACAATAGGAGTATAATCATCGATATGCTTATCACCTGTTTGTTTAATATCTTGAAGCAATTTAGTGAACATATCGAGATTCTCATCAATGTCTTACTCAAATCCAGGTTGAATCGAAAGAACTTTTCAAGTAAGAAAAGTTTTCCGGGCAAGGAAGTATCACTGTAAAGTTCATCAAGTTTATCCCAAAGAGCTTTTGCAGATTCCAAAATACCAACTTTCCTAAGCATAGAGTCGGTCAAGTTCAAGTAAATGGTGGAACGAGCAATTTCATTCAATTCCATTTTCTTATCTTCTTCATCAGTTTTCAAATAGGATTCCGTAACAGCTTTGAAAGTCTTTTGTTGGATTAAGACACATTTCATTTTTTGTTTCCATATACTGAAATCAGACTTTCCATAAAAGAGAAGAATGCCAAACTGATTCACAGAGGATGACATAATTCTACACAAAGTAGAAACAAGTAGGGAATTGAAAAATGATAAATGCAAATAACCGGAGTCACCGGGAAGCACAAATCACAAATAATCACTACGAAACACAATAGTACAGCAGCAATTTAACAATGCTCAAGAAATCACATAGAAATCAATAAGCACATACACCTAGTATTCTAGCAGCACGAAAATCCCAACCTAAGTCCGCTACAAGCGGTGCTACGAAAGCGATAAAAGAAAGCGATTTCAGCCTCTTTACCTGAGCGAAATTCTTCGACAAAATTTTAACTTACCGAGGGCAGCGGATATTGAAGATCCGGGGGGGGGGGGGGGGAGGAAGCGGCTGTGGGCAGCGGGTAGGAGCCTTCCGATGATGGTCAAATTACTAGTTGCAATGACGCTATCGGCTCACTGTTGGTCGTATTTGTCGTCAATGCCAGCTCAGGCCACCTCGAGTCGTAACCTCACTCCTTATTTTGGCACCACCAAGATCACAAAAGGTACACCAAACCTTAAGCCCCACACTATAGACACAAAGCCACAAGAAAGAAAGAAGAAGAAATAGATCACAAAGCTCTTAAACACTAAGCTTATTTTCTTCCTCACTTACTCTCTATTGTTGTGCCAGATAAAAGGATAACAAAAGAATATGTAACTCCTAAAAAAATGTTGAAGTTACCCCTACTACGAAATACCAAATACTACTTTAGTTGGTTATCTTATCGGCCAATGTAAAGGTCATCACCAAACTTGTTATGTATTACCATGAGCAACACGATGAAATCTTAAAGATCAACTAATCACAACTACTCTAGCTACCTCATCCCATCACTCAGGTATGATTATCTTAAGAAGTTCATTAACATATATGGCCAAAGTATTAGTAACTTGAGCTATGGCACTGAAGAGCCTACCCGAAGTTATGAAGATGAAGTTATTTGCAACAAACAGATGGATTATGCTATACATCAAAGGTGACGAGACGAATCATGTACCACCAACGGTTTTCTATAATCGGCAACCATAGAATGTCCTCATGGTTTATGTAAAATTGAAGATGCAAAGGTTTTCAAATCTCTCTTGATAGATGTACGTATCAAGGGAGGTGTTAATTTCAGGGGGAATCTCAACATAGGTGCGTTGCAATCTTTTTCCCTTCGACCAAGGTTTATTTGTCCCACTGGGTTTTATTACTTGACAAGGTTTTTAACAAGGCGATAAGTTATGTGCCATTCACCTTTTTTGTTTGACACAAGGGGAGTGTTGAAGGAAAAACACAATTATTGTGCCTTCATCAGAAGTAACTAATGAGGGGCAATTTAGACATTTACTATATTTTGTATATTCTTATAACCATACTTTGGATACCTTATATAAAAGGATCTATGATGAATAAGAGAATACAACTGTATGTCTCTCTTCCGTGTCATCTTTCCTACTTTTTCTTAAACAAGATGTTATTTTACAAATATAACCTTAAAAATTATAATATACAAGGTATGTTTATTAAATGCAGATGGTATTTTACAAATATAACCTTATAAAAATAAAATTATAAGATACAAGGTAAGTTTTTATTATTATTATTATTATAATAATAATAATAATAATAATAATAATAATAATAATAATAATAATAATAATAATAATAATAATAATAATAATAATAATAATAATAAACAGATCGGCAAGTCAACTCAACCTAGCCCGTTTTTCTTTCATGTTAGTTTGGTTCGACCCATTATGATCTGAACTCGTTTAGGATCAACTAAAAAACTCTATATTCAGATTCGATCATATCATAGATTGTCACCCATAGATTTGTTGTTCACAAATTTGAAGCTGGAATATCTCTCCTTAATAAAAAAAAAAAAAAAAAAAAAAAAAAAAAAAAGTATAATGGTCTGGCTGATGTGTCATTACCAGATCCATCCTAGGGAAAAACAAAAAAGATAAATAAAAGAAAAGAAAAAAAAAAAGAAATGAAGAGAAGTAGAAAATCATATTTTACGGGGAATATGCGGAGAGGGAGAAATCTAATGGTACTCATTCACTCTCATATTTATACTCTTTTTCTTCTTTAAATTTCTTTTTTTTTTTTTTTTGTCAAATATTATTTTGAATCGTTCATAAATTTTTTGTTTCTAATTTATTTTTGACAAATAATATATTAAATTAATTTTCCTTTTATGATCTTTAATTTAACACTCATATTGAATATATTTAAAAATTAGTAGATTTCTTAATAAAATATTATTAGATTTAAAATATATACTATAAAATATTTCATTTTTATAGGCAATCGAGTAATTACAATCATCCAATTTCATTATACTTTTTAATTCTTTTCTCCTGTCATTTATAACTTAAAAGAGATCACTGCCCCGTACATCGCACGGGATCTAGTTGGTCAGAATACCTCCGACAATAGCTTACAAATAATTATCTGAACACTGAAATGAAAACAACCACCTAACTGTTTTTGAGAAAGTAAAAATCATTAAATTGTTGAAATCAGATAGCACTGATTGACAAGAACCCCAAAACAGCATAAAAATATATGAAAAGGTTGAACCACAAAAGTACTAGATCTAAACGTGTACAAATCTACATCTACTAAATCAAATAACTCGCTATTGCGCAGGACAAACCGCGTATCAAAATACTCGATCTCGAATCTGTCGCTAATCTTCCTGTGAAAGCTCCAAGAAAGGAGCAAATCAAAGTAGAAAAACTCAATTACGGCTGAATCTTCAAAACAGACCCCACGAATAATGGATCTCCCATTATTTCGGGGACTAATACTCCCACTTATTGAGGGAAGACGAAAAATCTTATGAAGGGAGACGAAGAGAAAAACAAACGAAAAATCAAAACCGGAATCTCCCCCATAAGGGAGGAAGAGAGTGGTTAGGTTTAGATTGAAGATGAATTAGAGAAGATGGAACTTCACGCTGAAGCTGGAATGCTTTTAATTGATAGAAAATGTTTATTTTTCTTTCGTCCATTATGTTTTACTAATTTCGATTTCTATTCTTTTTATTTATTGTTTTAATTTTTTATCTTTTATGTTTTAAAATTTGATAAATTTGTCCAATGACTTTGGGTAACAAGTAAGGTTTCCGATAATTGTTGACATGGCATCATTTTTAATATTTTTCTTATTTGCCGCATGACAAGGATTGTCCTTGCTTCAGTGGGAAAAAAAATATGAAAATTCTAAATTAACAGATAAAAATTCAAATATATAAAAAAAGTATGATAGTAAAAATAAGATTTTCAAGAACAAAATTTCCAGGAAATAAAAGAAATTGAAGAAAAAAATATAAGAAAAATAGAAATTTATGAACCAACATACAAAAATTTTGAAATAAAAAATTCCAGAAAATTAATATAAAATTAAAAGTTCAAAAATAGATTTCAAGAAAATATTAAAAGAAACTTCCAGAAAACTAAAAAATAGAAAAATTCTTAGATAAAAATATAAATAACACATAAATTTTTCAAATATATAAAATAAATCCATCATAAAATAAAGAAAAATATAACTTCAAAAATGAATT
The DNA here is from genome assembly GCA_958295605.1 of Ajuga chamaepitys. Classification (NCBI taxonomy): domain Eukaryota; kingdom Viridiplantae; phylum Streptophyta; class Magnoliopsida; order Lamiales; family Lamiaceae; genus Ajuga; species Ajuga chamaepitys. Next base: position 35,634,380 of record OY282498.1, on the reverse strand, counting down.
TCCAAAAAAAGAAGAAAAAGGGAAAAATTAAAGAAAACGAAAAAAATATAAAAAGTATAAATTCCCATAAAAATAAGAAAATTCTGAAATAACTTAGAAAATTTTCAGCTATATAAAAAATCTAGAAAAAAAAATATTGAAATTAAAAAATTACAAAAAACAGAAAAAAAATAAAACTAAAAAAAAAAGGACCGGATTCCAGAAAATAAAATTCTAGAAGTAACTTTTTTGTAATTAGTTTTTTTATTTTATGAACTTTTTCTGGGAAATTTCTTTCCCTGGATCTTTTTCCCTATAAATTTTTCTTTCTTTTTTATGATATCTTATTATTATAATTTTTAGTTTCCGAAATTTCATTATTGAGTTATGTTATTTGGAACTTTTCTTCTTTTTTTCCCTAATTCTATGGATTTTTTATTTTGATTTTAAAAAAACCTGAAATTTAAATCTTAATTAAAGTTGGTATATTCTGAATTCTCATTTTTATTTATATGTTTTTAAATTTTTTTTTCTATTTTTTACTAATTGTCTGGAATTTCATTTTTTATTTCTTAAACTCTATAATTAAATTTCTTTTTTTAAATATATTTTTATATATTATTTTCTACTTTCTCTTCTTTTCTTATTATCTTTTGGATTTATTTTTATTTTTAAAGTCTACAATTAATTTTTTTACAGTTTTTTTCTTTATATGTTAATTTTGATTTTTTTTTTCTTCTTTTTCTAATAATTTGCTTTTTTTATTTGGATACAGAAAATTTAAAATTATTTAGCCTCATTAGCCCCCCACCCCCTAAAAAAAAAAAAAAGGCAGGCACCTGAGCAATTACCAGAAACTTTATCTGTTGTAAATAGTCACCTGACCAATATGTTAAATTTTGGAATATGAAGGACAAATTTAAAAAACATAAAATGAAATACATAGAATTTGAAATTAGTACAACACAACGATCGAAAAAAATATATTTTCTCTTTAATTAAATTGAAGTTTTAACTCATGACCAACTGGAATGAACTGGATACAAGTTGCATTGAGAAAGACCTTCACTCACAATACAAAATATTACGGGCTAGTGCTGATATTTGATGCATTTTCCCCAAAGATGAAATAACTTCATCATCAAGATATTAGCACCACAAATACACAAGTATCAACGAACTAGAAGATGGTGAAGACATGACATTAAACTCTGGAATGCAAAATTATTTTTAAACATAGAGAGCTTTTAAGAGTGTTATCAATGATAATATCATTTTCTTTGTTACAATGCGACTCAGTGGCCTATATGTAGGCACTATCTCTACCATCTTAAAATGAATGTTATAACTCCTAGGGTTAATATAAAAATATCTCACTTTTGATATCTTTTTCAATTTACTACATTACCTTTAAAGCACATTTTTTCTGGTCATATTTTTAAGATTTAAATCCAAAATTTTAAAGTTTAATTTTAGAAATATAAAAAATGCCAAAAAATAAAAATAAAAATAGAATCAAAGATAAAATTTCACAAAGTAAAAAAGAAAACATAGAAAGACAAAAATCTCTATAAAAAAATCATAAAATTACAAAAAAAAAAAAAAGGGTTTATAAATAAATCCATATTTTAACATTCCCAAATGCAAGATTTCATTTCTAACAAAAAAAATCAAATTTTAAAAATTCAATTGAATTTTAATTTCAATTTTTTAAGTAAATAAAATTTGCAGAGAACTACAAAAAGAATTCCAAAATAACATACAAATTTAATTAAAGTTGTGATGTGAATTTTGGTGGAAAATCAGACCCTATTTATCGTTACGAGGTAGAGAATTTAGACATAATATCTATTATATGTATTTGAAATAATAATTAAATTTATTTAATTAATTTAATAATTTATGTAACGTCGTGACACATGGAGTCTTTATATTCATCCACCATGACTTGATATCCATCATCATCAAGTGAAGAATTTTACAGAGAAGGTAAATTCTCTCTAAGGTATTCTTTCATCAAAGTTCTTCGATGTTGTTCTGTGTTTGTTCAGATCTTCGTCAAAGTTTTTTGACGTTATTTGGAAGTAACCACCGCAAATCAATTTTGGTTTTACCAATGCAAATCTCGAGGTACAAAGCCTCTCCTCTCGATGTTTTCAAGTTTCTTCAGTGTTTTTTGGCGTTCGTTAATGTAACGCCCGGGAATTTTCGTCTATTTATTAAACTATTTTGTATGATCTTATTTTTATCATCATTTTATTCAATTGGGCCGACCATTTTCATGTGATCATTTTTCAAGATTTGGATTTTTCAACCCAAATAGATTTATATTGGCCCAGTATATATTATTTCAAATCTTATATTTCTGAAAAACTATTTATTTTTAAGTTAAAATATTTCTTTTAGAATCCATTTATTTAATTCAAATAAGCACATTCATATACATCATCTCATCCATTTGCATCATTGGCTCAATACGTAGGCCAATCAATAATTGTGGATTCCATTTTAGCCCAAAATCTGTAGAGCCCACATAGAACAGATATAATTTTAGAATCCAGATATTTTCCTGTTTTGTGAGCGTGAAGGAGTGGAGGAGTGGAGTGTGGAGGAGTGGCGTGAAGGAGGTGGGGAGTGGGAGATCATGGGTAGTGGGAGCTAGATTAGAAACCGCTACGAAAATTATATATAAATATGTAGTCTTAAACTGTGAACAATTTTTTACGCGTTAATTTTAGTTTCCTGGCAACCTAAATTTTCTTCAATTCTTCTTCTACTGTTCTGATCCAGCGAAATTCCACCCAAAATTCCTACAACTATATCCAGTAATCAAATCTCAATTTCAATAATTAATCTCAAGCCTACACATTTTACTCCAACACCATCCCTTTTCATTTGGTATTTATTTTCGATCAACACGCCAATTTTCTTACCGCCATGGACGCCGCGCACACCACCCTCTCTCCCTTTGCCAATGAAGTTCTATGGGGTGGGTGCAAGTGAAAGAACTGAAGAATCTCTCCCTTTGCCAATGAAGTTCTATGGGGTGGGTGCAAGTGAAAGAACTGAAGAAGGGGAGAAAATAACTTGATCTTGCATATGAAGGGGGAATTGGAATAGAGGAATGAGAGGAAGGGAATGATAAATTGGAATAGAGGAATGAGAGGAAGGGAATGATAATTTGATCTCGTATATGAAGGCCAAATTGAAATGGAGGAATGGGAGGAAGGAAATGATAATTTGATCTCGCATATGAAGGCGGATTTGGAATGGAGGAAGAAAAGAGGAAGATACGCAAGCGTATGTTCTACAAGTCTCAACTTCAATATACATATATATATATATATATATATATATTAAATTTTAAAATTGCCAATTTTCCTGTGAAACTAACTACAGCCGAGATTCATTGAAACTGGAAATTCCTATTTTAGAGGCAATAACATTATAAACCCATATTTATTACTCAAATTCCACATTTACCCCACTTCACATCCATATTCTCAAAAGCCCAACAATTTTTCCTTATTTTAATTACTATTATTATTTTCTTTAATTAAGAAATTTCTTTATATTTTTCTCTTTTGTTTTTATAGTGATCTAGTATCAATAGTTTTAAAATATTTTCCATGGTTGAATGTAGGACTTGAGGAGCGAGAGTTCGAGCCTAGACTATTGATTAATGCAATCATTTGTATTTCAATCATCTCATTTTCCAGGTGGGGGTTTATTATTTATCGCTTTAATTATTTTTACTTGACTGTATACGTGTGCACTTATTCTTCAAGTTGTTACTTGCCAATACAAGTGACTATTCAATTTGTTACTTGTCAATACAAGTTTAGCTCATTGTCATTATACTACTTGTCAATACAAGTTTAGCCCATTACCAGTATGCTACTTGCCAATACAAGTTAGCTATATGTGTCTTGCCAATACAAGCGCATCATTATGATAATTGTTACATTGTATGCCTCTTTGTATATATAATTAATGTGATAAACTGTGACTCCCACGAGTTGAAGGAAGCTCACCCCAACCCATTATTGAACCTCAGATAGAAATGGAATGAGCAAATGAAGCAGAGGCGGAGCCGGAAAGCATATTGTGGTATAAAGATATAAATAAATTTTATTTGGACTTAATAATTAAATGTGTGCAATATGGTGTTTATGATTTAGGATTACATTATTTCAAAAGTATGGTGAAGTTTTGGACTTGTAATATGTGGTAGTTGAGATCTTATGAAATTATGGTATGCTAGGAGTTTAAGGTGATTTATATAGTTCGTAATTATAATTAAGTACTTGATAAAATTATTATGGTGAATTGATGTGTAAGAGTCATAATTGAGAAATATTTTAATAAGTTTTTACATGTTCTAGATACTAAGCAAATTATCAGTGATTTATACTAGAATGTTAATTTGATTGAGGGGATGTTTAATATGTGTCTGGTTTGAACAAATTATATTTTCCGCTGCCAATTACTTAATACTATCATCAAAATTCTTAAAGTATTTAAAATATTTCGTATATTTTCAATATTGATTTTAATATACTTTATTTCGTAAAATATTGTGACATTATATATGATTATGTTAAATTACTATTTTCGTAATGGCTTGATTTTAAAATATAGTATTTAATTAAATAAATTAAATATCATGGCTTGATTTTGGGGTTTATAATTACTTAAAAATAGTCCAGAAAATCGGGCTGTTACGGTTAATGTTCTTAGGCGCTCGTCGGAAGTAACAACCCTTGATCATACATGTTTCAAAGCTCCTCCGACTGACGTTTTCAAGTTTAATCTTCGAATGTGTTCTTCATGTTTGTCAAAATCTTTGAGAAAGTTCTTCACATATTCGTCCAAGAATATCATTTTGTTCTAAACCAATTTTTCCGAGGCTTTGAAATAATATTATTCAAATCAAAAAATTTGAAGAAGTGATTGATGGGAATATTAAATATTGAAGAATGAATTAGAGGAATATTAGAGTTTGTAATCGCAATACCTATAATAATTAGTTAATTATTCAATTGAAATGCTATTACTTTTAATTTTATTTCCGAATCCACGTAGCTACACAAAAAAATTATAAGTATTTGAGTAATGGGAACATTGGGTATATGATATAAAATTCAATTCAACGGATTTATATGTGCATAGGCTGATCGAGTTCAATTGTATGTATAAAAGAATGAGGAAATTTTAACATTGTGGGGATGTAGCTCAGATGGTAGAGCGCTCGCTTAGCATGCGAGAGGTACGGGGATCGATACCCCGCATCTCCATTTTTCTGCCCTTCCCAAAAATTTTCGTGAGGCCCAGTATTTTCTATCCGCAACCCAATTCGTGAGGCCCAGTACCGCCTAATTAATAGGTCGTAAATTTCTTGGCTATTTGATTTGGAAAAGCTAAAAATGTTACGGAGTTTTTACTTGATAGAAAATTGACAAGTTTGAAATACAGCCCTTCTGCTACCATCAACGAATATTCACTTCCGAATTAATTTATAAGAGACGTTCGCTCTTTTATTTATTCTTTTTTTTCTTTTTTTTTTTTGGGAGGGGGGAAGAATTAGATCAAATTCTAATATTATATGAGAGTTGCTACCATCAAATATGAAGTTGAAAGAAACCAAAGGCTTTAGGGTGCATTTTAGACTATGTATTTAAGAAATTTTAAATTTAATTGATCACTGTCATCTTAGATTGACTTTGAAATGCATCACTCTAATTTTATTTCATTTTGAAGTGATTTGTTGAATACAAGAATTAACGTCACAATTTTATACAAAACTATATACAATCATCCGAATCTCTTGTTGAATATTACCTCTTGACTAAGGACAAGTTCGGGACTTAGAATTAAGAGACTAGTTCTATACTACCTACTTCGATAGTATCCAAGTGAAGGTGATTCATCATACACTTAAAAAGTGTATGAAGATTATGGTAAATCACTTAACTGAGGTACTATCCACTCGAGTAGCATAAAAATTACCAAATTAGTATACTCGAACTGAATGCACTTCAAGCAAAAAATATTCGCCAATTATTTGAATTTTTCTCTCAACAAATAAAGTCCAAAAAAGCTATTGTGAGATTCTAGACATTCAGCAAATATTTGCACTTGGAAATACATCTAACTATCTCACTCGAAAAATCCAAGATTAAAAATAAGTATGTCAGTGTACTATAATTCGTAATATAATATAATACCTAGAGTAATTCTAGGATTAAAATTATTTAATTTAAATCATATTAAAATCGAATAGTGGATCATCACTATTTTGTGTTGGAGTAATAGAAATAATTTCCATTATTGAGTTTTAATATATATATATCTTAAAAAACCTCCAACGATTTAAATGTAGGTAAAAAAAGAAAAAATGATATAGTATCAATATATTCTGTTAAATTCGAATTATGGGACCAAACAATCCAAAAAAATTCACTAGTTCAATTCTAGAAAAGTTGCGGGGATGTTTGTTTATATTTCACAAGTATTTTTTTCAATTTTTACCATGTTAAACACATAAATTATGTTTATTTTATCATTTTTGTTCATATATTCTTTCCAAATCAATCATTACATTTAAATTAAATATTTATTTTGTGCCATATCACTATCAATTCATCTAATATAAGTACAATATATTTCAATCTTCTGTGTCTCTGTAACAACAAATTTCGTGTATAAAATGTATAAACACGAAAAAGATGTACAAAATAGATTATTTGGATCAAAGAGTAAAATTTACAATTTCGTGGATCCTATCTCTATTTTCACTCTGATTCTTCTCTTCATATATGTCTTCAAATTTGTTGACTTGAACAATGCTAATCCAAAGCTTGTAAGCTTAATTTTGGATTAAACGCTGTTTGTTGCCGATTTTCTCCAAGAACGTCGAAGAACACTGAAGAACGTTGAAATTCCTTTGTACCGAAATTCGTCACTTGATTTTTAATTATTCGATGAACATTGGACTTTTGATCAGCACCAAACATGAGTTCTTCAATTTATAACGTTAAATTCAAGGATTGGAGTAAAATCCTGAATCAAACGTTATCATGAATTGGCTTTCTAACGCCGAATTTTGGCTTTGTACCGCTGGGTTGGCTTTGTAACGCCGAATTTTAGCTTTGTACCGCCTGAGTCTCAAGATTGGTTTTGTACCACCTTTCTTGAGCTTGTCTTGTTGTGATTTTTGGTGGAGAATGAGGCTCTATTTATAGTGGTAGGATGGAGAAAACCATAATGGGCTTGAGTCTGAACGGAGCGATATGATTGGTCCTTCATAATATCATTTTCCATAAGATAATTATTAAATTAATTATATTTAATTTAATAATTACTGCAACAACTTGACACATGAAGCATTCTAATTGGTCCATCATGACTTGATGTTTATCCTCATCTTCTTGGATAATTACTAAATTAATTTAATTTAATTTAGTAATATCTGCATCATCTTGACACGTGGCGACTTCCCATTGGTCAATAAAATATATAGTAAATAATCAATTAAATTGACTATCTAATTTAGGAATTTTATTTATCTAATTCCTAATATTAAAAATAATCAATACAAAATTGATATTCAACATATATTTTATAATGTGGCGCATTTTAATTGAATATCAAATTTGCATATCAACAAATGCCCCCTCGAGACTTGTTCACGGACGATGTGTCTTGGAGTGGATAAGTCTCAAACTGACTTTCGGAATTTCTCCAGACATATCGACACTTTTATACTTGCATCAAAGAATTCTTGAATTTGGACTTGGATTTGGACTTGTAGATAGTTTATACTCGTATCAAGGAGTTCTTCATTTGGATTTGAATTTGGATTCGTAGATAGTTTATACAAGTATCAAGGAGTTCTTGATTTGGATTTGTAGATAGTTTATACTCGTATCAAGGAGTACTCGAATTTGGACTTGAATTTTGAAAACCTTTTAAACTCGTGTCAAGGAGCCTTGATTTGGATTTGAATTTGATTTAAAGACCTTTTAAACTCGTATCAAGGAGCCTTGAACTTGAACTTGAAACTTGTTGGTAGTTTATATTCATACCAATGAGCTCTTGAATTTGGAAGTTGAATTTTCAACATAGTAGATTTGGACGGATTTGACATACTTGACTTGGAAGAGTGAATTTATCTGAAGTTGAGTTTGACAACCCAATTTGACGAAATTAGATAACTTGATACCCTTGGAGCTTGAATCCCTAAACTCGGAGCAACTTAGGAGAGAGAAACACAATATATGTATGACTGAACTTAGAATATTTCTAAACTGCCTACGTACCCTGGTGAGAAGGATCAAGTCATAACGTAGTTCAAATTTCCACTTTGTGTTTTGTTTTCGGGGGGTTGTCGTGCACAGTTTATACACATGCCGCCCAGGAGTGACTATTCTTTAACCACTTTAGCCAAAGTGGGGTAAGTTAAGCATTTTAACTACATACTTTACCTTTGGTGGTCGCCGTGCACAGTTTATCCTCATGCGGGCAAACAGTTTTTTTTTTTTTCCCTTTTTTTTTTGGGGGGGGGTTTTTTTTTTTTTTTGGGGGTTTTTTTTTTTTTTTTTTTTTAGCAAGCTCAGGCATAGTAGCGGTTCGAGGACTTCCAATTTATGGGACCGACTAGTTTCCCATCTTCAAGTGTAAGTGGGACCTTTTTAGCATCTTCTTCTTCTACATGTCCATCTTCACACAGGGTGATGTGATTTGTTGAGGCAATGTCCTTATTCACTTCTTTGAATTTCCTAAACTCCAGCCATGTTTTCATTTGTCCATTCATTTGCCTTATTTGGATTATGTGCACAACACTATCTCGTTCGTTGACATAGCCACCACTGATTAATTGAATGATTTTTTTTCTTAGATTTTCTTGAACGCTTTGAGAAGCATGCTGAGGGGTATGATGAACACCACCACTGATGTAATTGGATAAAGCCACATTCTCTCTATCATCTTCACCACTATCCAGAGTTTGAGTGATAATAATGGTCCGCATCTTAGCCTTAAGAACTTCTCCACATGATATGGTCAAGGTGGTCCGTCGCTTCATACGAGACGGAATTAAGCTCCGAAGCCTCTGTGTATATGGAGATCTATTCCTTTTACTTCTTTTACTCCTCTGAAGAGGGCCAAGTCTATCAAAGACAGAGACTCTCTGTACCATCTTTCCATGTTCATAAGTTGCATCATCTGATGAAGGGACTTCTTCTTCAATAACATAATTGATTTCGGCTCTTTTGATGGCAATACGGATAGGGTTTGTTGGTGTGAATCTGACGCCTGTTTTGGTGATTCTGATAGCATAGCCACTCTTCCAAAGCATCTTTTGCGTAGCACTGAGCACATGTTCTTGATGTTTGGTAGGTATGATAGGCTCCCTTAATGCGGAGTCTTCTTGCGGATCAAATCCGATCTTAACAAGAAGCTTGAATGCTTTAGGGTCATAACACTTAGCAACTTCAGTTGTTGGAAATCCTCCGTGTTCAATCTTGGGTCCATTGACTGGACGGACAAACCCCTCAAACAGTAGAGGACATGATTTTCTTGCATCGAGTTGAGTCAAAGAGAGTGTGAGATATTTCAATGGTTCAACTCCAGTGCCTTCCTCAACTTGAGCCACCGACGTACCCTTCTTGTCTTCTTGATTACCTTTGGGTTTCTTGCCTACTTCGCTTTCCTTGACCTCTACTACCTTCTTATCTTGAAAGAAGTATTTCGCATCGGCAAAGTGAGCTTCTGCTTCAGTAAAAGGCTTGTCGTCACCAAACACTCTTTGACAAAGCCTTGATGACAATACTTGAAACATTGGTGTAAAGTAGAAGGAATCACTCTGTTATCGTGTAGCCATGGTCGACCCAAGAGCATGTTATATGATGTTTTAGCATCTATTACATAGAACAACACATTCGAGGTCATGTCATCTATCAACAGGTCCAAGTTTATGATGCCAAGTGCCCTCTACCCTTCTTGGTTGAATCCTTGAATCATCAATCGACTGCTTGAAAGTTCTTCCATTGAGATCTCTAACTTTTTCAGCACCCGCAAAGGAAGGATATTCACAACGGAGCCTCCATCTATCAGAATTTGATTAACCTTCTGCTCGCGAGTGTAACCATCCACAAATAATGGTCGATTGTGGGATTGTGACCCAAGCAGCAAATCTTCATCTGTAAAGGTTATTGCGGTTGTGCAGTCAACATGAGCTTCAACTTTGGATTGACCTTCTCCTTTTCCTTGTTCATTTGCCATATAACAGAAGCTATTACTTCCGCCATCATGTTCCGAGATACCGATGAGATGCGTAGCTGCATTCCCCTCATCTAATACTATTTTTCCTTGTTGGACCAGCTGCATGACTTTGTCTTTAAATACGAAGCAATCATCTATCGAGTGTCCTACCAATCGATGATACTTGCAATATTTTGGGGCATCGGTACGTCCAGCTTCTTCTGGTCGCTTCATTTCAGGTAACTCAATGAAATTCGCTTCCATCAAGTCATCAAATATCCCAGAGACATCAGAGTTTAAGAATGGGTATTGTTTTTGTTGCATCTCCTTCAAAGTCAACCTTCTTTGCCCCCGGTCTTGAAAGATGTTTCCTTTGCCAGTCTTATCTTCTTCTTTTCGGCTAAACTTGATGGGCATCGTAACTACCACCATGGACTCTTGGTTTGCAGGTTTAGTAGAAGGTTTTCCCCCTCTATTCCAATCTTGTTTATTGTTGAATTTACATGGCTCTTGAATTGGCGGTCCTTCTACTCCACTTGCAGCCATGCTTAACTCCATATCGTGGGCTCGAGTAGCTAACTCTTGAATGTGTGCGGTCGAATTCCTTGGAGGATATAACGAAGACCCCATTGCATCCCTTGTATGCACATCTCAATCGCGGAAGCTTCAAACAGACGATCTTTGCAATTGAGGCTCAGATTCCTCCATCGATTAATGTAGTCAACTATAGCCTCCTCTTTCCATTGACACGTATTGGTCAGTTCAATCATGTTGACGGTCCTCCGAGTGCTGTAGAAGTGATTGATGAACTCTTGGTCTAGTTGATCCCAACTATCAATTGAGCTTATATCCAGATCAGTGTACCAATCGAACGCGTTGCCTTTGAGTGATCTAACAAACTGCTTCACCAAGTGGTCAACATAAGTTCCAGCATCGTTGCACGTCTCAATGAAGTGCGCCACATGTTGTTTGGGATTGCCCTTGCCATCAAACTGTTGGAACTTAGGTGGCTGGTAACCCATCGACATCTTCAAATTGTCAATTCGCTGCGTATATGGCTTTGTATAGGTGAAAGAGGACTTCGAGATTCCATCTAACTTCTCCTTGATCGTTCCCCTAATGAGCTCCTTCAGTTGGTCAATGAGGATCAAACCTTCAGCAGACACTTGGATCTCTTTTAGAGACTGTTCTTTGTGAGTAGAATCTCGCCTTTCAGATGTTTCGACTTCGCCTTCATCCTCAGCTGGTTCTTTTCCAAGAGCACGACTTGTATCAGCATGATCAATTTTGCTCGTCAACTTTTCAATCTTAGAATCTTATTCTTGGACATGTCTTGTAAGTTCTCCAATGGCCTTAGTCAAACTTGCAAGTTGTTCTTCAAGATTTGAAGCATTTATGTTCATGACTTGAGCTACTTCTGAACTTGATGAAGAACGAGGAGTAGAGCACGCAGAGTCGTCTTCCTCGGTGTAAGCGACGAGCTGCTTTGGATCCTTCTCAACAGCTTCAAGAGATGACGATTGTGATTGTAGTGTCTTGGACATGCTCCTTGTGATGACTTAAAGATTTTGAGGAATTTATCTTGACCGTCAGAACCTTTTGAGTGGCCATTGCTAAACTTCGAGGATCTTCGTCAAATAGAGAGATGAGAAGTAGAGACTGTCCCACTGGGCGTGCCAAAAATTTATAACAACAAATTTTGTGTATAAAATGTATAAACTCGAAAAAGATGTACAAAATAGATTATTTGGATCAAAGAGTAAAATTTACAATTTTGTGGATCATATCTCTATTTTTCCTCTGAATCTTCTCTTCATATATGTCTTCAAATTTGTTGACTTAAACAACACTAATCCAAAGCTTGTAAGCTTAATTTTGGATTAAACGCCGTTTGTTGCTGATTTTCTCCAAGAACACTGAAGATCGTTGAAATTCCTTTGTACCGGAATTCGTCACTTGATTTTTGATTATTCAATGAACTTTGGACTTTTGATCTGCACCAAATATGAGTTCTTCAGTTTATCACGTTAAATTCAAGGATTGGAGTAAAATCCTGAATCAAACGTTATCATGAATTGACTTTATAATGCCGGATTTTGGTTTTGTACCTCCGGGTTGGCTTTGTACCGCCGAATTTTGGCTTTGTACCGCCTGAGTCTCAAGATTGGTTTTATACCACCTTTCTTGAGCTTGTCTTGTTGTGATTTTTGGTGGAGTTTGAGGCTCTATTTATAGTGGTAGGATGGAGAAAACTCTAATGGGCTTGAGTCTGAACGGAGCGATATGATTGGTCCTTCATAATATCATTATCCATAGGATAATTATTAAATTAATTGTATTTAATTTAATAATTACTGCAACAACTTGACACATGGAACATTCTGATTGGTCCACCATGACTTGATGTTTATCCTCATCTTCTTGGATAATTACTAAATTAATTTAATTTAATTTAGTAATATCTGCATCATCTTGACACGTGGCGGCTTTCCATTGGTCAATAAAATATATAGTAAATCACCAATTAAATTGATTATTTAACTTAGGAATTTTATTTATCCAATTCCTATTAAAAATAATCAATACAAAATTGATATTCAACATATATTTTATAACGAGACGCATTTTAATTGGAAACGAAATTTGCGTATCAACAGTCTCATCACCTAGTATTTATTACTCCCCTCATGGGCTTCATCCCACTTGAAGTTGCACACTTTCCTTTTCGGTACGTCCCGCAATAATTTGTACATCCTCAACAAAGCCAACTTATCTCACAATCTTCATCTTCAAAATCTATACCCTCAATCTCCACATTTAAAAAGTCAACAATAAAACAAAAGAAAAATAAATTCTTAAAATATATGCCACACTTAGATGTAAAACTTCAAAAACGAGGAGAATACTATTATAATAAAATATTATTATTCAAACATATTACTCAATAACGAGCCACATATTTTTTTTTTGGAAGTAAGAGGGCTTTGTTGAAGTGACATTTGGCCAAGTCTGATGAAGTCAAACAAATACCAACCGGCTTAACTCAAATCATAAATTCTAATCACACTTGAAAACTTGTTTACTTCTTTTCCTTAACTTGGAAGTCATCCAAAATATTTGATAAATTGCCTCCACCCAAAACGCCGTCGTAAGTCAATAAAATAAAACGACATGTTATCTTCTTTTACAATTCAAGGTTTACCATATGTTTAAGCCCACGCAACTCAAATCGTTGCAAATGGCAACATTATCACATTTGTTATTATTTAATTACCCTCAAAGTTAAGTAGAAAATATCATGCTTCTTAGTTGTGCTACTAAAATAGTAGTATTATTTAAATGATAAACTTCACACACAACATTCACTACATATAATTAAAAGATATGCTTTTATGTTCGAATATTGAATACTGAATAATGAATGATTCACATGTGAATTGTTCAACATTAATTAGTACTAATAAACAACTAAAAGAGGGAACCTCTCTTCCTATCACCGATTAATTTTAAGATAAATGTTCAATTGGCACACTTAGAAATCGTGTTGAATGTTCCTTAACTTTAATATTTCATTTATGGGATTTCAATTAACAATTTTAAGCTACACAAAATTCTTTGACGTAGGACAAAAAACATGTGTTAAGTAACTTTGAACATATAAAGATACAAGAAACTTCATTGTAAGCTATCAAATGTTCTCAAAGAAGGGCTGGAGAAAGAAAGGGGTCTGTTGATGTTTTAATTTTTTGTTTGTGTATTTTATTAATTGTTATTTGTTATTTGGGATTAAATGACATGGCAAAAGATTGAGTTGGCATCCTGAAAAGAAAAAAGAAAAATCGAAAAGAAATGCCACCTCCCATTTTCAGTGCCACGTCAGTTAAGTGGCCGGAAAGCCCCAAAATTGACCGGCATGTGCAAGTCACGTACCAATTTCCGGTCAATTTGGCATCTCCGGCCAAAATTGGACAATTTTTCGAATTGTGGAACTAAATTGAAAAAGCAAATAATTGTGAGACTAGAAATGGAAAAGTAGATAGTTATGAGACAAAAATAATTTTTTCCCCACTCCTTTTTTAACCTATATATTTTAAAGCAATCTTTAGAAAATGGCCATTAGAAATATACAAGCGACTACATACGTAGTAGAAAAAAATTGTTTATTACCCAATGTAAGTGACTACTTCTTTACCATCACATGCCTACCAAAAATTTCTTTAGGCTACCATGGGGATTAATCCCGGTCGATCGTATTGGGTCCAATAATCTTCCTTTTTTCTTTTCTCATCCATACACAACACTCTTTCACACACAATATATATCTTTTCTCTATCTCTCACACACTTTTTTATTGGATCCAGTGTAGTAACTGTACCGGATCCCTCCCCCTACTACAACTCTTTTCTGCCACTACATTTTGTAGTTACAGGGAACTTTTTTTCTTATAGTCACTGCCAATTTGTCCCTAACATTTAATTATAAAGTATACTAATTCCCGTACCTTTATTTGGTTAATCACCCCCATGACCTTTTATGTTGGTATCGACCAAGTCCATGACAAGTTATAATGGGGTCAGTTATAATATGGGTCTCAACATGTTAATTTGGCATCAATCCTATTCATTTTAGGTGATTTTGGTAGAGACACAATGGGTTCATATATTAAATGGGTCGAATCTTCAAACACGATAAGAAAATGGGTGGACGCGTGAAGGTCAACCTCCTTCAACTCATTTGGCCCATTTATAAATTTAACAGAAAACTATTTTATTTCAATTTTATTAGGAAAAATCATAAATGATCATGTGACATTTTACTTTTATGTAAATGGTCCATAAATTTTAACATTTTCAATTTAATCTCGTAACTTGATTAGTGCTCAATTTTAGTCCATGACCTTTTAGGCGGGTTTTTGTTCTATTTATAAAGTTTACAAAAGGTATTGTCAGTTGTAAAAAAAATTATAAATTTTGGTTTAAACAACTTCTTTTTTAGATTTACCTTACTTTAGTATATGTAGCTAATTAGTGAAATTAAAAAAATTCAGGAACATTAATTATTAAAAACTAAGTTTGTTTTTTCTTAACAAAATGATTTTGAAATTGGGCTCTTTTGACGATGACATGAGTTCGATTTTTGTGTTCTTTTATGTCGTTGTTAATAGGTGACAGATGCTATTTATCGATCATTATTTTTTGTTCATAATATGAAAAAAAAAAAATTGTAGTGATTCCTAACCTAAGAAAGTGAATATAAAAAATGGATTTTAACGTTAATTACAGGTTGTATCCTTGTACAAAATAATTAATTATCCGTACATATGGACATCGTTGTCTATTTACCTAAAAAAAGGGTAGAATAGGTAGCATTAGCAATAGCAATGAGGGAATTTTTAAATATTTTTGGGGGCCTGTAGCATATTTGTTTCAGGATCTTCTTTTTTCTCCGTCTGTCTCGCCGGAGGACCACCAGCCTTCTTCTTCCTTGTTTTGAAGGTCCTGGTCTGCGACCTCTTTCTCATACTGATATCCTTGCTACAGTTCAAGATCTGATCTGGGAGAAGAGGCGCGTAAGGCCCTAGTCTCCGTAGCAACTGAGCGCAGATTCAGGGTCTCTTCGCGATCTTGGTCAAGGCATTTGTCGCGTCTATGGCGGCGCCAGTCTGGTGGGTCCGAGTTCTCTCAATTTCTGGGTTTCCTCGAGCCCATCCTTTGGCGACCATTACAGATCGGGTCCTGCGTATCTTGAGCGGCGCCGTCGATTTCTCCGATGGCTTTTGGCCACTCTGCCACACGGCCTATTGGCACCGGCGTTCAGGGCAGCTTGTTTCATCTGAGTCAGCGCCGATTCAATTCAGTGAGTCTACCCCCGAGTTTGCCGCGTTAACTCAATCCCTGAGTCCAGGTCCGAGCTATGGCTTTGTGATTTGGTGATTCTGCACACAGCCCAGCAGCTACAGCTTATTTTTAAGCTGATTTTCATTATTATTATCACTTTACCTCTGGACTGTATTGAGCAAATATTGCGAACTTGGACTGAGGTATTGATTATGGTGCATCGGATATGATTTTCCTTTAAAAGTGCATTCGAGCTAGCACTTTCCTCATTTTTAGGTGGTTCGCACCTATTTTTCAAGCTATCACCAGATTTTAAATGGTTCATTTTTGAAGGCAGTGGTGGAGTTCTGAATTTTTTGCTTTCTAGGATTATCTATTTTGGGACTCTTGCGGCTTGGTCGCATTGTTCGGATTGCTGTTGGGTTTTTGGTGAGGGATTTCTGGCAGCGTGCTTGTCCATGCCTTGATTTCTTTGTCGGGTTGGTACACGTTTTGGAATTTGTCGTTGGGTTGTACTCATAGATTCAGCTCTAAGCTACGACATTGAATTCCTCCCAGGGATATTTGGACTCACGCCGATGTGAGGAGCGTAGGTTATCCCCCACGCTCGGTTTTCGTGACATAGGGCAACATGATTGTGAGCTCGAATTCTATAGTATGTTCGACGACATTCCTAAACCGGTTACTTTCTCCGGCCAAAATGCCCAGCTCCAGCTTTCTTTTTGCACTCATTGGCTTTGTTTTGTATTGTTTAGACTTTCTTGTAGCTATTTGAGTTTTATTTTGGACACCTTTATCTGTCGGATTGTGGCATGAAAAGGTTCTTTGCTTTTCTCTTGTGAGTGACCGTCCTGTGGTCTCCACATTTTCCGCACTTTCCTTTGTTTTCTTTTCTTAATTTATAATACTATCTAATTAGGAAGTCTCACTTGTTTTGAGTTGGAAACTTACATAACAATAGTGTCTTTACATCACTCTGCTCAAAAACCCTATCCAACACATTTCCAATCTTTTCTTCCAACATATTATAATTAAAATTATGTTGCTTTAATTCATCAAATGTTGAAAATATATATATAATTCTTATTGAAGAACATTAATTTTATGTGGAAAATACGATTGAGACATCGTAGTTGGGACAGATGATCCAAAGTTGTTTGAAGAAGCTGTTACTCAAAAAGTTTGGGAAAAATCATTATTCATAACATAAATATGACATCATCTACTTTATATCCCAAAACTTTATACTTTTTTCAATTTCGTCCCACCATTCTAAGAATTTTCCGATGTTAAATTCAAAAAAATTGCCGAGAATTCGCACCTCGCAGCTAAATATGGAGTGACGTAGCGCTGGAATCCTACATGAAAATTAAAAAAGATGCGCATCACGAAAATATTATCTAATCACCTATAAAGGACAAAAAAATTAAAAATTATTCACAAATAACTAAAAGGAAATCTATAAAATCAAAATTATAAATAGAAATGGATTTATCTTCTTTCAATTATCTTCTTCCAATTGTATGACAAAAATATTCCAAGCAATGAAGATTCCAGATATATTCTTCCGATTTATTGATGTGTCTTTATTATTCCATATTTTATATGCATTTTCCCCGATAAATAGTCTACTTTTATATTTTAATTGGACTAATTAATTCCCTTTGGTTGTAGGAGGAAATATTTTGGGCTTGAGGAGAAATTGGGCTTAAAGTGGATATTTGGGCTCAAATTAAGGAGAATTGGGCCAAGATAGCAGACGGGCTGAGTTGGAGATTGACAAATGGGCCGAGATACCAAGATCATATCATTGTGGGCCTATTAAGAGTTTTATTTAATAAAAACTCTTATTCTTTTATTGTAATTAATTAGATATTATTTTGATATTTTCCTTTTTAGATAAGGTTGGATATTATTAAGATTTGATTAGGAGTAGGAATAGGAAAAAAATATCAAGTTTCCTAGCGTGAAATATAGAGAGCCGCGCCAGTTCATAAAACAATTCCAATACGCGCTCTCTCTCTCCTACCCAGTGCAATTTACCAGTATTTTTTCTTTCCGTTAATTTTTATTCCTTCAATACAATTGCGAGAATACTTTTTATGAAGAACATCAATTCTGGCATGCGTGGCTAAGGTTTTTATTCTGATTCAAGGGCTTTAAATTCAATTATGATATTGTGAGGCGTTGTATTTCATTGTTCTTGTTTATTTCAAGTGCTTATGAATTCGAGCTTGTTTATATAGAATTTATTTATGATATTGAATTGACGACTCGATTGATTATATAAATTCTACTGCTATTTAATCGTTCTTGATCCGTAATTGTCAAGAACGATTGAACCCTAGTAGCAATAGGTTAAATTGATTGTGCTATCATAATTAGTTCAACCTAATCGAATTCATAGGTCAATTATTTGTAGTTGCAGCTATCTCGGCTATAAATAATTAGATTTAACCGTTTTCATAATTCTCTATGCTGTTATTAATGTGGTATGGAACGCTATCGTGCCCAACTCGTTAATAATACGTATTGATCGGTTGCTGGGATTGGTCAATTACATTAGGAAGACATAAGATTTATTACGGCTATCCTAATAAATCTTTGGTTAAACACTTGAACTGCAAGAAATTCATTAGTAAGCCTATGATCAATACGTAATTGAATGTAGACCCTTGGATCAGACTTTTCTCATATTGTTAATTCATCTAAGTTTAATTTTGTCTTAGGTTATTAAATTGATCTTTAATTTCTTGGTTGTTTAGTTAATTATATTAAGGATTTTAGTTAATAAACCAAATTTGAAAACCCCCCTTTTTAATTGCTTTCCTATTCAAAAGGATTTAATCACTGTTCCCCGTGGATTCGACCCTACTTACCATTATACTAGTTTATTTTGAAAGTAGGTAATTTAATTTGGCGGTTTGACACCCATCAAATTTTGGCGCCGTTGCCGGGGAACAGCGTTAAATTAAGTTCTTTTGAGTTATTTTATTTTATTTTATTTGTTCGTGGTTTATGCCTCGTTCTTCTCGTACAGGTAAATTGATTTTTGATCCTGAAGTTGAGAGAACAGCTAAAGCATTGAGGAAAGAAACCAGACTACGATCACAGCAGACATCGAGTTCTTCGCCTGATTTGAATTTTATACTTGATTTTCCTGATTCTGAAGGTGAAGTTGACTATTATTCAGAAGGCAGTGAAAGTCAAGAGATTAAAATGGCAGATCAGCGTACTCTTAGAGAGCTCGCGAATCCTGATGTGAATCAACAACCACTGTGCATCCAAATACCTGCTACTGAGGCGACATTTGAACTGAAGCCCGGCCTTATACATCTGTTGCCTACCTTCCGTGGTCTTTCTGGTGAAGACCCTCACAAACATTTGAAGGAATTCCATGTGGTGTGTACTGCAATGAAACCACCGAATGTGACGGAGGAGCAAATATCTTTACGAGTCTTTCCTTTCTCTTTAGCTGATAAAGCTAAGGATTGGCTTTATTATCTTCCTTCCGGATCCATCACTACTTGGAATGACATGAAGAAGCAGTTCCTAGAGAAATTCTTCCCAGCATCAAGAGCAGCAAATATTAGGAAGGATATATGTGGGATTAGACAGCAGCATGGCGAAACTCTATACGAGTATTGGGAAAGATACAAATTTCTAGTGTCTAGCTGTCCGCAACATCAAATTCCGGAGCAGTTACTCATCCAGTACTTCTATGAAGGTCTGTCAGTCTTCGATAGAAATATGATAGATGCTGCTAGTGGAGGAGCCTTGGTCAGTAAGACTCCCGACGAAGCTAAGAGACTTATTTCTAATATGGCTGCTAATGCACAACAGTTCGGAACGAGAAGTGATGTCATTCCACAACAAGCCAAGGAAGTCAGTACTAGTTCAACTGATCAGAGGATAGAAGCCTTGACTACATTAATGGAGAAGTTTGTGGGAGCAAAATTTGCACCTGTTCAAGTTTGTGGAATTTGCTCTATCACTGGGCATGCTACTGATAGTTGTCCAACACTCCAAGATGATGTCCAGCAAGCTAATGCCATGGGAGGATTCAATGGACAACCTCAACGCCGATATGATCCATACTCTAGTAGCTACAATCCGGGTTGGAGGGATAATCCAAGGTTAAGCTACAAAAACCAAGAAGGACACCAGGGATTCTCACAACAGAATTATCAAAAACCACCAGCTCCTACTCAACCTTCAAATTCCGGCCTGTCATTGGAGGAAATAGTAAAAGCTCTAGCAACGAACGCACAACAGTTTCAGCAAGAAACAAGAGCTAGCATGCAGAGCCTTGGGAACCAAATTAGCCAACTGGCTACGTCTATGAGTAAGCTCGAAGCTAAGAACTCGGGAAAGCTTCCTTCTCAAACTGAGATTAACCCGAGAGAAAATGCAAGTGCAATTGTGCTCCGCAGTGGAAAAGATACAGTCGGGCTCCACTTTGCTTGAGAAAACCGATGAACATCAAGGTGAGAAAGCGGTTGAAGAAACCGAGAAAGGGAGCTCTCAAGACCGAAGTAAGAACAGTTCTTCTCCTTTTTCGCCCAGTACTCCTTATGTGGCCGTAGCACCATTCCCTAGTAGGTTGGCTAAGGCAAAGAAGGATGATCATGAGCGAGAGGTGCTAGAGACATTCAGGAAAGTTGAGATCAACATTCCTTTGTTAGATGCCATTAAGCAAATTCCCAAGTATGCCAAATTTTTGAAGGAGTTGTGCACTAATAGGAGGAGACTGCGAAGTGATGAGAAGGTCAGTGTGGGGGAGAATGTATCTGCTGTAATAAAGAAGACACTGCCTAACAAATGCAAGGACCCAGGTATGTTTACTATGCCTTGTGTGATTGGAAAGATGAAAGTTGAGCGTGCCATGTTAGATTTAGGTGCTTCTATTAATGTCATGCCATACTCAATTTATTGTGCTTTGAATTTGGGTCCTTTGAAGGAGACTAGAGTTGTCATTCAATTGGCTGATCGTTCTAATGCTTACCCGGTAGGGGTTGTTGAGGATGTTTTGGTGCAGGTTAAGGAATTAATTTTTCCAGCTGATTTTTACATCTTGAAGATGGATGATGACTCCATGGCTAATTCAGCCCCAATCTTGTTGGGAAGGCCTTTCATGAAGACAGCTAGAACAAAGATTGATGTGGATAAGGGTACTCTCTCTGTCGAGATTGACGGAGAGATTGTGAAATTTAATATTTTTGATGCTATGAAATACCCAAATGAAAATCATTCTGTTTGTTCTATTGATGCTATTGATTCAGTTGTGCAGGATACCTTTGAGAAAAATCATGGAGTTGAGAAATTCGATATGCAGTCACAACTGGATATTGAAGCGGAGATAGCCGAAGCTTGGGACTTGTCTGACTCTTTGATGGACTCGCAAAAAGGGGTAACTGATTCTGAGGTAGACGGTTCTAGTTGTCATAAGAAATTGTTACCATCTGTTTTGCAGGCACCTAAGTTAGAATTGAAGGTTTTACCTGATCATCTCAAGTACATCTATTTGGGCGACAATGACACTTTACCTGTGATTATCGCGGAGAATCTAACTGAGGATCAAGAAAAATGGTTAACCAAGGTCTTAAGTGAGCACAAGACTGCAATTGGTTGGACCTTGGCGGATATCAAGGGGATAAGTCCGTCAATTTGTATGCATCGAATTCTTTTAGAAGATAATGTCAAACCAGTGAGAGATGCACAGAGGAAGCTCAATCCAAATATGAAGGAAGTGGTGATGAAAGAGATTATAAAGCTTCTCAATGAAGGGATGATCTATCCAATTTCGGATAGTAAGTGGGTAAGTCCGATCCATGTT
The DNA here is from genome assembly GCA_958295605.1 of Ajuga chamaepitys. Classification (NCBI taxonomy): domain Eukaryota; kingdom Viridiplantae; phylum Streptophyta; class Magnoliopsida; order Lamiales; family Lamiaceae; genus Ajuga; species Ajuga chamaepitys. The sequence continues at coordinate 35,612,465 of OY282498.1, read as the reverse complement.
GTACCTAAGAAGACAGGCATCACAGTGGTAAGAAATCAAAATAATGAATTGGTGCCTACGAGGGTACAAAATGGATGGCGTATGGTCATTGATTTTAGGAAGCTTAATTTAGCTACTAGAAAGGATCATTTCCCCCTTCCCTTTATTGACCAAATGTTGGAACGATTAGCTGCTAGAGCTTACTTTTGTTTTCTAGATGGTTTTTCAGGGTATCATCAAATTGCAATTGCTCAAGAAGACCAGGAGAAGACGACGTTCACATGTCCCTTCGGGACATTTGCCTGGAGAAGGATGCCTTTCGGTCTATGCAATGCCCCGGGTACATTTCAGAGGTGTATGCTTAGTATTTTTTCTGAATTCATAGAGAATGTATTGAAGTCTTTATGGATGATTTTACTGTATATGGGGATTCCTTTGATAATTGCTTAGATCATTTGTCTAGAATTCTAAAACGATGCATTGACACTAATTTGGTCTTGAACTATGAGAAGTGTCATTTTATGGTGACTGAGGGCATTGTGTTAGGTCATGTGATTTCTTCTAGAGGTATAGAGGTTGATAAGGCAAAGATTGATTTGATTATGAATTTACCTTATCCTACTAACGTTAAGGAAATTCGAGCTTTTCTTGGACATGCAGGTTTTTACCGCAGATTTATAAAGGATTTCTCCAAGATTGCCTTACCCATGTCGAGATTACTCCAAAAAGATGTGAAATTTGAGTTTGGAGACGCGTGCAAGTTGGCTTTTGACAAGCTCAAAAACATGTTGACGATTGCGCCCATTATCCAACCACCTGACTGGAATTTGCCGTTCGAGATCATGTGCGACGCCAGTAACTATGCGGTTGGAGCTGTTTTGGGCCAGCGAATCGATAAGAAGAGCCATGTCATATATTATGCTTCAAGAACATTGGATTCTGCTCAGAGCAACTATACAACTACCGAGAAAGAGCTTTTAGCAATTGTTTTTGCTTTGGATAAATTTCGTTCTTATTTGCTTGGCTCTAAAGTTTATGTTTACTCTGATCATGCAGCTTTGAAATTTCTGTTAGCCAAGAAAGAATCCAAACCGAGATTGATACGGTGGATACTCTTGCTTCAAGAGTTTGACATCGAAATCAAGGATCGAAAAGGAGTTGAAAACCCAGTGGCCGATCACTTGAGTAGATTGGTGACAGAGGAAGAAGCATTCCCTATCTCTGAGCTTTTTCCTGATGAGCAGCTGTTCCAGATGAAAGGTATGATTCCTTGGTATGCAGATATAGTCAATTATTTAGTTGCCGGAATTTTACCTGATGAACTTAGTAAATCACGAAAGCAAAAGATTAGATATGAGGCTAAGTACTATGTGTGGGATGAACCTCATTTGTGGAAATTCTGTTCCGATCAAATGGTTAGGCGATGTATACCTGAAAATGAACATAAGTCCATTCTAGCCTTTTGTCATAATTATGCTTGTGGTGGTCACTTTGGCCCAAAAAGAACTGCTAGAAAAGTTTTGGATAGTGGTTTGTATTGGGAAACTTTGTTTAAGGATGCTTATTTGTTTTGCAAAACTTGTGAGAGATGTCAAAGAACGGGTTCATTATCACGTAGGAATGAAATGCCTCAAATTCCTATTCTTGTTTGTGAAATTTTCGATGTTTGGGGTATAGACTTTATGGGACCGTTTCCATCGTCTTGTGGGCATTTATATATTCTTTTGGCTGTTGATTATGTTTCAAAGTAGGTCGAAGCAAAGCCCACTAGGACTGACGATTCTGTTGCTGTCGTAGGTTTTATCAAGTCTAACATTTTCAGCAGGTTTGGAATACCAAGGGCGATAATAAGTGACCAAGGAAGCCATTTTTGCAATAGAACAGTGAAGGCACTGTTGCAGAAGTATGGGGTGTATCACCGTGTAGCCACTGCCTACCATCCTCAAACGAATGGTCAGGCAGAAGTGTCTAATCGAGAGGTAAAGTCAATTTTGGAGAAAACGGTGAATCCTGGGAGAAAGGATTGGAGCCTTCGCCTTGATGACGCGCTTTGGGCTTACCGAACGGCATTTAAAACTCCTATTGGAATGTCTCCCTATAGGTTAGTTTTTGGTAAGTCTTGCCATTTACCAGTCGAGATTGAGCATCGAGCCTATTGGGCGGTAAAACGCTGCAATATGGAATTGGAAGAAGCCGGTAAGTCGAGAAAGTTGGATTTGCAAGAGTTAGAGGAAATCCGATTGGAAGCCTATGAGAACTCGCGCATCTACAAAGAAAAGACGAAGTTGTTTCATGATAGTTCAATCTTGAGAAAGCAATTTGAAGTGGGTAAAAAGGTGTTACTTTTTAACTCTCGTCTTAAACTTATGCCGGGTAAGCTTCGTTCTAAATGGCTTGGTCCTTTTGTTGTTACTAATGTGTTTCCTTATGGTTCAGTGGAGATTAAAAGCTTAGACACAGATAAGGTATTTAAAGTGAACGAGCATCGTCTTAAATTGTTCAACGAAGAAGAGGATGTGTCCTATGTCATTGATTTTAACTTAAGAGACCCCGTTTATTCATCGGCTTAATGGAGTGAAGGACGTCGAGCATAACGACGTTAAAAAATTGCGCTATTGGGAGGCAACCCAAATTTTTATTTTGCTTTGTTTAGTCTTAGTGTGCTTTTCGAGTTCCTTAGGTTTTTTGTAGTTCGTTTGATTCACGTAGTAAAATAGGTCCGGGGATTACTTTTTATTTGGCGTGATCACGCCAAATAAACAAGTACATGCCTTTTAAATAGGTTAATTTTCGTAGGGGGGGCAGAAAACTAGTCGCTTTTTGGCGTGATCACGCCAAAATCGGACTAGTCAGATGATTTGAGTCAGTATCAAATTGAGCGTGATCACGCCCAATTCACTCAAGTCTTCTGCCTAAATTGTTAATGCCCCTTTATTTTAATTATTTTCAGGTTATTATATATATATAAAAAAAATAAAAAAAAACAACGAAAATTACAGAACGAAAACAGGTTGGAGAACCCTAATCCCTAACCTCTCATTCTCGTTTCTCTCTCGCAGCAGCCACATCAACGGCGTCCACCATCTCCTTGGCTCACTCCGGCGACCACTGCCATCCAAGAGAGGATCACTGCCAAGATGGATGCATTCTTTCGATCTATAAACTTTGATCCTTCCCATCCTTCCACATGACTCGACTTTCAGGGACGCTTTCTTTTCCTTTCTTGTTTTAGTTATTCCATTTTATTTGTGTGTCTTATTTTATCTTGTTCTACATAATAACCAAAAAAAAAAAAAAAAAAAAAAAAAACATGTTTACTTTCTTTATTGCTTTATCGTTTGTCTTCGTTCCTGTTTGAGAGTCTATTGTGCATACATTGGGGACAATGTAGGATTCAGGTGTGGGGGAGGTGTAATTCTGATGTGCTAAAATTTTGCAAAATTCATGTCATTTGGGGACATTTTCTTGTGATATATGCTAATTCTATGGACTCTATTGTCATGACTTTGTTGAATTGAGTATGATTGGCATAATAAAAAGGGGTCAAGTGTGATTGATGTTTTCTTGGCACTAAAACAAGTAGCGTGTCTCGTTGGTCTTAATAGTGGATAGAATGCAAGTGTACAAGATTCGACACAAAATAGCCTTTTCCGTGAGCTTTTGAGCCTATGAGCAATGCATCAATAAATGGTGCTCTAATTTCTTTGTGTGTGAATCAAGCATATATTGTTTATTCTAGAACTTGCTATGTTATGCATTTCGAGACCACATTCATGCATTATGCATTAAAATGATAAGGGCACTTAGGTACACTATTTGATGGCCTTTTCTTTCTGAATAACCTACCCAAACGCTTTTCCCTTAGTTGAACACGTTGAGCTATAGCCTATTCTTTGATTTTACCGTGTTTATACATAGCCTATTCCTTTCTCTTGTTTATGACTGTCTACCTGAAATTTTGAACCTTCTTGTCAAGAAGTGTGGAATTGCATGTCAAAGGGTGGATTTGTATTGTGAACGCAAAAAGGATGGGAAAGAAGTAGAATGGTCGTTGTGGCAATGGAAAAAAAAAAAAAAAAAAAAAAGACGAAAAAAAAAGAAAAAGAGAAAGAAAGAAAAAAAAAAAAAAAGAAAGAAGAAAAAAAAAAAAATAGACATTGCCATGATGAAGAAAGGGTAGAGAAATTGAGAGGTTGTCAATGTTTTGTATTATTCTCTTCATGTCAAAAATAAAAAGTTTGACACATTATTGCTATTTGAGAATGACACCTCTAGACTATTACTTGGTTTTGCTTTGATGATTCTTATGTTATAATGAGATTACCAAGTAGTAGGGGTAGGAATGGTCGTGTGATCCAATTCAAAGAAGGTGTGTTTGTCATTAGAGAAAGCATGCATGTGATTTTCTATTACTTCTTGACTTGCTAGCCTTCAAATCCCTTTTTATCCTACCTTTAACCAAGACCCCGTTACAACCAATGAAAAGACCCTTTGATTGATGCATAGTTCATATTCTAGTGGTGGAGATTTGATATATTAGCAAGCATATGGTAATGGCATGTATGTTTTGATGTTGAGTGATTACATATAAATACCCTGATCATACACTTTAAAGAGCGGAATGAGTGATATCCTTGATGAGGTGTTGTTTATTGTCACGCTTGAGCGTATTGAAGTTGTTAAGTATTTGTGAGACACGTGAATTTCATAAAAAAATTGAAGTCATGATCACTTACTCTTATAAAAGCCGTCTACTTAATTGCTTCATTGCATGGTGGTTTGTGGTCGTCATAGAAAGCACTTGAGAGAAGGGGTTGAGAGAACAAAGAGAGTTAATATTTGTCACCTTGTTCTTAATTGATTTTATGCATGCTTGAGGACTAGCATGGTTTAGGTGTGGGGGAATTTGATGTGTCTTTATTATTCCATATTTTATATGCATTTTCCCCGATAAATAGTCTACTTTTATATTTTAATTGGACTAATTAATTCCCTTTGGTTGTAGGAGGAAATATTTTGGGCTTGAGGAGAAATTTGGCTTAAAGTGGATATTTGGGCTCAAATTAAGGAGAATTGGGCCAAGATAGCAGACGGGCTGAGTTGGAGATTGACAAATGGGCCGAGATACCAAGATCATATCATTGTGGGCCTATTAAGAGTTTTATTTAATAAAAACTCTTATTCTTTTATTGTAATTAATTAGATATTATTTTGATATTTTCCTTTTTAGATAAGGTTGGATATTATTAAGATTTGATTAGGAGTAGGAATAGGAAAAAAATATCAAGTTTCCTAGCGTGAAATATAGAGAGCCGCGCCAATTCAGAAAACAATTCCAATACGCGCTCTCTCTCTCCTACCCAGTGCAATTTACCAGTATTTTTTCTTTCCGTTAATTTTTATTCCTTCAATACAATTGCGAGAATACTTTTTATGAAGAACATCAATTCTGGCATGCGTGGCTAAGGTTTTTATTCTGATTCAAGGGCTTTAAATTCAATTATGATATTGTGAGGCGTTGTATTTCATTGTTCTTGTTTATTTCAAGTGCTTATGAATTCGAGCTTGTTTATATAGAATTTATTTATGATATTGAATTGACGACTCGATAGATTATATAAATTCTACTGCTATTTAATCGTTCTTGATCCGTAATTGTCAAGAACGATTGAACCCTAGTAGCAATAGGTTAAATTGATTGTGCTATCATAATTAGTTCAACCTAATCGAATTCATAGGTCAATTATTTGTAGTTGCAGCTATCTCGGCTATAAATAATTAGATTTAACCGTTTTCATAATTCTCTATGCTGTTATTAATGTGGTATGGAACGCTATAGTGCCCAACTCGTTAATAATACGTATTGATCAGTTGCTGGGATTGGTCAATTACATTAGGAAGACATAAGATTTATTACGGCTATCCTAATAAATCTTTGGTTAAACACTTGAACTGCAAGAAATTCATTAGTAAGCCTATGATCAATATGTAATTGAATGTAGACCCTTGGATCAGACTTTTCTCATATTGTTAATTCATCTAAGTTTAATTTTGTCTTAGGTTATTAAATTGATCTTTAATTTCTTGGTTGTTTAGTTAATTATATTAAGGATTTTAGTTAATAAACCAAATTTGAAAACCCCCCTTTTTAATTGCTTTCCTATTCAAAAGAATTTAATCACTGTTCCCCGTTGATTCGACCCTACTTACCATTATACTAGTTTATTTTGAAAGTAGGTAATTTAATTTGGCGGTTTGACACCCATCATTTATCGATTTATCTTCTTTCAATTTTTATAATATCCGTTCAAAAAAATGGGCTCTTAATTTAAAAATCGGTTTCTTCAAAATCGATTTCAAATTTGGTTCTTCAATCTGTTTGAAATGATTTCTTATCATTATTGTGTCTTAAGGGTTCTTGTTCCCCCGTTATAAAAACCCTGGTTCTTCAATCTGTTTGAAATGGGTTCTTCTTTCCTCGATTTTCTGCACAAGATTCCCCCTTCTTGCCCAGGTATTCCAAGGTGTTGTGGCCTAGGAACCTCTTGGTCTGTTTTTGTGTGCTTTTGCTTCGATTTCACTTGGATTCAAGCATAAAGCATTCCCTCGCCCCAAGTTCGATTTTCTGTACAACCTCTTGCACAAGCTTTGCTTTTCTAGCGCAACCTTCCATTGCACTTGGATTTGAGTTTGATATTCAAGTTTGGAAGAAAAAAAAATATGGATCTCATGATGAAGAACAGAGTGAGACTGCACCCCAGGTGTTTCTAGAACGATGAACAGTAAAAAAAATTACAGTTTTTTTTTAAATTTATGAGGCATTTTAGTTTGATTTTAATTATTTGTTTTAATTTGACATGATGATTTGGCAATTACAATGATGTGGAATATAACAAAGTAAGAAAACTAAATAATAAGTTTCACATAAGAATTCGGAGTCATGTCTCTTAAAATCTCCAATTTTGACCCGCACATGACAAGTGACGAGTTTCAGTGAAAATTTAAATATTTGAACTAAAATTGAACATTTCTTAGAATGGTGGAATGGAAGTAAAAAAAATAAAAAATAAAATAAATTAATAGGAACCATAGATAAAGCAACGTATAATATTTTTTTTCTCAAAAAGTTGAAGGAATGCCAAAAAAGAAAAAAGAAAGAAATTAATAAATAGATAGAGCAACAAGTATGATGTACACCATATTCTGTGTGTTTTGTGAATGGATAAAAGTGAAAAAGTGGAAATTCTTGCCACTCTCTCGACGCAACCCCCAAAAGCCTCGTCTTTCTCATGCGACTTGCTATAAAATCACATCTTAATCGTTGTTACATTTTTCTACTCCCCTTCTCGTATAAACATATCATTAAAAATATACGTTTTTATGTTTAATCAATTTAATAAGGGAATAACTTCCAAAAATAATCAATTCTCACTTACATAAACTATTTTATTTGACATATTTATTATACTACCTTCGTTTTTTTTTTCTTTTTTTTTTTTTTGTCATTCTAACTTACTTGTTTTATTCGTAATACTTGTCATTTTACCTTTGTTATCACTTATTAATCCTATAATTATGGAAAATGTTATTAATATATAGAAATTAAGAAATTTCTTGAAACAAAACTCTTTTTATAGAACGCAAGAAGTATTATAAATGAGTTCTTATTTTACTATTATCATATACCTTATTATAAAAATCTTACTAGCTCCGACTAGTCATGATTTTGACCTACTTTTATTGACGTGTATAAACATATATATATATATATTTTTTTTCTTTTCCTGATTCATTTGCGTGTAGCTATGCCCCGATTAATTATTAAAATCTAATTTGTCATCCAACTAGCATCTTATCGATTTTTACAAGTTTGATCATATTAATTATAATTAGATTCTTCTATTGCGAATGGTAAATTAAGGATCCATAGAACTTTTGCATTATCGATACACATTACATATATTGGTGAGGCGTCATATGTTTACTAGCTACGAGAACTAAATATGACGATATATAATTAGTTTGAATGTTATAAAATTGGTCACTGCATAGTATATGTTGATAGTTATACTGTTGTAAACATATTTTAGTAATTAAAAATAGCAAGATGTTCGTTATGAAATCGAAAGTTGAATGAAATTTTATGAATTACTAGTACGTAATACAATTAACCGGCACAAGATGTTCATTACGAGATCGAAAGTTCCTATGAAATTTTATGAATTAGATAATACAACAGACACACGTTGTACAATATTAGCTACTGAATTCTTCGATGTCCTATTCATTTAGACCAATGTTGAATGCCACTTTTTTATTGAATAAGTGATAATTTCATTTAATATTTGAGTGCAAAACTTTAAGGTAAAATATAAGATTGACATAAATAACATAAGTGGTGGTATTGGCTTGAAAATATTGATTCAGTGATCAAGTATATATGGGTGTAAAACATATCTTTAATTACAAATGTACACAAATCTCCCTACTTTTAAAAGTCTAGGGGGATGTTTGCTTGGGGCTGGGGTGGCTGGGCTGGGGAAAGTGGCTGGAGTTAATGGCTTGGGATGTTAAAGAGTGATGTTTGGTTGGGTGGGAAATTTAATTATTAATTGTGAAATGTGATGTAATATGAGTAAGAGGTAGTTATTAATGATTGGAGAATAATTAAAATAATTTTTTGATTTATGATTGATGTCCCCCCACCAAACCCTAATATTGTGGCTTGGCCAAACAAACATCACTTGGGGTTGGCCAAACTGATTAAGGGTTTGACAAACCCCAAGCAAACATCCCCTAGGTAATTTCTTACAAATTAATGTAGGGACAAAAATACCTTCTACCATACAAACTATATATAAGGAGACCTAATGGATAAATGCATAATTTATCTTACTAATATATATATTTATTGCAAGAAATTAATAAATTCATCCATTAATTACTTAGTTATATATTCCTTATTTGTATTATTTTAGTTAAACTTAAGATATCATTAATTTTTAATTTTATTAAATTTCATAAGATTTGTTTTGCTTAGATATATTATTTGACATGATTTTTTTTTTTTTTTTGAAAAAATATATGCAAATTCAATATATCATATGGAGTAACATATGGAAGGAGAATCCAGTCAATTGAATATTCACATAACTTTTAATTATAGTATAAATTATAAGATAATTCTAAGTTAATATTTCTAGCGAAAAAAATATAAAAATATCACACATTGCCTTTTTTATGCTAAATTGTAAAGTTTTTGTAAAATAAGCAGCACAACACCTCATAAATTCTTAAAATAGAATTATAAACTTGTTATTTTAATTGTAGATCTTTATTTATTAATTATTTGTCTTATAATCTTTTCTGTTGTATATGATTCAAGTATAATTAATTTTATTTTTTGAACATATTTTTTTGATCAAGTATACATTATAGGTACAAAAATGTGAATTTTAATAGTCATAAAGAGACAAATTGAAAAGATGTTGGCATTTTTTACATTAATTCAAACTCACATAATATTATATACAAACGTGGGATGGGATTATAGATACTTTATAATGAGAATGTTTCATATATAAGAGTACTCTTAAGAATATCACCAATTTAACTTTTAAACATATTCTCCTTATTTAAATTTGTTCTATAACTATGCGAATGCAATTAATGCATGACCTATTTAGTGAGTTATTATCTATATAGTTAGAGTCGAATCTTAGTTTATGTTTTTAAAATTGACATTTCAAACTCAAGTGAAAATATACTTGATATATATTTTTTAAGAATAATTGTAAAAAAATGAATGACTTTTACTTTCTTTTGCAATTTAATCATATCTTTTAAAATTGCCAAAAAAATGCGTGAGTACGTTTTTTAAATTTTGCAACTCAATGCATCAATAAACGTTTCCGGTAAGATCGTGATGATCCAGCTGTCGGAGCTAAAAAGATTTTTGTCACGTTGGACGTAACCTCAGCACAGATAAAAATCATGTTTCTTAGATATAAAAAAGGGAAACAAATTTATCCATCTACATTCTTATCATTGACCTCACTTAAAACACTAAATTACTTTGCAGTTAAAAATTTAAAGAAGCTCTCATGTAAGTTAAAGAAACAAGTGCAGTAACTTTGAGGTTGATCGGTCCCTAAAGTAATTCTTATTGAAATATAATTCACACTCAAGTGAAAATATACTTGATATATATTTTTTAAGAATACTTGTAAAAAAATACATGACTTTTACCTTTTTTGGAATTTATCATATCTTTTTTAAAATTGCAAAAAACTGCGTGAGTTTTTTAAATTTTGCAATTCAATGCATCAATAAACTTTTCCGGTAAGATCGTAATGATGTGGCTGTCGGAGATAAAGAGACTTTTGTCATGTTGGACGCTACCTCAGCGCAGATAAAAATATGTGTCTTAGATATATATAAAAAAGGAAAAAAAAATTTACCATCTACAATCTTATCATCGACCCCACTTAAACCCCTGAGATACTTTGTAGTTAAAAACTTAAAGAAGCTATCATGTAAGTTAAAGAAGCAGGAACTTTGAGGTTGATCGGTCCCTAAAGTAATTCTTATTGAAAGTTTTTTCTCTTCTTCCAATTACCGACACTGAAAGCGAAAACCAAGTAAGCAAAACTAATCCTAAATCTATTTGACATGGCAATATAAGCTGAGTTATGGTGGCCACATCATCACAATCAGATTGAAAAAATTAATTATTATTTTAAATTGTAAAATTTTAATAATTCATGCACTTTTTTGCAATTTTAAAAAAGATGTGATTAAGTTGCAAAAGAAGGTAAAAATCAAGCATTTTTTTGTAGTTAACCCATTTTTTAATTATTGTAACTAATATATTTTAATGACTAAGGTTTATTTATCTATTTACTTCTAAAGAGTAATTGTAAACTATAAATTAAGCAAAGATTTTTGAGATAATAAAATTTCATTAAATTGTTGGAATCAACCAACATTGATTAACGAGAAGAAACAACCAACACAACATAAAGAAATATGAAACATATCAAGCACAAAAACTACAAGATATAAACCAAGTAAATTAGACAAATTGCCGATGCGCTAGATAAATCGAGTACCAAAAAAAATGATCTCGAATTTATCACTAATTTTCCAATGGAAGTCTCCAAAAGTGAGCAAATCATTGTTGAAATATCTAATGATGATTGAATCTTCAAAAAAGACACCATGAACAATGGATATTCCATTATTTCGGGAACTGATATACTCCCACTTATTGAGGGGAGACGAAAACTCCCATAAAGAGAGACTGAAAATCTCTCATTGAGAGAAACGAAAGAGAAAAACAAAACAAAAATTAAAGATGAAACCTTCCCCGTCATCCCATGCAGGAACATGAAGAAGGCGGCGACTAGGTTTAGTGTTGGAGATGGATTTTTAGAGATGATTATTTTCTTCACTATAGTTGGGTTGACTTAAATAATTATTATTTAAGCAAGACTTAGTTAAAAACTTAGTAGCACTTGTTAAAAGAATTAATATTTACCATTTTCTCCTAGATAGAAGATAAAAAATTTAAAATATTTCGGAATCATACTTTTTAATCTCTACAAGAGTCCACTTAATTTGATCTTTGAAACACTTCTCGATCAGTTCCTGAATCAAACTTGAATATATCTTTATTTAATATATATCTCGAATATAAAAGTTAACTAAGTTTATCTATAATTATTGATATTACTTGAAAAGACTTCGATCATAGTTTCAAGTAAATATATTTGAAAAAAAGTATATAATTTACATTTTTCTATTAATAAATTAATTTATATTTGATAGTATTTTTATAACATGAATGAAGTAATTTCAATGAACTTTAAAATAATATTGGTGTTACATCAATTAATTTTAGTTTAAAGGTGATGTAGTACAATATTTTCATACTTCTAAATTAAATACATAAAAGATCTTATGACTTCTAAATAATACTTCCTCTGTCTCGGCCTAATTGTCCAACTTTCCATATTTGTTTGTCCCAAGCTAATTGTCTATACCCATAAATGGCAAATTCTCCCACGATCTCCACCATCAAAATCTCTACTTTTAATCTCCACCTTTGAAAAAGTCCAAGATTCCACAAAATTTATTTTTTCTTAATCTCCGTGCCTGACCAAGGTTGGACAATTAGGCCGGGACGGAGGGAGTACATGTTTATGTAAGTTATTCTTTTTTCTTATAAATACATCTAAAGGACACAGTGGAGTGTAAACATGAAACAAAAGTATTTGCAATATTATCTTAAACTAATCAAAGTTAATAACTCATACTATCTCCAACCCAAAAAAAAAAACGTATACTATCCCTGACCCATAAAAAGAGTCATGTTTGACAAATGTTTAACTCTCTTTATTTTTTGTCAATCAGATGAAGGTATAAGCTTCTAAAAACCATGAGTTCTCACATATTGTATGACTTCATCTATTTTTTTTCATTCGACTTATCCAAACATATTAATTTATAATTAATTTTAACTTTTTACTTTGACTAATAAACAATGGTTTGTCTTATTGAAACTTGACTCCTTTTCTAAGACATAAAGTATTTTTAAAAATAAATCTTTTTATGGAACATATAGGCGTAATAATAAACAATATCATCGTTTAACTTTATTTAATTATAAATTTTACTTAATATATATCTTTTTTAGTTTTTCACAAATAAACAATTCTATATTAAGAAGTATATATTTTAATCTTGACATACTATAGAACTTTTTAAGATGTTTATTTAGAAAAATATACTAATATATATTTAGTAAATTTTAGGATTAATTACCAAAAAAATCACCACCTCTGGTCCAATTTTCAATTGCAACATGACTTTTAAAACTTATCAATGTTGGTCATCAACTATAATTCTCTTTCAATTACAACATCAGCTAGATTTTTTGACACTTGATTGTGTCTTCATCACTACCATTAGATGCGTCTGGACACGACCTTCATTTGCCCTCAATCAATTTCACAATCCGTCAATTCTCTTGTCGTTAATTGAGAGTCGAAGAAGTGATATAATAACTTCAATCGCCGATTAACGACAATGAAAATGACGGATTGTGAAATTGATCGAGGGTAAATGATGGTCTTGTCCATGTGCATCTAATGGTGGTGATGTCGACACAATCAGATGTTAAAAAAATTAGTCGATGTTATAATTGAAAAAAAGTTATAGGTTGTGACCAACATTGATAAGTTTTAAAAGTCATGTTGCAATTGAAAATTGGACCAAAAGTCGTGATTTTTTTGGTAATTAACCCTAAATTTTATGGATCACGTGCAATGCACGTGTTTTTACCTAGTAATATATAGATACAACAAAATAAGCCTATGATAGGATTTGAGGTAATTATGGATTCTGAATATTTCCAACACCCCTCTTCAAGCGCGACGTGGGGTAAGCACCGACACGAAGCTTGGATCTTAAGAGAATAAATTGTGGATGAGGTAGGCTCTTCGTGAAATGTCTGCAATTTGAAGGGACGATGGGACATAACGACTGTGAATCTGACCCGAAGTAACTAGCTCACGAACAAAATGATAGTTTGCGTCGATGTGCTTGGCGCGCTTATGTGCTATAGGATTTTGACTCACAAGAATTGCACTATTATGTCGCAAAAAAGAACAGGCTAAGAAGGCAAAGAAATACCAAGATCTTTGAGCAAGTGACCCAAATAATTCTTGAAGCAGTATTTGTCATGCAGACACTCAGACTCACAACTGGATTGGCAACTGTGGGCCGCTTGCGAGTACTCCATGAAACTAAATCACTACCAAGAAATATGGAGTCGCCATAGGTAGATAAGCTAGTATCCAGACACCGAGCCCAATCAACATCATTATAACCAACAAGAGTAGGAGCAGAACCATTAGTGAAAGAAGTGCCAAAGGAAATAGAGCCCTTAACCATAACAAAGAATCCTCTTAGTTGTCTGATAGTAAGCATCATCCGCAACTTGAAGAAACCGACTTAAGTGATTAACAGATGACGTGTGATCGTGAGGTTCTGAAGAGCCCAAGGAGCGGCCGGTACTTGGCGACATCCGTAAAAGAAGTACGCTCACTGATCGTGTGAATTACGAGCTCACAAGACAATGTTGTGCAAACCTGGACCATGGCAAGGGGCAATGGGCTAGGGCAGGCCATGTGATAACACCCAAACAACGTGGATGAGGGACAATGTGTGCTCAAGAAACTAGGGTGTGAGCAGTCGGGTGCAAGAACCGTGTGCGTGCGCCAAAACCAAATAACCATGAGAGTCCTGATCTGGAGTAGCCTTACATTGCATGAGATAAATAAAAATAAGAGCCACATAAAAGAGTAATTCTCTTGTACACTAGTTGCACGTTGTGCAATTTGGGTCGCGGGTGGCTCCGTCGTCCGCGGGTTGTGCAACTTTTATGAAAAATGCATAAGTGTTTATGTTGAATGCATAGAAAATGGAGTCTAGAATAAATAAAATACACCAAGGCATAGTTAATTGTAACCTACTAGAACACATACATGTTTAACTACTCATGTTTATTATTAAAACAAAAGAGCATTCATAGACAAATCTTCTTAAAGTAATAAAAATAAACGGAACAACAAAAACCCAAGTCTTCAATCTTCATTGTCGTCCATTCGCGCTTATTGCTGTTCAATCTAAGTCTCCAAAGTTCTTCTTATGATCTATGATGATGAATTGATGTCCCCTTGATGTATATAACCTTGGGGTATTTATAGGAGCACATAAATAGGATAACGTGGGGGAAAATTTAATGTAGGATAGAAAAAATCCCGTAAAAAATGTGTTTATTGACTTAGGGACCAAATAATTGACTTGTGTGGTATGGTGTTTACTTTGTCGATTATCCAAGAAGGATAGAGATAGGCTAAAATTATATTATTTTTACAAGGTGGTTAGAATTATAGTAAAAGTTGTATAAAAGATCATTTTGAATTTTCTCCCTTAGAGAACAATATTTTTGAAAAAGGAAAGAAGAAAATATTAAAATAAAAGAAACAAAATGGGACCTTTTAAAATGAATATATATATATATATATATATATATATATATATATATCAAATCAAACTATTCTATTAAAAGAATGTTGCACAAAAATTGAAAAAGACACATGTCGCTTCCACAATTTTTCGTCAAATTTTGAATTTATTTTAATTTTTAAAAAAATATTCTTAAATACGTAGAGAGCCTAAAGAAGGGGAGCATCCACCTACTTTTGTGGGTTCTCCTCCAATCATTTTTTTTCTTTTTCTTTTTTTTTTCTTTTTTTATCTTTTGTCATCAAAATTTAAAAGTCTTTTAACTTTTTCGTCTCAACTTGATTTTTCATAAGAAATATATCAAATTATTTCTCTTATGACGATCTTCGATTTGACATCCATAATACATATATTATAATTAAAATATTAATTTTTAAGTGTAAAATACCTTTTTAGAATAGAAATGATATATTTTGATTTCTAAACATTTTTATATAAAATTAAAATGTGATAGAATTCCAAAAATGAATTTTTTTAACCGATTGAAATTTTTTGAAGATTAAAATTATTTACTTTAATTTTACCTTTTTTATCTTAATAATTTTTGGATGGATTAAAGTATTTGGTTGAAAAAATTCATAAAAAATACAAAATTTGTTAGGTTTACACTTTACAATAGAAAAAAAGCTTAGATATATTTGCTAAAGTGATTTATTGATTGAATTAGTTTGCTTATTATTTTCTTTTATGTTGTGAAAAGAAAAATTATGTTAACTACAAAAATAATAAGTCGATTATATTTATTTGAACATGACATGATAATATAGTTTACCACTCATATACTTAAGTAACTAATATGTTTGTGGCTTTTTATACTAATATTATATTATTTAATATATGTGACTTTCAGACGATAGTTATTCAAAATATTTGACATTGTTTTATCATTATATGCATATGTAATTATTACAACATGTGTAATGCACATTGAAATAACAGGAAGGGAAATGCATCGAATTTCAAATGTGTATTTATAATTTTACTTAAAATATTCAACATAATCAGATCATGCATTCAAATAATTGAATTAACAAAATTTATGAAAATATAATCGGTAGTTTCTATTTGTGATAACGAAATGTATTAAAGTAAAAATATAAAAAATTGAATAGTAAAATATTATGAAAACCTAACTGGTAGTTTCAATTTGTAATAATGCAAGATATTACATGTAAAAAAACTCACATGTAAGGAGGAAGAAAGATTACTGGACAAGAAAATATCAACTGATGTTTTTATATTCTCAAATAATATATAAGCTGATAATTTCAATATTATTATTATTATTATTGAAAACATACCAATCACATGCATCGCACGGGTGGACATCTAGTATATATATATATATAACTGAAATATATCCCGTAAAAATGGGAAGAATATTTTTGATATAGATAATAGAAAACATGTTAAAAGTGAAAAATAGAATGGAAGCTTTAAAAAAAACAAAGAAATAGAACTGAAATATATCCTGTAAAAACAGGAAGAATATTTTTGAAATAGAAAATAAAAAAAATATTAAAAGTAAGAGAACTGAAATATATACTAGCGTAAAAGATTTTTAACAAGGATTTTTAACCAAGTAGTAATTTTTTTCTAAAGAAGGAGGAGAGTACAGGTAGTAAACTGTAAATCCGACTGGTAGTAGAATCTAGTGAAGGGCATAATAGTCCAGTTACTTTTTCAACGAATCTCTTTGCTATACCGCCATATTCCATTTCAAAAAAATTCAAACTGACGCTATCAACGCTCTCCCCTTTCTCTCACTACAATTCTCTTCTCTCTCTGGATCTGCAAACCCCAACCAAGTTTTAACGTTCAAATTTCACCTAAATTACCAGTCTACTCTACCCATGAACTGAAGAGCGTAATCCTATCCTAGATTAAAAAAAAAAAGAGGAGAGCCTCTCTTTTTTTATGAATTATTCTCCCAATTTTTATATTATCTTAGGGTTGAAAAAAGTTGAACAATTTCCCTCACTGTAATTCCACATTCCCATCATCTTTTGTGTGTGTGTGTGTGTGATTAGTGTCTTTCTGATTCCTGCAATTCAAAGCAACGATATAATTTTTGCCTTAGCTTCAATTGCAATAAACCACGGCCCCACCAACATTTTTTGAAACCGCCCATCTCTCACTATCTTCTCTCACTCGCCGTCCCCCCCTCTCTCTCTCTCTCTCTACCTCTACATACCCCCGCTCCTTATTCAATATGGCTTCCAAAAACCAAAACAAGGCTCCTCCCAGTCCTTCACAAGTGAGTTCCTCTTTCTCTAAGTTAAATCTCCTTAGAGAGTTTTAGTTTCAGATTACTGTTTGGGGCTTTCTGCATTTTTCTTGCTTAATCCTCAGATATGTGAATATAAGGCTGTTAGATATTTGAACAAACCCTTGGAACTTCAGCTTTGAAAATGGTGCACATTTTTTCGTTGGATTTTTTAGACCATATTCTGTAGGCATGGTTTCAGTTAATTGCGGGTTCTCTTTTTAATTTTAATTTTGAATTTTCTTGCCCCAAAACTCAGGGTACTTTCTGTTTGAAATTCCTTATTCTGGTTTCCTATCGGGTTGATTTACTGGGGTAGATTTGTTTTGTGATTATTTTTGGGCCATAAATTCTAATAAATCTGTTTTGTGCTATTGTTGGGTACTTCTGCTTTCTACAGAGCAAATATAGTACTGATGAGGTATCAGTAGATAAGAGAAGAAGGATCGGCACTGCGAAAATGGCACCTAATACAGGGACTCGGGCCCAAACTCGTCAAGCATTTTCAGTTGTAAATGGCGGCCAAGATCTACCTCCAACTAGTGGGCCACCCAGCAATTGTAGTTCTGATTGCAATACAGTGGAGTTCAGCAAAGAGGATGTAGAGGCATTACTAAATGAGAAGTTGAGAATTAAGAACAAATTTAACTACAAGGTATATTAGGCTGGAAGTTTCATTTTTCAATTTTGGACTGCAGTGTGTTATTTCTACAATTAGTTCAACTCCAAATAAGTTTCAAGCTTAGATGTGTATCGGTTTTTTTCATGTTGTATCTTTTTTATTTTCTGCAGGAAAAAAGTGAACTAATGGCTGAGTGCATAAAAAAGCTTAAGCAATGTATCAGGTGGTTTCAACGGCTTGAAAACAATTATGTTACAGAGCAGGAACAGTCAAAAAGATTGTTGGAAATGTCAGAAAAGAAATGCAATGATATGGGTATTGATTCTTCATTTCTGTGACAATCCTCTGTTTTCCAGATCGAACAGAATTATGTGTTGAACTTTTTCACATTCACACACTTTTGTTATTATTCCTTCAGAGTTGCAGATGAGTGCAAAGGAAGATGAACTGAATTCTATTATTATGGAATTGAGAAAAAATTTGGAAGCTCTGCAAGAAAAGTTAGCAAAAGAGGAGGCATATAAATTGGTGAGAGTCCTGAGGTCTAACTGATTTTACCATGGTTTCTGTTTTTTATATATCACGCTTTTTAAAAATTATGAATTAATTCGACAGGAAATGCTTGATTCATTGAGTAGAGAGAAAGACTCGAGAATAGCTGCAGAAAGATTGCAGGCTACCCTTTCTGAAGAGCTCAGACGAATTCAACAAGATAATGCTAGTGCAAAACAGAAGGTCTGATAATTGTATCTATATGTTTTGTGAACTGATTCAACCAGTGCTATACTTAGAATTTTCATCATGGTCCTGTTCTACAGGTCCAGTCTCTGGAAAATATGTATAAGGGATTACAAGAATACAATACTAGTTTGCAGCAGTACAATACAAAACTTCAGTCAGATGTTGAAACAGTAAATGAGACGTTGAAGCGTGTAGAGAAAGAAAAGGCACTTGTCGTGGAAAATCTAAGCACGCTGAGGGGCCACTATGCTAGTTTGCAAGACCAGCTTAGTTCTTCACGAGTAAGTACTTGTTTATTAGTTTTGTTTGACCATGGTCCAGAGGTCTCTTCTTTTCTACACATGGCATACGGCATACTAATTTAAAGTAATCCTTTACGTGCCAAATGTAGGTGTAAGTTAGCTGTTAAGTGTAACTATGGTTTGACATATTAAATGTGAATTCTGCAATTTTGGATGAGCTTGGAGTTGACTTTAATCTGGTTACCCTCTGTTTTTATCAATCTTTTCTTCAACTCAAGCTTGAGCATGAAATTCAAATAACTCTAGATTTTTTTTTCATTTTTTCTTTTTGAAAAAAAGAGCATATTGAGCTCACATTAGCTTTTATTGAATAAGTTCTATCTAAATATAAAGTAGCAATACCATCTTCCAAAGAATGGAACTTATGTACATACCTTCCAGGGTAGATTGGATTCTATCTTACATCTTAGATCTAATTTGTAGGGGTTCTAAAGCTTGAATTTTTCTCATGGTCTTCACCTAAGCATGCCGAATTCACAAATTTCGATGAATTGTATCTTGATATAGATTTCATAGCACTTATCTTTTTTTTTTCTTCTGCCACTTGCTTTTCTGGATAGTTTTAGTGTTCCCTTTGGATCTGATTTTCACAATAGTTGGGTTTTGGTCTGATAGGGCTTGTATATCATTTCAAATTATTGATTGCCTCTTGTCTTCATGTCAGCATGCACAATTCGTAGTTATATGGATGAACTATTTTGTGTTAATGACAGATTCTCTCTGACACTTCATATATGTCTTTGTGTACGTATTTTCATACTTGATCATCAAAGGCCTCGCAAGATGATGCAATCAAACAGAAGGAAGCATTAGGCAGTGAAAATGCACGCTTGAAAGTTGATCTCCAACAAGTACGAGATGACCGCGATAGACTGTTGTTACAAGTCCAAGCTTTATCATCTGAAGTTCTGAAATACAAAGAATTTGCTGGAAAATCCACGGTAGAGTTAGAGAGCCTGACCAATAAAACACATGAGTTGGAGGTTTGTATTTCAAATGTCTGTTTCTTTCTAATGGTTATACATATATCACTTAACTGCTTCTGTTACTTTCTGGCAGTCAACATGCTTTACTCAAAGTGAGCAAATTAGACGATTGCAGGAGAATATTGCTTTTGCAGAAAAGAAATCGCAGGTTGTTAATTTTGTGCTTTTCTTTTTGCTTGTACCAGTAATCAGATTCTTACTGGTTATGAAATTCAATCATTATATACTTCTTTATACTTTTTTCTTCTCCTTTTTAGCTTTCTGATCTATCAGTCATGGAAACAAGATCAGAATTTGAGCAGCAGAAGGCATTGATTCATGAGTTAAAAAATCGTCTGGCTGATGCAGATGTCAAAATTCTAGAAGGAGAGAAGCTTCGAAAGAAGTTGCACAACACAATTCTGGTACCAGTTTTACAATGAAATATCATATATTTTCTTAAAAATTCAGTGTAGATCTTCTTTAGATATGTGTAATATGTGTGTGTGCGTGGCTTGTTAATTTCATAATTCTAATAGAAATCCTTTTTGATACAGGAGTTGAAGGGGAACATACGTGTATTTTGTAGAGTTAGACCGCTGCTGTCTGATGATGGAGTTGGAGCTGATGTAAAAGTTGTCTCGTTCCCGACATCAACAGAAGTGTTGGGTCGAGGCATTGATTTGTCACAAAATGGTGAGTTGTCCTTAAATAGAGCTCGACATCTTCTGTTCTTAGATACTAATAAGTTCTCTTATCTATGTCTTCTCCCAAATATTCTAATTTTCCATTTTTTATTTTTTAATCATTTTTTTACTAGGGCAAAAATTCTCGTTCACATTCGACAAAGTTTTTATGCCTGATGACTCCCAACAAGATGTTTTTGTGGAAATATCTCAGCTTGTTCAGAGTGCGCTTGATGGTTATAAGGTTATATATTCCCCACCGAACTTGAGACTCTTCTGTTCTTGAATATAGAGGTCAAATATTCTTGCCACTGAAGTTGAGGCTGATGATTATGTTGAACTCCATAAGAAGGCCATTGTTAGCTTGATTTGAAGACATATACGAGCTCATTCACTAACTTAAATAATCTGACTGCATTTTATGTCAGGTTTGTATCTTTGCCTATGGGCAAACAGGATCGGGTAAGACGTATACAATGATGGGAAAGCCTGCATCACCTGATCAGAAAGGGTTGATTCCACGTACATTGGAGCAAGTATTTCAGACAAGGCAAACTCTAGAAGCCCAAGGATGGAAGTATGACATGCAGGTTTGTGGAATAAGTTGCAGTCTTTTGTCTGAGAAACTTTGTTTTTTGGCTTCAAAAGTATCAGCTGCTGTGCATTTTTTTCAGGTGTCAATGCTGGAAATATATAATGAAACAATACGTGATCTGTTAGCACCAAACAGGTCAAGCGTTGATGCATCACGAGCAGAAAATGCTGGAAAGCAATATGTTATCAAGCATGATGCAAATGGCAACACCTATGTCTCTGATCTGACGATTATAGATGTCCGCAGTAGCAGGGAAGTTTCGTATCTCTTGGAACGGGCAGCACAGAGCAGGTACTAAAGCTTAACCTGTTCTTTTACCCCCTTTGTTTGATTTTACCAATTATCCGACATCTTATATTTAAGTTTTTCTTTTGAAGCTTGGCTTTTATTATGAATTCTTCTATGGTATTTATTTGTTCATGCTCAGGTCTGTTGGCAAGACTATGATGAATGAACAGTCATCTAGAAGCCACTTTGTGTTTACTCTCAGAATAATAGGAGTTAATGAGGTATTTCTAATAGTACCAAATCTACTTGCTGTCCCTCTGTTGCAAATCCAAGTTTCTGACTCATGTTACGGTCTCTTTCTCGTTGTTCCATTAGAGCACTGATCAACAAGTGCAAGGTGTGTTGAATCTGATTGACCTTGCTGGTAGTGAGCGTCTTTCCAAGAGTATGTCGACTGGGGATCGGCTAAAAGAAACTCAGGTATAGAAAGAGCTTCCTTAGTTCATTCTTGAAGATTTATTCTGTTTGCCCCAACTTATATCCTTTGTCTATAATCAACCAGGCCATCAATAAGAGTTTATCATCTCTAAGCGATGTCATATTTGCTTTAGCAAAGAAAGAGGAACATGTGCCATTTAGAAACTCCAAGCTCACCTATCTTCTCCAGGTACTTTGTTCAACTAACTGCTGCATTGTGCATACTGAAGTTAAGTTACAAAAGTATATGCACATCCATGATCCATCCTGACTTTTTAAGTGGACTTGTTTGAGACACGTGCATTGCATGTGATACATAAAATTTACCAAATAAATACCATCAAGTTTTTAGTTATATAATCTTAAAAAATTAGAAAAATTATATACATACACTGAGAGACACACACAGGTTTCTAATCGATTAAAATACTCCTTAAAATAAATGAATCTTGCATCAATGTCTTGTATAATTTGATCTTGTACTTTAAATGATCAATTTTCATTAACTAAAAAAAACATTAAGTACAAATTAAAATTCAAAGAGATTTATTTACCAAAGTGAAAAGATGATATTGTTTATAATTACCCAATTCATCATAGTTTCAAAAGGACTTTGCATTATAAGAAAATAGTCAAATTTGAAAAGAATCATTGTGTTGTTTAATTCGTCAAAATAAAAATATTAACATTTTAATTTTACAAGAAAGTCAATATAGTTGAATAGTTAAATAAAAAATAAAATCAAATGAAGTCGTGTAAAGAGAATTTACGCTTTTAAGTTGGTTGAACCTTCGTCTTATTGACAAAAAATAAAATAAAAAGTTATACATTAGTCGAACATGGCTCTTTATTAGGGTCAGGCGAGTATTTATTTTGATAAGTATTAAGATAAATGTACACATATGCTTACTTCAAGTTCATACTCGTCTCTTTGAATGATTTTATATTATAAATATGTTGTAAAAATAATTTAAATTAGTGGTAAAATATAGTTAGACTGTTAGAGTGAAGAGCCGTCTTATCTTATCTCATTATTTTGCAAAAAAACATTTCTGTGATTTTAGATTAGTTTGAAAAGTGTTTCCTTATTTCTAGTTTGTCACTTTATGATTTTTGAAGTTTGCATTTTGTACCGATATCATATACTTGTCTGGAAAATTTGTTAAAATTATTAAATTAAACAAATAATGAAATTATATATGGCGCAAAATGTTATATAGAATATAATCATCATTTGATAAAAATCTAAATTTTGATAACAATTCTTTTATTCGAAATTTTAAGAATTTAGATGTGTTACTTATCTTAAACCATTTTTGTCAAGTAACATAAAAACTACAGGGTGTGTTCTTTGTATCACTTTTCTTCTTCTCAAAAGAAATATTATATTAGGATAAAATGGCCCCGCATCAAACGTGGGCACATTACCTATTTTCTTGCAATTTAGCATCAAAATACGATGCATGCTCTTTTTTTTGTTCTTTGCGTCATTATTATTTCTTTTCTCAAAAGAAATATCATATTAGGATGTAAATGTATCTCTATCCATCTCTAGCTAGGGTGGGCATATATTAATGTGGCCACTGATGATATCTAATTATCTTATCCTTTATTTTGGATAAGAGAACTTCCTTTTAGAAGATTTGAAACATCAACAATGACATACTGTCATGTGTCCATGGTGGGTAAGGAAGCAGGACTGTATATTAGGTTTACCTAGTAATTTATACTACAAGGTATATCAATATTCAACTTACTGGAGAGTCCTCCCAAATTTTAATCGATATGATACAATGAATGAGCATACATTTTTCAAAATTTCTCATGTCAACCAATATCTCTAAGCAAGACAAACTTATGAAAACTAAATAAAATAAAAAATTAATGCTACTCTACAAGAATTCTAGCTCTGAAATTAAAGTATAAATACATTACAATATGAGAAGTTTCATATTTTGAAATAATATAAAATTAAATAGTGGATGAAATTATTAATTCTTGCAATAAAAAGATATTAGGAATGCAGTAAATAAGTTAACTGTCCTTACATATCTCCTTTTACATAATTGTTTGATATAAGGGCATTTTTTGCCACTACATTGATATGTAAAAATTCACCCATATATACGCTGAAAGATATATGAGGACTTCTTTGTCCCTACATTAAGTTGTAAGAAATCACCCATACTTTTAAAGGTAAGGAGATTTTCTATATAATTTACCTAGTGAAATATGAAGACCAGAACTGACATTTTCCACAAGTGTGTAATACAATTAAGAAGCACCAACTACAAGAATTTGTCTGCTTTTTCCCATTCTTTTAACATGAACACTAGTAGTATTGGTACAAAACACCGCTGTTAACATTTTTCTTCTGAACTAACTGAATTCTGTTTTTAATTCGTTTTCAATTTCAATAGCAAGTTGCAGTATTTTGCCTTGTGAAACTTGAATTTTATGCTAGTTAGATATGGTGGCTTTTTATCTGTGTGATCTTGTTCAAGTTCTCTCTTTCTGTGGCTCCTCCAGCCTTGCTTAGGTGGAGACTCGAAGACCTTGATGTTTGTGAATATCGCACCAGATCCATCATCTGCTGGTGAATCACTTTGTTCACTGCGGTTTGCAGCAAGGGTAAATGCTTGCGAGATTGGCATCCCAAGGCGCCAAACCAATTTAAGATCCACAGATGCTCGACTCAGCATTGGTTGATGATATTTGACTATTTTTAGATTTAGTAGAAATGTGTGTTTTCTGTATCACTATGGCTATTGATTATTATTAATTGGTAACAAAAATGCACATCTAACTGCATTTTGCATGTAATTTGTACAGTTGAAGAGAAGAACATTGGCTTTGTATCAGATTATACACAGGGACTGGGCTTCATCCCTTTTCTCATTGTTTTATAATGATCCAGATTTTCGTGTGTTGACGGTTGAGAGTAAAATTATATTTTAAATGTTTCTGATGGGCCTTCACAGGCTCCTAGGCTGACCTTTTTAATTAATTGAAAGCCCTCTAAATAACTATGTAGCTGGCCCATGACACCCTGGGAATGGGGATACTAGGGCCACTGAAATTCAAGAATGGTTCGGTTATATGGGTTTTTATTTGTTCAAGAAATTATAACAAAAGACCACCTATTTTTATTTTACATAAGCAAATGGGCTTATTATATATGGCTGAACAACTTCATACTGGGTTTATTAAAAAAAGATGGTCGTAAGGCTTTTCATAAACAATTGGGGTTTCGAACTTAGAAATCTGACTATTTCTAAAATGTATTAAAATGAATGAATTTAACCTAAAATTGCAAGGGTTCAGAATTTGAATAATTAATAATGATGTTCATGGATAAAAGAAATGGGTGATTAAAGATAATGGAGAGAATCCAAAATGATTAGATTATAAGATACGTGGCTAAGTGCAAGTGGTATTGTTGATTCTGGATTCATGACATTATTACAACATAAGATATTTTTAGAAAAATAATTGAAGGAGGACCCCCCCTATTTTGATCCAATCCATAAGAATTGGATATAATTGAAGACACAGGCAGAGAGAGACATAGAGATGGAGCAACTGATTCAATCTAGAGTTGGGAAAGTGGAATCCCAAGAAACATGGGATACCTTCATTGATCGAGCTAAGGTCCGAGGATGTCCGGTAACTACTTCTGCTTCTTCTTCTTTAACTTTTCACTTTTCCATGTAGAATAGCTTTTTAAGAATTGTCAATACACCATGCCAATCTACACCGGTTCATGCTCCAATTCTTAAACTGCCGCTCCGGTATGCAATTACAATTATTAATTTTTAAATTAAATTAGTATTGTAGTGCTTCTTCTTTATCAGCAGGTCGCACCTTCCAACCTTTATTAACCAGATACAACACATAGGAAACAAAATAATACTACTTGTAGCCTATTCATGACAGACTCCCAAAAAACCCTGTTAATTACAGAGGCATGCACTTCCTCAAATCCCTTAATGCATATATCACTTTATTTTATTTTTACTTGAAAATTTCGGGTTCTACTGATCTTGACGATTTGTTTGGTTTTGGCTCAAGTTTAAATTTATCAATTGAAAGGTATATTATGTGGATAAAGACTCTTAGGGGCTTCTTTAATAAATCCTATATTCAAACCCATCTCATGCTCAACTCGTTACTTTGAATTTCAGCCCAGAATTCCATTTTAAACCCAATTTTGCTTCAACTCCAAATTAATCAATAGCAAATAATTAATCGTAAGCACTATAATAATAAAGTAACAATGGGGAAAATATAATTATGACATATAGGCTAATATATGCACTTCAATCAGTCTGCAATTCTATTTCCTTGTGGGTGAATATGTGAGAAACAATGAGGGAAAGTTGTTTTCACAAATCTCACCAAATCTGCCATCAAACTTTGATACTTCCAATTTCCACAACTTTTTTGTTTGAGTAGATATTAAATAAAACATGATCAAGTCAAAATCTAAGAAATCCTAGCAGTTGATTTAGCAACAATGTTACCCAAATTTCCCAAAAATGAACAGAAATCAGTTACAACAAATTGCCTTAGACGCTCCATCAGTATATCATTTGTGTGACTTCCATAAAACCAACATTATTAGTAAATAACTTTATGTTTTGTCCAATTATTATGTTAGCAAGATATAGACAGGAAAACAATTATATTGTTATAAAGAAATCAGGCACTACCACTAACTTTTCTTCATCAACCTTTGAGATTAAGAGAGAAACAAAACAAGCGTAAATAGGATTAATCAAGAGTATATAATTAAGAACACACTAAAAAACTACAACACACAAAATGTGATTACTAATTAACAATCAACAAGAAGCTATCTCCTAGAAGTAGCTAGTTTGAAATGATCGATCTTAAATAATATTTTAGAAATTAAAAGTGTTGTTTATTGGTGAAATTTCAGGTTGTGGTGCACTTTACGGCTTCATGGTGCCTGCCTTCAATAGCCATGAATTCTTTTTTTGAAGAACTAGCCTCCAATTACCATGAAATATTATTTTTAGTGGTGGATGTGGATGAGGTGAAGGTAAATTAAGTAATGACTAAATTTGAAACTATCCAACTTAGTTATTAACTAATATTTGATTTGAGTATATTAGGAGGTGGCGTCAAAGATGGAGATTACGGCGATGCCGACATTTTTGCTGATTAAGGATGGAATTGTTGTGGATAAACTTGTTGGTGCTAATCCTGATGAAATCAAGAAGAAGGTTGCAGCCCTAATCAATTAGCAAACAAATACTCATCTTAACTACAATTTGCAGCATCTAAATATATACTTCACCACGTTCATCATTTTATGTAATTAACTTCTGTTGTCGTCTCTGGGTTGCCACTGCATATTTTTACAATTACTCTTCTACTTCATTCTTCATTGCTTAAAAAATATTGATAATGAGTAGGGAATGGAACTCCGGATTTTAGTTTAAGGGGCAATATAACAATATAAAATTATAAATTTTAAACAATAATCAATAATATCTATATTTGCTTATTTATTGCGAATAATATGATAAAAACAAAAGGAGGTAAAAAATTAAAGGAGCGGGAAAAGATCCAAATTATTCCTTGAACCAACACTCCAGGCTCAAATTAGACCACAAACATTTCTTGTTTTCCAAATAAAGCCTTGAACTTTTAAAATTGGACAAATAAGCCACTAAACTTTTAAAATGAAATAAATAGAAGCCTCACAACTATGGAATAATTAAGCTAAGAATTTTGTGATTCGATGACATCACTTTGGATTTTGTAATCAAAAGGTTAAGTTCTAGACCCGCTCCCTACCCCTGATTCCCGAGTGCACTAAAAACCTATTAATAATTAAACCAATTTGAAAAATTTAGTACAAAAAATTAACACATTAAATTATAAGTATATTTAAATAAGTCAATAATGAACAAAACGAATTTTAATGATTGAAGGTCTTTTGGGATTTTTTAGGTTTATTAAATAATTATAATTTTTTTTTTTTACTTTTTATTAACCAATAATTTATAATTTTATTTTGGTTATTTCTTGATTTGGTTTATTATATTTCTAAATTATTAAAAACATTAGATTTATTTAGGAATTTTTATATTCATTCATTACTAGAAGTTGCTTATTCAACCCATTTTAGAAGTTAAATAACCTATTTTACAAATACTACCTCCATCTTGGTCTAACTTGCCTACCTTGACCCGGCACAAAGATTAAGAAAAAACACATTTTGTGGATTCTTTGACCTTTTTAAAGGTGGAGATTGAGGGTGGAGATATTGAGGATGAAGATTGTGAGAGAAATTTGTCATTTATGGGCTGACAAGTTAAGTTGGGACAAACCGAAAAGGAAAGTAGGCAAGTTAAACCGGGACGGAGGGAGTATATAGTTTAGGGCCCAATATTAACCCGATATAATAATTTAAGGGATAATTAGAAATGATAGACCTAGAATCTAAATACATTAAAGTCAAATATTGTCTTCTAATAGCCCATGTCTAATCACTTAAAAGTAAAAAAATACTAATTGATGGGATTAGTGGTTGGAGAAGGGGGCGGTATTTCAAGATTTTCTTTTGGGGCTTGGGGAAGAACCTTTCTTCCATCCCTGACCGCGAGCGATTATATGCATCCACTTCAGTAACAACTGAAATAGAGAAATTTCAAGAAAAAATGTATATCCAACACCCCATGTAATTAATATAGAATCTATAAACATATTCAACCTAGCATCATATACCCATATTATTATTTCTGCCATTTTTCAGACAAAAGTACCGTTCGATGTCAAACAACAGTACTGGTGGGACGAAATACAAAAATATGGCACGAGATGAAACTCATGCACAAATTTTACTTGGCACAGAAATGAATATGATCCGACCTTCAACATGACACAAATATATTATGACACGAGCTTTATCATGGCATAATCATCAACATGACACGAAGATAGCACAAAATTTAAACTTGACACAAAACCCTAATTTACTAACCCTTCAATGAAAGTAGTTCATTACGATCATACTAAGTCCAACATGCTTCTGTAAATTTGTAAATTCTTAAAACAAAGGCCAAGATCCATACCTTTTGACCAAAAATAATCGGGTCATATCCACCGGGTTTTACAACCTGTCTTGCAGTCTAACCACTTGATTGCAACCGACGCTTCGAAAGTGGACTCCTTCAGCATCAACCAACACAATATCGCTTCGTTTCCAACCTTGAGATGTAGAGTATCTACTTGGCAATGATTAGAAAAATATAGAGTGGGAAGACGATGAAGCAGAAGTCTAAATTTTATATAGAAATCACAAACTTATTAACTACATTATTACATCTCCTTTAGGGAGGAAAATACTTGTTTAGCTGCTCACAGTGGTTATACTCGCAACACTCATACACTCGAATGAAACTACAATGGAAGAAAATTGCAGACTAACTATTACAATGATTATTTTGTATGAAAACAGAGGAGAATTATCAATACCTTCTCCTTCCCTTCTACATTGTATTTATAGAGGCTTGATGTCCTCTATCCTGCCTTCTTGCATCCAGTTGTCATCTTTCATTTGTTTGATAGATTCTTTTGGATGTTTATCGTATCCAGCTCACATGTTTGTGGACCTTACTCGTATCCCACATCATATTGTCTGAAATTCAAAAGGCTCATCTATGTCTTACACCCTCTTATGTCTTTTTCGTTGGACAATGGTTTAATTATTTTTTTTAGTGGTCCCCTTGACATATTTTGGTCCATCTCGTCTTTTCCTTCCTTGTCTCTAATGACAAGGAATGTTTTCCTGAATAATGTATTTTCCTATTCAGGGTACTTCGGGTAAATCCGTTCCGTCCACCTTCAGACATGTGCCATGTTGTAGTATTTCTAGGTAGTTTATGCACTTTCCGGTAGCTTGTTTTTCCATAACATCTCTCTATTTTTCTCAAAGTTAGATTCTTCATATGGAGAAGTTCTCAGTGACATGGTATTGATCAAGAGTGATCCACTAGTCATCTCCTGAAATACTTTGAATTTTCCTTGACCCTTCTCATCTCAATGACACAAACCCATATGCCCCAAGCCTCTGTAAAGGTTGGAGAATCTTATGTTCAGGGGCAAATATGTTTTTGTTTGTTGATCTCTTATCTAGCCTCGGCAACTTTATGAAATGAAAAGTTGGGCGAGACCCGTTCATGTATGGTTCTAGGGCTGCTGAAAAGAACTTTAGCTCCATAATATCTCCATGTTCAGGTGATCGATGTTTCTCCACGTGTCGTAAATCCATCCCAAAAGTTTATAATTTCTAGGAGACATGGTGATACATATGGGGATGTTTCTTTGATTGCTTCATTTTTCCCTTATTTGTCAGCTTCATTGACAATTCTAGATAAATGATCGTCAACCACATTCTCACACGCTTTCGTTCTCGAATTTTCGCCTCAAACTCTTGTAGCAAGAGTATCCAACAAATCAGCCTCAGCTTCGTGTCCTTATCAAATAAGTAGTAAATAGCAACATGGTCAGTGTAGACTGTAGTCTTAGTCCCAATCAACTAAGACTGGAACTCGTCGAATATGTATACAACGACCAACATCTCTTTCTCGGTGGTGGTGTAATTGGTTTGAGTTGGATTGAGGCTCTTGTTGGCGTAGTATATGACTCTAAATAACTTATCTCTCTTTTGGCCTAAGGCTGCCCCCACAACCATGTCACTTGCATCACACATCAGTCTGAACGATTGGGACTAATCTGGTGAGATCAAAATTGGGGCAGACACCAATTCTTTCTTCAGTCTCAAAGGCATGCATCATAAAAAAACAAAAGCAGTACCTTTTCCAATAAACGAGATAAAGGTTTATTTTTTTTTTAAAAATCACCAATGAACCTTCTATAAAAACCCGATGTCCAAGGAAGCTCCGTACTGGCCTTTTGTTCGACGGAGGAGGTAGCTTTTCTATGACGACTACCTTGGCTCTATCAATCCAGACCTGCAGTAGAAATTCTATGACCAAGAACTATACCATCCCTTACCATGAAGTGACATTTTTCAATTTAGAACTAAGTTGATGTCTTCACGCATGTTGAAAAACTTGAGCCAAGTTATGTAAACAATGGTCAAAAGATGACTCAAACACAGAAAATTCATCCATAAAAACCTCCATTATGTTCTCTATCAACCCGCATAGCCATCATACTATAGTGAAAAGTAGCAGGGGCATTACACAAGCTGAATGACATTCTATGAAAAGCAAAAACACCATAAGGACAGATTGAAATTATTTTGTCTTGGTCTTTTGGGGCAATTATAATATTGTATCCTGAATAACCGTCAAGAAAATAATATTATTCATACCTCGCTAGCCTATCAAGCATTTTATCTAAAAAGGGAAGGGAAAAGTGGTCCTTACGAGTGGCTGCACATAATTCCCTATAGTCAATACAAACCCGCCAACTCGTAACTACCCTAGTAGCTATGATCTCATCACTATTTCTCTTTACTATAATCATCTGCCCTTCTTACGGACCACTTGGGTCGGACTTACCCATTAATTCTACGTTGGTTTTGAACACAAGGCTTATGCTCATCCTCCATTATAATCTTATGCATGCAAACAGTTGGGATAATCCCTTTTAAACCAAAAATTTCCCATCCCATGGCAGACTTGTATTTCCTCAACACCCTGAACAACTTATTTTATTCTCATCATCAAGAAATTCATACCATAGATGTAACGACACGATTTTCATAAAATTTTTTTAAAGCATTTTCAATTAGAAATAAGTAATTGGTTTTTTTTTTTCCTTTATATATCTATAAAAGACAATACTAGACAGGCCATTAAAAGAACCAAACGAAAATGCATCTAAATCTATTTTTCACATAATATCGGACTCAAATTTTAAATCCCTATTAATAAACTATATCAACTAACATCACTTGAATATCATAAAACTTCACAACACATGTAACAATAAAACAAATATACAATTACGAGTCAAACTCATATCATTTATTAGCAAATAAGCGATCATGGAAGATTAATTTAAACTAAAATAATAAAATAGAATTATTCCCAAAGATTAACCTGACCAATCAACTTCACATAATAATCATGATTTTATCCAAGATACCTTTCATAATATTAGCTATTAAAAATATTTGAATAATTACTAGCAACATCTACGACGTATTACATCAACACAATTTGGTCAAAATCAAACACCTAAACAATGTTCTAGTAAATATTTTAATACTAAAATCAGTTTGCATTTTTGGATACTTCAGATAACACAATTATCTTCAATACACAACCTAGATTGTAGTGAAAGTGAAAACAACCGTAACAACATAGATACAAGTAAAGTTTATAATTAAAGCATGCTTGGGATTTTGCAAATCAGCACTAAGTTATCACGAAATAATTTATTTATTAGTTAAATTATAGGAACATAATATTAATAAACATGTCACGAATAAGATTATTAAGATAAACTTATCGCACCTCCAACAAAAATATAATTTAATAATCACATCTAATTATGCTTATAATATAATTAATTAACAACACATAATATAACATTAATCGTATGGAAGGAGACCCCGTATGGAAGGAGACCCACATAAACTGACATTAACTGTATGGAAGGAGACCCCGTATGGAAGGAGACCCATACGAGTGTACTTTAACTTATCCTATTAAGTATAAGTGTTCGTGTGTGTGAATGTATAAGCATACCTGACGAACAAGCCTATATAAAATGCAAATCAATTCAAGGTACAATCAAGTCATAGTATAAGCACATAAGCATATTACTTATTTGAAATGAAGAAATCATATAATAATTCACTCATGCATTGTCACACAATATTTGAAACCTAGATAAACATTCAAGCAAGTAAGCAAGTAATTTATGCAAATATCACATATTTCGCAGATAATTAAGTAAATAGCCATGTAACTTTATTAATATTTTACCTATTAATCTAGTCACAACAAGCCATTTCAATATCTCCACATAAATTTCAAGTAGCTACATATAAATGGTAAATTATTTACTAAAATTTTAGTGACTATCATATGCTTCGGGCTCCGCCTCAACTCCACCGGCTCACACCGAGGTAACCTGAAAGGATCAATATTGGGTTGGGGTGAGCTTCCTTTAGCTCGTGGAGGATTACAACTTATCACAATAATTACAAATACAAGAGGCATACAATGTAACAATTATCATAATGATGTGCTTGTATTGGCAAGTCACATAGAGCTAACTTGTATTGACAAGTAGCATACTGGTAATGGGCTAAACTTGTATTGACAAGTAGCATAATGACAATAAGCTAAACTTGTATTGGCAAGTAGCAAATTGAATAATTACTTGTATTGGCAAGTAACAACTTGTAAATAAAAGCACACATATACAATCAAGTAAATATAATTAAAGCGATAAACAATAAACCCCCACCTGAAGTATGATGTATGAATGCACTTTGAAATTGATTGCAATTTGTATATAGCCGAGTATCCTTGATCCGTACAACCTATATTAATAATTAATGGGTTTCAGTAAATACATTATTAGAACTTATGGGAATAAATCGTGGTAATTGTTGGTAAGCTTGGTAATTGGGGTATTAGAAAGGCTGGGAGACAAATCTGGAATAAGCTGGAAACTTAAGGACTAAAATGAATATAAGAAGTTAATTGAACTTTGAATTTCTTACTCCTACCAAATCCCATTCTGGACATGATGATGTCCCTTTTCACTTTTCTTTTGTTTTCTGTTTTCTTTTTTTTTTCTACTTAATGGCCAATTGGTGGTCCCATCCTTCTTCAATATTTTGCTTCTTCCTCCCCAGTTGACAGACCCACACACAAACTAGTTCTCTCTTCCTTTGTTATATACACACAAAATCACACACTCACGCTACACATTCATGCACATAATCTTGATCACACACTTATGACACACAGTCTAGCACACACTACCGCACTCCCATGCACATACACCTATACATGCATCATCACGAAATTGTATACAATTACACACACATATGATGTTGTAATTTGCCTCAGAAATTACTCACAATGTATCACACAAGAACACTCTAACTACTTCCAGATTCAACTCAACTCAACTAAGGAAGATATGAATTCAGAAAATGAAAAGAAAAGAACAAGAACAATTACGTGGTTCGGATTCAATGAGAATCCTACATCCACGGCATCAAACTCCTCACACCTTTATTGATTCCAAGGAGAAACAATTACAAGAGGTTTAACAAGATCAAAACCAGAAAAAACAGCAAAGCTACAATGCACTCTTCTCTCCTTTTTGAATCTCACTCTCTCCTTCTCCTCTCTAT
This sequence comes from Ajuga chamaepitys, assembly GCA_958295605.1. Taxonomy (NCBI): domain Eukaryota; kingdom Viridiplantae; phylum Streptophyta; class Magnoliopsida; order Lamiales; family Lamiaceae; genus Ajuga; species Ajuga chamaepitys. The sequence continues at coordinate 35,578,126 of OY282498.1, read as the reverse complement.
GTCAAACTCTAGGTTGTGAGCTTCTTGATTCACGGTTTTTCACTTATACCAAGCAACCGTCATTCTCCTAACCAATCAAGACCCTTGGCAACCGTCACTCTCTCCCAAACCAGCTAACAGCAAAACAGAAAACGGTTATTGCAATTTCTCGGCCAATGACAACCGTTATTGAACCGAACAGAACCAAACTAACTCGGCCAGAACCGGTTTGAGAACTGAGACGAAATTCGGTCAGTCATGAACCGAACAATGCGTGACTCCTTCTACTTGTGTTAAACTTGACTTAAGTGACTCCAATGATCCTTTGATTGAGTTTTAATCAGATTAAGCTTCTCCTATCTGATATTAAACCATCTTAGATAACTTCCAATGATGATTTGAGCTTATCTCTTCACAATTCTCCACCTTAAGCTCCAAACCATCACTTCAAACCCGTCACTGACTTGTCTCAGCTGTCTTCCTCTGATCTTGCTCCTCAACATAACTTCTCATATTGATAAGATCCAAGCATAACTGAAACTTTGTTGCTGGAAGAGATTTAGTAAAACAATCTGCAGGATTTACATCAGTAGATATCTTCTTTACATGTATCAATCCTTTGCTTACTAAGTCTCTTACATAATGTAGTCTGACATCAATGTGTTTTGTCTTCTCATGATGACTCTGATGCTTGGCTAAATGTATTGCACTTTGACTGTCACAACAGATAGTCACTTGATGTTGAAACACACCAAATTCTTTCACAATTCCCTTTAACCATACTGCTTCTTTAATTGCTTCTGTTAGAGCAACATACTCTGACTCAGTAGTTGACAGAGCTACTACTGACTGGTGATATGCTTTCCAGCTGATAGCTGTGCCAAATAAGGTAAAAACATACCCAGTGATAGACTTCCTCGTGTCAATGTTAGCTGCATAATCAGCATCAACATATCCTGTTAATGCATTGTCCAAACTGTCTTGCTGCTGAAATTTCAACCCCTTCTCAGTTGTACCTCTCACATACCTCAATACCCACTTCATAGCCTCCCAGTGTTGTGCTCCTGGATTCCCCATATATCTACTTACAAGGCTCATGGAATGAGCAAGGTCTGGTCTGCAACAGACCATAGTGTACATCACACTGCCCACTGCACTTGCATATGGAACTCTTCTCATATATTCTTCTTCCTGATTTGACTTAGGACTTTGTTCAAGAGATAATCTGATATGCTGTCCCAGGGGTGTAGAAACTATCTTGCACTGATGCATATTATATCTTTGCAAGACTTTAACCAAGTAGTCTTGTTGAGACAAGAACACTTCATTTCTACTCCTGTTCCTTAGAATATCCATTCCTAGGATTTTCCTTGCCTCTCCAAGATCCTTCATTTCAAATTCAGTCTTTAGTAAATCCTTCACTTCAAGTATACCAGCTTGAGTTTCACAAGCAATCAACATGTCATCCACATAAAGGAGTAAAAATATCCTTGATGACTGTGAGTTGGTCTTGAGATATACACAACTATCATACTTGCTTCTCTTGAAACCAATTCTCAACATGAACTCATCAAATCTCATGTACCATTGTCTAGGACTCTGTTTGAGTCCATATAATGACTTCTTCAACAGACAGGCTTTCTTGTCTGGTTCTGGGACATGTACTCCTTCTGGAATTTTCATATAGATTTCTTCTTCAAGCTTTCCATGAAGAAAGGCTGTAGTCACATCCATTTGGTGTAGATAAAGGTTATACTGAGCTACCAAAGCAAGTAAGATTCTTATAGAGCAGTGCTTTACTACAGGTGAGAATATCTCTGTATAATCTGTCCCTTCTTTCTGAGTGAACCCTTTTGCAACTAACCTGGCCTTAAATCTGATCTTTGCTGGTTTTGAGGACTCTATCTTCTTCTTAAAGATCCATTTTCATCCCACAAGTTTCTGTAATTTTGGTTTATTGACTACTTTCCAGGTGGAGTTCTTTTCCAAGGATAACAGCTCTTCTTGTATTGCCACTGTCCACTTATCACTTTCAGAGCTCCTCATTGCTTCTTGATATGATTCTAGTTCAGTGCTTTCAACCTCTAGAGCAGTATATAAAGCATAAGACACAATATCAGCTTGTCCATATCTTTGGGGTGCATGTATTTGCCTTCTCTGTCTATCTCTCACTAGCTGGTATGATCTTATGGTATCAGCTTCTACATCCTCTAGAGTGTCAGCTTCTGTATTTATATCAGATTCTTGTTGTGGCTTTGAATTATCAAGCTCCACCTCAAGCTGAGCTTGATAGGGATTTGAGGTGTTGCTCTCTCTGTTGTTCTCCTTCAGAAGTGGCATCTTTGATTCTTCAAATATGACATCTCTACTGATCAAGCACTTTTGATTCCCTGGTTCAATACACCATAGTCTAAACCCTTTAACTCCTTGAGGATATCCCAGGAAAATACACTTTAGAGCTCTTGGCTCTAATTTGTCTTGCTTTGTGTGTGCATAGGCTAAGCAACCAAACACCTTCAACTTTGAGTAACTAGCTGGTTTCCCACTCCATATTTCTTCAGGGGTTTTAAAAGACAAAGCAGTGGAGGGAGATCTATTTATTAGGAAAGCAGCAGTTGTGACAGCTTCCCCCCAGAAACTTTTGCTTAATCCAGCACTGATCATCATACACCTTACTCTTTCTAGGAGAGTTCTGTTCATTCTTTCCACCAACCCATTTTGCTGAGGAGTACCTGCAACCGTTTTATGTCTCTTGATACCCTTTCCCCTGCAAAACTCATTAAACTCTTCAGAAACAAACTCTAGACCATTGTCTGTTCTGAGGTGTTTTATTTGTTTTCTGGTTTGATTTTCCACCTCAATGACCCAGTCTTTGAACTTCTGTAGTGTGTCACTCTTGGTTTTCAGAATGTATACCCAAACTTTCCTTGAGTAATCATCTATGATTGACAGAAAGTATCTTCCTCCACTGAGTGTTTGCACCTCGGAAGGACCCCAAAGGTCAGCATGTATGTAGTCTAGCTTGTCATTTGTTGTGTGTTCTGACTTGTTGAACTTCAGCCTCTTTGCTTTACCATATACACATGACTCACATAAGTCCATGTGAGTGATTTTATCACCACCGAGTAGATTCTGTTTGCTCAGCTCCTCCAGACCCTTTTCACTTATGTGAGCTAGTCTTTTATGCCAAAGTAGAGTATTATCTCTTTCTTTTGCCATGGAAACTTCTCCCAGGGCTGTATTTCCCTGAAGGAAGTATAGTTCATTTCTTTTGACTGCTTTGATCACTTCCAAGGACCCCTTTGACACTGTTAGAACTCCACCTTCAGATTGAAACTTATATCCTAATGAATCTAACATTCCAAGGGATATAAGATTCCTCTTTAGTTGAGGTACATACTTCACATGTTCCAAGATTCTAACAGCTCCATCAAACATCTTGATCATAACTGATCCAATTCCTTTTACCCTGCATTCAACATCATTACCTAACAGCACAGATCCTCCATCTATATACTTTATAGTTTTGAACCAATCTTTAATAGGACAGATGTGAAATGAACAACCTGAATCTAACACCCATTCAGAGGATACATGGTTTGAGGAGATAGTTAATACCTCAGCATAATCTGTATCATTTTTGGCTTCAGTCATGTCTGCAGTAGGTTTGGCCGGTAGATGTTTCTGATGTTGATTCTAAGGTTTCTTGGGTTGATTCTTTGCCTTGGTGGGGCAATCTTTTGCCAGGTGTCCCACATTATGGCACTTGAAACATTTTCTAGTTTCTTTATCCACTTCCTGAGATTGATCCCCTTTCTTCCAATTCTGTTTGTTCTTCTGATTGGCTTGTTTCTTGTGGAACGCCTTCTTGATAATCAGTCCTTCAGATTGTCTTTCAATCTGATGATTATCAGCTCCTTTTTGCAGCTCTTTGGATCTCATAGCTCCTTCGACCTCCAGCAAGGATAGTTTGGTTTTACTACCAAATAGAAGAGCATCCTTCAGATTCTCATATGATTTGGGTAATGAGTTCAACAGGATCAGGGCCTTGTCTTCATCATCCATGTTGACCTCAATATTTTCCAAGTCATCAAGAATTTTCTTGTATTCATCTATCTGATCTGTGATAGACTTTTCTTCAAACATCTTGTAAGCAAATAACTTCTGTTTCATATATAGTCTATTTGCTACAGATTTTACCATATAAACTTGATCCAATTTTTCCCAAACACCTTTTGCAGTAGTTTCTTTGGATACTTCTCTTAGGGCCTTATCTCCAAGGCTTAAGATAATGGTACTGTGTGCTCTTTCCAGCACGGATTGCTTCTCTTCTGGTTTCATTGCAATAGGGAGGTCATCTTCTCCCTTTAGAGCAACTGCAAGGCCCTGCTGCACCAAGAGAGCCTTCATCTTTACTTTCCACAATCCAAAATCTGAATTCCCGTTGAATTTCTCCACATCAAATCGAGCCGTAGTCATGGCGTTCCCACAGACGGCGCCACTTGTTGTAATTTACCTCAGAAATTACTCACAATGTATCACACAAGAACACTCTAACTACTTCCAGATTCAACTCAACTCAACTAAGGAAGATATGAATTCAGAAAATGAAAAGAAAAGAACAAGAACAATTACGTGGTGTTAGTAAAAAACAACTCCTAATCACACAACACTAAGAATCTGGAATGAGTTCGAAGACTATCAGTTTGAAAATACACAACTAGTTCGGCCAGAGTTGTGGCCGAGATTAACTTGCGCATAACTGGAAATATAAATGAATCACACACTCGTTTTACGTGGTTCGTTCAAGATGAACTACATCCACGGAGGCAAGGCACACCTCAATTCACTAAGATATCCAATCAATTACAGAAATTACACTCAGAAATGAAAACGCCCAATTCTGGAACAAATTAGGGCAGAAAACAATCACTCTCAAATTCTCTCTGTAATCTATGAAAGAAGGAAATTGCTCGACGTAGTGTTGTTCTCCTGGAAGAGAGCTTTCCAATGATATAGGTATTGCAGCTCGAATGTAACTGACCAAGAAGTTCTAACTGAATCAAGTTGGCATCTGCTACCGGACAAATGTGACGGAAAAACCCGTCACAAATCTGAAACAGACCCGTCACAACTGACGGTTATCCCCAACAACCCTGAACCCGGTTTATTCTGTACAGATTCACTTCTTCATGCTAAAACCCGGTTCATCCATCCGGTTCTTCACCTCCTGATCCCGGTTCCACATTCCCAACACATCCTATTTCAAAGTATAGCTCACTTGATGAGATTGAACACTTCCTCACAAATCTCCACCTCAATGAATCAAGTGTACCTCTACCTGCCTCATCACTGCTTCTGTTAATGCTCTTCATGACATTGCTCCAGCTGCAGCAAGCTCGAGCAATGATCCACCTTGTTTCCAGGTACACCCTTTGTAAGAAAATCAGCAGGATTATGCAATGTGTGTACCTTCTTCACCTCCACAATCCTAGAATCTATGATATCTCTAGCAAAGTGTAACCTAACATCAATGTGTTTTGATCTTTCATGAAATGCTTGATGTTTCACAAGATGTAAAGCACTCTGATTGTCACAGTAGATTACCACACACTTCTGCTTGATATCCAAATCTCTTAACACCCCTTTCAACCAGACTGACTCTTTGATAGCTTCAGTTAAAGAGATATATTCTGCTTCTGTAGTTGATAGTGCCACAACAGATTGTTGTGCACTCCTCCAGCTGATGGCTGTCCCATATAAGGTAAACACAAAACCAGAAATTGACTTCCTTGTGTCCACGTTTGCTGCAAAATCAGAATCAGCAAACCCCTCCAATGCAACAGTACTTCCAGCTACTTTCTTCTCAAATTTCAGTGACATGTTCACTGATCCTTTTAAATACCTCATCACATGTTTCAAAGCTTCCCAATGTTCAACCCCTGGATTTGACATGAACCTGCTTACCAAAGATACAGCATATGCCAAGTCAGGCCTGCTACAGATCATTCCATACATAAGACTTCCAACTCCACTTGCATAAGGGATATTGCTCATCTGTATGATTTCCTCTTCAGTCTTTGGGCAATGTTCTTTGGAAAGTTTCTTCTGTAGATTAACTGGAGTAGAGAGAGGTTTGGCTTCATGCATATGAAACCTCTCCAGTACTTTCTGTAGGTATTGTCTCTGAGATAACCAAAGTACTCCAGCTTCTCTATTTCTTAGAATGTTCATGCCCAATATCTTCTTGGCTTCTCCCAGATCTTTCATGTCAAATTCAGCATTAAGTCTATCCTTCAACCATTGTATTCTGTTCTTGTTCCTGCTGGCAATTAGCATGTCATCCACATACAATAGAAGAAAAACTTTATCTTGCTTTGAACCTTTGTTGAAGTAAACACAACTGTCATAAAGACTTCTTACAAAGCCAACACTGATCATGAAGTCATTAAACCTCTTGTTCACTGCCTTGGACTTTGTTTAAGTCCATATAGTGACTTCTTCAGTAAACATACTTTGTCTTCTTTCCCAGGAACAACAAAGCCTTCTGGCTGTTTCATATATATCTCCTCATTGAGTTCTCCATGTAAGAATGCTGTCTTTACATCCAGTTGTTGCAGTTCCATGTCCTCCTGTTTGATCTTTGATAAAAGCAGCCTGATTGAGCAGTGCTTTACTACTGGAGAGAAAACCTCATTGAAATCAATTCCTTCTCTTTGTGTAAAGCCCCTAGCCACCAACCTTGCTTTAAACCTCACCTGTTTGGATCCTGCTGTCTCTATTTTCTTCTTGTATATCCATTTGGAGCTTACAAGCTTCTGACCTTTTGGCTTTTCCACCAATATCCAGGTTTTATTCTTTTCCAGAGACTCCATCTCTTCTGTCATTGCCTGTATCCAGTGTTCACCTTCCTCACAGTCTAGTGCTTCTTGAAAACTGCTAGGCTCTTGTGATTCCAAGTCTTCAGCAACACTTAAGGCATAATAGACACTCCCTGCTTGGCCATAGAAATCTGGTCTGTTGATTGTTCTTCTAGGCCTATCTCTTCCAATGCTGTATTCCCTGATGTTCTGTGAAGGTCCAATTTGTGCCTCTTCTTCAGATGATGAATCACTTTCTTGTAAATCTTCTTGTGGTTGAGATGTGTGATCATCTTCTGCAGGATGCTCCACCTGAATTGATATCTCCTCTGTTTCTTTGGCACCATCAAATTCTTCCTTAGAGCCTGTAGAAGTGTAAGCCATCACATTCTCATTAAACTTCACATCTCTACTTGTGATTATCTTCTGATTTCCTTTTTCTAAGCACCACAATCTGTAACCCTTCATTCCATCCGGATATCCAAGAAACACACATCTGAGAGCCCTTGCATCTAGCTTGTCTTGCTTGACATGGGCAAAAGCAAGACACCCAAACACCCTCAACCCCTCATAGCTTGGTTTCTGTCCACTCCACACCTCTTCAGGTGTTTTGAACCCAATTACTGATGAAGGTGACCTATTGATGAGATAGCATGCTGTAGCAATGGTTTCTCCCCAAAACACCTTTGGTAACCCAGCATCCAACAGCATACACCTCACTCTTTCAAGAAGAGTCCTGTTGAACCTTTCTGCAACTCCATTCTGTTGAGGATTCATTGGTACTGTCCTGTGTCTTTTGATTCCTCTTTCTTCACAGAAGTTTGTAAACTCTGTAGAGAGATACTCCAGTCCATTATCAGTCCTAAGATGCTTCAGCTTCTTCCCTTTGACATTTTCCAGTTGGATCAACCATGTTTTGAACTTATGAAAGGCATCACTCTTGTTCTTCATCAACATGATCCACACCTTTCTGCTGTAGTCATCAATCAAGGACATGAAATACCTTGCACCACCATGAGATTCTGTTCTTGCAGGACCCCATATGTCAGAGTGAACATAATCTAATGGTTCTTGAGTTGTGTGAGCTCCCTTTCCATAGGGCAACTTCTTGGATTTGCCCAGAGCACACTGATCACAGAACTCCAGTTCTTGATTTCCCAGATTTCCAATTACTCCACTCCTTGACAATTCTTTCAATCCCTTCACTCCTATGTGTCCAAGTCTCTTATGCCATTTACCCATCTCAGAGTTGTTCAAGACCATATCCACACTCCCAACAATAGGTGAACCAATCAAGATAAATAGTCCATTGTGCTGTCTACCTTTTATCACCATTTTTCCATGTTTTGTGATATGCAAGAATCCATCTACTGAGCTAAACTGACATCCACTGGTTACCAAAGAACCAAGAGATAGAAGATTCCTTTTGAGGCCAGGAACATACCTAACATTTGAGATGATTCTGACCACACCATCAAACATCCTTATGCTCACTGATCCAACTCCTTTGACCTTGCATGATTGGTCATTTCCCAGGAGAACATTTCCACCATCTTCTTTCTTCAGTTCATTAAACCATGACTGATGAGGACACATGTGAAAGGAACACCCGGTGTCCAGGACCCATTCCTTTACCATTCTTGAATCAGTTACATTTAACACTTCTGGAGGGTCTTGTTGATGATCAATGGCAGCAGCTTCTGCCCCTTGATTTCCAGCTTTCTTATTCCTCTTAGGACAGTCCTTCTTCAAGTGACCTGGCTGTTTACACTTGAAGCATTTCCTCTTCTCCACCCAGTCATTCCCCTTCTTAGGATTTGAATCCCCAGACTTTGGATCCTTAGCATTCTGTCCCTTCTTGCCTTGCCAAGGTTTCTTGAATTTAACATTCAGTCCTTCTCCAGGTTGCACCATGCCTTTATCACCTTGAGTCTGGAAACATTTAGATCTCAGAGCCTTCACTATTCCATCATAGGATAGCTGATCATCTCTCCCATACATCAAGGCATCCTTAAAGCTTTCCATGGATTTTGGAAGAATGTTTAACACCATTAATGCCTTGTCATCCTCCTCCAATTTCACATCCAGATCTTCCAATTCTTCAATCATCTTAATGAATTCATCAAGTTGATCAGAAATTACCTTGTCTTCAGTGATCTTGAAGGCCAACATCTTCTGCTTCAGGAACAGTTTGTTGGAAACTGACTTTGATTGATACAGTTCTTCCAATCTCCTCCATGCTTCTGAGGAACTCTTGCACCTCGAAACCTCCCTCAACGGTTTATCACCCAAGCACAAGAAGATAAGACTTAGGGCCTTCTTATCCACTGATGCAAACTTAGGTTTCTCATTTTCTTCCCATGACTCCAGAGGTATCAATGCAAGATCAAGGCCATTGTGAACCAGTACTGCGTTCATCTTGATTTTCCACAATGTGAAATCATTCCTTCCAGTAAACTTCTCAAAATCCATCTTCATACCAGCCATTCCTTCTCTTCTTCAAACTGTGCGAGCTGATTCCCACAGACGGCGCCACTTGTTAGTAAAAAACAACTCCTAATCACACAACACTAAGAATCTGGAATGAGTTCGAAGACTATCAGTTTGAAAATACACAACTAGTTCGGCCAGAGTTGTGGCCGAGATTAACTTGCGCAGAACTGGAAATATAAATGAATCACACACTCGTTTTACGTGGTTCGTTCAAGATGAACTACATCCACGGAGGCAAGGCGCACCTCAATTCACTAAGATATCCAATCAATTACAGAAATTACACTCAGAAATGAAAACGCCCAATTCTGGAACAAATTAGGGCAGAAAACAATCACTCTCAAATTCTCTCTGTAATCTATGAAAGAAGGAAATTGCTCGACGCAGTGTTGTTCTCCTGGAAGAGAGCTTTCCAATGATATAGGTATTGTAGCTCGAATGTAACTGACCAAGAAGTTCTAACTGAATCAAGTTGACATCTGCTACCGGACAAATGTGACGGTTTTTTCCGTCACAAACCCGTCACAAATCTGAAACAGACCCGTCACAACTGACGGTTATCCCCAACAACCCTGAACCCGGTTTATTCTGTACAGATTCACTTCTTCATGCTAAAACCCGGTTCATCCATCCGGTTCTTCACCTCCTGATCCCGGTTCCACATTCCCAACACATCCTATTTCAAAGTATAGCTCACTTGATGAGATTGAACACTTCCTCACACGTGGTTCGGATTCAATGAGAATCCTACATCCACGGCATCAAACTCCTCACACCTTTATTGATTCCAAGGAGAAACAATTACAAGAGGTTTAACAAGATCAAAACCAGAAAAAACAGCAAAGCTACAATGCACTCTTCTCTCCTTTTTGAATCTCACTCTCTCCTTCTCCTCTCTATGTCAAACTCTAGGTTGTGAGCTTCTTGATTCACGGTTTTCCACTTATACCAAGCAACCGTCATTCTCCTAACCAATCAAGACCCTTGGCAACCGTCACTCTCTCCCAAATCAGCTAACAGCAAAACAGAAAACGGTTATTGCAATTTCTCGGCCAATGACAACCGTTATTGAACCGAACAGAACCAAACTAACTCGGCCAGAACCGGTTTGAGAACTGAGACGAAATTCGGCCAGTCATGGACCGAACAATGCGTGACTCCTTCTACTTGTGTTAAACTTGACCTAAGTGACTCCAATGATCCTTTGATTGAGTTTTAATCAGATTAAGCTTCTCCTATCTGATATTAAACCATCTTAGATAACTTCCAATGATGATTTGAGCTTATCTCTTCACATCTGAAAACACACACAAAACACGCACTGCACAATAAGTTATATATACTATCAAATTCATGCACACACACCCCTCGCGCACACACACACATGCCTCCTCTCTCTCCCTCCTCGTTACGCACGCACACTGGCGCCAATCCGATTGGCGTCGCCGCAGCTTTACGTGCGGCGCCGGAAACAGGTTGGCGGAATGGGGATGGAAACAATGGGGTTCGTTGGAATAAGAGGCATATACCGATTTAATTGGGGGGCAATGGATTCAATGATGTAACAAAAGGACGTATCTTCTAATGGAGTAACAATATAAACGTATAGATGAGAAACTACCTGAAGTTCTTGTGATCGGCAGCTTGAGTGTTCTTTATTCTTTGTTGAGATGGCAAGATTGATTAGATTGTGGGTGAAAAATGGCAGTAAAGGCTCTGAATCATGGAGAGGGGTGGCCGACGGCCATTTTGAAGAGGAGACTGCATATATTTTTTTCTTTTTTCAATTATTGTATTTATACTTAGGTTTAGTATCTTTGTATTAGGGTTAATGTTGGATAAAGATTTGGGGTTCTCGGTTAGCCGGACTAAATCGATGTAAATCGTGGGCTCAAAGACTCGGGCTTAATAATGAGATGAATGAAATAAATTTCTAAAATGTATAAATTGAATTTTTTATTGAGACATTGAGCTCTAATGAAGGGATGAGTAAATAAATAAATTGTAAGTAAATAGACTTTACAAAATAATAATAATTCCCGATATAATTGGGGTTGGAAATATTAAACGGGCTAAATTGTGGTTAGGCCATAGCCTATTTTGAATTGAAAATATAATTGGTTAGCCCAATTTAATAAATCGATGAATGGATAAATACATTGGAAAATGAAATGAGCTTTCCTAATGAGACATGAACCTGTTCACAAAATATAATTTGGATGGAGACTGGGACATTAATTCGAGACTGGGCTCTTGACTATTTCTTGGCCAATTACTTTGACAGAACAACTAAATAAATTGATTTGTACCAACTAATATAATTATTCTTATAATATATTTCTAATAATTTGGTAATAAGTACCTAAATCTAAAGTGGATCCTGCATCAATTTTACCTATGCTAGATTTCAATTTAAATACTAATATTTTTGTTTCATTTTTTTTTTTTTTATCACAAACGAATATCAAGGCACCACTTTAGAAAGACGTATTAAATTATATATTATCTAAATATTTATACGAGCACGTAAAATAATATTTTAAAATTAAATATTAAACTAAAATTTTGGGATATTACAATAGGTGTTCTGGCAACGGGTTTAGTTCGGGTCTAGCCACACCTTCTTTGGGCTCTTCTCGTGCTGCCTCTTTGCTAATATCCTCACTCATAGAGCTTCTTTTGGGGCCTCCTACAGAGAATTCATGGCACTAATACTTTCCACAAATCAAGATCAGTAGAGTTAAGTTTATTTTTGGCAAAAATAGAATCAGACAAACAAACTTATAAAGGATCATCATCAATGGTAAAAATAAGTTCCCTATGCAAGTAGCATCTAAACAATGAATAGAACTACATGCTTATATTTGATTCACTTCCCCACTATGATGGAATTTTAAAGCTTTATATATAGAAAATGTTAGCTTCTCACCATTCACCCTTAGAGTCAATTTACCCTTTTGCACATCAATTAACGCTCTTCCCATTGCTAGAAATGGGCGACCTAGAATCAAAGGGACCTTTTTATCCTCTAACATATCTAAGACTATTTTTTTTTTCTAGAATGATAAAGTTACCAACCTTTAATAAAACGTCCTCCACAATATCCCGTGAGTAGGTTAAAGACCTATGAGCCTTTTGTAGGGCGATTGTAGTGGGTTTAATTGTGCCTATTCCTAATTTTTCAAATATAAATAAAGGCATAAGGTTGAAACTAGCTCCTAAATTACACAATTTTCTCTCAAATGCTTCATTACCAATCATACAAGTAATTGTAAAACTATCTGGATCCTTACGCTTTTGAGGCAACTTCCTTTGAATTACTGCACTGCATTTTTCCGCTAGACTAACTGTCTCGTAGTCTTCTAATTTCCGCTTCCTTGATATGACCTCATTCAAGAACTTTGCATAGTTCAACATTTGCTGTAGTGCATCAACAAAAGGAATGTTAATTTGGATTCTCTTAAATATTTCTAAGAACTTAGCAGATTGTTCATCTACTTTGTTCCTACGAAAAGCTTGAGGGAAAGGAAGGGGAGGGACATATTTCGGTGCATCAGAGATAATGATAGATTTTGGCTTCACAACCCCTTTTAAACTTTACTTTGGCTCTTTTTCTTTCTCTTTGGGTGCACTTTTTTCTTCCAAGTGATCATTATCTGTAGCTTTCTCTTGGTCAATCGGTAGCTTGGGTCCTTCATATTCTGTGCCACTCCTTAGGCGAGTGGCTTGGCACTGTTCCTTTGGGTCTACTATTGTATCACTGGGGAACTGCCCTCTCTGATGTATAAACCCATGGATTGTGCAATTTGACTCAAGTGAGTCTTTATTTTCTTCATCTCCGCCCCTTGACTAACCATGAATTTATTCAATTCCAAGCTCATGCTATCCATTTTCTTTTCAACCTTCGCAATCTTCTCGTCATATTTGGCAAACTGAGATTGCAACAACTCTTCTTGAGTGGGTTTCCTTCCATCATAGATCATACCATTTGTGATTGCGAATCCCGAGAGTGGTTGGCGTGAATTATTTGGATTGTTGTACAAGAGATTAAGATAATTCCTTGCACCCTGCTGATATTGATTGTACTGCTGCTGGTTGCCTCGGAAGTTGTTGAAGTTTATTTGGTAAACATAGTTAGCATCTTCAATTACCTCCTGCATGGGTGGCTGCTGAGAATTAGACTCGGTATGCTGGCCTAAAGTAACACTACTTAGCAAATTTAACTAATTGGTAATAGCCGCCAATTGAGCCGTAGCTGGATCGGTTGGCTACTCTTCTCGGCTGATTCTCTCATTTGACCATTGCTAACTAGTAGTGGTCATGTCATCTAAGATCGTGAATGCAACCCTTGTGTGCTTTGCCAATATAGATCCACTGATGCTGCGTCTATGAATATCCTTGTAAGCCCAAGCAAGGAAGAAAATATCAATTTTTACGGAGATATCAATGTTTCAATTTAGAGAGATTTCAGTGAAATCTCGATACAACTTTTTTGAAAATGCCGAAAAATCTATTAAAACAGATAATTTATAACGATATTTTACAGATTGTTATAAACCTACTTAAATTCTAATATTTAAACTAAAAATAGAGCCAAATTCATGCATATACAACTAGTTGGTAAATAAGAAACAATACACATGTTGTCCGGCCACACGGGAAACATTTTGAACTATTTTCATTATACATTATTACATTCTATTACCAAAATGATGCCCTATAAGGCTCGATTTGAACAGATGCTCTATCGGTGTATTGGCAATAGTGGTACCAACTCATAATGGTAGCGTAATTATGAAGATAGTCATTAAGACGATTCACATATGTTTCAGGGTCTATCCCAACCGTGTATCCATAGACCGGATAATACGAATTTACCCAAGAATCATAATGTTGTCCTCCATATAGCATTTGAGGGGCTGGGCCATCAGACGTGCTACGATTAGTCCAGGCTTGTTTGACTGATCTTTCTGCAATCTTGTGTGGAAACAAATTAGGATACAGATCATCTCGATCGCTGCTCATACTCAGCGAGTCTAAATTTAATGAGAGGGAAGCTACGTCTGTATTTGAGCTCGTGCCTCGGTTCCGACCATGTTGGCTCGTGTAATATTTCCCAATGGCCCATATCCCTGGACCTCCAGCCCTACTTCCATGGTCTTCATCTTGAGTAGCGCGTGTGTTCAATAGTGAACGGACTCATATCCCCCTGATTTGGGAAGTAATCTTCATTGGTGCCTTTAAGTCCACTACTGCTGCTTCCACTGGCATCACGCCCGTGCTCATCTGATGAGCTCCTCGTATGTCAGTCAGTACTAGCTACACCAACTTTGTCATGTAGGACCTGATCTACATCAATTCCGAACTGGTTGGCCGCTTCAGTGACATGCGGATCAGGATTGCCTTCATCGTCGTCCAGGTGTGCTGGCCGAATCCATTAATAAAGTTGATCACCTTCTTCGTTATCGGTTTCACCGGTGATGTCCACTAAATCCAGGAATTCTTACTCAGCAACCCTATCTGCTTCATCCTCCAAATCTCGGAACTTTAACTTCATACTGTAATAGGAAAATCCGAGTTTTTCGAGTTTCGGATAAGTAAGACGATTTTACTGTTTCATGTGTATCAATGCAAAGGTACTCCAGTTCCTTTCGCATGCAGAAAATTATGCAGTCTGTGCCAACAATCTCATGGCTAGGTGTCTAACTGTTGGTGCTGAACTACCATGCATAGCCCACCAATCGACTGTCAAATTAGCAGTCATTGTCAATAAATGTGTTGTTGTAAATGATATAAGTACTGCCAAGTTTATATCCAATTAAAAATCTACTTACACGCCGGTATTGTATTTCTGGCAGCCACATCAGTACGATCACCAAATGATTTTTTGGCATCACGAAAACAGATGAGTTGCGCAAGTCCACAAAAAAATAATTAGGTAACTACATTACATGGAAAGGAGAAACTAGTAATTTTCAAATCAACTAAGCTAACCTCATTCCCAAACTCTACAACACCGTCGGATTTGGGGTGTAGCATATTGGAAACTTGAAGTACTGCCTGAATTAGCTCTGGATCTTCACCTACTCCTGGATGATACTGGGATCTCGGTAAAGGTAATACACTAAAAATATTATGCAATATTGTTACGAAACCTTAATCATATTCGCGTAATCAAAGTTAAATAGAAAAATAAAAGAATTATTACCTGTTGCATGTAGTGGATGAGGAAGTGTACGATCCCACGTGGACTCAGTTATTCTTGTCATCCACTGTGAGACTCATAGTGATTGGACCTTAGCTTTCATAACCCGAATCAAGTTATATAAGATTGACATAGTTGGAACCACCTTAGTATCAACCACTCGGAGCACCTGATATTCTGGCTCAAACATAGCCACTGCGTGTTGCACTCCGTCCCAAAATGTGTGGTCAAGGACTTGATTTTCCACTTCCTTGCCAACCCTCGTTCGACTTAGTTTATTCGTGGCCCAATCATCACTAGTAAATATTTATTTTAGCTAATTTCTTGTACAGACTGTCCAAGGCGATATAATTAGTCGCAAAATGTGTTGCCCCTAATCTAACAATATCTCCCTGATAGACCTCTTGCATCTTCGCAAGTAACCAACCATGATTATAAATGAAGTTGGTTATTTGTCTTGCCTTAACAACTACTGCTTTGATGCTACCCCTATTGCCAATCTCTTCAAAAATGAGGTCAATGCAGCGAGCAACACACGGGGTCTATATAAGTTATACCTCCGCTGCAGTTTTCTTTCCGCTTTTACATAAGCTGATCCATTATCGGTTACAATTTAAACAACATTGTGCTTCCCTACCTCCAACACAACTTCTTTGAGCAAATCGTAAATGTAGACATGATCCTTGATCATATTTGATGCATTAACGGATTTCAGAAAAGCAGTGGTGCCCTTACAATATACCATGAAATTTATTATGGACATTTTCGTGGTTCGGTCCATCCATTTGCCATAATTGTGCACCCATACATCTCCAATTTTTTCCTTTGCCCTATGATGTATTCCTGCATTTTTGCATACTCCATGTCCATATATTTGTGCTTTATCTCATATAGAGTAGGCATGGGAATGCCGATCCTACTTCTTGGGCACAAGCTATCATATTCTTGAAGTGGTGAGATGAAGCTATGTTCGGTGGTAAATTATCATAAATGAAAAATTTACTGACCACCTTGCCCAACTTTTCCTTAAAGCTAGCACCTGAGAACATACTCTTTATCCTCTTTTGATGTGCGTCGGATGATTTATATAAAAAAGGTGCAGGATGGGGATCGAAGTTCGTTGATCGATCACTCTGGGATCGACGAAATTGGGAAGATTGTATACCCTTTCGCCTACTTGGACTCCCGCCTCTACTACTTCCACATTGTTGGGTTTGGTCTCTTTCCCACTCACTTGCTCTCGAATCTCTAATGGAAGCTTGGTAGTCTCTTTGTTCAGCAGGATTAAGGTCCGGAGGACACGCGATATAATCATCTTCGTCTTCACCATCTCCGTCAACTAATCCATGTGACAAACCTTGCCGTAATTCTGGTCTTATGTCAACCATTCTTTCGGTTTTCTTCCCTTTAGCAATATTTTTAGCATTAAATCATATTACGAATCTCTTTCTTCACTTCCAGAGGAACTTTCTTACATGGGGCAACATTTTTTTCTGGGTCCGTGCCACTCAAATGATATTTGAACCTAGTAATACCTCCGAAATTTACAATTCCAGAAAAGTTACATGTTGTAGCAGCTTTATTACCGGCAATAGGACTACCATATCTCCATAGCATCGCTGCCACTCGCCACTCTTTTTCACACAGTTGTACATGTAGACCACGAATTATTAAAATCTCAGGCTAGTACAACTTCTGCTTAAGTAAAAGGAACTTCAAGCTAAAAGCTAAAATATGAAAGAAATAGTAAAACATATCTATCTACAACGCATTAATTAGGAATTTATTTCGGCTCCCGAATTTATAGTTAGAGATATTTCTATGCTGACAGAACGAAAATAGAACTCATAATATTCACATATATATATATTATTCCTATATATATACATAATATTCCATCCACCCCTAATTTCTGACTAAGTGCAAAGTTTGCGTTTTTATTCTCCAATGTTATCAAATAAATATCATTTGCATTTTTCTTTATTCTCCAATTTTTCGTTCTTTTTTTTAAAAGCGATCAATCCATATATTATGCTAGAATCAAGACCTGTCTTAATTAAACTAAGACCTGACTCTAACTTTACCACTTTAATAAAGCCTGACTAAAATTATAATTTCATTAGTTGGCATGCAAAATGTTGGTGTTCCTTTTCAAAGTAATCTGCAATCCATGGCTTAAAAGAGAAGTGACCTTGGTGCATGCATGTATTATAATAATTAAACAAGACAAAACATAATTAATAATGAAAAACAAAACAAAACCTAATTAAACTCATTCTATAATTGAGGATTCATTAATAATGATGTATTATAGTATTTGTCATATCATATGCAGTAAAAATCATTCGTTTTTTTCAAGGAAGGATAAAAATATTCTAAATTAATATTTTTATTCTATTTCTATATCCGTGTAATATACAGGTGTTATACTAGTATTATCTAAAAAAATGGTATCAAATCAAGTCCTAATACTTTAAGGTTTATTCAAGATGATTGCAGAAATTCTAATTTATAACCAAACTTTGCTTTTGAAACAAAGATTTCGTGTAAAAAACGACTACTTTATTACATCATATATAAAACCTTGCTATATCAAACACCTAAAAGATTGAAATATATATGAAATAAGATTATTCGGACTAAATTCAAACACCAGTCATCTAGTAAATTGAAGTTACCAACATAAAATCAGTTCGAGTTGAATAAAATGGACATTTATCCATGTGAATACCAAAATAAAAATATTCTCAATTCATATTTTTATTCTTTTTCTATCCTCGTGTAATACACGGGTATTATACTAGTATTATCTAAAAAAATGGTATCAAATCAAGTCCAAATCTTCTAAATAAAAGAATTACAAAACTAGAAAGTAATCACTTAAGTTTTACCGCTATTCGTCGGCCCTTCAAGACTGGAGAAGCACTTTTCACTAGACTGGAGAATAATTTTTGCTCTGCAATTCTTCACGCTTAATTGCTCCAGTCGGTCTCTGGTAATTGCTAAAATCTTCTA
Source organism: Ajuga chamaepitys (assembly GCA_958295605.1). NCBI lineage: Eukaryota > Viridiplantae > Streptophyta > Magnoliopsida > Lamiales > Lamiaceae > Ajuga > Ajuga chamaepitys. The sequence goes on along the minus strand of OY282498.1, from coordinate 35,559,574 downwards.
TTGCACTCACCTTCTTTTGCAAACATCTTCTTCAATTTATGGAGCCATGTATACATTTATAATTGGGTTTCATGTCCCATTATGCAATATATGTCCAAAAACTTACATCAATCAAATGTCTTCTTTATAGAATTACAGGCATGACTCATGCTTATACATCTTTACAGCAAGCTAAAGTGAAAAGGCTGGAATTGCAAGCTAATAAATCCAAACTATGTTGCAAAATTTAAAAAAATAAATATATTTCGACGATAAATAGGCGAGATTTTGCCAATAAATATCGCCAAATGATGATGCAGTAAAATGCGATATCTTCTAGCGTGAAAATCTCACGTGATTCTCTTTGATATCTCATGAGATCTCGCAAGATTATATCAAGAAGCTGTTACACTTATTTTTTTATATCGGTCCCCTCTTTCGCGAGATTTCGCCGAACTTTCACGAGTTTTTCATCATTGGGCCCAAGTAGCCCATAATAAAATTTGTAGATATGTTACTTCTCAGTGAATCCGTGCTGAGGGAAACTCCGGAGAAGATCCAGGACCTGCTCCCATGCTGTACTCAATGGTTCTCCATCCAACATTTTGAATTGGGTAATTTCAGTCTGCAGTTGGAGCATCTTGCTCGGTGGGAAGTACTTTAATAAAAATCTAGTGCTCAACTCTTCCCATGTAGTGACATCCTCAAGTGAGTTAAGCCACTGCAAAGCTTTATCTCTCAGAGAAAAAGGAAACAACCTCAATTTGACCTGATCATGTGGTATTTGATTCACCTTTAAGGTCTCTGACACTCTCTTGAACCGACCTAAGTGGACATTGGGGGTCTTCTAGTGGCCCCCCACCAAGCTGGTTCTACTAAACTATAGATATCAAAGCCGACTTGAGTTCAGAGTTGTTGGGATGGATCGGTGGTAATTCAACTCCTCCATAGTTCTGATTGGGTATGGGACCAAGACAGTGCCTGATAGGTGTCTGATCACCTTCGAATTTAGCCTCTGGTTGTAGTTGTGGTTGTTGCAAATTAGTCACTTGAGTTTGGAGAGTAGTCACTACCTCGAACAACTGCCTCATCATCTCTTCTTGGCTCATGTTTTCCGGTAATTCAGCAATCTTATCTAGTGGCTTCAGCTTGTTCTGTATCTACGGGCAGTGGCTTCAATTTTTAGGTAAAAAGACTATCTTATCTTTTCCTTTTTACCGAGTTTACATACGCTACCTGAGATCACAACAAATAAAAACTGAAAATTAAAGTGCAAAAAATAAAATATGTAGTCTAACTTCGAACTATTTACTAGACTAAAACTTGAACACAGTTACTAGTCCTCGATAACGGCGCCAAAAAATTGACACACTATTTCCTAACCTAGTATACTGCAAGTGAACGGTGCTAGAGCAGATAACAGTGAGCAATGGCAATCCCACAGAGATTGTGTCCTATATCCAATTTTGATCAACCCTATCTCGACTCTTGAAGTAAGATGATTTGTTGTTTAACCTAAAACCTAAATTGCATAAAATAAATAATTAAAATAAACAAATGCTTGAATGGAAGAAAGAAAATAATCAAGAAAGATTCAAATCAAATAAAAGATGTATTCTAGGGATTCAATTTCAATTACAATCTCCTATGTTTGATTATACCATTATTCTAGACTTCTAGACCAATTTTTATTGTTTATTAGGCGGCATAACTATTGATTAGCCCTCCTCTTGGACGATGCTAACATGTAGATCACTTATGAACAATTACCACCTCGGGCTAACTATCACAGAAAGACTCCAAAAGACCCTAAAATAGTTCCTACATAGATAGTTCACTCCTCTCGGACGATTATCGATACCTATGCTATATGCTGTAAACTACACTCCTCTCATCTCAGACATTAAATTGTTAAGTATGTCGAGTAAAATCAATTGATTACGTTGATAAATTCATAAAATTCAAACAAGCATATAGATAAAAAATAAAAGTGGAGTCCAGAATAAATAAGACGAAATAAAAACATAGTCAATATGTAATCTACTCTCTAACCTAGAAGACAAAGGGTGTTTAGCTACTCATGTTCATCAATAAAATCCAACAATATCCATAGACAAACATTCTTGAATAATAAAACTAAAGAAAAGCAATAAAACCCAAAACCTTGGATCATGATCTTTGTTTCCTCGCTTTCCTTGCTCTTCAATCCAAGCCTCCAAAGTGTTTCCAATGATATATGATATGAATTTCGGACTTAGAAGGTCTCTATTCATAAGTTTGGAATGGATTGGGGTTGAAACAGGCCAGAAATAGGTCAAAACGCATGAATTACAGCTGGATTGCTTGATGAACGCGACCGATTTACCCAAAGCAGCCGGTTTACCAACTCGACATGTTCTCCCAATGCGGCTGCATTGATTCACATAGTAAATTCCATTTTCCAGCCCAAATTTTACTCGGCCGCGCTGTTGAACTCGACTGGTTTGGGTCTTTTCCGGGTCTGGGCAGTTTTTGCTCGCCCGGTCTATCTTCTAACTCCTTTTTCGATCGTTTTCGCCCCTAATCAACTTGTTCTTTCTCTTCCAGACCTTGTTCCAACACTTTTGGTCCTAAAATATACATTTTTCACTACAAAACAAGTAAATACACCATTCAACTAAGATAATCAAATATAACATAAAACAACCGTTTATATGCAAACAATGCTAAATTACTCACATAAATCGATCTAAATGCATACATAAACAACATGTATAAAGAAGACAAAAGAGATGAGAGGAGAAGTCTCTAGAGAGGGAAAACGAGGTTATCGTGGGGATTAGGCAATCCTACATAGACCTAAATTTGCAAACGTTGGCTGCAATGCAGGAAGTGATGGAAAGATTTGAAGTTACGATTTCAGCTACTTAGCAGTAAGTACAACATCTACGCTAGATAATGGGAAAAAATGCTTCTGGGTCATCAAACCTCCTAGATTTGTTTGTGAAGCAGTAACATTACTTCCAACGAGCATGAGAGACCTGAAAAATCAGTTTATGAACGAAGCACGAACTTAAAGAAAGTAGATGGAGGAACTTGTCCGGAAGTTCAATAGCTACATAAATAGACATTTTGGCCTCACATCCGGAATGAAGGACAAGCTGAAAGAGCAGAAGGACGACTTACAGTCCTTAAAAGAAGAAATCTCCCTACTGCGGCAGGAAGGCCGAAGACATAACAATATTGTATGATAACCAGAGGATGATGGAAGTGGATACTAGAATCAATATTGATGATGTCAAAAAGAGGGAAGAAGAGGCAAGGAAAAGACACGCTGAACAACAACAAAGGGAACAACAAGATTGGTTCATTATTGAATAGCGAAGGCAAGATTAGAAGACCAAGGAGAAAATGAGAGAATAGAAATCTCGCGAGCAACAAGAGGTTGAAAGATCCTTGCAGGAGTTAGCAACAAGAGTGCCGAATATACTTTATAAAGAAAACACTGAACTCCATGAGATCTATCTTGCTACAAGCATGGTCTCGGACCAACCTGTTCACAGGAAGCAGCATGTCACCTCAAGAGAAAGAAGACAGGATGCCACTCTATACCTATCAATTCTCTCGATGTACCAAGATTGGCTTCTGAGTCTCTCTCATGAGGAATTAGAGGAACTTCGTGCGTCTCAAATCCCAGAAAAGGAGAAATCCTTCAAAATATGAGATTGATAAGTGGAGGATGGCTGAAATTCTCAGATTGAGTACCTACTGGATGAAGGAAAGTACAGAGATGTCGAAGGTTCAACTAGAGATAAACTGAGTGCATACTCGAAGGATTTACTCACTGGTAGACTTCCTTTCCAGATTGAGCTTAGCAGAGTGAAGTGGAATCCCTACAAGATTTCCTCTTCTGATGAATGGTGGCAAATGGAAGATTTAACACCAAAAATGTTGCTTACCTACAGAAACTTCGGACAAATCATGCACAATGTATGATGGAGGTACACTGGGAATGATCCTGATAGATCCAGGAAGAGTAAGGGTCTGAGAGATGAAGACAGAGCAAGAGGAAGAGGCAAAAAGTGTGCCAAGCAGAAATTTATCAAACGTAATTGGAGAAAAAGGTCACATGCTATCAGGTAAAAAAGTATTTACACCTCTTTGTGCTCTGGATGTAAGATTGTTGTTATTTGGCATGTATTGATTGAAAACTGTAATAGATAGAATATCTAATGAAACAGTTACCATTTTGCCATCATCCTACGACATATACTTACCTTTTGATGAATAACTGTTTTGAACTAACAGTTTGTTGTTGTGTGACTTTAAGCATTTTATTGCTTAAGAGTTTTGACATCATCAAAAAGGGGAAAATTGTTGATTGTAAGGAAGGAGCTAGTGATACCATGAATTTTGTACTTTTTTGCAATAGATAAGGGCTAGTACCACTTAGGCTAAGTCACATCAAGCACACTGCAATAACATGAAGGTTACAAACAACAAGAAATTCCAGGGAAGCAGTAAGGAAAGAGAATCTGCAGCAAACACCCAGTTTAGTTGCTTATGTCAATCAAGCATACAACATTGCTTGCAACAAAGAAGGTACACCCAACAAGAAAGCAACGGTCATGTCCAAAGTGTCAAGGTCAAAGTTAAAGTCAGAGGATCGATTTAAAAAAATAACCAGTAGAGACAAGGTTCAAACCTTGTACTGACTCTCCAATTACGTGGGGACATTTTACCTAATAAAAATCAAAAGCAACACTAGACACTGACAACAAGCCGCAACCACTCTTACCGAAACTCCACGGAAAGGACAAACGACTCTAAAGTCGTACAAGGAGCATTAAATATCAACAGGATTATTTTCTCGTTCTTCAAATGAAAGATATCTCAACTGCTAGAAATAGAAGGAGATGGATGACGAAGCAGAGGCTACCGAAACAAAGAAATTAAAATTACTTCGTATCAAAGCACTCAAGCATTCTGTTCAAAGCTTAACCACATACAACAGTCTAATAATCTTTCAAATATCTTGTGCAAAGTAAACAAGAGCAAAATAGAAAGCAGCAAGGGTATTCTAGTGAAGATTCAATCTGTAACCTGATTCTCAAGTCAAGCTAGCTCTCAAGCTTTGCCTCGGTCCAAATCCTTCTAATAACCAGAAGCTTGCTCACATTTTAGCTGATATTCAAGTCTAGTGGCAGCTAGGGATGTAAACAAATCAAATAATTTTAATTCGATTCGTGATTTGAATTGGATTAAGATGATTCTGATTCGGAAAGTTCGAATTCGAATATGAATTAATTTTTAGATTTGTATAATATTCGAATTCAATACAAATATAGTTGTATTAGATTTGAATATTTAATTCGTTATATTATATATTTTAAAAAATTAAGTAATATGCATGTAATATTAAATAAATATATATATATATATATATATATAAATAGTTTCATATATAATATATATTATTAAAAGTTGTAACTGAAAAAAAAGTTCAATGTGAAAGATTTGTTTTATTAAAAAAATATAAAATATCTAAAAATAAAAATAAAATTATCTTTTTAAATCTCGAATCGAATCGAATACGGTTGGATACTTTTCACAAATAGAATTCGAATCACCTTCTAAAATTCGATTAATTTCCATTCGAATTTGAGTTCATATTTACGAATTCAAATCGATTTTCCTAGTATTTGTTTCGATTCATTTACAACCCTAGTGACAACTACCAGAAGTTGAAAAAAAAAACTTTCATTAATCAATCTCACAAGCTTTTTTTAACAGGGAGTCTTTGTTTGAATTCAAAATTCAAATTAGACAAGGTGTTCTGAGGAACGTGTGTATAGTAGATGAGTAGCCTTCCGAGGATAGGCAAAAACTACATTAAGGAGCTAAGGTGGGCTTAGGTTTCGGCGTAGCTAAGTTTGTAAAGTGTGAACATCTTAGTGAATTTTCCCTGTGTAAGGGAAGAGTGGACGTAGAAGGATTACCCCCACCTTCGAACCATTATAAACTTTGTGTCTACTTTTATTTTGCTTTTACTTACTGTTGCTGACATATGAATTACATACTGCATTGATTTGTAAGAAAACAGACTTGTATAATATTTCGCTGCATAAAACTCTACCTGAGCATTGCTTATTATACGTACCCTAAAACCAGTTTGCTTCGTGCCTACTACCATAAAGTTAACTTACTGTAATAGCTTTGTTGTAAGAACAAGTTTCTTACAGTAAGCAGCAAACTTCTGCTCTTAGTGTTTTAAGAAAAGATTGACTTAGAGGTTTATTCACCTCTTCTCCCCTCCCCCTCCCCCCAAACCTCTACCCTTTGGGACCAACACATGTACACGCTGCCGCATTGGTTGGATTTTGAAGCGTATTTCTAGGAATTTATTATTGTCCCGTCAATACATTTCCTCTCTAGCTTGCATCTTTAGATCTATAAGACTTAATATAACGAAGGATTCTACAAGGTCGTGTAAAACCTTCAAATTTACTCTATCCATCTTTATTGGAATAAAGTCTTCTTTTTTTTAAACGCTATCAATCTTTCACTATCGCTTGACTCCTTTCTTACTTCAATAGCTTTTCTTTTCTGATGTAAAAGAGGATATGTACCGAAAGACGGTGGTAGCCATCATTCTTCTCTTCTCCTTGACGTGTTTGGCCTGTTCTCCAAGCTAGCGAATCTCTTCTGAACATCCTAAAGAATTTCGAGGGTCTCCTTCAAGCGTTTAAGGAGGATCTCTGCATAACTCTGGATGTTCTTTTGGACTTCTCCAAAATTTGAAATCCTAGATTTGTCTCCAATGATTTCTTTGCAAGAAAGGCCTCATCATATCATTTCCCAGAATTACAAATGAGAATTCTGGATTTCTGATTGGGACTGGTTGGGACATCTTCTCCAGATCTACTTGGTAGGAAATCTTCCATAGAAGCTGGTGAAGTCAATGAAATCAGCTACATTGCCTTCTACAGGTATCTCGTGTATAATGGTTATTTGTCGGATTTCTCCCCTTCTTTCATCCAAACTCCGCATCTTGAAAGGCTTATGTAGCTAGTTACTAAGCTCACCACTTCTTTTCATAATCTTTCACACCATTGGAAAAATCTCTAAAGAAAACTCGATTTTGTCTTTCCAATATTCCATGTTGTTATTACTCAAGTTTTCATTTTATTCCTGTAAAGCTTTTTTCTCTCGAAATTTCTTTCGGATCAAAACAGCTGCACGGAAATATTTTGACACAAAATAGCTGGCACAAAATAGTACTTAACAATTGGCGACATGAAATCGACTGACCGACGATTTTGAAAAATCAAACAACTTTGACAACACATGCAGTCTGTCCAGAAGAGCATTATCATCCAAAGAGCATTATCCATAATGTCTTTCATGTCTCGATGTTGAAAAAGTATATTTCAGATCCTAGTCATGTAGTTCAACCACAAGCGGTGAAAGTTCGAGAAGACTTGGGTTACGAAAGTAAACCTATCAAGATTGTAGCTCGAGAAGTTAAGAAATTGAGAAACAAAGAGATACCACTTGTTAGAGTAGTCTGACAAGATCATAAGTTTGAAGAAGAGGCATGGGAACGTGAGGAAGATATGAGGAAGAGATACCCCGAGTTATTCTAAGTTTCGAGGACGAAACTTTTATAAGGTAAGTGGGATTGTAACATCCCGATTTTTATCAAAGATGATTATTAGACGTGCATTATGTGGTCATATTCTATGGTGCATTTTAGTGTGATAAGTGTGTGATATTTGAGTTATTTTATATGTTCCTACGTGCTATTGAGTATGTTAATTAGAACACTGATAATATATGAGCCCTTTTTAATTAGTTATTAAAAGTTATTCTTTGTTATAAATTTTAGTGATAATCAAGTACTTAATTAAAAATAAAGAAGAAAGAAATAGAATTAGTTGAGAAAGATTAGGAATTCTCCTGGAAGTGGGATTGTGTATCTTCCCTCAGTTATAAATGCTAATGTGTCTCGCCCTAATAACCCGGATAATTCTACAAGAGACGGAAAAAAAAACAGGAGAGGAAGAAACCTGTTCGCCGAGAAGGGATAATAAGGAGGCGCCGACTGTAGCAGCTGAAGACTTATACTTGTAGGTAAATTACTTATTTTATATCTTGAATTCCCGAAGTACGTAATTAATATGTTTTAGATATTACTTAAGTGAAACGAGAATAATAAAATTTATAGAAAGTAATGATTGTTGTTTGGACTTTCACCAACTTATAGGTATTAGAAAAATTATAATAATCGTTCTTGAATTGGGAGACTGTTTATGTTTATAAACATGTATTCACATATACACATTTATTATAATATGAAAGTGGCTTAATAGCCTGAATTGGAAACAAAATCTTCCAGGTTGACTTTAAGGTCTCTTAATTATGATTCTTGGTAAATAGCAAAGAAAGCACTATGTTTATCAGATTAGTAAATTTGTAAAATTTGTAGGATGACTTTTGGTTATCAACTTTATAGAACTTATTTGTTGGAATTTATACAACATTCATTATGTAATTGATTTTAATGAGGTGTGTTAGTTTATCAGAATAGTAGAACTTAACTAGTTCTTAAGAGGAATTGATTTTAGTACAAAAACCTTTCGAAGTTTTAATGATATTTAATTATCAAATTTATTTGTTAGCTACTTGCAGTGGGTTCAACAACAACAGGGTATGTGATTAATCTGCCTAAATATTAGATTTACAATTGTAGGTATGCTAAATTATTATAATGCTTTATGATTTAGATTCGGTTGAGAAAGCTTAGTACGGGTTTAGAGATTTTTTTTTGTATTGTTGAGCTTTGGACTTCAAGGTAAGTACATCTCTCACCTGCAATATGAGGAATTATATTATTTGAGAAGATGATTCAATTGTTGAGCAACTTCCATGATTGTTTTGCTTGGATTGTTGTACGTGTCAATTTGTCAGGACCTGTTTGTTTGTTCATTTACGTATTGAAGTTGAATGAGAATTGTGTGCAAATATGAGTTCATTTGTATTAAGTGAAGATAAAAATTTTGGAAAAGTATATTATTATTTTTATATATATGGACTGGTACATGGGCACGAGACCGCCCACAAGGAGTTTTGGGTATGAGATCACCCATTTATGAGTTAGGGCACGAGATCGCCTTACGAGTTGAGTTGCTCTATTAGGATCCAGTGACTAGCTACCCTGAGTCTTAATGGAGTTTCGTGCATTGATACAAGTTCGGGCCCAAAGTATTTTTTTATTATATATATAAGAGTTGAGTCATTAAAGCCATTTAAAAGGAGTTTGTTGAGATAAAAACAAAGTTGTTGTGAGATTATGATGTTACTTACTAATAAAAGCTTATAGTTTATTTTACTTCATATTGCAGATAAAGGCAAGGGTAAGATGTGTTAGAAGGAGCAAGGCGGTGTGCAATGGTAGGGACGGCGGAACCTCGGAGCTGGTCGTGAAAGATTTCTTATTATTTTTATTATTCGTTTAAATTGTTAAGTTGCAAGTCTTATTTACAAATTTATTTAGCTAGTTGGAGTTGGTGAGGGTTTTCATATTTTATTCTATTATTCGAACTTGATATTTGGTTTCGAGAGATGTTTCAGTTATTTCCGCATTTTGAGAAAGTTGAAGTTATTTCAAAATTTCTTGAACGTATGTTTTTAATTTAAAATAAAGAAAGAAAAACTTTTGAGAATTTATGGCAATACTGCGTTGTGCGTTGAGCACTTGAACAATAGTAGATGTGACAGTCCGCTAGTAAGGGGGTGTTACAATATGGTATCAGAGCTAGTTTCCGTCGCTCCCTCACACTACGATCGAACATCAGTCTTGCCGCCTTTCAAGTAAGAAGTATATGTTTCTTTTATTTGTATCTGCAAAGATTATTAGAATGTTGAGTATTTCGAGTATACTTTTAAAAAGAAAGAGCTTGAATGGTTATGCCTTAGTTCCATGTTCCTATAATGTTACGATCTGAAGGTTGTTAAGAAAAAGAAATGGTGAGAGGACGTCAAGCTGCTAGAAACCGCGGTGCAGCAACACCACAACCAAACATGCAAGATATGTTAGCTCAGCTTCAGCAACAAGTTGCTCAACAACAACAACTCATTGAGAATTTGATGGCTAATAATCAGCAAGCTAATCCTGAGGCACCACCTGCTCCCAATGATGCTGCCCCACCTGCTCCAAATGTTGCTCCACCTGCTCCTAATGTTGCTCCACAGGTTCCTCCGAGAGGCCCAACAGTAGGAGTGAGACAAGAGTCTTACTTAATTCAATGGCAGAAATTGAGACCGGAGAATTTTACGGGGACAACTGAACCATGGGATGCTCAAGCATGGTTTAAGACCCTTGAAAGCATTGTAGAATTGCTAGACTGGCCGGAGAATGAGAAAGTGAAGTGTGCATCTTTCTGTTTGACAGGAGATGCTAGAATGTGGTGGGAAATAGTGAGGATAAAGAGAAACATCAACAAGATGACCTGGGCTGATTTCGAGAAAGAATTCTTTGAGGAGTTCTTCCATATGAAGGTGACCAACAAACACTATGATGAGTTCACTGAATTTCGGCACAGAGACTTATCTGTTGAGGAGGTTGTGAGGAAGTTCAATAGGCTAGCTCGTTTATGCCCAGAGCTAGTCAGGGATGATAAAGAGAGAGTTAGGTTGATGCTGAAGATGTTACGACCAGAGATAGCTCTGAATGTGACTGGTGGAGTTCATCGACCCAGGACTGCGGAAGAACTGATCAGTAGTGCCTTGACCACGGAACATTATCTGAATGGAATGACGAACTTACAGCAGAAACAACCATTCAATGAGAATCGTAACCGTGGAAATTTTGGGAGCCAGAGACCTCAGGGGAACAACCAGAACTGGAAAGGGAATAACAATATCAATAATAACAAAAGGAAGCACTGGGATCAGAAGCCTGTGGCAATTAAGATAGAAGGAGGGTCAACACATAAGCAAGCAAGGTTCACTCCGTGCCAAAGTGTGGAAGGATGCACCCAGGGGTTTGTCGGCAAGGCATGAGCGGGTGTCACTATTGCGGTATGGAGGGACATATTTCCAAATTCTGTCCTACCAAGGCCAATCTACCGCAGGCACAACCGTCTAATCAGTATAAGAGCAGACCTTCACAATTACATCAAATGCAGTCGGTGCTCGAAGGACCTTTGATTGGTCAAGGAAGACTTGAGGCACCACCAGCGACCGCCAATGCTCGTACCTTCTCTCTTACAAAGGAACAAGCAGCCGAGGCCTCCACAGTTGTCACAAGTCATTTACCCATCTTTGATCATATTGCTACTATATTGTTTGATAGTGGAGCTACGCATCCATTAATATCTCTGCACTCTTTGCAAAGAAGTTAGATAGACCTATGGATGTTTTAAATTGTAATTTCTCCACGGCTTTACCTTCTGGAGAGGTGATGTTGTCCATAGATTGGCTACGTGCGGTACCAATTTATGTTTCCAAAAGGGAACTTTTCGGTGACTTAGTAGTACTTGACATGCATGACTATGATGTTATTCTTGGGATGGATTTTCTGAGTAAGTACGGGGCAGTACGGACTCAAGCATCTCTTTGGCTTGAGTGTCGTAAGCGGAAGGTAGTGTTCGAGCCTGAAGATGGATCTCGATTTGAGTTCATCGGTGAACCAAAGAAAAGAACCAAAAAAATGTTGTCAGCTGTAAAGGCCCAAAAGATGTTAGCTAATGGGTGTTCAGGATTCTTGGCCTACGTGGTGGATACAAGGAAAGAAGAGCGAAAGATGGAAGAAGTACTGGTAGTTCGCGATTACCCTGAAGTATTTCCTGAAGAGTTGCCAGGTTTGCCACCTAGAAGAGAGATTTAGTTTGAGATCGAGCTAGTTCCGGGTACAGATCCAATCTCAAAAGCACCTTACCGCATGGCTCCAGCTGAACTGAAAGAGCTTCAAGAGCAGTTACAAGAGCTACTTAATAAGGGCTTAATTCAACCTAGTCACTCGCCTTGGGGAGCTCCGGTCTTATTTGTCAAGAAAAAGGATGGACCAATGAGTATGTGTATTGATTACCGTGAGCTAAACAAATTGACTATTAAGAATATATATCCTTTGCCAAGAATTGATGATTTATTCGATCAGCTAAAAGGAGCTACTGTTTTCTCGAAGATTGACTTACGGTCTGGTTACCATCAATTAAGAATCAAGGAGTCTGATGTGCCAAAAATTGCCTTCTGAACAAGGTACATACATTATGAATTCGTAGTTATGCCTTTTGGGTTGACGAATGCTCCATCAACATTTATGGAGTTAATGAATCGGGTCCTTAAGGAGTTTCTTGATAAATTTGTCCTTGTCTTTATTGATGACATCCTTATCTACTCAAAGTCTCACGAAGAGCATGCCGAACATTTGAAGATTGTTTTGCAAACGTTGCAGAAGCATCAACTATATGCAAAGTTCTCGAAATGTGAATTCTGGCTTGACAGAGTAGTTTTCTTGAGTCATGTCATATCGAGTGAAGGGGTAATGGTGGACCCAGCCAAGGTAGAAGCTATTAGTAGTTGGAGTCAACCAAAGAATGCCAGTGAAGTTAGGAGGTTTCTTGGATTAGCAGGGTATTATAGGAGGTTCGTTGAAGACTTTTCAAGGATCGCATCGCCTTTAACAACACTCACGAGGAAAAACAAAAAGTACGAATGGTCTGAAGAATGCGATAAGAGCTTCCTGGAACTTAAAAGGAGATTGACGAGTACACCAGTCCTTACTATTCCAGAAGGTGAAGAGGGTTTTGAAATCTATAGTGATGCCTCGAAGATGGGGCTTGGATATGTACTCATGCAAAACGGGAGGGTGATTGCATACGCTTCAAGGCAACTCAAGGATTACGAGAAGAACTACCCTACCCATGATCTGGAGTTGGCGGCAGTGGTCTTTGCCCTAAAGATATGGAGGCATTATTTGTATGGGGTTCAATGCAAGATTTTTACCAATCACAAGAGTTTGAAGTATTTCTTTACCCAGAAGGACTTGAATATGAGACAACGTAGGTGGCTTGAACTGGTTAAGGATTACGACTGTGAGATTCTTTATCACCAAGGAAAAGCAAATAAGGTCGCTGATGCTTTGAGCAGGAAGACCTCCGCCACACTAATGTCCTTGTCTTAGCTATCTCAACCACTACAGAAGGAAATGCTGGAGTTTGGAATCGAGATGATTAGTGGACAACTTTCCACTTTGACACTAGCGCCGGCATTGTTCAATGACATAAGAGAGAAGGAAGAAGCGGACCCAAATATGTAAAGGATAAAGCAGGAGATGCAAGAAGGGATGAGTGAGGGTTTTCGAATGTCTAACGACGGGATGCTCTACTTTGGTAGTCGTTTGTGTGTTCCCAACGACGAGGAGTTGAAGCGGAAGATATTAGAAGAAGCTCATGGTGCACCATAATCAATACACCCAGGATCCACCAAAATGTATCGTGACTTGAGAAGTAGTTTTTGGTGGTTTGGAATGAAGAAAGATGTGGCAAAGTATGTCAGCACTTGCTTGACTTGCCAGAGAGTAAAAGCTGAACACCAGAGACCAGGAGGAGAGTTACAATCCATACAGATACCGGAGTGGAAATGGGAGGATATTGCCATGGACTTCATAGTTGGGTTGCCGAAAACAAAAAATGGCTACGATGCAATTTGGGTGATTGTGGATAGATTGACAAAGTCAGGACACTTCTTGCCAATCAAGATAACATATTCAATGGAGCAGTTGGCTCAATTGTACGTTAAGGAGGTGTTCAGATTGCATGGAGTTCCGAAGACGATCATTTTTTATAGAGACAGTCGTTTCACTTCTCATTTTTGGGGGTGTGTCCAAAAGGCTCTTGGAACCAAGTTACATTTTAGTACTGCTTTTCACCCTTAGACGGACGGACAGATAGAGCAGACGAATCGAACCTTAGAAGATATGCTCTGAGCTTGCACCTTGGATTTTAAAGGGAGTTGGTGTAAATATTTGTGCTTAGCCGAATTTGCTTATAACAACAACTATCAATCCACTATTGAGATGACACCTTACGAAGCCTTATATGGGAGGAAGTGCAGATCGCCTATTTGTTGGCATGAGCTTGGAGAGAGGAAGAATTTGGAGTCGGAGATAGGACGAAACATGGAGATCATAGTTGAAATGACTGAGGCCATTAGAATTATTCGTCAGAGAATTGAAACCGCTCAAAGTCGTCAGAAAAGTTATGCTGATGTTCGTAGAAGACCTCTTGAGTTTGAAGTGGGAGATGCAGTTTTTATTAAAGTAGCTCCAATGAAGGGGGTGATGATATTTGGTAAGAAAGGAAAGCTTAGTCCACGTTATGTTAGACCGTTTGTTATCACTAAGAGAGTTAGGAAGGTAGCCTACGCACTGGAATTGCCTCAAGAGATGTCGGCTATCCATAATGTCTTTCATGTCTCGATGTTGAAAAAGTATATTTAAAATCCAAGTCATGTAGTTCAACCACAAGCGGTGAAAATTCGAGAAGGCTTGAGTTACGAAAGTAAGCCTATCAAGATTGTAGCCCGAGAAGTTAAGAAATTGAGAAACAAAGAGATACCACTTGTTAGAATAGCCTGACAAGATCATAAGTTTGAAGAAGAGACATGGGAACGTGAGGAAGATATGAGGAAGAGATACCCCGAGTTATTCTAAGTTTCGAGGACGAAACTTTTATAAGGTAAGTGGGATTGTAACATCCCGATTTTTATCAAAGATGATTATTAGACGTGCATTATGTGGTCATATTCTATGGTGCATTTTAGTGTGATAAGTGTGTGATATTTGAGTTATTTTATGTGTTCCTACGTGCTATTGAGTATGATAATTAGAACACTGATAATGTATGAGCCCTTTTTAATTAGTTATTAAAAGTTATTCTTTGTTATAAATTTTAGTGATAATCGAGTACTTAATTAAAAATAAAGAAGAAAGAAATATAATTAGTTGAGAAAGATTAGGAATTCTCCTAGAAGTGGGATTGTGAATCTTCCCTCAGTTATAAATACTAATGTGTCTTGCCCTAATAACCCGGATAATTCTAAAAGAGACAGAAAAAAAACGGGAGAGGAAGAAACCTGTTCGCAGAGAAGGGATAATAAGGAGGCGCCGACTGTAGCAGCGGAAGACTTATACTTGTAGGTAAATTACTTATTTTATATCTTGAATTCCCGAAGTACGTAATTAGTATGTTTGAGATATCACTTAAGTGAAATGAGAATAATAAAATTCACAGAAAGTAATGATTGTTGTTTTGACTTTCACCAACTTGTAGGTATTAGAAAAATTATAATAATCATTCTTGAATTGGGAGACTGTTTATATTTATATACATGTATTCACATATACACATTTATTATAATATGAAAATGGCTTAATAGCCTGAATTGGAAACAAAATCTTCCAGGTTGACTTTAAGGTTTCTTAATTATGATTCTTGGTAAATAGCAAAGAAAGCACTATGTTTATCAGATTAGTAAATTTGTAAAATTTGTAGGATGACTTTTGGTTATCAACTTTATAGAACTTATTTGTTGAAATTTATACAACATTCATTATGTAATTGATTTTAATGAGGTGTGTTAGTTTATCAGAATAGTAGAACTTAACTAGTTCTTAAGAGGAATTGATTTTAGTACAAAAACCCTTCGAATTTTTAATGATATTTAATTATCAAATTTATTTGTTAGCTACTTGCAGTGGGAACAACAGCAGGGTATGTGGTTAATTTGCCTAAATATTAGATTTACAATTGTAGGTATACTAAATTATTATAATGCTTTATGATTCAGATTCGGTTGAGAAAGCTTAGTACGGGTTTAAAGATTTTTTTTTTTTTTTATTGTTGAGCTTTGGACTTCGAGGTAAGTACATCTCTCACCTGCAATGTGAGGAATTACATTATTTGAGAATATGATTTAATTGTTGAGCAACTTGCATGATTGTTTTGCTTGGATTGTTGTACGTGTCAATTTGCCAGGACCTGTTTGTTTGTTAATTTACGTATTGAAGTTGAATGAGAATTGTGTGAAAATATGAGTTCATTTGTATTAAGTAAAGATAAAAATTTTGGAAAAGTATATTATTATTTTTATATATATGGACTGGTACATGGGCACGAGACCGCCCACAAGGAGTTTTGGGTATGAGATCACACATTTATGAGTTAGGGCACGAGATCGCCCTAGGAGTTGAGTTGCTCCATTAGGATCCAGTGGCTAGCTACCCTGAGTCTTAATTGAGTTGCGCGCATTGGTACCAAGTCCGGGCCCAAAGTAGTTTTTTATTATATATATATATATATATATATATATAAGAGTTGAGTCATTAAAGCCATTTAAAAGGAGTTTGTTGAGACAAAAAGAAAGTGATTGTGAGATTATGATGTTACTTAGTAAGCAAAGCTTATACTCCCTCCGTCCCAAGCTAATTGTCCTACCTTGGCCTGGCACGGAGACTAAGAAAAAACAGATTTTGTGGAATCTTTGACTTTTTTAAAGGTGGAGATTGAATGTGGAGATTTTGATGGTGGAGATTGTGGGAGAATTTGCCATTTATGGAGTAGGACAATTAGCTCGGGACAAATAAATAAGGCAAGTAGGACAATTAGGCCGAGACAGAGGGAGTAGTTTATTTTACCTCATATTGCAGATAAAGGCAAGGGTAAGATGTGTTAGAAGGAGCAAGGCGGCGTGTAATGGTAGCGATGGCGGAACCTCGGAGCTGGTCGCGAAAGATTTCTTATTATTTTTATTATTCGTTTAAATTGTTAAGTTGCGAGTCTTATTTACAAGTTTATTTAGCTAGTTGGAGTTGGTGAGGGTTCTTTATATTTTATTATATTATTCGAACTTGATATTTGATATCGAGAGATGTTTCAGTTATTTCCGCATTTTGAGAAAGTTGAAGTTATTTCAAAATTTCTTGAAAGTATGTTTTTAATTAAAAATAAAGAAAGAATTTTTTTTGAGAATTTATGGCAATACTGCGTTGAGCACTTGAACAACAGTAGATGTGACAGTCCGCTAGTAAGGGGGTGTTACAACATGACCCTCTATTCTTTATATGATAAGGGGCCGTTTGGTAAGCCTGATAAGGCATAGATTGCTTACTCATCTGGGCTTATCAGCTTGTTTGGTATCCATTTTTAATAAACAGGCCGGCCCTATATTAGCCAAGGCCCGGTCTTGGTTTACTGTTCCTCTTTAGCAAATGAAACGCGCAACACAGCCACGATTGCCACCATGGGCATGTACAGTTCCATCGATTATTGACTCGAAATTACGGAATATTATCGCTGCCTGACCTCTTCCAAAATATCAGATGTCGTCGAATCCCCAAATTGCAAAAACCCAAATCACGCAAAACCTGTCCAATATTTCATCTCTCTCTACAGACCAACCTATCCAACTCCAGATTTACACCTGATTAGGCTGCCGACGTTCCCTCAGGATCTCCATTTTCCAGATCTCAGGTAACTTTTGTGTATCTGTCACTCTCGTCTAACTGGCCACATTGTCGTCTTTCTTATTTCAATCTTGCTGATTCATTTTTTTTTTTTTTTCAACTATGGGAACAAGATTTGCAGATTTCAACAATTTCTTGTTATCTTTAGCTGGTTTCTTAACATCGCTGCGGACCGGAGGACAGATCCGCAACAGATCCGCAAGATAGGTAAGATTAGTTCTATTGTTTAAATTTTTTTTGGGTTATTTTTTTCCGTATCATGGATCTAAGACAGTGGGAATGTCTTACGTAGTTCATGTCTTTGTGTCTAGATTTTTAGAAGAATATCATATATTTGTTTTGCATTACTAGAAAGTAGAACAACAAATTGCTATGGATATGGGTCGGTTGTAGGTACACGATGTATTTGTCCCCCTCTTTTGACGATTTCTGAAGCGGGAGTTCAATTTTTTCTGATTTGATTTAACTAGATGGCTGCTGACTTTAGCACACCATAAGAGTCGGTTGTCTGTTGTTTATAACTATAAATTTTCAGATAGAAGTTTAGAGTTTAATTTAGTATGTTTCATTAGCGATCAAATTTGGGTCTTTTTATGTTTGAATCTATTTGTTGCACCGTCTTGATATAGTCCATTATCCCCCTCAATATCATCGTTCTATGATAAATAAGCCCTATATTTTTTATATTACTTGGCTTTTTAATATAATTCATGGCCCTTGTTATGAGTTTATTATCTTTCGTCTTATGCAGCACGTTTTGTAGACTTGCTAGTAGACCTGCCGTGAAAGGTTAGCGATGTCTCGTTTTGGGCAAAGAAATGCAATTGTGATTTTGTTAGTAGAGGAGATTTTGCAGCATACTCTGATTAACGTATGTATTATTATCGACCTACTATCTAGAATTACAAGGAAAAGAAGACGTAGTCAAGTTGTGCAGACATATCGAATTCTAGAAAGAATACCAGATCAGGTTAAGCATTTGAACATAATTGTAGGGGTTAGCGATGAGTATTGTGTCATAAACCTACGAATGGATCGCAACACATTTGGCCGACTTTGTTTCCTATTACGTCAGTTAGGGGGTCTAGTTGACGGTAAATACGTTACAGTCGAAGAACAAGTTGCAGTCTTTTTAGGTATTCTAGCTCATCATAAAAAAAACAGGATTAAAAAATTTGATTTCTGGCGGTCCGGGGAGACAATCTCCCGCTATGTTCATGTCGTTTTAAAGGCCATACTAAAATTACATGGGATTTTCTTGGTCAAACCCGAGCCCGTACCCGAGGACTGCACCGACTCTCGATGGAAGTGGTTCAAGGTAATACATTCTTATTTATATGAAGTAAAAAATATATATTTGTGTTAATGAAGTTGCAAATAATAGAGAGCCTGTGTTTCGGTTTAGATCTTCTTGTATTGAACCTTTGTATATTTGTTATGTGCTTAGGGATGTCTAGGAGCGTTAGATGGAACTTATATCCCAATCATGGTCCGAAATGCCGATAAGCCTCGGTATAGAACAAGAAAAGGGCAGATTTCCACAAATACTCTAGCGGTTTGTGATAGAAACTTAAGGTTTGTTTACGCTCTACCCGGATGGGAGGGGTCAGCCGCTGATGCAAGGGTGTTACGGGACGCCCTAATTAGAGTGCATGGATTGAAAGTCCCCAAGGGTAGCGCTACTAAACCCTTTCTTATTCCTTCGTTGAAGTGTTTTCAAGTCGAACAAAATTCTTGATGCAAAATACACCTTTTTTCAATATAGGAAATTACTACTTGTGTGATAACGGCTATGCCAATAGTAAAGGATTCTTGTCGCCATACAAAGGAGTGAGGTATCACTTGAAGGAGTGGGGGCCAGCAAGAAACCGCCCTCAAAATGCCGAAGAAGCCTTTAATATGAGGCATACGAAGGCTCGCAATGTAATCGAACGTGCTTTCGGTATCATGAAGATGAGATGGGGTATTTTTAGGAGCACAACATATTATTCGGTGAAAGTTCAAAACAGGCTTATCATGGCGTGTTTTCTGCTGCACAATTTTATTAGGTCTGAGACATTAGTCGATCCAATAGAGCAACTACTAGATTCCCTTCCGGATGAAGAACAAGATGACGGGGACAACGAAGGGTGTATAGATGCTGTTGAAAGCTCTCCGGAATGGAATGGTTGGCGAGACGAACTAGCTCAAGAAATGTGGGCCCACACTAGATAGTTCGAACGATTTCTAATTAAGTTTAGGCGTCATCCGGGTATAGGACCGACTAGTTTATATTGGCCTGTGGGTCCGCGTGTATTAGTCAATGCTTCTAATATTTATTTGCAATTGTTATTCCAAGCCACTAATTTGGATGAAATATAACGTTGGGTTTCAATAGTTGTTTGGTATGGATTTAGGATTGTTGATAACAGTTTGAATATTTTGATTATCTTGTGTAGTGGCCTAAAGATGTTTATTCATATACTTGTCTTGCATCAATCTTTGTTATCATAATTTGTAAATGGAGCTTATATTTTAATGTTAGTGTTAGTTGGTTTCATGCTTCGGTTTTGGTTCAGGTCAATGGACGCACGTGGGGAAGAAATTGATTTAGTTCCCGAATGTCGCTGCGGGAAGGGTAAGATGCTAGTTAGGTGTGCCGGGCAGGATGCATATCACCCGGGACGGTACTACTATAAGTGCCCGAACAATAATAAACATGAAAAATCATTCATGTGGTGCGATGAACACCATAAAAATGAGCCCGTAAATCGTGTTCCGAAGTTTGTACTTAGTCAAGCATATACTGCTAAGCTTAGAACGAGTTCGACACATTCGTCAACCAGTCACAACCCCGGCCTTGTGTCAGAAGTTCAAGATCCTGGACCCCGTTTGCGTGGCGATCTTGAAGCGCAAATTGCTATTATCTTCATGGCTATAGTTCTTCTCGTACTAGGCGTAATTATTGGCAAATTAATTTAAAATTGCCACAAGTTATTTGATGTAGTTCACATGATCAATGGATGATTTGTTTGTAAGCTGTATATTTTATGTGAGGCACTCTCTGTTACAGTATGAATTTAATGTGAGACACTCTTTTTTGTGATTTATATGAATTTGAGGAATCAGAGCTTGAAGGGTGAAAAATAATGTTTAAATTCTATTGATTTGCATTGTGTGAACTCATGGAAAACAGCTAATTACACAAATTAATTTCGAACATGTTGGGATGGTGATGTGCCCGACACAAGGAAACTGGTTTGTGTGGCCAGCTATAGAATCAAGTGTTTGGTTTGTGGACTTTAGCTGCCTCAAATATATAAATGTACCAGGTTTGATCAACCCGTGAACATAGTACTTGTTCTGAATTTTTTTGGCAGATATTTTCATTAAAAGGACATGAGCTAGGTCACAATAATAGGTACTTAGCTATGCTTACATGAAAAAAATTATGTAGAAATGCTTCGACCCTAGCTGCATGCATTAATTTGGCCTTTACTGCATTTGGCAGCCTTTAATTTGTCGTAAGTGTAACGTCCACAATGCAAAGTAACAAACAAATTTATTCGATGTCTTGTAATCGAAAGCGTGTATGAAAGTAGTAAAGATACGTTGAGATATTGTTCTGACCGAACTACTATTTTCCCTCTATTTAAGGCATTTCTATATCACTTACATCTTATTCAATCGATTTCACTAATAACTCATCAAAGTAAAAGGAAATGATACCCAATGGCAATCGTGTTCATGCTCCACGACAAGTCTTGCGTGGTCAGTGGACTGATGCGATTGACTCACGCTTCATTGAGCTTCTTCTACACGAAAAGCGACAGGGGCGATTTGTTCGTAATCAGGACTACGACGTGGCCTTAACTGCTGCAATGGACGGAATTAACACTGAGTTCCAAAAAGATTTTCCATTTCTACAATGCCGCTCTAGGCTTCAGATGCTCCAGCGTAGGTATTCTTTCTTCAGCTGGGTTTCCGACCACAGCGGTGTAACGTACGACCCAACGACCGGATCTTTTGACATTGATCCCTCTGCTATGGAGCACATTTCCCGGGTAACGACCTTTGGCTAAAATCATTTTTCGTACATAGCGAATATGTTCTGGTCAGGCTTACCTACGTTTATTCCTTTTTATTGAATTCATAACTATCGGAATTTTATATACTTGTCTTTTTCTTTTATTTTAATTTATATCCACTTTTACTTTACACCAGATGTCGTCGCCTGCCGACATGAGGTTGATTTCACGTGGGGAGCCAAGGTTGCTGGCTCTTAGGCAACTATTTGAGAACTAAGTGACAAGAGGGGGATGTGAAGCGGAAGATGTTATGTTGTATCCAATGACCAAAGTGACGACTAAATCATCGTGTTCTTATCCTTTTCTATTAGTAACTACGAGAGTTGTATTAAGCTGTAATTTCTATTATCTTGATCGCTATGTTATTTGTACGATGGTACTTGATACATGCTAGTTTTACATGTATATTAGGTCAATTAAATGTCGCAATATGGGACATATGCATGTGTATTTGGGCGAAAAGTGATTAAAATCCATCTTTTGAGCTAGATGACGTGTTTCTGCTTGTTTTAGTGTTATTCAAGTATAAAAAGGCCAAAAAGTCCGTTTGGGCAAGGTTCGGATGGAAAACGAGCAAGAAAAGGGGGAAATAGCAAAGAGATGTTGAAGCATGATCAGAAAGTTTGACTCGGTCGAGTTGCTAAACAACTCGACCGAGGGAGAAATGAAGAGCAAAGGTGAAATTGGTCAGAGACTCCAACTCGGTCGAGGGGGATTTTGCCTCGGTCGAGTTTTCCCAACTCGGTCGAGGCCGATTGTGACTCGGTCGAGGCAGCTTTTCCGAGTCCAAAAATTTGCTTGCGCGTTTTATGATTTTAAGCCCATCTTGGGCCCAATTTGGCCTTAACTATATAAGGAGTCTATGAACATATTTCTGTTATGAATATGAACATGAGTGAATAGTTTCTTATTATTCTAGGCATCATAAAGTAGCCTTAGTACATGGACATGATATACTACTTACTGAGTGGGCTTGTCAATGCAGAGAGATTCCCATAATTAAAATGAGAAAGCTTTTGATTCCCTTTTTCACACAGATTGTTCAAATTAATAATGATGGTACAAATTCCACTTTTGTATATATGGGGGATGCCGTAGGACGTAACAATAACCTATCTCTCTTGTTTGATACATACCAATGTCCCTCGATTCATATATAAATGAACTAACTTGACAAATAAATATATGATAAGAAACATATATAAATCATATTTAAACTGAGAATGATCCAACCTAAAACTTAAATTTCATTGGTCTGGAAAAATTTGATCTTACAATCAAAAGCAACGATAGCTTAATTTCTAGTTTGAATATTGATGTTGACTAACAAATTAAACTACAAGAACACCACCTTATTTTATAATCACACGACAACTTTCCAGTGTAAACAAAGCAAATATCAAATGAACAACTAATTTCGAACAATTGGTTGCCAAAAAATTCCAAAGATAGATGAATACTAGCAAAAAGCATACCATTCCACAATTACAAACCAACCACATTGTCAACCATGTTCTTAGACCAAAATAAGTCAAAAGCTCAATTAAGGTTGTAAGCCTAAAAGTTTGAACCATAGCAGAAGCTAGAACAGGATACAAAAGCTTAATCAATGCATCAATCTTGAGATCGGTTTTTTTTCAAGCAGAATCACAGAGCGCCTAGTCGGAATGCGCTATTACTTCCTTGTATGAAGCAAACGTTCAACATATTGAGGTCTGGCATGTTCGGGCAAACTCATGAAGATCTCAAGACGCTCCACTTTATCAGCAAGCATATCGCACACATCGAATTTATCAGTTAGAGACAGTCCGGGGATATCACCTAGAAGATCGAATACCTTGGTCTTAGCTTTTCCCAAATCGACTTCATACCTAATTCGACTTGCAAGGTTCTCCAATCGTGCATCTGTGTTGCGAAGTTGGCCAAGCAACTCATAAACTCCATCAAGCCCTTGAGCGGTTTTGCGTTTCTTGCCTGTCGTTCTTTCGGTAGGGGCCACCTTATCGCCTTGACAGACGCTATCATCATCTTCAGCACCCAAAATGCCGTCGAGGTTGACATGGTAATCACCGTGTCCCTCGTCTTGTGGCACATTATCATCGTTCATCAAGTCGTTGACCGCATCCATCACGTCCTCTGCACTCTCACCTGTCGCTCTGTCCTTGCCAAAAATCTCTTTCCAATCGTCTAGTAAAGGCCACGCCTTATAGCGCATAGTCCTTGCATTACTATCATTCTGCCAAAAAAAATGTATAGGGTGTTTCAACAAAAAAACTAGATTAAAAAATAAGCTACAGGAAGCACATAATTCTCAACCGCACAGTATATTGATCCACTCGGTCTGGTACAACGATACACACAAAATCAATAAGCACAAGTGATAAACCCGCAATTGAATTAAGAACATGCATATACAAAGTGAATCTGAGCAATTTTTCAGAATGCAATTGTCACACCAGTCCTGCACAATTATGTTGGGAATCAACGCCAACGAGAGTTTAACTAAAATCTTCATAATAAATATGCACCATAAAACTATCTAAATGAGTAACCATTATATGTAATATTGTAATATAAAATCACATAATGTTTGGACGGAACACACACGCATTTGACAGTATTTAGTACTAAAATTTAAATTTACGATATGAACACGAAGTTACGATGTAAACTGAATATGTTTCAAGGTTGATCCAACCTTTACGATGAGGGTCCACAAGTTGTTTTGACAGTCGATCATGTGTGTGCCCTTCAGATTGAAACCGACCCCAGACCGCAATAGCATGGTGGTAAGAGAGCCATAATTCTTCTTCCAAGTAGTGAGCTTCGAGTTGATGTGCGGCATTCCTTGTAGGTCAGTCCCGGGAAATTCTTTCTGCATGGCAGATTCCAACTTGCTGAGGTAACCGGCCCTGAAGCCGTTATCAGACTTCCAGCCCAGCGCTACCAGCTCCTTCAAGGCTGCGATCAGTGTTGCTTCTTCCTCGTTTGACCAAAAGCGTCTAGTCTTGTCGGTTTTGTTACTCCGATCACGACCCACGGTGCAACTTCCCGTTTGCACATCTATCAACAAATAAATAAAAAGATTATGTAAGGTCGCACTAGATAATGCACGAGGAACGACTGTAAAAGGATTTTTTCAACGTTCTAAACTCATGCAATCTCCTACGGAAATCACAATAAATTTGTTTTGCATTCCATCTCGCAAATTTCAGATTGTTTTTCCAACAGAAACAAATAATTACATTTCAGAATACTAATCCCAATTGAAAACACAGAAAGAAAAAAAGCAAAAAACTAAAGAACAGACGGTAGATTAGGGGAGGAAAAGGATTCTAACTTCAAATCGCAATAAACATATACAACAGTTGAATTGAGGCTATCTAAACATAGGTAAACGCGTCGAGTCATCTCCGAAATTGAGCGCCCGCGGCGGGTCAATCCTTTTTGCAATCCTGGGCTCGCTTGACAAAAGCCCCTTTCGGATTCAGCAAAACCATGGCGATTTTCAGGTTCAAAATATGTCTTAGAAAACAATCTTATGTCGCCTAACCCTAATCAAAACGAAATCACATATGCTTGCTACCTCAGCAAATAATCTAATACCTGGATTACTCGAACTCATGATGAAGACTGATTATTGGACGCCCCTGTTGGCCTAAAACTATCGACGGAAGGCAAATCCCACGAATAGGTCTTCGCACCAACTGGGTTCTTTCTTTCGCGAGAGCCCTAGCTAAGAATTGATTCTGATGAAGATCGATTTTAGCAAAAGGGGATTTAACAAGGCTTTTTAATTTTATAAGGGCAGTTTTGTAAAAAGAAGCAAGTTTAATATGGATGCTAGTCTTTGGTACCAAACACCCATTTTAACATAACATATGTTTGTAACTAGTCTACCAAACACACAAACAATGTATATATCACCCCTTATCTACGATACGTATCTTACCTAAACAATCTTACCTTATCTTAACATGCTTACCAAACGAGCCCTAAAAGATAAAGAAAATGAACATGTGTTAAGCTGAGAATCATTATAATATCTCAACATTATAGGATTAAATAATTTAAAATAATTTGAATAAAAAAGAAATCAAATTTCATGATTTACTTTTATAATTGTTTAAGGTTTTAATGTTTTCCCTTTTAAAAAAAAAAATATTCATAAATTAAAAGTGTTTCGAAAAGTAAAACAAAATTTAAACAGACCCGTGAATATTATTCACGGATACTGTACTAGTTTTTGACTAAATAAATATATCCCTTTTAAAGCCAATAAGATATCCAAGTGGGTTTTAGGAAGGTTATCCCCTCTCTTGCTAGTAAACATGCCCTAATTGGACAATCCAGCCTAGAAAAGAGTTCCAATACCTGTTTGTCCTTGAAGGTACCAAATTTTGGAGTTGGCAACAAATTTGGTCTTTTTATGTGCCATAAAATGCGGATGGGACATATTCTGAAGTAGTGTTTATATTATATTTCTACTTTACCAATATACAAAAAATATGCAAAATGACATTATCAATTTTAAGATTGGTAATAGAGTTGATATAGGATATCACTAGAAACTAGTGGTATCTTTTTTTTTTACAAATTCAGATTGGAGTAGGGTCGATGAGAATTGAAATCTGGTCAATTAACTGAGTTACAAGATACTTTATCAATTTTCTACATTCTGAAATAAAAATGTATTTAAGAAAATTGGTAATAAAGCACATTTATTTATGAAAGATGGAGATAAATTCGCCCCCTCACTATGTATAATAGTGCAAGTAGTTCCACGTACATAGGCTTATTATAAAAGTTGGTCACTCTTTTCTATAAATAGTCGTAAAATTCATATAGAAAAATGCAAGTGTTGGAATTTTTGAGTTCATCATTAGGATTTGGAGGAGATTTTAGTATGAATTATAGTGACAATAGTAGTTGACAAGGTGAGGCAACATGGAGTTGAAAACAGCATGAGATTCCACGAATAATTGATAAAATTAAGGTTAAATTTGTTGTATGACTTATGAAAATGGTTGTTTATGTATACATACATCATTTTGGATAGTGACAATCATAAATTTCTGCTAAATCTGCAGAAGCAGGTTTCAGTGTTTATATATTAATGAAGAAATGGTAGTTGGCATCAGCCATATTGTTAAAATGCTATTATTTTAGGTGCAATTATGGGAAAAAGAGTATAGATTCTGACTAAGCAATTACAAGTGGTAGATGCTTTTTCTCAAACTTATCGTTTCCATATATATGTTTTCAACCGTTGCAAGTGCACCCAATACATATCAACAATCATAAAGCATACCAACTTTCATAAAACAAAACTAATAATAATTTATTAAAAAAACTAGTTTTATTTTGTGGTAAGTTGGAATCATTTACTTTACTTTTAGGGAATAATTGGACTGGGATGTCCCCATTTCATGTATAGTTATTATACGTATTGTATTTTTTAATGATTTATCTTAATTAACTAAATTTTAAGGAAAATAAAAAGTCTGAATTTAGTATGCAATAAAACCACAAATTTTACAGTCAGTATGAATTTGTCATACATGTGTATGTAAAATACTCCAACCCTCGTTAAAAGAAACCTCTAACCGAAAATAAAATGATGACACGTGGAAGAATTCCAAAATTATTCAAAAGGAGATTGTCTATTCCAAAATTTATATTAATAGAACTAGAGAATATAATAAAAATTCTAAGCAAATTCAACCTCAATCCAAATGTGAGAAAAAAAGTACAAGAAAAACCAACATATTGAAACACTGTAACTTAGCAAATACAGAGTTCAAATCAAACTAGATAATAACAACTACTGTAATTCTCTTGGATGAAACTAACTAGTTCAAAACACTCTCAGTATCATGACTGATTACATGCATGTAGACGAAAAAAGCCACAAAGTACATAAATATATGAAATATAATTCAAAACAGAGGATCCCAACGGTTGTTAGGGGATGTTTGCAAGCACGCACTTAAGCTAAAAGCCGATCATTTTTTAAGTATAATAAGTTTTTTAATGTTTGCAACAACCATAATCTAGAAGTTGCCGAATAGCTGCTTAAAGGTGCTTCTAAGTTATTTTGAGTATTTTCAAGCACTACGTACTTATAAAAGCACCTTTTAAAAAATACAATCAATTACAAACATCCCGATAGCCTAAAATCTATGAAGCTCAAGTATATTGTAAATGGTTGACCCTCTGATACGTTTATCCTATTCTTCGTTTGGCCAACTTTCATTTCTTGAATATAACTTAACTTAAAATAGGTAGGTTTGCTAATACAAGTTACTCTCCATCCATAATCATATTTTCTTTCTGTGAAAATGATAAAGCGCAATCCGGTATCCAAGAAACCTTAACAGAAAATTACACAAACAATACGAAAGCACACAGGATTTACGTGGTTCGATCCGGAGATCTACGTCCACGGGCAGAAAATCACTCTTGCCGAGGTGTTATTTTCACTAGAATATTGAGTTTACAGATAGTAATTCAATGTACAGAGTGCGAACCCTAATTCAGAGTCCTTTTCTCATATTTATACTCAGCTTTTCCTAAACCCTAACCGAACCCTAACAAACTTCCTATCTTCACGCCCACTTCCCGCTGCATGGCGGTTATGAACGGATCTTTAGCCTTGATTCGCGGAACAAACTACCCGCTGGGCCAACGCGCGTTCCTGGGCCTGCTGGGCCTACGCGTGGTGGGCCTTCACGTGCTTGCTGGGCCAATCAGCGGGCTTTAGTATTAGCCCGACCCGAGCTGATCGGGTTATCCCTATCAGATGCCCCCCCCCCAGCCGAAGCGAGGTAGGAGCTTCGGTTGTCACCGGGGTGGAACCGTAAGCAAGAAGGACCGGGGTCGCTGGCGGGCCGAAGTGTTTATGGAGGACTGAACATATCCGTGTTCCGGGGACTCTGCGGGGTCGTCAGCGGACGCGACGCCGAGCTAGGCCGAAGTGCACGGGGCATATAGCGAGGTACCGAATTTCCCAGAAGCCAGAAACGCGTTGGAAGGATATGACAACCCGGCCGAGGTGGAGGGTACACCGGGGTGAGTATTCTGGCTAAAATGGAGGGAGCACCGGAGTGTGGTGGTATGACCGAGGTGGAGGATACACCGGGGTGTAGTTTGAATCTTCCTGAAGAAGGGTGAGGCTGATGTGATTGGCGGCGCCATTATGAGAGAGAGGGGTGTGAAGTAACACGCTCTGCGAGTTCCAAGAAAGCTGTTCCCCACGCGCCTCGGTAACTGTAAAGCGCGTGAAGAGCACGCATGAATCTCCATCACTGAATTTGAATAGGCTGCATCAGAGCCGTCGGTTTTTTGCATTTATACTGGGAATAACTGCACAGTAACTTTTCATCTCCTTCATTGCGATTCATCTGTTTGAAAGCGGGAAAAAGAGGAAATCTGCATTCGCGATTCATCTCAGACCAAAAACTTCTCAAATTAACCCTTTCGAATTCAAACCAAGTAAGTATGTCTAACTCATCTTCATCTTCATCTAAGGTAGGAGAGGTAGTCCCAGAAGGAATGCCTTATAGAGCACCTCCCATTCGAGTGATCTATCCCATGAATAGTGAAAGTAGACAGGTCCATCGCGGTGACCTTAGTGAGATAAGAGTAGAAGCAGTGAATTTCCCCCAGTGTGAAGAAGAAATAGAAGGATTCGAGGTAGCAGGGGTAAGACCCACAGTGACTGAAAAACAGATTAGGCGATGGGTGCCGAACTTCTTCTTACCCTTCGATTTGGAATTCATTATTCCCGAAGGAAATGACAAAGCCTGTTGTCCTCCCCAAGGATTCATATCCGTGTATATAGATCAACTTGCCGTAGGTTTGAGGTTTCCCCTATGGGGGTTCTTAATAAAATTATTGGATTATTATGGAATAGCGCTGGGACAATTAGGACCTAATGCTGTGAGGCAGGTAGTGGGCTTTTTAGTGGAGTGCAGTAAGGGGGGATTAGTGCCTAGTATTAGCTTATTTAGGCATTTCTTCCAACTGAAGACGATGGGGAGAAATAAGGGTTGGTATTACCTTAACCCCAGGCCGGGTAAAAAGTTTAAGGTTAAAAACCCAAGTAAAATCGAAGGATGGAGAGGAAGATTCATATATGTTAGGCAAAAAGCCATATTACCCAAATGGCAAACGTTAGAGGTGGTGGATAGTGCCCCGGCAGGGGAACCAAAGGGTGCGAATGTGCAGAAAAAAGTTGGTGTATTGGAGTCCAGATTCCCGGAAGAAGTACTAGACGAAGCGGGGTTGAGTCCGTACTATTCCAAATGGGCTGGTGGGACTTCGGATTCCCAAGAGAGCAACACCCCCACCGGGACTGATTCTGACAGGACACCGAGCATGTCTGAGGGGGAGAGAACTAAAACCCGGGCGGAAGTAGAGGGTAGGGCTTTTATTGCTCCATAAGTTGTATAATATAACAATGTCAATCCCTTGAATGTGTGTTTGTCATGTGCAGTGGGCAAGTTCAAGAGTGCTGCCAGGAAGAGTACTGAAGCCAGCTCGGGGGGCCGAGGTGATAGTTCGAAAACGCCGGAGCCACAGAGAATAACACCTGAGGGTAGCCACAGAGCTGATCCTGAAGACAACATTCCCCTTTCTGGATTGACCCCGAGCACCAAGAGAAGGGTCACCTCCCCGGCAACACCACCGCCTCCCAAAAAACTGCACATGACCCCGGCGCACAAGGTATCATCATAAATAATTCTGTTATTCGCTGCACAGACCCGTCATAATAGTAAGTCAATGCAGGGGCAAGGAGTAGAGATATCGGCCGCTGGAGCCGAACTTGAGAGACTGTTGGAGCCTATCCGCGGGCTAGTGGGTAGACTGGAGAAGGAATCCACCCAAGGTAGGGTCGCTGAACTAGAAGCCGAGGTGGCTAAATTAAGAGCTGGCTTCGTGGAGGCTCAAAAAAGCGCTAGAGCAGCTCGGGACAGGGCAGTAGTTGCCGAGAGAGAAGCGGCCAGATTACGCGAACAGGCTGTCGAGGTTGCCATTATGAGAGGCGACCTAATTGCAACCCGGGAAGAGCTGAACAAGGCCATCGTGGGTCAGGGAGCTGTGCTGGAAACATTTGCCGAGAAGCTGATGCAAACAGAGTCATTCCTGAAGTTTCTGAGCACATTCGTGGCTGCAGGTGATACGGCCACCAAAAGCGAGCTGTTGGAAGCCATACATGATAAATACCCGGAGGTCGACATTTACGATGAGGACTTCGGGTATAATTACGATGCAGTCGGGAACGAAGATGGCGCATATTTTGATGCGTTGACGAAAGCTCCGAAGTGGCCACTGATCGAGGCCTTGGCAAAGAAGAACACAATTCTTACTCCCGAGATCATTAAACGGTGCAACGAAGACCAAGATAAGGACTTCTTGGGCTTCCGCAACGGTTTTTATGTAAGGGAACTGAGGAACCGGGCTCCTATTCCCCGCCGAGAGGTGATTGCTACACCCCCCGTTATGATCGAAGGCCCTAGCAAGGCAGTTGAGGGTACAAGTGATGTTGGGGAGGCCCCGGGAGGAAAAGAAGCCAACCCTACCCCCCGGAGAGGTCAGTGACCTCCCAACTCATGAGCAGAATTTAGAATAGAGGGTCTTGTAAAAAGAATGCCATTGTAATTACTTGTTTTGTAATGAGAAACCCGAGTTGTCTCTTTTTGTACTGAAAAATCTTTGTTTGTATGGATAGTAAATGTTGTTACTCTCTTATCCACGCAATGTATGTATATTAATAAAGTCTGAAAAACCCGAGGTGTCTCCTTTGCCAGGAAAACATAGAAAACCCGTATGAAGTAATAAAGCAGCTGAACTCATCAATAGTTTGGCTGCAGAAAGAGCGTGATATGCTGATGTTGCATGAAGTCCCCCGACTATCAAGGAATTTATCCTTAATAGAGAAAAGATATGCCGAGGTGGAGGGCTCATGGAAAGAATCTGCACAACAAATGAGGCAGTACAAAGCACAGTGTGTTTTAAAAGATCTTGAATTAGAACAACTTCGTATCAACCAGCAAGAGTGTGAGCATCTTCTTGTTGACAGCGGACGACTATCAGTGAAAGATATTCAAGCCCGGAGGTCCGAGGTTCGGGAAGACGTCCATCAGCGGAGCAAGCGAGGTGATGCTAATGATCCGGAAATCATAAGGAGCCGGCTGGTACTAGGATTTCTGGTAGAGCTTGAAAAGAAAGTCGAGGCCCGGAATGAAGCTTTGAATATTGCAGAGCAGGGTGAACCAGAGCACAGCCGCAAGAAAAGACGTCGGGGCAAGAAAACAAAGCCCGATATCCAAGAGAACATAGTGTTGGCTGATCAAGCTGTTGACGTTGGGAAAACTGGCATCACACCCGAGGCAATACCAAAAATACCTCAAGAACCGGAAAGAACTCATGCGGAGGAGCCAGAGGCCAGTGGAGCAATAGTTGTGGCATTGGCCAAGGAGATCGACGAAATGCCTGCCGAGGAGTGGGATGCTGTAGAATGGGCGAACACTCGGGAAAGAGAAAGGAGGAAAAGCTCAATTCCGCAGAAATCACCAAATCCTCTTCGGCACAAGACGAGGGAAGTTACAGATAAAACCCCCGAGGTGATGGATCCGTTGGCGCCACTAGAGTGGGGCCATGCAGAATGGGCCAATATGTCAGGGCCAAGAACAAGAACCGAGCACGCTGTAGGTGACCGGGGTCCCCAAATGATGAGTCATCGTCGGAACCGAAGTGAAGCCGAGCATCGTCGGAACGTGCAAGAACCATCCCGGAGGACGGGACATGCTCGATCAGAGACGAGACGACGCGGTTTCGCGTATTGGTTCGGAGAAGGCTCCGAAAAATATAGATAATAACATAGTTAATCGTTAGCAAGATTTGTCTTCTTTTTTTTTTTTTTTTTTTTTTTTTTGTATATGGAGACTTATGTAAAAAACTTCTTGATGTTGTATTATTTAGGAAATAATAAGACTGTTAGTGTGTATATACGAGTGCAACAAGTTATCAATCACTTTAACTGGGTGTTCGGGAACACATTAAGAACTATTAACTATTTTAATTGAGTGTTCGGAAAAATAGTATGGATAAATTTACTCCCCGGACGGATCAGGCGGGAGCAAAGTCTCCCCGGACGGATCAGGCGGGAGAAAACACTTCTCCTGTTAAACAGGCGAGAAGGTGATATGAGTTCAGGGACTGAATGTGAATCTCCTCGGGCGGACCGAGGGATAATTGTAATGGTCCGGAGACTGATAACGATAATACGATAACGTTAGGGCGTCCCCGTAACGTGAAGAAGAACACAGCAAGATGCGTAAACAAAGAAACTTTATTCATCGATAAATGCCGGGGCAAATTCAAAAGTACAAAGAGAAATAACAACTATAAAAGAAATTAAAGATAAGATAGTACTTGTGATGTGGCCTTCACAGATAGAAGCGCCTCAAGTTAGCGACGTGCCAGCTGCGGGGAATCGGGGTCCCGTTGAGATGTTCAAGCTGATAGGATCCAGAGTCGTGTACAGCAACGACTCGGTAGGGACCTTCCCAAGAAGCGTGCAATTTCCCTTCAGGGGCAGCTTTGCTGGCTGAGTTAAGCCGAAGAACTAAGTCCCCGACATTGAACTGAGTACCTCGGACCCGGAGGTTATGATACCGGGCTGCTCGTTGTTTACATCTGGCCTGTTGAATGAATGATTGATCCCGGCGATCTTCGAGTTCATCCAAATTTGTCCGGAGAGCTTCGTCATTATCCTCTGGAACCAATGTAAGGAGACGGGGGCTTGGAACACTGATTTCAGCAGGGATAACGGCTTCAGAACCGTAAGTAAGGCTGTAAGGAGTCTCCCCGGTAGATGTATGCGGTGTAGTGCGATAAGCCCATAGGACTTGTGGAAGGTTTTCAGCCCAGAGACCTTTGGCATTATCCAGGCGCTTCTTTATTCCCGTGAGCAGTGTCCGATTGGTGACCTCAACCTGCCCGTTGGCTTGAGGGTGAGCTACCGAAGTGAAAATTTGTTTGATGTGAAGTTCTTCGCACCATGACCGGAATGGATCATTGGCAAACTGTTTACCGTTGTCCGAGATGATAGTGCTCGGGATGCCGAAGCGACAAACAATATTGCGCCACACAAATTTCAAGATATTCTGACCAGTAATGGCTGTAAGTGGTTCGGCTTCGACCCACTTAGTGAAGTAGTCCACGGCAACGACCAGGAACTTTAACCCTCCCGGAGCAACAGGGAATGGTCCAACAATATCAATACCCCACTGAATAAATGGCCACGCACTCTGGATTCCCGTGAGTTCGGTCTGTGGCAGATGCTTTACACGGGAGTGCAGTTGGCACTTGCTGCATTTGGACACTAAGTCATGAGCATCGTTGAACAGGGTTGGCCAATAGTATCCCCAGCGGAGAACTTTCTTGGCTAATGTGCGAGAACCGATATGGCTGGCACAGGCCCCTTCGTGAACCTCCCGCAGAACTTGGGTAGCTTCGGCAGGAGCAAGACACCGGAGACTCGGTTGTAGGTATGATCGCCGGTATAAGACTCCATCATGAAAGGAGTATTTGGGGGCTTTGAGGAAAACTTGCCGAGCTCGTAGCTTGTCAATGGGCAGGACTCCATCTCGGAGATATTGGATGATAGGAGTCATCCAATTCGGATTAGTATCGGTCAGTACCGAAACCGTGGCCTCATGAACTGCTGGATGAGATAGATCTTCAACCATGATATCCGGAGATATATTAGTTCGGACCGCGGAGGCCAACTTGCTGAGCGCGTCTGCTCTTGTATTTTGTGCACGCGGTATTTTCTGGATAGTAACTGCATCAAAAGTTGACATGAGCTTGAGTGTTAGAGCACGATACCTGACCAATGTTTCATCTTTGGCGACATAAGTCCCCTGAATTTGCCTGGATACGATCTCGGAGTCCGTGAAGAGCTCGAGATGACGAACACCCAAGGACTGAGCGAGCCGGAGCCCGGCGAGAACTGCCTCGTACTCCGCTTCATTATTAGTCACCTTAAACTTGAATCTGATGACATATTTAACTTCCACCTCCTCGGGGTCGATGAGAAGCAGTCCGGCACCACTTCCTCGGACCGCGGATGCTCCATCCACGAAGAGTTGCCACTTCCTGGGTGAAGGAGCGAGGGTAGCATGGTGATGTGCATCACCGTCCACGGGAGACTCAGGATTGTCTCCCGGGGCTTCGGCCAGGAAGTCGGCAAGTGCTTGACCCTTAATTGCTCGGCGGGGGAGAAACTGAATGTCATATTCACCTAACTCAATAGCCCACTTGGCGAGGCGCCCCGACACCTCGGGTTTTACAAGAATCTGGCGTATGGGGTGATTGGTCAGAACTCGTATCTCACGTCCTTGGAAGTATGGCCGAAGACGTCGAGCTGCCATAACAAGGGCCAAAGCGGTTTTCTCTAGCGCGGAATATCGCGTCTCTGCCCCGTGAAGTACTCGGCTTGCGAAGTACACGGGATGCTGAACGCCATCGATTTCTCGTACGAGAGCTGTGCTAATAGCTTCCTCGGCGGAAGCCAAATACAGGTAGAGCGGCTCTCCGGGGAGAGGAACTGACAAAGTGGGCAGCTGCTGTATATGGCGCTTCAAAGCTTCAAAAGCTTCGGTACACTCCGGGGTCCACTCAAAGGATTTCGCCTGTCTTAAGATTTTAAAGAATGGGAGCTGGCGCTCCGCCGCTTTTGACAAGAATCTATTTAAGGCCGCCAAACCACCTGTGAGGCGTTGAACGTCCCTGAATGTTTTTGGTGGCTGCAAATCTAACACATCACGGAGTTTGGCCGGATTGGCCTGCAGGCCGTTTTGCGAAACCATATAATCGAGAAACTTCCCGGAGCCAACACCGAAAGTGCATTTCGCTGGATTGAGTCGCAAGTTATAGCGCCGCAGAGTGTGCAATGTTTCAGCAATGTCTTACACACATGAAGGATGAGAGGAGCTTTTGATGACCAGGTCATCGACGTAAACCTCAACGTTACGACCAATCTGGTCGTGAAAAACACAGTCCATGAGACGTTGATAGGTGGCTCCAGCGTTCTTGAGCCCGAAGGGCAATTTCTTAAAAGCGTAGCACCCAAAGGCAGTGATAAATGCCGTTTTAAAGGCATTCTGCGGATCCATAAAAATCTGATGATACCCCTTGTATAGATCTAGGAAGCAAAGTGCCACGTACCCCGTAATGGCTTCGGCCTTTTGGTCGATGGAGGGCAGAGGATAACAGTCTTTCGGACAGTGCTTATTGAGATCGGAGAAGTCGACACACATCCGCCATGCCCCACCGGTTTTTGTCACCATTACCGGATTGGATAGCCAAGAAGGGTAAAATACTTCGAACAAGATGTCCGCATCCAAGAGTTGCTTTACCTCGATTCGAATGACCTCATTTCGCTCTGGAGCGAACTTCCTCTGTTTTTGCTGGATTGGCTTTACGCTAGGATCAATGTTCAGCTTATGCGTTATTATATCGGGAGAGACCCCGGGCATATCTAGTGGGGACCATGCGAAAACATCAGAGTATTCTCGCAAGGTCCGGATTATAGCCTGATGTAACCATGGCACATCCACGGCTCCTACGGTTACAGTCTGCTCCGGCTTGGACGGATCAAGCGGTACTTGAGCGGTGGCATCCCCCAACAAGGTACATTCTTGAGGTTCCAAAGTTGATGATGCTACCTGAAGCTACTGTTTGGGAGGGGCTCTAGCAGTCTTTTTGAGTGCCACGTACATACACTCCTTTGAAACCCGCTGACTTCCGCGGATAGCCACTTCGCCATGCGAGGTGGGAAACTTTAGTGCGAGGTGATACGTGGAACATATGGCTTTAGCGGGGGTAAGCCAGTCCCGGCCCAGGATCATGTTGTACGGTGATGGGGAATTCACCACATAAAAGTCCACGAAAATAGTTTTTATTTTCGGATAGGTACCCAGAGACGCCGGGAGGGTGATGACACCTTCCGGCTGGACTTCGCCTTGAGTGAAAGTCTGCAGTGGCCCGGGGGCCGGCCGAAGTTGGTCCCGAGAAATCCCCATCCTTTGGAAACAGTCGGCAAATATAACACTCACCGCTGCCCCATTATCCACGAAGACCCGCCTTATTGTTATGTTGGCTACAGTCATGTCGATGACAATAGCGTCTGTGTGAGGTGTTATCTCCGGAACCGGGTCCCTATCCGTGAAGCTGACAGTCTCGGACTGATGGAGGTGTTTATGACGTGGCTCCTCGGGAGGAGGACATCGAGCTTCTACCTTTAAGGCATGTCGTGAAGCCCCGGTAGGTAAGGCTCCATATATCACGTTTATCACGTGAGGAGGTGCGTTGTCTTCGGGTCCTCTCGGAGGAGGAGGTGGTGGTGGGAGACGTGGTTGCTGGCGATTGCCAGAATCTTGCCGTGCGTAGTTGTTAGGTCCTGGCTGATTATTCTGCCACGGTGGCCGATTTTGTTGAGTGCCCCGGTCATGATAACCTCCGCGGTTGTGGGACGAACCCCCATTGTGGTTTGCCCGAGGTTGGTCATTGGTTCGCGCAACGTATTGCCGCAAGAGACCCTTCTTGAGGCATTCCTCAATCTCCTTGCTAAGTTCCCGGCACTCCTCTGTCTCGTGCCCATGATCTCGGTGGTACGCGCACCACTTTCCACGATTCCTCTTTTCAGGTGGAGCAGTCATCCGCGGACAAGGTCGCAGATCGTTCTTATGAATAGAAAGGATTTCGGCTCGTGACTTCGTCAACGGAGTCAATTGTGGAATATCACCTCGGGATTCTAAACGCCCCGGAGTCAGGCGGGAAAATGCACTAGGTCGCGTACTAGGCCCGGTTTGTGCTTTGTCGGACTGCCGCTTGCTAGCGTGTTTCTCTCGCTTCTGGCGAGTCTGCTCCTCGGCCTTAGCAAATTTGCAAACTGTTTTAAACAGTGCTCGAGTCGTGACCGGTGTGTTCCGAGCTAACTCGGTGTAAAGTGCTCCGGGGCGGAGTCCATTCATAAATGCGTTGATGACTACGTCGTCAGGGCAATTTCCCACCTTGAGACTTACCGCTGTGAAGCGGTCAAGAAATTGCGTAACGGTTTCACCTTCCCGCTGTTCCATGTTCATGACATCGGCCAGGGTGGCCATGGGCTTCGCCCGTGCTTCGAACCGTGCCCAAAAGTGCTCGGCGAGTTCTCTGAAGGAGGATACGCTGTTGCGTGGGAGAGAATCAAACCAAACCCGAGCTTCATCCTGTAAGTACTCAGGAAAAATCTTGCAGTACTGAAGGGATGTGATGTTATCATGGCTAAGCATGCTGTGCCTAAAAGCTCCAAGAAAATTGGCCGTCTCCGGTGCCATTGTAAGGTGGTATAGCTGGCCGTTTGAACCCTTCGGGAAGGGTGGTGGCCATAATTTCTGAGGAGAACGGCGTGATGATATCTCCATTGGCATCAAGGCCCAGAATTCTGTCCAGTTCAACATTGCGTTGAACATGCTCATACTCTTGAAGATCTAGAGCATGAGGATTGGCATAGCGAACTCTCTTAGCCGCATTAAGTGGACGGCGGCGATCCACATCAGTAGGTTCCTCATTGCGAGGTCGTGATTCATTAGAACTCCCATGGTCCTCGGAAGAACCAGGTCGTTCCCGTCGTCGATCCTGACGGCCGCGGTGCCCCGGGTCCTGTTGATCATGCGAACGGGGTGGAGGCACCACGGGATTAGCATTATGGCCGGCAGGCCCCGCGGCAAGCCCCGCGGGATGTAGGCGATTAACTGCCCAATCTTGAAGAACATGTGCATGCTCTTGTAAGAAAGCCTGGAGCAATTCTGGGGTGATTTGAATGTTAACCGGGGGTTGAGCAGCAGCAAGATTAGGGTTTTGCAGGTCTTGAGGGGGGTGGAGGGTTTTGATTGCCTTGATGATTAGACGTACTCCCTGCCGGCAATTGCCTTGGCGGCAAAACTTGATCCACGGGCGGATCCTGGTTAGATTGATCACCGTGGCGAGATTGATTCAAACGTGTTGTCACCATGATTCTTGAATGCGATGTAAACGTCAGAAATTGTTGGTTAAAACGTTCCCACAGACGGCGCCAATTGATAAAGCGCAATCCGGTATCCAAGAAACCTTAACAGAAAATTACACAAACAATACGAAAGCACACAGGATTTACGTGGTTCGATCCGGAGATCTACGTCCACGGACAGAAAATCACTCTTGCCGAGGTGTTATTTTCACTAGAATATTGAGTTTACAGATAGTAATTCAATGTACAGAGTGCGAACCCTAATTCAGAGTCCTTTTCTCATATTTATACTCAGCTTTTCCTAAACCCTAACCGAACCCTAACAAACTTCCTATCTTCACGCCCACTTCCCGCTGCATGGCGGTTATGAACGGATCTTTAGCCTTGATTCGCGGAACAAACTACCCGCTGGGCCAACGCGCGTTCCTGGGCCTGCTGGGCCTACGCGTGGTGGGCCTTCACGTGCTTGCTGGGCCAATCAGCGGGCTTTAGTATTAGCCCGACCCGAGCTGATCGGGTTATCCCTATCAGAACAAGGTCCAGAATTGTTTATAACTTCGCTTGAAAATTCAAAACTTCTATTTTTACGAATAAATTACAAGTGATTAAATAAGTTAAATTTTAAATTATAAAAAAGATGGCTTTAAAGAATTATAAAATTCGATTAATGTAAAATTGAAATTAAAAAAGTATTTTAAAAACATAGAATATTTAAAAAAAAACCTGAAAAATTATTTAAAAGTTGTATAAGAATATTTCCTGTTCTAAATAATTTTTTTTTTTATTTATTTTAATAAAATTGAAAATTTTAAAAGTAATTCCAACATTTTTAAGTTAATTTTATATATTATTAACTTAAATTGCTAAAATATTTAAATGACTTATAATTTTATATATTTTATAAATTATTTAAGATTTCTTTAATAAAACTGATTTTTTAAGATATAATTCCAGAAATTTCAGATACTTTTTTTTTAGTGTTTTAGAAATAATTTTCGGAATTTTTGAATAATTTTTAACTTTTTGCAGGAAATTTTCGCCGAAAATTATAATTTATGACAAAACGTAGAGTACAAATTGCAATCGGCAAAAAGCAAAGTTCATACTGATTTTAATAAGTAACCCCTGCTCTGTCATATTTGATTCGTTATTGAATTTGAGATAAGCAGTATTGATCCACAATCGAAATGCGTTGTTTTCTTTATTAGTGAAAAAGATCAACACTAAAAAAGATGATAGTAAGATGGAAACCAGAAAGAAACTATTATACCTTTTTAACATATTCAAAATATAAATGGTAAATAATAAATGAAAAAAACTCAGGGTCCACTTGATTGCAAATCATCAATGACAATGATAATGGGTATGAATGAGGGGTTAATTATATTAAGAAATGAAATGGAGGGAATTGTTAATAAAAGAGGGTAATAATTAACTTATTTTTTATGTATCAAACACCATAAATGAGAGTAAGTCCTCATTCATTCCCATTCTTTATCCCTACACCCCCAAATTAAGCGGGCCCTCATACATCATACACACAGTCACACATTTGCAACAAAAAAATGATTTGACAAAAAGAGGAAGTGCAACTCACTTACAGCAAAGCTCACAAATTATTTTAGGCTGCGTTGTATTTGAAATTCATAGTCTCAAATCTATTGATATTGTTTTGATTATATATTATGGGTTTGGAAATCCATCAATTCCATTTTAAACTATTTTTGAAGATATTTGAGAGGATCTCAAATTCTCTATAAAAACTTAAAAGCCATAAATTCTAAATTTATGCATTTCAAATTCCTTCATCCAAATATAATTTTTTTAAAAAATTTCTTCTAGTATACCATGTATTGAACGTTTCTTTACCAAGACTTACGTACATGCAATTACACGAATATGAATATAAATAAGTGGTGTAAAACTGTGGATGCAGGGGCGGAAAGGGGAGGCCCCCTCAATTTTCAAATAAATTCAAAAAGTATATATATATATATATATATATATTTTTATAGTGTGATATTAAAAAAAAAATATTTTAAATTTTACGTTCTCAAAAGATTTTGAAATTTCACCTCCTCTCCTCCAATTTCTAAATATATTAATTAGTCCTTGTAGATAAGATACTAAAATTTAATGTCGTTGAAAAAAAAATAACCCTTACCTAATTTTTTTGATTCCGACCTAAATTTGATTGGAGTTGACCTTAAAATGTAGCATTATTTTTGCATAATATGTTTCCAAAAGAGGGTGAGATACATACCAACGCAAGAATATGCAACGTACTGCTTCTGGCTTACTATATTCTTATTCCGCTATAATTAACAATAACAATATTAATAATAATTAGTAAGCTATCTGAAACCAAGAAACTGAAATTATGCATGTTATTTATTGGTGTTATACACACAATTGTTTAATAGAAGCCCACAAGTTTCTAAAAGCTCCTATATTTTTTCATACTTTCCGTTTGAAAGATTTTTCTAGATTTTCAATTTTATGTATGATTTTTTTAAGCAAGGTATAATTTCTAGAATACTAGACATACTGTTTTAGAAGTTTTCTTGTGTTATTTTTTATTTCAAATACAACTGTTCATTAAGCCAATGATAAAATTAAAATGAACGGAATAGGATGGTAAAATTATGAAATATTAGGATTACATTGTATATAGTTTAAAAGGTTTGGATAAAAAACTAGAGGAAATCTTTTTGATAGGTTGTGGTTTAGTCAATAATTTTTTTATATATCGTGTTAAAATTGTAAACATTGTAAAATATTTTCATATAAAGTTATATATTTTGCCAACATTGATAGAAGGGTTTTCAATTACAACGTCAACTTTAACAGGTAATAAATCATTGACTTTTTTTTTTTTTTTTCAATTACAACATTGACCACATATTTTACATTTAATTGTGTCGTCATCACCATCATTACATCTGCTTAGATGAGCTCATCATATATTCACCACCTATTTAGTCGTAGTTTGTTATAACTGTAATGAATCGATGATTGAAGTTACGGTTGTTACAACTTCTACTTTTAATACACGGTGGTGGTGGAGACAACTTATAAAATATGTGATGAATATTAAATAATCTCGCCAAGGTTAATCTAATGATAATGATAGCGGCGTAATTAGATGTAAAAAGTTAAAATTAAGTTGTTAAGTTTTCTTGTTACTTCTTAAAGTTCAAAGTTGGCGATTTTTTTTTTGTAATTATCCCTTAAGGGCTCGTTTACTTCGGCGTATAAGGATAACATCCTTATCCTCTTACCTTGGATAATTTAGTAGGATAAGGATAATCTGGAGAAATCATCCCACGTTTACTTCTCCGCGTAAAGGATGGATAAGGATAACTTTTATCTTTTTCCTATGTTTACTTTAGTGAATATCAATTAGGGTAGTGGGGGTATATTTGTAATATCTGATTAACAAAGATAGAAAAGATGGGTTTTCTACCATTCCCTTCTTATTTTCCCGAATTGATAAATCAGTGATTTCTTAAAAGGGGGACGAAGAATGCGAAAGAAGTGTTCGAATCTTCAATAAAACTAGCAGTATCCCCATGCGATGCACGGTTTGTAAATTTAAATTAATAAATAATAAGAATTTTAATATAATAAAATATTACAATTAATATATAATAAGAGATGAAAAGTTGTATATTAATAAAAGAAGAGTCAATGAAAAATATTAAAAAAATTGAGTAAGTTACATAATATCATTTTTTTTTCTTAATGTAAGAATATCTCTAGTATCCATGTATGTAGGTCATGTTGATCATCTTGTACAAAGGATGAGTGTATATATATTTATATTTATTATTTTATGAGAAACGTTTATATTTATCCAAAGTATCTAAATTTTTATTTCAAAAATAATAGTCAAGAAATTTTCAAAAGTTTTTAGTGAGTAACAATAGCACTACATTCTAAGTTTATTAACTTTAATTTGTAGCACAAATACACTAATAATTAATCCACATAAACAACCAACAAATAATTATTTATCTTTAATTTAAGTTTTTTATACAATATGCTGTCAAACTATAGATAACTAATTTAATTTATTATACAGGCAAATCACATTATAAATGAAAATATATATATATATATATATATATTTCAAATTTTTTTTTTTTTTGAAAAATAAAATAAAATATTTAAATTATAAACTGAAACTACAAAATATTTACTAAATAATTTAATTTTTATATTTGTATATGATTAAAAAAATTAATAGAAAGAAGAAAACATAATGAGAATTAGAATTAAAATTCTTATCCTACAACTAAGGATAAGTTATCCAAGGGGGGGATGGTGGGATAGTTATCCCATGTTTTATCCTGGATTTCCCGGGTTATCCCGGGTAAAGTGGATAACCCGGGATAAAAAATCTGCCAAAGTAAACGTCGGATAAGTCAGGATAAAATTATATTATCCTGGGTTATCCTCCTTTATCCCCCGAAGTAAACGAGGCCTAAAAGAATCATGAAAAAACAATGTGGCAAGAGGCTAATGAAAATCCTAGTGTTCTTTTCTTGAATAGTTACGTTACATTTTGAGAACCAGCCACATTTTTTTACGGAGAAGATACCAAAACTATCATGTTGTTTCCTTTGTTTAATATACTTTAAACATTATATGGTAGAAAAATCTTTGCTTTCATACTATTAAAGTTTTGTGGTAAAATTTGAAAGAAATGTTTTAATGAAAAAGAGGAACTAAAAAGAACACCAAAATTTTGATTATCTAATGGAAAAAAAAAAGGATTACGTCTTACAAAAAGAGAAAGAAAAAAAAATTATGTAAGCCTATAAAATCCATAAAAGCTTAAAAGTACATCCAAAAGAAAAACAAAAGGAGACCTACCATTTTAACAACTCATTACCCATGTAGCAAGTTAATTGTAAGATGTAGATTATCCTTGATTGCAGATAAAATTATAGGTGTATTAATACACTAGAGATATAATAGAATTGCCCTATAAGGTGATAACTGCCTTAAGCTAATATCGACCTCAAATTAAACCATAAGCTACATTTTTTGTTCGAATATGCCTTTGAACATTTAAGATAGGAGAAACAAGTCCTTGTACTTTAAAATATAAGACAAGTAGGACACTCCTAAATGTTTAAATAACTAAACTAATTTATAGAACTTTATATAAAACTATTTTTTAATAAATTAACGGAAAAATATAAAAATACATCCGAACGTTTTATGATTTTAACAAATATACAACCTTTCAATAATTGTTGGTTAAATCACATCTTATCGAAATTTTAACAATTTTAGCATCCGTCTACTTTTCTATCAAATGTCTACCTACGTGGTTAGTAGAAACACATGGTGGAAATTACGAATAATAATTTTTCTTTTATGCAGAGTCATCTTTTCATCACTTCTTCATCTTCTTCATAGGATTAGGATTTTCAAGAAAAGTGTCTGTCAATATTTTCATGGCCTTGACGGGCTCATAATCCTGAAGGCCGGGGTTGACCTAGATAAGTTGTCACTCCTCCTAGGTGTCCTATAAGTCTTGACACCACTTTAAATATGTCGTCAAAGAAATCGCCGCCGTGTCGCCGCCTTCTCGGCGTG
Organism: Ajuga chamaepitys; assembly: GCA_958295605.1. Lineage (NCBI taxonomy): Eukaryota > Viridiplantae > Streptophyta > Magnoliopsida > Lamiales > Lamiaceae > Ajuga > Ajuga chamaepitys. The sequence continues at coordinate 35,515,350 of OY282498.1, read as the reverse complement.
GTATCTTCTCCAAAAACGGACCTCACTCCATGGTGATGCCTCGTTGGGCTCCACCATTTCAACAAAGTTGTATCTTGCTTTCACCTCTTGCATTGAGAACAACCTCGGCGAACCCCCGAAAAAATAACTAAAATCCATGTCCTTCGAGTTCGGTGTTTATGATGAGTTACCATATTCTAGATAAACGTTCTCTCTCTACATTGGGGGAAATTAAAAAAATCGAGGATTTGGGAGGAAATCTCGAAATCCTCTCTTAAGATCCTCTAGGCAATTCAATTTGAGTTGATACCACATATACAATCGATATGTTCAAACAATCTTAATCGCAATTAAGCAAGATCGAATCGAAGAATTATGGCTTTCAAGAAATGAGTTAATTGAAGAAGATGAAGAGCTGCAATGAGGGATGTTGAAGGTTGTGAGATAGATGACTCAACATAAGGCTTTTTTTATTCGTAATATTCACCGTGTACTTTCGCTAGCCACGTAAGTAAATATTTGACGGAAAAACAGACGGATGCTAAAATTATTGAAATATTTCGATAGGTCGTGATCGGATCAACAATATTGAAAGGTTGTGTTATATTTGTTAAAATCATGAAACATTGATATATTTATTATACTTAAATTAAATGGTAAATATGTATATATATAATATATCAATAAATTACCAAAATAAACTTAAAGTATTTAACAAATTAAAAAGTTCATTGTGATTTAGGGGTTTGTTATTTTATAGAGACTCTAAGTTTTTATTCTTTACTTTATTTAATTTTTTTTTTAATTTCTCGATCTATTTTTTTTTAAATTATCAAATATTGTTTGAACTTTATTTTGACACACAAACACGTGTGTGTGTATATGGGAAAAATTCAAAATTGGTCTTGTAAGTTAGACCTTGTCCAAAAAAAATCCTGTATGTTACACAATATCAATTTTAGTTATGTATGTTTGTCAAATTGTCCAATTTAAGGACAATGTTCATCGTCGGCGACGGAATGGCCGGAATTAGGCACGGTACATGCACCAGAGGTTCATTCTCCATGAAGAGGGAATATTCATTGTTTGTTGCTGTTGAAATCGCCGATTGTTTCGAAGTCAAAACTGGAGATGGAGATGCCTCAGGACAGCGAGGAACCTGTCACTCGAGTAGTTTCCAGGAAAATTTCGTCGTATTCGTTAGAATCGAGGCTTAGAGACTGTTTCAAGGCGGTGAAGATACGCCGCAGAGGCAGTACAGAGGCTTACATGTAGGGTTGTGGAGGGACTGTCGTGGGAAGGGTTCGATTATGAATCAATTTTGTGGAAGATGCCGATCGGATACGTGTAAATCGCCCGTGGGGATTGCGGTGCCGTTATTGTTGGCGTTTCAAGTAGGCATAAATTTTCTACGTCAGCAAGAACTTCGGAAACTAAAAATTGATCGGTACATGCCTAATCCCGGCCAATTGCGTTCACGGAGATGACTCATGTCCTTAAATTGGACAATTTTGGAAACATACATGTCTAATCAACCTATTCTACTAAAAGAGGGTTGCATAAAAATAGGAAAAGACACATGTCTCTTCCACAATTTTTCGCCGTATTTTTATTTTGTTTTAATTTTTTAAAAATATTCTTAAATACGTAGAAAGTCTGGGAACATCCACCTTCTTTTGTGGGTTCTCCTCCAATCATTTTTTTTTTCTTTTTCTTTTATATTTTTTTTTTTATCTTTTGCCTTCGAAATTTCAAGGTCTTATAATGTTTTCGTCACAACTTGATTTTTCATAAGAACTACATCAAATTATTCCTCTTTTGACGATCTTCGATTTGACATCCATAATACATATATTATAATTAAAATATTAATTTTTAAGTATAAAATACTTTTTTAGGATATTAATGATATATTTTGATTTTCTAAAAAAAATGATAAATTTTGATTTCTAGACATTTTTATATAAAATTAAAATGTGATAGAATTCCAAAATAATTTTTTTTAACTGATTGAAATTTTTAGAAGATTAAAATTATTTACTTTAATTTTACTCTTTTTTATCTTAATAATTTTTGGATAGTTTAAAATATTTGGTTGCAAAAAAATTCATAAAAAATATAAAATTTTTAGGTTTACGCTTTACAATAGAAAAAAAAGCTTAGATATATTTGCTAAAGTGATTTGTTGATTGAATTAGTTTGCTTATTATTTTTTTTTTTATTTTGTGAAAAGAAAAATTATGTTAACTACAAACATAATAAGTCGATTATTTTTTATTTGAATATGACATGATAATATAGTTTACCACTCATATATTTAAGTAACTAATATGTTTGTTGCTTCTTATACTAATATTATAATATTTAATACATGTGGTTTTCAAACAATAATTATTCAAAATATTTGACATTGTTTTTTCATTATATGCATATGTAATTATTACAACATGTGTAATGCACATTGAAATAATAGGGAGGGAAAAGAATTAAATTTTAAGTGTGTATTTTTTATTTTACTTAAAATATTCAGCATAATCAGATCATGCATTCAAATAGTTGAATTTACAAAATTTATTAAAATATAATAGGTAGTTTCAATTTGTGATAATAAAATATATTAAAAGTAAAAATATATTGAATAGTAAAAAATTTATGAAAAAAATTTAACTGGTAGTTTCAATTTGTATTAATGCAAGATATTACATTTAAAAGACAAAAAATACCAACTGTCAATTTTATATTCTCAAATAATATATAGCTGATAATTTTATTATTATTATTATTATTGAAAAAGTACTCATCCCGTGCATCGCACGGGTGGACATCTAGTTTGATATTATGTAACATACATGATTTTTTTTTGGACAAGGTCTAACTTACAGGATCAATTTTGAATTTTTCCTGTGTATGTATTTAGTGATTTAATATTTAAAAAGGTTCTATTTAGGTTTATAGTTAGAAGTTCGTGGGCTTGTACGATTCATTTTTGTTGAACGAAAAATATATTTATGTATCTTCATCAAAAGTAATTGATTGAAGGACAATTTAGGAGTTTCATTATACTCCATGCATTTATAAATCCTAGACTTCATACCCATATAAAGGGACTACTTGTGGAATAATAAAACGCCACGTTCACGCCTAGTTCTCTTTACCATGTCTTTCTTTCTCTTCTCTTTATTTTCTGCTTTACTTTTACACGTTATCAACACGATGCTGCTCTATGGTGGTAAACGAAAGAATAGCCGGACAACACTTGTTGATCTACGATAGTGAACATAGGTGAGCGAAAGGAAAATAGTCGGAAAAAATGTTTGTTGTGTACCATAATTACAAGGTTCACATACATAAGTATCAGATTTAATTTATTTGTTGTGACATATATTTATACACTTGTGATAAATTTAGTTTCTTGATTTGAATATTCTCATAATTCAATCCATGGACGCGTATCACGGAATTTAATAAATTATGCCAGTGAATTGAATATCTTAGTAATATGCTTTCAGCCTTTTATTCAACATTGTTGTTATATCTGAATTGATTGCTTTCATGAATTGCATATAATGAAAAATTGATATGTTCTATTATCATGAAGACTAGTAGTGTACTCGTGCGATGCACGATTTGTAAATTTATAATCAATATATGATAATGGATCAAATGTATATGTGTATATATAAAATAAAATATGTAAATCAAAATATAATAAGGGAAAAAGTGTTAGTTCACTCGTCTAATACATGAAGAAATAATTATTGAAGACCGTTAAGTTTTGTGAAATATAGGCCAAAAGATCGTAATAATAAGCTTATAAGTCTTAAAAAGATAAAATTACACTGATATTATTAGTGTTTTATCTTCATAAGAATTTGTAAAATAGCATGTTAATATTTTTATTTGTTATTATTTAATTACTAATGTTCTTATTAAAATATAAATATGCATAGTATTGAAGGAAAAAAATAACGCTTCTGGAATTCAATGGAATTTTAGCAATTCAGATTTTGAGGGAGAAATTAAACTTAAGGTAGATAAATATACTCTCACGAAATTTGTCTCTATTATCCTAAATTACTTTTTCTTCTCCAAAAAAAGGGAAAGAGAATCAACTTGCCAAAGCGAGAGAATGATTAGTTACGTAATGATAATATTAGGATATTTTTAAGAAGATTTGTTGAGATATATTCAAGGACAACATGGGAAAAATGCGATCCTTTTGCAAAATAACTTGTTTTTCAGTACATAGTGATTTTTCTAAAATAACTTTTACTTAGAAACGAAGAGAGTATGTTTCAAGCATGAAATATTAGAGAAGATTGACAAGGTCCTTACTCCTTAAAGAACTCTAATGAAGTAAATTAAAACAACTATAAAACCAAAGGTAAATATAAAAATAAAATATCGACAGGTAGGCTGAGACAACTATTATCCAAAGCAACACAAAAACTATTGCTTACCAAAATGAAATTGAGATTTGCATGTAATGATTATTGTAAGTTCTAACTTGAACGGGGAACCCCTTCATTAACTCATGAAGCATTCGTATCGCCGGGCTCACAACATCCTCAGGACATAGTTAATTGTGGGCATGCTTCTTCATTCTTCCATTTTGAATACTTACCAACGATAAGCAAGCATTAAAATTTATTCCAAAAAAAAAAAAGATGGAATAACGTAACAATTTGCATAATTCATAGCCAAGATCCAGTAGTAAAATTCATTTGGTTTTTCTAATTTAAAAAGTTCTTTGCACAAATAATATAACTTTTATTTTAGTGGCTAAAATTTGGCAAAATCACAAATGAAAAATATATAGTAAAATGAAATAGGCAGGAGAAATCAATATATTCCTCTTTTAAAGGGTTCTACTTACTATAGTAAGGTAATTATTTTGCCAAATTATATAATATTTTTATTTTATATAAATTCAAATTAAGTATCTAAATATATCATAATCAACCTTAAAAAATGTATTTTATAAAAGAATGCAATTGAAACATTTTTTTTTTTTTTGTATGCATTGGGGATGTTAAATTAACGATTTTGAAAATGATGAAAAATAAACTTTTTTAATGCATTGTGGATGTCAAAACTTTTGAATTTTATAGATTTTCCATTAAAAGTAAGTTAGAATGAAAACGTTATAAATCTAAAATTTCAGGTAAAAGCGACAAAATATATATATATATATATATATATATATATATATATATATATATATGAAATGTGATTCATAATCTAAAAATTAAATAACATTCTTAGCATAAATAGCAACATCATTATGTTTTTTTCTTTTTTGCTACTAAATTTCATGAGATACGCATTTTTCTCCCTCATAACGTATTAAGTAAAGATTTTGAAAACTCATTCACTGAACTAAATAATATTAAATAAATAAATCATTTCAATACACTTGATGACACATTTTATTGTTTTAAGAACATAGCACATAGTTTTAGGCATAATCTCACCTCCGCACTAAAACCATTCGTCTTTGAAGATTACGAATTTTTTTCTCTTAATATCTTTTAGACACTAATTTATAAGCATTAGAATATGAGACATACGGTTATACTAAAAACTAAAAAACTTTGAGTACTAACAATTAGGGGGACACATTATAATAACATGGGACACAAACATACCCCAAACATTATTCATCCTATATATATTTTCTCTCAGTAAGCAAATAAGTTTTCATCTAGTCTAGTAGAGTACTTCATTTGGGTTTGGGCAACTTGAGATCAACTCAATCACGAAGCTTTGAAAATTTTATTTTAAAAAAATATTTTAGATTGTTTTTCAAAATTCTTTAATCGATTGTATGTGCTAGGGTTTCATACGAAGCTATCCAGACTCTTCATACCGTCTTCTTTTTATATTCTTGTCATGAATTTCTTGACCTCATATTTTTAGTTTTAATATATTAACGTTTAACTATTTAATTAATTCTAAAACTTCTAATAATAATCTATTTTTTAGGAACTATATTCTTGAGGTCAAGGATAATCCATTCTCAAAATACAAATTTCATTTAATGTTTTTTATAAAAAGTCCTTTGAAAACTAAGCAAAAACAAAAAAAATCTTAACACTATTTTCATATTTGTAATTAAGGTTTTTTTTTTTTTTTCATATTTTTAATCTTATTAAGTTTTGAGATGTAAAATCAACTAATAATTTTTTATATTTTGTAATTATAAATTGTATTCCCAATTTAAAAACCCTAGATCTGCCACTAGTATTATAATATAGAATATTATAAAAGATCCTGGGTTTAAAGCCTTAAAGGCATTCCACTTAGTAGTTCAAAATTGACCCTTACTGTAATGGTTGATGCATATACATCTATTCCTCTTGTCTTTTATTCATCGATGATCATTTAAATAGGTTGAACAAATATGTTGAGGTCACAGTCCTCTTAAAAACAGTAGCAATAGAATGAGATGCTGAAAAATGAACGCTATAGTGGTTCAACTTTAAAGATCGGATCTCTGATGCATCAGAACCTTGCAGATTTTGCACGTAAAAAATTTGATGATCGGCCTAAAAATGTTGGACTGAATCAACATCTATAGATGAAAGGACGTGGCATATATATAAAAACAAATCATTAAATTAGAAATGAAATCTGCTATTTTTGTGTACATAATTAAATTATTTTTATATAAAAAAAAAGTCAAGAAAAGAGTATTAATAACATAAGAAACATATACATTTGATCAAAATCATGCATAATAAAAGTAAGAATCCTAGTTATAGTTCTATCTACTACTGCTCACACAAGCGCACATAGTGGAGTGTCAATCCCTAAACCCAACTCGAATTTACTATGAAAAATCAAAATCAACCTAACATAAATACAATTACCACGATTCTAACCTGAAATGAATAATTTATCTTTTTATATATAACCCGAGTCGACCCAAAATCAAGAAGGATTCAAACTGATGAATCATATTGCCACAACACACACACATGGAAACAACCCATTGCCATTGAAATAAGAATTGAGCTAAAAAACTTACATAATTTCTTTAGTGAAGATTCTTGAAGAGAAGCAAGCTTCTGGGAATTGTAATAATGTCATCACGGGATTGGGAGAGAGAACCCATATCAAAACTGCGCTGTCGAGTGGTGGCTCTGACAATCGAAGATGGCGGGGATGTGGCGGAGCAAACAAAGCGGCACCACTGGGTGAATCACCATGATTTTTTCGATAAATTTTACGGCAATGAGAAAAAAAAAAAACAAAAATGAGGAAAATGAGATAATATTTTGAGGGCTATAGAAGCATAGAGTTTCAGACTTCTCATTCTAATAAATAAACACAAGTTAAAATATATGACCAGGTTACACAAATTAAGCTAAAATTGCGTAAGTCATATAGGTAATAATACAACAAATTGCGAGAAAAGGGAATGATATACTCGAACGCAAAAATGAAGATGCCAAGTATATGATAAGAAATTTGTATCAACTAAAATATTTATTTTCATTATATGACTATTTTCCCTGTTTACCCATTTATTATAACGCAGGGTTGTTACACAATATCTAGTAAATTAATTTGAGAAATAATCTTACCATAAAATAAAGGTTAGATATACGCGCATCACTAATTTGTGGTAACAAATTTTTAGGAACCATTGATATAGCATATATAGAACGTTGATTATCTTAATCAATACTCGTCAGAATTTGATTAAATGATACACGATATACCTACCATAATTAAGAAAGTTGCTAGAATAATCATCGAACAAATTACCTAAAAGTGCGTCTACTACATTTAACAGGTGCTTTTGGGAGGAAAAAAAACATTAGTTGCTAATTATAGAGGGTTTCCCTTTATTAATAAGTAAGATTGGGCCATATAAATTATTAGAATACCATATACATAACAAAATTAATTTAAGAAAAAAAAAACCCATTAACCATATAAATCTATCTATGTATGTGTTTCTGCCTTAATCAGTAGTGAGAATTGCATTATATATGAGGGCTATTGAAGCGTAAGGTTTCAGACTTCTCATTCTAATAAATAAAAACAAGTTTAAATATAGGATGGGTGTGTAAACAAATTACGCAATTAAGCTAAAATTGCGTTAGTCAATATAGGTAATAATACAACAGATTTGATTAATCTATCAAATTGCGAGAAAAGGGAAATGATCTACTCGAACACAAAATGAATATGCCAAGTATATGATAGGAAATTTGTATCAACTAAAATATTTATTTTCATTATATGACTATTTTTCCTATTTACCCGTTTATTATAACTCATGCAGGTTACACAATATCCAGTAAATTAATTTGAGAAATAATCTTACCATAAAATAAAGGATAGATATACTCGCATCACTAATTGCGTAACAGATTTTTAGGAACCATTGATGTAGCATATAGAACATTGATTATATTAATCAATACTCGTCAGAATTTGCTTAAATGATACACGATATACCTACCATAATTAAGAAAATTGCTAGAATAATCATCGAATAAATTACCTAAAAGTGCGTTTTCTACATTTAATAGGTGCTTTTGGGCGGGAAAAAACATTAGTTGCTAATTATAGAGGGTTCCCCTTTATTAATACGTAAGATTGAGCCATATAAATTATTGGTATACCATATACATAACAAAATTAATTTAAGAAAAAAAAAACCATTAACTATATAAATCTATCTATGTATGTGTATGTGCCTTAATCAGTAGTGAGAATTGCATTATATTCGAGGGCTATTGAAGCATAGGGTTTCAAACTTCTCATTCTAATAAATAAACACAAGTTAAAATATATGATGGATGAGTAAACAGATTAAGCAAATTAAGCTAAAATTATGTTAGTCAATATAGGTAATAAATACAACATATTTGATTAATCCATCAAATTGCGAGAAAAGGGAAATGATCTACTCAAACGCAAAAATGAAGATGCCAAGTATATTATATGAAATTTGTATCAACTAAAATATTTATTTTCATTATATGACTATTTTCCCTATTTACCCGTTTATTATAACGCAGGGTGGTTACACAATATCCAGTAAATTAATTTGAGAAATAATCTTACCATAAAATAAAGGTTAGATATACGCGCATCACTAATTGCGGTAACAGATTTTTAGGAACCATTGATGTAGCATATATAGAACATTGATTATATTAATCAATACTTGTCAGAATTTTCTTAAATGATACACGATATACCTACCATAATTAAGAAAGTTGCTAGAATGATCATCGAACAAATTACCTAAAAGTGTGTTTACTACATTCAACAGGTGCTTTTGGATGGGAAAAACATTAGTTGCTAATTATAGAGGGTTCCCTTTTATTAATAAGCAAGATTGGGCCATATAAATTATTAGTATATCACATACATAATAAAATTAATTTAAGAAAAAAAAAACCATTAACCATATAAATCTATCTATGTATGTGTCTGTGCCTTAATCAGTAGTGAGAATTGCATTATATTCATCCGTTTGTTAACGCGATCTGATTTGATATCACTATGATAGATTAATTATTGTTGTGTGCACGATTTTGGCCATATGTGTTGCTTAATCATGTATTGATGGTTTAAATTACATAAATAAATGACGGATGACTAATTTTAATGGTTTTCCATATATAACTGATTGACTAATTAAAGCACACAATATTTCCATACATAAACCGCCCAAATTTCGCTATTTTTAATTTTTTACCATACATAGCTAATTGACCAATTAAAGCAGACAATATTTCCATACATAAACGCGCCCCCTCCCCTCGGCCCCCCCAAATTACGCTAATTTAATACAAGAACATCATATTAATCCTAAAGTCGGGATTTCCTCATTTAGTAAGTTTGATTTGGGTGGGAAATTGTGTTTATTTCTAAATTAGGCGGATTTAATATATATATATATAGTATAGAAGTACGGTACATATGAAATCAATATCTAACTTGTCAAAAAATCAATAATATTGGCTACATATACATAGTGCTTTTGAAGAACCTATTAGTTCTAATTTTCGTTGTAATACAAATTCAGACTGATATAGAGTGCTATATTTCTCTTACGAGTTTATTTGACATGTGACTATGAATTTCAAATAGATAATTGCTTTAAGCCTTTTCTTAAACTAGAAAGGTTATAGAAAATATGTTAGCACTAATTTTTGCCTAGTATCAAATATGAAACATGTTGGATGTAAGCAACTAATAAATCTAGTTTTCATAAATAACATTAGATAGAATAATTATCTTCAATTTCAAATTTTTTGTTTCTATGCATATATCCAATATGATGTATAATTTATTATATTTCCGTTTATAAGCAATATATCATACTTGATTTATCTATCAACATTTTGAATATGCAATTGTCTATGTAATGTGGATTGAGAACATACTATATCAATATGCATCAATGATTGTTGTTAACTATTTAGAAGTATATTGAGGATTTGACTTATATTTTTTGGTGGATTGCATGTTAACTATGTCCACTAATTATTATTATATATTATAAGATTGTCATGATTGAATTGTTTTTATTTAAATCGTCATCAAATAAGTCACTATATTTGTATATATACTATTTGTTATTGCATAGTATCATGATAAAGAAATTCATGGATGATACCAATGAGCGCAAATCAAAGTGATAAAGTATTTTCACAAAGCATTAAAAATATGTGGCCCATGGTCTTAAAATATAATCCACATTTACATTCTTGAAAAAAAAAATTACCATATGGTACTTTTCCATAATTAATATATATATCTCTTGTTTACAATAGATGGCTGAACCAATTCGACCTGAATTTGCAATTTTGGACTTAAAAATGAATTGAGTACCATCGTTGGGTTTCCTGTGGAAACTACCCTCTTAAGGAAAGATTATCTTTCCACAATCAACCAATCCAGTGATCCCAAGGGTGAACAACCGTCCAACAAGGTCAAAGCAAATGCCTTAATCTTTCTGAGGTGACATCAATCCTAGTTTACGAGGGGGTACCTTCAATTGAAAATAACCAAAGAACCGTGGGATGCTCTAAAGGGACGTTATGGAAATGACATGATACTTTGCTTCCAGACCTGATAGCCCAGTGGATAAAAATCGCTTACTTGACCACAAAGGCCCAGGGTTTTAATAAGGATATGTTACGCCTTAAAACACGTCTAGTTTCTACGGAAAGCAAATCACGGAAGACTACATGATACAAAAGAATCTCGCCATTTTCCCTACTTTAGCACTTATATAGGCAAACGAGTATATGCTTGAATATGATAACAAAAGAATTACCATATTCAATAAGTTGATGAACATGTTGCAAGCCTGCACGTAGATGAGAGGCATGATTAGATTCTTCTGAACAACAATGCTAGGTCTGTTGGGACAAAGAAAATTCCCTAGGCTAATTTTGGTCAAGGGAACAACGGAAAAACCCCAAAGAAAAAGAGACGGGTCGTGCTAACCTTACGAACGTGGGAATAATGCACCACATGGTAGGGGCCGTGGGGGCCATGGTAGAGGTTGTGGTAGGGGGAGTTGTGGCTCTTCTACTAGAGAGTGCTAAGAAAGTATCAGTGCCCCTAGTGTTCACGGTAGTGCCAGATCCAATGGTCGTGACACCAAGGTGCAAAAGGCACCTCAAAATACTTCACACAAAAAGGAATGAGTTGGTAATGAGCATTGCTATAGGTGTGGAGATACTGATAATTTGTATAGTAATTGTTGTGCAAGAAACAAAGTAGCAGCCAACTATGAGAGGTATAGGGAATCTAAAGTATAAGAGACCCACTACATAGAAGGCATGGACCATCCCACATATCTTAATATCGTGATTGCGGATTTCAATTGCAACAAGGACATTGCTTAGTCAATGGATACTCCTTATTTTGACTGATTTATTTTATCAATTTCTTATTTTTTTCAAGAATGTTGTTAAGGCATAATACCCTATTTAGACTGAAGATTTTTTAGGTAGATTTTTAGTACAAAACTTTACTTTTAACGACGTATCAGTTAATTTGAATATTATTATAAAATATTAGATTTATTTGAATTTTTATACATCAATATACATGGTTCGAAAATAGCATTATCATAATGTAAAGTAATACATCTAAGGAATAAAATAAAATATTGAATGAAAAGTAAATCATTCTACTCAAATTGAAATACTCAAAAGGATATGAGATTTTATTTTCCCCTTAATTAATAGTACAATCACATTTACTTGTAGGAATGTGTCGCGGAGAAATAGAGTGTTTAGCTGATAATGAGACCACCACACAATTTTAAGCAATAGACAAATATTTATTGAACTTATTCCTTACAACTCATCTGTAACTACAATGATTGGATTATCCCAATTGATAAAAGGGCGAGAAACTGCCAAATTCTTGATGCTAATAACACAATTATCAAAATCAAAGAAGCTCTATATGCTCCAAGAGCTAATCGAGCATTGTTCACTCTTAAAAATATTTGTGCCAACATTATCATTTGGAAACTAATAGTGAGAATGGAATTTACCTCTAATGAATGTGGAAGAAAACGCATCTTAGAGAAACTAGGTAATCAATCTAGTGGGTTGTACATCACTGCTATTAAGATTCTCGAATCATATGCTTTCACCAATGATGAACTATGCGGTACTAATTTATGCAGGCTTTGGCATGACCACCTTGGACATCCCGATCATGACAAGATGATTCGTATTCTGAAAAAAAACTCATACGAACACCCTTTTTTAGTGAAACATAGAATGTGACAAAAATTCGATACAATGGACGATGTCGGTCATGTTGTGCTCTAGCCTGTGCTTTTCTAAAGCACCAAATGCACTATATACATCCCACTTCGTCTCATTACAAATCTCAAAGGCACATCACGTATTTTGTAAAGCCTATTCTTTAGCGATTTAATATTTAGAAAGGTCTTGTTTCGTTTAGAATTAGAAGTTCATGGGCTTGTACGACTCATTTTAAAATTTATTGGCTTACTTGAATAAAAAAAAACAGTTCATTATCCAATATGAATAAGATGTAATATTTTAGGACACATATGCATGGTTTCCCTACATTTTAAGTGTCATAGCCTAAATCCTAGACCTGAAGATAGTAAAAAGTGAACTATTTTGAAAATGTGAAGTGAAAACATACAAAAAACACATAATCATATATTTTTAAATGGAGGATTTGGTACGATAACAAAAACAAAAAGACATACTATCTAATTACTCCCTCCACTTTATAGTCTAGTAATTCTTATTTCACAAATTATAGTCATTGCTGAGCCTAAGTGGTAGAGGTTTAGAGGACGGGGGAGGGGGATGAATAAACCTCTAGCCTTTAGTAGTTTTTCTTTTCAAATGTAGGTAGTTGTTGTTTGCTGTAAAAAATTGATGCTTACAGTAGATCTTACAATAATAAGTTCCTACATAATTAGCTACCACATTGTTCTTTTCGAAAGCTACATCGAGCAATGCCTTAAGAGCTTTATGCACAACGGAATATGTTAAAATAATTTTCAAATTAATGCAATAGATAATAATATGCCATGACAACAGTGTGTACAAATATGAAAATAAAAACACGCACACACACAACAATTACAGTGTTCGAAGGTGGGGGTAATCCTTCAGCGTCCACCCTTCCTTCACACAGGGAAAATTCACTAAGTTGTTCACACGGTACAAGCTTAGTTACATGATGCTCAAGTCCAACTTGACACCTACAATAGTTTTCACCTATTCTTGGAAGGCTACACCTCTAACTGTACCAGTTCCTTGGAACTAAATTAGTCTAATTTATACACTCGAAGAGTAAAGTTTATGAAAGTTTCTTTAACTGGAAGTTGTCACTAAACTTTTGAACAATTTGAAGTGTGGGCAAGATTTTTGTGAGATGAATAAGACTAAGAGTGAGCTTCCTCCAATTTTGACTTGATAAATGTTTGAGAGTTTGTTGCATCTTTTGAGAAGTATGCCTGAGTAATATTTAATAGTTGTGTTGTTCTTCTTGCCTTTGCTCTCTTGCTCAGCTGCTTTAACACTACACCAAATATGGTAGTAGACTACACCCAATAGACCTCTGGTTTTAATGAAAGTGTAGTCTATTAAAGCATTGACTACACTTTTGGGTGAAATTGTGGTCTATTAGCGTAAAAATTCGCTAATAAACTACGGTTGGGCATCGATTTTTGATAAGTGTAGTATATTAGTGTATTTTTTAGCTAATAGACTACGGTTTGGACTAGGAGTGAGCAAAATTTAGTTTCAACCGAACTAACCGTCCGATCCGGACCGAAATTATCTGTTTGGATCGATTTTTTTTAAATTTGGTTGGGTTTAGTTTTTAGAAATTTCGGATAATTCAGTTCGGATCGGTCGAGGTTTTTTTTTAACCAAAATAACCGAAATCGATCCGAATTTTATAATATTTTATTTTTTAATACTATATATAAAAATATATATGAAATTCCATTTTTATTTTATTTTCTGACAGATATGTGTGTGTATATATATATATATATATATATATTAGACTTAAAAGGTTAATCGTTTAGTTTTTATCTTGAGCTTTTGTTATGGAAGTGTGACATTTGAATATTATGGTTGATAGGTTTACGTAGGTGATTGACTATTTATATAAGTTTTTCTTTTAATAATGAATGATAAAATATCTTGAGAGAATTATTTTGGATCAACCGAATACCGAACCGACCGAACCAAATAAATTCGGTTCGATTGAAGTTCGATTTTTGAAATATCGATTTGGTTTTTGGTTTAGCTTTTTCAATTCGGTTTCACTAAATTAATTTTGGTTCGGTTATTGAACCGAATTTTTCTCACCCCTAGTTTGGACCACGATTTATTCAAAGTGTAGTCTATCTGCGAATTTTTTTGCTAATAGACTACACTTTGTAGTCAACGATTTTTACAAGCGTAGTATATCTGCTAATAGTGATACACATCACTTTAATAACCGTTTTCTTGTAATGATTTTCATTTGTTTCTCTTTTTAATATGTAAAATAAAGTTGCTACACCATTAACAACTTTGGAACAAAATTAATAAAAACATCTTGTTGGTAAGTGAAACACGTTTTTTCCACCCTTAGTTTTAGGAAACGAAATGTTTCATCACTTTCATTTCATTTCTTCATTTTCTATCTTAGGATTTTCTATGCAGACACTCTCTTTCCATCCTTCCACCGGTCGAATTCACCATTCCCGTTGAATTAACCGTCACTGTCTCCTTCGACTCCGCCGTTAAAGTGCCCTTTTTTTCCACCGATTTCATTGAGGGTTTGGTAGCAGAACGAGAGATAGGTACAAGCCATTTTCTTTTATCATTTATGTTTCCTATTTATTTATTTCTGTAATATGCTAATTTGATGAATTTGTACTTGTTCCCAAAAAATACTCGTAATTGAACCCGAATTCATCGTCGTCGTCACCTTTCCCGTTAAATCTCCATCGCCATCTCCTTCACCTCTGCTGAAGTACCTTCTTTGGCCACCGGTTTCAGTGAGGGCTAGTAGCAGAGCGAGGGAAAGATACAATCCATCTTTTAAAAGTTTATGTTTGTCTTGATTCATATTTTTGTACTGGCCCAGTTTGATGATTTTGTACTTGTTCTTGCAATGCTTATGTTTAGCAATGTGCAATTTGTAATTGTTTGTGGAAAAATATGCATGTTTTGATTGCTTATATTTCTATCTATTGGAAATGAAAGTACCCTAGTGGGATTTTGTAAACCAGTGTACTATTAAGGTTATACTTATTTGCAGTGCTCTTGTTTTACTTGTTTATAATGAAACATTATATAGGCTGGAAACCTTGCGTCCCGCTCGGCCTCCTTGGTAGGATGATTACGACTCCTTGGAGGTTATGGATGAGAGGTGAACAAGGTCACCTACCTCAACAGTTGTACGAAGCGAGCTTTGCAAGGGTCGGAAAACACTATCCTAATACCAGTTGAGTTTGAACTGTTAGAAGAGGATCTCACATTGTACATCCTGCTAGAAGACATCGAGAGGGTCCACAACTTGTCGTCAGTTGGCTGCAACATCACAGTCGTCTACATGTGGTATGTTATTTTTATTTTTTTTAAAATTCGGCAGTTGATTATCATGCCTGCAAAGCCGATCTGTTACATAATTCATGCTCTCTAAACTTTATATTTGGAAAAGACAGTCACCTCTTCAAAAAGATGGCCACCGCAAATTGCTTGGAGAGATTCGATTTGTGAATCCACAACATATGCCACATTTCTCACCCGATTCATTGACCGAAGAAGAAAATACTGAAAAAATAGAAAAGAGGTCGCATGTCGTAGCTGATAGGCGGATGGGGTCATCTGCAGATTAGTCGGTTCTACTTCCATCCAATGTAGGATAAAGTTATAGAAAATATATTCGAATTGTGGTTTTTCCCCCTTCAATATTTTCCCCCTATTTATGTTAACTAGTTATATGTGGTTTGCATGTAGTAACCACTAGATTCTCACTGTCATTGACCCGTACAAGGAGATTGTCTATTATTTGGATTTGGCTGCCCATCGCGTTCAAGATTCCGACTGGAAAATCATTATTAATACCTAAGTCCATCTACTTTTATTATTTTAAACCTAGTGAGTTAGTCAGACTCATATTTATGTTAATTTATTCTATATTCACAGTGCCTTGAATTTTTTTAATGTCAAGAACACGGAAGAGGTAAAAAGATACCTGCGTGGGAGATAGTGAAGGTGTGTATTCATTTCATTTTAGTTATCTTATATTCTTTCTCTGCCTTATGTTGAAGTTTGTTGGCCCAGGGTCTAATGCAGTCTGATGCAGTACAATGTGGGTTCTATATGATGCGGTTCACGCGAGAGATCACTGAAAAAGTCAGAGCCGACTTCAACATGTCTATACGTTTAGTGGTACCTTTTTTTATTAAGTTAATTATCAATTATGTTTTCGAATAGCTAAGTAACATTAAACTAATATTACAATTATTGTTGTTGCGTTGCTTGAAAATAATTTAAGAAAGGGGAGTACGCTCCGACAGAAATCGACGAAGTGCGATCTGAATAGGCCGAATTCATTGAAGAGTTTATCTGACTTCTACAAGCATGACAGGTAATTAGCTTTATAATCACAAGTTATACATAAATTTTCGTACATCATAGGTAGAGTCTTTTATCTTTGCTTTTATAAGTCGCAATATGATTACATTAGATTTTTAAGTGCGTAGACACACTCGTCTTTCCACTGAATATTAAATGCTTGCTATATTTTGGACATACTGTTATTTGAACAATTTGCTAATGAATCAGATTCCAAGTCTTGTGGATAATTGGGAAGAACAATTGGTTTAACTGTGTACCGAGGTTAAATAATTAAACTGATCCTGTTTAATTTCTGTGAAAATTGATTAACTTGTGCTTATTCTGAATATTTTTGTTTTTGTTGATTTGATTAGCTGTTGGTGTTTAGGAATTGGAAGAGTGGAATGGCGGTTGGAAGCTTTGAGAGTTAGGCAAGGGAAGGTTGTGGGTTGAGTTAGGTACAAACAAAGATAATTGCGAACAAGTGTTTTGAATCTTAGGGTAATTTGAGTGGTTTATGAATATTGGGTTTGAGGATGAATTTGAATGGTTTTGAAGATGATGAATTTCAATTGATATATCTGGAATTGTTGGCCTGACGTGCTAGTTGTTAATTTAGGTGGATAGTTTGTTATTGTTATTGAATGTGGCTCATTTTGATTAGTTTTGAATACTACTCGGAAGGGGTGTTTCAGCTCAAACAATATTTCCAGGATCATGCACGTGACATTGCACATGCATGGAAAATTCTGTTATGTCAGTTTACATGCTGTTGCATTTTTGGTAGTTGTATTCTTCAGCTAAGGGCAATTTGGTCAGGAGAATTCAGTAACTATTCATCAGTTTTTCTGTTAGCCGGTGGATGGATTGATTTCTTGAGAGAGAAGGCTTGATATCTATATCTATCATGAGCTATCAAGGCAGAGAAGAACCAATATATCTCAAAACATTAGAGGGAGAGAAAGCTAAGGAGATAGATTAACCAAGAGCTCGGATTGTGAGCTAAGGGGCTAGGGACATCAATCTCTTGTAATCTCTTGTTGTGATAGTAAAGAAAAACACCATTTTCTCCTGTGGATGTAGGCTGCAAAAGCCGAACCACGTATATCGATCGTCCAACATCATTTTTCATGTTCTGCATTCATTTTAGTTATGTTCTTAGTGTTTTCTGTTCTTGTTTCTGGGGAATCTCATAAGATCAGTGAGAGAGGTTCGATTTGCTCAAAGTCTGGTATTAAAATCCTTACAAAATGGCGCTGTCTGTGAGAAGAGACACCCGCACTCCAACTGTTTGATCAAAACTTTCACCCAGCTAGTTCAATCTGTTTTGTTTGGTCTGTTCTTGATCAAGAAACCGATTTATGGCAACGACAAAGTTTGAGACAGAGAAATTCTCCGGTAAAAACGATTACACCCTCTGGAAAATCAAGATGAGGGCTCTCCTCACTCAGCAAAATTTGGCGGAAGCGTTAAAGGGAGAAAAGGGGTTGCTAGAAAAGATGGAGACACACCAGAAACAGGTGATCCTTGAAAAGGCACATAGTGCCATCATCTTTTGCCTCACAGATAAGGTGTTAAGGGAGGTAGCCAAGGAGGAATCTACTGCAAAGGTATGGGAGAAACTGGACTCACTATACCTGACAAAAACGATGGCAAACAGGCTGTACATGAAACAGAAACTATACTCCTACAAATTCCTAGATGACAAGTCGGTGGAAGATCAACTTGATGACTTCAATAAGTCTGTGGATGACTTGGAGAGTATTGAAGTTAAGCTTGAGGAGAAGGATAAGGCAATCATATTGTTAAATGCATTGCCCAAATCCTTTGACCACTTAAGAGATGCAATGATCTATGGTAGAGAAACCAAGATCACTCTTGCAGAGGTGCAAACAGCGTTGAGAACTAGAGAGTTGCAGAGGCAAAAAGAATCAAGATCAGAAGCAATGGGTGAAGGTTTAAACGTCAAGAAGGGGAGACAGTTTAAGCCCAAGAAGCAGCCTCAGTATGACCAAAACAAAAACCAGACTCAACCCAAAGCAAAAGGGCTGGAATCAAAGGATAGCAAGAAATGTTTTTGGTGTAAGAAACTAGGCCATTTCAAAAAGGATTGTTATGAATTCAAGAAGAGGCAGTCTTCAAAGCAAAATGATAAAAACACGACTGATTTGGTTGAAGCTGCTCAAGAATGAGAAGTCCTGAATATATCTGATAAGGAAGTGGAAAACATGTGGATCCTAGATTCAGGATGCAGTTTCCACATGACACCACATAAGAGTTGGTTCATCAACTATACTGCTCAAGAATCTGGAATTGTTATGTTGGGAAATGACGAGACGTGCAAGATTAAAGGAATAGGGGATGTCAAACTCAGGCTGCCTGATGGATCAGAAAAGGTTTTGAGCAATGTGAGACACATCCCAAAACTCAAGAGAAACCTCATAAGTCTTGGAACACTGGAATCCAGGGGATGCAACTTCAAATCAGAAGATGGGTTCCTATATGTATTCAAGAACCAGAGAGTGGTGCTTAAAGGCACAAGGAGATCGAGTCTGTATTACCTAGAAGCTGAAACAGTCACAGGTGAATGTGATGTTGCATGTCAAGATGATTCTCTGTTGTGGCATAGGAGGCTTGCACACGTGAGTGAGAAAGGATTGAATGAACTTGTTAAGCAGAAGTTGATAGCAAATTGTGACAAGATCAAACTAAAACACTGTGAACAGTGTATTCTATCAAAAAATAAGAAAATACCATATCTCGTGGGAAAACATATAACAAAACATCCATTGGAATATGTCCATTCAGATTTGTGGGGCCCATCAAGAGTTCAGTCAATGGGAGGAAGGAGGTATTTTCTGACCCTAATTGATGACTTCTCTAGAAAGTTATGGCTGTATATACTGAAGAATAAGTCTGATACACTAGAGAGATTTAAAGAATGGTGCATTGAAGTGGAAGTAGAAAAGGGAACTTCTGTTAAGTGTTTAAGGACAGATAACGGGCTCGAATTCTTGTCTAGTGACTTTGTCCAATTCTGTAAATCCAAAGGGATTAAGAGGTATAGGACAGTGCCAGCAAACCCACAACAAAATGGGGTTGCTGAAAGGATGAATAGGACAATTTTAGAAAGGGTGAGGTGCATGCTGTTTGATTCAGGCTTACCCAAGAAGTTTTGGGTAGAGGCAACCTGCACAGCTGCTGTTCTTATCAACAAGTGTCCTTCTACAGTTTTAAATTTTCGTACACCAGATGAGGTGTGGTCAGGTCACCCTCCCAACTTCTCAACATTAAAAGTGTTTGGTTGTTTGGCCTACACACATGTTAAGCTGGATAAGCTGAGTCCAAGGGCTCTGAAGTGCATCATGATGGGATATCAGCCTGGTGTAAAAGGCTATAGGTTATGGTGCATAGAACCTGGTAATAACAAAATTTTAATAGCAGGGATGTGGTGTTTAAGGAAAATGTTATGCCATTTCTAGAAACTTCTAAAATGATACTAGAGTTCGATAGAAAAGGACCAGAGTCATCAATCAAGGTGGAGTTACCAAAGGATCAGAATGAAGATGCCACATAAAGTGATGAAGATTTATCTGACCAAGATGAAGAAAGATCTCAGACTGATGAGAATCAAAGTTATCAGCTTGTAAGGGATAGGGCCAGAAGACAAGTAATTCCATCATCAAGGTATGGAGCAGATTACTTGTTGGCTTATGCCTTAACTGTAGCAGAGGAAACATACAATCATGAACCAAGGAACTACCATGATGCAGTTATCAGTAAGGATAAGAAAAATTGGGTAGCTGCAATGAAGGAGGAACTAGACTCTCTCCACAAGAATGGAACATGGGAACTGGTTGATAAACCTCAAAACCAGAAGCTAGTTGGCTGTAAATGGATATTCAAGAGAAAAATTGAAATGACTGATAAAGAGCATGTGAGGTTTAAGGCCAGGTTGGTGGCCAAAGGATATACTCAAAAGAAAGAAATGGATTACACTGAAGTGTTTTCACCTGTAGTGAAACACTGTTCCATCAGAATCCTTTTGTCCATTGTTGTGCAATTAGATCTTGAATTGGAACAACTTGATGTCAAAACTAAATTTTTACATGGCGATTTTGAAAGAAGTTATCTTCATGACACAGCCTGAAGGATTTGTTAAACCAGGAAATGCGGGAAAGGCTTGCTTGCTGAAAAAATCCTTATATGGTTTAAAACAAAGTTCTAGACAATGGTATGTGAAATTTGACACTCATATGAGAAAGATAGGTTTTGTGAAGTGTAGGTATGATAACTATGTTTATTTCAAAAAGTCAGAGGATAAGGTGATAAATTACCTACTACTCTATGTGGATGACATGTTAGTAGCAAGTAGAAGCCACCAGGAGATCCAAAGAGTAAAATCAGAATTGAAATATGTTTTTGAGATGAAGGAATTGGGGGCAGCAAGAAGAATTTTGGGAATAGACATTATTAGAGACAGGAGGAAAGGTAATCTGTGGTTAAGTCAACATGATTATGTGGAAAAGGTGCTAAGAAAGTTCAATATGAATTAAGTAAAGCCTGTGACAGTCCCTCTGGGGCAACACTTCAAGCTCAGTGAACTACAATGTCCTAAGGATGAAGCTGAAGCAACAGAAATGGAAAAGATCCCTTATGCTAACATAGTACGAAGCATCATGTACACTATGGTATGCACAAGACCTGATGTGGCTTTTGCATTAAGTGTGGTCAGAAGGTATATGTCAAGACCTGGGAAGAGCCATTGGGAAGCTTTGAAGTGGCTGATTAGATATATGAAAGGTGCAACAAATCTGAGTTTAGTATGTGAAAAAGCAGAAGATAATCCAAAAGAGATCTTAAAAGGGTATGTTGATTCAGATTATGCATCAAATCTGGACACTAGGAAATCACAAACTGGTTATATATTCTCTCTGTATGGTACTGCAATTAGTTGGAGGTCCATGAGTCAATCAGTTGTGGCATTATCTACAACAGAAGCTGAATTCATTATTAAACTGGTGTTCCGTTTGATGACTTGATTAGAGTTTAGGGAGTTTTTTTGAAAGCTTGCAATAGTAATATCAACAACCTATCAAACTGGTCAAGAAAGATAGCAGATAATAAATTACAAGGACAATAGATAACAAATGACAAAGACAATAGAAAGAAAGACAAAGATAACAAATAAAGATGACAAAAGACAACAAAGATATGACAAAGACAATAGGAAAAATACAAAGACAATAGAAAAAAAAAGAAGACAAAGACAACAGATGAATTTTAAAATGTTAACCTTTTACCTCGTTTTAAACAGCATAGACCTCGGTTTTAATAAGTGGTAAAAACCGAAGTGCATTAATATATACACATCAACTTTTTTTTCAAATAGACCTCGAAAAAAAACCATGGTAAAACCGAAGTCTATACCTCACTGGACCTTGGTTTTTCTAAATAAGACCTCGGTTTTTTCCCGTAGTCAACGGTCTAACAGACTATTCCAGAAAGTCAACGGTTCGAACCATTGTTTACGTTCGAATAAACTACAGTTTATTACAATTGTGAAAACTGTGGTTTATACTCAAATAACTTCGGTTTATTTGTCTTAGAACACGTTTTTTTTACTGTAGTAAATCAGTTGGTTAAACATAAAAAATAGTCAACGGTTTAAAACTGATGTCTATTTTGGAAAAGACCTCGATTTTTTTACCTTGGTACAAACAGAGATCTATTCCAGGATAGACCTCGTCTATTGTCGGGAATAGAATACACCACCTCTTACACTAATTTTTTTCTTGATAGACCTCGGTTAAAGTGAATTTGTTGTAGTGTAACTTTCTGATAGTTGAAGAATATACGAGTTTGAATGACTTAAGCTCAAGATAAGTTGTGAGTATTAGTACAATTTGACTTTCAACAATTGATTTAGTAGATCAATATTCTCAATAGTCTCTCTTGGTCATCATATCATCTCTATTTATAGCAGTTAGGTTTTGTCCATGATAAAGTGATTAGGTGATTTCCGTTTGACATTTAATTTTCTTTGTACGAATTATAGTTTATTGTCCTTTAGCAGAGAGATTAGGTCAGCGTCAATATAGCATTAAGTTAGTCTGCAGTTTTATTTTTGCTTTTGTCAAGATACGTGTCTTCACATTATTGCATAGTCCACACAAGAATCATTCTTGTCTCCACTGGCTATATTTTTCAATCTTGAAATTGCTGCCTTAGCCTCTAAGCCCCTTCGGCTAATTTGTTCATTGCATGTCCTTGCTGTACAATCCTGGTATCATCATGAAATGGATCATGTTGCAGTAGACTTTTGTCGTACGCAAATTTTGCATAAGTTTTTCACTGTTGCATTCTACAATGTCTAACATATCTTCTTACAATGGACTGCTTGGTGTATGTTGCTGATGACTTTGCTGTAGGTTCATGCTGTGAATTCTACCTAAGGAGAACTAACCCCATTTATTACAAAGATTATAAAATATTGGGGACATTAGTGTACCTTACAGTATAGTTTTGCATCATCAAAACTATACATAAATTTCCTAAAAGTCATTTTTCTTATTAAATATGGCCGCTCTATTTTCTATCAGCCTATACCACAAGTGCACCTTGTAGTTAATAGCTAGTGGCATGCAAGGTCGTGTCCCACATAGACTAATGAAGGCGCCCTACTTAGAGTACTACTATAGCCTTAGTCCTATTATATCTAAGTCTATAAAATATGAGATTGTTGTGGTGTTCTTACTATCCTAATATGACCCTTAACTAAATCAGTTTGAACTCTTAAAAGTAAATAATAAATTAAAGCATATTATAGACTAAATTCAAGTAATTAAATTATCCTAGGATTATAGATTTCAAAATCAATTAAACATGCCACAAAGATATTCATTCTAATTATATCATTCATATTTTTATGAGGTTTTGCTATGTGTATCTCAATCCATCTTCTAGAGCGATTGAGGTGTAAATCATATACAATAGATCAACCTCCCGGTTAAGCCCGTGCATACAACTTCTAGTGACGCCTAAGAAATACATCCCACAATCATTCTCAGTCTCCCAATCTGTTGAATGATTGTGTTATGTGTTATTTCACCATTCATGTCCTCATCTATCGAGTTTTGGACTCGATTTTGTGTGTACTAAATCTAGGTGATCAATCTAAGCTAGCATCAATAATAACTACATACACCAAATAATAATATACATAAGAAAAGGAAATTATAGATAAAAACTTCAACGTCTACATCATAACCGAAACCTACTTTCTGAACCCTAAAATATTGAACGACTACTCCATGCTAAAATTAACAAAAACAATCATAATAAAAGTAAACATTGTAATGCTCAACAACTTATGTAATTATCATCATATTTAATAATTTATTTTTATCTAATGAGAATTATTCATTCTTCTTATTAATTGTGTCAATTATTACTTCCAGTTTATGGTCGAAAGTATATTTTATATCTCTATACTTTTAAGAATTTAAGTTGGATATGAGATCAACGCATTAGTCAAGCCCAAACCAATGAATTATAAGTGTAGTTCCTAGATTGTTATTATACATATTAAGTCTTTGTGGAAAAGAAAATATAGAATCATTTAAAGAATATTAAGTCTTGATGAACAAGTATAGAGTCCTACAAAAATGAGGATACCCAGGATTGATAGTTATAGATGAAAATGAGGATTAATAATTATACATGAAAATCATGAGATATAATATTTTTTTACCCTCTTCAATATAAAATTTTCATCCAAATAACCTAAGGATCCTTTGGGGAGCCAACATCATCGTTCAAACCTTTTTTTCCTCTTTCAAATGTGCTCATATAGAGTATGCTCCCTAGTTCTTCATGCCTCAATTCATCTTCACCTAAATGAATAAATATGATTTTTATGCTTGGACAAGATTTTTGGAAAGATATAGAATTATTTTGAAAGAAAATAGAAGGTTCAATATTTATATATATAATGCCTAGTACTGACTAAATATTAAATATCTCACAAAATATACAACGAAAAAATCTAATTTTTATGATATTTAACTCATATATATATATATATATACATACATCATATTAAATTTCTAGACTTATAAGATGTAAAAGTATAGATTTTGAACTTTTGAAATCGGAATATTTTATGCACATCCAAGAAAAATAATTCATTAATGAAAGAATACTAGTGTCTTCCTTTGAATTTTTAACAGAATATAAACGACATATAGCGGAGCAACTTATCAAAAGTTCATAATATTTGAAAACCTATAACTATATATTTAGAAATTTCAAACAGAAGATGGAATATTTTGAATATGGAGTAGTAGAAAAAGAAACTTCATATAAAACAAATGCAACTTAGATAGGGTTGAATTTTAACTGAAACTTGGAAACATATTATTAAATGACATACTGAAAGTTCATCGAAATTCAATATGTAATAACTTTTTGAATTTCTAAAGCAGATACCTTAAGATGGAGTAGAAGAGGAAAAATAGGTTATCATGATGATGTCGGCTCCCTGAAGGACCCTAAGGGGTTTTGGACAAAAAAATTATGTTGAAAAGGGTAGAAATATTGCACCTTATGATTTTCATGTGTAATTATTAAACTATGAGCCATGTACTTATAGATATTAATCCTATGCATCATAATTCTAATAGGACTTGTTACTTATTTACCAAAACTTAATATTCTTATATAATTATGTATTTTCTTTCACCAAGATTTAATATGTATAGCAATAATTAGAAACTGCAATTATAATTCATGTGTTTGGGCTCAACTGCGTTGAGCTCATGTCCACACTAAATCATTAAAACCAGACATAAAATATACTTTTGTCCATTAATTAAAAATAATAATTGGCAGTATAAATGAAAAAATGAATAATTCTCATACGACAATAATTTGATGGGTGTTACAAATATTGTCACAATGAATAAATAAATATTAATTATACCAAGGAAATCCGGTGGTGGGACAACGCGCTCCTGTCGGACGTTTCACTACTACTAATTTGTGCCTCCCGGTTCTTACGCTCTACTTCTCTCTGCCCTCTTACGTCATGTTTGATATAAATGAATGGAATAATGTTTGAATGAAATCAATTGAGAGATGGAATGAAGATGAGAAATGAATGTAATAATTATAATCATTCCAATTATTAGTAGCTTAAGGAATGATAAGGAATGAAATATTCAGTTATCTAAATAAAATACTAAAATAGTAATGTTAATAACGTATTATTGGTATTATTGATAAATGTAGCTAATATAATAATTTTATTAATTATGATTTAATGATAATGATGATGATAATCATAATAATCGTAATAATAAAAATAGTAATAATGGTAGTAATAGCAATAATAATAATAATAATAATAATAATAATAATAATAATAATAATAATAATAATAATAATAATAATAATAATAATAATAATAATAATAATAATAATAATAATAATAAGTTCCGAGTTGTTAAGAATAATTAATACCATGTGGGGTTGGACTAATCCCATGCATATGGGAGTACTAATTCCTTTGGAATGACCATTCCCACAAAAATACATACCAATCAAAAGAATGGAAATTAACAAGTGAAAGACCATTCCATTCCCACCCCATTCCTTCACACCGATCATGCCCTTACGAACTTAAGAATTCTAATTTACTAGTGCCTAGACGTGCCTATAATGTATGAAATTCTTGTAGAAAGACCATTCCATTCCCACCCCATTCCTTCACACCGATCATGCCCTAACGAACTTAAGAATCCTAATTTACTAGTGCCTAGACATGCCTATAATGTATGAAATTCTTGTAGTATCTATAGGAGTACATGAGCTAGGTTAAGTTAGAGAAAATCAAAATTATTAGCAGAAAAATGCATAGTATGACATGTGCTCCAGCTTGGTCGAGCGGCAGAATGTGGACTACGGCTCGGCCAAGCCCCGGTTCGGCTCGATCGAGCGACATCATTATGCCTTGATAATTTTTTACCTTCCTTCTTCGTTTTGGGACCAAATCCCTTCTCGAGCCCAATGACTTTCATTCTCCTTGTTGCTCATTCATTTAATTCATCTATGGGTCATCACCGAGGGCCGATCCTGCAAAATTGGGGTTTTGAGTCGAGTTTTTAATAATGTCCCTAATTTCTTCATACAATATTAAATCAACATGAGTAAAAAGGAAAAAAATATAATATTGTAAAAAGTTCAATTATTTTTAAATAATATGACAAGCAATTTCCATAATAATAACATAAATATAACTCATTACAGAACTACTTAAAATTAAGGCTCCAAAAAAATAAAATAAAAATGAAAATAACTTAAAGAGTAGAAATAAAATGTGAGCTCCAAAAAAATTAAAAAGAAAACACACACACCCCCAAATAAACAAACTTAGATAGTTAAAGTAATAATAAAGTTAAAAACTTAAAAAAGTAAATAAGCACGAGGTTCGATACCAAAATCCATTAGGCAAATTGTGTGTCCATGTTCTTTGTTAGAAATAACAGTAATATAGTTAATTAGTTGAAAAAAAAAAAAAATAGAGAAAATCCTAGGTTTACATATAAGGCAATTTACAGGAGACAAAATTCATTAGGCAGCCAAACACAGAACTTGAACTTGGGTCACCCACAATAATTCTACAACACGTCACCACTACGCTAATAACAACATTTGAATATCATTTCGAGTGGTGGAAAGCCGCTTGGCCCTTACTTGAAAGGTCAGCTCCGGTTGTGGCTCATGTGTATTTATATATATATATATATAAGAGAATTTTGGGCCCCTAAATTTCTAATTTTTTTCGTGGCCTGAGGCGACCGCCTCCTTGAACTCAAAGAAGGAGCGGCTGAAGGAGGCGGCCCTGTCTTCTCCATTAACTCAAATAAACTCAATTTTGTACAAAAAACTACAAAATCAAATAACACGTGAAATCCATAGAAACACATAAAATATAAGGTTAACAAATATAGTTTCACATACTTTCATGATATATTTGCTATGACTCATGTCTAAAAAGTATTTAGATTATCGATGATCAAAATACTTAATGTCTTAAAAGTACACTTACTTAGTGTTTGTCGGGACTAATAATTATTCACTATTCATTCCAAGTACTCCAAACTGAATAAGGGTAAAAGAAAATATGTTGGTTGTACATTAAAAATGATTTCGTAATTAGTATGACATACATGTGTGTATATATTTGTATTTGAAGAAATATATTTTAAAAAGTAGGATGTGGAACTGCAATTGTTGAAGGTGAGCCACAAAGTAGGCGTTGTATTAGAGATTTGACACCGTACATTTTCAATCTCCTTCCTCACCATTATTTACCAATCAACTTTCTCCTAACTTCAATATCTTAACGGCATCTATCCACTCGTACATACCGTTCACCACTCTACTGTAATATTATTTGATCTTTTCTTCTACTTTTTATATTAATTTATACATTTGGATGCTTCCCCATTCTTAACTAAAAACCCACAATTAGGAATTTTTTTTTTCTAGTACTTACAGTTAACCATTGTATTAGTACTTCCATTTAAGCAAACTACTTTTATTTAGCTTCAATCCATAAAAGTTAAATAATGGATTTTTTTTTTTATTTATCAAAATCATATATAAAATAAATAAGGAAATATTCAAACGCATGCCCTCATTTATAAAAGAAGCAATATCACTCAGGATAACATGAATTGGTAATAAAAGCATCCATATAATTTGCACTACAGTGTGTGTCTGTGTATATATAGGAAGGATTGATATATTATACAATTACGATGAACAATTTCCTCAGCACCTATATATGTGACAATTATTTAAATATGCTATAGTATTAACACATTAGCAGATATACATAGGATGTCTACCATAATCATGCAGTATATTAAAACACTATGTATAAGTACGTGTATGTATGTCCAGGCATTATAGCCGAGTGACATTGTTTCACCAGTTTTAGGTGATGCTCACGGGTCTCCACTAAAAAAAACAACTACTTGTATATGTCAAGGACGGCTAGGGTAGATGTCGACCCCTCCCCTCTTAACCCAATTAGGCGCTAAATCATAGTTTGCAGCCCGATTAGTTCCTAGTTTTTTTAGAATATGACAAAGTTACATGTATACTAATTGCACGGTACAATTCGAGATGAGTATAACTATTTATGCATAAAGATATCCCTTGTTCTGATAAATGTATCGCCGTTATACATTTATAAAAAACATATAATACATTTAGATATAAATACTAATATTTTTTTGTCCAAGTCTCGAATTATATGCACAAGAGATCTTCTCTTAGAATATTGTCAAGTACACACATATGCATTCATTAAATAGTAATTTTGATTTTTATGTAAAGTAGTATAGTGGATAAATCTCTTAATTTAATTTATTTAGAAGTAAATACATAAATAAAATAATTTTTTCTTGGACAGTGTTGAAGGCCAGGCCCAATTCTTAAGATGGGCTGTCTCGATTTATTGACTTTCAAAAAAGTTTGAGGGGTGGCCCAGTTGATGTGTGCCGATAATAGTGCGTCACATACAGCGTCGCGTGTTGCTCTGGAGAATCTTTTCCCTTTTTTTATTCATATTTCATTGGTTACGCTTACGCCCAAATCCATTTGTATCAAACCAACAAATTTAATCCAAATAATTTACAATCAGATTCCCTTTTTCCCCTTCCAACTCACGTGAATTCCAGTTTCTCTCCATTTTCGTTGCCCCCAATTTTCATTGTCCTTTTCCGTCACCGGGAAACAGCAAATTTCAATTTCCAGCCTCTGATCGGAAATGGTTTCCCCCGAAAACACGAATTGGCTGTACGATTACGGGTTTGAGGATATTACTGTTCCCGATGGCAATTTTTCTGCGCATAATTCTGGTTTCTCTTGGCCGGTTCAGACGTTGAATGGCTCGTCAAACGCCGGGTACTATTTTCATTTCTTGTTCTGTTTGATTTTCGGTCTTTTGATTACTGAGCTGTTCTTTAATTCATAAATTTTCGTTTTTCAAGGAATGAATTTTTTTTATTTTTTTTTTGCCTTCCCTTAATGTAATTAGTTGTGGACCTTAGTCTTTACCTGATTCTATGGGTGGTTTAGGTATTTGTTGGGTGCCTTTACTTAAGGCCGGGAGTGATGGGCCAAACATGACTTAGGGAGTTAATGAGTATGCTTTATCGGGATTTGAGCCCTTAAATCTACTGAGTCAAGGTTTAAGTAAACACACTCGTTGTTATTTAGTCAGATTTATGGTTTTTGTTGGTACTTATGTTGTGGTTTCTGTATGTTTGGTATTAGGCATCTTTCTTTTTAGGATTTTCTAATTTCGTATTTTCCTTACTTCTTTTTATGTCATCCTTTTCATTTCTGTGCCTTCATAAGTTGGATTTGGTTAACTTATTCGAGTGACTTCAAGATTATCGGGGGAAACCACACACACGTTAACCCCTTAGCTTTCTAGAAGGCTCTACCCTCAACTATGAATTATATTGCGCCTTTTAACTTTCACAAATGATTAGCTTGATTGCTGAGAGGAGCTTCATGTCGCAACATTATACTGGCTTATGAAGAGGCTAATTCCATAAAGTTGACATTGAAACTAAAGTCGTGAAATATTCGAAAAATAGAATATCAATATGTGGTTATCTTTATGCAACACCTGCTGCCACACCGGCTGTTGTTACTAGCTCTTTCCTTAGCTGGCTCTGTTGAAGGCCTTATGAAAAATATTTTGGGGGTAGAGAGACATTAAATAAACTGAAAAGTCAGCTACGGGATGTTTACGCCAAAAGTTACAGCATAGAGCCTGATGTAATATTCTATGCCATCACAACCAACTCGATCTATTTCCAAAGTCCAATATTGCTGCCTGCTGTTGAATGTGGGGTGGCCAGATTCTGAACAACATTTGGGGGTAGAGGGATACTAACTAAAGGAGAAAAAATCAGCTAAAGTGCTATTTTTTTATTTCTTTTCCAGCTTCTGGGGCTCTATGCTCATGATTACTCTCAGAGTGATCCAACTTCTGGATCAATTATTTCATGTAAATTTGTTCAGGATGTCATAATTGAGGTTTAGAAGGGACTGGCAGAGTTTTATATTGCAAAATGTGATTGAGGCATTGTTTTGGGTGTAGTGGCTTGTACCATAATTTTTACTTGAAGTGAATACTGTAGCTATTGTGCTTTTCTTCCTCTGGTGTTCTGTTGTCAAGAAAAGATTAAAGTGTTTTGTTTTATATGGTGGAATTTACAAATATTTGACATTCCTTTTGTACTTTTTGCTTTTATTTATTGATTTATAGAGCTTTGTTGGAAATTTATAGGAGTTACTACTCTGGGACGGCGAAACCTTCTCTTCTCTGTGCATATTACCAGCTTACTTCAGCTTTAGATACTAAGTTGCATTTTCTGTTATTAATGTGGTATTGCCGGTTGAAGATGATGTAGATGTGTAACATGTTTACTTGGACTTATGCTTTTTCTTTACATATGTCGGATTATAGTGTTTCAAGCACAAGTAAATTTGAGACTCGGAATTACTATGATAATGTTGTTAGGCATATAAGTTAGAGAGCCCTTACTTAACCCAAAACCATGGTCAAAGATAAAGATTTGGCTCGCCCTTATATACCCTTCCAAACTTTCGTGTGGAATCGATGTAGGATATCGTAACAATTCATCCCCCTTTCAAACCGGACATGACACTCCGGGTGGCAACCCATACCAAGGCCAACTTCCGGATGGCAACTCCCCTCGTGCCCACATCCCTGAGAATACTGAATTTGTTTCTTGATAATTACATGTGGTAATCTATCTCAATTATGATGTGTTTGATAGGTTTCTGAGTA
This sequence comes from Ajuga chamaepitys, assembly GCA_958295605.1. Taxonomy (NCBI): domain Eukaryota; kingdom Viridiplantae; phylum Streptophyta; class Magnoliopsida; order Lamiales; family Lamiaceae; genus Ajuga; species Ajuga chamaepitys. The sequence goes on along the minus strand of OY282498.1, from coordinate 35,483,358 downwards.
CGAGTTTCCATGCTGAGAATTAAAATCTGTATGCCATTTATAGTTCTTTAGTTGCTTGTATGTACATTTCATGATGGAAAATGCCATCAAGCTATTTCGTGATTCCAGCCAAGCTGTTACTATGAAACACTATAATCTGTTTGTAGCCCGAGGTTCATGGTGTTCATTCCTCAAGGACCTTCTGTGGATGTAATAATTTCCTAGCATGTTTTGGGTTAGTGGTCTCTATTATTGGCTGTCCCTTATGAATTGGACAGTAGACCTATATTTTATTTTAGCATGTGAAATTTGAATCACGCAATAAGGTGCAGCTCTAGTTATTGTTTCTCATATTACATAGTTGAAGTTGCAGTTAGTTGTTTTGCATCATATTATTCTTAATAAGGTCAACTTTTTTAGACAAGTTTCAAGTGTGTTTTGTAATTTGTCAGCATTCCTAATTTGTTTTGGCGTTTTATCTACTGATAGTGCTGAAATTGACGGGTCATTTGGAGAATCAGATGCACAGAAGGATACTGGATCCAAAAAACGGTATGAAGTTTTTGTTACTATAGCTAGTGATATTCACTGGTATGAGCTTTTAGCGAAGCTTTGCACTTAGCTTTGTGAAACTCTCGAAATTCTAAGCTGGAAATGCTATTTAATTTAGCTTCCCTTTTTCCAAATGATACATCATCTCATATATTTATCAACTTATTATACAGAACTAGAACGGAGACATGTGCTCCATCGAGCACCAAAGCATGCAGGGAGAAACAACGAAGGGATAGGCTCAATGACAAGTAATTTAGTTCATGATTGTTCCGCCTCATCGGTTTCCTCTTTGGCTCGTTACATTTAGCAACTCCTTTGCCTGTTCTTTAGGTTTATGGAATTAGGTGCTCTTCTTGAGCCTGGTAGGCCTCCCAAGACAGATAAAGCTGCTATTTTGGTTGATGCTGTCCGTATGGTAACTCAACTGAGGGGTGATGCTCAGAAGTTGAAAGACTCGAACTCCAATCTCCAGGAGAAGATTAAGGAGCTGAAAGTAAGACTTGCTCTTTATCTTCCAACTCTCCATATGTTGAATTACATCATTCTTGCTTGTTCTAGTAACTCAGTTCACTTCCAAAGAAGTAGGTTGCATTCGAATTGAGGGATTTGAAATCCAATTTGAATCCACCCTAAGTAGAGTCTATATAAAATCCACCTAAATTAGTTTAAAATAAGAGCGATAGACTTCTGATCCAACCAACCACCAACAGGTATAGATTTTTAAATTCATTCTCAAATCCTTCGGTCCAAACACAACCTTAATGTTTTTGATCCCCCTGCATAATTTACTGTATAGGTTGAGTTTGGATTAGAGAATTTGATATTCAGAATTACAAATGAGTGGACCGAAGTCCACCGAAGTCACTCAACGTTATGTTCCCAAATAATTTGTATAGGCCGAGAAGAACGAGCTTCGTGATGAGAAGCAGAGGTTAAAGGCCGAAAAGGAGAAGCTGGAGCAGCAGCTAAAGACGATGAATGCTCCTCCTCAACCCGGCTTTTTACCTGCTCCTCCCACCATCCCGGCTGCATATGCCGCTCAGAGCCAAGCTGCCGGCAACAAATTGGTGCCGATCATCAGCTACCCAGGTGTCGCTATGTGGCAGTTCATGCCTCCTGCGGCTGTGGACACGTCTCAGGACCACGTGCTGCGTCCGCCTGTTGCCTAATAGAGGCAACGTAGATGGTGTGAGGGCGTTCATTATTGTTGGTTTAATTGTCTGAAATGTTTGTCTTTTCTCTCTGACTGTTACTTTTGGTTGAATGGTGTCTAACTTGGATATCTGGTGGATTATTGAGACCAGCTGTTATCGTGGGACTTCTGTTATAGTTAAGTTTATGCTGGTTGGTATGATGTAAATTCTAATAAATTTTGTATGCGTAGTGTGAGTTTTGCTGTCTTATAATTAATCATCATTGAAAAAGACATTAGTTTTACATTATTGAATGATTCAACTTATAAATTGTAGATACACTGTCATAACTGTAGAGTATAGAAATTGCAAATACAAAAGTAACTTCGATTTAAAGGTAGAGATAATCAAATGAAACAGATATCAACGACCAGCAAGTACGACTCTTTTATGGGTACAAATGGGGATTTTAGTAATTTGGCCTTTCTTTGTTATGCATAAGTAATCTAGAGCTTGTGAAGGGATAATTAATTTGAGCTTACCGAATTTATGTGTAAGCCCGTGAGTTTATTTATCACACATTCATGCCAGCATATTTGCGAATTTTATCACACTGTCTTGCCAACATATTTCTGAATTTTAAATCAGCTGAGTCTGAGTTTATGACATGCTTGTAAACATATAAGGACTTGTTTACTTTAAAGGCTCGGCTCCTTTTGGGTTAGGAGTAGTAGAGGATGGAGATAAAATAACCTACTAAAAGGGGGTTGAGACAACTGAGGTATATTAATCTCCTGGCTCCCTTCAAGTATTAAACATTGGATCAATATTATCATCTTCACTTTTACACTCAAAATGACCATAACACCCTTTTTCAATTACAGGGGGGTTTGGTTATTTCATTTGTTCTTCTCCACACGAAACCGAATACTCCATCCTCAACTCACGCGGACAACGTATTCCGACGCTCATCCTCCCGCAGTATCCGACATCCTCGTCGGTTCCGTATTTGAGCCCTACTGGTGGGATTTCAACTTTTTCATTCAGTTTTGGTATTTCGAATTGCAAGGCAATTTCAGCAAAAATCAAATCGATTTCCAAACAACCACCGGGCCTATTGACTATGAATAATCGCATCATCTACAAATTGTGGAATGAGATTAACCAATCCTATTTCGTATAATGATATAGACCCGTTTTCATATTTTCGGTATGGGGCGGTAATTGGTTCCCTGAATTAACAATTGCTCAATTTAGTTTCAATTTTTGTTTGGCAATTGAGTCTCATGTGAATTTTAAGTTGAACTTATTTGTGTAGTGCTTTTGCTTTCATTTATTTATTGTTGCCCAGTCTTCAAGTTGCTACAGTAACACGGATTAGTTGGATGGGAGTCTTGGATTTTTGTCTTGAATTTTCATTCTTGACCAGGGCTACGGTATAGCCCGGGTAACCATGCCTTCAAAGTAGACATTGAATTAGGGGCAATAATCTTGTCCTATCAACCCTAATCCCCCCAAGGAACCGAGCCCTGAAGGTATGGATATCCCCTATGTATCCCTTTGTAAGGGACTTGAGTAGAATTGGGTATGGGACTGGTGTAATTGGTCTTAAATAAATCAATGTTTATATTTTCAGAATTCTCCTTACTTAGCATGTAACTAATTAATGAACTCTTTTGTTTACATTTGTGTATCACATATGGATTGGGTTATGGGTTTTATATTTCTGCCCTCCAAATTATGTTGGTCGACAAAATTAGGCTTCACTTTCGGTTTTCTTAGTTTTTGCACATCCTCGATATCTCCTGTACCAAGAACATTCTCACCCCCCAACTAACTCCATTTTCTTTATAACAAAAACTAATTTCTTCATAACCCTCCAAATTTACATGGAATAGGGAGAATACGTTCTCAACTGGTTGCAACAAGTAATAGTAGTTTTTGTATTTTTTGAATGGTCGGTTGCTACACAAGGTGAAGAATCCGGTGTCGATACCCTCGCATCCGAGTATGCAATTTGTTCAAAATCAATAAGTTTATATATCAATGATCATATCATGTTAATATTTCGACACAAGTTGAAATCAATAAGGCAACAAAGTCATGTGGTTTCATAAAGTACTCTTCTAATATTAAAATCTTACATAAAGTTGTTAAAAGTGCGAAACAATCATATTTCACATTCATGTTTCAGGAATCATATTATTTTTACAAACTTATGATATAACTCAAGTTGAAAAGACGTTCAAGAAAAAAAAAATATTATAATTTGATATATATGATGTTCACTGTTTTCTTCGAACATATAGTCACCCATTCAGTGATAGATCACACCATAAGAAGAACTAATAGCAAAAAAATGAGCTCAAACCCATAATATATATCAAGAACATACAATTTTTTTTTTCTTTTTTTTTTTTTTAAAATAAAACTAGAAAATAAAGTTCTCATCTGCAAACTTCATCCAAGTTGTCTGGATTCTCCCGAAAATCTGACATAATCGTTGCCAATTACAAACAGAAAGCCACGAATTGAAAAAATGAAAACTAAAAAAAATTAAGAACAAAAAAATGTTAAATGATGAAAATAAAATACATTGGTTATCCCTAGTGACCAATTTAGTCTTAGAGGGGTGGGGTGGGATCATTGATTCATCCAATAGTCCCAAACAAATTGACCTGGAACGGCGGGATTGCCTGTTTTATGGGTCCAAAAAAGGCAACATTGGATTATCAAGGACAAATAGTCTTAATCCCATTTAATTTGTCATAGAAAACTGGCCCTAATAGAGTTTAACTATCCGATCGACCTTTGTTCAGTTTGACATCGACTTGGAAAAGTTCTTAAAAGTAAAAATTGAGTTCTAGCTCGAGCTTTTAGAACTCAATAATAACTCTCCAACTGTTATTTACTTTTATTTTTAGATCCAAATAGTAGAAGTGGCAATAGGGTGGGTCAGAACGGGTTTTGACATTCTCATCCGAATTATTTTACACCAAAAATAATGTTTTAATTTATAATTTTTAACTAATTATTATGTATGTTTATATTATATTTTATATGTTGTATTTAATAATACACTAAAACTTAAGCAAGTAAGTAAGAAAAATGAAACATTTTTCTAATACATATATATATATATATATATATATATATATATATATATATATATATATATACTTAATATAAATATAATTATAAAACATAGATTAATCAATGAATTGGGGCGAGGTGGGACGCCCGAGGCGAGGGGACTCAAACTCATCCCTGCCCCATTGTCATGGTTGGGGTGTTCTACGCTGAGTTCGGGCTGGAGACGGATTATCCTTTTGGATACGGGTCATTTTCATTCAATATGCTAAGTGGATTAGGATTTAATCTTGCTATGTTTTAATATTCCTTGTGAGTCAAGAAACCAACATGGGATGGACATGGCTTAACAATCTCAACCCCCCCTCCCCAGGCCATGAGAGAGAAATGATCAAAGTTCATGCTAGCTAATCTGGCAAAAATTCCAACTTCTCTTGGGAATCGCCTTCATCATCATGTTAGTTGCATTCTTGCTCAAATCCAAAGCACTCTAACTAATCACAATAAATTACACATCCATCATCTTTCTGACCCAACTCTTGTAGCTTCTTCTGATGACTTTTTGTAACAGCAAGTTTTGTGTATAAAAATATTAAATCAAAATAACTTTGCTATATAAGCTCTAAAATTCCTCTAATTCTTCTCTTCAATTGTTTTATGCTTTCAAATTTGGAGTTGACTTTGATCTTCTCCAGTTTTGAGCTTTGACTCGAATAACGTCGATCCAAGGGTTTGGAAGCTTGATTTTGGATCTAACGGTCTTCTTGAATGAATATTCGAAGAACAACTTCGAAGATCTTGATGAACGCCGACGAACACCTTTGAATATATATCTTGGAACTTCGTTTGAAGGGGCTCATCACCTTAATCTCGGACCGAAGATCGTTTCTTGATGGAATTGTTGAAGAACGCTTGAAGTTGCCGAAGAACGCCGAAGAAATTTCCTCTGGAATTCTTCACTTGCTTCTTGACTTGTATTATTTATTTATTTATTTATTTATTTATTTATTTATTTATTTATTTTTTTGTGGAGAATGAGGCCTTATTTATAGTTGTAGGATGGAGAACCCTAATGAGTCTGAGTCTGAAAGGAGCGATATGATAGGTTCTCCACAATATCATTATCCGTAAGATAATTATTAAATTAATTGTATTTAATTTAATAATTACTGCAACAACTTGACACATGGAGCATTCTGATTGGTCCACCATGACTTTGATGTTTATCCTCATCTTCTTGGATAATTACTAAATTAATTTAATTTAATTTAGTAATATATGCATCATCTTGGATAATTTCCCATTGGTCAATTAAATATATAGTAAATCACCAATTAAATTGATTATTTAACTTGGAAATTTTGTTTAATTCATTCATAATATTAAAATAATCAATATAAAATTAATTTTCAACTCATATTTTATTACGTGGCGCATTTTAATTGAATACAAATTTTACGTATGAACACTATTTACCTCCTGAAAACACTTAGGCTCCCCCTTATCAGTAATCAATGCATACTTAAAACTTGGATATCTTGCAGATGACCTTCTATCTCTGAATTGTATATGATGATTTACTTCAGGAGAAGGAGATGGAGGCTCCCCCGGTCAACACCCTCTGCATTATCTATGATCACCTCAGGCTCTTAATCTACCCCAAGTTCTTTCGAAAAAATTATGCGATGAGAATTACCGCTCTTCTTTGATGTACCAATATCTGTCAATGTTTGATGCTCATGAAACACCACATCTCTACTTCAAATGATCTTCTTCTTTTCAGGATCCCATAATTTGTAACCAAATTCTTCATCTCCATAGCCCATCATAATACTTTGGGTGGCTTTATCATCAAGCTTATGTCTTTGTTCCTTCAATACGTGTGCAAACGATTTGCACCAAAATACCTTCAAATATAAATAATCTTCTTCACCCCACACCTTCTCTAGGAAAGTCAAAATTCAAGGGAACTGATGGAGATCTATTTATCAAATAATGAGTAGTACATGGTAGCTGCACTCTAGAATGACTTAGGCAATATTGTCATTCTCAACATACATTCGACTCTTTCCACAATGGTCAGATTCATTCTCTCTACAAAACCATTGTGTTGTGGAGTACAAAGAACTGTCTTTTTATGTCCGCTGCCATGTTGATCGTAATACTCTCGAAATGTGTGAGATGTGTACTCTCCACCATTATCTGTATGGAGACACTTCAAATGTCGACCCATCTCTCTCTACCGTAACATGAAAATTCTTAAAAAATACCCATAATTTTCGTGAAGCATCATTAATAAAAGTTAAAAAATATTTATTGTCACCTACAGACTCAACTTCCATGGGACCACACACATCAGAGTAAATCAAATTTATTTTTTATTTTTTTAGTTTTTTAGATGCAGAACTAAAAGAAACTCTTTGTTGATTTTCAAATAAACATGAATCATAAGGGCTCACAAGTTTACCTTTTGCAAAGGTGATGAGTGATTTCTTAGCCAAAATTTGTAGTCCTTTCTCGCTCATGTGACCCAACCGTTTGTGCCGCAAATTATGTGTAACTTTGACACACTATTTCCTAACCTAGTATTACCGCAAGTGAATGGTGCTAGTGCAACTAGTATTGAGCAAGGTCGATCCCACAGAAATTGGGTCCTATGTTCAATTTAATACCCTAATTGTAATAGACCAACCCCATCTAGACTCTAAAGTAAGGTGATTGTTTGATTATTAACTAACATGCAGAAAAGTAATAAATAAAGTAAAATAGATGCTCAAAGAAGCAGGCAAGTAATCACAAAGGAAATAACCAGATAAATAACATATTCTAGGGTCCGATTTCAATTACAATCTCCTATGTATGATTAACTTATTATTCTAGACCTTTAAATCGAATTCTAGTGTTTATTAGGCGGCACTGCTCTAGTTAATCCTCCTCTCGCACAATGCTTACGTGTTGATAATGCATGAATAATTACCCTCTTGGGCTAACTATTGCATACACAACTCCAAAGAGACCCTAAAATCAATGTCTACACAAATATCTCACTTCTCTCGGATGACTATTGATACATATGCTATTGTTGTATGCTTATAATGCTATTGATGACTATTAATACATATGTTATTAATATCCCCTCTCGGGTGTCGAATTATTAAGCAAGTAGAATATAATCAATTTGCCAGAACACATAGAACAAAGTTTAGAATAAATAAAACAAATCAAAACATAGTTAATTGCAACCTACTTTCTAGCCCTAGCTAGAACACAAACGTGTTTAGCTACTCATGTTCATAATCAAAATCAAAGGATATTCATAAATAAACATTCTAAAGCAAGAAATAAAAACAATAACGATTAAACCCGAAGTCATCAGTCTCGATCTTCTCCACTTTGCGCCTCTTACTCTTTGCTTCAAGCCTCCAAGACGATTCTTATGATGTTTGATGCTTCTAACTTGTCTCCTTGATGTATAGAGCCTTGGGGGTATTTATAGGAGTGTATAACTAGGATAAGGTGAGCGAAAATCTGATTTGGGATGGCAAATCCACTCAACAACGTGTCTATTTCTTTGTGGGCCAAGTAATTGATTTGTGGTCTAAGTAACAACACGAAATCACACTTTTATGACGATTTTTTTTATGACACATAAAATTTTGTCATTTTTTGTTGCTTACAGTGCCGAATTGAATTTTCTCACTAAAATGTTAAGTTTTGTGACAATTTTTGGTATTGTCATCATTAATCATTCATATTATCACTAATTTACATATATCATATCAGTAATAAGAAATACTCCCTCCGTTCCAAAATAGATGATGTTTTAGCTTCTTAAACAAATTCCAAAATAATTGATGTTTTAGGTTTTTTTTTACCATTTCTCTCTATTTTACCCCTATGTAAATCCAAAAATATATATGACTTTTCAACCTTCCACTCACATTTGATATCATTAAATCTTATCAGCACAAATTTTAGGGGTTATATTTGGTAATATATTTGTTTCTTAATTATTCTGTTTTTTTCTATAACATCATCTATTTTGGAACGGAGGGAGTGTGTCACAATAAATTTTTATGGATTTTGCGCCAAAAATATAGAGAGAAACCTTTTTATGACAATTTCACAATAAATGGTGACGACATTTGTGTCACAATATTTTTTTCTTCCATGAGAAAGTTATATTTTGTCATTAATTGTTTAAAGAAATTAGTGACAACATTCTTTTGTCACCAATTTTTATATAAACTGACGATGCCAATTAATTTGTCGCCACTTTATTTGGAGACAAAAAAATTTATTAATTTACAACCTTTTTATCATCGTAAATACTAAATTTATGTGATGAAGTGTTATTTCATCATTAATTGGTTGAATAAATAAGTGATAATATATATATATATATATATATATATATATATATATATATTTATCTTAAATAGTTAATTTGATGACAATGCACACCAATTCGTCATAATTTAATTCGTGATAATGTTCTATAATGTCATTTATCTTTTAAAAATTAGTAACAATATTATTTCGTCACATATATTCATATTTAGTGACGATGCGTACCAATTCAGCACCTTTTTTAGTGAAAGGACATGTGACAAAAACTCTTTGTCAGTGTTATATATAGTGATGATGTACACTATTTCGTTGCAATTTAATTTGAAGGCTTAATTCGGAGCTATTTCACTCTATTTTTTATGGTCTAAATAAAATATTTTATAACAACTAATATATCCCTCATATCAATTTTATTTCACTACTAGAAAATAGTCTGATTCCGACTGAAAATTTCCCACAAAAATGTACTCTGTTAGAAAAAGCATTAGAATTAGGCGGCACAATTCGCTGCCCACAAAATTTCTCAATGCAACTTAATTCTCAGTGGAGCCCACTTATATTTTTAAAGTGAGTACAACATTTTAATTACAACCCACCTAGTACCAAACTTATCCTTTTTTTACTATATTAAATTCATTTAATTTAAATAAAATAAATAATACAATTAAAACCGTCTGGCCAACGTACAATAGGTTCCATATTAGTCGGATAGGTGAAAAATCGTTTGATTGTTCAAATGCCACTAGGATTTATAGAATAAATGTGCTTTTATTAGTGGATGCAAGAAAAACATGATGCCGAGGAGTGTTGTGAATAATGGCGCTTAAAGCCATAGAATTGAACAAAAATTTATAGAAATTAGTCAATCTTTCATAAATTAGTTGGACTATTGCTGACAACATGATGTTAATTTAGAGGAAATTGATAGAGGTTAAAAAAAGGCTACGTGGCTCCAAACAACTAAAATTAAACATATTTGTTTGTTTGAATCTTTATTTTGACTGTGTAAAGGATTCGGCCATTGCGTCGTGTTGTTTGGTCCTTTACCGATTAAATCTTAAAATAATTAGGGTTTATGAAGTTTTAGGAGAGAGACGCAATTTGGTTGAAAATGACACGGGAAAACAAAATCAAAATTTTTTATTAATTATTTATACTTTGTTATCATTAAGAGTGTTCTAGACATTTTATAGTAATATTTTAATTTATTAAATTAATGAGACACATTAAAATATTTAGTGGATGCAATTGGTCGCAGCCTTAAAATTAATTATTCCAACTAAATTTCTGATGGACACTTTACCTACAACTTTTAGTTTGAATTTGTAAATTAAATGGTACTACCTCCGTTTTTTTTTTAGTTGTTTTTTTAGCTTAAGATTATAAAATTAAGGAGCTACTAAAATTGACAAATAAGTCCTCAATTAATTTTTCTATATTTCCTCAAATTTCTATAGTGATACCATTATTACCTTTTTACTATATCATTTTTCAATTACTAAACGGTTATTGTTGGAAGAAATATGAAAAAAAGGTTAAAAGAAAAAGTATTAACACGATACTATTAACCATTTAGTTGTATGATAAATTCACACAATACCAACCATTTTCTTTCAACTAATAGTTTTAAAATAATTATTACTCCCTCTATCCGATAAAGGAGTCATATTTGAACAATTTATTTTTGACCAATTTGATGTAGGTACAACTCTAAAAAACTATCAATTGTCACTCACACGATTTATAAAATATTCAATCATATATAAGTAATTTATGAAATAAAAAAATTAAGTTTCTCACTTGGACTATGAAAACGAGATATTGACATTGAAACATAACTCTTACTTTGGGACAAAAAAATATTATCAGAAGACTCTTTTACAGGACAGAGGGAGTACACTAGTAAAATTTTCTTGTAGAATAAATTCTGGTGATACCACTATTTTCTTCAATCAAGTAGTATTTCTTTAGTTATTCCACCGCTACTACTTTGTACAAATCAAGCAATCTTTCACACTTCACATCTATAAATAAAATACTATATCATATAAAACACTTCCACATACATCACATCTCCAGTGGTTAGTTCTAGAAAATCCTATTACTCTATTTAGATATAATGGCTTAGTGGCTACAAGAATTGTGAATTGGATTATCATGACTTTAAGTTTTACCATCTCCAGGTCTTAGGATACTTTATGATCTTGTTCAATGTAGTTTGTGGATGTGTAGGCATGTTAGATGTATGGATGTTGTTTAATTGGTGTTGTTTGTGATATATGGATGCTACTGAGGTTACTGGTAGCTTGTTTATGTACGTGTTATACCTTTTGACGGAGCCCATCGTTTGACCACGCATAAGTAATGCATTATTTCCACATTTCAGATCTGCAAAAGGTTCTCTCAAGAATGACTACCTTATATATGTTGATACTCTGCATGAATCTTAGTTTATATAATCGTTTTTCAAATAGGAAAGAAAATCTTAGTTTATATAATAATCTTTCTTAATGTAAGTATATGATGACCAACGGGTATCAACAAGCTTTGACATATTTGGTTAGTATTGGAGGACATCTCTCAAATATCTATAAGGTTAGCTTACTTTCTCTTTAAAATAATTACACTTTTAATTTCTTTTGATATTAAAAAATTAATTTGATATTTTTGTTTTTTGTTTTCTTAGATGTGATTCAATGTTGAGAAGCTGAAGGACAAGAGGATTTTCGTTTTCAGAGTATGGAAAGAATGAAGTTTCGAAATAAGATTTAGAATTTTTTCTGAGCGCTGAGGTTTCTTAATGATGATTACTGAGGAGTCATGCTTATGTTTTGAAATATGTTATTTTTTTTCGATATCACAGTTGGATGTTTGACATTCTTTTAGTAAATAAACAATTTTATTCTTCTTAGCATGTTTGCATATTCATTATTTATTTAGTACTATTTAGTTTAATTGTTTATAGATACATTTAGCGACATTTATTAATACAGTAGATGACAGTGAAAAAATATCACAAAATTAGTTATCCATGACGAATAGTGTGTCATATATATATACACATGCGTAAATCATTCTTATATCTAAGTCTGCAGTGACTGTTTATGTTTTTTGTTACTTCATACAATTTTAATATGACAAATCACGACGTCACAATTTGTACCAATTTTTTTGTGGTGAAAATTTAAGTCACTATTTCTTAGTCTTTGCTAACCCAATGTATCGTCATTATACATGTTTATAAAGTGACGACATATATTTTGTAACTATTATGATGATATATTTGAAAGATGACGAAATAGTTGAAATATTAGTGACGCCTTCAAATGTGACGTGTTGGAGTAATATATTGAAATTCGTCACTGAACTTTAATGTTTTGATGACAAAAACAATATTTGTTAACTTTTTATGATGAAATACAATTTAAGGTGAAAAATTTTGGATGACAATAGTGATGAATTTTGTGTCATATAAATAGTAAGATTGGTGCCAATGACACTTAACGTCATCAAATGTCAAACTTCTGATGACAAATCAAATAATGTCGCATATACCTTTTACCACGGACATATCATGAAAATCGTTGTTACACTACAATAATTTCATAAATAGACAATAGTTTTTCCTAGCAGTTGTCTATTCATCAATTAACAATAGTTTTACCGCTATCTGTTGTCTATTAGCGACATACACGCTAATAGACAATAATTTTACAACTGTTTTCAACATCTGTCGTCTATTAGAGCCTTTTTCCACATATAGACAACATGTTTAATGACAATTGCCCAAATTTGTTGTTTGTTGACAATACATTGCTCCAATAGACAACACTAGTGTCAACATTTTTGCAAAACTGTTGTAAAAAAGGCATTTTAATTTACAATACTTTTATTATGTTGTAAAATTATTATTTTAATAAACTCTTCAATGTAATTTTAATAATTAATAATATATTTGAAATAAAATAATAATTATGATTTTACTTTATAGATTGCATTTTATTTTATATATTGCATTTTATTGTATATTTTATTTTAATAAAGTCTTCATTGGAATTATCGAGCCGGCCTGATAAGCTTAAGTTATTATAGGGTAATAAGCTGGGACGGGCCAACTAATTTTAGGCCAGATTAAATTTTTGCTCGGCCTGACCCGATTAAATTTTTGAGGCTCCATCATTAATCACTATAAATAATTCGATTGCAAAATGTACTTTTGATTTTAATTTTTGTTACACAAGTTAAACATCATATATCACATTTTCCTTTTCTTCATATACAAACACTTTATTTTCTTATCTATAATTTTATATCAATTTTTAGATATTGAGATCGTGAATAGAGAAAAAAGAAGAAAAAATACCTACAAAATACAAATTACATATGTTAACATAATATACGGATTCCGCTAATCTAAAATTCAGTGCAAGACCCAACACTCATTCTTCTCTAGCCCAATTGACAGCCAATCATCTGGCCCAACGCTCGTTCAATTCAATCTATGAGAATCAATTTAGTTGACTTGAGTCCCTTAAATCAGAAAAGTCCAAATCAGAAATACACACAAATCAGCCCAAATCAGAAAAGCGTGCAAGAGTGCGTCCTTCTTCCATTCCCTCGCTTCTCTCTCAAATCACAATTTCAGTGGAATTTCACAAAAGTAGTGAAGGATTTCAGTAGAATTTTGCTGGTATTTGGTGGTGGATTTTTGAATGCACTGTAAATCATCATCATATTTCACCTCCACTTCTCTTGCTTCAGTTAGGTATTGTTTGTTCGCGGATTTTGGTTCCGTCTGGTCCTACGTGCTTTGTTTTTCTCTCTATCGAAGGGTTTGGGAGTTTGTCCTCTATTTTGTGAACTGGATTTTAAATTTGAGGTCGGAGGTGAAATTTCTGAATTAGTAGGACTTTGATCGGTTGAGATTAAGGAATTATGTGCTCTCACTTAAAAAAGTAAGAAACAACAATGTTGGAGTGATGCTTTTTCGAATATAGGAAGTTTTATAGCATAAATGTTAAAAGATGTGAGACAATAACATATTAGTAGGAGAGTACTTCTAATTTGACATAATTTCTTCCATCTGTCTGTTTATAGCAAATCAAAAAGGCAAACGATTTCATTTGACAGATTGAATTGATTATTATTATTAAAGAAAAAAAGGTGTGTAGCATTAGTACCTTGGGTGCGGTTATCACTTTGCATGTTTAACGAAATACAAAATTGTGCAAAGGTTGATCTGTGGCCATTAGGCCTTTTCTATGAGTTTGATTGATATTTGTACGTCTGTTTATGGCTTTTGCAACTACAAATAGTAATATTATTTACTTTTTTCACAAAAAAAATTAAACGTTATGCAAACTGTAACTTGAATAGTGAATACACAACATTAATGTCTCGGTGGCTTGAGTAGTCAATGATGTACTATATGTAGTTATGTTTTTCTGATCTCTGTTTTACGTTGTTTTATCTCAAAGTGTCGCATGTGCATTCCACTTTTCGTTTTTGTAGTTTGTTGTTGTATCAGATCCAGAAGCGGTGAAGTTGATGCTCGATTTGCAAGCAGAAGGCGGCTAGTGTAATAACTTTGCAAATGGATGCTTTCAAATTTTGTAGTCTAGCAGATACCTTTTTTGCAGAATAAAGAATTTTGGTATTGTGTTGTTATGGTAAGCAGGTGAATCTGAGGGAAGGTTGAAGATTCATCATAAAGGCAAGATTTGGCTTGCAATCGTGAGTTTCCAGTGGTTGGAGCTGCATCCACTAGTGAAGTGAATGTGGAGAGTGGGACTGATGATGATAACCAGGTGACTTGGGAGGAGAAGAATGATGGAGATTCTTATGATGCAGTTGATTATCCTGCTATTATAGCACATGTGCTTTAGTTTACTGTTAGTACGCCTACATGATGCTAGTTAGTTGCATGTTAGGATTTTCATACTGTGTGCCTACCAACTCAATTCAGTATATACTTGTTGGACTTGTTTTCTTGTTGTATTTGAGCTACTTTAGTTTAAATATACTGCTTTTCTTACTTGAAAGCTTATTATTTGTTATTTATTCTTTAGTTCTCTAGATTAATATCTGCACTCTAACACACACTTTTAGCCAGTTATCTTCATTATAGGTATAGGAAAGGTCTTTCTTTATTATTTTTTGTATCACTGAACTCAATGTGTTTAATATAAATCCTACTTATCTGCTTTCCTACAGTCCAGCTATTAAGCATTGTTGATTTAATTATGCAAATAAATGCCATGTAATACCCTACATCTAGTGTTTTTCCCATCTATCTCTGTTTCCATAATGTGCATGATATTGACATAGAACTATTAGAAAATGGATGGATACCACATATTTGTAAGAGAGCACTGTCAGCTGGTCTATAATGTGTGCCCTCTTTAGCAGATTGGGATGAGATCCATTTACACACACAAATGTGCTAAACAAGATCTAATATCTGAATTTTTGGTGTGCTGATTCATATAATTGTCATGTGTTATTCATGTGTTAACTTGAAGTATATACTGATGGTACATTTCATTCTTGTTTCCAGTTTGGATTTTGATATGGAATCAAGTTTGCGTATAAAATTGAGCATAGAACTTAGCTCAATTGAAGTGAATATGGATCTGTCTTAGGCTTTGCGTCTTAGGACTTAAATGAAGATCGTTCATTATATTTGAAAGCAAGTTCCTAGATCATTTGAATAACATTGTTGACTCATCTCATGCATCTCCCTTCCTAGATGACTTGTTTGTAATGCATCCTTGTCTTAGCTAACCCCTCTAATTATGTACAACACAACTGTTAAGTGAAGCGGAAGAACAAAAGACCTTTAGGCAAGAGCAAACTCAAAGGAGTGAAAGTTTGGAAAAGAAACTGGTAATGTTTTTTCTCTGTAGCATCATCTTCATGAACTAGTTCGCTTGTTATTTAAGTTGAAACCTTCCATAATTGGCTATTATGGTAAGATCATTGTGAACAAGCATAAAATAAGTATAGATCTTTTTGAGACCTGGTTCTGAATTTGAGATTCTTGTCCATGCTAAAGCCATTACATGGGTACTGCGTGGTGTACTGGTAACTAAAATGTCACCTGAAGGCATGTGATCTGACAAAGTCATATACATAAAACTCTTAGAAGGGGGGGGGGGGGAGATGTTTTCGCCGATAGCTACAAGGAGTTACAAATGTAGGACTGCTTTGCACTGGTTAGTAGGAGTACTAATCTAGTGGTTGTTTAACCTGGTCTGATATTTTGATAATTTGTAGTGTGTCTTTCCAAACTGCGAGCTGTATATTTGTTGTATACGATAGACATATTTCAATGAGGCTAAATATTAGTATTCAGCTAGGTTAATAGAACTACATATAGTACAGAAACACAGGGAATGCTTTTGGGTGTTAATCATCGTGGGGGAGGGGGTCTATTTACTGAATCTCTTGATTTCATTACATATTAATCAACACCTGTATATTGAGCTTTACTCCCCGCACCAAGGAGGGTTTGCTGCCTTTTGCGTGAGGGTGGGACTTTATGCTTGTATTGCCTAAATGCTTTGGTTGGTAGTGTTTATAAGTGTAATATACCAATTTTGGCTCTTCGTAACATTTCAGGCTGAGGCACAACAAGAAATTCATCGATTGAGCACGGCATTGGCATCTATAGCTAGCAACTACCGTCAAACTTTGGGTTTCTAGATGCTAGATGAGTCACCTGATGAATTTCAGTTGAACCTTAACGAGTCAATATTTTCAGTGGGTGGATATAATGGTGTATTGTTTTCATCAGCATTGCATTCCTTCTCACCTTCAGAAGATGTCTTAAGATCTCCTAAGCCAATTTGCAAGCTTTAACGGAGAACTTTATGCATTTGGTGGCGGGAATGGTCGTAAATGGTACCACACAAGTATTTCTAATGCCTATCTCTCTGTTTCTTTCTCTGTTTGTGTGTGTGTGTGGACACTTATATGCCCTTCATGTGCAGTTGAGTTGTATAATGCGGTAAACAATGAGTGGACCTCGCGTCCTTCTCTGAACAAAGAAAAAGGTAGCTTAGGTGGTGCAACTTTAAATAATAAAATTTATGTAATTGGAGGAAGGAATGGGATTGAATGCTTTTCAGATGTAGAGATGTTTGACCCGTATGTTGGGCGATGGATTCCTTCGCGCTCAATGCTACAAAAGGTAGTCTTCTATTCTCGCATTCCAAATTTGGTATGAAAGAAATAGAAATTTATATAATGATAAATGAATTGTGGTTGTTGAATAAGGTAGATGCTATGTGTGCGAAACCTTTTGCAATGAAATAAACATCTACCAAAAGCTTCAGACAAGTCTTGTAATTTCTGTATTATGCATTTTCACTTGTTTTTATCGACATCCAGCCAACACTAATAAAAGATAAGGTTTGAAGCGATTAAAACATATATGTAAAAGAACCAAGAAGCAATTAATACTAGAGAACTCCTTAAACCGATGAAATATCTTTCATGTGATCATTGATATGGTGACTATTTTCAACATGCTTACGAGGAAAAGGAAAGATCGAGCTAGCCTTGGTGCCAAGTAATGTTGGGTAAGAACAATTTCTCTAATTACGAAATCTTATATTTCCCATTTATAGCTGGAATTTTCTCATTATTATACGTGTATAGGTATCATTGGATACTCAGTGCCATCAACCCTTACAAGGAGATTTTCTTCTTAATGGATCCTATGAATCATAGAATTCGAAGTTCCGATTGGAAATATATTGTGGATAAGTAAGTCTAGGTATTTTTTATCAATTAAAATTTTTATTTAGTAAGAGACATTCTGACTTAAACACTTTTGAATGTATGAAGAGCATTAACAATTTTTAAGGAAGCCAAGGGTATTAAAGGGAAAAAACAGCCAATATGGGAAATAATACATGTAAGCACTTTACTTCAAATATGATTACACATGTATTTTGGTTTACATGTATTTTTATTAACATTTTTTTAACTTAGGGTCCTCACCAACCCGATGATGTTCAGTGCGGTTTCTATGTAATGCGTTTCATGAGACAAATCACTGAAGAAACTAAAACCATTGACCGGGTTTCTCTACGATCGATGGTAATTTTAAATAATGTAATTTTTTACAACAATAATATTACTTTTCTGTTATTTTTATGTGTTCGTAAAATGGAATTAATTATTTTTGTCTTGTGTTTAATAGTTTAAACAAGCGGAATACAGTGTGATAGACATTGATGAAGTTCGTAGTGAGTGGGCAGACTGTGTCCAAGATTACGTCTATGATGATTGAATTTTGCTGGTATGTCAATTGTTCTGGATTAGTTTTGTCTCAGTCCACCTTACATGTTTTTTTTTTTTTTTTAATCAAAAAATGGTTTATGATATTTTAGACCATTAATTTTTTGATTTATTCGTGTGATTATTTGAGCTTGGGCACCCGGTGATTTTATGTGTTTATGATTAATGTGGATTCTTAGGAATGATTTATGTGTTTATGATTAATGTGGTTTCAAAATAAATAGAACCACATATAATTGTCTTAAATGGTTTTTTTTTTTTTTTTCTTTTAATGTTTTGTCTTGATGCTTCGACTTCATTCTTTTGTTAACATACTCGTTTATAATGTTTTCATTGGCAGGAAGGCAAAGAAGGTTCATATCTTTTGAAGAAGTTGCTGTGGAGTTTCAAATTTTTAGAAGTCTTAGATTCAAATTAGTTAATATTTTGTGGCGTAAAGTGGCAAGGAGTACACATGTTATCCTTTTTGATGAATTGCACCTTTTTAGATATTACACAATCATGTTTTATCTTGGATTGAAGAGATTTATTTTGATCTATGAATGCATATTTAAGAGACGGGTAATTATTTTCAATTTATAATTATTTTTAATAAATTATCTGTTAAATAGACACTATTTAAAATGAAGAACAAAGAGTAAAAGACAACAGCTACAAGGAGCTGCTGAATTCGAAAATTAACACTAAATAAACAACGATTTAAATTGTAGAACAACGAGAAAAAAATGTTGCTAAAACTAACAAAAACAACGGCTTTAAGATTAAACAACAGATACAAACTGTAGTTAAAATTGACAAAGACAATAGATTATATTTGTTATATGAAGTGTTGTTGTTCATGGAACAGACAACGGTTTTTACTTGTAGTTAAAATGGTACTTTTAACAACAACACTATTAATAACATACTCATTTATAACTAGACAACATATAAAATCTGTTGTCTATTTAAAAATTATTGTAGTGATATTAATTACACAAAAAATCGTCACCAAATACTTTTAATGACGAAATATGATTTTATATGACAAATTTTTTCGGCATGATTTCTCAAATTTCTTGTAGTTAATGGGCCAAAATTGTACTGTTTGTCCAACTTCAAAGCCGTATTTGGAGGTCTTCCTTTCTTATTTTGGCTTTAGTTAATTCTGACAAAGTTGTAGCTCTTTTAATTGACTTTCCCAAATTTTGCCTAATTTGAATTTGTAAATATCAAGATATGAGCAAAATACGGAAGATGTGTCGGGTAGGATTTGATGCTGCATTCCACTCTTTTCATTGTTTCACCTCTTTTCTTGCTCGTTTCTTCTCCAAAATTCGTCTTCATGGACTTTTGACCTAAATTATGGCATTTCAACTATAAAAACAAGCAAACATGTCATTCAACTCAAGATAATTAATTTGAACATAAACTAACTTAATTTGTATGCAAACACTACTAAAATGACTGTATAAACTGGCTTGAATGCATGCATACACTATGTGTATCAGACTTCATCCTCCACTGCATTAACAGATTGCCCAGTCAAACTCATTTGAGTTTTCTAGAATGAAGCTGCGAGTTTACCCTTAGTAACAATTCTTGATCATTTATCTATGTGGCTATGATAACCTGCTTGGTCCAACAGACGAGAAGATAAATTCAAAGGAAAATCTGGTATGTGTCTGACATCCTTCAAAACTAGCTCATATCCTGCATTGGTGCGTATACATATATCTCCAAACTCTGCAATAGCAAATGAAATCTTGTTGCACATCTTCATTGTGCTAACATCTCGCATTCTGTACACAGAGAAAAATTCCTGGAAGGAGTCGCGTGATGTGATGCACAAAATCCTATAGTTCCTTTTGATATGGTTTGTTTACCACAAAGGTAGCATGAATATGATCTTCCACTAGAATGTGATCTCCCTCTTACTTCACTACGTCCGTTAGGACTTGTACTCTGATTTCTTCCTCTATTCTCTGTGACAAAAGCTTGTGCAGTATGTGTTCTCATACTCTTTCTTCTTGTTTCTTCATTGAACAAACAATCTTTTACAATGAAAAGAGATGCAACACCTTTCGAAGAAGAATTATTGATAATAGTGACCAAAGTTCCCCAACTATCCGTTGAGAGCTAAAAAGCAACAACTCTTGCACCGTATCGTCAAGAGTTATTTCATAGCTGTTATTTGATTAGTCAAGTCCTGGAACTCACTCAAGTGCTTTGCAATATATTTTCCATCTCTATATTTCAAATTCACAAGCTTCCTCTCATACAAATTCTCCAATTTTTCCCACAGTGCTCTTGCATCAGTTTCTTGAGCCACATGATGAAAAGCTCTTATATCTATAAATTGTCTAATTACTCCAACTGCCTTCTGGTGTATATTCTTCCAATTTTCTTCAGTTTGTTTCCATTTGGCCCATGATCTCCTAGCTCTATGGGATCGTATAGATTCTTGCAGTAAAGGACATCCTCCCTCCGGGGTTTCCAGATAGAATAATTCGATGATGCCAATTTAATCATCCTGCTAGTCATTAAATCCTCCATATTAATTCACACACAATCCAAGTCAATCATATTAACCAAGCTCTTGTTACCACTTGATGGAAATACAACCAATTAATCTTGTATGAATTGGTATATCTAGCCAAATACGCGTAGATAATAATCACAAGCGGAAACAAAATAAATCAACACACCAAAGAGTTACGTTGAAAACCCTCCAGAGAAACCATGGGGCGAACACAGAGCGATTCCACTATATCAAATAGTAACTACAATGTTTATCAGGTTTTCCCTAACCTAATAAATATCAATTGGGAAAACCACAATACCCTCTAGAAAAATAATAAATCACTTGAATATTGTAGACACCACAATACCTGAACACTCTAAAAAAGTTACCCAAACTATTAATGCTCTGTTTACAACTCACTGCACGTCAAATATCGGACAACTTCTTGCAACTTGGACGCCGCCAAACAACCATGTCCAATCTCTTACTTATCTCACCAACATTCACTTTTCCTTGACCTTTAATCTTTCTTCTCGCTACCCCTCATGTTGCCTTTATGCAACATACATATATATGCTTATTTGTTTTTCTTTCATTCATTATGCTAACTAGATCAATAAATCTAATCTTACTATATTAAATTATTCCTTGTGAGTTAAGAAACCGAACTTGACGTAATAAACCCAACACACAATAATGTTGAAAATAACGAGTTTATAGAATTTGGAATTACTATATTTCTTTTGAGTTAATATATATGGTAAAATTGTATTTTAAATTATGACATCAATGTTGGAAATTATGGAATTTAGAGTTTATATGGTAAAATATATTGTAGATGATCACATGATGTTGGAAATAACGCATTTATAGAATTTAGAATTTCTATATTTATTTTGAGATTATATATATGATAAAACGATATTGTAGATCATCACATCAATGTTAGAAAATATTGATGATTATAATATTATAGTTTAGATTAATATGTTAATAATGATCGGATGACTACATGGGTATGTTTGTGAAAGGATGTGTCCATCTGGATGCGGCACATTCTTCATCCAAATTTTACCATCATTCACAGATTTCAAATATCTTTTCAATAATTTTTTTTGGATTTCACTTTTTTTTACAGAAGCTGTCCGAGCAAAATTTAATTAATTAAATATAATTATGAATAAAATTGTGGAGTGTATGCTTCTAGACACATTTTGACTTCTATTTTCCATATTGACACCTAAATTGTTGAGCACTCTCAAGAAAAGAAAATCATATATTTGGTACATCAAACGTCTTGATCGTAGAGAAATGGTCTCTCGATCTTTGCTTAAATCTTTCTAGTCAAATATTTCTTCTCCATTATTTCGTGGGAACTGAACCATCATCCATCCTTTCCCCCCAGTTATGCTCAGACACATAGTCCATCCCTTTCCTCCAAGAAATTCAATATTTATGTCACTCTTGTTACAGTCCAAATCATACAGAGAAACCACCACCTACCCCTTCAGCCTTCCATTGCCAATCCAAAAGTACTTTGAATATCTTCATTTTTCATGAAATACTCCATATCTGCACTAATACCTTTTCATAGTTGATCTATTGATGGGAATTCAAACGAACAAATTTGAAATCCTTGTTCTAATTTTTGCGATAATGATGAACGAGATCAAATTCGCATGGAATGATAATTAGATATATTCTTTTAAAAAATGAAAAATAAATAAATAATAATTAGGGGATTTGAACATTTGA
The DNA here is from genome assembly GCA_958295605.1 of Ajuga chamaepitys. Taxonomy (NCBI): domain Eukaryota; kingdom Viridiplantae; phylum Streptophyta; class Magnoliopsida; order Lamiales; family Lamiaceae; genus Ajuga; species Ajuga chamaepitys. The sequence goes on along the minus strand of OY282498.1, from coordinate 35,460,687 downwards.
GTTTATATATATGAAATAAACAAGAACAAAAATAAAAATTTGTCAAGGGTAAATTGTTTTGACAGAAAATCCAATCACAAGTTTTTTTCAGAATTGGTTCATAGAATTTAACATCGATGCAATAATGGTTCTCTTAATTCAATACTAAATTGGTTATGGTTGTTGGTACGAATAACTCCCTATCTCTCCTTACTGGTTCGATAATCAAGATACAATATCTGATTACATCTTTTGCCTATAAACGGTTATAGATACAATTGTAAAATTCAATTACCAACAACATCTAGGTGAGAGAGACCACAAATTTTAGCCAAGAAACACACATGTAGGTTCATTTAGACTAGATCATCTATTTCCGTAACACATATTGAAAACCATCGTCTTTATCATCTATGTTATTTACCACAAACATTAGAAAAATTAAAATAATTGATAATATGACGTTTTATAATAGAACAATTGGTCATATCATTCAATACATCAAAACAATAATTGTATCAAACACATCAGATATACAATAATGAAGAGATAAAAGAATAAAAACAAAATAATTAGATCTTACAATTCTAGAAGAACCAAATTTTTTATAATCTTCTAGTCGAAATATGAAGTTTAGCCTTCCATGGAGATTTACAGAAGATTCTAAGAGGAGAAAAGAAGTTTGTGTTTACGTAGTTTTCAGAATGGCCGGGAGAATCCCATTACTCCATCGTACATATGACCATATCTACCTATCCTTATCCTAAAACTAACTTTAAGACCCTCCGAAGATATATTAATAACTGAAAACATGTGGAAAGTGAAAAGTGGATCACGACTTTATAAAACCCTCACAGTCAGAATTTTCAGTTAAGTGCCCACACCTTATATGTCTTTCACCAGTCTGCTAGTTGAGGCGTGCGCATGCCCTATGCAAAAATATCTTCTTATAGCTTCGCCTCTTCAATTCATGCAAATCAACCAAATTCACACCCAAGATGCTTCAATTCATCTTTCTACCTTAGAAAATACACTTGTTAAATAAAACTCATGGATTAAACATGATTAGTTATCAAAAGCACAAGGTAATATTATATTCATACATAAAATTGTGCATGTTATCATCTATGGAATTCAAATATACTCATTCCGCACCTGATTCGTCCATTCTTGACTAATTTCTATATTTGGCCATTAGTCTAGATCTTTCATCCTCTGTCTCATAGCATTTGATTATCTCGCATGCGATTTACTTTTTTAATTAATGCTCTTCGTTTCCCAGCATTTGGTACTAAAATTACATAGTAAAAGAAGAAGCAATTTTGGAATAATTAACTATGATGTTGAAATATTGCTAGATAATTGCCATGGCCGGGTTACTGTAGGGGTAGTTGGTTAATGGATTGTGACACACAACTTAGCATCAAATAGTAGTGGAATTTTCAGAGTTTGTAAAGAAGTACTGAAAGTTGGGAAAAAGATGCAATTTGAAGTCCAGGTCTTAGAAAGATATGTTATCAGTGCAAGCCTTTTATTTTAAATTATTTTAACAATTTAGCCTATAATGTGAATTTTAGAAAAATCGAATATAAACTAATTTTATATGGTATACTTTAATTTATTATGATAATATATAGACTATAATAATATAATATTATAGACGCTAAAACATAAACTATATACTGTGGGCATAGTACAATATTTTAAGAATACACCTCTCTTTTAACTAAATGAAGGTACAATTTTTAGAAAATTGTAAGTTATATGGCTTCTTTTATTCGTTCATCCCAGTAATTTATTCATACACATTTACTAGTGAAAGAATTTATATAATTTATCACACTTCTATATTTTTATCATTGTAAACATATTTAGAAAAAAAAACTAAATTAGATTAATTTATTGTATTTTAAAATAATAATAATAATAATAAAACTTATCTTAATGAACTTATTTAACTAATTTTCATTTATAACTCTAACCTAATATAAATATTTCAACCCACAAAAAGATCAAATCTAAAACACATATAAAAGCTCGTGTAAAGAGCATTAGTTTAGTATATAATCTTTTCAAAATAGATTAGATACAAATAAATTATTTATATTTATAGTTTATTTTAAAGATGAATGATGTCTTTCATTACTCCATAATATTTCTTCTATCTTATAAAGAGAATCATGTTTCACAAATGTACAACTTTTTAGTTATGATCAATCCGATAAATGTACGAACTCAAAAAAATAAAAAATAATAATAATAATAATCAAACTCATAGTAACATATTTGTGAAATTTAAGGTTCCTAAGTTTTTTTTATCCGGACTAATAAAACGAGACATTTACTTTTGAAATATAACTCTCATTTTGGGCAATAATTGTTTTTTGAAACATGATTTATAATGAAACAAAGAGAGTATATTATCTCCATCCCTTTTAAAACGAGTGATGTTTATATTATTAAAATATTATTTTAAATAACAGTTGTATGGGATGGAGGGAGTAGTTAAATATATTTAAGAAGGCGAAAGAACATATGCATATATATATATATTAGTTCATATTTAGTACTATCGAGTACCATAGAATATATATCCCAATATGTTTCAAAATAAAAGTCATGTTTTAAAAATATTATTTATCCTAAAATAAGAGTAGTATTTTAAAAGTCAATGTTTGTTTTATAAGTAAAAACTAAAGCTTGATATTTTAAATTTCAGTAATAAGTGCATATGAATAAGTTATTAAAATAAATTATTAAAACATAGAAAACTAAAAGACAAAAAACGAAGAGCAATTATGAGTAATCAGGAGAAATAGTGGAAAATTATACATTATTATGAGTAAACGGGACACTTAGTTATAAAATGGAAAATAATTAGGAGAAATCAAGAAAAATAGTGGAAAATGGTACATAATTACGAGAAACTTAGGACATGTAATAGTGAAACATAGAACAACTTGGAGAAATCGGGAGAATTAGGGGAAAATGGTATGCAAGTACGAGAAATCATGATGATTTGTTGTGAAATGAAAAACAATAATGAGAAATTAGAGAAATAGTGGAAAGGTTACGCAATTACAAGAAATATGAACGAATGATAGTGAATGTTTAAACAATTAGGAGAAATCGAGAAAAAAATGATAAAAAAATAACACGTAATTGCAATAAATCAGGGCAATTAGTAGGGAATGTAGAACAATTAGGAGAAATTGGGTGTAATAGTGGAAAACGATAACGAAGAACAATTCAGATAAATTGGAAGAAAGAGAGAAAATCTGTGTGTAATTATGAGAAATCGAGATGGGTAGTAGTGAAGCAAATAACAATTAAGAGAAATCAAGAGAAAACAAAAGTGGAAAATAAAATATAATTACGACTAAATTGGGTCGGATATTAGTGAAACAAAGAACAATTATGAGAAATCAGGAGAAATAGTGGAAAACAATAGGTTTACAAGAAATCAAGACGACTAATAGTGAAACGAAAATTAATTTGGAGAAATAAGGAGAAATTGTGGAAAGCAACACGTGATTACAAGAAATCAAAGACAATTCTAGTGAACAACGAATAATTTGGAGAAATCATGGGAAATAGTTGAAAAGAGACGCAATTACGAGGAATCGAGACGGTTAGTAGTGAAACGAAAAACAATTATAAAAAAAAAAAAATGAGAGAAATAGTATAAAATGGTGCATATCTACTAGAAATTAGGACGAATCGTAGTAAAACGAAAAATAATTAGGATATATTAGGATAAGTAGTGGAAAATGAGACGCAATTACGAGAAATCTGAACGCATAGTAGTGAAACGAAGAGCAATTAGGACACAATGAGAGAAGCAGCGGAAAATAATATACAATTACGAGAAATCAAGAAGGATAGTATTGAAAGTTTGTACAATTAGCAGAAATCGCGAGAAATAGTGTAAAACGTACGTAATCATGATAAATCGGGATGATAGTAGTGAAGGAAAGAACAATTAGAATAAATCAGAAAATAGTGGAAAACTGTACCCCAATTAAAAGAAATCCAAACGATTAGTAATGAAACGAAGAAAAAATTAGAAGATATTTAATGGAATAGTGGGAAATGCTACCCCAATTAAAAGAAATCCAAACGATTAGTAGTGAAATGAAGAATAAATTAAACTTTTCGTCTTTCAATACGTTGCAGACTTGCAGATAGTATTCCATCCAAAATACTTGTTCTCCTCTGTGAAGGAGCCCTGTCCTCTGCGTCGAAGAGCACCGCCAGGGTTTAGCCCTCTTTGTTCGCTGCATTGCAGGCGATTACGTCTCATCTCTCTTCCCTTCCATCTCCACTCTCCCATTTCTTTTCTTCCAATCTCTTGTTAATGGCAGTTTGTAACGACTAGGGTTTCGATGTCTTGATAATGTTGTCATTCTGATCTTTAGTGTCTGTTAACTCACTTTTCTCTTTGATTCAGGTTTCAGATCAGACCGATCGCTTTGTGGATAGTTCGGCCCTGTCACTTGTATCAATCACACCTAGTCTGACCTTCAGCAAAAGAGGTGAATTGGGCAATTGAATCAGTTTTTGTCTCATGGACCATCCGACTGATAGGGAGAGTCATGTTGTTGAATTGGATGATCCCAAAAGCAATTAGACATAAGAGGATGAACCTCTAATGTTATATATTGCTGAAAATTGATAACCGATAAACCGTACAACAAGTATTTCCTTTTGGAGGTGATGACTAATTCCTGGAAAGCCAGAAAGAAGATGATGGTGAGGGAGTGGGGGGATGATATGTTCCTTTCACTTTTCAGGCCATAGAACTGAAAAAATCGATACTCCAACAGTTTTAGACGTACTTATTTGCAATCCAAGAACTGCGGGGTACCGAACAAGCCTCATCCATTTCCATTACAAGATCACCTTTGTGGGTACGGGCATATGATGTCCCGGTGATGGGCTATAACAAGAGCTTCCTTCGATCCATTGCGAGTTAAGTCTGTAATCTTGAGGATTTTATAGGGAGACAAAAGCCACTGTTGGTCGGTATTTACGCTTCAAAGTTTTTATTGACATGACAGTCCCTTTGCTGCGAGGTATAACGATTCGGGTTAAAGGTCAGAAAATGTGGCTACCATTAAAGCATGAATCATTGCCTGTCTATTGCTACTGTTGCAGCCTCATTGGCCATTGGTACAAATCATGATCGGAGTGTGATAGAAACGAGTATCCCGCCCTAATGGAAACAAAATATGGCCCGATGATTAAAGCGTTACCTTTGAAAAGGCTCAAATAGGTGTCAAAGACAACATCAGAAAATAGAAATGCAAGAAGAAATTTATTCCCTTAGAATGATGTTGGGACAGGTACATCACAAGTTTCAAGTCACCATACTAATGCCAACCCACCCCATACTACTCTCACATCCCATAACCCTTATCCCAGTAACAATCGTCACATGCATCAACACACACTAAAACCCACACCTCACGAAACCACACTTACCCCCAATCATGCCATTACCCAAAATATCAAGCATAACACCCTCCCACCATGTAATAATATATCACCAATCCCGCATGATACTGAGACTGATGCCATGCAAACCAGAATCAATCATCATCTATCCTCATCCTCACACCACAAATCCATGCCCAACCTCACTACTGAAATTGACCATCTCTCTATCTCGCTACTTTCTAAACTCATACCACAACTAATAACAAACTTAACCATATGATACCTCTTTCTTATAAAGAACCTCACGACCATCTACAAACCAATAATGTAATATCGACGAACCCGAAACCCATCAACCTCAATGAGTCAGCTGATTGTTTTAGCTTCCGAGCACCCTACCCACTTTCATATCTGAACCACTGTACCGACCCATCTAATAACCCTAACAATGACACTTCCATCCAAAACAATCCCAATACCTTATCCCAAGTCTACAGGTTATCCAATATTACTCCTACCACTCAACTCATAGCCCAGACAGACAAAATCATAGCAACTACTACCAACTCAACCTTACCTCAGCCTACTACCAAGAGCAACATACTGCTAAAACATCCACCCAAAAACCATACCAAATCAACCTAGAAATGAAACTCTAACCGAACATCGAGGAATAAGACTAAGCAATGAGTTGCCTAATCTAGAACTGTCGGGGGCTTGGGAACCCCCATACAGTTCGTATACTATCAGACCTGATTCGTTGTGAAGACCCAAAATATTCTTCTTAATGGAGACTAGACTGCTATACCATGAATTTGATGAAATCCGAAGCACGACTGGTTTTAAATGTTTTGATTCGGAAAACTGTGACCTGAGTGGAGGAAAGTCTGGAGGCTTGGGTTTGTTATGGAATGATGGCCTAGAAATAAATGTTAGCTCTAAGTCTTTCCACCACATAGATGTTTGCATTGGTACTTTGAGCTCAGACGCAAGCTGGAGATTTATGGGCTTCTATGGCTGGCCTGATGAGATAAATAAGAAGCTATCATGGGAATTACCGTGTCATCTGGGAGGAGGAGACCAGAATCCAAAACCATGGCTCTATTGTGGTGACTTTAACGAGATTCTATTTGGGTATGAAAAGGTGGGTGGAAGAGCAAGAGAATTTAGCAAAATGATTGAGTTCCGAGAAACACTTACATATTGTGGTCTAGAGGATACGGGGTTTGAGGGGAATAACTTCACTTGGACAAATGGCTAGGAAGGGTTTGAAATTATCAAAGAATGACTAGACAGGGGGGTTGCAAATATGGAATGGGTGGAGAGATTCCCAAATTACAAAGTCGAACATCTTCTAAGGTAAGAATTAGACCATTGCCTGATTAGAATATTATGGCAGCCAAAGAAGGGAAAAAATCTGCTCACCAATCTGGGAAAGAAAAGGGTAAAACTATTCCGATTCGAAACAATGTGGTTGCAAGATAAAGTGTGTTAGGGAGTAGTACATGAAGCTTGGGAATGCAAAGAGGACTGTTCGGCTATAAATTTGGCTGAACAACTAAAGAAATGCGGGGTTGCTTTGTTAAAATGGGACTGACTATGCTTCGGAAATGTCCAAAAGGAAATCAATACTCTTCGTGATTTGCTTGGGAAAATCCAAGCAAGAGCTCCTTCCACTGAGAATCTAGCAGCATGCCGGGTAACAAAAGATAAGATAGCTTGTTTAATGAAGAGGGTTAAAGGCATTTGGCATGTTCGGTCCAGGGTTAATTGGATGAGGGTCGGTGACAAAAATACGGTTTTTTTTTCTCTCCATAAAGTGGCATCAGGCAGGAGAAAGAGGAATACTATTGACTATATCCTGGATGAAGGGGGTAGACGATGAGAGGAGGACAAGGATATAGCTCGGGTGTTTCAGGAATACTATGGTAGACTATTTTCGAAGAGTGATTGCCAAGGGGTGGACAGTGTGATTGATACAATTAATCATAGAGTGGACACCACCATGCTGAGAAGTCTATCTGAGCCTTTTAGCAAAGAGGAGGTGGGGACAACTTTAGCTCAGATGCATCCGACCAAGGACCCGGGCCTTGACGGTATGTCTGCCATAGTCTATCAAAAATTCTGGTCTATTGTAGGAGATAACATTATTTCTTGCGTCCTAGATATTCTAAACCATAATGGGGACCCAAGTCCTTTAAACCATATTCATGTTGTGTTAATCCCAAAAAAAAAAATAGAAATCTGAGTATTTGAAGGACTTTCGTCCGATTAGTTTGTGCAATGTTGTCTTTAAGATTGTTACTAAACAATAGCTAATCGGTTAAAATCTTGTTTGCACTCTGTTACATATTTAAGCCAGTCTGTTTTTGTTCCTAATCATTTAATTACTAGCAATGCTCTTCTTGGCTTTGAAATCTCACTCAATGAAAAATTATGGGGGTAATAAGAGAGGGACTTTTGCTTTCAAATTGGACATGTCTAAAGCTTACGACAGGGTAGAATGAGACTTCTTAGAAAGAATCATGCTCAAAATTGGTCTAGGGACTAGAATTGTGTCTATCATCATGCGTTGTGTCAAGTCGGTTTCTTACTCTATTCTTATAAATGGGAAGCCAGGGAAAAATTTATTCTGTCCAGGGGTCTCCGGCAAGGAGATCCACTATCACCGTATCTCTTTCTACTCTGTGCAGAGGCATTTTCATTCCTGATACAAGGAGGTGGATGGAAGAATTCATGGAGCCTTAATATGTAGAGGGGCACCAAGGGTAACCCATTTATTTTTTGTAGATGACAACATTATTTTCGAACGAGCGAACACAAGTGAAATTGAAACTGCCAAGAGAGTAATTGAAGAGTATGAATTGGCTTCTGGAAAATTATTTAGTAAGGAGAACTTGCCTTTTAGTGGGGGGCGTGCCGAAAAATGTAGCATTAGAGTTGGCTGCTTGGATGGGTGATACGAAAGTGGATCGCCATGAAGTCTATTTAGGACTTCCGGCAAATGTTGGAAGAAAGAAGTCACAAATATTCAACTCGGTGATCAACAGAGTTGGAAAGAAATTAAAAGACTGGAAGAGCAAAAATCTCGCACAAGCAGGACGCATGGTATTAATCAGTAGCACATGCGATACCGACATACGTGATGTCCTTCTTTTGTTGCCAGCTAAGGTATGGAAAACACTTAATTCTATGATGGCAAGATTCTGGTGGGCACAGAAAGGAGATGAGAAGAGGATTCACTGGAAAAAATGGACCGATCTTTGTAAGCCGAAGATGGAAGGGGGACTAGGATTTCGGGATTTGGAAGCTTTCAGTCTGGCGATGCTAGGAAAACAAGGATGGAGAGTAATCCAAAATGAAGACACTATTCTCTATAAGTGTCTTAAAGCGAGATATTTTCCAAATTACACTTTTCTAGAGGCGAATGTAGGCTATAATGCAAGCTATAGTTGGAGAAGTATGATGGTGAGCCAGGAAATCCTTGAACCATGGCTGAGGTGTACGATCAGCAGTAGAATGGCGATTAACATATGGAAGGATTGATAGCTGCCAAACACCTAAGACAGGAGAATCCAAACCAATAAAGGAGACCATCCTATGGACATGAAAGTTCAAGACATAATGGTTGAGTCGATGGAAGGATGGGCCGAGTTAAAGGTGAGAGGGATATTTGATAAGGAAGAGGCTTTGATCCTTTGCATTCCAATTTCTTATAGAAGTGGGATGGATCAACTTGCTTGGTATGCGAAGAAAGACGGATGGTATAGGATAAAATCGGGTTACCGTTTTGCGAGGAAATGGTTGAGCGAAAGACAAATGAGTTCATTCCTTTCGACTGAATGCATGGATGTGGAAGTGGCTTTGAGGTTTGGATGTACCAACAAAAATCCATTTGGTTTTATGGAAATTTGTACATAATCTAATCCCGATAAAAAATAACCTTGTCTGGAAACGTGCCGATGTCGATCCAATTTGTAAGAGATGTGGCGGAGGAGTGGAAACAATAATACACATGCTACGGGGTTATCCTTGGTCCGAGTTTTATTGGCGGCAAAGTGTATTGAGTTACGATACTTCACCAGTAAAAGAACGGGGAGGTATGGGAGATTGGATGTTACATATTAGTACACGGGGGGATAAAAGTTGGCGGTACATGCTTGTTTTATTTGGTATTCTCGAAATAAACTTATTTTTGATAACCAAAACGTTGATCAGGTTCAAATGTCTAGCCTGGCGGTACAACACTTCTTCGACTTTCAGAATGCAAAGCTGCCGAAACTACAACAGCTGCATGGCCCAGCTGATGATGAATGGTGTGCTCCTCCTGTAGGCTATGTCAAGATGAACTCGCATGCCTTAGTGCGGATAAAACAAGGAACAGGCTATGGGGTGGTAATACGAGATGAGAAGGGGATGTTGGTGAAGTCGTCTTATCGAAGAGAGGAGCTGGTTCGGGAAATTGGAGTGGCAGAGGCGATTGCTTGCTGTAACGCCCGGGAAATTTTTTCGTCTATTTATTTATATAATTTGTGAATTTTAATTATCATTCCATTTATATAGGCCGATCCATTTTATATGATTAAATATTTTATATTTGGACTGTCTAGACCAAATAAATTATTTAAAGGCCCATTTATTTTTATTATTATGAGCCCATTTACATACATTACATCCATATTCATGTCTGGCCCAATAATTTATATCCATATGACAATACATGGCCCAGTCAACTAAGCCCAAATCCATTTGAGGATGGATAGAATTTTAGAACCGGTAGTTTTTCACATTCTGTTTTTTTAAGCGTGAATACGTGACTGTGGGAGTGGGAGATCATGGAGAGGTAGTGGAGATGGATTAAAAACCGCTAGCAATATTTTCTTATAAATACAAGAACCTTCTGATCATTTTCTTTTTACTGTCTTTTGCAACCAACAGAGAAGGTAATGAATCTTATGTATTCACATTTATGTATGTCAACCCAGCTTTTCCCTCCCAGAACCAGCCAATTCCCACCGGAAAATTCATCACTATTTCACAAACTCCTTCCTCAAATTACCAACATTTACTACTCCACTGATCCGAGATGAACTTTAGGCCAAATTCATCATGTTTCCCCTCGTCCGAAGCAGGGATCAGAGAGGGAGAGGGAGATAATTTTTTTTTTATGTAGACTAGAACCATTTCCGTTTGAGGTTGCCATCGCTATCCAGTTCTGCACCACCACTGCCGCTGCTCCGGTGCTGCCTCACTGTTCTAGTTTAGCAGCGTGCACAGCCCGTGGCGGCGCCAATCGAGAAGGTGTTGGTCGTTGCTTACCTTACTGTTCTGGAGGATAAAAACACAACGTACCGCCATTATGAAGTTCGCCCGTGCCTTATGGTGTTGAACCAGTGGAGAAAAAGAAGACGGGATGAAGAAGAGGGGGAGATGGGTTGCGTGTTTGCATAGAGGGGGAAAAGGAGTATTAACCCCAATTAATTCATATACCCTACTGAACCATTTTTTGGGCCTCACTCCAAATCAACCATAAACCCCTTTATACAAAAGCCCATTATCTCACCCACCAAAATAGCCATTTTCCTTGCAATTAAAGTCACGGCTTCTTTTTTTTTTTCCAAGATTAAGTTTTGTCTCCTTGTTATATTATGTTTTTATTTTATTAATATATAATTATGTAATCAGTTTCTTTAGTTTGCTTTCTATTTAATTAGAATATTATAGTTACCTAATAGTTTTCACTTTCTATTAATTGTATTAGATTCCGAAGAGCGAGAGTACGGGCCTAGGACTTTGGACTAATTTGCCAGCATTTGCATTTTCAATCATCTCATTTCCAGGTGGGGGTCCTAACTGTTTATTGTTCTAATTATAATTACTTGATTGTATACATGTGCCTTTATTTTATTATTACTTGCCAATACAATTGATTTACAATTTGCTACTTGCCAATACAAGTCTTGCTTATTGTCATTATGCTACTTGCCAATACAAGTTTAGCCCATTATCAATATACTACTTGCCAATACAAGTTAGTTCTATGTGTGTTGCCAATACAAGCGCATCATTTAAATAAATGTACGTTGTATGCTTCTTGTCTTTATGATTATTGTAATAAACTGTGACTCCCACGAGCTAAAAGAAGCTCACCCCAGCCTATTATGGATCCTCAGGTGGAAATGGAGAGAGTGATTGAAGTTGCGATAGAGCCGGGAAAGCATATGGTGGTATCTTTTTAATCACAAAATTTTAGTTAAATTTGATATTGGACTATTTGAATTAGATTGTTTATGTTTTGGTAGTCAATTTATTCTCGTTTATTTGGTGCAATTGATAGATGAATGTTAGAATATTTTGTGGGTTGTTTGTGTAGATGGAATTATTAAAATCTTAAATATATTTGATTGCATAATACGATTTTCAATTATGATTTTCCATAATAAGTGTATACTTAGGAAATAAATTTTAATTAAGTTATTTCATGTTTTAGATTTATAAAAAATAATAATAATAATAATGAATAAGTATATTAGTGATTTATGCTAGGTCTAATTAAATTAAATTGCATGTTTAAGTTGTGTTAGTTCAAATTGTTTTATTTAAATTCCGCTGCAAATAATTGGCATGTTGCCTTAAATAGTCAAAGATTTTAAAGTATTGTATATATACAATTAATTTTCCTAATGTACCTTAATATATATTATATTATGATATGGCAAAAGTGGAAATTTTATACGAATAGTAATTTAGTAATGGCCTGGTTGAAGAAAATAATTATTTCTAAATAAATAAAATAAACATTTTTTTCTTTCTATTTTATAATTTCTTAATTAGACGAGAAAATCGGGCTGTTACACTTGCAGAGTCGGAGTACTTTTGGCGAGAGATTTGCGCCTAAATCATGTGATTCTCGAAGTTGACTCCTTGGCTCTTTTCTTGGCACTTAGGAAAAAAATAAGGATCGATTTATCTTATTTTGGTCTCGTAGTGTCTGATATCCTCAATTGTTGCTCTTCTTTTGTGTCAGTTAAATTTTGTTGGTTTAAGCAAACTCTAATAAGCTTGCCCACAGTCTAGCTAACTGTTGTTTTAATTCTGATTTTTCAGGATACTTCGTTGGCGATATCCCATAGTTGTGTTGAACATTGTACACAGGGAGACCGTTTTAGAATTGATGTGTTACCCAAAAAACAGAATAAATTAGAAGATATCTAATGGAATAGTTGAAAATAGTAAGTAATTACGAAAGATCAAGATGGATAATGGTGAAACAAATAACAATTAGGAGAAAACAGAAGAAATAGTGGAAAACTGTGTACCATTATGAGAATGCGGGATGGATACTAGTGAGATGAAGAATAATTAGGAGATATCATGACCAATAGTGGAAAAAGAGACGCAATATGGGAAATTAGGATGGATAGCAGTGAAATGAAGAACAATTAGGAGATATCGGGAGAAATCGTGGAAAATGGTACTTAATTACGAGAAATCGGAATGGATAATAGTGAAAATCTGAGCAATTTGGAGAAATAGAGATGTATCACTTATTTAGACATACATAATATATATATGTAGTTTTAGAACGAGATTTCATCATGTATAATTAAAGCAAGACAATTTGATAAATCACATTATTATTTTCTGTAAAAGAAAAATTGCAAAAGTTGTTCATTAAGTATAGAAGGTGGTACATTTATACCCATTATGTTTGATTGTTGAAATTTATGCCCATCATGTAACGAAATTGGGCGATTGTTGCTCATTTCTTGCTGGAATTCACTAGTCACGTGCCCGACGAATTTAGAAAGCCTACCGATAGAATCCCACTTGGATGCCTAGGTGGATCCGACGTGGCATTTGGGCAACTTTTGTCAAATCATCATAAATTAATGGACAACCAAATAATAAAAAAGTAAAAATAATTTTAAAAAATAATTAATAATAAAAAATATAAGATAAAAATTTAAAATAATAATAATAAAAAATATCTATATATATATAAATAAATTATAAAATTCATTTAAACTTAATAAATTTATTTCTGAAAATTATTTTGAAATTTCTATTTTTTTAAATCCAGAAAATATAAAAAAAATTCAAAAAATTGTTTTAAAATTTCTAAATATCATTTAATTTTCAGAAAATAAAAATTATTTTAAAAATTCTAAAATATATGAAAATTAAGATAATTAAATTAAAAATGAAAATTATTAATTTAATTAAAATTAGATTGTTAAAAATAAAAATTATAATTCAAGGAAATAATAAAAATTTGAAATAAAAAATAAAAAATACATTTTGAAATAAAAGAAGAAACAAAAAAAAAAGAACATATAACATATAAAAATATAATATAATATAAAATTATGTATAAAAAATTCTAAAATTAATTTAATATTATAAAATTATTTCCTTAATTATTTTGTTTCACGTTTGAGAATTTTTCAAATCCTCTATTGAAGAATAGAAAGGTTGGGTTCACCACCCTTGAAGAACGGAAAGCTTCAAATACTCCATTAAAAATAGAATCGTGGTTTAGTGTGTCATCTTGGATGGTCGACGGTGACGAGCGAACCGGTAGATCTGTGGTTGATGGTGAGGCCGGTAGAAATGAGGTTTAACTTTCAAAGATTATTTTTTGAGAAATAAATTTAAGATATGAGGTTGATGGTAGCGATGGTAAATCTGCTGTTTAATTTCGAGAAATAAATTGTCAGATCTCAGGTTGATGGTGACATCGGCAAATCTAAGGTGGATGGTGACATTGATAAATTTGGGGTCGCCTTGAATGGTTAACGATGATGAGCAGACCTTTAATTTTTAGAATTAAATTGTAATTAAATTTTTTGAATTTTAAATAAAATTCTGAATTTTTTCAAAAATGGTTTTTTAGACTTATTATTATTTTTATTTTGGATTTTAAATAGATTTAGAATTTTCAAAATAATTTTCAATTTTTTTTTTAAATTTTAAATGAATTTTAGAATAAATTTTTAAATTTAATTTTCTTTTTATTATCATTATTTTTAATTTTTTAGAACATATTTTTATTGTTATTATTTTTATTTTTATTTTTTATGATTTGGCAAAAGTTGTCCATTAATTTATGATGTGGTGCACGTGGTCATGCACACACTTTTAGGCCACTTTAAGTGTCTTTATACGGGTTTTTTTGTGCATATTGGCGTGTATTTTGTGCATTTATTTATTATTGGGTAGTTTGAAGTGTTTAGTTCGTTTTCATATCAAAACAGGTGAATTAAGGCCGAAAAACAGGTTCGAAGATCTCAAGTTGATAATTCGAGCTCAAGGGAAAAAGAAAACAAGGAAAAACATGGGACCTTGCCCGCGTTGCTAATGCCACGCCCGTGGCTTATGCCACGGCCGAGGCTAACTAGCCTACGGTCGTGGTAATTTGTATAGAAGAGGGCCATTACCACTGAGCTAGACCACGGCCGAGGCAAAAGATGGACCACGGCCAAGGCTATGCCGCGGCCCCAATTCCAGCCCAAACCGTTTTCCACCACGCCCAAGGCCAGTTGTATGCCACGGCCGCGACACGATTCCCTGTTTTAAAAATCCAAACACGTTTTTGCCCAAATTTGAGCCCAACACTTTCTCCTCTATATATATATATGGTCCTTTTCGATTTTTGACCTAACTTTGAACCCATCCCACACACATATTCAACCACTATTCCCTATTGGGAGCAAAGGATTGGAGGGAGATTGAAGATCAAGATCATCAATCCTATCTTTTGGTTCCTTCTATCTTATTTTTTTGTTTTCTTGGATTTTCTCTTACTTTATCTTTGTAATAGTTGTAATGGGTGACTAGCACCCTAGAATTCACTCTTGATCATTAGTTGAACCTTGAGTTTAAGACATTTATGTGATTATTGCAGTTAATATTACGGATTGGATTATGCTTTGTGAATGTTCTATGTTATTTGGGATTGTTGATTCACACTTATGAATTGAATTGTGGTTTGATCACCCATTTGGGATATTTGTTTGTGTGTTGCTAGAATTGGAAATACTATCCGTAATTGTAGGATTTCCGATTCCCGTGTAGCAAACAATAGATTTATTTTAGTGGGGATAACATAGAGTTCGACCACTAGAACCGAACTTACGAGTTATATGTCGAATCTACTCCGTTGTCTTAATTCTGAATGCACTCGACTATTGATTCTTAAAGAGCTTGTTTTAGGATTTGATAAGTTGAGTAGGATTAATTGAAGAGCTTATTTTGATTAATCATACTTAAGAGACAACAAGATTTGTAGAGCTTGTTATCAATCTTGGAGTAGGAGTTCTAAGGCTAATTAATTGGATATTAACAATGGTTGCATAAGTCGTCCAAAACCAAGGCGAAACATGATCAAGGGTGAATAGTTTTATTATTTGAAAATAAAAAATCGAAAAAAAATCATTCTATTTGTCTTTGTTTATTTGAATTGTTAAATTGCTAAGTATTCTTAGAGTATTTGTTATTTAGTTTGCTTAATAGAAATTTAGGTGTTAGTTGTTATTTCTAAAATCCCCCACCCTCCCCCTGCCACTTTTTTATTATTTTTCTAGCTTATGTACATTATATTTCTTGATCATAATAATTTAATACATAAAGCAAAATTGTTCTACCGAACCTCGTGGGATCGGCCCTTACTTGTCACTATACTAGTTAGAGTTGTAAGCTAAGGTTAAGTGTATATTTCTATACATTAATTTGGTGGTAAGAAACGACTCCCACTATGATGATTTGACAAAAGTTGCCCAAAACATCATGTCGGATCCACCTAGGCATCCAAGTGGGTTTCTATCGCCGAGTCATATGCCAATTAGTGAATTCCGGCGAGAACTGGCCAACAATTGAGCAATTTTGTTACATGATGACATAAATTGTCACGGCCAAACATGAATATAAATGTGTCACCCCCTATACTTAATGAACAACTTTTGCAATTTTTCCTTCAGTAAATTTTCTATCTATAGCTGCAAAGCTATATATATTAAATTTTTTTTATCATCTATCGCTAATAAATAATAAAATACACATTATTTTTTGTGTGATTATGAGGTGATTGTTATTGGATATAATTTTACTTTACCATGTGCCAATTATATAAACTATTTTCATATTCATCTTACATAATTTCATTATCAATTGACATATTAGTTTCAAGGTTTTGAAAACTTATTGTATTAAAAGTAAACTCTCACACTCATATAACGGTTACACTCAGAATTTTTTTTTGATATTTTCTCTAAATAAATCAATTATATATAATAAAATTATTTTGAATCTTAAAATATTTTTACCTAAATAAATGTCAGGTCGGCTGCATAGAAATAAAGAAAGAGAGATTGCCACTTTAAAACTTGCACGACCTACCTATTTTATTGAAAATATAAACCACCAATAACAAAGAGAGAAAAGGATTCAAACCCACAAAATTGGGACGATTAATAGTGAAACGAAGAACAATTATGAGATATCTGAACAAACCCTGGAAAATGAGACACAACTATAAGAAATAGAGACAGATGGTAATGAAACAAAGAACGATTATGTGACATTGCAAAAAATAGTGGAAAATGGTTACAAAATTACAAAAAAAAAAAAGGGGGATGAATTGTTGTAGAAGTTTGAACAATTAGGATTAATCAAGAGGAATAGTGAGTAGAAATACGCAATTACAAGAAATTGGGACATATAGCAGTGAAATGAATAAAAAATTATGAGAAACTTCGAAAAATAGTGGAAAACAAGACCCAATTACAAGAGATTGAGAGAAATAGTGGAAAATGGTGCATAATTTTGAGAGACACGATTTAGGAGAAATAAAGAGAAATAATGGAAAAAAAATTATGTCATTATGAAAAATCGGGAGGGATAATCGTTAAAAAATAACAATTAGGAGAATTCAGGAGAAATACTAGATAACGGTATGCAATAACGACTAATGGAGATGGATCCTAGTGAAACAAAGAATACTTATGAGAACCGAAGAGATATAGTGGAAAACAATATGAAATTACAAGAAATCGAGACGATCACTAGTGTAACGAAGAACTATGATAAATTGAGAGAAATAATAAAAAATGGTGCTGAATTACGAGAAATCAGGACGTGTAGTAGTGAAACGAAGAATAATTTGGATAGATCAAGAGAAATTGTGGAAAATGGTATGTGATTACGAGAAAATCAAGATGATTAGCAGTGAAACAAAGAACAATTAGAGTATATCGAGATAAACAATGGAAAACAGAGACATTTATGAGAAATCTTGAGAAATAGTAGTGAAACGAAGAACAATTAGGAGACGTCAAGAGAAATTGTGGTAAACAATATGCAATTCGAGAAATAGACTGTTAGAGTATTTTGTGTTGGCAATATTTTTGTCAAAATCCTTTATATTATGTTTATATAATTTATTGAACTTAAGAGATTTATTATTCGTAATTAGTTGTGTTATAATATTTTGTTATTTTAATATATTATTGTTCTTATAGGCGGATCATAAAAAACGGATAAAGTTTAATGGAGTATCTTTGAAAGATACAAATCCACAAGACTTGGCTAACAAGCAAAGGAAGTGATCGATGGGCTTGAGCCCATTTAGAAGAAAAACAGGAGTTGTGTATATATATGTGTATGGCGGAGGCATGATGGGTAGGGAGATGATAATGCAGCGAAAATATTCAAAGGGTCTCTCAAGGCGGCAGAAGAGAAAAAATTTCATGATTGCATTTTAATTATTTGATTACTTGATTATAGGAGGTGTTTAGTTGATAATTATATTTAGTGTATTTGATATGTGTTGTTAGTCTAGCAATTAGGTTTCTATTGTGTTCATGTCGGAGGATCTTCGGGAGAAGAGACTTCAAGGCGAGTTCGGGAGAGCTCGCCCGGCCTTCGGTGGTTTACCGTGTTAGTGCCGAACAAGTCGACGGGAGTCGCCGGGCGTTGTTGGTATAGTATAGGTTGGGTGTTAGGGAATCGAGTCTCTTTGTAAAATCTATCGTTATACGGAGTATCAATAACAAAAGGTCCGAGGGGTCTGAGGGATTCAGCCCCGTGTTTATTTTGGTGTTCGTTTTTTTGTTTTTATTTTTGTCAGTTTCTGTGTTGGAACATAAACTGTGCAGTCCAGGAATTTCATAGACGAATAGTAGTGAAAGTTTGCACAATTAGGAGAAATCGAAAGAAATAGTGCAAACGGTATGTAATCACGGGAAATTGGAAGGCATAGTAGTGAAATAACGAATGAATAGAAGAACTCAAAAGAAAAAGTGGAAAATGGTTCCCCGATTATAAGAAATCGAGACAATAAGTACTAAAATGACTAACAATTAGAAGATATCATATGAAATAGTGGAAAATGGTACGAAGTTGTGAAATATCAGGATCAGTGATGTCAAAATCGAACCGGATAGGCCGGTTCAACCTGGAGCTAGTCAAGAATCTGATCCGCGTGTAAAACCCGATAATAGAGTTAAACTGGATAAACTCGGTTAAAACCGGCCAAACACGCTAAAATCGGTCAAAATCGGCGACAAAAAGAAACAGAAAAACCAAGTACTCAAGAAAAGAATTGCAAAAACCTTTTCAATATTCACTATGTTTTTCTAAATTCAAACTGCGTTAATCACTCTCTCTCGGCCCCTAGGAATGCAGACCTCTCTTTTCCCAATTTTGTATTTCAAATTCCAACAGTTGTCTAATTTAGATTTTCAAGCACCAAAATGCGGCAAGTTCTATTGGCAGTAGTTACAGCAGCAAGATCTGGGATTTTAGCCAAGCAATTGATGAGCTCCATTGACACTGAGAAATCCACTTCCAATTGAGACTAAAGTGCTGTAGAATGTCTTCAAAGCAAATCTTCACCGCCCCATGGTTAGATCCTTCACTTGGATGATGCACTTAGTCATAGTGACAGGGCTGGTCCAGTGTTTCAAAGGACCCGGTGCGAAATAAAAATAAAAATGAGGCCCCTTAAAATATGATAGATGAGTTGATTAATAGTTTGGGCCGAGGCCCTAATCGGAAACAATTTATTCAAAATAAAAATATCGCGCTCAAGAAGATTCGAACATGCAACATCAGCAAAGCATGCTCTCTTCATAGCCAATCCTAACCAAATTTACATCACCTATTGGGATTTCATCTGTACGTAAGATATTTCATTTGTAACTAAGATATTATTTTAACTATCTACAGGAATAAAATAAAATATAACGCTAGAATAGGGAGTCGAACTCTAGATCAGCTCTAGACCTCGTGAAAGAGCCAAAATTCCCCAGACAATGCTAACCAGCTAAGCTACCACAACTATGCATACTAATACTCATCTGTAATTGATATATCCCGTTTATACAGGTGTATATATATATATATATATATACACAATAGTAAAAAAAAATTCGGGACCCTGACGGGCAGGGAGCCCCGCACCGCCTCGACCGCCCAGGGCTGCCCCTGCTTAGTGATAAAAACAATCAACAAAAGAGTTAATTGTTGATTAATGATGGCAAAATCTTTATGTAACTATATTTGATGGGAAATAGAGATGAAGGAAAAAGGTTGAACAAATGCTAGACAGAGAAACTACCAGGAGATTTGGATGGAAGGTAAAGATTATAGTGATTGTGAGAGAGAAAATAAAGATATGAGTGCTCTGGGAACTGTGATCACGTCAATTTCTTTTTCTTTTGTCATTGAAGAAAGTAAATACATTATTCTAGCGGATTTCTTATTTAATTAGATTACACTTAGCTTTATAACGATGTATCTAAAATAATATTATACAAAAAATATAATTGATTTGTATTATACCGATTAGACCAACGATTGAATCGATCCAACAGATTAAACCATGAACTGGTGGGTGATCCGGTTCATTGTCTGGTCCAATTATAATAATACTGATCAGGACAAATAGTGGTGAAACAAATAACAATCAGGATAAGTCTATTACGAGAAACAACGATTGATATTAGAGGAATGAAGAACAAGAAAATAGTGAAAGACGTTACGTAATAACGAAAATCGAGACGGTTCAATTCTGAGATATCAAGACAAATAGTGAAAAATGAGATTCAATTACTAGGAATAATGAACAAATAACGATTAGGAGAACCAGGAGAAATGATTGAAACGATACTTAATTATGAGAAATCGGAATAGATAATAGTGAAAGTTTGAACAGTTTAGAGAATTTGAAATCTTTACATATTTCGATACACAAAATATATTTGTAATTCTGGCATGAGATTTCATCATGTATAATTAAACCAAAATAATTTGATTAATCACATTATTATTTTAGTTAAAATTTTCTACGGACACTACAAGAAAATTAATTGACTGCGACGGAAATTTCCATCACTAAACTGAAAAATTCCGTCACAATGAAGGAGTAGTGACGGATTAGTGACGGAAATGTTTTGTTACAAAAACCTTTGTCACTAAACCGATAATGACGGATTTTTCATTCCGTCACTAGTTTAGTGACGGAAATTCTGTCACAATTCTAAAAAACTCCGTCATAAAGTTATGACGGAATATTTCCGTCACTAAATGACAACGGCTAAAATTCCGTCACTAATTCGTCGATACATGATTAATGACGGAATATTTCCGTCACCATCTTGCCTATATTAGTAACGGAATTATTCCGTTATAAAAATAGTCTCTATTCCGTCACTATACTATCTAATTTTCTTTCTAAAATTCTATTTAATATTATAACGTAGAACCTATTATGACAATTAATTTACACTAAATAAACTTTAAAATTTGTAGCAAATATTATATAATACGATAAACGTACATGTCAATCTACAACAGTTGTAAAACGTTCTAACATAAAACATAATTTTATCATCAAATGTCTAATAAGCATCAAAACATATAGTTTAATCATCATCTAAGTAAGTTGTCCTCCTCAAAATCATCACCACAAGCATCGTCCTATTCAAATCATCACCACAAGCATCGGCATCTTCAACATCATCCCCACAAGCATCGGTTTTAAAATTCTTCTGTCCTGGAAATTTGAACAGAGAAGGTAACATAAGCTATCGAGAATAGAGTTTACTGCATACCAAATAATATGTGCAATCACCAACTTTATGTATGTCTTCTAAGGGTAAGAAAAATATAATTGTAATAACTTGTAACATTTGGACTCGTGACATACAGAAGCAAGGCAAAAAAGAACATTAACTTGCATTCTATATTCCCATCACTAGCAGACCACCAGAATTTTCCCATGAAGCAGCCAACAAGTCTTTTATATCTAATTAGCTCTAACAATAATTCAAAACACTAACTTTGAGCATTTTCAGCAGATAATCTAAATCTCGAAAAAACATCAATTAATAGAAACAACAGGCAATGTAAACAGATATTTTACGTAGTCAGAGAAAACACTCATCAGATCATTTGGGGAATAGTGTCGCTGGACTGGGATGCCCAACCTCACATTTTCCATCAGATCCATACTTGGCTCCTGCTTCACTTTATTACCAGTATTCTGAGCATATAGTTTCATTGGACTTATGTTGCCCATTGCCAATTCTTGCTCATCCACAGCAAAGCGGCTAGGTATTGATGTTCCTTTACCACGAAAAAAAATGTCTATCAGTGAATTTTACTCACCTCACAATTCGGTCAAAATTGGTGCCAATTGATAAAGTCGCAGCTAATTGACAGTTTTAAAGGACTTTGCCACCGCAACAAAATCTTGCAAAAGGTTTGAATCCTTCGGCAATTGGGCCTTTTATTTTGAAGTCCCAGTAGTCAATCTCAAATCTTACTCAAAATAAGAGAGAAAAACAGGAGTGAAGATTCACTACTACTAAGCAAATATCATAGCAAGGTAAAGCATGAAAATCCACATAACGGAGAGACTGAACTACATTAACCTTGTACGGGGAAGTACGCAGGTAGCTCATTAGCAACTTCAGTCCATTCCCTCGAACTGGCCTATGCCTTTGCGAGATAAACTATTGTCTCCAAAATGAAACAGCATTAACAGAAAAGTAAATAAAAGTAGTGTATAAAGTGAAGCAGAGCAGCAAACTTTGCAAGGCAAATATCATTGACAAAGAGCAAACTTTGATATCGGCATGATTTAACATCTACGAATTGGCAAACAATATTTGCCAAACAAAACAAAACTATACGCTTCTCGACCATAAAAATCCACGTAGCAATTGAAAAATCATTGACGTAATTCCATACTTAAAGATCTCTGTTAAATATCTACACAAATTTGAATCCGAATCTCAGCAGACATCTAAATAATAAAATGAAAAAATAACACTCGATCGATTAGTTGATAAGAGATGATTAACCTGAACAAATCCAAACCTACGAACTAATTTTACTCAAGATAAAAAATCAAACGCACAAACACACAAAACCTTCAGTAATAGATTATGAAATACAAATTTAAGTACGAAAATTCTTAAACTCTCAGCTGCAAGTAATCAAAAGATACCGATTCCCTTAAAAACTATGGAGAAACAATAAAATGAAATACGATTTCAAAGAAGACAACCAGATCTACTAACTAATTTACCCAAAATAAAACTAAAGCACACACCTACTTCCAACTACAATAAAACGAAAGAGATAGGAAAACAGAATTAGGTCAAATTACCTGAAAATCCGTACAGATTGAAGGAGATCTCCTGAAGAAATGAGTGATGGAGACGAAGGAAAAAGAGAGAGAAAGTGATAGAGAGAGGAAACGGCCAGTCTCAGGCAAGGAGATGAGGAGAGAAGATTGTGTTTATTAAGACCCGGTCAGCCTATTTATTAAAATTCCGCCGGAGAGGATCCAGGAGGTACGGCGGCCACAGCATGGCGATGTTGAAATGAGAAGAAGTTGAGCTTGTCGATGAAACGAGAGAGAAGTGAAAAATTGGCGATGTTGAGATGAGAGAGAAGTGGAAAATTATTCTGAAGCAAACAACAATAAATAAAAAATAAATAAACGAATCTCAATATATTAGTAAGTGCCTTGGCGGTAAGCAACTTCAGTTAGTACCACCAGCACTAGGGTTCGAATCTCGCTTGCACTTAACTCCAGTATTTTTTTAAGCATATAAGGTAGCGACGAAAATTATTTCCGTCACTAGTGATGAGAACGGCGTCGTTTGGCGTATAGTGACTAGAGATGGCAATTTGGGAGGCCCGTCGGGCTCGGGTCGGGCCCAATCGGGCCGAGGTGTAATGTCAGGCCGGGCCGGGTCCAAAAAATCGGGCCTACAAATATTAGGCCTAAGCCCAACACACCTCGGGCCATCGGGCCCAAATGACCCGTCTAAATGACCATTTTTTTTGGAACGTATCTCTTTAATACGGACCATACATCCATACGGGCCAGACATCCATACGGACCATGGGTTCAAAACTCTTGAAAACAAATAGACGCCCTTGGTCTGTAAGGAGCTAAGGAAAATTTGGGAAAATTGTGATCCTAATTTGCCTTGGAAGAACGGAGATTATACATCCATACGGACATCCATGGCCGGCCCATCGGGTCGGACCTTTTTTGCCATCTCTAACTCAAGCACTGAATTAAACAGGACCAGATCTAAGATTTTATTTCAAGAAAATCATTTTTTTTCCCTTAATTACTCCCTCCGTCCTACTTAAGTTTGCGAGGCTGACCGAACACGGATATTAAGAAAAACTATTTTTGTTTTTAAGTTGACTTTATCTAGATTGAGGATGAAGATTATGAGAAAAAAAAGTTATTTTTAGATTGTGCAAAGTTAAGTAGGACGGACAAAAAATACAAGTGTGCAAATTTAAGTGAGTCGAAAAGAGTATAATATAGAGTACATGGACGAAAGTTTACAATTAAGGAAAAGAATTCCTATAGTGAATATCATGAATAATATTTACCAAAATTATATATATGTTTTTTTTCCCCAGATAATGCATGGCATTTTGATTATAGTAATCAAATTATTATATTTTTGAGTTATGCATTGGAGGCAGGTAATACGACGTCGTTTGGTTAGGGACGGAAATATTCCGTCCCTAATTAATGACGACCAAAACGATGTCGTTTAGGGGTATAGTGACAGAATTTTTTGTCATTAGTTAATGACGGCCAATTCCGTCATTGAATAAGCATCATTTACATGGGCATTAATTAATGACGGAGTATTTTCCGTCACTACATAGTAACGGTCAAAATTCCGTCACTAATCCGTCAATACAAGATTAATGACGGAATATTTTCCGTCACTACATAGTAACGGCTAAAATTCCGTCACTAGTCCGTCGATACAAGATTAATGACGGAATTTTTTCCGTCACTACATAGCAACAGTTAAAATTCCGTCATTATTCCGTCACTACAGGATTAATGACGGAATATTTTCCGTCACTAAATAGCAACGGCTAAAATTCCGTCACTAATCCGTCGATACATGATTAGTGACGGAATATTTCCGCCACAACCTTAAAATATTTTATTCCCACATTTTTAGCGCTCTTTGTTACTACGGTTTAATGACGGATTTTTTTTCCGTCTCTGAATTCCGTCATAATTCCGTCACTAAGTCGTTGCTAATACTCAAACACTCTTGTAGTCCCTATCCGTCTCTATTCTGTCACTAGTCCGTTATTAGATTGTGACGGAAATTGTCCGTCACTAAAATCAGTCACTATTAGTAATATTTCTTGTAGTGGGATAGATGCAAAACTTATACATATCTTTTTTTTTCTTCTTAAAAGTAATATATATATTTTAGACATTTTCATTAATAAATAGGAAAAAATTCATTTTTAGTCCTGTAGTTAGGGATTGTCTAGAAAAAATTCTGTATGTTCCGAAATTTTGATTTAGTCCACTTTGTTTAAAAAATGTTCAAGTTAAGGATACTAGACGCCGGCGTCCAGTAATTGTGTCGTAGGTGACCCAATAAATTGAAGGTTTTCGGTCAAATATCTAAAGTGGTAGTTATGAATCCTGATGTACATGTAATTAATTAAATAGACCCAAAATGACGAGTTACCAGGAAGTTTATGGGTACAAATTTTCTATTTTTTAATTGGTGTGCTAATATAATTATTTGATATGTACACCTAGATTCATAACTGTCATGTTAGTTTTTTTTTTTTTTTACCTGAAATTCCCAATTTATTGGGTCACGTGCGCATTCCGATATAATTAGTAGTCGTTGGCGTCTGATGTCCTTAAATAGAACATTTTTCGAAACATAATGGACTAAAATTAAAATTTTAAAATATACATAATTTTTTCTGGATAAACTCTACCATACAGGACTAAAAATCCCCCCGTAATAAATAATAAACTACACATTATTTTCTATATGATTATAAGAAGATAATTTCCAGATATAATTTTACTTTGACCATGTGCCAATTATATAAACTATTTCAAATTTCTCCTATATAATTTTCATTATTAATTGGCATATTAGCTTCGAGGTTCGAAAAACTTATTATTTCAAAAGAAAACTCACTATTCAAATAATGGTTATAATAAAAAAATTGATATGTTTCTTAAATAAAATGTATTGTTGGAAATTGGCTTTGAAAGATTGATGTTGACCAATCTTTAAGTAATTTCAATTTTATGTTTCATTTCTGGAAAATGCAATTAAATTGCAAATTCACAATCTACGTTTTGAGTGAGTGAATTTAGTGATTTATGTTCTGAAATTCAATTTCGGATGAATGAGAAATTAATGCCTAAAGATTGCAACTTAAACATGGAAAGTTGGAAGAGTTAAAAGGAAATGTGGGAACTTGTCACACATAGGATATCTGGAATAAGTTGAAGCTCCTTATTAAGGGGAACACTTGATAAGGAGTTATCAAGTGCCCTCCCTTATGGTGGACCCGAGAATGGTGCGAAGCACCATCCGAGCCAGAGCCTGGGCGCCGACGCGCACGTCACACATGCCGCATTGAGTCGCTTTAGAGGCGCACATACGAGTCGTCGCGAGGAGTTGGAGAAGCCATAATATTTTGGCCAAATAGTTCGAACAGGTAGCTAGTAGGGTCGCAGTGGTTTGGGACCGGGTGCGATGATGTGACACACCTGCGAGGCAGAACGGGGCGCATCGAGTTGGGTGGGGCTGATCCGCCAGTGACCAAAGCAGATCGAGTCGGGTACGAGCCCGGATCCGCAAACCGGTGTGATTGGCCGCTAGCAAGTGCAACCCGTCGCTCGACAAGGTGCATGTCCGACTGCAGGTGCGATCGCTCAGTGAACAGGCGGTTCCAGGTCCAAACTGGTTCGGACATGGCCGAACTAGTTTAGGCTTGGGTCAAAAGGTGTCTTTCTGAAAATGCACCACAACTCTTTAAAAACTATAAGTAGACCCCAGAATCTGCATTTCAATTCACTAGAACATTCAATCTAGATTCGCATTCTAAAATATCTAGTCCCTCCCGTATTTCGAATAAGAAAGTGTTGAGTATCGAGTAGTTCACCAAAAGCTTTGGTTTTGTTGTGTTGTGATCTCAAAACTAGAAGTTGTTTTATCTTTGGTACGATTTTCGAAGACCAAGAGCACTAGAATTCGGGACGATATCGTTTTACGGATAGCGAGTAAAACTCGTGCCTTAAACCAATAATTTAATTAAGTCAGCCTTTCAAGTACACCTCAACAAAAACCAACAAAGTAAGACGATATTTCTTGTATTTGGAAGATGTCAAGCAATACTGCTCCTGTAGCACCAGTTCACGCCGAAAGACTAGCGAAGTTTGATGGAAGTGATTTCAAGAGGTGGCAACAGAAGATGTTGTTCTATCTAACGACGCTCAACCTGGTTAGCTTCCTAAGGAAGATACTCCCACCGTAGACGAAACAAGAAAGTCGAGCAAAAGAGGACGACGTTGAATGTGTGGAATCACGGTGATTTTCTGTGTTGCAACCACATCCTCAATGATCTCGATGATTCCCTCTACAACGTCTATACGTTTATGAAACTGCTAAGGAGTTGTGGGATTCGTTGGAGAAAAAGTACAAGATCAAAGATGATGGGATGAAGACATTCATTGCCGAAAGGTTCTTGGACCTTAACATGATGGACTCAAAGACGGTCTTGGATCAAGTCCGATTGTTGCAGTGGATCTTGCATGAGATTCATGCCGAAGGTATGCAACTAAGTGAATTCTTTCAAGTAGCTGCTATGATAGAGAAGCTACTGCCTTTGTGGAAGGATTTTAAGAATTATATCAAGCACAAGTGCAAGGAAATGGGGCTTGAGGACCTCATCATGAGACTAAGGATCGATGAAGATAACCGAAAGTCCAAGGTCAAGAGCTGAAGGCTTGACATAGAGGCAAGAATAAACTTGGCAGAGTCAAATACTAGCAGCAAGAGTGGAAGTGGTCGGGTAAGAAGTAGCAGCAGGAGCCAAACTCTAAGAAGATTAGGGCAACTGCTACAACTGTGACAAATCCGGACATATGGCTAAGGATTGTAAGCAACCCAAGAAGGAAAATCGAAGCTAGATATATTTAACCGAGGACGTGTTAACACCTCTGGATTTGTCTGATCTACATATCGCCGTTGTGCTTGAAGCTAATTTGGTGGATAACCCAATGGAGTGGTTCGTGGTCACCAGCGCTACGCGCCACATATGTTTGGACAAGGAAATGTTCTAAGCTACATGCCAATCACCGGTAGAAAACTGTATATGGGGAACTCCGCAATTTCCAACATAATTGGGTTGGAAAGAGTGGTGCTGAAATTGACCTCAAGAGAAGAGTTGATGCTTGTGGATGTGTTGCATGCCCCGGACATTTGCAAGAACTTAGTATACGGCTTCCTGTTGAACAAAGCCGAGTTTAGGCTAGTATTTGTGGCTGATAAGTTTGTATTGACCAAGAATGGTCAATTTGTAGGAAAAGGCTACCTAGAAAATGGGCTCTTTAAGATGAATGTAATGACTGTACAATGCGATATTAATACAGTTATTAATTCTTCTTACTTGGTTGAGTGTTCTAATTTATGGCATGATAGATTAGGACATGTACATTTAAACAAACTAAAAAGGCTAGTTAGTTTGAATTTACTTCTAATGATGGAATTTGATTCACACCAAAAGTGTGAAGTATGTGTTGAGGCAAAGATGGCCAAATCACCGTTTCCTTCAGTGGAGAGAAACACTTCGCCACTAGAGTTGATCCTACTGATATATGTAATCTGAAACATGTGCAAACTAGAATTGGGAAAAAATATTTCATTACTTTTATTAACGATTGCATAAGATATTGTTATATATATCTTTTAAGTGGCTAAGATGAAGCTCTTGAGACCTTCAAAATTTATAAGAGCAACGTTGAGAATCAACTTAGCTTAAGAATCAAGATGATTCGAAGTGACAGAGGGGGAGAATATGTGGCTTCATTTGAAATTTTTTGCAAGGAACATGACATTATTCATCAAACGACCACCCCTTACTCACCTCATTCAAACTGAAAGCAAGAATAGAACTCTTAAGGAGATGATGAATGATATGCTGATTAGTTCAGGGTTACCCCAGAACATATGGGGGAAAGCCATTCTTTCGGCTAATTGCATTCTCAATTTGTTGCCATACAATAAAATGGATCTGACACCATATAAATTGTGAAAATGAAGGAAGCCTTCCTACGTTTACCTTAAAATGTGTAGGTTCTTAGCCAAGGTAGAAGTACCTAAATCTAAAGAGGTGAGAATATGACCCAAGACTGTTAACTCCATTTTCATTGGAGATGCGAACAACAATATTGCATATAGATTCCTAGTGCACAAATAAAAAATCCCTCATATAAACGAAGGGATGAATATAGAGTCCAGGAATACAGAATTATTTGAAAATATCTTTCCGAAAAAAGAAAAAAAAAAGACAAGTCCTGAAAAGAGGATTTCTGAGGCTGTGAAGAGTTCTCTTCAAGAAGAAGAAGAGGAACCGAGGTGCAACAAAAGGACGAAAGTAGCAAAGACTTTCGGTCCCGAGTTTCTAACTTATATGTTAGATAATGAACCCAGGATAATTCAAGAGACATTCTCTAGTCCAGATGCTCCTCTCGAGAAAAAAGATATCAACAACAAAATTGAGTCCATCATGCAAAATCATACTTGGGAGATAATTGATCTTCCACCGGAGTGCAAGCCTTTGGGATGCAAGTGGATCCTTAAAAGGAAATATAAGGCTGATGGATCAATTGACAAGTATAAGGCTCGCTTGGTAGCTAAGGGGTTCAGACAAAAGAAAGGATACGATTACTTCGACACATATTCGTCCGTTACAAGGATTACGTCCATAAGGGTTCTCATTGCTATCGTTGTATTTTATAACCTTGGGATACATCAAATGGATGTGAAATTGCCTCCTTAAACGGGGAATTAGAAAAGGAGATATAGATGGAACAACCTGAAGGGTTTGTTTCCCCCGAACAAGAGCGTAAAGTGTGTAGTCTCGTTAAGTGACTATACAGGCTTAAGGAAGCACCAAAATAGTGGCATGAGAAATTCGATAGAACTATGCTATCGAATGACTTCAAGATCAACGAGTGTGGCAAATGTGTTTACATTAAGGGCATCCCTGATGAGTACGTGATTTTTTTATCTTTATGTAGATGACATGTTGATCATGAGAAGTAATCATGAAGTGATCGTGAAGACTAAGAAAATATTGAAAAGTTTTTTCGACATGAAGGATATAGGGTTGACCAATGTGATACTAGGGATAAAGGTCTCTAGGACACCCGAGGAAATTATCTTAACACAATCTCATTATGTTGAGAAAGTACTCATGAAATTTGAGGCCTTCAATCTTCCTCCAGCTAAGACACCTGTGGATGTAAATCTACAGCTAGTCAAGAACCAAGGAAATCCTGTATCTCACCTAGGGTATGATCACGTGATAGGTAATCTTATGTACCTAGCGAAATGCACTCGTCCTGACATAGCATACTCAGTTAGCAAACTTACTAGATTCACGAGTAATCCAGGAGATGACCACTGGATAGCATTGAAACTGAGTGTTAAGGTATTTGAAGTATATATACATTAAGTTATGACATACTTTACTCAAGATATCCAGCTGTGTTAGAAGGATACATTGATGCGAATTGGATATCAGACATTAACACTCCAAGTCCACCAGTAGTTACGTATTCACCATAGATGGAGGAGCACTATCATGGAAATCCTCTAGGCAGACATGCATAGCTCGATCTACGATGGAGTTGGAGTTCATTGCACTTGACAAGGCCAACGAGGAAGCCGAATGACTTAGGAATTTTCTAGAGGATGTTCCTTGTTGGAACAAACTGGTGCCCACTAATAATGATACACTACAATAGTATGGTAGGTAAGACAAAAATTTGCATGTACAACGGTAAGTCTCGACACATTCGTCGGAGACATAACACTGCCAGACAGCTAATCTCTAGTGGAATAATGACCATTGACTATGTAAGGTCAACGGAAAATATAGCAGATCCGTTAACGAAATGCATCGCTAGAGAGCTGTTGTACAACACAGTAAGGGGAATAGGGTTAAAACCCACACACTAAGACCGGAAATGGTGGTAACTCAACCATGATCAGTGGAGATCCACGAACTTGATTCAATGAGACAACTATGCTATGAACGGGCCGTTCGTGCACTTGAAACTGTGACAAAGTCACCTATTCACGCAACTGCACAAGTGCTTCGCGTATGGTAAGGATAAGTGAGTATGTTTTTAATGATTCATGTACCAAATGTAGTGGGGTATTTCAGGCGACCCCTAGATTAAGTCCTAAAAGGAGGTTACTTATATAAGTGAGAAGTGAGACCGCTTCACATTGAACACTTATGAATCCAGAATATGGTCCACGACCCTTAACGGACACAACGTGAGAATCGAAAGATATCAGAATTGTCATTGTGTGAATGTTATTGTTTTGGTGTACACAAAAAGCTGACAGTTCAAGACATCGCGTTCACTGAGCTGAAGTACATCCGATACCATCTCACTAGGGAAGGTTCAAAGCCAAAAGCTACCTATCTCGACACAATGACGGTTCGTCGTGATTTTCTTGTGTGTCAAGCCTTAGGGTGCATGCATTAATTGTCATTCATGTGGGGGATTGTTGAAAATTGGCTTTGGAAGATTGATGTTGACTAATCCTTAAGCAATTTCAACTTTGGGTTCCATTTGTGGAAAATGGAATTAAGTTGCAAATTCACAATCTACGTTTTGAGGAGATGAATTTAGTGTATTTATGTTCTCAAATCCCATTTCGGATGAATGAGAAATTAATACCTAATGTTGCAACTTAAACATGAAAAGTAGGAAGAGTTAAAAGGAAATTTGAGAACTTGTCCCACATAGGAAATATGGAGTAAGTTGAAATTCCTTATTAGGAGGAGCATTTGATAAGGACTTATCAATTGTGCTCCCTTATGGTGGACCATAGTGGGATTTTAGCCTTTGACTAAATGGACTCGAGGATGGTGCGAACACATATCGCATTGAGTCGCTTTAGAGGCACTTTGCACTTTGTACATACGCATCGTCTGGAGGAGCCTTAAAGTTTTGGCTAGATGGGTGGCTCGTGGGCACGCCGGCGGTTCAGGACCAGGTGCAATAACGTTTCACATCAGTGAGGCAGAAGGGGACGCATCGAGTTGGGTCGGACTAATCCGCCAGTGACCGAATTGGATCGGGTTGGGTACGAGCCCGGATCTGCGAACTAGTATGACTGGTCACTAGCGGGTGCAACTTGCCGCCCGATATGGTGCTAGTTCGACTGCAAGTACGATCTCCTAGTGAACAAATGGACCAGGTCCGAATCGGTAGGGGCCTTTCCGAAAAGGCAACACAACTCTTCGAAAACTATAAATAGACCCCAAAATCTGCATTTCAATTCACTCTAATATTCAATCTGCATTTTCATTCTATATCTAGCCCTCCCGAATTTCGGATAAGAAAGTCCCGAGTATCGAGTAGCTGGCCAAAAGCTTTGGTTTTCTTGTGTTGCGATCCAAAGCTAAAACTCGTTTTATCTTGGGGACGATTGCCGAAGATCGAGAGCACTTGAAATCGGGGCTGTATTGTCTTACAGATAGCGAATCAAACTCGTACCTAAACTTTGCCAACAATTTAATTAAGTAAGTCTTTCAAGTACACCTCACTGAAAACCATCAAATATCGTCAATCAATAACAAATAATAAAATCAACTAGAATCTTTAAAATATATTTACCTAAATTAATGTAGGGTCAACTGCGCGCGCAGAGAGAGAGAGAAAGTCGTAACAAATACGGATATGAAAATTTTTCGGCATAATTAAGAATTTGCAATTTGGATTATATTCGGGATAAAACAAACAAAATTAGAAAAACCTCATTGCATCAACCAAAGTTGGTTAATTATTCAAAAACAACTCGGGTGTAATACGTAATATTCGATTATTCAATATCAGAATTATTTTAAAAATAATCTCCTAACTAAATTGTTGCCATTTTGATGATATATTTATATTCTTAAATTTCATAAAGCTTAATTAAATTTTTCATATTCGGATTTAGTTTTCTATATTTTATTTAATGACTAATTATCTTATATGTATTTTTCTAACTAGACTTTTTATTATGTTCAAATATATGTTATTTGGAACCAATACCAATAAGTAAACATGATTTGGTTGTTGATGTGTATAATGTTAATTAACAGATTTTTGGTTCGAATCCTAGTCGCGGTGACAATGTTTAATTTTTTGGAAATAAAATTGTTTACCAAAATAATGCGGAAAGTTCGTTAAATCATGCATTTATTGCGCGGAATTCAAAATTTGAAGAAATTGTACATGTGCACAACCTACTAATAGCGAAGGGGATTCAAAACACATTTTCAAATGAGTTCAAAAGTTAGGCAAAATGTGTTACATTTGCACAACTTAATAAAGGAAGAGAGAAAGAGATTCAAGTCACATTTTTTATTAAAAAAAATCACAATTTCAAATCAGAAAAGAACACTAACATGAAAAAAATGGCTAGGGTATATCTGTTAACCACAAAAAGTTAATTTTTTTTAAAAAAGAAAAAAAATTAATTTTGTTTGGACAGACTCTGTCCACACTTTCCTTTTCCTTTTCTTTTTGGATGGAAACTAGTAGTTACCCCGTGCGATGCACGAGAAAGAGTTTAAATTAATATTTTTTATATACAAAAATATCATTTAATTTAGTGCTAAAAGTGTAACATGTTGGAATTTGAATGTGTAACTTTTGTGTGTGCGTGTGTTATTGTTAGGAATGTTTTAATTGTCATTTTTACTCTCATAAATATATCCTCAATAACAAACATAATAACATCAAAATTCATCATAAATAAACAACAGGAAGTCAAAAAATTCGAAATTAGTAGGTTTTCTTTAAAAAAAACATCATGCAAAAACACAAAAGGTTTAGTATCAACATACTATAACAAAAAATTACTGGAAAAAACTAATATAGATTATTCAAGTTTCTAAAAAGAAATAAATGTTAACGAATTTTGAAATACTTATTTATACACGAACCTGTAGTAGCTTTCCCATAAAATATCAAAATCTTCAATTATTCTTGATTCGTAACTCTAAAACCAACTAAGAATATACCACGATAGAAGATAGGCTTACTAAAGAGCAATCCTAACCTGATTGCGAAAATATCAAGTTGTATCATCAATTAGTATATATCGTCAATTCCAGTAGTATCACAAACTCCCATTTTAGGAAATATAGTCTTTAAAATATTGAAAATAACATCGGAAAAGAAAGAAAAAGTCGGTATACAATTTTCCCCATTAGGAACTACTATAGAAAATAATAAGAAATCTATCAAGAAAATGTTTGCCATTTGAAACTTTTCCAGAAAAGCAAGAGAATATAATCTACAAATTGTTCCTCGGTGGGGACTTTGCAAAAGGATCCACCAAAATCTACATCATAAACCTAGAAATATTTCTTTAATTATCCTCATAGAAGAAAGTAATTGCTTGCAAGATCCTCAATTCTTGAAACTCATACATGAACTATAAATGTGAAGCAAATCAAGGTATTGTTATTACTTATATAGTGGAGAATAGATTTCTCCCTAGCAATAATCAACCAAAAAAATAAAAAATAAAAATTAAGAAGTAGGTAGTCAACGTGAGGAACTTCCATAAGAATTTTTTTTTTCTCCATAAACTAATTAATTAATGTAGTACTACCTCCGTTTTTTTTAGTTGTCATTCTAATTAATTTATTTTGTTTGTAAATAGTTGTCATTCTAGCGATGCACGAGCTATTTTTTTAAAAGCAAATCAATATTAACATCAACAATACTTTTATTGGAAACACATTTTTATTTGATAATATATAACAAAAAAGGAAATGGTTAAATTTTTTTACAAAGAAAACTTTTGTGTTTTTTTGCAGTGTTATTCATTCATTGCCTCTTACTCCGGAAAATCAGTAGTTTCCACTAATAAAAACACATTTTAATTTTTTCACGAATTTCTTACTCGTATCTTGTTCCTTTTTTTTTTTCTTTTTAATTTTATTTTTATATCTTGTCTCTATCAAAAAAATAATATTAAATTATAATAAATTTTGAATAAACTACACTGATTGGTAATGATAAATAAAGCGAACATACATAATCCAGAATCCGATATCAGTTAATAGAATTGAGAAACAAAAAATCTTAAGGATTATTCTTATATAAAATATTTTATTAGTTTACGTACAAAACATCTTCTATTAGAAACAAACATAATTTTCTTTTAAGGATTATTCTTATATAAAATATTTTATTAGTTTACCTACAAAATATCCTCTATTAGAAATAAATTTTAAGAAAGACATAGAAAATACAATTTTATTTAGGATGAACTGAATCTTCATAGTCCATATGATGAGCTCATTCATAAAAATAGAGTTGGATTTGGATTTAGAATTTTAAAAGATATAGATGACTTCAAATCTTTCAATTTTTTTATCCAATAATCTCCTATATCCATAAGATGAGCTCATTAATATAAATAAAGTTGGATTTTAATTTAGAAAATTAATGGACTAAACCAATAAAATACTTTATATAAGAATAATCATTAAGAAAATATATTCTTTTCTCAGTTTTATTAAATTGTATTGCAATTCAGGATTGTATATATTGGTTGTTTGTTTATTATTATTAATCAGTATGATCTATTCCAAAATTTATTATAATTTAGTATTAAGATTTTGGAAGAGAGATGAGAGAAGAAAAAAAACAAATGAAATTATTTTCGAGAGAAGAAATAAAACGGATAAAATACTTTACAGATAAACTAATTTTGGGAAAAAATAATATTGTACTGTGGAAAAAAATGGATAAAATACTTTACAGATAAAATAATTTTGGGAAAAAATAATATTGTACTGTGGAAAAAAAACTAAAAAAACTGATTTTGTAGAATAAGAGGCGAGAAAGGAATCAAAAATATATTTAGCGTGTTTTTTTTGGTGGAGTGTGTTAACTGACCGAACACATCATGGTGGTCTCTATAAGAAAACTCACTGGTGGTTCTATATCATTATTGATATACAATAATCTATATATAGTTTGATACATTGATTTTTACAATTTAGAAATTCTTGAGATCAAACAAGCGGCCATCATTTTGCCCTTTTTATAGGAGTATAGAAAATCAGAAATCATATCTGAAAGATTTGGAAAATAAAAAATCATATCTGAAAGATTTGGAATGATCTGGACATTCTGTTATCAGATATCTTCAATTAAAGATTACATATTATTGTATATTAAAAATTTGATAAAATCACATCTATTTTTTGGTAAAGCTATGGTAATTCATATATTAATATACCCATCATAATTATAATTTATATTAAAATAAAAATCCGGTCTATAATGAGTATTGATTTCGCTAATCATTTCAATTATGTGATAGTTCTAAATTTATATGTGATATCATTTTATAGTTGCTATCAACCAATCTGTATATTAAATTTGTTTTGTTTATAAGATAATATTTTGGAAATTTTTCTGCAATAGTTTATGATAGTTGTTAAATGGGATATTACTTCTTAAAAGTCTTGCATATAGTAAACGTTTTCGACTGAGTTTTATCAAAGTTTAATTGTAAACATATTGTAATGACAAAAATGAAATACTGCCATAAAATTAGAATTTCAATTGAAGTTGATACATGAACTTATTTTTGCAGAAATTAAAAAACTGAATTCTGCTACAATAAAATCAAAATTAGTCTTCAATCTCAGCTGATCATCGGATGAGTTGATTGTCTCTAATCTTTTGTTAATATTTTGAACGGATTGAGTCTGTACATGTTATAAACAAAATGTAAAGTTTAGCACAATATATGGACAATAATATAAATAATTCACATAACAGAAATTAAAAATATAGGTTGAATTTTTATATGATTACAGATTACCTTAGAAAACGATGATGGTATATAGATTTGAATTCTGCAATCATCAAACTTGTTTTCGCCATAATCAAGATTCAGAGTTGCTGATATTTTCTTATCTTGATTTGCATGTAGTACTTTTAGAGCATCTATTGTGAAGTACCTATCAAAGTTGACCCATAATAATCAATGAATGAAGGAATTATACAAATTTGCAGTAAAAAATGTAAATTGCGAAATGAACAATCAAAGTTGACACATAATAATCAAGGAATGAAGGAATTATAGAAATTTGCAGTAAAAAATGTAAATTGCGAAATGAATAAAAAATAGAAATACCAAGTGCAAAAATGATTCTCATTTACTGAAGACCTTATGTATTTATAGGAGCAATAATGTTATTGGATAATTTTTTTTTTTAAATTCGAATTTCAAAATTTTAAAAAATGTGCAACAAATTCTGTTATACATATATGTACAGATTTGTTATTGCTGAATTTTAGACGGAAAAAATATTCGAAAACTTGAATCCCGCTAATATCATTGGATTTTTCAAATTTCAAAATTCAAATTCACATCTATTTATGGTAACTATTAAAATGGGTGAAAAAAGTTTCAACTTACTAATTTTGGATGACTTGACTTATTATATATATATAGATTTTTAGGGAGGGATACATAACTTCCACAAAAATAATGTGATTTGATTTAATTTTTACCAAATTAGCTAGTTAAGGAAACCGTTTCCTAATTTATCGGAGTAAAAAAGAGTAGGGAAGTGGGCCAGCCATAAATTAAAATTTACAGTCAAATAAATAAAATAATTTTTTATTTCCCAAATAAGTATATAAGTTGGGGGGAGGAGAGAGGGGGATGAAATGCTTTATTTCCAGGTATAAAAATAATACATTTTTTAAATAGTTGGAATATAAGGTTTGTAATTAGTATTTTTCACCCTAATTTTATGGGATAAAATAAATTTGTAGATTCATTTGCATAGTAATTTCGATAAAAGAAGTAGCTGATTTATTTATGTATTGTAACATAAATAATATTGGTAAAGATTCATTCTAAAATATTATGGTTAAAGATTGATTTGTATCGTACGATTTGATATTTTTGTAAAGTAAATCTGGATACAACTAATTATTACTTATATTTAGGGACAAAAAAAACTCATTCCAATAAATTCAGCAACAACTTCCCTAATTTTGCGAAAACATTACCATTACATATATATGTACTAGATTCGGAGATATTTTAGGCATATATTGTGCTCTTTTTTTAATTAATTTTTTTTTATTACCATACATAGTAAGCAATTTGGGCGGGAAAAACACTATTTTCCAATTGTAGTATAAATTCATTTTGTTTTTATATATATATAGATTGTCTTTTCAATACCTAATCATTAATCATACTGCATTATTATTGTTACCACTTTCAATATTTTTTTTTATTCTTACATATTATTTTTTTTACGAATCAATTTGACATTCGTACAATATTATTTTCATTTTCAACAATCTTTTAATTATTACATATCACTTTGACATTTCCAGAATATTATTATCACTTCCAACAATCTTTTAATTATTACATATCAAAAATTTTCTAGAATAACCCCTATTTGAATCCTGGAAGATCAGTGGATTTGATTTTTGATCACTAACCAGAGTTATAAGGAACCAGCTAAACAACTAGTCCTTCCGTCCCACTTTATCTTGCACATTTCCTAGGCGAACTTGCACACTCCTTAAAAAAGACAGTTATAGCACAATCTCCACCCTCAAAATCTTATTTCCACTTTCAATCAACCTTCGAAAAGTCAACAAAATCTCAAAAAATATTTTTTCTTAAGACTTGTGTCAACCTTCCTTGTTCAAGATAAGGTGAGATAGAGGGAGTACAATAAATAAAGATTAAATATTTTATATCTAAAATCGGTTAGGGCACCATCAACGCAGTGGTACAAATCAAATTTTGTACCCAATATTAGGTAGAAAACCCATTGTGGGGGAATGATATGGAGGAGAGAAGAGAGATTGGGTAGAATTCATTATACCCAAAAAT
Source organism: Ajuga chamaepitys (assembly GCA_958295605.1). Classification (NCBI taxonomy): domain Eukaryota; kingdom Viridiplantae; phylum Streptophyta; class Magnoliopsida; order Lamiales; family Lamiaceae; genus Ajuga; species Ajuga chamaepitys. The sequence goes on along the minus strand of OY282498.1, from coordinate 35,421,745 downwards.
TAGGAGGCAGCGTGAGAGTGGGGGTTGGGTGCGTGGGGCGCAGATCATGGGCTGGAAGAGGGAAAGTCAGGCGCGTGCCTGAAAAGTGGCAGTTTTGTGGGGGGGAGGGGGGTGTGGGGTGGCGGCCATTAATGCGTTTCTCCTTTTTTTTTTTCTTTTTTTTTTTTGGGTTTAATTATTGATATTGTGACAATTGTTTGAAAGTGGGATTCTCATTGCAATTTATCCGTTGGAGCAACGGATAGTCGTCCTTGCTACTGTGCAATGGAAATATTTACTATTCTTTTTTAATTATTCAATTATATATGGTTATCCTTCCATCTATTTTATCAACTTCCAAAAATTTCTCTAAGAATTTTATACTATCATTATTACGATGGACGAAAATTCTTGGATGAATTTGTTCGGTAATTCGTCTAATTCGAACGAAAATTTCAATCCTCGTCCTCAAAATTCTACCCCTGGTTCCCAAAATTCCACCATGCGACCCAATTTGATGCCAACTCAAAATTTTCCAATTCATTCGAATTCTCAGATGAATCCGATGGCTACCTCCAGTGCACTATATTTTATGTATCCCCCTCAAAGTTTTCAATCCTTATATGTCGGCCCCTCCTTATGGATTTCCTCCACAAGGTGCATCAACAAACCCTTCAAACTCGTCTAGAAGGACTAGTATAGACGGATTGAGCACTGACAGGGAATGCAATACTCCGTCATTTGGGCCAGCTTCTCCATTCCCACCACATTTGTCCCCACCAGGGATCGAGAATATTAATCTTGATGCAGAAGCGTTTTTCCGACGGGGTTGACAATGTTCCACAAGGAAGGAAGACGACATATTCTCCAAGATGGAAGAGGCCAGAAAATGAGTTGCTTGCATGGTGCTGGATGAACATTAGTGAAGATTTGGTGGTTGGAACCAACAAAAATTAGACTAGATGTGGAAAAGAATTACAGCAGATTACAACAAGAATCGACCTTCTAACTTCACGAAGCGCGATTGGGCCCCGATGAAGACACTGCTCAAAGATTTGTGTCTGCATTTAATGCAAATTACATATCTCTGTAGGAGAATTGGGGTAGAGGGCATAGTGATGCAGATATCCTGATGGGGACGTTGCAGGTGGAAAAATACTAACCCAGGTGTCGAGTTCAATAAACTTCTTGGCATGTGGAATGTTCTTAGTGTTTGTCCTAAGTGGGTTAACCAACAAGAACGTGATCATCGAGGTAAAAAAAAGTTACGAACTTCTGAGTCCGGGGCATACATGTCATCTTCCAACAACGAAGACGATGAACCAGACCGCTCTTGTCCAATCGGATAGAAAGTAGCAAAGAGGAAAGGCAAGGTAAAAATTGATGTTTACGAAGAGATAAAGACAACTATCAACAACTATATGGAAGAGTACAGGATAATTTCACAGCAAAAAATTACCAAGCTAAAATCCCGCAACCTGGTGAGAGATCACGACATCTTCATAAGAGACACCACAATGATGACTCTGGAGCAACTTCGCGTGCACTGTCTAGTCTGTGAGGAAATTAAGAAGAAGTGGGACTGGGGTGTAGTTGTTACTTGTATTTCTGTAGTGTGCTATGTTATGTATTTTATTTCCTGTTAATTTTGTAGTGTGCTATGTTATGTATTTTATTTTCATTCAACTATGTAGTGTGAAATGATATGTATTTTTTTTTTCGAATTATTCTGTAGTGTGATTTGAGACGGTATTTTTTTTATTTGATCTTTTATTCTAAACTAGCCGTTATAAAATAGTCGTTACAAACTAGCTGTTATAAAAGAGCCGTTACAAAATAGCCGTTATAAACTAGCCGTTACAAACTAGCCGTTATTATTTGATCTATAAAAGGAATGACAAAGTTCATTTGCCACACTAAATTCAACCACGGCTAACTCCCTCTACAAATTTTCTGTACCCCATTACGAGTAAAAAATGTCTTCAAATCCAAACAGCAATAGCAATGCCCCAAGTGATGAGGCATATTACGAACATTTTGTTGACGACGAGGATGATTTTTTGCAAATTCTTAATCATCAGAAGATGTTGCTCGATGCTGATGAAGGCTCATCCAGCCCACCACAAAGAAGAAGATACGTGCAACGAGATCGTGAGGGTGCTTACACACGCCTCGTGCAGGATTACTTTTGTGACAATCCTACATATAATAGTGATGTGTTCCAGTGACGTTTTCGGATGAGGCGAGAATTGTTCACTCGAATAGCCGAGTCCTTGGAATCACATGATCCATACTTTCAGCTTAGGGTTGATGCATTGGGAAGAAAAAATTTCTCTCCACTACAAAAATGCACAACCGCAATCCGACAATTGGCATATGGTGGTCCGGCCAACCTTTTCGATGAGTACCTTCGGGTTGCCGAAACCACAGTTATCGAATGCTTGTTCAACTTTTGTCGATGTGTAATTGACGTATTTGGTGAAAGATACTTAAGAAAAGCTACTGTTGTGGATTGTCAACGTTTGATCCATATGCATGAGAAGAGACACGAGTTCCCCGGAATGTTGGGTAGTCTCGATTGCATGCATTGGGAATGGAAGAATTTTGCCCAATTGCCTGGACAGGTCAATTCACTAGAGGTGCTCATGGAGTTCCAATGATCATGCTTAAAGTAGTTGCATCTGCAGACTTGTGGATATGGCATGCCTTTTTTGGAGTTGCAGGTTCGAATAATGACATCAATGTGCTCAATCAACCACCTCTGTTTAACGACGTTTCGCGAGGACAAGCCCCGGAGGTAAATTTCATAGCAAATGGTACGCCATATAATAGAGGGTATTCTCTAACTGGTGGAATATATCCTGAATCGGCATCTTTCGTCAAGAGCTTTCAATATTCAACTGTTCCGAAAAGAAGTCATTTCAAGAAAATGCAAAAAGCAGCAAGAAAGGATATCAAGCGAGCGTTCGGGGTATTGCAAGCTCGTTGGACAATAATTAAAGGTCCACGTTTTTTGTACAAGACAAATTTAAAAGATATAATGTATACTTGCATTATCTTACATACTATGATAGTTGAAGACGACGGGGAATCAGCGGTCAATTGGATGGACGAACCTAACATCGACAACAACACAACTACTTAATTCTTCCAAGGTTCCATCAGAGGTTTCAATGAATACATACGAAGAAGTGTCGATTTATGGGATAAAGAAAAACATCATCAACTTTGAGCCGACTTGATTGAGCACATATGAGCACGATACAACACTAACTAGTTATATTCTACGATTTCATAAGTACGTTTATTATTTGTAATTCCGATTCCGAGTTGTATTGATCGTTCTTCTTTTTTTTTTAAAAAAAAATTCATCATTTTTAATAATAGTATATGAAATAAAAATCAAAATTTTCATTGTTGTTACAATATTTAGAAAAAATTAATTAATTACATTTAAAAAAAATCTAAAATTTAATTTAATTAAAAAATTATGAATGTTAATTAAATTAATTGTATGTGGGAAAATTGTAAATAAGATTTTAATAAATAATATATATGAAAATAATATGATAGTTTGCATGTGAACCCCACAAATAGTGTCATTTGTATCTAGGAAGATTGGGGAGCAATAAGTACAATTTGAGTGGATATTAACTTTTGAGGTGACAGTGATGTAACTGATACAATTGATGTAGAGAGAAAATTTTATCTAACACTTTTTACAACTTCTATTTAAAAAGTAATAGGTTTCTAAAAATTCTTAAAAACTAGCACTTTTCACTATTCCCCTTCCCCGCCTTTTACCAACCATCCCCTCCCTACTGACAATTCACACTGCCCTATATGTACCTTTCACCTGTTCCCACCCTCTCTCTCTCTCTCTCTCCTCGCAAGTTGTCGTGCATATAATATTCTCACGTCGTTCCATACAAACAAGATCAAGTCGTTCAGATGTACTTTAAAATTCGTGCATACAATTTAATTGAGTCGTGCCACTATTTCATCTCACCTCGTTCCTTGAAAACGAATTACCTCGTGCCTCAGTGCATGCATTAGGTTCGTGCCAACAAAACACTCAAGTCGTGCCACTACTCTGCTTGTTTAAGTTAATTTTTTTAAAAAATCAAAAATCAAAAGTAAGAGAGAGAAGAGAGGGGGCGAGAAGAGAGAGAGAAAGAGAGAAGAGAACAGGTGAAAGGTAGGGGTGAGCACGGGTCGGAGCGGAGATCTGGGATGCTCCAGAACCGATTCGAAATTCGGAGATCTCCGAATTTCTGGCTCAGGAACCGAACCGAAAAAATAAATATCCGGGACCGAACCGAACTAAAAATCGTGTCGGTTTGGTTCGGAGATTCGGGTCTAATGGAGCGGATCAGTTCGGTTCGGAGATTTCGGAGATTCGGAGTTTTTCACTCAAAATAATAGTATTTTCCTAAAACATGACTATATCATATCAAATTATAAAACAACATATAGTTCAATAAAAGAAATTAAAATTGACCAACATAACATAGTTCATATGTGAATACAAGTCTAGGAGTCAAATTAAGCAAAATAAACTTCACATATTACATAATAGCTCAAAAACAATAACCATTAACGTCTCAATATTCCCACTTCTTAATCAAAAGCTTTACATTAACTTTCATCTTCAACTTTCGTCTTCAACTTTCATTCTCAACTTATTTTTCCGGTCCGTGATCCCATTGACACCTAATAAAAGCAAGAGGAATAATTGTTTAAGTCATTATGCTACGGAAATAAATATGCACATAAATTACGTGATCCTATAAATAATGCTAGTATGACAACAAAGTATACAAATATTATTTCATATACCTCTCTAAGTTTACATCAACTATTAGTGAGATAAACCAATGCGCACTTTTCAAAGTCAAACTTACATTTACAGAAATTCAAAAAACTATTAAATAAGTTTAATCATTTGCAACAAAGCAATCAATCCAACTGTATCAACATAGAACTAGCAATCAAACCAAACTATTAAAAAAGTTTAATAAGTTACATTTACAACTTGCTAGTATGACAACATAAACAAAGCAATCATGTAAACTTATATTTAAACTATTGATTAACAAAGCAATTAAACCAAAATTATCTCTAGTGGATCAGTTTCACTCTCCAATATATAGAAACAAAGCAAACGTGTATCAACATAGAAAAATATTATCACAGTGAGGCGAGAGAGTGAGGCGCGAGTGTGAGTGATAGAGCGAGAGAGTGACGCGAAATTAGTCGATTAGGGTTTCTTGAAGTTATTAAAAGAAAACTTATAAATAAATATATATATATATACTATATATATATATATATATTTTTTTTATATAATTCAATTATATAATTATAATGATAAAATATTAAATATGTGTATTTATATATAGATTTCGGTTCTACTCGGTTCTGATTTCGGTTCTACTCGGTTCTGATTTCGGTTTCTCGGTTCGGAACGGTTCGGTTTTGTCAAAAAAAAAATGCCGGATTGGTTCGGTTCGGATAAAGTCAAAAAGTCAACGGTTCTTTTCGGTCCGGAGTGCTTTCGGTTCGGATTTCAATGCGGACCGGATAATCTCCGAGACCCGTGCTCACCCCTAGTGAAAGGTACAGTTGGAGCAGTGTGAATTGTCAGTGGATAGGATGGACTAAATTTTATAACTTTTTATATTTTTTAGAATCTTGTTAATTTTTATATAAAAGTTATAGAAATGGTTAGATTGGATCCTTTTCACATGGATGTATGTCTTGTGGATGCCCTCATATTGTAAAGATCAAACATACAAGCAAAAATATTGCCACAAAATGACCGATTTTAGTAATTTCCGAATTTGTAACAAGCAAATCCCATCCCAGATATCTCATATCTACGCTTATGATTTGCCACGCCCTTTCTTTCCTTATCTTCAACAACTAAGAAGCATCGCATCGCATCGCATCTTCGCACTCTACCCAAATGGCTTCCAAACTCCAAATCCCACTCCAAACCATCAAAACTTCGACTCCTTCATACAACCTCCAACCATCAACTACTCTCTCATCATCCTTTTCAATATCCAGACAACCTCAACAGCGTTTCTTGATCACCTACATTTATGAAAAACATCAACCTACATCAAGAATCCCACGTTTTTGTCCGCAATGTACGCTCTCAACTCCCAAACCACCCACCACCAAAGAAGAAGCAGTTCTCCAAGCAAAGACCTCACTTTCTTCCACTTTAGAGAAGCCCCTTAACAACCCAAAACTCGCCGGAAAGATCAAGAAAACCAAGCAGCCCAGGTTCCGGGTTGAGATTCCGGTCGTCGACGACTCGCCCTCTTCACTCTCGCAGTTGGCCCTCCAAGTGTTCGGTGAAATGCCCATTAGAAGAAAAGGCCCACAAATCAAGATTCTTATATTGTGGTCCAACCAGAGCTTAACTCAGGCTGCCATTAAGGCCTTTGATTTGCGCTCTTCAGACATTCTGATCCAGAACATAGATATCTCATCAGTTCTTGATGAAGATATCAGAACTGTAAATTCTGCTGATGTTGTCGTATTTTTTTTGCCGGAGGCTTCTCAGTTAGCGGTTATGAAGACAGTTACCGACAGTTTGTATCCGAGGCCTGTGGTGATTTTCAATCCCAAGTGGGGTTTTGAGGAGGAGGGCAACTTTGGATTGCTGAGTGGATTTGTGGGTTCATTTGATGTGGTTTATTCATTCATGGGGTTGGAGGTTAGAGGGATCTTGAGTAAGAGGAAAGGTATGATCTTTAAGTGTGTGAAAGATGGGGTTGTAAGTGGTGAGAAATGGAATGTTTTTGTTGAAGAAGAAGGGGAACTGAAAGTTGTTTCGAGGTTCAAAACTCGGCCGTCCATCACAGAAGTCGAAAATGTCTTGTACAATCTCATGGCTATTAATTCTCCAGTCACAAAATCTGCCAAGTTCTTGAAAGATTTGGTTTCAAATGTAACTGGGAACAAGAAGTAAATGGTATTGTGAAGAAAAAAAAGAAAGAAAGAAATTGTGGTGCACTTCTTGATTTTACTTGTTCATTGAGATCTTATAGAATTGTTTCCCTTGAAAATGGATTAAACATGATGAATTGAAAATGCTTTGTTTGATAATCTGATTGACACAATGTTGTCTGTCATCTTGCATTTTAGCTCGAATATTCATAGTGAGCTTGAAGCTAGTTCTAACCAGCATTCGCATCAAGATAAGTTAATTATTCCTTGGAAAAAAATAAAAAACAAATAGAACATCATAAAACTGGAGATATATTGAAGAACTCAAATAAGCAACAATTCTCAAAATTTGAAGCAGTGTCCGTTCTGGTCTCTGCGCAGAAATCCTTATACTCGTGAAGAACTCTTCATGTATATCTTGTCTCTGATTTACAGGTGAAAAAAGAACCTAAAACAGATTTTCCCGTGATGAATTCGTTCTAAGTTGCTCTTATGTGACAACCATTTATGATCCTGTCAGAGAAATTAAGATACTTGGTCCATAGAGGTCGGAGATGTGGGAATGCTATATCTAGCCAAGGCTTTGCTCGGCCATTAAAGTGGATGACCCCAGCACTCTCAGCTTCTGCAATGGTGGTGTTATCTTGATACCCTAGTCCTAGCATGTGCCAAAATGGATTGATTGCATGGACATGGCCATGGAATGCTATTAGACCTGGAGGTAGGGTCCCCAGCTGCCATAAACTTAGATCTGACTTCAGATTCTGCACATAGAGAGAGTCTGTGAGTGCTCATTGCTTATTCCTGCGAAACTTTGCTGCAAAATGCATGAGTAGTAATTATATGTGTTAATGTTTGTCAAAACGTTACCTCTTTGATCCAGTAGTGGTATGTTTGGCTTATATTTGTTCTTCTCCAAGCTTCTAGATCAAATATATTCATGCCATAGGCCCATGCACATTCATTTGCATCAAAGTTCTTTGAAATAAGAGGATGAGAGAAGTTCAAATAGCTTTTGAACCTCTTTGACATCACAAACTTATCCCCTCCTCTGCATGTCTCCACTGCTCCATTGACTTTTCCATTCATGTCAATGTCCCAGAGAGGCGAAAGATCGGTTTGAACCACGATATCGTCATCCAAGAAAACCACTTTCGTAAGACTTGGAAACAACTGCAATAGATTAGGCAAAGTTTAGACCATAGTTTTTCCAATAACATAATGAGAAAGCTCTCTGCATATTAATCAATTGGCACCTCTGGTAAATGGATACGAATGTGATTCATCAGTGAATTGTACTTGGGGCTCAATGCCTGCAGCTTCGCAGCTATAACATGCGGTTTCTCTGTATTATTTGCTACAATAGCTGATGATCCACCCCTGAACTGAGATCTAACCTTTTGATCTTTCTCCATGGCTTCCAAAACAGGGACCTTCCCCTTTGTAAACCAATCAAAGTGGTGCAATGCCTTAACCTCTATGATTGCAGGTGACAAGGGATGTAAAGAGAACCACGCCTGCATTGGAGCATACGTTTTTTTATCGGTTATTATATGTAGGACGACTTTTTCAGGGTGCAAAGCATTGTGAACGAGCGATGCTGCTACAACAGAGGCAGCAAGGACGTTGTCAGAGGCGAGGACAAAGTGGAAGAAAGAGTTATCAACAAGGGCCGGGACGAGTTCTGGTGAGGGAAGCTGAAGCCTTGCATTGGCATTGGTAGAGTGCTCGTTTGCCAGCTTTAGTGTAAGGCAGTGTAGCTGTTTTGGGATGCTACTCGAGGCCACATGGCGATACAGGTATTCTTGGATTTTTGCTGTCCTTGTCCGTTCTTCAAGAAATGTCACCTGTGAGAGATAGACAAAGTGATCATATAATGCTCCTTAGATATTGTTATCAATCATTAATGTGTAATATATTAGAGATTTGTCAGAACCCTCAGATTTTGTCACTCACTGATATAAAATTATTTTCTAGCCATAGCTTCAAGTTTCATTCTCTAATCATTGTTGGCCTGGAGATTTAAATTTTTGCCAAGTTTGCCCCTTTGGGTGGTCCAGGTTTGGTGGATCAATTCCCTGGTTTTTCATGGTAGGGGCTGATGTAGGTGGAACAGTGTATTGTTGACACACACTATGGTGTTGCGGCTTAAATTTTGATGGTATGGTTGGTGGTGGTATGTGTAAGAAGGCTAAAAAGTCCAAAAAGAATCTCTAGGCTAGAATAGAACCTTAAGTTGTGGGTTAAAAAATGAATAGAAAAATTCTTTCACAAATGACTAGGAAAGAACTTGCCTACTTTGGTGTAAGTTAATTTATGAAATTATGAAAATTCATTTTACCATGGATTTGAGCTTGATGGCAAATGTCTTGGCATCGGGTCGTTCGTCCTTCACTTCTGCAACAAAATCTTCTAATGTTTGAGGAATTTCTTGTCCTGATTTTATGTCGTTTGGATTCACCGGCTGTTCCAGTACTTGATATATGACATCCGGAACCTGATAAAAAACCAGGTAATATTTGATCTTCTTATTTGTTCAGTTAACGCATACAAACTCATGAAGAAATGCTTGGATTTGAGAACTTGTGATGGTAATCGATAGCGAAGTCTCGTTGTGGATTAAGCTTCAAGTTCTCACATCCAAGTTGCCAAATACCACTTAAATATTGATGAGGATGCATCTATAGAAACTTCATATGAATACAGCTCAAGAAATTACATTTGATTCAAGCCTTCTTCCCAGAATTCGTGGTCCTAACTTTTTCCCCAAACAACCTGCATTTTGATCAACACGCTGAATTCTATCAGTGATTTAAGTAAATGGGGCTCCAATTTTGAGCATTAACTATAGGGGGAACCCAACTGAACTTTATGTGAATTGGACCATATTATCTGCAATCCGGTCTCTCTCTCTCACACACACACGCACGCGTGTGCACATATCACACACATGTGATCCATTTTCAAGTCCTTGATTAGATTGATATTAGAATGAGTGCATGAGAATAGACTGAAAGCTTCGGCATTAACAATACTCTCTGTTTATGCAGTCCGGAGAAGTCTATTCAAGACTTCATTGCACCAGTACACACCACATGTAACAGTTCTAATATAATATAACATGAAATTCAACACATATAAATAATTAAAAATTACATTTCGTGTATTTAAAAATATTGAATTATATTTGCCTAGTCTTTTTACTTGCTACTTATTCATATTAATTAAGCATTGATCCCGCCTATGTTTACGCAGCGGATGACAGAATTGGCATACCTATTGTCGAACATCTTGTCTCCCCATCAATACTATCAACTGCAGTTAACACAAACACAAACCGAAGAAGAAAGGTGAAGAACAAGAGCGCGTAGAAAAGCACGCGATAAGACAATCTCCTCGATCCAATCTTCACTTTGATAAACTCCCTAAAACCTTTCGAAGGCAGCACGGTAACATGTCTCAAGCTCGGGGATATATGCAGCTGCATTGCCACCACCTCCTCCTCCTTTCCCCGAAGTAGAAAACTACGAGAGAGAGTATAAATGCAGGAAAAAACACAAGCAAGAAAGTGAATGTCAAATGTGGGGTAAAGAAAATGCTGAAAAAGGAAGGTTTTGAGGGGTGTATAGAGTTGCTATCGGCTACCTAACCTTGCTTAAGATAGAGGTTATTACATGTGTGTATGTAAATGTTTTAGAAGTCGAATGTAATCTTGACAGACAAGAACAAAGGTTGTTTGGAGGAAAGAGACTGGGGACTGAGAAGGGCTTCTATTTTTCCTAGGTTGGCTTAGTATTGAAGATGGGAAGTTGGAAACAACACTTCTCGCTCTTGGATTGAAGAATTAAAGGAGAGGAGTTAATGTTTGGTGTTGCTTCACTTTGCCTCCACATGAAGTATATTTTAGAATAACATTGTTTTTTGGGCTCTGATATAACAGCATTTCTGAATGGAAAACGACTTCGTCATGTTTGCTTTTTTTAGTTTTATACCCATGTTTTATTTTTTATTTTTAAAGGGTAACAAAATTAAATATCAATTTTTCATCGTGGTAATGCTTAAGATGGCAATTTTCTTAGCATAAAATAAATTTAGGCAATAGAAAAAATTAAAATTAGGTACTACTAGATTATAGATAAAATTATACTTGCCATCCTACTTTGGATCATCTGTTCGGTAAGTAGATTTAGGATTTAATTCTGATTGGACCTGAATGTAAAATTAACTCGTGTCTTCTACACTTCAAAACTACATTTGATCATAAAGCGTTAAAGTTTTGCAGAAAAAGTTGCTAAAAAATAATTAGATGAGTTTGAACAAAATAAGTTGCTTGATCTTGGTTTAAGAACATTATTTTATATGGACTAGAAACAAGAGTGTGAAAATATTAATAATAATAAATAAAATAAATAAGGCTTAGTTAAAATGTGAATTGGTAATAAAACGACCATATTATAGTAGCAAAATTAAGATTCAACAAATTTTATTTTGGGCTAGAGCCTGGTACCGCCCAAGGATAGATCCACTCGTGACTTGTCCTATTTTTCTACTTTTTACTTGTGTTTTATTAGAAAGTTACAATTTATTATTTGAATAATGAATCATGAAGGGCGTTAGCACTCTTTATCATTTATGAAAGTTTGTTTCTAAAACAACAATAATGAATCATGAATCTTGAAACTATAAAATATGAATAAATATTATAAGTATAAAAATGTGTACATTTTAGTTTCAAAAAATGTGTTTATAATGCATTTTATCCCACACTTTTTTTTTTCTACTTATCTTCATTTCAGTTTTCAATGCTCCAACTTTTACTTTCTTATTTAATTAGGTGATTTTCGAGCAATTTTGGGCTTGGAGCGTGCGCGGTAAGGTGTGGATCAGAGATTTGAAAATTTTCAGATTCATAAAACTTTGGTTATTCTAAAAATGAGCATTCGAAACTAATTCAAAAATGGGGATGATACGATACAATTTTGGGAATAGTTCGGTTTAGAATTTTGGGTCTAACGGATTGGTTCAATTCTGTTTTGTTTAGTTCGGATAGCTGGATTTTTTTTTTATATTTTGAATAACAGATTCAGTTTTAACAAAATATATTGACATCTAAGAAAAACAAATAATTTTACCGCATCAAATTTGTTTCCTATTCACCATTTTGTGTTCTGAAAAACATATAATAATTAAATATAAGGTTTCTTAAATTATTTATGTTAAGCTTAACTAACTAAATAATCATGGATAATTTAATTTGAACTCTTATTTATCTTCTATGGATAATATATTTTTAAATCTATAATTTGTTATTTTATTCTGTTCTCTGGTACAGTATAGTCAGCTCAACATGATTTTTGGTTTAGAAAATTAAAAAAATCCAAATTCGTATAAGAAAAATAATCGATTCAGTTTGTTTCAGAAAAAAATTTAAATGATCAACGATTTTTTGATTAGAAACTAATTCGATTTCGTATTCTAATCTAATTTTAATAATCTTCAAATTCCAGCGTAACCCTATTTTGGACTACAAGAGACAGATGTGGAATGAATTAGGATTAGAAAATCAGTATTGCGCATTGAGGTAAATGGGCGAACAGTGGATCAAATAATATGCAGTCAAACAACATTGGCTCAAAACTTACTAACCTAATCAATTGTTTCATCTTCTGAGAAAAGAGACACATGACATACTTTGTCGGTGCATGTATAGTTGGGGTTGGGGTGATTGAAGTACTGTTGATTGGGGATAGTGGCGGGAGTTAGTGACTGAAAGAGTAAAAAAATGATGTTTGTATGGGTGGTTGGGTAGTGATTGTAGTGTAGGATATAATTTTTAATTGTAAAATGTGATGTGATGTGAGTAAAAATTAATTAATAATGACTGATTTAATAATTAGAGTGGTATTGAAAGTTGTGGTGGTTGGGCCAACCTTTGGAAACAAACATAGGGTGGGATTGAGGCAACCCATTAGCAGTTGGGCCAACCCCAAGAAAAAATACCCTCCGTTTCTTTTCAATTGATGATTAGAATCAAATGCATGAAATAAGAATTAATGAATCGACAAATATATTCCTCAATGATCTCATTTTTCTCTCATTAATTTCTAAAATTATATTCTCAACAATTATTCACTCCTCTTTTCTCTTTGATATTGTATTTGAAAATTAAGAGAGATTTTAGGATTGAAATAATGACAAAAAAGAAAGAAATTGAATAAAGTATTTAAAACAACAATTAATTAAAAAATCCTTAGCAAACTAAAACGACATTAAAATGAATCGGATGGAGTATTTAAGAAGAGAGAGGCAACGACTTTTTGGATAGGCCTTTCTGGATAGAAAATAGAAGATAATAGTGACTATTCACAACCTACTTAATTTCTTAACGTAGTCTACTTCTCATTATCGCCGATTTTATATTAAAAATGAAATAAAAAAATTCTCAATACAACCCACTTAATATCAACATTATCATCCTTATTCAATTATATTTTAAAATAAAACATTACAAACAAAAAAAGAATTAAAGCATTAATAATTTTATTTTATAGATCTAAAATACACGAAAAATGCATAAAAAGTACATAACAACCGCAACAATGACAATAATAAGCAAAAGGAGATTACTTTGTCCATAATAACCAATTATTAGTTGTTATATAGGCCCTCCATCTATCAAGCTTTGAAGAGTTTTGGGAGAGGCAGGGAGGGAGAGAGAGTCAATTTGGTTGAAGGTGATACGAAAGAAAAAAATTGACTTTTTCTTCTTCGAATTATATGTAATTATTGTTTTTTAATTATTATGGATTACCATTAAGGGTACCCTAGTCAGTTTATTATAGGATTTTAATTTATTAATTTAGTGGTTTGTGTTAAGAATTATTTTGGGTTACGAGTAATCACCGTCATATGAAATAGTTTTATTTTTATTTGTAAGAATGCGATGGCATTTGCAATGTAGAGGTAGATCATTTTATGTCAATCGAAAAGGATGTTGAACCTTATTTTCTTAATTTTTATAGATAGTTAGTGACTTCTTTTGTATCTCTCTCAAGCTGAATAATTGCTTGTATAAAAGAAAAGAAAAGAAAACAAAGTGTAATACAAAAAAAGTAGCAAGCTCAAAAACGCTCTAAAAGAAACTAAACAAGCTAACCAGAAACATAACGCTGCATAGAGCGTGTGACTACAAAGTCGAAACTACCACAAGCCAGTAGCAGACTGAAAAGGTCTAAAAAGATCTAAGGCACAAAACATGTAGAGTGGAGACACGTATAATCCAAATAGGTCCATATGCACAGTTAGCGGAAGGCGACACTCGAGAGATAGTGAGGCAAGATCATGAGCATCCGGTGTGAGGGCAATCGGGGAAATCAGCAAAGAGTAGGTAAGCTAACTGGAACAAGCAAGTCCAGTGCTGAGATAACAAAGCAATGAGTGCTGGGATGGACCAATGCTAAGCTAATAGAGCTGTCGGGCGTTCAACGCATAAGAATACGCTTGGAAACCAAGTTCCAACGCTAGAAAAGCATCTGTGGGTGCTCTTAACATAGGAAGCACCCTGTTGGCCTCGTTAAAACCCCCTATTGAGAAAACCCAATGGGGAAAAGTCAATAGTGGGAAAAAGAGTACCCATATGTTGCCAAAGGCAAAATTTCAGTCAATACCACCGTCAATACCATAGATAAATCCGGAGTGTAGAAGACGTGCAAAATCATCAAAAGGTATCTCGGGCGAGGGGAAATAAGTGGCATAAAAATCGATATGTGCCTTATCATCGAAGGAAGGACCTGTAATAAATAAAACTAAGAAGGGTGAGTAAGGGCAACTGATCTAGACATCCAAGCTTATAGCCTACAAAACAGAAGAATGGGGAGGGATAAAGTGAACATAGTTGATAGGGAATCCCCCAGACGCGAGCAATCCATAATAAAATCTTCATGTCCAACCAGGGTAAGAAACGTGTTCAAGCGATGGGTCTTCCAATTCTATGTCCCCCCAATTACCCATAGACACACGAGACATAGCCTGAAGGGCAGCAGAATGAGGTTGTTCAAGAATATGAATGCCAGATTTAGCCATCGATTCCAGCTCCTTGATAATTTGGCGAGAGGATCGTTGAGCAGTGGAAACCATGGCCATATCCTTAGTAGAAGAACTCGAAGGAAAAACCAAGGGTTCAACAGGTTCAGCAGCTTAGGATTTTGTTGCAATCTGTCCAATCTTCTACTAGGGGCAACTGATTTCAAACGAGCACGCCCACGCAGCGCTGGAGGCAATTGAGCAAGGAGGATTGGTGAAGCACACTGAAGGTGTTCAAAGTTATTGGAACGTGCGTCAGTTGCGTAGGCGTCGGCGATGTGGCCTTCAGTTGATACACCATCTTTGGCTGCAGCATGGCCTTTCGAGCGACCCCTCGATTTGGATCGATTTCTCAATTTAGATCTAGGTCAAGGCCTATTGCTAGGTGCCATTAATTCTGTTTCTAGTTCTGAAAGTGGGGCCTTTGACTTTGATGCATCCCGTCGTTTGTTACAAGTGTTCACCTCATGTCCCACTATCCCACAGAAAGAGCAATACTCCGGACAATTTTCATAACCAATTGAAGTTATTGTGAAAGTTCCTACGCCCTCCACAATCACTTTTTCTGGCAGACTGCTCAGACGTGCAAAATCTTTTTCCACCAAAATTCTTGCAAAATGCCCCACAGATCCTTCCATAGAACTATTATCGATTTGTAAAGGATTTCCAAGCGATACTCCATAAACAAGGAGTGTCCCAATGTTCCATTCCAAGCTCGAATATCCGGATCCACACCTGGGTGATTGAAGTGTTTAATTTATACGGATTGAAGTTCGGGGCCCATCAAGTGAGTCTTATAGTGCCAGGCTTGAGCGACCAAGCCAAATGGGCAAAAGTCGGATCACCATTCTGGGTAATTGAAAATTGTAACAACCCCTACCTAAGGGACGATCTTCCAGTCATTCTTCTTATTCCAAATATCAACGAGTTTTTCCTTGAGGTCCGAGACACTCCAGAGCTTATCTTTCTCTATGTAAAACATGGCCAATAAGAGTCTGAGAGAAAAATTTGACGTGTTGTTTATACCGTGTATCATCAACGATAATGGAGTATGTGTCACCTTTTAACATTACATCGTAAGGCTTCTGCCTACGCGGTGAAGAAGGCGCCAATAATTGAGGGCCCATCTAATACAAATAATTAGTTGTAACACGAGTCGAATCCGCTAAATTTATAAGCCCAGACGGGACATATAGGGAACCGAAACAGAAGTTAGGCAAACCAAATGGATGCCCTGCCGCGAGAACGCTGCCGGCTGGAGCAGAAGCAGAAAATGAAGAGCTGCTCGATGTAGACCTGTCCCCCAAGGCCGGAAATAAACTAGCGTTGGGGTGGCTCATGACGTAGAAGACAACGGAGCCAAAGCCATAACAGAGATAGAAACAAAAGAAGAGGCAGGCATATTATCCAAATTCATGCATGCACATTATTAGAAGTAAATAACGAATTTAGAGCAGAAGAGTGAACAGAAGCAGACAATTTATTATTCTTAATCATGGATAGCTGATTGACAATGGCGTAGGAGTCCGCAGCAGAAACAGAAGCACAAGAGCTAGAAGAATTAACATTACTTGAATAAAAAACATGCTTAACTGTCGAATAAGAATTACCAGGCCTTAGGTTTGACAAATTCAAATCCGAATTAGGTAGAGTACTATTCCTAGGATTAACCATGTTCAAATTTATGGCAGCATGCTTGTCTAATGAATGTGCGAAAGAGGACTTACCTGAGTCGGAAAAGATGACGCCTTGGTCACTAGAGAGGATTGCTGCAAGAAAGGAAGCAACCACGGTGTTCGTTGACAAAGCGAAACGAATCAATATGACCCGATGAGAGTGTCGTCTTCGATACCTTTGAGTCGGCGTCGAAGGGCTGCGAGGAAACCCTAGCGTCTGCAGCGGTGGAACTCATAATCGGTGTCAAAGATGATCTTGCATTCAAAAACATAAGTAGCCAGGGAAATTGATTGCATTACTGAATGAACGCGACCTGTCCTTCTGTCGTTGGCGAGGGAACCATGTGAGGGTTAGCAGTCGCAGCAGTCGTGGAAGAGGCGGCATAGCCCTATTCCGAAACCCTAGGGGTAACCCAACTGGGCACCGCCTGATCATGCGTCGCTGGTGGAGGGGCCATGTATGAGAGAGAAGATGCCGCCGCCGTGTATGATGTGGGGCTGCCATATTCCGAAACCCTAGCTGCAAACCGATGCAGCCAGGTGTGTTGGTCGCACAAAGATAAAAAGTAGGGGGTGTAAGTTTCATCTACGTCAGACATGATCATAGAAGAAATGGTGGGTCTGTTCAACGGAAACAATGCAACAACAACGTAGGAAAATCCAGTACCATGGATGAAGACGCGAAGAGAGAGAGATAGCGAAAAAGTTTAACAAAATTCTTACTTAGCACTTGTATCTCTCTCAAGTTATTTGTGTTATTTAGTTGATTGGCTTATGATATATAGTGATTTGATTTAATTAGATATGCGAGATTAAATTATCATTGTATCTCTTGCTAGAATGAAATATTGTAGCTCATAATTACTATGATCCTGTATTCGTTGGTTGCAAAAAGTGATTCAATCACTAGTAATGACTCGCGCTTATGAACTAGGAATCTACTGTGTCCTATCATTTTGGTAATTAATGCGTTTAAAAAATTATACTTAGAGATTTTGTTCTATGTTGTTTAGTTAAACATAGTTGATTATAGAGTTTAAATTGTATCATGGAAACCTAAAATAAAATGAGGGACTGGACTGAGAATTAGTACTTTTTAATTGTCCATGATATTTGCGTATGGTGTAGGTAGATTCTTAGATTGATTAGATTAATTTCAACCACCCCCTCCCCAATTTGTTTATTGAATTATTAGCGCTAGAAAACTAAATTAATTAATTCGTCCCATGTGCAACTGATCACTCCATATTTTACATAGTTTTCAAGCATATATTTATAGCTAAAATAATGCAAAATCACATGAAATAGTAGCTCTTAACCCTCAGTTTTATATGTTTGGTGGATTTCACTTGTTTATTGATTTTGTGGTGATTTCAATGCGAAATAGTGCATATTTGGAGTAATAGTGAAACCTCGGTGCCATTCAAGTAAAAGGAAGGTTTAGATGGAAGAAAACAAGTAATTAGGCCTAAAAGAGACATTGGATTGGCCTAGAATGGAGTTGGATTGACCCAGAAGGAAGAGTAGAAAATAATTAAGGGAAGTAGCATTTGCTCGACCGGTCAGAATTCTTGCCCGGTCATGCATTCGTGTCATCGGCGAATTGCTTATGTCGTGGATCATTTTCATGGTGGGGCAGAAATCTTATCCGATCGAGCAAATTGCCACCGATAGAGAAGTTATGCGCGTGAAAAAAGGGTTTTTATCCTATTTGATCCATTCTTTAACATGATATTGTGTACTCCTATATATACATAGATTCAAATTTATCAAAAGAAGTATCATATATAGTATTAGAGAGCATCACATATTTTATATTTACCTTAGATATGTTAGGAGAATAACATAGGGAGTCGATGAAGAAGAAGGGAGATTCATCATGTAGTCTTCTTCGGTGAACTGTACCATCTCTTACTCTATTTCTAGTTTATTGTTTTGAACAATGGTTTTATTTATGGTTATTATTTTTTATTAATTTTGTTATGGAGTATTCATTCTATATCATAGGGTTTTGAGAATATGTTTCAATTACAATGCAGATTTTTATATTTTATCCATAGTTTATATGTGTTCAATTGTTATTTGAAGTGTTGCTTGGGATTGATGTTAGGATTGCCGATCACCTAGTGTTGCACCCACAAATCAAATATCTAATATACATGGTGAGGATAGTGATGGCCAAACAACGCACAATACAATATGTCTGAGAAACCGGAAGGGTGAGGAGATATTATGGGGGTAATTCTTCAGCACTGTTAGAAGTCATATACACTTCTTCTAGGAGGTTGGATTGTTGTGTATGATCCACACCTCAAGCTCTCCAGAAGGGGGCCTGAGATACCAAATCGTGAAACCTCATAACAATAAAAATATACGAGTTAGGGATCGATATATGTGTCTGCATATGCGACTGTCTATGACCTCATAGTAATTGATTCTGAAATCGAACATCCTATGGTAGCTTTTATAATACTAGCAATTTATCACGTGCGTTGCACGTGATTCCAATATTTTATTGAAATGTTATATTATTATGTAGTTTTGATAAATATTATTTTCAAATAATATATTTTCTACAATT
Source organism: Ajuga chamaepitys (assembly GCA_958295605.1). Classification (NCBI taxonomy): domain Eukaryota; kingdom Viridiplantae; phylum Streptophyta; class Magnoliopsida; order Lamiales; family Lamiaceae; genus Ajuga; species Ajuga chamaepitys. The sequence goes on along the minus strand of OY282498.1, from coordinate 35,402,464 downwards.
AATTTATATCATTGTTATTTAATTATAATATTTAAAGTTAATTTAGATATTATAATTTTCATATATATTGTTAAAACAACATAATGAAAAGATTCAATAAAATCTTTTAAGCGCTAAATATTTATGTGATCAATCTATGATTGTCATGATTTGATAGAAAAATTCATAACATATTCCTAATATTCTATAATTGGAAAGTAAAAATATCATAAAATAAAACTATAATACTTAATAAAACTTATTAAAATAAAATAGATCCTTATACAAATAATATTGAGATCTCGATATATTATATGTAATTTTAGTTATATTCGAGGAATACATAAAAATCTAAAATTTTATTTTTTTATTCTCATGTTCACTCTATTTTTTTTTTCTCAAGAAAATGGACAAATAGGCCTTCCAAATTTTAATTCTAACTCAAATCAATACCTAAAACCATCATTTTGTCCAATAAACACCTAAACTTTTTCATTTTGGACAAACAAACACTTTAACTTTTTTTCTAACAAATTGACACATTCGTCAACATTTTAAGTTAACACTATCAGTTTCTATTATTTAGTGTTGTGGACCCAATTCCGTTTGCAAAATTAGTCCACCTATTAAGTTGGATTCCTCCGACTTCTTCAGCTTGGTCGCCGCCTTCTCTCCTCTTTCCTCCTTCGTGCTCTTCCTCATAGACCCATAAGTTATACACCATCTCCTACTTCTTTGTGGGCCCTTCTCCCTGTTTCACCCTCTACAAATGGCTTTCCACCTTTGATCAAGATGAGAGTGATGAACTCTACTACTCTTCTTCTGATGATACTACTGGTATCGGCTCAAAAGACGAAGACTTTGACAATGGTATCTATTCCTTAAATTGTTTACCCCATCCAAACTGTTCCTTTTCTCCAAAACATATCACCACCTTCTACTTGAACCATTGCTAACTAAAAACTAATTAGGTTGAAGGGGATAAAATATGACAAATAAATGATACACTTATTCTATAAGATACATGTAATAAAAGTAGGATAAGTTGAGATTATAAATTAAAAAATAGTACATGGGTACCGTATGAGATTTATGCAACGTGAAATAATTAAAACAATCAAGAGTCTCTTCTTTATATGCTGGGACCTACATATTACCCATATTGTATATGAGTCTAAAAAAATTAAAAGAATATGGATTGATACATACTCCCTCCGTCCCAGTTAACTTGTCCTACTTTCCATTTCGGTCCGTCCCACTTAACTTGACACACCCATAAATGGCAATTAAAGGCAACAATCTCCACGCTCAAAATATCCACATTCAATCTCCACCTTTAAAAAAGTCAAAGATTCCACAAAATCTACTTTTTCTTAACATCCGTGTCCGGTCAACTGTGACAAGTTAACCGAGATGTAGGGAGTATAACATATATGTATATAGGCCTGTGTGAGACGTGTATGTTGGAACAAATTATAGCATATATATAAAATAGAATAATATAAATAAATTGGTATAAAGGCTTGCCTTTGGCAATGTCCTAAAACATAATATTCAACCATTCTCTGATGTGCTGAAGACTATGGGTGCTCTATCCTCAGGATTCAACTGTGTATTCTTCTTCAAATTTCGCACTCTAAAATTTAAGAAGTCAGAACTTTGTACTTTTATGTGTCTCTCTGATGCGGTGTATCTCCGATTCATTTTCAGATTCGTTTTTGGCCACTCTATACTCTCTAATTTCTAGAGACTTAAAAGGATCCTCAAACAGACACGACTAAACTCGTAGAAAAGACACATCTGTTCGGTTGGAAACCAATTGTCTAATTTAATAGTAGCATCTCTTGTTTTTTTTTTTTTTTAAAAAGACATATTGGTCTAATAATCCAATTTTAAAACCAAACAATATATATATATATATATATATATATATATATATGTATTAATTAATGTATGATTCAAACATAAAATATCCGACTGTGTGTGTTTTTAAGGCATATGATTTGTTTGGGAAAATTGGTAAAAATATTCCGTAAGTTTATCGTATTTAAGAAAATATAAGTTTGGCACTTTTTAAAAACGCCTCATAACTTGCAAAAAATTGATAAAAATGCCCTGTCACCGGCTATAACCTGTTACTCAGCCGGTGACAGGCTGAGGTGGCATTAGAAATCTGATCTAGCTTCCTTTTTTTGCCTGTTTTAATACAGAAAAGTAATGTTGATTTCATAACATTTAAAATCTGTAGTTTTAAATTAAAAATTCATAGTTTTATCTACAAATTATTTTTTGAACCTGAGAAATTATTTTAGAAAATCTTAAAGTTTTTTAAAAAATATTAAAATTATTTATAAAATAAAATTAATTTTTGAAAGAATCTTGAATCATTTTAAATATTTAAAAAATTGTCTTGGAAGATATAATATTCTAAAAATTTATTAAATACTTTAGATACTAAAATGATTTAAAGTGAGATTACATAAATATATCAAAGTCTTCAACGTCTTCACTTTTCTTTTCTGCAATTCTTAAAAATCCAAAAAGTGAGATTACTTCTCCAGAAAAAAGCTAGATTACAGTAAAATTTTCAACATGTCTTCATCGTTATTATTCTAAATAATTTGTTGCATTGTGCATTTCTGCAATTGAAGCGTCTAAAAAGTGAGAATTCTATGCAATTTACGATATCTGTATTTGTCTTCATCTTCATTATTCTAAAATTCATTATTCCAAAAAAAATTAGGCTTCAGAGGATCGTGAATCATAAACATTCATGTATTTTGAAGAATAAAAACCAAACAGGAGCAAACAAACCATTCAAAAACTCTTCAAAACACAACGGAATTTTTCTCGGAGAACAAATGTCAAACAAATAGAAGAAATGACCAGAATAAAGGGGAGATGCAGAGATGTCTCGCTTCATTGAAGCCCGGTGAAATCACGACGTTATAGAACCCCAGACAAGAAAAATTCCGACTCGCTACTCAGCATCTTCCTTGCAGAAAGAGGCACCATTTCTTTTTGAACCAATGGCACTTGGATTTCATGGACAATAATCTTCTACAACCAAGAATTCTAGAAATAGTTACTGTAACAGCCCGATTTTCTAGTCTAATTTAAGAAATTGTAAAATAGAAAACCGTTTATTTTATTTATTTAGAAATAATTATTTTGTTCAATCAGGTCATTACTATATTATTATTCGTATAAAGTTTCCACTTTTGCCATATCGTAATATAATATATTAAGGTACATAAGAAAAATTAATTGTATATATACAATACTTTAAAATCTTTGACTATTTAAGGCAAAATGTCAATTATCTGCAGCGGAATTTAAATAAAACAATTTGAACTAACACAACTTAAACATGCAATTTAATTTAATTAGACCTAGCATAAATCACTAATATACTTATTCATTATTATTATTATTATTATTTTTTTATATAAATCTAAAACATGAAATAACTTAATTAAAATTTATTTCCTAAGTATACACTTATTATGGGAAATCATAATTGAAAATCATATTATGCAATCAAATATATTTAAGATTTTAATAACTCCATCTACACAAACAACCCACAAAATATTCTAGCATTCACCTATCAATTGTTTCAAATAAACGAGAATAAATTGACTTCCAGAAACATAAACAATCCAGTTCAAATAGTCCAATATCAAATTTAACTAAAATTTCGTGACTAAAATGATACCACCATATGCTTCCCCGGCTCTGTCTTAACTTCAATCACTCTCTCCATTTCTACCTGAGGATCAATAATAGGCTGGGGTGAGCTTCTTTTAGCTCGTGGGAGTCACAGTTTATTACGATAATTATAAAGACAAAAAGCATACAATGTAACATTTATCATAATGATGCGCTTGTATTAGCAAGACACATAGAACTGACTTGTATTGGCAAGCAGTGTATTGATAATGGGCTAAACTTATATTGGCAAGTAGCATAATGACAATAAGCAAAACTTGTATTGGCAAGTAGCGAATTGTAAATCACTTGTATTGGCAAGTAATAATAAAATAAAAGCACACTTATACAGTCAAGTAATTATAATTAAAGCAATAAACAGTTAGGACCCCCACCTGGAAATGAGATGATTGAAAATGCAAATACTGGCAAATTAGTCCAAAGTCCTAGGCTCGTACTCACCCTCCTCGATTCCTACATTTACCGAAACAAACGTCTTAATAATTCCTTTATAACTTATATAATATGTACACATACAATTTTAAAAAAACAAGAAGGATGAAAAGTGGATTTGTAATAAGTGAAATGAAATTAGAATGAAAGAAAGGTAATTAAATATTAAAAGAATGGTATTTGATTTGATTGGCACGTAGCCAAAAAGGTTTTAAAATTCTGGAAAGTTGCATAAAGTCTGTGGATAGAAATGATTTGGGAGGAAACTTGACTTTGGGAAAAGGAATAAAAAAATGGTTTCTCCCTTATCCTACTAAACTTGAGCCCGCCTTCCTCATCCAAACCACAGACTTATATTTCTCCTCCACTGGTACGCCCCACCATCAGTCCAGTTTCTTCCTGGGTTCTTAAACAAGTGGAGCGACAGAGCCGGCACTGAATTTTTTGGCGATGAAGAACAGTTTCCCTCCGCCGGAACAGGTCAGCAATGAAGGTGGTGGGGGACGGCATCAGGACTGCAAATCTGATCTCGACCTTGCACAAATGTCGGCGATTCACTTGTCGTCGTTGTGGCATTTTCCGAGGGCCTGATTGCTGAAGTGTTCGATTGGTAGTGCGATTGATGGTCCAAGGGGTTAAGCCAGTGGTTAAGGATGATGGGGAGCGGCTTTGTGAGGATTGAGAGAAACAAGGTTGCCGGAAATAAAACCAGTTATGGCCAATTGGCCCCGACAGCGAGTTTTACAGATGAAGTTTAGAAAAGAAATAAAATTTACCTTTCTTCTGTGAAATTCGTACTGGTGAATGAAAATAATCCAGAATAGAGGTTTTATTAGAATTTTGCAAACGGTTTTAAAAACAAACACCACTACTCCATGAAACCTATAACCCCATGATTTCCTCCCTCTATCTCACACACGTTCACTGAGGTTAGGAGTTGCTGTAACTTCTTATCCGTAATTCCTCATCTCCTCCCGTGTGAAAAAAAAGAAAAAAAAAACCCTTGGGCTAATCCATGATTATTGATCGGGCCAAAGGTAGTATTAGGCCATGTATTATCATATGGGTATAAATTATTGGGCCAGATATGAATATGGATGTAATGTATGTAAATGGGCTCACAATAATAAAAATAAATGGGCCTTTAAATAATTTATTTGGACTAGACAGTCCAAATGTAAAATATTTAGTCATATAAAATGGATCGACCTATATAAATGAACTGATAATCAAAATTCACAAAATATTTAAATAAATAGACGAAAAATTTCCCGAGCGTTACAGTTACTAACCTGCTGGTGACGACACGAGACTTGGTCTCTTACCACTATGATGCAATTCTGTGGCTCGAGTGGAGGTGGAGGTGGCGGTGGCGGAGAGGCGGACCAGGTAGGAAAAGTTAGGGTTTGGAATGGGGAAAAAGTTATTAGAAGGAAGAAGATGATGATATGTCATTAAATTCACCCAGTAACTAAGCCACCTCATTGATAGTTGTCCACCTCAGCCTGTCACCGGCTGAGTAACAGGTTATAGCCGGTGACAGGGTATTTTTATCAATTTTTTGCAAGTTATGAGGCGTTTTTAAATAGTGCCAAACTTAAAGGATATTTTCTTAAATACGGTAAACTTACGGGATATTTTTACCAATTTTTCCGATTTGTTTTTGTAGTATATATTTGTATATGGAAGAGATTTGAATGTTAATATATAAGACATAATAAAATTAAGACATTATGAAGGAAATTACATAACTAAACCAATACTAATTAATTTAAAAGGGACAAAATAAGCAAAACGAAAATTAGCTGAAACTTAAGGCACTTTTATATTAGTGCATAGATTTGAATCTCTTTTTATCATTTATTTACAATTAATTATTAATTCATATTCTGTTGCTATAGTATTAGGGTCTTCAGTTTAGTAATTAGGAAAATTTTCCAACCAATCAATTGTTCGTTTTACCTAGATATTTTATTACTAATACCACCATAGTAATCTGATTAGATCATCTTGAAGAGTCTATGTGGGATACGACATTACTTGTCACTAGATTGCTACTACATCATACACTTGCAGTTTAGCTAGTAGAAAATAGAATGATCAAGTTTTTTACGTCGTTGCCAAGGATTAGTTTTAGGTGCTAATTTGATATTACAATAAGTTGTTTGGTGAACGTAATGTTACTCTTCTCTTCGAACAATCTATGTCGGCCTTATACTTACTTAACCAATCCATACCCAAGATCACATCAAAGTCATTCATAGCTAGCACGTATGGGTCAGCTAAGAGTGTATGTTCATTTATCTCTACAGTTATACTTTTAGCTATTGAGTCAGCAGTAACCGCTTTACCCGAAGGTATGCTGATCTCAAGTGGCTCAGAAACTTTAACACATTTATAGCTAGTCATTGCATGAAACTTCTTAGAGATAAAACTATGGGAAGCACCGGTATCAAATAGTACAAAAGCAGGAATACCAGCAATTGTTAACGTACCTGACATAGTTCCAGTTTCATTCTCCGCTTCCACTTCAGGTAGTCCGAACATACGAGCTCTTCCACCCGATCCATGATTCTGACCCCTTCTATCAGGTAAATTCTTCTTTGGGCAGTTCCAAATCATGTGACCTTCTTCACGGCAGCCAAAGCATCTGTTCTGCCCTTGCAGACACACTCCCATGTGCTTCTTTCCACATTTGGGACAAGTGGGGTTTTCACCTTGCCCTCTCGGCCTAGGCGGCAGCTCTGCCCTACCTTTCTTCCCACTGGTATCACCACTCTGGCCCTGCCACTTCCTCTTGTTCAAATTCTCAACCGGTGACACACGTGGCCTTTCCATCTCAAAACTAGCGGATATGTCCTCCGCTCTTATCACGGCCTCTGCATATGTCATATTCCCATGTCCAGAAAGGTGATGGCGAATCTGATGCCTTAAGCCTTGACGGAATCTTCGTGCTTTCTTCTTAGACGTACCCACCAGAGTGGGAGCAAAACGACACATCTTATTAAACTTCCTCTCATACTCGGTTACTGTCATACCTCCCTGAGTCAAATCCATAAATTCCTTCTGCATCCGGTCCTTGTAGATGCGTGGATAGTACTTCTCCATCACTACCTCCTTAAACATAGCCCAAGTAAGGGCATTCCTCTCCTCCACCGTCCTTATCCTCCAATAATCATTCCACCACACTCTAGCATCTTCCTTGAGTTGGAAGACAACACATGAAATCTTCTGGGCATCCGAACATGCCATATACTCAAAGATATCTTCCAAAGTCCTGACCCACTCTTCAAGTACCTCGGGGCCCTCGTAGCCATGAAATGTAGGAGCCTTGAACTGATTGAACTGGTTTATCACCCTGGACTGCACTTGTTCAGGTGTTGCAGCAGGAGTGATGGTTGCTCCTTGAAGGAGAGAAGCCATCCCGGTGAGTAGTTGTTCGGGATTGGGATTCGCAGCTTGAGGGGCAGTTTCTTGAGGTGCGTTCCGAGCACCTTGAATGGTGTCACGTGGAGCATCGTTCGGGTTATCAGTTCGATGAGTCATTGTCCTGTCAATGGATCACCGAATTCATAAGTTATAGGAATGCGAGAAATGGGATAAGATAGTGATAACGTATAATAATATTAATAATAAAACAACACATTAAGAGTAAGTAATGAGATGAGATGAAATGAAATGATTAATTCAAATTACTCATGTTCATAACCCATGTGCGAAGTGTCAATGTCTACAACTGAAAAAGAAATGAGGAAATAAACAAATACAACTAAAATGGGGAAATGCAATACTATCCAAATCAAAATGAAAAAACTCTAGTCCTCATCATCACTGCTCAGGATCTCAATGACTGGCACGGGTGGTGGAATCTCAATCCACGAGATGATGTCATCATTAGAGTCAGCCTCGTGGTTTCCCATTTCGGGCTCCTCCTCCATGGGCTCTAGCTCAGGCTCGGGCTCAGGCACAGGCTCGGGCACAGGTAAGGGTGCAAGTGGAAGATCCTCATCCTCGTCTGTCTCGTCATCATCATCATACGAAATCACGTCCCAAGCAAACCGTGTCAAAAGCTCACTCACCGTGTACTGAAATCCATCAACCACCGCTTTTGCCTCTAGGCTCCTCGCCTGTGACTGATTCCAACAGTCAAGAATATTGTCGTTCCAGTACTCAGGTAAAGCGTTAATCAGATGATTGACCTGCTCTACATCAGATCCTTCCCTCCCAGAGGCATTCCACTTCTCCAATCGATTAATTATGTAATGGGGTGCATTCTCAGGAAGTCTGGGATCATCCCACCAATCAGCTCGTGCGAACGGGGGAGGGTGAACATGAATGGCGGTGCTCTTACGTGCTGTCTGTCGTGTGCGTGCCATGCTAACAATAATATATATATATATATATATATATATATATATATATATATATATATATATATATATATATATATATATATATATGTATTGGGTTATGATAATGCAACCATAATGAAACATGTACACAATAATACAATGACTGGATAATGTATTGATTGATAATGAATTGAGTGATTGTATAATAATATGATGTGAATGATTGAATGCATTAAAATGAATAATTGAACGGGTACCTTGGAACTGAGCGATGAAGTAGAGACGACCGAAAGCATATGGTACTTGTGATCATAATTTTAATTTTAATTCAGTCTATTAATCATAAAAATTTAAAAAGAGAAGGGTCTACAGAAAAGTAAACCACACTCTGATACCACACTGTAACAGTCCGATTTTCTAGTCTACTTTAAGAAATTGTAAAATAGAAAACTGTTTATTTTATTTATTTAGAAATAATTATTTTGTTCAATCAGGCCATTACTAAATTATTATTCGTATAAAGTTTCGACTTTTGCCATATCGTAATATAATATATTAAGGTACTTAAGAAAAATTAATTGTATATTTACAATACTTTAAAATCTTTGACTATTTAAGGCAAAATTTCAATTATCTGCAGCGGAATTTAAATAAAACAATTTGAACTAACACAACTTAAACATGAAATTTAATTTAATTAGACCTAGCATAAATCACTAATATACTTATTCATTATTATTATTATTATTATTATTATTTTTTATATAAATCTAAAACATGAAATAACTTAATTAAAATTTATTTCCTAAGTATACACTTATTATGGGAAATCATAATTGAAAATCATATTATGCAATCAAATATATTTAAGATTTTAATAACTCCATCTACACAAACAACCCACAAAATATTCTAGCATTCACCTATCAATTGTTTCAAATAAACGAGAATAAATTGACTTCCAGAAACATAAACAATCCAGTTCAAATAGTCCAATATCAAATTTAACTAAAATTTCGTGACTAAAATGATACCACCATATGCTTCCCCGGCTCCATCTCAACTTCAATCACTCTCTCCATTTCTACCTGAGGATCAATAATAGGCTGGGGTGAGCTTCTTTTAGCTCGTGGGAGTCACAGTTTATTACGATAATTATAAAGACAAAAAGCATACAATGTAACATTTATCATAATGATGCGCTTGTATTGGCAAGACACATAGAACTAACTTGTATTGGCAAGCAGTGTATTGATAATGGGCTAAACTTGCATTGGCAAGTAGCATAATGACAATAAGCAAAACTTGTATTGGCAAGTAGCGAATTGTAAATCACTTGTATTGGCAAGTAATAATAAAATAAAAGCACACGTATACAGTCAAGTAATTATAATTAAAGCAATAAACAGTTAGGACCCCCACTTGGAAATGAGATGATTGAAAATGCAAATACTGGCAAATTAGTCCAAAGTCCTAGGCTCGTACTCACACTCCTCGATTCCTACATTTACCGAAACAAACGTCTTAATAATTCCTTTATAACTTATATAATACACATACAATTTTAAAAAAAACAAGAAGGATGAAAAGTGGATTTGTAATAAGTGAAATGAAATTAGAATGAAAGAAAGGTAATTAAATATTAAAAGAATGGTATTTGATTTGATTGGCACGTAGCCAAAAAGGTTTTAAAATTCTGGAAAGTTGCATAAAGTCTGTGGATAGAAATGATTTGGGAGGAAACTTGACTTTGGGAAAAGGAATAAAAAAATGGTTTCTCCCTTATCCTACTAAACTTGAGCCTGCCTTCCTCATCCAAACCACAGACTTATGTTTCTCCTCCACTGGTACGCCCCACCATCAGTCCAGTTTCTTCCTGGGTTCTTAAATAAGTGGAGCGACAGAGCCGGCACTGAATTTTTTGGCGATGAAGAACAGTTTCCCTCCGCCGGAACAGGTCAGCAATGAAGGTGGTGGCGGACGGCATCAGGACTGCAAATCTGATCTCGACCTTGCACAAATGTCGGCGATTCGCTTGTCGTCGTTGTGGCAGTTTCCGAGGGCCTGATTGCTGAAGTGTTCGATTGGTAGTGCGATTGATGGTCCAAGGGGTTAAGCCGGTGGTTAAGGATGATGGGGAGCGGCTTTGTGAGGATTGAGAGAAACAAGGTTGCCGGAAATAAAACCAGTTATGGCCAATTGGCCCCGACAACGAGTTTTACAGATGAAGTTTAGAAGAGAAATAAAATTTACCTTTCTTCTGTGAAATTCGTACTGGTGAATGAAAATAATCCAGAATAGAGGTTTTATTAGAATTTTGCAAACGGTTTTAAAAACAAACACCACTACTCCATGAAACCTATAACCCCATGATTTCCTCCCTCTATCTCACACACGTTCACTGAGGTTAGGAGTTGCTGTAACTTCTTATCCGTAATTCCTCATCTCCTCCTGTGTGGAAAAAAAAAAAAAAAACCCTTGGGCTAATCCATGATTATTGATCGGGCCAAAGGTAGTATTGGGCCATGTATTATCATATGGGTATAAATTATTGGGCCAGATATGAATATGGATGTAATGTATGTAAATGGGCTCACAATAATAAAAATAAATGGGCCTTTAAATAATTTATTTGGACTAGACAGTCCAAATGTAAAATATTTAGTCATATAAAATGGATCGACCTATATAAATGAACTGATAATCAAAATTCACAAAATATTTAAATAAATAGACGAAAAATTTCCCGGGCGTTACAGTTACTAACCTGCTGGTGACGACACGAGACTTGGTCTCTTACCACTATGATGCAATTCTGTGGCTCGAGTGGAGGTGGAGGTGGCGGTGGCGGAGAGGCGGACCAGGTAGGAAAAGTTAGGGTTTGGAATGGGGAAAAAGTTATTAGAAGGAAGAAGATGATGACATGTCATTAAATTCACCCAGTAACTAAGCCACCTCATTGATAGTTGTCCACCTCAGCCTGTCACCGGCTGAGTAACAGGTTATAGCCGGTGACAGGGCATTTTTATCAATTTTTTGCAAGTTATGAGACGTTTTTAAAAAGTGCCAAACTTAAAGGATATTTTCTTAAATACGGTAAACTTACGGGATATTTTTACCAATTTTTCCGATTTTTTTTTGTAGTATATATTTGTATATGGAAGAGATTTGAATGTTAATATATAAGACATAATAAAATTAAGACATTATGAAGGAAATTACATAACTAAACCAATACTAATTAATTTAAAAGGGACAAAATAGGCAAAACGAAAATTAGCTGAAACTTAAGGCACTTTTATATTAGTGTATAGATTTGAATCTCTTTTTATCATTTATTTACAATTAATTATTAATTCATATTCTGTTGCTATAGTATTAGGGTCTTCAGTTTAGTAATTAGGAAAATTTTCCAACCTATCAATTGTTCGTTTTACCTAGATATTTTATTACTAATATCACCATAGTAATCTGATTAGATCATCTTGAAGAGTCTATGTGGGATACGACATTACTTGTCACTAGATTGCTACTACATCATACACTTGCGGTTTAGCTAGTAGAAAATAGAATGATCAAGTTTTTTACGTCGTTGCCAAGGATTAGTTTTAGGTGCTTATTTGATATTACAATAAGTTGTTCTTGGTTAATCTAGGCCTTTATTGTTTTATATTCATTTTTCTTGATTAAAGAAAAAAATACATATAAATGTTTCTTAAAAAATTTATACTGTTCATCTTTTTAGGTGATCCCAAAGCGAAAAAACAAGAATATCGCTTGGTAGTTCATCCACCCAAAGTCTACGAGTGCCTACCTCTACCTTAAAATGAGCAAACACATGTGCTACATGCTAGCGGTGTGGTACAAAAGTAAAATTTTCAATCTCAATTTATCAGCTAAGGCATAAATATCATCCATAATTAGGACGGAATAGTCAGACCGAGCCTTCTGAGCCAATAAATTGTGCATGAGTACTTGATTGTCCCCTTCGATCATGATCAAAGTTACCAGCTCCGGCTTCCCATGCACATGATAAAGTGAAATGCAATACAAGCACTTCCATCATAATCACTTCACCTTGAGCTCTCATACGATGAACTCCCGCGAGCATTAGCGAGCCATTATCTCTTCTGATGATAAAACCCAAGTCTGCAGTTCCATCACCCCAATGAGTTACGTCGATGTTCAGTTTAAATTTATCAGGTGGTGGGAGCATCCAACCTGGTGGTGGAGTTTGAAACACAACAGGTGTAGGGTTGGAATTGATAGCTCGCAAAACTTCTTCAAATTCAGACACCTGATTCATGGCTCCAAGGAGAATCTGTCGGCATTGTATTGTATAGTTTTCGAATAGGAATTTGTTGCGAGCCAACCAGATCAAACAGAAAACATGAAAAAATTTGTACTCCTTCTGGCGGCAGTCCTTGAATAGTATTCCAACAGCGGATACGGAATGGACCCAAGTAATTATGAGGTCGAAAAGGGTTGTTGCCCCATGCTTCGTTAAAAATTGAACGACTGGAGAAAAAGGTGCTCGGATGTCTCATTCTCTTCACCATAAAGGAGACAATGAGCCTTGGGAGCTATGTGTCAACAAACGAGATTTGCTCGGGCCAGTAGAGAATCAACACATGCCCGCCATAGAAAATGTTTGAGCTTCGGGATCAGCGACAAGTTCTAAAACTTCAACCATGTTGGATGGGGATTACTTGAACTTGGTAGTGACCAAATTCTGAAAAAAAAAATTACGGCCAAGTGATATGCCGTTTTGACACTGAAATGCCCTTTTTTTTGTTAATTTCCAATAAAGTCGATCACTAGGCCATCGCGAGCTAAGTGGTCTAGCCAAAATCTTGTTAGCATCATCCGGGAAAATGTCTCTTTGATTTTCCTACATCCCAGCATCGTAAACCTGCGCTCACAAAAGAAGACACAAGAGTATTATCAGTTATTAGTGCAACATGTTCAGAAGGTGGCATAGGATCAGCCGCGCCAATCTAATTTTTTGATTTGGCCTTTATGCTCATGCTGCTTCCTACATGCCACGCCATGCCATACCAAATTTTACCAAGCTTCGTGCTTGCAAAATGCTACGGCAAGAATAGCTAGGATTATGGCCCTCCCGCACTAAATCAAGAGAATTATTAGGGAAATACTTAACCTTTAACAGTCATGACACAAGTGAATTTTTTGAAGTTAGGATTCGCTAATATTGTTTCGTAACCATTGCAAGATTAAAAAAGAAAATTTCCTAAACCCCAAACCCCCTTCTCTCTTAGATCTCGCCATCTTCTCCACGCTCACCCAATGATGTTTACGATCACTTTAGGTAGAACCCCAACAAAAGCGGGCTATGACTCTCAATTTCTTTGCATATAACAAATGGGAACATCAAGCAGCTCACTGCATACATGGGAATAGCTTGCAAAATTATTTTAATTAGCACTTCTCGTCCTGCCTTTGTAAGGGTTTTCTCTTTCCAAGTTTTCATTCGGCTAATCACCCTATCCACGATGCTTTTGAAAATTAATTATTTGATCTCCCAATGATCGTGGGGAGACCTAGATACTTTTCAAACTTGTGAGTTCCTTTGACACCCAATATTTCGGCAAATCGGGACTTATCATTGCCGTTAATATTTGCACTTGCCACCATCTCCGGCTTATCCAAATTTATACGTTGGCCTTATCAGAAAATTAGCTAAACGGATGAAGAAATGCATGATAGCAAATGAAACTTGAGCTCAAAATGTTTTGTATATTTTGCAGTGCTGAAACTGATTACAATGATCAAGTATTTATACACATTCAATAGCTAACATCTAGGTTAAAAACATGGCGGCTAATATACATCAAACAAGTACTATCACTACATCTTAGTCATTAGATTACTGCAACTCACAATTGAAAGTTTGAACTTGTCCGAAATAACCATCCAAAAACGTTTGAACCACAAGGAAACCATCCATGTGAACTACCAAAGCCATAATTTCTTAAACTTAGCTAATTGGAATTGAGAGTTGATTTTCACTAAAACTAAATCAAAAGATAGAAATAGATACATTATGAAAAATGCTCCTTGAACTCGGTTTCACCCAATTTTGAGGGGTCAATATCCAAACACAATCGAGTCAAGGTAAAAAGAGAGTGAATGGTTGAACCCCTACCTAAATAGCGTGCCAATAGATAGAAATTCCGGGATATGGTTTAGGTGCCATATCCCCTAGTGTTGGAGAATAAACATGGTTCTATAAAGAATACCTGAATTGATAGCTAACAAAATCAACCCCGGGCCCCGAATTACCAATTGAGTAAACTAAAATAGTCTAGTGTGGCTTCTCCTACATTATAGATCGATGTAGGTGTGAGATTTCTCTACACGCACAACTTAGATTATCGTCATTTATCCCAACCGAGACTTCCTGGGCTCCATTCCCTCTTTTTATAGGTCTTCTCCTCCATAAGTCTTCATCCTATAAATCGAGTTTTAATTGATTTGAGTTCATGAATTAAATTTCTTTCCTTAGCAATCTAAGGCACAAGATCTAATCCTTAGCTCACTTAAGATCAAATTGGATTCCCTCGAGAGGGTAACCTAGCCTAGGGTCCAAATCATCCTTTCTTAAATGCAAAATCATATAAAAAAAGACTAAATGATCGAGAGCTCAAGCCACCAAGTTAAACCTATAATAAAGCCTAATTTCATATGAAAGTCATACAAATCAATTAAATCCAAATCCTAGGTTACCAATCCCAAATTAAATCAACCATCAAAATAATATGGACATCAACCTCGAAGCTCGGGCTACTCCCTTGCTTCGGGAAACAAGAGGAACTACTCACGAATCATCAACAATAACACAATAAATATCATCATCAAGCAAGAAAATCAAATAAAATAAAATAGAGAGAGATAGGGATACGAAAAGCTTATTGATGATAATAATCGGGAAATCTTCGATAAAACTTCAAGGTTGTCACCCCCTTGGAGTATTTCTTACAGTTTCACCAAAAACCCTAGTTCCCCTCTTTAAGATAGAAGAAACTCTAATTGAAAATTTGAAATGCAAGTAAAGAGAGAATTCTAGTTGCAAAATGAAAGTAATTAAGTTTTGGAATAAAAGGGGGAGGGGGAATTTATAGACACCCACTCCCCACACATACAGGGGTAATAAATCTACTGAAAAGTCCCTCAAAAGTAAGGGTAAAATAGTCAAAAGTAATTTAGAACACAAGGGATTGTAAGTTGTTGGTCGAACCCCCCTTCATGCACTCGACTCAACCTTCACGCAAATTCTGGGAAGAATTGACTCGGAATTGGCTCTCGGTCCAAACATAAAAGTTGCTGTTCTTTGTCTTGGATACGCTTGACCACTTGAATCACTTGAATCGGAGCTCAGACGGAGAAGTTACGGCCGAAAAACAAAAAACTATGCGAAACAGGAGAGCCGGCCGCGAACCGCCGGGACCACTGTCGGTCCGACAGTCTGTCCGGTTGTGCTGGCGGCTGAATTTTGCTCTTCATACTGGACCAGCTACCGGTGGTCCTGCTGGCCTGGTAGCCAGTTCGGTAGTGGCTCCAATTGTTGGTCTGTTGCTCCTGTTTTGCACCTTCGTCTTCCGTCGTCGTTTCAGATCACTTTCTCTAGTTTTCTTGACCCGACCCCTTCACAGACTTTGTTCGTGACTTGATGAAATTCAACTTAGGATCTTGTTGAGTCTAATTTAGGTTTGTTTGGGACTCAGTTTGTAGGCTTGAACACGAAGCATGTGTGATTGCCTTGTCTTCTTGCTTCTTCAATTTGGGGCTTTTCTATCCAACTTCTCGGCCCGAGCTCTTCATGAAATTTCTTCGTGGCTTGATGATCTTTACTTTGGGCCTTAATCTGACTATTTTTCACCTGTTTGGGCCTCGGGATGCAGGCCGGAGTGTGAAAATGGACTCGAACACTCTTTTGAATTCCTCCGAGCTTTCCAACCTTCAAAATAAGACTAAAAACATCCAAAAGCACATCAAATCATCTTAAAAAGGAAATTAAACTTGGAAATGCAATCAAGCTCAAAATTGCACGTGAAAATATCAATTACACGAAATTCTTCATAAAATACGAACGTGAAAAGTACAAGAAAAATGGTAATTTTTACGTTCATCAATGTTGCTTCTCATTTGTCTTGTTCCATTGAGCTTGGAGACAATACTTCTTTGCATTAATGACAAAGGCAGGGACATTGACTATCCGTTGGTGATCATTTCTTGGGCACCAAGTGTTGTGAGCTGGTTGTCCATGTGTGTATGAAATCTGATGTAGCAATCTGGTCAGTTGCATATCAGCTTCTCCATCCGTACAGGCCATGCAAATTTGAGGTTCAACAACAGAGTAATTTGATCTCTAACAACCCCCTTCAATTCGAGCTGAGCTACAGATGTGACTTGGAGTTCACTTCGAAGCTTGGTAAAGAATTGTTTGCTTAGAGGCTTTGTCAGTGTGTGAGCAACTTGTTCAAAAGAAGGGACATGAAGAACTTGAAGTTTTCCTGCTAAAATTTCATCTTTGACTAAATGAAGATCAAGTTCTATATGTTTGGTTCAGGCATGAAGTGACAGGGTTGGAGGCCAAGGTAATGGTACTCAAGTTATCCACCTAAGCAGTGGGTATTTTGACTATGGGAATCTTCAGTTCATGTAAAAGATAACGCAACCAAATGATTGCAGCAGTGAGATGGGCCAAGCTTCTGTATTCAGCTTCTATCCTGGACCTAGAAACACTCTGTTATTTCTTAGACTTCTAGGATGTAAGATTTCTACCAAGAAAAACACAAAAAACTTGTTATGGGTTTTCTATCATTCAAATCAGCAGCCCAATCAGAATCACTAAACCCAATCAATTCTTGATTTTGACAAGCTTTAATATGTAATTCATAGTCTGTTGTTCCTGCCAAGTATCTCAAGATCCTCTTTGCAGCTTTCCAATGGGTATCAAAGGTGCAGCCATGTATCGATTGACCTTACATATGAGTTTTTAAGCCTTGAGATAGTCGCATACGACAATCCACCAACTATGCTTCTGGATAGTAGAGG
The DNA here is from genome assembly GCA_958295605.1 of Ajuga chamaepitys. Lineage (NCBI taxonomy): Eukaryota > Viridiplantae > Streptophyta > Magnoliopsida > Lamiales > Lamiaceae > Ajuga > Ajuga chamaepitys. The sequence goes on along the minus strand of OY282498.1, from coordinate 35,384,891 downwards.
AGATGTGATCATAGGAGTGGACAATCCTTTAGCCTCAAGCATGTCTGCTCTTTTCAGCAGTTCCTTTATGTACTTTCCCTGATTAAGATGCAGACCAAGATTTGTTTTGGTTACTTCAATGCCCAAGACATGCTGCACTTCACCCAAATCTTTAAGAGAAAGGTGAATGCTGAGTTATTGAATGACAGAGGAGATATCTTGGGTGATGTTCCTTGTAATTGAAATATCATCAACATAGATTAAAATATAATTGATTGTAGATGTTGCAACCTTATAAAATAAAGAGTTGTCAGCCTTTGATTCTTTGAAACCATAGTTCAATACCATTTGACTTTGAGATACAAGTTTCTTGAAGCTTGCTTGAGGTCATACAAGGCTTTGGAAAGCTTGCAAAAAAGCTTATGTCCATCAACTGACATATGTTCCAAACCAAGTGGTTGTTTCATATATATATCTTCCCTCAAGTCACCATTGAGGAAAGCATTATCTACCAAGATGCTTAATAGGTCACCCTCTTGAAACAGTAGTAGATAAAGTCACTATTATAGCAGTTGGCTTAACTACAGGACTAAATATCTCATAGAAGTCTAGTCCTATAGCTTGAGAGAAGCCTTGAGCCACTAACTTTTCTTTATATCTGGAAACACTACCATCAGAATTCCTCTTAAGTTTGAATACCCATTTGATGTCCACTACATTTTTTACAGGTGGTATGGGAGTGAGCCTCCAGGTTTTTTTTCTTATCAAGGCATTATACTCAATCTCCATAGCTTTCCTCCATTTTTCATTAGTAAAGGCTTCTTTATAAGTTTTTGGCTCTCTTTCATTGATCAACTCGGTGGCATACACCTTTGGCTTAAATATGCTAGCTTTGGATGTAGTTACCATAGGATGAACAGGCTGATGTGGAACAACAGGGGAATTATGTTGTGGAAAGGATGAAGTGGCAGATGAGTCATGTTGTGAGGGCGATTAAGGTATTGGAGATATGTTTGGTGATGGATCTGGTGACTCATTGTTTGAAGCTGCCTCAACTATATAATCATCTTGAGCATTAGACCTAGGATTATTTTTAGTGATGGTGTGTTAGGATGATATGGATTCATGGGCATTTGAGAAGGCTGGATGACTGCACTGTTGATGTGTAGTAAAATTAATAGTCCTAGTTTTCATCTTCTAACTTGTAGAAGCGGTAAGTCAGCGTCGAACCCATAGAGAGCAGAAAGATTTAAAGTGCTTTTGTATAGTAACCTAACAATAATATATATATATATATACATATATATAGAGGGGGGTTTTGATTTAATTTGAATAACTAATTTAACTAAATGCAAGAAATAAACAACAAGCAACAGAGAGTAAGCTAAAATTCAAATATGATAAAGATCCCAGCCCTTAATCTAGTATCCCCCTAGTTTGAATTATGTTCGTAATTAATGCAATTATTCTCCAGCTTAGTTCCGAAACTCTTATCCCAAAGATTAACAACAAGCTCTGTTAACCTAAGTTACCCATTAAGTTTAACTACCCAAAACAAGCTCTTTGATTAGTCTATTTAGTTGAGTGATCTTAGAATAAGCTCTCTAGACCTCATTAACTAAACGCATGAAGTATTAAAGCAACGAGATAAACACGATATCATACTCACAAGCCCGGTACAAGTGACCGTGAATTATGATATCCTAGTGATTAATTTCACTATTTACTACTAGTGGACATAAGTTTGTAATGATTACGTATTACGACAATGACCTAACATTAATTATGTGATTAACTACCTAGGTAATCAATCCAAGCAACAATTCTCATAGAAATTTATATAAGCAAGAATGGCATAAAACGTTTCAGAATATAAATTGTTGAACAATTAGTATAAGAATTACAAACTTATCAAACTAGGGTTCAACATTGATTAAAGACTAAAATAAAATGACTAGTTGCTCATGGCTATAACTAAAAACACAATTGTATTGGTAAACACTAAATTAAAAGAAATTATAAAGATAAACCGAGAATTATCGAATCTTGATTGCTCGTCTTCTCCAGAAATCCTCCAATATCCAAGTTCCAAGTCCAATTTTTGGACTTAGGAACTCTTATTTATAAATGGGATTGAATTGAGGGTTGGATTTGGCTTTTCAAACATGAATTCTTCACGCCCAAGGATTAAAAACCACCTTAAGTGTCGCGACCTCGAAGGCAGGCCGCGACCGCATCCATCGTCGGCAAAACTTCTTCAAACTGCATGTTTTGTCGCGGCCACAGAGACTTCACAAGGCTTTTCATCCCTTTATGGTATGCTTTTGTCGCAGCCGTGAGGGTAGGTCGTGGCCGCAACTGACTTTTTCGCCCTTGGCTCGATTTTTCTTCGTTTTGGACTCTCTGAGACTCGTTTCCTCATCCATCCTTAGTCGAATCCAACTTATTAGCCTTAAATCACCTTAATATCTCTAAAACAAGTCCACAAATATCAAACAACCCAATAATACGAATATAAGCCATTCACAGTCGATTATGCATGCAAATGTCACTAAATGAACACGTAAATCGACCTAATATGCATGCATAAACACGTGTACCACTACATTGTGGTAGAAGTAGGTAGAATGCCTTTGTAAGGAGTGGACTTTGGTAAAGGATTAAGCTTGGAGTCACTATAGGGAAATATATTTTCATCAAATACAGCATCCCTAGTGATGATAATCCTCTTGTCTGGTAGCAAGACCTTGTATCCTTTATATTGATTGCAATAGCCAAGGAAGGTAGAGGGAGCAGATCTAAACTGAACCTTTGATAATCTGGCTTGTGTTTATAAAGAATTTCAAAAGGGCTTTTATACTATAAAATCTTCATGAGAAGTTTGTTTATTATGTAACAGATGTGACAAAAGCATCATCCCAAAATGAGTGGGCAGATGTGATTGAGCAAGTAAATAAATCCCATTTCAACAATATGTCTATGCTTTCTTTCAGCTAATCCATTATGTTGGGGAGTATAAGGACATGGCATTCTATGTTCCATTCCACTTTCTTGAAGTATATTTCTCAATACAATAAACTCTGCACCACTATCACTTTTAATTACTTAATCTTAGCACCAAATTGAGTTGCAATCATGTTTCTGAAGTTGGTAAATGCATCAATAACCTCACTTTTTAACTTCATTAAATACAACCAAGTAAATCTGATATGACAGTCAATAAAGCTGACATAGTAGCTGAATCCATTTCTTGATTTTGTGGGGGCAGGTCCCCATAAATCATTATGTATTAGCTGAAAAGGGGCAGTATAGATAGTGGATGAATTAGGAAAGGGTGCTTTATGACTTTTAGCTAGAACACAAGAAGGACAAATGGATTCAAGTTGATTTTTTTATTGAAAAGGAAAGATTACAATCATACAAGGCCTTTTTAACATCATAACTAATGTGGCCCATCCTCAGATGCCACAAGTCTAGATCTAGGGCTTTGCTTAGGGAAACTGAAAGTCCATTGGAGTTAAAGACTGAATTAGAAGGCTTGCCACTGAAAGCTGGAACATTATTGGTGTTGTGATACTTGGGCTTGAAAGGTTTCAGATTAAATTAGTAGAGACCATCCTTAAGATTCCCTTGGAGTAATACAGCGTGTGTTACTTGGTCCTTGACAAAACAGACAGAAGGATGGAATTAAAAAAAAGGCACCATTTGTTAAGGGAAAATTGAGAAACGTTAAGCAATTTCTTAGTGATATTAGGAACATATAATAGATTTCTTAAAAGGAAAGCTCTAGAATGATTAGAAGAAGTGAAAACAGTGTTACCAACATGAGCTATGGACTCACCCGCCATATTTCCCATTTGAACCTTTGAGTTTCCATGGTATTCAGTTAGACCGTTGAGACTAAGGTTGTTATGTCATTAGCAACATGGTTTGAAGCCCCAGTATCGGGGTACCAGTTTGATTCAGATCCATTATCAGCCACATAGTTGGGCATTTATACTAGATTGAGTGAAGGATTCCTTGGATTATTTTGATTCTGCATCTGTTGATTGTTTCTTTGGCCAACATAGGAGGTACCTTCCCTATACCAACATTTTTCAGCAGCATGCCCAGGTTTGTAGCAAATTTGAAAGACCACATTTGACTGAGTATATCTACCACCTCTTCCTCCCTCCTCTATATCTACCTCTTTCATTTCTCCCACCATTGTTCTTATTATCAAAGCCACCTCATCTTCCTCCTTGGTAATTGCATTTGTTGTTGGGATAATTTGTTTTTTTTACTGTGTACCAGTGTTGACACTCATTTGGGAACCATCAGAATTGACAAGAATAGATTGGATGCTTTCACGCCTAGATTCAAACCTGAGGAGGAGAGCTTGTAATTACAGTGACTGGCTCAGCCCCTGAAGCTATTGTGACCATGACAGAATCATATTCTGTTCATAGTCCTCCAAGAATGTAGAGTATATGATCTGGCTCAGATATAGGTTGTCCTGCTGAGGCAAGAATATCAAAGCAACTCTTCATTTTGCTAAGAAAAATTCTCATAGTAATTCCAGCTTTCTTGAGATTGTGCGACTGAAGTTTGTGTTGCATCACTTTGGTCTTGTTTTAACTTTAGAACTTCACCTGTAGAGTTTCCTAGATTTCCTTTGCTGAGTTGAGACCAACCATAGGACTTAGGATATTGTCTGAAAGTGAATACAAAATCCAAGAGGCCTGCAGTTGGTCTTGTTTGATCCACACATTGTATTCTGAGGTAGAATTTAGTGGTCGTTCTTCTTCTCCTGTGATGTAGCCTTCAAGGCCATATCCTCGGATGGCAGTCCGAACTTACTACTTCCATATCAGGTAATTGGATTCATCCAATTTGAGAGAGATAAGTTGGCTTTGCAACTGAATAAAAGGATTTAAATGCTGCTAGAGGGAGAGACAACAAGCATTGTAACAATGGGTGTATTTTTTGTTGTGACTGGTGTTTCTTCAACCATGATGAACTAAAATTAGAAAATGAAAAGAAGAGGAATGAAATAAGAAAGAGGCCCTAAGACCTGCTCTGATACCATATCATAAAAATAGTCAAACGAATGAAGAAAGGCATGATAGCAAATTAAACTTGAGTTTAAAATGTTTTGTATATTTTTTTAGTGCATGAAACCGATTACAATGATCAAGTATTTATACACATATTATAGATCATGTATGTTGAAAACATGGCAACTAGTTATACATCAAACAAGTACTATCACTACATCTTAGCCTTTAGATACTGCAGCTCACAACAGATTGTTGCTTCTCATTTGTCCTGTTACATTGAGCTTGGATACAGTACTTCTTTGCATTAATGGCAGCAGCAGAGACGTTGACTATCCATTGGTGACCTTTTCTTAGGCACCAAGTTTTGTGAGCTGGTTGTCCATTTGTGTATGAAATCTGATGTGGCAATCTAGTCAGTGCCACATCAGCTTCTCCATCCATGCAAGCTATAAAGATTTGAGGTTCAACAGCAGAGTGTTTTGATCTCTAATAGTCTTGACGCACTCTAGTAGGTCCTGAGAATATCCCTAATTTGGTAACACTTCTCTCTAGCAATCACTTTCATTATAAAGCAAAAAAAAAAAAAAAATGTTGCACAAGTTAATAGGGCGAAAGTCTTTCGGGGTCTCCGGGGTTTGAATTTTTTTGGATCAAAATGATAAATGTGTGTTTAAAAAAAGATGTGTACAGATCATTATTGAGAATACTAAGACAAGAAGAAATAATACGGACCGATCGCATTCTAAAATGTTTGAAAAAAATAGCGGAGGCATATCGTCCGGCCCAGGGGCCTTTATTGGATGTATCTGCTTAAGGGCTCGTCACACTTCAACACCTGTATAAGGCTGTGTCAAGTATTGATTCATATGTTGATCCATAGTTTACAGAACCGCATCAATGATTGTTCTCATGTTTGATACTCCCTTAGAAGCAAATAATCCCACTAAATGGTCGCGCATAATCTTTTCTATTTGTACCAAATTTTCGACCCATAGCCCATTCTAATCCTTTATTTTGAGCTCTATATTATGTGATTTTCTGTTGGATGCCTTTAGGTGGAGGAATCTGGAATCACGATCGCCAGATTGGAGCCATAAAGCCTGCGACTGTTGGCGCCAAATAATTTTCTCCTGACCCTTGAGTGTCTCTATCTGAGCCTCTATACTCTTTATCTCTGAAACAACCCAGGTTGATTTTGGATCAATGATTTTGCTCGGGCCAGCCATACACACCCGATAGATACCAAGTACGATTAGTCCCTTCCACTTTGGCCTCAACCGAAATGTGATGATTCGAGAAAGACGTGATGTGAAGGTCAAAGGAACTTTTGCATAGAATACATAGACCACCCTTCCTAGACTGATGATCACCTTCACACCCTAACGGAAAACAACCAACAAAATGAAGTCAACAAAAATTCAATTATTGCATTTGGCGTATAGTGAGTCTAGTTCCCATGAGGAAAATTACGCCTGGATTCTCCTCATGCAGGATCTCTAATTCATGAACTGAAGCCGCGATATTTCCTGGACAAGAGACTCATTGGGCCCAGCGGGCTAGGACTAAAACTCCACCGATGTATCATGATCAGGTAAACTATTGTCTCTCCTTCGCTTAATCACTCTAGGATCTCCACCAACCCCTTCACATTTCTTCATTCCTGTGATATTTGAATCTGATGAGGATGGTCGGTTGTGAGTGGCAATTCATTTTTGGATATTCGACCTCCGGCATAGTGTTTCATTTAGGTTGGTTTAAGGGTTCAGTTTATGGTGTGAGAAATTTTGGTATTTTTTTGGGATGAATAGACGAGAAAAAGGGGAAGTGTGGTTCCATGGTGTTACTAAAATTATGTTGTAAGATTTCAGGTGGGATAAGGGTTGGCTGGTTGTGCTTGGTAAGGATTGGATGGGTGATGGTATGAGGGGTGTTTGTGGGAAGGGGAGACGAGGTGTGTGGATCAGGTTGACGACTGTTGCTGGTGGAGTTGTGTGGATTAAATGGTCATTATGACGTACATTTTCATTAGAGTGGGATCAATAGGCTTTGAGATGGGTATTCGGGTTTGAGTGTTGGCTTTCGGGTTACGAAGGGTAGGCCCTTCAACTTGCAGTGGGATAAATTTTCTATGTTTGGAGGTATCCTATGTTTTAGTTACTGATGATGGCTCAGAGGGATTGTTCTTGGTGTGAGACACCTTTCAAACCATAAGTCAGGTGGTTGAGGATTTTAGGGTGCACTGTTGTTGAAAGATCAGTAGCAGGAATTTAGGAGCTCAGACGGAATTTTGAAACATTGTCCCCAACTAGTGATTACGGATAGAATTAGTGTTTTTTTGGCCTGGAGTAACCCCCAGTTTATGCTTGAACTTGTTTGAGGGGTGATGTTTTCATCCACTCGCTATAAGGCAATATTGCATCTGGAACAAACGATTGATCCACCGAGTCGCATTGGCACTTCATATGACCCAATAAAACACATATGTAGTAGTAAGACGAAATTTTCTCGTACTTGAATGGAATCCAAGTTGTTAGATCTTTCAAAATTTGGATATGTATTCCTTTTCTTAGTGGTTTATTCAAAAGGATCACGACTTCCATACGAACATCAGCCTACCACATCGAGAGATCTCTCTGATCTCAAGGAGTCCTAAGTGTGAGAAAAATTATCCAGTAGGAGAGAAAACCCTAAGCGAGAGGAAATGTTCTCAACTTGCGTATGTATGATTAAACACAAAATGGGTTCATCTTTTTTTACTATTTTATTTTTTAACTGTTATCTGATCTTTTGTTCTCAGCATTTTTATGTGCAATGCATGAAAAACAGATCGAATGTAAGAGAAATCATGCCTATCGACTTAGATAGAAGCCACTTGCCAGAAATGGAATTCTAGTTAAACTAGATGGAAATTATTTCCAATGGAGGAAAACTAGAGCAGACAAGATGAGCAAGGTCTAGAACCACAGGAACAAGCCCAACCTCCAATCAGTGACTTGTTTGGGCCAATGGTTAATCGAAACTTCGGTGGGATAAACCAACCAGCGGTTCAAACTGAAATATTTGAGTTGAAACCTGCTTTGATTTTAAAGGTCCAGCATAACCAGTTTGAAGGAGGAGCTACAGAGAATCCTAATGGGCGCTTCGGCTAATCATTGCAATTTGCAATACAATGAAAATAAACAGAGCCTTCGGGATGCTATTCGTCTATGCTTGTTCCTGTTCTCACGAAGGGATAAGGCGGATACTTGGCTCAATATACAAAACACAAGAAGTTGGTCCAATGTGTGTCAAAAAATCTTGTTCAAGTACTTCCCGCAGACTAAAACTTTAAAAATGAAGAGCGAAATCACACAATTTCACCAACATGATGGAGATCTACTTTATGAAGCATTGGAAACATTATTGAAACTTCTCTGGATGTGTCCTCGGAATGGTTTCCCAAAAGATCAACATGTCTATTACTTTTACAATAGGTTCTCCGGACATACTAAGACGATTATGGATGCTAATTTGGAGGCGCACTTTTAGCCAAAACTACCAATGATTCCATTGCTCTTCTGGAGGAGATGGTTGCTAATAGTTTTCAATGTCCAGTGAATGATCGATTCGAAGAAGAGTAGCAGAGTCTCTGGAAAAGGAAATAGTCACGGTACGTATTGAGAAAATGATGCAGTTGACAAAGCAAGTGAGCTTGCTAACAAAGCCAACTCAAGAGGTAATGATGATTCCAGTAACGCATTTTTTGAAGTCCGGTCTAGAAGAACCATGTATATGAATAACATGGGGAAGGTTGTTTCGGATTCATGGAATCAAGAAAAGTTTGAAACAGCCATTCAAAAGAACTTTCGGTTTCATCTGACATAAAAGTTAATCCAAACATCACATTTTTCATATGGTGATTTATACCGACAAAAGAAGTACATATCAAGTTATACTTATTCGTCTTGTAAGTGGTATCAATAGACATGACATCACCAAAACTCTCATAATCAATAAAAGACATGTAATCCCTGAAGAAAAAATTCTTGATGCGATCATCATCATCCAATTGCATGCTCCAATAAAAGCCGGCCTCCTTGTTTAATTTTCATGTAAGATACTGGACCAAAGAATTAGCATCTCCATTATCAACTTTTGTATGCCTTTTCCAAGAAACAATGTGGTTATAGGCATCCTTTCCAAATGAAACCCAAACTTTCAGCCTCATATGCTTCATTTTGCATGAAAGATATAGCATTTCCCACATAAATTTCGGCTTTAACTAGAGTATCTAATGTAGATTTTTTTTCATGTGACATATGAAGTGTTGATCTTAGTGTATGACTTTGAGCAGCTGAAAAAAATTCATGATTATGTTCTTTGACAAATCTACTTACTTTACTCGCCCCTCCCAACTCTCTTGAAATCCTAAGTCTTACTTTGCAGTTGGTTCTAATTGTTAATTTTTTGTGAGCGTGCACTTTTTCCTCAGAAGCCTTATGATCTTTAGAACTTTTACAAGAACATTCAAATTCCTTTAATTGTAGTTCATTAGTGTGGGCAAAAAGTAATCGGTATCACATTTTTTAATACTAAAGTCCTTAGCACGTGCAGATGCACAGTACATTACATATGCATCTTTAATACTACTCATATTTGTGCCCACATTTACTCTCCAATTCTTAAGCAAATGAAATAACTTATATCTCATCATCTTGGGCTTGATTTTGTTCCTCACACATATTATCGACATCAGTTAAATTCACTTCCTCACACATGTTAGGGTGCTCGATTATTTCTTCGGTGTCTCCATTTAAACAAGAGGATGATAGTGAATAGCAACTTACCATTTTATTAGAATTACCTAATAAAAATGAAAACAATAAATACTCCAATATGAAAAAATGCATATGACAAATAACATCTTACTACTCTATGTTTTAAAATAACATAAGCACAAAATTTTATCTTAAGATAAAATAGCCAAAAATACATAACCCGAAAACACAATATTTGCAAGTTTACAGTAAATACAAAACAGAGAAAGGCTAGTTGAGGGGATTGTTGAACTTATCTCTATTACATGCGACAGTCGTCCACGTGTCACCCGCTAGCGAACTCGGGCATTACTCGATCGGCCAGCATAGAACTAGCACCTAGAACCTATGTGTTAATCAAGTCTAAAAAATTGTTAACTAAAGTTCGGCGATTCAAATATGTAGCTGGAATGTGGCCTTACGGACCAGAATTAAACCAATCATATTTGGAACCAAAGAAACCGGCCGGCAACGTTCAACTAAAAACATAACTTCTTTAAATGCATTAATCAAATTTGAACCCAATTTGGAACAATGATGGTGAAATGCAAAGCTCGATTCAGTTAGATAGTAAAATTGGCATCAAGTTGGACAATGTTCTACAAAACGACTGGGACACCACTAATATAGTGATGGGAAAAACCAGAATCAAACACTAATCTAGCAAGTTCGTGGGCGAGCTTGTTTGGAGACCGCGTAACCTAAGAAAAAGAAACAGAAATAAAAGCAGAACAAAGATAGATAATATTTGTTACAATATTACCGAAATAAGTTAAATTTGCTCGCCTTCTAGTTAATGCAGAGAACAACACCAAAGGGTCCATCTCTATAACCACTTTTATGTCCCCCAAGTTCAATGCCATTGTTATACCGTCCCGGCGTGCAAGAGCTCCAGCCACATCCACTTGATTCATAGCAGAGTTGAATGAAATGCTCAAACTAACTATTGCTTCATCTTTAACCCGAAGTACCAAGCCCAGTCTCATTCCTATGCACGTAGTCACCGGCACATCCGAATTTAATTTAAGAGCTTCATCCTCTAGCCTACACCATACCACAGACCTTGTCTCCTTCTTTCCACGAACAATAGGTAGCTTCGATTGCTAAAAAATCATGCAAATGTCGAAGTGCTAACTGAGCACTTTATACCTAATTTATATTAGTGTCCTAGAAATAGAGTTGGTTCCCATCATACCAAACGAACCGGACATTTACCGCAAATAATGCATGGAATTTTTTATCCTTAATTCTTAAGATATAACCAAACCAATCTGCCATCGATCCCATACCCTCCACTTTAGTGTTTTCCAATCGCAATACGTAATGTTTCTAAAATGCCGAAGTACATGAACAATCATGCAGCGCTTGCACAGCCGTTTCAACCTCTTCGGCACGCACATCTCTTACACCTCGGGTCAACATAAACACATTTCCGAACAAGGTTGTCGCTGATTGGAATCATATCATGTACGCATCTCCACAAGAATAGTTGGATTTTAGGTTGTACATACAAATTCCAAATCCTCACATCCGTTACCGAAGTCGACGCCTCCCCACTTTCCTTTGTAGCTTGTTGGCGAGACACATGATATCCCACTTTGATAGTATAAGCTCCATTCGTAGAATAATGCCAACATAACTGACCCTGTCCATGTATGGTTAACACCTCTTCAACTTTTTCTTTGAGTAAAGTTTGGTAAACTAGCTCCTTCTTCCAACCTTCGAACGATTGGAGTAGAAGGTCCCTCACTCTCATATCTCTCATTCTACCAACAAGAGGAGATTGTACCCAAAACTCTCAACTTTCTGGTAGGCAAGGGTCTTGCCACAACCGAATAGATGACTCGTCGGCGATATTCCATCGTAGCCCCTTAACAAACACTCCCCCCCCCCCCCACCTTAAATATACTCCTCCATGTCGGAATATTGAATTGAATGATAAATGCTCACATATGAGTTGTCCCATATTGATAAAATACTAGAAGAGATAACCCCTTATAAGCCTAGTGAGTCACTCCTCATATCACCAATTGGTTTTAGGATGGGTGCTCGCTTGGTGGTTAAGGCTCTCTTGATATATTGGCACCCTTCATGGTGTGGGACGGTTCTGGGCACCCCTTGACTTTAACATGGTATCAGAATTGGCCCCATGCTCGAGCCGGATGGGCTCTGTCGATGTGACGAGCTAGATGATCCTGTTTGGATTATGTGGATTGACGAAGGACTCACATGTAAGGGGAGTGTGTTGGAATATTGAATTGAATGAAAAATGTTAACATGTAAGTTGTCTCGCATTGATAAGATACTAGAAGAGAGAACTCCTTATAATCCTAGTGAGTCACTCCTCCTATCACCAATTGGTTTTAGGATAGATGATCACCTGGTGGCTAAGGCTCTCTTGATAAATTGGTAACCTTCACGGTGTGGGATGGTGTCAAGCACCCTCGAATTTAACATTCCATGTGTAGCTCGATTGTATCCTACTGATGCTTCCAAGAATGGCGCATTGGGAAAGTAACGAGCTTTCAAAACCTAGAACAACAAAGTCTCCCCATTCTACAACAGTCCCCATCCTTGTTTGCCAAGCATCGTACAATTGAACGAGCATAAATCGTGAAATTCCAGCCGCCCTCCAACTTAGATTGGCAAAGCTCCAACCACCTCCACAAATGAATCCTTCGTTCTTCCTTTTTTTCCCAACCAAAATCTAGCCGTTATTGAGTTTATTGTATTGCACACCTTCTAGGGAAGTAGAGAACACGTCATTACATATGTTTGGATTACTTGGGAAACTGATTTAATTAGTATCATCCTACCAGCATGTGAAAGAGTTTTGCATTCCCAATCTTTGAAAGTTTTACCCACTCTATCCACCACAATATGAATTTTTTTTTATTTCAATCTATCCATGCTCACTAGTAAACCAAGATACATCGAGTTCTTCTCAACTTGCACTACCCCGAAATCCCTGGACAACTTCTTGGCCACACCCACTTCCACACCACCACTAAATGCAATCTCAGATTTTTCTCGACTAATCATCTGACCTGAGGCTGATTCATAATCCTGAAGAATGCATTATCTCATTCGATGTAGCTCGAAAAAGATAATGCTATCGTCACCAAAAAATAAATGTGATACTATCGGGGCCCTCTTGCAAAATCAAACACCATGTAAAGAATTAGCCATCTCCGCTTTCCAGATCAAAGAGAAAATAGCCTCTGCACAGAAAAGAAATAGGTAAGAGATAGGAGTCCCCATGATGAAGACCCTAGGAGGAACAAACTTATAACTCGGCTGACCAATTACAAGAATAGAATAAGAGACGATCGAAATACATCTCATGATCAAATTGACCATCGAGTTACCAATCCCCAGTTTCAACGTAACCTGTTCTAAAACACCCATTCCACTCTATCAATTTGTTCATGTCGAGTTTGAAAGTAAAAGGCTCATTTTCCCTAGCTATGTTATTCTTCATTGAATGAAAATTTCCATAAGCCAACAAAGCATCATCAGAAATCAAGCGGCCCAGAAAGAAAATTTGTTATTATCAATCAGAGAAGACATGCATAATTTCAAACAATTTGCAATTATCTTAGTAATTAACTTAAAAATCACATTGCACGGGCTAATAGGACGAAAATCCTTCGTGAATTCATATTTCTTTGTTTTAGGAATAAGAACAATGTGAGTATGATTAAAGGCACCATGATCGCCATTATGCTTATCAAGAAAACACGGAAAAATATCATAATGCAAGACTGAACAAAATTTCTGGTAAGAGATAGTCGACATACCGTCAGAGCCCGGAATTTACTAACCTATAGCCAAGAAAGCGCCGTTGTCATCTCTATCTTCGTGAATGGCTTGGACAAAAATTCCACCATCTCAGATGTCACTTTATTGTCAACAGTGGCAATAACATTGCCATGACCTCTTAAAGTACTCCATAAACACCCCTGGTTATATAAGCTTCATTTTCCCATCTTCGTCCAACCTCATCAATAACATATTCAATAGAATTTTTTTTCTTCCTACCAGTTGTAATTATATGAAGACCAACTTGTTCTCCTCCCTGTATCTCATCTAATTAATCTGAGACCACACATGCCAAAGTGCCTCTTCCCGTTTCATAAGAGTCATGATCTTTTCATTTAAAACCTTACATGCAGCTCCATTGCCGTCACTATTAAGTTTGGTTCAGAGTTGTCCGAGTTGTTCTCGAAGCCGATTACGTTAACGAGTAACATTACCAAAGCATTCCGAGTTCCATTTGAATAAAGATTGGCAGCAACGTTCAATTCCGTTTGCACGTTGATTCCTGAAGCCACATTGTTTCAAAATGAGAGAGCTTGACTTGTTTTTTACCATCATCTTGAAGAAAACCTCGTCTTCGTCAGGTTTTCTATGTCATAATGATTGGGCTATGATCCGACTTTTGGCGAACTAAATGGTGCACTCTATAACTAGGGAACATCTCAATACATTGCACCGTACCAATAGCTCTATCCAATCTCTCTTGAATGTTGCCCTCCTTCATCTAACCATTCGTCCATGTGAAAATGTTACCTTCATAGCCCAAAACAGGTAGTTCACAACTATTATGAGCATCTCCAAACTCCCTTACCTATCTCAGCTCCATCTCGCCCCCTCCTCCTCGCAACCTTAAAGAACCTCATTAAAATCCCCTAAGCATAACCACAAGCACTCAATAGCACATCACCAACCAACGTATTAATATGATATGTCCACGACGAATCAATAGTACCATCAGGGACGGACCTACCCCAAGGATTAGGGTGGCACTGCCCTTCCTCCCCCCCTCCCTCCTCCTCCCACCCCCCCTCCCCCCTCCCCCCTCTCTAGTTTTATGAAATATATAAAATATGCATATTGTATATTTATTTTGAAGTATATGTGCGTTGTGGTCCCCCTTAAGATTATGAAATACTAGGATAAACTTAGACAATTTTCATATACAATAAAAATACTCTAAGTTTTAATATAAAGATAACTAATGATACATTTCAACATATTTAATAATAAGTATTTTGATATTATATTTAAATAATAAATAAAATATATTTATCATGTGTATATTAATGTTGGTTGGGAATTTTTTATTTATTGGCCCCCTCTAACCATATGTTCTGAGTCCACTCCTAAGTACCATCAAGTCCCAAATTCCAAAAATGACCAAGTAACCCCTGTCTCCCTCTTCCCTCCATCATACAATCAACTGCTACACAAGCATCAAAACCCACATTTCTCCGAATTTCGTCCAATGCAAAATATAACAGTTTTGTCTCCACTAGGAAGACAACAGTAGGAGCTTCTCGTCGGATGAGATCTGACAATACCAGAATTGTGTGGCGGTTCCCAAGCCCCGGGCTGTTCCATCTTATGCAACTCATTATTCTCGATGGGCTTGCTGATTAGCAACCTCCCCCGTTTAAAAATGTACCGGGAATGAATCATCAACAAACAAGATTTTTTTAACTTCTTATGAAACTGAATAAGCTGCACATCAGTATAAAGCACCATATCTTTCGTTTCTTCAATACGGCGTTTCAATGGGTTGGTTCGAGTATCGGGTTATTTTGACTTATTGGACTTTCGGTTCGGGTTACTAATGAACGTCAAAATACTAATTTTGCTTGCATTGTCTATGTTCATATTTGATTGTGAAATGTGAATGTCTACTGTGTTTAAGTGTGAATTCGTGTTTTATTGCATTTTTGGGTAAATTTTCCTTTTTTATATGCTTTTGGGTATTTTCGAGTCATGTTTTGAAGGTTAGAAAAACTCGGGAGCCCAAGAAGGTCATTTGCACCTACTTCTTCACTCCGACCTGCAAACCATCAATTCCAGGTCAAGTCGGACTCGAAGATCATTGAGTCATGAATAAAAGTCGTGCAAAAGTCGGGTCAAGAAAATAAGTGGAAAATCCCCAAAACAACGATTTCCGAAGATGGCATGCGCGACAGGAGAAGGGGAAGCCCGGTGGACGAACGTTGGGCTAAAAGACCTCAACTCTGACCCAATACTGCAGCCGATACCGTACTTGGTACCTGTCGCGGTACTTATTCCTGCGTGCCCCCTATTTTTCTCCCGATGCGTTGCAATTTCGTGTTTTGGCCATAACTTCTTCGTCCAACGTCAGAGGCGATTCAAGTTGCTATGCATAACTAAGAAGTATGTATACAAGTTTGTAATTCAATTCAAGAGCTAATTCGAGACAGAAAAGGCCCAGAATTTCTGAGAATGATGAATCGAGCGCATTTAAGGGTTCGGACTCTATACTAATGAAGGCCAAGCAAGCTCCTTTTGTAATTTGTCTTTTATACCCTTACTAAGGGTCTTTTTTCTGCAGAAATTAAAGGGTGGGGGATGGAAATTTGTCTCCTATATTAAAATTCCCTCAAAACCCATTTTAAACCAATCAATTAGTTTGTAAAATTTTCACTCTTCTAATGACTCTCTCTTTCTCTAATCTCTCCTTTCTTTTCTCTCTAGAATTAGAACTAGGGTTAGGGTTTTCTTTCTCCTCTTCAAGGAGGTAGCCTCTTTGAAGGATAACTTGGATTATATTCACGGGCTTGTGACACCCGTCAAGATTGTCGAACTTCTACAAGGATTACTCAATCATTGAACACTTTCTTACCCCATTTCTCCTTATTTTCGGTTTTTATGCGTTTATGCAGGATGTTGTTGATTCTTGTTTATACTTTGATGATTTATGAGTAGTTTCCTTGTTTATCGGAGTTAGGGAGTAGCCCAACCTAAGATTGTGAATTTTAGTGTAATATATGTTCATGTGAGTTTGATTGATGGATGAAATCGACAGTGTGGGTTTGTATGGCTTATACATTAGGAGTAGCTAACCGGCGGTATATCAGTCCTCTCTGTTAGGCCTGTGGGGGACGATGAGGAGATCCACATCGCATTTGTCAATATTGTAGGATGTTTTATGGCCTTTCTCCTTAAGAAAGATCCGCTTGGGTGGGGATAACAAGTTAATTTGCTTTCTTTATCAATTCCATTGCCCATTTTTAGTGATAGGAATTAAGGTGAATTGTATTGTAATTGGCTAATTTAGTGATCCCTCTTGTTTGCTCACTTGGATAACTAATTTGGTAACATGGCCTTTCTTCATCGTACGTCCCACTATTAGCTCGTATTTGTTTGATTTACTTTCCTATCTTGTGTGAAATCAAGCTTTAGGAATATCTCTCAATCGATTGGTTCCCTCATTGTTTACATTTATTTGCATTTATGTTGTTTAGATTAATTTTCCCTCTCATTTTCGTTTGGCCTAACTTACTCAAAAGTGCCTAAGCTGGTTCTCACGGAATAATCCTCCATGTGGTTCGATAATCTTTTATACTACCTCTGCCATAAGTTGTACACTTGAGTTTTGAGAAACTTGTTCTAATAATAGTGATTTAGAGCAATTTTTATGACAAGTTCATGGCATCGTTTCTGGGAAGGATTTCTCCCATGAAATTAATGAAATGGACCTCGATCGCTATGACTACTTGATTGAGATTTATTCTCTCACTCTTTCCGAAGTTAATGCATTGTCTTTTGTGCTTGGTGATGGTTTTTATTTTTCTCCTAATTTTGAAAATGTGGAAGTAGTGCAATGTGAAGTTTGTGGGGAGAAAGGTCACATAGCTACGGATTGCGATTATTTTTGTCATTTTTCTTTCCAAATGCACTACCCTCCCACCAACCCTTCCTGATTCGTGGGAATAGTGACAATTCTTCCAACCAAGGCAATGCATCAACTTGGGAAGAGCAATCTCAATGTCCCAATAAAATGTGTAACTATGATCTTATTTTGATTAATGATCCATTTATTGAATCATCGTGTGGTGGTCGGAATGCAAGTTTTAATTTGTCATTTCCTTCATGTTTTGAAAAACTTGCATCAATTAAGGACATTGAGCATCTCTTCGTGCATAAACTTTATGTCCATAATGTTATGCATGATCAATCATGTCATGTGTATGTTGGTGGATCAATTCTCTTTCTTAAGCAAACAAAAGCATGAGACGATAGACACTTGTTCTTAGATCCCAGATAATACTTGTGAAAATCGACCCATCGACTTTAGACCAAGTGCTACTTGGGAGACAATCCAAGTAATAAAACATTTATCGCTTTCGTAGAGTTTAATATTTATTTGTCTTTTTCTTCTAAGATTTGATGATTTCTTGAGTTGTGTAAATAGGTATCTCACCCTTGAGACACGAACGAGAAAAAAGTGCATAAATCTTGAAGAAAGTCCCCAAGCAATTGTGATGTCGAATGAAGATGAGTAATCTTGGACGAATTGCAAAGAGAAGATATGAGACTTGTAATGAAACTGTGAGTTCAAGCACCGAAGGTCAAAGTTGGGGCCCCAATTGCTATTTCCAAACCTTGAACCTATTTCACTTCATTCACTCGCGAATCCCTATAGCACCTCAAGTGAGTGAGCCACCGGTTGCATTTTAACTACAAAATCAGATTCATCAACCAACTGTACTCATACTAGTACTTAGGAGGATCCATCTCGAAGCACTGAGGACACTTCGTACACTTCCATTTATCTTTCTCTATTGATTTTCTTTGCATGTGCATAATTTATACTTTCTTGATTCATGCCGTGAATTTTACTTGTTTTAGTTCCCATGGAGATTTTTATGAATTTGATTATATGATTACTTGTCTTTCGGTGCACTTGAGTTCGCATGCTTACTTAAATGATATGTTCCATTTAAGTTTGTGAGAGAGGGGAAACATTGTTTCCATTAATAGAGATTCTCTCCTTATATTTTCTCATAATTAGTTGTGTAATCTGAAACTTATACAAGTCTTGAATATTTGAATATTTGTTGGAATAATTGTCGGAATGAAAATGTGAGTAGTTATGAGTTTTTTTATTAATGAATCTTTGGGAAATATTGATTTTGACATCCATTAGATGATTTGTACTTAATGTTGTATTACTTGATTCGGAAATGCATGTACCTCCTCGGTTACTTGGGCTTGAGAATTTCGCTCAAGTTTGCAGGGAGGTATAAAGGATTGTTATTTTTGTGTGGTTGAAGTGAATGCTCCCCACAATTGATTGAATTGCCGTAAATGTGATCTATGTCATTCAATCATGTTGTATTTTCTATGTCGTTATTGCTTTGGTAATTAATGGTTGCTTGGTTGACAAATGTTGCGTTGATAAATTGATTGTTTTATGAGGAAATGAATTAAAAGTGTCTCATATCTTGAAATTTTCAAAATGAATTCTCTAAAAATTGGGCACAAAGTAACCAGAGGATTTTTGCCTAAAATTAATAGGTTGATACGATTCACGAGTAAGAAAATATTTATGCATAATAAATAGGATTGCAAGTGTAAATAAAATAACTTAGCTCAAAGTTGTGTCACTTGTAAGCATTACTATGATTCCAAAATATACACGACATGATTGAGTATGCTCTTGTGAAAATTGAATGAATTATCTTTGAGTGATAAATAAATGAAGGAAATATAGGAAAGAATTAAAACAAACAAGATACTCTATTATAAGTAGTGTTTCATCTCCTACTCCAGTTTAACAAATAAATGTCATCTACTTGTTTATGTCACGATCACATCACCTTATACACGCACCACGTATTGGTATAATTGGAATAAAAGATGACCCATCAGTTAAAATAGAGAATCACGTCCGAAGCTATAAGGTGGATAAGATTAGAATTTATTGATTTTGCTAAAAAGAAAAGTAGAATTTTATGATGATAAAAATAATATGTACTATTTACATTTGATAACTTCTGCTCACAAATTTTGCGGCAAGGCTCGAGTGCTAAATTACTATTGTCTGAGGTAAATAAAATAGTGAAAAATAGGTGAAAAGGTAAGTTTGGTCTTCCTTTCCCAATATATTAAGGAAGAACTTAAACAAACACAAATTATTAGTGCGTGTTGAAAAACCAAAGGACCAGATGGGGAAAGGATTTCGCATCATGCGGACAATATTACAAATGAAGATGTGAACATAATAAGTCAAATAAAAATAGCTCCTTTCAGGTGATGAAGATGCCCAAAAAATTAGTACGTGGTCCTGCATTTGAATTACTTACCGGCAAAAGTGTATATAATAATAACATGGAGAAATTACATCAAGCTACTCGATGCCACACAAACGTTTCTGTCAAAAAAGAGAACTGTTTTGTTAGCAGAAACTCGTGTTTTTACTCCTAGAATAGGCAACTATTTGATACCTTTTGTTTATTCAGATCAATAGAAGTGCTCACTGATCCCGTGATATTGTAAATATTTGATGAGAGAAACTGGTAAATAATCTGTTTACACTCGATTAGACATCACACAAATAGTCTTACTAACCACATTTTCCTCAGAATAGAATTGGCCTTTGACGTGATCCATCCAACTTGACCATTTAGACAAGACACGTGTGGCCACAAATAGACATACACATTGCCCCCAAAGCAAGGTAATAAAACAGCAAAGATTGCAATAGACAGCAAACATTAGGTTATATACATATTCCTGCTGATTATTGGATTTTATTTACAATGTCACAGATTTTAAATCAACATAAGGTGTCCACACTTCCAACACAATCCAAAGCATCTAGTTTTCGCAGGTGCCCTCCAGACAATAAAAGAATCTCCTCACCTGAGACGGTGCAACATTACAGTTACTCAGAGAGAGAGAGAGAGAGAGACGGAGAGAGAGTTATAAGATGATTAATTACCTTAGTCAAACTCATCAGCCTCTGCAAATAGATTCTCCATGTTGAAGCCATCATCATCTCTATTATGTACAGATCTAAGTTGGCTCTCCCTCACAGAGGGTTCTCTAGTATTTACAGTCTCCTCATGCTCAGAGTTAACTAATCGGGTGTCATTAGTAGTATTTACAAAGCCCCTGTTGGCTCCTGTAAAAATCGGGAGACCATTCTGCACTTGTTCATCGGGATCACTGTCCAATGCATTCTCTAATATGCCACCATTGGCAGTGGAGTGAAGAGAACCAGAACTGCTCCTGCCAGTAACTTTCCCATCCTCAGACGAACTACACCCCCGAGACTGATTTTGATCAATGTTTTCACTACTTATCGAAGAACTCCTGAATCATCAAGAATCAAACGTACAGCATAAACAAAAGTTGCAGAGTCAATTTAGAAACTATAACCATAACATCCAAATAAAGATTCTAGCTCCCCAAGAACTCTGCAAGAGAGGGAAGGAGGAAGAAACAGAGAGGCAAAATCCAATAAGCAAGCCCTCAAAACATGATACTTAATGAGCAAGATGCATGCTGAATACCATAAATATTTTTTTATTATGGGACATAGATTTCTGTGGGACCATATCATACCTGCCCTTTTGAAACTTGGGATTTTGAAGATAATCGAAAACAGGAACCAAGTTTTTTGACCTTGTTTCAAGAATGCGAACAGGGACTCTTTCAATCTCAATCTCTCCACCGTAAGCACCTTCATCGTTTATGTTATCAGTCTGCATTGACTGAAAATATATCTGCACAGGGATTTAAACCCAAGAAGGACAAAAGAAGAAGATATTGTTAGCACCACAAAGACCTAAATCACAAGAATATTATCTCAACTTCCCAGCAATTGTGAAGTACCTCGTATCTAGCCCACAATGGGTTCTTGTTTTGATGCATCTGAAGTTCTGCTTCAGATATATACATATGATGCTTTTCTTCAGTCGTGATCTTATCTTTTCTGGCTATGCCAAAAACATCAGAAAATTCATCATTCACGCACTTCATTCTTTCAGGATATACTTTACTGCTATCTGAATTCCCGTTTTCTCCATATACATCAATGTTATCTCCTCTATCCTTGCGGTTATGCTTTTGACATACATTCCACTTTTGGATTGCCTCAACAATTAATCTTGCATCAGAATCTGGACCTTCTCCAGGGAAAACCATAGTACCATCAGAAGCAGGAGAAACACGCAGACCATACTGGATCACACAACCAGGTGGAGAGAAAACAAGCAGGTGATAGTTCTTCTTCAAAGAACTCACATCCGCATGCATTTCGTTGCCCTTGCAGTTGTGGAAAACAGATGCAATTGCCCCAGAGAGAGAATTAGAACGCCCAGTGGCAACAGCAGCAGCGCCAGTTACCGTGTTTTTCCAACCATTGCTTCCATTCCTTATTCGGCTAACAGCAGAAAGAGAAACGGGAGGACCAGATGCACAGATACTCTGCTGAGTCAGCACCTGTAATCCTGAACTTTGTGTTTCCATCAAGCTGGGACCACCATTTCTCTCACTGGAATGAGAATCAGTAGCCTGAAAACTAACAGACCCTCCAGAAGGAGATATAGCAAAAAGGTGACTTGTCCCCTTAGAGGTACTGACCATAATCCAGTGGCTATCACAGCTAAAACTTATGTCCTGTATAATCTGCAGAAACAATGCCAAGAAGTTAAATTATATCCCCTAAAGAAGTTTTAAGTTGGGAAAAGAACGTCATCTTACAGCATTTGTGAAACCACGTTGAAGCCTGTAAAGATGAACATAAGATGGTCCTGAAGAAGCTCCAGTGGAACCGTCAGATAGACCAGGCATTATTCGAAAGACATTAATGTTGTGCCCCAGAACCGAAGCTGTCACTAAAAGCATACCACTGGGATCAAAGCATAATGACAAAATGGGACTTTTGTGTGCCCTAAATTGTGCAATCACAGTTTTGCTGACAATATCTCTGACAATTACCTGATAGATAAACAAATGAAACAAAGTACTGATTTATATCCAAGTTGAAACTGTAAAGATGTGCAAGCATCAGATACAACTGCATAAAGAACCATCCAACAGGCATGCTAGACAAGAAGAAAAAAACACGGCATGCTTCTATATTAAAAAGTACTTTTGTAGTCATCAATGAGATATACTAGGTCTCTTATCCAAAGAAGCAATATCAAGAAGAGAAGATGAAAATGGCATACCATCCCATTATTTTCTGCATCAGGCGAATTTCCATTAGCAACACCTTGTACTTTTACACGAGCAGATCCTGGCTGACCGTTGTTGCCTTCGGGTAACAGTTCAGAGTAGTACCTCGATAGTTTCTTATAGCCAATGTCCCCTAAAGTTACAATACCAGCAGCAAGTTGCTTGCTTGACTCCCTCGCATAATGAGCAACGAGGCTTCCATTTGAAGCTTGAGAAGGGAAACTAGATGAAGGAGTAAGATGTTGCGGACTCACACGACGAGGATTTGAAACTGCAACTTGACTCCCACTATAGGCCATCCACCGGGGGCCCACGGCAAGGGGCCCAACGCCCACATATGCAGGTCCATACGATTCAGTTGGTACTGGATTTGTAAGGATTGTATATTCCCTCTCTAGGGTAGCAGCATTGAGACAATGAATCTGCAACAAAGTTTTATCAAAGTCTGAACCAAGACTAAGGTGAATGCGAAAATTTGCAACTTAACATGCACATTCACGCATGCTTTGGCCAAGTGGAACATACCTGAGTAGATTGTAAGACAGCAACAACTCGCGAACTGCAGCGCACTAAATGGACAACTGATCTAAATCTTAAAAGATGTACATACGACTGAGATCTCAAGGAGTAAAACCAAACTACAGTTGGCATATAACTACCATTAACGGACCCATTGGATTGTTGCATAGATCCATTACAAGGGATAGCTGACCCCTCCTGAACATTAATATCTCCAGAAAAGGATCCATCAGCACAAATAACCAGCAAAGGGCGACTGTCTGCAAACTTATCCCCAGATTGGTTTGATGCCACTGGCTTTGGTAACATTTGCATAAATGAAACAGGGCCATCATGCCTAGAGACTATGTTACGCACATTGTCGGCTACTTCAACATCCCAAACTTGAAATCCGTAACTGAATCCCAGCAAGAGAACCTGCCGTGTGATACCCCTTTCAAGTTCTAGTTTGTCAAATGCGGCCCAGGAAACCTGAAATAGAGAAAAAGTAAAACATAATTGAGTAATCATTAATACAAAATCTCAATTAACGTGAATTCAAAATAACATCCTGACCTAAAATAGTGAAAGTAGGACATATAAGGAACTATAAAGTAATAGTAAGATAGTCATACACCCAAAGAATCAAGGTGAAACTTCAAAGCAGGATAGTCCTCATTCATAAACAGTGAATTGACAAGTTGCGTAACTGTTAAACAGGACCACTTGATCACAGATCATCTTTTTCTTTATGTATGTTGTTTTTGGCAGCGTTCGAACTGGAGCAAAACTTCAAGCTGACATTTTTCTGACTTTCGATAAGAAATAGATGAATAATGTATGTCTAAAATTAAAATGTTACCCACTTCCAGAACTGCAGCCATGTAGGAAGGACAATAAGCAGCTTTTTAAGTGGCACCAGAATTTACATACAAGTATACAACATACTTTTAGACTTTTTTTTTTTTATGAGAACATAGACATTTACATTCTGCTTTACTTTCTTTTATTCTTTTTTCTCTCCATTTTCATAAGTTCTCTTCCTAATTGGCACGCCCTTAGCATGAATGCATTCAGGAATAGCTCAAAGGTCAGGCGCGAAGTGAGGCATAAAATAACCTATCGCCCCCATGGTGGATTGATAGCGAATCTCAGGCATTCAGGAAACTTCTAGGCGATATTCAGATAGCTTACCTAACTCCCATTTCTTTCTCCAGAATAAAGTCATGTTCTGTTGACATTTTCTCCCAGAAACTAACCTACTATTCTCCAGATCATCCTGTACACGCTTGCATACCTACTTTGACCCTATCTACTTAAAGGTCCTTGATTTGGCATATCCAGTAGATTTTGTAACTTCCCTCTCCCCAATAAAACAGATCAAAACATAAAGTTAGTTTATTGATACACTTAATAAATCAAATCTAAGCTTAAATAATTATTTCTACCCATTATCCTAAACAAATACTAATTATTCATATATTATTATCGTTGTTATTATTATTATTATTAAGAGACTTATAATTTATTAGTTCAATCGATAAACCTAAAAATTTTGTTCAAGAAATTAACATAATATAAAATCAACCCATTACCCTAACAAAAAAGAAATTGGCCTCCAGTAATAAATGTCTCAACTATCCTCCAAAAGGAAAACAAACATTACTTTCCCAAAATTATTTTTTCCAAAACAAATACCCTCGGCTAGCCTTCAAATTTTATCCAAATTTTATCTCCTGCAGATGATGACAAAAAAGGCCGACCAGCCACGAATAATAGAACGAAAGCCTTAAATTGCCCGGCTACACCTGCACCTTTTATGATATCATAAAACAATGTCACTAAATCAACCAACTGCCCAATGATAGAACCGCCAAATCAATTGACAACGAAAGCTTATCACATATCCCAAGACTCCCTACCTTCAGAGCACCAAAAAAGGGAAACCATATCCACTTACTGACGCAGCAGGAGACAATAAAAGATTGTTTTATGAAGAAAGACCTTTTAGTTATTTACAGACAGAACTATTAGTAGTTTAACCAATAACACGATCATCGTGAAGTTGAATAAAATAGAGAAGGCAAGATAGCAGCAACACCCAACACAGTCAGTCACCCACATTAAACAAGCTCTTACAAAACCCTAACCATCCCATCTCACGAAAGAAGAAATCAAACACTCAACTTTAAGAGGTCGGAACCCTCACACTGAAACTGGTTGACAGCAGGAACCCTTGACAACAGAAAAGTAAAATAAAATATGATAGGCTGACAGCAGGAAAGGAAAATAAAAAATGAATGATATGATAAAAAAAACTGGTAGCATTCTTAATTAATCATTAATTTTATGGGTTGCTCATGACTTCCACGACGGAGAGGACGGCGTGACTCTAAAGTGTGAATAGTAATGTATCGGTTGAGGAAGACACACGCCCGCACACTTAGTGATAGACTTTCTCCTAATATGAGTTAGAAAAGCACGCTAGCAACTATTAAAAAACACTACTCCAAGACAACCTAGATAAGATAGCCACACACCTATGGAACCAAGATTGACATCTCAACGGATACTTGGAAAAATAAAACAAAATAAATTATGGGTTCTGTATATCAGGTAGACGACAAAATTTCCTTAACATTCCAGAAACATCCAATTATTTAATGCAGACGGATGATGACAAACAAGCCACCAAAGCAAGAAAATATCAAATTGTACTGTCGCGGGGCCGCTTTTTTGGTTGATCATTAAAGCAAATACCATAACTTCAACCAACTGCTCAATGCTAAAACCACCAGATTCACGAAAAAGGTACGTGTATCAGGCATATCCCAGTCCACTCTACCTCCAGAACACTAAAAAGGAAAACCCCATCCACATACACACGACAGGAGACGACAAAACTTTTTCGGCTGAAGCAGACCAGTAGATTATTTTAAAGTGCAGCAACTGATGGCACAATACATAAATAGTGAAACTGGTAGAGAAGGTATGACTACAACAAATGCGACAGAAGTGCTTTTTTAATCTCTTCACAGTGTACCACAACATCCCCATCTTCCGAGCAAAGAGAAGATCGAGCACTTGACCATCTTAAGAAGACTTTAAACTTCAATATTTGCAAACTGTTTTTTTCCTGACAATATTTCTGATGTGAAAAACAAGACTTCAGAGCGGAGGAAAGTCAAATATGTATGGCACAATAACAAATACCAACTTTGAATCCCTAACTCATAAAATGTTCAGGCGTGGTTGATGACACCCAAAAAGGAGGTAACGGCACGACTCTCAGCGTTGTGAAGCAGTACGTCTCAATCATGGAGACAAAAACACATGCAAGTGCGTGCATAAAGAAACTAATCAGAAATATTAGGTCACAGCCTCATCCTTGTTTGCATAAAATAAAACAAGTAAAGAAACTAATCATGAAACTTAGCTCATCCTCGTTCGAATAGAAAAACAAATGTAAAGAAACTAAGCATAACAGTTAGCTCACAGCCTCATACTTGTTCCCATTCTCACAAACTAAAGAGTACAGGTGTGTGCACATATATACATAACATACTAGACAACAATGCCACGAAGAACTTGTTACATTCTATGAACATAAATTCATGATCAAAGGAACAATTTATAAAAACTAATGACCCACAAGCTAAATTAACTTCTCCAAGCTACTATACTAAGCTAATTGCAATCCAAAAGCTAAGTTAACTTCTCCAAGCTCGTCATGCACTCTATTAAACCAAATTATTCATATCAATTTTACAAAAAGACGATAAAAAAATAAAAAGATTAATCTTTGAAAGTCTCACCTGCTCAAGATTGTTCTCACCATCCCTCTCCACAATGGCCGAAGCTGCAGATGCAGCAGACCTGACAGTGTTAGCCACCGTCGACGCACCAGAGGATACATACTTCAAGCAAGCCTTAAAGGAATTTGGAAAAATCCCGTTATTAACTCTAGCTCGAGGCACCAGTGCTCCACCGTCACCACTTCTCTGGCTGTCATTCCTCATCCCAAATGGCAAAACCCAAGCACACAGTCTTCAGCCAAGCAAACAGTCTTCAGAGCAACACCCTCTCACGCTCTAATGAACATAACATAACTTCCAGCAAAACTTGATCTTTTATACCCAAAATGAATGAATACCCCAGCTATGATCAAAGCCCCTTTTATATGGAAAAATCAAAGCCCTTCCCCTTTTTATATGGAAAAATCAATGCCCTTCCCCTACAGGTGTCTGCATCCTTAGCTTACAACTCAAAATACCACCGAAATCATGCAAATCCCAACAAAAAAAACGGTTGCGGCTACACTTGCGATGCTGTCGTCTCGTGTATTTTTTGCTTCTTCACATTAATCACACCACCAGAAAAAAACAAGTTCAAATAGAATCTAAAAGCGGGTGGTTTCTCACCAGATTCTACTATGTAAAATTCAACAACAATACACAACAACAAAATCCCTCAAAAAACTCCTTTGTTGCATGTGTTCTCCTTTTTTCCTGGGGCTGTATCTATCCGCCCCTATTTTATGAACCAAATAAAAAGTAAAAAACCAATAATAAAAAGGAAAGAATTTATACGAAGTATGAACAATTAATCATACAAAGAATATATACAAATTGAATCAAGAATTTTGAAGGGTTTTTATACGAATTAATTTTTTAGGGTTTCGTTGAGATTGAGATTGATTGTCTCAAGAGAAAGAAAACAAAAAGAAAAAGAGGTCTGAATGTATCGCTATAAAAAATTAGTTCTAGAGAGAGAGAGCGCTAGAGAGAGATTGAAGACATCGGATAATGAATAGAGGTGAAGAAATTGGAAAGAAGACTCTCTGTCTTACGTCTCTCTTTCGCTCTCATTAAATTTTTTAAAGTTAAAAATATCCTTTTTTCATTTTCTTTTTTGAAACTGAAAGAGTTGAACAGAAGACAACTCCGCCGCACGTCTTCTCTTCTTCTCACGCCCACCATGGTCAAACCATTTTCACTGCTCGCGGTTAAAAGGTAATATCAAGTTTTTCACGCACGTGGAGATAAAGGACACGTGTCGTGAAAATGAAGCGAGTGGTGGGGCGCGTGCGTTACCTGCGAGTGTCGGTGTCGTGATAGGATTAGATCAGACGGTTGAGAATGGGGAGGAATAGGGTAATATAGGTGGAGCGGTGGAGTATGGGAGAGAAATTGTGATGACGTCATCCCTAAGAAATGATTTTCCAAATATGGGCCACGGAATCCGATGGGAATGTACGGGGCATTTTTCTTGGACGCGATATATCACGATATTATTAGCTTCTCGGTACGAGAAATTAAATGTTTTATCTTTTACTTTCTTTTAATTTAACTTTAAAAAAACTAGTTTGCCACTCGTGCGATGCACGGGCTAGAATTTTTTTGTTAAACTATTATTTAAATATAAAGTTAAATATGTATAATAATGAAACTAAAAATAAGTAATGAATAAAATATATTACAAAGGATTTGTATGCAATGTTGTACTATAAGGGCTCGTTTACTTCGGCGTATAAGGATAACATCCTTATCCTCTTACCTTGGATAATTTAATAGGATAAGGATAATCTGGAGAAATCATCCCACGTTTACTTCTCCGCGTAAAGGATGGATAAGGATAACTTTTATCTTTTTCCTATGTTTACTTTAGTGAATATCAATTAGGAGGATAACTTTTATCTTTTTCCTATGTTTACTTTAGTGAATATCAATTAGGGTATATTTGTAATATCTGATTAACAAAGATAGAAAAGATGGGTTTTCTACCATTCCCTTCTTATTTTCCCGAATTGATAAATCAGTGATTTCTTAAAAAGGGGACGAAGAATGCGAAAGAAGTGTTCGGATCTTCAATAAAACTAGCAGTATCCCCATGCGATGCACGGTTTGTAAATTTAAATTAATAAATAATAAGAATTTTAATATAATAAAATATTACAATTAATATATAATAAGAGATGAAAAGTTGTATATTAATAAAAGAAGAGTCAATGAAAAATATTAAAAAAATTGAGTAAGTTACATAATATCATTTTTTTTTTCTTAATGTAAGAATATATCTAGTATCCATGTATGTAGGTCATGTTGATCATCTTGTACAAAGGATGAGTGTATATATATTTATATTTATTATTTTATGAGAAACGTTTATATTTATCCAAAGTATCTAAATTTTTATTTCAAAAATAATAGTCAAGAAATTTTCAAAAGTTTTTAGTGAGTAACAATAGCACTACATTCTAAGTTTATTTACTTTAATTTGTAGCACAAATACACTAATAATTAATCCACATAAACAACCAACAAATAATTATTTATCTTTAATTTAAGTTTTTTATACAATATGCTGTCAAACTATAGATAACTAATTTAATTTATTATACAGGCAAATCACATTATAAATGAAAAAAAAATATATATATATATATATTTCAAATTTTTTTTTTGAAAAATAAAATAAAATATTTAAATTATAAACTGAAACTACAAAATATTTACTAAATAATTTAATTTTTATATTTGTATATGATTAAAAAAATTAATAGAAAGAAGAAAACATAATGAGAATTAGAATTAAAATTCTTATCCTACAACTAAGGATAAGTTATCCAAGGGGGGATGGTGGGATAGTTATCCCATGTTTTATCCTGGATTTCCCGGGTTATCCCGGGTAAAGTGGATAACCCGGGATAAAAAATCTGCCAAAGTAAACGTCGGATAAGTCAGGATAAAATTATATTATCCTGGGTTATCCTCCTTTATCCCCCGAAGTAAACGAGGCCTAATAAGTAAAAATTTGATATAAAATATATAACATAACACTTGTGTATGCGATAATTGTATATTTGTAATATTTGAATAATATACTAATACAATTACATATTGGTATAGGGCGAAGCGATGTCACATATATTATATTTCTATTTAGTTATGTTAGCATGAGATCTCACAATGATATTAGTTCATTAAGCAATGGCGCTAGAGCATATTATTATGACGTATTTAAAGGGAAAAAAATAAAATAATAATAATAATAATAATAATAATAATAATAATAATAATAATAATAATAATAATAATAATAATAATAATAATAATAATAATAATAATAATAATAATAATAATAATAATAATAATAATAATAATAATAATAATCAACCTATTATACATGTAGTTAACATCATTTGTCTTTTCACAAAAGAAAAGAGATACTAATTCATTCAACAAATCATTTTAACTATTATATCTAAGCTTTTGACCGTAAATTTTAACTTCAACGAATTGGCTCATCTTTTTATCAAATTTCTTTAGAACAATGATTCACAAAAAATATTATAAAAACGCAAACTAAAGTAAAAGAAATTAATCTTCTAAAAAAGAGTAAATAATTTTTCACATATAATATTATTTTGATAATATTTAGCATTTTTATTTTATATACAAAAAAATTAAAATCGGAATATATCATAAAAAATAAATAACACTTAGAAATTAATACTTAATATATGCATAATGTAGGGGTGTGCACGGTACGGTGTGGATTAGATATTTGAAAATATACAGATCCATACCAAACTTCCGTTATTTAAAAAATTAGTATCCATTACCGATCCAAAAAATCGGGACGGTACGGTGCGGTTATTTATTTTTTCGGGACAGTTCGGTTCAGAATTTTGGATCTAACAGAACAGTTCAATTCGGTTCGGTTCAGTTCGGATAATCGGAGATTTATTTTATCTTTTGAATAATAAATTCAATTGAATATAATATATTGACGTCTAACTAATATAAATAATTTTATTACATCAAATTTGTTTCCAACTAACTAACTTGTGTTTTGAAAATTATATAATAATTAAATATAATATTTTTAATAATTTATGTTACATATAACTAACTACAAAATTATGAATAATTTAATTTTTAATTCTTATTTAAATTAATCTGTTAGGGGTAATATATTTTTAAATTTATAATTTGTTATTTTATTCGGGTATTCGGTTCTATACAGTTCGGTATGATTCAGTACGGTTCAGTACGGGTTTCGGTTCATAAAATTGAGAAATATCCAAATCCGTACCAAAAAAATAATCGGTTCAGTTCGGTTCAGAAAAAGTCAAATGGTCAACGGATTTTTTCAGTTCGGAACTTATTCGATCCGGATTTCGGTGCGGTTTCGGTAATCTCCAAGCTCCGTGCACAAACCTAGCATAATGGATGTCAAATCGAATATCGTGAAAAGAAGATTAATTCTGTATATTTTTCATAAAAAATAAGTTGAGCCGAAAAAGTTATACGACTTTTAAATATTAAGGGGAAAAGAAAAGCAAAAAAATGTGATTAGTTGGCTCTTAACCAACTCCCCTTATATTTCTCCCCTTTCTCTTTTTTTCTAACGCACATATACACATAAATATTTATAGATGATTTTAAAAAAAATTCAAAAAAAGGAGAAAAAGACACATAAGCAATTGACTTTTCAAAGATTTTACTTTTAAGAATAAGGTAGATGCAACACCATTACAACATAATGTCTTTATAAACAGTAATATGAAATGCAACACTATTTGATATCTCTACGAGGATTGTATATAACTGCTAATGATGTGTGAAAAGACTGGGATATCTAACTATTCGTATCTAATGA
Organism: Ajuga chamaepitys; assembly: GCA_958295605.1. NCBI lineage: Eukaryota > Viridiplantae > Streptophyta > Magnoliopsida > Lamiales > Lamiaceae > Ajuga > Ajuga chamaepitys. The sequence goes on along the minus strand of OY282498.1, from coordinate 35,352,901 downwards.
GTTTGAAAATATTGTAATACATTTTCTTAATTTCTTTACTTTGTTAATTAAATCGAAAATCTTAATTACCTCTTAACTAGAAAAATATTTTATACTCCCCACGGTACAAAATGTAACTTTAGAGAAAAATAAAGAGTCAGTTGGCAAAGAAAATAACAATTATCCCAATATTATCTTAAACATTTCTCAACAAGTTATCTTAAAAATCTCATAATTTTGAAATTATTTTAATCAAGAATTCTCTCTGACATCCAATATGGTATGAGAGAAGAGAGTAAAGCTATGAGTAACGAAAGATCTAATAAAATGAAAGTAGAGATTTGGTGAAAGGAATATATTGTGTAGGGAGATATTTGTCTATTCCAAACAATCCTTATTTTTTATAAAAAAAATCTAAAGTTACACTTATTCGACCGTCTGTAGTAGTATTTTGGTTGGTTTTAGTTTCCTTGTTTTAGGCGGAAACATGTAGCTAGACTTGAAGATCAAGAAATAAGAGTTTAAAACATCATCAACGTACCTTGTATAAGAAAAATAATAAATTACTCAAGATCAAGAAATAAGAGTTTAAAGCATCATCAGCTTACTTGTACAAGAAATTTCCTTGCCAGAGTAGGTTTCTTTGTTTAAGAAGGATCCTCGAGAACCTTGAAGATTGAAAGAATTTATGCTCCTATTCCGAACAGTGTTGCACAAGGTATTGCAACACTTTCAATGAACCATTCAAAGCTGATTCAAAATCAGTACAAAAATTTAAGGAAATAGATCAGAGTAAGAATTCAATCAAAACTCAGAAACACAAAAGTCTAAGCAACTTTATTTTCACTCACATCGAAAAACATTGTTTTGTATATTACACTTCAAAACTTAAAGGGACGGAATGAACAGGACAATCTCTGAATCCTTCTTTTCTCTCAACTAATCTAACACACTAAAAGGAAAATTTTGTAAAAGAAATTCTCGCAATGTCTCACAAGATACAAGTGAGTATGTATGTAAGAAAAGCTTTCAACTCTTTGAATAATCAACACTTCAATCTGTTGGAACTAGATTCAAATAATGCTCACAGAAACACACTAACTCCCCAAGATTCACACACACTCACTATGATGAGAAGAATTCAGAAAAACAATGGAAAAAATAAAGAACAAGAAGAATTACGTGGTTCGGATTCAATGAGAATCCTACATCCACGGCACCAAAAACACTCACTCCTTTATTGATTACAAGAAGATCATTTACAAGAGGATCACACAAGTTTCAAACCAGAAAAGAAAACTATCCAAGCTACAATACATTCTCTTCTCCTTGAATCTCACCCTCTCTATCTTCTCTCTTTGTCAAAATCTGAGTTGTGAGCTATATGATACACGGTTTTCCACTTATCTCAAGTAACCGTCATCCATCCAACCAATCAAAGCACCTTACAACCGCCATATACCTCCAAAACAGCTTAACAGAACCAGAAACGGTTATATGCTAAACTCGGCCACTAATAACCGTTATTAGACCGAACAATGCTGAACCAATTCGGCCAGAACTGGTTTGAGAACTGAACCGGAATTCGGCTAGTAATGGGCCGAACACTGCATGAAACCTTCTTTCTTGTTGAACCTGATTTAGATGACTTCTTATGATCCTTTGATTGAGTTTTTTTTAGTCATATTAAGCTCATTCTTACTGAACCTTAATACCTTCAAATGACTGTTTGAGCTTAACTTCTTCACAATTCTCCACCTTAAGCTCAAAACCATCATTCCAAACCAGTCACTGACTTTCCTCAGCAACATTCCTCTGATCTTGCTCTTCAACACAACTTCTCATATTGATAAGATCTAAGCATAATTGAAACTTTGCCACTGGAAGAGATTTAGTGAAACAATCTGCAGGATTTACATCAGTGGATATCTTCTTTACATGTATCAATCCTTTGCTCACCAAATCCCTTACATAATGTAATCTGACATCAATATGCTTTGTCTTCTCATGATGACTCTGATGCTTGGCTAAATGTATTGCACTCTGACTATCACAACAGATAGTCACTTGATGCTGGATCACACCAAATTCTTTCACAATTCCCTTTAACCATACTGCTTCTTTGATTGCCTCTGTTAATGCCACATATTCTGACTCAGTAGTTGACAAAGCTACTACTGACTGGTGATATGCCTTCCAACTGATAGCTGTTCCAAATAAGGTAAAAACATACCCAGTAATAGACTTCCTTGTATCAATATTGGCTGCATAATCAGCATCCACATATCCTGTTAGTGCATTATCCAGGCTGTCTTGCTTTTGAAACTTTAAACCCTTATCAGCTGTACCTCTGACATACCTCAATACCCACTTCATAGCCTCCCAGTGTTGTGCTCCTGGATTCCCCATAAATCTGCTTACTATGCTCATGGAATGAGCCAAGTCTGGTCTGCAACAGACCATAGTATACATCACACTGCCCACTGCACTTGCATATGGAACTCTTCTCATATATACTTCTTCCTGATTTGATTTAGGGCATTGCTCTAGAGATAATCTGATATGCTGTCCCAGGGGTGTAGAAACAATCTTGCTCTGATGCATATTATATCTTTCTAAGACTTTCACTAAGTAATCCTGTTGAGATAGGAATACTTCATTTCTACTCCTGTTCCTTAGAATATCCATTCCTAGGATTTTCCTAGCCTCTCCAAGATCCTTCATTTCAAATTCAGTCTTTAGTAACTCCTTTACTTCAATTATACCAGCTTGAGTTTCACAAGCAATCAACATGTCATCCACATATAGGAGTAAGAATATACTTGATGACTGTGAGTTGGTTTTGAGATATACACAACTATCATACTTGCTTCTCTTGAAACCAATTCTCAACATGAACTCATCAAACCTCATGTACCATTGTCTAGGACTCTGTTTGAGCCCATATAAAGACTTCTTCAGTAGGCAGGCTTTCTTGTCTGGTTCTGGGACATGAACTCCTTCTGGAATTTTCATATAGATTTCTTCTTCAAGCTTTCTATGAAGAAAGGCTGTAGTCACATCCATCTGATGTAGATAAAGATTATACTGAGCTACCAAAGCAAGTAAGATTCTTATTGAGCAGTGTTTCACAACAGGTGAGAATATCTCTGTGTAATCTGTCCCTTCTTTCTGAGTGAATCCTTTTGCAACTAATCTGGCCTTGTATCTGAGCTTTGTTGGTTTTGAGGACTCTATCTTCCTTTTAAAGATCCATTTGCACCCCACAAGTTTCTGTGATCTTGGTTTATCTACTACTTTCCAGGTGGAGTTCTTTTCCAAGGATAACAACTCTTCTTGTATTGCCACTGTCCACTTATCACTTTCAGAACTCCTCATTGCTTCTTGATATGATTCTGGTTCAGAGCTTTCAACTTCTAGAGCAGTATATAAAGCATAAGACACTATATCAGCTTGCCCATATCTTTGAGGTGCATGTATTTGCCTTCTCTGTCTATCTCTCACTAGCTGGTATGATCTTATTGTATCCACTTCTTCATCCTCTAGAGTGTCAGCTTCTGTATTTACATCAGGCTCCAATTGTGGTTTTGTATTATCAAGCTCCACCTCAAGCTGATCTTCATAGGAGTTTGAGTTGTTAGTCTCTCTGTTGTTCTCCTTCAGAAGTGGCATCTTTGATTCTTCAAATATGACATCTCTACTGATCAAGCACTTCTGATTCCCTGGTTCAATACACCATAGTTTAAACCCTTTCACACCTTGGGGATATCCCAAGAAGATACACTTTAGAGCTCTTGGCTCTAATTTGTCTTGTTTTGTGTGTGCATAGGCTAAGCAACCAAACACCTTCAACTCTGAATAACTAGCTGGTTTCCCACTCCACATTTCTTCTGGAGTTTTGAATGACGGAGCAGTGGAGGGGGATCTGTTTATTAGAAAGGCAGCAGTTGTGACAGCTTCCCCCCAGAAACTCTTACTTACTCCAGCACTGATCATCATGCACCTTACTCTTTCTAGGAGAGTCCTGTTCATCCTTTCCACCAACCCATTTTGCTGTGGAGTACCTGCAACAGTTTTATGTCTCTTGATACCCTTTCCCCTGCAAAACTCATTAAACTCTTCAGAAACAAACTCTAGACCATTGTCTGTTCTGAGGTGTTTGATTTGTTTCCCAGTTTGATTTTCCACCTCAATGACCCAGTCTTTAAACTTCTGTAGAGTATCACTTTTGGTTTTCAGAATGTATACCCAGACTTTCCTTGAGTAGTCATCTATGATTGACAGAAAATATCTTCCTCCACTGAGTGTTTGCACCTTGGATGGCCCCCAGAGATCTGCATGTATGTAGTCCAGCTTGTCATTTGTTGTGTGTTCTGATTTGTTGAACTTCAGTCTCTTTGCTTTGCCATATACACATGACTCACATAAGTCCATGTGAGTGATTTTATCCCCACACAATAGATTCTGTTTACTCAGCTCCTGCAGGCCCTTTTCACTTATGTGAGCTAGTCTTTTGTGCCAAAGAAAAGTGTTATTTCTTTCTTTAGCCATGGACACTTCTCCCAGGACTGTGTTTCCCTGAAGGAAATATAGTTCATTTCTTTTCACAGCTTTGATCACCTCCAAAGACCCCTTTGACACTGTTAGGACTCCACCTTCAGATTGAAACTTATACCCTAATGAATCCAACATACCAAGGGATATAAGATTCCTCTTAAGTTGAGGTACAAACCTCACATGTTCCAAGATTCTAACAGCTCCATCAAACATCTTGATCATAACAGATCTAATTCCTTTCACCCTGCATTCAACATCATTTCCTAACAGCACAGATCCTCCATCTATATACTTTATAGTTTTGAACCATTCTTTAATAGGACAGATGTGAAACGAACATCCTGAATCTAACACCCATTCAGAGGATACAGGGTTTGAGGAGATAGTTAATACCTCAGCATAGTCTGTATCACCTTTGGCTTCAGTCATGTCTGCAGTAGGTTTGGCCGGTTGATGTTTCTGATGTTGATTCTGAGGTTTCTTGGGTTGATTCTTTGCCTTGGTGGGGCAATCTTTTGCCAGGTGTCCCACATTATGACACTTGAAACACTTTCTGGTTTCTTTGTCAGTTTCCTGAGATTGGGCCCCTTTCTTCCAATTCTGCTGGTTCTTCTGATTGGCTTGTTTCTTGTGAAAAGCCTTCTTGATAATCAATCCTTCAGCTTGCCTTTCACTTTGATGATTATCAACTCCCTTTTGCAGCTCTTTGGATCTCAGAGCTCCTTCTACTTCCAGCAGAGTCAGTCTAGTTTTACTCCCAAATAGGAGAGCATCCTTCAGATTTTCATATGACTTGGGCAAAGAACTCAATAGGATCAGGGCCTTGTCTTCATCTTCCATATTGACTTCAATGTTCTCCAAATCATCCAGGATTTTCTTGAATTCATCTATCTGATCTGTGATAGACTTTTCTTCAAACATCTTGTAAGCAAACAACTTCTGCTTCATGTAAAGTCTGTTTGCTACAGATTTCACCATATAAACTTGATCCAATTTCTCCCAAACACCTTTTGCAGTAGTTTCTTTGGATACTTCCCTTAAGGCCTTATCTCCAAGGCTTAAGATGATAGTGCTGTGAGCTCTTTCCAGCACTGATTGCTTCTCTTCAGGTTTCATTGCAATAAGAAGATCATCTTCTCCCTTTAGAGCAACTGCAAGGCCCTGCTGCACCAGGAGTGCCTTCATCTTGACTTTCCATAATCCAAAATCTGAATTCCCGTTGAATTTCTCCACATCAAATCGAGCTGTAGTCATGGCTTTCCCACAGACGGCGCCACTTGTTGGAACTAGATTCAAATAATGCTCACAGAAACACACTAACTCCCCAAGATTCACACACACTCACTATGATGAGAAGAATTCAGAAAAACAATGGAAAAAATAAAGAACAAGAAGAATTACGTGGTTCGGATTCAATGAGAATCCTACATCCACGGCACCAAAAACACTCACTCCTTTATTGATTACAATAAGATCATTTACAAGAGGATCACACAAGTTTCAAACCAGAAAAGAAAACTATCCAAGCTACAATACATTCTCTTCTCCTTGAATCTCACCCTCTCTATCTTCTCTCTTTGTCAAAATCTGAGTTGTGAGCTATATGATACACGGTTTTCCACTTATCTCAAGTAACCGTCATCCATCCAACCAATCAAAGCACCTTACAACCGCCATATACCTCCAAAACAGCTTAACAGAACCAGAAACGGTTATATGCTAAACTCGGCCACTAATAACCGTTATTAGACCGAACAATGCTGAACCAATTCGGCCAGAACTGATTTGAGAACTGAACCGGAATTCGGCTAGTAATGGGCCGAACACTGCATGAAACCTTCTTTCTTGTTGAACCTGATTTAGATGACTTCTTATGATCCTTTGATTGAGTTTTTTTTAGTCATATTAAGCTCATTCTTACTGAACCTTAATACCTTCAAATGACTGTTTGAGCTTAACTTCTTCACACAATCTTTTCTTCGTATCATTCTTCACCCATATTCTGAATCCGTTTTTTCCTTTTATACTTGATGATGGTTACCTGCGGGAGAAGAGAAGAGAGACCTAACAAAACTTTCCTTGGAAGTTGGTTAGTTTAAAACATTAGAAATAGTTAATTTTGGATAAGGATGTTGGAAATTGATTTGGAATTTTGGATTTTGACTCAAAATTGACCAATTTAATTAATTCAATTCATTTGTTAAAAATGGAAACAAGTTGCAAATTCCTTCGAGTAGATGAATTTAATGTATTAATATGCTCAAAACCAATTTCGGGTGAATGAGATATTAATTGTCAAAGTTTTCAACTTAAACATGGAAGTTGAAGAGTTTATGAAGGAAACATATGGGAACTTGTCCCACATAGAAAAATTGGAGTAAGTGGATACTCCTTATTTAGTAAAGCACTTGATAAGTAGTTATCAAGTGTGCTCCCCTATGGTGGACCTTATGGTGGATCCTAGTGGGATTTTAGCCTTTGGCTAAAATGGACCCAAGGATGGTGCTTCGCACCATCTGAGCCCGAGCCCGCACGCGCACGTCGCACATGTCGCATTGAGTCGCTTTAGAGGCGCACTTTGCACTTCGCGTCGTCGCGAGGAGTTGGAGGAGCCTTAAAGTGGCGGTGCGGTGACGTGGACCGGGTCCGGTCAGGAACCGGGTCGAACTGGGTCGGGTCAGACCGACCCGCCAGCAGGCCGGGCGGGTCAGCCAGCGGGTGTGTCCGCCCAGCGAACTGGTGGGTCCAGTCCAAAGGGTGCAACCAAGGGGTGAAGAGGTGTCTTTCCAAAAAGGCACCACAACTCTTCAACATATATAAATAGGCCCCTCCACATTTCATTTCACACATTCGAATTCATAAGTTCTTACCAATTCAAAAGCTTTCTAAATTCTGCATTAGTAGAGTCCGAAAGTTCCAAATATCCGAGTACGTTCGCCGATAACTTCCGACTCGTTGTGCTGCGGTCTGAAGTTTTAAAGTCGTTGTATCTTGGAGGCGTTTTGCTAATAAACGTATTGCACCTGAGTACGTGGCAATTTCGTCTTACGGATATAGAGTCAAACTCTAGCCTCGACTTTGTCTGAATTTTTACATCTTTGTCTATACAATCACATACCAAAATATAACAGCGTAAGACGAAATTTTTTTTGTATATTCGGAGATGTCTTCTACTGTTTCTACTCCTTCAATCCCTGCTGCTCACGCTGAAAAACAGGCTAAATTTGCCGGAAATGATTTAAGAGATGGCAGCAGAAAATGCTATTCTACTTGACAACTCTCAGTCTTGCCCGGTTCTTGAGGGAAGATCCTCCTACTGTTGAAACAGGGGATAAAGAGGGAATGACTGCTTTGGACGCCTGGAACCACAGTGACTTCCTGTGTCGAAATTACATTCTGAATGGATTAGACGACTCACTTTACAATGTCTACTCCACATTTAAAACCGCAAAAGAATTGTGGTTATCTTTGGAGAAAAAGTACAAAACGGAGGATGCCGGAATGAAGAAATTCATTGTCGGACGGTTCCTCGACTTCAAAGTGGTGGACTCGAAGACGGTCATGCACCAAGTTCGAGAGTTGCAGTTGATTCTCCATGAAATTCATGCTGAAGGTATGCAACTATCTGAATCCTTTCAAGTAGCCGCATTCATAGAAAAGCTACCGCCTCAATGGAAGGATTTCAAAAATTATCTCAAGCACAAACGCAAGGAAATGGGGCTTGAGGACTCGATCGTGAGACTACGGATCGAGGAAGACAATCGAAAATCTGAAGTCAAAAGCGACAAGAACCATGAAGAGGCACGTGTGAATCTGGCTGAGTCCGAAAGTGGCAAGAAGAGAAAACGTAATGCTGGCTCTAATAAGCAACAGAAGACCTCGAACAAAAGATTCAAAGGTAATTGTTATAACTGCGATAAGCCCGGACACAAGTCGAGTGAATGTCGACAGCCAAAGAAGGCAAATCAAGGCCAAAAGAATCAGGCCAACCTTGCCGAACACAAATCCTTGCCAGAAGAACTGTCTGAATTGGATCTGTCCGCCGTCGTGTTTGAGGCCAACTTGGTAGATAATCCAAGGGAGTGGTGGATCGACACAGGGGCTACCCGTCATATCTGTTCAGACAAGGAACTGTTCTCCACTTACCAAGAGATCAATGGCAGAAAGCTCTTCATGGGAAACTCTGCAACGTCTCCAGTGGTAGGATTGGGAAAAGTCGTGTTGAAGATGACGTCGGGAAAAGAACTAACTCTCGTGGATGTGCTGCATGTCCCAGACATTCGCAAGAATTTAGTGTCCGGATCTTTATTGAGTAAGGCCGGATTTAGGTTGGTTTTTGAAGCAAATAATTTTGTACTGACCAAATGTGGTCAATTTATTGGGAAATGTTATCTCGAAAAGAGCCTTTTCAAAATGAATGTAATGACTGTAAAGCGCGACATTAAGCGCAATATTAATATAAGTGAAGTTAATTACTTGCTTGAGTGTTCTAATTTATGGCATGGTAGATTAGGACATGTAAATCAAAATACACTTCGACGTTTAGTGAATTTAGATTTACTTCCTATAATGGAATTTGATTCACAAAAGTGTGAGATCTGTGTCGAGGCAAAATTGGCCAAAACAGCATTCCATTCAGTTGATAGAAGTACTTCACCTCTAGAACTTGTTCATACTGATGTGTGTGATTTAAAGTTTGTGCAAACTAGAGGTGGTAAGAATTACTTCATTACTTTTATTGATGATTGCACAAGATACTGTTATGTTTATCTTTTGAAAAGTAAAGATGAAGCCATTGAGGCATTCAAAAATTATAAGAATGAGGTTGAAAATCAACTTAGCAAAAGAATCAAAGTGATTCGTAGTGATAGAGGTGGAGAATATGTAGCTCCATTTGAAGAATTTTGCCAACAAAACGGTATTATTCATCAAACTACAGCTCCATATTCACCTCAATCAAATGGCGTTACAGAACGCAAGAACCGAACTCTAAAAGAGAACATGAACGCTATGTTGATAAGTTCGGGCTTACCCCAGAACATGTGGGGGGAAGCAATCTTGTCTGCCAACTACATTCTTAACAAATTACCACATAAGAAAAGGGACAAAACTCCGTACGAGTTGTGGAAAGGAAGAAAACCTTCCTACCATTACCTTAAAGTGTGGGGGTGCCTAGCTAAGGTTGAAGTACCTAAGCCGAAACAAGTGAGACTAGGACCCAAAACTGTTGATTGCATTTTCATTGGATATGCGCATAACAGTAGTGCATATCGATTTCTGGTGCACAAATCAGACATTCCTGAAATAAACGTGGGAATGACTATTGAGTCAAGGAACGTGGTGTTCTTTGAGAACATATTTCCTAAGAAGGAAAACACAGAAGTAAGTTCTCGTAAAGGACTTATGAAATTACAAATGGTTCACCTGTAGAGGTTAATAAAGAACTTGAGGGTAATGATGAACCGAGACGTAGTAAAAGGGCCAGAAAGGAAAAGTCCTTTGGGCCGGATTTTCTATCATACATGATGGAAAGTGAACCCAGGACAATACATGAGGCATTGTCCAGTCCAGATGCTTCTCTCTGGAAAGAAGCAATAAACAGTGAAATCGAGTCCATCATGCAAAATCACACATGGGAGATTGTAGATCTACCACCAGGCTGTAAACCACTTGGATGCAAGTGGATCCTAAAGAGGAAGTATAAAGCCGATGGATCAATTGATAAGTATAAGGCTAGATTGGTAGCCAAAGGATTCAAGCAAAGAGAAGGATACGACTTCTTTGATACGTATTCCCCAGTTACGAGGATCACTTCCATTAGAGTTCTCATTGCTATTGCAGCTCTGCATAACCTTGAGTTACATCAAATGGATGTGAAGACGGCCTTCTTAAATGGGGAATTGGATGAGGAGATATATATGGAACAACCTGAAGGGTTTGTAGTGCCTGGCCAAGAAAAGAAGGTGTGTAAACTTGTTAGATCTTTGTACGGACTCAAACAAGCACCTCTTAAATGGCATGAAAAATTTGATAATGTGATGCTCTCTAATGGTTTCAAAATCAATGAGTGCGATAAGTGTGTCTATATAAAGGGCACTCCAGAAGATTATGTGATAGTGTGTCTATACGTCGATGACATGCTTATTACGGGGAGTAATCATGACTCGATCGTGAATACTAAAAACATGTTAAAACGAAATTTTGACATGAAAGACATGGGTCTGGCTGACATCATTCTAGGGATGAAAATCTCTAGAACTTCTGATGGAATTTTTCTATCACAAACTCATTACGTTGAGAATGTGTTGAGGAAATTTGATGCTTATGACGTACCCCCGGCTAACACTCCTGTAGATGTTAATCTACACTTAGCCAAAAATAGAGGAGACCCAGTGCTGCAACTGAAATATGCAAGAATTATCGGAAGCCTGATGTACTTGACAAATGGTACACGTCCGGATATAGCATATTCAGTTAGCAAACTTAGTAGATTTACAAGTAATCCTAACAAGGATCACTGGAAAGCTCTGATGAGAGTTTTAAGGTATTTAAAACATACCATGAATCATGGAATTTTGTATACAAGATATCCAGCCGTATTGGAAGGATACACAGATGCAAACTGGATATCTGATACAAAAGATTCAAAATACACCAGTGGTTATGTATTCACTATAGGTGGAGGAGCTGTGGCTTGGAAATCCTCTAAACAAACTTGTATAGCTCGTTCCACAATGGAATCGGAGTTCATTGCTTTTGGCAAAGCTGGTGAAGAGGCAGAATGGCTTCGGAACTTCTTAGAGGATATTCCTGGTTGGTGCAAACCAGTGCCTCCCGTGATGATACACTGTGATAGCATGTCTGCTATAGGGAGGGCACAAAGCCACATGTATAATGGTAAGTCTCGACACATCCGGAGGAGACACAATACCGTTAGACATTTGATCTCAAGTGGGGTAATCTCCATTGACTACGTAAAGTCAAAAGACAACATTGCGGATCCGCTGACTAAAGGCATTGGTCGAGATCAAATGTATAGCGCGGTAAGGGGAATGGGGCTAAAACCCACACACTAAAGAGTGTTCATAGTGGTAACTCGTCCATGATGACTGGAGGATCCCAAGAACTTGGTTCAACGAGACAACTAAGCTTTGAAGCACTCAGTTTTGCACTTGAAAATAAATTTCAAGCTTATTCTCGATTCCGCTCAAGTGCCAATTGTACCTATTTGGTACAAAACCTGATGACGTGTGGTGAGGGTAAGCTTAACAACTTTTAATGATTCTTATACCTTCGTGGTAAGGTATTTCAGGGTACCTTTAATAGGAGATCACCTATATAAGTGTGAAGTGGGGCCGCTTCAAACTGACAAATAATATTTTCAGTACACACTTATGAATCCGAGATAAGGTCCATGGCCAAAATGGACAACAACGTGAGAACCAAAAGGATATTAGAGTCGTTACTTTGTGGTTGTCATTGTACTTGATTTACACAAAAGCTGACCAGTTCAAGACATCATGTTCACTGAGCAACGAGTAAATCCGATGGCATCTCACTAGGGAAGGTTCAAAGCCTGAAGCTACCTATCCTGATGAAGGGACGGCTCGTTGGGACTTTCTTAGGTGTGCATTGCATTAATATCATTCATGTGGGGGATTATTGGAAATTGATTTGGAATTTTGGATTTTGACTCAAAATTGACCAATTTAATTAATTCAATCCATTTGTTAAAAATGGAAACAAGTTGCAAATTCATAATCTACACTTCGAGTAGATGAATTTAATGTATTAATATGCTCAAAACCAATTTCGGGTGAATGAGATATTAATTGTCAAAGGTTGCAACTTAAACATGGAAGTTGAAGAGTTTATGAAGGAAACATATGGGAACTTGTCCCACATAGAAAAATTGGAGTAAGTGGATACTCCTTATTTAGTAAAGCACTTGATAAGTAGTTATCAAGTGTGCTTCCCTATGATGGACCTTATGGTGGATCCTAGTGGGATTTTAGCCTTTGGCTAAAATGGACCCGAGGATGGTGCTTTGCACCATCTGAGCCCGAGCCCGCACGCGCACATCGCACATGTCGCATTGAGTCGCTTTAGAGGCGCACTTTGCACTTCGCACGTACGCGTCTTCGCGAGGAGTTGGAGGAGCTTTAAAGTTTTGGCTAGGTGGTCCAGACGGATGGCTCGCGGGTTCGTGGCTGTTCGAGTCAGGCGGTGCGGTGACGTGGACCGGGTCCGGTCAGGAACCAGGTCGAACCGGATGGTTGGGCGGCTAGGACCGGACAACCCGGTGGGTTGGCGGCTCGGACCGACCCTCCAGCAGGCCGGGCGGGTCGAACCAGGGCGCGGGTCAGCCAGCGGGTGCGTCCGCCCAGCGAACTGGTGGGTCCAGTCCAAAGGGTGCAACCAAGGGGTGAAGAGGTGCCTTTCCAAAAAGGCACCACAACTCTTCAACATATATAAATAGGCCCCTCCACATTTCATTTCACACATTCGAATTCATAAGTTCTTTGCAATTCAAAAGCTTTCTAAATTCTGCATTAGTAGAGTCCGAAAGTTCCAAATATCCGAGTACGTTCGCCGATAACTTCCGACTCGTTGTGCTGCGGTCTGAAGTTTTTAAGTCGTTGTATCTTGGAGGCGTTTTGCTACTAAACGTATTGCACCTGAGTACGTGGCAATTTCGTCTTACGGATATAGAGTCAAACTCTAGCCTCGACTTTGTCTGAATTTTTACATCTTTGTCTATACAATCACATACCGAAATATAACAAAGGATTGGTTTATGATACACGTCGTTTATACATGCATTTTAGGTCGATTTAGAGATATATTTAGTATCATTTGCATGTGTATTTAGTCGGAATGTGCTTAAATTCATTATCTTGAGCTAGATGACGTATTTGTACTTGTTTTAGTGATAATTAGGTATAAAAAGGCTAAAAAGTTCATTTGGAAGAAGTTCGAAGAAGAAACAAGTCAAATAAGGGCAAAAGCGGGCGAGAAGGGAGTTAAAAGAGCAAAAGGATCGACCATGGACACGGCCGCGTCAAATTTGGCCTAGAAAGTGAAAAATACACTATCAACTCAACGCGGCCGCGTTAGTTGGGAACGGCCGCGTCAAAAATGCTTCTGAAAGTGAGTTTTTCTGTCAGCTTGACATACCTCTAGTATTTTAGTCATATCTTGAGATATACAACTCCGATTGAGGTACAATTGGTGGCTTTGGAAAAATGATTCAAAGGGCTACAACTTTTTTCTGAAAGAGAAAAATCCCAATTCGGACCGGAAAATCCTAAAAAATGGCTTGGAAGTCAGATTTGAAATTTGTCTGGCTAGAACGGCCGTCTTCGTTGGCAATTCCTACGCGTTTTATACTCATTTTTTTTTGCCTATTTTAGGCTCGTTTCCAACCATAATCCTTCCCAACTTATAAATACAAGCCTCTATGTCCTAAAAGAAGATAATATTCATCGAAGAAGAGTTTGGAGACGAGATCGAAGATCAAGGAAGGGAAAAGACGAAGATTGGAGACAAGATTTGGGTTTTTCTATTCCTTTTCTTTAGTTAATTATTCAAACATGTCTGTCTATGGATGTATTTGGTTTTTTACTTTATTTATGAGTAGCTAAACACATATTGCGTTCTAGGGTTAGAAAGTAGATTGTGAACAATTATATGTTGATTTTATCTTTAATTCTAGACTCCAAGTTATGTTTGTTTTATCTATATACTTCATTCTTATTTTATAAGTTGCTAAATCTGGTCAATTTAGTAATTCTATTTTCTTAGCAATTTCGCTTCGGGAGAAGGGACTTGTTAATAGGCATACGAGCATATAACGTACCAATATTGTCCGAGAGGAGTAAGGGCTTGCGTAGGCATTGGCTTAGGAAACCCTTGGGAGTCTTTTAGGTTTGGTCGACTCGGGAGAGTGGCTATTCTTAATTGATCTATATGTTAGCCACTTCGGGAGAAGGGTTGATATAGAGTAGCGCCGCCTAATAAACAACATAATTGGTTTAAAAGTCTAGAGTTTTATGTTAATCTTACATAAGAGTTCATAATTGAATTTATGTTAATCTTACATACAGTTTTATCCATCTGAATTTACCTTATCTTTGATTACTTTTTTTTCAAGCAATTCTTTGTTAGTTATTTATATCAATCAGCTTAGACAATATAAAATTCATCCAATCATTCAAAAGCTTAGATAGAGTAGAGGTATTAAGATTAGGGGTACTAAGTTTACACAATTCAGGCCTTGTGGGATCGACCTTGCTGTCGCTAGCTACTTTAGATTCGTACACTTGCGAAACACTAAGGTATAAATTAGTACATCAAGTTTTTGGTGCCATTACCGAAGACCGGCAATTGTGTTAAGCTTATATTTTGATAAATATCTCGATACTAGACTAGACATTACTTTTTGCATATTTATTTTTAGTTTTAATTTTTATTTTCGGTTTTACGCTAGTTTTTCGAGTATCTAATCTCAGGTAGCACATGCACACCCACTCTAAAGGGAAGGATAACATCATCCCTTTTGACCTGGAAATCGAAGCGACTACTCGTACAAGCAAAGCAAAGAAACACCAGAACAAAGACATGGCCGCACCACCGGAAAATGCGACCATAGAAGACATGGTTAGACAGTTATTCGGGGTAATGACCACTCTCCAGGCTGATGTGAACATAATAAAACAGCAAAATCAGCCGCCAGGGATAGTACCAGCCAAGCAAGAAGCTGATAATTAGGCAGCTATTAAGGACTGTTTGCATCCCATGCTAAATCAGCGATATGGAGGAGCCGAAGCACCACCAGTTTAGGCTAAGAGTTTTGAGCTAAAGCCCACACTAACCTCTATAGTGGAACATAATCAGTTTGGTGGAGGTCCACAAAAAGGCCTGAATGTTCATTTAGGCAGGTTCACGAGAATATTTGAGACACTGAAGGTCAACCAACTACATGATCAGGTAAAGCTTCGGTTATTTCCATTCTCATTGAAAGACAAGGCTCTGAAGTGGTTTAATACACTGGAAGACGTTACAACTTGGGATGAGCTGAGCACTTGCTTTCTGCTAAAATACTTCCCACTGGGTAAGATGCTCTCATTACAGTCCAAGATCACTCATTTCAGACTATTAGAGGGAGAGCCATTCGGGGAAGCATGGGAGCGATTCCGGGATCTTCTCCGGAATTACCCCAACATGGATTCTCGCAAGATCAGCAGGTATGGAAGTTCTTTAAAGGGCTACTTGGGCCCGCGAGAGTCTTGATAGATGCAGCATCCGGTAGATCACTTCTTGCCAGGAGCACGAGAGCAACATTCACCGTTTTAGATGAGATGACTGCTAATAGTTAGCAGTGGCCAGATAAACGAGATCAGTTTAGAAAGGTGAATAGCATTTCGGAGATGAATCTACCAAAGTCAGTTAGCAGTAAAATAGAAGCTCAAATGGCGGCCTTGGCTAATCAGCTTAATCTGCTAACAAGTGTGAGACTAGCTCAACACACTGATCCGAACTTACAACAGCGGCTTACACATGAAGTAGTTGAAGATGCAAATTTTGTCAACCAAAGAAACTTCAACAACTTCTATGGCAATCAGCAAAGGTACAATCAGTACCAACAGGGTGCAAGAAATAATCTATCTTACGACAACCCTAATAATTCCCTCCAGCCACCACTGAGAACCAACTCAAGAAGAGTTAGCACAGTCGAGATTGGATAATTTTGAGGAACGGTTAAGCTATTTAGAGAAGAAGGTTGATAGCAATAACGTGGAGATGAATAAGAATATGGTAAGTTTGGGAGCAGAAGTGAAGGCAATACACACAAACATGGGAGCTAATATAAAATCAATGCAAGCAAACATAAGCCAGATAACACAAGCTTTAAGTAATCAGCATAAAAAAGGGCAATTTTCTAGCGACATGCTACACGTGTTCATGCATGCATTTTACGTCAAATTAAGTGCCGTTTTATTGACAATTGCATGCATATTTGATCGTGTATTATTCATATTTTTTTATTGGACCATTTAATGTGTTTGAGCTCGTTTCAAGACAATACATGCAATATAGGACCAAAAATAAGTCTCGAAGAAGTCCAGAACGAAGAACAAGCCAAGGATGAAACAGGAGGGAAGAGATTCGAATGAACTATCGTCGCCGCAACCAATCCAGCGAAACCCAGCCAAAGAGCTAAGTCACGGTTCACGCCCGCGACCTCTATTCACGGCCGCGACCAAGTACGCGAACCGGATTGCTTCCCTAGCTGAATAAAGGGTTCGCAACCGCGACCCGGTACCCTGTTTTTAATCCTGAAACACGTTTTTGGCCATTTTTCAGCTCAACACTTTCTCCTCTATATTTATAAGGTCAAATTCGAATTTGACCTAACCAAACACCCATTTCTCACACATATTTAGCCACCATTCACCATTGGAAGCAAGGAATTGGAAGAGGGTTGAAGATCAAGATCATCAACTCAATATTTGGTTCGTTCTATCTTATTTTAATGTCTTCTTTGATTTTCACTTGTTTTATCTTTGTAATAGTTGATATAAGTGGCTATTACTCTAATTTCAGCCCTTTGATCATTAGTCGAATCTTAAATTTAGGATGTTTATGTAATTTTTATGGTTATTAACCGATTGGATTATGTTTTGGAATGTTCTATGTTATTTGGGATTGTTGATTCACATTTATGAATTGAAGTTTGGTCACCTATTTGGATATTTGTTTGTGTGTTGCTAGAATTGGGTTTGTAATCTGTAATTGTTATGAATTTGATTCCCATGTAGCGAACAATGGATTTATTCTATTGGGGATAACATCGAGTTCGACCACTAAAATCGAGCTTGTGAGTTTTATGTCGTATCTACTCCATTGTCTTGATTCTTAATGCATTTGACTATTGATTCTTAGAGATCTTGTTCTAGGAATTGATAAGTTGAGTAGGATTAATTGAAGAGCTTATTTTGATTAATTATACTTAAGAGACAGCAAAGTTAATAGAGCTTGTTTTTAATCTTGGAGTAGGGATTCTAAGGCTAAATCAATCGGGTAGTAACATCAATTATATAGATTATTCGGGTCAAAGAGATACTCGATCAAGGGTTGAATTCTTTACATGAATTGTCAATTTGCTAAGTACTTTTAGAGTAATTGTTATTTGAGTTGCTTAATATAAATTTAGGTGTTAGTTGTGATTCCATCAAAACTCCCCCCCCCCCCCCACTCCACTTCTTTATTGTTTACTAGCTTATTTATATTATATTACTTGGTCATAATAGTTTAATACATAAAGCAAAATTGTTCGACCGTTCCTCGTGGGATCGACCCTTATTTACCACTCTACTAGCTAGAGTAGTAGATCAAGGATAAGTATGTGTATATATACATATATATATATATATATATATATATATATATATTAATTTGGTAAGGTGAATGACGCCGCCTACCAAATTTTGGCGCCGTTGCCGGGGAACGGTGTTAGAACGGTTTTGCTTTTAGTATTAAGCAATATTTTTATCATTCTAGTTAATTATTTTTGTTACGTTTGTTATTTTGATAATCATTTTCTATTATTTTTGCCTTGATACAATGGATGTTTACACGTGCTCAAGGGCACAAGGAGCTATTATTTGAACCCGATATAGTTCTTCAAGAACGAGTTTTGAGGAGGCAAGCAAGAGCAATTGAGCAATTTTGCGGAGAATTTGAAGGATTAAATCTTGAAACCGACGAAGAACTGAGAGAAGAAATGGAGAATGAAAGGGCACCCGAGAGGACCATGAAGGACCAAGCAAACACGAAGGTTACACACCAACCCCTATGTATTACCTTCCCTGAGTTTGAAGAGGACATAATTTACGAATTGAAGTCGGGTCTTATACATTTGCTACCATCTTTCCACGGTCTTTTGGGAAAAGACCCACATAAGCATCTCAAGGAGTTTCATATTGTATGTTCAAGTATGAAGCCTACAAAGGTGACGGAGGCTAAAATAATGTTAAGGGCATTTCCCTTTTCTTTGAAAGTTCTAGCCAAAGATTGGCTATACTACCTTCCACTGGCTTCAATTACAACGTGGGAACAAATGGAGAGACAATTACTTGAGAAGTACTTTCCGGCCTCTCGGGCCACAAATATTCAAAAGCAAATCAGCGGTATTCGACAATGGCAAGGAGAGACATGATACGAATATTGGGAAAGGTTTAATAAGTTAGTTGTTAATTTTCCATAGCACCAGATCACTGATCAGCTTCTTATATAGTACTTCTATGAAGGCTTGTCCTTGACCGACCGGAACATGATCGACTCGACAAGTGGAGGAGCATTGGTTGACAAGACTCAAACAGCCGCTCGTTCGTTAATTTCCAAGATGGCTGGAAATACCCAACAATTTGGGTATCGTGAGCCAACAAGGATGGTTAGGGAGGCACATGATTCGACCATTAATGACAAATTGGAGCAGCTCACTAATTTGGTCAAAAGGGTAGCCTCGGGCAATACTCAAACCCCTAGGTCATGTAGGATTTGCCAAACCACCGAGCACAATATTGACACATGTCCAATCTTGGGTGAAGAGATCGAAGCTCACGCAAACGCCGTTGGTAGCTTCAACGAGGGAAGGAGGTATGACCCTTATTCTCAAAGTTATAATCCCGGGTAGAGAGATCATCCAAACTTTCAGTATGGTAACCAAGGTGGTCAACAAAGTACCAAGGCTAAGGTCGAGCACCTCAACCGAGAGGTATGTACCAACAAAAGCAATTGACCGAATAATCATCTGGTCTATCATTAGAAGACATTGTGAAGAGTCTAGCGACCAACACAGTCCAGTTTCAAAAGGACACCCAATCGAGCATCAAGAACCTTGAAACACAAGTTAGCCAACTTACAACCTCAGTGTCTCAACTTAAAAGTGCAGACAGTGGAAAACTGCCGGCTCAACCGAAAATCAACCCTAAAAACGTCAGTGTCATCACCCTCAGAAGTGGAGTGATGCTTAGAGAGCTTAACAAGCCCGGGCATCCTTTGGAGGATGAAATTCAGGGGACAATTGAAGGAGAAGTTGAAAGTAAAGCTGAAACTGGAGGTAGTTTCGAAAAGGAGGTCGCGCCCGCGACCATCTCTGCGAAGGCACACCTCCTGCTGCATTTAGCCAGTCGCGCCCCCGACCCCTGCTGCCTAGAAATTTGAAGTTTCGCCTCCTACCCCGACTCAACCACTAGTGTTTCCAAGCAGATCATAAAAGCAGTGGATAAGAACAAAGATAAGGAGATGCTAGAAGTGTTTCAGAAGGTGGAGATAAACATCCACTTGACTGATGTCATAAAGAAAATCCCAAGATATGCTAAGTTCCTCAAGGACTTGTGCACTAACAAGAGGAAGCTAAAGGGGAATGAAAAGGTGATCATCGGAGAGAGTGTATCCGCAATCTTCCAAAAGAAACTTCCACCGAAGTGTAAAATCCTGAAATGTTCGTAATTCCATGCAAGATAGGTAAATGTAAGATTGAACGTGCAATGCTCGACTTAGGAGCTTCAATTAATGTTATGCCACGCTCAATTTTTCATTCTTTAATTTGGGGCCACTCAAGGAAACAAGAGTCGTCATTCAACTAGCCGACCGAAGTATTTCGTATCTCGATGGGGTGATCGAGGACGTGCTAGTTGAGGTCGATGAACTCGTGTTTCCAGCTGATTTTTATATGTTGGACATGCAAGGCGATTCATCAATATCCACACCGATCTTGTTGGGAAGACCATTTTTAAATACTTCCCAAACCAAGATCAATGTTCGTGAGGGCACCCTCATGATGGAATTTGATGGTCGAACTGTCAAGTTCAATATCTTTGATGCAATGCGGTTCCCAGAGGATGTTCATTCTGTATTTTCCATTGATGTTATTGATCCACTTGTGGAAGAGTTGTTTGAGTTATCATGTAGGGATCCAATGGAAGTTGCACTCACCACTCACTTAGAGAAGGGAAATGAAGAAGTTTGGGAGACTAATGAGGCATTGGTGGAAACAGTGGCACAAATGCATGCACCTAAACCATCCCTACCAAGATATGAGCAAAATTTCATTCCATTGTCGGATTCACACAAGAAAATATTACCTTCTACGGTCGAAGCTCCGACCCTTGAGCTCAAGACTCTCCCTAACCACTTGAATTATGCTTACCTAGGAGCGAATGAGACACTACCGGTGATCATCTCATCCAAGTTGTCTCCAAACCAAGAAGCATCCTTGATAGAGGTCCTTAAAGAACACAAGGGAGCAATTGGTTGGACTATTTCCGACATCAATAGCATTAGTCCATCTCTTTGTATTCACCGCATTCTACTTGAGGAGGGTCCAAAACCAAGTCGGGAACCACAAAGGAGACTTAACCCACCTATGATGGAGGTGGTGAAGAAGGAAGTCATCAAGCTACTCGACGTTGGGATTATCTACCCTATTATATAAGCCCAACACAAGTCGTACCCCAGAGTTGGGAGAACAAGACGGTACCCTATGTGATCCAAAACAGAGGCTCGTTCCTCCGGTTGCCCAACCCACAGTTGACATAGATTGCCAACCTTCGGAGCACTAAAAACCTGAGCATGAGCTCCTTGGCGCACATGGCAACTTCTAGGGATCCGGATGCTGCAGAGCTAAGAAAGTAACAAATGAGAAGGATTCGGTACCCGAGGAAGAAGGAGAGGAAATAGAAGCAGAGACAGGAGGTAGCAGGGAGACGAGCAGACCACAGAGGAAGAGGCTCACTGCAACTATCAATCCCAAGGGTACTTCCAGACGGATGTGGATAGCCGATTCACTTCAGTGGAGGATCGCCTCACTTCCATAGCGGAGCATCAGTAGACCATTCTTGATGCTCTAGCTACTCGGAGTGAGACAGAGGACACCCGTTGGGCCCAAATGGAGACCTTCATGGAACAAATGTGTTTGCATTGGGGCCTCGGCGACCCTCAACATCCACCACCGCAGTAACCTCTGTGAGTCAGAGCACCAAGTTGTCCCACTTTCTTTTCCACAAACTTTGATTTTCAACCAAGTTTGGGGAAGGGGGTGGTAGTGGGACATCTTGATCGCTTAGTGTTTCATTTTCGTTTTTGCAATTTCTACTTTGTTGCTTCTATTCCTTTTTTATTTGATTTGCCTTGGATGTTGGCCTGTGTGCCCTTGTGATGGTGAATTTGGATGGTAGATTTGGATTAATTATTTACTTGTTGGATGTTGGCATGTGTGCCCTTGTGATGGTGGATTTGGATGGTGGATTTTGATTAATTGTTTATGTGTTGGATTGGCCTGTGTGCCCTTATTATGCTTTGATTGGTTGGTTTGATTTTCTTAGATTAATGATTTTGATTGTGATTAGTCTCTTGCACACTTTAGTTATTTTTATTTAGTAGTTAGTAGCATTTAGTCTAGTTTAATTACTTAGTTTATCTTGTTAAGTCTAACCAATTGTTAGTGTTGATTGATTGGCTCTTGTAGAGCACCAATTCGTACCCCTTTCTTTCCCACAAACTTTGATTTTTCAACCAAGTTTGGGGAAGGGGGTGGTAGGTGTACGTATTGGCCGCTCTCGATCTTATTTTAGATGGATAAGTTTTTTAGATTGACATTTGGCGAATGGTTAATGATGAGGCAATTTTTTGCAAAATTTTTGAAAAAAAAAAGGGCAAATGGTAGAGTATGATAAGCAATCAAGGTGAAATTGAGCTTGTACTCAAAACTTTTGATCAAGAAATTTTTTTCCTTGTGAGGTTTTGAGCCTCAATTGTACTCCCATTTTTGGAGTTACTTATACCTTTTTTCGGTGTGTATATTTCATTATTTGCATGTGATTGTCTCAAGAACTTGCCTTGATCCTCTATTTTGAATAAGTCGGTACATTGTGTGACTTAGAAAATGATCTTAGGCAATTCTTGACTTTTAGCCTATTTGTAAACTTGAAAATGTTACCCTTTTCACAAAAAATTGGAAAATTGCCCCTAGTTAGCCTTGAACTTTTAGCTTTTCATTTGATAGCCCAACTCTACAAGCCGAGTACCTTTCGATTTAGCCACCAAAGATCGAGAAGATAAATTCGAGCGTCTAAAGAGATGGGCTACGAGGCCAAAATCAATCACAATTGAGGAAGGCCCTCGATATATTCATTCTCTTCCATTTCCTCAAGCACTTTATAGAAGGGAGACTGAGCTGAATAACACTAATAGTGCTAAACTGATAGAGAAACCTGAAGCGAAGAAGAAGCAAGAGAAAGTTGCAGTCACTAAGCAGAACAAAGATGTAGGAACATACATAGATAAGGGAGTTGTATCTTCTTTTAATAATAATCTCTTTGAATTCTGATGATTTGATACATTCTTTGCTGATTTAGATCTTGTAGTGTGTGCTAGTACATTATCTATGATACAGGAAGATTCTAAGAAGAGCAGTGATGACAAGTGGGTAATGAAGGAGGTGCTGAAACCACCTGATGAAGAAGCTGACAGTACACAAAAGGAGCACATGGAGACACACAATGGAAAAGGGGTGAAGAAACCAAAAGTGGAAAGTCCCAAAAAGAGTACCAACATGCAACTAAAAAGAGCAACAAAAGTGAAAGTTCCAGGGAGTTTTTCTATCCCTTACTCTATTGGTAACTAGAAATTTCAAAATTTGTTGTGTGACTTAGGATCTAGCATTAATTTGATGCCACAAAAAACATATAGACTGTTAGGACTAGGGTCAGTAAAACAAGCCTTTACTACTATCCAATTGGCGAATGGATCTATACTAAAGCCATTGGGAGTAATAGAGGACGTGTTGGTTAGAATGTCCAATTTGGAGTTCCCTAGTGACTTCTTAATAGTTGATATGCAAGGGAATGCTAATGTCTCTTTTATCTTAGGTCGACCTTTCTTGGCAACTAGCCAAGCGAGTATAGATGTGAAAAAGAAGAGTTAACTTGTAGTATTCAAACTAATAAGGTAACTTTTCTGATATACAATATGTCGGGCTTTAGAGGTAAATATCAATGTTGCGTGGTCTATAGTAGGGAACATGAAGGTGCATCTGTTAGAACAAGTCTGAAAAAGGGGTATGAATCTCCTGAATCAGGATGTTTGGATTTTGGCTAAAACACCGAAAAGGTCATCCGGCTGAAGACGTAAAACGAAGTGTTCGTCGGGAGGCAACCCGATGTTTACCGTTTTTATTTAATTTTTTTCATTTTTATATTTTCAGTTATTTGTAATGCTTTTTAGACTACTAACATAACATTGAGTGCCAGGGTGGTTAAACAGGTCGGAAAAGCGAAAAAAGAGGCACACGAAGAAGAAAACTGAAGTGTTGGACGACAGCAGCCAACGCAACCGCGTCACCTTACGCGGCCGCGTCAAAAGTGCCCGAGAATTGCATATCAAAGTTGTCGGCTCAACGTGGCCGTTCTCAATGAACGCGACTGCGTTCAACTGAAGCGGCCACGTAAAAAATGGCCTCAAAAAGCAAAATCATCACTGGGATGCTAACGCGACAACACGAACACGACCGTGTCTGTCCCAGCGGGTAAGTATAAACGAAGGCAGCAGGAGTCTAAACCCTCATTCTTTACCACTGCCACCTCCTCCTCAGTAGCACACTGTAAGAAAGCACCAAGGTGTACCACTATTTTCCCTACAAACATTGGCCTTCGACCAAGTTTTGGGAGGGGATGAACGTGGGATGTCTTGGCAGCTTTTATGATTTATGTTCTTTATCTAGCTTAAGTGTGTAGTTTCGTTATTTACTTATTTTTCTAAATTCTTTGAGGGTCTGTGTACCTAATTGCGATAGAGTGGAGGATTGTTAAGGGTCTGTGAGCCCTACTTGTGCACTCAACTTGTTATGGTTAGTTTAGATTTGTTAGTTACGTTATTTGAATTTCTGCTATTTATTTTGTTATTGCTTTTATGTGTGAGTTATTTTGTTGAGTCATTGTGAGTCTAGTTTAGTTGGAATTCCGGATCATTGTTCGTTGTCTTGAAATGAAAAAATAAAGGATTGATGGATGATGATGTGTCATTGGCGAGCTGATTTTTGAATGCATAAAATGTTGACACATAACAAAGCATGATAGGTATTTGGACACGAAATTGAGCTTAAACTTGAACACTGATTAAAATTAGCTTGTGAGATTTGAGCTTTATATGTACTCTTATTTTTGGAGTAATTTTGTCATTCTTTCGGTATGAATTGATTGGTCATATTGTATTTAGTCTCTAGAACTTACATTACGTCTTTATAGGAATATGTCAAGCCACTTTGAGCTTTAAACTTTGTTTTTCAATAGCAGAACACTACAAACCTATACCTTTCTTTTAGCCTTTGGCCTGTAATTGGACTAATTGAGTAAGAGGGGGGCGGGGGGTAGATTGGAAGGTAGATAGGGTAAATGCATAAAGTAGAATGGATGTTTGGGATGGTTTGGTGAAGAGATGTGTGGATTAGGCAAAAGAAAAGAAAGAGATGACCCTTCCTAGTCGTTTTTCATTTTGATGTTTAAAGAAAACAAAAAAAGAAAACAAAAAAGAAAACAAAATCCTTTTGCCATACGTTATCAAAAGTTTTTGCGTATGTTGGGAGAAAAAGAGAAAGTTGTGAATATGTGCTTTGATTTGTTATTTAGGAGGAATTAATAATGAGAAAGTGCCTAAGTATGCTTGAGTTTTTGAAAGACGAGTAGTCCCAATGTGGTACTCAAATAAGATAGGCATTTGAAGTTCTTGGTTGATGAGACATGCTTTTGATGTGTGAAGAAGTCATATGATGTGGTTTTCTGAAATTTGAAGAGTGAAGGTTGAGCGAACAATGTTGAGGGGTAGTTGGGTTAAGAATAACTTGATTGGTTCAATAAGTAGTCACTTATATCCAAATTTATTCCACTTTACCTTAAGCCAACATTACAACCAAATTAAAGACCTTGTAGATTATTTGTCATAGACGTCGAGCACGAGGTCTAATTTAGACTATAGGCAAGCATATGGTAGACGGTGCATGTGGTCCAATTTGAGCGTAAACACATCGCATAGTATACACTTGAGAGATAAGTCATACACTTAACCAGTGAGGATCTTTGTTTTTAAGTTTCTTGTCTGGAAAGTAGTTGATATACTGCCATGTCACCAATGCTTGAAAGTTTATGTTGTCGGTTTGATGAAAAATATCGTTATGACTAGATTCTTCATCTGATCGCCCTAGAAACTCCTTGTTCTATTTTGCTTTAATTATTCGGGGACGAACAATATTTTAAGTTTGGGGGAGTTTGATACACGTCGTTTATACATGCATTTTAGGTAAATTGAGAGATATATTTGGTATCATTTGCATATATATTTAGTCGGAATGTGCTTCAATTCATTATGTTGAGCTAGATGACGTGTTTGTACTTATTTTAGTAATAATCATGTATAAAAAAGCTAAAATGTCCATTTGGAAGAAGTTCGGAGAAGAAACAAGTCAAATAAGGGCAAAACGGATGAGAAGGGAGTTAACAGAGCAAAAGGATCGACCACGTCCATGGATGCGGCCATGTAAAAAAAGTGGCCTAGAAAGTGAAAAATACACTATCAACTCAACACAGCCGCGTCAATTGGGAACGGCCAATCAAAAATGCTTTCGAAAGAGATTTTTTGTCAGCTTGACATACCTCTAGTATTTTGGTCATATCTTAAGATATACAACACCGATTGAGGTGAAATTGGTAGCATTGGAAAGGTGATTCAAAGGGCTACAACTTTTCATGAATAAGAAAAATCCAAATTCGGACCGGAAGACCCTAAAAAATGGCTTGTAAGTCAGACCTAAAATTTGTCTGACCAGAATGGCCGTGTTCGCAAACGCGGCCGCATCTGATGGCAATTCCTACACATTTTATACTCGTTTTTTTGCCTATTTTAGGCCCGTTTCAACCGCAATCCTTCCCAACTTACAAATACAAACCTCTAAGTCCGAAAAGAAGATAATATTCATCGGAGAAGAGTTTGGAGACGAGGTCGAAGATCAAGAAAGTGACAAGACGAAGATTGGAGACGAGATTCGGGTTTTTCTATTCCTTTTATTTAGTTAATAATTCAAACATGTCTGTCTATGGATGTATTTGGTTTTTTACTTTAATTATGAGTAGCTAAACACATATTGTGTTCTGGGGTTAGAAAGTAGATAGTGAACAATTATGTGCTGATTTTATCTTTAATTCTAGACTCCAAGTTATGTTTGTTTTATCTATATGCTTCATTCTTATTTTAAGAGTTGCTTAATCTGGTCAATTTAGTAATAGTATTTGCTTAGCAATTTTGCTTCGGGAGAAAGAAATTTCTAATAGGCATACAAGCATATAACGTAGGTACCAATATTTTTCGAGAGGAGTGAGGGCTTGCGTAGGCATTGGTCGACTCGAGAGAGTGGCTATTCATAATTGATCTACACGTTAGATGCTTGGGGAGAAGGGTTGATATAGAGTATCGCCGCCTAATAAACAACATAATTGGCTTAACTATCTAGAGTTTTAGGTTAATCTTACATAAGAGTTCATAATTGAAATCTGTGCCCTAGAATACAGCTTTATCCATCTGAGTTTACCTTATCTTTGACTTCTTGTTATTCAAGCAATTCTTTGTTAGTTATTTATATGATATTAGTTTAGATATTATAAAATCCATCCATTTATTCAAAGCCTAGATAGAGTAGAGGTATTAAGATTATGGTACTAAGTTTACATAATCCAGTCCTTGTGGGATCGACCTTGCTACCGCTAGCTACTTTAGATCCATACACTTGCGGAACACTAGAGTATAAATTAGTGCATCAGTTTCCAAATCCTTATCCAATCTTAACTAATGTAAAACATATATTTAACATAATATATACATTATATAAATATAAACATAAGAATATGAGAGCTACACACAATATAAAAGATGTCCGCAAGATGAAAACAATTTAAGAGATTAAATATTGGAGTATCTCACAAGGTGTGGTAACACTATGTTCAACACCTAGTGTTGATACACCTTTTGAGTTCCAGATTTTAACAAAGATTTCCGTCACTATCTTGAATAAAGAGAGGTCGCCGATCTATTTCCATATACAAGATTATAGCAGCATGGATGATTTGGAATTTATAAGGATCTTGAAAATCTTATTAGACATATTTCCCATATATTGATATATGAACATCTGACCATTATTATTCAATAAAAAACCCAAGATTCACGCATATTTAATGCGAGATCTGCATACAAGATCTTACCATATTATATAGTGAATTCAAGGCTCCTGAAGTCGAAGTTTTTTACAGAATGAAGGTGTATCATGTACATACATAGAATATCTTAAAGATTGACTTGAAGATACGGTTCCATTTTGGAGTTACCAAGAGTCCTGAAGCTTTCCATAGAAGACAAGATCTTAGGAGAGCCTTAAGATCTCGGATATGCACATAAGGAGCAAGGATTCGAACTGACTTATCCTCCAAGAATTAGGACTTGGAGCATTTATATATATATATATATATATATGTGTGTGTGTGTGTGTGTGTGTGTGTATGTGTGTGTGCCCTACAAGAATTTTTGAAATAGACAACAGATTTTATATGTTGTCCAGTTATAAATAAGTCTGTTATTAATAGTGTTGTTGTTAAAGGTACCCTTTTAACTACAAGTAAAAACCGTTGTCTGTTCCATGAACAACAACACTTCATATAACAGATATACTCTGTTGTCTTTGTTAATTTTAATTACAGTTTGTATCTGTTGTTTAATCTTAAAACCGTTGTTTTTGTTAGTTTTAGCAACAGTTTTTTCCCGTTGTTCTACAATTTAAATCGTTGTTTATTTAGTGTTAATTTTCGAATTTAGCAACTCCTTTTAGCTGTTGTCTTTTACCCGTTGTTCTTCATTTTAAATCGTGTCCATTTAACAGATAATTTATTAAAAATAATTATAAATTGAAACATGTTTTCAGGAACGTCACAAATATGCATTCATAGATCAAAATAATTCTCTCCAATCCAAGACAAAACATGATTGTGTAATATCTAAAAATGCGCAATTCATAAAAAAAGGATAACATTGTACTCCTTGCCACTTTACAATTAGAATCTAAGACTTCAAAAAATGTTTGGAACTTCACATCAAATTCTTCAAAAGATATGTACCTTCGTTGCCTTCCTGCCAATGAAAACATTATAAACGAGTATGTTAACAAAAGAATGAAGCTCAAGCATCAAGACAAAATTAACATTAAAAAAAAATTAAGGCAATTATATGTGGTTCTATTCATTTGAAACCACATTAATCATAAACACATAAATCATTTCTAAGAATCTACATTAATCATAAACACATAGGCTGGCCAAGCTCAAACAATCACATGAATATATCAACAACAACATGGAGCTTTTGTTGAGTTCAGAATCTATGTAATAATCAATTCTCCAGCAAACATATGGTAAGGAATATAACAACAACAAGCTCTCAATTTTCTTAAAGGAGCATGCTTGCCACTTGTTCATGGCTCACAGGTTAATTGTCCCTTCTTAGTTTAAGAATCAAGATATATAAGTATTTCATACTTTGTCGTGTCTTTCATGATTTCATAGTAAACTTATAACCAATTTAGATTAGCACAAAACATGTTCAGGCAACAAAGTAATAAAAAAAGGCATAAAATCACACAACAAAGTAATAAAATGTGGTTGAGAAACAGGCATACCAACTGTGAGAATATCACACCATCATGAAAATTTCCATGTGCACTACTTTCGATCATCAGTAAAAAGTAAGCACAAATGAAATTGGGCATCACACAGAGAACTATCAAATCAGATGTTAGACGAGTAGATCACATAATAATAAGGAACTAAGGAAGATAAAACTGCACCAAGGATAACTTCCTCATTTCTAGGAAATACTGATACGTGGTCAATGCAAAACTTTGCAGATTCAAATTATTTAATCTGGTGGGTATTCTGAAATCCATCAACTCCATCAATAGCCTAGTTAATCACAAATTACAGCATAATTAAATAAAATAGTCTAGCTGGTAATGATGCATGCAAAGAAGATAACCCAAAAACCATGTAAATATCTCATTTTCGACAAACATGCCTATTTTAGGTTAGACATAACAAGCTGAACTTGACGCTGCCATACTTCTTTAGCCATGAGCTGGAGTTTTGGAGCTAAATCAATAAATACAGCAAGTTCCTCCACAAAACTAGGGAAGTATGGGCGATACTACAAAATCGGAGAAAGGGACGGAAGTCATTATTATGTATACCATATGATAAGCTTCTAATTGGTAAGATTAAACATGATGCCGATGCATTCTCCAGTCAACTAATCATCTTGATCAGACCCTGCTTACTCAGTGAATAAGCAAATCAATAAAGAGAATGAATAAGTGCCTGGTTTATGGAATCAAGCTGCCTTTGGAGCTTCAAAAACTCAAAGCAGATGTATCATAAATTTCACTTATTTACTGACCTTTTTGAAGATTAGATAATTGAACCTTTAACTCAAATTCCTTCTTCACTAACCTTCACAAAGATGATAGCTTCATAGAGAACGAGAGCATTTCTAGCTTCAAAATTAGTGATCTAATAAAGAGAATTATCATTTTTTAACAGCAAACCTGCTAGATGGAACTCAGTTTCAATTCTAGGCTTGCAATCTTTTCTGACATCCTTATCTTTCCATGATCTTTTCTTGTTTAATTGAAGCATCTATACAAAATTGTAGTCTGAACATTTCAGTTGTGTCACCCTCAAGTTACTGCTCATTGTGAAGCATATCCAATGACTATAGTAGCAACCTGGAACCATTTATGAGAAAATCACTTGTTACAAGCTCAAACATATCTTGAGCGCCCTCACAACTTTATATTGATGATCTTCATCACCCTCAACCTAAATTGAAATATTTCATTAATAATGTAAGCTAGGGAGAAATGATGAAAACTTGAGTGATAATATAAAGTCAGTGCTTGGAATTAGAAATTACAAATAGCTTGATCAAATCAGTGCATATACCATGTAAAGCTGGTAATTAACTCAAGCGGATATCCTCGAGGGGTGATGCTGCTATTTGCTGCAAATCAGGAACACATATAATAATCATGATTTGGTTCTATAGGTTTTAGGCAATTGTCTTAGACATTTCAATTAAATTCTGCAATCACATGTCCAAATTTTAAACAAATTGTAGTATTTTGGACGAAAATGTAGATGAAACTCAACATTTGTACCTAGTTAGAGAGCATGAAAATCTTGACCAAAATTGAGAATGAAAGTTTTGGAGTTGTTCTTCTGCAAACCCAAGTAAATATAGATCATTAGCAAGACTTGACGAAGACCGAAAATAATTCATACTTCCTCCTTCCATAATAAGAGTCTTATTTAAAAGGTACAACTAAGACAAAAATCATAAATTCTCTCGTACACGGTTTTTGTTTTTGTTTGACATATTTAATCTTATGTAAGTTATTCGTGAAATAAAAAATTAAGTTTATACTTGGAATAAGAAAACGAGACATTGACATTTGAAACATAACTATTATTATGGAACAAGATTAGTTTGTATATATTACATATGTACGCACATGGAGTTTGTAAACTAATATTTATAGAAATGATACATAGATAGATAAGAAAACCATTTAGAGTACATTCCAAGAAGCAACAAAACATAAAGAGATGAGATTGAACAATCACCAACCTTTAAGCTTTCAATGAACCGATCAAAATGCAACTGAACACCGCGAAGAAGTTAAGAACAAACTCATTGCTTTGGCGGGAATCTTAGTTACTTCATAAATATGTGATCCGAACTTTCACTCTACCAATCCAAAACTGAATTTTGGCTTCTTACCTTCTTTGACCTTTGGCAAACTTAGCTCCAGAAAGTTCCTTAGCTCATCATTCGTCATACAATTCAAGTTTCTCCATTTGTCCTAAACCAAAAGAAGAATGGACAAAGTAAATAATATATTAATGGTACATTACACGTTATCATAGATTATCCCCTTACAATCAAGTTTCGCGAACACAAATCAGCAGACAAGGAAACAGCTATCCCTTGATACATTAAGGTCCACATTAGAACGCGATCGCAGAACTGTGCTGAATTCCGGGTCTTTGAGTATAGTACTCCATTTTCCTACTCCATATTTGTGAATGCCAACTTTAAGAGCAGCTTCTTCTTCTGATGTCCACTTCTGTTTTGGAGCACCCATTACATGTGACTTCAGATCTTTGACTAACAACCACCTGTTAAGTGAGCCAAGCCAAGCTAATATTACACCTGCAAAAATGCAGACACAAAAACAAAATTATAGTTTACAAAGTAAACTATGTAAACGGAATCTCCTTAATCAAAAGAAACCACAACTTTCCATTCTGTCCATTTTCAACATCCGGATTTGCCCAGGATGCCAGTTACGATTAACAGAGTCACTAACAAGTACAGATTTCTAAATATGGCAAGTTTTGGAATTTTAAGAGCTAAGTATCTCAACAATAAGCGCCCATTTGTCAAATGCAGAACTATTGATTTTTCTAGATTTTACTAATAGTATCATCAGTAATCGATCCCTACCAAATTCCACTTATATAAATGATAAAATTCTAAAATAAAACGATATCACGAATTCAAGGCTTCTACTGAGATTTACAATCATAAGAGCGGTCTGAAATAGTGAACAACGAATTAGCTTCTTCCCCACACCATTCACCAAATAAGAAGAGAAAACAAAGTTTTTTTCAGAACGTTAAGGCAATTCGCCGAGGTGGTTCTCCTTCTACCCTCATCAAATTCAGTGGATATAATGCACCTACGAATTACAATCCAGTTCATTTCCAACAAAAAAACATGCACATATGAAAGGGAAGACACTAGAATATGGAATTTCATAAAAATAAGGGGAAAACGACAACAAAGTGCCAATAAAAAGGAAGAAGCTATGGTTGTTGAAAGAGTTATTGAGTATTCATACCTGGAATAGAGAAGGCAGTAATTCTGTGTAATTGATTATCGAATTTCAGGACAATGAGAACGGTTGAAGACCTAAAGGATTGGGGAGTAATTTCCCCCTCGATTTACCCTTTGGCCGCACAGTTTTCTGGTCTGGTCTGCTGTGGTAGAAGAATCACCCACGCACAGAGGTATGAGTATGAGCTAATAGCTGTCGATCTCCTCCGTGTATTTTCGCCACTCCAATTTCACCGCGTAGCCGTCGTCGCCGATGGATGTCGCGGCGGTTGTAAGGTCGGAAAGCAGAGGTGATGATGGCTATGATGAGAGATAATAGGGCCAGATGGAGATAATCGACAATCTTAGGGCAAATGCGTGAGAGGAGGGTGTATTAGGCAGAAGGCTTACCGAAGGAGGGTGTGTGAGAGAGAGAACCAGGAGGTGTGTGTGTGATGAGATCTGAATAATCTCAACATACAAACTGGAAGAGAATACTGATGGAAAATTCTGAGATTCTTGGAAAAAATTTGAGATTGTTTTAGATATTTACAACAATCTGAGTGCCGTGTGCTTGCGCGGGAAAGAGATAAGGTGATTTTGGACGGTGGAGAGAGAGGGAAAAAGGGTGCGTGTGCGCGCGTGGACTGGAGACGAGATTAGAAGGGTGTGGCACTTACATTTTATGATATGAATATTAATAATATTTTTAATCGTATTTTATAATAAGGGTCTGTAGAGGTATTAGTTTTGTGATTGATAAGTGATAAGTGTCTCATAATCTATTTCTTGTTGTAGTGATGGGTTAAAAGCCCGACGATTTACTGGTCGTTCTGATAATTTTTGTACATTATAACGGGATAGTTTGGGCCGGACTGATAAATTTTAGGCTCGATTACATTTTGGACAGGAATTGGGCCAGAATTTAACGAAGCCCAAAATAGGAGACCCATGTGGAGGCGGGCTAAGCAAGGCCTATCGACCGAATTAATTATAGGCGATTGATGATGGAGCCTCAAGCCCATCTGCTGACCAAATTGGAGGAGAGGGAGCAGGGCATCTCATAAAAATAAAATGACTACTGAAAATACTAAAAATAAAAAATGAATTTAAAAACATAACCTGACCATAGAGGTGGAAATCTGGACGGGGCCAGCCCCGTTGGGCTAACGCCATATTTTAGGCTGGAGCGGGCCGAGTCAAAATTTAATTGGGCTAAAAATTAGTAGGCCTAACCCGAGTTATTACCCTATGTAATACATTATGATTATCGGGTCGGCCTGATAATTCCAATGAAGAGTTTATTAAAATAAAATGCAATATATAAAATAAAATAATTATTATTATTTTATTTCAAATATATTATTAATTACTAAAATTACAATGAAGAGTTTATTAAAATATTTAGAACTTAATTTTACTGAATTTCAAATAACATAACATATTTTTACAACATAATAAAAATATTGTAAATTAAAATGCCTTTTTCACAACAATTTTGCAAAAATGTTGACACTAATGTTGTCTATTGGAGCAATGTATTGCCAATAAACAACAGATTTGGGCAACTGTCGTTAAAAATGTTGTCTATCTGTGGGAAAAGGCGCTAATAGACGACAGATGTTGAAAACAGTTGTAAAATTGTTGTCTATTAGCATGTCTGTCGCCAATAGACAACAGATAGGGCTAAAACTGTTGTTAATTGATGAATAGACAACACTGCTGGGAAAAACTGTTGTTAATTTCATAAAACTGTTTATTTATGAAATTGTTGTAGTGGTGTGTGTGCGCGTGCGTGCGTGTGCATGTGTGTGTTTGTGTGCATCCGTACCATATGGGTTTTTGTAACATTCAGCACAAGAGCTTTAGAGAAAAATCACTTAGTCTTTTTATTTATAAATTAATATAATCACGACCATGAGGTACAAACATCTAGAGTTATCTGGGAGGAAGTAGCTAAAATCACGGATCGGGAGACCTTATGAGTATAAGAAGGATTAGTGCAAAAATTCATTCGATTGGGTGGTCAGATAGGTTAGTAGAATGGTGTGATGAGATAGGTTATTAGAATATGAGAGAGTCCTAGTTCTTAGTAGTTCGTGGATCAAGTTCAAATTCTATTAATTGTATAGCACGAAACACTTGAGAGGGAGGAGGGAGTTCTCCTTCGTAAACTTCTACAGCAAGTTTGATTCCAATATCTATATCATTATTTTATGTACAGTACTTATCATATTGTTATGTTGCTTATTTCGTACATCTGGTCTAAACATCTCACACTGTACACTTTTATATTTGGTATCACCGTATGTTTCTGTTCTACTTTCTTGTACGAACATCGAACGAGACATACCTTGATCAAAATTTCATAATGTTAATATTTAGTATTACGTCTAGGAAAATGTTACTAATTTATTCATATCAAAGTTTTGATCTTATGAACTTTGGAACAATTAATAAAGCTATATGTACACTATAATGGGTGTGAATGTACATTCCATGTCTTAGCACAAGTAAGTTGCTTTCTCTAGCCAATGTATTTGTTACAAACTGGTAATCACAAAGTGGTAGGTGTTGAACAGGGTGATATAACACTTTGTGAAACGACTTTGTTGTTTTATTGTTTTATTGTTTTATTATTTTCACCTTGCTGCCTAATATTGTTTTATGTTCTTAGTTACTAAGTGTTTGATTTATTTTACTTAAGTCTTATTTTTACAGGAAGAAATCTTTTGGATAAGGATTATTTTCCTAATCCTTATCCAAACTGAACTAACTATCTTCGGTGAGAAAACGGTCTTCTTTTATTTTCTCTTTCTTAACCATGTTCTCAGGAAATGGATTATGGAAGAGTATAAAAGATAGAAATCAAAATGAAGATGGTTGACGAAGAAAGGCAGAAAAGCAGAGAGTGAAAAAGCAGTTAAGTTGAGAGGAAGATCATTCGAGAGATTGAGAAGGATCTTAACATACAATCTTACTTTTATCTTGTAAGAAGCTGATAGAATGTCCAAAGATAATTCCTTCAGTTTAGTATGTTAGGAACTACTTTGAGAAGAAAGAATTGAAAGATTGTCTTGTTCTTTCAATTCTTTGAATTGTAATTGTTGATGTACAAAACACCAATTTCGCTGTTAGTATAAAGAAATTGATCAGGCTTTTGATTGCCTGATTTGTGATTGATTTCTAACACTCGATTTACTCTGTTTAAGCTTTTGTACAGTTACTTGTTCAATCTGGAATGATCTTTACTTCGTGTTGCAACACCTTGTGCAACACTCAGGAATTTAGGGAATCAAATTCTTTCAGTATCCATAGATTATGGTCGCGTATGTGTGAAGATAGAAGTACATGTAGTCTAGGTCATGGCCCATAGCTTTAGACCACATGGTTAGTGTGAAGTGTCTAGACCAAGTTCCTCTATTTATAACTAATTTAAATCAAGACAACAACTCAATGTGTCAACTCCAGTTCAGACCGCTTACACGACCTCAATGCACCACCACAACCTATATAATAATAGTAGACAACCAGCAATGCGCCTAAGACATGTTGTGCATGAGTGACAAGTGTCACCCATGCATTCTCCCATGACCTCAAATGAGACGTTAGTAGTAAAACATCAATAATTATGTCTTTCGATGTTTTCTCTGATAAATATTCGTAAATCACATAAAAATGGTAGCTTATAATTTACAAATTTACAAAAGAGAGAAAAACTAGAGCAACCAACGACCTTCGAGCTCAAAGGCAGTAGCTTGTATCTACAGTTCTATTGCTTATCGTAGTTTGTGTGTACTGATACTTAACAACCACGACCCTCTTGTTGAGGAAATAAGGTGTTACAGAAAGTGTTACAACACTTTCTGCAACACATTATTTCTGAAGTTTATTTTTTATTTTGTCTTACTGATCTTTTTCGTGTTTTATGTTTTATATTCATAATTTTATTATTGGCAGTTTTTGTTAAGTTTTACTATCTAGAATCATGGAGAAGTTATTTTCTTAAATAACTTCTAATGGAAGTTTTATCCAAAAGATAAACTTCCAAGGGAAGTTATTATCCAAAAGTAACTTCCTATCCTTGATTTTATAAGTATAAATCCATCTCTCTCTCTTCCTTTCCACGTTTTTGTCTCTCTTCTATGGGGATAAGATCATGGGGAAGTTATATTTCAAATATGACTTCCTTATCCATTGATCTTTTTCCCTCCATTTCCCTTTCGCTCTTTCTCCCATGTTTTTCTCACTCATTGTAACCGTTCTGCAGGTGTGGAACTCTATAAATACAAGTTCCCACGAAGATAGGAAGTTGAACCACTCCGTCAAGGTTCCTGCAGAAGATAGGAAGTTGAATCACTTCGTCAAGGTTCCTGCATCATATCAAAGTGTTATAGCACCTGCAGCAACACCTCAAGTTGCACACACACACTCCCACTTTTCTTTGTGGGTTGTGTGATCCTTATGTCTGGATCTTTTGTGTGCGCGTGTAATTTAGTTTTAGGAATAGATCAGTGGTGATTTTTCTTTTCATCTTGGTCTATGTAATTTTGGGATGTATTGGCAATGTACTCTTTTGGTTGAGTAATAAAGTTTGACTCAAGCTTTTGAATTGCTTGAGATTAACTTATTTTGTCTGTTCTTTGTTAGTTTTTTGTTGTGTTTGTTTGTTTCCGCTGTTGTTTGTGTGCTCTGCTATTTTCTGCACAAACGAACCTAAGGTGTTGCAGAACCTATTGCAACACCTTGCGCAACACTTCATGTTCTGCCCGGGATCAGATTCTTACACATCTCATGTCCTTAAGTACAATAACTTAATCTAATACATATTTACAATTTGATGCTAGAAGGAAGCTTGAATCTCCATTTCGTAGATTCGCACGTTTAAAAGGCTTGGCATACTATTTTTGTTTGTAAAAATCACGCGCAATCGTGTCTCATCAATCAAGCTCGCAATATACTCCGCATCTAGCTAGCAGAAGATCCACAAGTAGTAGCCAAGCTCCTATTGGGACCATAGACAACTTCGTTTTGAAGATGTTGATTCGGGGGTCCTCTAGCGTGCCATGGATGTTTTTAGTTTTGTGGCTAGACACCAACATCAAGATGGATCGTCAAATGCGCGACAATATAATCCCCCGAATGCCCCTCCATCAAGCATACATAACCATCCTTTAGTTAAACATATGTGGAAGATATGTATAAGAACATGCACAGATATACGACCAGTCCTTCATAGATAATTCTCGTTCTACTACTTCGAGAACGAGACATGCAAATATAGAGACCACTACAACGCAGAGAGGTCATACTAAAGATACCTTAGATTTAACTTGTGGAAATGTTTTTTTAAGATTAGGCAATCCCATGGTGATGCAGTGAGAGACGTGAGAAGAAGAAGAATAATAATTATGCACGGTCTGAATTTGTTGATTCTATGAATACCCGCAAAGGGAAAAATTGGAAAAATAACTCATTTTTTCTATTTAAATATATCAAATCAACACCCCTAATACAATGTAGAATGATCGCTCTATTTTCTACCAGTTATTGCAAGTTCACGGTGTAGTTAATAGCCTAGTGGCAAACAAGGTTGTATCCCACATATACTAGTGTTAGGTTTCTACCTAAGGTACTACAACGTTCTAATCCTAGTACATCTATGTGGATCAAATTAGTGATGGTTTGGTATTGTCATATTACCCTAACTACTTTCATCTAGAACATTAACTAAAGCAATTAGACAATGAAAGCATAATATAATTTATAAACAAAATTCAATATTAAAAGACTATCTCTGGGCTATCGATTTTAGGATCAATTACAAATTCAACAATGATGATTATCTCCTAATTCAAATTTTCCTATTGTTACGAGGCTTCTCTAGTTATATCTCAAACCCCCTCCAGAAGTGCCTGATGTGTAGATCATATACAACAGACCAACCTCCTTATTAAATTGTGTAAACAACTCCTAACAGTGCCTAGGAAATACCCCCTATTATTCTCTACCCTCCCGGTCTTTTGAATAATATGTTATGTGTTTGACCATCAATATCCTTACCTCCCGGACTTTGGATATTGATTTGTGTGTGCTAGAACTAGATTATCAGGCTATTATAATAGCAATCATATCTCAACACATAAATAACAATGTACGGATCAATCATGAATCAAAAGAACAAACCATACATAATCTACATTGTAAAATGAACCTAATTTCTAACACCCTAAGATATAAATGACTACTCCATAATCATGCAATTATCGAAATAGAAAATACTATTTAATGCAACTCACCGGATTTAGTAGATGGTGTCACGCTGGGCTCCTTCTGGATACCTGTTGTTACAGCTTCTCCTTCTCGGCTCTCTAAACTACTCTCTAAAATTAGCATAAAGTAAAAGTCTAATGTATCTGCCCTATTTTTTACAGTAGAGAGTCTAGGTATTTATATGGACATCAAATGTATCTATATGTTTAACAATTGATATATATATATATAAAATATAAAGTGTGCATGTTATGACATGCATGTATATTACATTGAGGTAATATACATGTTATGGCGTGTATTACATATACATAATCTAACTAAAATAATAATATACTAATAGTAGAAGGGTAATATCACCTACATCACCAATTTGTTTTGAAGGCAAATATTGAAGACTAGTGAAACTAGAATTGTCAAACATAAATGGGAATTAACAAATGATGGTGGAACTTTACTGTAAATAGAAGTTCACCTTATTTATTTGAAAAGTATAAGGAAATATAATATATAATTATATTATACAAAGGGATTCCTTTAATTAGGAGACCCTTAGTAGTTTATTTTTAAAACAACGTTTGGAGGTTCTGCGTGCCCAACGGTGTTTGGAGGTTCAACGTTTTTAAGCATCGTTATGTTAGTATATTTATTTTAAGGTATGTCATATTTAATAATTTCTATTTATTATTTTTGCAATTTATATAGACTTAGAAATTTAGTTATTTTGTTCATTTATATTAAGTATAATTGTTTGTAGTATACATAAGTTATGGGTCTTATATAATTGATCCTTAATTCACCGATTTTTCTACATCGTGCAAAATCGGTACACGTATAATGATTAAACGTGTTCTATACTTTTAGTTATTTTTAGTATTGGTTATTTATATATTTTATATAATTATAATTTTTATATAAGCAAAGATTATACTATCGAAATGGGTGAACTTTCTTTGAATACATTGTTTGTCAAAATTCATATTCTGCATACAACTTTGAAAAACTATATAAAATTATTTACTTAATGTTTTTTAATACTGTTATATTATGTGATATTATATGATGTTAGAATTATATGTTTAAAATTACAAGACATTTTGTTGTGTTTATGATTTTTTTATAAATTTTACAAGATAAGCTAATTTTAATTATAAAATAGTCAAATTGCTTCTAGAAAATGAATTTTATAAAATTATTCCCTACACCTTTTAAAAAAATAATTTACTATTTCATATTATATAAAGTTAAAAGTTTATAATTAAAAGTTGAGAGGCTTTTATGAAATATATGATTTATAATGAATTTTACAAGACAGTCAGGTCAGATACCTAAAACTAATTATTTTTAACTATAATAGAAGATTTTTATAAAAATATATACTTGGATTGAATGAACTATTTTGGTATTTTAAATTATAGCATATAATGTATAGATATGTAAATGTTCATGATTAAATGAATTATATGAACAAAAATACATTGATAAGTTAGTTAAGTTACACGCATGTTACTATACATACGTTGTTATGTTAATATGTTGTAAATGTGATTAAATACATAAGTATACATGTGCACTAATTATATGTATGAGTTAAGATTAAGATAGATATAATAAGTTATGATAAATATAAGAATAATAAATAAATCTATAAAACTAAAGGTCTTCAATCAGCGACCATAATCGGACTACCTCAGAGCTTCTCCAAAGAAAATTCAATCAAAGAACATCAACATTAGTCAAAAGATATCTTCATGAAAAGTGGGTAACTATGTAGCATTTATACTTATTGAATTTTTATTGTGATTTATATGTTCTCCTTCGGGCATATGATTATTCTCATGTCGTAAGATGGGCTATTGAGTAAGGCTTTTGATTCGTAAGATTGGCTCTTAAGTGATCTTAACAATATGGCTTCAGGTCATCAGATGGGCTCCTAGTCAGACTTTTGAATTGTAAGATTGGCTCCTAAGTCTTGCAATATGGTTTCCAAGTTGTAAGATTGGCTCCTAAGTCAAAAGACTTTTGTGTCGTAAGATTGGCACCTAAGTCAAGGATGTATTTATTGTATTGCATATTCATTTAGTATAACTACTTACAGAGTTTTTCCACTGGGTTCGCATAACTCATGAAGCTATGCTTAAAACATTTTAGGGACCAATGGATGGTAGGGGATCTAGCTAGCGGGGCAAGTTCCCAATACGAAGAATAAAGTAAACGCATTTGAAGTTAAGTATCAAAATAAGTATCAACCTCTATCCCTTTAGACGAGACAATATGGCCTAACAATATCTCCTGTTCAACCATAAAATGACATTTTCCCCAATTAAGTACAAGGTTAGTTTCAGCACATCTTTTCAGAATTAAAACTAGATTATCCAAGCACTTTTCAAATGATTCCTCATAAACACTAAAATCATCCAGAAATACTTCTATGATATGACCTACGTATTCAGAGAAAATACTTACCATACACCTTTGGAAAGTTGCTGGAGCATTGCAAAGTCCGAACGACATTCTTTGCCACGCGAATGTCCCAAAAGGACAAGTAAATGTCGTCTTCTCTTGATCCTCTGGTGCAATAGCAATCTGAAAATAACCTGAAAAACCATCTAGAAAGCAATAAAAAGAATGTCCCGCTAATCGTTCAAGCATTTGATCAATGAAAGGTAAAGGAAAATGGTCCTTGCGAGTCATGGCATTTAACTTACGATAATCTATGCACACTCGCCACCCAGTTTGAAGACAGGTGGGGACCAACTCACCTACTTGATTTTCTACAACTGTGACCCCCGATTTTTTTTGGAACTACTTGAGTGGGGCTAACATATTTACTATCAGAGATGGGGTAGATGATTCCGACGTCTAAATGCTTAATTACCTCATTTTTCACAACCTCCATCATTGGTGGATCCAGTCGCCTTTGTGGCTCTCGAGTGGGCTTGGCATCTTCTTCAAGGTGGATCCTATGCATGCAGAGTGAGGGACTGATTCCCTCAATGTCGGCTATGGTCCACCCAATCACCTTTTTGTGCTCCTTGAGCACGGCTATCAGTGAACTCTCTTGGTATGGGGTCGACTTTGATGAAATGATGACCGACAGTGTCTCACTTGTCCCCAAATACACATATTTCAAGTGTTCAGGCAAAGATTTTAGCTCGAGAGTAGGAGCTTGAATAGTGGATGGGAGCATCCTAGTATGAGACTCAGGTAATGGAATGAATCTCTGATCGCGCCTTGGCTTTGCAAACTGTGGCGTTTGAAGTGTTGCCACTAACTTAACCAATTCCTTGCAAGTTTCTCAAATCTCGTTTGGTCCATTCTCCAATCGTGTGGTAAAGAATATTTCTGATGGGTCCCTGCACAACTGAAAAACTTCCTCGATGAGAGGGTCAATGATACTAACAGAGAAAACGAAGTGAACATCCTCGGGGAATTTCATGGCATCATAGATATTAAATTTAACTATACTACCATCGAACTCCATTGTGAGGGTTCGCTCACGGACATCTATTTTTGTTTGAGAGGTATTCAAGAACGGCTTCCCTAATAATATAGGTGTAGAAGTTGATGTATCACCATTCATATCGAAAACATAAAATTCCGCGGGAAACACTAAGTCGCTTATTTCCCTAAAACATCCTCTACTACCCCATCGGGATACGAAGTACTACAATCAGCTAACTGAATAACTACCCTAGTCTCTTTGGCCCGAGTTTTAATGCATGAAAGATAGAATGAGGCATGACGTTTATAGATGCACCTAAGTCTAGCATAGCTCGTTCTATGGTGTAATTATTTATTGTACATGGTATTATAAACGTACATGGGTCCTTACACTTTGGAGGAATCTTCTTTGGAAGATGGAGGACACATTTTCTCCCATTATCACTTTCTCATCCCCCTTCAACCTGTGTTTGTTAGTGCATAAATCTTTAAGGAATTTAGCATACCTCGGGATTTGTCTGATCGCGTCGATTAGCTGAATGTTTATCTCGATCTTTCTGAATACATCCAAGATCTATTTATCTTTAGTATCTTTCACTTTAGGCGCGAGTCGACTCGGAAACGAAAGTGGTTGGGTCTGGATAGGTGGCGCATGACTCTTTTTCTGTTGGAGCTGAGTCTCGGCCGAGATAGATGTTTCTCGGCCGAGACTGGTTAACAACTCCTTACTTTCTCGGTCGAGACTTGTTGCTCGTCCTATTCGTCAGTTTTATCCATTTTTTCGTCAATTCCCTTTTCTGGACTTTACCCGGGCTACTTAGGCTCTCCAAGCTCCGTTCCACTCCTATGTGTAATTGCACTCACATTCCTCGGGTTAATCTCAGGCTGAGCGGGTAGTTTGCCACTGTTTGCATTTTCCAATCAACTCATCGTGGTAGCTAATTGACTCATTTGAGTCTCAAGGTTTCTGATGCTCGACTAGGTATCTTTTTGGAACTGAACAGTATTGGTTGCCAAACTCTTGACAACGTCTTCTAGAGAGGAGTTAGGTGCTTGTTCAACCGGTTGCTTTTGTTGGTACATACCCCTCGGGAAACGATTTTGATCTCCCGACTGCTGTGGCTGATTCTGCTGCGGCTGATTCCCATACCTCAAATTTGGATGATCCCTCCATCCCAGATTA